>CM033693.1:30716549-33667795 GCA_019514585.1 Dendrobium officinale | reverse complement strand
TCCTTGTTTCTGATATGGAAAATATTTGCAAATCCAAAATCATTTAACTTATTTAGCGATCACCAATCTTCAAGTCAAATTCAGTCCTATTAGTAGGTTCATTTGATACTATTTTACTATGATGCAGGCCATGATCAAATAAAAAAAATTTTTTTTTGATGCAGGCCATGATCAAATCTAAAATTTTCAGCAATAATTTTCAAAATCTTTGTCAATTTGACTTGTTACAACCACAATGTACATTTACTGCACTGTAAAGCAGGCTTTCCTGCAAGATTGTTCAGATGTAAAATTTATACATTTCTATAAAACTTGTATCATTAGCTGCTGCTTTCTCACATCTTTGTTTCTCTATATCTCACAGAAGTTCCAGTTCAAAAGTAATAAGAATTTGTTTCTTAACAAAAGAATTAATATAACTGAATCGACATAGTTGGGAGAAATTATTCTGTGCGGAGTCCGGACGGGAAGAACTGTCCAGACTGTGAATGTACACACTGTGTATACTGATTTGATATACATTATATATAAATATGTACATAATGTGTACACTCACATATTCAGACGATTCTTCCCGTCCAGACTCCGCACAGAATAATTTCTACATAATTGGATACATGTTTGATGTTGTTATTATTAGTTACAGTTCGCAGACAAGGCTTGGCTTGAGCTACTCATGGTTGAATTGAAAATAGAAAATAATGAATAACTTGCTTAAACTTTTAGAGCAGAAAAAAGGGAAAAACAATTAACCTCTGTATAGGCATGTCTCTGCAGTTACCACAGAACGTATGACTTTTATATAATAAAAAGTTCAGTTGGAAGAACTGCAGCTAATAACAAGAAACCAAAACGGACCATCCTTAAACAACAAAATCAATTTCTAAAAAGTGACTATGCAGATAAACTTTAAACATAGACAAAGAGGAACAGAGCATAAGTATAATAAGCAGGATACCATTTTTATATCACCATCACAAAAAAGGTTCTAAAATTCCTCAAATCCTTCCTCATCACCTTCTTCATCAATCCTTTCAACATGTGACCTCCAGCTTCCATCTATGAAAATCAAGAACAGATATAATTTCGGGATAAGGTTACTACATATAGATTCTATGTTGACAATACTTGCAAAGGGTCAAAAGAAGAAGCTATCATAGCAAAAAATTGATATCAAATTTATTATAGCTAATTTCAGATAGTTTTAAATATAATTTCGTAGGACAGAGTAGGGAATGGGGGAGAAAGCTGAATATCAACTTAGGCTTCGTTTGGGACGGCTTTTTTTATTACATCTCAAAACAATTTTTTAGTATAAAAATTTTAATTTTATACTAAAAAAACTGCTTTAAGAAGCAGCAAAGAAAGCCGTCCCAAACGAAGCCTTAGCTATAAGCTTTTCAGCCGGATCACCTGGGCATCAGAAAGCCTCAACTGCCTTGCAACAAAAAGCACATTAATAGGCTTTCCTTCGGGTCCTCCAAGCACATTTCTTGCAACTTTATCGTAGTTCACTACACTGACTCTGAAGCCATGATTCAGGAAAAGCTTTTCCATCCACCTTTGTGTAGCAAGCTGCACGAAGGACCAAAAGTTTATCAGCAATAAAAAGGATAACAAAAGAAGACATGCAATCTGTAACTATATATTCATATGCTGAACTTACCTTATTATCAAGTTCAGTGCCGAGCAAGCAACCAGGCAATTCACCAATGAAAAGGCAGCCTTTCATGGCTAAACTGCTAACTGTAGATAATATATCCTCAAACTCAGCCAATGTCGCCAGTGGTAGCCCCTGAAATGAACGCAAGCCTCAAATGTTTTCCCAATCCTTAGAAATGACAGTTATGACATTCTTCTTGAATAAATATGAAGAAACGTATCTAGAAATAGGGAAATCTAAGAGAAGACTTCCTCTAGTGCGTCACCTTTAACGCATTTTCTACAAAAAGACAACTGAACTAGCTCTATTTACTTTGTTTAGTATGCACATAAAACTTACCAAAAGAAAAGTGTTGGAGAAATTTTGTCATCCTCAATGGATTGTATATTTTGTGATCGAGCACGACATAGAAAATGATATATTGTCTCAAAAGTCAAAAATATCATTTTCCTATGGACTCAATGATAGAATCTACAATTTGAATTTTAAACAGAAATTTTCCCACATTCAATATTTAGCTGAATAGGATTTATTTTTATTCTGGTGTACAAATGCTCATAAGGACAAACCCCTATAGTTAATTATATCTCAAGTATTTGATACTTGAGAAAACTTTTAATTAAACCAGTTATTTTCTTTCCTTTGAAGATCATCAAAATATTGACTACAAATCTTCATTTTGAAATTTACGAAATTCTTGTTTTTTTTTTCTTTAGGAATTTCAAGGATGAAGAGATCAACTTTAATTAGATTTTCGGAATGAGAGCCAAATGAGTAAAGTATGGGCACTTGATTCTAAGGAAGCTCAGAAGTGCTCGGACTATCCTATATTAGGTTTTACGTTTTAGAATCAAATTTTATTTAAGTTGATTATTTTTATTTAGAATGTTAAGGCTTACATTCCAACTACACGTGTTGGAGGAAATGCCCAAAAGATGATGGCTTATTAAGTGACTTAAGTCAACAACTGCCTTGAACCCTAGAACTAAGATGAAGACTACTAAGGGGTAATGTCTTGAACCTAAGTCTAACAGAGTACAAAGAGACTTATAAACTAAACCTCACCTGAGACATAGCCAACCCAAACTCTGAATTTATCATTCTGCTTAGAAAAAGAGTTACCAGCTAAATCCACCGAAGCGCTTTTAAAATTATGAAATTCAGCCTCAATGCATATGAATAGTAGGAAATGTTATTTTATTTAAAGAATAGAGCTTATAACTTGGCTTTGAAGCCAAGACGCCAGAATATGTAGGTATGCACATGTTGACTCACATAATGCAAATTTTGTTATCTAATCCTTAAGTAGAAGATTTTGTACATGTGACACATTAGGTTTTGCATGATTATTTTCAATTTTGGAAAATTTAGTTCCTTGAAAGGAGCCATGCAATTTTTCTTTTCATTTGAAAAAATATGATTTCCTATGATTGATTTTAAGATTGTTTACATCTTAATGGATAGAAAAGATAGTTTTATCCTAAGAGTCTTCCACATCAAACATATCCAGGCCACACCCAAGCAAAGCAGAAGAAGAAACTGTTATGCTTGAACCGGCCCAGGAGGGGCCGGCTGGACCCGGCCCAGGAGGGGCCGGCTGGACCCGGTTTGACCCGGGTCTACACCAGGCAGAGGCGGAAACCAGGAAAGGAGGGGGGCGGACAAGGTGGGCCCCACTTGGGGCTGATTTGATTATGTGGGAGGGAAAATTTTGAATGCAAAGGGCTGTTTAGGTATTTGGTAGGAATCCATTATTGTTAATTAGGAGGATTAGGAGGGAAAGGGGGTTATCTTGAATTTGAATGTAATTGGAGATCTAGGGTTTCTTGCTTGGGCTCTTGGCGTTACCGGAGATTGTCGGAGAGTCGTTCTTCCTCTCGAATCGAAGAACATTGTATCTTGCTTTTGTTTTTTTGATCATCTACTAGTGGAATATAAGTCCATTGCTTGTGTTTCTCTCAGATTTCCTACAGATTTCTCTGTTTTCTACTATTTTTCCTGCGTTTTGGGCTGATTTCCTGCTGAAAAACAGCAAATCTATTGCTGTTTTCCCCACTCAAATCGATAGGAATACTTGGATCTAAGTATTTCCTATCAAATTGGTATCAGAGCGAGATCCGGGCGGTGGAGGGCTGTTTTTTCCACTGTTTCGCTGCAGATTTTCGCAGATTTTGGGTTGTCGGAGGCTATTTTCCCCTGGAAACAGCAGTTTTTAGGGTATTTGAGAGCAGCAGTTGAGTAAAACAGCAGGTTTTGAATGTTTGGAGGGAGATTCTTGCTGTCCGGAAGAGTTTCCTTGCGTTCCGGAGGCATCTCTTTGGTTCCCATGGCATCTAAGCGGGTAGAAGTCTTGGAGACCGAGATGGGTCAATTTAAAGCGGATCTGGAGGAGAAGATGGCGACATTGAGCGAGAATGTGGAAGGGAAATTCATGGCCTTGGAGGAGATGATGAAAAAATTTTGTTGGAAGGGCAAGCAAGGGCTGTGCCAGCGGAGGAAAGAGGAGAAGGTAGTGGGAGCAAGGGTAAGGAGAAGGTGAATCCAGAAGAGGAAGAGGAGGTGGAACTGCTTGACAACAACGGAAGGATGCCACCTCGGGAGTCCATCAGGCGGGATGAACATGACAGAAGGAGAGACTTCAGGGAAGGAAGAGAAGATGATTGGCGACGTCGGAGGCCCGACCCATTGGACCGGCCATGGGGGATCTACAACCACCATGGCGGGGCACGAGGGGAAGATGGCTACCGGCGGCCAAGGATGGAGGATGAGCCCCGATATGAAGAGAGAGGAACTGGGAAGACCCCATAGCTTGGGACAGAGGAGGCCATGGGGGGAATAGGGCATACGGGGTGGACACGAGGTCCAGGAAGCTGAAAATGCCAGTATTCGAGGAGGGAAATGTGGATGAGTGGATCCACAAGGTGCAGAGATATTTTGCAGTGAATGGCCTGATGGAGGAGGAGAGATTGATGGCTGCTAGTATGTGCTTGGAAGGGGCGGCATTTGCCTGGTTCAAGTACATGGATAAGTGGGACCGGTGAGGACCTGGAGGGAATTCAAGGAGGCTATCAGGGAGAGATTCAGGGGGGGCAGCCCATGGGAGATATCATAATAGTTTTATGCCCTCACTCAAGAGGGAACAATGGAGGAATACAGAAAGAAGTTTGAGAGTTTGGTGGGAGACATGGAGGGCTTATCAAACAGTACTTTTGGGGGAAACTTTATAAAGGGCCTCAAGGCGGAAATTAGAGATGCTGTGAAGGTCATGAGACCAAGAGACCTGAGGGAGGCGATGGAGTTGGCTCAGTTGGTGGAGAATCAGAAGACCAACGCCCGAAATTGGGGGAACAACCACTCAGGAGGTCCCACCAGGACAACTACCACTTACTTGGCTCCAAAAGGGCCAAGCCCTAGCGTCCCTAGAGAGAGTGGAAAGGAGAAGAGCGGGGTGACCAGATCTGCTGGAAGCTTCAAGAAATTGACTGAGGAGGAGATGCAGGTAGGGGTGTAACCGAGTCAAGCTGACTCGTGAGCCGGCTCTAACTCGACTCGTTAACGAGCTCGCGAGCCGAGCTTATCGAGCTTCGAGCTCGAGCTCGAGCCTATAATCGAGCTCGAATGATAAACGAGCTCGAGTTCGAGCTCAACCCGACTCGACTCGAAAGCTTATCAAGCTATTTATAATATTATAATTTTTAGAATATTAAAAATCATATAATATGTTATAACTTATATGATAAAAAAACCCTAGCCCGCTGCCCGCCGCACATCTATTCATTTCGCCCTAACTACACGCGACGCGTCGTGCGGCCTCTTCTCCCTCGGTCGACCGAACAAGTGCCGACAGCCGAGTCCGCCGGATCTCTGTCGTCCTCTCATCCGACCCGAGACAAAGTCGCGCAAAGACCTCTCCGTCGTCCTCTCATCGACCGAACAAGTGTCGAGTGCCGATTCAATTGCGTCCGGCCGTCTCTCACGCGACTGCAACGGTGAGCCGACTCCAGGTAATTTCTTCCCTTCGGTTGCTTCACGGTGAGGCGAGACAAAGCCGACTCCAGGATTTATGTTCAGAGAACTTCAAGCTTGGACCGCTTGGTCCTTTACTTTTTGTTCAGAGATCTATTTATTGAACTTTAATTTAATTTTCTGTTTAGCAAATCTGAAGTTCCGAACTAAACCGTTTCTGTTTAGAGTAGAATTTTTTTTTAGGTTTCACTGTTCAGGAAGGATTTCATAAGGAATTCATAAGATAAAAATCTTTTTTTTTTTCTGTTTTTATTTTATTGGAATAGATTTCGATGATATATGACTTTGCTTTGAAAAAATTGATCATGCTAAAGCAAATATTGGAAACACCTTCAGGTAGTTGATGCAGTTCTGTTGGAGTGAAGAAGAACTTTTTTAGCCAGAGTGAAGAGCAAACTGATCATCATCCTTCAGGTAGTTGCTGCAGTTTTATGTTTAAAAAGACTTAATGTGCTGTTATTCTTTATCCAATGTGTTGTTATAGTCTGTATGTAAAATTTTACAAATCATGCATGTGCCTAGATTTAGTTCAATGTGTTGTATTGTTGTTATAGTGTTGTTGTATAGTTGAGTCCTTTCTATGTTTTAAATGGCTACTTTTGTTATAATTAATAACAAAAGTTTGAGTTCATTAGTTTTGTGGGTTTTGAAGTAGTATAGGTTGTATTTTGATTCTCTAACTTGTAGTTAAAAAAAATTAGAATTATTATTTAGATGTTAAATATATTTTCAATTCTCATGTTATTATGATTTTTTTTTAGAATGTTAAAAAAATTAGAATTATTATTTAGATGTTAAGTATAGGTTATATTAATGCTTTTTTTCATATTTATCAAGTTTTAATTGTATTTAATTGCATAAAAATTGCTCTTGATATTAATCATTTTTTTAAGATTTTTTTTTTTAAAAATAAATGAGAATATGATCTTTGAGAAAATTATGTTAATATATTATTACATTTATAAGGAAAAATTAAGTGAAAAAATGGAGGTTATGAAATTTGAAGATTACTCATTATATATTTATTTCTTCTACAATTATTTTTTTTTAAGAAGTTAAAAGTTAAAGTTGTGTTAGAAATAAATTTCTTCATTATATATTTATATCATTTACATTATATATTTATTTCTTCATAATTTAAAATAAATTTTAATTAACTGTCATAAAAAAAAATTTAAAAAAAACTAAAATTTTTTGATTCGAGCTCGAGCTTTTCAAACGAGCTGGAGCTTTCGATTCGAGCTCGAGTTTTCGAGTCGATCTCGAGTCGTATTCTAAAACGAGTCGAGCTTGGTATTATTAATCGAGCTCGAGTTCGAGCTCGAGCTCGAGCTCATGGAGAGTTAAACGAGCCAGGCTTGATAAGCCAGATACTCGACTCGACTCGACTCGTTTACACCCCTAGATGCAGGAGAAGAGGGCCAAGGGCCTTTGTTTCAGAAGTGAGGAGAAGTTTTGTTCCAGGGCACAAGTGCAAGGATCGCGCCCTTCGGGCTCTCACCGTCTATATAGACGAGGCGCCTGAAGAGGGTGATGAATCTAATGAGGAGCAGATTGATCCCTAGTTCGAGGTAGCTGAGGTCTCCCTCAATTATGTGATGGGATTTACCCCTAGCCATACGATGAAGGTGAAGGGGAAGATCCTTGGGAGAGAGATAGTGGTTCTGATTGACAGTGGGGCAACCCACAATTTCATATCCACCCAGGTGGCGGAGGAGCTGGGGATGGAGCCTACTGAGACAGGCAGTTATGGGGTGATGATGGGGACAGGGAAGATTGAGTCCAGCACCGGGATCTGCAAGGGGGTGGAGATGAGGTTACAGGAGATCAGAGTGGTAGAGGACTGTCATTTTGGGCATGAAGTGGCTACAGACCTTGGATGAAACCAAGGTGAACTGGGGGACCATGGTGATGGAGCTGACGGTAGAGGGTGAAGATGAAAGGGGAACAAGGATTGTCCAGAGCTGGAGTGTCACTCCGATCAATGGTGAAAAATCATCCATGAGGAAGGAGGAGGATTCCTTGTGGAGTTGCAAAGCCTGGAGGAGCAGGAGGAGGAGGGAGAGGAAAAGCCCATTCCCGCGTTGGTTCAGCCTCTTCCTTAGGAATTTGAGGATATGTTCCAACCTCCGGAGGGACTACCACCTGACAGAGAGCAGGAGCACCAGATTATTCTGAAAGAGGGAGTATCCCCTATCAGTGTGAGGCCTTACAGATACCCTCAAGTGCAGAAGGATGAGATTGAGAAGTTGGTGGGAGAAATGCTAGAAGGAGGGATCATTCAGCCCAGTGTGAGTCCCCTTCTCTAGTCCAGTTTTGCTGGTGAAAAAGAAGGATGGGAGTTGGAGGTTCTGTGTTGATTATAGAGCTCTCAACAAGGAGACTGTGCCTGATAAATTTCCTATCCCTGTGATTGATGAGTTGATGGATGGGCTACATGGAGCAGCCTTGTTTACCAAGGTCGATCTGAAGTCAGGCTACCACCAGATCAGGATGAGGAAGGAAGATGTGCAGAAGACGGCCTTCAGGACTCATGAGGGCCACTATGAGTTTCTGGTGATGCCTTTTGGCCTCACCAACGCACCTGCCACATTCCAGGAATTGATGAACCGGATCTTCAAGTCACACCTCCGCAGGGTTTGTGTTGTTATTTTTTGATGACATTCTAATCTATAGCAGAACTGAGGAGGAACACCTGGAGCACCTGAGAGTGGTGTTGGGTGTGCTGAGGGAGCATCAGCTGAAGGCCAACTTCAAGAAGTGTGACTTCGCTCAGGCACGGGTGGAGTACCTTGGGCACGTGATATCCCAGGAGGGAGTTGCTACAAATCAGTCCAAGATAGAGGCAATGCTGGCATGGCCTCAACCCAAGACCTTGAAGGGGCTCAGAGGATTCTTGGGACTGACAGGCTACTACAGGAGGTTCGTGAGGGGATACAGCACCATAGCGTGGCCACTGACCGAGCAGTTGAAGAAGGACAACTTCTTATGGGGGGAAGCAGCTTCAGAGGCTTTTGAGAAGCTGAAGAAGGCCATGACGACTGTGCCAGTGCTTGCTCTGTCAGGCTTCAATCAGGTGTTTGTGGTGGAGACAGATGCTTCAGGCTATGGATTGGGAGCAGTGTTGATGCAGAACCACAGGCCCATAGCTTACTTCAGTCAGGTACTGTCGTCCCGGGCTAGGCTGAAGTCTGTCTACAAGAGAGAGCTGATGGCTATTGTACTGGCCATCCAGAAGTAGAGACCTTACTTATTGGGCAGACACTTTATTGTCAGGACTGATCAGAGGAGCCTGAAGTACTTGTTAGAGCAGAGGATGGTCACAGAGGAGCATCAGAGGTTGTTGTCCAAGCTGCTGGGATATGATTTTGAGATCCACTATAAGCCGAGATAAGAGAATAAGGCAGCGGATGCATTATCATGCTGTATGGGGGAGCTCCAGGGGATTGATGTATCAGTACCAGTACTGATAGATTGGGGAGCCATTAAAGAGGAGAGCATTCAGAATGAGGAGCTAAGGAAAATCAAAGAAGATGTGTTATCAGATGGGAAAAGCCACCCAGGCTACTCAGTTGTGAGAGAAAGACTGTACTATCAGGGAAGGAGTGTGATTCCAAGGTCTTCCATCCACATTCCCCAGCTGCTACAGGAGTTTCATGGGAGTGCCATAGGAGGGCATTCAGGAGTGCAAAAAACTTATAGCCGGTTAGCTGCTGAATTGTACTAGAAGAGGATGAGGAAAGATGTAGAGGAGATGGTGGCGAAGTGTGATATCTGCCAGCGGAGCAAGTACCTGACGATGGCACCAGGGGGATTACTACAGCCTCTGACCCTACCAGAGAAGGTTTGGGAGGAGAATACTATGGATTTCATTGATGGGCTCTCAAAATCAGAAGGCTACACAGTCATACTTGTAGTGGTCGACAGGCTGAGCCAATATGCTCATTTCATCCCCTTAAGACACCCGTACACAGCGGTGTCTGTAGCAGCAGCATTTGTGAGGGAGATAGTCCACCTGCATGGGGTACCATAGTCTATTATTTCTAATAGGGACAAAGTGTTCCTGAGCCATTTTTGGAGGGAGCTACTTAGAATGCAGGGAACAGTATTGAAGAGGAGCACAACTTACCATCCACAGACTGATGGGCAGACGGAGGTGGTGAATAGAAGCTTGGAGACATACTCGAGATGTTTTGTGTCTGAAACACCAAAGCAGTGGGCCAAATGACTAGTTTGGGCAGAATACTGGTACAACACCTCTTTTCACTCGGCTACCAAGTTGACACCTTTTAAGGTGTTATATGGGAGGGACCCCCCATATTTGGTACACTACAGCCAGTATCTGCAGTGGATCAGCATTTGAAGGAAAGATATCAGGTGTTGGAAGAGCTCAAGAGGCATTTACTTAGAGCCCAACAACTTATGAAGAAGCAGGCGGACGGCAAAAGGAGAGATATACAGTTTGCAGTTGGGGACAAGGTCTACTTGAAGCTCCGACCATACCGGCAGAGGACGATGGCCCAAAGGAGAAATGAGAAGCTTGCAGCAAGGTATTTTGGTACTTTTGAAGTGGAGAGAATTGGAGAGGTGGCCTATACATTGAGGCTTCCTCCAACAGCCAGAATACACCCCGTTTTTCATGTCTCACAGTTGAGGAGAGTGGTGGGGGAGCATGCAGTGAGCCCAGAGCTGCCCAGCACATTGAGGGAGGACATGGAAGAGACATTGGAGCCTCTAGCGGTAGAAGGAGTGCGCATCAATGAGAAGGGGGAAAAGGAGGTGAAGATTAGGTGGAGCGGCCTCCCAGACTATGAGGCCACCTGGGAGCCACAGAAGAGGATTGCAGAGCAGTTTCCAGCTTTCCACCTTGAGGACAAGGTGGTACTTGGGGAGGGGGGTAATGTTATGCTTGAACCGGCCCAAGAGGGGCCGGCTGGACCCGGTTCGACCCGGGTCTACACCAGGCGGAGGCGGAAACCATGAAAGGAGGGGGGCGGACAAGGTGGGCTCCACTTGGGGCTGATTTGATTATGTGGGAGGGAAAAATTTGAATGCAAAGGGTTGTTTAGGTATTTGGTAGGAATCCATTATTGTTAATTAGGAGGATTAGGAGGGAAATGGGGTTATATTGAATTTGAATGTAATTGGAGATCTAAGGTTTCTTGCTTGGGCTCTTGGCGTTGCCGGAGATTGTCGGAGAGTCGTTCTTCCTCTCGAATCGAAGAACATTGTATCTTGCTTTTGTTTTGATCATCTACTAGTGGAATATAAGTCCATTGCTTGTGTTTCTCTCAGATTTCCTACATATTTCTCTATTTTCTACTGTTTTCCTGCGTTTTGGGGCTGATTTCCTGTTGAAAAACAGCAAATCTATTGATGTTTTCCCCACTCAAATCGATAGGAATACTTGGATCTAAGTATTTCCTACCAGAAACCTAGGAAAAATAATGCATTTTTATTGCACAATCACATAAACAATCAACACATTGTTGACCTCTGTATAAGAAACCAAAAGAGAAAGAGATAGGGAATACCTCGTATCCCGCCGAAAGCTCCCGCAAATCCCGCAAGAAATCCCATCGATTCGGCGTCGTTTGAGTCGCATCCCGTAATTTGAGTGTAGAACAGGCCACGATCGCTGCTCTTTGACGCCTTTAAAAGCCGACCGAACGAAGTCATCGTGTTCCCCATTCGCTGCCTCTCTTCCACACTCGCCTCCTCCGAACTCCCTTCCTCCTCCCGATCCGGTCGAAGCCACAGAAGCTCCAAGACACGATCTCCTGTCCGACTCCCCATCCTCCTCCGACCTACTCTCATCCCCCCAAACCGAGAGCTCTCGCCAGAACTCAAGCCGAAACCCATCCCACCGAAGCCACTTCGATCGGGAGTCTTGTCCGACCTCTTGGTCTTCCCGATCCAGTGAAGTAGAGAGCGAGAGAGATATAGAAATAGAGTGATTTCTCTACCTTGCCGGACCAACTACCGGATCCGACCCCTGCTCCAATCTTTGTGAGCTCCCTCCTCTATCCTCTGACCCCAACCCCTCTCCAAGCCCCCTTTGACGACATTTTAGGTCAGAAGCAACGCGGGAGCTTGCTCACCCGTGAAGGTAACTTTCTCCTTTCCACTCACTTCTTCGGCCGAATCCCATGAAGCTGTCGAACCGAGAAGAAGGAAACAGAGGATTTGCTCTACCTTGAGATTTATAAGGATTTAGCCTAAATCCTGTATAAATCCTGCTTGACCATGTATTGCATATATTTAATTAATAATTAATTTTAGGATTGAATATAATTAATTATATTTTAAATATAATTAATTATAATTAGTCTATAATTAGTTATAAATTAAAAATATCTAAGTGATAATTTATTTTAAGTTAAGTATAATTATTTATAATTTGATTAATTATAATTAATTATAATAAATTATATGTTAAAATTAATTGATTTATGATCAATTTTAAAATTTAAATATAATTAATTTTAATTAATTAATAATAGTTATAATTAATTAAGATTAATTATTTTTAAATTTTAATTAATTATTATTAATTATAATTAATTTAAGATAATTATAAATTAGTTGCCTCTAATTATAATTAATTAATATTAATCTTAATTTATTATAATTAATTCAGGTTAATTATAACTAATTATTATTAAATCTAATTAATTATGATTGCCTGGATTTGCGTGCCAACATCGTCAATCCCGCGAAGTTATGAATCTCCTAAACTTAGATTCTCGCCCTCAGAGTTAGCGGCGGACCGGAAAACCGCCCATGCACGCCTTTGTTGCGCATGGTGGGATGGGACCCTGGTCCGACGCCTACGACGAGGCGGGTAATCACCTAAAAAAAAAACCTTTAATGTTCATGGCCGACCGGAAAACCGTCCATGCACGCCTTTGTTGCGCGTGGTGGGATGGGACCTCGGTGCGGCACCTACGGCGAGGCGGGGTCACTCCTAAGTACCCCCGAGCGGGGGGAAAGCAAACTGCCCTTTTTCAATAAAATGATTTTTAAAACCCCATGCAAGCCTTTGTTGGCGTGGTGGGAGAAAAAACAAAAAAAGCACCGCCGCGGTGTCTCACAAACACCAACCGTGCACATCTTTGTTGACGTAGTGGATAGGCGGCCTCTTGGTTTTTCCCCTAAACGGGGGAGACGCCGAGAGGCTGTCGAAATTTTGTCTGAAATAAGACAAGAACTTGGAACAAATTGGGACTTGTCGACTTGATTCAATCTACTTAAAATGAACTTGAATAATATAAAAGAAATTGATTGAATTCAAAGAACAACATAAGCTTGGACTTCAAACAAGAGAACTTGATTGAACTCATTTTGAACTCGAACTTGAACTCAAATGAGTTGAACAAAGAACAAGAACTTTAACATGATCTTGGACATTTGAACTCAAGCAAGGAATTCATTTGGACTCGAACTCGATTGGAACATGACATGAATATGAGCTTAATTAAAAATGTAATGATTTGAATCATATGAACTTGAGTATGAATCTAATTTGGATTGAATTATGATTAAGGTGAATAATTTCTTGAAGGGATAATTCCCTAATGGAATCTTCACTTTGATTTAAATGCAAATCCTAATTAAGAAAGATTTGAGTCATTCATATCTCTTGCAAGAAAACAATGACCCATGTGTAAATCCTTTCCAAACTTTGACATGGAATTTTTTTGAAGTAAGAAGTTTACAAATGAGGTTCATTCGTAAACAATAAAAAGAAGGGTGAGGAACTTGGTTTGATTATAAACTCGTAATATGAGCTTTTTGGACCACACTAATTGATTCATAATATCGGAGCTAGTTCGTCCCTAATCTACTTGCAATGAATGTATTGATTCATTAGAAATGCTCTTAATGAACATGATGATTTCGTGGTTTGCTTGTAACCAGTGCCAAAGTATTTGTTAATTCACTTACGATCATGCACAAGGGATATAACATGTTAGTGAGCAACATTAGAAGAGCTATAATGAATAGAAACATTTATTATGCTCAAGGATTCAATCATCATTTGATTTGCAAGCAACCATCAACAAGGATTAAGGACACATGATCTACCTACAAGCAAAGATCAATTAAAGAATGCAACAATGTTCCACAATCAACGTCAAGACCTAAACAAATGCATCCAAACCTTCAAGCAATGAATATTGAAATTGACGGGATGTACAATGAATACAACGATATCCTACCAATCAATACTTGTGGACTTGCAAATACATGTAGCAACCAATATGCAAGTGGATAAGACAACCTACCAATCAATGTGCATGAAGAGGTTGGTGGCAAATGTGAACTCCTATGAATAACCGTAGGAGACTTGTTACATACATAAAAGTTTCATCCACGAGCAAATAAAAAAAAGAGAGAACCACAACAGATATGAGCTCCTATGGGCTACTGCAGAAGACTTCCACAACATTCAATGTACCACTCACAAGCAAAATATAAATATTCCAAAAATACCCCCGCACATACATTGTAGCTTGTATACACATAGGTACACTAAAAGGGGTAAGTATCAATTATAAAACCCGCATGGGCCCCGGCGAGTGTGTTATTGGTACACACGTGACGTCTAGGGATGCTGCGCTGGTTGTTAAATTTAAACTCGATTCTCCTATACGAATAAATAGGAGTAGACAGGGTTTAATCATCATTCAATGCCCCCAAACACCCACATGGGCTCCGGCGAGCGTGTTTTGAATACACATGTGACGTCTAGGGATACTACGCGGGTAAATAAGTGAATTCAAGTTCGAACACAATCCTTCTATACGAATCAATAGGAGTTGACAGTGTTCGAACCTTCAAACAAATACACAGTTGTGAGGACCCGTGTATTTGTTTTAATACATTTATATCAGGTCTTCAAGGCCTATAATTAAGAGAATTCATTAATATATGAACAAAGCCTACGAAACCTGATCCCCTATCGGCAAGGTGATAGAGTCGACAGGGTTCAATCAACAAAGAGAAATAACACCCTGATGATGGCCGTGATAAACGAAAATATCAACCGGAGGGGTTCACAAACATTTTTCAAATGCCACTCAAATGCCCATCAAAAATCCATAACTCCACAAACTCCACAATTTCAAAAACCAAAAATTCAAAAAATATCCAAAATTTCAAATATTTAAAATTGAAATAAATCCATCAATGCTTAAAGCAAAGCCCATTCACCCTCCATAACAGTCTGCCGAGTTGGACAAATTCAAATTTTTACTTCAGCTCACAAAGAGCCAAATGCCTAGTCGAAAATATCACTAGGATCCATTCTCAAACAATCTCTTGCCAGTAAGGACGTGGTACGTGTCCTTTGACCGGCAGTTTGCCGCTAAATGACACCGCAGGATAAACGGTTATGACCCGGGGACCTCTGAACTGAGTGGGTTTTTGCCGCCAAAATGGCACCACGAAATACCGGTTATGGCCAGAGCCAATACGCTCTTTAGTGGCATCAAATCCTTGAGATATGAATCAATATGATATGATCGATAGGGCACAAAGCCCTCTGTTAGCTAAGGTGGATTCAAATTTGTCCACTTAGACAAATATTCATCCCGGATCTTTAAGATCCCCTTGGACGAAGCAACCCATGGCTGCCGACAAGGATCCTTTTGTCAGGTTGGGTCGACTACCTCCTCTGACTAAGTAGACCAGGGACCACGATGGCCCGGGACGACGGAACCATGGGATCTTGATCGGATCTATCATCCATTCCCCCACCATCCGCTTTAAGTGCAAGATAGTTGAATTTCTATTGTAAATATCAAACCATTCAAATTTCCAAGCTTCTAACCAATTCCAAATTTCCAATGTCCATTGCTGCTGTTATATGCCAGATAATACGTATTCACTACGCATCTGATTGACGACTAGCCTTAATCGAAAGTTATCTCTCGTGATCGGGAGGGATAATTAACTATAGGGGCTTGCGCCTATAGGAAACCAGAACTCAGATCATAAAGTCCTCACAAAATGAAGGCGAAATCTCTGGGTAATGTCTTATCTACAAACCTATCTGTCTTCCAAAATTTACCTCGGAACTAATTTTGTTAAAACTCCCCTCGTCAAATAAAAAGCAAAAATAGTGCGGCGGGGAGGCCGGGGCCAAATTTTCGGAGCCCACATACATACTTTTGTATATAAAATCATCAAACCTGGAATGTAAATAATGTCCCAATTATTACAACTTTGATAAGCAGCTGAGTAGTTTGTCATTATACAACCCAATTAAATTTATCACATACTCTACTTCAGTGGGTCTTCAAGCTTTAGCTTCTATGTAAGTTTTGGGCTTCATCTTTGGTAGGCTCATCCTCTCGATACATGTATCCTTTAACTAAACCACACAAGCTCAAATATACATTCTAAGTCTAATCAAATATATTTTAAAAAAAAAAGACTCAAACCTACAAAACAAGAGATTAAAAATAGTTTATATAGCAGAAATATCACATCCAGAATTGACTAGCACTTAAAGTGCTAAGCTTTATTTCTATCTTATTGGCAACATCTCCCAACATCACCTGTTAGCAAGTACTTTTTTATTTATTATAATTTATTGCACCCCCTCTTGAACATGGCTAGCTACAAAAAAGAGCATGTATATGTCTACACTAACCACTTAAGAGGAAGTGCCCCACAACGCAGACAATTCAATGTTCATCACACCATTACATCAAACACATATGCAGAAAAAAAAAATTATAATCCTAGCATGCTTAGGGGCTGTGCACCTAAGTGTGTGCAGGCTATGTAGTATGTCACTACAATAGGTATTTTTGTTTTATTAAGGTAAGAAGACATTTAATCTTAATCCAGAAGTGATTTCTCTTTTATTTGTTTGTAACTTAGATATTTTATTTGGCTTTTATGTGTTTCATATTTATGAGGGTTATGAAGAACCTATAAAGCAACCACTCCTTGCTTTAAGACAAGCCTACTACTTATGAAGTCCTAAGATACAATGATATATGCATCTTACCTTTTGGGTGGGATGATTAATCATTTGTATCAAAATAAACTTAACCAATTTTTTAAAAAAATAGAATTCTCTTAGTATTTGGATAAGAGATGAATGTTCATTTAATAGTGTAAGGCGAACATGCCTAAGGCACTACAGGAAAATCATGTATTAGGGGCTGTGCACCTAAGTGTGTGCAGGCTATGTAGTATGTCACTACAATAGGTATTTTTGTTTTATTAAGGTAAGAAGACATTTAATCTTAATCCAGAAGTGATTTCTCTTTAATTTGTTTGTAACTTAGATATTTTATTTGGCTTTTATGTGTTTCATATTTATGAGGGTTATGAAGAACCTATAAAGCAACCACTCCTTGCTTTAAGACAAGCCTACTACTTATGAAGTCCTAAGATACAATGATATATGCATCTTACCTTTTGGGTGGGATGATTAATCATTTGTATCAAAATAAACTTAACCAATTTTTAAAAAAATTAGAATTCTCTTAGTATTTGGATAAGAGATGAATGTTCATTTAATAGTGTAAGGCGAACATGCCTAAGGCACTACAGGAAAATCATGTATTACCGGCGGATTTTCCGGTGGAAAATTATTAAGTTTCCGGCGGATTTGAAAAGTTTACAGCAAAAATTTTTTTTAACGGTAAGAACGAGCATTGCAAACCTTTTCCGAAGAAAAAATCCACCGAAAACCATTTTAGGCGTATTTTTGTTCGCCAGAAATCTTTTCTGGCGAATTTTTTTCAGAATAAGCTCGTCGAAATTAACAGCCAATGCCCGCCCGCTCGCCGACCCCCCCTGCTCGCCCTGCATTGCCCTGCCGCCCGCCCACCCTGCCACCTGCCTGCTATCTAGATGCCTGCCTGCCTGCCCCCGCTGCCCAACCGCCCGCACTGTAGCGCCTGAGTGATTCAAACCCAGCTCCTTTGGATTTCAAGTCCTCAACCAATTTGGTATAGAACAAAATGTGTTAACATGCAATCTATTTTATATTTAAATAAATTAATACAGAAATAAAATACATAAAAGTCGTAAAGAATTTTAATATCTTTTCAAAGATGCTAAAATCACAAATTCCAACAAGATATAAGAAAATTATGCTAAAATAGCAAGAAGTTATCAATTGACAAGATAAAATTATCCTTGTTAGATAAAAAAAGAATAATCCTCTCAACATGTGATCAAATGAAGTTTGATTTTGCTTTAAATAGGCTCATTCAACTTGTCTTGGCAATTCGAATACTATGGTGCAGTCGTTTTGTGAAATGAAGTCCTTATAAAAAAAATTACACGAATTATCTGCTTTGATTAAAAAAGAATAATTATTTTGACATGTGATTAAACATCGATCAATCTTGCCTCAAATAGGTCATTCAACTAGTCTCAATGATCTAAATGCAATGGTGCAATCTTCTTTTTTTTTTATTTTGAAACAAGGTCTAATAAAGAAAATTTACATGGATTATCCTTTTCAATAGTAAAAGAATAACCCCATAACTCATGATCAATCACTGTCCAACCTTGCCTCAGATATGGTCATTTAACGTGTCTCAACAATTCTAATGCAATGGTGTAATCAATTTTTGTGAGATGAGATTTGTTCAAAAATTATTACGTGGATAAAATTTGCATGCATAAAATTTTAACATGCAAATCCACATAAGACGTACATCAAATTGACATTTTTTTATGTCAACACATACATAAAAGGTCTGGGGGGAGGCACCGTTGACAAACCCGTTCATCAAGTTTCCAACACAACTAAGCTTAATCAATGAGTTGTGAATTTGTTGGTTTGACTAACTCTATAGCCCAAACCAAGCCCCATTCTAAAGCATCAAGCTTTGGGATCTCCCGTCGTCTAGAAACTTCACATAAGCACAAGCTCATTCCATGCTTCTTAAAAAATTAGCACATTAATTTCTCAGAAATTAAAGTATTTTAATGGAAGATTGACCGTAACCATAATCTCCCCCATCCCTTCCACTTATCACTTCGAGTGAGGGCGAGTGATGAAATAAGGAGGGTTAAGAATAGGAGCTTGTTGCGAACCCATGGCTCCTTTGTCACCTTTATTGTGGTAATAGTTGAGGGATTAAGGGAGAGCAATAGTTTGATGACACCGTAAATGCTATGAGATGTGGGGTTGCTTGACAGGTTTGATGAAATGGTATATTAATAGTGACCATTATAATGTCTTATTTTCTACATTCAGTCCCAACCATCCACACATCAAGACAGCCTGGATTGGTCATGTTAGCAAGATTCTTTCAACCTTAAATATACAACCAGACTCCGCTTGGTCAAAATAAGAAACACCCAATTCAAAAACATGCTAGACTACCATTTGTCTAAGACGCCCTCGACTACCCATTCAATCCAAAATATTTGATCAGACTCGGCCAATTAGTCCCACCTACCCATCTCATATTCAAAAGACTTGCCAATGGCTTATAGAATATTTGAGTTGTTTTCATCTGTCTTTTCACTCCTATACGTTGATTTTCTCCCTATCCACACACGCTACTCTAACCAACCCTACTGCTATATTAACATATTACTACAACAACAATTATTGCCATCCTTGATGCATATGAAGGGCCAACACAACATGATGCATGTCTCTCAATATTTCTTCAGTCCCTTCCACTAATCTTTCATGCAGAGATATAACTGAGTTAAGCCGACTCATGAACTGTCTATACATAGCTCGATGAATGGCTCGTGAGATAAGATCAATGAGATAATAAGCTAAGCTTGAGTCAGTCTCGGAAGACTTGTTAACTTGTGAGCATGCTCGTTTAAAATATTTTAATGTAAATAATTTAAAATATTAGAATTCAAGAGTTTAAGTATAAATTTATTAAAAATATTTAAAAAATATCTCACTTCTTTATATTAGGTGATGTCTTATTATTCCTTTTATAATTTCTCATTATTTATGTTATTATTACAACTACTTAAAACATAATTATTTTCTCTTTTTTATAATAAATAAGTTGGCTCATTAGCCGAATCGAACTTGTAGAATTAAGCTCAACCTTAAACTTGAATAATTAATTAAGCTCAAGCGTGGGGTGGATCGTGCTAAGCTCGACTAGTTTACACCACTAATCACATGTCACCTAGTTGTTAACAACAAAAAACAAAAACTATTCATCAAACCCACCATCCAATAGAACCTTGACATATGGTGCCAAATCACCCCACCCCAACCAACCCATTCGACATGTGTCCTCCATCACCTGGACTACTTAATGCCTAATGAATGTGTTTGTCAGTCATAGTAATTCCGAGGTATCTTTGTTATGTGGTTTTCATCTATATAATCTCCATACTATTAGCAGGGTTCATGAATTAAGCAACTTATTGAGATAGAACTCTTGTAAAATATTTATTTATCTACATTATAATCTTTCCCTTATTACTAGGGGAAGGAGCTCTATAATTTTCTTTTTATAGTGAAACCTTCCCCTCCTATGCATAATGCATGTATGCTACAAAATTGAAACACTTAAAAATCTATCTTATATAGGAGTGAATTCTTCAGTATTTTGAATCTCCCATATGTTGCCTCCTAATATGAAGTATATCAGCTTGATAATTGTTTATTCTCTGAAAGCCATCTTTCTTTACCACACATCGTCCATTAACCACCTCAAAAAAAAAATCAGCATTTCTATCCTTGGAGTGCCAATCAAATTCATACACAAATAGACAAAGTTGGATGGAGAAGGTATCTAAGGGATCAAAAGCAAAGATGGGAGCAGATAGCCACATCCTCCACTCCCATCCTCACACCACAATAGAGAAATAGATGAAGATGGAGAAGATGAGGTTTTAAAAATAAAAAATGAACACTAACATAAAAATTTCAACAATGAATGAACATTTAAGCAATGATAGCCTTTATAAAAAGCACCAAAATAAAATGTACCTGAAATAATATTTTTGCATTTTGGTGTAACATTTCATAGAATCTAAAGGATCCAAGCAATGACAAGAAGTTATCATAGCTTAATGGATCGATTTACTTTTTTTTGTACCAATTGAAACTATAGCAATTAAACTTCTAAGCTAAACTTTGAACCTATGCCAGATCTTTTGGATCCCACGAATACAACTAGCCAATCATTAGACCTATGATCAACCCAGAACAAACCTTAGATAACCTAAAAATAGACTCAACTCTCAAGGTGTTGAGAAACATTCAAGCAAACTCGACAAAACTTTGTGCACCATGTTCGCACTTTGCCCAACCCTCCAGATGACCCGTGTTCATCTATAGTTAACATATGGTTTTCATTGGATGCATGATGACTGAATGGATCACTATATACTAGAATGATATGGATCTGATTCAATATCACATGGTTCGATGTACTGCTTACATCAGAACTCCTCATATTGTCGTTGACCTCAGAATCTAATTATGTGAGTTGCGCTATATCTATTATCATACATAACAATACATGCAACAAAAACAATAATGAAATGACAAATTTCTCTGGCATTTGCACACTCTTGCCAATCGCAGAATCTACCTCTCTCATCTGTAGCTCAACTTGGCCGCTCTCCCTCTCACCTCTCATGGTTGTGCTCTATGCCTGGGTCTCGAGCCCTAGCCGTCTGAGCCCTAGTCACATCTATATATAAATTATATAAACACTTAGTAATATTATAACTTAATAAATAAGTGTAAAAATTGCAAAGAAACAGGAGAGGGGGAAGGTGGGAGATATAAGGAAGAAGAGAGGCTCAGGTCACAGCAATAGGCTACATTCTCATTTAGAAGGAAGCACTTCAAAGAAGAGTGATTGCGCTCAATAGTCAACAAGCTCATCCATCAACATAAGATGGATTTTTTTGCTTTGCAAAAGTTGTAAGTGACGAGTGTCTCACTCAATGGAATAAAAAATAAAAAATCAAACGACGACAGAAAGGGCAAAAGATGATCCAAAGAGGAGGGGGAGAGGAAGGATGGGCAAAGAGAGAGGGAGGGAGAGAGTTTGGAGGGAGAAGGTATGAAAAAGAGAAAGAGGGGAGGGAGGGGAAAATGCTTCATTAAAAAAATCATTTAATGATAGGATAAGTCAAAGTCTTATTAAGATTTAATAAAATGTGATGATAAAAGCATCATAACAGTCGCAATATTTCTAAAAAATAAAGTTGAATATCACTAAAATGGCAGTCAATCAATGTCTCAATCTCTAAAGAAATAAGTACAATCAGATTCAACACAAAATTGCATCGGATGGAAAACGAAGTAAAATAATTAATGGACTCGCAAAAGCACAATAACATAAGATGCTTATTTTAATACAGACAAGCAAGTATTCAAACATGAGAAAGAAACACTCCTACATAATAATGATGAGCCATTTGAGAGATGGACATGAATGACAATGCATACTCAAAAATTTGGGCAAACAAGTCCTACTTTAATAGAGGGTTGTAGAACCTGACTCTCCTAAGTTAACTTGAGGGTTTGCACCAATAAAATTCTCAACCCCATATCTAAAAAAAAGTTAATGCCTTAGTTACGAGAAATCTAGTTAAAAGCAAACCTAATCTACCTCAAGAATAGACCACTCGTAATTCCTCTCTTGCACAATCAAGGAGGCTTCAGGATAAGAGGTTAGCTTTTCATAAGAAATCATTGGCCCATTAAAAAGCACAATTTTTCATTAAAAAACAAAACTTTTGGAAACAATAATTAAGCGTAAAGCATTGTTCAAATAGAAAATAAAGAGATAACTTCACGTTCTTACTAGAAGAAAACAAACAAAATGCACAAAACACAAAAGAATGATGTAACACATCATTCTATCACCCCAATTGACTTGATGTCCCAGAAGAAGCAATACATACCAAAAGAGAAATAAAATTAAGAAAAAAATTTAGTCATGATAGATTTAAGACTGTTAAATTTGCTTTGAGATTAGAACAATATATTGATAATCAATCAAAACTTGTATTGCACTAACCTCAGAGCGATTCCAATGATTTTGAAGCATATCCTAAAAAACGTTGGCCAGGAAATCCTAACCTAATTTTTTTTCCTAAACATTGTGGACTAGCTACATTTTTTGAATCAGAAAAAAAAAATGCAGGGTGTTGAGTTATTATACCTGGAGTGCCCATAAGCTTGGTTTATGACCGCTAAACCCTTTTCTTTGTAGAAGAGTTTGCAAGTCATATGACTCAAGCGAAGCGTGGATCATCATGCAAGTTTTGGAAACCTTAGCTCCACCACCTAAATTATGCATCATTAAGAAAAAGAACATCAGAAAAAAAAAACATGCAATTAGGTACTGCAATGAACTAATTACATATAAATTTTACATTATTTTTTACATGAATTGCAACAAGTAGAAAATTTTTAATTGAGATATTGAGGTGGTGCTACATGAGGCCTCTTATGTAATAAACTTGTTGGTGTAATTTGGACTTCCAATTCTCATGAAAATTTTAAAAATAGCCCTTGAACCTTTGTAAAAATACCTAATTATAATAAATTTAATTAAAACATCATGTAACCCACATTTTTCTTTCTAGTAATTTCCTTATTAATGTAAGGAATCAACACACTACTTTGAGGATTCGTCAATTTGGCTATTTTGAGGATTCTATCATTTGAGGATTTGTTATATCAATATTTTTTCCCTTTTTTTTCAATTTCCTATTGACTCTATTATGCTTCATATTTTACATCAATTTGGCATCGCAAAAAAAAATCCACTATTTTTGCACTTAAATTCTATAAATTTTAGTTGTTTTGCATATATAATTATATATTTATAGTTTTTGCACTTTTTACAGTAAGTTCATGTGTTTACTCCCCTCTTAAAACTTTCGTGAGCCCTTCCTCACTTGGAAAAAAAAATTTAGGAGCCAAAGAAACTGAAATTCTTTTTTCTCATGGATTTTTCTCTCCACACGCCTCTTATTTATATTTTTCAAACATATTTTCTTTACAATGCCACATCCCCTTTATTATTTCTATCATCTCATCTCCTAAAAATTCTCAATCATATCCTTTAAATTTCTTAAATCATCCAAATCCGAATTTAAATTCAAATTATAAATTTTAATTCAAAATTTCAACCCTTCTCTTTAAATTACTCCACAAAATTAGCTAACTTAATTCAATCCTAATCGATTTTATTCTCCTCCAGATTGAGCCTCACTTGCAACCAAAATTTTGATTTTCTAAAATAACAAGAGGAGAACAATTCTTTCCATAGGCGAACAATTCTAAAAAAACAAGAGGCGAACAATTCTTAGTACTTTTTAACTTAGAGAGATTTTCATATTTGTACGTGAAATTAAAAAAGAACACTGTGCCAAGATTAGATGAACCTCATGTATGACTCACAATATAATTGATAAACCACATTGGAGGGAAAATAAAAAATCTTTCCAAATATGTCTATAAGAAGCAAGGAAATTACTCCAAACTTGCAAGCGAGTAATATATACCTTAGCAAATATTATTTAACCATAATTCCAAAAATGATAACAGTGAACAAAAGTAACACTTATGCAAGTTGCAAGAATAATGGACATTCGCATCAAATAATCCCATATGCTCTATTGTAGCTCCAATTATATAACACAGATTTAAAGACTATCTCATGCTTACTAGTATGTAGCGCGCTAGCAAAAGAAAGTATATTGTCCACAATATCATATTTTTGGAGTCTCCCCAAAATAATAAAGAGCCGTAGAATCATTCATTTAATACATCATATAGTAAGATCGACCACATATAATATTCACTTTTATGGAGACTTCAACCCCCATCTTCCTCTCTCACTTGCAAATGGATACTTCAATGGGTTGAGTAAGGTATGCTATTTTGTAATAAGATAATAAACTGACCTATCTATATCCTTCATTTCATTTGTATCATTTTATCCCATGGACTGAAGCTAGCTCCACCACTGACCGTAGTGAGTGTAGCCAGAGGTCCTAGACCCTCTAACAAGCTTAACAAAATGCATGGAAAGGTTCTAGAGAAGGATTTTTAACTGTTTTTGAGCTTGATAGAGGAGTTGGAAAGAAGGATTTGTAGATCTTAATCAAGGGGGTGGAGGCACCAAATCTCCAGTTATCCAATCTTCAGCCGAGCCTTTACGCCTAGGAAAACATAATGGGGGCAAAGACATGGCATATCCCTCTTTACCCCCTAATTTGTGGTTGTCAATGGAAAACCGCCAGTTACCATTGCTATCACCTCCCTCCAGTCAGGTTCGGTCTGGCCTAAGAAAAAAATGCATCCTAACATTCACCGTCATTTTATAATTTAGTCTGGAAATTGTATTAAACCTAAAATCATCACAAGGACCCTATTAATTCAATTTTCAATGATTTTCACTTGATTCAACCTTCATGAATGTATCATAGATCTAAGCTCTTCATTTTGTTTCCTAACTTGCCTTTATGCAATAATGTTTTTGCATATTGATCAAAATACCATATATCTATATTTTAAGCATGGAATATCAAAGTATATGCAGTAGCTTCTACCAATATGATCCCAACAAATGAGAACTGAGAAAATTGACACAGAATACAGTTAAAAAAACTGTAGCCATCACTAGCTAAACACTAAACATAAGAGCTAAAGAGAGCAAAGAATTCCATACTAGGCAGCAATGCGAATTTTCCTATGAAACCATAAAAGGCTAGTTTGTGTGATATCCCACAAACTGGCTATATCCCAAAGCTAACTATTCATGATATAAGCCATATCATTTCTCTGATTGTGCAATCTTGATTTGAGTTTATACAAAATAGTTCACACAAACCTTGAAGCTTCCCATAAGCTGCTTCAAAGACAGCTTCAGGTGATATATCATAAATGACTGTAAATCGTGGCCAGTTCAACCTATACGGACGAGTGTCCATACCATCTGTCAAAAGAACAATCTACACGGTATAAGCTAATTTAACATAATTCAGAAATAATGAAGATTTAAGGTCAAGCAGTAAACCTGCCTCAGCTCCTCTAATCTACTAATCTCATCAAGTATTTTGTCATCAATGAACTTAGTTGCCAGTCTGTAATGTAGTGATGATAACGAGGATCTTTGCTGCGGCTTCTTCACAGGGTTACCAACCTCAGAAGAAACCAAACATTCAGCATATGGGTCGATAAAAAGAGGATCTGCCACTTGAACAATTCAGCATATGTTAGAAAATAGTCACTAAAATAGACTGAAACCAAACATTCAACACGATGGTGTACCAGTGTCTTCTACATTTAGAGCTTCGTACAAAGTCCGTAACTAATAATTTCTTTGGTTTAAGTTAAAGGATGACTCTCAATAACCATCACATCCTCTTATGGTTTGCCTTTTTTTTTTTTTGGTTCCAAACAGAGTGTGGGTTTGCAACAAAGCTTATGAATGATCAGGCTATAGTCGAAGGAGTGGACCTTTGAAAGGATGTTGGGAGAACCAGCGACCGCAATCTCACACTTGCTTTCAAACAGTTTTTCAAAGTATGATTACAACTGAAAAGAGAGTTCTCACCAGTTCTTATTCTATTTGTTGAGAACCAAAACCACAATTCCTTCGAAGCATTTCTTCGACTAGGTTTTCTACAGAAAATGCTAGAAAACAGAGGAAAATTACCGGGGCAAAGAGTCTCCTCGAATCGAATGAAAGCCGCTCTGATTGCCGCATGTAGATTCGAATCGAAGCCTACTCCATCGAGCCGGTCATTTGCACGGGCTACCCAGCTCCTCTTCCTCGCGGAAATGAAGAAGATGGGTGAAAAGAAGCAGGAAGTAGACCTGACGAGGCCGCAGACCACAGGTGGTTGCCTGAGGTAGGTTAATCCAATCATCTATCCCTTCTTCTCCTCCTCCCCCGACTCCAATAGGCTTATGGTGGCCTTCAAAAGCAGATTATGTGAGGCCAGATTTTAAAAGCACATGGTTTTCTTAAACTTAATTAGTTTACTAAATAATTTTGTCCTATGCACCCCACCAGGCTTAGGTGGGTTGGTGGGCGAACTTGGTTGGGAACCCCCATCCCAAGTTCGAATCCCCTCTCATACGGCACGATTCCTTCGGGGAGAAAATAACTGCGGGTCATGCACCTGTGAGGCTAGTTGCTGGTAGGCTCACTGAGAGACTAGTGGACATCGCCAAGCGCGTCACAAGCTGACGTGGCAGCTGGCCGATACCCCTGTTCAAAAAAAAAAAAAAAATTGTCCTATGTAATCCTAATTTATGTATTTTAGATATTTATATATCAATATCATTGAATAATATTTGGTATGCTAATTTTTTTAGGAGTTGCTCAAAAAGCTTCACAATAATATTAGAGCATGATGCTAATAAATTAGTATTTATTGGATTAGAGTTATTTTATGGCAATGACCCATCTAGGCTAGGAGTTATATTTGTGTAGCCCCTAAATTGAATAATTATGGTATAATATTTTGGGTTTAAGGTTTTTTATTTATAAATTAGAGTTTATGAGTTTTATGTTTTTAGGGCTTTTTTAATATTTTTAAGGTTTGGGGTTTGGTAGTTTTATACTTAGTTTAGATATTTTAATAATTTTTTGTTTAGTTTAGGGTTTAAGGGTTTTTTTCCCCAGAATTTTAGGGTTTAGAAGAAGTTCAGCTTTTAAAGCTTATGATTTAGGATTTTAAAGTTGAAGGGTATAGAGTTTAGGGTTTAAGAGTTAGATTGTTTCTAGTTTGGGATTTCGGTTTTAAGTTTAAGATTTAGAGTTTAATTAATAAGATTTAGTGCTTAGAGGTTCATGTTTGAAGAGCTTTGGGTTTAATATTTTAGTGGTTTATGATTTGAGGTATAGGTTTAAGCTTAAGTTTTATTGTGCAAGGGGTAGGGTTAAAAGTTTAGGGTTTTGGGATTAGGTATTATGGTGTTTGGAACTTTTGGGGTTATAACGGTTTTTGGGACTTAGGGCTATGGTTTAGTATACAGAGTTTGGGGGCTTCTTATTTGGGGTTAGGGGTTAGTGTATAGAGTTAAGAATTTTATAATTTAAGGCTTAGTGTTTAGTGTATATGTTTTGATCGAACAATGATTAAATAATGATCAATGCATAGTAGAGCACATTCAATTTATAATCGAGCTATATTTGAAGATAAATGAAGACATTATTAAAAATAAACTATATATATTTGATGACATTATCGTATGATTTAGATATAGTTAAAATATGCCTAACTAAGACATGATCATACCTTATTCATATAATGATATTTGAATATGATTCGAATAATGATTGAACAACATAGCTTTTGATACATCGAACCATATTCGATCATGATTAAAACAAAATCTAAACATAATGCAAGCACATATATTAGTCAATATCAAATCACATTATTTGATATTATATTATCTCAGCATTAGATCTCCATCAAAATGACATATTTATAATAAACAATAAAATTTCAAAAAATAGTACACAAACGTGTTTAAGTCATCGATAAATAATTTTTTTTAAACTTTACTGTCGCGGTTTCTCATAAGAGAAAAAAATTCACATGAAGATATCACGAGAACATCGATGGATAAAGGCCAGATAGGAAGAGCGAAATGTCATCCCTAATGTACTACGGGATATGAATATAGCTAGTTTATTTTGTTCGGAATAGAATTTTCAAATATATTTTGCTAAAAAATAAATAAATTACATGTTTTTATAATTTTGAAACACATGAAATAAATCAAAATTTTCAACTCATATTATGAATTTATTAGATATTTATATGTCAATTAGAGCTTCATTTGAAATAATTTTTTATCATTATTTTGAAAAAAAAAATATTAGCTGGTGTAAAAAAGCACATACTGCGACGGTTGATGTCAGTTGCTCGTTAAAATTTCAAGGTTGGATAACTAATCGCACCATTCAGTGAAGCTACCTCTCTAATGAAAATTCACTTGCAGTGGCAAAGCCGTAAATCTGTTAAATTTCTTCGTCACCGGGCGTCCAGAAATATTTGCTACGACAACCACCGCGATAATTAGGGCAAATTATTGGGTCAGGTGACCGAAGCCATCTCTCCGTTCGGTCGCCAATGGAAATGCGACATCTGTTAGGCGTTTTTTTAATTTATTATTAACGCTTTATGTCTTGTCAGATTAGCGACCCGACCCGATAACGCCTTTCATTTGAACTTTTAAGCATTTGCCGCCCTATTTTTTCATTTTGAAAGCCGCGAAAGACGCAAATATCTACTGCTGTAGAAGAAAAAATGAGCCAGAAAATTGCAGAGAAGAAATGGACTGCTCAGCGAAGAGGGAGGTCGAAGAGGTAATGGAAGAGGGAGTACATGAATCGGAAAGGATGCACGAATCGGAAAGGATGCATGAATCGCAAGGGGTAGTGCATGAATCGGAATCGGAACCTAACGTAGCCGGAAATTCCTCTGGTTTCAACATTTCGGTAAGTTAGAAAGTTGTAAACAGTCAGTTTTAATATTATCGCCGCAGATAGAAGACGTAGGTTTCAGCTCATTAGTCTTAGGATCTCTGATTTTGCGATTTTTAATAAATTTCTTTTGTCGAAAAAGTTAAAAAAAAAAAATATAATGTTGTTGTTTCTTAGCTTTCATTATTGATTTTAAGTAATAAAAAAACTGAACTTGTAGATATAGTTGCGCTATGGTTGCTCTATGGTTGCGCTATGGTTGCGCTATAGTTGCGCTATAGTTGCGCTATAGTTGCGCTATAGTTGCGCTATGGTTGCGCTATGGTTGCGCTATGGTTGCGCTAAGGTTGCGCTATGGTTGCGCTATGGTTGCGCTATAGTTGCGCTTTACTTGCGCTTTACTTGTGCTTTACTGTTTCTTTCAGGCTGTTTATAAAGATGAGACAGAAGCATATGAATGTTTTTGCACTTATGCTCACGATAATGGATTTAGTGTCCGAAAGGATCATCACAGTTTTTGGCCAAATTCTAGAAAGATAAAATCGAAGGACTTTGTTTGTTCAAAAGCTGGTTTCAAGAAAAGTGATGATCATACTTCAGGAAAGAGAAAGAGATTCACTAGACCAGTTGTCAGAACCGGTTGTCCAGCCATGGTGAGGTTTGTCACAGATGAAGATGGTTACTGGCATGTCAAAAGATTTATTGAATCCCACAACCATGAATTAGCTAGCCCAGCCGACCGACACCTTTTAAGATCATGTAGGAATATTATTGAGGAAAGAGCTTCAGTCCTGAAATCAATGACAGATGCAGGGATTAGAACCGTTGATACATATGCCTACCTTGCAGAGGAAGTTGGTGGATGTGAGAATGTCGGATTCTCTAAGAGGGATGCATATAATTTTTTTATTCAGAAGGAGAAAAGAGCTAGGATTGAAATTGGTGACACTAATTCTTTGATTCAATTATTTAAAGATCGACAAGTGGAGGACCACATGTTCGCATGGGATGTTCAATATGATGATGAGGATAGATTGGTAAATTTTTTCTGGGTTGATGGCAGAAGCAGGATTGATTATGAATGTTTTGGGGATGTGTTGATTTTTGATACTAGTTACAGGCTGAACAAGTATAATTTAGTTTGTGCGCCATTTGTTGGTGTTAACAATCATTGGCAGAATATTTTGTTTGGGCTTGCTTTTTTGTCAGAAGAGACAATTGAAAGTTTTACATGGTTGTTTAAAACATTTGTACGAATAATGGGTAATAAATATCCAACAACAATATTCACTGATCAGGACCAAGCTATGGCCAGGGCCATAGAAGTTGCATTACCTCATACTCGTCATAGATTATGCCAATGGCACATCTTTAAAAAGGTTCCATCAAAAGTTTCCATCTACAATAGCAATAATAAAGTTAGAGGACTCTTCCATAAGTGTATGAGGTGGTGTGATTCTGAGGAAGTGTTTGAGGAAGCGTGGGATGAAATGATGAAGGAAGGGAATCTTCATAACCATGAATGGTTGCAGGATCTTTATAAGATTAGGAGAAAGTGGTCAACTGCTTTCAACAAGGATTCCTTTTGCATGGGCATTTTATCAACGCAGCGTAGTGAGTGTACTAATAATGTGTGTCATGGCATTTCGAAGCCAACAAGTTCAATAACTGACTGTTTTCTTGGCTTGGAGAAGGTACTGAAGAATTGGCGGCGAAATGAGCAAGATGAGGATTACAAATGTAGTCAATCTGAAATTGTTCCCGTGATAAAGAACAGCTCAATATTAAAACAAGCTGCTAGATTTTACTCAAGAAGAATATATTCAATTTTTGAGGAAGAATTTATAAAGGCTGTGGGAGAAATGAGTATAGATTTTGTCTCAACTGATTCTTCAAAGTATATAGTCAACTACATAGAGAAAAAGAATCAAAACCATCCTTGGGTTGTTCACTTTGATGCAACAGAAGGTAACATTCAATGCAGCTGTAAGAAGTATGAAACCATGGGATTGCTGTGTTCTCATTGTTTGAGGGTTTTTAAACAGTTGGATATGGCTAAATTTCCTGAGAAGTACTTATTACTTCGTTGGTCAGCAAGGGCTCGACAAGTTTTTTATTCAGGTTACTTGCTTACAGATAAGAAGCCTTTGGTGGGGGATAACCCAATAGATGAACCTTCTTCAACACATCCTAGTTCAACACAGATGAACTTTTCAAGCATGCCTGAATGTTTCAGTGAGGAATATATAACCGGCATACCATCAAGCCAACCTGGAGCTGAATACACCAAGTTGATGATGGATTTTCTTTCTTCGGAGTTGGAATTTAATGAATATGCAATGTAATATGATAATATTTATTTGGACTGAATGATTTCATTTATTGATTGTAATAAAATTGCGACATAGTTTAAATTTGAAATGTAATAATATTTATTTGGACTTATGTTGACTTATCGTTATAGTTGCGCTAAGGTTGCGCTATGGTTGCGCTAAGGTTGCGCTATGGTTGCGCTATGGTTGCGCTATGGTTGAGCTAAGGTTGCGCTATGGTTGCGTTATGGTTGCGCTATGGTTGCGATAAGGTTGCGATATGGTTGCGCTATAGTTGCGCTATAGTTGCGCTATGGTTGCGCTATGGTTGCGCTATGGTTGCGCTATGGTTGCGCTATGGTTGCGCTAAGGTTGCGCTATGGTTGCGCTATGGTTGCGCTATAGTTGCGCTATGGTTGCGCTATGGTTACTTCATTTTTTGAAGGAAAGAAAATATTAAATTTACAGATTTTGTGAGCAGAAGTTACAGAATATAACAAAGTAGAATTTACAGAATATGCACATGTTACTTAACAAACAAAAACTATATAATTACATGATAAAATGTACATTTATAAGTCATGAACAATATTTTACAATAAGTAGAATTTACAGATTTTGTGAGCAGAAGTTACAGAATATAACAAAGTAGAATTTACAGAATATGCACATGTTACTTCCTTGTTTGAAGAAAAAGAAAATAAGCTAGCTCTGCCCGAAATTTTGGCATGTGCTTTTGCCAATCCTTTAGAGCAATCCAGTCTGTTTTCTTTCGTAGAACTGCCTTTTCCATATATTTACAAACGAACATTCCACAGTCGTAGCTGTTTGTTTGTGTTGGAATTCCACGAACCGTCTGGAGTTTCCATTTTGTTATATCGCTAGAAAAGCAGCCTACGGTGTCCTCGTGCAAATATTTTATCTGTACGAATAAAACATTTTAAACATTTATTATGTATATAAACATAGTAATCAGGATTCAATTTAAAATTTAAATTGCACTTACAACTTCATGACAAATATGCTTGTGTTCAGGATTAGGTAATGAGTCATACAGTTTCCAGACTTTCTCCTTCAGTTTCCCAACAAGAAGAACCCAGTGCTTCTGGTAAATTATGGGTTGAACAATAAGTTTGCTTTCTTCAACTGAAACTGGATTAATGTGTTCGATAAAAATTTGATAATCCTGATTGAATGACTTGTATACCTGCAATAATTCAGTTCCATAAGGAAAAAGAAACGTGAAATAAAAATATTAAAATATTATTTATACTTACCCTGTACAATGGAGAAATATACAAATAACGTTGAAATTTCTCTGACATTAACCTACTCTGCTCAAGTAAAAAGTAAGCAAATGCATCAACATGGTTATCACCTAACCAATCATTTGTGAGCAGAAAGTCAATATCTGATCTCTTTATTTCGATGTTTCCAGAAACAAATATTTTGTGCTCCCTACAAAAAAATAAAAAATAAATGTTAGCGCAACCTTAGCGCAACCTTAGCGCAACCTTAGCGCAACTATAGCGCAACCATAGCGCAACCTTAGCGCAACTATAGCGCAACCATAGCGCAACCATAACGCAACCATAGCGCAACCATAGCGCAACCATAGCGCAACTATAGCGCAACTATAGCGCAACTATAGCGCAACCATAGCGCAACTATAGCGCAACTATAGCGCAACTATAGCGCAACTATAGCGCAACTATAGCGCAACCTTAGCGCAACCTTAGCGCAACCTTAATGCAACTAAACTTACTTTGTATTAAATTTTTTGAAGCATTCATCCATAAATTGTTGTTTTTGTTCTGCTAGAAAAGGTTTCCCTGGATAGTCCATTATTTCCAATGCAGGATGTGATTCAACTATTATATTATCTACAGATATAACCTCTTTGGTCTTCTTCTTTACGTATGGAACTACTTTTTTTGATGAAATCTCCTCTTTTTCACCATGTTCTCTTTTTCTTTTCTATGATGAACTAGCTTTTGTTGGTGGCACATCTTTGGCCGATGGTGGAAGAACTTCTTGTATTGGTGGAGGAACAACTTGTGTTGGTGGTGGAGGAATTTCTTTAACCATTGGTGATGGTGGAGGAACAACTTGTGTTGGTGGTGGAGGAATTTCTTTAACCATTGGGGAAGGTGGAGGAACAACTTTTATTGTTGCTTCTGCTGAAGGATGCAAAGCCGTCTTATTCACTGATTGGAAGCTGGAGGCAGAACTGGATATATGCGGCTTCTCTTGATTGTGATCACACTGCATTTGAAATTCAATAAATTTGTACTTCATTGAGTCTTGATCTGCCTGCAGTTTCTCCACAATATCTTCAAGCCGATCCAACCTAGCTCCAACATTTTCTTGAATTTTATTCAACATTTTATCAAATATTTCAAAACATTTATTCTGAACAGCCTCTAAATCTGCCCTTGTAATAGGTGGCTGTTCAGCAGAAGGTTGACTAATGGAAATTTTTTGAGTCGGTGGACGAGTAGACGATTGAGTTGGCGGCGGCACAGTTTGAGGTTCTGGTGGTTCAATTTGTGGAGAATCAGGGGAGAGAGGGGGAGAGAGAGGTGGGGATGGAGGTGGGGTGGTGACAAGTTTTTTGCTTGCGGAAGCCTTTATTTTTTTGGGTGACTGCAATTTAAGTGGTTCATGGCCTGAACGGGTTTCAGAGTTCTGTATGGCAATAATATCAACCCCGTATTTTTCGGCCTCTTCATTAGTAACATTTTCAAGACAAGAAAAAATCTGCAAAAAACATATAAATTTGTTAAAGCGAAACCATAGCGCAACCATAGCGCAACCATAGCGCAACCATAGCGCAACCATAGCGCAACAATAGCGCAACCATAGCGCAACCATAGCGCAACCATAGCGCAACCATAGCGCAACCATAGCGCAACCATAGCGCAACCATAGCGCAACCATAGCGCAAATTGCATCATGTAAGCTAAAAAATTACCTCAGTATTCTTTAAAAATTTAAATAATTTTGCTGCATTCTCTTGAGTGAAGTATAATTCTGTATACCCCTGCCATCTCAGAAAACGGGGCCTTAATTCTGAATCTGTTGGTTTATTCAAAGGAAAATGTTCCAAAAACCAAATCTGTATGTATAATTCCAAACATAAAAATTTTAAATTTAGCATTAAAAAACATTAAACATGTAGAATAACCAGGAGTGGAAACGTACCAGTAGAAGAGGAAAAAAACCATTGATGTAACCCAATGGTCTTTGGAGTTTATACTTCTCAAAAATTGTGTGTTGAAACTCCTCAACCATGAAGTTCCTTAAGCTTGAAGCCCAATTAATTGAAGCAAACTCACTTAAATTATTTGCAACAGTTGTGAGCCTTCTAGGAGTTTTATGACTATTTAGGGGAAAGAAAAGGTTAGATAGCAAAAACATAATAAAGGTCTTAATTTTTGTTGGATTATCAGCTAATCTGTCTAATGTTGCAATATCTGTTTTAACTTCAGTAGACAGAGGTCCATTTAGAGGATCAATCCTCCATTTTATATCAATGCCTCTGTTTGGCATACCTGTCAGAAAATATCAGTCGTTAAAGTTAAAAAAACATATAGCAATAAAATTTCCATATTCAAAATATTACCTATCAGCAAAGCAACCTCGTTAGCAGTGAATTTCAAAACATGACCCAGGACGATGAAGCCTTCATCAGCAGGACTCCAAAATTTAAGAATTTCAAAAAGAAGTGGTATGCACTGCTGAAAAGCCGGGAACTTCAGAAATTGATGAATGTTCAGATCCTTTAGTGTTTGTTCCACTTCATCATCAATGATCTCGACAAATGCATCACAATGTTTACGGAAAGATGTAACATAACATCTAGATGTAACTGGCCTTTGATACGGAGTCTTCATCTATAAAAAGAAGAAAAATCAGAACCTTAGCGCAACTATAGCGCAACTATAGCGCAACCATAGCGCAACCATAGCGCAACCATAGCGCAACCATAGCGCAACCATAGCGCAACCATAGCGCAACTTTACATTTCTTAATTATTGAGCTTCAAGAAGTTTCAAATTCCGAAAAAAAAAACAAAAATTTAACACCTCATTGAACATATATGCTAGTTATACAACTATTACTAAACCATAAAAGTTAGAAGATAGCGTAAACCTTTCGTATCATCCATTTACGAAGAGAAGAAGCGTGAAAAATCAGAAAATAAACATTTGAACAGTACATTACATTAAACAAATAATGAAAAAATTATAACCAAACCCTAAACCCTAAAATTTAACGGTTAACTTAAACGCAACGAAAGCGCAAGTCAAGCGCAAGTTAGGCGCAACCATACCTCTTCCTGATTTATGATCTTCTACAAGTTCGTCGTCTACTTCCGGCAGGAATAAGCTAATGCAGAACCGAAGGAAATGGAGGAATCCGAGAGCGCGAGCTGGAGCTGGAGAAACAGTGAAGAGGTCGCGCGGCGTTTCCATTCTTTATTTTCCGGAATTCAAATGAAAGGCGTTATCGGGTCGGGTTGCTAACTCTGAAAAGACATAAAGCGTTAATATTAAATTAAAAAAATGCCTAACAGATGTCGCATTTTTATTGGCGACCGAACGGAGAGATGGCTTCGGTCACCTGACCCAATAATTTGCCGATAATTAGACTCGGAAGCGAAACAAGTCTAGATCCGTCAACTCCCCCCTCACCGCCGGGAAAGATGAGGAGAAAATCGTTGCCGGATTCCTCCTTAGCTCCTCCACCTTCCCGCGGTGGTGCCGCTGGGGAGTCTGAGAAGCAGGATCTCCTTCTTCTGTCGACGGCGATCGCCAACGGCGAGGACCTCGCCCCCTTCGTCCGCAAAGCCTTCGCCTCTGGCCGCCCAGACTCCCTTCTCCAATCCCTCCGCCACTACGTCCGCTCCAAGGAATCTGAGATCGAGGACCTATGCAAGGCCCACTATCAGGATTTCATCGGCGCCGTCGACGATCTCCGCTCCCTCCTCTCCGACGCCGATTCCCTCAAATCGTCCCTCTCCGAAGCCAACTCCCTCCTCCAATCCGTCGCTGCACCTCTCCTATCGTCACTCGATTCCTACCTTGAAGCCTCTGCCGTTGCACGTAACCTAGCCGCCGCGCTCTCCTCCGCTCATAGCTGCGTCCGCCTTCTTGACCTCTGCGACCGTGCTAATGATCACTTCGCCGACGACAACCTCTACCGCGCCCTCCGAGCCGTCGGCTCCCTCGAGCGCGATTTCCTCCTCCCGGACGCTGTTCCTTCGGCCGCCCTCCGTCGAATGCTCCAGCGACAAATTCCGGCCTTCCGAGCCCAAGCTGAGCGCCGCATCTCCAAGGACTTCTCCGATTGGATGGTCCACATACGCGTAGCTTCCCGCAACCTTGGCCAGATGGCCATCGGCCGGGCTTCTGCCGCTCGCCAGCGAGAAGAAGAACTCCGCGTCAAGCAACGGCAGGCAGAAGAGCAGTCTCGGCTTAGCCTTCGCGACTGTGTCTACTCCCTAGACGAGGAAGATGATGCTGACGACCCTCTCTCCGGTGGCGCCTTTGAACTTACCCCGCTCTACCGCGCTTACCACATCTACCAAACCCTTGGTCTCACGGACCGCTTCCGCCAGTATTACTTTGAGAACCGCAAACTCCAGCTCACCTCGGACTTCCAGGTTTCCTCCATGACGCCTTTCCTGGAATCACATCAGACCTTCTTCGCCCAGATAGCAGGGTTCTTCATCGTTGAAGAACGCGTGCTCCGCACCGGCGGAGGACTCGTCACCCGCATGGAAGTCGATGCGCTATGGGAGACCGCTGTAGCCAAAATGGTCTCTGTCTTGGAGGACCAGTTCTCTAGGATGCAGACGGCTAGTCATCTCCTCCTTATCAAAGACTATGTTAGTCTCCTTAGTGTTACTCTCCGGCGCTATGGTTACGCTGTCGATCCTCTCCTAGACGTCCTCAGCAAGCACCTCGACAAGTACCACGACCTTCTGCTCTCTGACTGCCGCCGCCAGATTTTGGAGGCCCTCGCGGCCGACAAATTCGAGCAGATGCTCATGAAGAAAGAGTATGAATATTCTATGAACGTTCTCTCATTTCAGATCCAAACCTCTGATATCGTCCCTGCCTTTCCCTACGTGGCACCATTCTCCTCTACTGTTCCAGATTGTTGCCGTATTGTTCGATCGTTTGTTGAAGATTCTGTTAGCTTTTTGTCTTATGGTGGCCAGCTTGACTTCTATGCTTTTGTTAAGAAGTACCTTGATAAGCTCCTTGGTGAGGTTCTTGATGGTGCTTTCCTCCGGCTTGTGGAGTCACAAAGTCTTGGGGTTTCTCAGGCAATGCAGGTTGCTGCCAATATGGCGGTTTTGGAACGAGCCTGTGACTTCTTCTTCCGTCATGCTGCACAGCTTTCAGGAATCCCTCTTAGAATTGCAGAGAGGACTCGGAGAGAATTTGCATTGAAAAAGTCGCGAGATGCAACTGAGGAGCTCTTGTTGAGTTTGCTGAGAGGAAAGATAGATGATTTTATGCTTTTGACAGATAGTATAATTTGGATGGGTGAGGAGCCTCCTCATAATGGGAATGAGTATGCTAATGAGGTGATCATATATTTGGAGACACTGGTTTCTACTGCACAGCAGATACTTCCTGCACAGGTACTTAACAGGGTTATCTATGGTGTGCTTTCTCATATTTCTGAGAAGATTGTGGGATTGTTTCTCAGTGATTTGGTGAAAAGATTCAATGGAAGTGCGGTAGCAGGAATTGATTATGATGTTAAGCTGTTTGAATCGTTTGCTGAAAATCAGTCACATTTGTTTTCCGAATCTGAGGAGGCAGGAACAAATGAGCTTAAGCTGGCTTTGGCAGAAGCCAGACAGCTGGTTAATTTACTCACAAGCAACAATCCAGAGAATTTCCTCAACCCTGTGATTCGGGAGAGGAGTTACAACAGGCTGGATTACAAGAAGGTTGTGAGCATATCTGAGAAATTTAGGGATTCATCTGATAGGTTGTTTGGGACCTTTGGTACAAGAAGTGCTAAGCAGAATCCTAAGAAGAAATCATTGGATGCTTTAATTAAGAGACTGAAGGATGTAAGCTGAATGGAATTTTATATATGTATGAGATCTTTACCACCAAATGCTTATCATTTGAGCAAATTTCTGTTCTCTTTTTGTTCACTATTTCCCTCACATTTCCATCTTTGCATTGTTTGATTTATCTTGTAATAGTGCTAATCCTTCAGGTTAAGCATGCAGAATGCTGATCACAGTTGTATCCATGTTACCTGTTTGCACGTATTTGGTTTGTCAATATTTATTCACGGAGAAACTTGTCCATTCTATTCAATTCAGTCTTGTTCATATTGCGTTGAGCTTTACAAAAATAAAAATTTTATAGTCTGTTGAAGTTTTACATTTGTAAAACAAGTTCTGTTTTATCATGGTTTCTTTTTTTGTTCTGTACATGTTTAGTGATATCTCTTTTTTTATTTTATTTTGAGCCCTTACTAAGGAGCCCAATTAGCAATGATAATGTTTTTCCATGTATGCAAGCGACCCTATTTAATGACATGTTTCATTTCATCTCATCTTCGTTAATTCACCTGTCCTTGTAGCTTATTGTTTTTGATAATTTTCATTCTTATTATGCAATATCATGCTAATACTTCTTGGGTAAGCATGAGTGAACAATGCTAATAACTACATCAGTGCTTATTAACCATGGTCTTAGTTTCATAGTTTTGTTTTGGTTGTGAGTCTGACTATGCTTTTAAACCTCTGTTTTCCATTGTCCAGATATCTATTGCAATTATATTTTTTTTCCTTGAATTTTATTCAAAATTTTACTCAGGAATAATCTGCTCTGCTCTGGTAACTTCAGTCTTGTTCATTTTCACTGTATTATCTGTTTTCTTGGTAGTTTACTTTTTCCTGACATTTTCCAATTTTGTTATGCCTTGTTAAATGAGATTTTTAAGGAATAAATTGTTTTATAAGAGCATAATGAACAGAATAATAAAATATATTATAGATTGAGTCAACATAGTGAAAGTAGAATTAGCTTTAAAAAAGATATATTAAAAAAAGGATGAGATACATATTAAAATTTGGAGATTTATGTTTAATGTTGCAGTTGTTTTGTTAATGAAATTGTGAAGTATAAAACTGCGCCAAATGATTGAAAAAGAAGCATTTTGGTACCACTATTTATAAAAGAAAGGAGATGTTGAAGATTGCGGTAATGATAGTGGAGTTAAACTAACGAGTAATACAATGACAATATGCTAGAGAATAATGGAACGTAGACTTAGAAAAATCATGTTAGTATTAGAGAATCAATTTGTCATTTAACTAGGAAGATTCATTCTTGAATAGAAAAATTAATGTAAAACTACATATAATAGCCACAATCTTCATATATATGTTTAGTTGATCTTGAGAAAACATATTGTCTAACACCACAAGCATTAATTCAATGCATATTAATAGAATTAAATATCAAAAGTATGTTAAAGTTGCTAAAAATATTTATAAATATACTTACAAAGAGTTTATTACAATAAAATTACATCAAGAATCAGCATTTAGTTCATACCTTTTTGCATTGACAATGAATATACTTATAAAGGATGTTTAGCGAGATGCCTTAGTTTATTTTTTCCATGGATAGCTTGTTTAATTGCTGAGATATTTGTTGAATAACTGGCAAGCTAGTGCTATGAAAAAATTTTAATAAAATAAAGGGCTTATGATTATTGTAACTAAGATTAAGTATATGATAGGCAAGTTTAGTGGTTTTGATAATAATAATTATCAGTCAAATATTACCTAAAAGATTAGAAGAATAATAGGTGTGATTGTGTTAAATATCTTAAATCTATTGCACTAGAAGAATTGAGATAATTTTGATAATTAATATGAGGTGGTTAAAATGTAGAAGTGTGATGAAAGATTATTATGCAGAATAAAAGATATATTTATAAAATTGTAATTTGGCCGGCTATATTTAATGGATTTCATCATTATGTAGCAACAAAGTTATTGTGAAGGCATGTAAAAGTATTATGTTTAATCATGCATCAAATAGTTGAAAAGATGTGATGTTGAAGTGATTGGATATCTGCCATAGGCTTAAACTTTTGGGTTAAAATGAATTTTATTGTTGTTGTATCAGGCCCAACTTTGATTGACCTTCGGTTCATTTCATAGTAAGTTGTAATAGAGCTAAAAGTTTGTCTGGGATCGAGTGATTCATGTAGTTTTTAGCTCCAATTGATCTTGGTCCCCTTTTATCTTAAGTTTGTGATGGATCGGCGACTAAGTTGGTGGGCCCCAATGGGGTGGGCAACGGGCAAGAATAGAGGGGGCTCAAAGGGGACTAATTTCACCTTTAATTACTTACCTTAAAAAATAAAAAATGAGACGGAATTAGGAAAGGTTATTTAGGGAAAGAGAGCTGATTTGAATTCAGATTTGGGAGAGAATTAGGAAAGGTTTATTTAGGGAAAGAGGGATGATTTGAATTCAGATTTATGAGGGAGATATGATGACGCAGGAGTTGAGCAACACCGTGCCTACCTTACTACTCCGGACAAACCATTTCGCACACATCAAACTCAGGCCGGACAGTAAATAGGCATCCAGCCCAGTTTAGCATGGGTTTGAGTCTATGAATAGTTGTCATTTAGAAGTCCATCAATACAGCCCTTCTTGTACATGATAAGGTAGAGTTTTAGTTAGAGATTTCCTGCATTCTGATTGGAGAATGCCTGTATCTTGGGTTGGCAACCAGGTGGTGTCCCTGTTACTGAATAAATCCTTTTTCTTTCTCTATGTTATGTTCTTCTTTCCTGTTTCCCGTTCTTTGTGATTTCTTCTTCCTGTTCGTGAGGTCCGCCTGGTGTCATCTGGTGTTGACCAAAACTCAGAGAACGAAAGAAAGCAGGAAGAAATCCAATGTGTATACTTGCCCTTACCCGTCGGATCCGCGATACCTTGCCGAAATCACGCCGATTCGGCGCCGTCCAAGTCTCCTCGCAGGATTCCTGCGTACGCTTCCTCGATCGCTGATTTCTGAGGTCGTTAAATACCGACCCAAACGAAGCCTTTCTTGGCTACTTCTGCTCTCGACTCCAAACCACACTCTCCGACGCTCTTCCACACGACCGAACTCCCTCTCCTTTGACCCGAAGCTCTTCCCCCTAACGTTGCTCTTCCCCATCGCAAGACGAGCTCTCTGCTTCCACGATCCTTCTTCCTCTTCCAGGCGACCGAACCCGTCGCTCCTCCTCCGACTGTCTGTGTCGATCCCTTGCTCAAGCAGAGAGAGAGAGAGAGAGAGAGGAAGAGCAACCTACCCAAAGCCTTCCTCCACCGATCTCCTGCCCTAATCGAGACCTCCTTCGGCGGCTTTCCCTTCCTCTTGGAACGGAAGTTACAACATTTTGATCGAAAGCAACGGCTGGAGCTCGCTTAGCCGTGAAGGTAACTTTCTCCCTTTCGGGAGTCTCTTCGGCTGAACCCCGCAAATCTGCCGAACACATGGAACAAAGAGCTAGGCTCTCTGTTTAATGGATTTTAACCTAAATCCATTCTAATGCTAATTGCAAATTAATTAATAATAATTAATTAGTAATTAATTTAACTAATTTTAATTAATTAGTTTTAATTATGAATTGATTATTATTTAATGAAATTGACTACGATTAATTTTAATTAATTGTAATTAATTAATTATTGAATAATAATTAATTATTATTAATTCTAATTAACTATTCTTAGTTATAATTAATTTTACTAATTATTATGGTTAATTATAATTAAAAAAAAATGCTTCTCTCCCTCAATTTTTGAGCCAACACTGTCGACTCCGCGCAGGTATAACCTTTCTAAACTCTAAAAAACTCCGAGATCCCGCTTTCGATGCTTGCAACGCGACCAAACAACCACCTATACACGCTTTTCTCTAGCGTGGTGGGAGGAAGTTCATCGCGGTGTTTTCAACGAATTGGGAGATCACATAAAATCCTGTTCTCGATGTGCGTGCCAAATCGGTAAACCGCCTATACACGATTTTCTCTAGCGTGGTAGGATGGGGACCCGGTGCGGTGCGTACGGCAAGACTGGGATATTCATAAGTACTCGTTCGCAGGGAAATAACTGCTTTTCATCCATAAGTACCCGCTCGCGGGGAAACAACTGTTTCTCTTTTGCAACATGTACCGAAAACCCATACACGCCTTTCTCTGGCGTGGTGGGGACAAAAACTTTACACGGCCGCGGTGTCCTCGAAAGAGGGCACCTACCGTACACGCTTTTCTCTAGCGTGGCGGGAGGCCTAGTTTTCCGTAGTTTTCCCCTAAACGGGGGAGACGCCGGGAGGCTGCCGAAATTTCGGGTGAAAACATATTGTACTCGGACCTATTTGAACTCAAAAGAATGTGAACGGTGGACTTGCGGGATCGGACTTAAACCAAAATTTGGACTTAAATGAACAATGGAATAAAATTGAACTAAAATCAATCCCGAACTTGCAAGGACTTTAAATGAAATTGGGACTTGAACAAGACTACAAGAACTTGAAATTGAACTTGTATGCTTTTGAACATCAAAAGATCTGTGAACTTGAACACTTTGAACTCGGCACGAGGACATTTCTTGAACTCGAATGAACAACAAAGACCACAGGGGACTTTGATTTGGACTTAAGCCAGAATTTGAGTTGGATCAAAACAAACTTGGTCTTGATTGAGACATTAAATGAATGAAACTCATGCAAAATGAACTCAAACTCAAACTAGACTCAGACTCAAATGGGCATTGAATAAACGATTGATTTGAATCAAAAGCCTCTCATTTGAAATGAGGTTCATAAGTTATAAAAAGAAAATGATGATGATGAAATGAAAGACGAGTAAAAGATGGTTTATATGTATAAGTTAACTACAAGCTTTAATATGAAACTTGGGAACAACAACAATCAGCTTGTGACGAGCATCTCGAATGGAGTAAGATATTGATGACTATAGCACCAAGCTTATCATACATATTGACTATCTTTCAAGTAGAGAAAAATTATATCAAAGAGAAGCAATAAAGACTGGTCATGATATCAGTTGCCAAAAGATCCATATAACAAATGACTTGAAAGACTTGTCTTCTAAGGAGGCCTCTGATAATGCATCACCTCTTTCAGCTCCTATGACCTGGCTTAGAAAATACTCAGAAGATATGTTCAAGCTCTCTCTCCAGAATGAGTAACTGATATTACATTCCAAGGAGGTGTTGGTGGTAAACTATCAATCAGCTCGTGACATTATCATGAGAATATTGAAGATGCTCATAACTTGAAATCTAAAAGAAATAATGAAGAGTTGTAATTTGACCGGCGAGGACTTGAATTAAAGCTCAACCAGAAGAAATTGATTCGAGCCCGACTTGAATAATTGACTTGGATGGACTACAAGGGACATGTAGAGAAAGTCATCCAGATACAATCAATTTGTAAGCAAGAATCAGATAAAAATGCAATCAAATAGCAAGAGGGATTTGTGATATCCAAGCGCTAATTAATAATCATAATTACTCAATCAAGATCCGATGGAGGGTGTATGTTTAATAGAATACACAAGTTGAGAATCAGACCCTCAAGTGATAGTATAATCACTAATGAACAAACTTATTCATCCAAATGAGAATCATTATCTGAGTAAGGAATGATGAAATTAAAGTGATCCAAGCTCTTCAATTAAATTGATACCCGCACAATGATATCTACATACAAAATACCAAACAACTACAACGAATACAAGCATCTACGAACAAAAGCAGGAGATTAGTTAGTGCCCTACAATCCACCTGTAGAAAGCAACGAGTAGTGCACGACAGTCCACCTGTACAAAGCAGCGAACCACTAAATTCAGAAGCTATTACGCCACGCCACCAAATCTGTAACATTCGTACAAGCAGACAGAAGTCGTCTATTCCAAGAGTACCCCTGCACGTGCACTATAAATTGTATAAACCTAGGTACACCAAAAGGGGTAAAAACAATTATAAAACCCGCAAGGGCCCCGGCGAGCGTGTTATTGGTACACACGTGACGTCTAGGGATGCTGCGCGGGCTGACAAGTGAATTCTTGTTCGAACCTGATCATCCTATACGGATCAATAGGAGTCGACAAGGCTCGAACTCTCAAACAAATACACGGTTGAGAGGACCAGTATATTTATTTTAATATATTCATATCAGGCCTCCAAAGCCTTTAATCAAGAGAATTCACTTACAAGGGCTCAAAGCCTACAAAACCCAATCCTCTGTCGACAGCCCGACAGAGTTGACAAGGTTCAATCCATAAAAAGAAATAACCCCCTGACACCGGCCAGGTAGGGGGCTCGACGAGTCCACGTCGAGGATCCGGTGACGGTCGCCGGACACTGCTCCAAGAACTTCTTGGAGGCAAGATCCACCACCTAAGAGTCACTCTTAGGATACAGGAAACACAGATGAGATAAACTCAAATTTTATTCAAAATCAAAATCTATCTCTATTTCAATGAATGACTTCATTTATAGACTAATGTAACCCATATTAGACTACACTCAAACAATAGAGCACTAATCCTATGTAGCCATATAAGCTACCAAATGAAATGAAACTAGCCTGAAGTTATTACAATCAAACATCTCAGCTCCGGCGTCATACTACCGGGGTAGGAGGAACTTCAGGCACATAGGAAGACTTTCAGTTGGCCACAAGAAGGAGGCGGATTTGGTTGGCTAAACCGGTCAGGATAGGTCCACCCAATGTCCATTTGTCTACCAACCTTCGATGTCTCAAGTTTAGCCCAAGTGGATGGACTGTTTGTGATTGTGGGATTATTTGAAATCATTTGTGTTTCTTTTAGCATCCTAGAGAAGTAAGCTTCAATATCTAGCCCATTTGAGAGATCTTGAATCGCAATTTTTTTATCAGTGACGACGATCAAGTTTGTTGCCTTATTGTGAACACTAGGAGTGAATCGTTCATGCTGGACATCCGGCTCGCTCTGATCATCATCATATATTGGCTTATCAAAATCAAGAACTTCACTGATCATGTCCTCATCATACACGGGCTGATCAAAATCAAGAATTCCATCGAACATGTCGTCATTATACACATCATACACAGGCTCGTCGTAGAGAAGCAAAGACGACGATTTCGGAAACGAGTCTTCAAATTCTTCAAAGCTGAACTTGATTGTGGGTGAGGGTGGGGTGGAAGAGATTTGATCATCTGAAATTCCCTCGTCGTCGTCGTCGTCAGTTTGTAAAGATCTTCGTTCAATCTTTGACAATCTTAATTTGAGCCGGGAAATTTCTTGGAGCAGATCTTCGATTTCTGCTTCTTGAAGTGGTTGCTGATAATTTCGGCGAGGTGACATCTTGCGAGGCTATTCTTCAAGAATCTATTCAAGACAGTCAAAAACGACTGCGGAACTTTCTTAATCGATTCCGAATATGGAGGTTTAGGAAGAGAGCAAGTTTGCAGGGGCTTTAACACAAGCAGGTTGAAGTTGGCTATTCCTCACGTTTTCCTTCTTAGTCTGTTTGTTCTTTCTTGATGGAGTAATGCACTCAAAGCTGCCTTCACTTTTGTGGAACCCAATCTGTCGAAGGCTTCCAAAAACTAGAAGCCAATGATTCTCCGAGAACTCCACCACCCAACTATGGGAATTCAGCATCGATTCCCAAATGCTGGGTAAACGGCGACCACCGTTGAGACCAACGGCCCCCGTTGAACCAACGACCAGGCTTTTGGGAGCTTTAGCGAACACCTCCAAATGAAGCCAGTGATTTAACAGCTCTTCTGGTCGCTGTCTTGAATTCCGCACACAAGAATAAAGAAAAATTGTCGTTATTCCTTGTTCTGTCTCACACACAAGCTCCGGCCGGCTCCGTTATTCCTCCCGATCAAGAAGTCGCACGCACGAGCCTTTCACACCCGCGCCGAGGCCAACCCCGGCTTCTTTCTGCAGATCTGTATGCAGCAACGTCCGACGAACAGGCGACGCCAAGTTCGCCTTCGAAAACACCTCCGGCCTTTGCTCGCTCCTAGCCGGCGACGCGATTCTGCCTTCCGGTCATGGATGTCACCGGAGGCCTCCTCTCTTTCTTGACCAAATTTCTCTCCGGCACCAAATGCTCCGTCGTTTTCTTGAACGGCCTTCGACTTGGTTCTTCCGCCTGGTTCTTCTCTTCACCACCTGAGGACTTGTCAGGATACAGAGCAAGAAGAACCGGTTGGCTCTGATACCAAATGACACCGGCCAGGTAGGGGGCTCGACGAGTCCACGTCGAGGATCCGGTGACGGTCGCCGGACACTGCTCCAAGAACTTCTTGGAGGCAAGATCCACCACCTAAGAGTCACTCTTAGGATACAGGAAACACAGATGAGATAAACTCAAATTTTATTCAAAATCAAAATCTATCTCTATTACAATGAATGACTTCATTTATAGACTAATGTAACCCATATTAGACTACACTCAAACAATAGAGCACTAATCCTATGTAGCCATATAAGCTACCAAATGAAATGAAACTAGTCTGAAGTTATTACAATCAAACATCTCAGCTCCGGCGTCACCCCCTAACACCCCGGTGATGGCCGTGTTGAATGTTTATCTCAACCGGAGGGGTTCACAAATATTTCCAAATGCCTCCTAAAAGTTCATTTCAAATACTCCATAGCTCCACCCAAAATACCCATAAAATATCCAAAACCTCCATAAAAACCCCAAAAATTCAAAAATATTTAAAAATGAATCTATCCATCAACCCACTTAAAGCCAAGCCCATCCACCCTTTGCAACAGTCTGCCAGGATGGACAAATTCAAATAAACTCTAGCTCACAAAGAGCCAAATGCCTAGTCGAAAATATTACTAGGATCCATTCTCAAACAATCTCTTGCCAGTAAGGATGTGGTACGTGTCCTCTAACCGACAGTTTCGCCGCCAAATGGCACTGCAGGTAAACGGTTATGACCCGGGGCCCTCTGAACCGAGTGATTTTGCCGCCAAATGGCACCACAGATAGCGGTTATGGCTAGAGCCAATACGCTCCTTAATGGCGTTAAATCATTGAGATATGAATCAATAGGATATGATTGATAGGGCACAAAGCCCTCTGTTAGCTAAGGTGGATTCAAATTTGTCCCCTTACACAAACATTCAACCCCGGTCTACAAGGTTCCCTTGGACGAAGCAACCCATGGCTGCCGACAAGGATCCTTCTGTCAGGTTGGGTCGACTACCTCCTCTGACTAAGTAGACCAGGGACCACGATGGCCCGGGACGACGGAACCATGGGATCTTGATCGGGCCCCATCATCCATTCCCCCACCATCCGCTTTAAGTGCTAGGTGGTGAAATTTCACATTTTAAATATCGAACCCTTCCAAATTCAAACCCAATTTTCAAATCCAAATCCATGCTGCTACTATATGCCAGATTACGCGTATCCTTTACGTAACTGATTGACGACTAGCCTTAATCGAAAGTTCTCTCTCGTGATCGAGAGGGGTAATTAACTATAGGGGCTTGCGCCTATAGGAAACCAGAACTCATATCATAAAGTCCTCGCAAAATGAGGGCGAAATCTCTGGGTAGTGTCTTATCTACAAACCCATATGCCTTCCAAAATTTACCTCGGAACTTATTCAGTTAAAACTCCCTCGCCGAATATAAAAAGAAATCGTGCGGGGAGCGGTGGCCGGGGCCGAATTTTCGGAGCCCACATCTGGTATCAGAGCTAACCATGCCAAGAATTCTTCTTGCTGAAGCTCTGGCGGTCGGTCATTGCGCTGGAAGTTCTGCATTCAGGTAAGCAAGAAACATGCCGCCAAGAAGAGGGGTTCCAAGAATCAACCAAGAACAAACTATCGAAGAACTAAGGAGAGAAATCCAAAGGTTACAAGCTCGGTTGGTTGCCGTCAAGGTCAGCCAACAAGGGGAAACACAAAATGAAGCCGAGGAGCCGCCACTTGGCGAAGCTGATGAAAACCCCTCCATCATGAAGAATCGAGTGGAGATGATGATGTCCCCTTAAGATACTTCATACGAGAATCAAGAAGGCATGTTCATGGTTTTGGCATACGACTTGATCTTCCAGAATTCGAAGGACGATTGGACCCGAACGAATTCATCAATTGGTTACATACAATTGAACGGGATTCTTGACTACAAAGAAATCCTGCAAGAATGCATTGTCAAACTTGTAGCCATCAAGCTCAAGGGAAATGAGTCCTTATGGTGGGAAAATTTAAAGCGTTCCCGTCAGAGAGAAGGGAAATCCAAAATTACGATGTGGGCAAAATATGTTCCTCCAGCTACATAATCTACAACAGCACGAACTATCAGTAGAAGGTTACGCTGCTGAATTTGAACAATTGGGCCTCAAATGTCAATTGGAAGAACCAAAAGAAAACACAATTGCTAGATTTCTAAGAGAGAGTTCCATATCTAATATTGTCCAACTGTTTAAAAATCCCGCCTAATTTTAAATTTTTTTAAAAAATCCCGCCTAAATTTAAAAAAAATTCCCGCCCATGGCTGGCGAGCCGGCTCGAGCTCGTTAACAGTGACACGAGCTCGAGTTCGAGCTCGCTTTCTATCTAACGAGTCGAGCTCGATAAGGGCCAAAACTCGACTCGACTCGACTCGTTTACACCCCTAAGATCTACCAAGGAAGCTTCCACCTTTGACCGATCAATCAACACTGTTTGTACAATCCCTTAGAACTGCTCAAACTGGCTTCATTTTACTCATACTAGCTGAGAACAATATATAAAATTGTCACTCGCAAAAAATTAAGCCTATACTTCATGAATTTAATCAAATCTTTCCTGAAGAACTCCCAAAAGGTTTACCACATATTCGAGAAGTTCAGCATGCCATCAATTTCATACCTGGATCTGTCATTCCCAATAGACCCACTTATCGAATGTCCTCTAAAAGTTATGAGGGGTTACAAAGGCAAGTAGAAGAGCTGATATTACGGGTTTTGTGAGACCAAGTGCAAGCCCATGTGCTGTTCCGGCTCTCCTTGGGCCCAAAAAGGATGGCAACTAGCATATGTGTATCGATAGCCTGACTGTTAACAAAATTACCATCAAGTACAGGTTTCCTATTCCCCGTGTAGATGATTTATTTGATCAACTAAGTGGTGCTTATATCTTTTCAAAGATAGATCTCAGATGTGACTACCACCAAATCAGAATGAGGCCAGACGACGAATGGAAAACAACTTTCAAAACAAGGGATGGGTTATATGAGTGGATTGTCATGCTATTCGGATTGTCCAATGCACCTAACACCTTCATGTGTCTCATGAATCACGTTTTTCGTTCCTTTTTAAATAAAATTCTTGTTATTTATTTTGACGATATTTTAATTTACAGTCAAAACAAAGATGAACATTTACAACATCTGAGACAAGTTTTTCAAGTACTCTTAAAACGACGCTTGTTTGCTAACACTGCCAAATGTGAATTCATGGTAGACACTATCAAGTTCCTAGGATTTGTTATCTCGCTAGTAGGTCTTCAAATGGATTATAATAAGATTAAGGCTATTCAAGAGTGGCCAAAGCCGACCTCCATAAATGACGTCCGACGATTCCATGGCTTGGCATCCTTTTATCGCAGGTTCATCAAGGACTTCAACACTATTGCAGCTCCCCTCATCGAGATCCTTAAGAAGCCGCAATTTGAATGGACCATTGGAGCACAAGATAGTTTCGATCAACTCAAGTCCCTTATACAATCGACACATGTTCTTGCTCGTCCAAATTTTTCTCAAGTTTTTGAAGTTGAATGTGATGCTTCTCACAATGACATTGGAGCTGTCCTAAGCCAAGGAGGACATCCGGTAGCATATTTTAGTGAAAAATTGAACGAGTCTCACCAAAAGTACTCCATATATGATAAAGAATTCTACACCATTATCAGGGCATTACAATATTATAGCCACTACTTACTTGGCGAAGAGTTCGTTATTTTTACAGACCATCAGCCCCTCAAACATCTGCAATACCAAAGCAAGCTCAATGGAAGACATGCCAAATGGGTTGAATATTTATCTTCCTTCCATTATTTTAAAATACAAATCCGAATCTATCAATCAGGTGGCAATTGCTCTCAACCGAAGATTTATGATGCTAAACACTCTACAAATAAAAACTATTGGATTTGAAGTTATGAAAGAATTATACGAAAAGGATCTTGACTTTGCTAAGATATGGCAACACTATCAACTTCAACCCTATAAACTTTTACATATCCAACAAGACTATCTATTTCGGGGAAATAGACTTTGTATACCACAATGTTCCATGCATGAAGTTGTTATTTATGAAAACCATGACGGAGGCCTTTCCGGTCATTTTTGTAGAGACAAAACCACTGCCATGATTCAAGAAAAATTTTATTGGCCATCACTAGACATAGATGTAACTCGACATATTGAGAGATGCAATATCTGCAAAATGGCCAAAACAACACAACACAATACCAGCCTCTACCTACCTTTACCTGTACCCGATTCACCATGGACAGACGTCAGCATGGATTTTGTGTTGGGCCTTCCTCTTACACAATCGAAAAAGGACTCCATAATGGTGGTAGTCGACCGTTTTTTCAAAAATGACACATTTTATACCTTGTCTCAAAACATCGGATGCTTCTCATATGGCTAGACTTTACTTTCATGAAGTGGTTCAATTACATGTTATACCAAAAACAATCACTTTTGATTGGGATGTTAAATTCCTTGGTCACTTTTGGAGAACTCTATAGTATAAATTGGGAACTAAGCTGCAATTCAGTTCCACGGCTCATCCACAAACAGATGGACAAATTGAAGTGGTTAACATAAGCTTGGGAAACCTCCTAATGTGTTTTGTCGGGAAAAAACATTCGATTATGGGATGAAATTTTGGGACAAGAGTTTGCTTACAATAAATCTCGAAACCAATCTACAGGCCGAAGTCCATTTGAAATTGTGCATGGATAAAAACCCACGGGACCACTTGAACTAACACCTCTTGTTTCTTCTACATCTCATAGTGCAGATGCTGAAACACACGTCAAAGAAATCCAACAACTTCACAAGTAAGTCCAACAACAAATACAAAAACAAAATGCTAAGTATCAAAAGCAAGTAAACAAATCAAGGCAACTCGAACACTTCAAATAAGGAGATCTAGTCTGGATAAGATTAAGCAAGGAGAGATTTCTCAGTAGAAGATACAATAAGCTCCAGCCTAAAGCAGATGGACCTTTTCGTATCCTTAAACGCATTAATGATGATGCTTTTCAAATTGAGTTGCCTGAAAATTTACAAATCTCACCGATCTTTGATATTGCAGATTTATCACACCATTGTGAGCCAATTGGGATGTCCAATCAAAATGTAGACACCAGTCACACACAAAGAGACGGTAATGGATGAATGGAACCAACGGAAGCCAATACTGAACTTCAGGATGCAACCAGATCTTCTCAAGACTGGGGGAATGACGCAGGAGCTGAACAACACCATGCCTACCTTACTACTCCCAATAGACCATTTCGCACACAACAAACTCAGGCCAGACAGTAAACGGGCGTCAGGCCCGGTTTAGCATGGGTTTGGGTCTATTAATAGTTATCATTTAGAAGTCTATAAATACAACCCTTTTTGAACATGATAGGGTAGAGTTTTAGTCAGAGATTTCCTACATTCCGATTGGAGAATGCCTGTATCCTGGGTTGGAAACCAGGTGGTGTCCCTACTATTGAATAAATCATTTTCCTTTCTCTATGTTTTGTTCTTCTTTCCTGTTTTCTGTTCTTTGTGATTTCTTCTTCCTGTTCGTGAGGTCCGCCCGGTGTCATATGAAGGTTTATATTAGGGTTAATTTGGTTTTTTTATTTTCATTATGTGAATTGTGTTTTGTTGTAGTTTTCTTTGGAGTTGTTCATAGCTGTGCCTAGGATTTGTGGAGAGCCGATCTATCTCTCGAATAGTAGATCAACTTGTATCCTGGTGTGGGTCTCCGAAAGGATTCCGCTCGTGTGGTTCGAATGCGAAGGGTACGATCACACTATCCCGTAGGACAAAGTTGTCGTAGACCTTTACAATCGACACAAGCAGGCCAATGGAAGAGCAGATGGAGTTATAGATACGATTAGCCATGGAGGGTAGCGGCTTTCACCTACCAACCTCGATGGATAATAATATCTATAACCCTAAAGTTCATGAGATTTCCCCTATTCGATACATCAGCATCGAATAGGGTTTATTTGATTGTGGGGATCGGTTTCCTACGGGCGCAAGCCCCCGTAGTTAATTACATCTTAGACCTCGATCTAAGAAGACTCTCGATTAAGGACGTTAGATTATCTTCTCCAAATGGGTTTAGTGCAAAGGGAAAATTCTAGGCTTTCCTAATCAAAGGGGAAAGTCTCAAATTGGCTCAATCAATCACACGTGGTTCAGTCAACATCCGGACGGTCCGAGAAAGAGAAAACTAGAGAAAAAGAGAGAAGACACTGCACTCAAACATGCACGAGAGAAGGAAGGAGGTGGCGTCATCTGTGTGACGCGGATGGATAGGATTTATAGTCTCCGAAAGAATGGAGAACTTACCTACCAATAAGGTGTATGGAGGTACACTTGTACCCCCCACCTTAGACCCTAAATTTATAAAAGATATAGTGTCGTACACACGACACTAACATCTACGACCTAGCTAATGCAATCCTGGACTTATATCCCTGCCTGAAAAGGGAAGCCAGCTAAAATCCTAATCACAACCAATTGTCCTATATGTATGCAAAATAGGAGGCTCTATCTTAAGGAATCAAGGATTAATAGTTCAGAAGACTTAAATTAACGACTCTATAATATGCAGACGAATAGACCTATCGTTGTATGATGCATGAAAAGATGCATAAATAAGAAAGATCCTTAGGTCTACTAATGCAATGCATGTATGTAAGGTGCGTTGTGGAGAAAAGTGTGTAAGAACAGATGTATGCATGACATCCAGAGTACAAAAAAAGTAAATAAACACATCCTAAAGGTACCCTCCAGGCCAGGTACCGGCACAGAAAATCATCAAATGGTGCCCACTGGCACAAATAGGTGGCCTACTCTACAGGCCTAAATGACCCTAATGGTCTCTAAGGCTCACAGAAAAAAAGAAAAAAAAGGGGGGGGGGAGGGTATCGTACCCAAAACCGGAAAAGGCCAAAATCCTAGCAGAAAAATCACGATGCCCACTTCGTGTGGGAAAACAACGATGCTAACCGGCATAATAGGTGGCCTACTCTACAAGCCTAAATGACCCTAATGGTCTCTAGGGCTCACAGAAGGGGGCAAGCTTTGACCTATAGGGCCAAAGCTTCGTTAGTGAACTACCCTAAGGCCAGCTACCTAAACATGCTAGAATACCTATCAATAAATCGTGTGTGATGTGTAGCAATTCGATACATGACTAAGAATTTACTTTACAAGTTGCAGAAATTATATCTGATTGTGGCGCTGCCACTTACAAGCTTATAAGCAAATGCTCCCCGATCGTGGCGCTGCCACTTAAAAGCTCCAAGCTAGTGAATTACCCCAATGTACCTCGCAAGACAAGTGAAAGAAAAAAAATACACAAATGAGCGTAGATGCCATTCAGAAAATAAATACATGTAAGTAAGAATGTAACAAACAGGAAATATAATAACAACAATTATAAAGCATGTGCATGTAGTAGATACTGAATAGCAAAAGAAAAATGTAAACCTAACCTAGGACTAGAAGTAGTGTCCTAATCAAACCGGTCTAAGGTGAGTGTAGGCTGTGCAGTTTTTTTTTTTGATGGATCCTACGTAGGGTAATTTAGTTGAAATTATTTGCATTCAATTTGTTAAAGGCCAAAAGAAGATTTTGATTGAAGTTCAAATATTAATATTTTAGGATTGATTTTAGATTTCATTTTTTAGTGTTCGATTGATTACCACCTTTGTTTCACACCGAGGCCGTGAGGTTTATTTCACCCTCCTTGGGGCTAACTTAATAGCCTCGTAGGCCTGGATTACCCAGTGGCAAACAATTTTGGTTGAATTATTAAGTTGGTTATAAATTAGAAAAGAAAGGTAGATTAGGCGATTTATTATCACTTACGATTTGACTTAAGCTAGTTAAGAAATTAATTTTGAATTTTAACACCCCATTGGATCCATTCGTGGCATTGTGCCACTAGGCTCGAGGAACCAGGCCTCCTTAGGACACTTAGCCCCGCAGCCCGGAGTAGTCCATCCAATAAACTTCACTTCTGGAGTGGTTGTTATGTATTAAGGGGTTTGTTTATTGATTTTTAAAAGATTAACCTAAGGTTTGATCTTTAGAAGTCTTTTATCCTAAGAAATTTTAGTTTCAGATTTGATCTCCTAATTAGAGTCTACCTCTTTTAAGTTTTAGATTAGTTAAGAATTAACTATTAGATTAATTAGAATTGGTTTAAGCTTATGTCTTAAGTTTTGCAATTCAATGATTATAAGTGTTAAGTATAATTGGATTAAGAATTGAACATTTTTAACACATTTTTAAGAGTTAGGATATAAATGGTTGGTTGATTATTAATGGATTAAAGAAAGAAAAGGCTAAACCTAGGAATATGTGTCGCTAAGTTTAGTTTTGATGTCTCTACCCTACAGGGAGCATGCACCCTAAGTCTAAGTTATCTAAGACTCGGTCCTTAATTTTTGTCCTTAGATGTCACTGGTATTGTAGGGAATGAAAGGAGGTTTTATTTTCTAACCCTTAGGACTTTCGTACATATGTCACTAGGCTTAGAGATTTATACATGAAAATATGATAATAAATAGCAATGCAGTAGAAAGAAAAGAATGAAAATTACAAATAAAAGGAATGTAGGCATTATTATTTTGGACACACTTCTTTGAAGTCAAGTGTATCCTGAAGCAAAATTAACAATGCCCTTTAATGTTCCCACAATCCAACTGAGGCACTTGATATGAGACTCAACTCAAACAACTAAACCTACCCTCTAAACAAAACTCTAAACGACAAAGAGAAACAAATTCCTAACACTAAACTTAAAATAAGATTCTCTTTTGTCTTATATTCATCAAAAAATTCTTTTCATCTTTAGAGGCTAACACTAAATGGAGGAAATCCAAATGAACAAGGACTAATCGAAGAAACTACTAAGAGACACTAGAGACCTTTCAACCCAAAGCTCCCTAACATTTCAAATTCCAAAATCCATCTTATAGAGAGAAACACTAAGGGAATTTAACCCAAAATTACCTAAAGCTTTAAACTCCAAAATTCATCTCTAGAAATAATCGCCAAAAGAATTTAATTCAAAGAAGAAAGCACTAACTACCCCCCCTCCCAAAAGACACTAAGAGATCCTACTACACAAATCCAATCATCAAATTATACCTCTCAAAATAATTTGCAAGGACCTTCCAAATGGGCTACTACACAAAATTCTACAAGGAGAAAATCTACCAAAATCTCTCTTTTTTTTTTATTTTTATTTTGACTCCAAAACTCTACAAAATCTCACAAAATCTACTACCAAAATTTTCCCTTTTACATAAAATCCTACCCAACAACCTATAATCAAGTGCCTCCTTTCATTTGGAGTGGGGTAAACTTGTAGAAGTTTCTCAATGAATGGGCACTATAAAGCCCTTCATCAAGAAACGTTCACAAGACCAAAAAAAAAAAAAAAACACAAAATCTCAATACAAAACAATTCGCAAAACTCATTAGAAATCCTCTTGATGCAAAAACAATTCGCGAAGCCTTTGCAAAACTTACAACCAAAGAATGATTCACAAAATCTTTCAATACGAAATAATTCATAAAACCTTTCAAATCATTCTCATTCTTTTTTTTTTATTTTAAACAAAGAAATACAAGCAAAAAGACTATTCAATCTGGCCAACCCAAACTTTATAGAAATCTAGAAATCCACAAATGCATGCTACTCTAGATGCTAACGGAAGAAGAAATAAACTAGTCTCCAATCATAAATACATGGACCATCATTGCCAATCATACATGTAACGTTGAGAAATACTCATAAGTTCGAACTTCTCCAAATTAAGTGCCAGACAAGCATTTCAATTCGAGTTGTAGTCATAGGAAAGGAAGTTTGATGCAATTTCATTCTTTATAATACCCTAGAAAATACTTTTAGCTAACCTGAAGCAAAGTCATGTTTAAATCTATGTAAAGATTCACCTTGCTTTTACAGAAAAGAGAACAAGATCATGATATAAATGAACGAGAAATGCAACTTAATACTTTTGTAACTCATGAATGGGATATTTCAGCATTTTATAACACTGACATGAAAATTATAACATCACGCAACACACCATGAGAAAATTTCAGCAAATCCTCATCCTTGTTCTTAAGGAAGAATTGTATATCTCGAACTTAGAAGAAAAAAGAAACATGCGCAAATGATGTTTGTTCATGAGCTTATCAATAATGATTATAAAGGAAGAGCAAACATTAGCAAATCTTACTTAATCTTATCCCAAATGAACGGACATAAAGAGCATTGAAAGGAATCAACTCAGAGAAATCTCAATGTTAAATAAAAGAGAATATATCATGAGCATCTCAAGTTCATAAGTTAACCATTAAGAGAAAATCTCTTAACACAAAGCTCTAACACAAGTGAAATTTTATTAAGGCATTTTATCAAACAAGTAGTATGCTATGTTTACAAGATCGCATAAAACCGAACTAGCATGAAGAGTTCAATTCACATCTACTCGTTTGAAGTCATCTAAATAAGCCACATCATTATTATAGAAAAGGAAGATATTCCATAGAAACCATAGAAACATATGGCCAACTACTAAATCATCATCAGTACCCATAAAGAAGATGAAGAAGATGGGGCTAGTACAAGGATTTTTGAATGTAGCTAACTCAAATCGAGCTTGCCATTTCATGCAATTTCCCTTTTTTTTAATTGATTCAAATAGTTCCATAGGAAAATAATGTTATTCAAATACTTCTAAAATAAATCTAGTTTGAAATATTTCCCCAAGAAACCTGATTTGATCACTTCTATAAGGGATGTGTTTCAAGACAAATAACCACCAGCTTTAACAGTAAAAAAAAAAAACTTCTAATAGATATCTTTCTCATATAACTTTGTAAATTATCGCTTTGCACAAAGTCTCAATATACACATATCCAGCAAAACAAAACTCAGATGTAAGAAAAAAAACTCTGGACATTTGCTAAGTGAATTAATTATGAGACAATGAGTATTAAAAGTAATTTACCGCACAAATTCTTATTCAAAAGACGCAACATCATACTACTGAATATACAGAATGATACAAATCTTGATAAATGGGTCCTTCTATGTCCTACCTCTATTGCATAGTGGAGAAGAGGCATGATTGCAATGAATTCAACAATGTTTAATCATTAATCATATCCCAGCAAAATTTCCATAATTGAATACATCCAATCAAAGCTTGAGGTGAAAGGCTTTCACGCACAGTAACACTATATAATTAAAAAAAAAAAAAAAAAAAATAAAAAAAAAAAAAAAAAATCTTGGAAGCTTGAGTACTAAGGAGTAACAGAAGAGCTTTGGTCCTAAAGATTATTATGCTTAAATACTTAAAAGTAGTTGCAACTGCAATTGTTTAGAAGTTATAGGCCATCTCCAAGTTGACATACCATTACCATAAGAAACAGAATTTTGCCAAGGAAACTTGGTGATGGTTAACATCCACCATCAAACCGATTGATATAAGCATACAATTAGACTCGAATTGCTTTTGTTCGTAAAGTCAAAGTAAATTACCGGATTTCTATCTATATGCTCAAAAAAAACTTTTACCTTCAAGAAAGAGACTTAAAATATTTTTTTTTTCTTTTTTTTAAGCAAAATATAAAATGAAGAAGATGGGCACTTGGATTTCATCGAAATACCGCACAATTCATATCTCGTTTCTCATTGTAACACCAAACCAACAAAATTTCTTTAAATAAGAAATGAGACAAATACATCCACAAAAGGGAGAAAAACAGCTCAATGCAAGAAAGAAGGACAGAGAAATTACTTCATTTTTTTTTTTGAAGAAACACTTCATGAAAGAAAAGAAAATAAACGGAACTAAAATTCCATACATCTCACCAAATAAATAATTTCATACATTTTTTTTTAAAGACCTTTAGGCGATGAGTTGGAAGAAACTCTCCCATACACAAGAATTCTCATGTAAAGTTTTAATATAAGCAACACAACTACGATTTTTCTTTTTTTTTTTAGAAACATTTCATCGAATGGCTAACGTGCAACATTTACGATCATACATAATCACAGAAACAGAAAAAAAATCCATCCACACATTTGATTAAACTCACTACAACGCCATCCACATAAAGCATCATTTGGGAATTAAGTAAACAAAATTAAACAACAGGAGATGGTAGTGAGTGCTTTGTCAAACTAATCCTAATAGAAATCAGACCATTCCAATGGGCTTATTTTATCAATATAACAAGCGTGCAAACATCAAGCTAGCATTTTTGTTTTCTAAGGTGTCTTTATCATACTTGATATTTAAACATTGATGAATCTCCTGAACGAGAACTTAATCATTATTGTTTTTGCAATGTGAACGTAAGACTTTCATGCGGCTTCTAGAGAGAATCAGGAGCAAAAACAACTTCATCACCACTCAGAAAGAAAATACATTAATCATTTCCACCAGGCATTCCCAACGTAAAAAAAAAAGCTAGATAAGATGGGGCGTTGGAGGAATTACTGCTTTCACAGGAATATAGATTCGATCAGATCTCCATAATATCGCTCCAAAATTCCCTCTAATCGTCATGAAAACCGACCGCAGGTTAAGGAAAAGGAGGATTTACACACCTTGCTAAGAGGAGTTCGGTTGGCTAGGGCTCGGAGACGCCAGGCGTGCGAACCGGGAGACGAGAGAGGGGGATCTTCGGCCACAAAAACTGCAGGATATTGACTGCTGCTGGTGCTCTGGAAGGAAGGGAGGCGTCCGGCCGGATCTGGAGCTCGTGCGAAACAGAGAGAGGGAGAGTGAGTGAGGGGCTTCGGCTTCCTTGTCTATTCCACGAACCAAAGAGACGAGAGAGGGAATCGGAGGGATTTCGGGTGTTTGGACCTAGAATCTGAGAGCTGAAGAGGGATGGGAGTGGGGGAGGCGTCGAATACTCCTGAGCTGCTGCGAGCCGAGAGAGAGGAAGCGAAAGTCCGGCCTCGGAGGGGGAAGTCGACGATCCAAGCGGCTTCGGACAGAAGGAGCCAGGGTTTCCGAGTTCGGTCCCTACGCGAGAGAGAGGAGGGGCGACGGGTCTCTGTGATTCCCGAAAGAGAACGAGCTAGAGAGGGGGGGTGCTCAGTCGGGGTCTTCAACACGGGAAAACAAGAAGACGATGAAGAGCTCGGTCTCGTCTGGAGCTCGTGAACCCGAGAGAGAAGGGAGAGGGCGACGAGAGCTAGCCTTTCATCTAGGGCTTCTTCAAGCCAGAGAGAATGAGATAGGCCAATGCTTCGTGAGACCGAGAGAGCGAATCGGGTTTCAAGCCACTGAATATTGCGCAACGGTCGACTTTTTGATTTGGAAAAATCGGAGCCGTCGAATTTGATTACCGGATTTAGAAATTGATTCAAATGAAAGCAAAAGTCAATTGAAATTTATTTAGGATTAATTTGGGCTGATTTGAGTTAGACTTGAATGTGGATTTGACTCAAATTGACTTGATTAAATAGGGTCGAGTCTAATTAAAATCAATTCGGATTGATTCGAGTTTGATTTGGGCTTGACGAGGTCTAATCAAGTCGATCGAAAAGTGCTCGAGCAAAAATTGAGGTCAACAAACGGACCCCCAACAGGTGCGGCGAACAACAAGTGAACCGTACGTGTTGGCGTTGACCTCCCTATCTTTAGGGAGATGCAACATTGGGGTCAAGTAACAGAACAAGATCAACAATGAGAGAGTTAAAGAAAGCAGCTCAACTATTTGCCCAACCAAAGTGGCAGAATAGGAGAAGGAAATCTCATACTCATATGAGTAGAATTGAAACAAGCTCAGGAAAAATCCAAAGGAAATTCAACGATCATCCAAAGCACAAATCTAAGATGATATGAAGAGTAGGGAAATCAATAATCATTTGGAAATCAAAGGAAATATTAGAGAGCAATAATCAAATAAAGTAATAAGGGAGAGTAATCAAATATGGATAACTCATCTGTCTGCCTGACCAGATCGAAACAGCAGAGCAGAAGGGAAAAAGAAAATCCCACATTCACCTGACCAGATCGAAATAGTAAATGGAGAAAGACTCAATGCTCACCTGACCAGATCGAAACAGTGAACATGAGTAGGAAAAGAAAAGAGCCAACTGTCTGCCTGACCAGATCGAAACAGCAAAGCAGAAGGGAAAAGAAAGGTCTCACATTTCACTTGACCAGATCGAAACAGTGAATGGAGAAAAGACTCAATGCTCACCTGACCAGATCGAAACAATGAACAAGAGTAGAAAAAGAAAAGAACCAACCATCTGCCTGACTAGATCGAGACAGCAGAACGGAAGGGAAAAGAAAAATCCCACATTCACCTGACCAGATCGAAACAGTGAATGGGGAAAGACTCAATGCTCACCTGACCAGATCGAAACAGTGAACATGAGTAGGAAAAGAAAAGAACCAACCGTCTGCCTGACCAGATCGAAACAGCAGAACGGAAGGAAAAAGAAAAATCTCACATTCACCTGACCAGATCGAAAAACGGTGAATGGAGAAAGACTCAATGCTCACCTGACCGGATCGAAACGGTGAACATGAGTAAAAAAAAGGAAGGGAGTTCTACACTTGCCTGACCATATTCGCAACAGCAAATGAGAACAGCTCAATATCCACCTGACCATATTCGCAACAGCAAATAATGAGCTTCCCAAAAGGTCTAATGTTCGTCTGACCAGATCGAAACAGCAGGACAAAAGACAAAGTCCAACATTCACCTGACCAGATCGAAACAGTGAATGAGGACGACTCGATGTTTGCCTGACCAGATCGAAACAGCGAAACAAAGAGTCAACAGAAAACTCAACAACCCCCAAACAGGAAAATAAAACAGGGGGAATGAAGAGGCGGTGAAGTATGCATCCCAGGGACTCTGTCGGGCACCCAACCATAAAGGGGGAGTCTACATTCGCCTGACCAGATCGAAACAGCGAATGAGAACGGCTCAAAATCCACCTGACCATATTCGCAACAGCGAATAATGAGCCCTCCCGAAAGTCTAATGTCCACCTGACCATATTCGCAACGGTGGGACAAAAGAAAAAGTCCAACACTCACCTGACCAGATCGAAACAGCGAGTGAGGACAACCCAATGTTCGCCTGACCAGATCGAAACAGCGAGACAAGGGAGAAAGAGAAGAAAAGGGAGTTCAGCATTCGCCTGACCATATTCGCAACGGCGAATGAGAACAGCTCAATATTCACCTGACCATATTCGCAACAGCGAATAAAGAGCTTCCCAAAAAGTCTAATGTCTGCCTGACCAGATCGAAACAGCAGGACAAAAGACAAAATCTCACATTCACCTGACCGGATCGAAACAGTGAATGGAGACGACTCAATGTCTACCTGACCATATTCGCAACGGCGAGACAAAGAGTGAAAATCACCTCTACAACCACCCGACGCACATGTACGTGGTGCTGTGAGGGAAAGAGAAGTAAGCAATCCATCACATAAGAAATTCCAAACTTAATATTATAATTACCACATGGTAGAGTACAAATCGTCGTGGCCATGAGTAATTAAAATATAAGTAGTATTTTTTTAGGGTAAAACATGAAGTAATCGACTAATGTATATCTCTCTAAGAAGAGGAACATACAAACAAGAGAATAATCTCGTATCAATGGAATAGCAATAGGAGTGGCAAGGGGACACACTTGCCACTAAGAACCACAATCATATCTCAAAAATTATTGATTACTAAAGAAATCACAGTGGTAACACCCATGCTAACTGATGGGACCCTGTGAAAAGTATGAGCAACATTTATGTATCTAAAAGAGGCTGCTCTAAAAGCGAAATCTCAATGAGAAAATATATCGTTTGAAAGAAATAGCGGATCAACTTTCAGTTAGAAGATCAAAATCCACTAAGAGGTGGTGTTAATATCTAGAGCCAGATGTACCACATCACGAGTAAGGGAGAACAACATCCCTTTAATTAGTGATCATGATAGAAGAAATAGACCCAGTCATCCCCTAAGAAATCATCAAACATGCTTTAAGGAGGGAAGAAGAAAGAAATTTGGAGGGACTTAGAACTCTTGGAGTGTAGAACCGGGTTCCACTTGTGACAAGGGCAATCGATTCTACTTAACAAAGAGCTTCCCTTTCTTTTCTTATTATCATTTTTTTTATTTTCAAATTATATTCACAATTATGGATCAAGTATACTGGAACATAAAGAGGGGAAAATTATTGGCTTTGATATCCCAGGCCATACTCGCCACATGAGTAAAACTGGGGAGAAAGAAAGATTATAAATATGATTTGTAAGGAAATGAGACATTGGCTTTGGTAACCCAGGCCACATTCAACTCGTATGAATGAACTGGGGAGCACGAATGTCACAACAAAATTTGTAGATTAATGAAATTTATTTTATGATCGTGGGTCAACATCATCTAACCTAACTGATATATGTCAAGGATGGACCCAGTATCATATTTCACAGGGATTTGAATTAATGGTTTTGATATCTCAGACCACACTTGAAGGTGACAAGTGAAACTGGGAAAAATCAACACTCGAAGGTGGCTGAAAAGGAGATTTCATGCTACAACACCAGAGTGATTGGTGGGCATGAGTGCAAGTACAAACACCCCTACGGCGTATTTACATACAACTACTAAGGATAATCTCATACTTCGCATGACGAACATAACGTGGTAGAGGACAAATCGTCGTTGCCACGGACTGTCGAAAAGTAGAAGAGATCCTTTGGAGTTATGTCTATACAGAGGGATATGTATAAGTGGCAGGAAAAGAACAACTATCGTATCATGACCGATAAGAGAAGGAAACTTATATAGGGACATTGGATCAACATAACCACACCTGACTAACACAGGTTGGTATGGACCCAGTATCACCTATAGAAAGTAGATTTGAATTAGGGACATTAAATCAACATAACCACACCTGATTAACTTAGATGGGTATGAACCCAGTATCACCTATAAAAAGTAGATTTAAATTAGGGACATTTAATCAACATAACCACACCTGATTAACTTAGATGGGTATGGACCCAGTATCACCTCTTACAAGAGAGTTTGAATTATTAATTTTGGTATCCCAGATCACGCTTGGAGCGACAAGCGAAACTAGGTAAAAGAACAACTCTCGAATCATAACTGATAGAAGAAAGAAATTTAAATAGGAATAGTGGATCAACATCTCCACACCTGACTAGCGTAGGTGGGCATGGACCCAGTATCACCTCTAGAAATGGGGGTTTGACTTATTGGTTTTGGTATTCCAGACCACGTTTGGGGTGACAAGCGAAACTGGGTAAAACAATCCTTCACAAAAGGAGGGACAAATCAAAGGTTTCATGTGCTAGCACCAATATGATTGGTGTGCACAAACATAAGGATAAATATCCTTACGACATCTTAGTGTATCCCTTTTAAGGATAATCTTATACTTTTCAAAGCGAACATCGCGTGGTAGAGGACAAATCGTCGTGGCCACACAGACTGCCCGAAAAGTAAAAAAAGATCCTTTCAAGGAATACGAATACAAAGGAATATTTATAGGAGGTAGGAAGGTTTGCTAGTCTGTAGCAAACAACCAACACTAGTGGAAGAAGTGTCATAAGATTTTTGATAGGAATCCTCGACTCTAATTCCACACCTCTTATGGGGAATAAGTTGCTTGCTAGTAGTCTGACGTCAGAAGTCTCCTTCCTCGTCTGAGCTACTATCAACAACTAATCCACCCTTAGGTATCAAGTACCTACGAAAGGTAGGAAAGTGTCGGGGTCTGCTCGGTGGTGTCAGGGTGAGAAAGCTGAGCAAACTCAGAAACCCAACAGGAAGAAGAGAATTTAATAAGGTATGAAATAGCCTAAAAGGCTAGAAGGAAAGGGACCAAAGCTAAAGGAAAGCCTAGCCAAGAAAGGAACCTAACTAAGAAAGGAACCCTATCTAAGAGTAGGACGAACCTAATCTAAGGAGCACTAAATCCGGAGTGCACACAAGAAAAGATAATATAACATCCAAAGATGGAGAGAGAAACCTGTCCCACCGTGGTCGCCAGAAATCTGTGGGTCTCCGAAAGGATTCCGCTCGTGTGGTTCGAATGCGAAGGGTACGATCACACTATCCCGTAGGACAAAGTGGTCGTAGACCTTTACAATCGACACAAGCAGGCTAATGGAAGAGCAGATGGAGTTATAGATACGATTAGCCATGGAGGGTAGCGGCTTTCACCTACCAACCTCGATGGATAATAATATCTATAACCCTAAAGTTCACGAGATTTCCCCTATTCGATACATCAGCATCGAATAGGATTTATTTGATTGTGGGGATCGGTTTCCTACGGGCGCAAGCCCCCGTAGTTAATTACATCTTAGACCTCGATCTAAGAAGACTCTCGATTAAGGACGTTAGATTATCTTCTCCAAATGGGTTTAGTGCAAAGGGAAAATTCTAGGCTTTCCTAATCAAAGGGGAAGGTCTCAAATTGGCTCAATCAATCACACGTGGTTCAGTCAACATCCGGACGGTCCGAGAAAGAGAAAACTAGAGAAAAAGAGAGAAGACACTGCACTCAAACATGCACGAGAGAGAAGGAAGGAGGTGGCGTCATCTGTGTGACGCGGATGGATAAGATTTATAGTCTCCGAAAGAATGGAGAACTTACCTACCAATAAGGTGTATGGAGGTACACTTGTACCCCCCACCTTAGACCCTAAGTCTATAAAAGATATAGTGTCGTACACACGACACTAACATCTACGACCTAGCTAATGCAATCCTGGACTTATATCCCTGCCTGAAAAGGGAAGCCAGCTAAAATCCTAATCACAACCAATCGTCCTATATGTATGCAAAATAGGAGGCTCTATCTTAAGGAATCAAGGATTAATAGTTCAGAAGACTTAAATCAACGACTATATAATATGCAAACGAATAGACCTATCGTTGTATGATGCATGAAAAGATGCATAAATAAGAAAGATCCTTAGGTCTACTAATGCAATGCATGTATGTAAGGTGCGTTGTGGAGAAAAGTGTGTAAGAACAGATGTATGCATGACATCCAGAGTACAGAAAAAGTAAATAAACACATCCTAAAGGTACCCTCCAAGCCAGGTACCGGCACAGAAAATCATCAAATGGTGCCCACTGGCACAAATAGGTGGCCTACTCTACAGGCCTAAATGACCCTAATGGTCTTTAAGGCTCACAGAAAAAAAGAAAAAAAAAAGGGGGGGGGGGGGGAGGGTATCGTACCCAAAACCGGAAAAGGCCAAAATCCTAGCAGAAAAACCACGATGCCCACTTCGTGTGGGAAAACAACGATGCTAACCGGCATAATAGGTGGCCTACTCTACAAGCCTAAATGACCCTAATGGTCTCTAGGGCTCACAGAAGGGGGCAAGCTTTGACCTATAGGGCCAAAGCTTCGTTAGTGAACTACCCTAAGGCCAGCTACCTAAACATGCTAGAATACCTATCAATAAATCGTGTGTGATGTGTAGCAATTCGATACATGACTAAGAATTTACTTTACAAGTTGCAGAAATTATATCTGATTGTGGCGCTGCCACTTACAAGCTTATAAGCAAATGCTCTCCGATCGTGGCGCTGCCACTTAAAAGCTCCAAGCTAGTGAATTACCCCAATGTACCTCGCAAGACAAGTGAAAGAAAAAAAATACACAAATGAGCGTAGATGCCATTCAGAAAATAAATACATGTAAGTAAGAATGTAACAAACAGGAAATATAATAACAACAATTATAAAGCATGTGCATGTAGTAGATACTGAATAGCAAAAGAAAAATGTAAACCTAACCTAGGACTAGAAGTAGTGTCCTAATCAAACCGGTCTAAGGTGAGTGTAGGCTGTGCAGTTTTTTTTTGATGGATCCTACGTAGGGTAATTTAGTTGAAATTATTTGCATTCAATTTGTTAAAGGCCAAAAGGAGATTTTGATTGAAGTTCAAATATTAATATTTTAGGATTGATTTTAGATTTCATTTTTTAGTGTTCGATTGATTACCACCTTTATTTCACACCGAGGCCGTGAGGTTTATTTCACCCTCCTTGGGGCTAACTTAATAGCCTCGTAGGCCTGGGTTACCCAGTGGCAAACAATTTTGGTTGAATTATTAAGTTGGTTATAAATTAGAAAAGAAAGGTAGATTAGGCGATTTATTATCACTTACGATTTGACTTAAGCTAGTTAAGAAATTAATTTTGAATTTTAACACCCTATTGGATCCATTCGTGGCATTGTGCCACTAGGCTCGAGGAACCAGGCCTCCTTAGGACACTTAGCCCCGCAGCCCGGAGTAGTCCATCCAATAAACTTCACTTCTGGAGTGGTTGTTATGTATTAAGGGGTTTGTTTATTGATTTTTAAAAGATTAACCTAAGGTTTGATCTTTAGAAGTCTTTTATCCTAAGAAATTTTAGTTTCAGATTTGATCTCCTAATTAGAGTCTACCTCTTTTAAGTTTTAGATTAGTTAAGAATTAACTATTAGATTAATTAGAATTGGTTTAAGCTTATGTCTTAAGTTTTGCAATTCAATGATTATAAGTGTTAATTATAATTGGATTAAGAATTGAACATTTTTAACACATTTTTTAAGAGTTAGGATATAAATGGTTGGTTGATTATTAATGGATTAAAGAAAGAAAAGGCTAAACCTAGGAAGATGTGTCGCTAAGTTTAGTTTTGATGTCTCTACCCTACAGGGAGCATGCACCCTAAGTCTAAGTTATCTAAGACTCGGTCCTTAATTTTTGTCCTTAGATGTCACTGGTATTGTAGGGAATGAAAGGAGGTTTTATTTTCTAACCCTTAGAACTTTCGTACATATGTCACTAGGCTTAGAGATTTATACATGAAAGTATGATAATAAATAGCAATGCAGTAGAAAGAAAAGAATGAAAATTACAAATAAAAGGAATGTAGGCATTATTATTTTGGACACACTTCTTTGAAGTCAAGTGTATCCTGAAGCAAAATTAACAATGCCCTTTAATGTTCCCACAATCCAACTGAGGCACTTGATATGAGACTCAACTCAAACAACTAAACCTACCCTCTAAACAAAACTCTAAACGACAAAGAGAAACAAATTCCTAACACTAAACTTAAAATAAGATTCTCTTTTGTCTTATATTCATCAAAAAATTCTTTTCATCTTTAGAGGCTAACACTAAATGGAGGAAATCCAAATGAACAAGGACTAATCGAAGAAACTACTAAGAGACACTAGAGACCTTTCAACCCAAAGCTCCCTAACATTTCAAATTCCAAAATCCATCTTATAGAGAGAAACACTAAGGGAATTTAACCCAAAATTACCTAAAGCTTTAAACTCCAAAATTCATCTCTAGAAATAATCGCCAAAAGAATTTAATTCAAAGAAGAAAGCACTAACTACCCCCCCTCCCAAAAGACACTAAGAGATCCTACTACACAAATCCAATCATCAAATTATACCTCTCAAAATAATTTGCAAGGACCTTCCAAATGGGCTACTACACAAAATTCTACAAGGAGAAAATCTACCAAAATCTCTCTTTTTTTTATTTTTATTTTGACTCCAAAACTCTACAAAATCTCCACAAAATCTACTACCAAAATTTCCCCTTTTACATAAAATCCTACCCAACAACCTATAATCAAGTGCCTCCTTTCATTTGGAGTGGGGTAAACTTGTAGAAGTTTCTCAATGAATGGGCACTATAAAGCCCTTCATCAAGAAACGTTCACAAGACCAAAAAAAAAAAAAAACACACAAAATATCAATACAAAACAATTCGCAAAACTCATTAGAAATCCTCTTGATGCAAAAACAATTCGCGAAGCCTTTGCAAAACTTACAACCAAAGAATGATTCACAAAATCTTTCAATACGAAATAATTCATAAAACCTTTCAAATCATTCTCATTCTTTTTTTTTATTTTAAACAAAGAAATACAAGCAAAAAGACTATTCAATCTGGCCAACCCAAACTTTATAGAAATCTAGAAATCCACAAATGCATGCTACTCTAGATGCTAACGGAAGAAGAAATAAACTAGTCTCCAATCATAAATACATGGACCATCATTGCCAATCATACATGTAACGTTGAGAAATACTCATAAGTTCGAACTTCTCCCCAAATCAAGTGCCAGACAAGCATTTCAATTCGAGTTGTAGTCATAGGAAAGGAAGTTTGATGCAATTTCATTCTTTATAATACCCTAGAAAATACTTTTAGCTAACCTGAAGCAAAGTCATGTTTAAATCTATGTAAAGATTCACCTTGCTTTTACAGAAAAGAGAACAAGATCATGATATAAATGAACGAGAAATGCAACTTAATACTTTTGTAACTCATGAATGGGATATTTCAGCATTTTATAACACTGACATGAAAATTATAACATCACGCAACACACCATGAGAAGATTTCAGCAAATCCTCATCCTTGTTCTTAAGGAAGAATTGTATATCTCGAACTTAGAAGAAAAAGAAACATGCGCAAATGATGTTTGTTCATGAGCTTATCAATAATGATTATAAAGGAAGAGCAAACATTAGCAAATCTTACTTAATCTTATCCCAAATGAACGGACATAAAGAGCATTGAAAGGAATCAACTCAGAGAAATCTCAATGTTAAATAAAAGAGAATATATCATGAGCATCTCAAGTTCATAAGTTAACCATTAAGAGAAAATCTCTTAACACAAAGCTCTAACACAAGTGAAATTTTATTAAGGCATTTTATCAAACAAGTAGTATGCTATGTTTACAAGATCGCATAAAACCGAACTAGCATGAAGAGTTCAATTCACATCTACTCGTTTGAAGTCATCTAAATAAGCCACATCATTATTATAGAAAAGGAAGATATTCCATAGAAACCATAGAAACATATGGCCAACTACTAAATCATCATCAGTACCCATAAAGAACATGAAGAAGATGGGGCTAGTACAAGGATTTTTGAATGTAGCTAACTCAAATCAAGCTTGCCATTTCATGCAATTTCCCTTTTTTTTAATTGATTCAAATAGTTCCATAGGAAAATAAGGTTATTCAAATACTTCTAAAATAAATCTAGTTTGAAATATTTCCCCAAGAAACCTGATTTGATCACTTCTATAAGGGATGTGTTCCAAGACAAATAACCACCAGCTTTAACAGTAAAAAAAAAACTTCTAATAGATATCTTCCTCTTATAACTTTGTAAATTATCGCTTTGCACAAAGTCTCAATATACACATATCCAGCAAAACAAAACTCGGATGTAAGAAAAAAAAAAAAAACTCTGGACATTTGCTAAGTGAATTGATTATGAGACAATGAGTATTAAAAGTAATTTATCGCACAAATTCTTATTCAAAAGACGCAACATCATACTACTGAATATACAGAATGATACAAATCTTGATAAATGGGTCCTTCTATGTCCTACCTCTATTGCATAGTGGAGAAGAGGCATGATTGCAATGAATTCAACAATGTTTAATCATTAATCATATCCCAGCAAAATTTCCATAATTGAATACATCCAATCAAAGCTTGAGGTGAAAGGCTTTCACGCACAGTAACACTATAATTAAAAAAATAAAAAATAAAAAATAAAATAAAATAAAATAAAAATCTTGGAAGCTTGAGTACTAAGGAGTAACAGAAGAGCTTTGGTCCTAAAGATTATTATGCTTAAATACTTAGAAGTAGTTGCAACTGCAATTGTTTAGAAGTTATAGGCCATCTCCAAGTTGACATACCATTACCATAAGAAACAGAATTTTACCAAGGAAACTTGGTGATGGTTAACATCCACCATCAAACCGATTGATATAAGCATACAATTAGACTCGAATTGCTTTTGTTCGTAAAGTCAAAGTAAATTACCGGATTTCTATCTATATGCTCAAAAAAAACTTTTACCTTCAAGAAAGAGACTTAAAATTTTTTTTTTCTTTTTTTTAAGCAAAATATAAAATGAAGAAGATGGGCACTTGGATTTCATCGAAATACCGCACAATTCATATCTCGTTTCTCATTGTAACACCAAACCAACAAAATTTCTTTAAATAAGAAATGAGACAAATACATCCACAAAAGGGAGAAAAATAGCTCAATGCAAGAAAGAAGGACATAGAGAAATTACTTCATTTTTTTTTTTTTTGAAGAAACACTTCATGAAAGAAAAGAAAATAAACGGAACTAAAATTCCATACATCTCACCAAATAAATAATTTCATACATTTTTTTTAAAGACCTTTAGGCGATGAGTTGGAAGAAACTCTCCCATACACAAGAATTCTCATGTAAAGTTTTAATATAAGCAACACAACTACGATTTTTCTTTTTTTTTTTAGAAACATTTCATCGAATGGCTAACGTGCAACATTTACGATCATACATAATCACAGAAACAGAAAAAAAAAATCCATCCACACATTTGATTAAACTCACTACAACGCCATCCACATAAAGCATCATTTGGGAATTAAGTAAACAAAATTAAACAACAGGAGATGGTAGTGAGTGCTTTGTCAAACTAATCCTAATAGAAATCAGACCATTCCAATGGGCTTATTTTATCAATATAACAAGCGTGCAAACATCAAGCTAGCATTTTTGTTTTCTAAGGTGTCTTTATCATACTTGATATTTAAACATTGATGAATCTCCTGAACGAGAACTTAATCATTATTGTTTTTGCAATGTGAACGTAAGACTTTCATGCGGCTTCTAGAGAGAATCAGGAGCAAAACAACTTCATCACCACTCAGAAAGAAAATACATTAATCATTTCCACCAGGCATTCCCAACGTAAAAAAAAAAAAGCTAGATAAGATGGGGCGTTGGAGGAATTACTGCTTTCACAGGAATATAGATTCGATCAGATCTCCATAATATCGCTCCAAAATTCCCTCTAATCGTCATGAAAACCGAGGATTTACACACCTTGCTAAGAGGAGTTCGGTTGGCTAGGGCTCGGAGACGCCAGGCGTGCGAACCGGAGACGAGAGAGGGGGATCTTCGGCCACAAAAACTGCAGGATATTGACTGCTGCTGGTGCTCTGGAAGGAAGGGAGGCGTCCGGCCGGATCTGGAGCTCGTGCGAAACAGAGAGAGGGAGAGTGAGTGAGGGGCTTCGGCTTCCTTGTCTATTCCACGAACCAAAGAGACGAGAGAGGGAATCGGAGGGATTTCGGGTGTTTGGACCTAGAATCTGAGAGCTGAAGAGGGATGGGAGTGGGGGAGGCGTCGAATACTCCTGAGCTGCTGCGAGCCGAGAGAGAGGAAGCGAAAGTCCGGCCTCGGAGGGGGAAGTCGACGATCCAAGCGGCTTCGGACAGAAGGAGCCAGGGTTTCCGAGTTCGGTCCCTACGCGCGAGAGAGAGGAGGGGCGACGGGTCTCTGTGATTCCCGAAAGAGAACGAGCTAGAGAGGGGGGGTGCTCAGTTGGGGTCTTCAACACGGGAAAACAAGAAGACGATGAAGAGCTCGGTCTCGTCTGGAGCTCGTGAACCCGAGAGAGAAGGGAGAGGGCGACGAGAGCTAGCCTTTCATCTAGGGCTTCTTCAAGCCAGAGAGAATGAGATAGGCCAATGCTTCGTGAGACCGAGAGAGCGAGAGAGAGCGAATCGGGTTTCAAGCCACTGAATATTGCGCAACGGTCGACTTTTTGATTTGGAAAAATCGGAGCCGTCGAATTTGATTACCGGATTTAGAAATTGATTCAAATGAAAGCAAAAGTCAATTGAAATTTATTTAGGATTAATTTGGGCTGATTTGAGTTAGACTTGAATGTGGATTTGACTCAAATTGACTTGATTAAATAGGGTCGAGTCTAATTAAAATCAATTCGGATTGATTCGAGTTTGATTTGGGCTTGACGATGTCTAATCAAGTCGATCGAAAAGTGCTCGAGCAAAAATTGAGGTCAACACCTGGTTTGTTGTGCCGATGTAAAAATCTTTCTCACTGATTTCTGCTGTGTTTTCTCTTCATTATTGTTATTTTTGCTTTGTGTAGATTGGATTCCTATCAAATTGGTAAAGCACAATTCGGGACCCTATGACGCCAAAGAAAGTGGATGCTTTGAAAGAGAAACTAGAAGGAGAAGTTGGCCAACTCAAATGTGAAATTGAGGAGTATATGTCATCCATGGAAGGAAGGTTTTCTAACCTAGAGGATATGATTAAGAAAATATTGGAGCTTCACACCCAACCAGCAAAATCGGATGAGAGAGCATCGGCTGGTTGACCAAGAAAGTAGGGAAAACCCCAATATCGACACAATGGGGGATGATCGAAAGGTAGAAATCTTGGGCAATAGGAAAAATATGCCACCTTTTGAACTGATAACCAGGAGGGAAATGGGGACATGGCATGAGAAGAAATTGAAAGGAATGAATGAGGAGGGCTAATTTTGAGTAAGAAGATATCTATGAATAGAGGAGGGGTGGGAGAGAACAATGGAGAGATAACAACAATCGCCACATGGGAGGAGTTAGATGTGGAAGAGGAAGTTGTCAATGGCAGCAAAATTCATTAGAGATGTGGTCCATTTGCATAACATACTCGAGGCTATTGTGTCCAATCGGGACAATGTATTTCTGAACCACTTTTGGAGGGTTATTCAAGGTGTAGGGGACTATCCTGAAGTGGAGAACAATTTACCATCCCCAGACGGATGGCTAGACGGAGGTGGTGAACCGCAGTGTGGAAACTTATCTTCTTTAATTTGTATCAGATACACAAAAGATGTGGGCCAAGTGGTTAGCATGACCGGAATATTAGTACAACACTTCATATCATATAACAGCCCAGATAACGCTATTTAAAATTCTATATTAGAGGGATCTACCTCAATTGATAAATTATGGACATAACAACACACCAGTGTCATCGGTGGAGCAATACTTGGGAGAAAGAGACCAGATGTTGGCATAATTGAGGGAACATCTACATAGAACACAACAAATCGTGAAGAAGCATATGGATGGACACAAGAGAGACGTGCCATTTGAGATTGGGGACATGGTTTATCTTAAGATCTGACCTAACAGACAGAGGACTTTGGCTCAACGAAGGAATGAAAAGCTCTCCCCTAGTACTTTGGGCCATACAAGGTAGTGGAGTGTATTGGCACATTAGCATATTGCCTATGGTTCCACTAACCTCATGCATTCATCTCGTCTTTCATGTATCGCAACTGAGATAAGCTATTGAAAATCACACAGGCACACACCCTTGCCTGCGCTACCGGTCACACTGTCAGAGGATATGGATGTGATATTAAAACCACCAGAGGTGAAAGGGGTGCACCAAGGAGACAAGGGGATCAAGGAGGTGTTGATCAAGTGGAAGAATTTGTCAGAGTATGAGGCGACATGGAAGCCCTATAGTACCATCCAGAAGCAATTTGCTTCTTTCCACCTTGAGGACAAGATGACTTTTTAGGAGGGGAGTATTAATGGACTGGTGGCTAAGCCGGTGGGCCTCACTAGGGTGGGCAACGAGCAAGAAGATGGGGGGGGCTCAAAGGGGAATAATTCCAACTTTAATTACTTACCATAGAAAATCAAAATTGAAAGTGAATTATGAAGGATTTATTTAGGGAAAGAGGACCGATTTGAATTCAAATTTGGGATGGAATTAGGAAATGTTTATTTAAGGAAAGAGGGATTATTTGAATTCATATTTGGGAGGGAAATATGAAGGTTTATATTAGAGTTAATTTGGTTATTTTATTTTCATTATGTGAATTGTGTTTTGATGTAGTTTTTTTAGCGGTGCCTAGAGTTTATGAAGAGTCGATCTATGTCTCGAATAGTAGATCAACTTGTATCTTGGTTTGTCTTTCTCGTTGAATTATGCTGCATTTTCTCTTCGTTGTTGCATTTTTGCTGTGTGAAGAGTGTATTCCTATCAGTTTGAGCAAGGTTTAAGAAAGGGTGACTCCCGCGACAATTCCATATGGTTGAGTTGACTCTTAGGGTATGACGCCTGATTATTTTGAAAAGCCTTTATTTGAGTAATAATGGGCACTTTGGAAAGGTCTCACCTGAGAGGAAGCTTTTTAAGGCACGTGAGAGCATTGAGTTTATTCTTACATCCAATAATTTAAAATTATATTGGTGTTGAAATGAGAAGTGGTTGGCGCTAACCAATAGACTTTTAAACTTATATATTTGACTACTATTGTCTCAGGCTCAAAATTGATTCGTCTTTGGTTTGTACTCTCTAATAATCTTTGAGAACCAAGGTAAGCATGTCAAATGAGAATCTTAAGATGAGTTTGTGATTAAATTAAGGATGATAGATTGATAAATGAATAAAAGGTATTTTGGGAGTATTATCTATTGTAGGTAAACCTAGTGAAAAATAGAATTAAGTTGTTTGACTATGTACAACAACAACAACAAGCCTTTATCCCACTACGTAGGGTCGGCTACATGAATCCTTTTTCTCCATTGTGTCCTATTAAATGTCAAATTCTCATTTAAATCTAATAAAGAAGGGTCATTTCTAATATTTTCTAACCAAGTCTTTTTAGGTCTGCCTCTACCTTTATTAACATAAGTCAAATCTAATACTTCTACTCTCCTAACCGGGTCATTGGAAGGCCGCCGTTTTATGTGACCAAACCATCTAAGGCGACTCTCTCTAATCTTATCTTCTACTGGAGCTACTCCAACCTTTTCACGTATATGCTCATTTCGTATCCTATCTCTAAGGGTAAAGCTATTCACCCACCTGAGCATCCTCATCTCTGCCACACTTAACTTAGTATTATGCTTCTCTTTTAATGGCCAACATTCAGCACCATAAAGCATTGCAGGCATGGCAATACTCAGAAGACTCATAAAAATAATGTCATAAGATTTTAAAAAAAGTGGTTAACCAGAGATGATAGAGATGAAAGTTAAGCAAAAGAATTTGTATAGAATATGCTTATAGCCTTATGGGATGATTCCTGAAACCCTTTAGCTAAGCATGGCGATACTATGATTATGCCTGATTGCCTGATTTGTTACACTATTATGCTAATCTTCAAACTAAGCATGGCGATGCTAATTCCTAGATCCATGCACATTGCTATGGCCTTAGCTTCATGAATGAACTTGGGCTGCTGAAATTTGTCCTTTATTTTTCTCAATTCATTGTCTATGTATCTACTATAATTCTATTTGTCTCTCTTTATTCTCTTCAATATGTACTCATGCAGAAACTTGTCAGTTAGCCACTGCAGTCTTGCTCATTTTTTAGATTAATTATTCTGTGCGGATGCCGAACTCCGTCCGGAGATCAATCAGAATGTGTCACGTCACCCCTTGCTCGGTACCACGGCTCGGCACCGCGGCTCGGTACTGTTGACGTGGCGCATTATGATTGGTCTCCGGACGACATTTTACATTCAGTCTCCGCACAGAATAACTTCTCCATTTTCTAACCCTGCTACTACTTTTTTGGTTTTGATTATCTAATGCTACCTTTGCTTTACTCTCTCTTCATTTTTCATTTTTTTTCATCCCAGTTGTTCTTAGCTTTCTTTTTTACATTATTTAGTTGTGCTTCTCCATTGATCATTGGGTGCCTCAGAGCTGTTAATAGTGACCACGTTGAATGCAAGGGCTGCTCTTAACAAATGACAGTTCAAGAATTCAAAGCTTGCTATTATTATCCTTGACATAGTTTTTTTTTGGCAGGACTTTCATCCAGAAAAGGGTGATTTCCGACTCTGTATGGATCCTTAGCTTTCTTTTTTTAGTTAATGTGCACCTCATTTTCACTATTTTTTAAAGAATAATGAGCGAAAAATAATAAAGCATATTGCATGAATTCATGATATTAGTAGTTTTCTCCTCTAACAAGTGGGTCATTGTTCATTTCATTACTTCACATTACTGATATCCTATCTCTCATAGATTCTTCTATCTCCCATTTCCTAAACCCTCTCTTTCTCTCTCCCTGCTTTCTTTCTCTTAGCAATTTTTTCTATAGGATATGCATGGCCAGTAGGACAACTCTTTTTATACTTGTTGAATGCTAGATCATCTCTAATAAAACTGCATACGGTGGTATGTCATCCACCATTCGTTCCATTCGAATGCTCAATCGCACACGAAAATTCGGTAGGTGAACAGTGCGACGTCAACGCTGTTCACCTACGCCAATTTTTTGCATTACAAGATTTGCCAAAGAAGCGAGTGAAAGAGGAGAAAATTGCTTACCTTCGCAGCGAGATGAAGAAGTGTGCGAAATAGGAGAGAATGGAGTTCGGTTAGCGATGAATTACTACGTTTTGGAGTGGAAAATGAGTTTTTCGGTTGGGGCTATCATTTAAATACACTTGGTTGCGCTTAGTCCTTCTCTTTATAGGAGAGGAGATCAGTGATTGAGGAGCCGATGACTTACTAATGAACCGGTTGTTGAAGAGCCAACAACGAAATGTCAGCATCAGCAGGTGAGGAGCGGAGACATCTTCTATTTGGAAGAATACCAAGGCGATCGCTGCAGTTAGCGATGTGGAGCTGGAGGGAGGCACAAGAGCTGTCAGCCTAGGAGCTTTTGATCAAATGAGGCGGCGAAGTCAGGTGGCCAATTCAAAGCAGAGGCCTTGACGGCAAGGAGACGTCGGCTGGTACCAGTCTTCAAAGACGACCGGTTGGCCCGAAGCAGTGGCGGAGCAACCACTGCCCTGCATTTATATATATATATATATATATATATATATATATATTCAGCTGAGCCATATATTGCATCGTGTATCCTCTTAAGGGCATCTCCAATCGAAAACTCCATTTTTCACTGCAAAATACAGGAAGACTTCAAAATGCGGTAATTCTCCTCCAATTGAACTCCATTTCGCTGGCTTCGTTGTCTCATAACCGTCTTTCTCTATTTCACAGGAAAATCCCATTGACACATAAAAATTTAGCGGGTGAACAGTGCGACTTATTGGGGTCGCACTGTTCACCCGCGATGAAATAACGGAGAAATTGCCGCTAGGTGGGAGCGACAGAAGAATGACAAACAATTGTTTTCCGTTCCATTGGAGATGGTCTAAGCATAACCATGTATTATATCATTGTATGACCAAAATTTATAAGAAATACATTAGCTAAATATTATCTATGTGCGAGAAATTATTAGGTGCGGAGTCTGGACGTAGAGATACGTCCTGACAACCATTCAAAATGTGACATGTGAATTGTGCTTTGGTTGCATTTTTTTTGTACATTTTACCTGTGCTTTAGTTGCACTTTAGTTACGCTGTTTTATTGGGCTTTGACTGTGCTTTACTTGCAATTTTGGTACTCTTAGCTTAAAGTTTCGTGGACACATTAAATATATAAAATAAAAAATAAATTCAATTGAATATTCACGTATCCACTCAACGTGTCAATATTTTATTGGAGTTCGGACGTATCTCTACGTCCGGACTCTACACTTAATAATTTCTCATCCATGTGCTTATCATTTTTTCTGTCATCCTAAAATATTTTCTATTTTTTTATCTAAAATTTGTCTTTTAGTAGGGCATCGTTTATTTTTCCTTAACAAATAATGGAAAGTTATTACAAATTCATCAATCAACTACTAAACATTAATAGAAAAATGATAGTTGAATTTCATTGACATATTAAATCATTATTATATATGTTATTCTATCAAATAGGATTCTATGTTGCCACTGGCAAAGCCTCCACAGAGATCAAAACTGGCAATAGGCCTCTTATGCAACAACTCTTCCATAGGAGAATTTTTCATTTTGTATGAGAAACACTCTTGCCATTGGTTCTAACCAAAGAGGATTGTAGCATATCATCAGAGGCGGAATCAGTCTTAATAATGAAAGTTATTATAAGTAAAAGTGTAGATATTTCACATATATGTTTGGGATCCAAGGGGGCAGCGCCTTTTGGCGGGATTCGACCTACCTTGTCAGATCACGGGGTCAAGGGGCAGCGCTCGTGTGGGGATTTCTGGAGGCAGCACCCCCTGAATAAATTTTGCTTGTAAGGATATTTTTAGATTCTCTTTACTACTATCTCTTTTTTTTTTTTGTTCATCGTTCCCTAACAATAACATCTCTACACAAATGTGTTTAATTATGCTGGAGGCAATTTCCTCAAATGTACTTGAAATTTTTATAGGATCATTTACATACATATCACTCTATATTATCCTATTTACATATCTAACAATTAAAATTTTAATATTACATATATATCTTCCTATATTATTTTAATATCAAATATGTCATTTATATTTCATTCTTACCACTCATATATTTTATTTCTGCAAGACATTTGATATGAAAGTGAACAATGAATGTTATGGATGTTAAATATGTAAATAGAGTGATATAAGATGATATGTATGTAAATCTCTCAATATTATAATTATGATGATTTGGAGTCAAATCTTTACATTACTGAAACACAATTAAAATTATAATTGTTGAAAATAGATTTGAATGATGTCATAATTACTTAATGAAATTTATAATTCAAATAGTTTGATTCTTTAAAATATTAAATTCATATCAAAATTTATGCTTAATCATCCTATGCCTATCTAATCATATTATTGTTATAAAAGCATATTAAAAAGAAATTTTGCAGACTTGCACAACGAAATTGAGCAGTGTGACTCATTGGTTGACAGACGAAAAAGTCTCTCTGCTCAGGGCTCGAATCTCATAATCTTAAAATAAAATTAAAAAAAAAAAAAGACTTGCACAACCTTACATATGAAACAAATTACACGTGCCAAAAATGGAATATTTTTAAAATTAGCACAAAAAGGCAAACAAATTTACAATTTTATAACAAAAATTCCAAATATAAATAAATGCATAAATAAATCCAACCCGCATTGCGAAAATTAGAAATAACTTACCCATGATTAGAGTCTTCAGAGCCGTCAAACAACAGCAATTTCCACGCGTTTTCCCCTCGGCCAACAAAGAAAAAGTCGGGGAAGGCGTAGAAAAATTCTCCGAAGCTTGTTCTCCCGCCGGCAGTTGGAGTGCGCCGGCGGTTATCAGGCGATATCGACGATAAATTTCCAGAAGGGATTGATTTGAAGAGGGAGGAGAAGGGGATAGGGGTTTCTTTTACGGGAGGAGAGAAGCAGGAGGAGCAAGATGATGATGACTACGAGCTCGATGGGGGCCATGGAGGCCCCCATCCTCAACGACATCATAAGGAGGTTACTTGCCGGCGGTAAGGGAGGCCGCTTTCGCCAAGTCCAGCTTTCGGAGTTGGAGATCCGGCAACTTTGCGTCGAGGCCAAGCAGGTGTTCCTCTCGCAGCCAAATCTGCTCGAGATACAAGCCCCAATCAAGATCTGCGGTCAGTTCTCAATTTTATCAATCCGCTCTCCCTGAAAATTATGCGTGTTGCAATCCTGAATGATTTTTCGGCTGGTTTTAGTCTGTTTGTTCCGTTTTTTGGTGGTTTCTTTTTTAGTTTTAATCTTTTACGTTTGTTATGACTAAGAAATGGCGATTCGATTTTCGGACTGTATTAGGTTTTGGTAGGCAGAACGTTTTATGAGGTTGAGAAGTCGTGAATGGTAAGCGTTTTAGCGGGCTCAATGTACTTTGCTTTGTTCTGGTTAATCTACTTGGTATTGAATTGGATAATAAGATTGTCGGAAAGTTCTATGCATAGGAAGTTTGTAGAATTGTGCATGAGATTGTTGAATTACCATCAGTTTATTTATCTGGAATTCTGGATATATCCGCCCCTTATTTTGGGATCTTGTCACGTTTATGTTTTAATGAATATGAGGAATTAGTTTAATTCGGCTAAACCAAGGGTGAGCAATGGGAGTTATGCGAGGTCTGATTATCGATCCATGGGGAAGGATGTGAACGAATGAAAATGATTAAGTTAGAAAATTGTATATTCTTGTATCGTGAACTGTTATCATAGGAAACCCATTGACAATTTTCTATTTGGCTGAAAGGGCCTGCAAATTAGTAAAATATTGATCTATATGTTTCGGAAGATTTGATTATTTTAGGTTTATATGTTACTTCACAGACATCGGGAAGTTTAGAACATTTTTTAAATTGTAGGAGGAGAACTGTCTCTATGAATCCAGTTGGCCGGATTCTTCCATTGGCAGTAAGTTACTGATGCTACATATTATTACACCATGGGTCATGGAGGCGGTACACCTCGGCAACACGGGACGTGATTTAGGGATAAAAAGGCATTTTTTGTAAGAGAAATTTGCATATACAAGTTATATAACAGGGTAAATATAGGAAGTGAATTATAAAGCCAATTCATTAATGAAATGCAAATAACTAGTACAAAATAAAAATAGTTTTGATACAAGCCAAAAGGAATATAAATAGAACAAATAACAAGAAAAAAACTACCAAACTCTCATAATTAAAAAACATAATAAACTTTTATAAAATATAAAATACAAAAAGTAAACTATTACAGGTAATTTGTTCTTGAGGTGGCTGTCTACAAAACACACTTACAGGATCTAAAAAGAGACAGTAGGTGAGTTTGATAAATTAAACTTAGCAAGTAACTCCTATCTATCAAAATATAAACGACAACAGAATGGGGCATACAATATGAACAATCAAAAGGTAGAAGTAACAACCTATATTCACCAAAACAAAATAGTACTAACACATGCCATGTTTTCTACAACAGAAATTTAATATGCTAATGTTATTAATGTATGTACCAAACTAGTGTAAGTGTAATTTATTTTAATGCCCATGAATGCAATCACATTTTCTATCATTATGCCTCAAAATGACATATCAGTTATTTATTGTTTTCAATTCATGTTTGCTTATATGTTCTTATATATATATTGTCAGTTTATCATATATCCATCACTGAGAAGGTAAACAACCACCCAAGAAAATCCAATAATTTTTTCTATAGAGTTGTCACTCTAGGGGTTCGTCGACCATAGGGTTCTACCGACATACACACAATTATATAGTGTAAGTGCTTTTACAAAAAAAAAAAACTTCAACATGTATTATATAAATCAACATGACAATCATTATTTATATAACCAACATAATTTGCAACATGTGTATCATGCATTGCATTAAATAAAGTTAATGTGCATAAATTAAACTTTCTATAGCATGAACTATTTAAATGCTAAAAGTTCGTAGATGAACAAATCAAAATAATTTTATTTATACTACATGATGATTTCAATGTAAATCAAATCAAATCCCTGACATGAACAATACTAATAAATATTATAAATATAACTGACAACTTAAATAATTATAAAAAAATCTAATGCAAATATCACGGATTACGTCCCTAATAAAGAAGGGTATATTTATGTCAAAATAAATAACATTTACTTACCTCTAGGCTAGCGACACGAAATTCCAAGCATATTAGATATTCAATCGGCAAAGCTATGAGGAAAAAGACCTGAAAAAAAAAATCCTACAATAAGTGAAGAGAAAATAACTAAGGCCACCGAACCAAAAAGTCGAAAAAGAATTTATATTAATGTGGAATAATCTCTTGCTAAAAAAAATCAAAGCTTATGATCTAATATGAACAAATACATATATTCATGGATTCATTGGAAACACAAGCTTATGATAAACCACTATAATTACAAATAATTTGATAAGGTAACGATGGAGAATATGAAGGAATTTGATGGTTACCTTACGATCGATTGAGAAGGATAAGATGAATTATTGTCGGTGGTTCTTAACTAAGGAAGAAGATAGGAGGAAGATTATATGCTATTGTCTTTCAATCGAATAAGGAAGAGGTTGAATACCTTCAACAGCGGCGACAACAAAAAAGATGAAGAGAAAGAAGAGGAGGCTCGGCAGCTATTTCGAGCTAGAAAGAAAAAGAGTAAAATGATGCCTTAATTTCCCTGTTGGGTTTAAATGGTAAGGCCGACAAGGGCGGGAGGATTTCAGAAGACAAAGGAATCACGTGATTTACGCTATTGGAGGGAGACGCGAGTCAAAGGGGCGCAAAACGACGGTTGATGCGTGCGATTGGTCTCAATCTGGGTGGAGGGAGCGGTCGGCTCCCGCATGCCGAAGAACCCACACCGGTTCGGTCCGGTTATTACACATATATTGTGTGGAATTCAGTGTCTTCATTGTAAACTACTTTTTAGTGGTTCTTGAGATCAAAAGGAATCTATTTGGTGATTAGGCTGAGATTTCAAGGACTAAAATACCATTTTTCAATACTTGCCGAGTCACTTGCTTGGTAGGTGTTGTTTAGTGTTTCCTGCAGCTAATAGTGTGCAGGATAGATTGATAGCATGTTAGAGAAAATTTAATAGCTTATTGTTCATATCATGCGAATTTCTTCTCTCTAGTGGCAAGCATTGCATGCCATCACATTTTACATCCCAATGAACGGTGAAATTGATCAAAGTCTGGAATTGATAGTGTTTCTTTGTTTATCTATCACTTGGAGAGTATTTTTTTAGCTCAAGTGTTTTTCTGAGCCTTTTTTTTCCATAGTTAGCACTCGATTGCAAACAACTATAATAAACTATATAGTTTATTTAAGATATGCTATTATAGGAAAATAACAATATTGGTGTTTGCTATATTTGGAAAGCATTGATTAAGAGATACATTTTTATTATGCTTGATGTTCTCTTAATTGAGGACATTCACTTCATTATTGCTTCCTTTTTTGCTCATGCCCATACTAGCTTTCAATCAATAATACATTACGCATTTTTTTGGGTTTAATATGGCTCAAAGCAAAGACTCCCCACTCTCCCTCCCTCCTATCCCACTTTAATCTCCCCTAGGCACCCTTCCCTCACACATTGCCAATCCTGTAGCCCACCATTCTTTCTTTCATTGTAGCAAGACCTCCCATAACACACCCTATCGCAAATCGGCCTCCACATCTCTACTCAACCTTGACTTTCATTTTATAATGCTCGTCTTTGCTTGCATAATTTTATGCATCTCGCATCTCTAGTATTTCGCTAGCCCAAGCATTCACCCCCAAGCAACCTCATAGGTAACTCCGCTCACCTCAATTGCATTTAATCCCAATCCCACATCTCCCATGGAGCATCATGTCTATACTGTATCCCGCTTGCACGATCCCCTGCATGCCTGCTCCCATGGATCTTACTTCCCGTTGTTCCCCTCTTTCATCATAATAATAAGCTAGATGAGGAAGCTGGAGGCATTTTTGCATCAATCTTTATGTAGTTGAACCAATTCAAGCTTTGGGTCCTCTTTGACCGTACTATTACTATAAAATTCTTTTTTCATGTACTTCCTTCCATTGCATTGTTGAACACAGATGTTCACATACTCCTAGCATAACAATCGCCTTATCAACACCAACATTTGCATACAAATTAAAGACAATAGAAATTTGAGTGTCAAGATCATACATGAATTTTGATTAGAATCATGTAGGGGTGTAAAAAGTCAAGTCGGGCTCAAGCCATAACAAGCTTGAGCTCGGCTCGCCTAAATTTCAGGTGGCTCGAACTTGAGCTTGAGCTCAAACTCTGCTCATGCTTGTTAACATTCAACTCGAGCTTGAATGAGCTTCTCGAACTCACCGACACCGCAAAAAAAAAAAAAAAAAAAAAAAACTAATTGAATCTTAGAAAAGATAGTAAAGGGGCATGTGCTCTTCAAAATTTTAGGGTGTCTTTATATATCCTCTTTTATTTTTCATAAAAATATATGTTGTGCGTTCTCCAGAATGTTAGGGTTTAGAGTTATATATATTTCTTGAAAATTTTTAATTTTATTTTCAAAATAACCAATTTGTGTCCCTGAAAAAAAAAAAAAAAAAAAAAAACCACCACTGCCACTAGTTAGTCACTGATCAGCTTGTTGCTACCCGAATAAACATTTGCATCTATTTCATGTAGAAAACAAAATATATGAGATGACATTTAAATATGAAGGGTTCAAATTTTTTGTCCATCTTGTTTCATGAGAAAAGGATGTTTAGTTAGATAAGTTGAAACAAATTAAATTGTCTATTTTTATGTTACGTTATTTGAGCTAGAAGATAAAAATAACACAAAAAATCGACTAAGGATCTGATAGATATTGAAAATGAAAAAAACCATGTATGAGGTTTCTTTTTCATTTATTGGCTGGATTTATTTTGGTGCAAGTTCGATGTTCTTCGAACTTCAGGAATTACCTGCGTGATATTGAAATACAACCTTCACACCTAATCATTGAAATACAACCTTCACACCTAATCATATTAGGCTTTCAAAGTGTAATTATTACGTAGGTACTAATGCTAGCTTGTTGGAGTACTACGGGCATCCACATCTATCATACATCTAAACCTAAGAGATGGCTTGAGGTTAGTTTTTATGAAATTTATTGAAGTGAATTAAGGCCGTTTAAAACCATAATCTAATAAAGCTCCATTCTGTTTCCTTCTTGTGAGAGAGAAGAAAATCCTGCAATCAAAACAACTTTTACAAATCGCCAAAGTTGACAGAAAGACCAATATTGCTTATGCTCATATCCCGTTGTTTTATTGAATTCTTTCACTAAACCTCCATGACTGACTGGATTGATTGTCTTCCCTTCTTATTGCCTTATATCTAGTGAATAACTTTGGCTTTCCTCGTTGTTATAATTCCTCGATCTCAAACTATTCTTCATCTGAACCTAAAGGTATCACACCTCCTCTCTCACCGTGCACCAGATGAGCGGCAGGTAGATCCAAAGCTGCTGTCACTTCATCACAATGCAAAGGAAACATAATATGAACCCTTTTTTTTGCTTCTACATGTCACCAAATATTAATTTTCTTTTTGCTTTGAAGTGTTTTATATACCTCTGCATCCATTTGGATACTTTTTGAAAGGCAGTTTTTGCTATAGTTTGATGTTAAATTATCTAGTATTAGGACCCTCAGATGAGCTAGTGGGTAGTAATTAACCTCTAGGAAAGACACCCTTCCGTCATAATTGAGTAACGAAGGGAGTTGAGCTGGCCTTAATTTTTTTCTTAGAATCCAATGTAAAAGCCACACGGCTTGTTCCTGATTACTGTTAGTTCACGAAGTTCGTCTGTTTTCTTGGTTTATTCCTGCATAATGCCATCCTTAAGATTTATTCTTCTTATCCATGGAAGAATATAATAAACTTATTTCGCAGTGTTTGTTCTTGATGGTTTCAAAAGCAAACAGGAAGGACAAACTTGTAAATAATCAGAAATTTCACAGAGATAGAGTTAGCACGATATTGAAGATTACCTTGGCGCATTGCATCTTAGCGAGTACATTGCCAACTGGTCAATGTTCAGAACTTTATTCTCATCTGAATTTAATTTTTGATGAATTCTTTTTATATTCTAGCTTTGGGCACCTTGGAAGATCTTCTGCTTGCAAAATGCTTTTCTTTTCTTTTTCTTCTTTTGGTTATCATGTGAAGCTTACAGTAGTATATTGCATTACCGCTTCATTAACTACTATGAATTATTATTTATTAGTAGTCTCGGTTCTTGTGATACTTAGAAATTGTTTTTGGTAAATAAAATACGGTGGTTTGTTCAAGCTTTTTCCCTGACACTCTCCATTGCTGATACCAATAGGAGTCTCTTGGACTTCCGTCCTTATCTTTTCTTTTAAAGGCGAGAGGATATGAATCGCCAGATCAGGTGTTATTGGGAGAGGATAAAAAGAGGGCAGAGGGATGGTTGTGATGGTAGCGGTGATGATTTCAGTTCTAAAAAAAAAAAAAAACATACGAGTTTTTAGAGAGAAGCAGATCTTACGGCTGCCAAAGAGTAGAATACTAGCACCCCAATGGAACTAGTGTGGAAAAGGTAAAGAGGAGGGCAAGTTTTGTGAGATATGAATGGATTAGTTTTTGTAGAGTTTTGAAAGGGAAAGGAGAAGCAATTCAGGAGTGCTAAATTGCTTCATATTAAAAGGGTCTATTTTTATCAAAACCTGGGGCATAGGTTTTGTTCACATTTTTTTTCAAGTTTTACCAACTATTAGTCTTTTTTATTACCAGCTTTAGTTAGTTTGTTCTCCCCTACCTGCCTTCTTTTTTTGATATGTGTGTGTTTCTTGTGGGGTGAGGAATTGCAGAAGGATTGTTGGTGCTGTTGCACTGTGGTTTGTGTAGCAACTATTTGCATCCATGACCGTATCTTCCAATAGTTAAATGAATTTTATAACATTCAATTTTGACATGTAATATACAAAAACTAGGTTTTTTAGAATGAAAATGGAGTGTAGGACCATGATGGATGAAAACTAAAATACATATAGTGATTTGAGGATGGTATTTTAGAAAATTGAGATGCCAAAAATCTTAAACCATTAGAGAAGTTGAAAGGATGGTTGAGGCTTTTTGTTTAAAGATAACAACTTAGGAAAACAACTAAAAGATACGTAGATCACCTTTCCAGTTATGCTCTTGAACATGAGGTTCTTATGTTGATTCTCAATTGCAACAATTGGAATGTTAATATGGATTCCCAATTAGTTGATTTCCTATTATTTAGTTGAAATTTGGTTGAATATTTCTTGTGCCTGTTATCAATGCTATATGGATTCTCTTCACTCCACTTATTCGGCATCCAATTAGAATGTCAATAGCAAGCAATTATGCATTGGCCAAGAACCATGAAAATTGAAATCTAATCAATCTGTGGATATCTCAAACCTGCTCGGACCTAGAAGGGCTATAAAGGGTTCAAGCTTAATTGAAAGATTCGTAGATAGCTTAGAACTAATGAAAGTGAAGAAATTGGGAAAAGAATATGATTGACACAATGGCCTCTAAGAAGATGACTACTAAAGGAGGAATGGTTGCTAAGTGAGGATAATTTTAAGATTTTGGTATGGATTTGACCCCTTATGCACTTGGACCATTTCCTTGATTCAACTGAGCTCTTCTTATGCTCTTGAAAATTTTCTCACTCTCAAAAATATTTTCTACATTGACTGATCATCAAATATTTTTTGCGCTGACAAATCCAAATCATCACTCCCCATTACAAGCCCTCAAACTATAAATTAAAATAGAAAGGGATTTATGTACATATTATTCAAAACTATAGAATTGACATATTTAACCTTTTTATTTACACACACAACACTTAGAACTTTAAATAACATCAAAAATAGTGCCCTCATTACCCTATCTGTTGGGAGAGATCATTGGCAATAAATTGATGGAAACAGTGGAGTTTCAACATCGTGATTGTTGGTAGAAAAGACATTGGTGATGCATGAGGCATAGTTCACCAATGTGGGGTGATTGATTAGGGAGAGGATTAGCTCAGGTAAGGGGATGCAAGAGAGAGAGAAAGAGAGAGAGAGAGAGAGAGAGGGGATGAAGCTGGAGCCACTCGACTTGTGAGATATTGAGCAAGAGATGGAGATGAAGAGATAGGCCGTGTACGTGAGAGTGAGATAGGCAGGAGGAATTGAAGACAATGCATTGTAGATCTTGTCACCCTTCCCTATAAGATCTCATCACGACTTCCTTGTGTCTGGCGAGATCCGTCGTGACTTCCTTTTCATTGTTGATGGTTTTATTAATGGAGTTAGCATGTAAATAGTGAAGTTTAGCTATTAAATATATAAATATTATAGTTGTGAGTTCTATGTATGTAAACCCCCATAGGAAAACAGTCTTCTGCACAATGAACCATGGAAAGTAGTGTTACTTCCAAGGGTCACATGAAGTCGTATCGTGCTATACAAAATAAGTAGAATGTTACTTTGGAGAGAGAGGCTTCGTTTGATTGGAAGTTTTTTATGCTTATTCCATTTTAAAACGACAAATTTATTTATTTTTTACTGTTTGGTTTACGTTCCCAATAATTACTTTTTTTTCTGTTGTTTTGAGAAAGCTTTTTATATATGCTTCTCCGTTAGAAAACTCCATTTTATGAATCAATGTTTCTTAAAACTGTCTTTTACAAAAGTATCAAATAACCAAATGAAGCTAGAGTCCTGAGAAAATAACAACATGATCTCCTTCACAACCCATGTTGAAGGGGTAATGTCCAACTTATAAAATGAATTAAAATTCAAGCTTGAAAAATCAAGTGTGCTGGCACTGATATACCTAATTCAAGCTCATCTGTCAATAATGATGAAAGTAATGCAGTTAAAGTTTAATGTTGTCCTCAGATATTTTAAATATTAGGGATAATACTTTCCATTATAATCAATGATATAAGGGGGAATGAAGTTGAAGGCCAATCCAAAAATATTTTGATTGGGGAAATGAATTAGTCTTAAACAGATTCCTAGCATGCAAAATGGTCTGCTTTAGTAATTGTATCTATTCTCAACATTTTGAAGTATGCCTCAAACAAATCATTAAACAAAACAATATCATATACAGCTTCTCTATTATGTACCATGATATGCAGTGCACAACAGATTTGAGCCTGGAAATTCTTGGTTACCAACAAAAATATAGCTAATTCAGTTACTAGTCCTAAAACATATATTCTATACAGATGTATATCATTGAGCTAAGTATGATTTGAAATTATCTAAATATGGATTTTTTTTTTAAATTTATGAGGAAGACCTCAGACCATTGCTCCACTTGAATTCTTCTCATTAAAATTGACTCAATTGCAAATTAAAGTGATTATCATGTCTTTTTGGTTTTCAGTTGTACAACAACCCAAAGCCAGTTCCATTATATAGTCCTTTTTAACTAATCTGTTAATCTTTACTTGACTTTTTGGTCTTAATTATTTTGTTTAAAGATGTTCCCATATTATATACTGTCATGTCCTTGCTCTTTATCTTGTATACTCCCCAATCAAATAGAAGAAAATCTGTCTACTCGAAGATAATCTTGCACTTCTGCCATATGCTCATAACGTGTACATGTAAAATAGATTATGAAGCCTTTCAGAATTATTATATTTGAATATGATTTGCAGGTGATATCCACGGACAATTCATTGACCTTCTGAGAATCTTTGAATGTGGCGGGTTCCCTCCATCCTCAACATATCTATTCCTTGGTGATTATGTTGATCGAGGAAAACAAAGCCTAGAAACAATATGTTTGCTCCTTGCATACAAAATCAAGTACCCTAACAAGATTTTTCTTTTAAGAGGAAACCATGAGGATGCAAAAATTAACAGGGTTTATGGCTTCTACGATGAATGTAAGAGAAGGTTCAATGTCCGTCTCTGGAGGATTTTTACAGATTGCTTCAATTGCTTACCCATAGCTGCAATCATTGAAGAAAAAATACTGTGCATGCATGGTGGACTCTCTCCTGAACTGATAAGTTTGGACCAAATAAGAGACATGCAAAGACCTTCTGAGATCCCTGATTATGGTCTCCTCTGTGATTTGCTTTGGGCTGATCCTGACCCAGACATTGAAGGATGGGGAAAAAGTGATAGAGGTGTTTCATGCACTTTTGGTGCCGATAAACTTATAGAATTCTTAGAGAAGAGAAGAATGATCTTGATCTAATTTGCCGCGCCCATCAGGTATGTTGATTTTTCTCATCCCAAACCAGACTTATCATGTCTTTGTTTTTATAAATGGTGTCGAAAAGAGCTCTACTCATTGTTTCTTTTTCCAGGTGGTCGAGGATGGATACGAGTTTTTTGCAAAGAGGAGATTAGTGACAATATTTTCAGCTCCCAACTACTGCGGAGAATTCGATAATGCCGGCGCTTTGTTGAGCATAGATAAATCCTTAATGTGTTCTTTTGACATTTTGAAACCTCTAGAAGTGAAAGGAGAGGGTGGTGGCTCTAAAGCCTTGAGACCACTTCCTAAGAAGGTATGTCTAGTGATGTTATCATTTGCTTCTTAGGCCTCGTTTAGAACGGCTTTCTTCCTGCTTCTTAATGCGGCTTTCTAGTACAAATATTAATTTTTTTGTACTAGAAAGTCATTTTATGAAGCAGTAAGAAAGCCGTCCCAAACGAAGCCTTAGTTGCTAGATTCTTATCATAATTCTAGCATTAATTCTAAGAAGATTGTCATATTTCTTGGTATCATATGGGTCTTTCATTTTAAATGATGTATTGTCCTTTCCCTTTTTTTATCTGAATCTGCAGTTGCCAAACCTGTTTAATGGATTAAGGGGAGTTTCCTCTCAGACAAAAGCAGGAGATAGTGAGTAAGCAGTGGTGATCTTAGTTGTTCATGCTATTTTAGGTGCCATGTTTAGAAGCCCTGATCAGCTCTTTTTCTTTCTTACTAGAGGTGTGAAGAAATTGAAATTTGTATATGTCAGTTAGTTCTATCTGTATAGCAAGAAAGGTCCTGTTAATTTTTTTTTCTTTTTTTAACTTAATTCACTCTTTTTCTGTGCTTGTACTTGTTTAAATTATTGTTCTCCTCTGATGACTTAAATGAAGACTCTTGAAATTATTTTGCTACCAGTAAAGTTCATACTGCAAGTGTATGTCCCCACCCAGCACCATAGTTGATTTTATTGCCTGATTGTGAAGAATGGAGTGAAGGAAATGAAAGTAGCTTTTTGAATAGATTTTCAGTAACTGATTATATTTAATTTTTATGGGTACAGTTTATTTTTCTTCCTCCCCCCCCCACCCATTTGTTTGTTGTGGTCATATTTCTTTTTTTCTTCTCTTGCAGTAGAGACTATAACTTCATTTGGAGTGATTTTCTTACTGCTTTTTAAAGCAGCTTTTTAATTTTTTTAACTAAAAAGCTGTTTTAAAAAGCAATAAGAAAGCCGTTCAAAGTCAAATCTATAGCAGTCTTTGAACTCTTCTTCAACATGATAGCACGGAGGATTTTCTCTTTGCCATGTCCTGAAAACTATCTTCTTCCATAATGAAAGAAGCAGTCTCATCCTCAAGATAGCTTTTTTTGTGAGCAAAAACTTAAAGTTCTTAGGCTTTGTTTGGGACGACTTTATTTGTACTAAAAAATTATTTTAAAAAACAGTAAGAAAATCATCTCAAATGAAGCCTAAAAGTATATGACAACTTCAATCATGCAGAAATTATAATTGACCAAATGGCAAGATTATGATGAAGGTTGTAAGGGCAGCCAGCCTTTAATCCAAATCTTAAAATAGTTCACCAATTTAAATTTTATATCCATTTTAACATATAAGCATTAATTGAAATCCATGGAGATCTTTTTTATGTTTATTCATGTAAATAGAGAAGGTCTCTTTAACATAATCAATCAGAAGCAAAGCAACCGAATGGCTAGCTCTAATCCAACAAAATAAGGATGATAAGTACAAAGCAGAATCAGGGTAAGATTACTAATGTACATGGCATTAATGCTAAATTAATAAAAAGTTCTTTCTTTGGCTCAAATTTGAAACCTACAAATTACATTAGAGGCAAATATTGCCTAAAAAGCCATTTACATACATTCCAATGCCTAAAAAGGGAACTGTAGTTCCCTCTTTCTTAATAAAATCATTTTTGAGGGAGACAATTTGTTTAGTTGATACAGATATTGAAAATTCTTGCTAATATTCTGAATTTGAATCCCGCAAACATTAAATTTATAAACTAATAAATCACTTCCCTTTGCTCCCAAGCAGAGCTCCCATTCTTTCTTAGGAGGCAATGATATGCAAAGAGATGGCTAAGCTCTCATAAACCTTCAGCAACTACAAAGAATTCAAATTCTTTAGAGAATTTCTTGAGCAAAGAATGAGAGGAATTAAGACTGTTTGATGTAGTACGTACATGCGAGAATGATTAACTTAGAGAGTTTGCACGCTCAATTTTAGAAATCACAATAATTATATCCTTGTATTGATTTTGAACGACAAAAGAAAACACAATGAGCGGTAAGACAAGTTTAGACTAAATCACATGCATAGGAGTTAAGACCGTAAAACATTCAATTAATCTAACATTGCATACATGAAAACTTTCAACAAGAAATCCCTAGACTAACAATGAGATTAATACTATGAAGGATCCCTCACACAACTCTATAATTTACTAGGCTTTAGCGGAGGACTAACACGATCTCAGTGAATCAATTAATTCCACAATTGAAAGTAACTAGAAAAATAAAAGAGTGAGGGAATGAATTCACCGAATCCTGGATTTGCGGGCTTTGGGGCAGCAACTAGAAGGTCTTTCCGATCAGGACAGTAGCCTCCTTTGGCGGAATTTCCTCTGGACAACACCCTGGATCCTGATTGGCGAATTGGGTCAGCAGCGGGAGGATTTTGGAGCAACAGAACTGCTGTTTCTGCTGCTGGAATTCTTCTGGACAGCACCCAGGGATGATTGGACAGCTGCTATGGATGACTTGGCAGCAATTTGGACTCTCCAGAAATTTTGGACAGCAAAACAGGAAGTTCTGAACTGTGGGACAGCAAGGAAATTTGCTGTAGTTTTATAGACAGCACTTCGTGGCTGAACGGAAGCTGGACAGCAACGTTGTGAAGGCAGTTAACACCTCTCTAGGTCACGGTTTGGGAAGATTAGCGTTGGGGGAAAGCCTTCCAAAAAGAAAATCTAAGTTTAGTCTCAGATTATGTAGCTTGGGATGGAGGGAAGGATTAAAAGAAATAAATCTGGATTTATTTCAGAGTTATCTAACTCAGGGATTTGAATTTTGAAATTCAAATAAGAGAGGAGGGAAGGGACGAGGGGTGTTTAATTATTTTCTTAATTGAAGCCTTCAATAAGGAAGGAAATAATTAAGCAAGAGGGGGAGGGGGGCCGGCCAAATGAGGAGGGGAAATAATTGTCTAGGTTCAATGTATGTGGGGTGGTCAAGGAGTGATTTTAGGAATTTATTCAAATATGAAATTAAATTCAGATTTGATTAAATTAGATGTTTCCTCATTGGGATATATTAGGGAGGGAAGTATTTGAAAGTCAAATATTGAATTGAATGCAAATAAATGCACCTTCCTAATTGAGGGAGGTTATTTTAGGAAAGTGAGTAAAGGAATATTTGAAATTTGAATTTCAAATTAGGGGCTTGGGAGGTGGGCCGACGGCTAGGTGGGTGGAGGGGGAGGCCGTGGGAGGGAGGCTGGCGATCGGGTGGGTGATGGTCGGCGGCTTGGGCGGCCCAAGGAGGCCGGCGGCCTAAGGGGAGAGACTCGGGTTAGGGAAAAGTTACCAAGAACGACTTTGTGGGGAATGAGGTCGGCGGGTGGGAAGTTTGGGGAGGGAATTCGATGCAAGACAAAATAAAAGAAAAGAAAAATAAGAGAACCGTGAACCTTGGAATCCACCAAGATTGACGGGTATTGCAAATCACCCTCCCCGAGTCTCTCCTCCAATGAACTCACTAAGAGATCAATCTCCTCTCTTGAATTCACTAAAAGATCAGACAAGTAAATTTTTTCATTAACAATTCATCCTCCTCACATGAAAAGGGGGGAAGGCTTTAAATAGCCAACTGAATAAAAAAAATACAAAGACACAATTGCCCCTAAGGCAAACACATGACGAGGCCCTTAAGCAAGAGCATAAACGGAAAGAAATACAATAGACTCATAAAACATAAAACAAAATACATCAAATATAATAATAATCAAAAGTAGATCATGACCGTAGATCATTGATCTTCTGATGTCCTCATCATTCTCCCCAGGTGGGAGAAAAACTCGACTCCGTCGAGTTGGTGTCTCGAAAACTCCTCGTGCATCTGGGTTTAGATGTTGTAGCTCCTCGCGCTCTGACCACGTATCCTTTGACTTTGGTTCACCTCTTCACCTAGTCAAATATCTTCTTCGTCCACCCTCTTTTGTGGAAATAATATCATCACTATGAATCATATCAACCTTCTCCGCTATAGGAATTTTGGGAATAAATTTGGGAGTGGAGGTAGGCTTTGGGGTTCTCACAAGGTGGGGTCACACATGTCACGACCCAATCCGATCGGAACGAATCCCATCGCGTTGAGTCGCGACGGATGAATCCCAGAATCTAGCTTTGGAATTTGTTTTCAGACTTTCTTCCAATACATAAACATACAAAAAACGCAGGCTACTACAAACTTATAAATATACAAAGAAACTCATCTATAATTTTCTTATCTACCATTCATTAAAATAATCATGTACATTACAGTGCATGGCTATAAACAGAAAGCACATAACAAAACAGAAAAGCCATGACTGTACAAAAAATCAAAAGAGCAAAAATACCTATGACTTCAAATCAGATACTGAACGGCTAGTCCAAAACCTCCTTCCCTTTTCTAGAACCTGAAAACCACGAAGATAACCACAGTGAGCTAACAGCTCAGCAAGACTACACTAGCCGATCTAAATTTCCATATTCTCACATTCCAAAACAATTCCCAGAAACTTGTAAAAGAATAGTTTATTCAGATAAACGTACAAAAGTCAAATATTCATCATAAATTCAGATATACAAATAGAATTCAGACGATCGTACAGAAATCAGATAATCAGATAGAATTCAGATAACAAATACAGAACATATAATCATACGGAATCAAATAACATATACAGAAGAACTGAATCAAATTCGTATCACAGAATCGTTCAAATCAAATTTCAGAATCACATTTCAAATCAGAATTCAAAGCATATTTCAAATCACATATCCCTGACCCAGACAGAATCTCAAAGGATTCTGGCCCTTATGCCTCCCTTCTCTGACACAGATAGAATCTCAAAGGATTATGGCCCCTTATACATCCCTTTGTGCTTACAGCACCAGAATATATCAGATATACAGAATTATCAGATCAGAATTCATTTTCATATTCCTGGACCCAGATAAAATCTCAAAGGATTCTGGCCCCTCATGCCTCCCTTTCCTGACACAGACAGAATCTCAAAAGATCGTGACCGTAGATCATTGATCTTCTGATGTCCTCATCACTGTTAGCCTATTGATTTCCTCAATATATGATTTATATTGTTTATGCTTCGTTTGGTTATTCTATACATTTCCTAAAAGGTAGTTTTAAAATTGTTGTTCGAGAGAACGGAATTTTCTAACGGAGAAGTTAATATTAAAAAGTTTTTGAAAATAGTACAAAAATATCAGTATTCATAACATGCTTAATAAAAGTAATTTTATCAAACAAATAAATTTTTTCTGCTTTATCGTTGACAAACGAAACAAAAAAAAAAAACATACAAACAAACAAGCCCTTAATGTATTATATAACCAATAGATTTTCTTTTATAGGACTAATGAACATGTTACATTATAGCAATAACCTCAGCAGCAATCCCAAGTGTATCTAATTGAAACTGAAAAAAAAAAAAAACTCATCAGTTTGTATGAAAATAGAGAAGATCCAATACTTTTCAACAAATATCTTAAGGTACACTACAAATATTCATTTGTGCTATCTAATAGAACATAGCAAGACCAAAAAAAAAAATTTCGTACTCTTCTTCTGTAGAAGATTCTCAGAGTAAAGCTTTACTAACCTAAACGAAATTGCTCCAAGTCTACACCCTCTGCAATTCTGCAGTGTGCCTATCAAGCTGCTCTTTTAACTCTTCTCTCCATGCTTCGATGCGGTTTTCATGCTTCTTAATCAGCTCAGATTTGGTCTTCAGCTCATCCTCCATGATGGAGATCTCCTAATAAGCATTGAGAGTACCAAATGATTAGAAATAGTCTGACAAGTTATAAAATTAATAACTCAATTTATCAAAACCTTTCGCAGCATTTCCTCTTTTGTTGGCTGGTCCTCATGCTGTAGGCTGATGAAATAGAGCTGAAGCTTCTTTGCTGCTTCCATGAAATCTCTTGCATGCCGCTCTACGTCAACTACAAAAAGAAAAGAGTGACTTTGACATATATTTCCACACATGAGAGAACAGGAGTAAGTTTATAAGTTCACGAAGATGCATATTGGAGAATTATGATGCGCCTTGAAAGCAAAAATATCAAACAACAAATAGAAAAACTACAGTAAAATCAAAACGATGGTTGATTTTGTATTAATACTTCAATAAGAGAAAATAAGATGCAGGTGGTCTACAGTTCGAGGTGGATCGGCTCTCCCAATCAACCTAGATGTTGTTAGGAAGCCCTCAAAAAAAAAAAAAAAGGAATTACAGCAAATCCAAAACTCAGTCATATCATAATCCTAAAACTCTAGACAACTCCTTAAATAATTCTAAAGCACGATAACATAAATAAAACCTTGATAAATAATCTAAATATAATTTAGGAAACTTTTCTAAACAATTAAACATAATTTAGAAAACCTTCCTAAATAAATTAAACATAATTTAGAAAACCTTTTTAAACAGTTAAACATAATTTAAAAAATCTTCCTAAATAAATTAAACATAATTTAGGAAACCTTACTAAACAATTAAACATAATTTAGAAAATATTTCTAAACAATTAAATATGATTTAGGAAACATTCCTATACAATTAAATAGTTTATCCTTGATTTCTCTTCCTCACATAATGAATAATAGCTTCCGTGGCTCCCACAAGGTGGGCTACCCCTGACGAATCAAATTATTATAAATAAAACTAGTTAACATATGTTCCTTGCAAAGGCGAAAAAAATTCTTAGTTTGTTGGCTGTTTCATGTCAATGATGCTTACGTTTCAAAGAAATAAAACAGAAAAGGGTAAATCATAGCAGGGTGCTTCAGGTCATGGGGTTGCTACATGTTCATGTTTTTAAAAACTTATAATTGGGACCCTAGCACTTTTTCATGGCGCAAGTCCTCAAACTTAGTTGTTAGTCATAAAATAGGCATTAAGTGGGATCACATTATCATATATATGTAAATCTTGATCGAAAGTTAGATGTTTCAATTCCGAAAATGCATCACTATAAAATTGTTTCTACTCGTTCAAAGCAGTGTAAAGTTGTAAACCCTATAATAACTGATAAATAAAACAAAACAAAATAAGGCATACAAATATCTTGTAAAAACTTAGATAAGCCATAAAACAACTAAAAAACAAATTAAAAAGAAAAACAACTCATGCAAATGTTACATAAAAAATGCGCTTATAAATTCTATCAAAGCTAATAATAAGAAAGCCTACATATCTGCTACAAAACTTCACTATTGCAAAGCATGACAACCGCAATTTTTGTTGAAGATGAAAGAATGACTCCAAAATCTTCTAATACCATTTGAGAAGAAAAAGAATTCTTGTGCCCCCAAACCCCATTGTGGTTAGAATAATTCCCCGAAGAAATCAATGATTTATGTTGATACTTTCGAATAATTAAACGTTTCACAAGTACTAAACTAGATTTAAGTTGTGAAGTTTATGGCTGGCAAACCGCGGCCGTTATCAATCGTCTCAACTAGTACTCTCATGCCAGCTTACAAGTAAAGAGCATTTTATGAATAATCAAACTTTTAAGTCACCAGTCACCAAATAATAATGTGAACCACATACCCAAGGCTCTAATTGTAGGGTTAGTGAAAAAATGTGGACCAAGTTGACCTTAGGCTCTTAGATGTAATTTTCTCAAAAAGTAAATACAAACTCATTAATATTTTTTACATTGCAACCACAGGTTTTATGTTATGAGATGGGCGGAAATTGCAAGTATTTGATAGAAATTGCAAGTATTTTATAGGTTGCAGATGATGCCTTATGAACCACAACTTATGAATTTTAAATATTAAACTTAACAAGCATTGCCTGCCCTGATACAGTGGATTATCAGACAAAACTTGTCAAACAAGAGATATTTATTTAGAGATTTTGTTTATGTAAGTGTGGGCTCCGTAAATTCCAAAATGCGCTCCCGGCCTCTCCACGCCAGTCTATCTCTTTTTCTTATTGTGACGGCGGAGAGTTTTAACGAACTTAAGTTCCGGGTGAATTTTCAGAAAGCAAATTGGGTTTTATATAAGAAATTACTCAGAAATTTCGCCCTCGTTTTGTGAGGACTTTATGGTATAAGTTCTGGTTTCCTATTGGCGCAAGCCCCTATAGTTAATTACCCCTCTTGATAACAAGAGAGAACTTTCGATTAAGGCTAGTTATTAAAGAGATCGTATTTGTTGTAAATCCAGCATGTAATAGCAATAATTTTATGGTTTGAATTTGATTTTATGATTTGAAATTTATCACCATAAACTTAAAATTGGTGGTGGGGGGAATGAAAACGAGCCCGATCAAGATCCCAAGGTTCCGTCATCCCGGGCTGTCATATTCACTAGTCTACTTAGTCGAAGGAGGTAGTCGACCCAACCTGACAGAAGGCACCTTATCAACAACCATGAGTTGCTTCATCTAAGAATACCTTGTAGACCTGGGTTGATGTTTGTCTAAGGGGATATATCATAATCCGCCTTAGCTAATATAGGGCTTTATGCATATCGAATATACCATGTGATTCATTGCTAAAGGGTTTGAAGCCATTAGGGAACATACTCACTTTGGCCGTGATCGTAATATAATAGTGTCATTTTACAGTAAAATCACCCAATCAAAGGGCATGTGTCACGTCCCTGCTAGCAAGAGACTATTTGAGAATAAATTTTAGTGATACACCTGACATGTATTCTCTCTTTGTGAGCTGAGGTTAATTTCTAATTTATCACCCCCAACAAATAGTTGTGGAAGGTGGATTGGTTTTAGTTTTAAATTTTTAAGATAATAAATTTCATTTCAGGGATTTAGACTTTTGTTGGATTTGAGATTTGACCCATCTGGTTGAGATTTCCGATCAACACGACCATGATCGAGTTGACGTTAAAGTCACTTATATTTTTGTGGGAATTTGGAAGGCATTTTATGATTCATGTCATGTCGACTCCAGTCCTTTCATGGAGGATGATGAAACTTGAGTATTTAGCCCGTGCAACATTCTCGAATCGTTAGATTTAGGAATTATATACGACGATTGGAGCACATGCATGAAGTGTTTAACTTAAAAATAGAATGTGCATTTAACCCTGCGCAATATTCTCAGACAATTGTATTTGTAATTTTAACACGTTGACCGGAGCACATGTAGTGCATATTTTATAGTGTAATTTTAGTATTATCGTATAGGCATCACCTTTTGTCCACTCATACAAGTAGAGTTGCAGATCCGATGGCTCTTGGGGAAAGCTTATTCAATATGCACTAAGAAATCGTGTTCTAATTTATAAGTTATACTATTTGATATGAATCTTCAATTGCTGCTTACAAGCTAATTGTGTGCACTACCCATTCCCTGCTCCTACCCACAGGTGAAGTGTATCAGGCATTAGAAGTTCCATGCTACTATCCCCAGACATGCTGGTTTGTTTTGCACGAGCTTCTTGTCCATGCCCGTAGGATAATTATTATGGGCACTACAAATTCTCTTCTCCCATTTACAGGTGAGTTGTAGCGTGTTATATTTTGCCTTTGGGTTGAAGGAAATAGTTTGAACGTCGGAATGGGGCTCTTTCCGTCAAACTTTCCGGCAGATTAGTCGTCGGTCATATTACCGGTGGATAATATGCTGGTAACTATTCATCGAGTTTAAATAAGCATGAGCAATATTCGCCGATAATTCTGCCGATTATTACGGGTGGAAATTGCACCGAAAAACTTTAAAATACCGGCAAAAATCAGGTGGAATATGTGTAATATCAAAAATCTGCTCCAGGATCGTCCAGGACGATCTGGGATCGTCCTGGAACGATCAGTTGAGAATTTGCTCCAGAATTTGCCCAGATTTGCTCCAGGTGTTTTTCTGTAAGCATCGTCCAGACCGATTTGCACTGTTCAAAATATCGGCCGGAAAATAGTTCTGGGAACCGTCCAGGACGATCGAAATTTGTCTGATCGTCCCGGGACGATATGGCGATCGGCCGGGCCGATCTGAGTTTTATAAAGCTGAAATCAGTCATTTTGAAGAGAGAGAAAATCAGAAATTAAAATAAAAATATCTTGAGGAGAGAGAAAGTCGAGAGAAATTTTGGAAAAGTGGATTTTCGGGCGACGCGGAGCTGTTTTCGTCCGACGAGACTGTTCAGGAAATTGCTGTACGCAAGGTAAGGCACATTCCGCCTTTCTCAATTTTCAGAACCGTTGTGTTTGGCGGTATTTTCTGTCCGGATTTTGTTTCCGTTAGTGATTTTCGTCCGTATCTTTCGATTGGTTCAGTTTTTACCGCGTAACTTTCTGTATGTTGTTGACGTGCCGAGTGTGCACATTTTGGTTATTTTCTGAAGATTTTTATCCGGGCATTTTTGATTCGACGATGTTTTTAGTCGACTGGATTTTTCTGTGAAATTGAAAATTGTCTGTGCAGTAGAATAAATGTTCTGAAATGTTGTTATCTATATTCTGTGCAAATTTGGTAAATTGTTATTTTCAGGAAAAATTGTGTAAATTCCGTATATTGCCGTTGTGCTGCCCGATTTTTGTCTGATTTCTGATTTGTCCGGATTTCTTCTGAATTGATATGCTATCTGTATATGCTATAAAAATGGAGTTATAAGGGGCCTGGATCCTATGAGATTCAGTTAGTGTCTGGGAAATCTGAAATGAGCTCAATCTGAAATTCTGAAATCAGTTCTGTTCCGGATCCGATGAATTCTGTTCTGGTGCTATAAGCACATCTGTTCTGGTGCCGTGAGCACAAAGGGAGGCATAAGGGGCCTGGATCCTATGAGATTTAGTCAGTGTCTGGGAAGGGAGGCATAAGGGGCCGGAATCCGTAGAGATTCCGTCAGTGTCAGGGCATTTAGCTATGAATTAAATAATATCTGATATCTGATTTGATATGGTTCTGATTTCAATATCTGTTCTGTAAGCAAATCTGATTCTGATTTCCGTACGATATGAATTGATCTGATCTGTATGATATGATTCTGATACGATTCTATTCTGTTCCGATATGATCTGAACTTCTGATTTCTGTACGATTCCATTTCTGATTTGATATGATTCTGATTTCTGATTTGATACGACTTCTGTTTCCGTACAGTTCTGTTTGATTTGATATTTGTTCAGTTCAGTTCTGTTTGATTTGATCTGTCCGTATCTGTTCTGATTTGATCTGTTTCGTTCTGATCTGTCCGATTTGATATTTGTCCGATTCTGTTCTGATTTCTGTACGGATTTGTCTGATGTGTTTGGTTTTGGATTCTGAGAATTTTGATTGGAGGTTTGTTGCTTTGCTGAGCTGTTGAGCTCACTCTTGTTTTCTGGTGGTTTTCAGGTTCTGGGAAAGGAAAGGAAGTCCAGGAATAGATTTCTGAGTCTGATCAGTATAGGTATTGTTTTGTACTTTTGATTTTTGTACAGTCATGACTTTTCTGTTCTGTTTCTTTCTGTCTGAGCCATGTACTGTATTTGTAGATGATTGTTTTGAGGAAAAGAAGAATATAGATGTTTTGTTCCGCTGTGTTTGATGATTCATAGTAGCTCTGTGTCTGTGTGTCTGTTTGAGTTAAATTATTTGGAAGATTCAGTTCCGAACCAAATTCCATAACCAGATCCTGGTCAGTAAGTCAATCGTTTCGTTCTGTGTCGCGACCCAGTGCGAGCGGGATCCGTCCCGGATCGGGTCGGGTCGTGACAATATGCGTCGGTGTTTTAACGGCAGAAATTTTGCCAGACATTTCGTCGTTAAGTTACCGGCGTATATTCCGCCGATTAGTCCACCAATTTTTACGACGTAACTATATATGCCAGAAATTCCGACGGTAAGGACATATTTTCGTGTAGTGGAAGCTCTAATCATCTTAGATCTTGATGAATTGAACTTTTCTCTTCAACTGACATACTTTATATTTTTAATTGAAGGCTCGAAATTGAAAGTCACATATATAACTGAGAGGACCATCCACTTGTAAGGATGTTTGTTGAAGATGAGATGTTGTTTCATGAATTTTTCCTTATCAATTATAATTGGAGTCAAATATTGAAAGATTTACATCCTTATCAATCGGTTGAATCCTGACTTTAGTATACTTGTGTTCAATAAAATAGATCAGACCAAGATATACTTAAATCAATGACCATAAAGCTCCTATCATCATAACATAGCTTTCAGCTTTCTAGATCATCAAGATCCTTTGATCCTTACCCCTCCATACATATTCGTGATATGTCTCCATCTGATCGAATGATGGGCATTCTTTAAGATTTCCATCCTAGCTCAATATTCATAGTTTCATTAGGATTATGCTTTGTGTTGTTTCCTAGTCCATTCTTTTGAACCCCTCGATCATTGCTACAACTCTACGTGGTTATGACTTCAAATATCTTTGTTGCTTAATCTCTTTAACTATCTCACTCTCATCGCTAGAGGTCTGAGATTTGGAAGCCTTAGAAGTAGTTTTGCTTGAAGTTTTATCTCATTTGGATTGAATATTGTGGTGTATTATATCTTCAAGGGGCAACTCTAAAAATATCCTCATAGGGCTTTGCACATATAAATTGATGTTTTGATTAGTTTGATTTGTCAATTTAAATATGAATCATGCAAAATGTCAAAACTTCATTTAAAATTAATTTGAGGGATATTTTATTCATTTAAAATTTCGACAGCCTCCCGGCATCCCCTCCTCGCGAAGTTAGGGGAGGGCACTTGTCCTTTTTGACTCGACTCGGCCGGATCAAATCGACGGCGAAGAGTTCGGAAGAGCGAATCGATCCCGATATAGTCTTCGATACACTCAGTCGAATCAGATCGATGACCGAGGGCTTTGGGAAACCGTATCAACACTGGAACTTCCTTCAAAATCTTTAATTTGTTGCAATCCTTATTATTTTTAAATTTAATTTAATTTCAAAAGTAGTTTTTATTCCCCTCAAAAATCTGATAGCTTTCTGACACCACCTCCCCTCAAGGAGAGGTTGGGGAGAGCACTTACCCTTTTGGCTCGAATCGGCAAGATCAAATCAACGACGAGGAGATTGGGAGAGTGAATCGATTCCATAAAGAATCTTCAATTCTTCAATCTCTTGGCCGGATCAGATCGACGATCAAGAGCTTCGGAGGACCGAATCACCCGGAACTTCCTTCGGTCATCTCCAATTTGTTATGATATGATAATTAAGTGAATTAATTTAATTTTAAAAAATACGTTTATTCTCCTCAAAAAATCGACAACCTTTCGACGCCACCTCCCCGCAAGGGGACGTTGGGGAGGGCACTTGCCCTTTTGGCTCGGCTTAGCTGGATCAAATCAACGACGAGGAGATTGGGAGAGCAAATCGATCTCATAAAGAGTCTTCAAGTCTTCAATCCCTCGACCGAATCAGATCGATGACCAAGGGCTTCGGGGGACTGAATCAACCCCGGGACTTCCTTCAGTCTTCCAACCTATTTGAAAATCCCTTCTCTCTCTCTCTCTTTTATATTTATTTTATTATTATTATTATTATTATATATATATATATATATATATATATATATATATAAACAAAGAGAGAGGGAGAGAGAGGAAGAGCCAGACATGGCTACTAGGGCACAAGCAAGGCGGGCGTCAGGTCGGTGCCGGTGTGTAGAGGAGATGGAATCGGCGGCAGGTCAGGCTAGAATCAGGTCAGCAAGCCAATGGTGAAGAGGTTGGTGACTGAGTCAGCTGGAATCTAGTTTGCCTAGTGGAGGCAGGAACCGGGAGTTGAGGTCGGCTAGGGCACTAAGGCTGGAGTCGAATTTGGTGGCTGAGTTCTGTGCGAAAGAGGAGGTTGGCGGCTGGAGATCAAGCAGCTGGAGGAGGAAGAGGAAGGCTCTGTTCGGTGGGTGTAAAGGCAACTGAAGCAAATCGGTGGTTTTCGGCTAAAGGAGAGACGAACGAGAGTGCAAGTATGGGAGGTATGGGGCTTCAATTTCTTCTCATTTGTTTGCTTGAATGCTTATCTTTGGTTTTGTCGTGTGTGAGTTTTCTGTCGAGAGGAGTGGGGCGGTTGTGTTAGATCGTGGGTAGTTGGGGGTTTGTGAGGTGGCCAGCTGTTAAAGTAAATAAATGCCCCCAACAAATATGATATGCGCCCTATAGCATATCATGTTTGTTGCAAGTTAGTTGACCATACATATTTCTAACATTAGGTTTTAGATGTCACGTAGAGGGTCTTTTAGATATCCCTGATTTATGTTCTCAATTTATCAGGCATAAAACATACCTTCTGCCCTAGCTTCATACCTTCTGCCCTAGCTTCATACTTTGGCGGGCTTGTTGAAGGAGTGTATACCGGTGACCTAAATCTTTTAGATTTATATTAGGTCGGTGGTAAATAGCCATCTGTCCAAAGCTTTATGTATGACGGACTTTTATACTGACAATATTCCCTTAGTTCGGCCTATGACTTTATAAGAACTGCGGGATGACTTCTTCGGTCCTGAGCTTTGTGCTTTATCGACCATGCCAAAAAGAGAAGCTTCTTCGGTCTTAGCTTTGTGCTTGGCAGATTTAATGAAGGAATAATGCCTCCAACTTGATAAAAATTTTAGTTGTGGCTTGGTGCTTTTGAGTTGATTGAGAATCTTCTTTTAGATTTTGCTTCAATCCATTTGTTAGTTGAGAAAATCTTATGAATCTGAATTCCTTTGATTTGATAAATTTGACAAATATCAAACTAAACAGTATTTATCATTGGGCTAACAAAACAAATGCTTTCCTACTACATCCTCTTATCATGACTTATTGAGTAGGTAAAACTGTTAATGACTCTGTCGTCTATAAGCTTGTTAAGACTGATGTTATACATGTTTGAGCGCTTAAAATACTATAACAACTCATATTTATCAAATTTAATTTGTTAAAGTTATCATATCACAATGTCTTCTCAATATGAACTTTAAGATTTTGGCAAATTTGAAGGTGAATCTTCAATTTTTTCAATGATCATATATTTGCTTGCTTATAAGCCTTAGCTTCTGCCCTGTATTTATATAGTGTAGCTTCATGAATGATTTTAAATATTTATTTGGAGATTGATGTTAACCCAAATAAATATTTAAAATGTTCGTTGTCTTGAAGGGAAATTTTAATTGTCATCAAATTTTGGCATTTTTAAAATTAAAAATGCCCCCTGTATTGTAGGAGAATTTCTAAGACAACTTAAAAATATTTTCTTTCTTTGCAAGGTAATGATCTTCAGCTTGCTTTCTTAAGAATGATATTTCTTCAGATATCTCCCATTGATGGGGGCATAGGTCGTCGACCTTCCATATTAATGAGTTGATAGGCTCCTCCCTAGTACACATTCTCGATGACAAAAGAGTCTTCCCAATTTGGTTCGAATTTATTACAAATTCTTCAGTGTGGGATAATTGGTCTTCTCAGCACTAGATCAATTCTTCTTCTTAAAATGCTCGATGGCGTACCATACGATCGAAATATTTTACCATTCTTGCTCGATAAAATTTCTATATTTTGTTGATCTTGGAGCCTAACTTCATCCTATGTGTAAATTAATTAAATTAAATAGAAAATATACTAATTAGTTATTTAGTTTTATAAATTATTAATTAATATTTATTTGAGATATTTTCTTTTAGTTATTAAAATTTATCTATTTAATTATACATTGTATAAGATTTTTTTAATTTATCAATCATAAATGATCTCTAAGTTTAAATCTATCACGTGAATTAGCAATCTAAAGGTTTTCGTTTTAGTAGATCTAAAGCCGAATTCATGGAGTGTAATTTTAGTAGTAATTGAGTGATCAAGTCATTAATAAGTGTGGTCATTTTAAATATCTTGGGTCTATTGTTCAGAGTGATGGTAAAATAGATGGGGATATTATTAGTAGAATTCAAGTTGGGGAGGAATGCTTCGGGTTTATTGTGTGATAGAAAAGTATCACTCAAACTTAAGAGAAATTTTTATAAGATAATGGTGAGACCTGCAATGCTTTATGTCGCAAAATGTTGGCCATTAAAAGAGAAGCATAATATTAAGTTAAGTGTTGCTGAGATGAGGATGCTCAAGTGGATGAGTCGATTTACTCTTAGAGACAATATTCAAAATGAGCATATCCGTGAAAAGGTTGGAGTAGCTCCAGTGACAAATAAGATTAGAGATAGTTGCATTAGATGGTTTGGTCATGTAAAACGGCGACCTTCCAATGACCATGTTAGGAGATTAGATGTATTAGATTTGGCCTATGTTAAGAAAGGTAGAGGTAGACCTAAAAAGACTTGATTAGAAAATATTAGAAATGACATTTCTTTATTAGATTTAAATGAGAATTTGACCCTTAACAGGACACAATAGAGAAAAAAGATTCATGTAGCCGACCCCACATAGTGAGATAAAGGCTTGATGTTGTTGTTGTAGTAATCGAGCTTCTTAAGAAGCTTGTTCACTAGTTTTAAATAATATTATTTATGATAAAAAACAAGTCAAGCGGCAAGGTATTCAAATTTGTTCATTTAATAACCAAGTTTTTATAAAAACATGCATACTTATTCAATTAGTTAATCAAAACAAATATGAATGATCATTTACAGAGCAAGCCATGAGCAACTCGTCAAATACTAGGTTTATTTGCAGTGGTACCTCCCTCCCTCCATCCCTAAAGGCATGAGGTGCTCAGGAGGCACATTGCCTCGCCGAAATACTTAAGCATCAAGATGCTAGTACCTCAATAAGCATGATCTATCTTGTCCTATATGCGTGAAGCGATTCTCACCTTACTGTCAGCAAATTAATCTGCAGTACACCTATTTGTCTTTTTATATTTACGAATCACAAGCATATAGATCAAATGATCTACAATACTCACAAATTAATTTTCCAGAGCAACTTCTCACCTCTTAATTAAGAAGGCTGAGAATGACGAAAGAACATAGAGAAAATCTACCTATAAAGCTCGTAATACTACGATCAAAGTGAGTGCCCTATTGCAAAAAATTGGCACCTACCCAACTAGATGGACATACAAGTCTTTGAGCCAGTATTTGAGAGAACTATCTTTATTGAGTCAAAACAACAAGCATCCACCGGCCTACTATTGAGAATCATGAAGAAATCCTGGAAGAGTAATGGAAAACTCACTCTGGTGAGAGGAATGAGCAGAGCGATCCACAGCTTGAAGCTCGCGTGCAGGGAGACAGGGCAGTAGAGCCGCCTCCAGAGCGGCCACGCACGCCATCATCTCTTCCCGCTGCTTATTTTGTAGCGACAGCGGTGTGGTCGGAAGCGACCGCGGCAGCGACGGCGACTCCTGCTGCGCCTCCATCGGTATCGGTTCCACGAGATTAAGGGGATGTTTGGATGCAGGATTTAATAGGATTTATGGTTATAATATTAATTATTTGGTTAATTAATATTTTAAATTATATTAAGTAAGTTAAATTAATGAATAATTAATTATCTAATTTAATTTATTTAAATAGTTAATAGTATAATTAAAAATAAAAATTAAATATAATTAACTTACATAGCATATTTTGAAATAAAATTTATTAATAATTTAATTAGCAGTATAATTGTATAAGTAATAATTAAATAATTAATAAATAGTAGAATATTTAGGTCATTAATGAAATAATTAATAATATAATATATAATTAAAACTAACTAAATAATTAATTGAACTATTAATAAGATAATTAGTTATGAGTTATTTTAGATATATAATTAACATGATTAGATATCAAATATATTATTATAATATTGACGTTAAACAAAATTGAAATAATAAGTAATTCGTATGTAACAGATAATTCCATTCAAAATACAAACGAACCATCCTAAATTCTAAATTTTAAATTTATATATTTAATACATAAATTTCATTATTTACTCAGAAAATTTTAAATATCAATAAAAATATAACTTACATCCACTAAAATTTTGCAGGCTATGCATATATTCTATCGTCACTTAATACACCACACTTAATACACCACAAAACCATCCCAAAAGTATGAGAGATTATTTTGTGCAAATCCGAATTCGTCCGGAGGTCAATCAGAACACGTCATATCATCCAATATATTGTACATATGATGTGACACGACCGGATTAACCTCCGGACGCATCCAGACTACACTAAATACTTTTTTCCAAAAGTATGCAAGACATCTTCTCTTTTAATTCTTGAAACCCTACTTAACGAGAAATTATTCTGTGCTGACGCCGAACGCAGTACACTGCTCAGAGACCAATCAGAATGCGTCACGTCAACATTACCGAGCACGGTACCGAGCGAAACCAGACGGTGGCGACTTAACGCATTATGATTCATCTCTAAACAACGCACCCATGAGACTAACATAAATAAAATTATTCAATTTGACTCATAATGATCTAAAATATCATGCGCGCAGTCAATAATCTGCACTGCTATAGTAATTTCTATTTAGTCCACATTAGCTACAATTATTTTATCAAATACAAGAGCAGCACACACACAAATATGCACATAATAAACCCAATAGCTACATTTATTGCTCTATCTGTATAGATAGTATTTCATGGAGATTCAGAGAGATACGAGTCCTCATATCTGCTCTTAGACGAGCATTTTTATAGTTAAATGAGTATGCTTTCTTTAAAGCCGAGCCTTTCCTCGCTCCACGGAAGCACTCTGCAAGGTAGAGAAACAATTACATGAGAAGAAGAAAAAATGCTGCAGGAATTAATCATTAGAACTTTGTAGGTGATATTGTGGTGAAAACATTTTGGGTCAAAATATTCTAATTAAGGGCCTGTTCGAGATATTTTTTTTTTACTATTTTATTTTTCATACTCTTTCTGGTTACTATTTTCTCGCAGTTTTTTAAAAAATTTTAAGATATCTTTTACAGTAGCACTCAAAAAAATTTATTTTTTTCACACCGGTTTTACAACTAATTTTATAAAAAATTGCAGCCGTCCTAAATAAATCCTAAAGTTTGATTGGAATGAGAACCAAAATTAATAAATCATTTAAATTTTTTATTCCATCAATCTCAAAATAAATTTAACAATTTTAAGATCTATACTTAACCCCAAAAAAGAAAATTCTAAGATACCTGAGTCAATTTTTTCCTATTGTGACAAGTGTTGTCATCTTGCTATGTTGTCCATATAATGCCTTCTCCACTCGAACGTCAAATATGCATATGATGTCGTTCGGTCACTCCAACCGAACACCAAAGCTTTCGCTATTGGTGAACAGTATTGGCATCGCACTGTTCCCCCACTAAATATTTTTTTTTAATTCGAAAATTTTGTTATTAATTTTAAAATTTTAAATACGAGAAAGAACATACTATGAATATTTTCTTTTTAATGTTAGAAAATAAAATTCAATTGAAGATAAGTTACTACATATTGATGTATTATGTATTTTAAAATGAAAAATGAGTTGTTCGGTTGGAGATACCCTAAATGAATTAAAGGGCTGACTAATAAATGTGTTCTTCGAAGTCATTAAATAATATAATGTATATAGAAATGATAAGTTTCTGAAAATATTCTTTTCACAAATTAAATTTGTACTTTGGAAATGAAAGCCTCGTACCAGTGGACTGCCCTTTGCAGCACGTTCTGCCAGATAGGAGCATGGCTTGAAGAAATCACCATATCTTTTAGTCCACTCCTCTAATCTCTTGTGGATGTAACTTGCTCCAAGAGTGTCGGCCCAGAAGATGATACCACCTCTGTAGCCAAGGATTAACATCCAAGATTGTTTGAAGTTAGAAACCATGTCCGGAAAAACAAATTAGTAATAGGAATTTCAACTTAAACAACATCAACAACAACAACAACAACAACAACATAAAGCTTTTGCCCCACTACGTGCGGTTGGCTACATGAATCCTTTTTCTCCATTGTGTCCTGTTAAAAGTCAAATTCTCATTTAAATCTAATAAAGAACGATCATTTCTAATATTTTCTAACCAAGTCTTTTTAGGTCTACCTCTAACTTTCTTAATATAAATCAAACCTAATACCTCTACTTTCCTAACAGAGTCATCGGAAGGCTGCCGTTTTATGTGTGACCAAACCATCTAAGGTGACTCTCTCTAATCTTATCACGTATATGTTGATCAAAGTTCCTAAAAAATGGGATCTTATTTTCACACTCAATTAGTAAAAAAAAAAAACCATTAATTTCTAAAATAAAATTTTCACGTACAAGCGACCAAACGAGCCGTTAGAGAAATCAGAAATATCAAAGAATGTAGAAAAAGAAATCATTGATAGAAGCCATGAACCTGTATGGAGGGAACCCCATGCCCATGATAGAAGCGATATCAAGATCCGATGCCTTGACAGCAATACCCTCGTCAAGAACTCGACAAGCTTCGTTCACAACAGGAAGAAAAACCATTTCTACAATTTCTTTATCTGAAATCTTCATTAACTGCATTAAAATACATGAATCATGGAATGAGGAATCAAATGTCAAATGTTAATTAATCAATGCATTGTAAAAGAGAGCAGATTTTTAATCACACAATCTTCATAATGCTTGTTAAACAGTCATACAAATGTCAATTCAAACAACAAGAAATAAAAAAAGTTTGTTCATTAATACTTAAAACTAATCATTACCATCTGCCTCCTAATTAGATGTTTTGGTCACATGATTCATTCACACTCTAGGGGTGTCAATTTCAGGTCACGGGTCGGATTCGGATCGAACCTGGGACTAACCCGGCACTATTCAGGTCAACCCGAATCCGACCCATTTTTTGCAAACCGCTTCGGGTTCGACAGCGGCAGAAATCACGTAACTCCGGCGCTCGGCAACGGCATTGCGGGGAGCGGCAACCCGCGACAGCGGCAGCGACTAGTGGGAAGCAGCATTATGAATTCGCAGGTAGATGCGACGGCACGACGAGAGGCAAGCGATGTGACGCGTGGCAGGCGATGCGACGTGGGCAGGCTATGTGGGCAGCCGGGTCATTTCCAAGTTTTCGGGTCAACCCGAACCCAACCCGATTTTTGAAACATGCCAAAAACCTTAAACCGAACCAGATTTCAGGGTTCGGGTCAACCCAAACCCGAAATTTCCAGGTCGGGCTCGGGTCGGGCTAAATATTGACACCCCTAATTCAATCATAAGACTTTTTAAAGATAAATATTACATCCCTAAAAAAAATAATAATAAAAAAAAAGATAAATATTACAACCCAGGAAAATGGTGACCTCTCATCATAGGGTTTCTACGAACACAGAACACAGGAATTCGTAATAAATAAGTTATCCTAATGTAACAATGTCAAATAAGAAAATTCCAATGCAGGAAACTTGGATGAAGTGAAAGCATGGCGATGAACAAAACAGGAAGTAGGTTGACAGTCAAAAGTATTAATAATTTCCCCAGTTGTGCAGTGTAGCATGCTCAACAATTCTGCAAGCATTCCCCAAAACAAGACGCAGATCACCAAAGCTTACCTCAGGATCAACTGTAACACCGGCCATTTTCCTCGATTTTTCAATGTACGTGTTTATTTCAGGGTCAACAGTAGCTTTCCGCCTATTGTCATATTTGTAGAACCCCTTCCGAGCAGCTTCACCTGTAAAGTGCCGAAACCACATATAAAATCCCAGGCTTAAAGGAAAAAAATATACCAATTAAAGCATTGTCATAGCCAAACAAAATGATCATGAAGGGTCTTCTACACATCGAACTACATTTACCTGATCGCTTATCCTCAAGCATGAGTGACAACAGCACCGATTTGTAGGACCTATCAGGGAAACTTTGAAGATATTGCATGCCAGTAGCCACTCCAACCCCAAAGCCAACAAGATCAATCATTCTGTGTATATAGCATAGTAATTGCAGTCACTTACTTAAAATAAGACAAAAAATTATGGTCTGGCAAAATAATCTAACTAAGGCTTTGTTTGGGACGGCTTTCCTCCTGCTTCTTAAAGCAATTTTTTAGTTAAAAATTTTTAACTTTTGTATTAAAAAGCCGCTTTAAGAAGCAGTAGGAAAGCCGTCCCAAACGAAACCTAAGGCTTCGTTTGGGTCACAGCTTTTTTATTGTTTCTCGAAGCAGCTTTCAAGTAAAAAAATTTTAATTTTTGTACCAAAAAACTACTTTAAAAAGCAGAAAAAAAGTCATCCCAAATGAAACCTAAAACATGAAATGAACAACCGTTCTGTTTGGCAATAAAAACCAAATACCTGAAAGGGCCGATAGGCATTCCAAACTTAGTACATGCCCTATCGATCTTGTAGACATCTAGACCCCTATCAACAAATAAGAGTGCTGACTGAGTGTAAGGAAAGAACGTCCGGTTGACTGCGAAACCAGTACAGTTTCCAACAACTATTGGTGTTTTGCGAATTTTCTTCCCCAAATCCAGCAAGTCCAAAACGACCTGTGGAGAGGTTTTATTGGTACGCACTATTTCTAGAAGTGGCATCACGTGAGCAGGACTGGAGCAAAATCATTATTAATAACCCATTTATGAATAACAACGGCATCCAAATATAACAACTAACACGTATTACCTAAAGAAATGAGCTCCAACTATTCGGTCCTGAGAACTGGTTTTCTCTCCTATCAAATTCAAGTCTATCGTTGAAGTATTACTAGCAAGGATGCAATGTGGAGGGCAGTACTTTTCCAGATCAGAAAATATCTGCTGCTTCAAAGATATATTCTCTATAACTGCCTGCAGTGGCAATTATGGAGACCAAAAATTAAATTGAAGGGAATCCATGGCAAGCAACATTACCAAGGTGGAAGGAAAAAAATTATCAAGTGTTAACACTGGCCTCAATTACAATGTCCACGTCTCTAAAACTCTCATAATCAAGAACTCCTTTTACGAGTGAAAGAGTCTTCTCAAATTTTTCATCAGTCATTTTCCCTTTCTTCACACGACTTTGCAGATTGGCTGGAACAAAAAAAAAATCATCAAATGGAAAATCTCCAAATTAACCAGATAAACTACCAGGAACCCATTCCAGCACATGTTCATATCATGTTTACCTTTGATCCTATCGATTCCAGCTTTTAGGAAGTCTTCATTTACTTCTTTAAGAATAACTGGATAATTGCTCATTATCAATGCAGTTACAATTCCAGAGCCCATCAGGCCTCCGCCAAGAATAGCAACTTTTTTGTGTTTTCCTAGGTGTAAGACCTAAGTCAGTGATACCAGGTACCTGTGGCAAGTATGAGAGTTTTACATTTCAGTTGCTTGAAATTTTGTTACAAGCTATAAATACATATCATAAGAATTTTTTTATTGAAAAACCATCGCCATTTAGTTTCTTAATGAAAATAAAAAAAGTCACCATTATAGTTTTTTGTTGTCTATATCCCTACCAATTTTTATATGCCATGTACAAAATTATGGCTTATGCAGATATTTAAGTGAAATGAATTGGTATTCCATTGATCAAACTTTCCTGATAACTAGTTCTCTATTAGGCTCCATCAGATTAAGATAAGTAGATAAGATACTTGAATTTTTATGTGAGCATATGTAGGCCTTCTCTTGTGGGTATAGAATGTTCTCCTTACTCACTTTCACGTTAAATTGAAAGCTAAAAACCATAGAAATTAATTGAATCCTTTCTTTTGATTAAATATAACAATGCTTTTTAAGGTTAAATAAGCAAAAGTCCATGATGCTTGGGCGCATAATTACATTGAAGTTTTTTTAAATTCTCCATTTTTGTCGCTCGCATATTTGTGAAACCATTTTCATTAACAAAATCATTAGTTACAAGAAAATTGATATAAAATCCCTGCATTTCCCTCCATTTTTGTTAATTTAGTGAAAAATGACAAAAATATTACTGCAATTTCCCACCATTTTCTCCATCTTAAGATTTAAGGGCAGACAATGACCCTCCTCCTTCCCTCCCAAACGTCCCCAACATTGGCAATCTCACTACAGCTGACAAGTCCCCACACTTTCTTCCAATACAAAAATTTTCACCTCTACCAATCGTGCTCCATTGATGAAACAAGGTGATAGAAGCCCATATCTTACCTTATTCTTCCTCCTCTATTTCTCCAACATCACCAGAGTCAATATCCTGAGCCTCAATCACTTTATCGTTAACCACAAGCTTGCATCCCTCCAAAACCTTTCACATTCACATACCAAAAACCATTTCTCCAAGCAGATTTCGGTGACATTGTGTACCTTGAGGCATGCTTCAGAAAGAGATGGATGCAAAGTGCCTTAAAGCTATAGCTTCACATGGGGAAAAGAAATGTACACCCCAAACAAGTGAAGTATGTCTACACCCTTATTTTTCCAATTTTTGATATGTTGAGCAAAAAAAATACCAAGAGATGAAATCACTTGATTACGGATGAACTCGTTAATTTGTATAATATATTAGAAGAGATTAAGATATAGACATTTGAGAGAAAAAACTTAGGGGTGATGAACATTTTCTGATTATTGATGATGTGTCATCGGCCGATGAATTGTTTATAAAGGACGAAAAGAAAGTTTCTCTACACAATTATATGAGGAAGTTCTCAATTTGACCTTTTTTAAAAAAAAGAATAAGAATAGAAAAAGTTAACATGCAAAAAATATAGATGTAGGTATAAATATAAATTATAAAATGTCAATATAATTATTGATTTAAATAATATTCTTATTGAATTTTATAGATTAGAGAAGAGGAAAGTGATTCAGATTGATGATAATAAAGAAGATTGGGAGGATGTTGATACAAGTGAAAATGAGGGAGGCAAGAGAGTAATCAATTACAATGATGATTCTAATAAAGATGCTCCAAGTGATGGAGAGAGAGTGATTTTTTAGATTTAGAATCCTAAGTCAAAACTATTTTATGTTATGACATGTTTACTAGTTTGGTTTAGATATTATTTTAATTACAAGTGTTAAAATACTTGCATATTATTGAGTGCTTTAATGTTTTTTTATGATGCTATATTATGTTTTAAAATAATTAATGTTAAATACTTTAATTTTCATTTTTTTATTTATTTAATTATTTTTATTTTGCAACTTATGTCTCAACTCACAACAAAAAATGCCACAATACCCAATTGTACAATTTTAGGAATTGGTTTCTATAAATAAGAATGAATGCCATATAGATGCAAAAAGTAAGCAAATGATGCTGCGAAAAGAATAAAAAAATATAAATTAACAAATATTAGTTTGACTTAACCTTAGAAGTAGCGCGTTGTGCAAAGAACACATGGACCAAGCTCTTGCATGTGTCAGAGGTAAGAAGATGCTGAAACGAACTGGCTTCCTAAAAAACGATGTGTAAAGAGGTCAGTGGGTCCTCGAAAATGATCATCCTGTGAATAGGAATTTAGATGAGAAATATGTACCTTACGAAGTCCAGCTAGAGGCCCTGATACTATGCCTTCTTCTATGACATCAATGCAAACCAACGGATGCTGGAGATTCGCAGCTTGCTTTTGAGCTTGAGCTCTGGCAAACTTTAGAATTTCCCTGGCCTCTCCTAGTGGTTCCAATTTATCAGTTTTAAAAAGGCTCCTTATCCACGGTCTTTTAAATTCAACAATATCCAAAGCCCATCGTCTAGCAGTGATGACCAATTGATCAGGTGGAACAATGGCATCAACAAGACCCAATGAATGGGCTTCTTCTCCTTTAATTGACTTGGACAACTGACATGCAATAGTCAACATAAGATTATACTCCAAACAAGAGTTTACATAACCTCAACAAACATGGGAAATTGTTTACATAATAAGCCACTTTACCAGGATCATTTCAAGAGCTTTAGTAAGGCCCACAAGCCGTGGGAGTCGTTGAGTTCCTGAAATAAGACAAGTTGCTCACACAAGATGGTTAGACAAATGGAAAGGTCAAGTACGTGTTTATGCAATTTAAAGAAGAGTTCAGTGTTTTTGTTTTATTCTTTCATAAAATCCAAGAGGCTCTTTTAGGATACACAATAAAACTAACCATCAAAAGTAGATCTAAGCATAAGTAACGCTGCCCCAACAGGTCACTTTGGCCAAGTTTCGACAGCCATTAGGGGATTCAATTAATAAACTTAGCCCCTTGCTTGAATGCCGACATTTAGCACGCCTCAATCACAATGCACGGTAGGATCATTTCCGATGGATGTCAGCAACATGAGGCATGCTTATCTCGCCACATCAGTATGATGAAACCAAATAGACCCTCATTAAAATAAGAGGTATTGCAAAACATTTGGAACTTAATTAAATTTTGTTGTACAAAAATTGTCTTCCATGAAAAAATTTTTAGGTATAATTTTTATTTCTGAAAACTCGATCTACTACCATTACTTGCATTAGCTCTACATGAATCCCCCATACCCCATCTTAATCAGCCACTGCGTTCCAAGCCACTTCAAACTCTCTTTATCCTATCTAACTGTATAAGCTAACCCTGTCAAAGAAACTATCCAAAATAATTCTCAAATCGAAAACAAGTAAATAAAGTAATTGTTGTTTACATCAAATAAGGTTGAGTAAGCTCTTAAAAGGTACCTCCAAAGCCTGGGATGACACCAAGTTGAAGCTCAGGCAAGCCTAACTGAACATTTGAAGTGGAAATGCGTGCATGGCATGCCTAAAAATTCCAAGAAAGGCATTAAAAAAAATCATATTCTTAGAAACAAATATTTTCAAAGTTCAATGATAGCATCACTCAATATACCATGGCAATCTCTAACCCGCCACCAAGTGCCAGGCCATCAATAGCTGCTACTGATGGCTTTTTTGCACCTACTAAGCAAAAAAATACTGTTATATTAAAATACTTGTACATAGAGAGAGTTCAAAATACAGATATTTTGAAGTTCAATAAACCACCTTCCAAGGTGTTGGTAACAATTTCAATGGAAATAAAGTCTGCATTAGGTTGTCCAACTGAAAGAATAAAAAATTAACGTTAATAAAGCAAAAAAAAAAAGAAAAAAAGTCTCCAATTAAAAGTTTTAATCTTACTCTTTCCCCCTTGAATTGCACTAAAAGCACTGATATCGAAACCTCCGGAAAATTTCCCCCTAGAACCTGCTCAATACTCAAAATAATAAGAAATAAAGTAGAAAGACAAAAGATAAGCAGATACAATTACAAAGGTTACCTGTGACAACAATTGCTTTCACATCATTTCTTTTCAAAGCTTGTTCATAATTGTCTTTCAGACTGTACAATACTGAAGAAAGAAAAAAAAAACATAAAAAAGAGACGCCTTTAGTAACTAAAAACTATTGCAGGATGAAAAGCCTTAAAGGATGATCATAATTTTGTCAGGTAATTGAATGAAATTGAAAGAAAGCAATGTAGCAAGCGGAAAACTGAAAATGTATTTGAAGAACGTTTTATATATGATTTAATAAGCAAGCATGTTTATCTAAATAAACACAGCTACAAACCTTCCCCAGAAACAACGCTAGAAAAAACAAATCAAAATGTCATGGAGTAGGTTCCTCTTTTTAATATGTGAGAATTTTGACAACTATATATATATATAATCAGAATATATATTGTTCATGCAGAATACCAATAAGATACATTTGATTGGCTAAGAAGATTACATAAGGAATGGTCAAAGGTTATCAAAAAGGTTAGGATATTATGGTGACTTTGCTTGGCTAACCAAACCATCTAAAGCTGCTTAGAAAGATATGAAAGATTGCCCTTTATTTAAAGGGACTTTTAAACCCTCTAAAGACGAAAATGTTGCTGCAATAGGAAATGTGGTGAAAAAAAAAATCCATGGATACCTATAGGGCTGCAGCAATCACTGGCACTTAATAAACAATTCTTTCTGAACCAATAAAGAACATCAAAATGGCTAATGTAATTGTACTGAAATTAAAAAATAATAATTTAAAGGCCATACTTCGTATGCACAAACTAAAATCATCGGGCTTCACCGAACTAAATGTTAAGTGATGTTAGTTAGACGGAAGATGAAGTGGTGATGATGAGGACATCGCCAGCATTTTCGACGCCGGAGATCGACGGCCACGAGCATGACTTGTATTTTGTCATTTATGTAGTAGCGTATTTTATTTTGATGTTCTTCCGCTTTTGCCCTTATGGGCATTTAGTCGCTTATGTAGCCCGGAAGGGCATTTGTGTCATTTCTTATTTTTTCATTTTGGCCTATTTATATGAGGCCTCATGCATTGTAATTTCAGTTTTTGATGAATGAAAATTTGCCTCTTATGTTCTCTTTGTGAGTTCAACGATCTCTTAGTGAGTTCGCCGGAGAAAACTAGATCTCTTAGTGAGTTCTAGTTTTCGAATTATCTCATCCTGTGGAAATTCAAAGTGAATATATTCAAGGTTAACAATTCTGTGGTGGTCCAAATCCCTAGATCTTGTTTTCTCTCCTCCTTTCCCTGCATTTGTTTTCGTTTAGCCTTGGCCTGATCAAACCTCCGGCCACTTTGGCTGCCACCCCGCCGGCCAAGCCTTTCTCCAGGCTTTGGCCATCGATCCAGAAAACCCCGTGCAGCCATCCCCCCTCCTCCTTACCGATTCTCAACTCCACAGCCAGCAGTCCAAGCCGTGAGCTTTTCTTCCCCAGATCCCCGAAATCTCACCTGCAGCCTTCACCACCGTTTCCCTCTGATTTTCCCAATCCGTGGAATGTCAACAATTAATGCTAGATTAATTGCTTAATCCATCAGCCTTTTTTCAGCCAACAGTTACTAGCAATTAATTCCATTTGAAATTCAAACTCCAATTTTCCCTCTCATGTCAATTTCAATTTGGGAAGTTACTTAAGGCCCAATTAAAGCTTCTGAATTGAATTTCATACTTAAACTTGAGCCCCACTCTCATAACTCCTAAATCTTTCTCTCCCATATGGCCGGCCACCTCATCCCATTGCTCCTCTACTTAATTGCCACATCACCACCTCTTAAATGCCTCCTCTCACATAATTAATTCCAGATTTCTTCAGTTTTAATTTCAGATTTCAAAAATCTGAAACTGAAACAGCTTCCCTCTATTCCGTTGTTATTGAATTTTCTCTTCCAAGAGATGCAAACGTGAGTTCCCTAAACTCTTTGCACGTGGCCCTCAACCTTCCCCTCATCTTCTACCGGCTGCCCACTCCTCATTCCAGCATGGGAACTTGCTAGCCGGCATCCAGGAAAACTGCAGGCTGCTGTCCAAAGTGTCCAGCAGCTCCAAGAGTAGACCGAATCCTGGCAGACCCATAGTGGGTGCTGTCCAGGAAGCTACCTATCCACGAACGACGATCTAAGGGTCCTTCCTCGGAGTGGTCTCGGTTCTAATGTGGAGACGCTTCTTCCGCTAAAGCCTAGATTAGTGAGCGTATGGGCTCTAAAGGTGAGAGTTCTCTTTATTAATTCGTGGATTCTTGTTTACTGTCGTAGCGTACAATTATTCTTTGCATTCTCTTGAATGGATTGGTCAATCGAATGTCGCTCTTCGTTGCCTAAGCAAATTAAAACTAAGAATCCTTAAGTTCACTCTTTTATTACAAATGATAACTTTAATTTGGATTACTTTGTTCAAATTGCTCTCTATAATTTTCTAAAGTAACTCCATCGCATGTATGTTTCACATCAGGTGAGTAAGCAGAGAGAAAGTAAAACAACTTCAGCTGTGGCTGGGGAAGTAATTTTGTTGCCCAGGAAGTGATGTATAAATGTTTTGGTACTGGTCAGCCTCAAGAGGATAAAAATTACTCTAGGGATAAGAGGTTGATCTTCCCCAAGAGTTCACATCAACGGGAAGGTTTGGCAGTCACTTGGAAGTAGCTAAATCTAGCTTCTAATATTCTGCAGTCGCTTGGAAGTGACTAAATCTAGCTCACCTACCAGTAAAACCCTTGCACCATTCATGCACACAGAGATACATACATTATACATAGATAATGTATATCCATCCACACAAAAATCTAAATATTCAAAAAAATAATAATGGGATAAAAGAGGCATGGCATATATATATTATTACATAATAAATGATCAAACTTGATAAATTAAAACAAAATGATTTTAAAGTATATTATTTGATAATGTCATATAACATTTAATAATTATATGCTTTGTAAAATTTAGAACAGAGTAATATGATAAAATAAATCTACCACATAAGTAGTCATATACTACATATGGTAACATCATTCACGGTCTGTATATTGTATATACTGAAATGTACGCCATTATATGTAGCTGGTCGTATGTGTATTTTTGCACATGTTGATTCTTTTGCATTCGCACAAACAAAATGCATATTGATAGGACATGGGGGTAATTTTATAAGTCGTACAACCAAACAACAGGAAGCAAAAAGCTCCACTTCCTCATGGACAGCCAAAAGCTTTTTTCAAAGTGGTTTTGATACAGCATTGTCAACCAATTGGTTCTGACAAACTTGATTTCTCATTGGCTAACTCCAAGGAATCAAATACTTTGGAACCATACCGATTTTCATGTATTTCTGGTGGCACATTGTCATTTATAACCGATTTTACATAAATTTATCTAATTTTAAATTACTTTGAAATTTATAAAGATAAGCATGCCTCATCCTTGATTGGGAATAAAATTCTTTACAAATATGACTTCGTGTTTATGGAATTCCATTAATGATTCACTTGCACTATCGCAGTCAAACCAAGCAACAAATTGGTTCTCGTGTCTTTTTCATTATCGTTTATGGCCTGATTTTATTGTTTGTTTTAAATTTCAAATTAATTTTAAATGTGATACAGATAAGGATGCCCCACCCTTGGGACAAACCTCTTTATAAACAGCCCCGCATGTGCCTGAAATTTTATTATTGATTTGGCTATTAAAGTTATGAACAATTCCCATTAACTTTTTTTTGGCTTTCTAGTTTTTTCCCCAAGAATTTGACAACCCGATGTCTTAAGCATTTGACATCACCAACTTCATGATTCATTGTTTAGTATATTTTAATAATGTTTTCTTTCCATTTTCATTTTGATCGTTCACTCTATTGTGTATACTACATCAACTAGGTATTAAAGCCAGATGTTTTGATATCTCTTTCATCAATTTTCCTGATTTTTTTGGCCTTGTTTTCAATAATTTTCTATAGTTTCCACTTATTTTCATCAATTTTTTCAGTTTTGTTCTCGTCCCACATCCATATGCTCTTCCCTCTTCACATGAAAAAAAATGGTAATTGTACTTCAACATACCATCTCTCTCCTTGCATCCTCTTTTTATCTCCTCTTGTTAGCCTTTTTCTCCCACGTTCATTGAATAGAAGAAAATTTAAAAAAATCAGTAAAGTTTCTCCATTGCTGCGCCCCCTCTTTTCTCTCTCTATCATCTCATCACCTAAATTCCCTCGACTATTCATAACATATCTCAACAACCATTTAAACAAAGTCTGATTTTTTATAAATCTGTGCATATTATCTCCACAAAAATAAGCTACCTAAAATATTTAATGAATCCTAAAATCTTTCTACAAAATTAGCTACCTAATTAAATTTGATTCAATTAAATACTCCTAATTGTGCCTACGAACGGATCTAAAATTGAGGTTCCGTGTTGTCATACATAGAAATTCCAAGAAATTCATAACTACTGTTATAGCTGAGAGTGAAGTTATCATTTCCATTGAAAGTTGATACTTTTCTTTTGTTAATTTGCAAATTTAGTGCCTGCATGGCTTATTGCATCAGGAAACTTCACTTCAACTACCCTGATATTAACTTGGGTTTGAAAGCTGCTTCAAATATTTATTTTCTAGAGTTGATAGAAACCTAGATTGAGCAATTGATCTTCTAGACTTTTAGGTTGGTGATAATAAAAGATTTTGGCTAGGAATACATTAGACATGAAGAATTCTGCAATCCTGTAAGATGATATGAATGTTAAACTAAGTGATAAGTAGGTCGCCTACATATACATCCATAAAAACTGATAAATCTGATGCAAGACGATAAAGTCAATAAAAAATCATATTAATTTGAAATTTGATTATAGATGTGATTTATAGGAAAAAGCATGGTTAGTGACATCCAGATTTATAAATAGTATGTGCCTTGAAATTAACTCAAAAGTATGACTTCTTGAAACAAGGAATATAGATGAAGCTCATCCTAAAAACTTAGAAGTGAAAAGGAGGTTGTGTATTTCCTCTATAAATAATAACAATCACTCTATAAATAATTTCCATTTGAGCTTGACTTATCATATAGCCAATTAAAAAAGAAAAGTACAGAGAATGAAGACACAAATATCATATCTATCAAAACACAAATATCATATATATCCAAGTGAGTCAATTTCCATGAGCAAATGCTTCCCAAAGATTTAAGCCGCGCTTCATTTACGAGCCCTCGCTCGTACGAAAAACTTAATCAAACGGCGCCGTTTTAATATAAACAGTCAGAAGAAGGAAGCCCTAACTTGACCAAGTTACACCAGCAAACGGAAGCCCTAACTTGAGGCAAATTATTGGGTCAGGTGACCGGAGGCGAAAAATAAGTTCGGACATCCAATAAAAATTTGCCGCGTCAGCTTGCGCTTTAGTTGTGCTTTGGTTGCGCTTTAGTTGCGCTTTTTGACTTGCGCTTTAGTTGCGCTTTGGTTGCGTTTTAGTTGCGCTAATTTTAAAATAATATTTTATTAATATCCGGACCCATCTCTGCGTTCGGTCACCTGACCCAATAATTTGCCCTAACTTGACCAAGTTACACCAGCAAACGGAAGCCCTAACTTATAACTTCTCAAACGCGGCCTAATTCATCATGGCAATCACGCCACGGATCAAGATACAAGCATAAAGGAAAACTCTGCTGAGAATTGAAGCATCTGAACTAGATGCTCGAATGAGATCAATTTTTTTATAGAGCCAGAGAATAGCATCTACCCAACCTTAGACTAGTGAAGAACATAATGGCCAAAACACTAAATCAAGCCCTGGATTACATTCAATAACTCCATGACTTCAATATGAGACGAAATTTTACCGACAACAAATGAGAAATACCCTAGGAACATAGGTGAAGAAAAGGAGGCGGCATTACCGTCGATCGAGAGGGAATTCACAGGAGGATTAACAATGGTGATAATGGCCACGCCATCGGCACCCACCTCAATCGTCGTCCTCCCTTTCTCCATTATTCTTGCTCTTTCCGCCTGTCTTCCAGCTCGAAGAAGGCGAACTAAAAGACGACTACTAACTACTTCATCCGGTACGGGTAGGAAACTATAAGAAACTCAGCAGAGCTGGTTACGTGGCGGCATGGGCAAAGTAATCGAGAGCGGTCGCATTTATAGCCTCGATTGCACTTGGCTTACACGGCAGGTTTAGACCACTGAGTTACATTGAACAACAACTACGACAACATTAACTCTTTTATCTCACCTAAGAGTTTACATCAATTTATTTTATTTATTGTGTTTATTTAAGAATTTAATTTTTATTTAAATTTAATAAAGAAAATTCATTTCTAAGATTTTCTAACCAAGTCATGCTAAATGCTACCTAGATAAATATATGAATCTAATATATGATGCATAGAGTGAAATATATGAATTTGTGAATATAAAAAATTTACTCAAACATCCAATAGCCGTATATATACATGTATGGCCTAGACAATTAAGAGTTAACATGATCTGACAGTCAACACACCACCAAAATTTGCCCACTAGCGACTGCACCAGATTTCTCACATGACTCACGATTGAGCTCGCATAAGCACTTTCTCTCATAATAGTTTATGTTATTAATTCCAATATATATACATGCACCGTTGATGAAGAGGCAACAAGGAGAAATAAGAAAAGTTGAAATTCTTCTTATTTGTTTTCACTGACCTTGGTAGCTAACATTCCTCTAGTAGATAGTTAACATTCTTCTTGCATTTTTTTTTTTCATGGTATCAAAGTTTCTATAAGCCTCACGGTTCATCTCCCTCCGTAGTTCTTAATTAGTAAAATGGAATCAGGAAACTCCTCTTCTGCCGAGAGTATCACCGATACTTCTCTTCTCGTTGGAACAGCTACAATCCCGCCTCAATTAAAGTTTTTAGTGTCTACATTGAGAACGTCATTACCGTTCAGCTTACACCCGAAAATCATCTCACATGGCAGTCGCAAGTCTTGAAGGTGTTTCACATCAATAGTTTCGAGGGTTACCTGGACGGGACTGTTCGTCTCCCTCCCCGTCAAATTTCTTTGGATACTGATACCGTAATACCCACCCCATTATTTTCAACCTGGATGATGATTGATCAAAACTTAGCTGTAGCATTATTTTTCACCATTTCGACACATCTGTTATCGTTTGTCCTGAATCTGGATTCCTGCTCAGAGATTTGGCAAACGTCTGCAATCTTCAAATCGATCCAGCATTCTCCGAATTAAGAACGATATGCATTACATTTCTATGGCAAACAAGATGATGTAGTAGTATTTAATTGAAATTAAGATGAAGGTCGACACTCTTACCACTGCCGGATGTATTTTGGACTCTGAGGATGTGATTATGTACACATTGAACGGCTTGCATGCCTCGTATCAGGCATTCAAAATAGATATCCAAACAAATCTCCAGCCGCTAAACCTTGATGATTTTTACTCTTTATTATGTAGTGAAGAGACAAACCTTAAAAATGAGGTTGCCCGAGCACTCATTATATTCATATATCTGAAACTCTAGTTGCACTTGCTTCTACACCAGGTCATGGCTCATCCAGGCCTCCATTCCGCACTGCTCGTGGTCGTCGTCGGTTGAACAATTCCCGTGGTGGTCAAACTCCTTCACCACGCATTGAATGTCAAATATGTGGCAAGCTTTGCCACTCTGCAGAAAAGTGCTGGCATCGCAATAAAATTAACTACATTAAGAATAACTCCTATGCATTTGTCGATGAAACAACAGAGCATGGTGTTTCACCTACCAATTGGATTTTGGACATAGGTTCCACAATTCATATTACAAATGATCCCAATCAGTTGTTAACGTCCCAAACGTATCATGGCTTCCAACAAATTCAAGTTGGCAACGGACAATCACTTCCCATCTCTCATACGGGTCAAGGGATCCCTCCTACACCTAAATGTATGCTTTCTCTTTCACCTCTTCTCCATGTTCTTAAGGTTTCTCACAATCTACTTTCAATTCACCGTCTAACCTCTGATAATGCTTGTGATGTTTCTTTCACACCTCATGGATATCACATAAAGGATCGAATAACCAACCACTCGATTCTCTTGGGTCCCTGCCATGATGGGCTTTATTCCGTTGCAATTCCGTCTAGATCGCCCTCACAAGCTCTTTTTACTAATACCAATTCCTCTTTGTGGCATGCTAGACTGGGACATCCACCTAAAGCCATCTTATCTAGTATAGCTTCTTGTTTTCTATCTTTAAAAATTTATGTACCCACTGTTGTATGTCATCCATGTCAAATAGCAAAAAGTCATTGGTTACCATTTCTTAGTTCTAACTCTACATGTACTTCTTCTTTTCAAGTATTCAATTCGTGTATGATGTATGGAGTCCTTCCCCAGTTTTATCATTTAATGGATATCGATATTATGTCTTATTTTTGGATGAGTTTTCTCATTTTTTTATGGATATATCCAATGGTTACAAAAGTTGAAGTATTTTCTAAATTTGTTATATTCGAAGCTATATATGGTTGAAAAACAATTTTCCACTCATATTAAAATATTTTGATATGGTGGAGATGGAGAATATACAAGCTTCTAATTTCAAAATTTTCTATCTATAAATGGTATTTTACATCAATTTAGTTCCCTCATACTCCACAGCTTAAATGGCCTAGCTGAGCGCAAACATTGTCACATCATTGAGACGGCCTGTACTCTTTTAATACAGGCTTATTTACCAACTATTTTTTGGGTTGAATATGTATTAACGACAATATATTTAATAAATTATCTCCCCTCTCTCAATTCAAAGTATATCTCTCTATTTCCTCTTCTCTATAATCATCCTCCATCATATTCTCGTCTTTAAGTTTTTGGATGTTTGTGTTATCCATGGCTTCAACCAACCACACCTCACAAATTTGCCCAAAAATATTCAGCTTGTGTCTTCATTGGATATAGTTCTAACAACAAAGGATATCACTACTACCACTTGACAAATCATAAAATTCTTATCTCTCGCCACGTTCAGTTTCATGAACACATATTTCCCTTTATGTCTTCCACATCCACTACATCTCCATCTCTCAACTCCAATAAAATTTCCATTACTTCTCCCTTGACTCTAGTCTTGTATGCTACATCTCAACAGCCCATTACCTCTTCACATATCTTTCCAACTTCCCTTACTCCTTCACAATCTTCGCATGTATCAGCTCATTCAACCGAGTCCCATTCTTCCTCTCATACTACAGACGCATCAATTTCACCACCTCCAAACCACTCAATGCTTCCTCCCCGACATCCAATGGTGAATAGGTTGCAAACTGAAAAGCTTAATCCAAAAACAATGTTTAATCTTCAACATATATATCCTTGTTGAAGAAACTGATCCAACTTGTTTTTTGGCAGCCATTAAACATAAATGCTGGCGTGATGTTATGCAGTGGAGTTTTAGGCTCTACAACAACAAGGGACATGGGATCTAGTTAAACAAACATTCTCTCAAATAGTGCTTGGTTGTAAATGGATTTACAAAACTAAGAGACTGTCAGATGGCTTAATAGCTCATTATAAAGCTCGCCTTGTTGCACAAGGCTGTCGCCAAGAGTATGGAATTGATTATACTAGAACTTTCAGTCCAGTGGCAAAGCTACCAACCATTCGTATTTTTATTAACAACGGTTAAAAGGCATTGGTCAATTATTCAATTAGATGTTTCAAATGCTTTTTTCTATGGAGATTTAGGTGAAGTGGTTTACATGCATCAACTCTGTGCTTCAAAGATTCTCAGTATCTAGACTATGTTTTTCATTTACATAAAGCAATTTATGGACTTAAACAATTTCTATGTCAATGGTTTGCAAAACTCACTACGTATTTGCAAACTTGGGGCTTTCGACATAGTGATGCAGATCCCTCTTTGCTAGTCTACAATCATAATTCTCATCTCATGTATTTTTTAGTATATGTTAATGATATTTTAGTCACCTGAAACAATCCACAAATAATTGATGGTTTGCTTCACAATCTTCATCAATATTTTCAGCTTCGCAACTTGGGGACTCAAAGCTATTTTCTTGGTATACAAGTTGTTTCTACAACCACGGGCTACCATCTTCACCAATCCAAATATGCATTGGATATACTTCATAGAGACTGCATAAATAATTGCAATCTGGTTGTCACTCCTCTCCTATTAAAACCAATTTGTGATACATCTTCGTTAACATTATTTGAAAATCCAGAAATTTTTCCGCATATAGTTGGTTCTTTACAATATTTAACTATCACACGACGCTTATGCCATTAATAAGTTGTGCCAATCCATGCATTGTCCTTTACAACATCACTTTCAATCACTCAAGCATTTACTTCGATATCTTAATGGTACCATAGATTTTGGTTTACCAATCAACTAAAACTTCTTCACTTTGCATGCTTATGCTGATTCAGATTGGGTGGGTGATCCCTTAGATAAAAAATCTACAAAATGATATTGCTTATTTCTTGGCGATACACTTATTTCTTGGTGTGTCAAGAAGTAACCTATGGTTGCTCGATCTTCCACGGAAACTGAATATCATGCATTTCCTACCATTGCCGCTAATATCATTTGAATTCGTCTCCTCTTGGCTAATTTTCAATTAACCATTTCAACACCTACCTCTCTTTATTGTGATAATGCATCAGCCATTGCTCTTACTCACAATCCTATGTTTCAAGCTCATACTAAGCATATATAGGTGGATTATCACTTTTATACGTGATTGCATTAAGTCTGGTACAATTAATATACACCACATCAATTCCCGGGATCAAAATGCTGATATTTTTACTAAGGCTCTTCCTCACCTTCGATTTACTACTCTTATAAACAAGCTTCTGGTATCTCCTACGCCATCAGCTTGAGGGGGGTTGTTAACATGTTTAGGCAGTCAACACACCGCCAAAATATGCCCATTAGCATTGGCGGAGCCAATGGGGGGCAAGGGGGGGCACGTGCCCCCCCCCCCCCCCCCCCCCTAAAAAAAAAGAAATAAAATATATAGAGAATATAGAGATAAAATCAAGTTGGAAATTTACAAAAATTAAATCGGAGACCATATGAACTCCGATTTCAGCAAACTTACAATCGAATTGAACGCTTGAAAATGCAAACAAAACGACACCAAATTCAACTCAGTCCAAACCCAAATGACTCCAAATCAAAGACTCAAAGAACATTTAGAAGGTTTAAACCATAATTTGGATTATCAAAAGGTTTCCAAACATGACATGCTTATAGTCGAATTGAGCGGCTAGACGAGATGAATCCAACGAGCCCAAGATCGCTAAATTCTGATATCACTATGACATTTAAATGACCAATAAACGGTCCACGATCAAGAAATTTAAGATCGACCGTCCATTTAAATCACTCTCAATTTAATTTTCTATTCATTTATATATTTTTTTCTAGGTTGATATTAGCTTAATCATGTATTGATTTGATCTTATAGATATTTTATGATTTATTTTTGTGCAATGAGATTTTTAATATTATGTATTTAGTTAATATATTGAATTCATTCTAGCAATAATCAAGTGATTTGATGATTGGAAATCATTTTGTGAAGAAAAAAAATAAATTGATTCACTATCAAAGTTTTATCATTTTTAAAACTGACTATTTTGATCCCAAGTCCAGAGGTAAAAATTTGAAGGAAAATAAAAAATAATAATTTAGGCCCCCCTTAAATACATTTTCTGGCTCCGCCACTGCCCATTAGCGATAGCAACATATTCCTCACATGGCCCACAATTGAGCTTGGCAAAAGTACTTTCTCTCATAATAGTTTTTGATATATATACATGTACATTTGACGAAGAGGCAACAAGAGAAATGAGACAAGCTGAAATTCTTCTTCTATGTTTTCACTTACCTTGATAGCTAACATTCCTCTTGCATATAGCTAACATTCTTCTTGCAGATTTCTTCTCATTAAGGGGGAGATAATTTGAGTGTCTAAATAGATGGTTTTACATAGATGATCAAAAGGCCTAGATGTCTAGATTTGTCTTGGAGACAAAGAATAATGTGGTCACTCACATAAATTTTATTTGATTGCATGTTCAACAACCCTGGATGATTATATAACTAAATCTGACTTGCACCTCTAGAATGTAAGAAAAAATGTTTAAACAAATATGATTTACTCATACGCTAGAAGTTCTCATGCTAATATGAATCAACAAAACATTTGAATTCTTAAGCGGAATTGGGTCACTTAACTAAGGGGAATTCTCAAATATATTTGGCAAGTTTTATATAAAAGAGGACTTATTTAAGCTGATTTGACTTACTCATATAAGATGTGTGAGATGTTCAGATAAATATGATGTGTTTTAATATAAGGGAGTCGATTTGGCCTATATATATAGATGTGGAGCGCTTAAGACATATGATGTATTTGAAGGACATCAAGGATTTTTTAAATATATGATCTATTTGGATAAATATAAAGATTGAAATAGATTTGACCTATTTCAATTATGTAATGTGAGTTATCTAGATTATGGGTCTCTGAAAGGGATGCTCGTGGGGGTTTGAATACAAAGGGTGTGATTGCACTATCCCATAAGATAAATAATCACCGACCTTTGCACTCTACACATGTAGGCCAATAGAAGAGTAGATTGAATCATACATATGATTACCCATAAATAATAGTGGCTTTCACCTACACATCTCGATGGACACTGATATATATGATTCAAGAGTAAAAATATTTCTTTTATACAATACATCATCTCGAATGAGATTTATTTTATATGGGTGTCAATTTCACATGGGCTCAAGCCTCTGTAATTAATTACACCCTAGGCCTCAACCTAAGAACACTCTTGATTATGACCATTTTTATTCTCTTCTTGATTTGGTGCACATTGAGATTCCTAAATTCTTCTAATCCAAATGAGATATGCCTAATGAGTTATTCAACACACACAAAGGTCATTCAGCCATTCGATTGGTCTGAAGAGAACAAATCAAGAGAAGTGAAGAGAAAAAAAAAAAGAAAGGGGAGATAAGGAAAATCACACATAAGGCATGAGAGAGAGAGAGAGAGAGAGAGAGAGAGAGAGAGAGAGAGAGAGAGAGAGAGAGAGAGAGAGAGAGAGAGAGAGAGAGAGAGAGAGAGAGAGAGAGAGAGAGATGAACAAGTCATCATAAGTGTGATGTAAATAAGTGGTATTCATTACCTCCCAAGAATAGAGAGCTCACCCAACGATAAGACATGCATCAATATACTCGTAATCCCAGCCTTTCATCCTAAATATATAGGGAATGTAATGTACTATTAGTACTGAAGCCCTTGACTTAACTAATACAAGATAACAAGGGGACTTATAATTTAAATCCCACCAAGGTCCTAAGTAGCCCCAACATGAACTTATTATCCTTCTTGGAAAGGACACCCATCTAAACCCATCTAAATGCATTTAAATCCATGACTCCAAGTCTCTCTAAATATGCAAGATAGGGTGAATGTTATTATTAAGAATGAGATTTATTACCCCGCCACTTAAGCAAGGGCCATTAATTGAAATATGCTCTAGGATAAATCTACATGCATACATGCCCTTCCTTTAGTGTATGAAATAAATTGGTGGCCGTTTGAGCATTATAAAATATATATACATCTCCCCATCGAAGGAAATGGGGTCTTAAGTTAGTGTACCTAGTGGCATTTTATTGAAAACTGCACTAGAAATTAAATCTACATAAGATCAAATATAATATTAGTTAATGAAGTAGTAAAATGAATTAATAACTAGAATGATACTTAGATACTCTTAGCACTCACAATTAATAGAGATACAAAATCATTTATATAACCTGACGGCTTCTGTATAAGAAGCTTCGTGATAATTTTATTAAACTCATTAACTAAGAAATCTCTTATGGTCACGACCCAGTTAATAGATGAGAACTCATATATATTATTTACAATAATAAGGAGCCTTCTTAAGAGGAGAAAATAAACATGACAATTAAAAAAATGATAAATGTCTTTAACATAATGGAAGGGTCAATTGACTTGTTTATTTATATAATTTCACTCTTAATATACATTTTATATGTATATTGTAAGTGGCTTGCTCTGCTAGTAAATCTCAACACCTTTGTTTGACAATCTTGTAAGTAGAGCCACTTCATATAAGGTGAATTTTATCTCATGATGCTTGATAATAAAACATTATTGAGGAATATTCAAAAATTTAAGCAGCTCGAATATTAGTGGAACATTCTGCTGGAATGGTGGGAACTTCAGAAATTGATAGATGGTTAATCTCTTCAAGGTGTCCTCGACATCCTTATTTACTATCATGACGAAAGAGTCGCAAATAGTTCTAAAACTTGATGCATAACAACAATAAGTAATAGGTCGATGATACATTTGCAGACATCAGAGAAAAATACGTAGTAAATATGTAAAAAAATATGCAGTAAATGCGTGAAAAAGATACACAAAATAAATAAAAATAACTCATAAAATTTTGAAAAATGTGCAACATTATTTAAAAAAGGGAAAACAATTGATACACTGTTGATATAAAGTCGATATCAATGAATGCACAATAAATATACAAATTAATAATCAATTCATATGAAGTTAATACACAATTAGGAAAAGATACAAATGAACAAAAATATCTCATAGAAATTTGAAAATTGTCCAACATAAAATTGGAAATGGAAGACAACGAATACATAGTCGATATAGAGTCAATAACAGTGAATAAACAACAAATACATAGTTCATATGCACTTAATACACAATAAATATATAGTTAATACACAATAAATACACAATTAATACGCATTCATACATAGTAAATACATAGTAAACCCTAAAAATTCTAAATGTTAAACCCTAAAGCCCATTTTGAGAGATAAGCTAAAAGAAGTATCTCTTTGAAGATGAACTAAACAAGAATTATGGACAGACCTTATTGGTGGATGATGAACTTAGCACCTGAATGCAATTGAATAATTAATCGTCTAGAATATTGAAGCAAAAAGTGAACAATGAATGTCAAAGATGAAAAGTGAATGCGACGATGCATAATAAACAGGTTTTGAGGCTTTTGATCTCCTGCGAATTCAAAATTTTCTTCTCCGAGTCGGTTGGGCTAACAAGAAAAAAATAAAAGACAAAATTTATATTTAATATCCACTTATCCAGTCCACGTGTCACAATTTCATTGGAATTTGGACGCAGAGCTACGCCCAGACTCTGCACTGATACTTGACATCAACACGTAGGCCAACTCTTATTTTTACCATAAAAATTGGCTCTCATATTGCTAACAAACCTAACAAATGCTGTCACCACCGAGGCAACACGAGAACACTTCCTCGACTGCTTTGCATATTTATTCTCGAATTATGAGGAATGATATCATTTGTAACTCATGAATTGCATTAGTTAAATCATTTCAACTAAATTAACCCTATAATTTTTTCCTTTTTTTAACTTTTCATATAAAGTGTCATGTGAGTAATTTTCAATTTAAATATTTATATATATCGGAGATTTTTTATAGGATGTTGAGATAATAAAATTTTTTATCACCTTTAATATTTCATAATGTAACATTAACAATTATCTTAAAATTATTACACTAATAATATCTTTTTTTTATTCCCAAATTTATCTGTTTCTCTCAATTTTTTTGTTAAACAACATAAATTTTATAGACATTTAAAATTGTTTTGAGAAGTGTCAATTTGTAGGAACGGGGTATCTACCGTTACTATTCTAAAGGAAGTGTTTGACAGCATAATTAATCCATTTGCGGAATCTAACAAGGCCACCGACCAGCATCGGACCCACTCTTGCTTTATCCCACTAAAGAGAGTAGACTATAATAGAGGAGATTCGAATCGAAATTTCTAATAGTGCTCTCTCACCAACCACACGAGATTTCGAACAATTATTACGTCATCCGACCGGATGCAGAGGAACATCCGGTTGTAGGCAAAATCGCGCCTATACCGAGGTGTACCGAGTTAAAAACTAGGTACAGCTCGGTACAGACACGATTTTAACTACAATAGGATGTTCCTCTGCATCTTACACCAGACGAAATAGAAGTTCCGAGATCGTGGGTGATATTAGTGATTACACACATGTTTTTATAATACCATCGTGGTCTCGAAGTTGAAAAGCTATTTCATGTTTCAACCGTAAGCTCGGAGAGGTAGACGTAGGATTCCCCAAATGGCCTCCCAATCTCTCCTGAATCTGGGGACGAAGATCGTCGCTGTCGGCCGCAACTATGCCGCCCACGCCAAGGAGCTCGGCAACGCTGTTCCCAAGGTCTTCCTACCTTAGTCCATAAACCCTAGGCATTACACAACATCTCTCTCTCTCTCTCTCTCTCTCTCTCTCTCTCTCTCACCCATACATATATCCACTCAACCATTTACGTTAGATCACCAATTTTGTCACTGGCGATGGATTTGCAGGAGCCGGTGCTGTTTTTGAAGCCGACCTCGTCTTATCTCCAGAACGGAGGTACCATCGAGGTCCCTACCCCTTTGGAGTCGCTCGATCACGAGGTCGAGCTCGCCGTTGTCATCAGTCAGAAGGCTCGCGATGTTTCCGAAACTGGGGCCATGGATTTTGTTGGAGGTACTTTTCATTCCATAGTCAAGATGCTCTGCTGAAAAGACGCTGAATTTTTTATTCATATTTCTGGGCGAACGTTGAACGGTTTATAAGTGGATTATCCTTGGAGTATGAAAATCGGAGGTCTCGTTGGATAATGGATCCGCATCGCAGTTTCTTGAGTGAATAAAAAAGGGTATAAGCTTAAATTTCATTTGGAAAAGAAACATTGGCAGGGCATTGGTAGAATCTTATTCACAGAATGAAGAAGTGCAAAAAGTGAAGCGGTAGAGGATTTGGATGACTGAGGTTACAGGTAATTGAAACAAGAGAATGTTAAAGTGATGCAGAGGCGGTATTGTTTTGTTCTTGATGCTGCCTTGGTTGAGAGAGAAAAAGAGTTGGTCTTGGGGTAGTGGGGAAGCTCGTGAATGAGAGAGATAAAGAGAGAGCAGTAAAAGAGAGGAGAGAAAGACAAGAACCCAGATCGGCTAATGTGTACTCTCCCTTTGAAAAAATTTCAGCCCTTTGAATAATCATTCATTAATGCTGTATTCATGGAAAAACTTTTTCATTTAGCCCCCTATTTATAATGGTTCAAGTAATGAGGAAACAAACAAATAAAGAAAGACATTAAGAGGGATTGTCCAAGAAGGAAATGTCTTCATGGTCCCTCTTAAATAAAGAACGCTTTGCCGATCTTTCATGCAATATTAAAATATAAAACAGACTGTAGTAGTCTTTGGATGATTGTGCAGTGCATCAATTTGCAAGGGTTGTGATGAACTTTTCCTTGAAGAGTTGAATAAGCACATATCTTTATGTTCTTTGGTGTTCATGAAGGAGATAATAGAGAGACAGACTTATGTAGTGCTTTCAATTCTCCTAGAAGTAGATAGGCGGTGTATTATGAAGGATGTAGTGATAATGAGATATTCTTGCTATCATGAGAGTTGGCTCGAGTTTAGGCTGGGTTGAGGCTTACATCTATTGGAAGACCTATAAGTGATACATACAACCTTGGGGTTGTATGGAGAAGGAACGCCTAATAATGGTTATTACGACTGCACCCTATAGATAAGGTGATGTGAGTAATTGAATTTTCTTGGTTGATTTTATGCATGCCATATTAATTGAGTTGGAGTTTATATTCATTAGAAGGCCCATAAGTGAGACTTAAAAACTTCGAGGATAAGGAAAGTTTATTGTCTTAGCACCTTACCCTATAGGTAAGGTGTCCTGAGTAGTTAAATTGGCTTGATTTTGATTTTTGACATACTGCACATTTTAACGTCTATAGTGATGCATTAACTATAGGATCATTAGATCAATTGGGAGATAAGAAAATCAAAATAAGGTACTTGGCTCATCTGTCAGATTAATTGAGTTGAGTCAACATTAAATGTGTCTAAGTTAGGATCATGAGGGTATTATAATAATTTAGTTCTTGAGATGGTACTTGGGTGATTTGTTATCCGCAAGAGGACACTAAAGTTCTCTTGGGTCACCCTAAGGATCTACTAAAATCCCTTGTTTTAAGATAAGATCATTTAGAATTCAAGAGTTTAGTTGCACATAGTTTGACGCATCAACACATTCATTAATTCATTGGTACCATTGTTGATGTTGGTGCAAACACTAGGTATGGGCATGATGCTTCTTTTTCCCTTGAACACCTTTTGAATTGTTTGGAGCTGCATCACACTTTTTAAGAAAAAAATAAATATTTAGGGTATTGCATAGAGGTTGTTTTATCTCATATTTTTTAGTATATGAACAATTTGTTAGATTTGGAATGTATGAAATTGGCATAAATTTTAGAAGTTATTTATTTTATAGGTTTGGTGAAAAGCTACTTCTCAAAGCAAAGAAACATATTAGAGTCCAACGAGAATTGAATAGAAGTTGGACATGTTATACGCTAAAACATTTATATAAAAATTTACAACAAGGAGCTATTCTATAATTATATATGTATTTTTGGCATGGCCTACTATGTAATTAAAAAAAAACCAATAGTTGATTGTTTACTTTTAGTCTGTCAAAAGCAAGAGGAGACTGTCCTTCCATGGTCGGACAACCAATCGTCTCATATGTGTTGAGATGCATTTTCATGATCTCTTAACTGGTGGGATTTTAATTATTATTTTTTTGTCACCATTAATAGGCAAAACTCACATACTTTGGAAAAGAGAATGAGATGTATTATAATTACGATGGTGTTTTTTTTTACTGTAAGAAAGAAAGAATTGTTAATAAACAATATCTCCTTATAATTTTTGTTTATTTTTTTAGATCAGCACAAGTTATATGCCAACAAGTGTCATAGTGGAGCATAACATGATTTACACTATAGGAAAGCCTACAAAGCTCACCCTAATATATGCCATAATGGGTTCAGGCACTATTTATTCCTTGGATGTTCAAGGCGTGTACATTAATCAAATTTTCAAGTGGACATCATCTTATAAGTTTTGTTAGTTTTCTCATGTCTATAAGGCCATGAGGCTCATTCTAGCTGATGTTCTCGTTGGGGCTGTGCATGATTTATGTTAAAGGAAAGGCTATAAGGCTCACCTTAATTGTTGTCATGGTGGTGTGATACATGATTTACACTACAGGGTTTCATGAAAAAGAGTTAGCTCATGAAGGTCATACCTATTATCATTTCAAAATTAGTGTCATGTGCTATTAAATAGTTGTATTAAGATTATAGTGAGTAGTAAAGGATGGGCATAATTTCTGATATAGGTTTTCTAGCAAGATATAGAACACAAAAGAGGGAGAATGGGAATAGAGCAATGGGTGCAGAGTTGTAAGGTAAGTCGAGATAGAGAACGAGTAGAACATGTGACTGAGAAAATTTGAGCGAGAACTCGGAGATAAGTGTCTTTGGGTTAAATTCACAAATAGGAGGGCACACTATATTGAGATGGTTGTTTGTCTTAGCTACAAGTGAGTAGTAAAGTGGGATATAAAGTCAAGCGTGAGGGATAGAGTTGGTGCTAGGGGTGAGTTCAATAGTGCATGTGTCGAGCAGGAGGCATGAGTAATTGGAGGAGGCATGCGAATGATGGGAAATTGAGTGGAAAAGTTTGGCAATTGTATGAGAAAGAAACAACGAGAAAAGAGAGACATATTGAACGCCAGAGAAAGAGCTGTGATTGTGTTAGGGTGAGAGCAATAGGTTGTTAAGATAGTTGCTATTTGCATGCATTACATTTTTGGCAACTTATAAAGTTTTGATGATTTCAAACATTATTGTTCAAATGTGTAGTTATCTCCTAACAATTTTGGAAAAATTGTATTTGCTCTTGTGTATACTAACATTTCAGGGAAAGAACTCCAGACTACAAGGCTTCAAATTAAAATCAGCATGAGATACCTTGAAAATTTTGAAGCTTGCACTTTGCTTAGAAATCAAATTGAAAGGGAGTGATTGTAACTTGAGTGAATAAAAACATGCACACACAAATAAGGAGATCATATTAAATTTGTGTTGATCGTACAGGACGATTTTTGTTCGTACTGGACGATCAGACAGTTATCTCCTATAGAGCATATGGAACGAATAGAAATTTGCTCGAAAAATTTTCTAAGTCCTATTCGTCCAAGACGAAATTAATTTTCGTACAGTACGATTAGCTCTCTGTAAAATTTTCGTCCAGACGAAATTAATTTTCGTACAGTACGATTGGCTCTCTGTAAAATTTTCGTCCAGACGAAATTAATTTTCGTACAGTACGATTGGCTCTCTGTAAAATTTTCGTCCAGACGAAATTAATTTTCGTACAGTACGATTGGCTCTCTGTAAAATTTTCGTCCAGACGAAATTAATTATCGTCCAAACGATTAACCGACTTAGGACAGTTTTCAGCAGTTTCTAGATTCGACCTTGTAATAACCGTTCGTACTGGACGAACCTAGTTCGTACAGGACGATCAGCTGTACGAAGACACTTCGTACACATATTCAAATAGGGTCGTTTCAGATCGTTTAAGTAAAATCGTCCAGGACGATCCACGATCGTACAAGACGATCCACTGCGTACAGAATTGAAAACTTGCAGTTTTTTGGGCGGTTTTTCTTGTCTTTTGTATAAATAGCCCAAATTAGACTGCCACCCAATCTTTTTGTCATTTGATCTTCGTGCCTCTTGAGAGAATAGCCAAGGAGAGAAGTGAAGAGAGCATTCAAGGGAGGATTCCTACCATAGAAGCAAGAAGGCTTCACTTGGATTTCAAAGGTAAGAGTCTCTACTTGTGAATTGGGATTACTTCACTCTTTTCTTTCTTCCTTCTAGATTCTTGTGAGAAGATCTGTCAAGGAGATCCGGTTCTCTGCCGACACTTGGAGAGTGTGAAAGGACGAAGGGTTCTCTGCCCACACTAGGAGAGTGTGAAAGGACGAAGGGTTCTCTGCCTACACTAGGAGAGTGTGAAAGGACGAAGGGTTCTCTGCCCACACTAGGAGAGTGTGAAAGGACGGACGGTTCTCTGTCAACACTGGGTATTGTGTAAAAGGACGGACGGTTCTCTGCCGCACCGGGGAGTGGTGAAAAGAGTGTGTTGTAAAGGCTTCTCCGCCTTGCTGTGGGTGCAAAAGGAGAGTCACTATTGGTATTAGTGCAATACTCAGAGAGTGCCTCTGAGGAGTGGATGTAGGTCTGGTTATAGACCGAACCACTATAAATCTGGTGTCATTTACTTTACTGTTTTTACATTTCCGCACTTTCTATTTCAGTTTTAAAAACTCTGTGGTTGAAAAATCTTTTTCTACAAAATAAAAAAAAAAAGGTCTTAAATTTTAATTTTTTAAACTACCAATTCACCCCCCCTCTTGGTAGCCTTGGGACACTCACTTAGGCTTAACAACCTAATTACTAGACTCAACATAGGTCACACATTGTGGGAAAATGTAGGGGAGGTGAGATCCTGGTTAATATGCGTGTGGGTATCTCACGATGTGGCTAAGTGCCACAAGTATTTATTGGCATATGAGAAGGGTCGTGGGCATGGAGAAACATGGCTATGATATGTGGGTATGTTGTTTTTTCTTATTCTTTACTTTTTCCCATTTGTGTTGTGGTGTTTCTGTATGTTTATATATATATTAGAGCAGAATTCTTAAAACTAGTTTACGAGCTTAATTTATGGAATACTATGCTTATTTCTTACAGAATTAGGTTTTTCTCATGAATATTGAGGGTGATTTGGTTCAAATGGTAAAATATCAATTAGGTTTTTAAATATGAAGAGGCATATGTTGAAAAATCCATCAGATTACTCAATTGACTAAACAAGAACTTCTAATTAAATCTAAGGAGTAGAAGCTTTGCCCTTGAAGATAAAAGATATATTTTACATAAACAATATTGCAATTGTGATAATGATGCTCTGACATTTTGAGAAGGAAATCAAAGGGATTGATATATTCATAGTTGTTTATGCTTTCTTTGAAACGGAGAAAAATTAGTCCACAAACATGGTACAAGTTAAATTATCTTGCATTTAAGCAAATCTTATGAAGTGGCTTGGCAAGAGGATAGGATTACAACTATAATGTCTCTTGTAGTCTATAGTAAAGGATTGAGTCATGAACTTGCATCAACCATTATTAATGATTTAGCAATGGATAGTGTCGATTAATCACACTTGTGTTTGTAGGCGCTTGAACATTTATCTAAAAGTTTTGGTTATGCTTTCTTCCTAAGTTTAAACTTTTGTAGTTATTGGTAACGCCAAGTGGCCATAAATTCAAATCCCTAGTGTTGTTATGGGGTGCCAAGTGGGAGAGAATAATGGAGGACTTTCAAGATGATATAGGATACAATGTAATGTCTGTTGAAGTTCATGTTGGATAACTGAGTCATAGGTTGGATGAGTGAATAGCTGGAGCTTCGTAAGCATAGGTTGGTCGTGTCAACTCCATTAAGTATTTGCTTTGGAATAGTTTGTAGTGCAAGTGGTCCTGCATCACTTTAGTGGCATGCGTTGAAACAGAGGAATGTGACAAAAGTTGACCTAGAGTTGCTTAAGTATCTTGGAATCCTGTGATCCTTATACTCAGTGGGTTTTTGATAGGAAGTGCTTGCAAAAATTTATGGAAAGCTTTGGCTGAAATCTGATTTTAGCAATTTCAGAAAATCCAGAATAAAACATACGAACACTTTTTTTATTGAAAGTTTTATGAAAAAAAAAAAGATAAGATACAAGTGGATCTTCAATTGGAGAGGAAGATCCGGCTCTCCCAAATCTCTAGCTGTGGGCTAGAGCCCACATACCCTAAGAACAATCTAATTTCAGCAAACAACATCTATCCCTAACCCTAGGAAAATCACCTATTGAAAGCAAACAATAAACATTAAATACCCAAATAACCCTCCCCCAATTCCCTTATATTTCCTTAATTATTTTTCTCCCAAACCATCTCTCAAGTCAGCCCCTAAATATGTCATCGTCAATTAGGAAACATTTCCTAATTATTTTCCTCCCAAATCAACTTTCAAATATGCCCATAACTCTATCATCTTGAATTATGAAACATTTTCTAATTAATCACTTTCAAATCACCCCCAAATCAGCCCCCAAATCCGCCTTATTTAATTAGGAAATATTTCCTAATTAATCCCCTCCAAATCAGCCCATAAATATGCCCTGTTCAATTAAGAAATGTTTCCTAATTAATCAACCCCAAATATGCTCTCTTTAATTAGGAAACATCGCCTAATTAGTTTTCTTTGATTAAAAACCTTCCTAAATAACCCCCTCTTGATTAGAAAACTTCTTAATTCCCTCACAATCAAATCAGCTGGTCCATCAATACTCCCCTCCCAAAGTGCTACATTGTCCTCAAGGTGTAACGAACGAATCTGCTGCTGAAGCACTTAACTAATACCACTGTACTGAAAAATGGACTGACACTAGGTCAAACGATCCTTGCCTTGAGCATCTCCTTGTTTAATCTCTCAATCTCTTAATTTTGGATTTGGGGATGACGGTATAGACGAACATTGATAGGTGAGACTCCTTCCTTTAAGACGATAATATATTCACGTTCCCGCGAAGGATTCAACCCTTAAACTTGCTGTAACACCTCTTGATACTATTGTAGGATTGGTAGAATCATGTTTGGTGCTTCTATCTTGTCCCCATCTTTTTCTCCTTCCAAATTATGCAGCTCCACTAAAAGTTTCACACCTTCACGATTTCCTCTCCTTGGAAATGGCTCCAAAAATGGCATCCCGTCTTCTTCCCCCACTATTTTCACATCCTGATTCTCCCTTATTATCCCTATATTAGGGTTACTCTCATTTTCTTGTCTGGTCAACGATGCTCTTACCTCCAATGTTGTCGGTTTGGTTTGGCCCTCAAGCAGCTTCTTTATCATCTCCCCCATGATAACAAATTTTTCATCAATCTTCTCATGGATGGCTGAAAATAACTTTTTGAAATCTGAAAATTTTTCTTCGCTATCTGATTTTAATTGTCCAATCTCGCCTTCCAATACGTTTACTTTTCTTTCGGTCATGGGTGCTCGGATCGAACAACTCTGATACCAATTTGATAGGAAGTGCTTGCAGAAATTTAGGAAAAGCCTTGGATGAAATCTGATTTCAGCAAATTCCGAAAACCAATGATAAGAAAATCAAGAATAAAACACACAAACGCGCTTTTTTATTGAAAGTTTTATGAAAGAAAAGACAAGATACAAGTGGATCTTTAATTGAAAAGGGAGATCCGACTCTCCCAAATCTCTAGCCGTTGGCTAGAGCCCAAACACCCAAAGAACAATATAATTTAAGCAAACAACACCTATTCCTAACCCTAGGAAAATCACCTATTTAAAGCAAACAATAAATAATAAATACCCAAACAGCCTTGCCCCAATTTCCTCCTATTTCCTTAATTATTTTCCTCCCAAATCAGCTCTCAGATCAACCACTAAATCTGTCATCTTCAATTAGGAAACATTTCCTAATTATTTTCCTCCCAATAAGCTCTCAAATTAGCCCATAAATATGTCATTTTCAATTAAGAAACATTTCATGATTAATCCCCTCCAAATCAGCCCCCAAAAATATTTCCCAATTAATCCCTTCCAAATCAGCCCTTAAATCTATCATCTTCAATTAAGAAATATTTCCTAATTAATCAGCCTGCAAATATGCTCTCTTCAATTAGGAAATATCTCCCAATTAATTTTCTTTAATTAAGAACCTTCCTAAATAGCTCCTTCTTGATTAGGAAACTTCTTAATTCCCTCACAATCAAATTAATTGGTCCATTAGTTTTCTTAGACTATGAATAATGTTTTAAGAGAATTAGAGAAGAAGTTTAACCTTAATCATCTCATATCTGTGGAACAATCAACAATTATTTAGTAGCCTTGAAGTTGAAAACTGATACCAATTAACTTTTAGGGCTCTTTCCAAAATGCTCTTCAAAGTAAGGCATCAAATTGACTAAAAGTGAAGAGTGATGAGGAAGAAATAGGGTTGTATTGGTTAGTATTTGAGGAAACCTCCAATCTCTTATATATATTATTGGTGAATGCCGCCATTAAATAGCGCATATAGCTTGTAACTATGCATAAAGGCATATTTACAATCTCTTATAATTTATGGTCAAAATTAAATGCTTGATGTGGCTGGGATACGGACAATTGTATTTGTGACCCATTCCTTAATACAGAAATCAGAAGAAATTAAATACAAAACAAATAAGCAATACAATTTGTGCATATAACGTGTGGGTACACACAAATTTGTCAACTCCAATAACTTCTAGAGAGCCAGCTCAAACTAGATTTATCTTTATCATCCAGCAATGTAATTAGCTAACAGATTGACTGAAAATCATTAGTTTTGTCTTCCATTGTGACAGAAAGCTCGAGTGGTTATTGATCCTCAAACACATTTTGAAGCTGATGAAACTAAAGTGAAGGACACTTATTTTTTTTTGTGTTAGGATCACTCAGGCACCGTGTAAACGTTTTCTTTGATGGGATAATAGATGTGATGCCGCATCTTAAGCAACATGAATTTAATTTCCAATTGTGAATAACTACTAAGATAGACTACCACGTTTGGAAGCTATATTATTGGTAATGATTTGCAAACTTGCCAATTGCCATTTTCCGTTGCCCCTTTTAACATAAATGAAGGTAATGACATACCATAATGGAGTGGAGATCATGGCTAGATTAAGACTCATACTTAATGTGTTGCTTGTAATCTAATCATTGATAGATGTGGGTAAGATCAATAACGAACTAGAGTGCAATAGGCCACTGTAATTAAAGGAAAGCATGTAACCAAAGATTGATAAAGAAGAAATGAATGGAAAGGAGTTTCTGGTACAAATCTTATAACCTCCCACATCATCTCCTTGGGAAGAGAAGGATCAACAGCCGAATATCCTTGGGAAGGTGGGTTTTGCTTAGCATTATGGGGATGAATTTATGGTGAAAATGATGGTTGATTATGAGTAAAAGATGAATCTTGATCCAACTAAACGGGCTGATTTAATTAACTTATTCTACAAATTAGGTACTCTTTATATCCCACTGGTTGGATCAAATCATTATATTTAATTTACGCAAGTTATTCCCTAATCGAACAGTAAATTATGGATGCAATATTTAGGCTGCGTGCATGCACTGACTGAATATTTTTGTTTGAATAATTTGTTTCAAAATTCATAGAAACATATTTGAATCCTTAAGCCATTTTAGTATGATTGCTACAAAACTTAAGCCAGCAAAATATTTTTTGATGAAAGGTTTGCCAAATAAAGGATTCTTATAACAATTGATCATAAACTCCATTTTGTAGAGTCCTAATTAGCTATACAGGAATTAGCAGTTATATGATTCTCCATCGAGTTCGTTTCATTTATTTGACTTTTAATGCTTCAGGTTATGCTCTTGCATTGGATATGACCGCAAGGGAGATTCAATCTTCTGCAAAGGTGAGAAGTTTCACCATTGATTTTCTTTTGCACTAGCTTTTTAGGAATTTTTTTTTCTTCTTATCAAACATATTGACTATGATTATGTTTGTTATTCATGAACTTAACTTTAATTGACATTGCGTTACACTCATTTTTTTCATTTATGTTTTTATTTGATTTCCCGAAATACAATAAAGTTTTTTTTTGTAGATGTGCAATCCTTTTCTAATGAAGATTTGTCGAATACTATTGTCCTCCATTTATTTTAGCGTCCTGCATGCTGTGGAATGATATGGTCAACTGGATTAGACATGAACAGATCTAAATTCAAGTTCTCAAATCAACACAAATTAAATTACTTCGAAGAATGGCAACAAATTCCATATATACAATGCATTTCTAAATAAGTAGTTTGTATATAAAAAAAAAGTGATATAACTGTATTAATAAGCCAGTTTCATATTTACGGAGGTGTCAACATCAGGATGTGAATAATTGCGTTTGTGATGGTTCCTTAGTACAAGTGCTTGTTAAGAATTTATTATTTAAAGATGGTCATATTATTTATTAGATGCTTAGCCTATTTTTATCTTCAAATGAAATTCTTCATCTCTGCTTTGATTGGTTATGCACGTATGTATCTTGTGCATGCATGAGCCTTCAACAAAAGATGCCGCTTGTCTGGATGAACTATACGGCGATTAAATATTTGAATGATGGGACAACATTCGTTCAAAGCATGTACGAGCATTGTTTTGATACAAAGGCCTCTTTTCTAGCTTTGATATGATTGTCTTTTCTTTTTTGAAACCTTGATTTACATCATCTGCAAAAATAATTGCGGTTGTGCTGTTCTTTATATGTTACGTTTCTATCTTTGGCGTTTGGCATAGCTTCATGCTGCTTCTGCTTCCTTGAATGGTAAAAAGCAGTTTTAGGATGTTTAGTGCAATAGTTGTGAGAAAGTCTTTTTGTATGAGACCTATAGAATAGCTTTCTTAGAACGTTGTCTGAGGTAGTTTCCAATAAAACTTTTAAGAATTTCTTTTTATTTGATAAAAATTAATTAATTATCTTTATTATGTATATACTACGTAAGATTAGGTTATTATTTAATAATTATATGAAATTTATAATAAATTAATAATATTCATTTTTATCATTCAATAACTTGTATCAGTGCCATAGAAGAAGTTTTTTTTCCAAACAGGCACACACCTCTTACTTTACCTTTTAAAGAAAATTTAATATGATCTTACTAAACGATTGTAAGCTTTACAGCACAACATAACACAAAAACAACGACATTATATGAACTCTTAGTCCGTATACTGCCCCAATCATTTTTTAAGAATATCATTGTTATCATATTTCTCTTAGTAGCTCTACAGTACTATGATAAAACATCTGATTGAGAGTTGAAATTTGTTTCTTGAATTTCTCACGTGCTTCGCACTAATCACGGTTCAGACATGAATTAAGCATGCTAAATTTCGTGAGTGTAACAGTTGGCTCCGTATAATAATTCTATATTATTTATTTCATGCTATTTACATATCTAATATTCAAAATATTAATATTATATGTCTATCATCCATAGAACAAATTTGGGTTCATGAAATGAAATATTAAAATTTATAGGATGATATTAATGATAGAAATGAATTATAGGAGTGGTATATTAGATATTAAAGTTGTATATGGGTGGTAGGCATGTAATATTAATATTTTGGGTGTTAGATATATAAGTATCATGAAATAAGTGGTATGTATGTAAAATTCCCATTATTTATTTGTTGCGCTTCGTTGTATATAATGCAATTTCACGGTTATCTTGAAAATTAAATATCATGAAATTCAGTTCTCATAGCTGTCTGTATGTATTGAATCATGAGTGTAACAGTTAGCATCGACCTTTTCTGTTAAAATGAAGGTGCTTCACTCCAGGGAAGACTATGAATGACTTTTCATTCTTGTTTTTATTAAACCTTTAATAGAAATCCTAACTCGTTCTCCTCACATTTTGTCAATGCTTTTCCTTCCCATCCTTTATGCTTTAAACTGACTTTTCTTTTTTCACTGCCTATTTGAGTTGATTCCTATGAGTTTGAATTATACTTGCCCAATGTTGTACTATACAATTAATTTTTTGACATTTGTATTAGTATCCTTGCCAAGCGTGCATCTTCAACTCTGATGATCTGATCTGATTTGATACTTGTTTATCATCTTTTGTGTAGTCTGCAGGCCTTCCTTGGACGGTAGCTAAAGGGCAGGACACATTCACCCCAATAAGCGCTGTTGTAAGAAATTATGACTTTTGACCTTTTCTTGTTAACGTGTTATAAGATTAACTAAAGATATCATTCCAAGGTTTAGTTTCGAGGCACAAATCATTCATGCTTAGTGGGCTAAGATGTCCATCATCTTCTTCATGTATAGTTTAACTTTAGTTTAGTCTTTATTCACTAATTTTAGGCAAGTTATTTTTTTGCTGCTGTTATTCTTTTATGTCTTCCAACTTGATTCTATCTATGCGTCTTTATTTTCTGCTCTGCTTAATCCTATCTTCTAAAGCATTATCCTCACTAAATAGCTTCATCATCCCTACCCTTACTACTGATGTTTGATTTATGATTACTTGTTCTCTGTTCACTCTCATTGAGTGCTCATGTTATTAACTTTAATACAATATATTCGCAGTATTGGATCATATTTTGCCCTATTTTGTGAATGTTTAACTCATCTAAATTTATTTTGCATTGTGCTACTCTCACATCTTTTCACATATGAGTTTCTCATTTTGAATATAAATATTTATCCAAAACTGATTTTGTTAGAGGTATTTTGGCATCACTTCCTGAAGCAAGTAGTGTGCAAAGATAATCATTGACTATGTTTGCATTGGATCAAAGTTGTTCGATGGCTGTGCAGTTGAAAGCATGGAACTTGACCTAATCGGTTAAACTAGTTATTTTTAAGTTCATCTCTTTTATCTTCAGATAAACTGTCAGCGATAATTTTAATTTTTAAGTTCATTTTTCTTTCTGTAACCTGATTTATTTTCTTTTATAGCTACCAAAATCTATGATCATGGACCCTGACAATCTGGAACTGTGGTTGAAGGTACTTGTTTCACTTTTCTATGCTTCATTTTCCATCCGAGAAGACCGAAAATATGCTTCTTGCAGGTTTCCAATTTAGTTAAAGCTTTCATGCTTGCCTTTCTTTAGGTGGATGATGAAATCAGGCAAAAAGGCTCAACAAGAGATATGATATTTAAGATTCCTTTCCTGATCAGTCATATAAGTTCTATCATGACTCTGATGGAAGGAGATGTTATATTAACTGGTAAGTTATTTGATAAATTATAGTGAGCAGAGGCTATGCATATATAAGTAGAAATGGAAAATTGAGTTTGTTAAATTGGAATGATATACTTCTTTGCGATCCAAGAAGATGTTGGCGCCTTTAGAGTAGGTGTGAACTCTTAAGTGAAATTAAAGAGATAGAGAGGAAGAGAAAATTAGAAAATTATTCATTCATATTTCATACCCTTTTGCTTACAATAGGGGCCTATTTATACCATGCTTTTAAAAATTGGATCAAACCCGTTGGTTTGACTGGTTCAACCTTGAACTGATCATATGGCCGATCCAATTCATTAAGTAAATTGTCCAGATCGTAACCGGTTCAATGAACAATTTAATAATTAATTAATAAATTAATTTAATATATTTAGAATAAAAAATTAACTTCAAATTAATTAAAATTAAATTATTTTAATTTTTAATAATCATTAAATTCCTAAAAAATTATTTGCCAAAGAAATTTCAACTATGTATTTCATATGACTTCACCACTCCATGTGAATTGTTACTACATATAAACACAAAAAAAAATAATATAAACAACACAGAGGAAATTACTAAGTGATGTAAGACTAAATAAGTTGAATATCTTAAAAATGTACAACATACACTATATTTTTAAACAAAAATTTAAATAAATTTTTATAATGTAAATAATATTTATTTATTTTAGTTAATTTATTTATTCATTTGTTATTAATAAATTATCTAATATGAATAATTTATAGATATAAATTTATAATATGAATTTAATACATAATTTATAGGTATAATCATATCTAAACATATAACATAATATAATAATGGTTTGTATTTAATTTATGATTTTTTATGTGAATTAAATTTATGTTAAATGTGAATTAAATTTAAATATTGAAGATATTTAAAATTAAAATTACAAAAGATATTATTAATGTTTGAATTCAGTTTATTTTTTTGTCAAAATTTTATATTATTATATGATTATTACATTATTATTAATTTGTGCTACTACATGGATATGGTCTACCTAATACATACCTTAAAATAAAATAGATAGACCCGATCTACCTCAACTAAAAATCATAAAAATAAACTAAAATGCTCATTACATATTTGTAGACCAACTTTTATGTTGCCAATAATGATTGTTGTTGAGTTTTTTTCTTCTTTGGTAGACTTTCATGATTATTGGTTGGTCCTTCATGTTGGTAGCCCATTCTTCACAATTTTCTTTTATAATTTTAGGATCCAATCCTGGCCGTGGGATCGAGTAAGGACGGCTATGATTTAATAGAGATCGGCGTGATCCTAGTGAGCTTCCCATGGTGTGGGATCAAGTGTCAAGGGATGACTGAGATTTTTTTAATAATAGAATATGCTAAGAGAGCATAAGAAATCACATCAACAAATCCATGCTTTTGAGGAGCCTTGGTTACACCCTTAGGCCTGTCCCTAGCCAGCCCATAACTCCTTCGCAACTTCTCAATGAATTCTTCCTCAATTTCTTCATTTTTAGCAGCAACAACACCTTCATAATTGTTGTCAAACACTTTTATTTCTACATGATGTTGTTGTCTTGAAGTAGAACTAGCCCTTGAACACCTTCTAATAGTTGTAGGAACATCTGTTTCATCCATAGGAACCGACAGAACCCTTTTAGGAATAAGATTAGCCATCTCATGTTCATGAGAAGTGACATCCCTGCTGATTATGCACCTAAGATAGTCTTCGTTCCACTCACCAAAGTCTATAGCCCTTCATATTTTCAGGATTGCCTATAAAAATGCATTTGATAGCCCTTGGTTCCAGCTTTTCTTACTTGATGCGAGCATATGCTATACATCCAAACACCCTCAACTCCTTGTAACATGCTAGCTATCCACTCCACATCTCTTGAAGAGTTTTGAAGTCAATTGCACTTGAAGCACATCTATTGATAAGGAATGTAGTTGTGCTAACTACTTCTACCCAAAATAACTTAGAAGGCCTTGCAGTGTCCAATATACACCTCACCCTCTCTAGAATGGTCCTAGTGAACCTTTCGGCCAACCCATTCTATTGTGGAGTGTCTCACAATTAGGTGTTTTGCTATGTTATGCACCTTGCAAAACTCCTTGAACTCATTGGAGAAAAACTCTAATCCATTATTAGTTCTAAGCTTTTTAACCTTCTTCCCTACTTGATTCTTCACAACCTTCCATTCTGGCTTCATTCTTGCCTTTTAAAAAGAAAATTTAAAGTTTTTTAGAATAATCATCAACTAGAGAAAGAAAGTGCCTTGCTCCTCTATGAGACTCATGCATGCATAGCAAAATGTAAAGAAGAAATTGATGATCTCTGACAATCTCATTCCAATTGGTCATAAACCCCTTCCTTCCTTGACCTAAAATCATAAAAATTCACACAATGAGCTAAAAAGTCCATCATGAAACTAAAGCTCTATCACTACTTTCAATACAAAATAAAATAATCCATATGTATATTCATTTATAGTCAATATTAATCATCATTTAATATAAACAATAAAAATTTTAAAAAATTAATAATTAAATCAATATGATTAGCGAAATCAAAAGAGATCTATCAAATTATTAGACATACGATAAAGAGTAGTATCATCGAACGAATCATGTCAGTATGTTATGCTATATTGTATCAATATTAATGTCAGAATGAGCTATCAATTTGTCAATCATTTTAATGTGCTATCAATAAGATAAATATCATCATGAGTAAAATTATGAAAAGTAAGGCATGACATTCAATATTAATGTGGTGTTTTCTTATGTATATCTGTTATCTATCATAGCTCTCAATTTGTCAATTTTCATTGGTGGTTTTCAATAATCATTTAAAAGTCGTCACCCTCTATCTATCGACATAATTCAGTCAAGTAGTTATTGGCTACAACTAGAATTGCATTACCAACTTTTTATTTAAAGGAAAGCCCGTCGGCACACTCTTATGCGTAGGGTATTATATTTTTAAAGCTAACTCATATTCATTATTGTGTTAAATGTCAGCCTTCCTTGTGTACATTGCAAATGTTATATTTTTTTATGCAATGTAAGTCAATATCACGTACGGAATGCAAAAAATATATAAATACAAAAAAAACTATCAAAATTCTAGACTATGCATTTACTTCAAAAAAAATATATCTTTTAATTTAAACTGTGAAAATTCAATATGTTATAGTCAAAATGTTCATGTTGGCGAGATCTATCATATACAAAAGTTATACGGTGAAAATTTTACTAATATAAACTTATCCTCATTTTTCATATAAATCATTTTGGAGTTTTAAAAATTATAGAAAAATACCCATAAAATAAATCATTATTTAAAAAATATTGGTGAAATCAGTTTGCAAAACAGACACCCGACGGTTCCACAATTTTCACTTGTACCGATAAATGTCATTTTTTTAAGGATTTGAACTAGTGCTCTAAAATTACAAAAAAAAATCATGTAATTAAAATAGTGCAATATAAATACTACGACGAAGACGATTTTCAAATTTGGATTAAAATGACTCTAAAAAAATTTATTTGCTCGAGTCAAATTACAAGCTATTACAGGTTGTCCCCCACAAATTAGCATGTACATAATCCAAAATTCCCTTGGAATCATGTCTTGCATTTGAAAATTTTAGCGTCTTTGCTTTGCCAACTATACAATGCTCACAAAAGTTAATCTCATTCAAGCTCTCAAACACTCCTTGCTGTGTAACTCCTACATTCCTCTTTGGCTAACATGTCCCAACCTTTGGTGCCAAAATATAGTCTCATCCACTCGAGAACTCACCAAGCTAGCTTGTCTACCAAGTATGGTTTTACCTTGCATTGTGTATATCATTTATCCTCACACCTTTGAATATAACAAGTGAACCCTTTACACCTTGAGATTTCCTCCTTCACACTTAAATGAGTAGCCATTTTTGTCAAATTCTCCCAAAGAAATCAGATTTCTTGTAAGTTAAGGTACATATCTCACTTGCTTGAGAACTTTACCAATCCATCATGAAGCTTCAACCGAATGTTGCCTTGCACTTGGATCTTGCATGATTTGTTGTTTCCTAAGAACACCAAACCCCATTCCTTCTTTTTCAACTCTTCAAACCATCCACAATTTGGAAACATGTGGTAAGAGCACCCAGAATCAAGTATCCATTTCTTGTTAGGCTCGATATTTGAGGTTTCAAGGCCATATGAACTTTCATACCCTTCCTCCACACATGAGACATCTCCACTACTCCTTTTCTTTGTTTTGATGTTTGTTCTTCAATTTTGGGCATTGCCTTTTGAAGTGACCTTCCTTGTGACAAAAGAAGCTCTTCACCTTGCCTTTAGACTTGGATATAACATGGTTCTTAGCTTTGGACTCCTTCTTGGGTCTACCTCTCATGACAAGGGCATCAACCGCCCCTTCATGCTTCACCTTAACCCCCCTTTGAATCTCTTTGGAGTTGAGTGCAACCTTGACTTTGACCAAGCAAGAGTCTCTTTCCCATACAAAAAGGTGTTCACAAAATGCTCAAACCTAGAAGGTAATGAGCTTAGCAAAATAATTGCTTGATCTTCATCCTCAATCTTCACTCCCATGCTTTTCAAATCTAAGATAATCGGATTGAATTCATCCAAGTGCTTAGAATCATCCATTTGCAAGATATACAACTTCTTGAGGTAAAGCCTATTGGCTGGAGAGCTTTGAGACATAGAGATCCTAATTTTTCCTAAATCTCTATAGCCGTTCTTTCATTATCAACCTCCCTTAGAACTTCATCTCTTAGGCACACAAGGATTGCACTATGTGCCATATTAAGCACATCCCTGTGCGATCTTTATTATATTCTTAAGATCTCTTCCTCTGATAGGGCTGCATCAAGACCTTGATGGACTAAAAGAGCTTTCATCTTCAACCTCCATAGACTAAAATTATTTAGAGTTGTGAATTTCTCAATTTCAAGCTTAACCATGGATATCATTCCTTCAAAAATGTTGTTGTCCACAGAAAAACAGTCTAGAAAAGGCTATACACCACATGTTGTCCACAAAAACTGTGGTCACATGCCTTCCACCTGTTGTTTTCAATGAACAACCAAAGAAAAGTCTTCCCCGCCGGTTGCCTCTTCTCCTCCAACCGCTGTCCACAAAGAACAACCCAGAAAAAGTCTTCCCCGTCGGTTGCCTCTTCTCCTCCGCTTGATGTCCACAAAGAACAGCACAGGAAAAGTCTTCACCATCAGTTGCCTCTTCTCCTCCCGCTTTCCATGAAGAACAACCCAAGAAAGTCTTCTCCACCGGTTGCCTCTTCTCCTCCACCTATTGCCCCCAAAGAATAGCCAAGGAAAAGTCTTCATTGCCGGCTGCATCTACTCCTCACATGTTTTCCACAAAGAACAGCCCAAGAAAAGTTCCCCGCCGGTTGCCTCTTCTCCTCCATGTGTTGTCCACAAAGAATAGCCTAAGAAAAGTCTTCCCTTCCTGTTGTCTCTTCTCATACTGATGTAAAACGTAAATGTCATTTACTTGCCTAGGTGGCAAGATTAATTAAATCCCAAATCAATTTGGGGAGAGAGAATGGAAATCTGAAATTAAATTTCAGATTAAGTGGAATTGGCGGGATGAATTTGAATTTAAATTCAAATTTAATGGGGAGAATTAAATTGGATGAGAGGGAATTGTGGGAGGTAATTAGGGAGGCTTAATGAGGGGGGCTATTAATAAGATAGGAGAGAGATTATGCCCAATGAGGAGGCCGACCACATAGAGAGAGGGAGGAGATTATTTGTCATAAGTAGAGTGAGGCACACATTACTAATCAAAGATTTAATAAAATATGAATTAAAATTCAGATTTTGAAAGAAAGGAAGGTTTTCAATAATGGGGCTATCAATTAGAATTAATTTGAATTTCAAATTCAAATTGACATCCAATTAATATGAAAGCCTTCAATCAAGGAACTATTTTAGGAAAGTTTTCAATGTCTATTGAAAACAAATTTGAATTTCAAATTTGAAATTCCCAAGAGGGAGGCCGGTGGCTTGGCCGTCCCAAGGAGGCCGGCAGAGCCGCCGGTGGCGGGATTGGCTTGGGGTAGCCGGCGGTGGACTTATGGGGGCCGGTGGAGGGGAATTGGGAGGAAGAGAGTTTGGTTAGGTAGAAAAGAAATAAATTCGGTTTAGGAAAAAGAAAATCCGGAGCTACACACCTCGAGCAACACCTCCAATAGAACTCACAAAGAGATCTACAAGCGCCACTTCCTCAAGAACTCACAAAAAGATCTTGGGAATTTCAGAACTCACAAAGAGATTCTTCCACTTCCTCAAGAACTCACAAAGTGATCTTGGGAATCTCGGAACTCACAAAGAGATCCTTCTCCTCTCATGAACTCACTAAAAGATCAAACAAGTAGAATAAAATTTCATTAACAATTCATCATCCCAATACACAAGAAAGGGCCTCTATATATAGGCCTAAGAAATTAAAACAAGACACATATGCCCCTAAGGCTTACATAGGACGACCCTCTTAAGTGAGGGTAAAAATGGAAAATTTATAATAAAAAATTAAAATTACAAATAAAATATAAGATAACGTGGGACGATGACAACCGTTGATCTTCAGCTCCTCGGATATCCATGGACAGTTGGATGTCCGCATCATTCTCCCGAGGTGAAAAAGAGCTCGATTCCATCGAGTCCGCACCCCATATAACCATGCTCTGATATCAAACTGATGTAAAACGTAAATGCCATTTACTTGCCTAGGTGGCAAGATTGATTAAATCCCAAATCAATTTGGGGAGAGAGAATGGAAATCTGAAATTAAATTTCAGATTAAGTGGAATTGGCGGGATGAATTTGAATTTAAATTCAAATTTAACGGGGAGAATTAAATTGGATGAGAGGGAATTGTGGGAGGTAATTAGGGAGGCTTAATGAGGGGGGCTATTAATGAGATAGGAGAGAGATTATGCCTAATGAGGGGGCCGGCCACATAGAGAGAGGGAGGAGATTATTTGTCATAAGTAGAGTGGGGCCCCACATTACTAATCAAAGATTTAATAAAATCTGAATTAAAATTCAGATTTTGAAAGAAAGGAAAGTTTTCAATAATGGGGCTATCAATTAGAATTAATTTGAATTCCAAATTCAAATTGACATCCAATTAATATGAAAGCCTTAAATCAAGGAACTATTTAAGGAAAGTCTTCAATGCCTCTTGGAAACAAATTTGAATTTCAAATTTGAAATTCCCAAGAGGGAGGCCGATGGCTTGGCCGTCCCAAGGAGGCCGGCAGAGCCGCCGGTGGCGGGATTGGCTTTGGGGTGGTCGGCGGTGGACTTATGGGGGGCCAATGGAGGGGAATTGGGAGGAAGAGAGTTTGGTTAGGTAGAGAAGAAATAAATTCGGTTTAGGAAAAAGAAAATCCGGAGCTACACACCTCGAGCAATACCTCCAATAGAACTCACAAATAGATCTACAAGCGCCACTTCCTCAAGAACTCACAAAGAGATCTTGGGAATATCGAAACTCACAAAGAGATCCTTCCACTTCCTCAAGAACTCACAAAGAGATCTTGGGAATCTCGGAACTCACAAAGAGATCATTCTCCTCTCATGAACTCACTAAGAGATCAAACAAGTAGAATAAAATTTTATTAACAATTCATCATCCCAGTACACAAGAAAGAGCCTCTATATATATGCCTAAGAAACTAAAACAAGACACATATGCCCCTAAGGCTTACATAGGAGACCCTCTTAAGTGAGGGTAAAAATGAAAAATTTATAATAAAAAATTAAAATTACAAATAAAATATAAGATAATGTGGGACGATGACAGCCGTTGATCTTCAGCTCCTCGGATAGCCATGGACGGTTGGATGTCCGCATCACCTACACTCGTTCTCAAAGGACAGCCAAGAAACTTCACCTCTTGGCTGGAATTTTTTTTCTTGATCTCAAGAAACTCCTTCCTTCCTTTCCCTTGATCTTTCTTGACCAAGCTTTGATATCAGTTGTTGAGAAAACAACTTGGAGGAAGAGAGCTTCTTGAATCTACCTTGCTGTTTTGAATGAATCCATCACTGCTTCAATCCTCCAGCAACATCACCTTATTCTCTTTTTTTCACCGGTCACCTGCTGCTGTAGCACCTCATCGAGAGCCAATAGGTTCTCCTCCAGCACAACCTTTCTCCCGCTTGGACCGAGAGCTGCACTTGCCCAGAAAATCCTTTTTTATGCCTGGACCGAGAGCTGCACCTGCTCCCTGGCTACCTCCACTGAGAGAGAGAAGAGAAGGGAGAGAGGGAGAGAGAAGAGCTCACAGATTTTTGAAGAAAAACTTAATTGAAATTTTATTCATTCACTTTCATGTATGTAAACAATACAAGTCATACCTATCTATACTAAAACAACTCAAAGGGACAAAAGAGTAAAATAACATAAAGACTAAATATATAACCAGAATTAATATTTCAAATAAGAACCAACATCTAACAGAAATAATGGAACCTAGAAGTTAATGTATGCTTGGAGGAGAGTCGAGAATTTATAATTGAAGGTTTTGTTGGCAACGCTATTGTTCTTGTAAACAGGTTATTATAGTAGATTGTGGATTAGTGGAGGTGGTAGAATTTGTTCTTGAAACTTGGAGCAGGTGTTGAAGCCTGTGGGTGAATCTTGCGGGTAGGGAGAGCTCAGTGAAGTTTTCTCAGCTGTGGAGGTATTCAGCTAGAATCTGGGAACTGAAGGGCTGTTGCAATTGAAAATCAATAGAAGAAGGCTACTGTTGTGTTGGAATGGCATCAAGAACAGCAGGCCTTGAGTATTATCAGCGCCTGGATGAAGATGGAGAAGTATGATCCGCCGGAGGAAGTTTGACCATTGGATTCTACAAATTGTGGGAGACTGGAGGCTTGTGACTATTGGAAAGGTTGGCTGGCCGACTAGTTTGAAGAGAAGAAATAGTAATCTGGATTTTTTGGACCGTGGAATGAAGAATGCTGGAGAGGAGACCTTTTGCGATGGCATGAGGTCCCCCAAAGGAGAGCTATTATTATGTACGGACACCGGTTGGGAGAACCGTCCGGTTAAGCACTGGGTACCCAGCGGTACCGAGGGGTACCTAGTGCGGGTACCGAGCTCGGTACCCAACAATGGGGTGACGTGGTGCATTTTTATTAGTCTCCGAATGCGCTCCGGACTCCGCATAGAATAATAAATCCCGAAAGGGGGCGAACTACTATGGAGGTGGAAGTATTCCACCTCTTGCTATAAACCTGGACCGGTACAGGGACCGGTCCAACAAATACAACTCAAACAATAGTGATAGGTGGCTCCTCGAAAAATTCAAAATGGGGAGATCATTTTAGTATATGCATCAAATAGTCACTGACAAAGTAGCATCATCAAATAAAAAGTTTAGTATAATAAGCTTTTAAGTATAGTCTTATACTAAGATGAGGGTTAATGAGCCTAACTCATTAGTCACCGACCAAGTGTAAACCTGACATGAATTTCCCATCAACCTCAAAATTAAGGCCGCCCAAGAGAATCTATCAACAATAGAAAAAGAGAGTCGCATAACAAGCACAGAGATCTCATCTTCACTGAAAATGAGCACATATTTGTCTTCATATGCATCAAATAAAAGTTTAGCTAAATTATTTTCCTCGTAATAATTTCACAATCAACTTTATAAAATGCTGTCACTCTTCTCAAGATATTTCTAACGAATTCGAGACCTCTCATCATCCAATGTATCTCAGATTAGATGATTATACACGAGTAAATAGAGAAAGGAAGAAATACAAGTGTGATAAGAAAGCCATTAATTCTCCCTATTACACTTTCCATTCTCATTTCGCTATCTTGTTATTCAATGAAAAACATCTATTCAATATATTTTTTTTCCATGCAGGTACGCCTCCAGGTGTAGGGCCGGTGAAGATTGGCCAAAAGATCACAGCAGGTATTACAGGTTTTATCGATGCCCACTTTGATGTTCAGAGGCGACAAAAGCTTGTCATTTAGAAACTGAAAACATCTATTTAACCACCACCTGCTTCCTTTACCTGTTACACATAACCTGTAATTGCGTCGGTGAGATTTGTTGTCCATAATGAAGTGGATTTTCGTTTGGGACGTAATTTTTATTGATTTTTAAAGTAATTTTTTAAGATAAAAATTAAATATTTTATATTAATTTTTTTTTTTTAAGTAGTAAGTAAGGTTGGGATAATTTTTTTCCTATAGAAATTTTTTTATGAAAAACTGCTTTAAAAAGTAATAAGAAAGCTGATCCGAACTAATCTTAGTTTAACTTGCTGTCTGTTGCTGCTGTATAATACAGGTGCCAATTAATTAAAAAAAAGAAGAAGAAAAAGATCCCTTTTTAAGCCAGGAAAAAAACCGGTCAGGTTTTGATTGAAAATTTATGAGTACATCTATTTTTATGCCATTTTAAGTATTTTTTTTTAAATATTTGTTTTAAAAAATATGAGAGATTCAATAAATAAATAAATAAATAGAAATTGGATGATAAATTTAATAGAAAATTTGTTAAATAAAATCATTTATATCATGCAATATTGGAACTATATGGGAGCATTATGAAGTTTCATTTTGATAGACATTATGTTAAGAGCTTCTGATAGTTATCTCCGTTTAATTGTTTGTTATGCTGTTCTTCAGCAGGAACTTTATCATGATGTTTCCATCTTTATTCTGAAAAGCTTCTGGCATTTCCCATGCATGAAAATTTCTCCTTGATTGCAGATAAAGGGTATGATTGATATTTTTTTCTTGACGTTAAAATAGATGGATGGGGACTGAGGCTTTAGTTCAGGATGACTTTTTTTTTTTATGCTTCTTAAAACAGTTTTTTAGTATAAAAATTTTAATTTTGTATTAAAAATTTATTTTAAGAAGCAATGAGAAAGCCACCTCAAATGAAACCTAAATTACTGCAAAAAAAAAAAAGTCTGGACCAGGTAGGCTCAGCAGGTTTTTTTTTTTCTCAATTTTACGGCCCTTTTCTATGCTTTTGAATTACATTTTTCGGGCGGGCGGGCAGGCGGGGCGAGCGCTCAAATTTTACTCATTTGGCTTCTCTAGTGTGCTAGAATTATGCCAGATCTAGCAAGGACTGAGCCAAATGCCAATATATATTAAAGGCTAAAGAGAACTCAAGACTTTCATATACTCCTGCTTAGTTTAAGTCGGCCTCACAATTGTATAATAAGTCACCACGTAGTGTATAAAGTTAAGACACTTGGTACGAAATATTTCAAAAAGAGCGATTTTCATTTTAATATTTTGCTATGTTATCATAAAATTGACGAGAAATATCTTTATAAAATTATTATATTCATTCTTTCAATGATAATTATTCTTAGCACATGTCTAAATATTTAGTCATAAGTTTAAAATAAATGTATTTATTATTTTTTATCATTTACATCTCATAATCATATGATTTCATGCCATTTAATAATAAAAAAGGCATGTGCTAATTTAAATTAAGTCAAACTATAATCTAAATCTTTTCCCAATATGTATGGATTAGGTTAGGTTAGGTGCCAAATATTTTGACATATTTATACATGAAAGAATTGTGTTTCTTTTTGGAACGGGGAATTCACCTGCTTCCACCTCCGAAATGGCGCTTGACAGCATGACTAATCCTCAACTGACCTAGAAGAGGCACCCATCCCAGAAACCTCCTGGCTTGCACTTGATTGGACCCCACTTGAGAGGCGCTGCCGCTCGAGGGGAATCGAGCAAGGGTTAGGGGGTTCTCAACCGTACTCGCCCACTACCAAGCTAAGCAACGGTGGGTAAAGAATTGTGATTCATTAGGTAAATCCATTGTCAAACAAAAAGGAAAACCAGGCTTAGTTTTGTTGGAGTTGGGGTTTGACCTTAATATCCTTACTCTACCAATGGTGAGATCACATTAGAAAAATTGTGCATAAGTCCATTAATATCCTATTGAAAATTTCAAACAACAATTTGAAAGATTCATAGTAGTTAGGATTAGGTTGACCAAAATCAATAGCTGGCCATAGCTGATTTGATAGGACAACTTCTCTATAATACAATAATAATATGATTGTATAATTCAATCTTCCTAATTAGATAGCAAATGTATAAACTTACTGAAAAAATTCATGAAAATGAACTGCAATGAAGCAGTCAGACTTTAGAAGACTGGGGCTTTGATGTTCTTCTTGTCCAGCAATCAGATCTTATCTGATAAACTGGTGATTCACAAGGAACTTGTCCCCAATCTGCACTAGGCTGAAAGAAGCAATACCCGGTGGCCATTGTCGTCGCCTCAATGGTTTGCCGTCGATAAGGATAATTGGGAAATCTGCTAGGATCATAAGGATCAAATATGGGTGACTCTCTTCCAGTGGTAATCATGGCGGATTTCAGGTAAGACTCAATAACATGACATTCTTCTCTGAATCTGTTCTGAACCTGCTTCAATCTCCTCAGAATATGGTTTTGCCTTGAAGATTGTTGTCTTCTAGGCTTTGGCTTGTTATTGTTGTTGGCATCATCATCGTTATTCTTATAGTTTTTACTGATGCTAACTTTGGTGTTACTGGTAATCTCAAGGTGATCAGATTTCCAGCTTAGATAGCAATCCTTGCAGAAGTTGCTGCTCCTCTCGCCATTAAAGCATTTTCTTCGAGCTTTGTCAGAGAGACAATAATATGCCTGAGTAAAGGGAAATGATATCAAACTGAAACTTTCGCTGGGTAAAGTCTACAGCTTCTATTGATTCTACATTTCTACTATGATGCAACAAGGAATAAATGGTTTCATTGTTTTCATTATAAGTTGCAAGCAAAAATATTTTTTGCGTACAATACTATAATTTTAAACAGTTTTGTTTAGATTGGCAGATAACTCCCTCTCGCAAGAAGAAAGAAGAGAAATAAAAAAGGAGGCTAAAGAGAGAAGCTCACCTCTGAGATAAGCTTGAATGCCACCTCTGCCTTTGGGTGCTTGTTCTTATCTGGATGTAACTGCAACGCTACATAGGATTTCCATTAAGAACACAGATTATTATTGCTATCACAACTTTTTTTCTTCCAAAAACAGAAGCAATTAGAAATCATAAATGAGTAAAGAAATAACAGAAAAAAGAAAAAAGTTGCAGTGTGGTTAAATCTAGCACACACCAAGTTGTCTGTAACTCCGCCGAATCACATCGAAATCAGAATCCTCATCAACCTTCTTCAAAGAAAAATCATAATTCAAGGAGAGGAATGGAGAGAATTCACAGAGAACTGAAGTAATTCAAAACGAAAAGAAATCAAGCTTTACTTTTAGAATGAGGTACCAATCAACGAATACTCTGTTCCTGGCATTGGAGCTGAGATGTTCACAAGAAGCAAACGCCGAAGAGATGAAGCAGATCTCCTTCACAAGCTCTGCTTTCTGCTCCTTCTCTTCCATCTCTCCTCTCCCCATTTTCTCTGTATCTCAGAATCCCAGTTCAAGATACTTATAATAATGATATAATTGGGAACTGCTCATAGTGAGTTTTTTCCTCTCAAATTTAAAATAAATTTTGGTTTATCAAAGTCTCATTAAATAAAAAATATAGTAGACCTTAGATTAGGGTGGAGAAGATGGAACGGTTTAGGTTTTCGCGGATTTCAAAGGGGGAAGGCGCGGCGTTTGCGGTGCAGATTTTGAAAATGGAGTTTTGAGCGAGTGAAGGTGGAGATAATGGATTTTACCGTTAAGCACGTGGAATCCACGTGACGCGTTCCCGGTACAGCTCTTTCAAAGTTGGAAGTCTTCTTACGCTTGTGACTGGTGATATTGGGGTGTCAATTCGGGTCAACGAGTCGGGTTCGGGTTGAACCGATTTGACCCGGCCGTAAATGGGTTGACACTAATCTGACCCGGTTTTGCAAATGGGTCAGGTTTGTCAACCCGGACCCGACCCGCGAGCTAAAAATCACGCGCACATCTGCAGGCGGAATCGGGACGGCGGTAGCTAGCAGCAACGCTTGCGGCGTGGACGGCGGCATCGACAGCGCCTGCGTTGGCGGGAGTCGTGGGAAATAGCGGTGAGCGGTGATCATTCAGGTAGTCACTGACGCGTCCTGCCTTCTAAAAGACTCGATCGCTCGAACCACTCGTGACGCCTGAGTGCCTGACACGACCAGGCACAGAGACAAGATGCGTTGATGCAGTGACGTGACGATGTGCCTGGGAATTGACGCGACGAGACAGGTTTCATTTCATGCGGGATGTTGCAAACGGGTCAAGGCGGGTTAGTTTCGGGTTTTCGGGTCAACCCGAACCATACCCGATTTTACAAACGGGTTAGAATTACTAACCCGAACCCGACCCGTTTGACAAACGGGTTGACCCGAACCCAATTTTTTCCGGGTCGTGTCAAAAATTGACACACCTAGTTGGGAACTTTTATTTGGTCCGGTCACAGGACGTAGCTCTATGTTCGGCTGCCAGTAGAATCGCACCACGCGTTCTCATTATTTACCGCGCGCCCCAACAACCCTGCCCAGAACGGACCCAGGATGGCTCGGTATTTCTCGATTTTACTAGGTATTGCTCGGTATTACTAGGTATTGGTCGATTTTGCTCGGCAATAACCAATACCGAGCAAATACCGAGTAATATCGAGCAATACCGAGTTGTACCGAGTTTTTCTAGAAAAACTCGGTACAACTCGGTAATGATCGGTATTACTCGGTATTGGTCTTAACAGAACGGTATTTCTCGTTATTGCCAAGCAATACCTAGCAATACCGAGCAATATCGAGCAAATATCGAGTACTATCTCACAATACGCGAACATAGCATTCCCGGGTTCTGGTCCGGGTCAAGTCGTAGGGCCGTGCGGTAAAGAGTAAGAGCACGTGACGACATATTATTAGCAGTCGAACGTAGCTCTACGTCAGGTCAGAGGACGTAATAATTGTTCCCTAGTTGGATCTGTATAATCTTCCGGTGATATCCTCGGATTGACATGTGATCACCGGTGCCCATACGGCTATATTTCTTTTTCCCGGGTCTCGTATTTTCCTATGAGCTTTTCCCCATTTTCAGTTTCTAGGTTTCTCATTTGCTGACCAAAATGTCGGATTGGAAACCAAGTTGAATTCTTCTATATCTTTTGCTTGAGCACAGCTGAGTAATGAAAGAGCTTGGCGGTAAAAAAAGTGGTATACAAAGGGCATGATTGTTGATCAATCTTGTAGTTCAATAGCTTGTTCGATCACAACTAAGTAATGCAAGGGCTTGCTAGTCAAAAAAAGTGGAATACAAAGGGGATGGTTTTTGACTTTACTAGGAACTTTGTTTTGATAGTCTTGCGAGCGATGACATTCATGATAGTTTGATCGATTTCAAAATTTGGAGGGCTGTTATTTATATGTTTAAGGCCAACACAAGGATATTTTGTGATGTCTTGTGATGTCCCAGAACAATCAGAGTTATCTAATATCATTTATTAATAATAAATAATAAAAATAGATTCTATAAATTATTTTTTAACGAGTCATGTACATTACTCTGGATCTACATAGTCATATCATAACCACGAGTACAAAATAATAGCTAAAACAAAAAGAATATAAACATGAAAGAATCCTAACCAACATCACACTCTTGATTTCCTGCTTCGACTTGAAATTATTTAATCACATATAATGAGCTAAAAGCCTAGCAGACCACAAAAACTTGCAACTGAATTCAAAGCATATGGTAATGAAGTAATATGCATGTCAATAATCAAATCATAATATTATTCATATGATCATTGAATCAATGTACGTAGAAATAATAAAATTCACATACACAAGTAGTAGAATCTATAAACAATAAAAAACTACGAAACATAAGACAGTAAAAAAGTAAACTAGTATGAGTGTCAAATCTATAAAGCAATTATCATATTCGTAGTACCAATCAGTACATAAATTGGATAAAGCATTGAATTAGAACAACAATAAAGATTGTTGAAATGAAATCAATGTAGTAAAATTATATAAAATGTACTCATACTATCCAAATATTATATACTGCGTGCTCAATATATCACATGCTTAGTATCAATATAGTGAATTAGTAATATCAAATAATATTAGTATCTAAATCGATAATAATAACAATCTAGTGATAGGAGCAGTAGAATAATACAATAATAATAAATCCATGTAGTAATAATAAATCTATACAGTAACAAAAATAATATTTCAAGAACATGTATTTCAATAATCACACTAAAAAAGTAAGAAGTTCATTTCAATATATTGACTCCATAAAAAATTATTTATCTAGATTAAAATACAAGTTATTATATATTTATCTTTTGAGTAATTGTAAATAAGATATTATTAGTGACATTGATATGAAGATCATTTAAGATGCTCATCTAAGATGGTAAGATGACCTTCATTCATAATTTGGATGTTATGCGGCAAATGATAAAAATATGATAACTCAAGCCATATTATGTTTGCACTAATTTTTAAAAAAATATATGATGAGAAATTTATATTGTTTATGATGTTCATACCATCTCTTTGGTTTCTTTTCACATGATGATGATCCTTTTGTCTATTCTATCCTTAGGATGATTTATTTTCTCTTTTTATCATAAAAATAAGTTTTCAATCAAGGAAATCCTAATACTAAAATTCTTTGAAGTAGCATATAAATGAAATATAATATTTTTTCATACTATTACTATTGAAACATAATGTATTTTATTAATTTTAACATAGTAAATTTAGCTATTAATTGCAATATGCATGATATACTTAGCACTTTAAAAATTTTATTATAACTTATTGCATTGAGATGTAACCCACTTTAGTTTATTGGTTTAGAGCGCATGCTTTTGATAAAAGGTCTTAGGGTCCAAGCCTTATGTAATAAATGCTTTTATACTGATTCGATTACCTGATGACCTGAATATAATTTGATAAGTTTGTAGATTTATTTGGCTAGCTTAAAATTGGACTTAATGATTGAAATTGGAATGAAATATGTCAAGTTGAAAGTTGCCCTAGGGGGTGCTGTGACGTTGTAAAGGAGATGTTGCCCTCTATGGTTGTGGGCTATGGGAGGTGGCGTAGTGATGTTGAGGGTGGTGCTGCGGCGCTAAGCTATCTGTTTTGATATTCTGGAATTTCAATGGAGAGTTTTGCAGTGTTGAGAAAGGTGACACTATGGACCTAGATCACAACTTAAAAAAAAAATCTAAATCAATTGTCCCATTTATAAGAATCAAACATTTCATTTTGGTTGGGAGGGAAGAATAGAAGGATGAGAGAAAAAGCTAGTTTGGGGATCTTTGGGCTGATTTAGTCCATTGGATCTATTAAGAAAATTACTAGTCTCGAGAGTGGATACATTAACCCTGCTCCCATTTTTGATGATTTTGATTTCTATAAGATTTCTAAGATTTAATTTGGTCAGAAATAGCAAAAGTCATGATATATCGATTTCTAACAAGTTTTCACTAGCACGTTTTTATTAGATAATTTTGCATTTTGAGGCATGTTCCCCAATTTGAATAAGAAATCTATATAAAGAAAATGGTAAATGATTACTACAATTGATTTGAATAAATTGATGGACATGCATATTTAGAATATTTCATTTATTATGACATGCTCATTTAAATAGTTCAAATATTATAACATACATACTTGTTATGAATTATTTTGTTGGAATTAGAATATATAGTAGAAATGCGTATATGATATTATTTTTTATATATGTTGTAAAATATGTGTATGCAATAAATGCGTATATGATATTAGAATATATAGTAGAAATGCGTATATGATTCAATTAATGATCGTATGTTTATTTGCTCAACTCTCTTGCATTGAATATAATTATATGTTTCATGTAAGTTGCTGAACTGTCCACTCACTTCATATATTTACATGTTTTAGAGACATGTAAGACACCAATGGAGTAGATTCAAAGAATTAATGCTAGAGGTATTTCATTTATGATGTTATAATTATACTCTTTTGTAATCATGGGATGAGATGTATGAAAAAATCATGATTATTGTACAAAATATTCTGATATGTATAAAATGATATTGCATGTATTTTGTTTATGATAATTGGATGTTTTTAATTGGCTATAAATGTTGATTATTGGTGAGATAAGTTAAAATTAAGAATAATTCATCTAATTAGATTTATGGGACATGACATCTTATGTATGCGAGTATTTGAGTTTGCAAATTTTATATAAAATCTGATTAAATTTGCTAAAATAACAAATGCAATAAAATCTTCACTTTATCAAATTAAAAATTATATTTATTTAAGAAATGTTAAATAATTATCTAAAAATTATTTTTTAAGGAAGCTCAAACTTAATTTATTTATTTAAAAATGATTATTGAAATACAATATCTATATTAATTTTTATATTATATTAATCTCAAAATGATTTTGATAAATTTTAAATTCATTTTAATTCTATAATAAATAAATAAATTAAGACGCTGTGAGCTGTTAGCATCCGCAACCTCTTAAATTTCAGAGACCTGCCTTGCTGTTCAGGTTCAAGCTTCCGTGTCGGCTTCTCTTAAAGTCTTCTCTCCGGGTGCGCGGTTGTGTGGGGAGGGGGGAGAGAGAGAGAGACTCCACCGCTTCTTGCCGGCAGCGACATGGAATATTCGGCGGCGATCTTCGGTGACGGCGTCGACTTCTCTAGGCACATGACGCGCGACCACTCCCGCATCCCCGCGACGTTCTCCGTTCTTGCGATGTCTGCATCAGCGATACTCCCCATCGACTCTTCCGCCCTTCCGCGTGCTGCCGTTCGATCAGATCCCTTCCGACCTCCCGCCGCTGTTCCCCGCACCCTTGTCCGCCGGATGCGACGCATCCGCCGCCGCAGCGCCACCGAAGACGGTGGCGAGGACGGCTTCTTTGATGGTGGCGACGGTGACGACGGTCCCTTCGGCGGTGGAAGCGGGAGTGGAAAGGGATGGGGTTCTTGGCGGCCGGGGGGATCGGAGTGGGAAGAACCGGATCGGCGCCCGTGGCTTTCTTCGTCGGCGGATCCTGCCTTCGATGTGGTTTATGAGGTGCTTTGCTGGATTGCGCTCTCGAATTGTGCTCATTTCGCTTTTAAAAAGATGAGCCGGCTCCTAGCGGAAAGGGGGAAAGATGTGTCGATCAGATTGGTCTTGCCTATCTGATGAACCTGGGTCCTCCAATTCGGTCCCGATTGGTGATCCCTTTGTCTTTTCTCAATCTAATCCTGTCTAAATTTTATGTTCATAATCTTACATGTTCTCTTCTTCTTTTCGTTTGTTATTTCCTTATGCTCTTCTCTATTGGATAGTATTTAAAAGATCAGGCGAACAAAGGTTCATTTGTTTACAGTTAGCAACGTTCAAATTTTTTTGGAGGTTGCTTAATACAGAGCCGCTCTGCATGAAGGGGCTTTTTTGTTTGATGTTTTTAGAATACATGCATTTGAAAAATGCAAAGCAAATAGAAGGCATGCATTTATGTAGAAATGTAGGTTGTTTATTGAATGCTTATGAAATGCATTAAAAACTTGTTTGCATTTGTTATGATATATTTCAAGTGCATTGAAATACGAATGCGATAAGCTTATGCGGTGATGGTGGGTGGCAACAAAGGGGAATCATGAACGGGCGTAATGCGAGATTTTTGAAAACGTATGATTTGGGTGATTTTCAAATTTAGGGAAAATAGAGATTTTGGGGATTTCTAATCCCTCAAAATTTTTTTACTTTGTATTTCATTTATGTCAAACCAAGTACCAATAAAATTGAAATTTAAGAAAATGGAATGCCATACCCTAATAATGTTAGTATGTTACCGATCAAACAACTCGTAAGTTTAAATGTTTTGAATAGTTGGTTGAAATTCTACAGTAACTTTTGGTAATAGATATTTCTTTCTATTTAGTGTTCTGAGATTTGCAAGAATAGTGTTTTCATGGAGATATTATTTATTGAGCTAAGCAAACTTAAAGCTACTAGATGTGCGTTGCTATGTATTGTTGTGTATATATTGTGTGCGTGTTGCAATTGCACACAATCGCATGCCTAATTTTAAGTGCGTAAAAGAAAACTAATCATAGCACGTTTTTTATGGAGAAATTATTAATTGCGGATAACACATATTTTGTTAGTTTTTTGTGGAATCTAATTGTGTCGATCAATCAGGTTGTAATGTTGATTTAGGCTTTAAATTATGTCGGTCGAGCTCGTCGGGGGCCTCCTTTTGTACACCTCAAAAAAAAAAAATTTCGTATAGCTAGATAGCATTTTGCCGCTGCAGTCTCTGGTTGGAGATCGAGAGAAAGTGTTGTGGCACTGTAGGCTGCAGTGCCGCGGCGCTGTAGGGTGGCTCAAAGATAGAGAGTGGGGCATCATAGCGCTCCAAATCGCAGTGCCGTGACATTCTGTTTAGAGAACAAAGTGTGAAGTGAAGAGAGACAGTGAGAGAATAGATATATATATATAATTTTTTTCAAATTTTTATAGTGAAAGTCTTGGTGTGATATGGCTCCGTGATTTTTTTTTTTTTGGGGGTTTTTTCATGCTAAATTGTGATGTTCATTTTCACTATTTTCTTTTCTTGTTTGTTTCGTTGCGTGGTTTTACTTCCCCAAAAAAATTTTTATACAGAGCAAATAATATGAGAGGACAGTTAGATCCAAACCCCAATCTAAGACCAACCTTAAAAATCTGCTTGAGCTAGAGTTTAAGCCTACCTAAAACAAGCAGCGAGCAATTTATTACAGTGGGGATTTTTTATATATTGAAGTATCATCTAGCATAGTAATCCTAATTTCTATCAAGGACTATTTGTATTTACAAACATGGAAGGATAGAAGACAACGAAGATGGAGAACACGATGAAGAATACCGAAGTCCAACAACTAATCCTAACACTTCATCAAACTGAACTACTGAAACATCATTCTGGATCTGCATGGCTTCCACGCTCAACTTTGTTGTTCATGAAATCCAACTCTCCATGATCTTCCTGCATTTTAGCTTTTCATCAAATGGTGGTTTTTATCACTACGTGCGTGGTTCATCACAAGCCTTTTCATCATCCCACGCCTAGTCTTTCAGGTTTGTGTTATCATCTCTTTTATCATTGAATTTATTACTAGACACGGCACATTCTATAAACTGTATTTTATGAGGTTTTCAGTAGAGTTTTTTTTTTTTTTTAAATGTTTTTATAGGTTTTTGTGTGATAATATCTCATAAAATAAATTTTTGTATAAATATATAGTCATGAATAAACACACTTGTATCAATCTAAATAGTTATGATATTTTATGAAATTTATTTATGAAAGTAGGCCTAAGATATTTTGATTTTTCACTTCATTATTGAAGTATTGAGTAACCTAAAATTTTTTTCAGTTTTTTTCTATATAAATTTCTATTTTTTAGCTTGTTGGAAACCTTAGAATGGAACATAGAATTGGTGGAAAAATTGAATAAACCCGTTTTTTATACCCGAATTAGGCTGTGTTAAGAAAAATGGGATGAGGAAGTAGTAAACTTAGCAATGGACACGGTCATGCTTAACTCTCCACAATTAAAGTAAGGTGTGATTTATGAGAAATTATTTTGTGCGGCATACGGATGGGAAGAATCTCCCGGACTGTGAGTGTACACACAGTGTGTACACTGATTTGATATATATAATGTACAAATAAGTACATAATGTGTACACTCACATATTCGGACGGTTCTTTCACCTGTTTGGATGCTGCACATGATTTATTGTGATTTACACACCCGAGATTTATTATTTTCAAGAGAGTTGGTTTTATTTACTCCATTGTTCCCATTATTTGACCTATTTAGTCTTTTTTTATTGAAAAAAAAAAAAAGAAGGCTTTAGAATATCATAATTTTTTTTTTCACTTACCGATTCTAAATAGGTTGGGATAAGGATAAGGCTAATGATGATGATAAGACTTAGTTTATTTTAACAAACTTCATCCATATCACCTTTTAATCTATTGTTTTATTACCTAATTCTGCAGATAAAGTTATTTATTTGTTTTGTTGATTCATCTTTTTTTAATTTATACAAATTATTTAAGTTTATTTTCTAATAATCCCTCTCATAAATTTTTTTTTTCTAAATCCATCATTAATTTTGGCACACATTTATCTTAATATTCTCTTTTTTTGTTTCACTCAATTTGGCTATCAATTATTTCATTATCACCCAACGTTTGGATCCCTTGTACATGACCGATCTAATTGGATTGTCATACATGTACAGAAAACTCTCAAAGATATTATCTTCTTTTATTTTACACTCGATGGAATTCTCTAATTTAACCATTTAATATTGACTTTAGAACTTATGTTATCTTCTATATCCCTATTCTAAAAGTTATATTGTCATCAATATCTCATTATTTTGTATAATTGATCTAAAATACGTAAATATAGTACGTTTAGGTATCATTTTATGCATATCAATAATATGATGCATGGACACGGACACAACGACACGGATACGACATGGCACGGATTCGTGACACGTGTGACACGGACACAACATAATAATTTTTTTTAATATAGTATATAGATATTAAGGTAACATCATATTAGAAATGTCAAATAAAAATAAATCAATATCATGATAACTTGTTTAGCTTATACAACAAAAACAACAAGCTTTTATTTAACTATGTGGGGTTGGCTACATGAATCCTTTTTCTCTATTATGAAAAGTTAAGAATCAAATTCTCATGTAAATATAATAAAGAAAGGTCATTTCTAAGCAAGTATTCTTAAGTTTGCCTCTACCTTTCTTAACATAAGTCAAATCTAACATTATCGACTAAAATACATGATAACTTGTTTAGCTTATAATATAAAATATTTACTACAAATAAAAAAATATAAGGAAAACATCATTTAGTACAACATCAACACGACCATCTCATAACTTGCGAAATATGTTATACTGACATGTCACCCGGCATTGCAAGTATATTTCAAAGTGACCTACGACATGCATTTGTAGGGTGCCGAGGATTTCATTCTAGCATGTCGCCTCGACATTGCTATTGCATTCTCAAAATGACGTCATGCATGTATCTGTAGGATGTCGAGGATTTCATTCTAGCGTGTCATTCCAACATCGCTATTGCATTTCAAAGTGATCCTAGCATGCATTTGTAGGATGCCAGGGATTTCATTCTAGTATGTCGTTTGACATTAGTACTATACTCTAAATTAACCTCCCGAATGTATTTGCAATGTGCAGAGGTTTTCACTCTAGTGTGTCATTTGTCACTATAATTATATTTCAAAATTGTATCATGCACATACGTGAACGCATCATGCAAAATGCATCCAGCTGCATATACATGTATAGGACTCGATGAGCGTGTTGTAGATACACACATGTAGTATGAAGATTTTACGTGGGTTAGGGAAGGAATTTAGATTTGAACATGATCTTATGTCGGCAAATATACAGAGTTGACAGTGTTCTACTAACAAAAATATAACAACCCATGAACACCCCGATGATGATCGTATTGAATGTAAATATCATCCGGAGGGGTTAATTCTCAAGAATCTACCAAAGGTACCAAGCCTACAACAAACTCGATCCTCTGCCGGTAAATAAGATAAAGTCGACAAGGTTCAACTAATAAAATAAAATTGCCCGTAAACCTCGATGATAGCCGTGCTGACAGGAAATCCTAACCAGAGAGAACCACAAATGTTCAAAATGCCTCCAAATGCCCTTAAAATCTAATATTCCAAATAACCACCCAAAATACAGATACTTAAAAGTAAAATGAATCATCAAAACTTAAAGCACAAATACCCATCTATAATCCGCAATAATTTATCAAGATGGACAAATATGAAAACTACTTCAGCTCACAAAAAGCTAATGTCTAGTCGAGAATATCACTAGGATTCATTCTCAAAATACATAAACTTGTCATTAAAATAAAGGTCTGCCATTATAATTTAAGGCTCCCAAAAATCATTGTAGCTGATTTTTTATCCAGAATTTCATTTGGTAATTTATCTGCAAATTCAATGCTTCTATTTATTAATAAAGTGTCCCAAAAATCGAATTTCATTTTGAAACAATTTGATTTTGGGTTCAGAAGAGATCACCAAACCATTTTTTGAAATTTTGATGGAGTGTTTTTTTAAGTCGAGATAGCATAATGTTCTATTTGTACTGTAAAAAGAGGGCAGTGAAGGTCATTTTATAACGATCTTGTTTGGCAATTTGAATTTGCCAGTATCCTGATTTCAAATGGAATCTTTGACATAAAAAGCTGAGCTAGATCTTCTAATAATAAATTTATTCAAAAGATCTTGAATTTCCTTTTAACAAAGAGTTTAATACACTTTGTTTATTTGTGAAGGTCTGGACTTCGTAGGAATTTGATTTTCATCAAATCCAAATCCTTCAATGCATGGTAAAGTTACAGAGTTTCAAAAACTGATGGGATTATCACCACAGATTTTAGAAACTGATTTCTTGATTAAGTTTGGAAATCTGTTCATATTAATTTCTTTATGTAAGAAATTGATATGCAATTTCTTTTGATTGAGTCTCTGAATCTCGTTCAAAATTATCTCTTTAGGATCAGAGATAAATTCAAAATTAATCGGATGAGTGAAGTGATGTGAAATAATGGCGATATTATTAGTGGTAATAGGCATGATTTCAAATAAGAAAGGAGTTCTCTCAAAGTAACAGGTTTGGCATCCAAAGATTTCGCAAACTTAGGGGTGTTTCACCACAAAGCGGCGAATTATTACGTCCGGCGTCCGAACCGTCCGGAGGCGAATCCGGATGGGCCACGTCACCAAAACCCACCTGGATGCATTGGGGCCCGTGACGTGCGCATCCGAATTGGCCCCTCAGGACGAATCCGCACGTCACCCGAACCCACCTGGATGCTCCGGGGCCCGTGACGTACGCATCCGAATTGGCCATCCGAACACTTATAATGTTATAATGGTGATGAGAGCGACCCATGTGCTTTTATGGGCTTGGAGTTAAGAATTATCATTCAATAATACTAGTCATTCAAAAAACAGTATAAGATTTTCGGTTCATTTGAGAAGGGTTTTTTTTATTGTTTTTTAAAAGTAATATTTTAGTATAAAAATTTTATTTTTTGTGAGCTTTAAGAAGCAGTAAAAAAAATTGTCTCAAACAAAACTTTCATTTGAGATGTTTGGGATGATTTTTTTAATGCTTCTTAAATTAGTTTTGATAAAAAAATTAATTATTAAGATTATAAATAAGGGGAGAAATAATTTTAAAGTTTTTATATTTATGTAGTTGTAGAAGAATCTTTAGATAAAGTTTACGTGATATGTACAGTTATATTTAAAATTCATCTAAAACTAATTATTAATAGTTAAACTGAGCGTAAAAAGTGTCTTATATAATTTTCAAGCATAAATGAAGGTAACTAATCAATTTCAAAAAAAAAAAATAAATAAATTTTTTTTAGTAATACAACTTGGCAAATGGGCCTTCAGGAACATGATAAAGAAGTTTAGCATAAAAAAACTTAAATAGATTAGAATTAACAACCCCAACTTGGCAATTAAATTCCGCTTTTACTGTTTTTTAAAACAACTTCCTAATAATTTTGTACTAAAATATATTTTAAATAGTAAGAAAATTATCCCAAACAAAACCTAAGATTTTATTTAGAACAACTTTATTGCTGTTTTATAAAACAATTTTATATTATAAAAATTTCAAATTCAACAAAAAATTTATACTAAAAAAACTGCTTCATAAAACAATAAAAAAAAAACTATCTCAAATAAAACTTCAAATTCGTATGAATCACAATTTTGTATAAGGTCTTTTAACCTAAAAGACAATTCCTACAAAATATTTTATTCATTATATCAAAATAAGCTTTGAAATCCTTATATATTATTTTGAAATTAATATTTTATATAACTAATTTATATTATATTAATCTCAAATTTAATGATTTCAAATCTATTTGCCTAACACCTTTGTCCTCACGTGTGTCCATATTTTACAAGTTCACCATCAAGCTCCATCAAAGCATTGGGACATGATTAGAATGAAAATGATGAACACAGGGAAGAAAGAAAAAATAAAAAAATGGTCATCAATATACAAAAGAAACGAGCCATGTACTAGCATAGATTATCCATAGCTGAGAATACCAGAAGTTCTAATGTCTCATTAAACTAACAGTAATGTAAACAGATCAAGCATGACTGTGATCTGAAGCAAACCCAAAAAAAAAAACCCATAGCGTAAATATTTCTGTAATCATCAAATCAATCATAACTAGCATTCAAAAACTTGAGCAACTCATTGCGATTGGTTTCTGCCTTCTTATCCTCCTTTGATTTCTCAAGCTTTAATAGAATCTAGAGAAAGGGAACAAAACTCTCGAGTAATTGGAGATGAATTTGAAGTAATAAGGCTTTGTTTTGGGGCAATTTTTTTATTGCTTTTAAAGCAGCTCGCTTGAAGACACGGTAAAAAAATCATCCCAAATGAAACCAAAAAATCAATTCAAACGTAGGTAGATACTCACCTTTTTACCAGAAACAGCGCTGCGACGAACGCTATCATCCTTGTCACGCCCAAGGAGCTGAAGAAAACAGAGAATAAAAACATTAGAACATTAATGGAAAAAAAACTATAAAAAAAAAATCGAATTGAACGGTTTAATAGATATAGGCTTTGTTTGGGATGGCTTTCTTACTGCTTCTTTAAGCAACTTTCTAGTAAAAACTTTAATATTTGAACTAAGAAGTCTCTTTAAGAAGCAGTAAGAAAGTCGTCCCAAATGAAACCATGAAATAACCTTTGAAAGCTGAACCGGGCTGCCACTCCGCTCAGACTGCTGCTTCTGTAGACAGCCCTCAAAAGCCCATAATGACATCCAGCAAGCAAGTTCAAAGTCCGATTACCCCGGATACAGATACCAGCTCCAACGTCGAAGAGCCAACCCACAAAAAAGGTGGTAGTAAATAATGTGAGGACACTAAACACAATAAATTAAAAAATTGCATTCAAGTTATTAAATCACAATGAAGATTCACAGGTTTTGGACATAACGTGAAATGCATTATTGTAAAAGTTGAAACACGTCGTTATGATTCGATAGTATGTTAGACCGGTCCAGACCGTCTAGACGATCTAAACGGGACTGGCCTACGAACAAACAGAGGCAGAACTCTCCGCCTCTTGCATATGCTGCGCGATCCGACGCGTAGACAGAGCGGTTTAGGAAGGTTTATTGAAGGGAGTTAGGAGGGAAATTTGAATGTAGGGACTTTAGAGATTTTATTTTGGATTGTATGCATTAAATTATTTATTTTTCTAGAGTTATGACATCTTGAATTTGGCTTAGGTTCATGTTTTTGGGCTCTAGCGGCGTCTAGAGATTTGGGAGAGTAGATCCTCCTCTCTAATAGAGGATCAATTGTATCTTGTTATTTTTCTTCCGTTAGTTTTGATTATTGCAACAAAATTACTATTTTTCTAATTTTTTGTTTGGATTTGTGGATCGTTCTCATTGATTTCATCAAGATAATTAGGTTTACTTGGGAAAGTATTTCCTAACATAGTAATTTCCTTTTTAACTCATTGCAAAAGAAAACATAATCGCCTTCCAGTTAAAAAAAAAAAAAAAATCCATTTTGAATCGCCCAACTTATCTTTTAAGGTTTTACGTAACTGTCATAAGAATAAAGGTACCTCGATTCTCAGTAAGGTTTTGTTTTCTTCGCATAGACCTCATGTATGAACTTTCTTACTATGTTAGACGATATTATTGATTGAACAATATTCTTATTCTAGGTATTAACTCGTATTAAACTACTTCTGAAATCGAGCTCATCAACATAATCATAACTCATGTTTAATCATCTTCTTCTTTACTACATGCATCATAACAGTTTCCTTATAAGACATTCTCTAGAGAAGAGCAAACTGTGCTACAAATAGGGCATTTATTAGAAAATTGATATCTTTCACAAAATAGTAGCACTTGTAAACAATCGCTCCCTAATCTGTTGCATCCTCTAGAGAAGAGCATTGCCAATTCTGATGGATTACTCTTGACTTGAGAACGTTAATAACTTAATATTATTTCTCCAACTGCTGTGGCCTTCCTTCACACTGCCTCTTCGTTAGTTCTCATTTCCTTAAAAAGAGCTTTACCCACCATCTCTATGTAAATAAAGAGAACTGAGAACATACCCATTAAATGCCTCTAAGTTCCTTCACTCTCATCAAGATAACTTGCCTTATGTTCCCTCAACTCTCACTAAACAATGTATAAAGCAGCTTGCCCCTTTGCTTGATGTGTGCAAATTCTGCAAACCAAACTAGCTAGCCAGCTTCTGCAGTTCCGCTTTTCCAGAGCATGTTCAACTGTTTTGCCAGGGGACTAGTAAAAAACAACTCAGTTTTCCTCAATCTTACAATGCTATAAATGTTTCAATTCTCCTTAACCCTATTTCATCCTCCTTGCCAGAGCCACACCAGAAAACACCACCAGTACTCATCTTCCAGCTTTAGTTTGTATTTTCGAAGGATTTCTCTTTTGTTTTCTTGATTTTATAAGTTCTTTTAGCCTTTAAAAAATATCTGATCTAACCATTCTTGAAAAAAATCACTTTCTTTGTGCTGTATTTCATAGATATACTTAAGATCTGTATGTCTGAATCTTTTTCATCTAGACTTTTAACACTTGTGCTAGTTTGAGCAATGAAGTTTCATATTTTAGTTATTTATATGGTTATGTTTAATGTTGAGAAAACACATTAGTTTTTATTCTAGCAATACATTTATGAAAGTGCCTGGATTATCAAGAATGGCATGTTTAAAATATATTTAAAACAAAATCAATTTCGTAAGAATGAACTTATTCATGTGAGCTCCAACAAGAATAAGGGCAAACAACAAATCATTTTTAGAATTTATAAACAACATCATGAAAAGTAGATTATCAAACAATAGTAACTAATTCAACCACAACTTTTCTACAATAAATTTATAATTGACTTCACGGATAACAAGATCTATCCCAAATTCTCCTTCGATGCATTCTCTACAAATTACATTTAGCTTTAAACTCAGAAAGCCAAATGTAAAGTTGAAAAAATAACGACCAATAACATAGAAGATAAACATAATAGAAAAAAAGTTTTGTACCTTTTTAGCTGGTTTGTTATCATGTTTGTGCTTGCGACTTCTGCTTCTATCCTTCTCCTTGATCTAATAAGTTATAATTCAAAATATAAAAGGTTAGTTAATACATTTTAAAGGTACCATGGACAAGCATGATGCAAATATTTGAAGTAAAAAATCATGAGGTAATTTGAGCTCACCTTTTTCACTTTGTCCCCATGTTTTTGCTTCCTTGAATGGCTTGATTCCACATGACTGCTATCTAACGAGCTCTCACTACATATTAAAGAATGCACATAATCAATAATTCATCATGACCTTGTGAAAGAAATCAGCCAAGAAATTTCTTAACATGAAGAAATATGCCATGCACGGATTAAATAAGGATAATTGGTATCAAAGTTCAACATGAAATCTAATAATAATAATAATAATAATAATAGTAATTTTTTGAAGAACTTCAATTTCGATCCATGCTACATATACCTTGTTTCCTTTCTACTTATAAAGATTTATACAAATACATATTTCATGTCAACTATTATGACATGTGTATCCAAGTTTTAAATAAGATATGGACCTTTATAATTTTTACAAGGCAACTCTCAAAATTCACGGTAGCAAAGAAATGAAAAAAAAGGAATAAGAAGTCAAGAAAATGGAATTTCCTCAAACGCAATAAATAAACCACGATAAATGAGTTGCTGATAAAATTACAATGGATATAATAAAAACTTTAAAAATAGAAAAAGCAACTGTTACCTAACAAAACAAAAACACACCCTCTATTTATAAAAAAGAAGAATAAAATCTACAGAAGTTTTAATTTATAAGAGTTAAAGAAAAAATAGATGGTTTTGATTAATCCAAGTGGCTACAGAGAGTATAACAATCATGTATGCAGCGTACCACCATTGCATAGCAAGTTAGATTACATGGGGACACAATACAAGCTTTAGCACCTTTTTCTCTCACCCACTCTGCATGCATAGGATCAGCCAAAGAAAAAACAAGAAGTTCAAGGAGGAAGAATTTAAAGTACAGCTTATGAATACAAGGAGTAATTAAAAATTGCAGAATCCACCGCCACTATGATAAACTGGTAATCAACTGTAACAAAGAGAGGAAAACCTAAAAGGAGGAATATTTTGCTTTGATTTAAAATTCAAGTAATCTTGTATTTTCTCTTGCTTAGAAATAGTAGCTTTTATCAGGCCTTAGGAAAATAATCAAGAAGTGCAAAGAAATTCATCCAAAAAAAAAAAAAAAAATCAAAGCTGCCGGGTCTAGTATATCAGATCTAGTTTGCCACTTCTAGACTGCACCTCTCTTAAGGGCAATCTCTCTCATTCCTCTCTTTTTGACAACTAAAAGCTTCTTCCTAGCCCTTTGGCCGAGCCCTTGCAAAGGGGATACCTGTGTTATTATTGAGCTTGCAAGGATCCACTAGACCTTATTTATCGACACAATGAACGAATTCCAACCTAAGGGGCTGTTTGGTATCGGATTTATAGCAGGATTTAAGTTGGATTTACGCTAAAATCCAGCCAAACAGTTTTTGTGTGCGCGTTAAATCCCGGATTTACGGATTAAATCCGGGATTTAGTAAATCCATCGGGTAGCCGGATTTAACGGGATTTAAAGTCGGAGCTGAAATGTTACCCGCGGCGCTCGTGTCGTCAACTGAGCAGCTTCACCCTATTTCTACAAACGAACGCAGACGTTCATTCCCCTAGCTTACGCAACCTCGCGATTTCTTCTTCTCATAATCGTTAAGCTGCTTCGCTGCGTCCGGCTTAGGCGTCAGGTAGCGAATTTCCTTCCTTTCCTTGTTGTGCAGAACACAGTCAGCTAGTTTTTTTTTTCCACAATGAATTTTTTCTTTTATTTTTGTGTGTAATGCAATGAGATGCTTGTACTAGTTTGAAAATTATACTGTGCATGTTGCAAAGTAGGTAAAAATTAAAAATGACGAATATATTGAATTTTCGTTGTTAGCATTTCTTCTCAACATGAACATAGTGGTGAATTATTGTTATTTTTTTGACTACCTCAAGCATTGTTATTTAATTTATTTTGTAAAAATCACTATGCTAGGTTAATTGTAGTATTCCATTGTCATATGATATTTGCTGTGTTAACGCGACAAACTATTCTTTGGTAGTACAATGGTTAGGGTAAATTAATTCAGAATGAAGCGAATCTTTAACACCAGGTTTGACAAAGATAACGTTGAATCGGTGAGCGACAACGAGTCATCTAATGCCATCTATCTCAAAAAATATGGGTTCACTCTTGATTGCAGAGTTTGTGAAGCAAGAACGTGTATTCCTCGTGAAAAGCAGATATTTTCTAATTACTCCTTGTATTTCTTTATTTAGAATTGCAAGTCAAAGAAATCAATCGGCGTGAGAAAATTCATTTCGAAATTCTACATATATGAAGTCAACCAGAGAATTGAAGCTTGCTCTTAATTATGAAATCTTCTTTGTTTTTTGGCTAATATTATTTTGGCATTTCCTGTATTTGAAATTTGTTTAATATTTTTTTTTTTACACAATTAAAGTTTCATTAATTAAAATTTGTTTAATATTGTATGAACTCAAACTAGTGGTATTATGTTTTATGCAATGAACTTGATAACAGAAAAATCTCCATCAATTTTAAATCCCTAACTGCCAATGATCCTTAAAAAAGTTACCAAACAGTTTATGAGGATTTAACTGGATTTATCACTTGACATACCAAACAATTTTTAGGATTTAATCATTTCAGGATTTACTAAATCCAGATTTACAGGATTTAATAAATCCCACTTGTTGCCATACAGCCCCTAAAGAACCTACGGCTGTCTAAGAAACAAGGTTAAACAGCCTTTGGCATGGGAATGGCCACTAAACCCTTTTCTCCCGGATTGATGTAAAATTCACCCAAAAAAAAATGATAAACTAAACTCAATCTTGGAACCTTGACACAAACGCAGAGAAATTAGTCAAGATCTCAGCCCAGCCATATCTTTTGACTAGATTAATTGATAAAATAAGAAATGCGAGAAAAGAGTGATTTGTTATCAAAGGGGCCTGAGGCAACAACAGAACACGAATAGAAACAGAATATTTTCTACCTTCCATCAGATCAGAATTTCACAGAATCCATCACGAAGAAACGTCCCAAACTAATAACCTACTCCAACATATGCCCTATGCATAAAAACAATCATAGAAGGAGAGAAATTAAAATTGAGGAAACTCGCCTGCAAGTATCGGAGTTGGAAGAAGAAGAATCATGGGAAGAACGGTGCTTCCGCCTCCTCCTCGTCCGCGTCCGATGTCTCTTGCGGACCTTGAGATCGTCCTTCTCCAATAGCCGGCGCGGACGGCGGCGGTGATCGCGTCTCGACGAGGATGAGGAATCCGTCGAGGAAGAGTACGAATCGGTAGACGATACCGATGCCACCATAGCGGCAGGTGAAGAGAACTCAGAGAGAACAGAAGTAAAAACTGGAATGCCCGACCCTTACTAAGGTGCGTGTGTTAAATAGGTTAAGATGATGACTTAGGGCATCTCCAACTGAAAATTTTTTTTTTTTTATTTCAAAATATAATAATTTATTTTTAATTAAATTTTATATTTTAACATCAAAATAAGAATATTCTATGTATATTCTTTCTTATTTATTTATTTATTTCTTAACATAAAATATTGACGTCGGTGGTCAATGTTTACATCGCACTACTCACATACCTAATTTTGACATACGATTTAGCGTTCAAATGGAGCGAATAGCGGACGTCATACCACCACATGCAATTCGACTGGCGATAGTCTTATGTGTCTCTCATTGCGAATATCAACCCTAGCTCAAAATTCTATAATTGACAAGTCATATGCACTTTGATTTAGTGTCTAGCCAAATTGTGATTATTTCATTATATCATGAAAGCCTCATATGTTCTATATAATAGCATAAATATGAGCTCCACTTACACCCACCGTCATACCAGAACACATTGCATATATATCATAAGGCTCAAATTTGTGGAACAAGGTTATGGAGCATCTACAATAATTAAGACCAAGACTCATTTGACTCAGCCTCCACAATAGCAAATGTAAGAGGCTATAGTCCACCGTTCCTATCAATGCCCACAGTGGCAAGTAGAGTCCCTTTGTATTTGCCCAATAAAAATGTCTCAAGCAAAGCACCGGGCAACAGAATTGCCATCCCTCGATCGTTGGACTGAATGCCCAGAATTGTTATTTGAAGCGATTATTTTCAATAACTTGTATGTTGTGAAGTGATCATGGAAGTGCAATTTTAATGGCTTCCATGTAACGGTGTAATGAGTAGTATGAGTCCTCAAAACTACTGAAGATTGATTTCATAGCCTTCCTCCATGCATCCCAGGCATTAATGTAAGGAATCTTAATGTCAAACTTTGACTCCATCCGAGCAATGATTTCATGTGGCTTCATATTTATTTGTTGTCGAAGAATGGCCAGTGATGTAGTAAAAAATAAACTTGGACTTGCAATTACGATGGCCAGTTATCATGATATGATTCATGCAAGTATGTGGAAGACCACTAGATGAGGCTTTTTATATACCACCAAGTCGCTTTCTTTTTGCAGCATGTAAATGCCATAAACATGGATGGGAGAGGTTATCATGTTGTGTACACCTAAGTGTAAGTCTTGTCTTTATTAGATGTGCTTTTGATGTGCTCCACATTATTAATGATTGACCACCCATTAAGTGCATATTGAAGGGCGTTCTTACTGCTAAAAGTTATCCTTTTACAATTGTTATGGAATGATGCCATCTAATTCCCAAACAAAATTTATAGTTGGGGCATCGACTGCATCGGTACAATCCCACTCCTATGTTGAGCATATCGTTTAACATATTCATTATTTGCCACAATAGCTCCTAACTCAGGTATGTTACGAAAATCATGCTCACGGACCGACTCATGCCCAAGTAATGAGACATCATAGTCTTATGCAGTTGGATTTCTTTCATCCCCTATGGGGGTTTCACTCGAGCTTTCACTAGTTCTACTATCCATCGTCTTATATTCTTCAACAATAGGTTCGCGTTCAACATCATTTCCCTGGTGGAAATGTTGTGTTTGTTGGTGGAGCTCAAACATCGGTACGCCTGAAGACGTCTGATCACTAATACTTGCACGCCTCTCGCATATTGTTCAATCAATGATGGACACTCACTTAGACTTAAATGGCCTACACACATTGGTGCATGTTGTACTGAACGTTCACTAACGCTAAAGTGGCTACTGTCATGTGCAATAGCGGGGCTGTGCAGTGGGTCTGCAACACATAGTACAATGTAATGGTAATGTTTAAATTCAAACTCATCAATTTGGTAGGACTATAATCTACATCGAGTTCAAATTAGGTGCGCACAAACCTGTCAAGTTGGGAAGAGGGTGACGGGTCATTATAACCCATCTGATTAGGAGCACCAAGGCTTATGGCACATCTTTGCAGTTGTGAATTTGAACATAAATAATCAAAATGCGCATTCGAGTTTCATTAACCGTGACTTGAATTGGTGTGTATCCTTCGTTATTTGGAAGACAACAAACAAGTTCAATATTGCATGTCTCACTATCACGGTGCAATGCTCGAAGAATTCTTACATTTAACTATACAAGTGTAGGATTCTCATTTATTTCGATTGGACGGGTCCTTCCACCGCTGTTTAAAGGGATGAAATTCTTCATAACATTCAAGTCACCGTCATAATATATAATGAAACGTAACATTATATGTGATGTGATTTTTGTATCCTCAAAAAAAAAAAAAAAAAAAAAAAAAAAAAACACACAAGTGCTCATGTCAATTAACAAATCATTTAAATATTTATGTTATGAATTATAGAATAAACATATTCAATGTTATACAAAATTAAAACTTAGATAATTAAAATAGTTTTGAGACAACAAATTTAATAAAATCCATTTTCAGCAGAAATTAAATAAACTATTTCTCTTATGCATGCTCTTCCAATTATTAGTTTTCTGCCGTCAATCCGACCTTAAATAATTTAATTTTTCTAATAACTAAAGTACTTTTACTTTTATAACAATTAATAAATAAATTAACTTTATAAATATTCATAACTTAATAAGTAGATATTCATAGATTAATTACAATTATAATAACTAAATTACAATTAATATTCATAACTTACTAACTAAATTACTTTTACTTTCATGATAATTAATAACTAAATTATATTTATAAAAAAACATTAATATTTAGATATAAATTACTTTTACAACTATTAAATATTTTTTGAAATTAATGAGTCTCCTACTTAATTGATTTGGTTGGCTCTACTGGCAGTTTGTTCATCTGCATGCACGTAATTTCAGAGGAAAGAAAAATAAAAAAGTCAGTGAGATTGGGGAAATTATTGGGTTCGGACACCGGACATAGCTTACTGTTCAGTACTTCAACCGTACCAAGCATACTGAGCTCGGTACTAAACAGTACTGAGCACGGTACTGCTTGGTACTACTCAGTACCGAGTAAAGGGTGACGTGGCACATTTTCATTTGCTCCGGACGGCGTCCGGTGTCCAAACCCAATAATTTCCCCAGTGATTGAGTATATAGATAATATAATTGCAAGATGAATAAAAAAGTACATTTTAACCTACAAGTTTCAGCATCTACTCATATATTTCCAGAAAAGTATAGATAATGTAGTTGCAAGATGAATAAAAGAGCAGGCTTAGCTTGTGATGAAATTTTCCAAAATGGCGGTTCTTGTAATAAAACCTTCTGTATAGAGAAAGGCCAAAACTGCAAAGGCTGTTGCTACTGTCGTCAACAAGAAAAAATAACCGTTAGGATAGCCCATGAACATGTATTCTGTTCTCTTTACTTTCTTCGTTGCTATCCTTTGTTGCTTTTCTTTACTTGACACAGTATTTTCTTCGCCATCTACTTTGCGTTGGTGCTTCTCGTCCACATCAATCAATCCTGTCTTTGTATCTTGCTTAACCGTTTGGGCCACTATCTTCTTTACTCCCTTCTCCACTTGATCAAAAGAAAGCTTTAAAATTTGTTCTTCTTCTTTGATTTGAGCGACTGATTCTTTGTGAATTTCAGCTTCTTTTTTCTTATCTGCTGGTAAAGTTTGTGGGTATTCAGTTTCCCTCTCCAATTTATCTTTGTGAGCTTCAAGTTCATGGTATTGAACTGAAACGGCATCATCTTTTATCTCCTCTACTTCTTCATCTGGAGAAGTTTCCGAATCTTCGGCACCAGCTTCGATATGGGATTCCTCTATTTGAAGAGTCTTCTCAGATTTACTGAGGTTATTATCCTGAAAATGGTGAAAAAGTTAAGAAAGTACTTACTGGATACTTTGCTGAAGGAAAAACTGCTCTCAGAGATCATAACAAAAAAAAAATTTAGCTGGATTGGTTGAACTATTTTCATATTTGATTCTATGGAAAGAGGGAATCTATCGACTAAACATGCTCTCTCTTCTCTTACAATTGGCTCTATTCCCTGGAACTGAATCAGTGGATTTTCTTTGTATACCATCAGATTATCATGTTCCAAGGAGAATTCGGTTGTTTGGGATTCTGTTAAGGGGCATTCTACATTTTCTCTAAGGTTCTCTTCAGCTTCAGATGATTCCACATTTTCTTTGAATCCATTCAACAGGTTTTCTTCTGTCTTCCCTTCTTGAATAACATCATTAAGGTCACAAGTAATATTTTCTTCCAACTGAGTTTTCTCTTCTACCACTATAATCATTGCAGGGTTCTCATGAGTGCAGCTCTGGAGGAAAAACTGAAAACATAAGGACTACCAAATTAAGTGTCCTTTTGAGGGAGAGATTATTCTGTGCAGATGCCGAACGCAATTCACCGTTCGGAGATCAACCAGAATGCGTCACGTCAACGGTACCGAGCCGGTTGCCGATCAGGAGGTGACATGGCGTATTCTGATTGGTCTCCGGACGGCGTTCGATGTCCGCACAAAATAATTTCACCCTTTTGAGGTGGCTAAAATTTTAGTAAAATTTATTAAATTACTATGTGAAAAAATATATTTTTATGAAAGCTGACGTAGGTATTAGATTTTTTGCTCTTGATTTTTTTTTTACATTTATCACACTTTAATAGATCTATTTATAAAGCATTATTTTTCACCACAAAATTTTATTAAAAACATAATAAAATTGTAGCCAAACAGAATTATGATAGTTGTCTGAAAAACAAAACTGTAATGAAATTCTAACAAAAGGGAAGAATTTTTTGGGGAACAAGTTGGACTAAATGATCTAAATATTCAACAGTATAGTTCCAAAGGAGAAAAAATGATGAGGACATCGGAGGTCAACGACTACGATCTTGAATTTTTTATTTATATGTTTATGTACTAGTTTATTTTATATTGTTGTTTTTCCCGTTATACCCTTACGGGTGGTTATGTAGTGTTGTAGCCTGAAGGGCATTTAGTCTTTGTTTCTTTTCTTTTCTTGAGGCCTATTTATAGGCTATCTCTCTTGTAATTTGGGATGATGATTATTGAAAATGAAATTCTTCTCTTTATGTTCTCTTTGTGAGTTCATATTTTCTTAATCTCTTGGTGAGTTCAATTCTCCTAGATCTTTGTGTGAGTTCTATGAAAAGCCCAAGGTGAGGGCAAAAGCAATATCCGCCAGTCGTTGGAAGAGTCCGTGGCTCGTGGTCTACCTCCGCCATCCCAATTCTCCTTATCCTCCATTACCCGCCGGCCCTAACTCATTCCCAAGACCGTGATCTTCGTTCTCATGGATTTCCCCTCACAATCCTCTCCCCAATCCTCCATCCCGCCGCCCCTCCCCAGCTGGCCGCCTGCTGCCGCCGACTGCACCTCACCACCGGCCAAGAGGCCCGGCCGCCCAACCCGTGCAGCCTCTCAGGCTTGCCGCCGGCCTCCCCCATTGAATCCTGAATTCAAATGTCAGTTTTCATAAAGTCTTTTACTACTTTCCTAATTTAGTTCCTTAATTTGAGGTCTCCAAATTAATTAGATTTCAATTTGAATTTGAAATTCAAATTAATCTTAATTAATACCCTCTTATTAGGAAACTTCTCAGATTTAAAACCCTGAAATTTCTGTTCAGATTTTTGATTAAAATCTGTGATTAATTGCGGGCCCCATTTTAGTTAATAGAACGCCTCTCTCTTTCTCCCTATGGCCGGCCACCTCACCCTCATTGTTTCTCTCTCTAATTGCCACCTCACCACCACTTAAATACCTCTTTAATGCCTCCTCTCACATAGTTAATTCCAAATCTCATCAGTTTTAATTTCAGATTTAAAAAAACCTAAAATTTGAAACGGATCCTCTCCCTCCCCCATAGTTTTCCTATTCTGTGGTATTACAGCATGCTGTCCCAGAATTCCAGAAAGGGCAACCTGCTGTACTGCAATTTTCAACAAGGAGATTTGATGCCTGTGTTGCTGGAACGACCCCGCTCACTGTCCAGGTTTTCTGGGTCTTAACAGACTGCTGTCCTCGCCCACCAGCTGGCTGTTTGGACCTTCCTACAGCAGCCCATCACCGTCCCAGCCACTCCAGGAGCAACCATCAAAGGCCAGACAGCTGGGAATCGTTCTTCCAGGTTGAAGACCCGCTGCCCAAGAATTTGATAGTGGTAAGTCTTCCAAGAAGCTGTCAAGCACCACCTACTTCCGATCCAACCATCAAAGCACCAACGAAACGTTGTATGACTTCATTCCTTGGGTGAAACTCTTTCCCTAATGCTCTTATCTTCCTAGTTTACTTTTCGTTTATGGTTATTAATGGATTCATGAAGATCATATCAATTATTCGCCGCTAGAACCTAATAATAGGAAGAGTTGAGTGAGGGATCTTTCATAGACTAATCTTATTGTTAGTATTGAAATCTATTGTTGGAACTATCCATGTATGCAATGTTGGATTAAGCTGGCTATCTTTTGAACTTAACTTCTATGCATGTGAGTTAACCTAAGCTAGGTACCACTTTAATATTTATCTTATCGTTCAATTCCGCATAAGATCTTGCTTATTATTGCCTCTAAAATCTAAACGTGCAAACTTCTTTAAGCAAATCACTTTCGCATGGATTGTTTTACATCAAAAAACTGTGAAGGTTAGTACTTCAAAAAATAAAATTTTGGGGGGAATAGACTAGAATATAACGAGTTGAATATTCTTAATGGCAGATACCTCAGTTGGCGAAGCTTCTTTCTTTAATGATGATCCAAAAGGAGGTTGTGTTTTCCCTTGAATTTCATCCATGAATCCATCAACCCCTTCATCAGCATAAGCGTAGTTACTTTCTTCTACCCCCATTTTGTCTTCTTCAGTATGTGTAACACCATTAATATGAGATATCAATTGAAAATCCTCTTCAGTTTCAGATGATTCCACATTTTCTTTGAGTCCATTCAACAGGTTTTCTTCTGTTTTCTCTTCCTGAATAACATCATTAAGGTCACAAATACTATTATCTTCCAACTGGTTCTTCTCTTCTACTGCCACAATCAGCTGTGGAGTGAAAACTTTAAGGGAAGTACTTCTAAAATAGTTATTTCGGGACAAGTTAGATTAGATGAGCTGAATATTCATTAGTGCAAACTATAAAGGTTAGTACTTCACACAATTTTTAGGGGACAGAGCAGATTATAAATGAGTTGAATATTCTCCATGGAAGATACCTCAGTTCCTTGAATTTCATCGATCAACCCCTCAACCCCTTCAACAGCTGAAGGGTGGTTAATTACTTCTACCCCCTTTTTATCGTCTTCAATATGCATAATACCATTACTATGATCTATCAATTGAAAATCCTCTTTAGCCTTGATCATAACCAAGTCGTTGCAACTGCTCATCTGAAGAAGAGAAATAAGGATGAATTTGACATATATAAAGCTATGTGAAAAGCAAATTCAGAGATTGGTTTTCTGCCTCTACACTGCTTACCTCAGGTTCTGTAATTGCAGTGAAACTTGATTCATGGGAAAGGGCTACAGTTTGCTCACATAAATCTCTTGACCCCTCTACCATTTTCCCATCAGATTCGTCTCTTTCCTCATTGCCTTGTTGAACAAGTAAAATATCTAGTCTCTCATCATCTTCAAAGCCACCACTCTCCTTTCTACTTCCGTCTTCCATTATCACCATTTCAGGGTGTTTGCCTGAATCATTCTTGAAAAGGAGAAACACACTACATGACATTTGATCTACTTTTTGAAAATTAAGAAATAACTGATTAATAAATCCGTTTTAATGTTGAAGTTTCATTTAAGACGGCTCATATGCAAGATACCTGTGTTATATCCAACGCCTTCTTTGCTTCCTCACTCTCTTCAAAAAATGATTCTCTTTCCTCCATTAATGGATTCATTTCATCTTGATCACCAGGAGGGCTTGTTGCCAGTTCTTTGGCTCTGGAAACAACAAATTCTAGGATGGAATTGTACATTTCATCCTTAAAACCATCTCCAAAGTTTCTTTCTTCTATTGCTATAACCATTTCCGAATTTTGGGAAATTTTCTTCTGCAAGATAATTTTTGTAATAGTCATTCAATAAGGTGAACGATATTGCATCCAGTGTATCCTTATGCCGATAAAAAATATATGATGAAAAACTAGAAGATATAGAGAGCACTGCAGATAGTTTTGCCCTTTGTTAGATATTTTTTTGGTACAAGAAAAGACATAGCATCTCAGCTTATTTAGATACAACATGGGATGGTTTGGTGCTCTCTACAATTAATAAAGTTACCTGATGCCTTATTTTCTGATGTGGTACTGTTTAGCTATACCGCTCCGGGAAGAACAGCAGAACGCCACTACTCATTTACTTCAACTACCTTAATACCTTTTTATGTTATTTGCAGCAATAGGAATATCCTATCCACTACTCTATTAGCTGGCACTAGCCTTAGCCTTTTTTTTATGTTATTTTTCATTTTCCTAAAAGACTGATATATGTAGGGAAACCGGAGGCGGAAGAGTTGAAAAGAAGAAAAATACATTTCACTATTCCATTGCCTCTCTGTTTTGGTTCTTGTTTTTGTGTAGGTCTTCAGTTGTGGAGTTTCCAGCTGCATTGATCTCCGTTTCTCACACCAACTGGTATCAGAGCAAGTCGGATTCACGCTGGGATGGCCGAAAGTAGCCGACGTGCAGCTCCTGACGAAGATCGGAGTCAGCCCTGACGAACATCACCAAGGAATTAGCAGAACTCTCTGCTGATTTCAGAAGGTTTTCGACGGAGACAAGGCTAGATCTATAGGCATTGAAGCAGAATAATTGTGGACCTCAAGGTGCACGGCGTGCGGCGACGGAAGAGGATGTTCTGGTCGGACGTGGGCATACAGCGCCCGATCGTGCACCACGAAGAGTTCTTATTACGAACCCTGAGCAATCGGAATCGGATGACGAAGAGAACCGTCATTTTCAGGCCGACAGATTCGACGCGGAGGAGCGGGGTTTTGAAGGTCGAATGGGCATGAGGCAATTTCGAGACAGACCCCCTCATCACCATGGTGAATTTAAAGTTAAAATCGACATTCCATTCTTCGAAGGACGTCTCCACATCGAAGACTATTTGGATTGGGAACGGGCCATCGAGACGTTTTTCGAATATATGGAAATACCACCAGAGAAGCAGGTCAAATATGTGGCTTATAGATTGAAGGGGGGCGCTAGCGCCTGGTGGTTAAAAGCCCTACAGAATCGGCGAAGAGAAGGGAAGGGAGTCGTTAGGAGCTGGTTTAAAATGAAGCGGCTAATGAGGGGACACTTCCTTCCAACTGATTATGAACAGCTCCTATATTTGAAATACCAACATTGCGTCCAGGGGCAACGGTCGGTCAGCGACTATATGGAAGAATTCTACAGGTTGAGTGCCCCCAACAATCTGAATGAATCAGATAATCAGCTTGTCGCTCGTTACATTGGCGGATTGAAGGAACTTATTCAGGACAAGTTGGAGCTTAATTCGGTATGGACTGTTTCTCAAGCTGTGAACCTTGCTCTTAAAATTGAGACTCAACTTCTAAGACAATCCAAGAGTAGTTCCAGCCATAGACAGTACTCGGACACTTTTAGTGAATCCCAAAATGTAGTAAGTCATAACAGAAATGTTCAGGCGGTACCGGTCACAAACCCCAGCCTGGCCTGGCCACGGGAATTGATCCGAAGGCACTGAATAAACCTCGCCCAGCTCCTCGAGATAATCCTTATACTAAGCCTTCAAATTTAAAGTGTTTCCGTTGTTTTCAACCAGGACACAAATCCAATGAGTGTCCCACGCGACCACAAATTCAACTTGCTGAAGCAGATTCTGAAGACCATGCTCTTACCTCTGCAGAAGATGGTGATCTTCCTCTTGAAGAGCTGGTGGCTGACGACGGCGAAGCAGTCATATGTATCCTTGAACGTTTGTTATTAGCCCCCCGCCAACCCACGACGTCCCAGAGAAATGCTATCTTCCGCACTCGTTGCACTGTTAGTGGAAAGGTATGCGAACTGCTCATCGACAACGACTGTACCGAGAATGTTGTCTCTCGGGCACTGGTTCAAGCTTTGCAACTTAAGACTACCAAGAACCCACAACCATACAAAATCAGTTGGGTCAAAAAGGGTATGGATATTTCTGTAACAGAAATGTGCCGCATTAATTTTTCAAGCCCAGGGGCTTCAAATCCACTAGAGGGCCGGTACCATTCATCGTGTGGTTTTACGCATTTCACGTATGTGCTATTGCGTATAATCCGCACGATAGGTGCGCCTCGGAAAGAGATACGAAGCCGAGCCGATACGATAGGCGGGCAAAGCGAGACCAAGCCGAGCCAGACGTGGAGTGGCGAAGGAGGCCCAGGTGCATTTCCAGTTTTGATAGGTCCAGCTTGTTTTAGCCAGGATTCTTAGGCGACCGTAGAGAGCCTCCAAAAGCAACCATAAGAGAGGATGAACACTGTTTCAGATAGAAAAACAGACGCTTCGTCAAACCGCACCGCATCTACGGGGGGAGCTGATGGATGAGTCTAGCGCCTTTCGATTCACGGAATGTGACCATCAGCCAGCCGGTGGGAGCGAGAAGTATGTACTTCTCGAACTTGATTGAAAGCAGCACAGCTTTTCTTGCGTTTTTTTTCCATATGAAAACACTACACTTGTGAAGTTATATGCGATGTCCTCGACATGGACGTGTGTCATATTATCCTGGGACGCCCTTGGCAGTTTGATAATGGAGCCACTTATGATTGCCGCAAAAACACATATTCGTTCGATTGGAAGGGAAAGCGAATTAGACTGATGCCCTTTGCATTGACGAACAATTCTAGCCAAAGCAAAGATAAGGCGGTTCTAAGCCTTATACCGGGAACTGCATTGCTTAATGAGAATTTCAAAGGGAGTGCTTATGCTCTGGTAATTGTAGAAAGTCCAGTTGTTGACTCTCAAGAACCCATTCCACCTCAAGTACAGCAACTACTTGATGAATTTGCAGAACTTACACCTGCAGAATTACCACCGAGGTTGCCTCCCATGAGATCAATTCATCACCAAATTGATCTAACGCCGGGAGCTAATCTTCCCAATTTACCATATTACCAGATGAGTCCGAAAGAGCATGATATTCTGGAGGGAATGATCGAGGACTTGTTGCGACAAAAATTAATCTAGCCCAGTCTTAGCCCTTGTGCAGTCCCGGCGTTACTCGTTCCAAAGAAGGACAACAAATGGAGGATGTGCATTGATAGTAGAGCTATCAATAAGATCACAACTAAGTTCCGATTTCCGGTACCCCGAATTGAAGACTTGCTGGATAGGCTAGCCAGATCAAAATTTTTCTCCAAGCTCGATCTACGTAGCGGCTACCACCAAATACGTATTCGGCCAGGCGACGAGTGGAAGACAGCCTTCAAGACTCGTCATGGACTATTCGAATGGTTGGTGATGCCTTTCGGATTGTGCAACGCTCCGGCGACATTCATGCGCCTAATGAATGAGGTACTTAAAGAATATCTTATGCAATTTTGTGTAGTTTATTTCAACGATATTTTGATCCACAGCAAGTCGTTCGAAGAGCACTTAATACATTTGAAGAGCATCTTATGCACTCTGAGGGAACATGAGCTCTATTTGAACCTGGCTAAGTGCGAATTCGCTACAAGCCAAGTTTATTTCCTGGGATTCATCGTGTCGGCTGAAGGAGTGACAACGGACCCGAATAAAATTGCGGCCATACGTGATTGGCCAATCTCGCGGTCCCTGACTGACGTCCGGAGCTTCCATGGCCTAGCCAATTTTTACAGGCGTTTTATCAGGGGGTTTAGCATAATTATGGCCCCAATTACCGATTGTCTTAAGGCCAAGCAATTTTCCTGGAATGAGGAGTGTCAGCGCAGTTGGGACACCATAAAACAGGCGCTTATCTCTGCTCCGGTGTTGGCATTGCCGGATTTCAATCTTCCATTCCAAATAGATACGGATGCATCCGCAGTGGGTATAGGTGCCGTTCTCTCACAGTCAAGCAAACCCGTGGAGTTTTTCAGGGAGAAATTGAGCACCGCAAGGAAGAAATGGACGGTATACGAGCAGGAATTATACGCAGTCGTCCGTGCTCTCAAGCATTGGGAACACTACCTCCTGCACCAAGACTTCGTTCTATGCAACGATCATCGAGCTTTACAATTCCTTAATAGTCAAAAGACAATTAGTATAATGAATGCTCGTTGGATCTTGTTCCTACAAAAATTTTCATTTGTTCTGAAACATAAGTCGGGCAATCAAAATCGAGTGTCCGATGCTCTTAGCCGACGGACTGCGCTTCTAGTTCAACTCCGGATTGAACTAACAGGCCTAGAAAGTTTGCAAGAGCTTTATGAGGATGATGCAGATTTTTCTAACATCTGGAATAAATGTACTTCTATGCAACCAGAAGAAGACTTCTCAATCAGACATGGGTTCCATTTTAAAGGAAATGCCCTTTGCATACCAGACTCTTCCTACAGGCAGCTGCTCATTAAAGAAGCCCACGCCGGAGGTCTCGCAGCGCATCTGGGACGTGAAAAGACCATCCAGCAACTTAAAGCCAGGTTTTTTTGGCCGAAACTACATCGCGACGTCTTCCGCTTTGTAGAACGGTGCGCAATCTGTCAAGAATTCAAGGGGACTAAGCAAAATCCTGGGCTCTACACACCGTTACCGGTGCCAGACTCTATCTGGGAAGACATTAGCATGGATTTCATACTGGGTTTGCCGCGGACACAACGTGGTGCTGATTCCATAATGGTGGTAGTCGACCGATTCTCGAAGATGGCTCACTTCATTGCTTGTAAGAGAACTCTTGACGCTGTGAATGTCGCGCGTCTATTTTTCAATGAAGTCGTCCGCCTGCATGGACTCCTGAGGAGTATTACCTCTGATCGAGATGTCAAATTCGTCAGCCATTTTTGGCGAGAACTTTGGAAGCGCCTTCACACCTCTCTTAATCTCCGTTCAGCGTACCATCCTCAGTCCGATGGCCAAACTGAGGTCGTTAATCGAACTTTAGGAAATATGCTGCGATGCTTGGTACAGAGTCATCCGAAACAATGGGAGAATTCTTTAAGTCAAGCGGAATTCGCGTACAACTCCATGCCCAATCGCTCCACGGGACGATGCCCATTTGCCATTGTCTACACCAAGGCGCCAAATCACCTGTTCGATCTTGCAATTCTCCCTAAATGTTCTAATAAGTCAGCATCTACATTCACTGATGCTGCCAAGCTCTTATTGATGAAGTCCGCACTAAGCTTATCACGTCCAATTCTCAGTATAAACAAACAGCCGATTTACACCGCAGGCGAGTCATTTTCAATCCTGGCGACCTTGTCTTTGTTCGCCTTCACAAAGAACGGTTTCCCGCCGGCACCTATTCCAAACTCAGCCCGCGAAAGTTCGGACCTGTTCCTGTCCTCAAATGCATTAACGACAATGCGTACGTTGTCGATTTACCTGCTCATCTGTAAACCCACAGCACTTTTAATGTCGCCGACATCTTCCCTTACCATCCACCGGACGGCGCAGATCACTCTCACATTCAGGTGGAACCTGAATTCTCTGAAGACGGCAGCAGCTGATGTGGTACTGTTTAGCTATACCGCACCGGGAAGAACAACAGAACGCCACTACTCATTTACTTCAACTACCTTAATATCTTTTTCTGTAATTTGCAGCAATAGGAATATCCTATCCACTACTCTATTAGCTGGCACTAGCCTTAGCCTTTTTTTATGTTATTTTTCATTCTCCTAAAAGACTGATATATGTAGGGAAACCGGAGGCGGAAGAGTTGAAAAGAAGAAAAATACATTTCACTATTCCATTGCTTCTCTGTTTTGGTTCTTGTTTTTGTGCAGGTCTTCAGTTGTGGAGTTTCCAGCTGCATTGATCTCTAGTTCTCACACCATTTTCTTGACGTAAATAAGGAAATAAAGACTGTATGGGCTAAAAGCTCGTAGGGTAAAAGTAAGCTTTTTTTGAGGAAATCAAATTTTATGTGCATTTGAATGAGTGCTGTGTAAGAGTTTATTAATTGTAGAGATGTGAGCTAAGGTCAAGGTTGACACTTGATGAAGAGTTGCAATGTTTGATAAATTTGCCACATGCTTGAAAAAAATCCTCCTCCCACTTCAAAGTAGCTTGAGGATATTGATGATTGGGAGGAAATAATAAATGACATTGAAAAGGAATAATCACTCATCAACTATATAGATGTATTCATCAATTAAATTATTTTTATTTTATATGAACTTATATATTTTCTAATTGTTATGAACTTAAATTTTGGACAATATTATGAGTTTATTATTTTAGTACAACAATAATGACAACAACAACAAATATTTATTCCACTACGTGGGATCAGCTACATGAATCCTCTTTCATTGTGTCCCTGTTAAGAGTCAAATTCTCCTATAATCAAATAAAAATGTCATTTCTAATATTTTCAAACTAAGTTTGCTTAGGGTTTACCTCTACCTTTCTTAGTATACACCAAATCTAATACTTCTACTCTCCTAACCAGGATATCGGAAAGCCAACATTTTATGTGACCAGATCATCTAAGACAACTCTCTCTAATCTTATTTGCCACTGACGCTACTCAAACTTTTTACTGAATAGAAAAAATTGGAATACCATTTTGATAGTGTGTATGTATTTTTTATTTATATTGTATTATTGCACAGAAGAAATATCAATGAGAATGAGCAATTCACTAGTTATAAAGCTAGATGTTAATGATGGATTTCTCATTAGAAATCCGGACATGCCAAGATTTATAGTGGCTCATAGGAAATTGATGTGCGTCAGGTCATCTGTGGATTGCAAAGGCTGAATAATTCATCAGTATTTTTATATTAACAATAGATATTTTTGATGGCATTTTCAAATGGAATTATTCAACATTGACTTGAGATCATTAATTTCATGCTTGTCCCCCTAAAACATCCACTGTTACTTTTTTTGGCACAAAAATAGTCGTTGGAAAGCTTTTCTAACATTCCTTTTGTCATCAAAATTTTTTGGCCAACACGCAAACAATTTATTAGAAAATTTTTTATGGGTTTATGGCCAATTCCACCATGAAAAATTAAGTGATGCGGACTCACTTTATCTTATTCTACTTTGCAGGCTTATTTCCTTCTTCCACGTTCTCAACCTTTATTGTTTTTACAACTACTTAGTATTTCTCTGCTTTTATAACTAACTATACGACATATAGTACATAATATACTTTTTTATTACTTTTACTGCATTTAGAATTATCAGATATCCTTGACAGAGGAAAATACATATAGCAACTGTAATGGAAGGAGGACATCTTGAATATTATTACTAAAAACCAGTTACTTAGTATTCTCTTGTTCTGTTATCATCTTTCCCTATTGCATTGCTACCAGGTATCAGAGCCAACTGGGAGCATATGGCAAAAAGCAGTAGACAACACGCTCCTGAAGACGATCGGCATGTGGATGCTCGTGTGGATGCTCCATGGACGGTGCAATCCAGGATCATAAGACAACCAGATGAACTCACAGTTGAGTTCCGCCGATTTTCCACAGAAATATGTGATGATTCACAAAAGCGCAAGGCATATAGCGGCAAGCATCAAACACCTGAACCGGCGGTATTATCAACCCACATAATGGCTCATCATCGAGGGCTCAATGGCGGAAGGCCACACGTACCTGAAATTTCTGATTTCGATGATGAGGCTGAGCTTCCACAGTAAGGAGATTGTTCCGAATTTGCAGAAGGAGAAATACCACAATATCATAATCCACGCCATAGATTTGGTGGACCGCCAAGGCCGCAATGGGATTTTTGCATCAAAATGGACATTCCATTTTTGATGAAAGGTTACACGTAGAAGATTATCTTACTGGGAAAAAGCTGTTGAAATGTTTTTTAAGTAAATGGAAATTGCTCTCGATAAATAAGTTAAGTATGTAGCTTGTAGATTGAAAGGCGAAGCCAATGCTTGGTGGAAACATGTACTATAGTCCATACACAAAGAAGGAAAAGGGGAGGTACGGAACTGGTTTCGGATGAAATAATTGCTCAGGGGACACTTTCTACCCACTGACAACGAACAATTGCTTTATATGCAAAATCAACATTGTTCTCAAGGGAATAGAAGTGTTAGTCATTATAAGAAAGAGTTTTATCGTTTTAGTGCCAGCAACAATCTCAAAGAATCTAATAACCAAATTATGGCTTGTTACAATGTGGGATTGAAGGTTGCCATTCAAGATAAGCTTGAACTGACTTTCGTTTTGTCGCTATCTCAAGCTGTTAACTTCGCATTGAAGGCTGAAATACAACTCAACTGCTCTTCTCATGGCTATACGATCATACAACTTATGACAACAAAGGCCAAACGTCAACAGTAACTAAACCAACATAAAGTTTAACACATATGTTGGTCATAATATGCAAGTCGTTGAGAATAAGGCCACAAATAAACCCAAAACAACAGCAAAAGAAAACCTATTTGCCAACCCTACGACATTGAAGTGTTTCGTTGTTTCCAATCGGGTCACAAATCTAATAAATGTCCAAACTGCCAACAATTGCAATTAATGGAAGGTGAATCATAAACCAATGAAGTCATAGCTGAAGGTGAGAATGAGAATGATTTTGAGGAAGTAGCAAGTGACGAGGGGGAGCCTGTGGCATGTGTTTTGGAGAAATTGTTGCCCACGCCCCGACAACATGTGAACTCACAAAGGAATGCCATTTTCAAAACTAAATACACAATTAATGTTAAGGTGTGTGACTTATTAATCGACAATGGTTGTATTAAAAATATAATCTCAAAGTCTGTTGTTCATGCCTTACACCTTAAGACTACAAAAAGTTCAAACCCCTACAAGATCAGTTAGGTGAAAAAGGTTATTGATATCCTTGTATTAGAAATGTGTAGGGTGACTTTTTCCATTGGAAAATATTATGCCTCCGAAGTCTTATGTGACGTCCTTGATATGGACATTTGCCATCTCATTCTCGGACGCCCATGGCAATTCGATACGGGGGTAACATATGATGTGTGTGCCAATGCTTATTCGTTTGAATGGAAGGGACGGAAGCTACATTTGATTCCCAACTCTCAAACACAACACACTCCTGTGACAACTGCAAGCAATGATCAGGCTTCTCTAAGTGTGATTTCTGGGAACTCTTTGATGCAGTTGTGGCGTGAAAGGAAGGCCCTAATAACTGTCTACATGACTGAAGGGAATTCGGAAACAGAGGCAACAAGTTCTCCACTGGAACTACTCCAGCCGCTCACAGATTTTGCAGATGTTGTATCTACAGATCAACTAGATCAGCTTCCACCCTTCATTCCATCCAGCATCAAATCGACTTCAAACCTGGTGCTTCATTGCCAAATTTGCCACACTACAAAATGAGTCCGATGGAACGTCAAAATTCATAGAAAATTATTGATAAACTTTTACACAAACAAATGATTCAACCTACACTAAGCCCATGTGTGGTGCCTGTTTTGTTGGTTCCTAAAAAGGATGGGTGTTGAGGTGGATGTGAATTGATACTCGTGGTATCAATAAAATTACCATCAAATATCGGTTTTTTGTACCAAGATTAGAAGACATGTTAGATTCTTTATCAGGCGCCAAAATATTTTCAAACTTAGATTTGCACAGTGGATAACACCAAATGAGAATCCGATCTAGCAACGAGTGGAAGACTCGTAATGAGCTATACGAGTGGAAGGTGATGTTGTTTTGATATGCATCGTCTACATTCTTGCGCTTAATGAACGACGTATTGAAATCACTATTGGTAAGTGTTGTATCGTTTATTTTGATGATATATTGGTTTTTAGCTCATCTATTGCTGACCATTAGAAGCATATGTATGAACTATTTGGATTATTATGTGAGCATGCTTTATATTTAAATAAGTTCAAATGTGAGTTTGCTACAAGTTCAGTTCATTTTTTGGATTTTACCATTTTCGTTGAAGGAATTCGTATGAATTCCCGCAAGGTTAAATCCATTCAAGATTGGCCTGGCCTCAAACCTTAATAGAAATCCGTAGCTTCCACGGATTGACCAACTTCTACAAAAGATTTATTTGTAGTTTTAGCATGATTATGGCGCCAATAACATATTGTTTAAAGTTGATCGAAGACATTTTGGTTGACTGTAGAACAACAAAAAAGTTTTGAAACCGTTAAAAACTCCTTAATGACAGATCTTGATTTAACAATTCCTGATTTCAACAAACCTTTTAATGTGGATACCGACTCATCAACCATTGGTATTGGAGCTGTCATGTCTCAAGAAGGTAAAGCAATTGAGTTGTTTAGTAAAAATTTGAGCCCTGCGAGACAAAACTGGTCGGTTTACGAACAAGAACTATAAGCCATCGTATGAGCTCTCAAGCATGGGAACATTGTCTACTCCAATATTTTGTTTTGTGCAGTGACCACCAATCCCTGCAATTCCTTAATACACATAAAAATATTAACAAGATGCATGCTAGATGGATCATCTTTCTCCAAAAGTTTAGCTTCATTTTGAAGCACAAATCAGGAAGTAAAAATCGGGCAGCTGATGCATTGGGCAGCAGATCAGCGTTACTCACACAACTACAAATGGAGGTTACAGGATTAGAATCACTCAAGGACCTATATTGCACTGATAAGAATTTTGTCATATACCATGGGAGCAATGTCTTCCAAAAAAACCTTATGGAGAATTTACGCTCAGGCACAACTTTCTCTTTAAAGGCAATGCTCTTTGCATTCCTATGTCCTCTTTGAGACATCAATTGATAATGGAAATGCACAGTGGTGGTCTTGCGGCTCACGTGGGATGTGAGAACACAATCGAACAAGTGCAACGTCGTTTTTTTTTTTTGCCCCATTTAAGGCGTGATGTTATCCGATTTGTGCAGAGATGTCCTATTTGCCAAGTTTATAAAGGAAATAGTCAAAATATAGGACTTTATATGCCGCTATTGTTGACCTCATTTTTGGCACAGGTCAATTGCACTGTCTTTTCACTTGCCCTCGTAGTCTATTTATTTTCATATAGCGTTGTTGTGTTTGTTGAAGGATCAAATCATGCATTTTATCTCGATTTGCCGTCGGCTTTGGGATTTATTCCTTTTGGTCACATATGACCCGTTGTTATGTTTGAAAATATATATGATTAGGTCGACGTTGAGTTGAATAGTTTGTGTGTATTTAACCCTTCGCAAGCGTCTTCTTTCTGTGCTTAATTTCTTTTGTTCAGGGCCTCATTTTACAAAACAGATAGCCCTAATGCGTTCAGATTGTCGATATCATTCAAACGAGTCTATTTGCACTCAAATCAGACACCGTTTGATGCTTGTCGAGGAAAGAGAAAGTGGGATTATTATTATTATTTTATTACTATTAGCATTATTATTTTAAAATCTAAAATATATACTTTGTTTAATTTAAAATTAAAAAAAGATAATGCTATATATATATATATATATATATATATATTCTGATTAATTTCAAATTAAATTTATATTAAATAAAATAAAAATAATAATATAATTAATAAATACTTGGCATTCAAATTAATCTTTTAAATTAAGTTTGAGTACAAAACTATTTTAATTTCACTCTTTCTATCTTCTCATATTGGGCAATTTTTTTTCTTAATCCAATGGTTGAGATTTAATATCAAAGACAATATTTAATATCAATCGTTTGACGAAGGATTTGTTTTCGGATTGAATAGAGACATGGCCGATTCAAGGAGAAGAAAACGATTCATTCATTTATCCAGCCGCAAGCCTCGTGACCCATCTGACATGTCCCTTAGACAAGGACAACAAAAAAGGGCGAGACTTTTTTTTCATGGCTCAAAAGAAAAAAAAGCCTCACAAAAGGGAAAAGGTATTAGGTCCGGATACCACTTAAAATTTGCCAAATGTGCTGCGCTTTGACTTTTTAGTTGTTTGCTCAAATTGTTTCCTATGAGCATTAATGGCTTCGTTGGCAGAGATTTGAGCCTTTACTCAATGAATTAAATTCGTAAAAAATGTACCGTATATCGCATGAGTGCTGAGTAGAAGGGGCTAGGACGAAGCCCTCCGAGGAATACACCTCTAAATAACTCGGGATCTATCCCTGGAATTTGCTGGACCTCAGTAGAAAATTATTGGAAGTACTCCTTGAGGGACTCATTTTCATTCTAGTGAATTCCTGAGAGGTGGGAAGAGTCTCTGATCATCCTTCGATTAGCAACAAATTGTTCGACAAATATTTTGGCTAATTTGACGAACGTTAGAATGGATCTGGCAGGGAGTGAATAAAACTATGTTCGAGCTTGCCCTTTGAGGGTAGCTGGAAAGACTTGGCATAGGAGCACGTTAGAGGCTCGTTGGATGTGCATTATGATCCTATAGTGATCGATATGTTCGTATGGGTCAGATGTCCCGTTGTACAAATCGATACTCGGTAGTTTGAATCTTGCCGGAATGGGGTATTAAGGATGGCTTCAGTCAGGGGTGACAACTCCTGAAAGTCTCGTCGAAGAAGAGATTGTCTTATATCTCCAAAGGGGAACTCCTCTCGGACTAGTCTTCGTAATTCATGCCGTAAGGCATTGCGGGGGAGTTCGGTGATGTGTTGTTGAGCTAAGTCCTCGGGGACGTCTAGAGGAATGTGATGCTAGTGACCCGCACGCGAAGGATGGGTAGAGTTTGTCGTGTCAGCAAGCTCATTCTCTGGATGTGTTGGAGGGCGCATCCTTGGTGGTGGAAGGGGAATCTCGACATGAAGAACATTTTCGAATCCTGATGGATCTCGAGGGAGAAGAATATCTTCTTGGGGTGCTATTGCCAGTCCTCGAGTCTCTCGCAAGAGTTGAAGGATCTCATTCTGAGACTCCTCCAACTTTCTGATACGATCTTCCAGGGACGGTCCTGAAGTCCTTTCTTCGGCAAGGTTTTGGCCAACGGGATAAAAAGAGGCAGATGCCTGGCGTTCCTGATTCAGGGACTGATTCTGGAATTGATGTGAATTGGAGTGGGAGGCTCCCAAGATACGATTACTGCGCTTGTTGGCCATTACAGTGGTGCTTTTAGGATAGTGCGACAGGCGTTCCCACAAACGGCGCTAAACAGTTGCGGGCTAGCATATATGCGGCGATAGAGCTAGAATACTACGTCTTAGCATTGCACGGATATTCAGCTCACACACAGAGAACACAAGATTTTTACGTGGAAAGCTCTAGAAAAGGGAAAAACCACGGGGCTTGGCTTAGTTGAAAATGATTCCACTAGAACTTGAGTTGGTTACAATGGGCTGCTTGCCTCCAAGGGCGATCAGGTTACAAGTAATAACTGTACGACAGAAGTCCGGGTGTCAGGTGATGGTCCGACAGAACTTCGGGCTTCAGGTGGTGATTTGAAAGAACTTCGGGCCTTAGGTGGTGGTCCGGCGAAGGCGAGGGCCTCAGGTGGTGGTCCGGCGAAACTCTGACGGTGGTCGAGGATGAGCTTCTTCCTTCTCTTCTTCTTTCTCTTCTCTTCTTGGTTGGATCCCTTTTCAAGAGAAATGAGGGGTCTATTTATAGATTTTTGGAGTGGCATGGCCCGTAAATAAGTGAAAAATCAAGGGTAAATGGGGAGTGGTTGGATGGACGGCCAATGCTGAATCCATTGATCATGGATTGGTTGATGGATATTTGAATGTCTTAGTGATGTCATATTTTGGTGATCTTAGGCTTGTTGGATTCGTCTCGTCGAGCCGCTTGATTTGACTATAAGCACATTATGTTTGGAAACCATTTGGTAATCCAAATTGTGGTTCAAACCTTCCAACAACGCTTTTAACTCTTGATTTGGACCTGTTTGGGCTCGAATTGGGTTGGATTTGGTGTCGTTGGGTTCGTATTCTCGAGATGCTCAGTTCGACTATAAGTTTGCTGAAATCGGAGTTTGGATGGTCCCAATTTTAATTTCGGAAGTTTCCAACTTGATTTTGCATCGAGATTCGTGCCCAATCAAGATAATTTTTTGGATGACATACCAATGATCATCTTATAGAGCAAGAATATAATATACATAGAGGTTAGATATAAGTTAGAAAATTAGATATCAACCATAATTATTGTTGCGTGCTAGAATATACGCGGCGGTAGAGTTTATAAATTTGCGTCCTAGCGTTGTACGAGTATTCAGCACACAAGCAGAAAAGAGAAGTGAACACCAAGGTTTTTACGCGGAAAACCCGAAAGAGGGAAAAAACTACGGGGCCTCGCCCAGTTGCAAAGTTCCACTAGTATTTGTTTGAAGTACAAAGGTTGATCCGTCTTACAAATCAAGACGATCAATTTACAATCAACTTCTCACAAAGTTACAAAGTTCTGCAAATTCCCGGCGTTTCCCGAAAATCAGGTAGAGTTCCGGCGTCTTCAGACCGCGGGAAGAGCTCCGGCGGTGGTCGAGGAGGAGCTTCTTCCTTCTCCTCCTTCTTCTCTTCTTCTTCTCTCTCACTTCCCCCCTCTTATGAAGAATGAGGGCTCTATTTATAGTTTTTTTGGAGTGACATGGCTTGTAAATAGGTGTGAGATCAGGGGCGAATAGGGAGTGGTTGAATGGACGGCTGATATTGAATCCTTTGATCATACACCGTTCGTCAGCCATTTGAAGGCCTTAGTGATGTCGGAATCTGGCGATCTTGGGCTCGTTGGATTCGTCTCGTCGAGCCGTTCGATTCGACTATAAGCTCGACAAAATCGGAGACCGTTTGGTAACTCAAATTGTGGTTCGAACCTTCCAACAGCGCTTTAGGTCCTTGATTTGGACTCATTTGGGCTCGGATTGGGTTGATCTTGGTGTCGTTGGGTTTGTATTTCCGAGACGCTTAGTTTGACTGTAAGCTTGCTGAAATAGAAGTTCAGGTGCTCCCGGATTTAATTTTTGAAGTTTCCGGCTAGCTTTTTGCCTCGAGATTCGTGCCCGATCAAGATAATTTTTGCATGACGTATCAATTATATTTTTCATCTCTTGATTTCTTAAAGATAAATTAATAACTTCTTTCATCTTTCCCTCTTCAATTTTGTCATGGATGAACACCATTGAGCATAGACCAACCTATCTAACCCTAAGGGAAACACAAATTTTGCTTATTGGATAGTCTTTGTCTAACTTTACTCTCATCAGTCGATTGTAAATGCTCTTTTTGGTAGGTGCTAATTTCAAGAACTAGCATAAATCTATTTCTATTTAAATAACCTAATACAATCTCCATTTAAAGAGACTAGTGTGCCTTTATCTACATTGGATAGACCATACATCCACCCTTGCCAATCAACCCGCACATCAACCTTTAATGCCAACACTTCATTAGCTCACCAACACATAAAATAGCTTAAACATCTCTAGCACCACCTCATGTTAGAAGGAATAAATAAAAAAAGGGTGGTCAAAGTTGAGGTAGATCCACCAATGTTCAAATACATATTCAACCCAAAAGCTTATATGAATAAGCACTAACCACTTCAAACTTCAATACAAAAAACAATTATCCGTTATGACACTAGATCCAAATCCTCATATTCGTTAACACCTCAATTGAAAACACCCTAAACTAAAACTTCTTTCTTAAGACTTAATAATGAAGAGCATCTACAGAACTAAAATTTTAACCAAATCATCTGAAAAGAGTTTCATGCACTTGGTCCTCCCTGATTTATCTAATTGGTTATAAAAAATTTAATACTTTGTCTTTAAGGTAATTACCTCGAGTAATCTAGGTTGCTCTGAACGCAAGTCCGAATAGTCGTAAATTTCTTCCCTCTCGTCCAATTCCTCTATGTAAGCCTTTTCGTTATCTTCCTCATCATCCTCTTCGCAATTTACACATGAAGCTTTGCACTCTTCTTTGACGCTAGCAGCCTCATCATAGACTAATTGTTTTTCTCCCAAATTGTGGAAGGTATTCGCTGGAGAAGAACTAATCTGTGAAAAATAACTCACCAATCACTCCAAATAAGACAATTCCATATAAAGCAGGTAGAGATAAAGGAAACATGGCATGGTTACATCTGCACTCGATTCTCTATGACCAGCTAGTTCTCCTCGTTCTCGATCAACTAGCTCGATATCTATTGTCGAGCTTCTCTCCCCAACTTCTCCTTTCCCTTCTTCCAGTAAACAAAAATCTATTTCTCTTTTATCAACTTGAGAAATTTGAACACTTGCATCGAGTTTGTCGTGAGAATTCACCTGAAAATAACAGATCTTAACCAAATCTCCATTTTTAGCAGCAAATTTGAACCGACTTCCTCCTAACAATAACCTGAAATACTCCCTCTCCTGCATTAGCTCCATCCCTCTCCCCTCCTTCATTACCAACGAACTCCTTTGCTTCAAGGGCAGCAAGATCATCGCCAGAATCCCCCTGAGAGATATCGAAAACCACGAAAAGATAAAAAATTACAAAAAAGAAAGAAAAATCCAAATAATACAGAGCATATCTTCCGAAAACGACCTGAACCCCCTCCTTCATCGATCCTCTTCTCCTTTTATGCGCGCGAATCCGATGAGCGGCAAACGCCGACGCCAATAGCGCTCCGGCTGCGGCGCCGAGCAGGAGAACGACTCCACCATTGAAGTTCGCATGCAGATTCAAACCAGCTCTACTTCTTCTCCTTTCACTGCTCTGTTTAGGTATCTCCTCCCCTGCCATTTTCTCTTCGATTCCACAATTCTCCAACAACCGTCCTGTTTGTGGACTGAAGCCTTCCACGAGAATTTTAGAGATTTCGTCATTTTCTGTGAGGATTGGTTGACGCCATAATGGCGGAAATGGTGGAGTGGACTGTCGTCGTGTCGACATGCGTGACTGACGCCGGTTCGGGGGCTGGCCGGTGAGATCAGGTATGTGAACCGGGCCGTGCGGGCCATGTGGCCCCTGATTCGGTGGGAAGCTTCTGGAATCTAATGAAACCTTTTTGTATTATATCTGTAAGCTAAAAACCAAGCACGGGAGAATCTGATGGTCCGTATGGCCCCTTTTTGTTTCTTTCAATAGCGTCCTTCAACATCATGTGATTCATCAAAAGTTAATATTTTAGCATTTGAAAAATTAAAAGGAAAAATGGAAAGAAATTTTGATTTTTTAAGTGTTATAATACTAGTTAATGAAGAAATATTTATATTTAAAAAAAAATAAAACAAATTATTCATTTTATATTTTTAGCTACTATTGAAAGCAATTATAAAAGAAATATGTTCAAATTTACTCAAATTTAATCTTGATTCAAATCTTAATATGAATTTGATTTGAATGTGAAGCATACATGATTCAAATCTTATTCTTATTGAAGAAATGCAGAGCTTAGCAAGAAACAAGAACTCAAAGGATTTATTATTCTTGTTCCCCTCAGATTACAGAGCATACTATATATAGAGAAATGCAGAGGTAGATGCCTATGTGTATATATCTGATAGGTCAACCTAATACGATGATTAATATTGTATTTATTATGTTTTATTTATGTCCTCAAATATTCCCCCGCAAAATGATGGATCGGGAATGATCATTAGTTTGTCCATCAGTTTCGATCTTAACCAGTGGCGGAGCCAGAAAGTTTTTATAGGGGGGGGGGGGGGGGGGGGCGCCTAAATAAATTTTTTTAATTCTAACATTTTTTTTCGGAATAAAAATCCAGTTCTGCGGTTGTTACTGTTAGAGCTCTATACTCAGATTCTGTGGAAGATCTGACCATAATTGTTTGCTTTTTAACTGCCCATGATATAATTGTGCTTCCTAGAAATGAGAAATAACCTGAAGTTGATTTCCTAGAAATCAGATCCCCTGCCCAATCGGCATCCGAAAATGTGATAAGTTAAAGACTGGATTTAGATATGGGTATACTGAAATGCATTGTACCCTTAATATATCTTAGGAGACGTTTTAACATATATGAATCGATAAGGGATCCTGCATATGTTGTGATAGCACATTTACCGCAAAAGCTATATCAGGACGCATTAGTGTCAAATATTGTAATGATCCAGTGAGCTTTCGGTAGAGATTGAGATCTGATATAACGTTGTATGATTCAATATTGGATGGTAGCTTTGTACACATTGGATTTGCTACAGGATTGCACTTCGTCAACTTTGCCTATTGCAGAATAGAGTTTGCATATGTTTTATGTGACAGAAAATATTGTTCTAGTGATGCTTGAATGTGAATTCCGAGAAAATTGTTTACCAGTCCTAGATTTTTCATGGTAAACCATGACTCTAGCTGAGTAATAAGTTTTGTTGTAACAACATGATTATTACCAGTAAGCAATATATCATCAACGTACACAAGGAGACATATTTGCGTGAGATGTTGTTTGAAGATCAGTAACGACGGTTCTACCTTGCTATGTTGGAGTCCAAGTGTCACCAAATAATTTGTGAATGTTATGTACCATTGTCGTGAGGCTTGTTTGAGCCTGTATATTGCTTTGTGCAATCGACAAACATGATCTGGATGAGTCGAATCCACAAATCCTCTGGGTTAACACATATAGATTATTTTAGTGAGAGACCCATGTAGAAATGCGTTGGCAATGTCAAGTTACTGAATTTTCCATTTGTTATGAAGTGCAATCGTAAGTAGTATTCTGATAGTGGGTAGTTTGGCCACCGGACTGAACGTCTCATTATAGTTTATGTCTTGTTCTTGCCTATGACCCTGTGCAACAAGCCTTGCTTTAAATCTTACTATTGTGCCATCCGCATGAGTTTTAATTCTGAATGTCCACTTGCATTCCAACACAGATGCTTGTGGAGGTGGTGGAAATAGAGTCCACGTGCCCTGCTTTTGAACAGCAAAAAATTCTACCGCCATTGCTCATCTCCATTTAAAGATGGTAGCAGCTTCTTGATAGGTTGTTGCTTTTGATGGAGTCGATGGAGATGACTGTTTATGGAGAAGATTGAGACGATTGATTGGTTTGAGGCATCATGTTTGTAATCTTGTGATCATTGGATGTCTGTTAGGTGGAGTGGAATGTTGAGACCCGGTGTTTCATGAGCTGCCTGGTCTAGTAGATGGTGTAGGTGATGGGGGAGGCTGATCTGCTTGCAAAGGATTAGATAATGAGGGAAGAACTTCAGTTTGAGAATTCACGGTATTGTGATGTTGTGTAGAGTGCGATATTGGTATCAGAAAAGATGGCAACGAGGAGGTAGATACAGTGTTTGGCTATTTATCAGACTTTTGAAATGGGAAGGAGTTTTCAATAAATGTGAAGTGCCTGGACATAGTGATTTTGTTGGATTCCATGTTCAAGCACTTGTATCCCTTGTATATGTCCGAGTAACTAAGAAAAAAGCAAGAGACAGATTTGAGTTGTAGTTTATTATGAAGGTGACTCGGCTGGAGGGAATAACATTCACAACCAAATGTCCTCAAGTGCGAGTAAGATGGAGAAATATTATAGAATAGTTGAAGTGGGGATTTATCTTGAGTGGTAATAGAATGCATGCGGTTTATAAGATATGTGGCAGTTATTGTTGCATTCGGCCAGTATTTATGTGGAACAAAAGTTGTATAAAGAAGTGTATGAGTAGTGTCAAGAATGTGCCTATGTTTTCTCTCTGCCAGACCATTCTGTTTAGGTGTATAGGGACACGATATTTGATGGTGAATTCCATGTTGTTTTAGAAATTGAGTGAATGTTTGATCTAAATATTCGCGGCCACCTTCGGTGCGGATAGCCTTGATTTGGTGTGAAGATTGTTTTTCAATAAACAGTTTAAATTCAATGAATACTTGAGTAACATAAGATTTATGAATAAGTGGAAATAGCCATGTAAACCGAGAAAAATCGTCCACAAAAATGACATAGTATTTGAAACCTTGATTTGAGGTAACTGGAGATGGCCCCCAAACATCAGTGTGTATAAGCTCTAGAGGAATACATTTTCTGGTTACAGATCTATCAAATGGTAATTTGTGAGCTTTACACTTTTTACAGGTCTCACAATCAGAAATAGTATTTGGTATACTAAGATGCGGATTATTGGAAGCTATAAGATGAATAGTTCATTGATGAGAGTGCCTAAGACGATTATGCCATATGTTCGAAACATGTCTAGCTGCATGAAGAGAAGATGCAGACGCGGGAGAGGTCTTGGATTTGAGCGAGTACATAACATCTTTACATGGCCCGGTGAGAAGAATTTGATTTGTCTTCAGATCCTTAATAAGATAACCCATGGGATCAAAAGTGGTAGAAATTTCATTATCTTTTCCAAGTGAGAAATGGAAATGAGGTTATGAGATATATGAGGAATATGTAGAAGATTGGATAGGTGAAGCTTACGTGAAGGAGTTGGAAGGAGACCTGTGCCTGAGTTGGCTATCAGAATCGTCCTACCATCTCCGAAGGTGATTCCATCAGTAACATAATAGGGCATGGATTGCACTAAATTTTCCACAAGATTTTTCATATGGGATGATGCTCCTGAGCCCAGATGCCACTCATTCGTTGATTGCTCTGAGCTGGCGACCATTGCTTTGTTTGGAGCAGAAGGTGTAGACTATGGAGTGTATTGGAGATTAAATCTGTGCTAGCAAACAAACGCTAGATGACCCTTCTTGTTGCAGATTTGGCAAATAGGAGATGGTTCCTGAGATGATCATGGATTATTGTTGATATTTTGCAGAATTCTACCACAATTTTTTTTTGTTCTGTCCTTTGTACATATACAGAGCTGTTTGAGCATTATTGCTGCCTCTGTGTTGACGTGAATTTCTTCACTAATTAGAAGGGCATACAAATTTTCAAGACTGGTGGGATTTTGCATTATCCTGATCAATGTCTTGAAAGCTTGATATGGTTGAGGCAACCCATTCAATATATACATTATTATATCTTCTGAGTCAACATTCGATCCAGCAGCTGCTATCTCATCTACTAATTTCTTGATTTATGTAAGGTATTGTGTCATAGATGACGTCTTCAAAGAAACATTATGTAGTTCATTCTTCAATTGAATAATCTTGGATCTATTCGTTGCTTGAAATATGGTTTCAAGCGTCTTCCAAATTTCTGCAGTAGATTCAAGATGCAAAATGTATGGTAGAACCGATGGTGAAATTGTAGAGCGAATAGCAGCCAACAAATTTTGATATGTAATTCTCTATCGACTGTAGGCAGGATTTGCAATAATTGTTCCATCATTTTGCTGCATTAGTGATGATGGAGGGCACGCGGCTGGATCAAGGAAATTTTTGAATCCATTTTCTCTAAATAGTTTGATAACCTGACTTTAGACCTGTCAATATTGGACCCGACCCGAACCCGACCTGAAAATTTCGGGTTTAGGTTGACCCGAACTCGAAGCGGGTTGGGTTCGAGTCCGAAAAACCCCGAAAACCCGGGAATGACCGGAATTGACCCGGATAAACTCATAAACCTGGCTGCCTCGCGACCGCCTGCACAAGTGCGTTGCGTCGCGCACTCAAGATGCCCCGCGTCATTCACACGAGCCACCCCGCTACCCCACTGTCGCGCGCGACCGCTGCCAGCGTCGCGAACTTGACCGCTGCCCCGCGTCGCGCACTCGGGCCACCCCGCTGTCGCGGCCCGCTGCCTGCGTCGCGCACTCGAGCTCCCCCCACGTTGCGCACTCACGCCACCCCGCTGCCCCACTGCTGCGCAAGACCACTGCTCGCGTCGCGCACGGTCGCGCCACCCCGCCTCCTCATTGCGCTGTTGAAACAAGTGGGGTCGGGTTAACCCAAACCCGACCAGAACCCAAAGCGGGTCGGGTTCGGGTCCAAAAAATCGACCTGTTTGCAAAAATGGGTCAGGTCGACCCGAACAGTGTCGGATCAAGTTAGGGTTCGACCCAAACCTGACCCGTGACACGAAATTGACACCCCTACATGACTTCGCCATATTGAATATGTATCCGTTGATAATTGTGTCGTACTAGGGTTCTGAAATTAGAAACTACAAATTTGAGTGCAAACAGAACACCTTCTATTTTGATGACATTGGCTGACTGATCTCCGATTTGTGAAGACGCTGAGTTGTCCATGGTTCGATCTCAAGATCGGACCCGCTCTGATACCATGAAGAAATGCAGAGCTTAGCAAGAAACAAGAACTCAAAGGATTTATTATTCTTGTTCCCCTCATATTACAGAACATATTATATATATAGAAATACAGAGGTAGATGCCTACGTGTTCATATCTGATAGGTCAACCTAATACAATGATTAATATTGTATTTATTATGTTTTATTTATGTCCTCTAATACTAACTAATGTTTGAACATAACTAAGAATTTTGAACCTCCATTGATCCAACGATGTCTTTCTCAGCAAGCTCCATTGCATTGGCTCTATGATGTTATCCTATTGAGCTCTATTTTCAAACTTTTATTCTCCTCATATGTAGTCGGTCCCATAATTACTTTCCCAAGTGAGCTATATTGCATCCTACATTCTTATAGTGCATTCTCAAACAAGCTCTATCATAGGCGGCCCTATCGTATTATTCCCTAACAAGCTCCATTGCATTTGGTTATGCCATTTTCATCATCCAAATCCACCTTGAAGGTTTTACGATGCCTTCTTAGCAATTCATTCTAAAGGTTCCATGCCACATTCCCATGATGTTTGCTTCACTAAGCTTTTTCATAGATGATCTCGTTGTTGCCTTCTCTAATGAGCTTCATCACAGTTGGTTTCACAAATATGATTATCTTAATTAGTCTCGAAGGTTCCATGATGTCTTCCTTTTAATCTTTTCCCCGACAAGGTTTGATTGCCATCGAGCTAAGATTATAAAACAAATTTGAACTAATGTCTTGAATCATATTCAAATCTTGCTCAAATTAGGTTCAAAATAATGCTTAATTTAAAGTTCAAATATGAACTACCATTCACTTTATCAGTTTCACGATAAATTGAGTTTTTATTTGAAATAAGATATTATGTGAATCATAATGAAGATCTAATACATTTTTCTTCCTATTATTTTTTTAGAGTTGGATAAAAAAAACATTAATGAAAATACATATTTGCACGCATTTTCTTAGTAATTTCAATTACATATTAATTATATTGGAACTAAATACAAGAAAAATTTTGAAATAAAATCCATTTGCATTTTCTATAATTCTTATTTATTTTTTTAAAGAGCAAAAAGTAGCCTTAGTGCATTAAATAAAAGAGGGTATTTGTTAATATAAAAATTATAAGTTTACCCTCTTAGAGGGCTAAATGAAATTAGAGATTGCATTGGGCCATGCAATTTAGGGTTTGATAATGGGCATCTAAGGTGGAAAACCCTAATTAGATTTTTCCTTTTCAATGAATTAGCCATAAAGATGATAAAAATACTCATAAGCTTCTTTAATTATGATAAATTATAGCTCTAATTAATATACTTAATTATTAAGTTTAGAATAGTTAAAGAATTAATTAAAGTTTAGACTAATTAAATATTATATTACTTAACTAAACAAATTATTGTTGATTAGTTATTATAATGATGTTTTAATTTATTAACTATTAGATAATATTTAATAGAGCTTATTTAAACTTAATTATATATTAAATATATTTGATTATGATAATTACATGTACATTAATAATATTTTGTAATTTCCTAGCCTTAAATATGTTTTATAATATTCTTTTTAAACCTAAAAATAAGAAATTCCTAGGTACTATTATTTCCTTTCGCTATTCCTTCTATTTTGCATTATCCATAGCTATAATGGAAATGTTTATAGCTATTAGTTCTTTTATGCTTTAGAAGTTCGTTCTCCATCTATATTAGTTAGGGGTATAAGCGAGCTAAGTCAGCTCGAATTTGGCTCATTAATGAGCTCACAAGTTGAGCTTATTGAGTCATGAGCGAGTTGAGCTTATCGAGCAAAGAGTTCGAGTTTGAGCTTAATTTCAAGCTCATATATTATACAAGTTCGAGCACGAGCTTCGCCCAACTCGGCTTGTATGCTTACCAAGCCAGCTCGATTAATATTAATTAACATATCAATATTTATACTCATTTAATTAATTATTGTGTAGCCATATTCTGAATAAGAAATCAAGCTCTAAAAATATGTCAATCCCGAGCTTTTTTTTTTGAGCTCAAGCCTCATATTGCTCACATTCAACAAATGGGCTCGAGTGGAGCTAAACCTTGAGTTCGAGCTCAATATAAATTAAAAGAGTTTGGCACAATCAAGCAAGATGCCTATTCCACTAGACACATTTACCCTTGAACCAGCTCAAAAGAGTTTTCTTTTTCCTTCTTTGAAGAGCCCACTTTGTTCCAAAGCTTTTGATATAAACTTGGGCTTTTCTCTCGGCCTGCTTTAGAAATAATGGGCTAATAGGACAGCAATTCGACTTTACATTGAATAATAATAAAATTTAGAATTTAAATTTTAAGGTTCTTTACATTTGGTATGATATATATATATATATATATATATATATATATATATATGATACGTCATGCAAAAATTATATTGATCGGGCACGAATCTCGAGGCAAAAAGCTAGCCGGAAACTTCAAAAATTAAATCCGGGAGCACCTGAACTCCGATTTCAGCGAGCTCATAGTCAAACTGAGCGTCTCGGAAATACGAGCCCAACGACACCAAGATCAACCCAATCCGAGCCCAAATGAGTCCGAATCAAGGGCTCAAAGCGCTGTTGGAAGTTCAAACCTCAATTTGAGTTACCAAACGGTCTCCGATTTTGACGAGCTTATACTCGAATCGAACGGTTCGACGAGACGAATTCAACGAGCCCAAGATAGCCAAATTCCGACATCTTTAAGGCCTTTAAATTCCCAACGAACGGTGCATGATCAAAGGATTCGATATCGGCCGTCCATTCAAAACACTCCCAATTCGCCCCTGATCTCACGCCTATTTACGGGCTATGCCAGTCCAGAAAAACTATAAATAGAGCCCTCATTCTACACAAAGGGGACTCAAGTGAAGAGAGAGAAGAAGGAGAGGAGAAAGGGGAAAAGGAGATTCCTCACCTCCTCGACCACCGCCGGAGCTCTTCCTGCCGCCCGAACACGCCGGGATTCTGCCGGATGTTTGGGAGAACGCCAGAATTCTTCCCTTCTTCCACAGGATTTGGAAATTCTTCTCAATTAATGTCAGAGTTCCCTCCTGAACCGAAACTCCGCCCAAGTGAGGCCGGAGTTCTCCTTTGCCACCAACAGACGTCGGACTTCTACCCGACGTCGAACCTTCACTCTTCGCTAAGTTTCTACCAGACGCTGGACTTCTACCGGTTATCGGACTTCGCTGGACGTCTACGCGAAGATGGATTTCTTTCCATTGTTGGACTTCTACCTGACGCTGTCCTTCTGATCTTCGTCGTCAGACTACAGTCTTTCGACCTCCGTCGCCCGCCGACTACGGTCCTCCTGACTTACGTCGCCCGCCGACTACAGTCTTTCCAATACCCGTAGTCCGTCGACTACGATCTTCCTTACTTACGTCGCCCGCTGACTACAGTCCTCCGTCGCCAGCTGACTACGGTCCTCCTGACCTACGTCGCCCGCCGACTGCAGTCCTTCTAACAAAGCGAATATGTTGATAGTAGCTCTTTGTATTTACATCATGTAATATACTCCATAAGATGTACATCAAGCTAAGGCCTTCTCCCAAGGAAGGGCCTCATTTTTAATCGACTGCAAATACTAGTGGATTCGTTCAAACTGGGCTAGGCCCCGTGGTTTTTCCCCCTTTTACAGGGTTTTCCACTTAAAAATCTTGGTGTCTCATAAATGCTAGACCCTCTCTCCTTATCTGATTGCGTGCCGGATTTTCGTACAATGCTAAGACGTTAAATATGATATTTCTCTATCGCCGCGAATACTTCTGCAACGCAACAATATATATATATATATATATATATTTCCTCGCATTTGAAAATAATATAAATCGAGCTGTTTTCAAATACAACGCTCTCGTCGTCCCCAACATCATGCAACTACGGTTATAACACTATTGTTATGTAATATTTAGGCTTCATTTGTGACAGCTTTCTCATTGCTTCTTAAAGCAAATTTTTAATATAAAATTTTTATTTTTATACTAAAAAGCTGGTTTAAAAAGAAGTATGAAAGACATCCCAAACAAAGCCTTGGTTATAAATATTTATAATTTATGTGCATTTAAAAAGAAAGTGTAAATTAAATGAATTAAAAATTCATTCGATTAATGATAAATTAAATTTAAGTAAATGTTTTTTTGGCTAATTAAATGAAATATATTATTTTAGGGAATCTGTAGCCTAATGATAGTATTGACAATGGGCAATAAGGTTGGCAAGATTAGGTTACGGTCGGGCGGGAGTGTGCAATTCAGTATAAATATGTATTGAGCATATAATTATGCATTATTGTGCAGTTCAATTAAGTGACTATGATGTATATCGAGTATATAGAATTGTGCAATTCAATAATTCACTCTTAAGAGTATTAATATATACACCATTAAAATTGATTTGATTAGGCAGGAGAAGCTTCCAAAATTAAATTCATGATCATACATACTTCAATTTCAATAAACTTATAGGCAAACTACTAAGCTTAACAGGGTCTCTTTATGAGGATATATCACTTTCAAAACCTCGCTCTCTTTATGAGGACCTTTTGCTTGAGATTCAAGAGAGCTTAATGGCTCTAAGAATCTTGAAGCTCCACTTGAGTACCATCATCATTGAATTGCCACCTAATCGCCACCGTCAGACCTTAGTTTCCCAACCAATATATGCTATAGGAGGTTTATGGCTCGACTGTTGTCGTTAATCCTTTGTTGCTAGACCACCCTTGTCAAACCACATCAAGATAGTCGTCATCGATGCCACATTCAAATCTCTGTCGCCCAACCACAGTTATTGGAGCACCGCTCAATAATTGTTGGACCTTCACCTCCTAATCGTCGTCTTCATCAACTATCATGCAACGAAGCTACGAAGGTCCATCAGTGACCGCATCTATTGTTGGATATTCTCATTCATGGCCATCTAAATGTCGTTCATCCTAAACAAACCTCATCATATTTTCTACTAGTTCTTTATGCTCTTGTAATATTATCGCCTTCAAGCCAAAAGGGACTGCAAAAGTTTGTAATTAACACTTATCTAGTGATATCATTTTAGTTGGGTTAGACCAAGATGAAAGACTTTTTCTTGAATTTACATTAAGACTGCTACCGTTTTAATTATTATACATAATATTTAGACCTGTCAGTATTGGACCCGACTCGAAAACCCTATCCGAATCCGACCCGAAAATTTCGGGTTTGGGTTGACCCGAACCCGAAGCGGGTCGGGTTCGGGTCATGAAAATCGACCAGTTTGAAAAATTGGGTCAGGTTCGGTTTGACCTGGGAACCCGAAATGACCCGGAATGCACACAAACCCTGCCCCGAAATTAATAATAAATTTTAGTATAAATAATGTATTTTCTTTTTCTGTGGGCCCATCAGACAATGCGTGGGTCCCACCTCAACAAAATGAGTGCAAGCATTTGGCGATGAGGGTGGCATGGGCCCATTCGGGCCGGAAAATGAAGGGAGCGCAAACGCTCCAGGCTAGCATTGGTGCCTCGGTGGGCATGATTAGTTGTGGGCCCCATCATTGCGCTGGCAGACCACATGGGATGACTGACATGGGACCCACCCTGACCCAAACCCCCTAGTGGGACCCAATCCCCTATCGTTTTCCCTGCGTTGTAAATATATATAGCTTACAAGTTACAAAGCGCCATTAGCACACACGTGCATTTGCACCCATCAGTCATCAACAATTTGTCACTACTGCAGTTTTTTTTTTTTTTTTTTTTTTTTTTTTTTTTTTTTTTTTAAAGTTTTTAAACAGGCTGCCTTTCTCATGCTGAGAGAAATAATGGCCATGGAAGGTGAATGGGGGAAATTATTCTGTCATGTCAGAGGATTATTCAGAGGTAAATCAGAATACATTATGTTAATCATGTTAATCGGTACATAACGAAAAAATGATATGGTACGTCATGATTCTCCTCAAGATGATTTTCGGTGACCGCACAGAATAATTCCCAGTGAATGGAGCCAAGATTTTGAGTTTTATAGTTATACGTATTTCATCTTAGCTTCTTAGTTAGGAGCTTCAACTATCAATCAAGAGATTTTGAATTCAAGGCTTGCGTACTCGCTATATATATGAGTATAACTTAATTGACCTAAATATTCCCCCACAAAATGAACTTTACAGTTATGTATTTCATGTAATTTAGATTTGGATATTTATAGAAGACGAATAATTAGCTAAAGATAATCGTTAAAATAGTCGAGTCTTTATATGGTGAGTATTTTTTTTCAGTGACGGACTATTTATATGAGATTATTGATCAAATTCGTTCAGAATGTATCTCTCTTTGATTGAACTCTACAAGGATGAGCTCGTATAACATAAGCTTCTTTAATGCGAGTATCCGTCTGTCTTTGCTCTAGTGATCAGTATTCTTTAGGGCAAAACTTATTTAGGGCGAAACACTTGGAACCTTCAACATGATACAAGATATGCTTGAGTTATTAATATTCAAAGTTTAAGAAGAAGAGATTTCACTTTTCTTACACTTTTGAATGTCTAACCATGATAGATGTCTCTGACCTTAATGATAAATTTGAACTTGTTGATGTCCTCATGAAAATAGATGATGGTTTTATCCTTCATAAAGCTAAATAAAACTTTCTCCAGTTGAGGTAGTCTTCTTTTGCATCTTCTAATTCTGAAATCCTTACTCATCAAATTGATTGATCATGACATATTTGTCTTCCATTACTGAGAGTGAGAGGAAATGAAGTGAATGGCAGATAATATAAGATCAGGTGGAAAAGTTGTCAGCACAATTCTAAGAGAAAATGATTAAGGTTTCGTTCGGAACAGCTTTCTTGCTGCTTCTTAAAGCAGCTTTATAATACAAAAATTAAAATTTTTATACTTAAAAGCTGCTTTAAAAAGTGATAAAAAAGCGCTCCTAAACCAAGTCTTAGGGTTCGTTTGGGACGACTTTTTTATTGCTTTCTAAAACGGAGTTTTAGTACAAATTTTTTTATTTTTATACTAAAACTCCGTTTTAGAAAGCAATAAAAAAGCCGTCCCAAACGAAGCCTTAGTTTCATTTGGGACGGTTTTTTTACTGCTTCTTAAAACAGGTTTTCAGAACACATTAACATTTTTGTACTAAAATTTTGATTTAAAAAGTATTAAAAAACTGTCCCAAATGAAATCTTAATTATTAGATAGAGGTTCAGAAAACTCTACTGTTATGATGAAAGCCAGAATTATTTATTTTCAGCAGTCTGATTATGTTTGGCAAGTAGTGGCTTATGATAGAAAGGCATGAAAATGGCAGTCGTAAGGGTCTTTATCATGAAATCATTTTTGTACTGTTACAATCACTGTCCAGCAATACTTTATAGTTTTACATATTTTATAATTTTTTTTTGTTTAAAGGATAGTTATGAATAAATATTCACTATTGTTTTTCTACTTCTTTGAAAGCTAATATGGGATTTATTAATGCTAAGAAAACGGGTTAACAGGTCGAGTTTGGGTCCAATCTAAAATTGCTCCAACTCAAATTCAGTTAATTTGAACTCAAAATGTTTAATAAACGGTTAAAAAAACTAAGTTGAATCTGACTCGCTAGCAATCTGAATGACCCGAATGCGATCCATTAATATGTTTTCATTATTTTTAATAACTTATTAAATATAAAATTTAGGATATTTGATTAAAAAGTAAGAAGATTGTACCTACGTATAAAAAAATATTAAATGTGATACTTTTCAGGTCATTTAATATAATTTCACTAGCGTATATAAGTCGAATCATCCCTTAACTCAAGGACGACGAGAATACAATATATTAGAGAATTGACCAAACTTCATATGGATACTCTTGGTCTTGATTAAATGACATATATTAGAAATCTAGTGGCAACAGTTGAGAGAATGATCAGTAGAGATCTGGCGATGGTTGAAGATCCGTTGAAGATCAATGAACAAGCTAAATTCCGGTGATGATCGGTGGTCGGGAAGAGATTCGTCGGTAGCCAATAAATGGGTGGAAGTCCGACGCCGGTCGGTGGGCAGGAAGAAATTCGGTGGATTCCAATGAACAAGTATAAATCTGACGATTCTCGGTGGTCGAGAAGAGATCCAACGACGTCCAACGAATGGGAGGAAGTCTGATGATGGTCGACGATCAAGAAGAGATGTGACGATAGCCAACAAAAGGGCGGAAGTCTGACGACAGTCGAGAAGAGATCATGTGGTAGCAATGCTGACTGGAGAATTCAAGTGTGCTCCCTAGCATTCTCTTCTCTTCCTCCTCCCCTCATGTGAATAATGAGGGTCTATTCATTCTTTTTTGGGAGTGGCATGAATAGTAAATATGGAGAAGATTAAAAGTAAATTTGGAGAGTTCTATCGGGCGGATGATATCAATCCCCTCGATCATAAAGTATTTTTTGAATATTTATATGTCATAACAATATCAAATTAAGTGATCTTAGGCTCGTTGGATTTGTCTCGTCAAGTCGCTCGATTTGGCTATAAGTATGTCACATTTGGATATCATTTAGTCATCCAATTAATGCTCTAAAGCTTTTAAGAGGTATATTCCTATCTTCTTCCATGTCAAGGAAAATAAAATTAATAGGAAAAATAAACTTATCAACCTTAATTAGGGCATTCTCTACCACCCCCTTAGGATAAGTGAAAGTTCTACCAACAAGCTTAAGGGTGCAAAGGTAGGTTGAACCTCTCATATGTCTAATCTTTTAAAGATGGATAAATGCATAAGATTGATATTAGATCCTAAATCACACAAAGCTCTACTACATAATTTATCTCCTATTATTATGGGAATGGTGAAGCTGCCAATTACCAATATCTTTCAATTTTTTAAGAAATTTCTTTTGAATTATAATACTACACTTGTCAGTTAAGGCTAACTTTTTAAATTCTCGTAAATTCATTTTCTTATTCAGAATGTCCTTTATAAATTTAGCATAGGTGGGCATTCGCTCTATGGCTTCAGAGTAACTTTTTAAACACTTCTAAGAACTTAGAATTGCTAATCCAAATTCTTTTTAATCAGTCCTTGAGGAAAGGGTCTCAGCAATCTCTCTATAATCTTTTTAATTAGTCTCTAAATTTCTTTAATGGGTTCAGGTTATTCAGTAGGAGATTCAATCTCTAAAGTTTCTTATACACTACTATCCTTTTGAGGTTGAACTATTTCATTTTAAGGGTCTCCTAAATCTCTCCCACTCCTAAGCTAGATATTATTCGTATTACTCTTTCAATTTCATATTATTGATCAACCTAACAAGATGCCTTATATGATTTTCTATTTTTCTAAGAGCTGTAGATTAATCCTGCAATTGAATCCCCAATTGCAGTACTACCTCTTCCAATGGTGTCTTCCTATTCTCAAACTGATTATTTTGATCAAATCCTGAGGGGTGGCACTACGATGCTACAATATAGGGAACTACAATGTTTATGAGTCTAGGATTAACTACATGATTAGAGTAATTATTATGCATATGAGGTTCAACTCTAACTCTCATGTATCTAATTTCTTTGATATGTCATCTACCTGTGCAATAAGAATTGACAAAGCATTCTATTCATATACTTGTTACTCTCTTAGGATTCAACCTATCATCATGCCACCAAAAAGTATTTATAGTTATTTTTTCTATTAGTTCATATGCTATCTCAAATAGCTTAGACATTAAAGATCCTCTAGGTGTAGAATTTATGATTGATCTAAGGGATACATTAAAACAAATAAAACAATTTTAAATAACCAATTAATCAAATAAAACATAGTGCGGGTCTTTCCTAAGCATTACCTTAGATCACTCCCAACTTTCATAAATTGATTCTCCCTCAAACTAGATATAAGATGTGATATCATTCATATATTTGATAATTTTTTTAAGGTGGGAATACTTAGCTAGAAATGTATGAGCCAACTCATTCTAAGTGGTTATAGAGTGGGGGCAAAGAATTCAACTATATCTTAGCTTTTTTTTTAAAAAAAAAGTAGGAACATTCTAATTCTAATAACATTATCACTGACACCATCATTCTTAAATATTGAATATATTTCCAAAAAACTAGCTAAGTGTAAGTTGGGATCCTTAGCAAGAGTTCCCCCAAATTGAAAATTTTGAATCATTTGAATTATGGTAAGTTTCAATTCAAAGTTATTGAGTTGGATAATCTGTTTATTAATATTATGAGAAATTTCTTCTACTACAGGGTTAACATATTCTCTAAGAGGTATAGAATAATCTCGATCTTACATTAGTTTAAACACCTCTAAGCTCTTTTTTTTTTTTTTACATTTTTATAAGAGTCATTTCTATCTAAGGGTCAACAACAAGGGCTCCTTATTAGATCCACCAAGCATGCAACAATGATAAAATAACTTAAATAAAGATTATAAGCTAAACAATTAACAAAATACTTTTTTGACATTTTCAAAATTTTATCAAATAGAATAAAGATATATAATACAAGTAGGTCTAAATATATACTTGTTTCAACAATATAATTAAAATTGCAATACACACTTTACTTTCCCAACAATGGCGCCAAAAACTTAATGTGGGGCTTGGCTTTGGTGCTTGCTTTGAATTGTCATGAAAATATGCTTAGGTTGTCTTTAATATAAAATAATGAAAATCCACTAAAATACGTAAATATACGTGCCGATCAAGTAATAAAGTCTTAGAAGAATGTCAATCCCACATGGAAGTATTTTACTTAATTATAATTACACTCATACTGCTTACTTCAAATGCATAATTTATCCTACTTGTTGCGTCCTAAAATATTTGCAAAATCCCTGAAAAGGGGAAAAAATCATGGGGCCTGGCCCAGTTTGAATAAATCCAGTAATATTTGCAGTCAATTAAAAATAAGGCCCTTCCTTTGGAGAAGGCCTTGGCATGATGTCATAAATGTTCATCATATAGAGCACATTACATGGTGGGAGTTATAATAATCAACATAGACATATTTGTTTGGTCGGTAGGGCCATAATCGATAGGATAGAAGTCAGAAAGACTATAGAAGGCGATGGAGGTCAGAAATACCATTGTCTTGCGATGGAGGTCGAAAGTACCGTAGTAGGCAACAGAGGTCGGTAGGACCATAGTTGGTAGGAGACAGGGGTTTGAAAGACCGTAGTTGGCAGAAGAACGGGGTTAGAAAGATCATTATTGTAGAGATGTACTTCGATAGAACTCCAGATATCAGGTGGTGGTCCGACAGGTGGTGGTTCGGTAGAAGTCTTGGCCACATGTGGTGGTCCGGCAGAAGTTTGGCATCACGTGGTGGTCCAAGAGAAGTCCGGGCATCAAGTGGTGGTCCGACGGAAGTCTGGGCATCAAGTGGTGGTCTGAGAGAAGTTCGGGCTTCAAGTGGTAGTCCGACAGAAGTTCGAGTGCCAGGTGGTAGTTCAGGAGAAGTTCAGACATCAAGTGGTGGTCTGGCAGAAATCTAGGCCTCAAGTGGTGGTCCGCCAAAAGTTTGCCTGCCACGTGGTGATCCGGGAGAAGTCCGGGCATCAGGTGGTGGTTTGGCAGAACCCAGGGCCTCAAGTGGTGGTTTGGCGGAGCTTAGTGCTTTAAGTGGTGGTCTAACGGAGCTCAAGGCCTCAAGTGGTGGTCTGATAGAGCTTAGAGCGTCAAGTAGTGGTTTGACGGAGGTGAGAGCCTCAAGTGGTGGTCCGACAGAGCAACGACTTCAGGCGGTGGTCCGGCAGAACTTAGGTGGTGGTCGAGGAGGAGCGAGGAGGCAAGAGCAATCTCCGATCTCTCTCTTACTCTCTTGCTTGGAGCCTTCCCTTTCAAGAGGGAGGAGGGGTCTATTAATAGATTCCTAGAGTGGCATGACCCGTAAATAGGTGGGATATCAAAGGCATATGGGGAGTGGCTTGGATGGACGGTCGATATTGAATCCCTTGATCATGGATGGTTTGATGGACATTTGAATATCTTAGTGATGTCAGAATTCGGTGATATTGGGCTCGTTGGATTTGTTTCGTCGAGCCGCTCGATTCGACTATAAGCGCATCATGTTTAGAAACCGTTTGGTAATCCAAATTGTGGTTCAAACCCTCCAACAGTGCTTCAGACCCTTGATTTGAATCCATTTAGACTCGGATTAAGTCGATTTTGGTGTCGTTGGGTTCATATTTCCGAGACGCTTAGTTTGACTATATTGAAATCAAAGTTTGGATGATCCCAATTTTAATTTTTAAAATTTACAACATGATTTTGCCTCGAGATTCGTGCCCGATTAAGATAATTTTTCGAGGAGGTGTCACTAGTAAAAGTAAAAATAGATATTTTTTAGTTTTATCACTTCAAAAAAAATTTCAAGAAGATTTAATACCAATAAAAATAAAATATTTTAGACTAATGAATGCAATAACATAATTTTCCTAATAAGACTCTTAATTTAAGATGTGGATTAGAGTATTTGCATCTCTATAGATCTCTATCAAGCTTGAAGGGGTGAAAAAAAAGGTTTATGACCTTCCTACAATTTTATTATCACTACTAAAAGTAAAAATAGATATTCTACAAATTTATAATTCTTAGTGTGTTTTTTTAATGCCCCCTTAAAGTAAAGTCTAAGGGAGGCTAGAAAAGTACAAGATACTTGTATTGGGAGATATTAGTCTGTATTGTAAGAGCAACTTATTGTAGGAGAAAGGAGTGTGGAGCAGATCAATTGACCCTTCTGCGTATCTTATACTTTTCTACAATATAGCTAAAAATTTATTTATAGGAAGTACATGGATGGGCTCAGACATCACGACTCTTGACAAGATGGCATCGTGACGGTATAAAATGAAGTAGCGCCATAGCATTGTAATGTTTGCTCAGCTGCAGCGCTAGATGACCTGACATGATTAATGCCTAATAAACCAGTACGTCTTTTGGCTGAGTCGGCTAGTTTTTTGTCTCAACAACTTCTCCGTCGTAGTGCTCCGAAATTTGAGCGTTGCGGCTCTTGAATGTGACTTTTGGTGCTGAGGGGTTGCAAGGCTAATTGCTTTGACATTAATTTTTTCGATGCTCCAGCACTGTGGTGCTGAATTTGGGCACATCAGCAATTACCTTAGTGTCGTTGCGGCGCTGGAAAATAGAGAAACTGGCACAGCAATGTTTGAATTAGGCACCTTGGCGTTGACGATCATAATGCTGAGTCGCTGTGTCTGATGGCACTGCTTAGTACTTGTAGTTATTTTTTTTCCTGTATATTTCCTAAACAAATACAACTAAAAAAATATTTTTACTTAATTTAAACACAATAAACAATATACAATTTATACTTAACACCGAACAAGATTAATTTTTTGACGACATATCAACTATCCAATTAGCAATTGATTGTGTTGCAAACTATAAAAAAGTAAGAGAATTGTTACATGAAAGTATATCTTGGTATTCTTGTGATGCACATTATTTGAATATCATTTTAAAAGATATTTGTGAAATAAAACATTGTAGATCTTACCAAAAGTGCTTCTAAAGTGATCATATTTATTTATAATCATGCTTTATTGCTATATTGGCTATGTAAAAAATTAGGTTTGAAAGAAATGGTGTGGCCTTGAACTACAAGGTTTGTAATACATTTATTGCTTTAAAATGTATTAATGAGGATAATCTTGAGTTGCAAGCATTGATAATTAGTAAGTATTTTACTAATTCAAAGTTGTCAAAAATAATAAAAAGGAAAGAGACAACTTCTATCATTTTGCTTATAATGTCAAAATTAGTAGCCCCACTCATGAGATTATTACAAGTGGTTGACTAAGAAGAGAAGCATTGCTTGGTTATCTTTATAATTGAATGTACATTGAAAAGAAGAAAATGAAAATTATCTTAAAAAAAGGAATGTAGAAGCAACAAATAAGTATTATTAAGGCTTCATTTGGGACGGTTTTCTTATTATTTTTTAAAGTAGCTTTCTGGTACAATTTTTTTTTTTAATTTTTTTAACTAAAAAGTAGCTTCAAGAAGCAATAAAAAACCGTCTTAAATGAAGCCTAAGAGGAGATGGGATGGATAGCTTCGCCAAATTATTAGCTCTATTGCATATTTTTTGAACCTTCATTTTCAATGCGATTAAAAAAAAAAAAAATACAAATGCAATAAACCTAAACTTGTAAGCAAAGATGTGAGAATTTATAGTGATTATTTAGAAACCTTTTGGCAAGACAATTGCTCTTACAATGTTCAAAGAAATGCAACCGGATTAGTTCATTACATTTATGACTTTGTATTTTCTTAAAATCAATCAACATTTATCATGTTTAGAAGAATAGTGAAATATGTTTGACTATAATATTCTAAATTTACAGAAGTTGACTATTCATAGTCTTAGTCTATCTTCTTATTCTTCTATATGCAAGAGAAGTTAAATTATTTTTTGAACAAATCATATAAAGAGAAAATTATTTCGAGCATCAAAGTCAAAATGATCTTATATATGTTTGAAATAAAAATTTAGATTTATTAACTATTAATAACTGCTCGAGTTTCAGTCGATGAAGGAGAGACTAAAGCCCCTCAATTATTAAATATAGTTAGTTATTAATATTCATTTTAAATTCTAAAAATTTTCTTACATTATTGTGATATATAAATAAATAAATTATATATATATATATATATGGTTGTAATTATGATACTAAAATGTTATATAAATAAATAGTAAAATATATGATGTAGTGGATCGTCGGAAGGCTCGACCTGCAAGAAGGATTTCGGTTTTCCCAATCCAGGGAAGAAGAAGAAGAAAGCTTTAAGGCTTCAAAGACTAATATTTCTTTCAATGACCTCCATCCTTTACAATAGCCAACTATTTAAAGAGGAAAATAGAACTATCTAGACTAAGGAAGGTAAACTAGTCCCTAAGCATAATATAAGCTAAGATGTTCCTACATCAATATAAGTATTAGATATGTAATTACATAAAAATTGTATGATGTTTAAGTAATTTTTTTTTTTAAAAATAATAATAAATAAAGTAATGGTTTTTGTTTTGGCATTTAAAATAAAGAAAAAATTAATATATTTAAAAATATACTTTTTTATATATATAATTTCCAGATAACTAAGTGCGTATATCAATTTCGGATTTTGGCTGTATAAGCACGGCAGCTTCTAACCCGTTTCATTTTTGCTTCCACCACCTCCATCCTCTCTATATTCCTCCAATTATTTGCCTCTCCTCCCTCCTCGTCTTCTCCCTCCCTCCGTCCCCATACCTTCTGGTCATCCCTTCCTCCTCCGCATGAAGAGGCTAGTAAGTACGTTATTTCTTTGATCTATTTGTTCTTTTTCGTTTTTTCCCTTAAAGGAGCCGTTTTTCTCCATTGCTCAGATTTTTCACTGGCTGTGTTCTAATTAATTATGGCTTCTATGATTCCCCCCCCTTCTTCCTTCTCCATCAGATTCATACCTCTCTGTTTGTTTACGCTGAAGAGATTTACTCTTTTTCCTGTTTGCTGTTTGTTTTGGATCTTGCCGACATGGGGTTTATTATTACCATTTTTAGGTCCAAAGAAAAATTTTATGTGATTGATTATTGCCGACATGGCCGTTCTTTGTCTTTCAGATCATAAAAACCTCTGAAGATTATTTATTTTTGTTCTAATGTTCATACCAGCTCAGAAAGAAGACCCTCATTGGCTCAATCATCCTCGTTTTGGATCACCTATCAGATTTCTCAGTCTTTTTTACTGCATTTTACGTCAGTAAAACTTTAGCCAAGTGTGCAAACTTTGCTCAGATTAAAAAGCAAGTATCTTTGTTGCCCATATTCCAATTTTACTACCAAATTACTCATCTCCAGCAAATTCACGTTTTGATCAATTTGTAGGAATTTTACTACTTATGAATTGAGCCAGCTTCCTTTTATGCCCGTGAACTGTTTGTATGTTTGCCAAAGAAAGCTAACTTTTGTGCCTTTTTCTTGTCTTTTGTTACATTAGGTGACATTGCTACTGGTTCTAGTAGTGGTTGCTACCATTAAGGGTATTCAAGATGTTGATGGGCCTTGTAAATTTAAAAGAACAGTGGCCCCAAGACCCCATAGCGTTACACTTACTGAGTTTGGAGCTGTTGGAGATGGAGTGACGTTGAATACCATTGCATTTCAGAATGCAATCTTCTATTTAAGGTCTTTTGCTGATAAGGGTGGAGCTCAGCTTTATGTTCCCGAAGGGAAATGGCTTACAGGAAGCTTCAACCTCATTAGCCACCTCACTCTATTTCTTGACAAAGGAGCTGTCATAATTGGAACTCAGGTCAATTTCCCTTGTTCTGGCCTTGATTCTTTAATCTTTATTTTTTTCTTGCTTGATAAGCAAGCTAAAGCTTTTTATGCTAACATTTGCCATTGGGCCACTGGTACGTCAATTTATTTGATGTTTTTAGATAGGAATTAGAGAAATTTGTTGGAATTACTCGTCAATGAATAAATCATTTATTCCATGATTTGTAAATGATGACTACTACAATTATTGCATACCACTGGCACCTGTTTACTTAAAATAAAGCACATATTTCTTGTTAAGAAAAGGCTCAAAAGGTAACAAAATAACATAAATAAAAAATGGGATCAGTCTCAACTTTTTCTTAGGCAGACCAGTTATAATCTTCCTAGCAAAAAAGTGTTGCTAATTGCTTTCCCACTTTGATTAATCCACTTAAGCAAAGTGGAGTTGAATCTTCTCTTGTCTGAATTTTCTTCTGCAAGTGTGGCAGTTCTCACAATCAAATCACGGAACTTTGGAGTCCAAAAATGAATAAGTTGCCGTATTCTGTTGCTGCAAAATGCAGAATTTTATCAACTATTTCATGAAATTTACCTTTTCAATTTGGTAAAAGTGAAGTTTTTTTTGTTTTTCCCTCTTCTTGCAGGACCTATCACAATGGCCAACAGCTGAGCCTTTACCTTCATATGGCCGTGGAATAGAACTTCCAGGGCGAAGGTATCAAAGTTTGATCAATGGCAACAATTTGACTGATATAGCCATAACAGGCATGGGCAGAGACCTCATTTTATAACCTTTTTAGCTGATACTTTCATCCTTTGAACCATTACTCATGCTCATTTTATCTTATTAAACAGGGGATAATGGAATCATAGATGGACTGGGTTCTGTGTGGTGGGATTCTTACATTTCCCATACTTTGAAATATAGTCGGCCTCATCTTATTGAGCTTGTGAATTCTAATGGTGTTCTGATCTCAAATTTGACTTTCATAAATCCACCGGCATGGACAATTCATCCTGTTTACTGTAGGTGCGTTTTTGGAAAATGTTTGGTATGTTATTTATTGCTCCCAAGGAAAATTTTTAAACTTTTAAATGTATTTGCATTGGAAGTTAACTCAAAGCATTTTGTGCATGTACTTCAGCAATTTAGAGGTTCATAATACAACAATTTTTGCTCCATCGGACTCTCCATTTACAAATGGTATTGTCCCAGGTAAGCTTCTAATCTGTTCTTCCACCTTTTATTTCTTTTAATTACTGTTTTTCTTGGATCTGCTACTCAGGCGAAAAATTCAGAGGAAATAATAACTAGCTTAAAGACTCAATTGCAACCATTCTAGTTTTCTGCAACTACAAGGGTAACATTCCAAAGTGTGTTTGGCCACATAAAACAAAACAAACAAACAAACAAAATTTTTTTTTTTGCCTAATTTGTTTGCACATTTTTTGTCATATTTTGTACGTTGATTGGTATAAAGGAGTAATCCATACATTGAACCTTGCTATCCATTAGTTGAATCTGGTCAGTATAGAATATATTATGTTATATTCTCCTTTTATACTGCAGATTTACATTTCTTCTTCTTTTATTTTCCAACAAGGCTTTCTTCCATGAGTGCTAATGTCTTATCAGTTTTAATTCTTATCATATATATTAGAATTTTACCATCATATTAGCAAGTCATGCAGACCTGGAGTCGAATTTCAACAATAAATTGATTACCTGATTTTCTCAACTTAAGTTTTGTTTGGGATGTTTTTTTTTTGCTTCTTAAAACAACTTTCTAGTTTAAAATTAAAATTTTTATACTTGAAAATTGCTTTAAGAAATAGTAAGAAAACTGTCCCAAACAAAGCCTTAATTTCGTAGGAAAAACATATATAGCGGGAACTATTAAATTTCGAAGTTTTCTCAAGTGTTCTTAGAAACTTTAAACCTATTACAGCAACATAATAGTTTTTGCTTTGAAAAGATTGAATAATCCTAAAGTTGGGAGCAATGATAAATACATAATGTTGATAAATTTTATTTTACATTCAGATTCATGCTCAGATATATGCATTGAAGACACTACCATCTCTGTGGGACATGATGCAATCACCATCAAAAGTGGTTGGGATGAGTATGGAATCTCCTACTCAACACCCTCCACCAACATCCAAATTACCAATGTCTTCCTCCAATCTCCTTCTGGCTCAGCTCTCGCATTCGGCAGCGAGATGTCGGGTGGAATCTCAAACATCCATGCCGACCATCTCAGAATCTACGGCTCACAATTCGGCATCAACTTCAAGACTACCCGAGGCCGTGGCGGTTTCATCAATGACATCTTAATCTCTGATGTAGAGATGAATTCTGTTGGAACTGCAATTCAGTTCACCGGGCATTGTGGCGGTCACCCTGATGATCTTTATGATCCTGAAGCTCTCCCGGTGATCAATCGAGTTACAATCGAGAATGTCGTTGGAACCAATATCTCTGCTGCTGGTGCTTTGTACGGTATTGAACTTGATCCATTCACTGCCATTTGTCTCTCAAATATGAACATAACGGTCGAATCTACTGAAACTTCAGCTTCATGGAATTGCTCCAATGTATCAGGGTTCTCGCAGAATGTCTTCCCTGAACCATGTTCTGATCTTCAATTACATTACTCTAATTCATCATTGCTATGCTATTCCCTAGTAAACTATTCGTATATTCCCTTGGCTACAGTATAAGTAGTTCTCTCTTCTTCTGCTTTTGTTGTGGATCTCTATATATTGTGCAATATCCCTTTCTTCCCTTCCTCTTGATGTATCTTGCAGTTCATTCTTTTCCTGTCCAATAAGTTTATTCATTGGAAGATAAAGCTGATCATCTTTGCTTATCAGAGCCCCAAAGCTTATGTATTGTACAGCTATGTTTGTTCCATTCAAATCTGTAAGAAAAATTTTGAGCTTATGGCAATGCAATGCATTTGATTTCATTTGTTGCATGGATATTGTTCAAACATTTGAATGATAGTATAGTGATTTTTCCGCTCTTTTTTTTTTATTATTATTTTTTGTAGTGATTTTTCTGCTCTTGTTTTCGCCGAATGGATGAAGTTTGTTTGTTGTTTTTATTTGAAAATTTGAATGAATTTAAGCACAAATTCAGACATAACGTATATGCGAAGACTAGAATCCAAAATGTCTTGCAATCAATAGGATAAATTGGGCTGCATTGGCTTGAAACTAGATATTGCAACATACACCGATTCTTTTTTTAGGCGAGTGTGAATATTTTTTTTTTCAATATTATTTTATGTTATGCAAATTTTATTTTACATAACTAGACTGTAAAACTCTCTCTCTGAATAGCATGCTCCATTAGCGCGCAATTCGGCAATTCACACAACAAGCCTTCATATATATCAGAAATGGATTTAAACATGTAATAATCTAGTGAACATTTGAATTGAAGTTTTTAAATTAAATTTAGGACTATATAGACTCATATATAACCAAATTTATAATTGTTGCGGGCTAAAATATACGTGGCGATAGAGTTTGTGATTTTACGTCCAAGCGTTGTACGAATATTCAGCACACACAAACAGAAGATAAAAAGGGAACACCAGGATTTTTACGTGGAAAACCCGAAAGAGGGAAAAACCCACGGGGCCACGCTCAGCTGAAGAAATTTCACTAGTGTTTGTTTGAAGTACAAAGGCTGATTCGTGCCACAAGTTAGGACGATCAGATTACAATCAATTTCTTCTAAATTGAAACAAAGTTACAAAGTTCTGCAGAATTCCGGCGTCTCCCGAATATCCGACAGAATTCCGGCTTATTCAGGCGGCGGAAAGAACTCCGGCGATGGTCGAGGAGTTGATTCTCCTTCTCTTCTTCTCTTCTTCTTCTCTCTCTTGCTTGGGTCCCCTCTTGTGAAGAATGAGGGTTCTATTTATAGTTTTTCTTGAGTGGCATGGCTTGTAAATAGGTATGAGATCAGGGGCGAACAGGGAGTGGTTGAATGGACGGCTGATATTGAATCCTTTGATCATACACCGTTCATTAGCCATTTGAAGGCCTTAGTGACGTCAGAATCTGGCGATCTTGGTCTCGTTGGATTCGTCTTGTCGAACCGTTTGATTCGACTATAAGCTTGTTAAAATCGGAGACCGTTTGGTAACTCAAATTGTGGTACGAGCTTTCCAACAGCGCTTCGGGTGCTTGATTTTGGCTCATTTGGGCTCAGATTGAGTTGAATTTGGTGTCGTTGGGTTCATATTTCTGAGACGCTCAGTTTGACTATAAGCTCGCTGAGATCGGAGTTCGGGTGCTTCCGGATTTAGTTTTTAAAGTTTCCGGATTGGTTTTTGCCTCGAGATTCATGCCCGATCAAGATAATTTCATGATGATGCATCAATAATCAAATTGATTAGCTTGATAGGACTAGCTCAACGATTTTAAAGATGCCTAATTTGAGGCTACATCAATAGCTTGAAGCATAATTATCAAATTTAGAATATTAATTTGATGAGAAAATGAACTCTAAATTTGACATGTTTATAATTAAATCGAGCGTCTCAAAGAGATCAGAAATTCAACAAGCCCAATATCAATTAATTCTGATAACATTAAGGTACTTAAATATTGACACTACAGGAAAAACGCTGAAAACCGGCGGTTTTTTTCCGACGGTTAGTGTAAAATTACCGGCGGTTTTTTACGTTACCGGCGGTCTAACGGCGGTTTGGAAAACCAATTCCGACGGCTTTTTATCGGCGGTTTATTTTTGCGGCGGTTTTCCGGCGGCCCGTACCGCCGGTGACCACCGGAATTTTAACCGTCGGTCTTTCGGCGGTTCGGCCGCCGGTATTGTAACCGCCGGAAAACCGCCGGTTAAAGTACCGGCGGTGTTCCGGCGGTTAAACCTGGCGTCGTCTGGTTCATTAGACCGCCGGACGGCGCCGTTAGACCGCCGGTACCTTACCGGCGGTTGACGGCGGTTATAGCAAGAGGTGGATCTAACTGTCCCTGACCCTGCTCTGGTGAAGGCTGCTGGCTCCTGGCAGGTGGTGGCGGTGGTGGTGTAGGTAGATCTGGTGCAACTGAAGGCCCCTCACCTACCTCAGTCTGTGTGGGTACTCTGCTAGTCGTAATCTTCTTCCGGCGGAACTTTGAGGCAAATGATTTACGAGGAGGATCGTCGCCTGAAGCCATCTGCAATATTAAAACAAAAATAATTGAGAAACAGTTAATAAAACAGTTAATAAAGCAGTTAATAAAGCAGTTAATGAAGCAGGTAATGAAGCAGGTAATGAATTACGAGAAGCAGTTAATAAAGCAGTTAATGAAGCAGTTAATAAAAGACAAGGTGGCAAAATACAATATCATTTCTAAGCAGTAATAAAAATTACAAAACATTTAAATTCTACAATTCTAAATTACAGAAACTAATTAGAATCATCAAAACTATTTTCATCACTCTCAAGAGTATCTTCACTTTCATCCTGGTTCTCTTCTTCTTCTGAACTAGTTGAACTATTGACATCTTCTAACTCCATTTCAATAGTAGAGGTTGTAGTTAGCATATCCTCAATTTCAACAGGCATATAACTTGACATCTCATCCTCTTGATGTGCAGTTGCTACAATGTATTGTTGATCAATTATTCCCCGTGCTTTTGTTTTTATGACAGCTAGCCAATCTTGTTTGTCTCTGCGACCACTGGGATATTTGCTGAAATAAACTTGAATAGCTTGGCTTGCTAACACAAATGGATCAAACTTTCCGTATCTTCTACTATGTTTAACATCTACTAAACCATACACAGGATGAACCCTTGTGCCTCTATTTTTGTACTGGATCATACCACTGACAGTTAAATAAGCATACAAAGTTCTCATCTTCGCCTGGGTATTCCAAGTCAAGGACCTCATTCAAAATACCATAATAATCACACTCATCTCCTTCATGAGTGTTTCCTCTAACACATACTCCACAATTTTCAGTTTTTCTTCCTTCACTCCACGATTTGGTATGAAATCTGAACCCCATTCACTATATATATTGGCCAAGTTTTTACTTTTCGCATTGGACCCCATGCTAATGCTTGCAAACCTTTATCGAAACATTTGTTATCAGGATTTTGTACCTAAAAATATTTTCAAATTTTAGTATTTTTGATAATAAATAAGATTTAAATTTATAAAAAAAAATGTACTCACATATGATCTGAACCAAGTTGGAAATTCATTTGCAACAGCTTGCTCAATTTCCCTTGAATCTGTCAAAGACAAATTGCTTACGAAATACCTGGTGACAAATAATACATAAGTATTTTAAATAAACATTACTAATTTATTATTAACATTATGTAAGAACTTACTCTAAGATTGGCTCAACTTCTTCACAGTTCAGTAGTACATACAAATTCGCTGTATTTATTTCTAAATCGTTGAGATATCTTTCAACACATTTGCCACTAGGTTTTCCTTGCCTTCTAAATACTGTTAGTGTAGCATGTGATTGTTCTTCTACATCGAAGTCCATGTTACGACCCATTTTTGTTCTTGTACTCCTTACATGTGGCTCGAAATAGTAGGAGCAAAAGTGTGTTGTTTCTTGAGATAAATATGCTTCACATATCGATCCTTCTGGTCGTGCTTTATTCTTAACATATTTCTTCAACTTATTCAGATATCTATTAATCAAATAAAAATATGTTATCTTAACTGATTCAAAAATATTGAGTAATTAATAAAAATCTTAACACATTTACCTTTCGAAAGGATACATCCAACGATATTGTACAGGTCCACCAACTCTAGCTTCGTAAGGTAGATGGACTGGAAGATGTTCCATAGAATCAAAAAAACCCGAGGGAAATATCTTATCTAACTTGCATAGGATGATTGGTATGTTATCCTCGTACCTCCGTAAAGCATTTTCACTTAGTTTAGATGAACATAAATCTTTGAAGAAAATGCTAAGCTCAATCAACGGATTGGATATGTAATCGGGTAACATACTGACTATGATCGGAAGAAGAACCTCCATAATTATGTGACAATCATGACTTTTGAGTCCAAATAATCTTGCAGATTTCAAGTCAACACATCGGCTTATATTTGATCCATAACCATCCGGCATTTTTAAACCTTTAAACCACTGACATATCATTCTTTTTTGCTCTAACGTGAACGAGTAAGGAGCTTTGGGCTTCATGAGTTTACCGTCAGTTGTTGTTACTAACTCCAAATTTTTTCACCGACAAAACTCTTTAATGTCCATCCTTGCTTTGACATTATCTTTACTCTTGCCTTTAACATCCATAATTGTATTAAAAATATTATCCAGAAAGTTCTTCTCAATGTGCATAACATCCAAGTTATGTCTTATCAAATTAGTTCTCCAATAAGGTAATGTCCAGAAAATACTTTTTTTAATCCAATTATGTTGAACACCATAACCCGGAAATTTAGATTCTGATAGCATTGGATAATCAATAATTGTTGGAATGTTGGAAAGTCTCTGGAGTATCTCATCATCACTTAATCTGGGTGGAGGAGGTGATCGCTCAAATCTGTTTTTAACAAATGCTTCTTTATTTCTTCGAAACTGATGATTAGCATGTAGAAACATACGATGACAATCAAACCAAGTATTTTTCCCTCCATGTTTTAATGTGAAAGCTTTACTGTTCTCCATGCAGTAAGGACATGCTAATTTCCCTGCTGTGCTCCAACCAGACAACATACCATAAGCTGGAAAATCACCGATAGTCCACAGCAAAGCAGCTCGAAAGAGAAAATTTTGTTTTATTGATATGTCATATGTGAGCACTCCTTCTTCCCATAATAATTTGAGGTCATCAATTAATGGCTGCAAATAGATATCAATCTTTGCCTTCGGATTATGTGGTCCAGGTATAATCAGAGTTAAGAATATGAACGGAGTAGTCATACACATCTCTGGTGGCAGGTTGTTTGGTGTTAATATAACTGGCCAACAAGAATACGGTGTAGCTGTTTGACTATAAGGAGTAAAACCATCAGTACATAATCCCAATCTTATGTTGCGGGGTTCAGCAGCAAATGAAGGATGCACTCGATCAAAATATTTCCACGCTTCAGCATCTGATGGATGAGAAAGAACATCACTTTTTGCTATTTTCTCCTTATGCCATCTCATATGGCCTGCTGAACTCATTGATGCATAGAGCCGCTGAAGTCTTGGAATGATTGGTAAATAAAACAAACGGGAATATGGCACATCTTTCTTTGGACGACGTTGTTTTCCCGAGTTCTGCTTAAAACGAGGAGCATTGCAGCTGCGAAAAATAACTTCTGCTGCATCATCCTTATAGTATAACATACATCCATTGATACAACAATCAATCTTTGTAGCAGTGAGACCCAGCTTGGATACTAATTTCTTTGTTCGGTACAAGTCTGAGGGAATTATATTGTCAGCCGGATTAGTTTCCTTCATAAGACCAATAACGTCATTAAAACACTCAAGGGGAATATTATACTCAGTTTTAATACTTAACATCCTCACTACAATGGATAATTCCGAATGCGTACTGCAACCTTCCCAAATTGGCTTTTGGGCTGAATGTAATAACTCAAAGAATTTTTGTGTCTCTGCATTTGGTGGCTCTTCCACATTAGACCTTAAATTATGACCTGCTACATCAAAAATAAGGTCTTCATAGGGTCTACTCATTTGATTTTCATCAAATGTTTTATAAGCTGTAGATGAACCAGCATGAGCATCTCTATGTGGCTCGTACTCGCCATGTGATGTCCAAATCCAATAGTTTGGAAGAAATCCCCTACGATATAAATCAAGCTTCACATCATCGGGCTTTAGGAATGCTAGATTTTTATGCTTCGAACACGGACATCTAAACATTTTATCAAGCTGAAAGGAAGGCAGTTGAGATGCAACTTGAATGAAAGTTTCAACTCCCTGTATAAATTCAACTGTCAATCCTTTTCGACCCGGCAACAATCTATTATACATCCAATATCTCTCTTCTTGGATAGTCAATTGCACGTTGAAGTAAATGTACCCTACATGTTGGAGGCATAAACAATCCGTTATACATCGAAATAGATTTTTATGCTTTGAAGGACTTAATCATGCTCTAAAAGAACAAAAGCTTATCCATATGTTGCATTTATTTGACTTGGGGCCTAAAGGGGCAAGGTGGTCAACCCTGGTTGACTTGGTCCTCCTTATTCTCATTCATATTAAAATCTATATTAATAGTGTTCTTCTCATAATAAAATATGAATTTTGAAAGAAATAAATATTATATTAAATATATATAATGCCCAAGGAAATAGGTTTTTCCAAAACACAAGAATTATACAACATAACAAGGCAAAAGTGCCTACACTATGTGATATTTTCTTATGATCAATAAAAGAGATATACAAGCAGCATAAATAAATAGCTGAATAACAACGAAGACTCAAAATCCTACCAAATATCTAATAACTTAATAAAGGTAATATGAATTACATCTCTACGATAGAAGGGTATATTTAACTCATAGTAAATAATAGTTATTCTTAAGTGAGCGACATGAACTCCAAATTTATTTGAGATTCGACCAATAACACCAAGTAAAACTCAACTCATTTATCCTACACATAAAGAGGATTATAAATCAGCCACACAAGTGTATTGTAACGCCCCATGATCTAAATGAGAAATTTAAACCTACTTTTTTTATTTACTTGCTAATACTCTTGTAATTTATTATTTCACCAGAGCAAGCTATCATCTCAAACCATAAAGAATGCTCATCTACAGAGTATATACGATATTCAAAATAATCTAGATTACAATGATTTTAATAAAACTAAAATACAATCTAAACTACAAAAATATGTGTACATTTTCACAATATGACCTCCTTATTCTCATTATATTTCTCCATCAAACCTCTCAAAAAATGTATGACTTCTATTGCATCACAACCAAGCATTAATCCAAATTGATTTTGAGAAACAATATAAGCATTAATCCAAGCACACCTAAACCTATGCACCATAACTCTCTCCCACATTTTTAAAGTATAAAACATTAACTAACAAGATAATATCAACAAATAATCAAAGAAAAACCATAAAAAATAACCTTAAAAGAGAAATCGGTTTGTTTGGGGTCGGAATCGGTCGGCGATCGGGCGTCGGAGTAAACTCGTCGGCGGCGGTCGGACTGGGGTCGGCGGCGGTCGGAATGGGGTCGGCGGTCGGAGTTCCTTCGTCGGGGGCTGATCGGACGAGCGGAGGAGCCGATAGAGCGAGCGACCGAGAGAGAGAAGGAAACAGGGAAAATGAAATGAGCGGGGCGAGGGGGCTCGTATTAGGGCTTTTACCGGTGGTTTTCCGGCGGTCTAGACCGCCGGGAAAAAATCACTTATCACCGGCGATTCAGACCGCCGGAAAACCGCCGGTTCACGTTGATATCCGGCGGTTTTCCGGCGGTCTAAACCACCGGAAAAACTCACTTATCACCGGCGGTTTAGACCGCCGGATAATCGCCGGTTAATGTTGAAATCCGGCGGTGTACCGGCGGTTTAGAGACCGTCGGTATTACCGACGGTGTATCGTAGCTAAGTCGTCAATTAAGCCGTCGTTAGAGTCCGACGGCGTAACCGCCGGCGGAGCCGTCGGTAATACCGACGGCCTATAAACCGCCGGTTCAAACCGCCGGTATAGGCCATTTTTCCTGTAGTGTGAATAAATGCTTTATAATAAAGGGAATCATTAATAATGACAGTCCCATAGAGAGTTTTCATTTGTTTCTATATCTAGGGGAATGCTACTCTTGAAAATCTAAAAGTAGCCCCCCTTCCCCTATACATGATGAGGAATATTAGTTAAATACTTAAGAGAGCTCAAAAGCTTGAAGAATCCTTGAGATGTACTTGAGCACAACTATTGTCAGACTTGTAAAACCTAGAAAATCAATGTACCGTTTAACTCATTATAGCCCAATTAGATTCAAGGTAATCCGTTAAATTTATCCATTTGAACCCTTTTACATGTGTTTGTGAATGTTTATGTGTACGTGAGAGTCTACATGTGTTCCAAACTGGATCTTGGGGGTATGTTTGAATGATTGGAAAAGTTTGATTCTTCTTATCCTCGGGGCGCTACGACGTTGTGATCGGCAACACTTTAGTGCCTATGCTCTAGAGAAAAATTGAAAAATAAATTAACATAGTGGCACTAGGGCGAATTTGCGGCATTGTGGGCTATTTAAGAGAGTGACGCGGGGCGCCACGACACTAGACCCAATTTTAATAATAAATATCATTTTCCACTAAAATCCTGTTCATTTTCCCTAAGGTGGATGCCGATTAGAGAGAGTGTGAGAGAGAGATTCCTAAAGAGAGTTGAATTTTAACTGCTTCAGGTTGTGTTCAATTGACGACCTAGTTCATAAAGTTGCTCGATGATATTTTGATTATCTCAGCTTTCAAAAATACAAAATTTTTTAGAAATTTTTATTTTAATTTATAATTTCATTAGCGAAAAAAACAGGGTAACTTGTTATCCGTAAAATTTTCTTCATGTCACTTTCTATATGTTATAGTGGTAGAGATTTTTGAACATTTAGATATTTTTTCTGAAAATTTTACACTTGAAATTTAAAAAATTAAGCAATTTTAATTGATTATAAAGTAATCCTAAGTCTAAAAAATAATATTGTAGTATAATTAAAGTTTTTAAATAATATTCTAAATAATCTCTAATAATTTGGTTACAATATGAAACATTGAATATTTGCACACTTGTGTACTATATTGCCTATCATTATAGCATTTTATGAAATTTTGAAATGAGTTCATTTATATTTTAATTGTTGTAATGCAATGATTTATGCAATTAAATGGTTGAAATGTGTGATTCTAAGAAAATTTCGTGTGGTGAAAGGAGTTATATTATGGTGCCTACAACATGTTATGGTACCTACATGCTTATTCTAGTGCCTAAGAACATGTTCAGGTGTTATATGCACATTCTATTATGGTGCTGTCAATTGGAGGCATAAAAGCCTAAGGGGAATTTGTTACTTTCTATTCTGATATGTGAAGTGCTCATTTATGTACTTTCCTATAATGCTATATAAGCTTTCTAATAATTGTATGTACAATCATGTTAAATGTAATGATTTAATATAAACTCAAATGGACATTTGACAAATAAATCATTTGAAAATTTTAATTTATAAAAATGTGTTATGCTGAGCTATGTTAGCTCATAGTTGTTTCATCTTATATTTTCAGGGTCTAAGAGAGGGAAATGATAAGTTTAGTAGCATTGTTAAGATCTGATATGGGTTAGCATAGATTTTTTTTTTTTGTATAGTCATGATTAGTTAATTATATTACTTTGTCTCATAGCTCAACCTATAGCCATATATTATTATTATATATTCATTTTGATGAAAGATGAAAAAGATAATTTTATAGATGTGTTTATTTTTAGTACACTAGATATTGCTAGTAGCTTTGTGAATGTTATTTATTTTAAAGTTAAATTTGGACCAAAAAAAAAAAAAGAATGATTTTTAAAACCTAGTTCCTGGGGTTCATCTATTGCAAAACAACACGATGGGGCATGCCCAATATATGGGCATTATTGGATTGGGTTGTGACAAGTCCATGCCCATTTGTCCTCTTCGGACCACTATTTAACCGTTGTTGGAACTCCACCGCCCCACCTCCATCGTTGGACCACCATCCGACCACCGATGGACCTTTATTGTCGGGACATTGTCAGTATGCTGCTATTGAACCTTTGCCACCTTACCTCTGTTGTTAGACCATCATTGCCCAACTATCTTTGTTAGACTATTGCCTCCTGACTATTATCGTTGGGCCAACATCACCTGACTGTTCACGTCAGATCATTATTGTCCTACCACCACTATCATTGGATCGCCACCATCTAATCGTCGTTGCCCAATCACCATTAATGGGAAGCCGCCACTACTTGACTAACATCATCAAACTATTGTGACTTAGCCACTATCTTTTCTACTAGCATCTCTCTCTTGTAATAGAACTTACATGGTGGAATCATTTCAGTTGGCTAGGACCTTATGGTTTTTTTTCCTTTTTGAAATTTTTATGTAAAAACTTGTGTTATTCGTACCCTTTTTATTTACATATTTATGTATTATATCTTCATGCAAAATTAGGACGTAAAGCTCTTATAACCGCAAACTTTCTAACCCCAAACTAGTATGTATAAGATAATGCAAATCCAATTAAAATACTTATAAATGTCATGCATACATGTCTCAATAAACGTCATTTAATGAGCACAAAGACTTATGTATGTGTGTGTATGTGCGCCCACATGAACTATAACGTGCATGGATTTATTTATTTATGTAATACTCATAATAATATTTATGGATATTTATTTTGTTTGAATTGAAATTTTTAAAATCCGTTTCTTGTAATTTGAATTCTATTTTCAATAAAATTGAAATGAAAATGAGAATTTTGACTTGAGGAATCTAATAATGTAAGAATGACTTCATCCAAATCCAAATAGACATACAACAAATATATCACGAGGTAATTTAATGGATCAAATGGCCTTCAAATGTAACATTATGTAGTTGAAACAAGCACCTCGATAAAAAATAGATTAAAAAAAATGAATAAAAAAGCTCCTTGATAAAATGTAAAAATAGAGACTAAGATCATAAAATTTTTATATCATTATAAAACTTGTTGCGGGCTAGAATATACACGGCGTTAGAGTTTGTAAATTCATGTCTGAGCGTTGTACGAATATTCAGCACACAAACAGAAAAGAAAATGAACACCATAATTTTTACGTGGAAAACCCAAAAGAGGGAAAAAACCACGGGGCCTCGCCCAGTTTAAAAGTTCCACTAGTGTTGCGTAAATTACAAGAAGCTGATTCGTCCCACAAGTCAGGACGATCATATTACAATCTGTTTCTTCCAACTTGAAATAAATTTACAAAATTCTACAGAATTCAGGCGTCTCCTGAAAATCCGGCAGAGTTCCAGCGTATTTAGGCGGCAGGAAGAACTCCGGCGGTGGTCGAGGAGGAGATGATTCTCCCTTTCCCCTTCTTCTCTCTTCTTCTCTCTCTTCTCACTTGAGTCCTCTTGTTAAGAATGAGGGCTCTATTTAGAGTTTTTCTGGAGTGGCATGGCTTATAAATATGTGTGAGATCATGGGCGAATAGGGAGTGGTCGAATGAACGGCCGATATTGAACCCTTCGATCGTACACCATTCGTTGGACATTTGAAGGCCTTAGTGATGTTGGAATTTGGCAATCTTGGGCTCGTTGGATTCCTCTCATCGAGCCGTTCGATTTGAGTATAAGTTCGTTAAAATCGGAGACCGTTTGGTAACTCAAATTGTGGTTTGACCCTTCCAACATTGCTTCGGGTCCTTGATTTGGACCCATTGGGGCTCGGATTGGGTTGAGTTTTGTGTCATTGGGTTCGTATTTCCGAGACGCTCAGTTTGACTATAAGCTTACTGAAATCGGAGTTCAGGTGCTCCCGATTTTAATTTTTGAAGTTTTCGGGTTGGGTTTTGCCTCGAGATTCGTGCTTGATCAAGATAATTTTTTGAGAATGTATCAGAACTAAAATACGTTAAAACTATCAAATGATTTTGATGAATCAACTTGACCATTTGATAGTTTAAATTCCTGATAAAAATAACCAAATGCCCCTACAATATATATATATATATATATATATATATATAAAGACTAAAAATTTTCAAATCTTTTCCCATAAGCACTTGGGGTTGTTCGTTGATGACCCCCATCACTATTGCCATATAATTATTATTGACAAACATTCTCAATTTCCTCCCATTCAATGCATGTCAGTATCCAATGTTTGTAAGTCACCAATATCAAACACCTACCTTATTGTTTATCATTATCTCATACTATAAGTGGGATGATCGAGTATATCATCGACTAGTTCTTAACATTTCCAGTTGACTGTCAATCAATGCCTAATGTTTAGTATCAGTTAACCATTAAGGTTTGTCAACGTTGAACATTTAACGGCAGTCTTCTTGGTTTTCAATCATCCCTCCTAACAAGATGAATGACTCAACATACCATCAATCATCAACCAACGTTTGATGTTCCAAATTGATTTTCATGTTATGCTTGAAAATGTTCGACGCATGCATTCTTGGTCATTAATCTCATCTCCTATATGGAGAATGATTGAGCAAACAATATGCTATCTCCCAACATATTATTCTCATTCTCCAACTTTCTAATCCCCTCGCCAACAAATACAACAACCAAGCAGACAAATGGTTATCGACCCACATATAATATTTGCAATCTACCTTCTACCAACACCTACGTAAATGTTAACGTATGTGACTTACCTTCTTGGTTATCAGTCTCCTCTTAGAAAACAAATAACTGAATAAACCATCAACCATCACACAATATCTAACATTTTCGATTGATCATCATTCAATGAATGTTATTGTGGAAAAGTCTATAATCACAAACATCCAATTAAGCCTTCCTAGTTATTAATATCTTCTTTTATATGTAGGACAACTAAGGAAATAATTAATTATCATTTAACGTCCAGCATTTTGAATTGATCATCATCTAATGTTTGAGAATATATGGCATTTGTCAATTACCAATGTTTGATGCATATTTTCTTAGTCTTCATTCTCCCCTCGTATAAGAATAATATTCAAACATGCCACTATTCTACATCTAACATCCTTTGTACCAAGTAGATATCATTCACCATTCTCCTTCCTATTCAATAATCTACACTCCTATAAGGATAAAATTTGAGCATACCTCTACATATCACACATCTCCAATGTTCCTAGTCTAGAATCTTTTAAAGATTGGCAATGTAAAAATGCCCATATCACCTAGCGAGGTTTATGCTTGATTTCTTGGTTAGCATTTACGCTTCCCTTAAGGAGACGATTAATAAGATCAAACAAGGCTAGCCTAACATCTGACATTCCAAATCATCCATCATTCAATGCTTACTAATATTTGTTGCATGCCAACAACCAATATTTGACGTCCACATTCTTGTTTATTAATATCCCCCACTATAAGGATACCAATAAAGTATATCATTAGCAATCACTTGATGTTCTATGTTAACCATTGTTTAAGACTCATAAACATATGAAATATATCAATAATTAATGTTTGATGCTCAACTTTTTCATCATCAATCTTCTATTGTATATTGAGAATAACCTATTAGGCCATCAATGGCTTTAGTTATTTGTACCTTAAGTATACTTATGATTGAATTTTGATGTCCTTCTAGTACCAACACCTAAAATTTAGCTCTATGATCACCTAGTCTCCTATCTTATAAGTAGAGTGATCGAGATTACCACCTACTATCATTTAGTGTCAGCTCCATCACAACAAGCTCCTTAATACCACTTCATAAGGTACTTTCTATTGTTTGATGTTATTATATTATATTAATACCTTCTCCCACTAACAGGAAAGATATAATGCACTTCCAAAGAGTCTCGTAAGTGTGATTTGGAAATATTATATTTTATTGTACATGTGATGCCCCATATTCTAATTTAGAAGAATTCTTTTCTTTTATCTTTTATTAAATAATAAGTAAAGCTATTTAATCACTTTTATCAATATAAATATAAATTAGACTAAAATTATTAATCAAAGGTTAATATACATATGTATTTATTACTTAAAAAAATTTGTACGATACTTAAGAATTAAATAATTGCAAAAGTCATTCATTCACGAGTACAAGAGAATAACTACAAAATGGAGAGAAACAAAGCAACAATATGACTAGGAAATCTTGATCAATCTCTCCTCACTCCTACTCCATTGTCCTGACATTAAATCATTTAAACCATATAACTAGTAGAATCTTTACCAATGAGCTAGTAAATCGATAAGCCAATAAAATAATAACTCATTAGGAAAATAGAATAGAATAAACAATATAAAAATCGTTTAAATCAATAATCAAAATATCTAGTAAACTATTAAAATCCGTGACTATGAAACATAATCAAATCAGTATACACATAAAGTTTAATTATTGTATATCAATATCTAATCATTGTCTTATATTACATGCTCAGTATCACTTACTTAGTATAGGAATCACATGCTCATTATCAGTAGATCATAGTAAATCAATAGTAGCAACAATGACAATGAATCAATAGCAGTAACAATAACAATTTTTTTTGTAAATTGATGACAATAATAGTAAACAACGTTGTGGCAATAAAATAGTAATCAGTATAATAGTAAAACAGTACAATGGTAGTAGTGAATCAATTAGTAACCATCAGGTCGAACAATAATAATGAATTAATAATATGCATCTCAGTAATCATATCCAATATTATTCAATATTATTAAACAAGTAAGAATTTTTACTATCACGATATTTTTCAAGTATTTAGTAATCGGTAGTCAACAATCGTTGGCTCAACAGAGTCGTCACTCTTTTTCCGTCAACACAGTAATAACTCATTATAACTTTCAATTATTGTATCATTGTATCACATGAATCACTAGAAGAAAATATCAAACTATTATATTTAAAGAAAAGTCTGTTGGCCTATCATTTGTGCTTGTTTATCACTCTTCAACCAATAGATCAACTAGTTTTTACTTTTCATACAAACACACGACCAGCTATTACGCAATCACATAGTTCATTCTCAATACTTGCATTACCAATAAGCATGTATCATATATTAAAATTCTATTCTAAACCAAACAAATAAAATAAGATAACTTTTACTTTATTCTCAAAATCAACTAGCCAAATCGTTCAGAATATTCAGAACTATAACATATGAAAAGTTAAGTGGTGGAAGTTCTATAAAACTTGAGAAAATATAATAAAATCAATTTTGAGAAAAATTCAACGGTTAAAATTAAAATCTCTGAAAACAGAAATATGATTTGAGTCACATAACTCAGTCTAGAAATTTTCATAAAAATGACGAAGCGGATCAATGACCAAAAACCAAACTTTTTTTCTCTCTTCTCCTCCTCTCCCCCACTCTTATTTCTTCTTGTGCAAGCCATTGCTGGACAGAGAAAATGAGGTACGATAAGTGAAAAAATATTATATAAAAATGATTTCTGTGGGTAGTTTCACAGCGCCACCACTCAGTGTAAAAATATTATATAAAAATGATTTTTGTGGGTAGCTTCGCAGCGTCACCACCTAGTGTCGTAGTGTTGTATGCCGAATCCAAAATTACAGTTTAATAGAGACTTCAACGCTGCGGCGGCCATTCCGAGCACCACTACGCTCAGAAACCCAATGCCTCGTTGTTCCAAGGCATAGCGCTGCAGCGCTGCAATTCCAATAGGAATTCAAATTTTGTATTTATTTCACAAATTCAAGTAGTTACAATAACTCCCTGGAGGATTGAAATGGTTACAAACTTTCTCTAGAAAGCATGCTCAGATATATCTCTTAATATTTTGTTGTAGTGACATGTGATGCCAAAACAGATCTAAAAATCATATGCAAAATGCTCGAGAATTTTCCCACTTAAGATTGTTCTATCACGTTCTTGATTTACCTTTACCTCAACCTAATATGTTTCAGCTTATTATTGTATGCATTTGACTTGAAAAAAAACTCTAAACTCTTAGAGATACAAAATATTTCTTCAATTTTCTTTGATGGATTGGGTCTAGATTTTACCCAACCTGAATCTATCTAAAAGAGAGATCATTACGTGCAGAATCCGGATGCATTCAGAGATCAATCAGAACGCACCACATCACCCAATACACTGTGTATTGAGTGATGTGATGCGTTCGGATTGACCACCAGACACGTTCGGACACTGCACGTAATAATTTTTCGTACCTAACCCAAACAACATTCATGTATTATGCAAATTGAAAAACGATACCCAAACTCTGCCTATATAATATTCATATAAATTTCAATTAATTAGGTAGGTTATGCTCAGGCTATTCGGGTCAGGTTGATCCAAAATCCATGTAATAAACATGTTAAATGAGTTGACCTGTGGTTACTTTGATTTGACCCATTTTGAATTTGAGTCAAATATTTTGACAATGATGATAAATGTAATTTTTTTGAATTAAGAATATTAAAATTAGGTAAATTTTAAGTCTATCATGAGATGATAAAATCATAAGGCGGGTCTAATGCAATAGCAAATGTTTTACAAAATTATAAATAACCGAATTTTTTTTTTTATGATGATATTTTACATCAAGATGAAATTATTTTTATAATGTATATTTTTAATTTAATATATCATATATTATTCATCAATATAATTAAATTATTAAATTAATATATCTAAAATATAATATAATTAAAAAATTATTATAATACAAAATATTTTCTATATTTTGATGAATTTTTTTTTATCAAAATGGCTTAAACATGATCTATTTGAGATAATTTTCTTAGTGTTTTATTTTCCACAATTCTATTTGATTATTATTTTCTATTACTTTCAAAATATTTATTTTATGAAGTTATTTTTACAATAAATTTATAAAAATAATTTTTTCTACAATATTTTAATAATTACTTTTATAAAAAACTATAATTATCCCAAATAGATCATAAATATAAGATTTTTTTGTTTTTCCATAAAGAGTTTTTTCATTACATTAATTTTTAATTTATTAATACTTAAAATTATAATTAAATATATATTTTTTTGAATATCAAGAAAAGTGTGGAATTCTTCCCTAAAGTGAAAACTCTCGGAACCTTCTTTCCTAACAGTCGATCAATTATTATATTAGGAAAATGTAACACAGCCTCTTTCTTTTTGGTGGGGTGAGAATGCCATACTTTTGCACACCTTCGGCGAACCCAGGAAAAAGAAAGAAGAGAAAGAGACAGAAGGAGAGAGAGAGTTCTCAGAAAGAAGTGACGCCAAGCGAAACCCCAGCGAAGGAGAGGGAAAGGAGCGCCGAAGGAGAGGGAAAAGAGAAGCGGGATGAGGAGCACCGTACAGTTACAACGGCCTGGCGGCGGCGGCGGAGAGGCAGACGGCGACGGTGACTCCGAGCCAGGCGTCCCCTGTTTCTGCTGGTGGAGGTCGCTTCCGGAATACGAAGCTGGCGCCGGGTTAGAGACACCGAAGGCGGCGAATACGAGAACCGCGACGGCGAGGATGAGGGTTGTGAGGGAGATGGAGAGGATAGCGGCGGCGGCGTCGGAATCGATTGATGAGCTACGGCACCGGCTGCTCACCTACAAAGCAGGGGATCTATGGTTTCCTGCTGGAGGGATAACGAAGCAGGACACAGATATACCTCCGGTGATCACTTTGTTGTTGCTTGGCTTCGCTGGAGTTGGCAAAAGCTCGCTGGTTAATCTCATGTATTCGGTTCTTGGGAGGTCCGGCTTTGTTCCGTTCGCCCACACTTCGTCCCCTGCAGGTGAGTTTCTTTCTCTTAAAAGGGAGGTTCAATTATTATGTCTCCTCTGTTCTAAAGCTCTTATCTTTCGTTGTAAAAATCTGTTTTTTAGGCAAGGAAGGGAGGACGCTGAACTTGGAGGAGCACAATGTTCTCCGTTCGATGAAGAGCGGATTCTGCGTTTTCGATTCTCCTGGCCTTGACTACGATCATATCTCCGAGGGCTTTGATGAAGTATCTCATTGGGTGGAAGATGGCGTTCGCCATCGTCAGCTCTGCCATATGTCCCCATCTTCCTCCTCGTCATCTTTCCCCTCCTTCCCTTCTACGTCCACCTCCACCTCCTCCTCAGCAGCAGCCGGCAACCGATTCATGCGCCGCCGTGTAAACTGCGCCTTCGTCGTAGCAAACCTCTCTGAGCTCCACAGCTCGCTCGCATCCGGCCATCTTCAACCCCTCGATGCCACCCGGCAGCTTTTCCACCATCCATCTATTAGAGACAGTTGCAGTAAGTTAACCACTTATGTCATCTTTCAACATTAGTCAGGCAATAGATTTTCAGTTAGTTCCAATTCCTTAATATCGAATTATATTACTAACTTCAATCATTTTTATGCTCATCATAACATAATTTTTATCATGATATATTCATAAAAAAATTTCCCCAAAATTATTAGAATTAGGATCATCCATTAAAGATTGAATTTTTATCATCATCATCTTCATCCTTATAAAATCAATCTTAATTTCCTTCTGAAGCATTTCTACAAATAGTTTGAGCTCACCCAATTCCTTCTGCAACAGATGACGCACCCATCCTCATCCTAACCCATGGCGACGAGCTAACAGAAGATGAGAGGATCGATACGAGGGTGGCCCTGTGCGACTATTTGGGCGTCGCAGAAACTTCCGGCGTATACGACATTCCCTGCCTGAACGAGCACGGCGTCCACATCGATGAGTTCGAACCGGTCACGGCTTACGCCGTTGCAGAGGCAGTCTACCGAGCGCTGGTGGTTGCGGACCGGTGCCATCCGCCCAAACCGGGTTTAAAGGACTGGTTATTGGTGGCGCTTTCATGGGCAATGTGCGCTCTTTCGGCTTTTTTCGCTTTCCTTAGCTGCTTCTGTTCTAAGCTTGCCAAGCTTAATAGAGATTATCAGAAAAAGAGATGAAGGAGATGGCATAACTTGTAAATAGATAGGGCTGATGAGATTCATTTATTGGTAGTTTTTCTAAGATTTTCACTTAATTAGGGTCTGATTGGGACAGCTTTTTAACTACTTAGATTTTCAGAGAATAATTACAATTTTATTTTGCTACTAATTTTCAAAGTTTTAAAAAAGATTCTATTGTGAAAAGCAATTTTTAATGACCAAAATAACTAAGGCTTCATTTGCGGCTATTTTCTTAATGTTTTTTAAAATAGTTTTCAAATACAAAAAATTTTAGTTAAAAAAAATTTATATTAAAAAGTTGCTTTAAAAAATAATTAAAAAGATGTCATAAACGAAGCCCAAGTTACACTACAAGAAATTGGGTCAATAGCGACAAAAATAATAGAGACAAAAATAAATTGGTCGCTAAAGATATATTTTAGCGACCAAAAATTATTAAGGCCTCTAAATAATAAGAAATTTGATATTAGCCACAAAAAAAATAAAATGGTCGCTAATTTTGTCGCTAAAAATCCAGAGTCTTTTTCTCATATATATACATGTCATTATAGAGACTAATTATTCTTTTTAATTTTGTACATAATTCTATGCTTCGTAGATATGTCAGGTGTCCAAGGGGGTAGTACCTCCTAACGGGGTTCGACCTGCCCGGTCAGGTCGCGGGGTCAAGGGGCAGCGCCCCTGCGGGGGTTTTCGGGGGCAGCGCCCCCGGAAAAATTTTTGATTGCAATAATATTTTTAAAATTCAAATTAATAAATAAAATGATTAATTTAAATTAATATTTATATTTTTATGATAATAAATTTAATAATTTATTAATGAAATAAATTCTATTATATATTATTTAAATTTTATCAATTACTTATTTAAAAAAAAATATACATTATACCAAGTCCAAAACAACTCGCGATCTCAGTCTCACGCACGCCATTCTCTCGTTTTCGCTATTTGCCCTAGACGCGCGCTTAGCGACGACAACCGCCAACTGCAATGGCCAACTGCAAATTGAAGGTAAGCAACCACGACATCTCTCATATAGCTTCACCCGAACGCGCGGTTCTCAAATAACTTCCCCCTTGGCTTCACCGTCAAGCACCTTCCCAGCGAGTGTTTAACTTCTCTAATAAAATAAAAACCTAGGCGAACGCAGCGAGACACTTCTTCTCTTCCTCTCGCCGATTGTTCCCGCTAATCTGCTTCTCTGCCTTTCGCTATTCAGCCAAGTCCTGTCGTCTTCGCCTTAGGCCTTCCTCCCCGAAAGTCCTCCCGCTCGCATAAGAACCGACCTTGGCGTGAGGTTGCCATCAGTCTGTCGTCCTCGCCGAAAAAAGTATGGAGAATCCACCATTTGTATTTATTTTCTTGCTTATTTTTTGGTATGAATATGCCATTTTCTTATTCGTTTCTTTCTCAATCTCTTTTCTTCTCCAAATTTTATTCTCGATGTTCTCATTCGTGATGATTATATATATAGTTAATGACAAAGAAAAGGACCTTCTTTTGAGCATTTACATTAAAGTTACTGCCATTTAATTAACAACACGATCCTCGGGCATCCTTCGCCACTCATCAGCAAACCACCTCGCTGCATTGTCCTGTCTGTCACCGAGCATTTCACCATCGGAGCCCTCGCAATTTTTTTTTCTGTTTCTTGCTTTCCACCGAATTATAAAAGTTTGTCACTACTAATTAATCAGGTTTTCGGCGAGAACAATATACATTCAGCCAATGGGACTGGAATCCTTTAATAAGCCTGTTGTTTATAATGGAAAATACATCATATCTGTTTTGTTAGTGACAAATTGACTTCCAAATTTGAATCCATCAATACAATAGGAAAGAAATAGCTTATAGATGTATTCATGAATACATTAATTGAGGTTGACGAGGGAAAAATAAGGAGATTCAATAAATATTTTCCAAAATTCATGCTCTAGATAGAGTTGATTTCAAAATCGTTCTCTTTGCTTCTCAAATGTGATGGAAATTTCAAGTGTATATCCGTTGGAAGCACAAAATGTGAACATTAAGATGAGTATTATAAGTTTGAATTTTATTCTTTTTTAAAATATACCTATTGTGATGATTCTTTTGATAGAGGATTGTATTATTCAGTTTTTTTATTACGTCTTTAGGTTTAGTTTGCGAGTCATTTCAATTCAACACTAGGATTCGCTAGTTCAATTATTTTCCATTTCATTGTTTCCAGGTGGAATAGCATTTCAGTAGACTAGTTGCTTCTATGGTCTAGTCCATCATGTTCATGTGACATATTTGTTTTATTCAAGTGGTATAGTAGAAGTTCAGATATACTTAATTTTTTATCATCTCCTTCACCTTATGGGTTGAGTGTTTTTTAACCAATATGTATAACTTGATATCAAATTTTGAGAAAAAGATAAAAGATTAATTCATCAAATTCTTAGGGACTATTTTGTTGACATAAAATTGGTGTAATTTTTTTTTAAATGATTAATTTAATCTTCTAATGTATATATAAACCTACTCTCGCGATCTCAGTCTCACGCACGCTAACTTCTCTCGTTTTCGCCTTACCTCTTTAGCGCGACCTCAAACTGAAATCGCCAACTGCAATCGACGCTAGCGGCAACGACCTCTCTCATTTGTGCATTGATATGAGTTTATTCACGGACAGTTCTTAGGACAATCCCGTAAAAAATCCTCCGACGGATCCGTCGGGTTCTTCTTCACAGGTTATCCCTAATTCCATTCTTCTTGTTTTAATTTCAAAAATTATATGATCTTTTTTAAACTATGCTTTCCCCTTATTTTTATGGCATTGTTCAACATTATTGGTTGTTATTTTTGTTTTAAGAGGTTAGGGTTGATTTTTTGTTGTATTGCTTCTTTCACCTCTTTATCATGGAAAAGAAAAAGAAATAAAATCCTATTGTTTCCTGTTTATATGGTGTACCATCTTTCCTTAGTATTTTGTTAAAATTACAAAATCTGAACTTCATGAAGGCTTGTGATTCTATAGAACTTACAAATGAGCTTTGCCGAGAGACTCAACGAGGAATATTGATACAAAATGTGGACAAAGATATTAATTGAGATTTCTTCTAATTATACAATATTAACCTCAATTATATTATATGATCTACTAAAATTCTAAAATGAGGGATTTTTATAGTTTCACTCACTCCATTCTTCTATTCCTCTTTTCTTTTATGCTCAATACCTTCAATCTTCCTAATGGCCAGTGGCAACCGAGCCTATCAACAACTCCAAGGCATTTCCTCTCATGTTCTTGTTGATGATCGCTTTCAAACAGTTAATGATGAAGTTGCCTATCATAGATTTTGAATATTTAGAATATGCACATTAAGGTTGACTTAATAAGTATTTAGAATATGCACATTAAGGTTGACTTAATAAAATTGAAAATTTTGTTTAACTAATATTATAAATTTATTCTTGTAGGTCCAGGCTTCTCAAATGAAGAAAATGATGACTAGATATCTGATTTATGTCTATTTTTTGAAACTATAATGTTAATAATTTACTTTCAATTTAGCTCTTGAACTACCTTATTTTTTTTTTATCAATTTCCTTCTTTTAACACATGGTTGTTTTCTCTATTTGTAATATATTTCCGTTGTAGCAATTTGAACGTTGTTAGGAACATAATTTTGAAATGAAAATTTCTTGTTTTAATTTAATCTATGATTGAGAACTTCTCGTTCTTGCTTAAATCCAAGTTTCCTAAATTTAAACTTGTACTGTGAGTCTTTGACTTGTGGGATTAAGAGAAACTATTTAGTTTTTAATTTTTGGGTTATAAATATGACTCTTGTGATATGTAAAATTCATTAATTATTTTACAACAATATATGTTTTCTCTTTGTTCTTGTGTGTTTGAAGATGTGGACTCTTTGACTGCTTACAAGTTTTGATGCCAACTTTGTAAGTATAATTATTCTATTCCTAGTATGAGTTGTGGATTTCTTATTTGGTGATCTCTATCTTTGTTCCATCATCTAAACTAATTTGTGATTGTTTTGTTTGTGCGATAGAGATTTTATCTTATTCATTACAAGTGGTGCGCTCAAGTAGGAGCATAATAGGAGGCCTTGACTTCTCTGTTGATCTCAAGCTTGGGTGTTTCGGGGACCTTAGAGTGGCTGATAAGTGGAAGGAGTAAATTTTGTAGGATTTTCGGCATTAAACGTTTTATTTCTTTATTTTTTGCTCATTGTCATGTTGCTTCTGCATCACAATAAATATGAAAAAGTCTCTGTTGTGATAAGCAATTATGAAATTTAAGACGTATTTTTTATGCGAGGCATTTGTTTGTTGAAGTTAGATCAGCTTTAACACCACTGATTGAAAGCTTTGTTAACAAATGATGATTCTTTCAGGTTTTCACTTCCGCTGGTGTTTCTCATTGGGAGAATGACAAAGAGGCAGCAACTCTTCGACTTGGATTTGTATATTTCAAAATTTTCATCTAAATGCTGTTTATTGTGTTTCATATTGTGAATCTCTTATGTCCGCTGCCTCTTCAATTCTTTCAAAGCACAATTTAGTATTTTACTATTATGAATAGACCAACTGGATTAAAATTTCTCTGGTTTCAAATTTAAGTTGATCAAACTCTATTTACTGTCTTCTTTGTCTAATTGACTAGCTTATTTTTCTACTACAAAAATTTATTCTTATAAGATGGGCAGGTAGAATTAGTGTGGGAAATTAGAGCATGTAAAAGTGCATACTTAAAAGTTCAAGCTCTCAAGGACTTGCATCAAGAATACAAATCACGTGAAATACAAGTTTGAAGATCACCAATTTCAGTTTCCCTCAAATCTTATTGTTGATTATACACAGGTCTTTCTGATGGAAAATTTGTTTCAGATAGCCATTTCCAACCCAAACCGTAAAGTTCTTCAAACACTCTCTAGAGCTGGCTTATTAATGGGACTAGACAGAGGGCTTTGGAAGCTAAAACTAACGTCATTTGGTGATGTCATGTGGTCAGTTCCTGGTCCTTTAAATTGAAATAGAAGTTGCTCTTGAATGATTCTTTTCACTGTGCCGTCAGTGAGTTTTAATCCATCTAATTTGCCTGTCAAGCCTTACTCGGTACATGCAAGTTGATTCACGATCGTTGGTGCCTTTTTAAAAAAGTTGTACTTTTCTTTTAATGATTGTCACTATAATAGCAGAACGAAATTCAATAATGACTTAAAGCCTCTTTTATATGGTTGTAACTATACTTTTAAGTTTTAACCAACTGTTAATATTTTGACTTGAAGCAGGCTTGACATTTTTACTGCTTCTAAACATTATTAGCAGATTGGTGACCAGCTTTATGGTTTTTGGTGTGTATGCGAGCTCTTACTTTTCCCATTATCCTTTCTTCAACTGTAGAATCCTGCCCAAACAATTGCAGTAGTCATGGGGCCTGCCATTCAAATGGCATCTGTGCATGTGAGAATGGACGAACCGGGAAAGATTGCTCCACCGGTATTATCTTTACTTCCACCACCTCACAGAGTTGTGCAATTTCCTTTACAATCTAATCTATCAATTTCTTGGACTGAGCAGTGGCCTACTTGAATGCACGATGACTTTTTCCCTACCTTCCTCCTATTTTGTTATTAATGGAATTTCATCCAGATTTGAAAAATAAACATAAGCACTTGCTTCTTTGTCAAACAAATTTTCTGTTTTTAGTGAATGCTTATTAACATTCATAATGATGGAATAGCTTTCATGAATACTTTAACTTCAGTTGGAATTTCTTGAAAATGATCTCCATACAATAAATCACAATTTCACCATAGAAAATTTAAGTCAATTTTTGAAACAGGCCACATGGAGTTGGAGAGATTTAGAGGAAAATAAGAACAGTTTTGGGTTAATTTAAAATCACATTGCTTCCAATTATTTTTTCTTGTATGGTATAACTTATAAATGGGCATCTTAATTACTTATTTGTGTACCTTTTTATCTGTCATTTTTCTTCCTTGTCCGTGAAACACAGCACACAAATAAAGAATTTTTGCATTACAAAATGTATTTGCAGCTCAGCATCGAGCTGCTGTACGAAAAATGTCTGGTGCAAAAAATATGCATGGTGGTCTTGGAATGCAGCTAGAGAAAGCAACAGTAGTGCAGGCCAAGATAGAGAACTTCGTTAATCATATGTCAGAACTTCTTCGTATAGAACGGGATGCAGAGCTAGAATTCACCCAAGAAGAGTTGAATGCTATCCCTCATCCTGATGAAAATTCTGATTCGCTGAAACCGATTGAGTATCTTGTTAGGCATGGGCAGTCTCAGCAAGAGCAATGTGACACAATTTGTAATCTCAATGCTATCAGCTCTTCTACTGGTATGTTGAATGTTTTTTTGTATTTCTTGTTATCTCTTGCATGATTCCTTGTTCTTGGTCTAATCATTACCAGTCAATCAGTCTTTCTAAATATTGCAACAAACTATTAAAATTAAAAGTTATTTACATAGAAAACATTCGTATGTATTATTGATTGAAAGTTGGTGTGTAAATACATATATCCATATAAGGTGAGTACAAACAAAAAAAAAAAAATTGATAGGTTGAATATCATGAATATCCTACTAAAAATATAACCTTTAATTTTATTTTATTTTTCCTTTTATAATATTTTCTCTTAAGTTGGAGTGTATATATCAAAAGTTACAGCTTGTTACAAAGGTTGGAAAAGAATTTGAGTACTCAGAGTTTTGATAAAGATATCAGTTAATTGTTTTTTACTTGATTTATGAGGAGTGATGATCTTTGCGAACTTACATCCCAGATGAAGTGACAACTCAACTTCAATATATTTGTTTGTTTCATGGAATATATGATTGCTTGAAATGTAGATAGCTACCTAATTATCACAGTTACAGATTATAGGTTGGGTTATAGGAAAGCCAAATTCTTCTACATAAGTGTTGATCCCACATCATTTGCAAGCAGAATGAGCCATTGTGCGGTATTTAGCTTCAACACTCAATTTAACTCGTCAAATTAGACAGTAGTTATGTTAATTGGTTTTTTTCTATATTTGCTTCTATTTTTTGGAGGGTTTTTTAGTTATTTTTATTATTATACGGTCAGTGCTAGATCTTCATTGGAGCAGCTTCATCCATTATAATGTTTAATATTTTATTTCTGCTTACATGTTACCAGATTTGCTATGCTGGTGACGATAAAAGAGTATGTTCCTCATATGTCGAGCATAGGGATGAAGATTGCATGGATTGTAGCTTACAATCACTTAGTTGCAGCTATAGAGGAGATGAACTTGCTTCTTTGAGAACTCAATTGGTTTTTGAATTCTTGCATCATGGTGTCAAGCAGTATGCAAGTTTCTTACATTTTTGCCTTGATTTTTTTCAAAATTATTGAAATATTCCGGTAATTTTGTTTATTAATTTTTTATGTAGGGGTTGCTTGTTTGTACTCCAAGTTGAAGTTCGTTGCATCCGAAATGTGTATTGATGGATATGGAGTTGGATTTTGATCCCACACTGCAACAATACAAGATATTGATTGCCGTTAGCATGATTATAGATTGATGTTGTAATTTATTTTTGATATAATTTATATGAGGGAAAAATAATAATTTTGTAATTTTATATTTATTAACATAAAAGTTAATAAAAGATTTTTATGTTAATTAGATGTTATCATTTTATAAACATTAAGATTTTATGATTAATGATGTTTGAGATTATATTTTTTGTATTAATTGATTGATGTATTTGTAAAAGTATATGAATTAATGCAATTTTTATTTTCTCCTAGCAAATTCTTAACAATGATACTAATGAATAAATATATTTTTTTGATTTAAGCTTTTTATTATTATTGCCTCAAGCTAATAAAATTTGTATTTTTTTCTATTATGTAATTTATTTAATTAATTGCAATATAAAGGAGTGATGTATTGGTCTTAATTGTTATAGCCAATGCATAATAAATGGATAATAATTTTATTTACTAAATATTACAAATTTTATATCCAAATTATATGAAATTAAAGGGGCATGTGATTTTTTTGATTGATCATTTTGCGACCAATTTTTATTTTGGTCGCTATAGGAAAAATATAATAAATAAAATTAACTATTAAAATTATTAAATAGCATCCAAATAAATATTCACTAGCGTCGAAAAAAATGGTCGCTAATATGTCTAATTTTAGCGACCAATACTAATTAGTGGTCGCTAATTTAGCAACCTAAAAAATTTTTTGGTCGCTAAAAGCCTCAGCGACGAGGCTACTGCGACAAATCAGCGACCCAAATATTTTTGGTCGCTATTTGCTTTAGCGTCCAAATTAACATTTTTAGCAACTAATTTTGTTGGTCGCTAATTACCTATTTTCTTGTAGTGTTATTTTAATCATAACAATTTTATAATGAACATTATAAAAAGTTGCAGCCGTCCCAAACAGATCCATAATTTTATTTTTGGTTTGTTTATTTTAGAGGAAAAAATTGTGTGAGGATGATTTTAAAATTATTAGATTATTTTGAGAATAGTGTTGTATATAATTAGTTTTTTATTTGCAATATTAATGGTTGGATTTGAGAAGAATTCTATTTTGATAGATCACAATTTTAGGGATCATTTGGGACAATTTTTTTTTATTGTTTTAGTTTTCTAATAATTTTCATAATTTTTTTCTTTATATATATATATATATATATATATATATATATATATATATATATATATATATATATATATATATATATATGTTTTTTTTTCTAATTTTATGTGATGAGAAGATTTTGGTAATTAGGACTAGAATATATGTGACGATAGAGTTAGAATTTTTCGTCTCAGCATTATACGGATATCCAACACATAAATAGAAAATAAATAAAACACTTGGATTTTTACGTGGAAACCCAAGAAAAGGAAAAATCACATGGTCATGCCCAGTTGATTCAATTCCACTAGTGTTTGCTTGAATTACAAAAGGTTGACGTGGAAACCCAAGAAAGTTTAGGACTATCAGATTACACTAATCAACTCTCGGATTGAAATTCAGTTGCACACATATATCAAAATGCTAGTGTCCGTTGTTTGTCGGAGAGAGTTCTAATGTTACTTGACGGAACTTCTGCGTCACTGGAAAGTCGGGGGGAACTCCAACATTACTTAAAAGTCGGGCGGAACTCCGGCATCACTTGAAAGTCAAGCGGAACTCCGACGTCACTTGAAAGTTGGGCGGAATCCGACGTCACTTGAACGTTGGGCGGAACTACGCGTCACTTGAAAGTCGAGCAGAACTCCAGCAGTGATGGAAGAGCTTCTTCCCTCCTTTTTTTCTCTTCTTCTTCTTACTTGAGTACCCTCTTAAGAGAAATGAGGGGCAATTTATAGTTTTCTGATAATGACATGACTAGTAAATAGTAGGAAGATCGGGGATAAATTGGGAGTGATTTGAATGGACGACCGATGTTGAATCATTTGATCGTGGACCATTTATCAAGCATTTGAAGGCTATAATGGCATCAGAATTTGATGATCTTGGGCTTGTTGGATTTATCTCGTCAAGCCGCTCAATTCAACTATAAGCATGTCATATTTGGAATCTGTTTGATAATCGAAATTATGGATTGAAACTTTCAAATGTGCTTCGGGTCTTCGATTTGGACCCATTTGGGCTAAGATCAAGTTGAATTTGTGTCGTTAAGTTCGTATTTCCGAGACGTTCAGTTTGACTATAAGTTTGTTGAAATCAGAGTTTAGATTGTCACGACCCGACCCGACGGGGACGGATCCCGCCCGAGCCGGATCGCGACAGAACCTTCTAATCCAGGATCTGGCTTTGGAGTTTGGTTCTGAACTGAATCTTCCAAAATAATTAACTCAACAGACACACAAATACAGAACAACAGAGCTACTATAAGTCACCAAATGCAGCGGAACAAACATCTATTTTTCTTTCTTTTCCTCAAAACAATCATCTACAAATACGGTACATGGCTAGCAGAAAAAAAAACACAGAAGAAAAGCCATGACCGTACAAAAATCAAAAGTAAAACAATACCTACGGATCAGACTCTGAACTCTAGTCCTGGACTTCCTTCCCTTTCCCAGAACCTGAAAACCACCAGAAAACAAGGGTGAGCTCAACAGCTCAGCAAAGCAACAAACCACCAATCTAAACTCTCAGAATCCAAAACCAAACTCATCAGACAGAAATGAGATCAGAAATCGGAACAGAATCAGATCTCGAATCAGAACAGAATCAAATCAGAACTTATACGGACAGATATCAAATCAGAATCAGAGTCGTACAGATCAGATCACCCTAAGATACAAATCAGAACAGAATAACTCAACAGAGTCAGAATCGTACAGAAATCAGAAATTCAGATAATATCAGAACTAAATGGAACAGATATCAAATTACACAGATCAGAAATCAGATGGCAGATCGTATCAACAGAACAGATATCAACAGAACAGATATCAACAGAACAGATATCAACAGAACAGATTCGGAAATCAGATCAACAGAACATATACGGAAATCAGATATCAGATATCAGATATATATATAATAGCTAAACTAAACTAAACATAATCACTACGGATTCTGACCCTTATGTCTCCCTTGTGCTCACGGCACCAGAAATTCGCTGAATAATTAATAGCTAAGCTAAATGTGCTCACGGCACCAGAATAATCCTCGGATCCGGAACAGAACAGAAATTTCTCCAATTTGAGCTCAACTAAAATTTTCCCCAGACACTAACTGAATCTCATAGGATTCAGGCCCCTTATAGCTCCCTTTTATAGCTTATACACATAGCATTTCAATTCAGAAGAAATCCGGACAAATCAGAAATCAGATAAAAATCGGGCAGCACAACGGCAGTAGACAGAATTTACACAAAATTTCCTGCAAAGAAAATTTATCAAATTCGCATAGAATATAGATAATCACATTCCAGAACACTTATTCTACTGCACAGAGAATTTACCATTTCACAGAAAATTGTAGTCTACGAAAAACTCCGCCAAATCAAAAATACCCGGACAAAAATCTTCGGAAAATAACCAAAATGTGCACACTCGGCACGTCAACAATATACGGAAAGTTACGCGGTAAAAACTGAACCAATCAAAAGATACGGACGAAAAACCGTAACGGAAACGAAATCCGGACAGAATATATCGCCAAACTCGACGGAACTGAAAATTGAGAAAGGCGGAATGTGCCTTACCTCGCGTACAGCAATATTCTGAACAGTCACTTCGGACGAAAACGGCTCCGCGTCGTCCGAAAATCAACTTTCTCCAAAAATCCTCGAGTTTCTCTCTCCTCAGAAAATCAGATATTTTAATTTGATTTTTCTCTCTCTTCAAAACGACTGATTTCAGCTTTATAATACTCAGATCGGCCCGGCCGATCGCCAGATCGTCCCGGGACGATCAGACCAAAATTCGATCGTCCCGATCGCCCTGGACGATTCCCAGAACTATTCTCAGGCCGATATTTTCTACAGTGCCGATCGGCCTGGACGATGTCCAAATCGGCCTGGACGATATGTACAGAAAATCACCTGGAGCAAAACTGGGCAAAATCTGGAGCAAACTTTCCACTGATCGTCCCAGGACGATCCAGATCGTCCTGGACGATCCTGGAGCAGATTTTTGATATTACAATCTCCCCAACTTCAAAAAAAAGTTCGTCCTCGACATTATCCAATCCAAACACAGTCAGAACAAGTACGGGTACGACCGTCTCATATCAGACTCCTTTTCCCAAGTTGCTTCTCGTGCAGTCCGGTGCTTCCATTGGACTTTAACTATCGGAATCTCTTTATTTCTTAACTTTCGGACGTCGTACGCCAAAATCAACTCTGGCTCTTCCTTATACGCCAGATTCTCCTGAATCTCAACCTCATCAGCTGATACCTTCTTCCCAGAGTCTGAAACCCACTTCCTTAGAGTGGATACGTGAAATACATTGTGCACATCAGGCATCGAATCAGAAAGCAAGAGTCTGTAAGCAGATTTTCTAATTCTTTCCAAAATCTCAAAAGGTCCAACATACATTGGACTCAGCTTACTCACTTGACCAAATCTGCTCACACCCTTCATCGGGCTGACTTTGACATATACAAAGTCACCAACTTGAAACTCAACAAACCTGTGCTTCTGATTATAATATTTTTGCTGTCGATCCTGAGCCGCTTTCAATCTTTCTTTTATCAAACTGATCTTCTGAGCAGTTTCATCAGCAAAAGTGGCACCCAAAGCCTGTCTATCTCCGATCTCAGTCAAAGTCAAAGGAGTACGGCACTTCCTGCCATACAGAGCCTCGTACGGTGCCATACAATTACTGGACTGAAAACTGTTGTTGTAAGCAAATTCAATCAGCAGAATATGATCTTCCCAGCTTCCGCCAAAGTCCAGAACACAAAGCCTCAACAGGTCTTCCAGCACCTGAATGGTTCTCTCAGACTGCCCATCGGTCTGAGGATGAAAGGCTGTACTGAAATGCAGTTTCGTACTCAAGCCTTGCTGAATACCTTTCCAAAGTCTGGAAGTAAACCGTCCATCTCGATCTGAAACAATCACTCGAGGCACACCGTGCAATCTGACTATTTCCTTCACATAAATCTGTGCCAAACGATCCACCGGATCGGTCTGTCTGATCGGAAGAAAATGGGCTGACTTCGTCAATCGATCTACGACTACCCAAATGGCATCATGTCCTTGCCGTGATCGAGGAAAACCCATCGCAAAGTCCATCGTCACCTCCTCCCACTTCCACTCAGGGATAGGCAACGACTGCAACAGTCCACCTGGTCGCTGATGCTCTGCCTTCACCAACTGACAGGCTTCGCATCTCGACACAAACTCTGCCACATCCTTTTTCATCCCAGGCCACCAGAACAAAAGCTTCATATCAGCATACATCTTACCACTGCCTGGATGAACAGTGTAGCCAGAAAAATGAGATTCATACAGAATCTCCCTCCTCAAATCTCCGAACACAGGTACCCACAACCTGTTCTTACAGAAAATAGCACCAGAATCAGAAATTCGAAGTTCAGGAGTCTTACCAGATCCAATTTGAGCAATCAACTTCGAATAATCAGAATCTGACTTCTGGGCTTCTTGAATCCGTGCTTCTAAAGAAGACTGAATACTCATCTGAGCCAACTCCAAATCACTGGAGAAAATCACCTCCAACTGCAATCGCTCCATGTCTCGAATCAGAAAGTCATCACAAGTAAGCTGCAAACCTGATAATCCAGAAGACTTCCTGCTCAGAGCGTCCGCTACCACATTCGCCTTCCCAGGCTGATACTGAATAGTCAGGTCATAGTCCTTGATCAACTCGAGCCATCTCCTCTGTCTCAAATTCAGATCCTTCTGAGTGAAAATGTACTTCATGCTCTTATGATCAGTAAAGATCTCACATCTGACGCCATACAGATAATGACGCCAAATCTTCAGAGCAAAAATAACGGCAGCTAACTCCAGATCATGTGTCGGGTAATTCTTCTCATGTGGTTTCAACTGTCTCGAAGCATAAGCAATTACCCTTCCATTTTGCATCAGCACACAACCCAAACCTTTCAGTGAAGCATCACTGAACACCTGAAAACCTTCCGTACCTGATGGAAGTGCCAACACTGGAGCTGAAGTCAAACAATCCTTCAATCTCTGAAAACTAGCTTCACAATCCGGTGTCCAAACAAAAGGTACTGACTTCTGAGTCAGTCTCATCAGAGGAATCGAAATCTGTGAAAATCCCTTCACAAATTTCCTATAATATCCGGCCATGCCCACGAAACTACGTACCTCAAATACTGTAGTCGGCCTTGGCCAATCAGCAACCGCCTGAATCTTCTGGGGATCCACAGAAATACCTTCCCCACTCACCACATGCCCCAGAAAAGACATACTCTTCAGCCAAAATTCACATTTGGAGAACTTGGCATACAACTGATTCCGCCTCAGAGTCTCCAACACAATCCTCAAGTGTCTGGCATGATCATCCTCAGAAGCAGAATATACCAGAATATCGTCGATAAAGACGATCACAAACTGATCCAAAAACTCCCTGAATACTCGGTTCATCAAATCCATGAAAATCGCAGGCGCATTGGTTACCCCAAAAGGCATAACCAAAAACTCGTAGTGCCCGTACCGAGTACTGAAAGCAGTCTTCACTACATCCACTTCCTTCACCTTCACCTGATAATATCCGGATCTCAAGTCAATCTTCGAAAATACTGAAGATCCGGAAAGCTGGTCAAACAAATCGTCAATCCGAGGCAAAGGATACTTGTTCTTGATCGTGAGCTTGTTCAAATCTCTGTAATCCACACACATACGGAGTGTCCCGTCCTTCTTCTTCACAAACAGAACAGGTGCTCCCCAAGGCGAAACACTAGGACGGACAAAACCTCTGTCAACCAACTCCTGAAGCTGAACTTTCAACTCAGAAAGTTCTTTCGGTGCCATCCTGTACGGAGCTTTTGATATAGGAGCTGTACCCGGAAAAACATCGATAGAGAACTCCACCTCTCTATCCGGAGGTAAACCAACCAACTCCTCAGGAAAAACATCAGCAAACTCCCGTACCATTGGGATCTCAGAAACAGAACCAACCTCCAGATTCAGATCCCGCACCGAAGCCAAAAACACTGGGCATCCTTTCTTCCACATTCTGCTCACCTCCAATGCAGAAATCAAACTGGAAAGAACACCTCGTAATCCCTGGAATACAACTCTATCTCCAGCCACAAGCAAACTCACTTGCTTCTTCAGACAGTCTATCTGGGCCTCATACTGACTCAGCCAATCCATGCCCAGAATCACATCATAAGACAAAATCGGCAACAAAATTAGACTAGCTTTCCACTTCTTGCCAGCAATGTCAATCTCACACAAATAAAATTTTCGAGCAATCAACGGATTTCCAGCCGGTAAAATCACAGATAAAGAAACCGGTAAAACCAGCGAATCCGAATGTAAAGTCTCAAAACACCGCTCGGACAGAAAAGAATGACTCGCTTCAGAGTCAAACAAAACACGACATGGCTGATCAGAAATGTAAACCGTACCTGTCACAACATCCGGAGCATCACGAGCCTCTTGCTGACTCAGGCTGTAAACTCGTGGCTGAACTGGAGCAGGAGCTGAAGCAACAGAACTACTCTGCTCTCTCTGAACTGTAGGTGGTCTCCGAGGTCCAGAACTAGTACTACCACCTCTACCAGAAAATCCCTCAGGACGAGGAGGAACAGTCCTCGGTCTTCCTGCTGAACTGACAGGTCTAACAGAACCCTCTGATCGGTACTCAGAACGCCGATCAAATCTAGCCTGTGGACATTCTGCAATCCTATGTCCCGGCTGACCACATCTGAAACAAAGACCAGCCATCCTGTAGCACTGGCCATAGTGTCGCTGTCCACAACTCTGACACACAGGTGCCGAACTAACAAATCCAGAACTCGTCGTACTGGTAGCAGTACCAGATGATCCTCCACTCCTCCTGGAATCGACAGATCCAGAACCAGCTATAAATCTCCTCTTTCCAGAGGAACCACTGCCAGAAGTCTCACCTCCAAATCTCTTCCTACTCGCAGTCCACCGCTGCTGAGTAGCTGTCATGTCATTCTCTATCAGACGAGCTCGCTCCACAAGCTCAGCAAAATCAGTAATCCTGAATGGTATCAGAGGCTGCATCAAAGTGTCTCGTAGCCCTCTCAGAAATCTGTAGCACCTCTCAGCAGAAGTGCTAACCAACTGCGGAGCGTACCTAGCTAAGGCAGTAAACTCAGCCTCATACTGCATCACTGTCTTGCTCCCCTGAACCAACCTCAGAAAAGTCTCCTGCATCTGCTATCGTGCAGAAGGGGGAACAAACCACTCTCGAAATACTTCAGTGAACTCTTCCCAGGTAATCAAAGAGTTCAGCCTGCCCTGAAATCTGGCTGCTTGCTGGCCTTTCCACCAGTGCTCAGCCTCTCCTTCTAACAGAAAAACAGCCAACGGAACCTTCCTGTCTGCAGGACACTGCATCCCGTCAAAAGTCTTTTCCAATCTCCTCAGCCACTCCTCGGCTACTCTGGGCTCAACAGCGCCCTCAAATCTCGGAGGCTTCAACCTCAAAAATAACTGCAGGTGTCGATCAATGTCCTCAGATCTAACAGTAGAAGCTCTGCTCTGAGTCTCGCTCATCATCTGAGCAACAAGCGTAGCAAACTGAGACAGTGTATCTGCACCGGCCACTGGGGCTGTACTCCCCACTGGTGCTGCCTGACTAGCACTCTGTCCGTCTGTCATGTCTGGGTCTGGCTGATCCATACAGAAAATCCAGAAAATCTAGAAAACTATCACAAAAACAACACAAAAACAACACAATAAAAAGCCAAACGACCCAAAACTACCCCCAGACAGACTCACTGATCACTTCCTATAGCTCTGTTTTACAATCCAACCAGTTTCCAAAACCAGTGCTCTGATACCACTAAAGTTTGTCACGACCCGACCCGACGGGGACGGATCCCGCCCGAGCCGGATCGCGACAGAACCTTCTAATCCAAGATCTGGCTTTGGAGTTTGGTTCTGAACTGAATCTTCCAAAATAATTAACTCAACAGACACACAAACACAGAACAACAGAGCTACTATAAGTCACCAAATGCAGCGGAACAAACATCTATTTTTCTTTCTTTTCCTCAAAACAATCATCTACAAATACGGTACATGGCTAGCAGAAAAAAAAACACAGAAGAAAAGCCATGACCGTACAAAAATCAAAAGTAAAACAATACCTACGGATCAGACTCTGAACTCTAGTCCTGGACTTCCTTCCCTTTCCCAGAACCTGAAAACCACCAGAAAACAAGGGTGAGCTCAACAGCTCAGCAAAGCAACAAACCACCAATCTAAACTCTCAGAATCCAAAACCAAACTCATCAGACAGAAATCAGATCAGAAATCGGAACAGAATCAGATCTCGAATCAGAATAGAATCAAATCAGAACTTATACGGACAGATATCAAATCAGAATCAGAGTCGTACAGATCAGATCACCTCAGAATACAAATCAGAACAGAATAACTCAACAGAGTCAAAATCGTACAGAAATCAGAAATTCAGATAATATCAGAACTAAACGGAACAGATATCAAATTACACAGATCAGAAATCAGATGGCAGATCGTATCAACAGAACAGATATCAAAAGAACAGATATCAACAGAACAGATATCAACAGAACAGATATCAACAGAACAGATTCGGAAATCAGATCAACAGAACATATACGGAAATCAGATATCAGATATCAGATATATATATAATAGCTAAACTAAACTAAACAGAATCACTACGGATTCTGACCCTTATGTCTCCCTTGTGCTCACGGCACCAGAAATTCGCTGAATAATTAATAGCTAAGCTAAATGTGCTCACGGCACCAGAATAATCCTCGGATCCGGGACAGAACAGAAATTTCTCCAATTTGAGCTCAACTAAAATTTTCCCCAGACACTAACTGAATCTCATAGGATTCAGGCCCCTTATAGCTCCCTTTTATAGCTTATACACATAGCATTTCAATTCAGAAGAAATCCGGACAAATCAGAAATCAGATAAAAATCGGGCAGCACAACGGCAGTAGACAGAATTTACACAAAATTTCCTGCAAAGAAAATTTACCAAATTCGCACAGAATATAGATAATCACATTCCAGAACACTTATTCTACTGCACAGAGAATTTACCATTTCACAGAAAATTGTAGTCTACGAAAAACTCCGCCGAATCAAAAATACCCGGACAAAAATCTTCGGAAAATAACCAAAATGTGCACACTCGGCACGTCAACAATATACGGAAAGTTACGCGGTAAAAACTGAACCAATCAAAAGATACGGACGAAAAACCGTAACGGAAACGAAATCCGGACAGAATATATCGCCAAACTCGACGGAATTGAAAATTGAGAAAGGAGGAATGTGCCTTACCTCGCGTACAGCAATATTCTGAACAGTCACTTCGGACGAAAATGGCTCCGCGTCGTCCGAAAATCAACTTTTCTCCAAAAATCCTCGAGTTTCTCTCTCCTCAGAAAATCAGATATTTTAATTTGATTTTTCTCTCTCTTCAAAACGACTGATTTCAGCTTTATAATACTCAGATCGGCCCGGCCGATCGCCAGATCGTCCCGGGACGATCAGACTAAAATTCGATCGTCCCGATCGCCCTGGACGATTCCCAGAACTATTCTCAGGCCGATATTTTCTACAGTGCCGATCGGCCTGGACGATGTCCAAATCGGCCTGGACGATATGTACAGAAAATCACCTAGAGCAAAACTGGGCAAAATCTGGAGCAAACTTTCCACTGATCGTCCCAGGACGATCCAGATCGTCCTGGATGATCCTGGAGCAGATTTTTGATATTACATAGATGATCCCAGATTTAATTTTTAAAATTTCCCACCTTATTTTGCCTCGAGATTCGTGCCGGATCAAGATAATTTTTTGATGATATATCAGATTCCCCTATTTTCGGACGGCGACAATCGAGAAGTCCAAAAATACTAGTCTCGATATTTTACATTAGTCGAATCACAAAAAATTATGTTCTAAAAATTATAAATTTTCTTAAACTTGATTATAGATGCCCCGTTGAGCTCCAAAAACATAAAAATGGAGTGTGGAATGTCGAAAGACATGTCTGGGGACCCCAAAAACATCTGATTTGGACTGTCCGGGCCCAAAATTGGAGTCCAGATCTGTTTAGGCAGCCAAATGGCCCGCACGTCCACGGGCTAAAGGGGCGTACCCCTCTGGGCGTGCAACAGTTATATTAATTTATTTTTTAAAAGAAGGTGGGGGGGGGGGGGGGGGGGGGGGGGGGGGGGTTGCGGTGGACACAGCCGCCTTCTTGCCGCTGCCCCCTTATTATAATAATATTTTGATTATTTTTTTAATTAAAAAAAAAATTCTGAAAATTCCAGAATATTTTGGAAGCTTGTCCTCTCCCAAAATATACTATAAATACCCCCCTTGGGCCAGGGGGGGAAATTGCTTCTTCTTCTTTCTTCTTCCTCTGACTTTCTTACAGTTGAGATTTTCCAAATTTTTTTCATAGTTGACTTTTCTTACGCAAAATCAGCTCCCCTCTCATTGTATAGAAGTTCAATTTTTTATAACATTTCATTTCTTTTCTCCCCGATTTTCTTCTTGCTATAGAGGCCTTCTACTATTTTTTATAGGTGACTTTCCCAACTTAAGTTTTGTGCACCTCTTTAATGTATAAGAAATTTTTTTCTCATTCAATTATCTTCTTCTTTTGCTATCTTCTTACATGAGAGACATTCCAATTTCGAAGATATGTGGCATTTCCTATCAAGCTTCAATGCCCCTCTCTTATGTAGAAGGAGATTTTTATGTACTTTTTTCTTTTCTTGTGTTCTTCTTATTACATTAGAGTCATTTCATTATCGGAGATAGGTGACATTCTCCTATCAAGCTTCAGCACCCCTCTCTTGTATAGAAGAAGCCATGATGAGAGTTTGTTCTCTCCACTGATCTATCCTTGACAAAAGAAGGTCAAATGATTCTTATATTTGAGGGTGATTTGAGAAGATCTTGTGGCAATAGTACTCGAGAGGAGAACCATAAGTTATTAGTAGACGGGAAGAATTTCAACGTCATTTAAGCATAAGTCTGTTGAAGATGGACGATCAAGTTAAAGTCTGTTGGCAGTCAATGGCCGAGTGTAGAGCTGAAGAAGAAAGTTTGAGGGTGTGCTGCTATCAGAAGTTGAGCAAGAAGCCGATGATGAAATATATAAAGTGAAGGATCGCCAACAGATATTAAATGAAGGTTCAATAATGGCGGGTGTTCAGTGGTATTTTGTTAAGGCAATATGCATCCATACTGAAGTATACTGACATTAGATATTCTTGAGTTAAGGGGTCGAAGCAGTGTGTGATGCCAACATTTTGGCAACACACTAATACTGTTAACTAAGTGGAGGTTTGATGTTGATCAGGTTATGTCCTTTATTTGAAGAAAAAATTATAGGAGATGCTTTAATAAAAAAGAGGTCACTTGAATTCACCAAGGATATTTTACCATTTTGAAGTTGCTTGTTGCTTGATGATAATAACTTATACAAATGACATCACTGTACTTTTTTTTTTAAATTTCAATTTCTAGTTAGAATAAATATATACTTGAATATGATGTTGGATTTATATAACTCCATTGATATTATATAAAAAGTTGAGAACTTGTCCAACGAAAAAAGATGAATTATTTATGCATCTTTGAGACATACTTTAATTTGTTGCCCCCATATTTTTTGAGGCATTTTTAGACTGCTAAGGTCTTTATATAAGTGATGATTTCATCAATCACTTTTATGAAATCTTTTTTAGAGAGAATATTGTCTACTCAGAGTATTGCTCGATGATGTTGAATTCTGTGAAAGAGGTCTAGAGAATCCTCCAAGGACGTATGACATATTTGAGATTGTATATCAGATCCATATTCAATGACGTTAACTTATAAGGAAGAGATCGAGATAATCCACCAAAGATGTATAATCTATATGATGTTGTATGTTAGACCCCTACTAAATGATTTTAACCTATATGGAAGAGGCCGAGAGAATCCATCAAGAATATTTGACCTTTCTCAGGTTGTATGTCAGAGCCTTTACTCGGTGATGTTAACTTGTGTGGAAGAGGTTGAGAGAATTTACTAAGGATGTATGACCTATCCGAGGTTGTATGTTAAAGTCTTTACTCGATGGTGTTAACCTGTACAGAAGAGGTCGGATCGAATCCCCCAGAATCGATCATCTAGTGATTGAGACGCAATAAAGATTATGCATTTCTCGAATCAAGGATTTAAGATTTAATTGGCATCCTCCTAGGATGTGTAAGTTATCCGAGGTTGTATGTCAGAGCTTTGATCAATGACATTAACCTGTGTGGAAGATGTCTGATCGAATTCCCATAGGATTGATCATTCAGTGATTGAGACACAATAAAGATTGCATATTTCTCAAATCATGGATAAAGAGATTATCTTTATCAGTAGTTTTTATTGTCATTCTTTTTTTATCTTTTTTAAAGAATGGGACAATATTAGAATAAACTGAACAATGCATTATCTTATTATGTAAAACAATACAATGAGTCTCTAGTATGACTTAGAGATATATAAGTTACATTATACTCAACACATAAGTTATATGTATGGGAACAACATAATGTTAAATTTGGAAGATAACATTAGGGATATCAAGCTGACACCCTATTTAGTATATAAGAGGCACGATACAACAAAACAAATAGTATTACTAACACAAATACACGAACTACATGGTCATTAAATTTTACCAGTGATTTGAATATTATTCAACATTTGCCTTTGTTGATGTTGATTTTACCCCCCAATAGGACCAATTTTATCTCGAGCAGTTCGGTTTTGGATGAATTATCAGAGATATCCTTATCGGATTAGCCTCTCAATCTCATCCTTAAGCTATCTGTAAGCTTCAGTAGTGTGTTCATGACTGCTGTAGAAATAAAAGTATTGTTCCTGATTTCCTACGTTCGGCTTTAAAGCATTAGACCACTTTATATTTTCTTGATCTTGAATGACCATCAGTACATTAGTTCAAGATGCATTGAGAGGTGTATACTCTTCCTCTTATCGAAATCCTTGTCGTGGAATGGAGGCCTAGGAGGTAGGTCATTCTTCCATTATTTATTTTACTTCGATAATGAGTTATCTATTATAGGAGCATTTTTGCGCTTTCCGAAAGGTTGCTTAAATTACTTCCTGTAAGCATTACTAGCTTCTTCTGTTGACATTTGTGCCTCCATATGGTGAATCAAGTAGCATATGAAGGAACCGTGTCTCACATAAGTGCTGAGTAAAAGGGACTAGGATAAATGCCTCCAAGGAAAACTCCTATTAGCAATTCGGGATCTACTCCTGGAATTTATTGAGCTTTCGTGAAAAATCATTGAAAATATTCTTTTAGTGATTATCCTTCATTCTGACGAATTCTAGAAAGGTGGGAAGAATTCTTAGCAATTCTCCAATTGACGACAAATTGTTCAACAAATACTTTGACCAATTTGACAAAGGTGGAAATTGTTCCAGTTGGAAGTGAATAGAATTACATTCGTGCTTGTACTTTAAGGGTAACAGGAAAAACTTGGCATATGAGCGCATCTAAGGCTAACTGGATATGCATGATGGTCCTATAATGATCAATATGCTCGTATAAGTCGGATGTTCTGTCAAAAGAATCGATACTCAATAGTTTAAATCCAGCTGGAATGGAGTGTTGAATAATAGCTTCGGTTAGGGGAGATGACTCCTAGAAGTCTCATTGATGATGAGATTTCCAAATTGGATATGCATGATAGGAAACTCTTCTCTAATCAATCTTTGTAATTCACGATGTAGGGCGTTATGAGGGAATTCAGTAATACGCTGTCAGGCTGAGTCCTCGGGGATGTCTAGAGGAATGTAAGGTTAACGACCTGCGTGCGAAGGATGGGTAGAGCTTACTATGTCAGCAAGATCATTGTCTTGATGTGTCGGAGGATGAATCCTTGATGGAGGAAGGGAAATCTCACCAGGAAGATGTTCGGGTTGAACTTCTTTGAGCCTTGATGGATCTCGTGGGAGAAGAATCTTTTTTTGATGTGCTAGTGTCAGTCATTGAGTCTCTCGCAGGAGTTGAAAGATCTCATTCTGAGATTCCTCCATCTTTCTAATGTGATCTTCTAGGGAAGGCCATAAACTTCCTTCTCCAACAGAATTATGCCGCCCAAGATAAAAAGAGGCAGATGTCTGACGTCTTTGGTTCATGAAAAGATTTATTGATTGGTGTAAATTGGAGTGGGAGGCTCCCAAGATGTGATTGCTATGCATATTGGCCATTAGAGTGGTGCATATGATAGTGGGATTGAGATTCTCACATATGACGCCAAACTATTACGCGCTAGAATATAAGCGGCGATAGAGATATAATTTTCTGCTCAGTGTTGTACGGATATCCTACACACAAAGGATTTTTATGTGGAAACCCGAGAAAGGGAAAACCCACGAGGCCACACCCAGTTGAAAGAATTCCACTAGTATTTGCTTGAATTATAAGAGGTTGACTCGTCCTAAACGTTTATGACTATCATATTATAATAATCAACACCCAGGTTTAAATTCAGCTGCACACGGATATCAGAATGCTGGTGTCTATTTTTTGTTGGAGAGAGTTCTAATGTTACTTGACGAAACTCCAGCGTCACTTGAAAGTTGGGCGAAACTCCGACGTCACCTAAAAGTCGGGCGGAACTTCGACGTCACTTGAAAGTTGGGCAAAACTCCTAAGTTACTTGAAAGTCGGGCGGAACTCCGTCGTCACTTGAAAGTCGAGCGGAACTCAAGCAGTGGTCGAGGAGGAGCTTCTTCCCTCCTTTTCTCTTATTCTTCTTACTTGGGTTGTAAAACCCCTCCGAAGCTGATTTTTTTTAGTGCTGTTAGTCCGGATGAACTAGTCTTAGTACGGGACGAACTGAATAAAATTGGGAAGAAATCTGCCTGGTTCGTCTGGACGAACCTGTAAGGGTCGGGACGAACCGTCGGGACGAACTGAACCCGAGAGTTTCATCCAGGGACGAAATAAATTGGAATTAATTTTATATAGACGTTTTGAGTTTAGAGGAGTTCATCCCGGGACGAATGGGAATCGTCCGGGACGATCCTGTTTGATAAATATCCGATTTGAGATATTTTGGATCATTTTTGAAGAGAGAGAGAAAAAAAGGCAGGAGAGAGAAAGAGAAGGAAATAGAAAGAAGAAGCTGGGTTTTGGAGCTCGCGGTGCGCTTTTCGTCCGACGCCGCTGTTGAAAGAATTGTTCATCTCGCAGTAAGGAATTCGAATCTTATTTCTGATTTCGAAGATTTCGAGTTTTGATATTTTTCTGCTCAGTTTTGTGTTTTCGTTACCGAAAAATGTGCATATCTTTGTATTGATGAAACTTTTACCGCGCAACTTTTGATATGTTTCTGATATGATATTTCTGAACGATTTGAGTATTTTTTGTAAAGTTTCTACTGGTTATTTTGAGTTTTGTGCGATTTTTATCGAATAGAAAATTATCAGGATGTTGGAAAATGTTGCTTCAGTACAAGTAAAGCTTTGTAAAGTTGTTTTATTCGATTTCTGGTAATTTGGTACTTTTCGGGAACTGTGCATTTTTACGACGACTTCTATCTACTATACGATATTTTAAGGGATTTTCGACATTGAGCTAGATTGTGTTTATTGATCGCAATACTTTATGGTTATGCATACGAATGTGGATATGTGATTGATATACTGTTACTTTAATAAAAGACAAGTGAAGACTGACTGAACCATTGGTTGGAGTTTATTCAGCCGAGGGGCACAGAGTGACGACTCTTATTGAGCCAATGGATATGGATATAGATATAACGACACAACGATACATTGATACTTGAAAAACACCATAATAGCCAGTGCTTGTACTTATCGAGTAAGACTATGGTATTGTATAGCTGGTGTAAGTATTGTTTTTATGATTTCTTTATGGATTTACTGATTCATCGATATTGACTGATTTATTGATATGAAATTGATTTATGGATTTTGAATGGATTTACCGATATTGAATTGATTTATTGATACTGAATGACTTTACTGTATGGATTTATGAGTCTCCTGTCATTGCACGATTTCATTGATATTTCATACTGTACATGTTACTGAACACAGATACTGATATGGATATTGATATTATATTGATTCATAGATACCGATATTGATACCGATACAGATATCGATACTGATACTGATACCAATACCGATACTGATACTGATACCGATACCGATATTACTGATTCACTGATACTATTGATTCATTATACTGATCTTATAGCACGTGATACACCGAATACTGACCGATACATGTGATACATCGAACATGTGATATATAATATATTGATTGATTTTAATTGTTATTATTGATTTATTGATTTGATTTCAACTGTCCCTTATGATGTATTGAATTGATCGTTTTATGTGATTTTATACCGATTGATATTATTGATCGGAATTGATTTCTTTATTGATCTGATTGATTCTATTGATATGATTGAGTGATGTATTTGATTTGACGGATTTACTAATACTGACTCATTTACTGAGAATTTATTGTTACTGTCCGAATTTACTGTTACTACACGATTTCACTGTTATCGTATAATTATTCTTGTCGTCACTGTATTGTTATTGATATGGATACATACGCTGCTACTACTGATTCAATGTACTGACATTGAACACGTGATATCGATTATTGGATTTCATATGATTTATTGAGCAAATGATATTGAATAACTGGAATTGCAAGTGTATGTTTTGATACAATTCTGCTCCATTGATTAGACTGATGTGATAGATAAGACGACTACTGTATAGATTGATACACGTACTGATTTATTGAACATTATGGTTTTTCTACTGTTCACTGATTCTATCACTGATGATTTTGGATACTATTGTTTATGTATTGATTTCTATTTTGGTATTGATACTGTTTATACATTGATTTTCGTTACCGCATTGATTACTATTTCTGTACTGATTTTCGTATCTGCATAGATCCAATGTTAATGTGCAAGTGTCTGTTATTGATTGACTAATTGACATGCATATTGTTTCAGTACCGTGCTTTGATTTCAGTTATAGACTTTGGTGACCTGCTGGGCTTTTTGAAGCTCATTATATGTGGTTAACAATTTCAGGTCAGAACAAAGGAGCAAGAAGTGATGGTTGATCAAGACTGTCGACGAATCCTTTCACTATGGAAGCCTGGGGCGTCACATGGATCCCCTCTTAAAAGAAATGATGGGCTATTTATAGTTTTGTGAGGATGGCATGACTATTAAATAGAAGAAAGATCGTGGGTAAATTGAGAGTGGTTTGAATGGACGGCCCATGTTGAATCCCTTAATCATTGACTGTTTATTGAGCATTTCAAGGCTCTAATGATATCAAAATTTGACTATCTTTGGCTCGTTGGATTTGTCTTGTCGAGCCGCTCGATTCAATTATAAGTATGTCATATTTGGAAACTGTTTGGTAATCAAAATTATGGATTAAACCTTTCAAATGTGTTTCAGGTCTTCGATATGGACCCATTTGGGCTCGGATCGAGTTGAATTTGGTGTCGTTGGGTTCGTATTCCTGAGACGTTCAGTTCGACTATAAGTTTGCTTAAATCGGAGTTTAGATGGTCCCCGATTTAATTTTTGAAGTTTCCCACTTGATTCTGCCTCGAGATTCGTGCCTGTTCAAGATTATTTTTTGATGATATATCAATAATTATTTCAATTGTTTGTAAAAATTAATGTAGATTTATTGTTTAAAATTTTAAAATTTTAAAATAATTATGAGTGTTATAATTATTTTCTATTTTGAAAATATTAAAAATTAATTTTCTTACAATATCTCACTATAATAGTTTTGATTATAAAAATTTGCTCTTCACTCATCAAGTTGACCTAATTCTGACTCAAAAAATTTAAGTTTGAGAAAACCCGTTTAATAAACAGGTTAGAGTTCAGGTCATGCATTCCAACTCATTTATTAAATAGATCATATTCGAGTTGACTCATCAGTTGAGATTGATCTAAAAATGACCTGTTTATTGTTTAGGAAAATTCATATAATCTTCTTCTTTTATTAATTAACTTAAAATATATGATTAATAAATTAATAAAAATATTTTTAAATTAAAAATAGATATCAGATCGTGTTGCTTGCGGGTTGGATTCGGATTCAAAATATTTACTAATTTATTAATCGAGCCGTATTCGAATTCATCAAATTTAAGTTGAGTTAATTTTGGGTCTGAACCCTAAAGAAACTTTAAAAAAGTAAAAAAAAAAATGAGAAACTTGCCCTAAAGGATAAAAAAAATTACAGCGAGAGAGTAACAAAAAGCAACATAATAATTCGTCAATGTTCCAATCAAAATCTTTCCTTTTTCTTCTCTTGCTGCTCTCCACCTCAATCTGTTATTCTGATCCAGATCCTTAACCCCACAAGAAATAAAGAAGAAATTGCTAATTACAGGAAGAAGATCAACAAAAAGAGAAGCGAAAAATAGGACCAAAAACTCATGGGCACCCATGGACGGTGTCCGGCGGAATCCGACGCCGAAGGCGGGCTGTAGAAATAGAACGGATAATACGGAATAATCGGATTTGGCGGCGGGGGAGTTTGGTAACCGCTTCCGCCGCCGCCGCCGCTACAACTCCCGCAAATGCCTCCGCCGCCAGCATCCGGTGGGGGCGGGGATGCGTATACCGAACCACCTGACGGTCGTGACGGTGTTGGCGGCGGAGGAGAGTAGTAATAGATCGGTATGTCAGGCGTTGGCGGCGGCGGACAATCAAGTGAGGATGACTCCGGCGGTGGCGGAGACGGTGGAGGAGGCGGAGGGGAGCAGTCGATCTCCGGCGGCGGCGGAGAGGGAAGTGGAAGACAAGGGTTATCGCAGGAATAGCACATTGAGCAGCCGACGGAAGGAGGCGCGGTCGGCAAAGTCTCGCCGTCCTTGATTACCGCGGTAAATTTGGCGCTTTCCGGCGGCAGGGAGCTGAAAGCCGGCGAAGAACTGAGGAGGAGGAGGAGGAGAAGTACCATTGTTCCGGATAGAGAGAGAATGAGTGTGTGAAAGGGATGAGCTTAGTTGACTTTAATAGGTAGAGCAATTGATGCGTCTTAAACTTTACGCAAAAGGAACCTTTTTTTTTTAACCGCAAAATGTGATGAAAAAATAAACTTTCTTTCAATATTTTCATCGGTTTATGCAGGACAAATATGAATGAGTTGTTATATATAAATAAAAAATAAAAAAGACGGAGAGAGAGAGAGAGAGAGAGAGAGAGAGATACGGAGGAGGGAGGATCAGAGCGAGAGAAATACGGAGCCAGAGAGACAAAGAGGCGGAGAGAGATGATGGGGGAGAAAGAAGAGGGGGAGAGAAAGAGAGGAGGGAGAGAGAAATATATGTTTAAAGATTTTATATAGTATTATTATATATATCTATATTAAATATGAGTTTAAATATTATTTTAAATATAAAAAACTATTAAATTTTTTAATTATATTTACACGTGAAAATTTATATAATAATATAAAAAATGTTGAAATACTAGTTAAATATTTAAAAGGTACTTAAAATAGTAGTTAAATATTTAAAATAAATTGTTATTCACTATTAATTTAAAAGGTACTTAAAATAGTAGTTAAATATTAGATTCAATCAATTTTTGAGATGAAAAAAAAGTTAAGTTCAAATTAGTATGAAAAAATAACTTGACTTGTTTGATATGCTTAAAGTATTCATTTTTATAAAATGTTATTTATTTTATAAAATGTCATTTATGCTCCACAATTTAATATGAAATTAAAAAGCTTGCATGACTAATTTAAAGTGTGATATGGTTGATTTTAATATTTTAAAATTATAAAATAATCCTCATTTATCTTGATGGATCATATTTTAATAAATGTGATTATGTACAATTATTATTTATAAGCCCCCCCCCTCGTTATTTAAAATGTTATTTATAAGTCGTCATTATAATAATTGAACATTACAAAAACTTTATGCACTTATAATTACGCTATTAATATATGATTAACTTTGTACTATAATTTAACATTTTACATATATTCAATACCATATATTGTTAACAATTTAGCATCATTCATGTAAATGTTCCTAAGTAGGCTTATTGATACATTGGATTATGACCTAACTAAATCCGATTAACATGATCAAATACCTAATTTGAAGACCCAATAATTTGAACTTATAAGAAACTAACATGTTTATGATTAGGTGGAGAAATATGAATCACTGTCAACTTTTCACATTTAAGACCCAACTTGATGAAGATAAAATATTTCCCTATTTATAGCTTGCATACAATACCTATATAACTAATATCAACATCCTTGTCCTTAACCTTTGTTGGTAATCTACCTATTCAAGATTTGATATCCTTACAACTAACGCAATGTTGTTGCCTTTTGCCTTAGATGTGTAGAGCATGTACCGATGCAGCTAGCACTACAGAAAAACAGCTCATTTCCGACAGAATTCCGGCGGAAATAAATTCGTCGCAAATTCCGGCGGATTTTCCGGCGGATTTCCGACGGATTTTTTTCAACGAATTTCCGACATAATTTTTGATTGTTTTTCCGACGGATTTTTTTCGATGCAATTTCCGGCGGAAATTAAAAATTAAATATTTTTTATTTTAAAATATAACTTAAATTATTGAATTAATTAAGTTAATTAATTTTTAATTTTTAATTTTTTTGTTTCTGCCGGTATCAATTAAGTTACTTATTGGATTTTTAATTTAATTTTTACTTTTTAATTTTTAATTTTTTATTTTTAAATTTTTTATTTTAAGTTAATTATTGAATTAATTAAGTTAATATTTTTATTTATGGCGGTAACAATTTTAAGTTAATTATTTTAAAATTAAATATTTTCTATTTTAAATTAATTAATTTTTATTTTTATTGTTAAATTAAATTAACAAATTTTAATAATTAAGTGGCAATAGTTTAAATAAAAAATAAGTAATTTACTTAACATATTTTAGTTTATGAGTAGTTGGTAGAAGCCTTTAAGCCCTGAGGAAGAGGGGGCGGGTTCGAATCCCGCTGAGCACTGGGCGATCCGCGCGGGGAGGGAGGAGGGAGGCGGGTCGCGGCGGGTTCGGCCTGCTTTCAGTTGGTCAGGTCGTCTTAGGTCGGGTCGCAATTGCTGGCGGGGGCTGCTGGAGCGGGAATTGAGGAGCAGCTGTTATGTACGTAAGTGTTTTTTTTTTTTTTTGCATAAAATTTCCGACAAATAAAAATTTCGACGGAAATATTTTTCCAGCGAAAATTCCATCAGAAATTTTGGCGCATTATTTTGCGCCGGAAGTCCTTTTACGACGTGCGTGAAACCGGCGGACATATTTCCGCCGGAAATGCAAATTTCTGACGGATTTTTGGTCATTTTCCGACGAAAATGGCCGCCGGAAAATGACGTTTTTCCTGTAGTGTAGCTTCATAACTCGTTCATCTCTCTAGTTTTAAGTCTATTTTTCTAGTTTTTAGTTTTTTTTTTTAGTTTTTAGTCATTTAATCTTCTATTTTATGACCAATTAGGGCACCCATAAAGTCACTATTTGATAGTGAATATGTAATCAGAATTTATAGTGCCAATAGCTAAGAGATTTAGACACACTTTCCTCTCCCCTCTCTCCCCTTTATGTTCTCCCCATATATAAGCATTAAGTGTAAAGACATAAACCATAGTCAAAATCTTTTAGTTTTAAGTAGTTTGCTATCCATCAACCTTTAACAATAAATACTATCTCAACCTCCTCAAATCTATCAACTTCTCATGAAAGCCTCTTTATATATAGATAAATTCAGAGTGATGCAATCTCAAACTCTCAACCACAATAGATATGCAAAATTTTTCTATTGCAAACAACATTACAATTATCATTGGTATTGAATTTTCACTATTCAATCATGCCCTTTAATTTTTATTTGTATTTTAATTAAATTTTTATTTTTCTATTTAAATGTATAATATTTCAATAATAATATCTTAGAGATTAAGTATTTTTATAATTATTGAGTGTCAATCCTAGAATTCATAACTAGCAAGAAGCTTGATTTGGATTGATCAAGATAAATATATTATTCTTAAAAGAATCATTACCACTTAGATTGTTAAAACCTTAATATTTTTCTCAATTACTATGATATAACCCAATAACATCTTTTTATCCTTATCATGAGAGTTTAGACACTTTCAGGTCCAAAATTTAACCAAATAGTTCAACCTAATATGAATCATGGATATGATCCAAGTTAACCTTATAGTATACAAACTTGATGATGGCGGTCCAAAGAGGTTGGAGAATGATCTTCAAGACTAAACGAGGAGTGATTGTCAAGGATAAGGCCAACACAAGGAGTGGCTCTTAAAATGCTTACTTGGACGATAGGTTCTCCGAGATAAAGGGAACATGAATGACCTTATTGGATATTGGTCCAAAATTTAGGTAGTTTCTCTTTGTGTAGCTTTTTATGTTGCTATTTGTTGCCTATAAATAGGCTATAGGCTGTAATAGGAGGTATGATTAAATCTCTCTCCTCTTCTCTCTCTCTCATTCCTCCTCTCTCAAGAAACTGAAAGGAATTAGTTCTTCCTCTCCTTGAAGATCTTAACAGACCTCAATCATATATATACTACAAGTTGGAAAGGATGTTGGGTTATATATATTTAGAGTTAAGTCATAATACATGAGAGGTCTTTTAATTTAAGATAATAGATTTTCTTCGAGAATCTCTTAGTTAAGTCTAATAAAATATTTTTGGGATCAATGACCTCTTATGAACTTTCTTGAAAAATGAACAAAAAATATAACCTATGAATGCTCATATCTTGTGAAAAATAGGGCACTAAAAAATAATTAATGAACTTAACACTAATGGCAGCTCCCTTTTCCCCTTAATCTCTTACAATTATTCACATTCTAAATTTACCTAAAATGTTCTCCATATTTGTGACTTCTCAACTTTTCATTAAATTTCTAATAATTTGATCGTAATATATGTAATATGAATTTGCCAATTTAAAATTATTATTTAGGGACTACATATCTAAATTACATTAATTTAGATGATATGAGAACAAATATTCATAAAATTTATAAATTTGCATTGTGTGGACGTACTTAATACGTATACAAATTTTTATTTGCGGAATATTATATTTTTTAATATTATTATTATTTTGAAGATATTTAACAAATAAAATATAATTATCAAATACTGAATTATTTATTTATTTGAAAATGAGAACATATTTTTAAATGAAACTTGGATTAAATTAATATATTATTTAATGGCTGAGATTTTATCTCTATAAAATCTCAAATAATTATAATAGAAGTTGATAGCATAGCGTGGACCTCATGGCAGTTATTTAATTGGAGGCCCGCAATGCGCACGTGTCGGTGACGGCGAGACGGATAAGCACGTGCGAGGGAGCCCTAAAACCCCAACGGAACATTGGAATTTGAAAAGAGAAAAAACTGTATAAACAGAATTTAAAGTAATTTATATGAAATTATTAAGAAAAAATATTTAAATATAAATAAACTAATAATTGTCATTAACTTAATAATGAAAAAATATATAAAGGTCTTATTATTTAGAATATTATCTCATATAATTTTAAATATTTTATTATTAGTGATACGGCATCGCAAAATCATCTTGATCGGGCACGAATCTCGAGGCAAAAACCTAGTTGGAAACTTCAAAAATTAATTTCGGGAGCATATGAACTCCGATTTCAGCGAGCTTACAGTCAAACTGAGCGTCTCGGAAATACAAACCCAACGACACCAAGATCAACCCAATCCGAGCCCAAATGAGTCCGAATCAAAGGTTCGAAGCGCTGTTGGGAGGTTCAAACCACAATTTGAGTTACCAAACGATCTCCGATTTTGACGAGCTTATACTCGAATCGAACGGCTCGACGAGACGAATCCAACGAGCCCAAGATCATCAAATTCCGAAATCATTAAGGCCTTCAAATGTCCAACGAACGGTGTATGATCGAAGGATTCGATGTCGGCCGTCCATTCGGATCACTCCCAATTCGCCCTTGATCTCACGCCTATTTACGGGCTGTGCCACTCCAGAAAAACTATAAATAGAGCCCTCATTCTACACCAAGGGAGGGGAAGGGAAGAGAGAGAAGAAGGAGAGGAGAAAGGGGAAAAGGAGATTCCTCACCTCCTCGACCACCGCCGGAGCTCTTCCTGCCGCCTGAAGACACCGGAACTCTGCCGGATTTTCGGGAGAACGCAGGAATTCTGTACAACTTCCATGAGATGCTGAAATTCTTTCCAATTTACAAGAGAGTTCCCTCCTGACGCCGAAACTCCGCCCAAGTGAAGACGGAGTTCTCCTCTGCCACCAAAGACGTCGGACTTCTGCCCGACGTCGGACCTTCACTCTTCGCCAAGTTTCTACCCGATGCCGGACTTCTACCGATTATCGGACTTCGCTGGACGTCTCTATGCGAAGATGCATTTCTTTTCATTGCTGGACTTCTACCTGACGCTGTCCTACTGATCTTCGTCGTCAGACTACAGTCCTTTCGACCTCCGTCGCCAGCCGACTACGGTCCTCCTGACTTACGTCGCCCGCCGACTACAGTCTTTTTGACATCCGTCGCCCGCCGACTACAGTCCTCCTGACTTACGTCGCCCGCCGACTACAATCCTCCGTCGCCAGCTGACTACGGTCCTCCTGACCTACGTCGCACGCCAACTGCAGTCCTTCTAACAAAGCGAATACGTCGATAGTAGATCTTTGTATTTACATCATGTAATGTACTCCATAAGATGTACATCATGCTAAGGCCTTCTCCCAAGGAAGGGTCTCATTTGTAATCGACTGCAAATACTAGTGGATTCGTTCAAACTGGGCTAGGCCCCGTGGTTTTTCCCCCTTTTACAGGGGTTTTCCACGTAAAAATCTTGGTGTCTCATAAATGCTAGACCCTCTCTCCTTATCTGCTTGCGTGCCAGATCTTCGTACAATGCTAAGACGTTAAATATAATATTTCTCTACCGCCGCGAATACTCCTGGACGCAACAGTTTGGCGCCGTCTGTGGGAAACGTGATTCCCGACTGGGGGGCAACTTTTGCTCCAATCTCAAAAGATCACACATAGCATCAATATCATAAGAAGCATATGCGGACTGGGGGGCAACTTTGACTCAAACCATGGTCAAATAGATCCTCAAATACCTTCAACATCAAGTTGATATTTCAGGGAATATCCGAGCAAATGCAAGGATACTTCAAATCAATTACAAACTTTATACAGTCCATTGTTGGACTTCTACTCCTCGAGCAAGGTCTTAACCTCGACCTCAAAAAGGCAGTAACGGTCTAAAAAATAGATCATTCTTCACCTTTGATTCGGGATACACGCGGCATTCGCCCCCTCCCAATCAAGGTAAAATCGATCCCAGGGGGATCCGATTCGACCTCTTCCACACAGGTTAACGTCGTCGAGCAAAGGCTCCGACATACAACCTCGGAAAGGTCCCACATCCTTGGTGGATTCTCCCGACCTCTTCCACACAGGTTAACGTCGTCGAGCAAAAGCTCCGACATACAACCTCGGAAAGGTCTCACATCCTTGGTGGGTTCTCTCGGCCTCTTCCACACAGGTTAACGTCGTCGAGCAAAGGCTCTGGCATACAACCTCGGAAAGGTTTCACATCCTTGGTGGATTCTCCCGACCTCTTCCACACAGGTTAACGTCGTCGAGCAAAGGCTCCGACATACAACCTCGAAAAGGTCTCACATCCTTGGTGGATTCTCTCAGCCTCTTCCACACAGGTTAACGTCGTCGAGCAAAGGCTCCGACATACAACCTTGGAAAGGTCTCACATCCTTGGTGGATTCTCCCGACCTCTTCCACACAGGTTAACGTCGTCGAGCAGGGCTCCGGCATACAACCTCGGAAAGGTTTCACATCCTTGGTGGATTTTCTCGACCTCTTCCGCACAGGTTAACGTCGTCGAGCAAGGCTCCGACATACAACCTCGGATAGGTCTCACATCCTTGGTGGATTCTCCCGACCTCTTCCACACAGGTTAATGTCGTCGAGCAAAGGCTCCGACATACAACCTCGGAAAGGTCTTACATCCTTGGCGGATTCTCCCGACCTCTTCCACACAGGTTAGCGTCGTCGAGCAAAGGCTCCGATATACAACCTCGAAAAGGTCTTACATCCTTGGCGGATTCTCCCGACCTCTTCCATACAGGTTAACGTTGTCAAGCAAAGGCTCTGACATACAACCTCGAAAAGGTCTTACATCCTTGGTGGATTCTCCCGATCTCTTCCACACAGGTTAACGTCGTCGAGCAAAGGCTCCGGCATACAACCTCGGAAAGGTTTCACATCCTTGGTGGATTCTCCCGACCTCTTCCACACAGGTTAACGTCGTCGAGCAAAGGCTCCGACATACAACCTCGGAAAGGTCTCACATCATTGGTGGATTCTCTCAGCCTCTTCCACACAAGTTAACGTCGTCGAGCAAAGGCTCCGACATACAACCTTGGAAAGGTCTCACATCCTTGGTGGATTCTCCCGACCTCTTCCACACAGGTTAATGTCGTCGAGCAGGGCTCCGGCATACAACCTCGGAAAGGTTTCACATCCTTGGTGGATTTTCTCGACCTCTTCCGCACAGGTTAACGTCGTCGAGCAAGGCTCCGACATACAACCTCGGATAGGTCTCACATCCTTGGTGGATTCTCCCGACCTCTTCCACACAGGTTAATGTCGTCGAGCAAAGGCTCCGACATACAACCTCGGAAAGGTCTTACATCCTTGGCGGATTCTCCCGACCTCTTCCACACAGGTTAGCGTCGTCGAGCAAAGGCTCCGATATACAACCTCGGAAAGGTCTTACATCCTTGGCGGATTCTCCCGACCTCTTCCATACAGGTTAACGTTGTCAAGCAAAGGCTCTGACATACAACCTCGAAAAGGTCTTACATCCTTGGTGGATTCTCCCGATCTCTTCCACACAGGTTAACGTCGTCGAGCAGGGCTCCGACATACAACCTCGGATAGATCTTACATCCTTGGTGGATTCTCTCGACCTCTTCCTCACAGGTTAATGTCATCGAACAAATGTTCTGACATACAAACTCGGATAGGACTTCTACCCGACATCGAACTCCTACCCGACGTCGGACTTCTGCTCGTCAGCGGACTCCTACCCGACGTCGGACTTCTGCTCGTCAGCGGACTCCTACCCGACGTCGGACTTCTGCTCGTCAGCGGACTCCTACCCGACGTCGGACTTCTGCTCGTCAGCGGACTCCTACTCGTCGTCGGACTTCTGCTCGTCAGCGGACTCCTACCCGACGTCGGACTTCTGCTCGTCAGCGGACTCCTACTCGTCGTCGGACTTCTGCTCGTCAGCGGATTCCTACTCATCGTCGGACTTCTGCTCGTCAGCGGATTCCTACTCGTCGTCGGACTTCTGCTAGTCAGCGGACTCCTACCCGACGTCGGACTTCTGCTCGTCAGCGGACTCCTACCCGACGTCGGACTTCTGCTCGTCAGCGGACTTCTGCTCGTCAGCGGACTCCTACCCGACGTCGGACTTCTGCTCGTCAGCGGACTCCTACCCGACGTCGGACTTCTGCTCGTCAGCGGACTCCTACTCGTCGTCGGACTTCTGCTCGTCAGCGGATTCCTACTCATCGTCGGACTTCTGCTCGTCAGCGGATTCCTACTCGTCGTCGGACTTCTGCTAGTCAGCGGACTCCTACCCGACGTCGGACTTCTGCTCGTCAGCGGACTCCTACCCGACGTCGGACTTCTGCTCGTCAGCGGACTCCTACTCGTCGTCGGACTTCTGCTCGTCGACGAATCTTCGTCGGTATTCTACCCGAAGTTGAACTTCTACCCGACGTCGGACTCCTCCCTGTCGTCAGACTCCTGCTCGTAGGAAGACTCCTATGCATCGTCAGACTTCTGCTCGTCAGCGGACTTCTACTCGTCTCTAGACTCCTGCTCGTCGATGAATTCTCTTCGGTCTTCTACCCGACGTTAAACTTCTACCCGACGTCGGACTTCTGCTTGTCAGCGGACTTCTACCCGACGTCGGACTTCTGCTCGTCGGCAGACTACTACGCGTCATCGGCTTCTCGCAACGCATTCTCGAACTCTCCCCTTTGACTCCACACTCGATCGTTGACTACTAACGGGCTTCAACTCGATCGTCCATCGCCAACAAACCTCCGCTCAGAGGGAGAAGATGAAATCCCGTAGGTTTCTATCGCCAGAAAACCGGAGGGGGAGAAGATGAAATCCCGTAGGTTTCTATCGCCAGTAAACCGGAGGGAGAAGATGAAATCCCGTAGGTTTCTATCGCCAGTAAACCGGAGGGGGAAAAAGAAATCCCGTAGGTTTCTATCGCCAGTAAACCGGAGGGAGAAGATGAAATCCCGTAGGTTTCTATCGCCAGTAAACCGGAGGGAGAAGATGAAATCCCGTAGGTTTCTATCGCCAGTAAACCGGAGGGGGAGGAAGAAATCCCGTAGGTTTCTATCGCCAGTAAACCGGAGGGAGAAAGAAGGAGGAGTTGCAAGTTTCCTAAGGGCCTAGGAGGCCTATTTATAGGTTTTGGAGAGAAAGGATGGAAGTTATTGCCATTTTTTAGTTTCCTTATTTTTCTAAATTTTTTCCGAATTTTTCGGAATTTTTTGGAATTTTTTGGGAATTTTTTGGATCCAAAAATAGCAAAAAAGCCATTTTTGGACGGATGTGGGGCCCACATTGGCGGTGCAGCCAAGCGGCTGCACCTTTTCGCGCGGCCAGGCCAGCGATCCGCGGCCAGCACACGCGGATCGTGGCTGGCCAGCCGTGGCACGCGCAGGCCAGCGCAGGCGCACCCCCCGCGCGGCTGGCACGGGCGCACCCCAGCGCGGGCGCACCCAGCGGGCGCGGGCGCACCGCAGCGGGGGCGCGGGCGCACCCAGCGGGGGCGCGGGCGCACCCCAGCGCGGGCGCGGGCGAGCCCCGGGCGCGGGCTCGCGGGCGCGGCACGCGCGCGCGCGCGCGCGCGGCCGCAGCGCGTAAGCGCGGCCGCGGTTCCGCCGCGCGGCGGCGGCGGCGGCGGCGGCGGCGGCGGCGGCCGGCCGGCCGGTCCGGTCGGTTCGACCACCTGGCCCGTTTCGGGTCCGTTTTTTTGCCCCCAAAGTCCAAATTCGACGTTTTTGGGGTCCCCGGGACCGTTTTTTTTTTCGACGTTCTGGACTCAATTTTGGCATTTTCGGAGCCGTACGGGGCTTCTACAATCCAGATCAATCCTAGGCCACTCAGAAAAATTTTCCGAAATTTGTGACACATATTTTCGGACCTCTGAAGCTACGACGTCCGAAAATAGGGGGGGCAACTGATACGGCATCGCAAAATCATCTTGATCGGGCACGAATCTCGAGCCAAAAACCTAGTTGGAAACTTCAAAAATTAATTTCGGGAGCATATGAACTCCGATTTCAGCGAGCTTACAGTCAAACTGAGCGTCTCGGAAATACAAACCCAACGACACCAAGATCAACCCAATCCGAGCCCAAATGAGTCCGAATCAAAGGTTCGAAGCGCTGTTGGGAGGTTCAAACCACAATTTGGGTTACCAAACGATCTCCGATTTTGACGAGCTTATACTCGAATCGAACGGCTCGACGAGACGAATCCAACGAGCCCAAGATCATCAAATTCCGAAATCATTAAGGCCTTCAAATGTCCAACGAACGGTGTATGATCGAAGGATTCGATATCGGCCGTCCATTCGGATCACTCCCAATTCGCCCTTGATCTCACGCCTATTTACGGGCTGTGCCACTCCAGAAAAACTATAAATAGAGCCCTCATTCTACACCAAGGGAGGGGAAGGGAAGAGAGAGAAGAAGGAGAGGAGAAAGGGGAAAAGGAGATTCCTCACCTCCTCGACCACCGCCGGAGCTCTTCCTGCCGCCTGAAGACACCGGAACTCTGCCGGATTTTCGGGAGAACGCAGGAATTCTGTACAACTTCCATGAGATGCTGAAATTCTTCCCAATTTACAAGAGAGTTCCCTCCTGACGCCGAAACTCCGCCCAAGTGAAGACGGAGTTCTCCTCTGCCACCAAAGACGTCGGACTTCTGCCCGACGTCGGACCTTCACTCTTCGCCAAGTTTCTACCCGATGCCGGACTTCTACCGATTATCGGACTTCGCTGGACGTCTATGCGAAGATGCATTTCTTTTCATTGCTGGACTTCTACCTGACGCTGTCCTACTGATCTTCGTCGTCAGACTACAGTCCTTTCGACCTCCGTCGCCAGCCGACTACGGTCCTCCTGACTTACGTCGCCCGCCGACTACAGTCTTTTTGACATCCGTCGCCCGCCGACTACAGTCCTCCTGACTTACGTCGCCCGCCGACTACAATCCTCCGTCGCCAGCTGACTACGGTCCTCCTGACCTACGTCGCACGCCAACTGCAGTCCTTCTAACAAAGCGAATACGTCGATAGTAGATCTTTGTATTTACATCATGTAATGTACTCCATAAGATGTACATCATGCTAAGGCCTTCTCCCAAGGAAGGGTCTCATTTGTAATCGACTGCAAATACTAGTGGATTCGTTCAAACTGGGCTAGGCCCCGTGGTTTTTCCCCCTTTTACAGGGGTTTTCCACGTAAAAATCTTGGTGTCTCATAAATGCTAGACCCTCTCTCCTTATCTGCTTGCGTGCCAGATCTTCGTACAATGCTAAGACGTTAAATATAATATTTCTCTACCGCCGCGAATACTCCTGGACGCAACAATTAGTATTCTGATATAAATTTTTTTATTTTGATATAAATTATGTCATGATGATTGATCAAATAATTTATCTCACAAATAATATATTTTTTATGTTGATGGAGCATCTCATTTACTTCTTGGGATTTTACACTATTGGGGGTCTTTGGTGCTTACCGGACTTTATTCCAAACCCTGTGCAGCAGCTGATTAGTGTTATTCCCCTTACTGGTTCGCCCTCTACACCTTTATCTTGGAGAAAAAAAGATATCCTCAAGACCTCATTATTCAAAACATTTAGACTTCATTTTTTTGAGGGACTACACAGGGTGTCGTGGGCTAAGTTCATTTAGCATAAATGGGTTGCTATTAGGTACTCATCTTACACATGGTTGTTGCTTAATAATGGGCTAAAAACGGCTGATGTTTTAGCGAAGAGGAACATTTACATTGAACCCATTTGCTCTTTATGTTTAAGAGAAGAGGAAAGTAGTTCACATTTATTCTTTCGCTGTGACTTCTCTTTTGATATTCTCTCTATTCTTCTCCCAGTTCTAAACTGCTTTCTATTAAGGCCATCCCTATTGCATCTTTTTGAATTCCTATATGACATTTACATTTTCAATGTTGTGGAGAAGAATTTTCGTTATTTTGTTATTTGCTGTACTATCTACTTTTTGTGGAGAGAACGTAACGAGCGAAGATTCACTGGTTCTCAAATGAGTCATTTGGAGCTGTCAAAAAAGATTGCTTGGGCTATTTCTCACAAAGTCTCAAATTGGAAATCCTTTGATGTGCTATGTGTTGCATTCCCTACGTGTTTTAATGGAGATGTGGATTCATTGGGAGTTACGGGACGATGATGAGAGGTACCCGCCCGTTTCCCTTTGGATGGCCATTTTTACAGCTCCTGCGATTTTGCATTTTGGCCTGGCACGTTTCACCTGCACCCTGCTCTTCCGTCTCGGGCTGTGGCATTTTGGCACCGGGGTAACTTATTCCTGTTGGCTCGATCCTGCTGGACAATTGAGTTTAGGCTCTGATGGCTTTGTCCTGGGTGGGTTCCTTATTACCTGAGTCCCAGGTCTCATTTTTTTTTTCTAGTTGTTCACCTGTTTTGTATTTTTGTTTCCTTTAGTCATCTGTTTTGTTTTCTCTTTTTGGCTCTCTGAAGATGTATTCTGTATGCAGGCTGTTCTTGTAAGCCTTTCATTTTTGGTATATTAATATACGGGCAATGCCCCAATTTTTCCCAAAAAAAAAAAAACTTTTTGGGATTTTTAATTTTATTTTCTTAGAATTACGATTTGATTATATCTTTTCATGATTTTTTTTTTTTGAAAAGTATATTTAATCAATATTTTTATTATAATAGACTTTTGAGTTTCGAGATGTGCTTTAAGATGAGTGTAATTTGTAGGTAGATAATTTACACTCGTTTTAAGATGAGTGTAACTTGTAGGTAGATAATTTACATGCGTTTTAATGCAGATCTAAGGGGCTGCTTGGTAGTTGGATTTAAGTAGGATTTATGTTGTATTTATCATAAATCTTGTCAAACTGTTTGAGAGTGCATGCAAATCAAGGCAGACACACAATCGCATATACAAGACTCGAACTCAAGACCTCTTAGTTGGTAGTCTGAGCTCTTAACAAGTAGACCAAGATGAACTCTGTAAGCTTAAAAAATTTAGAAGTCTACTTCCAAACATGGGCGGATCCCCATTATTTTGAGGGGGGCAAATGCTTTAAAAAAAATTTTGCCCTAATTTTATCAATTATAAGCGTCTTTGTCCATCCCCCACAAAAAAAATTCTATTTACCTTAAAAAAAGAAGCTGGATCCACTACTGCTTCTAAAAAAAATTACAACCGCCAACTTCTAAAACTCTTCTAACCATTGATTGCTTCCTTTTATTATTTATTTTAATTTTTTAATATAAGAAATAAAAATTATTCACAGATCATTGAGAAAGATGTGGTTTCGAATGCGTTAAAAATTGAGTGGAAGTCTAATCAGAAAGCGTGTAAGAAAATAAATAATTTGATCGATTGATAAAAAAGAAGAAAAGGAGAAGCAGTTCAGTGGTGGCGCAGAAGGAGTGGAGGATTATCAGAAGGGAGAAGTGATGAGGAGAAGCACCACGAGGACGGGCAGGCCTGTTCGTTTGGCTTGGCTGAGACGGCGGCGGAGGAGGATTCCGGTGGTATTTCTCGGTCCTGTCAAGCGGAGGTTGAAGCTCCGGCGGGTGTGGGCGGCGTTCCGGCCGGCGGTGAAGAGGTTTGGAGTTGCAGTTTTTAGAGTGCTCATAGGTGACTATTTTGGCCCGTTAAATAATGATGAGCAGTTGGCTCAAACCAAGCTTTATCGAAGTGGGGCCAAGGATACCGATGCTGTTATCCTTTAGTGCTGTTCGGTATGGATTTGAAGCCAAATTTATCATAAATTTTGTTAAATAGTTTTCGAGCACACAATAAATTCGAGTCCTGCTGTAAATCCTGGATTTACAGCATAAATTTGGGATTTACTAAATCCCATCGTTCGACAGATTCAACAGGATTTACGCTAGCCAAAACTCTCCCGCGACGTCCATATCTTCAACTACACGTGACGCCCAAATCTACAACAACACCACGCTCACATCACTCATGTCCGCCACCCTAATCTCTCTGATTAGTCTTCCTCCTCGATCAGTTGCTTTTCTTCATCAACTGGCACCTCACGGATGAATTTCTCGTCGCACGGACACCGCTCTTGTTTTTGGCGAGAGAAGTTAAAAAATGACATTTGCTTCATTAATGGTGTTTTTTTTATTTTTATTTTTTCATGTTATAATCAATTGATCATTGTTTAAATTAAGCAATCTGCTTCACTAGCTTCCATTTGTTGGGTTTCATTACCTGTTTTTATTGATGCCAAACATTACAGTTGGTTTTATTTCATTTTTTTTTAATTTAGTCCTAATTGGTTTGATAAATCTTTAATGATGGTTTGTTTTGTTAACATATTGGTTGTTTATTTGCTGATATTTGTTTTTATGTTCAAACTATTTGATATTTAAGCGCTAATCAATAATTTTGTTGTCAAACTATTATGATTTTCTGATTATAGATATCTGGTCAGAGAAATCGATAACTATAATAAATCATGACATATGTTGTCAAACAGTTTCTTAATATTTAACATTTGTCAAGACAAATTATTCGCATATCACTTCATGTTGACTCAATTAGGATCCTGACATTTGTCGCCATATAATTTCTCAAGATTTAACTGTAGTCTCCAAATTATTCCTAAATAACAATTTTAATTCTCAGAATTCCAGAATATCCTGACATCTGTTGCTAAACAGTTTCTCAGGATTTAACATTTGCCAACAGATTAAATTGGAACAACGTGATATTATGAAATTAAATTGGTTATATACAAATAATTTGGACACTATCTTTAATTTTTTATATTTTAGGATTATAGTGAGAGTACTTAAACTATGTATTTATTTTTAAATATTTGATGCACACTACATAGTTATATGCTCCCATTCTCTACACCTAACTCTATATATATTTTGTGTCTAATAATTTCTTCTATTTGAAAGATATTTTATTAGAATATATGTTTCTTTATAAGTCTTATGTGTTGATCTGAAAAACTTGGCTTAGGTTATGCTGATTTATATAATTATAAATTAAAATTTAGATTATTTTGAGATGAGTGTAATATAAATTTTAATTAATTTATTAAAATTTATTTTGAAATAAATTTGAGGGCTTAAAATTCAACCTGACTAGAATTTGATTAGGATATCTTAAATAAAAAAAAAAAATTTCAGATGATCAATCGATGATATCTCGAGATATTTAGCTCCCACAACTTGTTCTAAATAATCAAATCATAATTCACCAATTTTAAGTTAAAATCTTCTAAACCATATTTTTTATGATATTAAATATTTTCCTAACATGCACCCCATCTCTGTATGATTTGGTCGGCCTCTTAAGATTGATCATGCTACGCCATTTGGCTCTAGGCCTTCGGTGGCTCGTGTCCTGGTTGAGCTGGAATTTACTAAATCCTATCATGATAGGGTGTGGGTTGGTCCGGAAACTTTAGAGTATATACAACTGGTGGTTATGGAGGATTTTCCTTGTTATTGCTCACATTGTAAGTCTCTGGGGCACTCTAAATCTGAATGCAAAATCATTCATCCCCATTTAACTTTAGCTCATTCTATTTTGAATAAAGCTGTTGAATCTGTTTTAAATAATGCTAATATTGCAGATGGTTATGCTGATGGCATTCATCCTTTGGCTCGTGTGGTGGTGTTTGAACATGTTTTGAATAATGTTAATATTGCGGATGTCCATGTTGATGACATTCAGCCTTTGGATCGTGCGGTGGTGCTTGAGGATATGGTTGACACTCCAGCAGCTGTGGATTTTTTGGCTCCTCCTTTGGAGGTCTCGGTGGAGGATCCTGTACATATAGTTTGCTTCCAGATTAATACTGATGCTATTATGTTGGAGGGAGCTAGTGCACCTGCTGGTGTTCTTTCTCCTAATGTTGGTGAGAAGTTCCCTAGTGATGGTGGTTCTAGTGAAATTTTGGTGGATACTGTTGAGGGTCAATGTGGAGTTAATAAGGTCGTGGATGATGGATCCACTGATTTGGGTGGTCCTATTGATGTTTGTCCTATAATTGGTTCAGGTACATCTGTGGGGGTTCTTACATCTGCTCAATTTGGTAATGTGCTGGTGTCACTAATTTCCAATGTTGCATTGCAAGCTCAATTGGGCAAGTTTACAGATTGCTCTGTGGACCACTCGGATTGGTTGGATGTTTCCCCTGTTAGTACGGATCGAGCTTTCTTTGTTGACTCGTTTGGTAGTCTTCATGAAGCTTTTAAGTTGCAGGTCGATCCACTTTTGGGAAATGACTTTTCCTTGGTTGGGGGAAATCGTCGTCGCAGGAAATCCAAATAAGTTTTTAGCCTTTCCTTTTGTTTGGATGATGTGGTTGATTGGTTGTATGGTTCTTTGGATTTGGATTTGCGACTCTTTTTTATTGGCTTGGTTGGTGGGGCTGAGATTTTTAGCCCGAGCAATGATGAGGTGAACCTGTTATCCATCTGATCGTATGACTTGTTAGCAACCACTGCATGTGGGTTCTTGCTGCTCTTTATGCGTGATTCGGCTGTTTGGTTTTTCTGGCTTGTAACTTTCCTTATGGATGGCCTGGTCTACCGTTTAGATGATCGCAACGTTTCAGCACTAACTGAGCCCGAATTCGATGATTCCGCCCTTTTTGGTTGTTTGTTTCACTGTAATTTTTTTTTCCTTTAGCTGATGTTCACTTAATCCTTTTTGGATGGTTGTATCTTTCCTTCATGAAATAAATTATCTAGTTTATATATATATATATATATATATATATATATATATATATATATATATATATATAGTAAAAAAAATTAAAAAAATATTATTATTATTATATATATTGAGAAAACCCTAAATTCAAAACTTGTCTGTGATAGTATAAATTTAAGTGATAATTATTTAAAATTATATTAAATATTACAGTACGCATAAATATAATAAGATATAAAATTTAAAATTAGATTAACAATTAAAGGCACCTAATAATTTTGGGATTCATATTGTCGATCCCCCTAGTGGAAAAAGGTTTGATGTTATTTGTTTATATTAATTTAATACATCAATGCATTTCACCCTTGTTTTTTTTCCCCTCATGTCTGCTAGGGTTTTCCCTTTCGTGAACCCTAGCCGCCGTCTTCTCTCGCGCCGGTGAGATCGCGGCTTCCATGGCTAATAAACGTTTGGATCCTGGGTTTATTGAAGGTAAGAACTCTAAATCATTCAAGGATGTGCTTTCTGGTTCGGTTTCGACTGCTTTCCCGGAATGTCGTGTGTCTACCATTCGTGGCTTGCCGGCGTTATGATTTTCAGAGGATGAGTTTTTCCATCTTGCTAAACCTTTTGAGTATGCTTTAGTTGGTAAGTTTCCATTGAAACGTCCGGTGTTAGATTCCATTCGAAAATTTTTTTTCAACCTTAAACTGTCCAGTGATTTTTCAGTAACCTTGTTAGATCAAACAAATGTGTTGATTAAACTTGGTAACGATTTAGATTATGGTAGAATTTTTGCTCACCGGTCCTATTTTGTTGCTGGTTGTTTCATGAAAATCATCAAATGGTCGCCTCTCCTTGATCTGTCGGAGGAGTCGCCGATCGTCCCAGTGTGGGTTTCTTTCCCGGGTTTGCGTCCTCACCTGTTTTCTTCCAAGATTTTATTTGGTTTGGGATCAATTTTTGGGCGGCCGATTCAAACAGATAATGCGACGGCGGTGGGTTCCCGTCCCTCGGTAGCTCGTTTATTGGTTGAAATTGATATCTCAAAATGTGACGCCCCAGGCATCCATAGTGAAAGGATTCGTCTGACATTCTGATCGAACTCCATTCCAGTTGCCTTGCTCGGACCTGAAATTATCAACCACATATAATGAGCTTTACAAAGCCCAGCAGGTCACCAAAGCCTACAACTGAAATCAAAGCACGGCGATGCTATCAATATGCATGTCAATCTATCAATCTGAATCAGTCAATGGTCAATGAGTCTATGCAGTGGAAATCAAATCAGTAGTCGATGCAATCCGAAAATCAATAGTCAATAAAACCAGTCAATGCAGCGGCAGGCAAATCGATCATTTCAATTCAATCAATCAATAATCCGTCAATCAAATCAATACGGTCAAATCAATGAAATCAGTCGAGAAAAGCAATACGATAAATCTCAAGATCAATAAATCCATAGGCAATAGTAACAATAAATCTATAAGCAGAAATCAATGAATCTATAGGCAACAGTGTCAATAATTCTATACTATTCATGTCCATGCTATCAATACAATATATATATATATCCATCCATTTCTATATCAATGCTCAATGTCGATGCACAGCAATCAATCAGTGAAATCAATGAAATCGTACGATCTAGTAAATCCAATCAAAGTCGATAAAGCAGGAATCTATAAAACAATGAATCCATAAATCAATACAGTAAACATGCAATTCAATACTATATACTGGACAAGTATAATCAACTGGCTATGTTGCTGTTGTAGAATCCATATTGCTGTTGTAGATATCCATACATTGGTTCTATCAATAAGAGTCGTCACTCTTTTCGCCCGTCGGCATTTTTATAAACTCCTTATGACTCCCAATCGTTATATCAATGATCAATGGTTTAAAGGAAAGCCCGTCGGCCCACCATCCTGTACAGGTCAATATCAATCTTCAACCAATGTTCAACCAGGCTATACGTGTTTCCCAGTATCAATAATCAATCAATAATCAATTCAATAATCAATATTAATGCAATCTATAACAATCATATCAATAATCATAAGCACATCAATCTAATCTATCAATTCCAAGCAAATCAGAAAATCTACGAAAATCGGGCAGCGTAACGGCAGTTGGTCAAATTTACACAAAAATCCTGCAAAAAGGCACAATTTCCAAATCTCACCAAATTACAGTAGAATATCTATAACATCAATACAAGACTATTATCCTATAGAAACCAAATCAAATCAAGTCCTGATATTTTTCTATTCAATTAAAATCGCGTAGAATCAATTCCGACCGGTAAAATCATCGCAGAAAATACTCAAATCGTGTACAATATTCATATCTATAACATACTAAAAGTTGTGCGGTGAAAGTCGTGTCAATACAAAATCAGGTCAAAAGTTCGACTACAAAAAAACAAAACAGTGCACAACTCGATCAAAATACAAAATCTTCGAAAACAGAAATAGGGTTCGGAGTCCTTACAGCGAGACAAACAAATCTTCTAACAGCGTCGTCGGACGAAAAGCGCTCCACGGGCTCCGAAACCAAGCTTCCTCTTCTCTTTCCTTCTCTTTCTCTCTCTTGCCTTCTCCTTCTCTCTCCAAAATGAATCCAAAATATCTCAAATCCGATATTTATTAACACTGATCGTCCTGGACGATCCAAATTTCGTCCTGGTACGATGGGTTCTCTGGACAAATTTCGTACAGACGAAATCCAAATTCGTCCCGGGCGACTAGCTCTCTGGACAGATTTCGTACAGACGGATCGTCCCCACTGCTCCAGGTTCGTACAGACGAAAATGGCAGATTTCTTCACAAATTTCTTCAGTTCGTCCAGTACTAAAGTCAGATCGTACAGACGAACTGCACTAAAAAAAATCAGCTTTTTTTAAGGATTTTACAATCTACCCACCTAAAAAAAATGCCGTCCTCGACATTTCCCTTAAGGGATCGAATGCAAAATCGATACAAAGCAAATCCGTCCAATCAAAACTCAAATCAAAATCAAATCGAATCAAAATCAAAATCAAAATTCGTTGAAATCCATACAGTCATTCAATGCATTCAATCACATGTCATTCACTAGTATGCAAAATGATGCACGTGAAACAATCCATTCTATCAAACTATCAATCAAATCCTTTCACTAAACCTGGCTCTGATACCAATTCCCGGATTCGGTGTGGTTAGGGCCGGAGAAGTGTGGGTATATTCAAAAGGTAATTTTTGAAGATGTTCCTAGTTTTTGTCAGCAGTGTAAAGTTGTTGGTCACAAAAAATCAGAATGCTCTAAACAAGTTCCTCAGTTAAGAACACCTTTGATTTCGGTTACTCCTCCGGTGGATGCCGGGATGCAGCAAAATCTTAACCCTCCTGAACCTGTTTTATCTCATTCCCTGAATCCTCCTTCTAATCATCTCATTCCCGATATTATGGAAACGGACCAGAATTGTTTGAAATCTGGTGTTGGGGTGGAGGTTTTGCCTTTGTCTGTTACCACGGTTTCCCCTGTTTTGCTGGATGTTACTACCGGGATGGGGTCTGATGCTTTACCTGATTTGAGTGATGTTGATGTTTTGAGCCCTCGGTGTGTTCCGATTGGGCCTGTTGTTTGTTCTACTGATTTAGATTTACCTGTGGTTGATGTTAATAATGCTGTGCCGGTGGAGAATTTAACTGAAGTATCTAAAAGCTCAAATCAGTTCGTGAATGTTCCGGTGCAAGCGGCTGCTACGATAAATCTGGTGAATTCTCTGAGTTGCGATAGATCGGATCAAATAAATTGGTTAAATGACTCTTCTGAGGGTGAATTTGTTTCTGACCATTCGGATTTTGATTTCATATCTTCGGATTATTGTGGGGGTTCTGACCCAGGGAATGATTTCTCGTTGGTTCGTGCTAATGTTGGTCGTTCGAAGGTTTCACGTGCTAGGGGCCGCGGAAGGGGCCGTGGCAGGGGTCGTCGTAAGCGTTAATGATTTGTTGTTTTGTGGTTAATCTGTTTGGTATTCCGATTAAAAAAAAATATTAATTTAATACAAAATTAAACTTGTTTAAAATTATATTTAAATTGATTTGAAATTTGAAAATATTTCAAATTGATTTTTTAGTAATCAATGATAACAATTTTAAAAAAATGCGCGCATGGTATGTTGATTAAGGGGTTGTTTGATTCGTTGCATTTAGTTTGTTATAGTATTCCAAGCACAGTGGTCTTGAAAATATTGATATTTAGTTTGAATTAAAATGAATGTATTGTGTAAAAGGCGTATATTATAAATACACAAGCCATTGCATTTTTTATGTATTTGAAATTCCTCAAAATTTGACAATTTTCAAATAGAATGCAAATGCATCACCATTGCCACTGCTTCTCGATCACTGCTGGCCACCGCTATCGGCCGCCGTCGCCCTTCCTCTGCTGGTCACTGACCTCCCGCCACCACTATGGTTGCCGCCCTCCACCACCAGTTGTCAGCTACCGGCCACAATTTTTTTGTATTTTACATTGCATTCACTTTACTTCAAATCAAACAAAAATAATAATAATAATAATAATAATAATGAAGTCATGCATTCCATTTTCATTCATCTAAATAACTTCAAAGTATTCTTTTTACATTATATCTCTTTTTAAGACAACTAAGCAACCCCTAAGTATAAAAATTAAGTATAGGTGACAAACTATTGATTTCGCAATTTTAATTTCATTAAATTATTTTCATCCCCTAAAGAAATAAAAAACGATTATATTTAAAAAAAAAAAAAATCTATTTTAAAATAGAACTTTCTCCTCTTTTTTGTCACTTAGCATACATAAATGATTTATGAAAGCAAGATAACTAAATAATATAATAGATAATAATCACTAAATAATTAACAAAATTATTAGCACCATTATAATACTTAGGAGTAATCAATTTAGCTTCAATTACATAATAATTTATTTATAGAACTATGTTAGCACTATATTTTTATTTTTTTTACTTACAAACATAAATTTATAGAAACAAACTAATTATTAATTCAATTTATTTACATTAACATTGATACATCCTCAAAAAATTATCTTGATCGGGCACTAATCTCGATGCAAAATCAAATTGGAAACTTCCGAAAATAATTTCAGGAGCATATGAACTCCGATTTCAGCAATCTTATAGTCAAACCGAGCGTCTTGGAAATACGAACCCAACGACACCAAGATCAATCCAATCCGAGCCCAAATGAGTCCGAATCATGGGTTCAAAGCGCTGTTGGGAGGTTCAAACCGCAATTTGAGTTACCAAACGGTCTCCGATTTTGACGAGCTTATACTCGAATCGAACGGCTCGACGAGACGAATCCAACGAACCCAAGATCATCAAATTCCGAAATCATTAAGGCCTTCAAATATCCAACGAACGGTGCATGATCGAAGGATTCGATATCGGCCGTCCATTCGGATCACTCCCAATTCGCCCTTGATCTCACGCCTATTTACGGGCTGTGCCACTCCAGAAAAACTATAAATAGAGCCCTCATTCTACACCAAGGGGCTCAAGTGAAAGGGGAAGTGAAGAGAGAGAAGAAGAAGAGAAGGAGAAGGAGAAAGGGGAAAAGGAGATTCCTCACCTCCTCGACCACCGCCGGAGCTCTTCCTGCCGCCTGAAGACGCCGGAACTCTGCCGGATTTTCAGGAAACGCAGGAATTCTGCCCAACTTCCATGGGATGCTGAAATTCTTCCCAATTTACAAGAGAATTCCCTCATGACGCCGAAACTCCGCCCAAGTGAAGCCAGAGTTCTCCTCTGCCACCAACGACGTCGGACTTCTACCCGACGTCGGACCTTCACTCTTCGCCAAGCTTCTACCCGACGCCGGACTTCTACCGGTTATCGGACTCCGCTGGACGTCTATGCGAAGATGTATTTCTTTTCATTGCTCGACTTCTACCTGATGCTGTCCTACTGATCTTCGTCGTCAGACTACAGTCCTTCCGACCTCCGTCGCTAGCCGACTACGGTCCTCCTGACTTATGTCGCCCGCCGACTACAGTCTTTCCGACATCCATCGCCCTTTGAATACGGTCCTCCTGACTTATGTCGCCCGCCGACTACAGTCCTTCCGACCTCCGTCGCCCGCCGATTACGGTCTTCTTGACTTACGTCGCCCGCCGACTACAGTCCTTCGCCGCCAGTTGACTACGGTCCTCCTGACCTACGTCGCACGCCGACTATAGTCCTTCTAACAAAGAGAATACGTCGATAATAGCTCTTTGTATTTACATCATATAATGTACTCCATAAGATGTACATCAAGCTAAGGCCTTCTCTCAAGGAAGGGCCTCATTTGTAATCGATTGCAAATACTAGTGGATTCGTTCAAACTGGGCTAGGCCCCGTGGTTTTTCCCCCTTTTACAGGGGTTTTCCACGTAAAAATCTTGGTGTCTCATAAATGCTAGACCCTCTCTTCTTATCTGATTGCGTGCCGGATTTTCGTACAACGCTAAGACGTTAAACTAAATATTTCTCTACCGCCGCGAATACTCCAGGACGCAACAAACATATAAAATATTCCAACTAAAATTGTATAATTTAGTTACAGAAAAATCTCAAATAATGCACAGATTATTCATGTGTGTCTAATTTAATCATGAGTATCACGTGGCTCTAATTTAGTCCATCGACTATTCAAATTTGATCTAAAATGATATCTCATATTATAATTGCGATGTAAATATTATCTCAATTTTGTCCTTAGCTATACAAAATTGATCTCAAATGACCCCTTTCCATTTATATAGTGGAGGTACTAAATTGAAATAAAGCGATACGCCGGGAAAAAATTCATCATATACCAATAATCGGAGGACTATTTTAACCGTCCATCATAGATTTGTTTAAATAAAATATTTAATACATTGCTAACTTTAAATTAAGATTTATCAATTTAATTTAGGGGGATTTACATACATACCACTTTAAATCATGTTATTCTCATATCTAACAAACAAAACATTAATATTTTATGCCTGCCACACATATATCAAATATAGGTTAAAAAAATGAAATATTAAAATTTATAGGGAGGTATGAGCGATAAGAATAAAATATATAAGTGACATTTTATATTAAAATTATTTATAGATGATAGACATGAAATATTAAATATGTAAATAATATGATATAAAATTGTATGTATGTAAATCCTAAAATGCCCCTTTAATTTTTATTACGTCCTCTGACCGGACGAAGCTCTACGTTCGGTCAGAGGATTGTTACTCGATTTTTGCTCGGTATTTGGTCGGTATTGCTAGGTATTATTTGGTAATAACGAGGAATACCGCTCTGTAAAGATCAATACCGAGCAATATTAAACTCGGTATTTTTTGGGATTATTAGGGAATTGCTCGGTATGCTCGGTATTTTGTCTTCACATAATTGTATTTCTCGTTATTGTTGGCATTGCTCGATATTTGCTCGGTATTTCTCGTTTTGTGCCTGTCATCTTAGTGCCGACCGAACGTAGCTCTACGTACGTTCACCGGGACATAATAAAAGTTCCTCTCTCATTGTAATATCGCCAATTAAAGGTAATTTAAGGCAGCAATAATCTGACATGGCACGCAGTGCATATATCCACCTATGGATTACTAATAAACGGTCCTGATGAATCGCTGCATGCATTTTGGCCCCACCAAGAAATGGCTATCAGATCAAGCTCTCTCATATCCCTTCTCAAATTTGAACCGCTTCATAAATTGACCGTTGTAATCAAATCTTATCCGCTAGATCCAATCTCCTCTCCAGATCGGCTTAAGCACTTTTGAAGAGTTTTTGACCGTTGGAGCTTTGAAACTGTCCCTTCTCCCGTCCCCATCGAAACTTTAATAACGGCTGTCCAATTAGTGAAATGTAGCCGTTTAAAACTTCAAATTGTATGTTCTTCTCCCTCCCTCCCTCACTCCTCATCATCTTTCCATCGCCAAGAAACCCTCCATTCTACCCTCATCCACCGAATTCCTAGTTCGGTTTTGGCTTCACAGCTCTCTCTTGATAACAATGGCGACTCAGAGGTCTTCTTCTCTTGCATCTCCGGTGACCATAGCCATCTCCTCCGGTGGCAAGGGCGAAGGAGTTACCCATCGCAGAAGTATGGGGCCAAGCAGCCCGGCCCCTGGCCGGTCTTTCTCCACCACCAATCCCACCTCCCCAATTTCCAGCCGGCTTTCCAGCGGCGGAGGAAGAAGGTACAGCACCGCTGAGGAAACTGAGAGCACAGAATTCGTCCGCTACACCGTCCAAATCCCGGCAACCCCCGACCACCATCTCTCCTCGGCTGCGCCGGAGTTCCAAGAACGAAGCTACATTTCCGGCACCCTCTTCACCGGAGGCTTCAATTGCGTCACGCGCGGCCATGTCATTAATTCTTCCGCCGACAGCCCACCAGTTCTCAGCCATGCCGAAGTACTCTGCCGGATGAATGGCTGTGACGGCGAGCCTTTCTTGAACAGATCAAAGGAACCCCCTTGCGAGTGTGGGTTCTTGATCTGTAAAGATTGCTTCTTGGAATGCATTGCTAATGGGGGAAAGTGCCCTGGGTGTAAAGAGCTGTATAGGGTGAGCGAAGAGGAGGATTCAGAGTCGGAAGCAGAAGAAGGAGGTCTTCCATTGACGTCCATGGCGGATTTCGGCATCGACCGGAGAATGTCGATGATGAAGTCAGTGAAGGGGCCAGCCGATTTTGACCATAATCGCTGGCTGTTTGAGACGAAGGGGACTTATGGGTATGGGAACGCGGTGTGGCCGAAAGACGGTAATGGAGGTGGAGGTGGTGGAGTAGCAGGAGGAGGTTTTAAGGGATTTGATGAGCCACCAAACTTCAGTGCGAAGAACAGGAGGCCGCTCACGAGGAAGGTTGGGGTTTCTCAGGCCATCATCAGCCCATACAGGTGAAAGTTTTCTCTTATTTAGGCTACTTAGTTTTTTTTTTTAAGCATTTGTTTGTTTAGATCTAACATTTTCAAATAGTTTTAACCGTTGTTGAATGGAGTTAGATGAAGGTTTTTGAGGGCCCAAAAATATGATAAGACTTTTCAATTCTCTTTTAGGTTGTTTGATCTTATTCACTTTTTCTCTGTTAAGCTTGAATGTCCCGTTCTAGAATCAGGATTTTAATCTTCTTGGTAAAATTTTAGTTTTTTTTTCTTAGAAATTTACGATTTTGTCCATTACGGTTTGTTATTTTTACTAATTTTTTTTAAAAAATAAAAATAAATTTTTATGTACCTTTAGAGGCTGTTTGGGATTTGAGCGAAATGCAGCCAAACGGCTTAAAATGCAAAACCAAATCTCACGGCAAATGAAAACCACCGTAGACAGAAAATTCTACCTTTTCGTGCTAAATCCCGGATTTCTGAAATCCATTGACTCAAGAGGAAGAGTTCACTTGTAAATCCACTCTATAGTCAAACACTCACAAGATTTAATGAAATTTATCCTGAACGTTACCAAACAGTTTTCAGGATTTAGGTCCCTTAGGATTTTTGAAATTCAAATTTAGAAGATTTATGAAATTCTACTTAAATCAAATCATGTATGCTATCAAACAGCCCCTTATATAATTTAGATATATAAATAAGACAATAGAATGATATGTATCTAATCTCCCATAAATTAATTATCCAACTGCTTAAAACAAATTGAATTTTATTGTGATATACTTTTCAATTATTTCTTTTGACGATATTATGAAATTGATTGCAAATTATGTAACTGAAGTAAATGATTGACCTGCAATGCTTTGATTTCAGATTGCTTATTGTGATCCGCCTGGTAGCCCTGGGCTTCTTCCTCGCATGGCGAATTCGCCACCCAAACCACGAAGCAATCTGGCTCTGGGCCATGTCCGTCACCTGCGAACTCTGGTTCGCTTTCTCATGGCTCCTCGACCAGCTCCCCAAGCTCTGCCCCGTAAACAGGGCCACTGACCTCACCGTCCTCAAAGAAATATTTGAATCGCCGAGCCTCCGCAACCCCAAAGGAAGATCTGATCTTCCAGGCATCGATGTCTTCGTCTCCACCGCAGATTCTGAGAAAGAACCCCCATTAGTCACTGCAAATACTATTCTCTCCATCCTCGCCGTCAATTACCCCGTCGAGAAGCTGGCCTGCTACCTCTCCGACGATGGCGGCTCCCTCCTCACTTTCGAAGCACTTGCAGAAACTGCAAGCTTTGCGAAAGTTTGGGTTCCCTTTTGCAGAAAGCATGAGATCGAGCCGAGGAATCCAGAAGCCTATTTCAGCCAGACGAGAGACTTTCTCAAGAACAAAGTACGCCATGATTTTGTCAGGGAGAGGAGGAGAGTGAAGAGGGAGTATGATGAGTTCAAGGTCAGAATCAATTCTCTTACAGAGTCTATAAGGCGGAGATCTGATGCCTATAATGCTCACGAGGAGCTGCGGGCGAAGAAGAAGCAAGATGAGATGGGAGTAAGTCTCTCTGAGCCAGTTAAAGTCCCTAAAGCTACTTGGATGAGCGATGGATCTCACTGGCCTGGAACTTGGTCATCGGCAGAAAACGAACATTCAAGAGGCGATCATGCCGGAATCATTCAGGTTTGTGTAAACGCAACTCGTTTCCTACGATTTGCAACATAAAAATCTCACCTTTTTTGGTATTTGTTTACAGGCAATGCTTGCTCCGCCGAACTCCGAACCAGTGATGGGCACCGAGGCGAATGAAAATGGCCTCATAAACACCACAACTGTCGATATCCGTCTGCCAATGTTGGTCTACGTTTCGAGGGAGAAGAGACCGGGCTATGATCATAATAAAAAGGCTGGAGCCATGAATGCTCTGGTTCGAACCAGCGCGATCATGTCTAACGGTCCATTCATCTTAAACTTAGACTGTGATCACTACGTTTACAACTCCCAGGCTTTGAGAGAAGGAATGTGCTTCATGGTGGACAGCGGCGGCGATCGTGTTTGCTTTGTTCAGTTTCCTCAGAGGTTTGAAGGAATCGACCCTAATGACAGATACGCAAATCATAATTTGGTGTTTTTTGATGTGACTATGAGAGCCATGGATGGCTTGCAAGGTCCTATGTATGTTGGCACTGGCTGTATATTTCGTCGTACAGCGCTTTATGGTTTTAATCCTCCGCGAGCCACAGAGCACCGTGGCTGGCTGGGGAGAAGGAAGATTAAGCTTTTTCTGAGAAAACCAACCATGGGGAAGAAGACTGACCGGGTTGTTGAAGCTCAGAATAATGAAGAAGAAGAAGAAGATAATGACATTGAATCCTCGTCTCTTCTGCCGAAGAAGTTTGGCAATTCGGCGATTCTTGCAGCGTCAATTCCAGTAGCAGAGTATCAGGGGAGGCTGCTTCAGGACTTGTCTGGAGTTCATCAGGGTAGGCCAGCGGGCTCCCTCGCAGTGCCTCGTGAACCACTCGACGCCTCCACAGTTGCAGAGGCCATCTCTGTGATCTCCTGCTTTTACGAAGAAAAAACTGAGTGGGGAAGACGAGTAGGATGGATTTATGGATCTGTGACAGAGGATGTTGTCACTGGTTACAGAATGCATAACAGAGGATGGAGATCAGTGTACTGTGTCACTAAAAAAGATGCATTCAGAGGAACGGCACCCATTAACCTCACTGACAGATTACACCAGGTTCTACGCTGGGCTACTGGCTCGGTTGAGATCTTCTTCTCAAGGAACAATGCACTGTTTGCATCCAGGAGGATGAAGCTCCTTCAAAGGGTAGCCTACTTCAATGCAGGAATGTATCCATTCACTTCAATTTTTCTGCTCGTATACTGTATTCTTCCTGCAGTATCACTCTTCTCAGGGCAGTTCATTGTCCAGTCATTGAATGTTGCTTTCCTCATATTTCTCTTGTTGATCACCATTACTCTCTGCCTGCTTGCTCTGCTAGAGATCAAGTGGTCAGGGATCACACTACATGAATGGTGGCGAAACGAGCAGTTCTGGGTGATTGGAGGGACCAGCGCTCACCCTGCAGCTGTGCTTCAAGGGCTTCTGAAGGTGATTGCAGGAGTTGATATATCCTTTACTCTGACGTCGAAGCCCGCGAATGATGAAAACGAAGATGAGTTTGCAGAGTTGTACATGGTGAAGTGGAGCTTCTTAATGGTGCCGCCAATCACGATCATGATGGTGAACATGATCGCCATGGCAGTGGGGTTTGTGAGGACGGTTTACAGTGAGTTTCCTCGGTGGAGTAAGCTACTTGGGGGATCTTTCTTTAGTTTCTGGGTTCTCTGTCATCTGTATCCCTTTGCTAAGGGGTTGATGGGGAGGAGGGGGAAGATGCCTACAATTGTTTTCGTCTGGTCGGGGCTGATTTCAATTGTGCTCTCACTTATGTGGGTTTATATCAGCCCTCCAGCAGGAGGAAGTCAGTACATGAACTTTTAGTTTCTTTGAAGAATGAAGAGCAGCAGCAGAACTCTTTGTTTTCTTCTTCTTTTTTTGTTTCTGGTTTACACTAAGTCTGATTCATGTAATGAATGACTCTAGTTTATATGAGATTGTGGTTTGTACTAAGAAGCAGTAATTTGAATGAATAGATTTTCGTTGGCACAAAATGGTTAGAATTGATGCGTTCAAAAATAAACTTTAGAAAAGCAAGAAACTTTAAACAGGCTCTCAAAGCTACTTGATTTTTTGTAATGAAGTTTACAAGAATGACAATCCTACCAAGTATATACAACTTGAGTTAACATAGATGAGACTGATAATGGATTAGTAGGATGTGAGTTATAAGGTTAGAAATTTATCTGTGTAGGATAAGTTGCCTCAATCACCTAACGAGATAACAACAAAAACATCGTCAAGGGACCATTTTCTCCGCTCCATCTTCTCAGGAGGATTTATTATTGCTCGGTCTGCATTGGCTAGACGGTAACCAATTACTATCTCCTGCCTCTCTCGACCCCTGACCATAATCTCGTAGAAACAGAGCTCTTCTTGCTCATATAGATAATATTCTGCTGGACGAATACAAAGCTCATTTCCCTGCAAAAAAAAAGAAGTTTTCATTAAAGAAGATTTTAAGTTCCATAGTTGAGACAATCACAAGAGAGATTGTCCAATCATAGGTTTGGATAAGATTTTCCAATCTCAAAAAGGAAGGTTTGAAATATATGAAGCTCAATCCGAGAAATGCTATCTCCAAAGACAATTCAAAAAATTCAGGAGCCTACAAGAAACCTTGTCAGCCTTAGTTGCTTCATATCATGCTCGAGAGAAAATAATAAGTGTGTTCATTCAAAGCTCTCCGGAAGTAAAACTAGTTTCTGTTATGACAATTATGAGTAGAATCCTTACCAGAATTAAAATTCTAACTCACCTATACTACCTACCTTAGATGCCCAAAAGCTGGGGAGGATATACCGCCGATCTTATGCAATCTCAATCATCAAAGTGTTTTTGATAGAAATATAAAACACTAGCGTGATAGTGCTGCATCGACAAAAAATATTACTTAAGTGACATTTCTCAATAAGTATATCTCAAGAATTCATCTCAAAAGATCTTTTCAATAAGTCCTTCTCAGGTGATCTTCTACGTAAATCTTCTTGAGAAGTCCTCTCAACAGTCTTTTTTTTTTTTTCCTGGAAATCTTCATAGAGGAGCCAACTCGAATCCTAAAAATCCTCTCAGCAAGCATGATTTTCTCACTTAGGAGTACATTCTGTGAGCTTTAAAACTTCCTTAGCATGCCTCTTGCAAAAATCTCAGAAGGCATTTATGACAATAACGAAAAATATTTGATGAATTTAGCAAATTATAAAGCACGTTCAATGTAGTGCACAGCTACCGACATGAAGTAGCAAACATGTGATGTAAGCACACTAGTTAGAAAAGCCAAAACAAGGAGAACAATGGGCAGAACTAAACCAAAGTCAATTCAAATAGTAGCAATCTATAACATCCAAAATCTGACGAAAAAAAAAAACTATAAGAAAAGTCAAAAGAAATAAAGAAAATAATAAAAAATACACTAAGTGAGATTGTGGAGTTCATGCATCGAAATGTAGGTTAAAGTAAAATAGTGCTTAGGGCTAGCAAACCGATGATCCACCAAAACAAGATTGTCCAACCGTCCAATCCAAACTCCTCCAGCAACTGCTCCCAAATCAGCCAACAAACACCACCAAAGCTCAAGAAGAATGATACAAATGGAGTGGAACTTGCGGAGAGACAAAAGAGATAAGGAGCCGAGACGAAAAAGGAGAAGCTCGCAAGCTTTCCTAGAGGAGAAGGAGAGTGGAACAAGCTCTCAAGCTTTTCCAAGAAGAACCCTCAGGTTTTTAGCAAATTTGCTCTCAATAATCAACTCTCCTTCCCTCTCAAAACATCTCATATTTATAGGCAAGAGAGGAGAAACCAAACAGCCCCAAAAACCCTTCATATTCTTAATTAAATGAGGGAAATGAAAAGCCAACATCCACTTTACTTCTTCCCCCAAATCTACACAAGAAACAAAGCACCACAAGCCACGGAAAAGCCCCCAACACCCATGGGAAAGCAGCCCAGCCAGGGACCCGAAGAGGCAACCGCATGAACCAAAGAGGCCCGCACGAAACCGAGGCACCAAAGACACGGGAAGACCACCCAGCACAGAAAACCAGCAGCCAACTGTGGAAACCAAGGGGCCAAGGCACGGAAAACAACCAACCGTGGAAACCAAGGAGCCAAGGCACGGAAAACAACCAACTATGGGAACCAAGGGGCCAAGGCACGGGATACAACTAACACAGGAAACCCATGAGACAAAGGCAGATTTTAAAGAAGAAAAGGGGAGGAGAAGGGACAAGATCACTCCAAAATGAATCCAACTTATGAACTTACCTTAGAACATTAATGAGCTATGTAGTTCTCCCATTGAATGAACTAAACTTTAGCTCATCATTAATGAGCTAGCAACTTAGCAATTAAGCTCAACTCCAATGAACCATCTCCTTCCAAACTTCACCATAAGCCCAAAATCGTGGACCATAAGCCAACCTGAGAACCAGCAGCAGCCAAGGACCAATCAAGCTAGCAAACCAAAGGTCTACCAAGCCCCAAGCACAACTTACCATGATCATTAGATGTCTTCCATCATTGGATAGCTAAAAAAGAAAAAAAAAATATATAAAAAACTATATTAACATACTAATGTTCAATATAAAATAAAAATATAAATTATTTGATAGCATCAACATGTAGCTGACATTGAAAGTCACAAGAGAGAATTTTCACTTCCACCTACCCAAAATCCTGGATCTATTGCTTTATTGCAAATCAAAAGGACGCCAACTCAACCCTACCCCATCAATGTTTGACATCGCACAGTTGCATCATTATTGTAAAATGCTATCGTGTTATCATTACAAAACTATAAATCAAGAACTGGGAAAAGATATAAAAACTCGATCATTGGTCATTCAAAGTTTACTTATTACGGCTCGTCTGCTTATGAAATTTCTGTCCCCTCCTATGATGTACAGATACGGACACGGCAACACGGATATGACACGGACATGGGACACATCAATTATTGAAAATATAGGACATGAACACGGGTTTGACACAGTATTATAGTTTTAATATTTTAAAAATAGTATTAAAAATTGAATAAGTATAATTTTAAAAATAATTTAAAATAATAAGTCATTTAACTAGAATTTGTGCTTAAAATGATTAATATTAGCATGTCGAGAGTTGGGCGTCGATGTCGTTTATCAGTCAACAAGATAGGAGATGATAATGTTGTCGAGAGTCGGGCATTGACGTTATGCAGTAAATATTAGGCGTCAATATTAAGAGGGCGATGATCATCAATGTTGAAAGAGTGTTGGTCGTCGATGTTGAGAAGGCGTTGGACAAAGATGAGATATCAAGATGTGGGAGTAGAAATTGCTAGCATCAAGCATCAATGCAAAAATAGCGTCAAACTTTGATATGAATATCATTTTGAAATATTGATGTTCTAACTACTTAAGATGTCGATATTGAAATGACATCAGACATTGTCGTGAAATCAAAATTGTAACCAAAGAGAAATGAAAATGAGAAAATTCGATGAATGGGGTATTAAGTGCAGACGATTGATTTAGTGTTGTGGATAAGAAATAAGAAATTCAGTTTTTATATTTTAAATAAGTAAAAATTTTAAGTACAAGAAATTATATTTTAAAAAAATCATAAAATAGTTAAGATACACGTGTATAACATACGTGTCCAATTTGTATTTAATATGCTTTTTAATTGGACAAGTTTTCAATGTATCCGACACATATCGGAGAAGTTTTGGACGTGTGTCGTGTCGGATATTGCATGCCTCTTTGAGAAGAAGTGTCGGTGCATCATAGGTCCCCTCTAAAGGGAATCTATAAGTAGTACTTTTTAATCTTCTATGTTTCTCTACTAAACACTCGGATGTGTGTGCTCTCTCTAGATCCTATAGGGAGAATGATTTTCGTAATAGACAGAAGGAAAATAAGCTTTCACTATGAGTTGATACCCCTTCGAGATCTTCCAGAGGTCATAACATTGTCATACTACATGCTGATCCCTTTGACCAGCATGGTGAGACCCGTCGTCCATCAACCCAATAGATCCCCTAATCTAAGTTATCAATAAGCATTCGAGAAACTTGAGTTGGGTTAGCCACCAAACATTCTTTTATATGTAACACTATTTGTGAGTCCAATTACCTTGGTTCATATCTTACTTTTATGTATAGGCCTTTGTAGTTCATTTGATTGCAATCTGTCAGATTTGATCTTGGACCAGTCTAGCCGGCCCAATTAGGATCGGTTCTGGTTTATAGAAGGCGGAACAGGAGGGTTCCGCCCTCCTCCTCCTTGCCACCCACCTTATGTGGGGTCCACAAGCTTGATTAAGGGGGGATTTGGGAGAAGATTTGAAGGGACAATTCAAATAGCAAGGGTAGTTTTGGGTTTTTATCTAATTATTGTATTAAGAAGGCTTAAGGGAGGCTAGGGTTAGTTTTATCTCTAATTTTTAGCTGAAATTAGGGTTCTTATGTCCTTGAGCGGGCTCTAGCGACGTCTAGAGATTTGGGAGTGACTGATCTTCCTTTCCAATAGAAGATCCATTGTATCTTGCTATTTTTTTCATCTACTTTCAACAATAGCTCAATTTCTGGTTTTTCCTCCAAGATCTATACAATTTTTGTTTTTTCAAGTTGCTGGAATTAAATTGCAGCAAGGGAATTTCTGATTTTCTACAAACGTTCCCTAACACAATCATAATTTATAAACTTAAAGGGGCTAAGTAAGTAGCCCATTTTAATTGTAAATAAAGTCAGGCATCTTCGTCATTGTATACATGTAATGTGATGACTGAATAGAATATGAGTAAGAAGGTGCATGATGTGACATCGATACAGCTAGCCTCCCATCACTAGTAGACTTCTTTTATGCTACTACCACCATCAGGTTATGTATGAATTCATGTATGTTGGAATGGTATATCGAAACATATGTTGATGGATATACAAGATGCTCCCAAGTTCCCATCACTATTGACTAGTTCTTGAGTGTTACATGTTTCTTTTATACTACCCCAACCATATTACCATGGGACCAATGGGCATGTTGCTGATCTGATACATCATCTATGTCAATTTTAAGGTTCAAAGCCCATATATTGTACAGTATTTAAGTTTCATAAATTATATATTAGCACGCATGCATGAATATTTTAGGTATGGAAAATTTTGGAATTGTTAAACTTTCAAGATAGATAACTAAAAGAGACATTCGAATTCTAAATTATAGAAAAATATGATATGGCATAATATAGATATTTCTATTAAAAAGATTTCTTTACAAGTTTATGGCCTATAAATAGCTCATTTTTAATTAAACTTGATGGTAGTGTGAGCAGGTACACAAAGTTGCAAAAGGAAAACATGTGCCTTTAAGCACTAAAAAATAAATATTAGTAAGATTTACAATGGTTAAAAAGAATATATGAACTTTAAAAAAAGGATATTGATGACCTTTAATTTTTTATATAATAAAATAACAATGAAGAAAGAAATTAAAATATAAAAACAACTTGGCCAATAGAAAGAAGATATAGAGAAATGAGTTAGATGAAAAATTGAAGAAAATAAGATCTCTGTTGAAGATGAACCTATCGAGAAAAGAAGAAATAAACAATAGAAAATTACTTTAAAAGGAATTTTTAAGTTTGAAATAATAATAAAAAGAGTATAATGAACAAAATAAGGAATATTATATCTCGATCCAAAAAGGTATTGAAGAGTTGCCTGTAAAACATAAGATCTTAAACAAGAAATCTACTGCAATTCTAAGAGCTATAATGATATTGGAGTTGCCCAATTAGTTTTTTTTTTAAATGAAAACTTATAGGATAGCCAAGCTTTGTTTGTATTAAAGGAAATAAGGGTGCTGTCAAGTTGAGGTTTAGCAAGTCAACTTAAATTTTGAATCAAAAATTTTAATTTCGACTTAAGTCAACAATGAGTGATTTAGAGTGGGGTTTCATGATTTGAAGAAAGTATAATAATTTATAAATTAAATTTTAATTGTTGATCAAGATGATCATCTATATAAATGTATTAAAAATCTATAATATATGCGGGTGCATGCGGGCACATGTTAGCACACATAAATGTGTTTATAATTCGAGTTGATTTAAGTTAAATAGAATTTATTTTGAATGCACTATCTACAAGTGTGAGCATCTTGATTTTGATTTTAAGTCAATTAAAATTCAAGAAATTATTGAGCAAGTTTCAAATTTTAAACATAATTATTGGCCCTAGAAGCAAGGTTTCAAATTGGACAATGCGATATTGAGGTGTTCTTTGTCTAAGAGGCAAGATGTTTTGAGGCGTAAGCCTCAAAATTAAACAATTAAATTGAAATAATAAATATCATAACAATATTAATATCAAAGTAAAATTATAGTAAGTCAAAATACGATCATAACAACATATCTCTCAGGCCCAAATCTATTAATAAATAATCTAAGCCACTAAGATTATAATTTATGAATTCAAAAATCTCCCCCCACTCATCACATTAGAATCATCGTTATAATGATATGTATTCTCTTCTCCTTCATCCTCAGTTACGGTTGTGAGTGCAAGCGACGTTGAATGTGAATGCAGAGTGCAGTTGGGAGTTAAGAAAGTGCTTGTGATTTTGATTTTCGGATCTATTTGATTTTGTTTTGTGCAGAGAAATAGCAAAATTGGATTAATTTTAGACATTAAATTTTTAAATCACCTAAACCCTAATTTTTATAGCTTACGCTTCTTAAAAGTTGCACAAAGGCATGCCTCAACCCCAATATAGGCATAAACCTCATTAGGCCAAGGTAGGGATGTAAGTGAGTCAAGCTAACTCATGAGCCAGATCGGGCTCGGCTCGATAAATGGCTCATGAGCCGAGCTCTGTGAGATAACGAGACAAGATTGAGCTAGCCCCGACTCGACTCGTAAGCTTGTAAGCTAGCTTGTTTAAAAAATATTAATATAAATATACATAAAATATATTAAAATTCAAGATTTAAAATATAAAGTTATTAAAAATATTTAAAAATTATATCTCAATTTTTTATATTAAGTAATTTTTTATTATTTTTCTTATAATTTCTCATTATTTTTATCATTTTATTATAATAATTGATTAAATCATAATAATTTTCTCTCTTTCATAATAAACAAGCCGTCTCGTGAGCTAGCTCGAACTCATAGAATAAAGCTCGAGCTCGAGATCGAACTCGAACTCGATTAATTAATCAAGCTCAAGCTCAAGCTAGGAGTGACTCGAGCTCGAATCGACTCGTTTACACCCCTAGACCAAGGTAAGGCACGCGCCTCATGGATTTTTTTTTTTTCAAAATTACAGTGAGGCGGACTTTGAGTTGTTCCTCTTATTGTATAATTTTAAACAATCCCTAGAAGGAAACTAGAGGAAATGAAAATCATAATGTATTTTTGGGCAGATTCTGAAACTACTACTACTAATCTAAGTTTTTTAAAACTTTTTTTTTTAATTTTCTTTCATTAAATTTTGGGAAGATTATGAAACTAAAACTACTAATCTAAGCTTTTCAACCCTTTTTTCATTTCCTCTCATTCAAATTTCTAGCATCTAAACAAAAATAAGTGGAGAATAAGCATTTTCTTGACAATATTCAAGAGGTAGGAAATGTTCAAAATTATGTTAATCATAGGAAATGTTGTTGCTGTATAGGAAAATTAAACTTACGGGTAATACAATAAATTTGGGGGGAAGGACAATGCAATATATACTCATATAAATTAGGTCGATAACAGAAAATCAATTCGATTTTATGCCAAGAAGATTCAACATGGACGTATTTTTGGGCTAAAGCAAATTAAAAAAAAAAAAGAGCAATGAAAGAATCTTCATACATACTTTTATTGAACTTGAGATGGCATGTGATCAAGTAAAACAAAAATAGATTTGATTTGTATTAAAAAAAAAATGTCCAAAGTATGTTTAAGTTATTAAGGATATGCATGACGGATAATTTATTAGTGTAATAAGTAGTTGTGGACTAATCGACAGAATGATATTAGTCTACATAAGGAAATTTCATTAAATTTGTGTCTTTCTAATTGTTGATGAGAAACTAATAAGAGGTATTCAAAGGATGTACCTTGATGTATGATTTTTGCTGATGACAATTTTAATCAATAAGACAATCCATTGAAATAAGTTGAAAGATAAGTGATCCAGTAATACCGGACTAAATTTAATATGCATTAAGAAAAGAATTGTGTCAAGAGTATATATAAGTTAGTAAGGATATGCGTGATGGAGAATTTGTTAGTGTTACAAGTAGTTTTGGAGTGAAAAATCCACTGATAGCAGTTTACGTAAAGAACTTGCACTAATAACTTTCTATATTGGTGATGGAGAAACTTATAAGAGATATTCAAAGGATATCTTGGTGTATGATTTTTATAATGACATGTAATCAATAAGACTTATACTGAAATAAGTTGAAAGATACAATAATGGAGAAAATATTTAGAGGAAAGAGAGTTTAGTATTAACAAAATAAAAATGAAGTATATAATATAAAATTTTAGTGGGAAAGTTATTACTAATCATTAGCTAATAAAGTAACACATAAGTTTGATATGTCTAAATATCTTAGATATATCATACAAAAAATAAGGATCTAGATGACACCTAAAGTTAAAATTGGTTGGTTAAAATGAAGAAATGATATGGAAGTCAACGTAATAAAAAATATATCTTGGGGAGATTTATAAGGAAAATTTTCTAAAATTACAATTAAGACAACCATATTGTCAATGTAACGATATAGAAGTTGTTGATATAAACTAAGAAAATATTAAGAAGAATGGGTGGCAAAACTAGTAGATACTTCAAAATTTTATAATATTAGATGAATTATAATTAAGTTGCTGGGCATAAAAAGCAAAGGATGCACCAATAATATGGGTAAAAAAAGTTGGTCCTAAAGAATTGGGAATAAAAATAAGGAGCGGGCAAGGGTTTAACCAAAGCTAACTTAGATTGAAATTATGCCAACTGATCTGGCAAAGTATAGGTTTAACACCGTATGCAAAGTTAAATTGGATACAAGCAATGCAGAATAATTTATGAAAAATAAGATGACAAATTTGACTTTAAATGCCTCATAATAGCCTAAATTAGATAAATATCTTAGATGTTTATTTTCTTGGAGAAATATGCCCCAAAATTCATTTCGGACCAAAATACCCTTGAAATATAAAATATAACTCATAACCCTTGACTCACAATTCACGCTAACATTCAAACAAAGAAATGCTCGTACATCCCTCTTGATAGCACCTTCTTTGCCTCCAACAATCTCGAAGCTCATGTGATCCATTTGTGGCTAAGCTCATGGTGATGATGTCTAGGTTCTAACCATCATCTGTGAACACTTAATGATCTTATATATATTTTTTTTATTTTAACTTGAATGTATTCATCTTCGATATTTAAAGGCGACAATAGAAATGAGACCAAAGGAGAATCCTAGCTTAAAAAATGAATAAGATACCAACTTATAAGTGTTTCTAATCTTGTTTGAAACTTATTCTGTTACGAGCGAACCGGTCCCCACTGGACCGGTCCGGTTTTATGCCAGGCGGGCTGGGCGGAAACAGGAGCCAGGGGCGGAACTCCCTGTGACCCCACGCCAGTTTAAATCTGATTTGGGAGGGAGAATTTTGAATGAGGGGGCTGTTTTAGGAAATCCATTATTGTCCTTTATAATTATTTTGTTTAATTAGGAGATGGGGGGGGGAATTGGCTCCTCATCTTGAATTTGAGTTTTCTCTTTGAGATCTAGGATTTGCTTTGGCTCTTGGCATTGCCGGAGATAGTGGAGAGTTTTTCCTTCCTCTCGAATTGAAGGAAAATTGTATCTTGCAAGTGCTTTTTATCTATTCTTGAAATAAAAGTTCTTGTCCCTACGATTTTTCCTTGCGTTTCTCTCAGTGTTTTCCGCTGTTGGGCTGAGTTTTCGCTGTGGACAGCAGATTTTCCTTGCTTAGGTACTTGATTTGGGTTTGGTTTACTTGTGAATACAAGCATTACCTATCAAATTGGTATCAGAGCATCGATTTGGGGATTTTTGGCGGCTGAAATCAGATTTTTCAGCAAACTTTTGGGCTTACGGAAGTGATTTTTTTGTGATCTGTTGGGAAGAACGATGGCCGGAAAGAAGGTAGACGTCTTGGAAGGCGAAGTCGGTCAATTGAAAACCGATTTCGAGGCAAGATTTTTTTATTTTCAAAATCAAATCACCACCAACAATGAAAGGTTGAGGGAAAGTTCACGGTAATGGAAGAAATGATGAAAAAATTACTTGAAATGAAGACTAATCCGACGACGTCGGAAGCAAGAGGGACTATCGGAGACCATGGCGTAGGAGGGAATCCGAACCCACTTAGGGGGAGGAGGAATCCGGAAGTAGAGATCCTTGAGGGAGATGGCGACATGCCGCCTCTAGAGCCACTTTCTAGAGAGGAGATGAGCATGGGAAACGATCGAAGAGGTGCTGATTTTGGCGGAAGAAGAGAGGAATTTCAGCGTCGAGGTGCTGAATTTCAGCGCCGAGGTGCTGAATTTGAAGGGATGAGAGGGGAATATGACGAAAGTGCAGATTTTGGCGGAAGAAGAGAGGAATTTCAGCGTCGAGGTGCTGAATTTCAATGTCGAGGTGCTGATTTTGAAAGGGGAAGAGGGGAATATGATGACGAATTCGAATACCATCGCCGTAGGGATGATCGGGACACTTGGGGAGCACCTCCTCTTCGAGGTATGGGGGGTTATGGAGGGTACCGGGGTAATGGAGGAGATCCAAGGGTGAGGAAGTTGAAGATGACCGTCTTCGAGGGCATAAGACGGCCATGGTTGGATCTATAAGGTGGAGCGATATTTTGTTGTCAATGGGCTGACAGAGGAGGAGAAATTGACAGCGGCGGGAATGTGCTTGGAGGGAAAAGCCTTAGCATGGTATCAGTGGCGGGACAGGAGGGAGCCCATTCGGAGCTGGAGAGAGTTCAAGGATTGTTTATTGGAGCGTTTCCGAGCCGATGATGGAGGAGACTTCTATGAGCAATTCTTTGCTCTGACTCAGGAAGGGACCGTGGCAGACTACCGGGACAAGTTTGAGTATCTGGCTAGCAGGCTGGATCATATCTCGGAGTCATCCCTGGAAGGGAATTTCATGAAAGGGCTGAAACCATAGATAAGAACAACAGTCAAGAGTGTTGGAGCCAAGGAATCTAGACAAGGCCATGGAGTTGGCCTAGTTGGTGGAGGACCAGAAAAAGTCTGAAAGAGGGACTCGGGGAAACTATTCAAGGGGGTCGTACAGGACGACGACCATATTTTTACCAGCAAAAGGGGCAGGCCCCGGGAGCATGAAGGAAGCACCCAAGGAGAAGATGGGAGGAGGCGGTAACAGGGGGTAGTTCAAAAAGCTGACCGAGAAGGAGCTGCAGGAAGAGGACGATTTAGGGTGATTCCGGACTGACCAAGGCGGGGGTTTCTCTCAAATCCCTCATCAGAACCATTCAGGAAGAGGGGGGAGGCTACTTAGTAGAGTTACACTGCCTTGAAGGGGTTAGATTGGAGGAGGAAGGAAATGTTCCCGCTACAGTGCAGCCGCTCATACACCAGTTCAACGAGGTCTTTCAACCGCCCCAGGGTTTACCTCCTCAAAGAGAGTTGGAGCATGCCATTACTTTGAAAGAAGGTGAGACTCCGATCAGTGTCCGTCCTTACCGCTACCCACAGATTCAGAAAGATGAGATTGAAAAGCTGATCCGGGAAATGCTGGAGGCGGAGATTATCAGACCCAGCAACAGCCCTTTTTCTAGTCCAGTCCTCCTGGTCAAGAAGAAGGATGGGAGTTGGAGATTTTGTGTGGATTACAGGGCTCTGAATAAAGGCATTGTACCAGACAAGTTCTCAATTCCGGTGATTAATGAGCTGCTAGACGAGCTACACAGTGCAGTGATGTTTTCGAAGCTGGATTTCAAATCCGGATACCACCAGATCAGAATGAGGGAGGCAGATGTTCCAAAGACAGCGTTCAGGACACATGAAGGGCATTATGAATTTCTGGTAATGCCCTTTGGATTGACTAAAGCTCCTCAACCTTTCAATCCTTGATGAATCGGGTATTCAAGCAGCACCTCAGGAAGTTTGTCCTCATCTTTTTCGATGACATCCTGGTGTACAGCAGGACTGTTGAAGAGCACTTGGAAAATCTGAGGATGGTATTGGAAGTGCTTCAGGAGCATCAATTGAAAGCCAACTTGAAGAAGTGCAGTTTTGCTCATGCGAGTGTGGAGTACTTGGGACATGTGGTTTCCCAAGAGGGAGTGGCAGCGGATCAAACTAAAATTGAGGCAATGCAGAAATAGCCACTGCCTAGGAACCTCAGGGAGTTGAGGGGTTTCCTAGGATTAACGGGATACTACAGGAAGTTTGTGAAGGGATACGGTACCATTGCATGGCCCCTGACTGAGCAGCTAAAGAAAGACAATTTTTGCTGGGGAGAGGCAGCCACTCAGGCGTTCGAGAGGTTAAAAGAAGCCATGACAACAGTGTGGGCTCCGAAAAATTCCATTTTTTTTTTTTGGGATGCGTATGTGTTGATCCCGGGGGAATTTTCAGAAGGCAGATTGGGTTTGTAGATAAGACACTACCCAGAGATTTCGCCCTCATTTTGTGAGGACTTTTTGATCTGAGTTCTGGTTTCCTATAGGCGCAAGCCCCTATAGTTAATTACCCCTCCCAATAATAGGAGAGAACTTTCGATTAAGGCTAGTCATAAAAGAGGTCGAATAGGTTATAAACCTATCGTATAATAGCAGTAATTTTAGGGTTTAAAATTTGAATTTGGAAGTTTGAAAATTGGAATTCAAAGTTTATCACCATAAACTTAAAACTGGTGGTGGAAGGAATGAAGACGAGCCCGATCAAGATCCCATGGTTCCGTCGTCCCGGGCTGTCATGATCCCTGGTCTACTTAGTCAGAGGAGGTAGTCGACCCAACCTGACAGAAGGCACCTTGTCGGCAGCCATGGGTTGCTTCGTCCAAGAATACCTTGTAGACCTAGGTTGGTATTTGTCTAAGGGGATATATATGAATCCACCTTAGCTGACAGAGGGCTTTATGCCTATCGAATATACCCTATGATCCATCGCTCAAGGGTTTGACGCCTTTAGGGAACATACGGGCTTTGGCCGTGATCGTAATATAATGGTGCCATTTCGCGGCAAAACCACCAGATCAGAGGGCACGTGCCACGTCCATGTTGGCAAGAGACTATTTGAGGATGAATCAAAGTAATACACCCGACATGCATTCGCTTTTTGTGAGCTGAGGTTAATTTCAAACTTATCACCCTCGACAAACGATTGCGGGAGGCGGATGATTTTTGGTTTTAAGTTTTTAGATGATTGATTTCATTTCAAGAATTTGGACTTTTATTTTATTTGAGATTTGACCCCTCCGGTTGAGATTTCCAGTCAACGCGGCCATCATCGGGGTGATTATAAAATCACTTGTATTTTCGTAGGATTTTGGGATATATTTTATAATTCAAGTCGTGTCGACTCCAGTCCTTTCAAGGAGGAGGATGAAACTTTAATATTTAACCCGCGCAGCATTCTCAGATCGTTGGATTTGAAATTTATATGTGACGATCGAAGCACATGCGGTTTGTAGTATTTGACCCTGCGCAGCATTCTCAACAATTTATGTTTGTAACTTTGATAGGTCTGTCGGAGCACATGCAGGGATTGATTTTAATTTAAGGGATCATATTTGATACATAAGAGGCATTTTAAAATATTTAAATATGATCCATTTGCAAGAGATTTCATTTAGAAAATGACCTGAGATTTTCATTTAAAGGCCTACGAACGCCTTCTGTCCGCTTGCACACATGTTGCGGATCCGGTGGCGTTTTAAAAATTAAGGCTTGAGTTGTGATACGTAGAAGATATATTGTTTAATTTATTCAAGCTCATCGTATCATCTACTATGGCTTGTAAGGGATTTTTATGCAATAGACATTTAGAAGATTGTATCTTCTATTATCTTTTATAGATCAATTGAGTATGCTATACATTCATTGTTTATTCTCCGTTATGTTTTAGTGATATGCTTTCTTTTAGCACAATGCAGGATAATTATTGTTAAAAAGCATTGGAAAGGAGTATGACTATTGAATTTAATTAAATCCCTTGTATATCATGAACTCAATCATTGATTGGTATCATCTCATCATGCGATATCAATCTTATTATCATTAGAAGCCTTTAGAAAGGCGCCCGATATTTTCATTATTAGAACTAAGCTCATCCCCTTTTTAAGACTTTATCATGATAGTCATTTGTTATTGTTCACAAACATAGACATTATCATTGAAATCTCCTTATATGTACGTAGGCAAATTGTTACATCTATTGCGTGTTTGCGCTATTTAAATTACAAGTCTCTTTGATCATGAGTAAACTATAATTACAATTTTTTTGTTATTAGTATCCATTTTAAATTTAGACTTTGTAATTTTGCAATTTATTATATAATAATCATTATTTATTGTTCCAATTCGAGTTTAATTTCAAGTCCAAAATTATTTGATCGAATCTTAATTTAAAATTGATTTTACGTTTGAATTTCATTCAAATCAATTTTTTAATTTTCTGTCCAAGTCCTCTGTAATTCATTGAAAATTTTGGCAGCCTCCCGGCGTCTCCTCCCCACCGAGGGAGAAATCGGGGCGGCATCTGCCGAAATTCTTCCTACCCGGACCTAAGGTCGACGGCGTAGGGGCTTCGATTTCAAACCATCTCACCAGGATCTAAGATCGACTGCGTGAGGTCTTCAATTTGGAACCATCCCGGCCGGATCTAAGATGCGACGGCCGAGGTCTTCTAATTTTAAAACCATCTGCCCGGATTAAAAATCAACGGCGCAGGTCTTCAATTTCAAATCATCCCGGTCGGACCTAAGGTACGACGGCCGGGGTCTTCAACACCTGTTTGAAAATCATTCTTTCTTTCTCTTTTTTTTTATTCTCTTTATATATATATATATATATATATATATATATATATATATATATATATATATATATATTAGTTATAAGATATTATTTTATAATATATATAATACATATATTATTATATAATATATATAATACATATATTATAAAGAGAGTGAGGGAGAAAGAATCGGGAAAAGCAAAGCCCGATCAGGCTAGGTCGGAGACAGGGAGGGATCACGCACGGCGGGATTCGGATGCTAGTCGGCGACGAAGGCGGCGGAGGCGGCAGGTCGGCGACGGGTCCTTGATCGGCGAAGGTTCGATTAGGGCAGATGGATGCAAGAGTCGGACTCCGCCCGTGTCGGGCACGGCGACGGAAGTCACGCACAGAGGCGGCTTGGTCGACGGGTTCGGCGTCGGCAGGCGGCAGTGGGTTCGGCTGCGTCGGCTCAGGCGGTAGGACGGCGGGATGATGGGGTTGGAAGGAGTCGGAGCAAGAGGTAAGTCGCTTTTCCTTGCTTGCGATTTTTCTTCCCATTCTGTGAGCGTATGTGTGCGTGTGTCAGAGCCGAATGAGAGGAAGATTTCATTTTTATTTCGTGAGTGAGGCGATGGGTAAGTCGGTGGGCGAATGGTCGTGTCCGATCGGGGCTTCAGTCGGTGGGGAGCGAGAGTTACAGTCAACAAACAGTTCCTGTTCTAGCTCTTCCAGACTTTGGTTAGGTCTTTGTAGTGGAGACGGATGCATCAGGATATGGGCTAGGTGCAGTGTTGATGCAGAATCACAGGCCAGTTGCATACTTCAGTCAAGTGCTTTCAGCCAGGGCTAGATTGAAGTCAGTGTACGAAAGAGAGCTGATGGCCATTGTATTGGCTATTCAAAAGTGGCGGCCATATCTCTTGGGAAGGCACTTTATCGTGCGGACTCATTAGAGGAGCTTGAAGTACTTGCTGGAGCAAAGGATAGTGACTGAAGAGCATCAGAGGTGGTTATCCAAACTCCTAGGCTATGACTTTGAGATCCAGTATAAGCCTGTTTTGGAGAACAAGGCAGCCGACACTCTATCCAGATGTGTGGGGGAACTCCAGGAACTAGCTCTGTCAGTGCCATTGATGGTTGATTGGGGGGCCATCAAGGAAGAAAGAAGGCAAGATGAAGAATTGGGGAAGATCAGGGAGGACCTGCAGAAAGACAAGAGTAGCCATCCGGGCTACTACATTGAGGGGGAGAGATTATTGTATCAAGGGAGGTTTGTGATGCCACGAACTTCCGTACATATCCCCCACCTGTTGCAGGAGTTCCATGGCAGTGCAGTTGGAGGCCATTCAGAAGTTCAGAAGACATATAGGAGGCTAGCAACGGAGCTCTATTGGAAAGGCATGGATAAAGATGTGGAAGAGCTGGTGGCAAGGTGCGAGGTGTGCCAAAGAAATAAATATATGGCAATGGCACCAGGAGGGCTACTCCAACCCTTGGAGCTTCCAAACCGAGTTAGGCCTCAGTAAGTATGCCTATTTCATCCTCCTGCGACACCCGTACACCGCGGTCTCAGTGGCAGCAGCATTTATTAGAGAAGTGGTGTGATTACATGGATTCCCTGCTTCAATTGTGTCAGATAAAGACAAAGTTTTCCTCAATCAGTTCTAGAAGGAACTCTTTCGAATGCAGGGCACTGTTCTCAAGAGGAGTACCGCTTACCATCCACAGACCGACGGACAAACAGAGGTGGTAAATCGGAGCTTGGAAACCTATTTGAGGTACTTTGCTTCGGAAACACCACATAAGTGGGCCAAATGGTTACCTTGGGTAGAGTATTGGTATAATACTTCGTATCACTCGGCATCCCAAATGACCCCTTTCAAGGTACTTTATGGAAGAGACCCCCCACAGTTAGTGCATTATGGGAAGGAAAACACACCGATCTTTTCAGTTGAGCAGTACTTAGAAGAAAGAGACCAGGTGCTGGAGGAGTTAAAGAAGCATTTGGGAATGGCACAACAAATCATGAAGAAGCGAGCATATACACACAGGAGAGACATACAATTTGGAGTTGAGGAGAAGGTATTTCTGAAATTAAGACCCTACAAGCAGAAAACAGTGGCAAACAGGAGAAATGAGAAATTGGCCCCGAGGTATTTTGGCCCCTATGAGGTCACCGGGAGGATTGGAGCAATAGCGTATCGACTGAAGTTACCCCCGTCCGCCACCATACATCCAGTGTTCCATGTGTCACAGTTAAAGAGAGCGCTTGGAGAGCATGTAGCCAATCCCGAGCTACCAGCATCATTGACAGAGGACTTGGAGGTGGTAATGGAACCCATGGAGCTGGAAGGAGTAAGAATTAATAAAAAAGGAACCAAGGAAGTGTTAATTAAATGGAAAGATCTTCCCGACTACGATACTACCTGGGAGCCCTATGAGATGATGAAGCAGCAGTTTGCAGACTTTCACCTTGAGGACAAGGTGAATCTTTGGGAGGGGAGTAATGTTATGAGCGGACCGGTCCCCACTGGACCGGTCCAGTTTTATGCCAGGCGGGCTGGGCGGAAACAGGAGCCAGGGGCGGAACTCCCTGTGGCCCCCACGCCAGCTTAAATCTGATTTGGGAGGGAGAATTTTGAATGAGGGGGCTGTTTTAGGAAATCCATTATTGTCATTTATGATTATTTTGTTTAATTAAGAGATTGGAGGGGGAATTGGTTCCTCATCTTAAATTTGAGTTTTTTCTTTGAGATCTAGGGTTTGCTTTGGCTCTTGGCGTTGCCGGAGATAGTGGAGAGTTTTTCCTTCCTCTCGAATTGAAGGAAAATTGTATCTTGCAAGTGCTTTTTATCTATTTTTGAAATAAAAGTGTTTGCTTCTTGTCACTACGATTTTTCCTTGCGTTTCTCTCAGTGTTTTCCGCTGTTGGGCTGAGTTTTCGCTGTGGACAGCAGATTTTCCTTGCTTAGGTACTTGATTTGGTTTAGGTTTACTTGTGAATACAAGCATTACCTATCATATTCACAAACTAAACACTACACACTAAAGCCCATTAAACGCCACATTAATTATTACAAGCATGCTCAAACCTTGCTCAAATCATGGTCAAACTAGCTTAAACAAGGTTTGTGCATGTTTTGGAGATGGCTCAAACCCTAATGCTTTATATTTATTTTATTATATGAAATTGATTCATTTGAGTTGTTATATACACAAATGTCCACTATAATCATACCTATTAAAAGGCATTATACTGCTATGTTCGCGTGTATGAGTTGGATGACATTGTTAGATAGTTCGATGTTTTTAAACTTCTTGGAAGTATAGAGGAAACTCTAATTTTAAAGAAAAGGAATGTAAAATTCAGGATCCTAAAAATTCAAAATATGAGGTCAGAGGAAAAGTTTGAACAAGATTAGATTTGTACACTTTATAAAGATATACATGAGTACCCTAAGTATTATATTTGAGCAAAGAAAGTTGAAAGGGAAGAAATTGGATTCATCAATATAAGTAGCCAAAACTCTCACTTGAGACATGCCGAGAAATTCGATTTTATTTGTTATAGCTATGCGATTGCACTCTATTTTATCAAAGTTGTATTATGTTATGGTAGAGGTGTTGTGATTCTGGTCTATTGATCAGTTGTACTTTAGTGCATTATAGTTATTGTAATTGTGCTCTATTATTTCAAAATTGTAACTATTGCATTATAATTGTTGTGATTGCACTATGTTATATCATAATTATAGTCTTTTGTGTTATACATATTATAATTGCACTCTCTTGTATCAAATTTATAGTTTGTTAGGTTATAGTTGTTTTGATTACACTTTGATGTATTAAAGTTATAATGTGTTATGTTATAGTTGTTTAAATCTTAAACTCATGTCCATATCAAGTTTAAACAACGTTCAAACAGTCAAACCTTGATTGAACTTCATGCAACACGTATTACAATTCAATTGTTTATATATAAGGTTATATATGACTTGCGGCGGAGGGAAGGCTACAGAAGGTAGTGGCAGCGAAGACAGCCGGCAATGTCAACAACGACGAAGGGGAGGAGGTGCCCAGTGGTGGCTAGTGGTGGAGGGGGGCGGCGACCGGTATTGGTGGCAGTAGACGGCCGACGGTGGTGGCCGGCGGCCAACGGTAGAGGTGGCAGCTATGGTCGATGGTGGCACCGGCTGACTGTTGGCGGTGGCAGCGGCGGGTAGTGGTGGGCTGTGGCGAGTAGTAGCCTGCAGGCTATGGCAATGGCATGCGTTAGCAATGTATTTAGAAATCGCCCAAATCTGAGGAATTCCAAATATACCTAAAATGCACTAGCTGGTGTATTTGAAATGTACTCATTTTCCACCCTGCATTCCTTTTACTTCAAATCAAACACCAATATTTTCAAAACCTCTGCACTTAAAATATTTTACACCTTAAATGCAGAAAAACCAAACAACCCCTTATTAAGTTTTAGGTGTAGAATAGTAAAAATTGTATGTTAAAATTTCAAGAAGTTGCGTAAGTTTAGTCCTGCAAAACTAAAAAAAATTCTCAAACGAAAGTTCTAGATTTTTCCAAAGCTTAACCCATAATATTAAAAGTTGGCATTCCATTTGAGGCAGCACTATTTTTACTAGTTCAACAAGAGTGAAATTTTTTTAAAAAAATTATGATAAGATTTCTAACCCATAGAAAATCTAGTTGAAGTCAAAGGAAGTGGAGAAAATTGCGTGGCAAGAAATATTATACAAATTAACTTTAGAAATACTTGTACGTAATCCTTCATATGTCAAAGCCATCATTAAAAACTATTATCTGCTACAAGGCGTATTACAAAAATTCTATAAGCAACTTAAGCACAAATGAGGAAAAAAAGGAGCAGAATGAACATCATACTATTTAAGAACCAGGTAACAATTTTACAGTAAGAATCAAGAAAACACCTAAGCATTTGATATGCGTGCTTTTTTTCATTTAATTTGGGTATAAAGATGATAAAAGGATTCAGCTGCAAGTACCTCTTCAGCAAAAAGCTCCTCGAGAACCCGATTAATCTGCTTGTCCTCAGCTACCATGGCCAGTGCCATGCTAACAAGCTCATTTGACAGGACATAGTCACTGATTCTAGACACAGATACAAGGTTCCTAGTCCTTGAATCAAGAATCTCACTTATAATGATTGACTTGTCAGAAGCTTGCTGCATCTCCCGGATCCAGGAGCTGTGAGAAAAACCAGAATACCGTAGAGCAGTTGATTTTTCTTCTTTAGAGGGAAGGCGTTTTGACTGAAATAAAAAGTATAAGAACCTATAAGCAGTCTTGAAGATCCCCTGTGGGAGACAGGAAAATATATGGCAAAATTATTTGCTCTTTCTTATTTTCATTATAATTAGTTATTTTACCAACTGAGTGCCTACAAGTTGAGACCAAAAGAACTTAGCTACCGAAATCACACATGAAAATTTATCAAACCAACGAAACATCAGATCTCCTAATTTAGGTGCAGCATAATTCTCAAGAAGGGAGAATCTAATAACGACTTAAACAATTTGATTAAATGTAACACATGAGAACTTATAATGATCATTAGCACTCCCACTAATTTCAATATCAGAACTATTTGCAGGTTTGCATTAATACTGGATATGCAGAAATACAGACGAACAAATGTGAAATAGACCAGTTAACCAAGGCATTATAGGATTTTGGGTTAGGGATGGCTAGAGTCTATTGATGTAGAATAGGGAATGGGGGAGGGAAAGAGCAATAAGTAGAAATTCAGCATTTCATGTATAAGACAGCAAAAATAATACATAAATGCTATACTCCCCAAAAGGCCTGCGCAAGATCTCATGCTATATAAGCACTTGATTAAGTAGATCTATTAAAACTCATCCCAAGTAAAAGTAAATGGCACTCTCCCAAACATAATTTATCCACCCATAAAATGGGATCCAAATGATTTTTTATGCAGATTTTTTTTGAGGTGAAGCATCACTAGAAATAATAATAATTAAACTTAAGAATAAGTTGCAGCTTGTGATAGTTAAATAATCTTATTCTTGAAGAAATAGTTAAATCGTCGGTGAGAAAGCTATTATTTATTAGTCTACCATGCAACCTTTCTTTAGAAAATAGTTAAAAAAAAAGGTCACCTCCATGATTTAAGCTCTGGCATGCACATCATTTTCAGATTCTACGAGAAATCAGTTAACCTCTTATAGCATTGCTTTATTTGATAAGCAACATGTCTTACACCGACTTAAACCCATGGATTTGTTGGCCTAACGGTCCACGCATTACAAAACTAGGCTTAAATGCTTCAACAGTAACTCAATATCAAATTCAAATGTTCTTACACTATAATCTATGTACAAAATAGACGTCTCCTTCTAATTAGCATATGGTCAATTGGGCTTTTGCTGGACAATTTGACTTGAGTAGTGACATGTATTGCCCCAATATCCTCATCATTTTGATAAATATACTTTTCAAAAGAAATCCGTACAGGTAGGACGTCTTATTGTTCGAAACTAGAAACTTCCACGTAAAGGAAGCAAATACCTGAATATCACGAATAAGAAGAAGTGTTGCAAGGGACCTTGAATCAGAATGAACAACGGAATCCTCAACAGACTCATCTGCAAGAATTAAAATCTGTTCCAGAAATTTAGTACCTAACCATTTCGAAAAAAGAAAAAAAACGATGTATGCAACAATGCAATTGGGTTCTCAAGGAAAAATCCCTGAGTGCTTGATCTTATTATTTGATATTGGGAATTTATGTAGAACTCCATAAGTTTTGTCTTGCATGAAAAAGGGCAATAGGTTTAAAACCTTTTATACAAGGATATAAACTTACCCTATTATGAAAACAATAAGAACTAGTCAAGACAAATGCAGAGCGTTTGTTATAAAACCTAGTATTAATATATACCAATGTTTCGTATTGAACTAAAGAAATAATACTAAGCCACTAAGGTTTTATAACAAACTCTAGCAGCAACTATAAGGTTTCCAGAAATCCAAGCACATAATGCAAAGATAGTAATCCTTTAATCAATGTTTATTAAATTTTAAAATTAATCTCCTTTATAAAGTTATAAGACAATTATTCTTCTCCACAAACTGATCATGTTATAGAGAACTAAGAGAACTTATGTAAAAATTTCTCATTGAGATTTAACATTTAAAGGTAATTTTAAAATCATTAATAACTCCAACTACCTATAATCCAAAATATTAGTCATTAGCAACCCAAGAAGTAAAATACGATCTGCACACTTGCATGTGCAGCAAGAAAAAAAATAATTAGATAATAAGTGTAGTAGCATGTATCCAAGAGAAATAACTTAGTATTTCTTACAAAATAATGCCACATCAAAAAATCCACTTATGGGGCAACAACAAGTATGCAATAAGTGACCACAGCCCTGTGGCAGAGATAGCTAGGTTTGCTCATAATTAGTGAACTATGAAACACAAAAGCCAACATGACAGATAGATCTCGTAAAAATTTCTGACATACAAAATGAGGGACATATGATTGTTTTGAACAAATCATATAAATAGGCCATTAAGCTTCATTTCATTTATATAATGAAATTTTATTTTCTAGCTTGATGATTTGATGACAATTATCATAACTATTACATTGAAAATTTTACATCTTTCATTGTTCATACTGCATTACCCAGTGCCTTAATGTTTATTATTGAATAAATAGGAGTTATTTATTAAGTTTAAAATATCAAGCTATTCATTCTAAGACTTTTCTTATAAGAAATTTTGTCAGGTTTCTTGGTGGACCGTCATTACAAAAACAGTGTTCTCCATAGTAGTTTTTGTAATAGATGTTGAGTTAACGGTGTAATTCAGGCATAAATTTTGTTGAATTTAGATATTGCTTATGTAGATCTAATGGAGAATTTTTCTATCCTCAAAGAATTTGAAAATTTTATGATCGAATATGGCATAACAAAAAATTATAGTATCTTGAAGGATAAAAATATTATTTTGTTATGAACTCAAAAAAAAATTGCATTTTTTTTTCCAAGATATTTTCCCTTTTACAATATTTATAATTGAATATGGTTTATTTTTTTATTCTGGGTGTACATTCCCCATAAGGGCAAGATACTATGATTAATCACATCCCAAGAAGTTTTGGCCCTTTTGAATAAAATGGTGCTTCATATTTTTTATTAAATTATTGACTTATATTTTTATATAATTTTAAGAATTTCATTTCAATAGTCTTTGAAATTTTAAAGATAATTTGATCAACTTATAATTGAATTTGAACACGAGTTAATAGAGGAAATATAAAAATACATGATTCTAAAAAACTTAGGTACATATAAAATTATCTTATGTTTTGCTTTATATTTTGAGATTGAATTTATGTTAAAGTCAGGGGGCGGATTCAAGGTGGGGCCAGCGGGGACACATGACATGTGACCCCCCCCCCGCGGTCCCCCAAAAAAATGGCGTTTAATTGAGGATTTAAAATAAAGAAAAAAATAGTTTGGATATATGGGGTAGGAAATCATAGGTATTTCATGCCTTGCATTAAAACTATAATACCATTATGGCCACCAGTCAATAAAACACACTATGTTGAAGCCTACCTATAGATCTAGCAATCCAACAATAGCAAGATGATGAACCAAGCAATATCCATGGCATCGCATACCAACCTATAAAAAAATATACAAAAGTGTAGCAAATCCTAGTAGATGGTAACTGTGAGCTTCTTTCACTTTATCTATATTAATTTCAAAATTAAATCAATCCAGTTATTAGTATCATACATTTTATAAACAAATAAATGTTATAGAAGTTGATCGTAAATGCAAAAAACCTGAATAATAGATTTGTTTTTTTAATTTTAATATATCATAATCGGTATTTATTTGATTTATAAATGATTTACAAATTTTGACATATTAACTATGTTGGTCCAAGCTCGGATGAAAAAATTGAGAAAATATTTATCAAAATAAATTTAGGCCGCCACTGAAAAAAATTTCTAGCTCCGCCACTAGTTAAAGTTAATCATTTCATCTAAAAAATTGAGGTTCATATTCCAAAACAAAAGACTGGATAAATGCCAAGAAATATGATGATATATGACATAATTGAAAAGAATATCAGCCTCATACCATAATTCTAACGTCAGAATCACTTATAGATAGTAACTTAAACATAAATCTATCGACATGTATAGGAATTACAAACTTGCAACCTCGCCAAAGGTTAAACAGCACAACCTCTGATCTTATTACAATCCTATCTGAAATGGGCGGCCAGTTAAACTTGCCTAAGCACTTTTAAAATCATACAGTACTTATCTCAATACATATGCTAGATGGGCTAAGTTGTTTTAATTTTAAAAAAGAGGACTTATAACTTATTCAATTAAACTAAGATGTCTAACAATAAGAGTTATATGTACCGACTCACAATACAATTTTATTTGTTATACAATCCTTAAGGTCACAGTTGTTTTTATATTTAACTCATAACGTTATACATATAATGTTCATTAGTGAAATACATAGATTTGATGTTGATTGAGAAGCACAACCTTATGGATAATCAATCAATCAAATATTGAATTATGTATTAAGATCCATAAAGAGGCTTTGCATTTTATTCAAGTTTTAGCTTATTTTTGAATAAGTTATGCAAGTTTATTTGAAAAATATTATCCTACAATTGATTTTAATATTACTTATATTTTAATACGTGAAAACCTAATTTTCTAGGAGCCTTCCACACAAGATACCAAACCACCCTCAAATAAAGAATCCGAATAAGACTAGGAAAAAAATTTGTATTTTCTATTGTGCACTCAAAGTAAACAAACAATCAATCTCAAAATAATAGTCTTTTTTACAACCAGCCAAAAAAAATGAAAGTATGTAATACACAATCAAATATTCTAATTCATATGTAATCTTAAGAAGTTATGTAGGCTTGCGGGATACATTGAAAGGAAAGATGAACTTGAAGGATGAAACCCAAAGTGAAACTTTGGATGCATCATAAGTCAAATCTTGAAGATCCACTTGCGAAGTCTATAAATTAAGTGGATTGTATAAGGCAGGCAGCTTAGTTGCCTTTTTTCTAGTTGTAAAAAATACTATTATTTTGTGATTGAATGTTTGTTTACTTTGAGTGCACATTCGAAATACATTTTTTTTTCCTATGTTTCTTCTGATTCTTTATTTGAGGGTGGTTTGGATATCTTGTGTAGAAGGCTCCTAGGAAATTAAGTTTTCTACCTATTATACTGCACCTAAATTAGGAGATATGATGTTTCGTTTGTTTGATAAATTTTCATGTGTGATTTCGGTAGCTAAGTTCTATTGGTCTCAACTTGTAGGCACTCAGTGGGTAAAATAACTAATAATAATGAAAATTAGAAAGAGGAAATAATATTGCCATATATTTTTGGTCTCCCACAAGGGATCTTCCCGACTGTTTATAGGTTCTTATACTTTTTATTTTAGTCAAAGCACCTTCCCTCTAAAGAAGAAAAACGAACTATTCTACGGTATTCTTCCTTTGGGTTCATCATTCCTTTCAACGTATCCCGCAAGCCTACATAACTTCTTAAGATTACATATAACTATAATATTTGAATGTCTTTTTCTATTTTTTTATTTATAAGAAAGGAAAAGACCCTCTTGTAAATAAAAAATTAGAAAGTATGTAAATAATCCATTAAACAATCATTTCACACCAAACATTAGAATCGCATATGCAGAAAAAGAAATCTTGATTCTATGATGCCTATGGTTTGCGCATCAAATATGTGATGGCTCGTGCTATTATTCATTATGGTGTTCTATTGTGAAATATGAAGCGATATAATTTTAATACAGCAATGGTTTCACTATAAATTATTCGTGATCTAAAGCTTTCATTTGCATTTTAAAGGGGTTTCTAATTTTTAAAGGTGTTATGAAAATTTCATGGAATTACCACTACTTATTTTAAGGCAAGCTTGTCATTCACATGTCCTAAGATCTAATGGCATCGACATTCCACTTTTTAAGGTGGAATGGCACATCATTACATAAAAAAAATATATATATTTTTATGAATTTTAATGATTCTCTTACTATTTGGTTATGAAGAAGAGATGTTTGTGTAATTTAATTTATGTAAATTTGTCTTAAGATTTTTACTTAAGAGTGAAATTCAACTAATTATGCTAGATGAATTTTAGAGCAGAGGCACTTAAAAGAAACTTGAATGTTTGAATTTTAATTTTAAAAAGAGAATAGATCACTAATTTTGATTAATTTTAAAAAGAGAATAAAATCACTCATTTTGACTAAGTGATGAACATATAGAGTTTGAGTCTGGATAGAAAACTCAAACTACTAAAATCTAAATTGGGTCAAATAAGTTTGGTGTTTGCCATGACAGATGTTTTGAAAATCAAAGCACCCAACATCACCTTCTTCTTTAGCGCGCAGAAACAAAACCATCACTTAGTAATGATAAGTTTTTTGTACTTAACATTTGAAAATAAACTTAATCAAAGTCATTTTTTAGTCCTGAAAAGAACTTCACCCTTTCTCTTTTTATAAATTGATTAAGAATTATTGAATTATCACAACATGTCACCTTGAGATCTTAGTAATAATCCAATTCAAGTCAATAAACCTACATTGCATTAATGTACTCAATAATAGAAAAGTTACCTTGCTTGGTTGTTAAAATCTTAGTTTTGACCTCCTAGGTGAGGGCAGCATCACTCACTTTTGAGTACATTTGTTTGCAATAGAGAGGAATATAAATGATCCATTGATTTCAAGTATCATGATATTTCACAACCATGTCATCATCATGGAATCCACTTCATCCCAAAGTACAAATTTTGAGTCTTTTGAGCCTGTAGGAGGATTCATGAGAAGATGGAACTTTACTTTTTTTTTCAAAAAGGTCTTCACAATTTAAAATCATTTTAGATAATTTCTCTCGTTCATATGATATGAGACTTTTATCCCTTGGAGTTCTCCTTTAGTTTGATTTTCACCACTCAATAATGGTTGACTCCTTTGAAGTAAAATCAAAGAAAATAGTTATAATGATGAGAAGGAAGAATCTTGACATGAAGCAATAAAAAAAAAGCACTGGATGGAAGAAACTCTGACTAGCTCTGATATGATGTATAAAAGTAGAAAAACCTACTTTAAATTTTATTGCTTGATTCTATAGAAAGTGTGAAAGTATTAGTAGACTTCTAGAAAAAAAATATAGAAATAAATCAAAGCTATTTAGAATTAGAATAAAAGAAAAATGTCCTTAAAAGAGGTCAGTAGCTATAATAGGAAAATGAAACACAAGGATTGCATCTAAGGATCATAAGAGGATTGATCCAATGGTTAGAACTATTAATACGTATGCTCAAAAATTCCTATCAATATTGGTTGACTTGAGGGTCCCACACTCCTTCAACAATTTATCTACTAAAATATCATCTATGGCTTTATTGTTATGGTTACTATTATTTTAGGATTTGTGCTAAATGTGATCACTTGGTAGATTCTCGTTGATTATCAGGATTGAAGAATGCCACCTGATTTGGATATTTTTTGGTAGTTGAAGTGGAATTCTATGACTACAAATAATGATTACATTAAGTAAATAAAATGGGAGGAGTTTCCAATAAGAATTTCTTGGGATTTTGCATCCCATGATGCAAGTTGTGACTAACAATCTCTAGGGAAAGCTATCTCATTATATTAGTTTGAGTTTTGGCTTTCTAATTTGGGGAGTAATTTCCTGGATTTCTTATTGTGGTATGATTTTTAATCAACTTAATATTTTGTTGTCCTAAATTTCTATTTGGTGATAGTAAATTATCCTTCAGTCTGAATTTTTAGTACATACTAACTTTCATCAATAAGGGCAAATATTATTTAAATTGTCAATGAAATATGAATTTTGATTCCACTTCCGTGATTTTCATGAATTTCATCATATTATCACATTAGGAAATTTTTAAACTTAAGAAGTCCAATGTCAGTTGTATTACAAGAAGGCAAGCACTGATCCAAGCAAATGCACTTGATATGAAAAAAAAGAAAAGATAAGGATGCGCTAGCTATATATGGCATAGGTCTAATAGAAGGTAAATACTCACAGAGTCAAATGTTTCCAAAGGCAGGCTTTCCAGATGTCTACGGATAACAGCATTTCCCTCTTTATGAACTAATGTAATGTTTGAGAGCCCTGAAATATCAAGCCCACCATCCGTCAACTTCCTCTTTCTTTCCAATATCGGAACGTCATTGAACATCCATAATTCAGAGCCTGGTGGAAGAAATGCCTCCAACACCTAATCATTCAAACCAAGCATGACAATCATGATGAATGGCAGAGCGCTTGTTGTAGTTACAAATGGATCATAATGTCCCCGAACTGACAAATGAAATAATAGTATAAAAGATAGACGAATGATAGCCCAATGGAATAGGATAAGGGCCAATATGTTGGCATAAACCACAAAAAGCAGATTAAATGTAGCATATATCTAATCCTGAAGCATGGACTAAATAATAGAACTATGTTAATGTATTACCATAATCATATCATCAATGTCACGTCGCCAACCACAGAATAATATCTTTTCTGGATATTTGGGAGGACTAAATACATGTGGCAAGAAACCAGGTTGCACCTGAAAAAGGTAGAATATTTTTTAAAAAAATGATAGGAGTACTCACCCAAATGCATGAGGTGCCTGCCAATATAGAATTTAAAGAGGACTTGTAAGCATCCACTATCAAAATAGATAATGTGATTAAGACCATTCCACGACCACTAGTGTTGCACTAGTATGACTACATTTATCTAAGATAAATAATTTCTAGTTAAAAACTTAATTAGTATTATAAAAAATATTAAGGCGCAGATTGAAAGTCAGAACTTGGAGTGCAACAAAATCTAAAAATTAATTAAAAATCTCAACTGTCAGATGCAGACAATGTCCTAATATGCTCTCAGAAGTTTCTATTCTAATGAATGAACAATCAATTAAAAGAAAACTCAATTTAGTGGCAGAGATAGAAAGTAAATTGAATCTTAGACACATTCAAATTTTCTCCAAACAAGTAGAAAATAGAATGGATTGATGGGTAGTTTTTCTATGTTAAACAAAGTGTAGAAGATGCATCAATTAGTAGACATAATGATTAATGAATGTGAAAGGAATAAATAGAAAATTATTGGTATGTAAAAGAAAATACGAGTAAAGGTTGTAAAAAAAAAAAAGATGGATCCATGCTTTAAAATTTGCAGAACACGAAAGTTTGGTTAATCAATAGACCAAAAGGGATCTATAATAAGTAGATACAGAAGAATAGGTAAATAATGTACAAGCAGTAAGACTAAAGCGCTTGATGGTTAAATAAACACAAACGGTTATGGTTCCTTAGGATAAGAACCTGCAGCCAAAAGGAACATTTACATGTAACAGCTAAAGCCAGCTACATTTGCCGATTCAAGTGTTGGACCACTAAGAAGGTTTGATGGTTAAGTATGAAGAAATTAGTTGCTAAGAATATGTGAAAACTATAATAAAACTGCATGAGCAAGGGAAAGTTTGGGTGAAATTTATAGCACTTAGAAGAGAAAGCACTAAAAAGCACTGGGAAAGAATTAATGTGAAAGGGATACACCTAGGAATGAGTGGACAAAAAAAGCAAACAAGATATAAGTTTCACAAAAAAATAGCTAAATTAAACTATGAAAACAAATCCAAGAGGAATGAATAGAAAAGAAAGTTTCATATGCTTAAATCTTAATCTATAAAGATCTGGATGAAACAAATGACAATGGCAATATACAAGTGGAGTATCTCCATTCTCCATCATACTGACACTCCATTATCATCATCCTTCATATCATCATTTGCATTCACCCAACTATTCGGGTTGGTCTTTATAAATCCTCTTCAATTTATTTACATGGAGCACTGTATGAACCGTTAACTCGAGTTTGTACTGGTCTTTTTTAAAACTTCTAGTTAGCTTAGCATTTCCTTTCATAATCTTGACACATTAATTCTATCTATCCATCATATTGATGCATCATTTAACATTTCAGGCAAATAGACTACTCACCTGAATATTCCCTAGTTTCGCCACAAATCTATCTAACTAATTAGAAGAAAAGTTTCGAAAAAGTAAATACAGGTAAAATTTAAAACAATAAATAGAAGCTCAACAAAAGAAAACTGTATAAAAAAAAAAACCATTTGAATCCAAACCTATCATTGGAGCGGGCCAACCAGCCCTTTCAAAGTTAAACCAATATTGAAGTATCTAAACTACAGAACAACTACCAATGCAATAAAGGCAGTTCTACAAAAAGAAAGCTGCATCGAAAGAACCACACTACTTAAGGAGTCATTTAAATCCAAAACAATTCTCTGAGAAGAGCATCAAGCCTCTTCGAAAAGTAAATCAATATTAATTCAGCTTTCTGCAAGCAATGGTTAAATGTATATAAATGAAGCGCCACGCTGCAACTGTCAATTGCGTCGAGGAAACTGTACAATTAATACCCCCAAGCAGTAAAATATGCCAACATGCAAAAGAATGAACGACATAAAGAAGACTTGAAAAAAAAATGGATTATTCACCTCTGGTAAAGGACCTGGTGTATAAGTATCATCGTCCTCGGCAATAACAAGGACTTCATCGCCTTCTTTAAGAACGTAATCATCCTCAGGGTTTATGACAATCTTTCCACCATTTGCAGCAACTTTAACACCGCATGGAACAGCATCAGGGAATGAAATCAGTACATCTTCAAACCGCATGCCATCCAATTGAGGCCACCTTTTGATGTAAAATTCAGCATTCTCAAACCCCAAAATGTCCTCCCATATCTGCAAGAGTCACTGTAATATGATTGCTACAAAATAACAGGAAGGTTCATTTCTTAGAAATGGAAATAAAACAGTAAACTGCATTGGCAAATTTACTAAGAATTCATCTCAAATAAATTAGTAAACGACAAAGTAGCACTACATACCAATCAGTCATCAAAAAATAGAAAATAAAAACAAACATTGAACGGATTGGAATGTAAAATGTAATACAGCTGCTAAGGCTCAAATTTTCAGGCCAAAGTGCCCCACACTGGCACTTATATTCCATTTTTGACGGGGAGAATTAATAAGAATTTTTTCGTTCATTAAATGGTCTTCTTCAAAGTTTTCCCATTTAGTTCAGTCCATAGAACAGCTAGACTCAAAACAAAGGATCAACAATCAAGTATGACCAGAAGTATTAATATGATGGTAGCAGTTAAATATATACACAAGAGGGTAAAATGAACATCAAAGTATTAAAAGTTACACCAGTTCATGAAAGAGCTATAGGATAAAAAACCTTAAAAACTGTCATTAAGTGACTCAACAAACAGACCTACAATGTATAAGAATCATGGCAGCCTAACCTGTGCAAGGCCTGGTTGGAGAGCACACAGTATCATCAAGCGTCCAATCACATCATGAGCAACAACTGTTTCAATAAGTTCTCCTCCAACAAGCTTCACCAAAGGCTCATTATCCAGGTCACTCATCTCTACTACAACGTGACCCCTTAAGCCCTCTTTAACACCAGTAAGGCTCAGAACAACTCGTAGAGCCCGTGCATCACTCTACGAAAGAAAGTGACAGTTTAAATACGAGAAAAGTTCTGACAAGTTTGAAAGATCATATTTTTCTTATCAGTTAAAATCTTAAAGACCTGATCTGCATTTTCATCTGATGCCAAAACAATGATAGCACGTGCCTTGGAAACTGAAACCTGCAGATGTATCAATTTAATCCCACACAACTGAACACAAAAAAAATCTTGTAAAATTAATTACATAATTATAGAAATAATCTTTCACACAAGGATAGGATGTTGCAGAAAATCTTTGAAAATGCCAGTCACTAGGATGTTACTGAACTTTATAAATGCCAGTTAATAGGATGTTGTGGAACATTATAAATGCAAATCACTCATAGGTATACCTTTTTCAAGTCGGCTAGAATTAAAGGACTGCCGCTCCTGCATATGACAGATGTTCCCATGAAGTCAAATTCTAGTTTTGCTATGTCCATCTCCATTTCTTCCTTGTCTCTCTCTGCAAGAACTACTATTATTCCACCACCAATACTCATATTTGCAATTGCTAGCTGTTTAAGGAGAGACCCCTGATACAGAAAAACAATAATATGGCAATTTGATTAATGGCATAGTAAAATATAGCTAATCTAATATTTTAAAGGTCTTAAAAATTAGAACGACAAAAGAGGGAAGTTGAAATAGAAAATTTTTTTATTGAATTTCATTACCGTGTTTTGTGTAAAAAAGAAAAGAAAAAAACTCTACGTAAATAGATGAAGAAACAACTATCAAAAAAAAAAAATTCTGCAGAACAATCTTTAATTCTAAAATTCATAATTAACTACACATCCAAAATTAAAAAAAAAAAATACATGAAGGGAATAACTATGATTATTTTTTTCCTTATGAAACCTCCCTAAAAAATGAATGCTACTGTTCACGGATTGCTAGACCTCCATAGATGGAAACTAGATGTTCACATATAATTTTGATTATTGAAGATAGGAAGTTATTGCCCACATATTATTGGATTGTTGTACATGATAAGGTGTAGGTCATGGATTCAAGATTATTTTAACACTACCACTCAAGTTGGGTTATATATGTCAATAATTACCGGATTGCTAATTAGCTCATCAAAACCCCTCTGATAAAGCCTTCGTGAGAGAATCTACAATTTAAGAGTTTGTTGAAACAAAATTTAATTGGCCTAATCCATTTTCTTTTTCTTTTCTTTTTGTTTGAGATGAAATATCAATTTATCTAAATGTGTTTAGTCCTGTCATGCTAGACAGAAAACAGTAATGGCAATTTGGTAGTCATGGCATATTTTAGGGATTTTATATTTTTTCACTTAATAATTTATTTCTGAGAAAAGGACCAAATTGACCCTCAACTCTTTGTGAGGGACCAAAATAGTCCCCAAGTCTTTTGAGGGACCAATTTAGTCCTCAACTCTTTAAAATGTGACATTTTTTATCCAAACATCCAATGTTGGAGTTAGTGGTGTTAACTTTAAGGATATTTTGGTCATTTTTAATAAACATTTATTAAATATATTTTTTGTTAAGTAATTATATTTTTTCTTAAAAATTTTATTAAACATTTCTTTAATAAAAAAATTAATAATAATTCAGTTTTAATTTCAAAATTTTAAATCATATTTTATAAAACATGATATTTATTGATTTAGAGAAATCAAATGCAAATAGATGTTATTTTCAACTCAATCACACATATTTTTATCAATCTTATTTTATAAAATATGACAAAAAAATTTTAATTTTAAGCTTTAAGTTATTATTAATTTTTTTACGAAAGAAACATTTAACAATTTTTTTAAAAATTATAATTATTTGAAAATTATATTTAATCAATTTTTAATTAAAAATAATCAAAATACCCTTACATTTAACACCATAAACTCAAACATTGGATGTTAGGATAAAAAATGTCACATTTTAAAGAGTTGAGGGACCATTAGAAAAAAAAAATGTCTCGTTTTAAAGAGTTGAGGGACAAAATTGTCCCTCAAAAGAGTTGGGGGCCATTTGCTTCCCTCACAAAAAGTTGAGGGACCATTTTGGTCCTTTTCTCATTTTTTTTTCTTTTAACAATCTTTTTAACTACATTAATTTGCACATACTAAATGTCAATATTCTTACTTCTCCATATAATCAAATGTTCCCATAAATAGATACAATAGCCCGATCTGACTCCTTGTTTAAGGTGTCTCCAACCAATCAATCAATCAACAACAACAACAACAAACCTTTATCTCACTACATGTCGTCGGCTACATGAATCATTTTTCCCCATTTTTTTATGTTAAGAGACAAATTCTCATTTAAATCTAATTGAAAAAGGTCATTTATAATGCTTTCCAACCAAGACTTTTTAGGTCCACCTCTATCTTTCTTAATATAGGTCAAATCTAATACTTCTACTCTCCTAACCAGGTCATCATAAGGACAACATTTTATGCGATCAAACCATCTAAGATGACTCTCTCCAATCTTATCTGCCACTGGAGTTACTCTAACAATATCACGTATATATTTGTTTCGCATTCTATCTCTAAGAGTAAAGCCATTCATCCACTTGATCATCCTTATCTCTGCAATACTTAACTTAATTTTATGTTTCTCTTTTAATGGCCAACATTCTACGTCATAAAATATTGCAAGTCTCACCACCATCTAATAGAATTTTCCCTTAAGTTTGAGTTGTACTTTTTTGTCACACAATAGACCTAATGCATTCCTCCCACTTCAAACATCCAACATGAATTCTACTAATAATATCCCCATCTATTTCACTATCACTTCGAACAATAGACCCGAGATATCCAAAACGTGTACTCTTTTTAATGACTTGATCGCCCAAAATCACAATACCCCTACTAGATCTATTACTAACTACATTATACTCAATGCATTTGGTTTTAGATCTACTCAAATGAAAACTTTTAGACTATAAGGTTGACCTCCATAATTTTCCTTCAACTCCCTCTCTAATCCTATCAACAAAAGAATATCATTAGCAAAAAGCATACACCAGGGTGCATCTTCTTGCAATTGTCTAGTAAGAATATTCATGACTAGAGCAAAAATATATGGGCTTAAAACTAATCATTGATGTAATCCAACTGAAATCGAAAAATACTTGGTCAAACCCCATTGTGTTTGAACACCAGTAACAGCTCTTGCATACATATCTTTAAGGACTTGAATATAAGCATTATCAACTCCTTTCTATTCTTGAATTCTTCATAGCACTTCTCTTGAAACTTTATCATATACTTTATCTAAATTAATAAACATCATATTTAGATCCTCCTTATTCTCTCTATATTTCTTCATTAAATCTCTCAATAAATGTATAGTTTCCATATTAGACATACCCGGCATAAATCCAAATTGATTTTGAGAAATATTAGTATCATGTCGTAACATATGCTTAATAACTCGCTCCCATAGTTTTGATGTATGACACGTTAACTTAATTCTTCTATAATTCGCACAACGAAAATTTTGATTTTCTTGTTGGTTGACTTTTCATACTGCACGCCTTTTCCTAATCATATTAAGGTACCTAAATATGCAATTGACAACTTTCATCTTCAATGGGGTTTTTCATGTGTTGGCTTACAAAACTATTAGGAAACTCAAAATTAGGATAGATGAGAGAGATAGATGCGTTTGATAACACGGCGTTAGGGATGACACGGCGTTAGGGGTGCAAACGAGTCAAGTCGAGTTCAAGTCAGAGGGTGTTCGATCCGAACTCGGTTTTCAAATACCGAACTCGAGCTCGACTCGTGACAGTGTAATGAGTTAATCGAGCCACTTGACGAGCCGCTCTATTTTCCAATTTTCATTTGGGCTTCCTAGTTTCCCGCTTGGTTTACCGCCAAATTTTTGTTTTTCCGCCAAGTTATGATGGTTACCGCTTTGGGAAAGATGCAAATATACTCATATAATAAATGCTGCTGTTTTGGGAGTCCACATGAGATCTTAGCATTAGAAAATGGCAAAGCATACTTAAAGTATTGGCGCTAATAACATGACAGAAATTATAAAATAGTACACCTTTATTCAATTAATCCTAATGCTACTACAAACATGCCTACATACAGGAAAGCGAAAAAGTGCAACAAGGAAAATGATATCAAGGAAAATATCCTCCACGATCATAATATATTATAATAAATACAATAAATTCCTAATAAATGTTAAGCATATGTAATAATATTAATATAGTAATATATTAATTCTATAATGGCATAATATGAAAAAAATGAAAAATAGGATTAAAAATAACTTATAAAAGCAACAAATTGTTAGTGTTTACATATAGTTGCCATGTTGGTCCAAGATTGCTATATGGAAGAATACCAGAACTCCAGAAGTAATATAGGGTCATTTCTTCATCATCATTAGCGTATCCCAAACAATTGGGGTTGGATTTATGGAATAACAAAGGCTCATTTGCAGACTGAAAATTTTAAGTTTTTTGTTTTATAATTTCCAAATGAAAATGGATTTTCAAATTGTGCTTAGATGTACACTAGATTTTGCGTAATATGCAAGTTAATAAAACTCCCAAACCATTAGAGAATATTTTATATATAATCTCTTTTTCTTTTGAAAAATATAATAGTCTTAAAAAAGTACAAATCCATGATAAAAGGATATGTCATAATTTGGTATAATATGGGAAAAATAAAGTTGTCCTAATGACTTAAGAAACTTGAGAGTCTTCGACTTGGCAGAAGGGCAATATAAAGCAGATAAAAAGTTTGAAGTGATCTTATACTCTAATAACAGAATGCAAAAAAAAAAAACACTAGTTTCTTTACAAAAAAAAATGTTTTGGGTTAATGAGATCATTAAAAGAGAATTACACAATGAAGTTCTTTCTGGTTCATGGTTTTGAAAACTGTAGAGTGACTAACTATTAGCATCCAAGCTGAATGATAGCCAAGGTTAGACAAGTTCCTAAGTTCAACCAATAGCATTTAAGTAGAAATTGTTACAATTTGTGGATTACAAGTTTGCAGAAGACCATGCTATCAATTAAATGGAAGATAATATGATAACATGAACTAATAATTGAAATGTTAGCTTACAGATTCAGCTATCCATGATTAATCATGACTAAAAGAAAATAGAAGTGATCCTATGCAGCGAGATTCTGCTAATCCAACGTAATATAAATATGCACAATCTTGTTAGAAGACTTTTCTTTTTAAAGGCAAACAAAGTATTAGAGAAATGAAAATTTTATAATAAAAGAAAAATAGAATCATAAAGTCAAGCAGAATGATTCATGGATCCAATTAATATGAAGTATATGCTACATATTTATATTGGCAAAAAGTATGACTAAAGCTACTTGCCACAAATCCAATGCAAGCAAGGCAATGGCAATATAGAATTCAGAACTCCAATTAATCATGGTAGCACAACTTGAGAGTGTGGATAATGTATATCACCGAAAAGTAAAATCTTAAGTAAGATTACCAATTTGTCACTCCATCCAAGGATTAGAATGTGATTTTTCTCAATGACTTCACTCTTTCCCTTCCTCCAAGAATCAACCTTCTCTGAAATTGCATCAGACACGAGCCCGAGCATCATGGCAAATATCAACATGCCACCTGAGCTGATCGATACCGAGACTACTCTCGGCCCCAAACCAACCATTTCAGCATGGTTACCAGAATCCGCAACAAAAGTCCAAGAAAGCCAAAGAGCCTCAGAGAGGCTGCTATCACTCACTGCATACAGTGCCAATCCACCAAATCCAATGAGAAGTATAGTAGCAAAAAGCAGTGCCAGAAGCTTAGCATATGGGTACATAGAGAAGAACACATCCACCCTATATGCTATCCTCTTCCTTAAAGGAACTTCCTCCTCATTATTCTTCGAGCCCTTCAAATAAGAGCTTAAGCTGGGTATGTATTCAAGGCATCTGAACAGAAAAAATGGCAACAATAATGATAACATCGCCGTGTATAAAGCAACTGTCCTACTATCAGTTTTACCCAAATAAGAATTAGAAAGCCTATCCTCAGATTGCAAAGTTTGGTCGCCTGCCCATCCCTCGACTCCATTACAGGCCGTACTAATCTTAACAACTTCTTCCTGAACAAGGTTAGTAATCAACACATCAGATTCATTTAAGCCAAAAACAACTTTAGTATAATTAACTCCGTACCTCAAGTTTTATAACTCTTATTCGCTGATGAACTGCTACTGAAGAGAAAATTACTGAAGCCATAACTAGCTGCCATAAGAAAATGTAACTGAATTCCCCGAAATTCCCGAAAATGAAATTTTGCTACTAATAAGCAGAAAGCAGTCTCTCACCGTTAAGAGTAAAAAAGAATTGCTTGCTCGATGAGCTCCTCTCGCAACCACAGCTGAGGAACAAGGAGGAACCGTAACTAACTTCTTCTTCTTCTCCTTATCCGGCAACAGCTTCGACGCATCCTTACCGTTTGTCGCATGCTCGGGCTTTGAGATCTGCTTATCAGCTTCTAGACTCCGGCCAGTCACTGGCAACTGCGGCTGTGACAAAAGCTCTGCCTTCGTTGGGTCCGGCTTCGGCCGGGCCCTTGCCGAGGCGCGCGGACGGGAAGGGTACGGCCCGAGGAACGACGGATAGAACCAATCACGATCAAGAACCCCACCGTTAGCCGGCGCATACGAAGGGTCGTCGACCGCAACCATCAGTCGCCGCGCCGGGCCAGCTGGCGGTGGTGGGAGCGGTCCGCTGCTGACCCGCCGCACAGCCGAGAAGAGCGGCCCTTGAAAAACCGGCACGTCCGATGGATCGTCGACTGCAACTGCCAAACGTCGCACTCGGGCCGGCCGCCGGCGGCGGAAGCGGGCCGCTACTCGCCCGCCGGAAGGCGGGGAAAGGCGGGCCCTGAAACGCCGCCGTCGAAGTAGATGATGGAGCGGTCTGTCTGTCCCCAGAAATCGTGAGCGATTTCCTCAGCTGCTGCTGCGTGCAACCGCCGCCAGTGCCAGCAGACGCGGCGGATGATTTCTGATCCGAGTCTGCAGTCGACATCGATGCGAGGAGAAGATCAAACACCTTTCTCTTGCCCGATCCCTGGCTGCTGGGATCTGAGGGCTAGTGAGAGATGGAGGCTGGGAATGCCCTTCCGCTTTACCTTCTTTTTTTAAAGATAGGATTAGAGGATAAATATTGTAATAGTTTTTTTTTGGGGTGTGGTGGAGAAGTGAGGTGTCAGTAAGCAGCGGCACGGCGGGAATGGCAATCGGAACACCGCCGGCGGAACAACATAGAGGGGAGGAGAGGTACATCTGCACGGACGAGACATTGGCCCGCCGCCCGCCTGCGTTGGCCGGGAGCAGGGAGGTTAGCAAACGAAAGATGCAGGCGAAGTATCTGCTGCTGCTAGCGCTGCAGTGTTCTTCCTCCAATCCATCCAAGTTCGCATTGTTTGGATGAAAAAAAAATTGGAGTATTTGCATAAAAATATTAAATATCATAAAAGTATATATATTTATATATAATTTAATTTAATAAATTAATATTATAAATATTTTGTATTGGATTAAATTTTTGAATATTATATAAATTAAAAAAATAATATATATGTTAAATATAAAAATACTTAAAAGTTTTATATTATGTTTATAAATTAAAAAAATAATAATAAATAAATCTAATTCCATTGATGGTGTTTAGTTGCTAAAATATTTATTGGTTGCAATTTAATTTTTTTAATTTTATTATTACTTCTTTTTTTAATAAATTTCATCAACTCAAAAAAGAATTTTAAAATAACTTATAACAAAATTTATATTATAGATATAGATCTAAGTATTAAAATTATTAATTTAAGAACAAATTATTTGTCATCATTTTTAATATATATTATTTAACCTAAATATAATTAAATATATTATTAAATTTAATTATATTTTGATTCATCCAAAATAGAATCGAGTTAACATAATTAAAATTTGGTTCATATAAATTTGATTTGAAAAAATAGTTTGGCAACTGTAAATCAACCTCACCAAATGCTCGTAGGAATGTTTGTTTTGAAAGTATTCTTAATGCATCAAATCAAAGTTGAATATATTATATTTTATTTTCATAGGTTATTTAATTTGTTATAAAATAAGCAAGCTTTTTTTTTTATTTGAGTTGTAAAATAAGCTCATAATGACGGGGATGGTGATCGCAGACTATGCGGGTGAGGTGGATGGCGGGCATGAATAATATGGATAGTAGGGACGCTGGTCATGGACAATGCGGATGATGATGGTGCAAGATCATGGGAGACGACAATGATGTGCAAATTGATTGAGATGTCATGGGTATTAGGGTTTATGTGAGACATAATTGTGCCGCTAAGTTATGGAAACGGGTTGTAGCGATGGTGGCATGGGATCACAACAACAGTGGATCAAGATGAGCATATTTTATACATGTTTTTGTGAGGGTTTGTAGAGTTGGGTGAGGGTCATTGAGGCCGTATGTTTGGAAATTGTCCAATTTGGGCAAATTAAAAATGCATTAAAAATGAATTAGTGCGTGTTTTACAAAATCTTAATCAAAATTGTTTTATATTTATTTTTCACCCAACTAAAATCCTACAAAATTAAAACTCCTATATTTTAAATAGGAATTTGTGACACGGTGATGGGATTTTAACTGTTACATATATAAATAGAAAAAGTTTAGATGTCAAATATATAAATTATAATGTTTTATGTGCTATACATGTAAATCCCAATAAAATTATGCAATGGCTCCTTTTAATTGAGATTTATTTTTAACATGATCATTATCACATTGTGCGATCAACATAAATCAATTTAACAATTTAAAAGAATGTCCTAAGAATTGTGAGTTATGGATAATTGCATTGTATGATTAGTTGGAGCTAATAATTTTTTTTTTATGATTGTATGATGTGATCAGCATCATAAAATATATTTCAAAGTTGTTAAAACTATTTAAGATGACACACTCCACAATGACTAATCTCTAACATAGATTGTACTATATAATATTAATCATGATATATATCATATTACACAATTTTTCAGAAAAAAATTTATAGAATAAAAACAAATTTATTTAACCATCAAATGAAGCACAAAGCCTAATTATCATATCTAAATGATATTGCCAAATACTTGTAGTTATTTATATAATATAAATTAATAAAATTTATGTTTACATAGGTATGAGAAAAAATCAATATTTATTTAATTAGTGTTTACCATTTTAGAATTAGTGGAAATCAGACTCGAATAATGTATAATAAAAAATAATGGACTCACTACACTTAGAGCATATCATTAACCTCAATGCCTTTATATATGTCCTCGAATCATCAAGTATTGTAGAATTTCACACTCCTTTAAGCAATCAATATTCAGTCATGCTTAGTGAATTATCCTAATCATCTTAATGATTGCAATGAATTGATAAACCCTAAAACATGCATTTGACAAATAATTAAATGACACCGCATTTAAAAAATAATTTTGACATTACATTAGATGTGTTATCATCAAATCAAATAATGAGTCACATCTAAGTGTATACCTAACATCCTAAGCTTAACCACTTATTTCTATTAATTTCTTCTCAAGCCTTTATAAAGCATCCATATAACTATCATTACACCACTATTGTTTGATCTTGATCGCCCAATTGTCATCATCTAACCAACTTTGTCTGATCATAGTCACCCAATTTCCATTACCTAAACCAACACCACCCAATTGTCGTCGCCCTATTGTCATCGTCATCCACAAATTCTTCAACAATCTCTATTATACTGCAAAGAAACTAAGCTGATGTTCTCAATTTTATAATCATGTTTCTTCAATTGAGGGGAAGAGCAGACTTGTTACTCACATAGTAGATCATTTCAACTGCACTAGACTCTGATTTCTTTTACCTTTATAAGATTTTCATATAAAAATTTTGACATTTCTTGCAACTTTTTTTTATCAATGTGCATGTTCATAAAAATCAAATATATAAAACTCTTACTCTAATGTCATAAATATTCTAGCACATAATAAAGAGAAAAGTGTAAGAAGCATTCAACAAAAATGAAGCTTTTATGCAATTACCAGCTGCCCAGCTTAATGTTGGCTTTGTGAGCAAGGGGTCTAGAGGATCCATCATAGATCTATGTTACATCACCTCTCTTTCCAAGGTCACAAAGAATCTTATTGTAATTACATACAATATTTGGCCCTAATTACAAAGTAAAGTTAGTAATGATAATCTTCTATCCCTATAAACCATCTTTATTTGTCTAAAGAATCAAAAGTGATTGATTTAATATATTGTCATCACGTCATGATGCTATCTCACCTTTTTGATACTATATCCATTTACAGGCATAATAATACTCAAACCATTTTTAATTGCTGTAATATTTATTCCTTACTATTTACATAGTTTATCTATAATATGAACCCATTTCACGTCGTGTTGCATTCTCACATTCTTGATATTTAGGGGGTTTGCATGCATAATAATACTCAAACCTTTTTGATATGTGTATTTTATATTTAAACCTTACTATTTACATACTTTATCGCTTTATTAATCTATTTCACGTAGGCAACGAGAAAAAGTCAGGCAGGATCTTGTGGTGAGCTCTCAGCGAAGGCCAATGACGTGACAACCACACGTGTGTGCAAAAAGGAATTTGGGATGAGATCAACTTGGGAAAGGTTATTGACAAAACTAGAAAATTCTATAGAGAATGAATAAATTGAGAAAAGTTGCAATGAGATCTAACGGGGAGGCCATTTACGAGAAAGAAGAAAGACAATAGTGCACTTGAACCACCCTCGTCAATGAATAAGAACCTTATTATACTTATTATTATTATTATTATTATTAGTTATTATTATGCATATATGAAACTTCCTCTATTGAATATCAAATAAATTTATTCTATTTTCTTTTACAATTTATCTCCTTAGTTAATATAAATTCTATCATCTTCTCTTATATTATATTGGTGTACCATTTTTCAAACCAATTTTAATTGATCTTTAGATTTTATTACTTATAATTATGCATTTATGAAACTTTCCTTATTGAATATTGAACAATGATATATATTGTGTGCCAGAACATTTTATGGTGATAAAATGAGAAGTTCAACATCTTAGCATTGCATAAAGATCTAATATACATATAAATGAATAGAAGAGTTTGTAAGAAATACAAGAGTTTTTACGCACAATTTCAAAAATATAAAAAAACAAAGGTCTGACATAATCAAAATAATTTCACTTGATATATCATCAAAAAATTTTACCTTGATCGAGCACGAATCTTGAGGCAAAATCAAGTTGGAAACTTCAAAAATTAAATAAGAGACAATCTGAATTCCGATTTCACCAAATTTGTAGTCAAACTGAGCGTCTCGGAAACATGAACCCAACGACACCAAAATCGACCCAATCTGAGCCCAAAAGAGTCCAAATCAAAGACTCGAAGCACTTTTAGAAGGATCAAAACACAATTTGTGTTACCAAACGATCTCCAATCATGACATTCTTGTAGCCGAATCAAGCAGCTTGACGAGACGAATCCAACGAGCCCAAAAATCACCAAATTCTGATATCATTTAGGCAGTCAAAGGTTCATTAAACAATACATGATCGTAGTAATCAAGATCGGTCATCCATTCGAATCACTCCTAGTTTACCCTTGATCTTCCACTAATTTACAAACCATGCCATTCAAGAATTCTATAAATAGAATCTCATTTCCTCTTGAAAAGGGAGAGGAAGCCATGAGAGAAGAAGGAAGACAAGGAAGAAAGCTCCAGCCGCCTAGCTCCTCCTCGACCACCGCCGGAGTTCTGCCGCACCACTGTCGGACCACCAAGGGACGTCAGAGTTCTGCCGCACCACCGCCGAACCACCAAGGGACGCCGGAGTTCTACCGCACCACCGCCAGACCACCAAGGGACGCCGGAGATCTGTCAAATACCCACCAGACCATCAAAGAACGTCGAAGTACCCACTAATGATGAAGTGACACTACCGATCTTCCGCCTAACACCGAAGTGCTGCCGGATCGCCACCTGACATTGGAGGGACGTTGGACTATTGCAAAACTCTTAGTTGATATTTATAATATGGTTGTCTTCAAGGACGAGTCAGACCATTTTACTTTTCTAAAATTCTAGAGGAATCATTTTCAATTGGGCTAGATCCCGTGGTTTTTTTCCTTTCCCGAGTTTTCCACGTATAAAAAATATTGTGTTTTCTGTGTGTGAGCTGGATATTCGTGCAACGCTAAGACGTAGAATTATAATTATATCGCCGCATATATTCTAGCCCACAAAACCACTAATTTTTTTCTCATCAATTACAAATGACGCCCTTTCTCATGGACAGGGAAGGTGTTGATATTATATAGTAGAGAACATATATCAACATGGTGAAAGTCAAATGGGTTCTATGGAGCAAGAGCTATCTTTAAGAAATGATTTTATATTTGCTTGATCATTCACCTTTGAGTAAGGGACGCTAAAGGCCAATAAGTCTAGCATAAATCTTGATATTGATGTCGGGAGTTAATGTTGATGTTGACAATATGTACATGCCCTTTTCCTCAATGTAAAAGCATAGCCAAATTTATAATAAAACTAAAATCTATAGCACTACATTAGATGACCCGTATTATTGCCTCAATAATGGATCACTCTTTTAGCTTTTAAGTGACTAAATGATGTCAGAATTAAATGATTTTGTGCTAGTTGATTTGGAGATCATTTGGCTATTTAATTAGAATCATGATTTTTTTGAATACATTTTAAGTGGTTGATTTGAATTTATTTGGAGTCAGACTAGATCACTTTAGTTTCAATGAGTTCTTCTCATCAAAATATTCTGTTTTACAATAAATTTGTTGAAATTGAGATTCACATGATTCTAAATTTAATTTAAATATGCATCAAGATTCGTTCTGAATAAAATCAATTGTTTGATGACACAGCAATTTTCACTCTTATGAATTAACACCGATGTTTTAAAATATTACTTCTGCAATGGCACTAAGTGCATGGTTTTAAAATTTTAATTACTAGCCGATAAAATTATCATACAAAAGAATTAGACTTCATTTGGGACAACTTTCTTATTGTATTCTTAAGCAACTTTTTAGCATAAAATTTTCAAATTAATTTTTTTTTTTGCAATTAAAAATTACTTTAAAAAGTAATAATAAAATTATTTCAAACAAAGTCTTCGATAACTTTCTTTTTTTATTTCTAAAACATCTTTCTACTAAAAATATTTTTAAAATTAAAATTTTTTTAACTAAAAAAATAATTTAATGGGTTAGATGGAGCAAAAAAAAAAAAATAAATAATAATAAAGCCGTCTAAAAAAAGGATTAGACGGAGCCGAAAAAGTTGACTTGCAAACCTCCAAATAGCTCGAGATTTAATGGGAAAATTTCCCATTTCAACTTTTATATATATATCTGTATTTTTCTTAATTGATACAAATTTTTATCTTAGTTTCTAAATTAATTTTTAAAATATTGATTCTCTGATGAAAAATTTTAAGAAAATATCACATATATTATTATTACAATGAAAAAAAATAAGTTTCTATTTTTTTTTATTGTTCAAATATAGAAGATATTTAAATATGAAATTACATAAGATATTTTATGTGGATACTTTATATTTAATGAAATATAAATCTTTATTTTTATCACATATTTTGCATTTAATTTTTAACTAAATTAAAAATTATTATATCACCAAAGTTTAATCATGTGTGAATTTAATTTAGGATCTCTTTGAAATGGTTGTAACGTTTTATAAAGTCTCAGATGAATTTATTTTGAGAAAAATAACTTTGCTGCTCCAATTATAAAAAACAATTTTCCTCCACAAGATTATTTGAAAAACAATGCCAAAGACTTGGCGATGACTTTCCCAAGTCTTTTCTCGAGCTTTAATTCTGTTGGTAAATTTCCCTTTCCGCGGGAAGGAAAAGCTCGAGAAAATCTCGAGGAAAGACTTGGCGATGACTTCGGCAAAAAAAGAATCTATAAAAGATAAATCAATGGGTTCGCCATCAACAAGTGGAGCAGAAAGCAGGCGTTCGCATAAATCCATGGGTTCGAATAGGAAATCCTCTGACGAAAACGGCGACGGGGAAGCATCGCCGACGCGAGCCGGCGGATCAAAGCGGTGCTGCTGCGATCGGCATGACCAGTGAGTTCTTGCGGTTCAATAAGTCTCTTCACTGATCGTTTCTTCTTCTCAGCTTCTCCTTCTCTTTGATGTTTGCAGGGGATACACGCTGGACGAATTCATGAAGAAGCAGAAGCCGTACCCTCGTGATCTCCAAGTGGTATTCAATGATGATTTAATTTTTATGAAGTTGTTTAGGATTGCAAGCTGAGAGTTATGAAATGAGCTTCTTGATCACTTGTCGTAGGATCTTTAGCTTCTAGTTCAAGGCAACCAGCCAACTCTGATTAATCCTCCTTACAACTTCTTCTTTTATCATCTTATCAGGTTCAAAAATTATGTCAAAGGATTGGCATCAATGTTCCTCAATTTTCTTCCAGGTAAAATTGTTACCATTTGTGTGATTTGTCGGGGCACATTGCAACTGAGCTTTGTACCTTTTTTTCTTTTGTTTGAATGTTTTTGTTGCATATCTTAATACTGATCGAAGTTTTGTTGCTCTGTATTCCTATTGCAGAGAGTGCAAATATCGATTTCGGTTTAATAAATTGCCGGACAAACTTTATACAGACAAAAACTTCATAGAAGATGATATTAAGATTGAAATAGTTTTGGTAGATGCTTCAAACAATGTCATCAGCTCTGGTCCCATGGCGACAGCTGAGATTGAAATTGTTGTCCTTAATGGAGATATTCATGGCGATGAAAATGGTGAATGGACCGAGGAAGAGTTTAAGAAATATGTATTAGAGCCAAGAAAGGGTAAAGGACCATTGTTGATAGGAAACTTGCCCACTAGGCTTTGTGATGGAATCGGAAGTATATCAGATGCCCAATTTACTGATAACTCTAGTTGGACTAAGTCTAAAACGTTCAGATTGGGTGTAAGAGGCATGGCTAAAGAAGTTCAAGAAGGAATAAGCAAGGATTTTAGAGTACTAGATCAGCATATGAAACGTAAGTATTTATTTTTTGATTCCAGAATTACTCATTTTAAAGAGTTACTCACATGATCACATCACAATTGCTCTTGCCACTTGGTAGAGCTACTGCACCTAATTTGGAAATATATAAGATATGTTAAAGTAATGAATATCATGGAGTATGATTGATGAAGGCTTCATTTGAGATGACTTTCTTTCTGCTTCCTAAAGCAGCTTTTTACTAGAAAATTAAAAATTTTTGTACTAGAAAGCTGCTTTAAGAAACAAAAGAAAGCCGTCCCAAACAAAGCCAAAGTAAGGAGAGTCTCCAGTAAAATCCATATGTTTTCTTTGTTGTGAAAAGCTATTACGTTCTTCAGAGCATTGACAACTTCTCTTTGAAATGATATCATGAGATTCAACCTTAGAATTAAACCCCCATTGATGTTCAAATTTATGATACAGAGCCACTACCTTTTAGTTTCTATGCGCATTTTTTTTTAATCAACGTACTGGCTGATCTATTCTTCTATATGCTGCCTACTTTAACGTGAAAATGTCAACTTAAACTCTGTAAGGATTCTTCAATAGATTTTCCATTCTTTTAATATCATTTGTTAAATATCATGAATTGAATATGCTTGAGAGGCATACTTTTATATTTGGAAATTGGTTCCATAGCTTTAATTAATCATCAATTAAATGTTTGATTGATTCTTCATCTTTTGATTTAAATTAGTTCTGATTGAGTTTAAAAATTATTTGAATAATGCTTTGCTTTGAAATGGATTTGTCATTGTCAATTTATTTCTTGTTTGCTGCTTTTAGCTAAATATTATTGATTTTTCTTAGTTGAAATATAAAGAGTTATACATTAACATCTTCACTTAAAACAACTTTCATACTGATTCTTAAAACAACTTACTAGTAACTAGTACAAAAATTTAATTTTTTGTACTAAAAAGTTGCTTTAAGAAGTAGTAAAAAAACGTCGTTTGGGATAACTTTCTTATTGTTTTATGAAGTACTAAAAAGCTGTTTTAGAAATCAATTAGAAAGTTGTCCTAAACGAAGACCAAGTTTCTTGAAGAAGATTAACTCAAGTTATTGATGGATAACAACTCTTCAATACTATTAATAACAATTTAGCTGAATTTTTTTCCTTTATACATCTTCAAATACCAAATTTAGTAACTGAATTTCTTCGTGAAAGCTTAGATGCTTGATTTCCTTAAAATGCACCTTCTTAGACTTTAATATATAACATATATTCAACTCATAATATTGAAAGATTCAAAATGGAAGTACTTCAAAATACAGCAGTGTAATTTTAAATGTAGTTTCTACAAATTTTTAATTACCATTTTGTTTTCTCGAGTCTAGGGTGCCAAAAGGATCGTCCTCCATCGATGAATGATAAAGTATACTGTTTAAAGGGGATTTTCGAAAATGGCCCATTCCACAAGAAGCTTGTAGAATGTAATATCAACACTGTGCGGGACTTCTTATGTTATTGTAGCGAAAACCGTCCAGAAACGCTACGTGATGTAAGATTATCATCAAATGCACAATAAAATGATACTTTGCCATATTATAATGATCTATGACCTCTTAACATTTTGATTATCTCGTCAGATAATTGGAATGACAGAAGGAAAATGGAGAATAACCTATGGTCATGCCTCAAAGCCTAGGGAATGTCTTGATAATCTACTCGATGACTGTCTGGTTAACCCTCCTGCACCTAACCGGGTTTGTAATTTTAAATGTAGTTTCTACAAATTTTTAATTCCACTAACTTTTTTCTCATCAATTACAAATGACACCCTTTCTCATTGACGGGGAAGGTGTTGATATTATATAGTATAGAACATATATCAACATGGTGAAAGTAAGATGAGTTCTATGGAGCAAGAGCTATCTTTTAAGAAATGATTTTCTATTTGCTTGATCATTCTCTTTTGAGCAAGGGTTGCTAAAGGCCAGTAAGTCTAGCATAAATCTTGATATTGATGTCGGGAGTTTATGTTGATGTTGACAATATGTATACATGCCCTCTTCCTCAATGAGAAAGCATAGCCAAATTTATATGTTTTTAAGAATGGCATGTCTATAATAAAGCTAAAATCCTGAACACTGCATTAGATGACCCGTATTATTGCCTCAATCATGGATCACTCTTTTAGCATTTAAGTGACTAAATGATGTCAGAATTAAATAATTTTGTGTTGGTTGATTTTGAGATCATTTGGCTATTTAATTAGAATCATGAAGTTTTTTAATACATTTCAAGTGGTTGATTTGAATTTATTTGGAGTCAGACTAGATCACTTTAGTTTCGATGAGTTTGTCTCATCAAAACATTCTGTTTTACTATAAATTTGTTGAAATTGAGATTCAAATTATTTTAAATTTAATTTAAATATGCATCAAGTTTCGTTCTAAATAAAATAAATTGTTTGATGACACATCAATTTTCACTCTTATGAATTAACACCTAAGTTTTAAAATATTACTTCAGCAATGGCACTAGCATGGTTTTAAAATTTGAATTGCTAGCCGATTTATTTAAAAATGATCGTACAATAGAATTAGACTTCATTTGGGACAATTTTTTTATTTTATTCTAAAGCAACTTTTTAGCATAAAATTTTTAAATTAAATTTTTTTTGCAATTAAAAGCTACTTAAAAAAATAATAAGAAAATTATTTCAAACAAAGTCTTCCATGACTTTCTTTTTTGATTTCTAAAACATCTTTCTACTAAAAATATTTTTAAAATAAAAATTTTTTTTTACTAAAAAAATAATTTAATGGATTAGAGGGAGCCGAAAAAGTTGACTTCCAAACCTCCAAATAGCCCGAGATTTAATCGGAAAATTTCCCATTTCAACTTTTATATATATCTGCATTTTTTTTAATTGATACAAATTTTTATCTTAGTTTCTAAATTAATTTTTAAAATATTGATTCTTTGATGAAAAATTTAACAAAATATCACATATATTATTATTACAATGAAAAAAAAAAAACAAGTTTGTAGAGTTGGACGAGATTCGTTGAGAACGTATATTTGGAAATTGTCCAATTTGTGCATAATCAAAATGCGCTAAAAATGAATTAGTGCATGTATAACAAAATCTTAAGAAAAATATTTTATATTTATTTTACACTCAACCAAAATCCTACAAAATTAAAACTCCTACATTTCAAATGCAGTAGAGTCTTAATAAACTCAACCAAATATCCCCTTATATATATATATAATCATTTCTCCATTTAAAGATAAATTTGACCAAATGTTACACATTAAATTTATGGGGATTTATACGTACATCACTTAAAAAATTAAGATTTATATATTTAACATCTAAATTTTATTATTTACAACATATATCAATGCATTAATGGAGTTAACATAGCTCATCAAAAACTAGTCGAAGCTTGTTGAGCAAAATTGTTGGGCTCATCAATACGCTCTTCCAATGAGCTCATATGCGACTTTCTCTTCTTCATTGCACTTTGTTGGGCCCCTGGAAGCCTCCTTGAAGAAGCACTTGCATGACTTATTGCTTCCTCCACATGCCACTTAGACCCCATTGATGCCTTTGCCTGAAAGCTTCCTCATAATTTTCTCTCTTCTTTGTTCTTCAAAACTTCTGAAATTTTGATGGGAGCGTAAGAGTCGAATAGCAAATAGAGAGGTAGATGAATATTGAGATGAGAGAGGGAGCATAAGAATGAGAGGCTTAGCATGTATGTGAAGAATGATATGACCAACAATTAAGGGCGGTGGGATTGGTGACACAATGATGAGATTATAAAAAGATGCGTTATTTTTTATTTTATTTTAATATTTTAACAATTATATATGTAATTAGAAAAATTTCGATGTCAAATATATAAATTATAATATTTTAAATGCTATGTATGTAAATCCTAATAAAATAAAATAATATAGCCTTTCTTATACTTCATGAAGTTTAATTTCGAGCATCTTTTTTGTCATTATGAAGATGCCCCCAAAGCAACAATAGGAGTAAGCTTGGCAATTAAGACTAGTTTATAGGCTCTAAGATATTAAACTTATTGTAAAACTAATTTGATTTGAAAAAAATGTATAGACTATTAACTTAGGCGTCGTTTGAGATGGCTTTCTTACTGCTTCTTAAAGCAGCTTTTTAGTACAAAAATTTAAAAAAGTTGTTTTAAGAAATAGTAATTTAGAAGAATATCCTAAGAATTTCGAGTTATGGATAATTGCATTGTATGATTAGTTGGAGCTAATATATTTTCTTACGATTGTAAGATGTGATGCACATCATACAATATATTCTAAAGTTGTTAAAATTATTTTAGGTGACACACTCCGTAATGACTAATCTCTAACATAGATTGTACTATATAATATTAATCATATTATATGATATATATCATACTATATAATCTATATCATATTGTACAATTTTTCAGAAAAATATTAGGGCATAAAAACTACTTTGTATAACCATCAAATGAAGGACAAAGCTTAATTATGATATCTAATGACATTGCCAAATAGTTTTAGTTATTTATATAATATAAATTATTAAATTTTATTTTTACATAATTATGAGAAAAAATTCAATATTTATTTAATTAGTGTTTACCATTCTAGAATTAGTAGAAACCAGATTCAAATAATGTATGATAAAATTAATGGATTCACCACACGTTGGGCATATCATTAACCTCAATCCCTTTATAGATTTCCTCGAATTATCAAGTTTTGTACAATTTCACACTTATGTAAGCAATAAACCTTCAATCATGCTTAGTGAATTATCCTAACCATCTTAATGATTGCAATGAAATGATAAACCCTAAAACATGCATTTGGAAAATAATTAAATGACACCACATTAAATGTGTTATCATCAAATCAAATAATGAGTCACATATAAGTGTATACTTAACATCCTAAGAATAGCCACTTATTGCTATTAATAGCTTCTCAAGCCTTTATAAAGCAACCTTATAACTATCACTACACCATTATTGTTTAACCTTGATCGCCCAATTGTTGTAACCCAATCATAGTTGCCCAATTTCCATTACCTTACCAACACCACCCAATTATCATTGCCCTATTGTCATCATCATCCACTACTTCTCTAACAATCACTACTGTAATGACAACTAAGCTAATATTTTCAATTTATAATCATATTTCTTCAATTGAGGGGAAGAGCGGACTTATTACTTATATAGTGGATCATTTCAACTACACTAGACTCTTATTTCTTTTCCCTTTATAAGATTTTTGATATAAAAAATTTTGACGTTTCTTGCAATTTTCTTTTATCATTGTGCATGTTTATAAAAAGTAAATATATAAAACTCTCACTCTACTGCCATAAATATTCTAGCACATAATAAACAAAAAAGTTAATAAGCATTAAAAAAAAATGAAGCATTTATAGAATTGCCAATTGCCCTACTTAATGTTGGCTCCTTGAGCAAGGTATAGAGGACCCATCATAGATCTATGTTACTTCACCTCTCTTTGCTTCTAAGGTTTCAAAGAATCTTACTATAATTACATACGATATTAGGCCCTAACTATAAAGTAAAGTTAGTAATGATAATCTTCTATCCCTTTGAAACTATTATTTATTGAATGGAAAGAGACTCTTCTAACTTCTTGTCTATAAGAACTATCACATCTTTGGTCTATATCCATATGTAAGGCTTAGTAACAACATCTTCTATTGCTTTGAGGAAGATTCCATTCGATTAATTTAATATAATATGAGCACCACAGTGATATCATGGTTACTCCATTTTCATTATTAATGACTTATTTTTATGGAAGCAAGCGCATATACTCCCTCATTTTCTCACATTGTGTTGCATTCTGACCATATTTAGGGGGAATTATATACATAATACTTCTCAAAAAAAACTTTTTGTTTTACATATTTTATATTTAAATCTTACTATTTATGTCGTTTATCTCTTTGTTAACCCCTTTCACGTAAGTGACGAGAAGAAGCCATGCGGGATCTTGTGGTGAGATCTCGCAAAAGGCCGTTGATGGGACAACCCATGTGTGTGAAGAGAGGAAGTTGAGATGAGAACAACTTGGGAAAGGTTATTGACAAAACTAGAAAATTCTATAAACAATGAATATTGAATAACTTGATAAAAGTTGCAGTAAGATCTAGCATGGAGGCCATTTACAAGAATGACAGCAATGCACTTGAAACCTCATCAACGAATACGAATAACCTTATTTTACTTATTCTTTATATTTTTATTAGTTATGATTATGCATATATGAAACTTCCTCTATTGAAGAATATCAAATAAATTTATTCGATTTTCTTTTATGATTTATCTCCTGAGTCAATATTAGTTCCATCATCATCTCCTATATTATATTGGTGTACCATTTTTCAGACGAATTTTACTTAATCTTTAGGTTTTTATTACTTACAATTATGCATATTTGAAATTTTCCTTATTGAATATTGAATAATGATATATATATATATATATATATATATTGTGTGCCAGAACATTTATGGTGATAAAGTGAGAAGTTCAACATCTTAGCATTGTATAAAGATCTAATATACATATAAATAATAGAAGAGTTGTAAGAAACACAAGAATTTTTACGTACAAGTTCAAAAATATAAAATAACAAAGGTCTTGCATAATGTAAATAATTCCACTAATTTTATTCTCATCAATTACAAATGACGCCCTTTCTCATGGATGGGGAATTGAAGGTGTTGATATTATATAATAGAGAACATATTTCAACATGGTGAAAGTCAAAAGAGTTCTATGGAGCAAGAGCTATCTTTAAGAAATGATTTTATGTTGGTTTGATCGTTCTCCTTTGAGTAAAGGATACTAAAGGCCAATAAGTCTAGCATAAATCTCGATATTGATGTTGTGAGTTAAAGTTGATGTTGACAACATGGTATATATGCCCTCTTGCTCAATGTGAAAGTGCAGTCAAATTTTTATATTTTTAAGAATGGGATACCTATAAATAAAGCTAAAATCTAGAACACTACATTAGATGACCCGTATTATTCCCTCAATATCGGATCACTCTTTTAGCATTTAAGTGTCTAAATGATGTTAGAATTAAATGATTTTGTTGCTGGTAGATTTGGAGTTCATTTGGCTACTTAAATAGTGATCGATTTGGATTTAATTGGATTCAGATTAGATCACTTTAGTTTCAATGAGTTCGTCTCATCAAAATATTATGGTTGACTATAAATTTATTAAAATCGAGATTACATTACTCTAAATTTAATTTTAAAAAATATTAATTTAAATATCATCTTACAACGGAATTAGGTTTTGTTTGGGCCAACTTTATTATTGCTTTTTAAATCAAATTTTTAGTGTAAAATTTTTCGCGTTAAAAAACTATTTTAGAATGTAATAAGAAAATTATTCCAACGGAAGCCTTCGATGACTTTCTTACTGCTTGTTAAAGCATATTTCTAGTAAAAATATTTTTACAACTTGAAATGTTGTAATAAAAGGTTGATTTAAAATACAATAAGAAAATTGTCTAAAAAAGGCCTTAGATGGAGCGAATTATTAAATCCGGTCACCTGACATCCGGACAACCAATCTGGATGTGCCACGTCACCCAAATACATCGGGACCCGGTGTATTTTGCTGATGTGGCATGTCTGGATTGGTGTCCGGAAGAATCCAAACACCGGACGTAATAATTTGCTGATGTATGTCACGTTTGGAGCCAAAAAAGTTGACTTTCAAACCTCCACTCCAAATTGCCTGAGATTTAATGGGAAAATTTCCCACTTCAACTTTTATATCTGCATTTTTTTTAATTGATACAAACTTTTATCTTAGTTTCTAAATTAAGTTTTAAAATATTGATTCTCTGATGGATGACAAAATTTAAGGAAAAAAAAATAACATATATTATCATTAAAGTCAAACAAAAATAAGTTTCTATTGCTCAAATATAAAATATATTTGAATCTGAAATTATATAAGGTATTTTATGTATATATTTTATATTTCATATTTAATGAAATATAAATCTTTATTTTTATCACATATTTTGCATTTAATTTTTAACTAAATTAAAAATTATTATATCACCAAAGTTGAATCATGTATGAATTCTATTTAAAATTTGTTTGGGATGGTTGTAACGTTTTATAAAGTTGATTGTGAAAATTGATTTGAGAAAAATAACTTAGCTGCTCCTATTGTAAAAAAAAAAAAAAATCCTCCATAAAAATATTTAAAAAACAACAAGAAATCAGTAAGAAAGAGTTGTGAAACGAAGCTGCGGTGCTGTCTGTAAAGCAAAATAGCGAGAAAATCATCCCAAACAGAACCAATTGTAGCTTTATGTAAATGTTATTGTCAAATTATTGTGGTTAAAATAACTTTTTTTTAAATTGCTATACAAACAATTTCTTCGAAGAAAATTTTCTTAAAAACAGTAATCAAATATAAATATTGTTGCGTCTAAAAAGTAAAGCAGTAAGCATATTGACTACAGTGTTTTAGTAAAGGTGACTGTAAATTTGTTGCAAAAAAAAAAAAAAACTTATTTGAAAGCTGTAATAAAAAGTGATTTTATAGCATAAATATTTTTAAAAATCAATTATGATATGAGAAATAAAACGGCCAACATTTTGTCCCCATCCGATCCAAAATCTTTGAACAAATATTTCCGTACGATGAGTAGACCGAGACCGGCGGCCGCCGGGAGCTATTCTTCCAAAATCCAAATGTTATTTTAATTCTGTTGGGAATTTTCCCTTTCCGCGGGAAGGAAAATCTCCCGTTTATTTTTTTTTAAAAAAGAAGCTCGAGAAAAGACTTGGCGATGACTTCGCCATCTATAAATGATGATAAATCAATGGGGTTCGCCATCAATAAGTGGAGGACTGGAGGAGAAAGCGCCGTTCGCATAAATCCATGGGTTCGAAGAGGAAATCCTGTGAAGAAAACGGCGACGGGGAAGCATCGCCGACGCGAGCCGGCGGATCAAAGCGGTGCTGCTGCGATCGGCAAGACCGGTGAGTTCTTGCGGTTCAATAAGTCTCTTCGCTGATGATTTCTTCTTCTCAGCTTCTCCTCTCTTTGATGTTTGCAGGGGATACACGGTGGACGAATTGATGAAGAAGCTGAAGCCGTACCCTCGTGATCTCCAAGTGGTATTCAATGATGTTTTGTTTTTTATCTTGTATTTAAGGATCGTAGTATGAAGTTGTTTAGGATTGCAAGCTGAGTTATGAAATGAGCTTCTTGATCACTTTGTCGTAGGATAATTTGCTTCTAGTTCAAGGCAATCAGCCAACTCTGATTAATCCTGCTCACTAAATTATGAGCATATGCTCATGCACAACTTCTTCTTTTATCATCTCATCAGGTTCAACAATTATGTCAAAAGGATTGGCTTCAATGTTCCTCAATTTTCTTCCAGGTACCCTAAAATTGTCACCATTTGTGTGATTTGTCGGGGCACATTGCGACTGAGCTTTGTACCTTTTTTTCTTTTGTTTGAATGTTTTTGTTGCATGTCTTAATACATGCCCTTAATGCTGATCGAAGTTTTGTTGTTCTGTATTCATATTACAGAGAGTGCAAATATCGATTTCGGTTTAATAAATTGCCGGAGAAACTTTATACAGACACAAACTTCATAGCATATGATATTAAGATTGAAATAGCTTTGGTAGATGCTTCAAACAATGTCATCAGCTCTGGTCCCATGGCGATAGCTGAGATTGAAATTGTTGTCCTTAATGGAGATATTGATGGCGATGAAAATGGTGAATGGACCGAGGAAGAGTTTAAGAAATATGTATTAGAGCCAAGAAAGGGTAAAGGACCATTGTTGATAGGAAACTTGCCCACGAGGCTTTGTGATGGAATTGGAAGTATATCAGATGCCACATTTACTGATAACTCTAGTTGGACTAAGTCTAAAACGTTCAGATTGGGTGTAAGAGGCATGGCTAAAGAAGTTCAAGTAGGAATAAGCAAGGATTTTAGAGTACTAGATCGGCATATGAAACGTAAGTATTTGTTTTTTGATTCCAGAATTGTTCATTTTAAAGAGTTACTCACATGATCACATCACTGTTGTTCTTGCCACTTGGTCATTTTAAAGAGTTACTCACATGATCTTTTAGAGTAAAAGATCGGCATATGAAACTCACATGACATTCAACCTTAGAATTAAACCCCCCATTGATGTTCAAAATATATGATACAGAGCCACTACCTTTTAGTTTCTGTGCGCATTTTTTTTCAATCAACTTACTGACTTATCTATTCAATATGCTGCCTACTTTAATTTGAAAAAGTAAAACCAATAATGGGATCCATCAACTTAACCTCTGAAAGGATTCTTCAATAGATTTTCCTTTTTTAATATCATTTGTTAAATGTCATGAATTGAATATGCTTGAGAGGCATACTTTCATATTTGGAAATCGGTTCCATAGCCCATAGGTTAATTAATCATCAATTAAATGTTTGATTGATGCTTCATCTTTTGATTTAAATTAGTTCTGATTGAGTTTGAAAATTATTTGAATAATGCTTTGCTTTGAAATGGATTTGTCATTGTCAGTTTATTTCTTGTTTGCTGCTTTTAGCTAAATGTTATTGATTTTTCTTAGTCGAAATTCTCATAAAGAGTTTTGTATGGGATAACTTTCTTATTGCTTTTTAAAGCAGCTTTTTAGTTGTATTAAAAAAGCTGCTTTAGAAAGCAATAAGAAAGCTATCCCTAAACGAAGCCCAAATTTTCTTGAATGACATTAACTCAAGTTATTAATAGATAACAATTCGTCAATACTATTAATAACTGTTTAGCTGAATTTTTTTTTCCTTCATAATTCTTCAAATACCAAACTTAGTAACTGAATTTCTTCGTGAAAGCTTAGATGCTTGATTTCCTTAAAATGCACCTTCTTAGACTTTAATATATAACTTCTCTTCAACTCATAATATTGAAAGATTCAAAATGGAAGCACTTCAAAATACAGCAGTGCAATTTTAAATGTAGTTTCTACAAATTTTTAATTAGTATTTTGTTTTCTCGAGTTTAGGGCACCAAAAGGATCGTCCTCCGTCGATGGAGGATAAAGTATATAGTTTAAAGGGGATTTTCGAAAATGGCCCTTTCCACAAGAGGCTTGTAGAATGTAATATCAACACTGTGCGGGACTTCTTATGTTATTGTAGCGAAAACCGTCCAGAAACGCTACGTGATGTAAGATTATCGTCAAATGGACAATAAAATGATACTTTGCGACATTATAATGATCTATGACCTCTTAACATTTTGATTATCTCGTCAGATGATTGGAATGACAGAAGGAAGATGGGTAAGAACCTATGGTCATGCCTCAAAGTCTAGGGAGTGGCCTGATATTCTACGCGATGGCTGTCTGGTTAACCCTCCTGCACCTGACTTGGTTTGTATTTTTTTTTTTTTTTGGGACATTTAGGCCAATTAAGGCAAACTCACACACACCACGCATACACAAAGACTCGATCCTAGGACCTCTTAGTTGAAGCATTAGCTCTCAACCAATAGGTCAAGGTGAGCTGTGTTTGGTTTGTATTTTGATTCCAACAAAGAGATGAATCTTTTATTTAGCTTTTTGCCTGCATGTTCTGTTTGGTTGGAAAAAAAAAGCCCACAATTTTCTTTTTAGAAGTAATTTTTTTGCAGTTCAGTAAAGATTGTGACCTATAAAATAGTTTTTTGTAAAACACTGCTTTTAGAAGCAAGAAGCCTATCAAATAACCCCTTAAGTGCCGCTGGTTGATGGAGACTAAGGCTTCGTTTGAGACGGTTTTCTTAAAGTTGTCCCAAACGAAACCTAAATTAGAGTAAAACTGAATGAGTCTCTGTTTTTCCCATTCCTTCAGAATTTGGGACGATTTCTTGGATCAAGTTCATCCCAAACTTCCAATGTCCTGGTGCAGCCTAATGGTATGTGTATTAGGACCTTTTATAACTTGAAAACTTTCTTTTATACTGTCTTAATAAACAGTTTCGTATCAATTACCATTCTATGCTGAGTGTGAACTTCCAATTTCAGGCATGTCTACCAGCGCACAGGGTCTATCTGCTCCAATCGGCTTAGAGTCGGGGAACAATTTGAAAGCAACTTTCATCATGAGGGAGGGGGTCTGGAGCGGCACTAATCGGGTGGATATTCTCGTTGATGATCTGCTGAAACAAAATGGAAGAAGCTATGTGCCCAATAATTTTGATATTGGTTCCCCATTGCTTCGTGTCAAATGGCTAAAGCTATTATTCGTTGCAAGGCTTAAAATGGCTGCACCAAAGCCCCGAGAAAGCAAGTGTTCTGAAACCAATTCACCAAGATGCAATTGGTTCAAGTTAGTATTCATTGCAAAACTCAAAGTCACTGCACTAAGGTCCCGAAAATTCAAGCAATCTGAAACCAGTTCACCAAGACAGAATGATGATGATTCACTATACGGAGATCTTTCACCTATTTCATATTTGACGCCTTGGGAGATGGAATTCTATTATCCAAGCTTGTAGAGGGTATGCCTGGAGCTATGGTTAGTTGCTTTCATTGTGTCCTGGAGGTCATAAATTTGAATAACAAAAATTGATCTTACCTCTCATCACACACACCCTATTCGTCAAACCTATGAAGATTGTTCAGTTTTAGCTTTTCTTTTCGATGGTGGATTTTGTTTTTACAGTTGTATCAGTATTTTGGTCTTATTCAAGTGTTTCTTTTGTTTTAGCCGAAAAATGTCAGTTTCATAGTGTTGTTTGAGAATTTTAGGTAAGTTAAAGTTGTTCTTTCTGCTGGGGATTTCACAATTCTGTTTGGGTTTGCCATTGTGTAATTGTGTCTGATTAATGAACATCTACCGGTCGTATATTGATCATTGTAGATTTTTCTCGGTAAGTAATGAAGATCTTTATTGACTAAATGAATAATTCTGCATGAACATAAAAGTTCTTATTTGGCGTGCATCAAATATACATGTAAAATTATACTTGCAGCAGAAACCTGTAGAGTTTCATTGCAGTGAAAACATTGCAAAAATAGATGAAAATTTTACTTCCCTTTCCTTTGATCAAGATCGTCAGGATAGAAGCAAGCAGCTTGAAGCCAAGAGATCGAATGAGAAAGACACAAAAACATACTACATACGGTTTATCAGCTCTGACTCTCCACTTCTCTTTATTTTAGATCGTTTCCTGTTCCCATGCTTTATTTTTCTGTTCGGGATTTGGGCCTTCCAACATTTTTTCTTGATGAAGAAATTGTTAAAACAGGTTCAAATGAGAGGCTGCGCTGAGCGGGCGCAAAAGGGAGAGAGAGAGAGAGCGGTCGATGCGGTTTCACCTTATTAGACACGAAGGGGGATGGAGAAGGTCGGAAACTTCCGGTTTCGTCTCATTCACCTAATAAAGAGAGATTGGAGCGCAGGAGACGAAGCTGCCTTGGACGCCGCATAGCGCTGGTGAGTTTCGTTCTGGGTGGAAGAACAACAGTAGACTTTGAAGACGTGCATAGATCTAATCGGCAACGTGGGTGGACCCAAAGGGAGGTTACGGATCCTTTCTGGTAGGGTGTCAATATTTGGAATTTTTATTACATCCGTTGAAAATATCGAGCATACCGAGTGTACTGAGGGAGCGGTACCGAGCACTTTAATGACGTGGCATTTTGTTATTGGTTTCCGGATGCATTCGGTAACCTGACGGAATAATAACTCCAATATTTGACCCGATCCAAAAATTTAGGGTCAACCCATTAGGCAAATGGGTCGGTTAGGGTTTCAAAATGTGATCCATTCGAAAAATTGGGTATGATTCGGGTCAACCTGTTAACTCGAAGTTCACATGGATCTGACCTAACTTTGGGTCAGGGCCTAGGTTTTGTTTTTCTTCTTCTTGCACGGGCTTAGTCAGCCTGCTTCGCGTGTTCGCCTCCTTCGACGACGTTCTTTCCTGTCGGGTTGGAAGTCACGGCAGCTCAGAATTAACGACGATGACAGGAGGGAGCTCGCCGTTCTACAGCTAGATCGAAAGTAACGACGACGACAATGGGAGAGAGCTCGTCGTTTTGCAATTGGATCGGAAGTAATGAACTAATGATGACGACGGAAGGGACTTGCCATTATGCAGTTGGATCAGATATAACGATGATGACGGGAGGAAGCTATGAGCTCGTCGTTCTGCAGTTGGATCTGAAGTAACGAACTAACAACGATGGGAGGGACTCGCATCGTGGTTTTGTGTCGGTCGGGCTGAGATTTCTAACTTGTCTGTAAAAATCGGTTGGATTTGGGTCGAGTAAAATATTAACGAGTCAATGTCTGGTTCGAATTGAATCCCACCCTTAATCCGATTTTGACATCTCTACTTTCTTCAAATCAAAACTAAAAGTTAATTAAGTTTTCAATTATGATATCACAAACCTTAATTTTAATTTTTAATGTTGATAAACATTTATGTAAGGAGTTTAGAGTAGAGGAATTGAGCAAAAATTTTATTCGGATCGGACTCAGTCATATTTAGGCTTCATTTGGGACAATTTTTTTACTGTTTCTTAAAGGAGCTTTCTAGTACAAAAATTTTTCAGTAAAAAGCTGATTATAGAAGAAGCAAGAAAGTCATCTCAAACGAGTAAGAAATTCGTAGGTGATGATCTTGGTGTGATTTCATAGAAAGTAGTAAGAAATTGTCCATATATTATATTTAATTTTCCCTATGAATGGCACCAAAAATTTTCAATTTAACATCTTTTAATATGTATAAGCTTCAAATTGATGTTTTATTTAAAAATAAATTGTGCGAGAACTTTCAAGTATAGGAAAAGGAAAATTTTTATACTAGAAAACAACTTTAAGAAACAGTAAGAAAGTCGTCCCAAATAAAGCATAAGAAGGTAATGAGAAATTAATTTTGAACTTTGATTTCTTTAACAAATTACATTGATAAGATAATTTGCTAGAGAAAAAATCAATATCATGTAAAATTCAATGATAGTAGTGGTTAGTAATTGATAAGTGGCGGTGAGAGATGACGGTGATTCCTTGCAGTGATGTCAGAGTCAGCTTGCTATCAAAAAGATAATGATCGAGAATTGGCGAATTTAAAATGCATAAAAAATTAACTATGGAGTGAGAAAGAAATTCATCAAAAAGTTAAAAATCAAAATTTTAAATTCTCCTACAATTGAAATATTTGGCAATTATTTCCAGCAAACCAAACAACCCTAAGCCCATACACAAACAAAAAGGAAACAAATCCTGAAACAAACACGAAAAAATATCCAAATCCTCAATCTAACCACCCAAAATCCTAAATTCGGCAATCCACCGGTCTCCATCGAATGTAACAAGGATATAAAACTTTCTCTGGGAGGGAAAAACCAAAGAAGAAAAACACTTAGTTTTTTCTTGGAACTTGTACAACCGAAGCACAATTCTATTAAAAGAGAACTAAAATTACACTAAATCCTAAAAGATGAGAAAGGCAATAGAGGAAAGGCTGAAAAAGAAAGGATTACCCAACAAATAAGAGCCAAAAAATTGAACGAAACCAGCTCCTTTTTTGATCTAATCAACAAGTTTTCAAAATTTTGAGAGTTCTGAAAGCCAATCGAAATATTACTAGAGTTGGTGGTGGTGTTACAGATCAATGTGGGCATTCTTGCTTTCTGCCAGTAGGTCTTCAAGGCCTTCGACTCTGTGATGCTCCTTGTAGAAGCAGGAAATCTACAGCAACTCTGAAATATAGGAAGAAAAAGAAGAAAAATAGGAGCTGGTTTGGTTCAATTTTTTGGCTCTTATTTGTTGGTTAATCCTTCCTTTTCCAACTTTAATTTCCTCTATTGCCTTTCACATCTTTTAGGATTTAGGGTAATTTTAGTTCTCTTCTTTGGTTTTTCCCTCCCAGAGAAAATTTTCTATCCTTGGTTCATTCAATGGAGACCTGTGGATGGCCGAATTTAAGATTTTGGGTGGTTACATTGAGGATTTGGATGTGTTTTTTGTGTTAGTTTCAGGATTGTTTCCTTTTTGTTTGTGTATGGGATTAGGGTTGTTTGATTTGTTAAAAAGGATTTCCAAATACTTTAAATGTACTAGAATTTAAAATTTTGATTTTTAACTTTTTGATGAATTTCTTTCTTACTCCATTGTTCATTTTTTATGCATTTCAAATTTGCCATTTTTCGCCGCCGATTTCTTTTTCCATAGCAAGCTGGCTTTGATGTCACCACCAGCGGCCACCATAGTCGCTCATCGCCACTGTCTCCTTCATGCTGTTAGTTATACCATTTTCAATCAAATAATTTGGATTAGATCAATCAAGGTTTTACTTGCAATCTAATGTAAGAATCTACCAAATCATAAGTTATCTAAAAAAGAAAGAGAAAAAAATTTCTCTATTTGAAAAGTTTCATAGCATACTTGACTATCTTAAGAATTATATAAGACTAGCATATAAGTTTTCAAAGTTTAAATTTTACATTACTCACATGCTAACAAGCGAGCAAATAGAGCCACATCGCAACCATCTTCCATCACTATTGCTTAAAATGCTAACAAGCGATCAAAGTTATCACGGAGAGATATCCTTCCCCTATTCTTTTCAAAGACGACAAATCTGTGAAAAAAAACCTACAGATGTTTTATACTTCAAAAGGCGAAACTAAGAAAAGGAAAACAAATTTATAAAATCCCTTGCTGCAAATAAGTTTTTTTTCAGCGGTTTAAAAACCGCTCCTAATAACTGATGCGAAAAGTACTATTTTTTGGTACTGAATATATCTCTTTGAACAAATTTAGTAAATTATTATATAAAAATAATACTAAATTCATGCTTTTCATAAATATCTAGTTCTTGTTGAATAATCTGGTGAGAATCATATGACTAAAAATAATACAAACTCACTTGGAGAATGTCAATAGGCATATAAAATAGTTGAAGATCCGAAAAAAATTCCTGAATGAAAAAAATCTATATTTAAGGAGCATATCTTGAAGTTTAGTCAATTTGTTACTCTTTTCAGTTCAATGGAAAGAAGAATCATCTATAGGTGGACTCATTGTGCGCATAATATTTAAAGAATAAATAAAGTTGATAAAGGCAGTTTAATCAAACTCATGAGATCTAACAATATAAATAGTGATATTCCAAAATCTAATGGAATTAATACTTAATTTCCTAAACCTATTTTTCTCATCGAGCAATAGTAAGGGATGAAATGGGCATATGGTAGTGTTTGCACATACTTGTTCTATTTTTTTTTTCTTTTTGGTGTAGATGAGAAACCATAAACAATTCCAAATGTCTCTCGGGAGAAACATGAACCAATTAACATCTCAGAGAAACATGAGTCAGTTAACATTTAGGAGAAACATGAGCCAATTAACATTTCTAATGAATGAAGTGATAGGGGAAGGGCAAAAATGCATCTGGCTTTAGACAAATGATTTCAGAAAAATGAGAAGAAGAGGGAGAATAAGAAGAAGAAGAAGAAGAAGGGGAAGACACTCACAATGAGAAAGGGCTGGCTGGCTGAGATGGGTCTTCATGTGAGAAGAGTTGCGACGCTCGGCGATTCACTCCACATGGAGAGACATGTACGTACGGGGCAAAATTAGGGCTCGAAAGAAGAGAGGAAGCATATAGCCGATTGAGAATTGGGGATTTAATTACCAAGCGGGGCTTTAGCTTGGTTTAAACCGGTGTAAATTGCACCAGTTAAAATCGGTGCAAATTGTTGCAATTTGTACTGGTTAAAACCGATGCAAAGGAGGAGTTTTAGAAGTGGTTTTAAAACCGCTCCTATTGACCGATTCAAAAGAACCTATTTTTTGGTAGTTTAAAGATACTCTTACGTAACAATACATAATTATTTCTTAAAATTCTATAGATATTCTTGATATTATTTATATTTAAAAAAATTGATTTTAGTATATATTTAATTTGTAATTATATCATGCTATTTTATTTTCCTTTCTAACACATATAATTTATTTATATTTTTAAATAATCCATATTTGAAAATTATTGATTATATTCATTAATGTGTTTTTTTCCAATTAATATCAAAGAATTTAATTTATTTTCATTATCTGTTATTTCAGTTGACCAAAAAATCTATCATTATTTTATGGATAAGTATACATAAAGTTATTTAAGTGCATGTATATTTTCTATTAATTATGGAGATAGAATTTATTGGGAACCTAAGCTATAAACTGTTTTCAGCACACAAATAGATTAAAAGCTGCAAAGCAAATTTTGAGTAATAGTAGTTATTTCTTATTTATTTGGGTTTTATTTTAATTTTTTTACAGAATTAGTTATATCATGAATTATTTTATTTGCTTAATAGCAAATTGATTTGAATATTTCTCTTAATGCTTTTTTTAGTTTTTAATAATAAAATTAGTCTTATGAAATATGGTATATTAATATAAAAAAATAAATTAATTGGGAACCCTTACATTATATATAAACATGCATCAGATCTTTAATTTGACTTTAATGAGTATATATGAAGAATAATAGAAATTTATATGCCTATTAATTATGTATATATAATTTATAAGCATACAAATATCACATGTAATATTCATCTAGCATTTAATATAAATGATATAATATGCCATGAGTTTATTTTAAATTTTATGATATTATTTCTATTTTATAAAATTTTATTGACGTGCATCATGTGCATGTACATTTATACTAGTATTATAAAGTTTATCTGGATTCATTTTTGATGTCAAGCAACTTGAGCAAAAATTATATGATACCATTTTCATTTATATTTTTAGTTTATATACTATCTAATGACATATATATTTTATATATTATAAAGTCTATTTGAATCCATCATATGTTATATATATAAAATGAATTGAGATATAATTAATCTATTATATTAATTATATTTATTTATTTTATATTGTGAGTTTTTCTATAATTTATATTACATATTTAATAATTTATATTAAATTATATAGTTATTATATTTTATTATTTTATTAATTTTTCATAATAATATTATTATTTATTATGTTATCCGATTTGACCCCGATTCGACCGAACTGGTTGAATCGTTAACCTCTCATTCTAGTGCTAATACATTAATTTTTGGGGGATTTACAGTATATTATTCAAATCTTTTCAACTTAATATTTAACACAAAAATTTTATTATTTGCTCACATAATATTTAAAAATTTAAATTTCAACAAAATATCATTTTTTTTCCATTGACTCATCTAAATCCCGCCATGACTTCTCACACTATTGGTCCCATCGACACCTTCGTATGCAATTGATTGAAGTAGCCACCCCTTTCACTCGCTGTTTGTACTATCACCACCTTTCCACACTTAATGGTTCAAAGATCACCTTTGCATGTCTTCGTAATCACGTCTTTTTTACTTTCGATTAACTAATATGCAATTCTGTACCGTTAGATTCAATCTTGTAATCTTTACCGTTCGTTAGCTCTGTCTTTCTCTATATATATAGAACCTTGTATCTATTATTCATTAATAAGAAGCTTTATTTCCTTCTTCCTCTGTCGCTGCTTCTTCGCTCTTTGTTATCATGGTATCAGAGCTAACCGGGTAACTTTCGTTTCATCCTTTATTTTCTTCTCATCTTTTTTTTTTCTTCCTCAATGGCGGTTCAGGAAACCTCCTCCGCCTCCTCTGTCCTTCCCTTGAGCTCATCTTCTGCCACCAAAATGGTGATTCCAGCTCAATTGAAATTCCTGATGTCAAATATGAAAACCATGTTGAACACACAACTCAATACCGATAATTATCATATTTGGCGATCACAAATTTCAAAACTCTTCTCGGCTAACAATTTTTATGGGTATCTTGATGGTTCTATTTCTAAACCACCCAAACAAATCGTTCTTGAGGATCATACCCTTGCTCCCAATCCTCAATACAGTTCTTAGCTGCTTATCGATCAAAATTTGTCCTCCGCACGTACTGTTCTCTATTATTTCATCTTATATCTTATCCTATGTCCTTAATCTTGATTCTTGCATAGACATCTGATTCATGTTAGAACGTCACTTATAATCCTCAAATCGATCGAGAATCTTGCAACTCAAGAACGAATTGCATTAGCTACAGATGAAAGATCGCACTATGGTCCAATACCTATCCGAAATCAAACAACGTGTTGATGCCATTACTGTAGCAGGTTCACATATAGAACCCGAAGATGTCATCTTGTACACGCTTAATGGTCTTCCTCCGACATACAATGCGTTCAAGACATCCATTCAGACGAAATTACACCCTATTCGTTTGGATGATCTCTATGTGTTACTATGTAGCGAAGAAACCAATCTTGCCTTCGAAACTCATCCAGATACCTCTGATCCTAATACTATAGATCCATCGTTTGCTCTTACGACATCCCGTGGACACTCAAGAGGAAGATCTCGTGGCCGCTCATCCAACCAAAGAGGCGGTCGATCTCAGTTTCCACCAACTTGTGGAAATTGTCGGTCGTCCGTTCCAATTGATTGCCAAATTTGCGAAAAATTTGGTCACTCAGCTGCAACTTGCTGGCATCGATCAAACCTTTCATATCAACCACCGCAAGCGCTATTGGCCCATGACGAAGCTCCTCCGGTTGAGTGTTTTCTTGATTCTAGCGCAAGCACCCATTTAACTTCCAATGCGTCCCAGATTTAGTCTCTGCAACCTTATACAGGTAACTCACAAGTTCAAGTGGCCAGGGAATGGGAATCAACTACCCATTGTGCATTCGGGTCAAGGCATTTTGCCTACACCCGCTCGTAAGTTTCGCCTCAATAATCTTCTTCATGTTCCTACTATTACCCATAATTTGATTTCTGTTAATCGGTTAATCAAAGACAATAAATGCTATATTATTTTTTATTCTAATAGATTTACTGTGAAGGATTTGCAGACTCATCAGTCTCTTTTCCAGGGTACCAGACATTACGGACTATATCCTATTGATATCAAGCCGGTTGCCGAATCCACATTGCATCCCCAGATCTCTTCTCACAGTTTCCAGTACAGCGTCCATTTGGCACCAACGACTTGGACACCCCGCATCGGATATTCTTCAAGCTGTTAATGAATCTTTTCATATGCATAAAAATAGTCTTCACTGTGATCGATTCTGCATAATTAAATAAATCAATCAGTAGGACATAGCTTTCTCCTTCAAGATTCAATTCAAATACATATATATAAAAACTAAACAGAAGCTTCCAATCACAACAATACAAACAATCAAAATCAATGCTATCTCATCCATAAGAATCTAGACGTAGACGCACAGAAACAAACCAATATATTTAGCAGCCCTACAGAGGTCCAACAAAAAGAAAAAAAAAATCCTAAAAGAGAGAGAGACACACACACAGAGAAAGAGTGTGAGAGACAGGGTAACGGAAGGGCAGAACACTTTTCCTTGATCCAGTATTCCAGTAGAAGCTGCCGATGGTGGAAGCCTTCACCTTGGATTCGACGGTGTAGGATTTATAGCTGGCCACCCTTCGCCGACGCTTAGCTTCAGCGTCCCTCCGCCCTTTCACCGCCGCGCCGACGGTACTGAGAGATCAGCCTGCCCGGCCGTATACATGATTTGTTTGCGGGAAGAGGAAGGAGTACCTTTGCGAAGAAAATTGTAATAGAGTTCTCTAGGGCAACACATCGAGGGGGCTAATGCATGAAAAATGAAATTGTGATGGAATTTAGCAAGGCAATGCAGAGGTTGGACTTAGATCTACGTTCGGAGGCGAATTAGGTACAGCCACATCATTGATATCGAGCCGCAGTATCAAACAACGAGGTGATGTGACACATTCTGATTGGTCTACGGACGACATTCGATGCCAGCGCTATATAACTTTTAGCATCGATAACACTGACGCAAGGAAAAAAAGTTGCTAAGGAACTTGCTTGGATAAGGGCTAATGGAATTAAAAGAAATATATTAGATTACATAAATATTATAATTTAGAAATTAAATATATAAAATAAATTTACATGCATACCACTTTATTTTATGTTATTTACATATCTAATCTCTAAAACATTAATATTATATGCCTACCATTCATATACTATTCATATAATTCATTTATAATATTTATACTATCTTATAAATTTTAATATTTTATTTCATGCACTCAAATTTATATGTTAGATATGTAAATATTATAAAATAAAATGGTATGTATTTAAATCAATTATTTATTACTATATGTGAAATTTCCATGTTGCTTGTTAAAGAGCATGATGCACTTTTCACTAGTCATTAAATAGGATCTAATGAGTAGTTTTCCCCGTCGTTCTCTTTTCCTCCATAGCCAGCTCCAACACTCAGCCTTTTGCTGCTGCCATCAATAAAAACATCTTCCGATTTCTAACCATACCAAACCCTAGCCCTAACCTAACCCTAAAAATCTTAAGAGAAGAGCAGCGATCCTAAGCACAATTTTCTTCGCAAAGGTACTCATTCGTCTTCCCGCAGACAAATCATGTATCCGGCCGGGCAGCCTGATCTCTCAGTACCGTCGGCGCGGCGGCGAAAGGGCGGAGGCGACGCTGAAGCTAAGCGTCGGCGAAGGGTGGCCAGCTATAAATCCTACACCGTAGAATCCAAGGTGAAGGCTTCCATCATCAGCAGCTTCCGCTGGATCAAGGACAAGTGTTCTGCCCTCGTCGGCCGCTATTGACGGGTGCCGTTACCCTGTCTCTCACACTCTTTCTCTCTGTGTGTGTGTCTCTCTCTCTTTCTAGGATATTTTTGTTTTTTTTTTCTTTTTGTTGGACCTCTGTAGGGCTGCTAAATATATTGGTTTGTTTCTGTGCGTCTACGTCTAGATTCTTATGGATGAGATAGCATTGATTTTGATTGTTTGTATTGTTGTGATTGGAAGCTTCTGTTTAGTTTTTTTATATATATATATTTGAATTGAATCTTGAAGGTGAAAGCTATTGCCTACTGATTGATTTATTTAATTATATAGTGCGTTGAAATTTGATGCTTCGATTATTAATCTTAAATATGTAATCGAAATTTTTATTTACTTAGAACAGATCTTGGATTATATATTCATTAAAAGAAGTAGTCAAATCTAAACAGCGACTTTTCGTGGTATTAACCCAGTCAATCTTTCAACCTGGAAGTGGATCTAAAGTATCAAACTTGGCCTTGAAGATTGAAATATTAAATCGGAATTGCAATCATGAACGAAATGGTGGAATGAGTGGTATGGGCTGATATTTATCTTGAATTTTTTGTTATGAATGTAAGAATGCTTATTTTCGTAGGGCAGATGATCAGTTTTGGAGATCATCCTTTAAAGAGGTCTAGGGTTTGAGGATTAGGATGCGTATGCTTGTGGTTGTGCGTCGGCAATTGCCTTTGAAAAAAATCGCCCTTTAAACATTCTAGTTGCTGTAATCTACAGTCTAATAAACTGAACAAATGTGTGATAAAATTGGTTTGTTGGATGGTTCTTGTGGACTCATAATTGAACGTACAGTTAATAAGACGTTGACATAACTTGAGCTTTGAAATGCTCCCATATGCAGTAGGTATTTAAACAATATGTTAGTAATTATCATGAAGAAAGGCCTAGCTGACTGAACTACTTAGTTGGAATTGAGAGTCAGTCGATGAACTTGGTTTGGAGTTTTGTGTTGGCAAATTTTAGTTCTATAGGGTAAAAAATTTTAGTGGTTAGAAGATGATATGAACAAAATGAATAGATCTAGCCTGAGGGCCTATATTTATAAATAAGGTTGAATGTAGCTTGTGCCAATTAACAAGTAAATGCTCATAATTGGAGCAAAATTTCTCCCCCATTAACTAGACTTTCTTGATTTATTGAATGGGAGCTAGATACACAAAAGATAAACTGTGAGCGAAATCTTGAAGCTTTGCATAGATTTATGTTTACCTCGTACAAAGAAATAATGACCTTGTTATGATCTCATAGGTGACGATAATTAGTCATAATGGTGTTTTTAAGGCTTCGTTTGGTTCTTCCTCTCCTTTTGTAAAAGGTAGTTTAGAAACAATGGTTAAGGGAATGGAGTTTTCTAACGGAGAAGCAAATATCAAAAGGCTTCTCAAAACAGTAGAAAAATGAAGTTACCTAAAAAGCATTTCTATAGAAGCGTCCATTCAGACATCGACCAAAAAATAATTTCTCCGTTTCTAAACAGAAAAGGTAAAAAGGTGTGTAGTGGCTATTATGCAGCAGCCAGCTGTTTTACCATGTTGGGTTTATAAAAAGGAGTGTAGTGGCTATTATGCCAAATATAATAGACAACCCATAGCTAGTGGACCGGTAGAACTTAAGTCACAATGACCTTAACATATAAATAATTATTGCTAACCAGAGGGAAAGGGCGTAGGGCTACAACCATGACTGCACATGAAACTTCAATAAAGACGTCCTTTATAGACTAAGGTTTGAGTTGGATCTCTTAATCATAATCATTAAAATGAATTCAATAAGAATGTTTCCTTGAGACTATTGTTTAAGTTGGATCTTTCTTGTTGCACCCAGTATTTCACAAAGGACGGTCTTCGATGTTTGTAAAGAGTCAATGCTTCTACCATCACAATTGTTTTTGCTGTAAGTTTGGTTAGATTGGTTTGTCAATATTAGGTACTCCATATTTGTTTATGAGATTTTGGGAGCCATAGCTCTTCCATTGCATTAGCTAGGATAGTTTGGTCGACTTATTAGTCAGTGCTTTTATTTTGGATTGCTTCCTAAGGCTTTGGCAAGTTCATCCTTGCAATGGTTTGATTCAAACCCTCTTAGAATACTTCCTAACATGATTGCATTTTAATCACCCCACTATAACTGTGCATACTTTTTATTAGATTTAAACGAGAATTTGACTTTTAATAGGACATAATGGAGAAAAAAGATTCATGTAGCCGACCCCACGTAGTGGGATAAAGGCTTGATGTTGTTGTTGTTGTTCTGTAACAATGCATACATAATGAGTTGTAGCAACAACATCCTCGTCAACTCTTTAGTTCATCTGGTTTCGATTCACAACTTTTTGTTTCATGTACTTGCACGGGACGCTATTTCTTTTGAGTTTATTGCATTGATGGTCACTCACATTTGTTGGAGGCCCTCCATCTATAAATCCTTTCTGTTTCTTCTGGTTAAATCATTTTTCTTCAATCAAGCTCTTTTTCTGTTATCTCCTCTTTATTTGATAGTCCTTTTCATCTCTATCTTTAATAAGCCCACCCTTCCCCCAAGCCATTAGAATCCCTCTTCTCCCTTTTGCATACACTTGGTCAGCCACACCTTCCAGGCTAGACGAAGAAAGAAACCTCAAGTCCATGTCAACATTATTCTACAATAGCTTACAGGACTTAAATGAGACTCTGGTTTGGGTCAGACAAATTTGATTTCAACCTGTTAGGACTTAAATACTAAGAAGATGATAGTTTAAATAATATTGGATTTGGATAAGCCCCATGACCCATTGGAGTTAGGTTGGCTGCATACATCATTAGAGTTGAGTAGAGTTGAATAGGCTCTATAGATTGATTGGAGGTTGTCTCTTTAGAAGAGACAAATCTCATCGTCTTCCACTTTGGAGCTTTACTAAGATTACCTCTAAAGAGAATCTTTAGCCGTTATCCTGCTAAATATCGATTCAGTCGAGTAAAGCTATGGTTGTAGGGATTCCATGTTTACTCTCTATAGAAGGCGTAAATTCTTCTCTTAGGGCATCTCCAACCGAAAATCCCATTTTTCACTCCAAAATGCAGTGAAACTCAAAAATGCCGTGATTCATCTCCAATCCAACTCCATTTTGGGCGCTTCTGCCAAGGTAACCGTCTTCTCCTCTTTAGTCCGTTTCTTCGGCAAATCCGGTTGAGAGAGAAAAATTGCGTAGGTGAACAGTGCAACGTCAATATTGGCGTCACACTATTCACCTTCAATGGATTAGGGATTTTTTTGCCGTTCTAATGGAGCAAATCAACAACACCTTATAATTGTTTGGAGTTCGGCTGGAGACGCCCTTGGTCCAAGCAGATAGAGCCCACAATTTCTTACATTGTTTAGGAAATCAGATGTTGCAAGTGCAAAATTGTGAGGAACTGGCCAAGTTTTGATGCGTTGAAAGTGAGGATTGCAGCCTTCAAAATGAAGTGGAAGTTATTATATGGCTAATATTATCACTATCTGTTTCAAAAGTAGGATTCAGGCAACTGAAGCAATGAGTCTCAGCGAGGATTGGAATTTTTTTTTCTTTGGTTGAAGTTAGTAAATAGTTTTAGGTGGCAAGCAGTAATTTCGACTCTGTATCGCCAACTAATTATCTTCAAAGGAGCCGGCCAAGTTATCCTTAGTGAAGGAAACTCCTTATTTGCTAAAGAAGTACTTAGAAGTCGTGAAGGCTTTTCTCTTTGATTATTCTGACAAGTTCAAATGAACTCAACCGATAGACTTTGGAGGGAAGACTCATATGATGTTAGGCTTCGTTTGGAATAGTTTTTTGTAATTATTTTTTCATTGTTTTCGAGAAAGCTGCTTTAAAAAATAATAAGAACGTTATCCCAAATGAAATCTTAGAATTTGTTTGGGACTGCTTTATTACTGCTTCTTAAAGCAGTTTTTTAGAATAAAAATTTAATTTTTTTTACTAGGAAATTGCTTTAAGAAGCAATAAAAAAACCGTCCCAAAACGAAGCCTTAATAAGATTTATCACAACGGTTTCCTTGACCCTCCCAGATACCTTCAATCATGAAATACTATTAAAATCAAATATATGAAGTTTACATTCCAATTCTGCATAAACTAAAATAGAGCTGCATATTATCTTTGTTGGAGGATTGTTTTTAATGATTATGAGGGAAAATTAACGGTGGACATGCTTCTCTCCTAATTCAGATCCAAATCCTTGTAATTGTAAGCATCAATATTAGCAGCAACAACATCTTCATCCAATATGTACACATTGGCTAATTTCTCATATGTCTTGAAGAAAAATAAAAATAAAAGAATAGAATTAGATTGAGTTATAAGTAGGGAAATATAGAAGCTACTTAAACAAATTACTTTCATGCTACTTCATAATAAGTATAATTTACTTACAAGAGTAAGCTTTTTTTACTGACTGCAGTTCATTTTTCTTCTTACTTAACATATTAAGTGCTTGTTACTAAACATATTACCACATATGCAAGCTTCGAGCTAAAATCTTTTGATTGGTAGTTAATGCTCTCAACCAACAGATATTATAGGATTTACAGAACTGATATATAAAACTAACACAGGTTCCAAAATTATTTTGTGGCCTTTTCTGTTTACAAAATTACAGCCAATTAATTCTAATTTTATTCTGAAGAACAGATATTTTGTATTTAAAAATAAAGTGAAGCTTAATCATATCATCAGAATGGCTATCCTACATGCCAATATGTGTAAGCAACACATTGCAGAAAATGAGAATAGAGATGCGCACAAAGGACTTTTGAGTCATATAATGATTATATAGGACTCATTAGCTTATAATTTAAGCTACATTGTGTGAAGAACAAGCAAGCAAAAGCAAGGGATTAATGGAGAAATATTGATTTAGGTTTCATTTGGGATATTAAGCAACTTTATAATTAAGAATTTTCTAAGTTTTAAAAATTTTTATACTAAAAATTATTTTATAAAATAATAATAAAGTTGTCTCAACTCCCAAATGAAGTCTTAGGAGGCTTCATTTCTAAGACTTCATTTGGGACTACTTTCTTACTGCTTCTTAAAGCACTTTCTCATACAAACATTAAATTTTTTATCCTAAAAAGTTGCTTTAATAAGCAGTAAGAAAATTGTCCCAAAAGAAACCTTAGTAAAATAGCTTTCAAGCAGTAAAAGCTATTTTCAAAAAGGGAAAATCATGAAAAATTAATTTCATTTTAATCAAGGAAAAGGAAGTGATTAAAGTTTCCCCTCTCAAGAGAGAGAAAACAACACTATAACACTTCTCATTTTTTACCTCATCTAATTTAAGAATGAAATAAATGTGCACTTTTTGAAAAGGAAAAATGCTTATTATTTAAAATTCTAAATTCACAAGTCAATAAACCTAGGGGTGTCAATTGCGGGTCACGGGTCGGGTTCGGGTCGAACACGAAACTGACCCGATTTTAAACGGGTCAGAAATTTGAACCCGGACCCGACCCGGGTAGGTAAACGGGTCAGAAATTCGAACCCAGACCCGACTAGGCGGGTTGCCGGGTTGACCCGACCTAACCCGCACGGCAGAGAAGGAGCTCGGTTTCGGGCGACGGCGCGGTAGCGCGGCAACGGATGACAGCGCGGGCGTGGCAGCGGGCGCGTGGGGCAGCGGGCAGCGCGGGGCAACGGACCAGCATCGCAGGGCCCGCGGGGCAGCCGGCAGCGTGGGCGGGGGCAGCGGGCAAGGGCGGGAATCCAAAAATTTTTTTTTAAACAAACGTATTTTCGAGCCGCGTCAACCCGAACCCGACCCTATTTTTCAAATGTGTCGAATCTGCGAACCCGAACCCGACCCGTTTTTCAAACAGGTCAGGTCCAACCCGGATTTTTCGAGTCGGTTTCGGGTCAGGTTTTCGTGTCGTGTCAAATATTGACACCCCTAAATAAACCTACTAAATTTCAGGACCAAATTTTTAGGACAGTGTAGAATAAGCTTTTGGAGTTTTTTAGAATACCAGAAGAATCTTTTTGTCTAGAAGATATATGAAACCTTCTAGAAACTTCTAGTAGTCATGAAGAATGTTCTAGAGATAAGATAAGATAAGATTGGTTAAACAAATTCAAAAACATTCCTATTTTGAAGAGGCCAGTCACATTATTTATTGTTACATTCAAATCTAAAATGAGAGAAACAAGGTGTTAGCCACATCAAGACATGGGGATTGATAATTCAAACTCTAATAGAGATGCAGCATTTCACATTTTACTCTAGAGAATAAAGATTTGGACGGCCAAACATGAGGTGATAATCTAATTAGACTCAAACTCAAAAAATTTAGATTTGGACTAAATTGACTATTATTTATGTTAGGTTGGGTCTAAAATATATTCTTGATTATTATTTGAATTGTGTTTAAGTTACCCGAATAACCCTAAAATAACTAGAAATCGATCAATTACTATTCAGGTTTGCATTCGACGAGTTTGGGCTTGATTAATTATGTAAATAAGTCATATTCAGGTTAATTTAGTCTTATTTATCCAAAAAAAAAGGATAATATATATATAAGAAAGGGATCAGATGGATTGGGTTTGGATTAGGTGGGTTGGATCCGAGTCGGATTTTGATCAAATATTTTGACTTATATAATAAAGAGACTTACTTGAGTCAAATATATTCAACTTGGATCAATGAATAAATCAAGAGAGTAAATCTAGAGCAGATCAATCATTAATACTCTTCACTATGACTTAGAAGCCATATGTTCATTTGTTGGAACTTAATATAATTGCTTTCCACCCTACTGATGATCAATCAATTTATTAATTATCATCCTGTTCTTTTTTGCATATTGCACTCTAAGAGTTATGCAAATTAATACTTCTAACATTAAAATAAGATTGAAGGAGAGAATGTCAATTGTAAATTCTTGAAATCATTTTCAAGAGAGAGACTATGCATGGTACATTTTAGAGCTCATTGGAGTTATCATGAAAATGGATTAAGAGGGATTAGTAGATTAGTTAACTAATTTGAAGAAAGTTCTAGAAAATATGTTTAGTTGTAATACATATCTCTTAGGAATCTATATGAAAGTTGTATTCAAAGTGACTTCTTAATCTTCACATTCATGCAAGCAAAAAATAATAATGAAAATAATCATTAGATTATATTTTTGGTTTGCAATAATGACTCAATAAAAAAATAATATGATAATATTTTGAAGTGATGCAATTATTACATATAATGTGACACATAGATAATAATATAATTATAAAATAATGATCATTAATTATCAATGATACCATAAAAAAGACTATTGATTGCACCTTAAAAAAATTTCCTTGCTACAAGCTTATATGTCATAATAAGGAAAAATTATTCTGTGCGGACACCGAACGACGTCCAGAGACCAATAAAAATGCACCATGTCTCTTTTAATGTACTACGGCTCGGTACTCGGTATTAGTACCGTACTGCTCGATACCATAATAAACTCTAATGGTGCCACAATTTAATTTTATCTTACAACTTTTTGAAGGTACTTATATGTGACTCATTTTCATTAATCTTATAATATATAATTTATAATAACTTTAAATGAACCTTTCATAACAATCCATTTTGTAAAAATATTTTTTCACCAATATTGTGAAATACACATAAAGTTCAACTTCATTTAATTTATTTTTCATGTTTAATAAGACATGACTAAATTATGGTCTATCTTTCTTAGATTTAATTATCAAGGATCATCCATAGATTATATATAAAACTTAAGACCATCATGATTTTTAAAAGGAAATATTATATAAATTATATAAATAAAAAATTTTATGAGAGAAATATTTAAAAAGGAATATAAATGTTAAAATAGTTAATATTCATTGAAAAAAAACATTTTACTTTTTTATTGTTTTCTTAACAAAATATAAAAATGTATTTTTTATTACAAATTATTTTTTAATTTATTTGTCTTTTTAAGAAAATAATGAATTCATAAACAAAATTCATATTTTTTTAAATAAACAAAATATTTTAATATTTCTACTCCTTTTTAAATATTCCTCTAATTATATATATATATATATATATATATATATATATATATATATATATATATATATATATATATATATATATATATATATATCTCCTTTTAAATTCGCATAGTTTTAGCATTAAAAAAAAGAACTTTTGCAACTGACAAAATTGATCACATCTGAGGGAAGTAAGATGACAAAGCATAAGCTTTGACTTATAGTGGAAGAATCATCAGAGATCCAACTGAACTAAAAAAGTAAGGGAATGTTCTTATTTTGTATTAATTCAAAAGTAAGGGAATATTTTGCCAAAAAAAAAAAAAAAAGTAATGGAAGAATCATCAGAGATCCAACTGAACTAAGCTCACCTTGGCCTGTTGGTTGAGAGCTTATGCTTCCAACTAAGAGGTCTTGGTTTCGAGTCTTTGTGTATGCGTTGTGTGTGTGTGAGTTTGCCTTAAATGGTCTAAATGTCCCAAAAAAAAAATGTTCTTCTTTACGCATTAATAATTTAAAAATAGTTAGTAGTTCTTTATTATTTATTTTCTAATTCCTCATTCTCATATTTAAATTAGAATAATCACTTGAATTGTAATTATTTTCTCTTTTTAAGCTCAAACTCGTTGAATTAAGCTTGAGTTCGAGCTCACACTCGATTAATTAATCAAGCTCAAGCCTAAGCTAGTAGTAACTCAAGTTCGGCTTGACTTGTTTACACCTCTATTATAAGAGAACATATAAATAACATTGTCTTATTTCTTTTAAGAGCGAGAATGATATCTTCAATATTTAATGATAGTATCTCTTCATGCATATGTTATGGAGTTCATTTAGGAAAAAAAAAAGTTAGACATAATGTGTACATTTAGGCTTTGTTTGGGGCGGCTTTTTCGTTGCTTCTTAACGCAACTTTCTAATACAAAAGTTTAAATTTTTGTACTAGAAAGTTGCTTTAAGAAGCAGAAAGAAAGCCGTCCTAAACGAAGCCTTAAACTTCATTTGAGACAAATTTCTTTCCACTTTTTAAAACTATTTTTTAGTATAAAAAATTAGTTTAAGAAATTTTATACTAGAAAATCATTTTAAGAAGCAGTGAGAAAGCTGTCCTCAACGAAATCTTAGACTTCGTTTGAAATGACTTTTTGTTAATTCTTAAAACAGCATTCTAGTATAAAAATTTAAAATTTTATACTAAAAAGTTGTTTTAAGAATCAAGAAGAAAGTCATCCCAAACGAGGCCTTAATCTCAATGACAAGAAGGAACAAGATGATTACATCTTAATAATACTTTTAATTTGCAATGGATTCAACATATACAACTATTAATCAAGCCTAGCTAATTATATAATTAATACTAATGATTTTACCATATCACCTAATTATTAAATATAACTTAATTATAGATTTAAAATAAAAATTAGCATAATTCCTTAGGTATTATTTAGGTTATTTTGTGTAGTTAAATGGTAATAAAAATATTTAAATCTATCATCTAATTATTTATTTGGTATACAAATATATATCTAATAATTTAAACAAATTTTAAAGCATATAAATTATAGAGAAACTAATACAATAACATAGAATAAGTTATCAAATTAAAAAAAATGAAGTTTTTCAAAATTTTGTTTGCAGCTATTCAATCATATAAATAAAAAAAGGGATTTTTACATACATAACACTTAAAACTATTAAAAATACCTATTCAACACCTAAAATTAAATATTTACTTATATACCACCGCTTTTTCATTCTAAACATTCGCTATAGCACTCTGTTAGCGACCGTCAAACCCCTCTCCCCGAACCCAGTCTTCATCTAAAAGCGAAGAAAAACCCTACTTGCGCCTCCGCTTGCCTTCAGTCGCGCAAGGAAAGATTTTGGAGCCGCTCCATCACTTTCGCACGTGGTGGCTTTCCTCCAGTCGAGAGAGGTATTTTCTTCTCCATTGCATCCGAATCGCACGCCCTGCTTCCATTGGCATACATCTTCTAAGCTCGACGCATCTGCTTCCCTGGCATCGCAACTTGTAAGGTTTCCCTCTCGCACACATTTCTTCCTGATTTTAGCATTTCTTACTGATTTTAAGCATTTCTTACAGATTTTAGCATTTCTTAAGGTCGGCAAGGTATGATTTTGTTTGAGTTGATTATTTCAATTTCAGTTTTTCCAAAATTTCTCAAAGATTTTAGCATTTCTTAAGGTCGGCAAGCGTTTCTTACTGATTTGAGATCTGTTTTGTTTGTTTTGAACCGCACTCAACATGAACTTTTCTGTTTTTAGTCTTTGATTTCATCTTTTAGTTGAACAGTTTTATTTTTTTTTTTTTTTTTGACAGCAACAATGAGTTCGAGCTCTTCAACGATGCCAATTAGAAACCCAAGTAACCGAATTTATTGTCATTGCAATTTGCAATGTACAGCATACACGTCACACAAGTCGCATAGTAAAGGAAGAAAATTCTACAGATGCTCTCGGAACCGATCAGAAGATGATTGCAGCTTCTTCCGTTGGTGTGATGAAGTAAATGATTTGCCGAACGATTCAAACTCGCGTTGTGCTGAAGAGCTTGCTATATCATCATTGAGAGATGAACTTTTGCAGATAAAAAAATTGTTGGTTATAATCCTAAGTTTAATTGTAGTTATCGCTGTGAAAAATTTGCTTACCAGCTGAAATTGTAATTGTTGATTAGGATTGAAACATTTGGATGTAACTTTGACTATGAAATGTAATATTAATTCTGGAAATTTGTTGCTATAGTTTATGGTTTTCTCTCGGTTTGCAATTGCTCTCAGGAATTCATCTTTACAGCAAATTTATCTTGGTTCGCAATTGCTCTCGGGAATTCATCCTTACAGATTATGTAAGCAAATTGCTCTTCGAAGTGTATGTAAGGTCAGATTATGTAAGCAAATTTATGTAAATTCATCCTTACAGCAAATTTATGTAAGGTTATAAAAACAACTACAAATGTGTTATAGAATAAACAAAAGCAGATCATCATATTGCAATTGGTCTTGGTTTGCTCTCGGTAATTCATCCTTACAGGGAGTATTAAGAACAACAATTACAAATGTTAAAACCAATCTAGCTGCTTCAGCCCAGTTGAGCCAAAATCATTAACAGATATAGCAAAAATTTTTGGCTTCAGCCGAATTGAGCAAAAATTCCTTACAGGAAAGTTTTTTGGCTTCAGCCGAATTGAACAAAAATTCCTTACAGGAAAGTTTTAATTGTTACAGCAAAATTCTTAAAACAAAATCTGTAAACAAAATCTGCAAAATTCTTGAACTATGCAACATCTTGAACTATGCTCTCATTACCAATGTCTTCTCCTAACGCATTTAATGGATTCTTGCAGGTACTTCTATGTTTGCCCAATAAATTGCAACGACTGCACCTGTGTCCAGGTTTTGTTTTCTTTCCTACTTCTAAGAAATTTTTTATTCGCCTTTTTTTGGGTCTGCCACGTGGTCGAAGTGTAATAGGTGGGGTAACTACCACATTATCACTGACTGCAGCCCACATCTCCTTGCCTGGTAAGGTGAGATTGCACCATCATACGTCATTTTATATCTGTTCATAAAATCAAGGGAAGATGTAACAAACTAGCATAGCATGTAGAAGGCAATTAATTAAGACATTATTGGAATACCTATTAAGATAGTAGTTATCATCAACATATGTATGCCATAATATGTGTTGTGTTGTTTCAGTAAAAGCTGCACTATGTATGCATGGTGGACCACTTATTTGCCAGAATCCACAGCTACAAAATTTCATTTCTATGTCCACCTCACGCCTTTCATGAATACCTTCAATTTCAGCTCTGCTTGACGTCGATTGGCGAATGATATAATGAACTTTCCTTGTTGTAATATCTCTAATATACTCTTCCACATGAGGAACAAGTTGACTTCTCCAGGATGCAGAAATTATCTTTCTTTGCGAGCGTTGTTCCATAAGCTTAACTCTTATCATATCAATCAAATCAACAACAGGTTTACTTCTCGCATCTTCGACCCATGCGTTAAAGGATTCAGACATATTATTCGTATTGTAGTGATTTTTAATGTGTAAAGAGAACGTCGCCTTAGACCACTTGCATGACAATGAATTCAAGTAAGAGTGCACTTGTGGACTAATTTTGAAGATCTCCTCCATTTTCTTCTGCAAGTCATGTAGGTTGTAACTATTTGCGGCTGTCCATACCAGATTTTGGAGCTTGTTGCCATCCTCACAACGAAAATGTTTTTTAATATTTTTCCATAGGTGTCTCATGCAAACCCTGTGCTCGGCATTTGGAAAAATAAGTTTTATAGCTTCACTAAGGCCCTTTTCCATGTCAGAAATGAATGCTAAATTTTCTATATCACAACCCAAGCTTTCCAACAAATTCTTCATAAACCATTCCCAAGATTTCTTAGATTCTGATTCTGCAACAGCATATGCTATAGTGTAAAGCCCATTATTTCCATCCAAACAATTCGCAGAAAGCAGTACGCCAAGATACTTTGATTTGAGGTGACATGCATATACTCCAATTAAATGTCTACATCCATTAATGAAACTTTCAATTCACACTTTGAAAGAAACAAAGAATCGCTTGAATGCATTGCTTCTGATGTCACACATGTATGTAATGTGAGAGCCAACATTCCTGTTGAGTAATTCAGATCGCAACGTAGGAACCCACATATAGTTATCATCGACAGATCCAAACATGACATCTCTTGCTAACTCTCTGGATTGACAAATTTTCATATATGGTAAGGATAATCCATAAGTAGCCTCCAAATTATTGCTAATATATTTGGGTGTGATATCAGGATTTCGCTTGACAATGTCCATGATTTCATGAGCAACCCAACTAGTAGTTGCTTGTTTGTTTCCTGCTCTATTGACCCCAGGGCATAAATGAGTTGATTCAATTTTCCTGACTTCGAAGGAGTGCCCATCATGACACAATGAAGCACGTATTCTCCAAGGACAACCTCTATACGCACAAGTAACAATCACTCTGGATTTGTCACTAGCCTTTATCTTAATAGCATAATTCTTTAAAATTGCAGCCGACCTAACAGCTTGCTTGAAACTTTGGGAATCGTCAAACCACGAACCAACAAATAGACTATTTGTCTCATCAATTTGTGGTACAAAAAGATCATCACACACATCATCTACTATAATATCATTATAGTCTCCAATATTCGAGCTGTACTGATACATTTCATTTGGTTGGTTGTTTAATTCAGTTTGAATGTTCTGGGACATATCGACCTCGTAATGTTTCATTGCGACTGCTATCTCAAATCTATTTCTGTCATAGGAACTGCTCAGCATGTCAACTAAATCTGAATCGCTTGCAACCAACATGTAATTCTTAGGTGAAGTTCCGATGACATGATAGTGTAAGTCGAACGGTTGTCCCCGTATCCAATGACAAAGTGCTTCAACTCGTTGTTTTAGCAACACCAAACTGATTTCATCTCTTTGAAGCTTTATGGTTTTCTAACTTCCACCTATATACTTCATTCGCGTTTGACCTTGCACCTCACTCCAATATCCACCGAATTTTAGGAATATGTAGCAAAAATTAATCGAACTCATTTCTGAGCAAAGAAATAATAAATAAGTTAAACATTGCATGTGTAAAATCGGTAAGCATGAATAAAATTCGGTAAGCATGAATAAAAAAATTTTCATTTGTTGCTAAGCATTGCATGTGTAAAAGAATCCGTAAGAGTTACTTCGGCCAAGCTTCGTCGCCAATGCTTCGGTTTGCCAGCATTGGCTTCAGTTTGCCAGGAGTCCTATAAGAGCAGGCGACCAGCCCGCATTTTTTACCTAGGGCACGCGATGAACGGTGATCAAGCGAAGAAGAGGCAACGAAGGAGAGCCGGGATTCATACCTGTTCGAGATTAGAAGAAGCGACGAAGCTTGGCCAAAGCTATTCACACGGGAAAATCGACTGGGTTCGGGGAGAGGGGTTTGACGGTCGCTAACGGAGTGCTATAGCGAATGTTTAGAATGAGAAAGCGGTGGTATATAAGTAAATATTTGATTTTAGGTGTTGAATAGGTATTTTTAATAGTTTTAAGTGTTATGTATGTAAAAATCCCATAAAAAAAATAATCGAGCATTATATGAAATGGTTTAGAGTTGTTCATCGAGTGCACTTCTTTGATTACAGTCATAATCATCAGTACATTATTACTATTATTTTCTTAATAGAACATAGTAGAGAAAAAAATTTCAGGATTCGTTTGGTACTGCTCTTTTAATGCTTCTTAAAATAATTTTTTAGTACAAAAATTAAAATTTTTGTATTAAAAATTGTTTTAAGAAGCAGCTAGAAAGTTGTTCCAAACGAAGGCTTAATGATATTTAGGGGTGTCAATATTTGACACGACACGAAAACCCGACCCGAAACCGACTCGAAAAATTCGGGTTGGACCCGACCGTTTGAAAAACGGGTTGGATTCGGGTTCGCAGATTCGACACGTTTGAAAAATCGGGTCGGGTTCGGGTTGATGCGGCTCGAAAACCCGTTTGTTTTAAAAAAAAAATTTGGATTCCCGCCCTTGCCCGCTGCCCCCGTCCACGCTGCCGACTGCCCCGCGGGCCCTGCGATGCTGGTCCGTTGCCCTGTGCTGCCCGCTGCCCCGCGCGCTTGCTGCCACGCCCGCGCTGTCACCCGTTGCCGCGCTACCGCGCCGTCGCCCGAAACCGAGCTCCTTCTCTGCCGCGCGGATCAGGTCGGGTCAACCCGGCAACCCGCCGGGTCGGTTCCGGGTTCAAATTTCTGACCCATTTACCTACCCGGGTCGAGTCCGGGTTCAAATTTCTGACCAATTTGAACTCGGGTCAGTTTCGTATTCGACCCGAACCTGACCCGTGACCCGAAATTGACACCCCTAATGATATTATTGTTACGTTGTTTTCTCTATTATTTAAACTTTTGTTAAAAAATAACTCAAATTTCAAATCCTTCTCTATAGTTATTGTTGCGTTACTAAATGTAAAAGTCGTGTTTCTTCTGTAGGATTAAAAGCTGAAATTCCAAATCAAAACCTGAAAGAAACGGAGAATAGAAAGGAATTCAATATTTTGATGATTGGTCTTTTTTGTGGGTCAGAAAGGTCGGTCCATGATATGCCCAAAATATCTATTGAATATTTCATCATTATTTTAATTCGAGAAAACATATATTTTCTTTTTATAGTAAATTTAATTTAGTTTCCATTTATATGCAAATTTTAAAACTCTAAAATTTATTTTAATATAAATCATATGGGAATATTCTAGGGGTATAAGTAAGTAAAGCTAACTCATGAGCTAGCTTGAGCTTTGCTCCGTAAATAGCTCATAAGCCAAACTAGATCAGTTAACAAGTCAAACTTGAACCTGCTTTCACTCGACTAATTACCTCGCAAGCTAGCTAGTTTAAAATTTATTAATAGAAAATATATTATAATATAGAAGTTGAAATTAATATATAGCTTTTAAAAACGTTTAAAAATTATTTATTTTCTTATATTAATTTTTTTTTTTATAAATTATCATCTAATTTCTTTAATTCTTTATCATTTTATTATTATTATTATTATTATAAGAATCATAATCATTTTCTCTCTTTTGTTTTAATTGAACAGCTTGTGAGTGGGCTCGAACATATAGAAATAACCTCGAACTAGATTGCTGAAGCTAGGGGTAACTCAAGCACGGCCCGACTTGCCTTGATGCATATTAAACTTATTAATATCTATAATTTACTTTTATTATCTACTAATTTAGTTGTAATTATCTTTTAAATTTAATTATGTTTAATACGTCATCAAAAAATTATCTTGATCGGGCACGAATCTCAATGCAAAATCAAGTTGGAAACTTTCGAAATTAAAATTGGGACCATCCGAAATCCGATTTCAGCAAACTTATAGTCGAACTGAATGTCTCGGAAATATGAACCCAACGACACCAAATTCAACTCAATCTAAGCCCAAATGAGTCCAAATCAAGGACCCGAAGCGCTGTTGGAAGGCTCGAACAACAATTTGGGCTAGCAAACGGTTTTCAAACATAACGTGCTTATAGTTGAATCGAGCGGCTCGACGAGACGAATCCAACAAGATGAAGATCGCCGAATTCCAATATCACTGAGGCCTTTAAATGTCTAATGAACGGTGCATTATCAAGGGATTCAATATCAGCCGTCCATCCAACCACTCCCCTTTTATCCTTGATCTCTCACCTATTTACGGGTCATGCCACTCCAGAAATTTATAAATAAACCCCTCATTTCTCTTGAAGGGGGGATCCAAGCAAGAAGAGAAGAAAAAAGAGATGGAAGAAGCTCCTCCTCGACCACCTCGGAGTCTCGCCGTACCACCACCTAAGGTCCTCATCCTCGCCGGACTACCGCTCGAGGCCCTCGCCTTCTCTGTACCACCACCTAAGGCCCTCATCCTCGTCGGACCACCGCCTGAGGCCCTCGCCTTCATCAGATCACCACTTGAGGCTCTCACCTCCACCGGACCACCGCCTGACGTTGTTGCTTCACCAGACCACCACTTGAGGCCCTCACCTCAGTCGGACCACCGCCTGACGTCGTTACTTCGCCGGACCACCACTTGAAGCCCTCAACTCCACCGGACCACCGTCTGACGTCATTGCTTTGTCGGACCACCATTGGAAGCCCTCACCGCCGTTGGACCACCGCCTAACGTCGTTGCTCCACTGAAGCACCACCTAAGGCCCAAACATTCGCCAGGCCACCATTTGAGGCCCTACGCTTCACTAGGCCACCACTTGAAGTCCTCACCTCCGCCGGACCACCGCCTGACATCGTTGCTCCACCGAACCATATCACTTGAGGCCCTCATATCCGCCGGACCACCGCCTGACCTCGTTGCTCCGCCAGGCCACCACCTAAGGCCCTGTGCTCCACCAGGCCACCACTTGAGGCTCTGTGCTCCATCAGGCCGCCACCTATGGCCCGGACATATAATCTAAGTGGAATCTGTAACCTCACTCTCTTGCTCGGCTGATGCAGGCACAGACTAATTTTTCGCCAATCTGCTTTCTAAATCTCCGAAGCTCATCCAGTATATGAATGTTAATGTCAGCTTGTGATTTTCAGATATTTTTTAGCTCTATTATCAAATTAGGCACATATTGGCTATACAAACTCTTCTAGCTATTTGCAGAGTAGCTGGAAGTAGAAGAGGATTGTCCCTAGTATGTGTAGGTAGAGGATTGACCTCTACAATTCAAGTTTACATTCAACTCCCTCTCTAATCTTATTAATAAAGAAGTAATCATCATCAAAATTCATACCTTGTGGCAGTAGTGGATTTAGGGTTTGGAAGAGGATGAGCATAAAAGGAAGAAAGATGATTACCTTTGCAACGACCAAGCTTCCTTTTGCTCAAATTTGGTCGCTACAAAAAAACGGCGAGGAGGTGTGAGTTCAAATATGAAATTTTGGATGAAGAAGAAAGCAAAAGGAAGAAAGATGAATATCTTCTCAACTAGCAAGCTCCATCTCGATCTGACTTTGGCTACGAATAGAGTCATAAAGGAGATGCGACAACCACGAAAAAAGAAAGACCGAAATAAGGTGAGATGACAACTGCGAAGAACGGCGAGGAAGTGTAACTTTGAATGCAACATGAAGGAACATCATCAAAGGATGCAGTGCCACAGGGAACATCGTTGAAGGAGCTGAGCAAGGTCACAGTTGAGAATAGAACAAATGAATGAAACATGCATCGAGTCAGTTTGTTTAGATAAGTTATTTATGTTAGATTTGTTGCGGATTTTTGACAGAAATTATGTAGCAACTTTGCAACAGAACTTTCACTGTTAATCTGACACAAAAATAACAAATACTTTAGTTGCAAATCAATCGCAATTTTGAGAAAAAAAATTTCACCACAAATTTACCATAAATTGCTTATTTTCTTATAGTGTGACTACCGCTATCATGACATAGCACTATGTCTTATATGGCACTTAGTTCACATCTTCTAGTTAGTGTATTACTTTCATACCAATTGTAATAGTTTAAACTCTTAATTATTGAGAAATTATTCGCTTTAACCTAAGGGTCTCACAATTTTGTTATGTTGGTGTAACTTTCCAAGAGGTCACCCATCCTAGGATTTCTTTAAGATGAACACACTTAGCTGTGAATTTTCTTAATAAAATTTCAACCATTACACAAAAATGTGCTTTGATGTTTAGGAGTTTAACTTCTTTTACTTAAGTGGTTTCACATGAAGCACAATCTCCTCATCACCATATTCAATAAGGAGCCACTATAGTGGTTCTTGCATCTTCCTTTGTTGGTCATTGCCTCATTTGTAGGAACTTTTATTTGGTTCGGTGTAAGGATGCAGAGGAACATTCGGTCGTAGGCAAAATCGTGCCTATACCGAGAAAAAACTCGGTACACCTCGGTATAGGTGCGATTTTGCCTACGACCGAATGTTCCTCTGCATCCGGTCGGAGGACGTAATAATTCTTCCATTTGTAGACATTAAATGACAAGTTATCACACAATTCATTATTACCCATAGGTTCTTGAATTCAACTCTCTATCGAATATGATATTGGAGTTTAACGAGTTACTTTATGAAAAATCATCTCTAACATATGTGGCTCACCTACTGATTATTAGGATATTGAATGTAGGTAAGCAATGAACATCTTTTAAAAATAATAAAGAAGTTTGTATTTTCAAATTATTATTTCGTTTCCTTTTTACTACAAATTTAAAAAGTATAGCATATAGAATAACATATCATTTCAAAATAAATACTACAAAGTTAATTGTACCGACTTTATTTATGCCCTTAATTATCATTTTATCATGCCATATTGATCTATATATATACATAGATTGCTAGTTTAGTATGGGCATGATAATATCATATTTTTCATCATAATGTTTTTCAACTAAATTCCCTTTGAAATTTTCTTAAGATCATGTTTATTAAAACAATATCTTAGCTAATGTTGAATCTTGATTTTTTTCTCATGGGATAAACTGAAAAATCTTCTACAACTCAATCCATCTATGATGGATTCTCTAAATCTTCTTATCTTTCTCTCTCTTTATTCCCTCTATGCTCTAAATTAGAGCTGTCAATATTAGTCCCGATCCGAAAACCCGACCCGAACCCGACCTGAAAATTTAGGGTTCGGGTTTACCCGAACCCGAAGCAGGTCGGGTTTGGGTTCAGGTTTTCGACTCATTTCAAAAAACGAGTCGGGTTCGGGTTGACCCGGGAACCCGAAAATGACCCGGCTGCCCGGTCTGCCCGCGTCATTCTGCACGCATGAGTAGACTTGCCGGCTCGCTGCTGACTGCCACGCATGACGGAGTGAGTACGTGACGCGTCTGCCAGCGCCGCAGTGCCCGGCTGCCCGGAGTGCCCGCGATGGCGGATTCAGCTGACCAGTTCGGCAGCGCCAGCTGCGTCACTGAGCGCGGTCCTGCGAACCCGCGTACCGCCCCACGATCGAGTCAGCCGCACATCCCGCGTTCCCGAGGTCATTTCTGCCGCTGTGCCGCGCATCCCGCAGTCCCGCGGTCGAACGCGGAATGCCGAAGCGTGACTCGGTGTGCCGTGTTGAATCCAAAGCGGGTCGGGTCGGGTTGACCCGAACCTGAAGCGGGTCGGGTTCGGGTTGACCCGAATAGTGCCAGGTCAGTTCCGGGTTCGACCCGAACCGTGACCCGAAATTAACACCCCTACTCTAAATCTTAGTATCCCCAATGGAACTCTAATGATTATAGCAAAAATGATTTAATTTAATTTTCATGTAAGATCATCATTATCAAAACCTTGTAAAAGTTAACATCTTATAAGTGTTAAATTATTATGAGAGAGGTCTTCAGCCACACATAATGAATAAAGAATGAATAATGAATTACCATTATTCATTTGCATCTAATCTTTGAGATATATACTTTTCATAATCATTTGAACATAACATGGCCACAAGCATTAATTGATCCACGCCTAATCGATGGGACTCATCAACTAGATCTACAACAATACTAGAACATATGAAGCACCAGCATATATATATTAATTCTTATTAGAAACTAAAAGCCACAAAATTGTTTAATTTTCAACCACTTAAGATAAAAGTCTAATTTTACTCTTATTCAAATAGATTACATGCACCGATGATAGTGGCATACTCAACATAATTTACATGTCCAAAATCATTCATATCAAGTTGATTACATAATCTATCTTATTCTTTCACATGGGTGAAGCTCAAAATAAGAAAGCCATCAAAGAAATTTGCGTACATTTTGCTCCTAAATTTGACGCATTGTTCTAATGAAGATGCCTTCTCTTTTTTCACCAATTCATTTACATCTCCCTCAACCGCAAGAACCAAGCCAAGTGGAAAACTCTGATACATCAGATAAAAGCCAATTATCCAAATAATCATCATCATACTTGAATGCATCAAACTTCCCACTATCAATAAAACCACCAAACTCTCCACTAACCTCATGGCTCTCATCCTCCCAAATCCAAGGCAATACTTCACCAACACCCTCCCCTTCCCCCTCCCATAACCTCAAGGCTATCTCCTCCAATTCCCAATCAATCAACTTCTCAATCTCATCAAGGGAAGGCCCAACATCCTCATTTGACAGTACCTCAAGTACTCCCACTCCATTCATTTCTTTTTCTCTCCCTTCATTTTCTTCATTTTGGCTCAAAGTTTCACCCTTATTGTTCTCCTCATCGCCCAATAAAACCTCTATTGATGGCAAGTCTTTAGAGACAGCTTGTTGAGGTTGTGGATCTATAACAACGCTCTCTACTTCCTCACTCCTTCTTACTTCTATCACATCCTTAACCTTTTCACCCTTCTCCTTGCTTAAAATCTCATTTTCAGCTTTCTTCTTCTTAGCCAATTTGCTTGGCCTGCCTCCCTTTCGCTTTCGGACATTGTTGACACAACTTTCATCATCTTTGTTTAACAAACCTTCAGCTTTCTTGCTTAAATGTGAGTTCCAATAATTCTTGATCTCATTATCAGTCCTTCCAGGCAAATGTCCTGCAATCACTGACCACCTGAAAAAATAAATATTAGTAAATCAACAACTTTATATATATTAGTAAATCAACACCCTTAAAATAATAAATCATAAATCATAAAATATGTAATTCAAATTTATCATACAATCAATTATCTAGTGAATATATACTTATAGATTGCCACTATTAGTTGGAAAGTTAAAGTCCTATTTTTATTTATAATTGGATTTTGTTTTTGGGTTATCTATGAATTGCTTTCAACACAAAACACAAAAATACCCAAAAAAAAATTAAAAAAAATGTTTTACAAATAAATTGAGCCAATTTAATGGTGAATTACTAGATAAAGAAATTGTGCCTTGCATCAAAGGTACCATCATCAGCCCATAGATAATAAACAAAGAAAAAACAATTTCAGCATTGCAATTTCTGAGTCACATAGATCTTCTTGATTTGTTAGTTGAGAGTTTTGACTTATCCGTAGGTTCAAAGCTTGCGTAAGTGATATTTGTATGAGTTTACTCTAATTGACTCAAAAGTCCTAATTTTTTTTTTTAAATCAAAGAGTAACAAACATCTTATAAATTGTTATAATTATTTTTCAAAATATAAATTAAATAATCATTCTTAGAATTGGTTTGGAATGATTGCAGCTTGTTTTGTTTTCAAAGTAAATGTAGAAGTGTTGTGAGTAAAATAACTTTTTTTAAATCTATTACAAAAAATAACTTTTTAATGACAAAAACTTAAAAACAATCAAAACACTGAAATAGAAAAATAGTAATAAAGTTAAGGGGAAAAATAGAAAACTTATCAAACCTTATACCCAAATCACACCCACAATCACGAGAAATTATTACTTGCAGAGTCCAGATGGTATCCAAACTTCAATCAGAACCAGCCACGTTGTTTGTACAATGTTTACAAATTAATGTGGCCCATTCTGATTGGAGTCTGAACACAAACTAAAACTCCGCATATAATAATTCCTCCATAACCACACCCAAAAAAGCCTTTTTTCTAACATATAGATTTCAGTGGTCCGCAACAACGTCAGCAATAATTCACCCAAGCTCGTGTGGGACCTAGATTCTTAATGTGCGCCGCTAGACATGTGCACGTGTATGAGGAGTCAATAAAATAAAATTGCAAAAAAAAAAATATTTAAATCATATATATTATAAATTTAATATCAATTAAAAAAATAAATTATGACTTTTTTAATGCCATGTGATATGAACAAAGCACCAAAAATACTAAAAATAATAAATTATTATATAAATTATTTAACAAGTAAACTATATAATTCTTAGTATTGAGGGAATTGGGAGAGAGAAAATCAGGTATTTGTTGGGCACTAAAGTCTATCACAAATGAAATTAGGTCAAACAAGATTAATAAATGATATAAAATTATTAAACAAATAAATTATTTTTAAATTCAATTAAAATAGAATGCAAACTTATTTTTAAATACAAATCAACATATAGACCATTGATTTTCATCTAACATTCAAAAATATTTTAAAAAAATTGTGTTTGACAAAATCTATATCAAGACAAATCTTATTGCCTTAGATTTATGTCAAGATTAGTATTGCAGATGCTATTTTAGATTTCGTTTGGGATAATTTTTTTATTGCTTTCTAAAGCAGTATTTTAGTACAAAATTTTTAATTATAAAAATTTTGTACTATAAAGCTGTTTTAAAAAGTAATAAAAAAATATCCCAAACGAAGCCTTTGATAACTTTCTTCATGCTTTATAAAACAACTTTTTAGTACAAAATTTCATAAATTTAAAATTTTTGTACTAAAAGACGTATTAAAAAGCAGTACGAAAACTGTCCCAAATGAAATCTTAGTTTAAGCTAATTTGTAACATAAATTTGACTACAATAAAATCCTATCAATATGTCCCCATGCAATATTTTTTAAAGATAAAAAATAATTCTTAACCAATAAATAGTAAAATATGTGAAACAGCGTTTTTAAAACAATAGTCAGAGTCACAGATTCATTGACCTAAAATATTTATTTGAAATAAATTATTCTTAGAATTATAAATAAATAAAAAAAATATTCACCAACTTTTTTGGCCTCACATGCATGCCAACGACAACGTTCAACATCTCCGAAAAAATATTAAACAAAAAATAATATAAACTTGTTTATTTTAAAATCTGAATCCCATCTTAATAAATTTCATTTTAAAATATCTTAACATATTTTTTTAAATTAATAATGTGTAAAATTATATTTCAAATACTATTATTCTTAAAAAATATTTATATTGCATTAATGTGCCAGTTGTTTTTTTTATTAAATTTAATTATAAATTAATAAGTATCTAAATGTATTAATGATATATTTGGGATAGCTTTCTATAATTTTTTTAGATTTAATGCAATAATCATAATTTTATTTAACTACTAATTTTTTATTTATTTACTTAATCTATAACAAACAACTTCTTTTATATGGTCCGTTTGGAATGGCTAAAAATTTGTTTGTACATTTGATTGTAAAGTTGTTATATAAAAGATAACTTTTGAATGATTGTGAAAAAAGAAGCTTCCAAATATATTATTTTTTTAACGCATAGAAAAAGTAATAGCTAAATATAAATTATGGCTTCATTTGAGGTTACTTAGACTTATTTTTTAGTTACTTTCAAGAGATTTTTGTACTAAAAATAGCTTTACAAAACAACAAGAAAGCAGTCAGGACAAAGCGGCAATAAAGTTGTCGCAAATAGGTCTTAAGGCTTTGTTTGTGATAGCTTTTGGCCACAACTTTTTTATTATTTTTAAGAATTTTTATATTAAAAATGTTATAGAAATCAGCAAATAAAATTGTCTCAAATAAAGCTTAAGGCTTCGTTTGTGACAACTTTTCATAGCTTTTTAAAACAGCTTCCTAGCTAGTACAAAAGTTGTTTTAAAAAAATAGTAAGAAAGCTGTCCCAAACGAAGTCTGCTTCATTTAGTACAACTTTATTATTTTATAAAACAACTTTTTAGTACAAAAATATTTTAAAATAAAATTTTTTATACTAAAAAGTAGCTTTTGACAGCAATAAAAAAGTTATCCCAAACAAAACCTAAATCTAAAATTCAAAATCTTGTGATCACATTGAAACATTCTTGCCCTCTAAATTTTTAAAAAATTTCATTTATCACTTATCTATATATTTATTAAAATATTGATTAAATTTTTAAAATAATTATTATTTTTCCTTATTTAAAAAAAATTAGCTTCATCACTATTTGTATTTGTAGACAAAGTACTAACTATATGTACTATAAGACCATTAGCCTAAAGGGACATAACCTTTTGATCATGAGGAAGCACATTCCCCTCTTTATATTTCAATTTTTATCATTCTAAAAAATACAGAATATTTTTAATATATCATAAATTATGATTGCTTAACTCGCTTAAACTTCCTAATTAATTATAAATTAATATACGCCTAAATATAATAACCCTAAAATTCAAAATCTAGCGATCATGATGAAGCACGTGCCCTTTTTTTAATTTTAAATATTTTTTTATCAGAAATATTAAATAATAAAGGCTTTTTAATTTATTTATTATATATCATAAAAGTATATATTAAAAATATAGAGGGAGGCACGTGCCTCTCGTACTAAAATCATCCACATTTTATGAACAGCAATACATAGCACTCGGACCTATATAAATGTTCTGTACAGTCGAAACATGCATATTTTTCTTAATAAAAATAAAACTTTTAGCCACCATTGATTAGTTTGGTTGCTGGGTGAGCACGTTGGGAATCCGTTAATCTGTGCTCGATTGCCCTCGAGCGGCAGTGCCTCTTAAGTGAGGCCTAATCAAGTGCAGACCAAGAGATTTTTTTTTTTGGTGCTAGTACTTTTAGGTCAGCCAAGAATAAGTCATGTCACCAAGCTAGCACCCTTTCGGGGGTGGCAGCAGGTGGATACTTTCTTCAAAAAAAAAATCGTATTTGCTTGGATACTTATTTCAACCAATAAACTTTTTTTTTTAGCCTGAGCGATTCGAGCGCAACTCTTTTATGAAAGGAACGAATTCCATCACCAGCTAGTCACAGGAACAAGTTTCGTTACAAACGAGCCATAGCTCGAGCCGCATATTTTATCATTGAATTTTCTTGTTTTAAGGACGACATTGAGAGAGTTTGAGCACGAGTGTAATTTTATGTGTACGAGTTAGCTCATCACGCTAGCCTCCTGAGCTTTTTATCTAATGAAGCTCCAGTCAGCTCACGAGTCGATTTGACTAAGTTACACCCCTTGTATATAAATTATAACATATATTAGTAAGTATATTAAAGTACATTTTGGATTTATAGAACTATAATTCAAATGGAATATCAAGTTATAACTAAATATATATAGTACCTGTTGCCCAAGTTTGCTCTAAGCTGGATGATTGTGTCCTCCTCTTCCTTAGAAATGTTTCCTCTCTTCAAGTCTTCTCTCAGATAGTTTATCCATCTAAGCCTGCAGCTTTTGCCACATCTCAGCAAGCCTAACAACATAAATCACAAAGCAGATTTGTCTGTACAGTTAAGCGAATGATATTAATTCATCTGTGAATGATGATGAACAGTATAGTACCAGCCTTCTTAGGCAAGGATCTCCATGAACCTTCTCCATTTGTTTTAATGTACTGAACTAGAAGCTGATCTTCCTCTGCTGTCCATCTTCCCTTCTTTAAACCCACCTTCTCACAGCATGGAGCCCTTCCCATTCTCTCTCTTTCTCTGTAACCCAAGCAGTGCAGCTCTCCTCCCCCTTTCAATGAAGAGTTAGAGAGAGAAAAAGAAGAGAGAGAGAGAGAGAGAGAGAGAGAGAGACTCTTCTGCTTGTTTGCTTGCTTTGAAAGAGCATTGTTACGAGCACCAAAGCCCACTATATAGTAAACAGGCTGAGATATATTATTTTAATTTTAAATATAAATTATAGAGAGAGAAAGTGGCATTTCTTTTATACTTTTATATATTTATATATAGTTTCTGATTATAATAATCACATCTTAATTATAAAATGTACCTCGAAAACGATCGAACGGTTACATATCATGCAACGTAGGCATAAGAAATGATTACCACCGTCGATCTCCGGCGCACTGTTTTCGACGTAGTTTTTGAAAGACAAAGGTGGTGTATCATGGATGATCTGAAGCCGGCTTCACAGTCACGTGATACACGTTGGGTTGCTCCATTTCGGAGGTTTTTTTCATATAAACCCCTGAAAATAGGAAAATTGATTTTCTCACTTATTGAAGTGGAAATAAATATGATATCAGTAGTGCCATGCCGTTTCTGGAAAAGGTAAGCTCATTGCTGGCTTTATGGCTTTATTGTTTTATTTTTTAATATTTAGGTCAATTAAGGTCTCGATTGGGACGGTTTTTTGACTAATTCAATCATCTTTTTAGTAAAAAATTAAACTTTTGTACTAAAAAGCTGCTTTAAGAAGCAGTAAGAAAACCAATCCAAATGAAACCTAAGTCAAATTCATATAAATATCACATACACAGATTTGAACTCAAGACCTCTTAATTAATAATCAAAATTCCAACCAACAAATCAAGATAAGCCGCATACTGCACATTTAGATTGTTTGGAACGGTTTTTTTACTGCTTCTTAAAGCAGTAAGAAAGTCATCCCAAACGAAGCCTTAGGCTTTATGGTTTCCTTGAGACATTTTTTTACTACCTTTTAAATTAATTTTTTAGTATAATTTTTTTTGAACTAGACATTGTGTACTAAAAACTTCATTAAAAAGCGATAAAAAAGCTATTTCAAACTAAAGCTTTGTTTGGGACGACTTTCTTGTTGCTTCTTAAAGCAACTTCTTATTATAAAAATTAAAAATTTTCTACTAAAAAGCTGCTTTAAGAAGCATAAAGAAAGTCGTCCCAAATGAGGCCTAAGGCTTCGTTGGAACTGCTTTTTTATTGCTGCTTAAAACAGCATTTTAATAGAAAAATTAAAAATTTTGTACTAGAAAGTTGCTTTAAGAAGCAAGAAAAAAGCCGTCCCAAACTAATCTAAACCTATATTAAAAGCTTAATATAGATTACAGTTGAAAAGTGCCTAAAAAAATCAGAATAAGAAAGAAATTTACAGAAAGCGAATCATCTATTTTGTTTATTGGAAGAATGGTCCGCACCTATCAACGCTATAACACATAAAAAATATGGTAAAGTTAAACAGATCAACATCAATTGCCTAAATGCTATTCGTTATCATTAAACTTATTTTAATAGACTTAGCATTGATCATAATTATTGCATGTTAAGGCAGAAAGAATTTATGGCCTTAGCATTATTCGAAGATCTCTCATTTGTACATATAGCAAAAGTTAAAAGCTACTCAAAGGTGAAATATCTTTCTTGTAAGTGATGATGTTAATATAACAAACATGAGTTATGTAGGATGAATTTTGAGGTGAAAATAGGAAGAGCTTGGAATTATTGGAGTTTTCTTCGAAGAATTATCGGTGGTATATTACGTCAACATTTTCTTAAGAGAGGAGAAATTATGCACCAAGAGGATGAGCCTAAGCCTTCTTGTTAACGTTCAGTGTCAGTGTTAATATTGATGTTGATAATGAATGTTAGTCTTATAAGCGATGACGTACATTGAACATCTTGGAGACGACAACAATCAAGGTTGATGTCGGCAACAAGGGATCGGAGGCCTTATTGGCAATTGTGTACATCAACATTGATATCAATAGTGCACATTGATCTTATTAGCGATGTTGTCTATTGGTAATGGTGACGATGAAATGCATTGATCTTTTATTGGTGATTATGTGCATCGATGTTAGTGTTAACAATATGCATTGATCTTTTTGATGATGGCATGCACTGGTTCATGCGCCACTATTACCGGCGTATATAAATCCTCTGGAAGCTTTGATGGTAATCGAAGAATTTCCTGAAGCGACCAATGTTGGTGTTGATGTCGTGCATTCACTTTTTTAGTGATGCATGTTTAAGTCTTATTGGCGATAATATATGGTGATGCTAGTGTTGACAACATGCAAGCCTCATTGCCGATGAAAGGCCACAAGGTTCATATTGACGGCGTGCATCAACCATGTTGATGATGACTTTATTTACATAATTTGATTATAAATGCAAAAAATTAGAGGTTATTTGACTCTTAAATTGTCGTGAAAAAAAATTAATTATACTTTTGAGCACTTTATTTAAGTCTCAAATCGTCAAACTTAAATGAAAATAAAATTCAATTGTTATTATAAAACTCTTATATTTAATTTTACTTTGCATTTCTTTTCAAACATCCAAATAACCCTTTATTTTTTTTTTATAATTGTTATTATATAAGAAATATATTATGTCAGGAATATAATTTATATCAGAATGAGCTTTAAATCTCTTTAAAATTAATATTCTACATATAATATTCATATTATTATAATTTTAAAAAAATTATCTTGATATAAATTATATTATATAATAATGAGAAATGCCAGTCATCATTGGGCACCCTCACCATGTGGCATTTAAAAGTGTCTCGCGCGCCTCGCGTTTTCCAAATATTAATATTTTGTTTCTAGGACAATGTAGCTCAAATATTTAAAAAAAAAATTATTTAATTTTCTGACAAAGTTCTATAAGCCAATTAGATGTTATAGTTATAGTTTTTTATTATATTTTATTAATTGAACACGTGATAAGTTTATTTTCTGAGATAATGTTAAATAAAAATATTATATTAAAATTTTTTAATAACTTCTATATAAAATAACATGCTATTTTTATTTTTAATAAAATTATAATATTTGATTTTGTAACAAATACCTTTTAAGACTTTTGAAAAATTGATAAATATAAATTTGTGAAATGTTAAATTGCTTAAGTGTTTTTGGCATTGAGAGAATTTAAGTTAGAATTTAGGAGTATAAGTGAGTTAAGCTGTCTCATGAGCTAACTCGAGTTCGGCTCAATAAATGACTTATGAGCCGAGCTCGATTAGCTAAATAGTCAAGTTTGAGGTAATCTAGATTCGGCTTGTTTAATACTGAATACTATAAAATACATTTATAATATATAAGAATTTAAAAATTCAAGTTTAAAACTAATAAACATATTAAAATAATATATCATACTTTTTTTATATTAAATGATTCTTGATTATTATCTTCTAATTTTTCATTTTAATTTTATTATAATAATTATTATGATTATAATCATTTTTCTTTTGTTATAAATGAGCCAGCTCAAACTAGTAAAATAAAGCTTGAGCTAGAACTCGAACTCGATTCCTTAATTAGACTCAAGCTTTAGCTAGGGGTGACTTCAACTCGCTTGTAACCCTAACTTATAATACTTGATTAAATAAATAATATTTATTTTATTCCTAAAATTAATTTTGAAATTGATTCAATGTTTTAAAAAAATTAATTAATTGTATATTATATTAATCTCAAATTTAATTTAATGAATAAAAACAAAAATATATATTCCACTCAAATTGGAATAGGTCTCGAGAGAGTATAAATAACTATTAAAATTTAAGGGCTCTGAGATCGGATTTGCAGCTGAGTGATCGATGGAAGAAATTCCTCTCATCTTCCTCGAGCTCAAATCCTCTAATTGTCAAAAAAAAAAATTTAACGTCTCTTGCAAGACATGCATTAAAATTTTAATTTTTAAATTAAAAATAAAGTGCATAAAAAATAAAAATAATTATTTAATAAAATACGAGCATACAATAAATAAAAAAATATATTATATTTGATTAATAATAAAGTTTCGTTCTTTTGATGGGGGCATATCTTCAGATCACGTGCAATGTAAGATTGTAAGATTTTGAGGGGAATTATTATAGAATCTCACCCACTTCCGCACCGCAAGATTCCATGCCGGATCTCGATTTGATTCCTTGCATTTAAAAAATATATAAAAAAATATATATATTTTTTTTTATAAAATAGTGGTTGGAAAGGTTCCAATTCAAAGCATTGATCTTTAAAATATAGTTTTAGCACGATTTTTTAGAATATTGTTTTAAATTAAAAATAATTAATAATAATAATACAATAACAATAATATCTAAAACAAATTCTATTTAAATGTAACACGAAAAAATCATTTCTAATAGTTTTAATTAAGTCTTTTTAGATCTATTTCTATTTTTTTGACATAAATTAAATCAATACATCTACTTCTAATCGGATCCGAAAACATTAATTAAAACTAATAATAATAAATATTTTTTTCTATTTTTTAATAAAATAGTTTTATTAAAAACATAATATCTAAAATGTTTTGAAATTATTGTTTTTCTTGAGCTTAAGCTCTATATTTAAATGCAGTGTAAATCTAGTTCATGTCAAGACAGTCAAGTTGACCTTATTCAACATATGATTTAAGACTAATTGGTCAAACTAGAAGAATCAACCAATAGATGTCTCCAGACCTGAAAGAAGATATGTTTTGATTATTTTTAATTCAGGAAAAGAGGCTTATAATAATATAATTTAACTATTTAAACTGAGATTCCCAACTAGGAGGGGAGTACTTCTGTTAGATCTTCAGGGGTGTTAAAATTTGATCCAACTCGGACGTGATCTAAAAAACTTCCAGTTCGGGTCAACCAATTTATCATACCAAGCGGGTTTGGATTCGAGATTTCAAACCGTTTATAAAACTTGGAGTTTCAAGTTGACCCAGAAATCCGAAATGACCCATAAAACTTGCTTGTCGTGCTTCCTAGTGTTCGCACTCTGCATTCCAACTGCGTTCGAACCCAAAGGGCATTGTGTCACCACTTAGCCGCTCGCTCGCATGATTGGGCTCTCTGCTTGCACGTGTGACCGCACTTAGTCGTCGTTGCCCCCCCCCCCCCCCCCCCCCCCCCCCCCGACCGTGTTTGGATCGAAAGGTCCTGTGTATCGCACCCATTCCCGTGTGCCCTTGCCCAAGTTAATTTCGAACTCGATACGAACTCAACTTGAAACCCATTTTGACACCCCTCACCCATTCCTGCGCACCCACCCACGCACCCACGCTCGCCGCGCTCATCGCCCTCGCCCACGCAAGCCCCTGCTCTCTCCCGCGTGCGACTGCTCTAGCTCGACCGCATTCGAGCGTTTCGAGTACCGTGTCGGGTCGGGTCAACCTGGCAACCAGCCGGGTCGGATCCGGGTTCAGATTTCTGACCCGTTTGTCTACCCGGGTTGGGTTAGGGTCGACCCGTTTGAACCCGGGTCAGTTCCGGGTTCAACCCGAACCTGACCCATGACCCGAAATTGACACCCTTAGACCAAATATAGTAATATACCAAAGCTTGTGAATAAAATAAAGCAATCGAAGATACACATTTAATGCCACCTTGAAGCCCTTTCATAACCACTCATTCGCAGGAAATGAAAGCCCCTACCGGCTACCATATATATTCTTAAGAGTAATTTGGGTTCATTTTTTTATTTTAATTTTATTTTGTTTATTTTGGTATAGATAAAATACAATTGATATCTTAAAAAAAAATATTAATTATCTTTATTGAATATTGAATAAATTGATGTATGCGTTGGATATATTTATATGGGTATTTATGTCATTTTTTTTTTGAGTTATCAAAATTTAATGATCTTATTATTTTTTTTTATTTTGTAAATATAATTTTAGCATATATTTAAAATTAGAGCTCTTAATTTTTATGAGATGTAAATGAGCAAAATTTCAGTGAATTGATAGTTTATTTTTTTTGGCTAAATTTTTTTCCCTGCTTATTCTTTCCTCTCTACTCTCTCTTTTCTACCGAAAAATTATTAGGTGCAGAGTGCGCACTGTCCGCACAAGTATTGAGTACCTAGCGGTACCCAACTGTACCCAATGATATCGAGTGCGGGTACCTAGCCCCCAACAGTACTTATGCCAACGATTCTCTCCGTCCACACTCCGCACCTAATAATCTCCTACGTACCTCCCTACTCTCTCTCTCTCTAATATTTATTGAATTTGAATTGTATTTATTTTTGAGCACGTGATATCTACAATAAATTTTTTTCAAATGTACCATTTTTTAGCAATAAAAAAATAATAACTACCAAAACTGTTGCACCTTTGTAGTCGAGTACATTAGTTGCATCCCCTCTTATGATATTTTGAAAATTTACAGCTTCTGCCCCCACATTAAAAAAAAAAAGCTCCACATTTGGGTGGAGGCCGTCTATGTTAGGAGAAATTATTACGTGTACTCACCGGATCGTCTAGAGATCAATCAGGAGGTGATACGTTATCTGATTCACAACATTACACATGATGATATATAGAGAATTGATGATGTGACGCGTCCTGATTGGCCTCCAGATTACGTTCGGCAACCGCACGTAATAATTTAAATTTACATGTGATATGAATCATGACTGAAAACATTTAGCAAGAATAATATCACTTTTAAATATGTAGTATTATCATGTCAAGAAAATCTATTTGCGTACAAGTATTTGATACATGTTGAACATGCCATCTACGTATACGCTCTAAATAATAATGTTTTATTTTAAAATGTAATATATAAATCACTTGATTAAATAATCTCTTCTCTTAATAGCTACATAATAATAATTTTATTTTCATAATTCCGCCCTATTTTTTATGATTTTTATAATATTATTTATTTATTATAAAATAATTAATTACCAAGTTTAGATAAAAATTTTATAAAATCATGTAAATTTTTTGTTTTCAATGGAGTTTAAGGTATTTAACAAATTTAAATGTAATTCTTATTCTATGAGCAATCAAAATAAATTTTATTTTTTAAAAGTTCAGTTTATATATATTAAATCCCTATAATTTTTTTTTTTATAAAATATAATTTTATAATACTTTATCGAGTTAAAATAAAAGCTGCGTGCATTGCAGTTGCAGCAACAATAGAATATGAGATCTCCAAGCTGTGAGGAGTGAAGACTGAAGAGAATCAAATTTTCTTATGGAATTAAAAAAAGATAAATAAAAAAATAATTAAAAAAAAAATTTCTTATGAAATTGACTCGTCCAGCTCTGCACGTTGGGCTGAATTTTAGTTTTACAATACAAAGTTACTTTTTAAATATCTAGATATTAATATGATAAGGAGAAAATGATTAAAATGGTTCATCAAATTTTTATAACGGATTAAAATAATTTCCAATTATATTAAAAAAATATTTTGGTCTTTTAAATATTTTAAAAGTGATCAAAATAGTTTCATGATGGATTAATTTAATTCCTCTTTAAAGAATTGAGGGACCAAAATGATTATGTTAAACATTATTTTGATCTTTTATAAAAAGTCAAGGGACAATTTTATTATTTTCTCACATGATAATATATATATATATATATATATATATATATAATACGACATCACAAAATTATATTGATCGGGCACGAATCTCGAGGCAAAAAGCTAGCCGGAAACTTCAAAAATTAAATTCGGGAGCACCTGAACTCTGATTTAAGCGAGCTTATAGTCAAACTGAGCGTCTCGGAAATACGAGCCCAACAACACCAAGATCAACCCAATCTGAGCCCAAATGAGTCTGAATCAAGGTTTCAAAGCGCTGTTGGAAGGTTCAAACCGCAATTTGAGTTACCAAACGGTCTCCAATTTTGACGAGCTTATACTCGAATCGAACGGCTCGACGAGACGAATCCAAGGAGCCCAAGATCATCGAATTCTGACATCATTAAGGCTTTCAAATGTCCAACGAACGGTGCATGATCAAAGGATTCGATATCGGCCGTCCATTCAAACCACTCCCAATTCGCCCTTGATCTCACGCCTATTTACGGGCTATGCCACTCCAGAAAAACTATAAATAGAGCCCTCATTCTACACCAAGGGGAGGAAGGGAAGAGAGAGAAGAAGAAGAGAAGGAGAAGGAGAAAGGGGAAAAGGAGATTCCTCACCTCCTCGACCACCGCCGCCGGAGCTCTTCCTGCCGCCTGAAGACGCCGGAATTCTGCCGGATTTTCAGGAAACGCCAGAAATTCGCAGAATTTTGCAAACTTCGTGGAAGAAACAAATTGTACTTGGATTATCCCAACTTGTGGGACGAAATCCGCCATTTGTAATCTACAAAATCACTAGTAGAACTTTGCAACTGGGTAAGGCCCAGTGGTTTTTCCCCTTTTTAGGTTTTCCACGTAAAAACTCTTGGTGTTCACTTTCTCTTTTCTGTTTGTGTGCGAAATACTCGTGCAACGCTAGGACGACGCGAATTTACAAACTCTACCGCCGCGTATACTCTCGCACGCAACAATATATATATATATATATATATATATATATATATATATATATATATATATATATATATATATATATATATATATATATATATATATATATATATATATATATATATATATATATATAATTCCTTAAATTTAATTGAAGAGAAAATAGTCTTATGATATTATAGATTGTTAGCTTAAAGTTGAGATAATTGATTGTTTTCTAAAAATAAAAAATAACCATTATTTAAAAAATATACATTAAAATAAGAACACAATAAAAAATAAAATTAAATTCATGTTGAAGATCTATTAATCTATTTAAATAATATATTTTTTTAGAAAAGCACGCCTCGTTTAAATTTGAAATTTCTTATTTAAGACATATATCGAATGCGTGTTTGTTAGTTTATTTAACTTTTTTAATTGGACTTATAAATAATATGTCTACATATGTCAGCTCGATTATTTATGTGCCTTTTACGTGTCTAACATGATATATATAAATAAGGGTAATTTTTTAAAATAAACATCGCTTAAGATTTATCCAACGCTAAAAAAAATTTAAAACTCGCAAAAGTCGCATGTTTAATGGGCGACTTATATCTTGAAGTAAGTCATCGTTACTTACTCTCTTTATTACTCTCCCATGAAGCCCCATTTCCTGCTACCCTTTCTTGATAGAGTACTAAGGCAGTTTGGATATTCCCCATCCACCGATATCATGCCAATAGATCCTAGTTTTGTTAGAGTGGATGAACGTGGTAAGGCAAATACAAATTGGGCTTTGTATCACCATGCAAGTATTGCACTGTGGGAGAGCATGAGAGCATACATTGTTATAATAGAGATTCCTGGCTAGAATATGACTACAAAGCGAAGCAGTACTTAACAGGATTTTATTCATGGGCGACAATGTACATGCTAAAGGCCCCAGTAGATCTTTCGAGTACATACTATCCAAGATCATCAGCTGAACGCCACATGGTAAGTTAAAGTTATATAAGAAGCATTAAATTTAATTATAAGATAAATTTCAGCTGAATTACTAATTTTTTAGCTAGATTTCTTTATGAGCATGGAGAGGAGATTGCAACCATACTTTGTGGGGACTAAGGAGACACCCATGAAGATGGACGTGAACATTATAGGAGATATGTGCTGGAGACTACGCCATCAAATATACATTAATGATGCTCATTATTTCAACGAGACAGATACTCAGCAGATAGTGTTTAGTCCACCTGTTCCAACAACAAATCCATATGATGCTGGACTATCCTCCATCCTGATTTGAGTCCCTCTCAGAGCCACTTCACAGCAAAGTTTGTCATCCCCCCACACCTCAATTCGTTCATTCTTCCTTGGGAGAGCCCCCAGTTACTGAGGCAGATGTTAGTGATCAGGAGCAGTGTCATCTATGTACCAAGCCACTACGAGCACCACAACATTTCACTCAATGCACTGATGCAATACCACATCGACATAGGAGGAGGCTTTAGTGTTTTGTATCATGTATCTTTTACTTGCTTTAGTTTTATTTTGTTGTTGATTTTATGTATCTCATTATGCTACTGTCATTGAAATAAACTAGTTGATTTTTATGTTTGTATTACACATGGTGTCACCTTTATGAGTTTAATTTCTTTGATTAGTGAAATAGTCTTTGCTTTACTACTCGATTAGTGAGTTATATTTAAATATTACAAAATTTCTAGTTGACACGAACATAGAATTCCATATATTTTAATAAATGTTTACAACATTGAATTTATCATAATAACAAACTTAACAAAGTTTAACATACACAACCATAACAACGTAAAATACATAGACACGGTTCATACTCAATATAGAAGAAGACATAGATTTTTAATTCATAAGCAGCAGATGTAGACATTATTGGAGCTGTATTTGTGTTGTACAACATTTCACATCAACATCGAACTCATATTGCAGGTCTTGCCTACCCTCAACATTGAAGAACTGTCTGAGCTAACCATCAGGTAATGCCTCCTTCATCCAATCTTTATAAAAATCTACAATGTACTTGTCAAATCTCGAACACCAAGTACAATATAAAATGGTATGCTCAATGTCAAGGTGACTGCAGTCAATATCTGGTGAGGAATAACTTCCATCTCTATGGTGTTTCATCTCATGGTATTGCATCTGTAAGAAATGAGGGCTTACAAGGTGACCATTCCCTTCATGGAACCTAATTCCAATAGATTTCCATCTAGCGACATTTAAGAAATCTCGTCATGTATAGTTTTACTCTTATTAACTCAGCATGCATATTCCAAAGACAATCGTCCTTGTTTTCGGACCACTCATGCATGCAACACCTAAATATCTCATTCTTATTCACCTTATGCTCCAACGGACTATCACCAGCTCGTGTTATACAAGCATACATTCTTTGACTTGCATCATGGAACCTTTCTTTATTGGGGATGCCTTTAAGCTTCTTCATACATGACCAAAACATTGTGAATAACACAATAACATGCACAACAAAAATACTTCATATCTCTTCTATGCACCTTTTATATAGTTGTGATTTAAGATATTGAACCATAATTTAAAGCTATATAATACATTAGGTCTTGAATGGACATTACAACTTTACAGGTCATATGATGTGATAGACTATTGCAAGCTGCATGTAATGTCAATTCACATTAAATGAGACATTATAAAAATCATACGCTCTTAATGTCACAGGCCATCTGAGATATCCAATGTCCTTAACTACACATTAATTAATTGTTACAAAGGAATCCAATGTACTCTCGTACTAATATTACTTATAATAATTATAACTTAGCTATATTAAGTACAATCAATATAAATTCAATTAGAGGTATTTACAGATTTTGTGTATGTGACAATACAACTTAAAAAATGCATAAAATAGTACTCATACATAAGAAATTTTTTTTTTTTTAAGTAAGAAGCCAAAGTCTCCCGTTTAGCATAGCGACTTACTGACATCTCTTTACTTCTCTGCTTCGTTAGCATAACGACTATCTGACTCAGGACATAAGTCGTCCGTTAAACGGGCGACTTTCTTTAAAAAGTTACCTATTTAATGAGTAACTTTGGCGAGTTTTAAATTTTTTTAGCATTGGTTGATTGCTTAATTAAATCTTAAGAGATGCTTAGTTTAAAAAATTTCCCTATAAATACCTAATTTATATAATAATAAAATTATTTTAATTTCATATAAAATAAGAAATATATTTAAATTTTTAAATAACTTAAAATTAATTGAAAAAATAGTAATATAATATTATAGATTATTAGTTTAAATATGAGATAAATAATTCTTTTGAAAAAAAAAACATTATTTAAGTATTCATAGAAAAAAAAAGTGAAAAAGAAAAGAAAAATTAGTGTTAAAGAGTTATTAAGCTTATTTTATGCTTAAAATTACACAACATTAATTACATTTGAGCTTTATACGAAGATTTCGCACACTAAGAGACCAGAGAAACATGGGAGATAAAAGAGCTTCTACATGAATAATTTGGAAAGAAAAAAGCTAGGAGACCTAACCATTATGTAAGTAAAATTACAAATGTCTACTCTTCTTCTAAATAAGATAATATGAGATAGCAAAATAGGATATTTACACTTGGTCTATAGTAATTATATTAGAGCTTTATAAAGAAGTTATGGAGGGTAATGATAGCAATCAGATGATGTTAGTCGAGTATTAGCAGTAGCACGATAATGGTCAAACTTTGCCAGTTGCATGATGTCCTACAATGATGAACAAGCAACAACAATTGGGTGACGACTATAAAACTAAGGCAATTGGATGATGATGAGGGGATTATGGTGGCTCAACCCCAACTATCTAAATATGAAGATTATAATATCATTTGCCCAACAATGGTCCTTCGACTACCATCGCTAAACTACTGTCATCTGACCACAGTTTCCCAACCATGGTCATTTGTCATATAGTCTCCTAATAATTTTCTCCTGGCTACACTAACTCTTGTCATGACAAATAATGTTAACACATGTCATTGTTTATAAGATCAATGCATTCCATTAACATCAACTTAACTTTTAACATTAGGATGAAAATTATGATAGACTTCTTAGTCCATACTCTCCTCTTCTTTAGGTAGTACAACCACCAAATGAACAAGCAAATAATCTCTAAAACATAACCCCCATGACACAAGTCTCTTTCAATTTCAACTCCATATATGTTCTATGTTATATATATATATATATATATATATATATATATATATATATATATATATATATATATATATATATATATATATATATATATATGAAATAAAAATCTTACTGCATTTAGGTCAATTAAATCAAACTCACACACACATCACATGCATAAGCTTCGACCTCTTGATTCAAGGTGGCACTTGTTCCTCTGAAAGTTGGCATGAAAGAGAAATTTAAAGCCCAAGTACAATTTAACAAAGAAATTATAACCTAAGACAGCTTTCTAGCACAAAAATTTAGCATGACGAAAATATTATGTGTATGTATTTATAAGTTACCATCCACACAAATTTATATACATTATTGAATCGATGAATTTAGGAATGCAGAAGATTAGAGACAATTCACTTTGCTTGCACCTGGGAAGAACCATCTTAATCAGTACTTGTAATCTTCTCTTCATCAACCTCAAAAGCCTTCCTGGCCTGCTTGAGCTCCTCATTCATGGACAACAGTTCAGTGCATCGATGGAGTTTTGGCATATCCTGTTTGTGCCAAAAAACAATCAAGAAGGAAAAACAACCTGGTTAACAGCAGGGCATTCCGCAAAGGAAAAAACATACAACTGATATTTTCATGGGGATCAAGTCTTCCTGTTCTAACCAGAATATAAGACATAAACACAATAGGTCATGGCATGGAGCACAAATTTTTGACGAGCTAATAAAACCCAGTGGCAGATATGAAGGCTTCGTTTGGAACGGTTTTTTGTTACTTTTTAACGCAGTTTTTTAGTAAAAAATTAAAATTTTTATACCGGAAAGCTACTTAATAAAGCAACAAATAAGTTGTCCCAAACGAAATCTAAATCTATCTTATAAAAAATACAACATGGAATACCTTCCGAATTAGATAGAGAAAGTCATCCGTTAGTAGCTTTCCCCTCTTTGATGCGATATCTTGGGCTTTATGCACCTAGAAGTTTTATAAGACTCAAAGGTTAAAAAAAAAAGTGGCAAAGAATCAAGCTTGCTTGATATTGGCAGCTATCACAAACCAAAATTATTCACAGTATCATAATCTAGTTTTAGACGCACCACAAAAGGATATCATTTTTTATCATCATTAGCTTTTATCAAAGTTCAATAAGAATGTCAAAAGTTGTGAATGATCTATGAATTGGAAACCCATAGAATGATCTATAAATCTTCTTCGTGTGCTAACTACACACAAAATGGCTGCTTTGAACCATCGAGCACTCGAGTGCACGTGCCAAGAGCCCAAAGTGCAGCGGCTTCGGCTTGGTTTGAATTAAGGTTTATCATCAGTTTTTTTTAATACACCAATCTAATTAGTCTATGCTATAAAGGCTTCAAAACTCTACAACTTAGCCTCACCTCAACCACATAAAATCCCTTCTTCCATCTCTAGATGCAAAAATTATGTTTAATTAGTTTAATAAACTACTAACTAATTCTACTTAGAATATTAATCTTAGCTAATTATAAATTAATAACAAAAAATAAAGTTCGTGATGTACCTCATTGGATTTACTAAATCCAAACTTAAATGATTTACCAAATCCTGCTCAAGTTAGATCCTACTTGCAACTAAACATCCCCTTAATGTCATAGATTTAATGCTTTGGATCAACCATGTTAAATATTTAAAAATATGGAATAAATATAAATGAAGTAACCTTCTTTTGGTTTAATGGCATCCATGTAATAAAATTTAGGCAAGGCTGATATAACAGCGAGTAAAGATCCAACTTGGAAATCTTACTTAAGTACTCTTTGCCGCATATGCTTTCATTATGGAAAAGAACAACTAGAGATATATCTAGAGCTACAAGGAGCATTTGATCGGCCCTTATAGAGCATCCAAAAAAGTAATGTCACTAATAAAGGAATAAAAAAAAAAATAGAAACAAAGTTGATGTATGAAAAATAATGATGGGGTGGTAGAGATCACTAAAGAATTGGATGTTCAAATGCCCATACATTATGATAAGAGATCATTTGAATCAATTTTTAGAATGATAAGAATGAACGCACAAAAAAAACTGTCATATCAATCATATTTTGTACTAAGAACTTGAAAAAAAAAAAGTAGCACAAGAATAAATATGAGACAAATGAGAATCAACAAAAATATAGACGAAGGAATAAGGGTAGAACGGTAAAATACATAGATAGGGGGTTTTATCAAGAAGGCGTCTATTTCAATGCAATGAAGCTGGAGAGTTTTGATCATACAGTAGAAGCTATTGCAGCATGGAGCTGGTCATACCCTTCGTCTTAACGTGAGTTGCGAGTCTCTCTACTTGAAAGAGAATTGAAGGCGACTATTAAAGATGAGGAGAAGCACACACAAAAAAAAGCAAGAAGAAGAGTGCACACTTATGCCATATAGGTGGACCGATCATAAAGAACGATTTATTATCAATTTTTTTATTAATTCATCATCGAATAAAATATTCTTAGAGTCTATAGATGCTTCTAAATATTTGAATGCAACATTTAAGATCTATGAATTCCTTGATGCATATAGATATAAATATTCACTCTAGTTATGTTTATGTGGTTAATTTTTGAACTTATTGATACAAATTTTAAGTTCTTGTAAGTCAAATGCTCACGAAAAACAAGACATATATATTGAACACCATGTGCAACTCATTGCATCGATGTGATGTTGGAAGATATTAAAAAACTAGTTATTCTTGAATTAATTAGCTATATAAATAATAAAAGAGTTATTCTTGACAATGATGAGAAAATATATAAGTACTACAAAATTAGCCAGACTGAGCACTACTAATTTTGCTGCAACTTTTCTCACTCTTGCAAGCATATATAAGCAAAAAAGAAAACTTAAGGTGTATATTTGTCTTTCAAGATTGAAATAAATCTAAATTCAATAATGACTACAAAGGAAAGAAAGCAAAGGTACTCAAAATAGTGTTTAGAAGCTACACTTTGAAATTTACGTGCTCATTAACATAAATATTGAGATTAATAAGCGGTGATAAGAGGCTGTTTATGAGTTAAATTTATAATGCAATGGACAGAGTGATTGATGCCATTAATGGAGCAATTGTAGGAAATGAAAATGAGTGCGACGAAATATTTTGTATCATTGACGAGAGATGGATGCATCAATTATGATAACCACTGCAATCAAGTTGGCCTTTATCTTAACTTAGGGTTTTTTTACAATAGTAATTTAACAATTCAATTAGTTTGACACTCGATGGAATGCTTATACACAGTTAGTGGGCGACCCAAATGAAAAAATGGTCATAGATGAAGAACTCTCTATTTATAATTATGTTGGTGGTCAATTTACCATCCAATCTGCCATCTGCAATAGAGATAAGAAATCTCTAGATAAACTCAACTGAAATATATGTAAAATTTTGAATTTCTTTATTGATCAGGCTTTTAGGATTTATACTATAATTTTAAATTTTTAATATAACAGAGTGATGGAAGATGAACGGTGCATTAGCTCAAACTTTACAAAATTGGTTATAAAATTTTATGATTAACGTGCATTGCAGCTAAATGTGAGAAGAACTTGAGTGCCTTAAAACAGGTTAATAATTTATTAATTTTGAATAATACTAAATAATTGATATATTTTTTGTATTTATTTATAACTTTTTTTCTATACATATATATTGAACACCATGTGCAGCTCACTTGGTATGTCCGTTAAATTTAGTTATTATAGTTATTATTCGGAGAAATACATTAGTTCTCGCATCAATCTTTGGTTCATCCACTCTTAGCATGAAGTTCTCCTTTTAGATTACCATATAGATTCCAATACCAAGCTACATATAGATAATAATGGTAGCTCGTAAAACTCCCACTTGACTATAGAGAGAGTTTATAGAAACTGAAAAACAACTCATAATTTATGAGGACGACAATAGAATCTGCAAATTTTATGATCAATTCTATTGCCGCCAACACAAGTCTCGAGCCATTTCCTCTGACAACGTTGCAAAGATAATTAACCTAGGAACTATAATCATGACTTGAAATATTAGGTCACGTAAATACCCAAGTCTTAGCAGATAATTTGTTATACAAATAAACCTAGTATAATAAAAAAGTTAGATACCTATTAATCTGTAAAATTGCTTAATTTTTTTTACTGGGTGTTTCATGTCTCTCAGAAAGGAATTTGCTTTTTGTCTTTGAGGTTTTTTTTTTTTTACAAAAAAAATTGAACTTGCATACAAAAACTCTATTATGTAGAAGACAGTTTTTGCACATCTAAACCGGCTCCTAAATTTAAACAAGTTTGCAAGAAATGACTACCTTCAAGTGTACTACATAGGTTACTTTCTGTGTTATTCTTCCTGTATCTACTACTACATTATAGATATGCATAATTTCAATGCATCAACGTAATTCTCCCTACTTTTTTTTGTTGTTGTAGTTTGTTGTTATTGTTGTGTAGATTCACAGGAATTCAATGAACAATAGATTTGTAGTTTGTACACTATACTTACAAGATCAGTGATATACTCCACCACAATGTCCTCAACAAGTGCAACTGTTTCTGGAAGGGGCTGCAAAACCACCAGTAAATTATAAGCTTTTCACAAACACTATTTTATAAACGGTTTTTTGATAATAGGAAAAATCAACCTTCAGTTTACTAAAAAAACATTACTGTTAACCAAACAAATAAAACAACAATATAGTGCAACATATTTTCATCCCACAAGAGAGTACCATCGTCTCCATTCCCTTTGTCCCATTAAAAGTCTCTAAGTCTCCCCTTGTTGGATTTAGCCCTCCACCATAAACTCAAGCCCTAACCAAAGCCTTCCACTAGCTCACCAATTCCTTCCAAGGCCCACAAAGTCCCACTATACCCTCCATAACACACAACCACACCTAAACCAAGTCATACCCGAGCCTACATTAATCTAAAAGCTAAACAAAAAATTCCCTCCTTCAAGGTACCTCTCGGACAATACCATAGCCCACCATAAACCTAACCTAATATGCTCCAAACCCCTCAAAGCCTCTCTCAAGTTCCTCTCATTGCCAACTACCATCAAGAAGACTGCAGAGAAAAAAATAAAATGAATAATATCGAGTCCTACAAAATAATTCAATTTTTTTTAAGTAATATTGTTTCCCCTTCTCAACCAACTGACATATTGGAAAATGTACCTTTCATTTAAGTGCAATTAATATGGTGTAGAGAGATTCTGATCCGTCTGATTATTAAATAGAATCAGAGTGGTAAAATATAAAAACAGGACTATTGAAACGAACTTTACATGGGAAAGAAAAGGAGATGAGAAGTGTTAACTTCCTGCAAAGCCTTCCAAAATTGGCAATTTCAGATCAAGCATAGAGCTACGTTACGGTTGTAAACATGCTTTTCATGCTTCGGCGTAGCCTTCTTAATTACAGTGAAGTATTCAATTTGAAACTAAATGATATTTCAAGCCTTGCACTAAACCTTATTTTATATCATAGAACAACGATTGGCTTACACATATAAACAAACTGTAAATCAAGATTAGATAACCCTACATTGGGATCATCCCCAAAGCCATACATCATGTGCTGCACTGCATAAAAAGAGATCACAAGAAACAAATTAATCAATTAAAAAAAAAAAAAAAGATTAACAATTGGAACAGAACTTAGATATCTAAAAGATACTTGCAGCTACTTGAGATGTGTCTGAAAATGGATCGTAGAAATATTCATGGAACATAATCTACAATTGGAACAAAACTTAGATATCTGAAAGATACTTGCAGCTACTTGAGATGTGTCTGAAAATGGATCGTTGAAATATTCATGGAACATAATCTAGATCCATGCTTAGAGGCAATAAACTGATGTAGAACTATATGCGTAATTGGAGATTTGCACAAAATATTTAAGAGCAATTTCAGATTCTCGTAATAAGCGATTAAAACAACAACGTAAAACAAATAAATGGTTTCTTTCGCTTAGGCTAAGCTACACAAGAGACTAAGCTAGATCAAAACACATAGGAAAATTAGAACATTGCATGCGAAGTAGTTTCCAACTTATCCCTTGTTTAACAACGAGATCTACGGCAAAAGAAGTAACAAATCCTACGAATACTAGTGGATGGCAACAAGTGGACACAATCTCTTGCTTTGAACAAATTCTCGTGAAGAATTTGGAATTCAAAAGTAGAAGAATCAAGAAGGAGAAAGAATCACCTTCACGGAGGGACGGCGTAGAGATCCCACGTACCTTCCAATAATTATCCGTCCAAGGCTAGATGAATCCTTCCCGAATAAACGTCGTGATGAGCAAGGTTAACTCAAGTGCCGGATGGATCGTCCATCTTCAATCGAAATAGGAGCTACACCTTGAGAGGAGGGTGAAGAGAGGTAGGGAGAGGGACGGTGGAGAGAGGATGGCCGGCGGGTGTGAGGGGGAGGGGAACTGCTAGGGCTAGGGGAAAAGAATTTGTCTTGACTCATAAATCTGAAATTATTTCAGGTTTGAGTGAATTTGGAGGGAAAATCAATGGGTTTGAAATTTCAATTATCATGCATTAACTCCCCTTAATAGAGCATTAAAGGGGATGGCCCATTAATGGGGCCGGCGGCATAGAGAGAGGGGAGAGGGAGGAGGGAAAGTGATTAAGCGTTTCCTAATCCGCTCCGATGAATTAATGACGAAAATTTCAAATCAGCCCAAATTCAAATTTGAATTTGCCACGTCATTGAAACTTTCCTAATTTGGCGTCGGCCAAATTTGGAAACTTCCACCTTGAATTTCAAAATTTGAAATTCATGGGGGTGGTAGGGGAAGGGCGGTGTGATGGGTGGCCGGGATGGGTGGTGGCCGGTGGAGAGGCCGGCGGCCAAGGTGGTGGCCGGCGGGATGAGGGGGAAGGTGACGGGTTTCTTGGAAGAGGGGGAAAATTCGGGAGGTAAGCTAAGAGGCGACGATTTGTGGTGGTGGAAGAATCACCTGTGGTGGAAAAAGAAGGTAAACGTAGAAAGAAGAATGGGGAAACCAAGAACCACCGGTGGTGGTTGTTGGGTACGACGGGTGGCCTCTCCTAGGCTCCACCTAACTCTCAACCTCTCTCTCAAGCTTCTACAAAGAAAGCTCCAAGAAGACTAATGCAAGAAGAAATTGTAATATCATTCATTAAACATGAAAATACAAGAAAGAGGCTATATATAGCCCATTACAATGTCATGAAAATAAAAGACTAAAATACCCTCGGGGGGCTACAAGACTCAATCCCTCAAGCAAGGGCAAAAAAGGGAAAAGTGCAGAAATAAAAATACATCAAATAAAATGACCAATCTAATAATCAGAAATACATCGGGCAGATCGTGGCCGTCGATCTACGACCATGTCGACGGTAGACTTTCCAACCGATGTCCCCATCATAAACAATGCTTTTTAAAGGATGGTACTAGCCTATGTTGCACCGATGCTCCTATTTACAAAAACGTGCTGTATCAGACACGTGTCAAATACGGATACGCCTCCGATACGGCACAGATACGTGTCGGACACGGCACACGGCTTTGGCGTATCGAATTAAAATAATGTTTAAATTGGATAGGAAACATGTATTTTAAAAAATGAAAAAAAAATGATGAGAGCGGCTCGTATTTCCTATTCATTTACGCAAACCGCTCGTGTCCTATTCATTTTCGCGACTGCGAGGGCTTAAGCATTTCCGCTACCAGAGCTTCAAGTTAGGGCTTTTCCATTTCCGTGTGCGACTGTACATCTTCTTCATTGTCGTCGAAGGAGCAGCACACGAGCAAGCTTACGGGAAGTCGACGGAGCAGTGAAGCTGATGGAGCAGTGAAGCCAACGGGCAGTGAAGATACATCCTTCGTCGATGCGAGCAACGAAGCCCACGCGCGCATCCCATACATACTTCGTTTCTTCGTTTTTGCGTGAAGCCGATGAGGCGACACAAGCTGAATCCGATGAGGCGACTTGAGCATAAGGAGACGGAGGAAAACGTGAGCAGCTAGACTACCAAACGAGCCCGTCCCTTTCTTTGTTTTCACGTGAAGGTTCATTTTCTTTATCTTCTTCGTCGTCCTTCATGTAGAATTTCTTTTAATATCTTTTCTTTTCTTGTATAGATTTTTCTTTTATTTTCCCGTATCTCTCTCATTTCTGAAGCCCAAAGATAAGTTCACTTCCACATGAAAATGAAGAAAAGAACAATATTTAATGAACTGTTCTCTTCTCATTTCTAAGTAAAAGAGAAATGAAAATAACATATTTGTTTTCCTTAACCTCTCAACAAAAATAAAAATCCTTGTAAATAATAAATATTAGATTTTTTTTTTTTTGAAAAAGGATTAAAAAAAAAGGATTTATAAATATTAATGTTGCGTTTGCGACTTAATCGTATCCTGTATTTTAAGAATTGACGTGTTCCGTATCTAAATCGTGTCGTATCTTGTCGTTGTATCCGTATCGGTGCAACATAGGTACTAGCACTATGAAAACATGAATAAAGAGGAAATGTTTGAAAGATCAATGGCTTTATCCATATGGTACGAAAAGATCTATATGTGAGGAAATGCTAGAAAAGCCAGAAATATCTAGAAGAAGGAAACAGCAGTTAACAAACTTCAAATCAAGGTAAATAGACTAAAGGGAAGCTTCAAATGTATTGTCATCATAAGGAACACTAATTAGTTTCTATCATAAGTTCACATTTGAGAGAATTGCTATTGAATACTTTCACTAATGCACTTCAAATCATGGTAAACTAAACTACTACAAATTGAAGCTCCAATGTAATGTCATTGTAAAAAATGCTGACCAGTTTGTGATTACTTTACATTTGAGTAATTTGTGGAGAGAATTGCTATTGTGGACTTCCATTAATGCCCTTTAGAACATTTGAACTTTGGAAGTATCATCATAAGGGCGCTAAAGAAAACAAAATTTTGCTGCAAACAATAGGATGTAGGATATATTCCATTGAAACCAGTGATATCGTCGAATGTTGTAATATCCCATACCTTCCATGGAAAACAATAATTTTTGTATTCCTGCAATCACCAAATGTAGGGTACAATTTCCATGCAAAATGATATGTTTGACATGAACATATGATATGATTCATATAACATTTTTGTCAAGTCAGTTGAGGATTCATAGTGCGTGGATGCATTGATTGCTTCTTAACTTTTAACATATTTTTGCAAGTAATTATAATCGATCCTTGGATGGGGTGATCCAAGGCTTTCACTTGCAATTGAAGCAAAGTAAAGATGTGAGCGATACCCATGGGAGGTTGGAATAATTTTATTGGAGATGGTGGTCAAGAAGGAGTTGGCCAGGGGGTTATGTCTTGACCAACCCTAGGGCTCTTCTTGTAGATTTAGATCTAAGGTTTCTTATGGTGGAGAATTCAAGGCATGGAACCACTTATGAAGGTTAGGATCATTTTAGATGTGATATGGAGTGTTCGGTAAATTTCTAAGTGGGTAAGAGGCCAAGGGATTGAGAAAAGTCAAGACTAGATCAAGTGACCTACTTTGAATATATTTGACTAGAATTGGAATATTGATTTAGTCAAGAAGATTAAAGGTGTATAGAGGGACTAGAATGGCTTTGGGATGTTAAAGGAATGTGTGGAGATCATATATGAAGCATGGTGGAGATCTAAAAGTCTTAGAAGGCAATTTAGGAGGGAGGATCAAAACTAGGTCAAGAGTACCCTAGTTGATGCCAATGATTCAAAAGAGGTTTATGAGTTTTTTTATGGCCATGGGGTTTGAAAACATGTTGTAGAATAATAGAATGATACTAGGAATGTGGGAGAAGATGCTATGAATGATTGGAGAGAGATCAACAAGTATAAGCAAGTATAAGAAAGATATTTTAATCTTCCAACAAGATTAACACAAAAGTAGGTAGGCCACCAAGCTCTCAACCTTAAAGATTTCACTCTTCAATTTTTTTTCCAAATATCAAAATTTCTTTTCTATTCGTTCTAGCAAACTTTAAGCTATTACAATTCAAAATTTAAACAAAAATGTCATGAAAAAATCAAATCTTGTAGTGGGGCCTATACAATCAAAATAAGAGATTAATTGCAGAGGAACACAGCTTCTTTGGGTAATAGAGATGTTGGTCTTGTCTACCCAAGCAACCTTGTAAGTTTGTAGATGAGGTTTATGAGTGAGCTTCATACTAGCCAGGGCAATAGTCGAGACAACGTTCATACCTATCACTCTTAATAATAAGTTTACATGATCTGTCTTCACTTTGAAGTAGGCATAGAAGGTATTAGTGAGCTTTCCATCGGTATTAGTTTGAGGAATAGCTAACACATAATGTACCACGGTCAAGTGTGAACCATCCACTGCTTCCTTGGCATCATGGCATCATCATATGGATTAAACTTGACATTATCTATCTGTTAGTCTTCTAGAAAATTGATCAACAGAATCCAAATGGAGACTCCTGTGAGGACGATTACTTCATAGTTGCCAATCTTGCCACAAGTAAGCAAGTGACACTTAAGATTTGGAGTAGAGGCTCCAGACACAACTCTTCCCTTTGGGATTGTTCGATACCTTAGGAGCAAGAGGAACAATTGGGCTTAAAGATGAAGTACTAGCAGTAGTGAATCTTCCATGGGTGGGGTTGAGATATTACTCCAACTAAAGGGCTCATTGGAATGTCTCCTCAAGATTATAAAACTTACGAGTCAACATCTCCCAATGGATGTCAGGATAGAGTCCAATTCAACATCTAGCAATAGTAAATTAAGGCCTTCAAAAAAGTCACATCAAATCATTAACTCATCGGATAGTCATAATCAACAACTATCATAGAACCCTGCCTAAGCTTAGTCAGTTCATGTAGAAGTTGATCATGAAATGTAAGATACTTCTACTTTAGAAGCTCCTTCATCTCATCCCAAGATCCAATATGTGGTTGGCTAAATATTTGAAGTTGTTGCTCCAAGAACCAATAGGTCTCAGCATGACCAATGAGTTCAATACAAGCAAACTTGACCTGACAATTCTCAGGCATAGCAATCCAGTCAAAGTATTGGTCCATACCTAAGTGCAAGTAAAAAAAAAACACATTTGAGCCAAGACGACCATCAAAAGGAGGGGTTCAACCTTAATCTTTTTAGTGATGTCACCAACCAAAGCATTCAATAATCCTAGGGTTCCATAGAACTAGTCGAAACCTAGGAGGGATTCCTCATAATGATAAGGATATCACTCCAGTGGAAAGGGATGATATGGATGGCCATCAAGCCTATCACTATAGAAAAATGCGTTGTTACCAGCAGACAAAATCAGTCAGTAACACGTGAAATTCGCCGGAAAATCCTTATTTCCAGTGAAATTACGGCGAAAACATCTTCGACGGTAATTCGCGCGTCGGAAAATCAATACCGACATAACATTTTCGCCAGAAAATTTTCCGTCGTATTTTTTGGCGGTTTACCGGCGCAAAATATGTAAAACCAACGTCAAGGTGGCAAATTCCGGCGTTTCTTCCGCAGGTATTTCCGACAGATATTGTACGTCGAAATAACCGGCGGATAATTCGCCGCTCCGGCCGTCGCACTGTTATCGACGACATTACCAGCGGATATACCGCCGGAAATGTACATCGGAAACAATGATTAAGTATCGACATGTCGTGTTGCCGGTGGTGTTTCCAGCAAATTATCCTCCGGAAACCTGTAGCAGATGCAAAAAAAAAATAACTACCTGACTTCTAAAACTGATTTCCACAAACCTGCATAGACAAAATTGCAATACTATATACATTCAAACATCCAGCTCTAATCAAGAACATCACCAAACATGTACTCAATAACAAAAACAAGAATAATATCATCAACAAACATCAACAAATATCTAACAATAAAGAAGTGCAGATGTCCATAAAATAAACAAGTAAACATGTCCACAAATACATAATAACATATGTTCACAGCATTAAAATAAACATCTACTCTTATTCATTCTTCTCCTCTGTTGATGCAGCTGTATTCTGCCCACTTAACTTCTCCCTCATCTTTCGCATTTCCTCTAATATTTGAGTTTGCTGCATCTGCACCAGAGAGTGATGCATCTCCATCTGCTGCTGAATCTGCATGTGCCAGTCAGCTTGTGCTTTCTTTACCTGCTCTAGCTCAGCTGTAAGGGCAGATACATGTTGGCTATATAAAGACTCCTGGGTATTTGCTAAGTTGGAGCCACCGGAAGTCAGACCCTCATATGCATAGTCTTGCGAGCCTAAACCGTATACTCCGTCGTGCTGCATTCCTCCTACCGGTTGCGACAAAGTGCGGTAGTCAGAATATTCTGCTAATCCACCAGAAGAACCTTCACCTGATGTAGCCTGGCTCTCTCGAAGCCCTGTATACTCCTGTGAAAGTTTATAAAAATTTAAGCAATTTATACATGACATCAAAAAAATTAAACTTATATACTTACATAGGTTTTCCTCGCTCGCTCATCAACCAATTGTTGGTCCACCTGTCGTTTGTGGATATGACTATGCAATTCAACAGGGGTCGGTTCTCTACCCAACACCTCTTTCTGTAACAAACATACATTAGTATTCATATAAAAGTAAATTATTAAAAGATTTTAAATTTTCTTACCAAACGTCTTTTGTGCTCAGTATGTGGAATAGAACCCCCAGTATGAAGAGAACTACCCATACCCCCAACATCAGAAGCTATGTTCTGACTATTTTGATCCCCCCTGCTATGTGGTTCATACTCACCATGAGAAGTCCAATACCAATATCCTGGCATGAAGCCTCGACGGTATAGATCAACAGTTACGTCATCTGGGCTTAAGTGCGCCATATTTTTATGTTTTGAACATGGGCAACGAAACTTTCCATCTGAGATGAAGCTGGGCAGTTGAGAAGCTGTATGAATGAAAAAATTCACCCCTTTAATGAACTCATCTGTTAATGCCTTTCGTCCTTGTGTCAATCGATTATACATCCAACTTCTTTGAGATCTGATATCCATTATATAACCTACATATAATATGGGTATATTAGATAATGTTGTAACATTTATTGAAGAAAAATACAAAAAATCTTAGCTTGCTCGGAAGGCCGTTGTTTTAAGTGACCAAACCATCCAAGGCGACTCTCTCTAATCTTATCTTCCACTAGAGCTACTCCAACCTTCTCACATATATGCTATTTTTGTATCATGTTTATAAGCAAGTATGCACAATGCATTCCTCTATGTCTACACAACAACGCCCAATGCATTCCTCCACAAAAAATCTTTAGACTCTAAGGTTGACGAACATAATTCAAGTTTACCTTCAACTCCCTCTCTACTATTATCAATTACAAGAATAATATCATCAGCGAAAAGCATACACCAAGGTAATGAGATAAAATTTCAATACTTAATTTCTTTGTGAGCTTTAAGGGTTCTTGTGAGAAGTTTGGTGAAGTCCCTAGGTGAGGGAAAAACATCACTCACCAGCCGCAAGAAGCGTCTGGGCTCGTGGTCTTTTTCTTCTCCAACTTCTCCTCACTCTTTTCCCTAGTTGCCACCCCCTGGCTTCTTTCTCCTAGACGTCGCCCCCCCCCCCCCCCCCCCCCCCCCCCCCCTCCTACTCCCAACTGCCACCCCCCCTTCCCTCTTTCCCAAGCCGCCGATCAACCCTCCTCTTGAAACCACCGGTTAAACACCCCCCCCCCCCTTCTCCCGCTCCCTTAACCGCCGGTCATGCCCCCACCATCTTTCTGCTGACCACCCTTCCTCCCCTTGACCCCAAAAGTATCAACCTCCTCTAATTTTTGGAAGTTTTAAATTCAAATTTCAAATCATTCCAAAATTTGAAAATTCCCCTCCTTAAATAAGAAGATTTAATTTAGGAAAGTCCCACCATTCAAGTTGATTTGAATTTTAAATTTTCTTTTTATTTGCTAGAATAATTAATTTTGAAAATTTTTCTTATTCAATACACATTTAATTTGAATTAGAAAGGAGAGATTTGTAATCAATCCATTAGCTTCCACCATCTCTTTCCTAATCAATCCATTTCCTTATTCAATCCACATTTATTTCCACCATCTCTTTCATAATCAAGTTTGCCAAGATTGGAACCCACTTTAATTCCAAATCAATTACCACTCTTAGTGCCTAGTGACAACAACCATTACAAAAGCAAACAAAAGCCAAAAGGCATAAACCAAGATACCTTCTCTTGCAAATGTCTAGTGAGAACATCCAAACTTAAGGTAATGAGATAATACATTCTCTTACCTGTGGCGTTCAGGGCAGCTTTTGGTGAAAGTCCCTCTATTCAAACACCTAATTCAGCTTGGTAGGCTAATTGATGGAAGAGTTACTTGGTTTGGAATTCCTGGTGTGATCATCCAACTATTCTAATATTAAAGGAGAATGTCCTCATATTACAAATCCTGCATATGAAATTTAATCTCCACTAATCTTCTATGATTGCTCGGTGGGCTCAAAAAATTCACGCCCTGGACTCCTCTCATTCAGGAGAGTTTTAACGAATTAAGTTCTGAGGTAAATTTTTAGAAGGCATATTAGGTTTGAAATAAGAAACTACCCAGAGATTTCACCCTCATTTTGCGAGGACTTTAGATATGAGTTCTGGTTTCCTATAGGCGCAAGCCCCTATAGTTAGATGTTTGTCGGTGTTTACATTCACAGTAGGCTGTTGGTACCGGCTTGCATATGAATCGTCACTTCATAGGTTCCCTGTTTGCATATCTACTGCAATCCTATTAGATATGCTCGTAGGAGAGCCACTGTACTTTTGTTGTATCCACCATCATCATTCACAAGTGATATTTGTGTACTTGCTGGTAGTGGTAAGTTGTATGAAAACTCATGGTGTTGACTACGAGTTATTGCTGTATTCAGTGACTATTGTCTTCATGAAGCGGTTATATGCATGACATGTTTTCTACTATTGTTTACAAAGGTCAAAGCTTCAACCTGCAAGCTGATTGTTGCTTGCATTAAGGCTTTCATTGATGCACGTAGGAGGCACCCGTGCATTCTACAGTTAGATGTTGTCGCTTGCAAGTACAGTGTATTCAACTGCGTGGGCTGGGCATTATTGTAGGAATCCATTATACTCATCAGCATCATTCATTGTGTGTCATGTATTTGCAGATGCTGGTGATTGATGTTCGCTTGTAATTGATTAGATGTTGTAAATTGATTATAATTTATTGTTTGTGTGTATCAAAATCTTGTTCATAGCGAGTCCCTTGCTTGTGAATTGATGTTTGTTTTGAATAATCAAAATTCTTATTTTTTATTTGTATTTTGATTATTATTGTGCATTTTAAACTTTAGGGTCTAGTTCCCTATTGTTCAATTCAAATCCCCTGCTTGTTCAGTCCAAATTTGATTCTCTATTATTCATACAAATCTCCTGCGCATTTGTTCAAGTTTTGTGCATTTATGTTCAAGTACAGGTCCTTAGTGTTGTTGAAGTTAGGCCTTCGTGTTGTGTCATGGATACCGCAGCCGCAGTCTTCAATCCCACCAAGCCAAAAAAGGCGTGCATGGGTCTTCAGGGGACCTATTTTGAAATGCACTATTATTTCCCGCTGGCACTGAGTCGCGTATATGTACTTAAATTTTGTCCCTCCATGTAAAGAAAAACACGCATGAGGATTACCTGCCTCGTTGCAAGCACCGCGACGAGTTTTCTCCCACGTGCTAAAAAAAAAGTGTGCATGGGTGATTGCTCGCCATGCTACAAGCACTAAGGACAGGGTTTGGAGTTTTATACCTATGCAAGGGTCGACGGCGACATCGTCGGCTGTGTCAGGGTGATGACAGTTGTGTCAGAGATGTCTGCATGCAGATCGAGGCACATTTCTCCGCATCCGGATCTTGCGTGAAGTTGAGGCGTGATCGGACGTAGGCTTCAGCGACAAAGAAGGCTTCTGTTTAGGGTTGATTGGGTCAGAAGACATGCAAACAAGATGAAGTCATGACTAGGGCAGGTCGATCAGGCAGTTTACAGAGGAGGGAGGGACGGTTCGACGGGGTATAGAGGTGTTCGAGCGATGTAGAGTTGAACAATTGAGTGGATTTTGGCAAAGAATTGAGCTGCTTCGGTGAAGGATTCGGTACAGGGTTCGGTTGGCCTTTGATTAGGTAGGAGGCATCTGAAGTTGGGTAGGCTTCAGGCAGAGGTGACGGCATGTTGTTGGCTTGTTGGAGTCGGACAGGTCGAAGCAGCTATAGAGCGAGAGATCGGAAGGTGAGCGAACGGGAATAAGGAGAATCGGACGTCTGGTTCTATGGGAGTTTTGCAGATGGCGGGAGCTTGCAGGAATTCGAGTGGGAATTTCGTGTGTGAGGAAGAGTAGAGAAGGCGAGCCCCTTTTGTTTCATTCCCACTTTAATCGACAAGTAAATGGCGACACTAGAGGCAACGGTTGTGCGAATCACATCATTAACATGAGAAGGATGATGCTCGGACATCCGGCTCGTAAGATCTACATGATTTCATGAGGAAATCAAGCAAACGGTGTCGTCGAGTAGGTATGAGAGTGTGATTTTTATTTTATTTATTTATTTATTTATTTTTTACTTTTTGTCATCGTATACAGGTCAACATGCTTGTAGTGCCAAAATTATATATATATATATATATATATATATATATATATATATATATATATATATACAATTTTTTAAGGCACCAAATGAGTTTGGATTAACTTGAAAAAAATGTATTAACCAGAAAGTTAATCTAAAATGAATTACCTTAAAGATTGACAAAAGCATAGCGGAAGACTTAAAATTTTAGCTAGATTTAATAAATCATCCACAAGAACAAACAAGAAAGATCACAATGGAAAATAAAGAGATTTGCAAATAGAGGTCCTAATGTTATTTGAATTTTTATTAGAGCCTAAATAACCAATATATAAGAAATTCTATAGAAGGGATGTCTAAAGAATTAAAAATATGTAAATACGAATAATAAGAAGATTCTTAGTACAACAATGTAATAGCAATCTTTCAATCCTTGAAATATTTTATAAGAATAAATTCCACATTCACTCAAGAAGACCTTCACTTCAATAAAAAAAAAGACACAAGAATAAGTGGTGAAGGTAAAACTTTCATTTATTTATCGTCATAAAAGTGATTTGATTGTAGACTTGTTTATAACAAAAAGTGGGAGATAGCAAAAGACAATAAAATAACTATTCAAACATGCCACCAAACATATTACCAAACATATACCTACTATCATTTTCATGCTTACAAACAAACCTATAACACATAAAAGCCCAAAATGAGCCTTAATATAAAAAATGATCCCAACACATATATACCCAAAATACAATATGACTCAAAGACTTAAAAATCATAAGGGTCCAAAATAAAAGCACATAAAAAAATAAAATAGCACCAGAATGTATAATGTAACTAGAATGTCCTTGGTATATAAGATCTGGAGTTTATGATGATGACAATGATGATCAAAGCTGCTACCATTGACATAACAAAGGGCATTGTATATTTTGGCCCTAATTAATAGCATGGTCACAATAAGAACCAAAGTGTTAGCAGAATTTAACAACAGTGACCTAAAAGGGGGGGCTTTTTCAAAATCATGGACCTATTTAAGAAAAAATTATCCAAACATATAGTAAATATCTACTTAATTTAGAAGTAGATTTTTTTTAAAGGATCGGCTCAAATTAACTTGAAGCTTGACTTGAAATTGATCATTTATGGTTCTAACTAAAATTGAAATTCTCAATTTTGAGTTGAGGGTAGCTTGCTTGAACTCAACTCAATATCACTCCTACCCTCAGCACCATGGATAACACAAAATAAACACTTCTACGTAACTAAAAAGTGAAAAGTGAAATAAAATAATACAGTAAACTACATTTGATCCTATAAAAGCTGGAGGAAGAGTCCTTTTATCAAGCACTCCTTCAATCATGAAATAGTTAGGACCCTCAGATAGTAGTTGTGAATCATGAACTTTCTTAGAATCAGAGGTATTAAAATATTCAAAATCCAAAAACATTTATTACCTTAGCAATATAAGTCAGACATACAAGAGAGAATCATTAAAAATAAGTATCAATAATTCAGCAACTTAATTTTTTTACAGAGAACAAAATAAATGTTTCGAATGAAACTCACAATCTTTTTGAAACATCCCGCGCTTGCGCTTCAAAGAAGCCTCTGATAGCTGAGATGAACCTGCCTTTGGCTTTGCAGCCTGCGCTGATGATGAATTGTGCATTATCTGAAAAACAAAAATTCATGGAACGTAAAAGCTATATAAAAATAAGTTAATAAAATTTAAGTGCATGCTGAAAATTGTAATTCTAACATAGTAAGACCAAGAAAACGTAAGTTACATATAGTAACTAGGGTCACGGATAATGGTTCTTGAGCTATCCAACTTAAATCAAAATCATAGGAAAAGAAATAGCTGTTGAGTTAAAGAGCTAAGAAATCAGCAGATCAGTGATGCTAGATGAAATAGTTCAACGCTGCCTGAAAAAACACCATCTAGCGACCTTTAAATGACAGGGCTTCATATCTGGTTGAGATCCCACGAAAAGAGAATCAATTCCAGTTCAATTAGAAATGAATTTGCATACAATTTTAGAACTCATTATCTATCTAATAACTGCGAGCACATGCACATGCGCACGAGCCGCACAAATTGTGAAGAATATTTGAAAGGTTCCAATGATGAATGTTGTCTGATTGTTTTTATTAGCGTTTGGATCTTAAGGTGATTGGGTATTATAACTCATGATGAATTGTTGTCTGATGTTTTCATTAGCCTTTGGATCTTAATGTTGATTGTGTATTATACTCTATGATGGTAATGGAGTGTGTCATCAACATGATTTCATTTGCAACGATCTTTTTCAGTTTTGAGTATTTAACTAGATAAGAGATCTTGTTGTTGTAGTTGGTGAACAAGTTTCAAAGTGTAGTGGTTATGGAAATTGTAGACACTTTCAAGTTTCATCGCTGAACTTTTATGTTGGTTCAACTTGAAACTTTTGGATTTTATGCAAGATAATTTTTTTGCCGATTTAACATGTTTAATAATAAAGTTATGAAAAGAAGTATTTTGATAACCCATTATGTACTTTTGGAAACCGTATGCTTCTCTTGTGTAGCAAATTTGATAGCAAAAGAAGGTAAATTGGCTTAGGATATCCCGACTAAATTTTAGTCATGATGAATTTTCTAATCATTAAATTTGTCTAATATAAATGCAATAGATGATTAATCAATCAATTTATTTTATAACACCAAATAATAGTAATTATTATAACACCAAAATAATACTAATTATTATAAATACACTGCTTTTATAAATACACTAGTTGTAATGCCAAAATAAATTATTATAAAAAAACCGCTTTTACTTTACTTTGGTTCTACCTCACCAAACAAGGGAAACAATTCTCCTGCGTTTATTTTGCAGACAACCAAGCAGTCTCAAAGTATTCGGAATGCACTATATTTACTTTAAACTGCATTTTCTTTTCAGACAACCAAACAACCCCTAAACCTTTGGACATTCATGCCAATAGCAAGCACTGCAGGAGCCCTAACATTGGCAATAAGGATCTATAAACCATTGAATTGGATGGTGGCTGAGTGGCTCAGAAATTTCTCGTGTTTATGATGACATTAACCAATTCAATGTTAGCTCCATGTCCTAGTTGGATTTTAATGGTGTGTTTTGGAGATATATTATGGACAAATGGAAGATGAGAATCAGTTATCAAAATTCAATGATCTAAACCAAAGGATCATTGTCGAAAGTTATTAGTTACTTCATTCAAGATACCTAACAAATCTAAGATAGTTACTTGCCTAAAGGGATAAATTTAACAATCATAACTAACATACGATTTTATACCCTATCGACTACACTATATAATTCATTACTCAATAATTTTTAGTCATTGGAGAACTTATAGGTTCTTAGTCATTGGATAACTCATAAGTTTTAGTTGAACCAGTAATTTAATGGTGTCAGTTGAAAGCAAAATCGCCGATTAGAGGACAAGTAGCATGTCCTTATTAGCGGGAAATTATTTGATAATGAATCGTAGCAACATATTCGACAAGACCTTAACACTTATGAGATGAGGCTATTCTCAAATTTATCACACTTGACAAATGGTTGTTGAAGATTGATGAAATTTACTTTAAATTGTAAGAGATTAAGTTCATTTGAAGTATTTGAATTTTTATGAGCTTTCTCAATACTCTTGTATTTAACTTGGATTCGCGTCCAAAATAGTTTACATCAGTGTTCAAAGGTATTTTAAAGATAGAATCACCTCCACTTAGATTTGTGTCAATACAACCATCATAAACATCTATTTTATCATTTAAACCATCTCAATTGTACCCACTTGTTGATAGCGATCGGATTCAAACATTAGCCTTGCAAGCCACCAAATGAGCGATAAACTTGAGAGTTTGTATTTTTGTAATGTTTTTTTAAGGGGCATTGAAGGACTAATATGAACTTAAATTCAAATATTTTTGCAAATTTTGCAATCATATTTTCACTTGTGAAAATAGGATTTATGCACTATTTGACACTTATATTTTTTAGATAAATAAAAATTAAATTTATTCTTCATTTTAACCCGCACAGCATTTTTAGGCCTCAAATTTAAAACTTTGGTGTGTTTGGTCTGAGCACATGCAGGTGAGTTGATTTTAATGATCTAATATGTTGTGCATGCCTCTCGATGCATATATACAATGTTCTTGGTTTTTTATGCATATACACAATATAGTTATACATTTTTAATGTACTAGAACAAATTTTGATGCATTTGCACAATGTACTTGCACATATTTCTATGCATTTGCATGGTGCACCTGCATACTTTAATATACTTACACACTTTTCAATTTGCCAATGCAATGCACTTCATATTCAATATGCTCTAATTGATGCATTTACATATTTTTGAAGCGATTATATTATTCTCAGAGAAATTGCATGCTTCTTGATACAACTGCACACCTCTCAGGCAGTTGCAAGGTCTTTTGATGCAAATGTACACTTCTTGAGGTGATTGTATGCTTCTCGAATCAACGGCACACTTCTCAAGGCATTGCTATTAATTTGATAATTACTTTTTGATGTAGGCAAGATTTAAAAATATTTCAATTTTTAATTGCTTGCAAGATCATTTATCATCAAAATGCATGCAAATTTTTATTTTGAAATTTAAAACGGATCATTTTGTATCCACTTATATGAATGTGTTGTTGATCTAGTAGTGTTGAAAGCAAATAGGAATATTTTAAGTGATTCAAGATGTAATGCTTTTTGTCTTTACATGGTCTAAAAACTTAATATGGAGGACCCCTTAGAGAATCATTTATCCCTCCTTTTTATAAGAGGGGTGTAGCTTGATGCACTTGGCTGATCAAATTCTGTAGAGTTAAGTTCTTCAGGAATATTATAAGCATTGAGTGTGAAAGGGATGTAATGTTTGCGCATGTAAGCGAGCCACAGCATTTGTTACAAATTTTTTGTAAATCCATTTTCAGTTAAATGGTCATTCTCAATTTATGTTTTTTGAACTTTTATTTCAATTGTACAATTCTTATGCAATGATTTATTAAAGTAACATTTTTTGTGGATCTATTTAACCTAAATTTCAATATCCTCCTAACTTCTCGTCTGCATGGAGGGCATTACTAGGATTGTTAGGTCTTCCCACCAAACTAAAAAAGTGTATAGAGTCAATATCATGAGATATCGTAATCGGAGGTCTTCTATCCCACTGGGTTTGAAAATTCATGCATACGCTCTCACCACATGCACGAGCGAAAACACAAATTTTCTCGCCACATAGCAATAATGCACACATGTACTTATTTTGCAAATTTACCCATCGCATTGGATCAACACGCACATGTACTTAATTTTGAGGCTTTGCAACATACATCTTCATGCAAGGCAATCAACGAGGACACGAAGACAATATTTATGACATGAGCAATGCTTAAACAAGAGTGTAATAACAATAATTACACAAGCAATGTTGCAATGGTTTCTCGTCGTAGCAATTGCAAAGCCTTTGGATAAGATTTTTGAGAGGGGCATTTTGGTAAATTAGGTTGGAATCCAAAGCACTCTATTATACGGTCCACATTTATTCCTTGGATCATGAGGCATTTACTTGGCAATAAAGTGCCTTAATGATGTCGGAATTAAGTGATTTTGGGCATGTTGGATTCATCTCACCAAGCTTCTTGATTTAACCATAAGTGTGCCAAGTTTGGAGATCATCTGATCATCCAATCAATGTCTGAAGCTTTCAATTATGCTTCAAGTGTTTGATTTGATCTAATTTAGACTTGAATTTGGCCACTTTTAGTATATTTGGATTCGTCTTGTCGAGACGTTTAGTTCGACTATAAGTTTGTTGAAATTAGAGTTCAAATGATATTGAATTTAATTCTAAAAGTTTTCAATTAAAATTTTTCCTCGAGATTCATGCTAATTTTTTGTAGATATATCAGTTAGTATAGAAGGTGTTGTTGGTTGCAAGTGCATGGGAAAATACAAAAAGGACCCAACGTTCAAATTATGAATCATTGCAAAAATGTTTACCAAGTCACATATGCTTTCGCATTTTTTACCTTTTTTAGGCAAACTCTTAATGCTTCTTGTAGCTGCAACATGAGTTTGTGGGGTGTTGTTATAATTATTATGTTGACATATGAAATTATCACATGTAACTTGAATTTGTAGTAAGAATCTATAGTATTTTATTAGTGTAGCATTTCCTCATGTTTTATTGTATTTTCATTATCGCACTATTCTCATACTTTACATAGCCATATTTGTACTAGTACCAAAATTCAATCAAGTAACTATGTAACCATCTTTTATGATTTCAAACAATTTTCACAACTGTTTTAAAACTGCCAAACAAGTACTCAATCTTCAACAACAACAACTGAAAGCATATGGGAGCAATGCAGCAATATTCATCAAGGCATACATAAAAATAAAAAATGAAAAATGAAAAAACACAAATTGAGCTTCTAGGAAACTAGGATAACCATAGAAATCGAGGGGAACCGAGACTGAGCTCAGATATAGGACCAGCCAGCGCCCTCCCGTGGAAAGGAGAAAAGTTCGTGAATGTCTGTAGTAAGTCAGGGGAGGAAGTTCCCCAAGTATAAAAGTAGAAAATGTTCACGATAAAAATGGCATGTCATAATCCATTAATTATTAAAAAAAAAAATAGCAAATTTCCTGAGACGGAAGAAAGAGTCTTTTGAATACCTTGCACGGTGGATACTTTTCGGAGAACGAGTAATTTCATTAAATTAGTGAGCGGGGGCAGGCCCAAAGACCGGTAGGGAAGACGTTCCAGAGAAGGTACCGCCGGCCTCTTGGTTAGTTTGTAATTCCTCTTACCTTCAATGGAGAGGTTAGAGATTCAAATCATCAAATAAAGGATTGGTTATCAAAGAAGTGGATTGTTGAGCAAAAGTCCACTCAAACAACGCTGACCGGCAGAGGGCAAATTAGGCGCTGGAGGAGGAGGAGGAGCAGGAGGCGACAGAAGTTGGAAGATAGAACAGACGACGGCAGCAATGGAGAAGAGGGTCGAGGAAGCCAAAGAGAAGTGGATAGACGAGAAGACAAGAAACCCTAGGATTTACTAAATCCCCGGTTCGGCGGATTTATGGGATTTGGCCGAAGAAGCGCGCAAAGGTAGAAAGTTACCTTCACAACCAGCGAGCCCCCGTTGTTGCTCCCGATCAAAATGTTGTAACTCCCGATCCAACAGGAAGGGAAAGTGGTCGAAGGAGCCGAAGAAGCGACGCGTGCAATCTCTACAACTCCTGGAAACGAAACGGAACAGCGACGACGAAAAGAGAAATGAAAAAACCCTAGACGCCTCATCCCGGATATTATTGATTAACTTAATTAATATAATTTAAAATATTAATAATTAAGTAAATTAATTAAATAATTAATATTATAATTAGTGCATAAATTAATTATCTAATTTAACTTAATTGAATACTTAGTAATATAATTAGTAATTAAATATTTATATAATTGGCTTCATTAATATAACTTAAATATATATAGTATTAAATATATAATTAATAGTGTAAATAATAATTAATTAATAATTTGTATTTAACATATTATTAAATTCATAAAACATTATTTTTTAAAATTCATAATTATCATTTAAATACTAATTGTCATAAATCCTCAAATATGTTACCAAAAAATGTCTCAGAATTTAACAGTATTTAATATTTGTCATACCAAACAATTTTCAGAATTTAACACCCTCGAGATTTACTAAATTCGAATTTACAGGATTTACTAAATCCCCCTAAAGTTAAATCTCACTTGTTGACAAACAGCCCCTAAGAAAAAGATGTGTAAATTTGAAAAAATTATTTGTGGGGAGTCTGACAATCCGAGATCTGCACATATTTTTTTGGTAATTTTATTTTCGTGCAGTCACCTAAATTGTTTAACTAACGTGTCATCCGACGACTCAACCTGACTATTTTAGTGGACGCTCTTAAAAAAAAAAAAACTCATGAATGGTTTCCCAAAGTTTAAGGTTTTCACTTAATAAAATATTTCCACGAATCGTCACTAAATTTTTGGAGTAACCAAAGAAGAAGATGGAGACTGCTTTGGATGACATTCAATTCTCTGATGATATGATATGCATATATGACGCGGAGGCTGAAAACTTTCAGATAAGAAGAATTGAAAGTTTATATGATTGTGCAAAGATTTGAAAGATTAGATTAACGAAAGTCAATTTGGTGGGAGTGCATGTTTAAACATATCGATAATATTTTGGGATTATTATGTATTCTTCAATTTATTCTTATGATGAATGCGTCAAATAGAATAAACAAGACTTGTACATATTATCTACAACATTTTTGTAGAGACAATGTACAACAATCTTGTACACACTATGTACATTTCGAATGACAAAAGAGATAGCTTTGGATGGTGGCCTCTATTGATAGCAGGTAGTGGTAGGTGGTGATGAGCCGACTACTATAATAGACAACATTGATGGATAGGGCATTTGCAGTGATAAGCAGGAATCGCAAGCGCACATTACAACTTCATATGAGATAAAACATTTATTATTTTCTAAAACAACTTTTTTTTAGTGCAAAAATTTAGTTTAAATTTTTTTTATTAAAAAACTATAAAAAAAACAGTAATCTAAGCCAACATATAATTACATGAGATTTAAAAAACAACATTTGATTGATTTCCATATACATTAAAAAAAATTATGAATTTAAAATCCATCCTATTTTATTTTACATTATTTTTACTTTAAAACAAATACTAACCAAATTGAAATACTATAAAAAAAAAAAAAAAAAAAAAAAAAAAAAAAAAAAAACACAACACAATACATTATAAATGTTGTTTGAACTAGACCTGTCAATTTCGGGTCACGGGTCGGGTTCGGGTCAACCCGGAACTGACCCGGCATTAATCGGGTCAACCCTAACCCGACCCGTTTGCAAAAACGGGTCGATTTTCCGGACCCGAACCCGACCCGGTTCGGGTCGGGTTCGGGTCAACCCGAAACCACTTGTTTCCGCCAAATCCCGCGCCTAAATTCAAAAATTTCGAGGGCGTCTCGGAGCGTCGCGGGCGGAGTCGGCGGAGCGTCACATCGCGTCGCGCCTCGACTCTCGAGTGCGCTGTGACAGCGGGCAGCGCGGGCCGCGGGGCTAGCGCCTGGCGGGCAACGGGTAGCGCGCGGCTGGCGGGCAGCGCGGGGGCAGCGAGCTGGGCTGGCGGCGCGGGGTCAGCGAAATTTGAATTTTTTTTTTAAAATAAACGGGTTTTCGGGTTGACCCGGCAACCCGTCGGGTCAATCCGAACCCGACCCGTTTTTGCAAACGGGTCGATTTTCCGGACCCGAACCGGACCCGCTTCGGGTTCGGGTCAACCCAAACCCGAAAATTCCGAGTCGGGTTCGAGTCGGGTTTTCGGGTCGGGTCCAATATTGACAGGTCTAGTTTGAACAAACAAACCCTAAAAATCCTAAAATTATTTGGGCATGTCTATCTACAATTTAACTTTTTTTTTTATTTTAAAATGTTCTATTTAACGCTAATAATTCCATAACATGCCATTTTATGTCCTACCCATATACCAAAATGCCTTTTCTAGACATTAAAAACTCAAATTAGAGCTTTTTTTTATTGTCGAATGGAATTATCAAAGTTAGATCCAAATTTTGCTCAAAATATTATATAAAAATAATTTATTAGCTGATCCATAAATAAAAAGTTATTGAGTCTTTGTGAAGAACACCATTCACAACATCTCAAAAATTAAAATTTACAAATCAGACCAAAATTTTGAAAATATAAATATATATTTAAATATTCTACCTGAAAATTGAGTCAGATAAATTTTATTTGAATTTATTTTGAGATAAATATCATAGATGAAAAATAAATCATATTCACATAGAAACCATTCCACTATATATATATATATATATATATATATATATATATATATATATATATATATATATATATATATATATATATATATATATATATATATATATATATATATATATATATATATATATATATATATATCAAAAGCTTTAAAAATAATTCAACTGACCCTTTTTTTAAGATAGGAGAGTGCTTTCTGATAAGCACATCGAGAAAAATTATTCCGTGCGGAAGCCATCCGTCGTCCAGAGATCAACCAGAACGTGTCATGTCATTTTTTTGCTCGATACTGGTGCTTGATACCGCTGCATATCAGGTGACGTGGCACGTTCTGATTGATCTCCGGGCTGTCCAATGTTTGCTTAGACATTGTTGGGAGAATCAAATATAAAATCAGTAAGACTGAATTTTTTAGGATCATCAAGTAACAAAGACATTAAGGCTTCATAGATTTGGTTTGATTATAGTAGATGACAGCGTTCAGAAACAGTAAATCTCATTTCACCATATGCAGAACGAATTCAGAGAAGAAATTATCTCTTTCAATATTTCTACAGTTTAATCTTACCAGCCAGGTACCAGGAGTGCATTGCAAGGCTGCCAAAGGAAAGAATATTTGCAAGAGAGGAAAGGCCATGTATCATCCCAAACTTCTTGTTCATGGCTGCAAGCTTAGGGTTCACTTTTGCAGCCTCCACATTCTTTGACCATCCGACCTCCTCACCGATGCTCAGATCGCGTTCGACCTTGTGCCTTTTCTTCATCATCTGTGGTAAATTTAAGAAAAATAATGAATATTTGTCAGCATTGATTTCTAATGAAGTATTAGGGATTTAGGGTATGTTGAACGAATAGAAGATAAAAGAAAAAAATATATTTTTTGTGCACAATCCCAAAAGGATCAGGGTTTCAGTTACGCTTGGATGTTCCTGAAAGTGTGCTTAGCAATTCAAATATGGAGAAATTATTCTGTGCGGAGAACAGACCCAGAACACCATCCGGAGATCAACCAGAATGCGCCACATCAGCGGTACCGAGCCGCAGTACCAAGCATAGGGTGATATGGTGCATTCTGATTGGTCTTCAAACAGGGTTCAGTGTCCGCAAAAAATAATTTCAAACATGACTGTTATGAATAATCAAATATCAAGATCATGACATGAAGAAGTTACAGCAAATGAGGACATTCCACTGTTGCATCCCTTCCAGAGTAATCACGCACGAACTATCAGTTTTCAAATGAAAACATTGTAACTAATATAAAGCTCCAGCATTATTATCAATTATCTCAATAGTCAACACAAACTACCTGCTTGTTTATAAAAACGCGAGATATCATGGAGTGGTAGTGCACTGGAAACAGAAAATCCAACAACTAACGACTTTCAGAAGTGCCAGGTTGAACCAAATTTGGTGCACCCAAAGGTAAATCTTCTGTGAATCTCAGTAGCCGAAGTTTATGACATTAATTTGTTAAGATCTCAACAATTGAAGTTTTAGAAGTTAAGATCAGTCTATTCAGTTTTGGATTTGCATACAAAAGGTTGATATTAGGCAAGTCAACCCGAAACCAATCAAGGTATTAACATCTCTGTCCAACCCTAGACTGACCTGGTTACCAAGCCAAAGAATTAAGGACATACCCTTGACGTGTCCTACGGTAGATTGTGTAAGTACGGGCTATGTGACCTAACATGCCACAAGAGTAACATCTAATACCAGGAAATTGATTTACTAGCATATGTGGGTCATAGTGTCTCTTCCTAGGTTTATGTGATACATACTGTGTTGAGGGGTTATAAAATTGTTTTATGTTAGGTGGTGGTTTGTTATTTTCAAGTGTAGTTAGTTTTGCTTCTAACTAAAAAAAAAAGTCTAATCATTATTTGAACATTTAGTACAGTAGTGATCACATGCTTCAGATTTTTAACAGAATGATACAAGTTCTAAAAAGCATTTAAAACTATAATTGTCTGGATATAACTAATGCTCAAGACTTCAACCTCCTTTATCAAAATTTAAGCTTCTATCATCTTTTTAATCCTAAGGACTATAACAATCACCTGGCGTTCTTTAAAACATAATTTTATCCTCCACAGACTACAGAATTTCTCTAAAATTCATAGCAACAATCTTACTGAGCATGGTGGGAAAGTCGAAAAAGACATAACAAAACACAGGACTAAGGTCTACTTTTGAATAAATTATAACAACCATAAGCTTACAATATTTCAAAACACAAAGGATATTCTTCAATTTATATGAGAACAGAAATGGTGATGCTAAAATTTAAAACTTCCTTTTTTTTCAAGAGATATTAACCATCAAAATTCAGGTTATGTTCAGGAAAAAAAGAAGTGGTAAAAAGTACATTGCAGTGTTGCAGACCATGAAAATCAATCACACCATGTAATGTCATAGAAACTCGTGCTTTAGTTTTTTTTTTACAGAACTGTCTTATATTATTAAATGCCTCATATACTATTGAATCGTTTAAAACCAACCGAAATATAATCCTGAGTTTCAAATTCCAAACACAAACTTTTCGGTAATGCTATCCTCTCAATGATCCACCAAAAGGATCTCTTCAAGAAGATTCTCAAATCACACCACTAAAATTGAAGCAAGTCATTAGGAGTCGACCAAAAAAAAGAAAAAAAAAAGTCATTAGGAGTCCACAAGTGAAAATGAATCATCAATTGAATTCTTAATGATCAAGACAAAGAGAAGGATATCAGTCATATTATATCAGATAGGTCAATCAAGCAGGTCTTATCTATCTAGCCAGCATAGGCTTAAGTTAATTTAAGATTGTTTTGAACAAGTTTTAATTGAAGTTCCAATTACAATTACTTGATTTTAGGAAAGAAAAGGCTATCCCTCGAATTGTGGAAAGATAAGGATTCATTTAATTTGAATGTGCAAGATTGAAAATAGTAATATAATAAAATACTAATTAACTAAATATAAGTAGAATGTTTCTATGTATCATAATCGAGGATATTCTCCATTGAATTTCCTACCTCTTATATTCACCCTATTTGTCTATATAAGAACTATTCTCAACCAATACTTGAACATGGTATAAGAGCAGGATTAATCTTAAACCTAGTTATTCACTTATTCTTGTCCCTCCCTATTGTTCACGTCATATTCGCTTGCATACTCTCGCTTGCTTACACACAACCCTCCCACTTGTTCTCTCATGCACTGCTTGTTGCGCTCGCATGTGTGCTGCATATGCAACTTGTGCATGAGCCTTCTTGTTACCACCTCTCTCTCTCTCTCTCTCTCTCTCTCTCTCTCTCTCTCTCTCTCTCTCTCTCTCACACACACACACACACACACATGCCTCTCGGTCACAAATGTGCTTGCCCACGCTTATGACTTAACTCGTTACCACTAATTCTCTTATCAATGCATGCAACCACCCTTGTAGTCGTACTTCATTGCATTTTATATGCATAATTCTTCTTGCTTCCAGACTTCTCTTCCCAACATTCACTCATATCGATGATTTAAGTTCCACTAAGATTCGTTGTGCCTTCATTCTTATGGTAGCACAGCGTCTTCATCTCCTCTTCATGAGACAAAATCCTCATCCACCATCAATATCAACATCAAATTTAATAGAACTAATTATCTTTTTATGGTTTTTCATGTTCTTGTTGGCTCCCATAAGAGACATCAATATATTGATGTGTCTCCTCTAAATCATGATGACACTATCAAATATTCTAACTGGCAAGCATTTGAAAAGTGGGACGAACTTCTTCAATACAAGTCATTTACCTTATGATATGACCTTTTGACAAAAATAGAAGAAATTTGTTGTTGCCAATCTCTTTAGGCTTGACCCTTCCCTCCTTCATATTCAATCATTTATGATAGATCACTCTATCATTCCCAACATTGTCAATAATCTCCCTCGAGTTATTCGAATCACCGAGCTTGTCTCCTTCATAGCTAATTTTCAAACAATCTGATCTTACCATGAAGCATCATGGTGGTTATGGTGGTCGAGATGGTAGAACAAACAATAGTCATGGTCGTGGGAGAAAAGCATTTTATCCTAGCTTTCATAGTGGCTGCACTAGTCATTTCTTATAATAGCGTTCATCCAAGTTTGATTACCTCCATTATGTAGCATTATTATAACTTCTTTCTGGCGACTACAGACACTTCCACCCCAAACATTTTTTTATGGAATGGTCACTTTATATCAAGAGGAATATGATTGCCTTGTTTGGCAATCTCACACATTTATGTTTGCTTCTCATATTTGTTTCTTTTATGGTTCTATTGTTGCTACTTCTCCTGGCACATTCTAAAATTTTAGGCTCTAGTGCATTTTCACATATGATAAAGAATCACCAATTATTTTCTCCCTTAACAGGTCATCTTTCTCACTTGTCCTTGTTGATGGTTCCTCAAAGCCTATGTCAAATAAAGTTACTATATCTCTCACTAAGGGCTTATCTCTCCTATGTGTCACATGTTCCTAAATTTCCTATACATTTACTTTCAATCCATTGTCTTACTTGCACTCACAACTATTATATAACCTTAAATCCCTTTGTGTGTTTCATGATTCGTTAAGGGGAATATAATTGATAGAGGTATTGAAGCTAATGGAATCTACTACCTAACCACCACGATCTGATGTGCCTTCTTGTCCACCATCACTCCATGCTAATACATTATTGTTTGGCTTATCCACCACCATAACATCTTTGAAAGTTTATTCCTACCTCCTCTTTCCTCACTAGATTTGAATGTAATGCTTGTAAGCATGGTAAGCATCATCAGAGATCTTTTCCATACGTCAAGTCCTAATGGTGACTCTTTAGAGCTAGTCCTGTCAAAAAATAGTGTCCAATCCATGTCCTTGCCCACCAAAATATTTGATAATCTTTGTTGGCGATCATTGTTTTGATGCATGGGTCTATTAACTCAAATGTTGATTTGACATTCGGCTATGATTCCCACATTTCATCCGGAAATCAAAGCTCTTTTTATGCTACGAATAAAACTTTGTATACTAATAATGCATTATAAGTGATGCTGATAATGGATATTAAGAATCTCAATCATTATCATTTTGTGCTGATAATAGAATCATTCACCAGACCTCATGTGCCCATAAGTCTCAATTTCGGTTGTTGAATCCAAGCATCACAATTTACTATACCATGAATAAAACTTTGCACAGTAATAATTCTTTGCAAACGATATTGATTATGGATATTAAGAATCTCAATTTCTATCATTTTGTGCTGACAATAGAATCATTCATCAAACCTCATTTCCCCGTAAGTCTCAATAAAATGAGGTTAATGAATCCAAGCATCACAATTTACTAAATGTTGCACAGATATTGTTGACGCTCCATATGAATGTTTCACGCTAATTCTGAAGTTACGAAGTGTTGAATGTCCGCTATCTTATTAACAAGCTCTCTTCAACTATTATTGATAATGTGACCCCCTCAATCTCTTATATTATGGGCAGTCCTTTCCTTATACACACAGTTTTTTACCTATATTTTGCCTATTTATTTTGTGCTTATGACAAACTCCGTTCTCAAGTCAGTTGATACATCTTTCTATGATATTCTCAGTCTTAGAAAGCCTATAGTTGTTGTAGCCCCACTACTTGCCACGTTTATACCTCTGCAAATGTCATATTTCACAAATACACTCTCCTCCACCAATCCCATTTCCGCCTCTTCCACTCTAACGGCCCCTCTTCCCCCTACAACCAAAATGCCTTCTTAACTCCTAGTTAAAACAAGTTCGCCTCGCCTACCATCTACAACACCTCAAATAACATTGTTAGATAGCTCAACATCCCCAGCCTAAAAAATGTTATGGTCTCTATATGACCATATGATGAGGACATCGACAGATGTTATCGATAAGTTTATCGGTGTAGGAATCGTAGATCGACGACTACGATTCGTAGTTTTTATTTTTTATGCATTTATGTATTATTATTTATTTTCTAGTTCCAATTGTACCCTTTTTACTTGAGTTTATTTGAGTTGTAGCCCAAGGGGCATTTGAGTCTTTTATTTTATTTTATTTTAGGCCTACATATTGAGGCCTCATCTATTGTAATGGGATGATGATTTGATAATGAAAATTTCATGTGTTTTCTTCTTCTTCTTGTGTGAGCACTAGAGAGAAGGGAGAGAGAGCTCAAGGTGAGAGCAAGCGTAATACCCACCAGTCGTTTGAAGGGTCTGCGGCTCGTGGCTTAATTTAGTTTACTTTGCTTTCTTCTCTTCCCCCCACCCCACCCGTCGGCTCCTCCTAGCCCTTCCACCGCCGGCCATTTCCCCGCCCAAATCACCCCACAACTCCACCACCCCAAACCCACCTGCCAGCCTATCCCCATCCTCCCATCCAACCGAACCCCTAAGCCCCTCCCATCACCTTGCCGCCGGCCACCTTGGCCCTTCCACCATTAATGATGATTTTCCATCATCATTACCACTTACCAAAACTCACCCCCAAGTGATTTAGGAAGATAACTCTTCAATTTGAAATTCAAATTTGAATTTCAAATAACTTCCAAAATTGACATAGCTATATTTGGAAAGTTTTAAATCCAAATTCAATTTAATTTCAAATTGGATTGGATTTAATTACTCCACTCCTTAATTAGTAAACCCCATTTGGAAACTTTTAAAAGCTCTCCAAATCCTCTCCCTCCCCTCATCATGTCGTCGGCCCATTAATGGGCTTCACCCATTGATTGCCTATTTGGATCCTAAGCCTTGGTTGAATTTGAATTCGAATTTTCAAATCCAACTCCCTCCAAATCCACTTAAATCTGAATTAATTTCAGATTTATTAAAACTTTCCCTCCCAACCCCAACCTAACCTAGATCCTAACTTACCTAGCCGTCCCTACCCTCTCCCTCCTTGGCCGCCCCCTTTGCCACTTAGAAACCCTAAGCCTCTCATGTATTTTGAAACCACAAGACGAAGGCAAGCTTCTTCCTCCCTCTTTCCTTTTGTTTATGGCCGACTCGGAGGTCAATCTCAGTCTTGCCTACAACACCCAAGGAGAGATTGACATCCTCCGTTCTCCTTTCTACGAACCGGAGTGGGAGTACGACTACTCGGTGAAAAGCTACGTCAACCGTATCATTTACTGTCTCGCCGAGACGATCGAGATTCAACAACCCAGACTTGGCTTCTCATCGGACGATCCACTCTTCCTCCACCGCCGGTTACCGTTCCATCAACGAAGGTCTTCGATGCCATCCTCCTAGTGGTAATCTCCTTCCTCGTATGGTTCGTCTTTCTCCACTAAAGCCTAAGAGTGATTGAGTGAGAATGTACTCAAGGTGAACCTCTCGTTATTAAGTGATGGATTATGTTATGTGCATGTAACATTTACTATTGTCTTTGGATTTTGATTGGATTGTTTGGTTAATCTCAAGAGAGTTTCTTTGCCTAAGCAAGTTGAATATTTTGAATTCCTAACTCTTTATTTGCCAACAATAATTTTATATTAGCAAGTTTTAATCAATTGTTCCTTTTAATTTCTCAGGTAACTCCTAGTTGATCCACATCAGCATAGCTCTTCTAAAAGGTAAAGACATTACTCTATTCATCTTATTCAATCTTATATGATCTTTGACCCTATTTCCTCTAGCTTCTAGGTTATATCATGTCTTTGTCATATGTTACTATTCCTAAGATATATCATGAAGCGCTGTAGAATATTTGATGGAAACAGGCCATGGATTTCAAAATGTCTGTCTTGCTCAATCAATGAACATAAGATTTGGTGACACCTCATGTTATTAAACTGGACTTATATAGATAGGTCTACACCATCAATTTTCATATGGACAACTCCAATGATAAGTACAAGGCATATCTTGTCGTTAAAGGTTTTACTAAAATAAATGGGAATGACTATCTTGACACATTCTCTCATATTGCTCTGCTCAACTCTACTTGGATTCTTTTGTTTGTCACCATCAATCAAAGTTGGCCTTAACTTCAAATGGACGTCAGTAATAGTTTTCATCTCATTAAAGCTGTAGTTATGTATGTGGAGCAACCGCCTAAGTATGCTGCTCAAGTGAAAACCAAAATATGCAAATTCAATAAGGCTATAAATGGAACAGCCTTCAAGCTTCGTCGACAAATTTTGCAAAGTTCTTGCCAAGGTTGGCCATCGTAGAAATTCAGTATATCACTCAATCTTTGTCTGACATAAGTGATCTTATTCTATTATTATGGAAATCTATGTTGATGATATTTTTTTATTACTGGAGGTGATTTAAATAAGAGTTATTAAATTATTTTCTATAAAAGTTTTTTTCTGATAAAAGATTTGGGCTCAACCCAAATACTTCTTGGGCATTGAATTTTCCTACAACAAAGGAGTTTCGTTATCTCAAAGGAAGTATGCAACTAACCTTCTTGAAGAAATAAAGATATTATGCTACAAGCTTGTTAATAATCCAATTGAAAAAAAAATTATTATAAAAAATGATGAAATACAGAAAGACATTGCTTTTTATTAATGATTGATTTGTAAATTGATTTATCTCACCATCACTAGAGTAGATAAATCCTTTGTTATTGGATCTATAAGTCAAAACATGCCAACTCCTAAAAAGGAACATTGAAAAAGAGTTCTATGTATCTTTACCACATTAAGATGTCACCAGGATGATGAACTCCAATAAACAAAGAAAGAACATCTTAATGTGGAATCTTTCTTTACCGATGGCTATGCTAGGTCCATTGATGAATAGGATATTTACATTTGTTTGATGTACAATTATATGAGACAATCACATGGAAGAGAACGAAATAAATAATGGTGACGAGATCAAGTGTTAAGAATGAATACGGCGTCCTACTCTATGTGAGATAATATGGGACCCTCTTAAGGAAAATTGGTTTTTCCAATTTCCCAACCAATGATTTTAAATTATGACAATCATTTTGCTATCTACATTGCTAGTAATCTTATGTTTCATTAGAAAAAAAAAAGCACTAACGTTGATTACCATTTTCTTCAAAAAACAGTACTATCAAAGAAGATTGTCATTCCTCCTGTTCCAAGATCAGAACCAGCAAATATTTTCAACAAGGCTCTTGGCCAACTTCAATTTCCAAGCTATTAACAAGTTTGAGCTCATTGATATATATATATATATATATATATATATAGACGTAGATATAGATATATATATAGAGAGAGACGTAGATATATAAATTTTATCTTTATAAAGCACAATTGATCTTTGTTTATTTTTATCCTCATAATTAAGAAGATATTCGCTATGTTATTTTTTGTATTCACTCTAATTGTCTATATATTGGCACACTCAACAAATAAAGCATCACAAAGCTTTCCCTACTTGGAAAATTTTTAAATCAATTACTGCTGTAATTATGCCATTTAAATGCCTAAGCTCCACAACAACAACAAGTCTTTATCCCATTATGTGAGGTCAGTTAAATGAATCCTTTCTCTCTATTTGCTTGCTTTCTTTGAAACCTTTGGCAAGGTTTGCCTTCTTTCAATGATATTTGGAATGATTAATGAAAAGGATTTTCCATCTCTTATTTTTCTTAATTATCATGCGAGTTGAGAGAATATGTCTCATATTTCCGCTTCTCACATTCCACAAGATGATGTTGTAATTACTTAATTTCTCTTGGCAGGCCTTCCATGGTGATTTTTGAACTGGATGTTGGTGATCCCTCTTAGGCAGCATCCTAACCTAGGGCTCTCATGCCACTTGACACTGAAATTTAGTGAAAGAGAGCTAAGAGGTAGGCGCTTACATGACAATCAATCTCAAGTTTCTTGTGAAACTAATTGACAAAGCAAGCTTGTGAAAAAAATGGGAATAAAATATTAAAGGAACAGTTGACAATGATTACCAACTTCATGAGCCTTTCCTTCCCAATGAATTTCCGTTTTTGGCAGGGCGTTAGTGCTGAAACCTGCTAGCCTGAACTTCCTCCAGCAGTTGCTGCCAATACAGTTCCCATGAAAGGCAATTATTCGTTGGCTCTCGGCCTTATGACTTAGATGCCTCAAATTATCATCTAAATTTAATAAAGAAAGGCCATTTCTAATATTTTCTAATCAAGTCTTTTTAGGTCTACCTCTACCTTTCTTAAAATAAATCAAATCTAATGCATCTACTTTCCTAACCGGGTCATCTGAAGGCCGCCATTTTATGTGACCAAACCATCTAAGGCGACTCTCTCTAATCTCATCTTCTACCAGAGTAACTCCAATGCATATTTGCTCTTAAAGACAGGATACAAAATGAGCATATACATAAAAAGGAATTAGAATCCACAATGAAAGAAATTAGAATCCTCTCTTCAATCTTCTTTCTTTTTTCTCTCTTTATCTTCCTTTCCAAGTGGTGACCCATCTAAGACATCACAGTCACCAACTCTAGCCAGAGGCTGCCGCCTGTTGTAGGTGTTCAGTAGCTGTAAATCCCTCCATCTGAAGTGGCCAAACAGTCGCCCTGCAACCAACTGCTACAGTATGACATATAGAATTTCGCAAAACACTGCTTGGAGTTTACTCATTTCAGCAAGTAAGGAATATGGCCCATAAGCATCACTATTTTTTGCTAAAAGACAACAGGAAAACGGCCTGTGTTTCTCTGTACAATATTCTAACCATCTGCATGACCACATACAGAATGACATTCAGAGGACAATCCTCCATGCAATGAAGTTTCACATGATCAAGATGTTCTCATACCTCCACCCACTAACGAAGCAGAAAACAACCTAATTCCAATCATCGGCCACAAGCTAAATGGCCACAACTATACCCAATGGTCACAAGTTGTGAAGATGTTTATTTGTGGGAGATGCAAAGTTGACTACCTCACCGGATCAATCCCAACTCCAAGAAAAAAAGATCCAGCGTACAAAATCTAGAAATTAGAGGATAATAAGAAAATATCAATGCTTATCAACTCCATGACTATCGAGATAGGAGAATATTGCTTACACAAATCCACTGCTAATGTGATTTAGAAAGCTATCAAAAAACATACTCAAGTCATGTGAACATATCAAAACTCTTCTCGATTGAAAAAACCCTCCAAAACTACAACCAAGTTAACATATTTGTTACTCAATATTTCGTTCTCTCAAACGTCAATGGCAATAACTTGATACATTTGAGAACCATGATTGGAAGCACTCTCATGATGAAGCATTGTATAAATCAATCATCAAGAAAAAAAATGTGCTTAAGCCCTCATGGGACTAAATAATGAACTTGATGAGGTTCAAGAATAAAATTGGCCCCCTTTTAGCATTCACAAAAACAGGCCAATATAATTAGAATAAAAAAAGGAAGATCTAACTTTTCCAACTCACAGCATGGAGAAACTATCAAAATAACCAAACTTCTGGAAAAGTGGCACTAGAATTCACCAAACAAGAAAAAAAAACATGCAAACAAATTAGAATCAAAATGCATTTGTCATCTAAAATTCTTTATGCAACACTCAACAAATATATCTTACATAATAAAAACAACTCTTCTGCGGGTAAAATGGAAGGTGAGATTTGCGGAGTATTACCTCAACTGTCATTGGAGTGAACACCAGAAGGTTAGAAAGGTTGAAGCCAAGAGAAGAGAGGAGAAATCCAAGCTGGTATCGCTCCAGGGATGATGACAATTTCCATGGATGGAGGTATGCAAATGCTGCCAGTGAAGAAGCAGCGCACACTGAAACAAGTGTAAAGTATGCTGGGAACATCTTGCTCTGAAGGTTTCCAAACTGGTGCCTCGGTAGATTCCTTAATTTATTCACCCCAAAAAAATTATGAACAAACTAAGACATTAAACAAAAAATTAAGCTCGCAACGAAAAAAGAAAGGTTAAAGGGTATTGCATGCAAAACATAAATTATTGCAATCAGGGAAGGAAAAAACATCATTGTAGTGTCTCCCCACCCCCCCCCCCCACCCACCCACCCCCCCCCCCACCCCTAGTCCAACTAGTCCAACAAAAAAACAAAAAAATCCATTGAAAACAAACTCAAACTATGAGGATTTAGGATTCGATGGCAAATTTACTCAAGATTTTAACCAATTCCCACGAAAGTGTATAGGAGATCTAAAATCGGTCTTACAGTAAATCACATATTTAACCAAATATGCTGAATCATAAAGCCAAATTGAATAAAATAATGATATGCATATTTTATGCTGACTAGTGAAACACTTCACTATACAAATTTCATTTCATAGCTTGCTCCTATGCGTTGCTCCCAACCTGACTGCAATACTCATCTTCTCCACATGCTACAGGCAATCCCAAACCTTACATATTCAAAAATACTTTAAACATTTTATACGTTCTATGAAATTTCTCGAAGTATAATATAATTTTGCATACATTATATCAATAATGCACTCATTTGTGAAAAGAGTGACCAAAGTGACTATCATCGCAAAGTTGGGCCCTCTCATCATTATGTCTTAGGATATCACATGCAACAGCTACTTCTTTTATAACAACTCATTAACTTATTCTAATGTGCTGACAAGAAAGGAAATAGCATTTTATTATCATATTTAAAGAGAACTTTATGTATTATTTAGGTTATTCTTTGAACATTTGAAATCCAAGTCTTCTCTTCTCAATCCTTTGTTTGTTTTATCTTTTTCCAACAATCTTTCATCAAAGGTTCAGTATTGTATCTTGCATCCATTATTATGTTCAATATTAACCAAAACTAGAGGTATTGGAATGGTTCCCTTGCAAAGAACCAACATGTGGGATATCCCAGCCTTTAAGAATAAGAGGGAAAGAAAGTACTTGTAGGGAATGTAGAATAGTTAGGGTAGTACAAAAGCTTCTCCATCTATGGTGGAATATGAGGCGTAATGGATTTTCCAATAGAATGATACTTGGGACGTAGACAAACACATTTGCTACCAAATCATGTTAATATTAATTTGCATTCTCTCTTTCATATTTACTTGTATTTACATTGGTTGTGCTTACAATAATGCTTATGTGGTGATTACCATGTGTTGAATGATTGTGTACTACTGTTTTTGAGTAAACAATTATAACCATGCTTAAAGTTTCTTTGCTGACACATCTAGCATAATATAAATCAATCATCATCATATAGCTTGTGCGTTCATTATAGATTGATTGGATAGTTTTATCCATTGTGCTAGATTGTTTGGACTAAATTGGAGGAGTTTGCAAAAACTCTTTGAGTGTATTGTGGCACGGCAAATAAGTGGTATCAAAGCAAGCTCTCATAATTAAAGGCAACCAATTGCAACAATTATCAAAGCAAGGGGCACTCCATATTAGCCTTAACATCCAAAAATAGATTGTTAACGCACAAATCATGTTTGTTTATTCCTTGTTGGAAGTGCACCAATTAAAAAGATGCCAAATGTTTTAAAACATATTGTTAAAGCCTAGCCGTCCCTTAACATTTTGATCCCACGACTAGGATGGGAATCCATGGGAGGCCCACATGAATCATGCTGATCTCCTTCCATATTTAGTTGGTTGATTTAGGAAGGATTATATTAGAGAAATTATGCATGATTTTGTAATTCTTTGTATCTTTATTAAGATATCTTGGATAGATCTATAAATAGGGATAGTTTTGTGGAATAAAATTAAGTCATTTCCCTCTTCAATTCTCTAAATTTAACATGGTATCAGAGCCTTCATTGCCATTGCCGGAATTTTTAGTTTTTTGTACTGACGTGCCTTCATTGTCGGCCTTCCCTTCTTGTTATCCTATCTATAACCAACACATCCTTCATTGCTTCCCTGCATGATATAGCCCTCATCGTTATCATTTGTCATCGCAATGTTTGAAGCAAATTCATCCCAAAGCTTTGACCAAATGGAGGACTCTATGATGCACCAAGGAATAGGAGATCTCCAAAATATGCATTCTTCCTGTCGCTTAAATGGGAAGAATTACTTGAAGTGATCTCAATTTGTGAATACCTACTTGAAAGGTAAAGGAAAGTTGCACCTCCTTGGGATAGGATCAAAAAAAAGGAGATCATAATATTTGGGCATGGGATGAAGCGGACTCCATGATTATGCCATAGTTGTGGAATTTCATGTTTCCAGAAATTAGTGATACTTTATGTTCCTATCTATTGTAAAGGACATAGATAGAACCTTTAAAAAAAAAATTCTATTGTAAAGGACATATAGGATGCAGCCAGACAAACCTTCTCAAAGGCTCGGGATGCTATCCAGATATTTGAAATTAAGGTCAAGGTGGGAAGCACAAAACTATCCATATTTATAGATGTATAGAAAATATCTTAATAAAGAAATAAATAATTATAAAATCATGCATAATTTCTCTAATATAATCCTTCCTAAATCAACCAGCTAAATATGGAAGGAGATTGACATGATTTAGGTAAGCCTCACATGGATTCCCATCCTAACTGTGGGATCAAAATGCCAAGGGACGACTGGGTTTTTACAGGTGAACATCCCATTGATTCTCATCCTAGCCATGGGATCAAAATGCCAAGGGAGGGCTATGATTTAACACTCTCCCTCAAGCTGGGGTATACAGATCTGTCATTCAACTTGGTAATCAATCCCAGAAAGATAGAATTATCGAGTCCCTTGGTAAGAATATTTGCAAGACGATCTTTTGATGAGACATGATCGATACATATAAGACTACTGTCTAATTTAACACATATTTTTTTAGTTTTGAAAACTAGAAAGTCTAGAATGAGTGTTTTTTTGTTTTTTTATTTTTGCAATCCACACGAATAAATTCAATTTATACAATTAAATTCAAAGTATGTTGCATGTTTTTATTATGCAGTCATGTTGAAAGAACACTAATAAATGATCTAAAAAACCAGCAAAGACGCTATCCTCACTGATACAGTCATTGGAATGTAAAAGGAGGAGACCAAAAAACAATTATCTCAAGAAAGGGTGACACAAAACCCCACGAAAACAAATAATATCAACATATTTCCAAGGAGGAAAGAAGGATGTGAAAGAAAGAATGGAAACAAGAAAATCACTTAATGGTCTTGTAACAAAAGAAAAAGAAAGACAAGCTTATGAATCTGATGAACATAAAGTAAATGATTTATGTTATGATGAATGATCTGATGCCTCTTAGGAGCTTGCTAATATGTTCGATAAATAGCAATTATATATATATATATATATATATATATTTAATATTTATATTTCTTTGAAGAAAGACTCATCTTCATTTAATCATATCACTAACAACCTAAAAGAATGAGAATGGTTCACCAAAGCATGACATAGAAATGTCAGATGATAAATAAAATGGTGTTATATGCCTTTTTTCTATGCTTGAAAGTGAGAATGCTAGTTTATGAGCCAAAGTTAATGAATTATAATTGATTGCCTCTTCTAACACTACCCCTTCTATTCATAATACAACACTTACTGCACTTCAAAGCAGAAAAAATATATTTACTTTTAGAAAGCATGATAAAAAAACAATAAAATCATTTACTCCTGCTTTGCCCAAAGTTCAATAAAGACTTTGAAATATATATGGGCATGATTCTTATGTTTGTGCTTTTAGGAGATCCATGACACCCCTTATTTGTTATCTAATGTTTGGATTCTAAAACACTTCTCTAAGATCACCAAGACCTACATGATTCTAATGGTAGTAGACCCAAACATATTTGAGTGCCAAAAAACAAAGGCTTGATATAATAGGTGTAGGTACTCCTTTTTGTTCTTTTTGGAGAGCCAATGAAGACATGACGATGTGGTTATAAGAATTGCTTTCGATTTCTTAAATGAATCGCCTTCAATTGGTTGGATGAAAACATTTACGAAATTAAAAAAACCCTTAAATCCCCACATCCTCAACACTCATCCAAACAATGCTCAAGGAGTAGCTCAGATTCAATAGCTGACCATCGAAACAGCTTTCAGAAATTAACACCCATAGGATTTACTAAATCCTAATGACATCCTTCGGCCTTTTAAACCAGCAAAAAAAAAAAAGAGCAATAGAAGTGTGCAGCTAAAGAAAACGTATTAGCTAGACCACGGTTGTTCTTACTACGAAGATAAAACAGAATAACATTTCTAGGGTTTTTAAGTAGAATAAAGTTACTTAAACATGATGATGCCACCGATGAAGGTGACCCAGAGGGCGGCACCGAAAGAGGTCGCGAAGCAGAGAAGATGGGCAAGCTTTGCAAGGGAAACTGCTACCGCAGGGGAGTCCGCCGTCGACCCGAAGAACTCCGGAGCGAAGACCACCCCGGCCGCCAAGAATGCAACCGCCGTGAGGAACCTTGTCGACCACGCCATTGGAGACTGGCAGATTTTTCCAAACGACTCTGTTTATTAGGTGGAAGTGGAGTAGTGGACAAGGCGAGAATGACCCGAATAATCAATGCACTTTAAACGCCGCTATTGGGTAGTACCTAAATTTAACCCATACTAATTATTGGTCTGCAAGGGGCTGTTGAGTTAGCTGTTTTTAAATATAGAGTAAAATAAATAAATTAGTTTTAAAAATTTTAAATATTGGGTGATTTTAATCATTTTATTTTAAATGTAATATAGTTAGAGAGTGTATTTTAAAATCATCCTTTATTTTTTTGAGAGGTTCTTTGACCCCAAACAAACATGTCGACGTTGATTCTTCCAATTCCTACCATGTAATATACTATATATGATGTATATTTGCCACATCAAGCCAAGATCTTTCTCTTAAGGAATGGCCTCATTTATAATGGACTGTAAGCACTAATGGATTCATTCAGACTAGGCCAGACTCAATGGTTTTTCTCCCTTTTCAGGGGTTTCCACATAAAAATTCTAGTGTCTCTTATGAACGTTATACCCTCTCTTTCATCTGCTTGTGTGTTGGATCTTCGTACAACACTAACACGTTTTAACTTTATCACTCTCTACCGCCGCAAATATTCAAAGATGCAACAAGGATCATCTAAACTCCAATTTCAATAAACTTGTAGTCGAACTGAACGTCTTGAAAATACAAACCCAACGAGACCAAATTTGACTCAATCCAACCCAAATGAATCCAATTCAAAGACCCGATGCGCATTTGAAAGGTTCAAACCACAAGTTGGATTACCAAATGGTTTCCAAATGTGACATGCTTATAGTCGAATTGAGCGCACTATGAGATGAATCCAATGAACCCAAGTTCGTCAAATTATGATATCATTAAGACATTCAAATTTCCAGTAAAAGATCCATGATCAAGGGAATCAACACCGATTTCCCATTCAAAACACTCCCAAATTACCCATGATCTCCCTCCTATTTACTAGTCATGCCATAATCATAAAATTATAAATAGACCCCTCATATCTCATGGAAGGGGGAGGAAGGGGCCCAAGCAAAGAAGAGAAGAAAGATATGGAGGAAAGCTCTCTTGCCACCAAACTCCTCATCGACCACCGTCGGACTTTCACTTGGCCTCCAACTGACGTCGGACTTCTACCCGGCCACCAACTAATGCCAGACTTTCACTCAACCGCCGATTGATGACAGATTTACACTTGGCTTTCAACTAACACTAAACCTCTTCCCGACCACCAACTAACGCCAGAGTTTCATCCATCACAAACTTCCGCCCGTCGTCAGACTTTTACCCATTGTCAGACTTTCATTAGACTTTTGTCTTGCGTCAGACTTCTATCCATAGATGAACTTCTACCCGTTGCAAAACTTCTATCAAACTTCTGCCCAATGCCAAACTTCCGTCCATCACCGGACTCCTGCCCAATGTCTAATTTCCGTCCATTGTCGGACTTCCGCTCGTCACCACACTTCCACCCTACGTTGGATTTATAACCATTGTCCGACTTCTGTCATGCTTCAATCTGACGCCGTATTACCTTCCATCATTGAACTTCTTCCTAATGCCGGACTTCCATCCATCGTCAGACTTCCGACCTTTATTGTTAGATAACGAGCATTATTGCTCGCCGACTACGATTCTGCTGACCTTAGTGCCAGGCAACGATCTTTCTAACCACTATCGTATGCCGACTATGATCCCTCCAACCACCATCAACAAACTTCGATCTTTTCGACCTCCGTCGCCCTCCCGATTATTGTCCTACCGACCAAATAAACATGTTAATAGTGATTCTTTCAATTCCAATCATGCAATGCGCTCTATATGATATATATTTTTTGCATCAAGCCAAGCCCTTCCCCCAAGGAAGAGACTCATTTATAATCGACTACAAGTACTAATGGATTCAGTCAAACTGGATCAGACTCCATAGTTTTTTCCCCTTTTAAGAGTTTTTCACATAAAAATCTTGGTGTCTCTTATGAATGATACACCCTATCTCTTATATGATTGTGTGTTGGATCTTCGTGCAAAGCTAAGGCGTTAAACTTTATATTTCTTTACCGCCACGAATATTCCAGGATGCAACAACTTGAAATGTAGCCAACCAAATAATCTCTAAATATATTTGGACTTCACTAATTTCAAGTTATTTTAAAAACACAGTTTGGATAAAATTCATGTTGGTCAATGGAAGCATGAACCCCCCCCCCCCCCCCCCCCCCCCCAAAAAAAAAAAAAAAAAAATTGCATTTCAAATAGATATTGATGCATATATATTTATATGATTTATAGTATATTCTTCTCTTTTATATTGTATTGATTTGAGCTGTAAGATTTTGATTACTTGTTGGGCTATGTGTTCATTACATGGCTTTACTTTTTTTTTTAAATAAAAAGATAAAGATTCAATATAAGGCTCTAGAAAAAACAAAAATATAATCATGTTTCTTTCCGTTGTTCATTAGTTAGCTATAATTAAATAGTTAAAATGAAAGTCTGATTTAATTCATCTAATATAAAATCTAGAGTATGACATCTTCTCTCTCTCAAGCTTCCCTCTTTCTCTCCCTAGCTCAAAGATTACTTCGTAACGCTTTCTCATAGAAGACATAATCCAATGACTGATAAAAGACTCTTATAAGTATGTTAAGAAAGCTTAACTAGAAGGCTTCAAACGACCCTAAAAATTCAATTCAAACGTCTCAGTTTGTAAAGTACAATTTGAAGATTGTGCATTACGATTTATATATTTTTGACTTGTTAGGACTGTATAATTATCAGTTAATACAGTACAATCAATTCAATTATTATTTGTTATTATTGTACTATTGATATAGTACAATCGGTTTAATTCTTCATTAATCGTAGTGTACAAATGAATAGTTGTACAATACGATCAGTTCAATAGAATTATAGTTCATTTAGGATAAATCTTAGGACAACCAAATATTTTCTAATTCAATTGTCCAATATGATAAAAAACTTAATTAATGTATATTCGATTGATTAATCCTAGGATTTTAATTAGGAAATATTTTAAACATCGTATTCAATCAAATTTGTATAGTATGAATAAAACAAAATAAAAAAATTTAAAATATTGCTTAATTTAATTAACGACTGATTTCCTGATTACAACTGATTGTCCAATATAATGTGGTGTTCGTATTGTACTATTTTTTATATTTGAAAATAAATTTTTTGAGTTAAATGAAATATTTTAATTAATTTCTATTTCTACTGATCGTACAATACAATTTTCAGATAAATTAATATTTTTATTTATACTCCCCTATGTATGTATGCACGTTTGTGAAGCTGGTATACACCTTTCATAATACAAAGACTTAAGAAAGATAAAATTACAGACTTCTTAAAAAATAAAAAATAAAAACATCAATCATACATTACCTAATCTTGAGCCATAATTATTTGGCGGTGCTTGTCGTATGCCAAACCTCCAATGTGAGTACACACATAAAATATATGCAATAATAAAACATAGGATAAATCAAATACAATCCAATAGTATTTGTTATTATCAGAACATAAGCTCGAGCTCTCGAATCGCAACAATCTCCCCATTTTTGACGATAACAAACATTGTTGATTAAAATACAAATTGATTTTATTTTTCTCATAAGTCCTCCTAATAATAAAATATAAAATAAAGAATAGAGTAAAAATAGTTTCTCCCTGTTTTTTTAAAAGATCACTTTCATTTTAAAATATTTATTCATATTTTTTTTTTGTTACAACATATGATTTGACTTGATATAATGAACACTGATGGTAAAATAAGATTGATGACCAACTGGTCGACATTTGGAGTTAAATTAAAGACTGATGAACAACTGATCGATAGTTGGGGTGGAATGATGAAAATTTCACATTAAAATTGGATGTCTCGCCTATTTTGATAAGTGTTTTCATGAATACATTTACATGATCATGGTTGCATTTATGTGATAGTTTATTGAGCTATTTTGATAAATAGAAATGATATATAATTGATTGAACTAGTATTGATACTGATACAACATAGCATAGTATAATGTCCTAATACATTAGTTGATAGTTATTTTACAAGTTATTCTTATAGTTGATAGACCTCATTTTGACTTTATTGGTCATATTAATTTTATTATTATTTTATACAAATTTTATAGATTGTTTATAGCTTATATGGATAGACTATTGATTGTTGATTAATATATACTAAAATTAGAACACACATTTAATTCTCTTACCTTGCATTGAATGCAGTGGTAAATTTTGGTTACTTAATGGGCTATGGGTTTATTATATAGTTTTAAATGATTTCAAATTAAGATAAGGAGCTAGCCAATGACTATAATTTAGTTCATTTTTTAGCCCTTTTGTGTTATATGTATTCTTTTGTAGCTTGTAGTGACTATTATATGTTATTTTTGAACTTTAAACTTAAAAAAAAAATGTAAATATTGACTCTAAAAGTATAATTATATTTATCAATGTTTATATTTTCTTGAATGAAATTAGTTAGCTCTAGTTATTAATAATCTGATGGTTAAATAATTGAAAAGAGTAAAGGATGATAAAGTAAAAAAGAAATGAAATTCTTCAACTTTAGATCCTGAGATTTGACAAGAACAAAACAAAAAATCTTCCACATCTATACTACTATATAAAAGTGGCTTGGGATTCCACTCATATCAAATCTTAGTCATTCATTTATAAATATAAAATTCAATCTTCACCGTTCATTTATAACTCTCCGTATTCTTTATTAATAACTTTAATTTCACAAGAAGCCTTTCTCATCAAAATATTTTCGCTCAAACCAAGCGTTCCTTCTCCCCGCAATTTTTAATTTCGACAGGGCGTTTCAAATCGTTATCTCATAACAATTAACAAATATAAAAACGAAGGATGCGCCACTTCCAGCCACTTTTGCTATTAAACCCTTTCCACCTTTCGCTATTTGGCCACGTCCAACCCTCCTCGCATCTGGCATTCCCTCGTCGCCAAAAATCCTCCCGCTTGCGTGAAAACCCAACTTGGCGTGAGGCCATCGCTGCCCATATCCGCCAAAAAAAGGTTTGAGAAATGAGAATCAACCCCATTTGTCTTCCTTTTCCTGTTTATGTTTGGGGATAAATCTGCCCTTGTCTTATTCTCTACTATCTTAAGCTCTTCATATAAATATGTTTGAGCTATGTAGTTTCACGATAAATTCTGCAAGGCCATATTAGTTCCTCCAATTTAGTTTTTTTTTTTTTTTTTTTTTCATTCGTTTTTATTTTCATGCATATTAACTTGCATCATGTTTATTTTCATGCATAATAACTCTGCTCATCACCATCACCGCTATTTCACCAATCCTTTTCTTATAGAGACCATCATTTCCTCTTCCTCTCTGTTTTGAGCTAATTGATGGGTTGGCTACCGAGAATAACACTTGGATTGACTATTCTTCTTCCTCTTTTTGCTGCCATGGTACCAGAAATATGGAGGCCTTCAATAGCAGGTGTAGCAGGTGGCCGGAGTTGTCGAGGAATCCGAAATTCTTCTTTGGTTTTTTGCCAAAGGCACTGCCAATCCCACCTTGTGGCCCAGCGAAGCATCACAACTCCACTGGTCTTGCAGACAAGTGCATAGCTATGTCTAACTCATCTATTGTGCTTTTTCATCTCTTCTTGAGAAACTTTTTGATGACAGAGGGATGCTCATTTACATTCCACACCAGGAAAGAAGCTTTAGTAGAGAAGATATAAACTAAATGCTTTTCTTATAATTCTTTTATTTCTCTTTGCTTCTAAACTCAAAAAATTTGGACACTTTTATTTCTTATATATTTATTTGATGCCTTATTCAATTTATTACCTCCAAACTCAAAAAATACTTAGTTCTGCTTGATGTTATTTGTTTTCTAAAATGACGTTAAAGCTATAAAGCGGTGCTTTAAATTGAAATTTAATATTTACAATAAATTATAATTTAATTTTAAGTTATTCATAATTAAATAACATAAGATAGTCCCATGGATTATCTTGATCCTTCGTCTGAAAATGTTAAATGAATCCCCACTGTTATTTTTTTTTACTATTCGGTTACAATAAAATGAACGATAGTCTCACTCATTGCCGAGCGTTTCAGCTTGGAGCAATAAAAAAAATGTATGCATACTTCACACTTCGGTTTCAATAGCCAAATGTTTTTGGCCAATGAAATTATGAACCATTTATTTTTTTTTTAAATTAAAATAAATCTTCATTGTCTTTATGATTTTGCAACCCTTCGGATCCCAATCCAACTTTAAGGCTTCACGTGAAGATGATTTTTGAAATATTCGATGCTTATTTGCCTTTGTTGTTCTTGTTGCAGCCGCCGCTTCTTCACCTTCGTTGTTCCTCTCGGCTCGGAAGTCGTGTCGGGAGTTTCCTGAGAAGTTAAAGATCTTTCTCAAGCTTTCGTTGTTCTTGTTGGCTCGAAAGTCGTGATCGGCCTCCTCCTCACGATGATGCTCCCGTGCTATGCCCTCTCCTCACGGACCTCACCTCATGCCGCTGCTCCTACTCCGAAGCTCCGTCTTCACATAGGTAATTAAGCTTTTTTTGGAGTTACCTTCTTTAATGAAGCATCAAGTGCTCCGTGCTCTGTCTCCTCACCATTTGGATGAAATGTTGGGTTCCTACAATTAATCTTTTATCTAAAGTTTGATTTTGTAGATTACAATTCGTTGCTAGAAGTCTTAAGATATTTTTATTATTTTTTTCATTAATTCATCTCATATGAAAAACTGTCAAGATAAGGATTAATGTGATTAGTCGATATGTGCTTCAGGTTTTAAACAATTGATTTTTTTAAATGAATACTTAATTATTTGCTTTATTTTATCTGTTATTTTGAATTTCTTTATTCAAGAAAAATTTCAAGTTTGTTGTTGTAAATTTTTAGATTATTGGATCACACAACGATGCAGTTGTCATGCACAGTGCGGGAGGAATTTGCTATATGATGCAAGTTAAATACAAGCAGCATTGTTCCCAACTATTAATATGAAAATTGGACATTTAAATACAATCATAGATTTAAAGTTCACAACATTTTTATCAATTATGGTCTTTCACTTAATTTCATGGCAACCGAACACTCATAATGAAATGCAATTCTTTGGTTCCACCCCTGTCTATGAGATGGCGACGAAGGTATGGAATTCATTCCACTTTCTACCTTCGAGCAATTGGTTTAATGTTGTCTTTGAATCATTCGTAGAGGGGTGAGATGATTCAATGTTGGAATCATACGAGTTTAACTTGGAAGCAAAGTCGAGAACCATAATGGAGGACAAGGTGAGGGCTTTGGTGGAAGCAGGTCACCTCTACAATGTTTTCTCTTATGTTTGATATATTTTAGTTTCTAGAGCTCTGAGTTTAATACTTATGTGAATTTTGATACAGAAGCTAGGAATAAGTCCAAACAACCATCAAACCTTCATAGTTTACAAAGAAGGATTAAAGAGACTGCGTATTTTTATTTAAATTTTCATTTACATAACTTGTTAGTGTTTAATTTATTTGCAATGGCTGCCTTTTTTTCAATTTTAATTCTTATTAAGATTTTCCTGTATTATGTCAGATATATATGTATTTTATCAATTTTATAATATTACTGTCAAATACTAATTTTTCACATTTATTCGTGTTGTAAAATTTTAAGTCTTTGGTACAGGAGAATACTTCTAGGAAGGACTATCTTCAACTTTTTAATTTTGATTTATGCTCATATTATTGGTATAATGAACTTCTCTTTGGTAGTTTCACGGATGTCTGTTTTTTATTTTTTAATGCCTTTTTAAAAAATAATTTTGCATTCATCTGCAGCCCTTTGAAGTTTTTTAATTGAACTTTTTTATTCTATACTTTTAGATATTCTTCGTTGTTGAGCTCTTGGAAGCTTTGGAAACGAATTGTCCTGAAATACTACGGGTAAACACCTTGAAGGTATGGTGGTATTCCCTATGTGTTTTGCATTATATTTCAATGAAACTTCAATGTTATTCATTGATTTTTCACTATAGTCTTAGAATTTGCAACATAGAAAATTATGTTGTCATTGTTCGCCGATTCTTATTTTATTAACATTTCTTTTCTATGATGGTGCATCATTGACTCATAGAAGGGATCTTGATATGAAGTTGTTCTAACATGTTTGGTTTTGTGTTTAACAGGATTGATAATAGTAAATCCATATCAATCTATACTGATGAAAGTATAGGAGCAGGTCATCTATGCGGGAAAACATCTGCAAATGATCCATCTTGGGAATATCTTGCAAGAAGATCCAGTCGAAACAAGGAAAATATTTTCAGTACCAATGATCAAGTGGACATCATATAAATTTGCCGCTTGCTTCAAAGATATTTAAATCATCATAACTAAATTTATTTTCCATAATATTTGTTATAGCCAAATTGTAATATTTCATCATGTTAGATTCCACAAAAGATGAGAGCCAGGACTGATCCAGCAACATTAATTACTCAAATTTAGGTTTTTGTCGATAATGATTCCGAGTGTGTTAGTTTCCAATCTTAACAAGCAACTTATAAAAAGGTTTTATGTGCGATGTGATTTTAATTCTCGCTTAAAAGATTTAAAAAAATGTATCATATTTTATTAAGTTTGTATTAATTGTTATACTTAATATTGAGGAGTTGAATTACTTATAAGCTGAAGAGACTTAGTGCAGCATTCGAGTATTCAATTATGGGAATCATGATTTGCTCCAAAAACATTCAAAAATGATATACAATGTAGTAGATTTTAAATTTATTTATCCTTCCTGCATTTTAAATATTAAGTGATCCTCTACAGTTTTATTTAACATATAAATGATTTCATTTACATATTATATATAAATACTATGTACATACACGAATATTCCATATAATATTTCTAAATTATTAAATATCACTAATATCGCATGTCGTAAATTAATGTTAAATCCATATTATATTTTTTTATTTTTAAAATTTATTCACGTGCATTTTACTAGTATGTATAAAGCAAGTTGGCTCAATAAACCTCCCACATCTGAACAAAGTAGATAGGGTCAAAATATAATATATAGGGCCCTTGCAATATTTTAAATAGTGCATTTATAACATTTTAGATATCAAAACTTCTCTAGTGTTATGATTGAATCATGCAATATAAATATTTCATATGATAATTATAATTTTATGCATGAATATGGTGATATGTGAACCTACCAGGATTATCAAAATCATGTAGCCTTACATGTGTAAAGACCTGCATACTTAACTTTTTTTTTTCTCTATTTACTATTCCATAGTAACATTTAGGACAATATTTTAGGACTTTTAGAGAACTATCATGAATACCAAAAATACCAACAAAAATCAACACAAAGAAAATTAATCCATGAAATTTTAACTTCTTATAATCAAAGTGTTCATAATACATTCTACATTATAGAAAAAGTTACACAGTTAAAACATCATAAAACTTAAGATATATATATATATATATATATATATATATATATATATATATATATATATATATATATATATCTTGTTATATACTTAATGGAATTGAAGTCATAGATATGTGTTTAGAAGTTTAGATTGTGCTTATCAAAATCTTTAACTAGCCCAACGAATAAATTTAGCTCAGTAGCCTCTAAATTTCTCTCCTTATTTTCTCTCTCCTTATCTTCCCTCTTCGTTCTCCTGTCCTTCTTTGGCATGTCTATGGGGTGGGGGTGTTTGGTGAAATGAGAAATGGATTTAGATAATTAATTTCAAAAACATCATTTTTTACTAGTGCTGTGACACTCATTTTCACAGCACCACATCGCTCTTATATAATATTACATATTCCTTTAAATCGAGCGCTCAACACCTCGTCGCTCCTCCCCAACGCTGCAATGCTACCTCAATCCTTTCCTAATATAGAGAGGACAACGCTAAAACACTGCCACACCCAGTGGCCATTGTCATAGCCTTCCAAGTAACATTTGTCCTCCCATGGTTCCTCTTCTCCATTTCAAAAAATTAAACTTATTTAAAGTTAACTAGACACTAAATAACTTATACTTCATAAATAAATCATAATAAGTGAGACTTCATACTAGATTATGTTAACTAAAGGGGTCCTAAAACATTGCATATTATATCGTAACTTGCAAATTGTAATTGTGGGAAGGTAATTAGGTAATGGTAGTCGAATGATCATAATTAGTGGTTAAAGGGCAGAGGTTTGATGGCAGTGCTCAAACAGTGATGACATAATTATGATGGACAGATTGTGGTAATTAATTTGGATGTAGAAATTAGGCATCGGTGGTCCAAACTTGATGCTTAGGAGATAACAAATTGATAATGGAGGTCAAGTAGTGACAGTTTGATGATGGTGTTTGTCATGATTTTAAGATGATGATCAAACATTATCTAGGCGGTGGTCTAATGGAGATGGTCGAGCGGTGGTTTGTGGGGTCTCCTATCAGAGTAGATTATTAAAATAATTGAATTATAAATATATATGTAGAATTGATTATGAGTGGAGTAGAAATAAGATAGTGTTTTACATATGTTGCGGGCTAGAAAATACGCGGCGATAGAGATTTAATTCTACGTCTTAGCGTTGTACGAATAACTAGCTCACACACAGAGAACACAAGATTTTTTACGTGGAAAACCCTTGAAAAGGGGAAAAATCACGAGGCCTAGCCCAGTTGAAAATATTTCCACTAGACTTTGAGTTGGTTACAAAGAACTGAATCTCCTCTAAGGGTGATTAGATTTACAATCAGTAACTGTTCGATAGGAGTCAGGTGTTAGACCTGATGTCACTTGGAAGTTCGGGTGTTGATGGTATGGCCCTGAGTAGAACGTAGGGCCTTCAGCAGAACGTTGGGCCTTAAGCAGGACGTCGAGCCTTAAGTAGGACGTCAGGTCTTCAGTAGGACGTCGGGTCTTCAGCAAGACGTAGGGACTGAACGTCGGGTCTTATGCAGGACGTCAGGTCTTCAGCAGGACGTCGGGGCTGAACGTCGGGCCTTAAGGTGGTGGTCCGGCGAGGTTCTGCGGTGGCCCGACGGTGGTCCGGCAATGGTCCGGCGGCTGTCGGGGAGGAGCTCCTTCCTTCTCTTCTCCCTTCTCTTCTCTTCTTCTCTCTCTTGCTTGGATCCCCTCTTGTGAATAATGAGGGCTCTATTTATAGATTTTCTGGAGTGGCATGGCCCGTAAATAGGCGTGAGATCAGGGGCGAATAGGGAGTGGTCTAATGGATGGCCGATATTGAATCCTACGACCGTGCACCGTTCGTTGGCCATTTGGAGTCCTTAATGATGTCGGAATTTAATGATCTTGGGCTCGTTGGATTTTTCTCGTCGAGCCGTTCGATTCGAGTATAAGTTCGTCAAAATCGGAGACCGTTTGGTAACTCAAATTGCGGTTTGAACCTTCCGATAGTGCTTTGAACCCTTGATTCGGACTCATTTGGGCTCGGATTGGGTTGATCTTGGTGTCGTTGGGTTCGTATTTCCGAGACGCTCAGTTTGACTGTAAGCCCGCTGAAATCGGAGTTCGGATGCTCCCGAAATTAAATTTTGAAGTTTCCAACTAGCTTTTTGTCTCGAGATTCGCGTCCGATCAAGATAATTTTTACATGGCGTATCAACATGCATTAACATATGTTACATATATAATTGAATATGATTTGCATGTTAAAATAAATTGTTTAATTGATCATGCAAAATGATTATACTGGTGGAATAGATGGAGCCAAAGGGGAAATGAATTCCTACTGAACAAATTGCAGGAGCAGCTTCAATTACACCTAAAGATGTATTAAAGTTTGCTTATATGATTGCACATCTACTCAATGATAGTTGACTACACAGTCTGAATAGACATTTTTGGAATAGAAACCTTCACCATTCAAGAAAATGGGTGAAGGTAGGAAGAAGAAGAATAAGATTATGAAAACACCTACTCAAAGCAATATGCAATATGTCTAGTGTATAAGAAGATATGCATGATTATTTAACTCAATTAAATAAAAAATAATATTAAATTTTAAAGCAATACATTTGTTTTATTAATATTTATTATTGAATCATAAATGAATATGATTAAAGTAAATGATATTTAATTAATATATATCCCTTATGGTTCCTACCCCAATATGAACTCTCCATTCCTCCATAAAGTGTGAGGAATTGGCGATGAGGATTGCTTTGGGAAGGCATCGACGGGATTATTGGCGCGTGAAGGGACAGGTATTGACTAGAATGGCTGTGCGTGAAGGAGAAGAAGATTTCTTGACAGGAGCTTGCTTGGGGAAGAGATGCCAAAGATTTAAGTTAAATTCGTGGTATTGCCAAATTTAGGGGTTGTTTGGCACAAGTAGGATTGAACTTTAGTAAGGTTTAGTAAATTCAAATTTAGCAAATCTTGGGTATGTTAAATCTTGAAAATGATTTGGCAAGTTTGTTGTTAAATCCTGTTAAATTTTGTGAAACTGTTTGACAACTTAATCATGAATTTAAGGTGATTTGTTTATTTAAAATTTAAATTCAATGTGTTTCAAATTTAGGTCTCGTTTGAGATAGCTTTCTTAGTGCTTCTTAAAGCAAATTTTTTTCAAAATTTTTAACTAAAAATCTGTTTTAAAAAGTAGTAAGAAAGCCTTCTCAAATGAAGCATTAATTTACGTGTTAAGTATGAGTTACTTATTAACCTTAATTTTAATTATTGTTAATAAATTATAATGATAAATAATATAAATAGAAGCCAGCTTAGTTATGGAATGATTTTATTACTTATTATATTACTAATTATCAAATTACTTATTTAGATATTAGTTTAATAAATATTTGATATCTAATTATATTCCTAAACCCTAACTAATTAGTTAATTATTTTTCGAAGTAAAAAAATATTTAATTAATACTCACATTAATGATTTAATTCATTACTTAAATATTATTTAATTTATTTTAATTATTAATTATCATTGATAACTTAAATATTCTAGGATTAATTGAACTTTTAATTATTATTTACAATATTAACTGTATAATTAATTATTTCTGTTTAAAAAAACTAATTTATGACCAATTATACTAAGATTACTTAATTACACTGCTAATTATACTACTAATGATTTAATTAACCTAATTAACTATTAATATTTAAATTAAATTAACTTAGATTTATTTCTTATTCAGGAGGCCGTCTAGGGTTTGCATTTCATCTTCTTCGCGTGCTTTGTGGCTGCTTCGGCTTCGCGTTTTTTTCGAGCTTCGCATGAAAAAGTTTTTGATTGATTCGCTAAAGTAGTTTCTTCGCCTCCTTCAGCGACGTCGGAGCGGAGGTTACAACGAGAGCTCGCTCGCTGCAAAGGTAACCAGCTTTATCTCTTTCGCGTGCTTTTTCAGCCAAATTCCGTAAATACGCCGAACTCCATAATTTAGTAAATCCCGGATTTGTGCCAAAAATTGGCTAACGGCGGATTTATGCTAAATCCTGCTCAAATCTCACATAAATCTCGTTTCCAAACAATCCCTTAGTAAGTTTGGAAGTTAAGGTAAAGCGGGGGAGAAACAATATTTAGCTCTCTATTAATTGAAGTTGAGATTTTTACCGCTTATCAGGGTTTTAAGTTAAATCCTGCCACCAAAGGGGATGTTTGGTATCAGATTGGATTTAAAACACTTAGAGATTTAAAATATATAAAGCCGCTTAATTCGTTTCCGCATCAAATTATAAATTTATTTGTTGTTTCTCACATATTATATAATAATTATTCTATTTAAAATTATATTTAATCATACTAATTATTTTGAAATAACTAATTATTTAACTAATAATCCAACTAATTATTTAATTACTATTTTATTAGTTTTAATTATAAATTATATTATTAATTATCTCATTCATCTTTAAGAATTCTACTGTTCGTTAATTATTTAATTATTATTTATATTATTAATTATATATTTAATAATGTATATTTAAATTATATTAATTAAGATAATTATTCTAATTTTTAATTACTAATTTATATTACTAATTATTAAATTAGATAATTAATTTATACAATAATTATACTATTAATTAATTTATTTAGTTATTAATATTTTAAATTATATTAATTAAGTTAACTGAGGCGTCTAGGGTTTGCTTTTAGGCTTCGTCCTTGCTTTTCGGCTTCGTTGCTTCGCAGGAGGTGTAGAGATTGCACGAGTCGCTTCTTCGGCTCCTTCGTTGCTGTCCGACTTCGCTCCTTCGACGACGTTCCCTTCCTGTCGGATCGGACGTTACAACATTTTGATCTGAAGCAACGACGGGAGCTCGCTCGCTCGCTGTGAAGGTAACTTTCTCCCTTTCGCGCGCTTCTTCGGCCAAATTCCGTAAATCCGCTCTTCCTCAGTAAGTTGCGTTAAATCCGAGTAGAAACGGGATTTAATCCTGCCACCAAAGAGCCCCTGAGGAGACGCAGGGGATTCTGAGATGAGAGCGGTAACAGGTGAGGTAACGTCTTCTAATCCGATCTCCCTCTCGAAGGCGGGGGCAGTTATCAACCGTTTCGCCTCCTCTGAGACGGGTGCCCGGCCGGACGTTGCCGCTTACCTGAACCGCGCTGCCATAGCTTTTAACGAGCTCGTCGCTGTACATCGCGAGATCCTTGCCCTGCGAAAAATCTCCCATGTTGAAGAGAAAGAGGGAGCTGCCCATGATGAGGATAATAACCATTGGGGGGAGAAGAAGAAGAAGAAGAAGAAGAAGAAGAAGAAGAAAGGGAGTTATTTTGAAGGGGAAGCGGGGAATTCAATATTGGAGTTGCAAGGGGAGATGGGCGTGAGTAGAAAGAAGAAGGTGGAAGGTTTGGAAGAGGAGAAGTTGTCTGAGGAAAGGAGATATTCAAAGGAGAACAAGAGGAAAGTGGACCGACTACAGGAAGTTGATGGGGTGGGTTTGGTTTCAGGAAGTATGCATGTTGATAGGAAGAAAAGAAAGCATTCAGACTTTGAGCAACGAGAAGTGAATGGAGAAATGAAGCATGAAGAGGGAAAGAGGAAAAAGAAAAGGGGAACTATTGAGTAACCTATTCTTCTGTAGTCCTCAGGGGAATCATTCTAAGATATATGTTAGTCTGTTTTAGGAGAAGCTTTGTAGTGCTAAAAATGTGAAATTGTTGAATTTTTTTTTTTAGCATTTGTAAGAAAGAATGGGTCTCAGCGAGAGCATTATTTCTTTTAATATTATAAATCTTTCACCTTTGGTCACCATGTAGCAGATGCAAACGTTTGGAGCATTTTATTTTGATTATGAATTTTAATGCCTTCATTTTTTTTGTTCACATCTTTAATTTGACTGGAATATGAAGCATGCTGAGCCTTATTATTGGAGATTTGTATGCCAGCATATGTATTTGCATGTTTTAAAGTTGATTGTTTTTAAAGTTAGAGCTTCTTCTAAGCTGTTCCTAAGCTTCTTTTAACTAAGAGGAGAAAGAGAAGTCCTAAAATTTATGTTATTTACAACCTTTTCTGTATTAATGTTATTATTAGTTTGCATTTATCTGCAAATTCAAACATATAGTTTTTCACATATTGTTTTTTCTTGCGTACCTTCAAATATCTACGATTGTCATGTGTCTTAAGCTTGTAGTTTACTGATTTTTAACATAATTGTGTTCAAATTTGTTACAACAATAACAACAACAACATCAAGCCTTTGTCCCATTACATGGGGTCAGCTACATAAATCTTTTTTCTCCATTGTGTCATGTTAAAAGTCAAATTCTCGTTTAAATTTCACAAGGAAAGATCATTTCTAATATTTTTAACCAAGTCTTTTTAGGTCTACCTCTACCTTTCTTAACATAAGTCAAATCTAATACCTCTACTTTCCTAATCGGGTCAACGGAAGGCCGCCGTTTTATATGAACAAACCATCTAAGGTGACTCTCTCTAGTCTTATCTTCCACTAGAGCTACTCCAGCCTTTTCACGGTTCAAATTTGTTGATGTTAATTTTTTTGCTGCCATTAAATTTTGGGCATTTGTATTTTACTCTTGATGCATTAACTAGATAATGTTTTTAACATATTACCATCTTGTGGCACTTATTCTGGCATTATAATGAGCTTGTCAAGTTTGTTTGTTTTCTTAATTTACTCATTGATTCATACATTCTAATTAACAAATTGTAGAAGAGATTTTAATTAAAAGTGATACCTTAAATATATGCATCTTCAAATTCATTCATCTTAAGAGTTGCTGAGATTCAATAGATAGTGTCCGAAAAGGTTTCTTACATATATTTATTCTCATTAGATAGCATGTAGGCAAATGATGATTAGGATACAAGAATAACAAGTGCGTGGACATCTATGGAATGTAAGTCCTAGGCTGCCCTTTTAAACCTGTTAGTATGTGCATTTTTTGTTGAATCCTACTATTATTTCTCTTGTACCCCTTTTTTTTGTTTGCTATGCCTCTTGTAACAACAAAGAACTAGTAAATTTTAGGGAAATGATGCATGAATAATTGGGAAACTAAAGTTCAAGGTGGAATTTAAGCATCATTGTTGAATTCATTTTGGCTTACAATATTGGAAATTTGTAATATTTATTTTCTCCAGTCTCATTTGATTTAAATAAGCATCATATAACTTATTGTCCATGGGACTTCAAATTGTTATTAATATATAATTAATATTATATATGCACACTTGCAAAATGAAGGGTTTATATTGACTTTGTGATTGGGGGTGTTGATATTGGGTTACATGGAGCTTGATTTATAGTTTTTTTTTCCAGATTCAAGTTTCTTGAGGCTTGTTAATATTTTTATACTTATTGATTTATAGAAGTCTCTTCATCAGACAAGAGAGCATTGGCCTGAAGAGGGATAATGCTTGATCCTTGTTCCTTGCACCTCCGCTTGCTTGATAAAAGAAAGGATAAGAGGGAAGGGGGAAGGTATAGGGAGGGAGGAGAGAGAGGGGGGAGGGTGAAAGGGATAAGAAGGGAGGAGAGAGAGAGGAGAGTGGGAGTCTGGGAGAGGGAGAACTCTCAATAAAACGATGAGGAGAAGTCAGCTCTGATGGTAAGTTAGATAGTGTCGAATATTGTAGCAGATGGGAGTTTTAATTTTCATATTTTCATTAATATGTTCAATTATTTGATGAGCACCTTACTTTTTGTATTTGATAGACATAATGATTCATAATAGGTTAGCAGCATTCTTGCCAGGAAGTCCTATTAGCAAGCTAAGCTAAATGATTCTACCCTAACTTAAAGTTTTTAAATAACTCTTAGTGTATTATACATTGTTAGTTACATCAAGTTCAACAAAGTTTGCCCTATTTCCATTTATTACTTGCTATGCTAAGAGCATCTCCAACCGAATGTCAAACATGCTTATAGCGTCGTTCGGCCAAATCTTCTGTCATTTGCTTGCGGGTGAACAGTGCGATGCCAATAGTGGCGTTGCACTATTCACCAATGCGATTTTTCTGTCTCAACCGGATTTGCCGAAGAAATGCGCCAAAGAGGAGAAAGACGGTTACCTTCGCAGAATCCCACAAAATGGAGTTCGATTGGAGATGAATCACAACATTTTTTAGTTTCATTATATTTTGGAGTGAAAAATAGAATTTTCGGTTGGAGATGCTCTTACTATTGAAGAATTTTATCTCCTAGAATGTTGCAGCAACAATCTCCTTTGACTGACATGCCCTTCTGTTAGCTAGATGAGAATAATGTAGGTGACATTAGAGATCTTAGGCTATAGAGGAAGTAGCTTTCAACATGCCACAGGGAAGTTACTATTATGTTGATTCAGGACATTAACATGGACAAGCCCCTCAACTCTTTATAGGTTCTCAATATCACTTGGTTCATACAGTGGTTGAGTGCTTTGTAGATATTTAGTTACACAAAGTCATACATAATCAACATGCCCAATTTCAAAAATTTGTGAGATGTTTTAGCTGCTCTTATGAACTGTTAGCTTGTGCTTCTTCTAAGTATGATTATTATTATTTTTTTTTTTCTAGCAACTATATGCAAACTAATTATACATGCCCAAAGGTTTTCCCACTGTGCCAGGAGAAAGCGAATTACTATTATTGGAAGTGATTTTCCATCCAAACAGTACAGCAAGCAATATTTAAGTTTTATGCCTAATATCTTACAGTTAAGCTGTGGCTTCATTTGGACGACTTTCTTATTACTTTTTAAAATAGTTTTTAAATAAAAAATTAAAAATTTTTGTACTAAAAATTTGGCTTTAAAAAGCAATAAGAAAGTGTTGTTTTAAAGTTTTCTTATGTTACAAATAATTTAAATTATAAGGACTATTGTGCAATTTCCTTTAATAAAATGACCTATACATGTAAGAACAGCTAGATGAATTGCCTTTTATTTAATAGATGAGAACATTTATAAAACATTTAAAAGCCCCTTAAATTCCTCCTAAATCTCAGTCATACAAACAGTTCCAATAATTAGCTCGGATTTAATAAAAAAAAGTTATAATGAACATCTTGATATAAATTGTATCAAAATATATTTAAATTAGCTCGGATTTAATAAAAAAAAAAGTTATAATGAACATCTTGATACATCAAAATCTTTCATTATATTCTATCACCAAAATCTCATTAACAATAATCAGGAGATCGATCATTCACAATTAATAATCTATTAGAAACTCTTGGCTACGAAAAGAATAAACAAAATACAAAATATCAACAAAAAAACTTGAAGATCTCAATCAATCTTGCTCACTAGAGTCATGATCCCTTTCCTGACATGAAATCAAGGAAACTACATAATGAGCTTACGAAGACCAACAAAAATTTAAAACTCGCTAAAGCTTTCAATATAAGATTTAAAAATCAATATGCATGTTAATTTAAAAAATTACAATCAATAGATTTCAATAATATATCAATGATCAATCATCAATGCTAAGAATCAATATGATCAATAATAAAAAGCAAAAATTATTACGCTGAAATCCATAAATCAATAACATGCGCAAGAAAATAATTGCAATAATAATCAATTAATCCATTGCAATCATTCAATATTATACTTCTATAAGTACAATGAATTATGAACATGTAGGTCTCACATCAATATGTTATGTATCAAGTAAGTTGTATATGCATGATTGCATGAACATGAATAAGAATTTCATGAATCAATTATACATCTTATTTATCCTTAATCATCAATTATTTATCCGTTATTCTGTATGCATCAATATCATGTAATTCTAATATGTTGTTTTTTTGTTTTTTCAGTCAATCATTCAACTTTAATGTGGTATTTTTATCTTTCAATAATCTATAAAAACTTGTGACTCTCTGCCCGTCGAAGTAACCAGTCATCAGTTATAGATTACAATCAAGATAACACCATAAATCATATTTAAAGAAAAATCCGTTGAGATATGGTTTGAGAAAGAAGAAAGAGGGAGAAAGGGAACAAGAAGAAAGAAAGGTGTTTGAGGCCTATCAGATCAAATATATAGCTGTATATAGGGGTGTCAATATTTGACACGACACGAAAATCCGACCCGAAAATCCGGGTTGGACCCGACCCGATTTCAAAATGGGTCGGGTTCAGGTTCTCATATTCAACCCGTTTGAAAAAACGGGTCGGATTCGGGTTGACCCGGCGGGTTGCCGGGTCAACCTGAAAATCCATTTAATTTAAATTTTTTGGATTCCAGCTCGCTGCCTGCTGGGGGGCCTGCTGTCCCCGCCCGGCGCTGACTGAGCCCTCTGCCCCGCGCACACTGCACCGCGCCCGTTGCCCCATGCCTGCTGCCCCGCATCCGTCCCCTCGCCTGTCGCCATTCCGGCGCCGGCAGAACCCAAATCCGGGTCGGGTCGGGTCAACCCGGTAACCCGTCGGGTCGGGTTCGGGTTGGCATTTTCGACCCGTTTACCTAACCGGGTCGGGTTAGGGTTGACCCTTTTGAACCTCGGGTCAGTTCGACCCGACCCGTGACCCAGTTTTGACACCCCTAGCTGTATATTTAAAAAATTACATTTGAAGTAAATAATAATAATTTAAACTATTGAAAATGCATTTTGTTTGGCGAAATTCATTGTTGAATCTTCAAAGGCAGCATTCATGGTGAAACTTAAAGGATTAATCTATGCATTATGAGTAAATAATTCACTGATTATTATGTTGACTCTGCTAGAAAATTAAATTGGATGCTTGCTGAAATTAGCGACTATGCTTTAAGATAAAAATTATTAGAATCTCATGAACGTAGTACCAAATAAAAATACGATGGTGAGAGATTAAGGTGCCGTTTGAGATAACTTTTTTATTGATTTATAAAATAATTTTTAATTATTCTTTTTTTACTAAAAATGTTTAAAAATAGTAAAAAAGCTGTCCCAAATGAGCCTAAGATTCCATTTGGGACGGCTTTATTTGCTTTATCTATATTTATTTTAAAATCAAACCAGTCTATTTATAAATATCATATATTTTATAAATAAATGAATATTATAGAAGTTGAAAGTAATAATATCAGAAAAGCTTGTATAATAACTGTTGCGTGCTAGAATATACGCGACGGTAGAGTTAATAAATTTGCGTCCTAGCGTTATACGAGTATTCAACACACAAACATAAAAGAGAAGTGAACACCAAGGTTTTTACGTGGAAAACCCGAAAGAGGGAAAAAATCACGGGGCCTCGCCCAGTTGCAAAGTTCCACTAGTATTTGTTTGAAGTACAAATGTTGATACTTCTTACAAATCAAGATGATCAATTTACAATCAACTTCTTACAAAGTTACAAAGTTATACAAATTCCCGGCGTTTCTCGAAAATCCGGCAAAGTTCCGGCGTCTTCAGGCGGCGGGAAGAGCTCTGGCGGTGGTCGAGGAGAAGCTTCTTCCTTCTCCTCCTTCTCTTCTTCTTCTATCTCTTCACTTGAGTCCCCTTTGTGTAGAATGATGGCTCTATTTATAGTTTTTCTGGAGTGGCATAGCTCATAAATAGGTGTGAGATCATGGGAGAATAAGGAGTGGTTTGAATGGACGCCCGATATTGAACCCTTCGATCGTGCACCGTTCGTTGGACATTTGGAGGCCTTAATGATGTAGGAATTCTGTGATCTTGGGCTTGTTGGATTTGTCTCGTCGAGCCGCTCGATTCGAGTATAAGCTCGTTAAAATCGGAGACAGTTTGAAAACTCAAATTGCGGTTTGAACCTTCCAACAACGCTTCGGGTCCTTGATTCGGACTCATTTGGGCTCGGATTGGGTTGATCTTGGTGTCGTTGGGTTCATATTTCCGAGACGCTCAGTTTGACTATAAGCACGCTGAAATTGGAGTTCGGGTGCTCCCGAAATTAATTTTTGAAGTTTCCAACTAGCTTTTGCCTCGAGATTCGAGCCCGATCAAGCTAATTTTGTGATGCCGTATCAATCACTTTATTTTTTAAATTTTAATATACCGTAATTGATATTTATTGATTTACAAATTTGTAAATTTGGACAAATTAATTATGGCTAGTCTTTGTTCATTTTTTTTTGCTTCATTTGAGGGAAAGTTTATCAAAATAATTTTAGGCCCTCGTTGAATTTTTTTTTTTACTTCGCCACTACTCATAGGTTCTGGTCGTGGGCACTCACCCTTAAGAGGAGATCCTTTCGACACTCTCCCGAATCAGCCATATTGTCTTTCCTTGCCAAAGCTTTGTTATAGGAAGGCTCTCACCTAGGACATCTACCCATCCCGCTAGTGCTCACCACTACATTAGACCTCGACTTCCTTAGATTGCTTGCCTATTCTAATATAATGATTCAAGACTTGGTACAAGATTATAACTCCTAACCAACCCATCACTACAAAACCCCCATCTAACTTAGCACCGATAAATAACATGTCACCCACCATAAGAGCTCGCCCTCTACGTCACTTGCCTATACTATTTCGGTATTTTTTCATTCACATAAATGAATCTTCCAACCTAATTTTTCCACCAATCAGAGGGTGACACAAATATAAAGTGTGGTGTAGCATTGTATTTCTATCTTTCGTTATGTAGCCCTTTTGTAGCCTCTAATATTTTATAAATAAATGATAATAGGTTTTGTAATAACACAAGAAAATTTTCAGAAATGTCTCTTCGACTAGTAGAGAATTTTCTTTTTGCCTCATATATTTGTCATCCCCTACTTTTCTTTTTTCCTTTATATTCTCCAATTGTGCTTATAGGTTCATTTGCTCTCTAAGTAGACCTACTAGTAAGATCATTTGTAGCCCCTAGATAAATTTGAATTCAATAAATTCAATATTATTTTTTTAAAAAATAAAAATATTGGATTAGAATAAAAATTTAAATTTTTTATAAAAAGAGGACATTTGTAATCCCACTTGTTTGACAACAAGTGGGATTTAACTTTAGTGGGATTTAGTAAATCCTGTAAATATGAATTTAGTAGATCCAAAATGTGTTAAATCCTAAAAACAGTTTGGTATGTCAAATGTTAAATCATCTTAAATCATAAGAAACTATTTAGTAATATATTTCAAGATTTATGATAGTTAAAGATTTAAATGTGAAGAAAATAACTATAAATTTAAAAATAAATGTATAATTAAAAATAAAAATTAATGTGTTATAAATTTAACAACATGTTAAGTACAAAGTACTCATTAATTATTAATTATACTATTAATTATATAATTAAAAATATATATTTTAAGTTATATTCAGTAAGTTATTTATATTAATATTTAATTGCTAATTATACAATTAAGTTAAATTAGATAATTAATTTATGCACTAACTAGTTATTTAATTAATTTACTTAATTCTAAAGAATTTAAATTATATTAATTAAGTTAATCAATAATAACATGGAGGTGTCTAGTGCCTTTCATCTTCTCTTTTGATCGTTGCTGTTCGGCTTCGTTGCTGCAGGTGTATAGATTGCACGCGTCGCTTCGGCTCCTTCGTGGCTGTTCAACTTCGCTCCTTCGACGCCTAAGAACGGAAGCTCGCTGGCTGTGAAGGTAACTTTCTATTTTTCGCGCGCTTCTTCGTCTAAATCCCGTTAAATCCGCCGAACCTAGGGATTTAACCAGTAAATCCGGGATTTAGGGAATCCGGGATTTAATGCCGCACAGAAACCTAAACCCGACTTAAATCACGCCATAAATCAGATACCAAACACCCCCAAGATTAGGTTTTTTCTACCATACGTTCCTTCTCTCGCCGCCGTTTCTGAGATGGCTGCCTCTGCTTTCGCCGTGTCGATGGCGCGGGCCAGTCGGTCTTTCCGCTCAACACTAAACACAGTGCTCTCGAAACGCTTATTCCATTCCCCGGTTCCCTCTTCCCGGCATCCCATCCGTCTTGTTTCTTCCCTGGTCGGTGATGTCGATGTCATACGCCGTCGTCCGATGCCTTACGCTGTCTTACGACTGGCAGCTGGACGTGGCGGTGGCGGTCGCGGTCGCGGTGGCTCACCGATCAACTCGGCTTCTGGTGGTGGATCCAGTTATGATCCACCAACTGAGACGGCTCCTCTGTTCTCTGGACGCGATCATGAGCATTGGCTCATCGTTATGTATAAGTCAGTCGGGGAGAACGCCACCAAGGAGCAATTGATCGATTGCTACATCAAAACCCTAGCAAAGGTCGTTGGAAGGTGGTACCACCATTCTATCTTTACCGTTTTTTTTTCAGGCAGTATATATATATATATATATATATATATATATATATATATATATATATATATATATATATATATATATATGAATGTTTGCTTATTTTTTAGTCCTAGTTTGCAATGGGATGTATTTACAATGTTATATGGTTGGCTGTATTAGAAGATAATGTTTTTTTTACTGTTCAGCGAGGAGGAAGCAACAAAGAAAATCTACAGTGTCTCGTTCGAAGGCTTCTTTCGCTTCGGGTGTGAGATTGACGAGGAAACATCTGATAAGCTTGTAGGTTAGTTACTCGGTGTTCCTTTGGTATTGTAAGAATGAATATGCAGCTATTTATGTAGAAATGTGCCTTTGATGTTCCCTGTCTCAAATAATACGTGAATCACTTGTTAAGGAATAGTAGCTTTTTTTATTAAATCCAACTGAGGAAGTGCAAGTTGGATTGCAAATTGCGGACTATAAACCTATAAGATAATTACATTTGGTTATTTAATGATAAATTAATATCTATATGAATAGTTATAAAGTGGTGAAGTTTAAACTATTACTGATTCAACTTCAGCATATAAACAAAGAAATTTTGTAATTAATTTTAGCTTAAAATAAGTATATTTTGATTGCCATAGGAATTTATACATTTTTTATTCTTGATAAAAAGTTGAATCTCCCTCAAACTTGTTTTAATTTTGAATTGATTCACAATTGACCAAGTCATTTTGAGTAGATGTAGATTCAAGAGCTAGATTCTTAACTTGAGAAAAAAATGTATTTATTTTGTGCCAAATTAATTTGTATATATATACACACACCCTGTTACTTTTAAATTTAATTTTTTTATTCCTTAGAATATATTATAGAAAATATGAAATATAATCATATTTTTAATATGCTAATAAAAATAAAACATTATGGACTCAATTTTCCCGTAACTTTAGAGGTTTTTTTTATTATTTTCTATGTTAGAGGAAACTCTCTAACATCATGTTGCTTAAAAGTCAACTACAAAATGATTATGATACTAACCCACATCATGATGGATATTCGGCAAATAGCACAAACAAACAAGATGCACGCCCGCCTCGTTGATTCAACGGGTGGGGAAACATATCAACATGGATGCAAAACTACCAGGTGGACAAAGGCTAATGAACATCCATGGATGCAAGATGAGACGATGTTAGTTGCTGTTGTAACTAACTTGACGGGTGTACAACTTTGATTTTCTTAAGTTGTCATGGTTGTTTGTAATAGTATATCTTTGTCATAATTTCAATGAACTGATGAGAGCTATAATCATTGTGGGGAGTTGGGATGGTCCTTCAAGAAGTTTTAATGAAATGTCCTAAGACCAAACTTTTTTAAATTTCATCTTCTATCTTTGGTTTTATTCTATGTTTTCCTATAATCTACGTTTTCTTCTAAAACTTACACAGGTTATTTGTTTTCTCACCACAATTCCCATATTAGAGTTGTTGCGCTTCCATTTTTTATCATCCCCTATCATTTTTTGCTCTTGTCGACTCTTTCCGCCATTACATGGTTGACAATACACGATCATCCATCAAGATGAATAATCAATCCACTGTTACAAAGGAATAAGTGGCCTAAATTATTGATATCCTTCATGGGGTTCAACTCCATTTAACTTTGCTTTGAGTGAAACATGATTAGGCTAGCAAAATGATGGAAAATCTTGAGCTATGCGTTGAAAGTCTAGTAGCATGACATAGATAATGGTCATCACTCATTTTAAAAATATGCAGCTTCGTTATGCCAATGGAAACCCGAATACGTGGATAAAAAAATTATGCAGTACTATGACTTCTACAAATGTTTAGATTAGGATAAACTGAATCTTCGTTCTATATGGCAAGCTCGATCAAGGAATGATACCTTTGGTTTGTCGCCTCGTGTAATCATTTTGGCCCTTCCAAGCATTGAAATCATGAATGCTTTAGTTTGTAAAGTAACACTTCTTTATGCTTTGTGCATTGAAGCAACAATAAATCCTTACGGATCGCATGTAGTTAGTGCTTTGAAAATACTGAGCTCGTGAAATAATAAACTGATAAATACAAGAAACATTGAACTTCAAGTGGGAGAATTAGTGTGAACTTGCAATAGTTCCGATAAACATCCATCCCAAATGAACAATATTCGAAACTAATGGAACTTTTGCTACACGGGAATGAATAGGTCTTGCTGCTTACAGGCTAAAATTATGATGTCATTCAAGAATCTACTCTTCTGTGTATCCTTGCTAAAACATTGCAGAGAAAACACATCTTTACGTGCAACCCCATTCCCACAAGACACTGTGAACGATCACCCAATCACCCGGGCTTACACCAATCCACATGCTTCATTATGGCCATCTATTTTATGATAACAAGACACATAATCAGCACCTCATATAATAGGATGGCTTGCCACCTACAAATGCAACATGGATTGTTGATAACAATTTACATGTTGGCCAAACCTCGGCCATGAGGACAAGGCCATTCCAATCATGATGGTAATGCAGTGAAACTTCATGATCGAAAAAGCTGCAGCTCCATGTCAATGATCTAGATCCAACACGGCTGAAACATACCAATATGAATGCAAGACTATCACGAAATGAGTGCATCATGACATAGCTGCTGCTGTAAGTAGGCTGATAGGTGTTTAAATTTGATTTATTTAAGTTGTTAAGCTTGTTTGCAATAGAAGATACTTGTCTTAATTTGGGTAAATCGATGACAACTGTAATCATTGTGGTTTGTTGGGTATAAGTGTCTAAAGTCTTTCTTCAAGAAGATTTCAATGAAATATCCTAGACCAACCTTCTCTAAACTTTCATCTTCTTTCTTTCATATTGTACTTCATTTTCATATAGTTTGCGTTATCTGGTACTTTCTCAGGTTATTTGTCTTTTTCCCCCAGCTGCTGGCTTGCTTTAATCATCAATTTTCCTCAATTAGATGATCTCAGCTTATTCAAATTTTGGTTCAAAGTTGAAATCAATTCCAGTTTTTTGAAGACCACTCAGAAAAAAAATATCATTTTGTTTGAAATAATAAATTAATTTCAAGACTAAGACAACTTGCTCAAATTCTATTATGAGTGAGTCATTTTAGGATCAAAATAAGCTTATTTTTCACTCTAGAATCTAGCTAGCAAGCGTGCTCAGAATGACTTGGTTAATTTCAAAATGACTAATTAGAACAAGCTTCTATCGAGCATGAAGTTTTTTTTTTTTATTCACCAAAAATACGTTCAAACTCACGTAGGTAATCAATATTTTAAACATTTTAAGCTAAAGTTGTAGTATAAAAATATAATACTATTTGCTGCTAACACTTAATGGCTTTATATACTTATCATTTAACTATTTAAATATTCAATGTATCATTTTACGAACTATATATTTATATTTATATTTCTTTTTTTATTATCTTGTGAGTTTACCATCTGCAAATGCATAATAGATCCTCCATCGGATTCAATGAAAAGTTTTGTATTAATAACATGGGTTCTCCTATTATTTTAAACATGCGGCACCTTACTGCCCAATGATTTCTATGTTTCCTTTAAAAATGTCCATTTATTAATGTGGGACAATGAAAGCCGGGCACATGTTATGTAGGTTGTTTTTGTTAGTTTGTTTTTTCACTTAAGTAGGAAATTTAGTTGTACAGTTTTCTGTTCTCACAAATTCTAAATTTATAAATGCTCAGATTTTTTAATTAAACTTTTAACTAATAACTTGTTTCATGGCCCTTTTTTGTTCGTTGCATTACTTTAGGACTTCCCGGAGTTCTTGTTGTGCTCCCAGATTCTTATATTGATGCTGAAAACAAGGACTATGGAGGTATTTTCTCAAATACCATTTGTATAATTTTTATATTTGCCTTTGTTATTTTCTTTTTTAAGAGAACTTTAATTACTTTAATTTTTATTCTTCTTACCCTTGTAGTGTATAGTATTTGATTATCAAGTCCATCTTGGCAAACTAACGATCGTTTTATTTTTGTCTATCCTTGGCTGCTCCGTTGGTACTTATTATAGTATAAGTTGCAGGTCCTTATTATAGTATAAGTTGCACGTCGATAAAAGCAATTTATAATTGTCGTTTTCTTTGTCAATTATCTTTAGAAGAGTCTACTATATCATCATTTAATTTTGAGCTTGTTTTAGAGGCATTTTGGTCAGCTTCACGTACTGGTTGATATGTCTATTTGCATCTTAGAAAAAAATGTTGCAAGTTATATAGGTGAGATGTGTTATTTCATTTGGGTGTATTTTCAAATCCCTTCATCTTGGTCTAGTTGACATATCAACTATGGACAGATGTTCTCGTTTGTTATTCTATCCTCCAGTCATGTGTAGTTGCATGTTTTTTGAGAAAGTGAGGAAATGATTAGGATTATTTCATTTGTTGATAAATTTTAAATGTTTTTTTTACCCTAGCAATATTTATTTCCTTCTAAAAAAACCTCTTATCTGGGAATGAATTTTGTGGCAATATCTAGTAATAAATGCTGCGGAAATTTGCTCCTAATTTCTTCAGAAATTCTTGCGATGTAGTTGTCGATCAACAGTGGAGAGAAACATAAAATTGATTACTAATTTAATTTATTTAGTTCATCATTGTCAAGCAGATATGGCATTTTCTAGCCGTGCATAGTTAAACTTGTAGATTGACATCAGAGTTGCGTCCATCGATTCAGTGCTTCTTTGAAAGGAATTACAGAGCGGTGATCATTTAACTGCTCATTAAACTTGTAGATTGACGTTAGAGTTGTGTCCATCAATTCAGTGCATTATTTTAATCAAATCCATCTGGATTTCTTGTGGTGTGATTCTTAATCAAATTGTGATTATTAATGGTTTCAATTTCTCATTGATTTTTTTTGTATTTGTGCTTTATTAAATTATTTGTGCTTTAAAGATAATATCGAAGGTAAAGTAATTTTTATTTTAATTTGTGATTTATTAATCAAGAAATCTTAATTTGATTTTTGTGAATTTCATTTAACATTTCATCTGGTGACATTAAGAATACTAGATCATAGGACATCTTGCATCATAAGGGATATCCAAAACTCCCAAGATTTTAAAAAAGATTACATTAGAATCAGTTCATAGCTTCAAATAGACACAAGCACCAATTATTTATTATCACTCACAGACGGACACCTATCAAAAGCTCAAACAAGATTGATGTTAATCCTATTTGCATGAACTTAACACACAAAAGCCCATTTAGGCATAGAAAGGCAAGCATAGATGACACTATCAATCGAGGCTATGATGGACTAAGGTCAAAGAAACTCACTCTCGAAAACTAAGTCACGCTGTAATGATATTTCTACATCTCTATGACACCCAAATAAGTCCTTCATCATCTCTACAAACTGTCCTTTCTTCAAAAGCCTTCTGATCTTGTTGTCTTTATAATCGGAGTGGGGCTCTCCCCTTGAACATTAGGAAAGAGCGGGAATATGTATGTCCCTCTTGAGACATGAAATAGGTGGGAAAACTGTTGGTTCTATATTTACGTTCAAAGTGGGACCCACCAAATTGCCCCACTTAACGCAATCTAAGACAAGCAATTACACATAAACATCCTATCAATATTCATGTACGAACCATCTCCATTACTAAGGGGCGCATAATTATGTATCAAGCATGCTTAATTGCATACATGCAGACTATTATTAATTTTGGATCTCCTATTGTTAACTCAATTCTGACACGAGCAATTACACAGATCTCCTACAAAAAAATATTCAAGTCCTAACTATCTCTGTCACTAAGGGGGCAAACTTGTCAGGCCTTTCAACAATAAGGATCTTCAAACCACAAGATGGCTTGTTGAACAACCCCTCCTAAGACGTGAACCCCACTTCTTAAAACTACAAATTGAGTCGACCAATACAAGACAACTCAATACAATGCTATAATTATAGAAATTTGGGCATGCCAACGAACTCCATTATTATTCTATGATTATCCCTACTCAAAAAGTGACCAGAAAAGCCATCTTATGCTCGTGGAATGCAACCATGACACCTTAGATATAATAATAAAGTGGTAAGTGGTTGGAAGTCTGATAGGAAATACTTGAGTTCGCAAGTAACCCTAAGGTAATACTTGAGTTCGCAAGCAAACCCAACCAAGATTAGTACGAAAAGAAGAGCAAAACTGCTGTTTACAGCAGGAAAACAGCAAAAGCAGTGGAAATCTGAGAAGAAACTTGTAGGAAATCAAAGCAAACACTTGTATTCCAATAGGAAATGAAAAGCTCTTGCAAGATACAACTTTCCTTCAATTCGAGAGGAAGGAAAAACTCTCCAACGATCTCCGGCAAAGCCAAGAGCCTCAAGAACACCAAACCCTAGATCTCAAAGTAATTCAAATTCAAGATGAGGAATCAATTCCCCTCCAATCCCCTAATTAAACACAATGGACAATAATAAACTTCCTAACATCACCAAAGCCAACGTGGCTCTCCTCTAAATCCCGCTCCTCCCTGTTTTGTTCCGCCTGGAGTAACAGTGGACCGGTCCGGGCTGGACCGGTCCAGCCGGCCCATCAACCAATGATCATGCATGCTAAAGGGCCCCTTAACCCTTGCATGGCAAACGAGGAAGGCACAGCCACTCGTTGAACTTTTATATGGCTCGTATATATCTTTGATACCTCAGTTTATCAAGTGTAAAATTTGCTTGGTTTTAGTTTATTATATTCTGAGATAGTGTAGTAATATTGTATCTATACTTTATTTTCCCACAGTGGGATTAAGGCTTGTTGTTGCTATTGCATCTATAATTTAAGTTGAGGGAAAATAATTTGCTGTTAAAAAGTAAACAATTTATTTACCTTATTTATTAGTTGATGGTGTTAAATTACTTTACCGAATTAAATTCTACAAAGAAAAGAAACTATTAATCTATATTTATCCTACTTGTTTTCCTTAATACGTTTTGCAGGTGAGTTGTTTGTGAATGGACAAATTGTGAAGAGGTCTCCTGAGCGGCAGAAAGCGTTGAGCCTGCGCCGACAGATCTACAGAAAGCTCAGAACAGGCCCACATATGACAGACCCCGCCCGGTACGCAAGCAAGGAGGAGGGATAACCGATTAAGAAGCAAAATCTTTTGAAGTTTTAGATGGGAGTGGCAGTGCTAATGTTCGATGATAAGAGTTGCTTCTGCTTTTTTCTAGTGATATTATGTTAAGCGAATGTTTAGATCCAAACCCTATTGGTATGCTTGTTATATGGTCCATCTAAGGAACAATTATTAGGTCCGAACATTTGATGTAGCTCTACATCCGGATGTCAATAATATTTCGCCACGTGCTCTTACTCTTTACCGCTCGATGACCCGACCTTGGCTGGAACCCTGAATAGCTATGTTCGGGTATTGCTAGGTATTGTTCGGTATTGCTTCACAATAACGTGAAATATCGCTATGTCAAGACCAATACCTAGCAAAACCGGGGTATTGCTAGGTATTGGTCTTGACAGAATGGTATTTCTCGTTATTGTCGAGAAATACCCAAGTCTGCACAAATCAGCCAATACATAGCAATCTCGGGTCGGGGCTTCGATCCCCGCGGTAAAGAGTAAAAGCACGTGGCATCATTTTACTGGCGTCTGAACGTAGAGCTGCGTCAGGACACTGGACCTAATAAAAATTCCCATCTAAGCATCTTTTGCATGAGTTTTTAGCAACTGTTTTATTACAGAATATGCCAGTATATTTATATGCTATTGCTTGAATGATCTTGTCTAGATATAATGACAGTTCTACCTAAACTTTGCCAAGTATGTTGCTAAAGTTGATGGTTTATTGTTTTGAAAAGGGATCATATTGGTTGGTTGGATGGATTCAACTGGGAATTGGTCTGATGGTTGGTCCGTATTTTATCTAAAAATTGGATTTATATTAAACTGGGTTGAACCGGTTAGAACTACCATTGAATTAGTTTTTTTTTTTTTAATTGGGCGGTTCAAGTGTTTTATATTTAAATAATTAGATAAATTAATTTAAATATAATTTATATCAACTTTTATATGAACATTATATATATATATTACGATTAAAAAAAGTTACATTAAATTTTATAAAATGAATAATATTTGTTTTTATTTGGTAATATTTCAATTTTCATAAGCTTGAATTGCTTTCTATGGGTGTGCATATTGGTGTAAAGTGTGTATGTTTTTTTTTTTTTTTTGAGAAAAAAGGTAGGACAATCATGCTCAATTTTTATTAATAGCAATCAGTTTAGGATAAGCCCAAGCGAAAAACCATCATCATTGCCACCTATAGTGAACAATTTTAAGAAGAGGGACAAAAAACAGGTTGCCAGATCAGGCATCCAAAGGTTTGATATTTAAACAATAATCATATCATCATAGTCCCCAAAACCCCCAACCATAAAGCGCGACAACTAAAGAATAGAAATCGTCACTATGAAAAAAACCCACGAGTAAAGGCAGCAGAGAAACAAACCTTCACAGAAGACCAAAAAATGACATCAGAAAAAATTAAAGCCAACCTATAAACACAACAACATGAGGCTCAAAGAACCAAATATTTAATCTCATGATAAGATTTCCATAAGAAAATCTTAGCAAGAATAACCTGCTTAATAAGCCTGCCAACCATAACAAAAGTTCGAAAATTACTCGCAAAATTTCTCTCATTCTTTTCTCTCTATAAAAATACAAAATGCAATTCAAAGTAAGAAAAAAAATATTTTTTGCATGTCAAATCCAAATCAGAAATGAAGTCAAAGATTTAAAGAAGAGTAGGCCAAAGAATGAAGTGTTGTAATCCATGAATCAAATCTAAAATAAAACAAAATGAAAACTTACATTAAAAAAAGAGGTGAGTGACTATGAGTTTCTTCTGCTCTAGCACATGACATATAAGTAAGAAGAACATTTAAATTCCTTTTGAAAAGAATGTCAATAGTCTTCAACCCTTTTAACAAAGCCATCAAGGCATAGCAAAAAAAAAAAAAAAACGTAAAGCAAATCTCTTATGCCAAACATAAGAACATCATTCTATCCTAGTTAAATCACTATAAAAAGCAGTATGGAAACTTTTAAAAGGAGAAAAAAGCACTCCATTCCAAGAAATATAGGAACAAGAAGAATCTTGTATGGAGATATTAGAAATATACACACAAACCAAGGTAGATAAAGAATCCAACAAAGACCAATTGCCACCTGAAATGAAGTCCTTTACAGAAACTGAATGCAAAAAAAGAGCTAATATTAAAATCCAAATCATGTAAAACTCTACCTCCACAATAAGGATCTCAATAAAGGGAAAGAGAACTATTATGAATAATAATAAAAGAGATCTTGTCCTTAATAGACCCATTAATATAGTAAATGAATTGACAAAAAATAGAAGCTTTTTAAGTTGAGAGGTTTTCAAAGAGAAGTGTATTTATGCTTACCCCAGCCAGATAGAAGACAATGACCATTTAAAATCCGTCAAATAATAGAACAACTAAAAGCATAATATAAGGCATTAAGATCTGGAATACTCAGACCCCCAAAACACAGCCTACACACATCTTTCCAAGCTATACTATGAATTTTCTTAGCATTAACATCAACATGAAAAAGAAAATTAGAACAAACCTTTCTAATAAAATTGCAACAAATTTTAAGAAGAATAAGACCCCTAATCCAGTAAGAAATATAATTGCTAATAGAAAACTTGAAAAATTGAAGCCTTCCACTAAACAAGAGAATCTTAGCTTTCAAACCAGCAAGAATATCAGTGATTTTATTAAGAAAGGATTGAAAATTAAAAGCTATGAGCCTTTTTGTTGAAATAGGTAAACCCAAATATTTTATAATGTTCTCAAAATTTGAAATGTTTAAAATCTAACAAATGCTATCCTCCACTAGAGTTTGAAAAAAAAAAAAGTCAAACTTTTTTAATGATTAACTAAAAGACCAGAATAAAGAGGGAAATATTTCAAAATATCCTTTAACTTTTTAGCATTATGAGCAGAGGCTTCCAAAGACCAAAACAACATCAACATATATAAATGAGAAATATAATTCTCACTAACAACTATACCCTCAAAGTGAGTATCAGAAGACTTATCATGGATCAAATTAGATAAGACATTCATCATTATACAAAATAAATAAGGAGAAAGATGATAGCCTTGACATAGACTTAAAGATTAGCTAAAAAACATATCCAAAGAACAATTAAGAGTAATAGAGAAGAAAATATCCTCAATATAATCTTTAATCCAAGAAATGAAGCATTTAAGAAAACCTTTTTGAGCCAATCTGTATAAAAAAAATCTCTAGAAATAGCGTCAAAAGCCTTATAAATACTTAACTTTGGCCAAACAATTAAAGTCCCTCAATAATTCATATCGCAACAAAATAATATCAGATGAAATCCTCTTTTTAATGAACCTAGACTGACTTGGGTGAATGATAAATGGTATAACATGTTGCATTTTATTAGACAAAATTTTTGCCATGATTTTATAAAAAAATATTTCATAAGGAAATTGGTCTATAATAACTGAAAAGAGAACCATGAGTACTTTTTTGGAATAAGTACAATAGCATAAGCTTTTGTAGCTCTAGGCATGTGACAATAAGAGAAATAATGTAAAACATCTTTATAGAGAAAAGACCCCAAAATATCTCAAGAATTTTAAAAATATTCAAACATAAAACCATTAGGACCTAGAGTACAAGAAGTTGGAGCTGAGAATACAGGCTTCTTTATTTCTTTCATGGAAGTAGGGGCCGAAAAACCAGGAATTAGCATATTAGGAATAGTCCTTCCAACATGAATAGAATTAGAAGTAGCAAAAGGAGATTTTAGAGAATAAAAAAAAACCTTTTAAAATGTTGAATAAAGGCTTCCAAAATAGCATTAAAATCAGAGATCAACCCCTCAGATGTAGGAATAACTTTAATATTATTTCTATTTTGCCTACCAAAAAATTTGGAATAAAGAAAGCTTAAATGATTCTCTCGACAAGAAATCCATCTAGCTTTTGATCTCTAAATAAGCCAAGAAGCCCATAAAGACATATAATGCTTAAGAAGAGAATCCACCTCTTTAAAGAATTATTCAGCTGCTTATCGAGAGGATTACGTTGAATATCCTACAAAATTAAGAAGATTTTGTTTCTTCTGGAGGTCATTAATTACCAAAAATAAACTTAGAAGAAACCTAAGGTTGAGAATTAATAGAACATTTAAGCTTATGCAACCTATAATAAAGATCATTAATCGGACTGCTAACATGGGAAGAAGCAAAAACATCAATAAGTCACAAAATTCCAATTTAGAGTACCAAAAATTTTTAAATACGAAATGATGCTTAAAATTAGACATTTTATTATTGTAGAGAATCAATGGAGAGTGATAATAGCATATAGGTTTGTCCACATTATAATAAGAGGAAAGAAAACTTTCAACCATTTGGGCATCTTAGCCTATAGGACTAAGTTGTAATACCCGTCATTTGGGCTACTTCTAAGTGAAGCAATAAGACCCGCATGTTAAGAAACTTCTAAACAAACGACCCTATAACCAAAACTTAAATCCCTTTGGGCATCTTAGCCTATAGGACTAAGTTGTAAGACCCACCATTTGGGCTACTTCTAACTTCTAAGTAAAGCAGTAAGACCTACATGTTAGTGAATTTCTAAACGAACGACCCTACAACCAAAACTTAAATCCCTTTGGGCATCTTAGCCTATAGGACTAAGTTGTAAGACCTGTCATTTGGGCTACTTCTAATTAAAACATTAAGACTCACGTGTTAGAGAACTTCTAAGTGAACAAACCTAAACCCAAAACTCAAACCATAATGGGCATCCTAGTCTATAAGGGTTAGGTTGTAAGTCCCACTATACGGGACACTTAACTTACAAAGCTAAGTCGTAAGACCCATTACTTGGCAACTTCTAAGGAAGCAATAAGACCTACCCAATCAAAATTCTTTGGGCTACCTCTAAAAGAGGCCATAAGTCCTATTATCATGGCAACTTCTAAGGAATTCATAAGCCCTACCCAAATCAAATCACACGGACAATTCCTAATTGGAGTCGTAAGCCCCAAACTAAATAAATTAATGGGCAACTTCTATACTCAAATCGAATCACACGGGCAACTCCTAATTGGAGCCGTAAGCCTCAAACTAAATAAATTAATGGACAACTTCTAAGGAAGCCATAAGCCCCAATCCAAATTTAACTAAACTAAAATTCACACATCTCCACTCCAGTCTACTCGAGATCCCTAAGATTAGGTAACTCATGGCTGCTAATCAGATTCCTTGGACACTGCAATCAATAGTTGTTAGTGTTGATAGACTAAACCCACAGCATGCCCGAGATGACAGAATCATAGGATCTGAATCGGATGTATCTTCATACCCCCATAACTAGATTTAAACCTTTGTTGCATATTCACACACTCCTTGCATGAAGCTAAGTATATTTCATCCTTAATCGAGAGTGCTCTTCTAATACGTTATGAGGGATAATTAATTATGAGGGCTTGCGCTCATAGGAAGTAGAATCCATATCTAAATAAACCCTGAGACTATTCTAAGGAGAAATCTATTTAAATATTAAACTCAATCTACCTCTAGGAAAATTAAAGGGAACCCTAAGTTCGTGAGAGCGAGGTTCTCATCTTAATTTAAAAGATTTTTTTCGGAACGAACAATAAAGAGCCTTCACTCAAAGAAACAAGTGTGAACATACCTTTTAACTTTTGAGCTTTTAACATCATAGAACATAAAGCCTCAAATAAAGGCCAAGGCCTTTTCCTATAGAGTAACCTACCAAAGTTAACCCCCAAGATTTTGAAGCAGTCTTAATCATTATCCAAAAAAAAAAAAAACACTAGGCTATCTTTCGAAGGAATGAAGGAAACAAGAAAATCTTTAGGAGAGGAATGATGAGAAGTCAATTTTCCCTTTTTGTGGATCTATGAAAGATGTTACATGTGAGATAGGCATATGAGAAGAGAACTTCAACGGAGGGAAATATGCAACAAGATCCATTTATAGAAGGAGAAAAAAAGGAGGAGAAGGCCTGAAAAACAGCCTTCTAACGGGAGGATGAGAGAAGAACCTCCATTCGCCTAGGGTTTGCTAGAAATCCTAGCAAAGTAATGAGCACTAATAGGCTCAGTTGCGTGATTGTCATCCGCACTTGGACTAATCTAAACTTATTGTAAAGTGTGATTAGATAATATGGAAAATTTTATTTATAAGAATTTGTGTTTGGCAATTGGGTTTTTTGTTTCATCTGAAATTATTATTATTATTTTTTAATTTAATGAAAGGAAGATTGAGATTCTAAGGGCATTAGATTAATTCGCTATATATCTTGAGAGGTCATTTAGTTACTTCATGTTAAAAAAACATAGTTTTGAATTAATTGATGAGTTTAATATATTACATGTTTGATTGGATGCAGTTAAAAATTAATTGCAATTTCAATTGTGAATACCTTTTGATTCACTCGAACAAACGATAGATATTTTGGGCTTTCCTCCATTTTAGGTTGTGTCAGATTTCTCACAAACTTTGGGTTATAAGTGTGTCTTTATTGTGTTTCTTTCCATTAGAAATTGAAATCTTTGATCCTCAACATAAATTCTTGTCAACCTATGTTTGTGTCTCCCTAAAATATGTTGTCGCCTCAAATCCCATAAGAATAGAAGCACAATATTTAGCTTCAAACTAATTTATAAAAGATTAAGGCTTTGTCTAGGATAGATGTCTTACTACTTTTTAAAATAAATTTTTATACATCTTTTTTTTTAAACTAATTTTTTTTTGTACGAGAAAGCTTCTTTAGAAAATAGTCCAAACAAAATATGAATGTCCAGTTTTATACTACTACTAAAAATTTCTTGTGCTGACATCTTAAGTATTTAGAAATAAAATCCTAATGTTTAATTTATAAATCAAGTTAACTATTTGGTCAATGATTAATGTGAGCTATGAGAATGAAAATCTGGATAGTTTGAATTTTTGCAACTAGACTGAAAGTCTCAGTGAAATCAAATTCATATGCTTGGTTATATCCTTTGGCTACCAAATAGGCTTTATAACGAGTAACAGAGCCATCTTCATGTATTTTTGTTTTGAATAGCCATTTGGATCATAGGACATTCTAATCTACTACAGGTGGTACTAAAGTCCATGTGCCTTGGGTTTGATGAGCCTGAAACTCCTCGGACATAGCTTATCTCCAGTGTAGTGACTTCATAGCCATAGTATAGCAGGTGAGATCCGTAATAGTTGTAGATTCATGAAACATCGTGAAAATGTTCTTGGGCATCTGAAGACCTGTCTTAAATTTGGTTAGCATATGGTGCCTTGAAGACTAGGGTAGTGGAGCTTCTGCAGGTAGAATAGTGGGAGCAAGTGGCTGAGGAGATGTTATTGATGACTGAGGAGAAGAGGGAGAGTTGTGATTTGGAGAAATTGGAAGGGAAGCGGAACTAGGAAGAACATAGGAAGTTTATGAAACTATAGTAAGAAGCAGAGAATGAGGAACAAGTGCAAGCGGTGTTGTGGAGTAATATGGTGCATATGGTGGGTTTGAAGCAGGAGTTGCTAAATTTTGATATGGAAATATATGTTCATCGAAGATAATGTTGATAGAAATGGTTACCTTACCAATGGAAGGATGATAACAATAATACCCCTTTGTGGATTCAACATATAAAAAAAAGGCTTTGAAATCTATTGGAAAGAGTTTATGATTTGAGTGAGGCAGTTATAGAGGGTAACACGACCATCCAAAGAACTGTGAGTGAGAATAATTGGGAGGTTTACCATTCAGACGTTCATATGGAGAGTTATTTTTTAACACAGTTGATGGCATGCAATTGATCAAGTAAGTTGTTGTTAATAGAGCATATACCCAAAACTGATATGGTAGGTGGGCTTTAACAGTAAGGATAAGATTGTTGGTCTCCAAATCCATAATTTGGAAGCCATGGGAATGAAATAATAGAGAACATTTATTATTGCAAGTTAGTTGATGAATAGATAATAGATTGTGTTTGAGTTTAGGAACGAAATACATAGGTTTAAGGAGAAGCTTACATGATGGAGTGGGGAGGATACCTTGACCATGAGCAATAATGGGTGATGACTGGCCATTTTCAAAAGAGATGGATTGAGTGCCATTGTAAGCTAAGGGAGATTGCAATTGGGAAAGATCTGGTGTGAGATGATAAGAAGATCCACTATCCAGGAACCAATCAGCAGGTGGTGATGGATGATTTTAAGTTGCAAAGGCTAAATGCGTTTGTGTGAAACTAACATTGGACAACAAAGTATTAGTTCTTAAAAATGATTTGGCATTCAACTATTATGTTCCTGTTACGACCACCATGTCCGGTATAATAGCGTCCTCCCTTGAAACCAGATCTTCCCCGTATGAATGGTGGAGCTGATGACCGACCACAATCTCTACCACAATATGCATATAAAGTAGGTTGAGATTCCGAAATGTCTGAAATGTGAGTATCATGCATCACTTCAGCTGCTAAGGAAATTTCTTCACTACATAAAAGTGAATACAAATCATCAAGGCTCAGAGGATGTAGCTTAGTGCGTATGGCAGTTTTGAAGGCATGTTAGGAAGCATGAAGCCCATTCAATGTGCATCGGATGACATCTTTTGTATCTAGTGAACTAATAGTTGTGTTGATTGCATCCACCTTCGATTTAATGAGGGACAAGTATTGAGATATAGTCATATCTTTAATGGTCACATGATGCATTTCATTTTTTGAGCTGCATAATGTGTGTCCTATTACTAACTTGCAATATTTTATCAATGGTTATCCACAAATCATGACAAGTGTTAAGATTAAGGATGTATGGCAGAAGAGGGGAAGAGATAATTGAATAGAGGACAGCTGAGAAGTTTTGATCTGTAAGCATCCATTGAGTATAGCTTGGATTTGTTGAAGGCAAACCATCAGGACTACTATGAATACCTTAAGCACCTGAGAACGCCAGGTGGAATGATTTTCTGCAGACAAAGTGGTATGTATAATACTCTTAATGCTAGCCATAAGAAACTTTAAATGAGATGAGATGACGCATTCAGCAGTTTCTTTGTTGGTTTCTGCTGACATGATTTGATTTGAGAAGAAAGGTGAAGAGTTATCCATTGGAAGCTGTGAAGCAAAGGCGCTTTTATACATGTAAAAATTCTTCCACCTATAATACAGCTAAAACTACATATAGTATGAGAACAATGAAGAAGAAATAAAGATAATCTCGCGTATTGTGCTACATGACAACAATATAACCATAGATAACAGTAGTTCAATGAAATCTTCAACGCATCAGACGGTTTACAAAACAGACAACAGATGAGAACCAACGGACCAGATTAATAGCTATGAAAAGCTGTAGCAGATGGCAAAGGAGTTGAGTAGCATTTTCTGTTAAGCTGAGAGTGACATGTTTTCATTAAAGGTGGTGGAATATATTTATCATTATTAGTAAGATCTACCAAAAAATTATGACCGACAGTACCATTTTGGGTCAAACGGATAATGAAAGAACACATAATTTTCTATAAATTATTTTCCCTTATTCTGAATCCCCAGTGGTTGCCAACTCCATGAGAGATTATTAGGTGCGGAGTGCGGACAGGGAGAATTATCCGCACAAGTATTAGGTACCTAGCGGTACACGCACTCGGTACGGCTGGGTATCCAGTGCTTGTGCGGATAGTGCGCTAGTGCGCACTCCGCACCTAATAATTTTTCCAACTCCACGGATGCCTTTTCCGTGCGCAGCCACCAAGATAAATCCAAACTAGTACAGGGCAATTCAATACAAATGATCAATAAATTGATATATAGCTGTTCTCTTCTGTGCCAGTAATCTGAGTATCAAACCTCTGACAAGGATCAGTAAGATGAACACCCTTGCTTTCACAATGATGAAACAACTCATGGGCTTCCTCCACACAGCCTGTTTGATATAGTGCATCCATAATACATTTATAAGAATATTCGTTTGCATTGCAGCCATTGGCTTCCATCACCACTACAGCCTCTTTGGCTTCATCGATTCTCTTTGCATTGCATAGAGATTTTATAAAAGCATTATAAGTATACGTATCTGGAGCTACACCAAATCTCACCATTGAATGAAAAAGGTTCTGTGCTTTATCAATCCTATTCGTCTTACAAAAGCTTGTGATGAGAGCATTGAAAGAGAAAACATCTGGTGTAATACCTTCAGCTTTCATCTTTAAAAACAGCTTCATTGATCTTCGAGAATCCCCTACAGCACAAAGAGATCGAATTAGTATGTTATAAGTTACAGCATTTGGGGTAACATCCCATTCAACCATCTCTCCAAAACAATCAAAAGCATCATCAAGTTGGTGGGCTCGACAAAGGCCATCTATTATGGAGCTGAAAGTGAAAACATCAGGCTTGAATCCATGCTTTAAGAGCATCTTCAACGCCTTCTTTGCCATATTTATATCTCCAGCCCGGGAGTGCCCACTGATAAGCGTGTTGAATGTTATTAAGTTTGGAGAAAAACCCATATCTGCCATTTCAGAAAAAATTTTCTGTGCCTCCTCCCTCATTTCAGCTTTGATGAATAAATCAATCAACATGTTGTATGATTCAATGCTGCATAAAGTATTGTCAGAGACCATTCTTTTCATATATCGCCTTGATTGCCCAACTTTTCCTTCCTTCAACAAATGCTCAGCAAGCAGAAGGTATGTATTGAAACCTGGTTTACCTCCCTTACGAACAAAATCATCAAACAAGTTACAGGCTTCGGTTAGTCTCAAACCCTTAACCAAGCAAGCCATAACGAGGCTGAACGTAGCAGTGTCCAAAACATAACCTTTCTTCCCCATTTTCTCCACAAAATCAATAGCTTCTGTTGCCATATTATTCTTTGAAAGGCAATACAGTAAAGTGCTGCATGCATTCACATGAAAAACACTGTGGTTTTCTAAGAACCCACTCAATTTCTCATAAGCACTGGTTGGCTTTAAACATCGAAACACTCCATGGATCAATGATCGAAATGTAGCATCATTAGGAACTACGTTTCTGTTCTTCATCATCTCCAAAACCTTCAATGCCTCATCCACCTTCTTTGCATTGCAAAACCCATCAACCAGCATTGTGTAAGTGAACACATTTGCTTTAGTCTCAAAATTCTGCATTTTCTTCACCAAACGAAGTGCCTCCTCAACAATCCCTGACCTGCACAATCCATGGATAAGGGCATTGTATGTAAATTGATCAGGGGAGCAGTTATCAGAAGCCATTTGTTGGAATTTCAAGTACGCAAGATCAAGTGCATTTGCCTTAACCAATGCGTAGATCACTGAATTGTAAATTCTGGTGCTTGGCCTAATACTGAGGTGGGGTATTTGTCCAAACACTTCGTTTGCATATTTTGCGAGCCCTAATCTACCCCAACTTACAATAAGAATGCAAAGTATATCCTCTGAAATTCGAAGCCCGGAATCTCTAATCTCTTTCATAAGTTCTACAGACAAAACTACCGGGCCCTTTCTCCAGAAAATATCAGAAAGAACCCTTTGAACCGAATGATCCTTTGCCAACTCATGGCTGATACTGAAAACCCAGATGTAGAATTTGAGTGAGTGAATCGGGTCGTGCTGTCCATGCAAGATACTGACTAAAGATCTTGAATTCAGAAAACTTGAACTATACTCGGCTCGTAAAAGAAAAAACCAGTTCTTTTTTGAGAGGACTGCGGAGAGGTTGGCTGGGTTTAGGGTTTGTTGGTTTTCGAATCTATTTTGATACGAAAGGAGTTTATGTGAAACTGTAGACCGACAAGACTGACTGGAACTGGAATGTAAAGAGGGTTTTGATGTGTAGAACTTACACAGATGGATGGAAAGATTGGCGTTGGAACTGAAGATGGAATCGTCCTTCAACTTCTTAGTGATTGATGGAAGGAGATTTTGGGGAGGAAAGCTTCTCATGCTCCCCGTGAGGCGACTTCGTGCCAGCCGTGCAGCAAGATAAAATTGAACCTTACCTCAACAGCTCCAAAATTTGGGTTTATATGTCTCATAATATTTAAAAGGGAGATTTACATACATACCACTATATTATTACTATTTTATATATCTAACACCTTAAATATTAATATTACAGCTATACCACCCAAAACTTAAGTTTACCTCAAATCTACCACTTCATTTAGCACATTGCTCACGACGTTAAGGCACCGCCATCGGCTCCAGCCTCGCCTCCACCGTCCTCTTTGAAACCAACATCCTCGCCAAATTAAAAACACCATGGCAGACCCATTACTACAACAAAAGCAAAACAAAATCTCCTTGGCATACCCACAACGTGCTCACCACCGTCGTGACCACATACTCTTTCGGCAACGTCAAGAACTGAGCTTTCCTGTACCCATCAATCAGGAAAACAAATTGCTTCCCCTTCTCTTCTTCATCCATCAAAGGAACGAAAGCCATGGACTTCACATACCCAATTCCCAAGCTTCCATGGAAGACAGCCTGCACCATAAGCAGTGTGCTGGAGTCCACGATCAGCACGGAACTCTTCAAAGACTCGCCCGAGCTGCACGCGATGCAAACATGGTGCGGTAAAGATGGAAGAGCGGCCAAATGGACTCCCCGCCCATTCGGGGAGCTTCCGTCGCCGACCATAGAGGAGGGCGAGGGGGTGGACATCGTTGCCGGAAAGGGCGGTGCCTTAACGTCGTGAGCTATGTGCGGGAGGAAGTAGTAGATTTGAGGTAAACTTAGGTTTTGGGTGGTATAGTTGTAATATTAATATTTGAGGTGTTAGATATGTAAAATAGCAATAATATAGTGGTATGTACGTAAATCTCCCTATTTAAAATTAAATAATATATTATTATTTTTTAAAATAAATATGCTTAAAATATTTATTTGAAATAAAATTTGGACGCCGATACTCATATATCCAATTATAAATGAGAGAATACGCCCCCTTTTTTTTTAATTTCACTTTCTTCATTTCAATTATCAATATTATTATATTATATAAAGGAGAAGGAAAATAAGATTTGCAAGTTGGTTGCCGAAACTTTTCATTGTATAATTTTTAGTATATTGTAGAATACACAATTTTAAAAAGTTTGATTGGTAAAACTCAAATTTTCATTGATCAGATTTAAATGTATGATTTTCATGTATTTTGTTATTTTTGTTGATTTTAATAAAAAGAGCTATAGAACAGTGAAATGAAAGTCCCAAAATATTGCTATGAATATTCTTTGTGAATAATTTTCTAAAATTTCATTATTAAATGTGTATAAGTTCTATTATTAGAATTATTATATACGTTTCACTTTAATGCTTTCATGCATTATATTAAATGTCATTTATGCATGTTAACTATGTCGATGTTTTCATGTACATATGATGCACTTGCGTGTTCATATGGAGGATGGAATGAATGTGGGAAATGATCAAGTACAAGCTTAGTTACAAAGGACATTACATGTTTATGTTCATGTATTTCTGCATTCGTCTTGAACAAATGTGGCATGATCAAGCAGAGATATAAGAGGAAGTGAAGTTATTAGGGGAATTGACATATATGTGATAAAGATTACGTTGATGTATAAGCATAAGTAAAATTATAATTAGACATTGGGACATATACATGAAACATGAATTACATAATTGCATTGTGTAAAATCCCTCCGAAGTGCATTTTTTTAGTGCAGTTAGTCCGTACGAACTGACTATAGTACCGGACGAACTGAAGAAAATTGTGAAGAATCTGTATGGTTCGTCTGGACGAACCTGTACGAGCCCGGACGAACCGTCGGGACGAAATTTTTCTAGAGAGCAAGTCGTCCAGGGACGAATACATTTCGTCTGGACGAGATTTGTCCATAGGGCAAATTGTCCCGGGACGAATAGAAATCGTCCGAGATGATCCTGTTTGATAAGTATTGGAATTAAGATGTTTTTGAGATATTTTTGAAGAGAGAGAAAAAGCTGGAGAGAGAAAGAGAAGGAAAGAGATGAGGAATGCTTGATTTCGGAGGCCGCGGAGCGCTTTTCGTCCGACGACGCAGTTGGAAGATTTGTTTGTCTCGCAGTAAGGACTCTGATTCCTATTTATGATTTCGAAGATTTCGAATTTTGGTATTTTTCTGCTCAGTTTTATGTTTCTGTTACCGAAAAATGTACATATCTTTGTATTGACGGAACTTTTACCACGTAACTTTTGGTATGTTATGTAAATGATATTTTTGTATGATTTGAGTATTTTATGGAAAGTTTTCACAGGGTATTTTGAATTCTGTGGGATTTTTATCGAATAGAAAATTATCCGGATGTTGAAAAATATTGATTCAGTATAAGTAAAGTTTTGAAACGTTATTTTACGAGATTTCTAGTAATGTGGTAATTTTCTGGATCTGTGCATTTTACAACGACTTCTGTCTGATATACGATATTTTAAGGAGTTTTCTAAATTGAGCCAAATCATGTTTTACGGTTGCAATGCAATGATGAGATAATGATGAATGTTGTTATATGATTGAAGCTGTTCTTATATTATTGTGATACTAATGTGTATTATGTGTGTGAAAGATAAGTAAAGACTGGTTGAACCGTTGGTTGGAGACTGATTGACCTGTACAGGATGGTGGGCCGATGAGCTTTCCTTTAAATATGGTTTGTTGTTATCCTCTACTGATCATGTGATTACTGAAGGGAGTTATAAGGAGATGATTACTGTGCCGACGGACAAAGAGTGACGACTCTTTTTACTAAGCCAACGGACAAGATACAATATACAAGATATTAATACAATACTGAAAAACACCTTAATAGTCAGAGCTTTTACTTAGTATGTATGACTACTATACTGAATTGCATGTTTAGTTGTATTGTCGTTACTACTATTATAAGGATTTATTGATACTGATGGATTTATCGTTATTATACTGTACTGATTTAGTTACTGCACAGATTTACTGTTAATGCGTGATTTTACTATTATACCATTACTGTTCATGTCACTGGATTGTATTGATACTACTGATTCACTTTATTTACATTATGCACTTGATATACTGTGTAAGTGACATATGATTCACTGAACATGTGATATAGATTACTGGATTGCATGTGATTCACTGAGCACGTGATATTGGATAATTGAATTACAAGTGTCGTTTTGATATGATTCTACAACATTGATTGATTTCAGCTGTTTCAAATAATGTTATGATTTTATTTCATTGATTTGATTTCAACAGTTCGTGATAGTATTGATTTGACATTTTATACTGACTGATATTATTGAACCAATGATTTATCTTTATACGATTGATATTTGATATTATTGAAATGATGATTTATTAATTGATTTGATTGATACTACCGATACGAAGATTTCCTTAACAATTTAACTGTCTACAAAATTGACTGATGTCATAGACAGTGACGACTACTATAAAGATTTGACATACGTATTGATTCATTGAGCTTTATGGACTTTTATATTATTTATTGATTCTTCTATTGCCGATTGAGGATTTTACTGTTTTTGTATCGATACTGTTTACGCATTGACTACCATTTCTATACTGATTACTGTTTATGCATTGATTTCTGATTCTTCATTGATTCAAATGATAATGTGTAAGTGACTGCAATGAATTGACTGATGAACATGCATATTGTTTATGTACCGTGCTTTGATTTCAGTTGTAGGTATTTGGTGACCTGCTGGGCTTTTTCAAGCTCATTATATGTGGTTAATATTTTCATGTCAGGGCAAGGGAGCAGGAGATTGAGGTTGATCATGAATCTTCAGGTTTTTTTCCTTTTGTTATAGTGATTTTTTTTTGTACTCATGACAGGATAGATTACTTGTGATTGATGTGTAGATCCTGAGAAATGTAAATGAACTTTTGAGAATGAATAGAAATGTTTACATGGAGTTTTGAATTGTATATTTTTGTTAGACTATTTGTTACTGATTGATGAATATAGATAGCTCTGGTAGTTGAAGATTTAAAAGAATAATTCTTCCAAGTTAGATATTGGGGCATCACACATTGTGTGCTAGCCACAAGTTTTAAATGAACGTTCATGAGGTTGACATGCTTATTGATGCAATTATGAATAGTGTAAAATTGGGTGTAATGTTAAACATTATGTTATTGATATTCGGGTTTGTTATTAAGCTCTTACTAGTATTTTTCTATGATTTTAACGACTTTTATCCATTGAAATATGAACATGTTTTCTTAACTCACATTGTTATTGGAGGTTTTTTGTATTTTTTCAAGGATGAAATTGTATTAGTTGCCTATTGAGAGATGAAACATTGGTTAATTTAACCTACTTATGTCAACTTCTAAAGACCAAATGGTAGATGATAACTCTGCAAATCATGATTTTACCCATCACTTCAGGATCCAATAGAGTGATTTCCCTACTCATGCTTAAGACCTAACTAAAGATGTCATTTAGGGAGGTCCAAACACGCCTTGATTGTCTCTTTATTGTCTAGTTCCATCGATTTAACTATAGGCGGCTCCGCACTTGAGCTCAAAAGGGTCATGTCTGCCAATTAGAAGGTATAAGAAAAATTGATCCATTGCTAATTCAAGCGACCTGACGAGTATATGTCAATTTTGGCTAATATTATTGGCGTGTTAGTTTTGAATGGTTGTTGTTGAAATGCATTGGTAGTAGAATGTCGATCGACAGAAGTTGGTTAACATTCGTAGGTTGGTGGATGGAAGGTAGTTTTGTGCTGTGAGAGGCAACTGGTGGCTTTAGAAACAACTTGACCTTAATGGAGACATTTAAAATATTGTTATTTACTGACAGGTCACATCTTCCTTGCCTATTAATCGCTTCATCTTTTCGCTTGCCTTGACCCACAAGTAGCAATATTTGTTAAAGTTGTTACTAATAATTGGATTAATTCTACGAGCCACATAAAGAAAATGATATGAGGATCTCCTCCATCAATTTGCTATCAATTCAACTCTCTTGTAAAAACTCTCAACAATTAAATGATATTTCCTGAGTCGTTAAAAGTCTAATTTGTAATTCGTCTTCATCAGAATATGAATATTATTGTGATCTAATTATAATAATTTTTTGTTCTAATTGTATAGGTATTATGTATTTGAAAATAAAAAGCTTCTTATTTAATTGAAATCTCTTAAAAAATTAATAAATGTTTGTACATGTGGGCCTTCTATGACCGTTAGGTGTCCATTTTACAAAATGATTTCCCTATAATCTTCTATACATGCTTAGTTAACTTATAATTTTTTTCCATAATTTTTGGATACACGAATTTGAAGACATAAAAAGAATCATGTGAATTTACATTAAAAATTACATAATTATAATAATTACTAATATGCCCTTTAATTGTTTTATTATAAAAAAATCTATTTCCATTTATAAAGTTCACATAATTCCATTTTCCCATTGGTTTCCATGCAATAAAGAATGAAAAATCGATAGTAAGATGAAAAGAGAGGAGAGAGAAATTACATTTTGGAGGTCATAGAATCATTTTTTGTCACTTGATCCAGTTGAAAATTTTGTTCATCTCAATGTAGGTTATGTTTTATCTATCTTACTTTTCAATAATTAAGTGGTTTTGAGATTTTTTTTTTAATCAAATTTATAATTTGATTTTACAAAAATCCATTTACTGTATTTTGGTAAATTTTATATGTATAACTTTTGATATATTATTGGTACAACTACTTTCACCATAGGAAATTCATCGATTACCGGCGGCCTGGACCGGCGCCGGTCCAGGCCGCCGGTACTAACAGCGGTTTACCTGGCGGTTTGGCCGCCGGTTAATACCGGCGGTTAACCAATGCTATCCGGTGGTCGTCCGGCGATACGCCGACGGTTACACCGCCGACAATTCCTTCAGTTGTGGCCGCTGGTACCTTTCTCGGCAGTCAACCGGCGGTCTAACGACGGTTTTTTTTCCGGCAGTTTGACAGCCAAGAAGTCGTCGGTAAAAACACCGGCGCTCAAACCACCGGAATATAACAGGCGATGTAGACCGCCGAAAAACCGTCGGTGAAAAAAATCGCCGATAATGGTTTCCGACGCCGTTTTTTTCGCCGTTTTATAAACCGCTGATAAGCCACCGGTTTTTTACAAAACCGCAGGAAAACGTGTTCTAACCGCTGGCAAAAACCGTCGGTAATCGATGAATTTCATGTAGTGTTTGATCGTTTTGAGTATTTATTTAAAATTTTTTGTTGGGTGATTTTGAAAAGTTTTTATTTTTATCAATTCAAATATTCTTTTTAACATCTAAAAATAGTGATTTAATTCAATTAAAGCTTTAAATCGTTGTTATACACAATCTCTGAACATGTGATAGAACTCTGAAAACTTAGTTTTGGTGAAATATAAAACACTGGGTATGAAATTATTTCATATACATAGAACATTTTTATTAAATTATACGATTATATTGTGGTTGCTTTAGTAGTGTATAATGCACTTTATATTTAATATTTATGATTGATATATTTGAATAACGAAGAGAAAGAATTATGTTGGTAATGAGGAGAAATTTTATTATTTATTATGTATTGAAAATTCTGGAGATTGAGGGCAATATTTATTAAGAAGAGATTCTATTGGTGGCGAAAATAGATTATGTTATTTGTTATATATGAAAAAATTAAGGCCTGAGTGCCATTCAGATAATTACTATGAAATATTTAATTATATTTCAATCAGCTTCAGTATAATTTTAGTAGTTACTTAAATGCATTTAATATTAGTACATATTTCAGTTTTTATTTGTTGTACAATGCTTCAATTTATTATTTCAATATTTTAACTTTGTGATTGGATTTATTGATTCATGTTTTAGGCTATGATAGCTTACTGAGCTATGTTAGTGCATTCTTCCTTTTGCTTCTATTTTCAGGTCAGGAAAAGGAGTATAGAGTGAGTTGAGTAGTTTTGATATGAGCCCTCTAATATATGTTGTTGGTATGCCTTTTTGGCTAGTTTATTTTTTTGTTAGCTTGGCTTTTATATTTTTGTTATACTTTTGATTGTCAAGCATTGCTATATATATATATATATATATATATATATATATATATATATATATATATATATATATATATATATATATATATATATATATATATATCAGATTTTATATGTATTTTTAATGATATATATAAAAAAAACATTTTTGAGATTTAATCTTCTACTTTATATTGTATTTAATAGTTGCTCTGTGGTGTATAAATTAGAATTTTAGTTTTTCAAAGCACTTCTCCAACTGAATCTTAGGGTTATTTTCTAGTTCTTGCCATGATAGGGTATGGAATTACCTATGTGGTATCGAGTTATATCTGATCGGATAGTGATAAGCTTTTTGGTATCAGAACGTTGGTTGATAAAGCGAATCATAACAGAGCTATAGGATTTAATATGCACAAGAGTGAGGTAATTCTTGGTAGTTTTGGATGCTCATTTTATTTTATTTTTATATGCATGTATCGCATATAACTGTGTTCAATTTTTTTTAGATGGATCAACCATATCCAAATATGACTAACAATTAGAGCTCTAATCGGGTAGCTCAGGTTCATGGTACAACTCCTACAATTAGTTTTAAGATAATTTCTTAGATTATAGGTCTAGTAGCAGAACTAATAGTTAATGCTTATATATGGGTTATGGTTTCTAATTTGCTGACATGGAAATGTATTTGTAGAATTTTCTAAGGTATTGGCAGTTGAGGATTGGCGGATGAGAATAGAGAATACTTTGGATGGGAAATATTATCCTCTTTTGAGGAGTGTTGCATTAGATGTATTTATATTAGATGTTGAGGCAAAACAATGGTGCTTGGAAAGAGGGGATAGCCAGTAGTAGTTTCTTATGGATCAAATAGAGTTAGATTGTGAGCTCTGGAGGTTTAGTTAGTGGGTTATCATTATGCTAGTCGTGGCCAAAGGCACATTGGTCAATGCTATAGAGCATCACGTCGATGTTTTTGTTGTGGTGAATATAGATACAGGATTGTTGAGTGTCTACAGGAGGATGTGATAGACACTTTGATCGGAGAACTGAAGGCTCTAGGGAGCCGACAATGGGTGGGCCAAGGACAGTACCACCCCAATCACATATTGAGTTTTCTAGTAGTAAGAGTGCTAGTCCGTTTGCAGGAGGTCAGTACTCTAGAGGTTCGAGGGGTGCTGGGAGTTTTATTTATTTAGCTATAATACAATAATGAGTTTATAGCCTGACATAGCAAGATGTTGTGATCGATACGACTTATATGTTCACGACTTCTTTTCATATTTTATTCAATTCTCGAGCTAGTTATTCATTTATGTCAAAATAGTATTTTGATTCTCCCAGTTTGCCTTCCACATTATTACCTATTTCCTTGTGTGTGGTTTTGTCTATGAGAGATAATATGATAGTTAGTAGGATTCTTTTTTTAAATAATTTAGAGAACTAATTTGATTTTTTTTTGCATATTTTTATGTTTGATTTCAGTTTTGGTATGGACAAGATGAGTCAATCTAAGGCTCAGATCAATTGTTTGTAGAAGAAAAGCGACTCTATATCAGAGTGGAGAGAGCTTTGTGTTTCATGAAATCACGGGTATTCTGTTATAACTTAACTTAGTATGATTCTTATCATATTGAGCTATGACAGACAAATCTTAAGATCTAATTTTAAAAATGCTTCAAATTTCATCTTCCAAGTTAAACTTTAAAAAAAAAAAACGATCTTCTATATAGCAACTAAAAATATCTTGTGCACTAAAAATAAACTAGTCCATAAAATTTCTTTTTTACTTCATCAAAATGGTATATATAAGGTCTACACTATAATACATACCTACATAATAAAGAACATAAAAAAAAGCTAGCCATGATTGTACAAAAATCAAAACAGAGAAAAACTTATATACTCAAATCTTATTCCTAAAACTGCTAATTAAAAACTTCATTCCCTTTTCTAGATCCTAAAAACATAATGCAAAACCATAGTGAGTTACAACAGCTTAGTGGGCCACAAACACTGATCTAAATTTCTTTTTTTTAAAATGTTTTTTAGAATATTTAAAAGCAGTTAAATGCAATATAATAAATCACAGTGTTGAGTAAAGTAATAAAAATATGGCAGTTATCTAAAGACTCAAATAATAATATTGAGCAATCAAATTATGAATCTCCTCAATTAAAAAGAAGTTAAACTCTTAAATAGCAATTGTGTGTTGCTTTTTAACTGTCCATGAGATAAGAGTGGTGCCGAGGAATGAGCAGTATCTGGAGGTGGATTTCCTTGTGTCTGGGTCGACTGCCCAATCTGCATCAGAAAAGGATTGCAACATAAGATTAGATTTGGTAATAGGAATTCCGTAGTCCAGAGTACCTTTGATATATCGTAGTAGGCTGTTGACCTCATTTTTGTATGAGGTCATTTGGACTACTCTTGATCCTAAATCAATTTAATTTTCAAATTAATTTAAATTCTAGGATGCTCCTATAATCCTGACCTTAGGATCTATGCTAGGATTCTTCTAGAGCTTAGACCTTAGGAGCTACTCTAGATCCTAAACTTCTTATAGACTCTAAGTTCTAGGAATTTCTTAGGCTCTAGGATCCTTCTAGATTCCTAACTTTAAGATCTATTTAGACCTGAGGATCTACCTAGATCTTAGGTCAATCAAGCCAAATCCAAGGTCCAAAGGTTTTGTCTCAAAGGCCTTTTCCATTGAAATTTCAAACACTTTAAAACCCAGTTAAATGACCTCCGATTCAGAGTCTGTTAGTTGCATATTGATGGGACATGTCTCTGGAGGAAACCCTCCAAATTTGAGCCCATTCTGAGGTCTCTAACCCCATAAACTTAATTAAAATCCATAGGCTGTAAAACCTTTAAATATTTACAGTCTATGCCACTAGACTTGTCACTTTGGAGATTCTGACTTTAGAGCTTTCACCAAATCCTCTAGTCACTTCCAGACCTTTAATCTTGATATGTTGAATATTAAACTGTATTTTTCTGGACCAACTTTGACCCCCAGTTGACCAGGAGTCAAAATGACCAAAATACCCCTATGGGGCTCAAATATTGATTTCCAACCAAATGAACCCCGAATTGAATGCAACCACCTCCAGCAAGTTTCAAATGTCATTTCAAACCTGTTGGACCCATTCCCAACCCCTGGGTCAACCTGGTTGACCAAGTCAATAGGTTTGACCAAAGGGGCCCTTTAAGGGTCCAAACAGGTGTTTTGAACCAAATGACCTCCCCTAGAACCATATCTAATAGACTCTAAATATCATTTGAAATTTTTTGAACCCATTTCCAGACCCTGGACCTAGCTGGTTGACCAAGTCAACCAATTTTAGCTTAAGGGCCCATTAAGCCCTCTTAACCCAAATGACCTACATAAACTTTGGAATGGCCCCCACCAACACCCATAACTTTCTCCTAGTCCACATCAGTCACCCTATTGACTGGTTGACTAGTCAACCTAGTCAACAAGTTCACTTGAAATAGGCTTAAATGCCCATTTGGCTTGACTCAAGCTAGCTCAAACCTTACCAATCCACTCATTTCTATTCTAGCAGCTCTAAGCTCTTCTAGAGACTTTTTAGGCTGATTAATTTATTAACCTTTGGATCAATGTCCAATGGTTTGGATGACTTCCACATGGGCAAATGAGGACAAGACCACCTTTCTATGTAGGTGTCCTTGCATTTGTCCTTGGCTCCTGCTCTCACCAATTTCTAGGCTAGATGGCATGCATCAAGGAGGCTTCCAAGTCAATCATAGCCATCCATTTAGCCAAGATATTTTATAAAAAAAAGGGGGATTAAAAAGAGGAGATTCATTCTAATCCAAAGATTTAACAAAACGTATCCATCTCCAAACCTCTCCCAGCTTTAAGACTCCTCTTAGAGCTGCTCCAGACTAATTCCTAGCTTTCCCAAACTGTTTTCCATCAAATCCAAGTCTCCAAAACTTTCATTGGTGAAGAGAGAGAGGATCAGGAAATTTCTGAATAACTCCAAATCCAGAAAGATCCAGCTCTTGGAGTCTTCACCAAAGTTGAAGAGGACATCTTCATCTTTTCAACAAGTCCAAGAAGTCAAAAATCCATCGGCTAGATTGTAAGTTATTTGAGTTTTAAGTTTAAATTTAAATTTGAAACTGTAGCAAATCTACAGTGCATGGAGCTCTAAAAATCCATGGATTGGAAGATTATGCTAACATCAATCTATGTTTCAAATTTCACAAAGTTTGGTTCAGTATTTCAGGAGATCTAAGCATTTAAAGATTTCCAATTTCGGTAGATCTGGACCGTCCGATCGATCATCAGACGGCCCAGATCAGAGCTTGAATCGTGCGTCAGCCCTGGGTTCGAACTCGGGTCTCCTGGCCAGACCGCGCGGTTGACGTGGCGCCATCTGGGCGCTCGGATCGGATCCCGTTTGATCCGATCGGACGGCGGCCGTTCGTGCCGACGTGGTTAAGTGACCACGCGGGATCACGCCATGTGTCAAGGCCGCGGCGCAGCGCCGCCGTCCTTCCAATCATTGCCAATGATTGGTTTGGCGGCGCCGGCTGCCTGATTTGACTAAAAATGATTTTAAAAATCATTTAAATGCCCAAAAACTTCTAAAATTCATGGTAAATCCAATTTGTCACCAAAATTAGTGTTTTAGGGCTTGTTGGAAAGCTCTTGATCTCTAGTATTTATTAAAATTAAATCAAACTTTTTTTTATCACTGTATTGAGAAATAATTGGGTTTTCTTTAAATCTAATTTTTCCAAATTTCTCTCAATCCAGTGCTCAAATGGAGCTCAACTTTTAGTGAAATACTTTTGGACATCTTAGGCATTATCTGTAATTTTTCTAGGTCCAGATGTCCAGTGGATTGCTGTGGGGTGAATTTACAAAGTATTGGGTCCATTTTTGGACCCAAAACTTTGGAAATTCATAACTCTCCAAACTAGTAGAATTAGGCTTCATAATTTCTGTGGTGTGTTTGTGTATGGTTAAGGGTTAGATGAACAGAGATTTAGACCTAATTGAATATTAGTGCCACCTAGGAAAAATAATTAAGGATAAGGTCTAGCTAACTTAGAAAAAACCTAGGAAATTCTACACACATCCAATAGGGGTGAAACTTGAACACAGTAAACATAGTGACATTTTACAAATTAGGTTCAAATTTCATCCAATTTTGAGTTCATTAGGTCAGATAATTAAGCAAATCAAAATCAGCCTTATTAAGGACTTTAAAATTTCCAAAAATTACAATAAATCACATTTAAATCCAAAAAAATACAAACAAGACCTCTAAATGACCAGCCTTAAGTCCTTAATCAATGAAAATTAAAACCCTCTTGATCAGACATCAAATCAAACCTTAATTTAATTTTAATTGAAAACTAATATTTAATTAAAATAAATAATTAATAATAATTAAAAATTTCAAAAAAATTCCCAAACACTTGATAATCTCTTCTTGGGTCATTCCTGACCTTTGGAGTTGATTTCAAGGAGTTTGGAATTCATTTGGAGCAAAATCAAGAAAACCCTTCTAATTAAATAATTTTAAAAATTCCATAAATACATCAAACTTTGAAAAATCATAATTAACTCTAGAAAACTCCAAATTGACCAAACTCACTTGCATTCAACTTAAAATCAAGTCTAGTATTTATAAAAAATTTCAAACCTTCCAAAATCAGTCAAAGTAAAAAAGTCAACAAATTGGTCAAACCTAGGTCAAATCATCAAACCTTCATAACTAATTGTAGAAAAATCCGATTTCAGCGTACTTACCTTCTAATTGATCATATTAAAGTCTAGTATTTTAATAAAATATTAACTTTCTAGAAAACACTCATAATTGAAAAGTCAATTTTTGACCCCTTGATTAAATGATTAGAATAATCCAGAAAATTCCCAAAACTCAAAAATCACTCTAAAACTCAAAAAATGTTTATTCAACCTTAAAATCAGCAATCAACCAACAGTTAAAATCAATCTTAAGTCATTAATACTTGAACTCAAATTTAAATCTTTCCCTAAGCCTTTAAACCAACCAGAACTTCAAACAACTTTAACAATTTGCCTTTTTTAGGACATATCAAAACCACACGGCCTATCTCACACACTTTAGATGGTTTGCTAGGACAACCAACTCTAGTTTTAGGATAGGCCGGTGTTTACTTTTCTGTTGTGTGCCGGGTTTTCGAGTTTTCACTACATGCTGGTTGTTAGCTTAGAACTGATTGAATGTCTGTTTATTTATTTATTGCACTATGTGTTGTGAGTAATTGAGCATTTTAAATTTCAAATATTAACTGCTTGGGATTGATTGTATCTGCTTGAGATTAAATATTAACTGCTTGGGATTATTTATATAACTGCTGATTATTAGGATAACCCTGCAGGATCGAGTCTAGACTTTTCAATTTTGATTAATGTAATTTGATATAATTTGTGTTGTATTTAAAGTGATTTGAGTTTGTATGTTTAGATCCAACTTGAATTCCAAAGAAGAGAATAAATCCCTAAAGGGGAGAGTTTTCGTCCATTTGGAAGATCAAATTTGGATGCTCTTCGCCTATCCAAAGAGAAAAGATAACACCCCGTTCAAGGGGGAGTTTCTTTTCATTTGGATATCCAGAACCGATGAATCAAGATGTTCATGAGAAGACGAAGAAATGGACGACGAGAAGAATCCCAAATCTCAAAGTCACTTGAGTCCTAGGTTTAAAACCCGGGTTGTTGTCAGTGGTGCCCGGCCACTTTACTTTCAGCAGACCCTGGTTTGTAATAAGCAAGACAACTTTGCCTATGGACTTTCAATTTGAATATTAATTTAATTAATTTGATTGATGTTTGATGTGATTGCGTATAAAATTATCTGCTTTTCATAGTTTTTTTGGCGTTTGTGTGCCGCTTTTGTTTTTGCCTGGACTCGTGAGACTCGTGAGGGTGTGAAAATCTTTTGTACTCATAACTTTAAAGTTTAAGATTTTAGTGAGTCTGAACAACATAGAAAGATAATGAATTTAGGGAATTAGCCGGGGATCGACCCCGGGGTCGCATGCATATTTCTGCACTTCTTCCCTCCTTGCTTTAGACCCTTCCCAGCCTGCAGGTAGAGTCCGGATAGTTTGACCTATGAGGACGAGGTGCCGGACCTGGGGAAGTCCAGTCTTCTAAAAAATTATTTTCTAAGCCTGTTTTTTAACTTTCAAGCATATTTGATTTGGAGTTGTTAACTAGCATGCATTGCATTAGAAACAAATTTAAAAGAGTTAAAATTTTAATTGCATTAGTCCTTAGCATTTTGCACCCAGCATAAGTCAAAGGGGCTAATTAGAAAAATCTCTAGATGTCGGCCCCAACTCTCCAAAACTTTAAATAAAACGTTCCTACCACTCTTTCATAAAAGACTGAATTCATTTATTTCAAATCGTTTAGGTGGTTTAGCTGGCTCCCCAATCCAGGCCGGGGTAAATCCAGATTTGCATTGCAATAGCTAGGTTCGGGTCACATTTCAAGTGCCCAATTTAGACTTAGGTTCTGAGGCAAGCTCGGGCTATAAGACCTCAACCTCTGGGAATTGAGTCCTAATTTTCTAATAAAATTGAACATTTAACTTAAAAATATTAGTCAATCAAATTCAAGCCCAACACTTAGGATAGACTGAGGTGTTTCTGAAGTGATTCAGAATCCCAAAACACCTCCTACCTTTCTTCCTTTAACTCCTGAAATAAGTGTTCAACCTTAATCCAATCCCGATTGAAAATTCCTATCATTTTTCTCCTTTGATATCGATCTTTGAAAATCTAAATAAAATTTCTACTGCTATTTTAATCGAGGTTTTTTTTGTAGGAAACTTCCATTTCCTACGATGTAATTAACTACGAGGGCTTGCGCTCGTAGGAGGTTTAGAATCCCAGAATTGATTTTCAAAATTAAGTTTTCAAAACCCTTAATTAATTATCTTTGGGAAAATCCAAATTTCAACGATCGTTACCTCCATTTTCGAACGATCAATAGCGATTGATAACTTCTTTCCTCGGAGATATATATCAATTTCTATTGTAATTTTGATTATGAAATTAACGGTCTCTTATTCAAATTATCGTAGTTAAACAATTGATTGAACATAATTTTGATCTTTCGAGATCATATGTTGTCTTTCTTGATTTCAAAGACGATAATTTGGATAATTTTAAAGCTTCGAAATTTGAACCAATTAGTGAATGATATTCTCTCCGTTTGAGGTGATATATCGTTCCTAATGTTGTGTTCGATTTTAAAATCAAAATTAAAAATTTAATCTTCCCAAATAAAATTAATACTTTTTCAAACAAATATTTTTTTTAATCAAAACATAGGCTTTTGAGCAGATATATGTGTTGAGGTGATGGTTGATGCATATGTTGGGACAATCGGTTACGCTATAGGCTATATCCAGACGTGTTATAGTAAGGTATTGCAATGAGTCTGTCAAGCGCTTGTATATCGAAGGATCAGAGATGATCGAATATGTAGGAACGACGGAAGGAGGTTTGGTGCACGTTGGATTTGCAAGGCGCTTGGAGTTGGTTAATTGAGTTGATTTCAGAATGGATGAAGCATATTTCTGTTGAAAAAGAAAGTAATATTGATTATTATAATGAATTTAAATACCAAGAAAATCATGAGCCTTGCCATGATTTTTTATGTTGAATTTTGAGCTAAGTTGTTCCATGACCGTGGATATAAACTCTTGATTGTTGCCTGTAATAAGTATATAATCTACGTATATAAGAAGATATATTTGGGTTTGGTTTTGATGAAAAATAAGCAGAGATGGGTGGGCATTGCTATGAACAAAACCAATAGAAACAAGATATGAAGTGAACGTGTTATACCATTGTCTCGGGGCTTGTTTCAAACCGTATAGAGCCTTATGAAGATGATAGACGTAGTCGGGATGAGAAGTATCTTCGAATCCTTTGGGTTGAATCATGTATATAGTTTTGGATAGGTGACTATGTAGGAAAGCGTTGGCGACATCTAATGCATTTACCTGCCAATTGTTGTGAAGGGCGATTATAAGCAGGATCCGAATGGTCGGCAGTTTAGCAACTAGACTAAATGTTTATGTGTAGTCAAGCCCGTATTCTTGAGTATTTCCCTGAGCTACAAGTCTTGCATTATATTTAGCTATTTTCATACACCAAAACACTTCCAAACATATACAAATGAGTTAAAAAAAAAAATTAAATATTTACCTTTTTAAATTCAGATCCAAACATGTAGAACAAATGCTGAACTTGGAGGCATCACAACTCTCCCCTCCTTTAAAGATGTAATCCTCGACATTTCAAAACTCAAATATTAAATCACACAAATAAATCAAGATGCAACTGTAGCATTTCAGATTCTTTTTCTCAATTAGCTTCCCTTTCAGCTTTGTTCTTCCACTAGACTTTCAGCATTGAGTATATTTATTTCTCAACTTTTTGATCTCATAGGTCAGAATCCTCTATTGTTTTTTCTTGTAACTCATATTCAGACAAACCTCAATTTTTTTAGCAGATATTTTATTTCCAGATTGAAAACAAGGCCAAATCTTAGGAACATCATTAAAAAAATAAATTGATCAATCATGAGACTCAAGATAACATTCAAATAAAAAACTTAAATTATATTCTTGGTCATTCTAACTCTGAATCCAACAAATTTATATTAAAAAAGAGCTTCTAAACAAAATGAATTCATCGACACAAAAAATTGATTTGATATGAGTGCAAATGAGCCCTAGTCGTAGAAACTTTATTAGATGGAAAAATCATCTTCAAATATTATAAACAGATAAGCAAATCAATAATTTTGACATGCTAGGTATGATATTTTTCCTTAGGAGCACCACAGTGCCTTTGCATCGCTATATCGATGATTCAACTCATCATCATCCTCCATCCTTCTATTTCTTCATTGAACATTGAGCACCATTGCCTTCCTATAAGAACAAATCGTCGTACCAAAATACAAAGAAAAATCTCACTTCTCCCTAACCTTGGAGACAATCCGTCTAAGTAGAGACATTCTACTAATTTTAAAAGAAAATTGGAGCTCCACCATAAGCATTGAGAACATTTTGCTCATCTTACAACATGTTCGTCGAGAAAGGATAATCAATCACTTTTTCAAGGAAAGATTAAAATGTTGCTATAGAGACTATAAACTTTATCACCACTATATCCAATACAGTCAATAAAGATTGTCAACATATTTTGCAAAGGAAGATCAAAGCCCTCATCATAGGTATTATATGCCTTATATCTCTTCAAATATGATTTATCTAATGAGGAAAGTTGACACCATTTTCATGAGATGACCGAAGCCAAACCTTAGAAATTATATGCCTTAATTGCCTTTAACAACCAAACTCATGCCGAACATTTTTTTAAAATTTACGGGGACAAATTGGAGCTTTCTTGGGAGAGTTCTCTCTTCTTTAGCCCTGATAGGGTCATTTATAGAGTTGGATGAGGAATTAGGGAAGTAAAATATAAAAAAAGTTAAATCTCTCTTAGAATTTAGTATATTGGTAAATATTTTTCTTGTCCTTTTTGAAAAAGTAATAAAAATGAAATAGATTTAATAAAAATAATTTTTTCATTATTGTAGAAATTGTGCTGGTGTGCAAGCACCTGAACGCTTGTGCATGGCACAGATGTGCACCTACAAGTGCGGTTATGCACATTATTCATGCACACATTGCAAGTGGCATTCACGCCAATTTTTTTGACCTAATTTATGCCCAATTTTGAGCATAGACATGCCATCTCTAACATTTTTGGCGTCTAAAATAAATATTTTTTTCAGGATTTAATTTTGAAAATTTGTTATGCACAATAGAGTCTCTACATCAAATTTCAAGTATCTTGGAAGATGTTGAAATGAAATTTTTATAAATTTTTACTCCAATTGACATGCCCACTTCCAGGAAAAAATTAGAATTATGATTGAGTGTACTTTTTTTTGTTCATGACCCTAATAGGGATTCATATTAGAGTCCAAAGGATGATCACTCATTATAAATTTCTTAAAGTTTTAATTTTATGTCGTGGAATTTTATAAAAAAAAATAAATATATACTTTGATGTTTAAAAATAAGGGGAAGTTTATATGTTATTGGAAAATCCACAAGATTAAAGATAAAGCTCGAAACAATATTTGACTTGAAAACTTTTGAAATTACATTCAATATATACCAAAAATAGATTCCAATAAATTTATAGCCTAATTGAACATATTGATGTTACAAACCCATTAGCACTAAAAATAATTCGATCCGAATCAATATGAGATCCAGTCAAACATTTGATGTATGGTTAGAAACTCGAATGCATTTATTAAGGGCCAAAAGTTTTTCAAATCTTTTATGCTTATAGTCAAATCAAGCATTCGACGAGAAAATTCCAATGAGCCTAAGATTGCGTAATTATGATATCATTAAATTACTTAAATAACGGAAGAACTATATATTATCCTAGAAATCAATATGGGTCTTATGATAAAATGTTTTGAGAATTTTGATTAGATTTATCAAAATTGAACACTACATAATTTGTAATTAGACCCTATTTTCAATATGATGGAGATGTGAGATAGGACCTTGACTTAAAATTGGGGGCGCCACTTTGAATCTGTTGCTATTAGACTACTACGAATCATTGGTGCTCAACAATTGCCTCGGACTGCAGCTGTATATCCACCATTGTCAAATTACCGTTATTTGACTAATGCATATGTTATTATTTGGCCATAACCTCATAATCTTTGTTAATTATATATTTATCTACTTAATATTCTTACAATGTTATGATATTAAGTTATTTTTCTTTATCATCATAAATATTTTAATACGCACTAATATTTTTATTGTATAAATTTTTAGATGTTAAAAAAAAAAGATGAATAAATTATAATTTGCATGTCATTTTGGATGCAATTATGGGATTTACTTATGGGATTCACATGGAAATGTTCATTAACCAAAGGGAGGGCAATATCGTAATATAATGCCGGACCAGGGGCCCTCTGCGTTCCCCGCCCTTCGTAGCTTATTTCCTTGGAGGGCTTTTTGTTCGCGCTGCGAGTGCGGGGAAGAGGGCGACGGCGAATTCAACAGCGATTAGGGTTGTCTATTGGTCTCGCGGGCTTTGAGCTTGCCTGCATATAACCCACTTCCGTCTCTGTGAATTCTGGTGTAGAACTACTGCGAACAGCGAATTCTTCCCTTTTCCTTTGTTCTCGCCGGCGGGCGTTGGTTCTGGTGGCAGGTCATGGGCGCGCAGGCGAAGGCAGCTAGCTCTGCGAATTCCATGCAGGTGGGTGATTCTGGGATTTTGTTTTTCTTACTTTTTTTGGTGCTAAATCATATTTCTTTTTGTGATGCCCTAGATTCGGAACTTCCGTTTCTCTGACTTTTCGATAGGGTGCGTTGTGCTGGCGTATGTATAGTTTATTTTGTTTCATGCACTGTTCTTGTACTTAGTTGATGCGTGCTTATGGATAGTATGACATCCAATTTAATTGAACATTGTTAATTTGGAATATCCTTAATGAAGAACGGTTTTGCTTGTAGTCAAGCTTATTCAGAGATAGTAGCTAATGACTCTCTGTAGAGTTTATTCCTCTAAATGTACATCATAGTTGTAAAGCTTAAAAAGTACAATTGAAATTTGGAAGGCTGATATGATAGTATTGGATGATAGTTGTTGTTATGATTCGTTTCATGGATTTTTTGCTCTCAAATATGTTAGCTTATATTTTGGCTGCTCTGCATTTGAAATTCTGGGTTATGTTTTGGATGGAGTGTGTATTTTATGGAAAATTACAGTGAGTCTAGAGTCTTTGAACTTTTCTGCTCTACGTTATCCCATGAAGACAACTATGATTTCAGCAAGGATTAAATTTGGGACAAGAATAATCAATATTTTGCCGTGTTAACAAAGTAAGGGCTCACCAAATATTTTGCATCTTGAATTGTAATAACAACGTTTAGTGCTACAACAACAACAACATCAAGCCTTTATCCCACTATGTGGGGTCGGCTACATGAATCCTTTTCTCCATTGTGTCCTATTAAAAGTCAAATTCTCATTTAAATCTAATAAAGAAAGGTCATTCCTAATATTTTCTAACCAAGTCTTTTTAGGTCTGCCTCTACCTTTCTTAACATAAGTCAAATCTAATACCTCTACTCTCCTAACCGGGTCATTGGAAGGCCGCCGTTTTATGTGACCAAACCATCTAAGGAGACTCTCTCTAATCTTATCTTCTACTCGAGCTACTCCAACATTTTCATGTATATGCTCATTTTGTATCCTATCTCTAAGGGTAAAGCCACTCATCCACCTGAGCATCCTTATCTCTGCCACACTTAACTTCGTATTATGCTTCTCTTTTAATGGCCAACATTCAACACCATAAAGCATTGCAGGCTTCACTACCATCTTATAGAATTTTTCCTTAAGTTTGAGGGGTACTTTTCTATCACACAACAAGCCCGATGCATTCCTCCACTTCAACCATCCAACTTGAAATTAAAGAGTTTCTTGACAACAAACATGCATACTTGGCTTGGATTTTGTTTGCAGCAGCAGTCCACATTTAGTATTAAAAGAAGTCACGAAAAGCATTAGGACCGAAGTCTCCCAATGAATTTCAAGTTAATGGGAGTAAATTTCCTACCTACCAAAAAAAATGAAGGACTAATTATTTTATCATGATAGGCTAAGGATTTCAGAATAAAGATAATGGAAAATCCAAAGTTTGTTTAAGTTCTAAACGATGGAAGGGAAGCCTCTTTAAATTGTATCAACTGCTTTTTAGAACTTTAATTTTGAATGTGTCATATAAATTTGTTGGAAATTATCATACGCCTCCACTAAAAAGATTGACAACCATTTTGATCGACATATTGTCTGAATAAGATAGCCGTCTTATATAATTAGATAAGGAACTTAGAATTGATAGAATACAAAATGTAGGAGCTGTGCAATAGTATTGGATAATTTATTGGTATGCCAAGGTCATCTTTACTTGTCAATAGCAAATGGCGTTATATGATGCAAGTGTCTCTGATGGACCTGCTCGGTCCATAGCCCCACCGGCCCCTGTGGGGCCGGTACTCATTTACTGCAGGCGGAGAACCCGCCTGCCTGGGCGGACAAACCAAGGGGGGGGGAGTAAAGGGGTGGGCCCCTTGGGCTCACCAAATTGAAAAGGTGGCATGAGTTGTTTGCCCTAGGGGTATTGAGGGGATTTGGAGGGGTTTTATGTGAGAGTTAAAAGTGTGTTAGGGGGGCTTTTTGGAGGGATCTTGTTTTGTGGCTATTTTAGGTTTCTTCTTCTCTAGGACTTGGGAGAAAGCTTCCCTTCTCGAATTGGGAGCATTGTATCCGTGGAAACTTGTAAGTCTTTTGATATTTGAGTAAATGAAGTGTTTGTGAGTGTTTTCATCCAAGAAATTTCGCATTTTTCCCATTGTTTTTGGGCTGTTTTGCTTGGAATCCGAAAATTACAACTCAAGATCCATCAAAGTGGTATCAGAGCGCTAGATCCACAAGGAAGGGATGGGTACACGAAGGATTGAATCTATTGAAGAGAAAGTTGGAGAGTGGGAAGTGGAGTTCACCGCCCTTAAGGAGAAATTTGCTTCCGTTGATGAAAAGCTTGATGGAGTAGAGGAGTTGAAGACTCAAATGTTAGGGTTACAAGAGATGATCAAACAAATGATGGCGGGCCAACACAACATGGGGGGTTCGGTTAACCCTAACCCTAACCCTAATCCTATTGCGCCGCCTGTTGATGGTGAAGGAGGTAGTAGGGTTCGTGAGGGACCTAATGCAAAAGGGAAGGAGGCCATTGACATTGTCGACCATGGAGGGGATGCTTGGTCCGCCGGCCCAAGGGGGGGCAGGTATGGCCCAAACTGGGGAGGGGAGGACTACTCCACCGCCGGATTTATGGGAGACGCTAGGGCAAGCTATACTCAGAATCATCCAGATCAATTTGTCCAAGGAAGGGAGGGAGGAAGCATGCCTTACAATCAGTGGGGAGGAGGATCGTATCGAGGCAGAGGGGAGGCCGACCCTAGGGAGCCTCATTGGGGGTCGGCTGGTTATGCAAGGGGGGATCCGGTGGCACCTCAAGCTTGGGAAAGAAGGGAGAGTCGTGGGGTGGACCCACGGCCATGGGAGAGGCAACCTGAGGGGAGATATGGGCAAGGAGGTATGGGCAACGGCAGGGTAAACGGGAGAGGAGAATGGGGAATGAGGAAGTTGAAGCTTCCAATCTTTGAAGGAGAGGATGCTTATGGGTGGATCTTCAAGGCAGAAAGATACTTTCACAGCGATGGGGATGACAGATGAGGAGAAACTCTTGGCGGTACCTTTATGTTTGGAGGCAAGAGCCCTTGCTTGGTATCAGTGGACGGAAGAAAGACAGAGATTCAGATGTTGGGCAGAGTTTAGGGAGATGTGCCTAGACCGCTTCAGACCACCAAAGGAGGGAACTCATCATGAGCAGTTCTTTGCACTGACACAGACTGGTACAGTATCTGCTTATAGGGACAGGTTCGAGTTGCTGTCCAGTAGGCTTCGTGGGATGACGGATGAGGTGCTTGAGGGAAATTTCATGAAGGGGTTGAAGCCCCACATTCGATCAGCAGTTAGAGCGGCCAAGCCAAGGAGTTTGAGGGAGACTTTGGAGATGGCTGAGCTGATAGAGGATAGATTGTCTTCTGATCAATACCGCAGACCTACTTTCTTCGGAGGGGGACAGAAGGTGGCAAATCCTACGGGAGGAGCCAAGGGTGCTTACTTGGGGGCAGGAGGAGAAGGACAGAAGGAGAGGGATCGGAGTGCACCGGCCAAGGGGGAGTTTAGGCGGCTCACTGAAGCAGAGCTGAAGGATAAAAAGAGCCAAGGGGCTCTGTTACAGGTGTGATGAGAAATTTGGGCCAGGGCATAGGTGCAAGGACAAATTACTCCAAGTCCTATTGGTAGAAGACCCCCCGAGGAGGAGGAAGTTGAGGAAGAGTTAGGAGGGGAAGAAGAAGGTGTAGATCATCTACATCTTGACATGATTGAGGTTTCCCTCAATTCAGTGGCAGGGTTGACAGCACACTCCACCATGAAGATGGAAGGGAGGATCGGGAGCTTTACAGTCACAGTGCTGATAGACAGTGGGGCCACCCACAACTTTATAGCTTGCAGATTAGTGGAAGAGTTGGGCATTCCCATGATCCAGGGGGAGAGGAGTGGGAGTCTCTTTGGGGACCGGTCAGAGGGAGCAGTGTGCGGGAAGATGCAGTGGAGTTACTCTCTCTATACAGGGGGAAGATATTACCCAAGATTTTTTGGTGCTCGAGCTGGGTAATACGGATGTTTATTTTGGGTATTCAGTGGTTACAAACTCTGGGGGAGATGAAGGTCAACTGGAAGACCTTGATGTTGGAGTATGGTGAAGGGGGAGCATCGAGTTACTTTGCATGGGGACCCCAAACTATGCCGGTCTAAGGTGGCTCTGAAGACTATTCTCAAGTCCCTTAGGAGTGAGGGGGAAGGGTTTCTGATAGAGTTATGGCGATTGGAGGGTAGTGAGCCAGTGGAGGAGCAGAATATTCCAGAAGAGGTGGGAGAGCTGTTGGAAGATTTCACCCCAGTTTTTCAGATGCCAGCAGGGCTACCCCCACAGAGAAGCAAGGAGCACGCCATTGTACTGAAAGGAGGAGCAGATCCAGTTAGTGTGCGGCCCTATCGATATCCTCATGCTCAAAAGGAGGAGATTGAGAAGCTAGTCAGGGAAATGATGGAAGCGGGGGTTATCCAGCCGAGCGTGAGCCCTTTTTCGAGCCCCGTACTTTTGGTAAAGAAGAAGGACGGTAGTTGGCGATTTTGTGTTGATTATCGGGCTCTCAACAAGGAGACTGTTCTAGACAAGTTTCCAATTCCTGTTATTGATGAGCTTCTTGATGAGTTGGGGGGTGCTACAATGTTCTCCAAACTTGATTTGAAGTCCGGATATCATCAGATCCGGATGAGGAGGGAGGACATCCCCAAGACTGCTTTCAGGACTCATGAAGGACACTATGAGTTCTTGGTGATGCCTTTTGGGCTCACGAATGCTCCTTCTACATTCCAGGCCCTGATGAACCAAGTGTTTCAACCCATGTTGAGGAGGTTTGTTCTAGTGTTTTTTTGATGACATTCTGATCTATAGCAGGTCCCTACAGGAGCACTTGGAGCACTTGAGGAAGGTTTTGAACACTTTACAACATCATCAGTTGTATGTCAATCAAAAAAAGTGTTCTTTTGCTCAAAGAAGTGTGGAATATTTGGGGCACATTATCTCAGCAGAAGGGGTGGCAGCTGACCCTTCCAAGGTGGAGGCCATGACGAGCTGGCCAACTCCTAAGAACCTTCGGGCTCTCCGGGGCTTCTTAGGACTCACAGGATACTACAGGAAGTTCATAAAGGGGTATGGATCTATTGCAGCTCCACTCACTGAACAGTTGAAGAAAGACAGCTTCAATTGGGGACCGGAGGCAGATAGCGCTATGGAGGCTTTGAAAAGAGCTATGGTTAGTGCCCCGGTGTTAGCATTACCGGATTTCAAGCAGCAGCTGGTGGTGGAAACTGATGCATCTGGTTTGGGGTTAGGAGCGGTCCTCATGCAGCAAGGGCGACCCATTGCTTTCTACAGTCAGGTATTATCAGGGAGGGCAAGGCTCAAATCTGTCTATGAAAGAGAACTGATGGCCATTGTTAAGGCCATCCAGAAGTGGCGACCGTACTTGTTGGGTAGAAGATTCCTTGTGAGGACTGATCAAAGGAGTCTAAAATACTTGTTGGAGCAACGCATGGTGACAGAAGAGCATCAAAGATGGCTCTCCAAATTGTTGGGCTATGATTTCGAGATTCAGTACAAGCCAGGATTGGAGAATAAAGCTGCTGACGCCTTATCCAGGAAGGTGGAGTGCTCACAACTTATTGCTACATCTGTGCCTCAGTTAGTGGATTGGGGGAAATTGAGGACTGAAAATATGACTAGTGAAGAATTGGGGAGCTTCAGAGAGGCCATAAGGAAGGGGGAAGAAATACCAGCAGGATATACAGTGGAGGATCAGCTGTTGCTACATAAAGGGAGGATGGTTTTGCCTAGGACCTCTTCCCATATTCCACTGATACTCCAGGAGTTTCATGCCAGTGCTATTGGAGGACATTCAGGAGGGCAGAAGACTTATCAGAGATTGGCTAGAGAGATATACTGGAAGGGGATGAGGAAAGATGTGGAGGAAATGGTGGCCCAGTGTGATACTTGTCAGAGGAACAAGTACCAAGCATGTGCACCTGGAGGACTGTTGCAGCCACTTGAGTTACCTGATCAGGTTTGGTCGGAAGTGACTATGGACTTCATCGAAGGCTTACCCAAGTCGGACGGCTACACTGTCATTCTAGTGGTAGTTGACCGGCTTAGTAAGTATGCTCATTTCATACCGTTGAGACATCCTTTTTAATGCCACTACCGTCGCAGCAGTTTTCATCCGTGAGATTGTGAGGCTTCATGGCTTTCCTGAGTCGATAGTCTCCGACAGAGATAAAGTGTTCCTGAGTCACTTTTGGAAGGAGATGTTCAAGTTACAGGGGACACATTTGAAGCGCAGTTCAGCCTACCACCCACAGACAGATGGGCAATCTGAGGTAGTCAATAGAAGTGTCGAGACTTACCTTAGATGTTTTGCAGGGGAGAAGCCCAAGCATTGGGTAAGGTGGCTACCTTGGGCAGAATATTGGTATAACACTTCATTTCACAAGGCGGCGCAGATCACACCTTTCAAGGTGCTTTATGGGAGGGATCCTCCAACCCTGATACAGTACAGGCCTCATTCTACATCAGTGTCCTTAGTGGAGCAACAATTGTCTAAAAGGGATGAGATCTTGGGGGAGCTGAAGAACCACTTGTTACGAGCCCAGAACATCATGAAGCAGGCAGCAGATCATCATAGGAAGGATGTTCACTTTGAGATTGGGGAATTTGTTTACTTGAAATTAAGGCCCTACAGGCAGAATACTTTAGCAAGGAGGCTAAGTGTTAAGTTGGCCCCAAGGTATTATGGCCCCTATGAGGTAGAGCAGAAGATTGGGAATGTAGCATATCGCCTGAAGTTACCACCCACTACTACGATTCATCCAGTCTTTCATGTGTCCCAGTTGAAGAAGTTCAAGGGAGATTCTGTACCAGTCGATACTTTGCCGCCAACATTATCTGAAGATGGTACAAGCCTACTAGAGCCGTCTGCCTTGAAAGGGGTCAGACACACTGAGGACGGAGGGAAGGAAGTTTTGATTGAGTGGAAAGATCTACCGACACATGACGCAACTTGGGAAACCTATGAGATCATACAAACTCAGTTTCCTGCTTTCAACCTTGAGGACAAGGTTAATCTTTGGGCGGGAAGTGATGATGATGGACCTGCTCGGTCCATAGCCCCACCGGCCCCTGTGGGGCCGGTACTCATTTACTGCAGGCGGAGAACCCGCCTGCCTGGGCGGACAAACCAAGGGGGGGGGAGTAAAGGGGTGGGCCCCTTGGGCTCACCAAATTGAAAAGGTGGCATGAGTTGTTTGCCCTAGGGGTATTGAGGGGATTTGGAGGGGTTTTATGTGAGAGTTAAAAGTGTGTTAGGGGGGCTTTTTGGAGGGATCTTGTTTTGTGGCTATTTTAGGTTTCTTCTTCTCTAGGACTTGGGAGAAAGCTTCCCTTCTCGAATTGGGAGCATTGTATCCGTGGAAACTTGTAAGTCTTTTGATATTTGAGTAAATGAAGTGTTTGTGAGTGTTTTCATCCAAGAAATTTCGCATTTTCCCATTGTTTTTGGGCTGTTTTGCTTGGAATCCGAAAATTACAACTCAAGATCCATCAGTCTCTTGGAGCCAAAGTGCATGGCATGATTTGCACTATTTTAAAACTAGAGAAAACCATAGAAAAATCATGAGCAACGTATTAATTATTCAATAACATAAGAGAAGAAATATGATAAAAGTAAAAGCACACATACTACCACTACAGGAAAATCACCCATTTTCGGCGGCCTTTTCCGGCGGTAATTGAACCTTTTCCGGCGGTTTTGTAGTTTTCCGGCGGTTAAATTACTGCCGGTAAAAACGGCGTAGGAAAATGAATTCTGGCGGTTTTTTCCGGCGGCAATTTTATCTGGCGGCTTACCGGCGGTCTTGAACCGCCGGTCAAATAAAAAAAAATAAATAAATCCCGCTCCGGCAGCTAACCCCGCTCCCGCGGCTCAACCCCCCAGCACTCCGGCAGCCACCCCCGCTCCCGCGCTCCGGCCAGCTCCCCCCGCGCCGCTCCCGCGGCGTGCAGCCATCTCCCCGCGTGCGCTCCGGGCTCCAGCGTGCAAGGCGAGGTTCGAACAGCGGTTCCTTATGTGGAATTTCAAACGACGGACCGCTTTGCTGAAGAAGAAAATACATTTAAATTGTAAATATTTATTATTTAAACTATATCCCCACAGAAATAAAAAAAAACTTTAATTATAAAAAAATTAAAACTAATTAATTTAAAATAAAAAATAATATTTAATAAAAAATAAAAAATAACTAACTAATTAATTTTAAGATGAAAATTAAGTTAATAGTTATTTTAACTTTTAATAATTTTTTGTTAAATCATTTAAATGTTTAAAATTTTATTCATTTTTTTATTAAATTTTTAAAAGCCGCCGGAAACGTTAAAAAGCCGCCGGAAAAGCCGTCGGAAATGTGACCGCCAGAAAACCGTCGGAAAGCCGCCGGAAAATTCCGCCGGAAATAAGTGATTTTCCTGTAGTGTACTATATATAAATAGAACATAAGATTGTTTTAACAAATATTATAATTAGCGAATAATGATCATATGGAAATAGCAAGTATCATGCCAAATAAAATGATTAATTTTACAAATCGAATTATCATGGTTATAGAATACATATTATTAGAATAAGATGTTAAACCTTGCAACTCAATCTTTGGACTTTATAAATAATTTTTTTGCAAGTTCTATATTAATAAAAAAATAAATTATTTATCTAGAGAGTTATTATCATCAACATCATATAAACAAAAATAGCATCATCTCCATCCTTATCATGCTCCAAATCATAATCATGATCATCACTCACCGTTTCATGATCATTTGAAAATGTACAAGGCTTAAGATGAAGATTCATTTTCCTTATCCCTGGATCAAAATTGAATATTGTATTTCTTTCATAGACAACACTAAGTGTCGCAATGTTAATACATGTGAACTTTTGTTCATCTAAACCAATTCATTATGGTCATCTAACTCATCATCCATTTTTTTATTAACCGCTTATTAATCACTCATTAGCATTAACTATTTCATTCAAAAACTTTTGTCAATAATGTCATCGTGGTTGTATATCCAAATCAACGCCCTATTATACATTTATCTTTAGGGATTGTTTGATTTGAAGGATCTTTGTTGTAAAGTATTTCAAATGTAGACGTTTTTAGAAATATAGGTGTTTGTTTTGATGAAAATAAATTTAGTGTAAAATCTTGAGGAATTTGAAACTCACATTTATGTACATTTTTAGTGTATTCCAAAATTAGCTGATTTTAGCTGATTTTCGAATACACATCATGCATCTTCCTCACTTGTCATTGTAAACCACCACTTTCCTCGCTATGTTATTTTACACCCAATTAAATTTTGATATTTGGATTAAATCCTCAAATGGGGGTGCCTATTAATTTGTATCCTTTCAAGTTGAACCTTGTGTTTAGATTCTTTACATACTTGGTTTGTGATATGAATATTCTGTTTTTTGCTTTACTTCTAAACCCAAAAATAATTAAGTTATCCCATCAAACTCATTTTTATCTCCTTACTCTATTTGTAAACTCATGACATAAATATTGTTTTGTAGCTCCAAATAATGTTTTTTCTATATAAAATTGAGTCATAATTATCTCAAATTTTGACTCTCCTAATCAATATTGTATTATCTACTCTATGCTTAGTGATATCAAAATAGAAATAATGCAAGTTTCTAGCAAAATTGGGCAAGACTAGATAATCTCAAACTCTCAAGAAACTAATTGAACTAAAGATATTAAGTAACTTTGACAAGACATGCATGCTACAAAGACTTTACCCTCCAGTTGATTTCTCGTAGTTGTAAATTAAAGCTTGTTTTTTGCTATGTTCAGTCAATTAAAACTCAAGAAACGTATTGCCTGGGGCTGCTACCTTCTGGGTCTCTCTTGCAGCAACCCAACTTCCTGTTTGCGGGCATTTCAACCTCTTGGTTTCAAGCTATTATGATCTGTTTCCCAAAAGGGCTGGTTTTTAGGAACTTGATTTGGTGGAAATATCTTGCAATCCTTCTAAATAAATTATAAGGAGCACTAGGTAGTCCAATTTTTCAAAATGGGAAAACCCAATTAAATAGTGATTGAGCAACAAAAAACCTGTGGACTGAAAGACTTCTCGATTGAAGAAGATGGTAGCTTTGTGTCTTGGCTGAAAGTACTTTTGCCTGGTTGGATGTTCCAGCATCCGAGAGACTTTAGTCAGCTGTGTATTGGATCTGTCCTTTAGCTGGAAAGGGAGATCAACGTTTTCAGAACTTTGCTTAGAGTATATCCTCATTGGAATGGTCCAGCCATCCACACTCATGGAGACTTCTCAAGAAAAAAGGTGAACCCATTGGCTTGAAGATGCTCCTTCTAGATGTGTGCGGCGACCTGAGAACCACTACAAGATTGCATTGTGGTTGGAAAGACTTCTATCTAGTCGCTGTTGGCTTATTCCCTTCACTGATATCCTGAAGAGTCTGTCCATGGGATAGTTCTTCTCTTGGCAAAGCTAGAACAACAAGAAGAACAAGAGTTAGGCTGTTGGGTTGTTTCCTTGGAGAAAACTGGAACCTGGACAACCACCCGTGAGACACTTCTTGCCCGATCTGGAGTTCTCAACAGCAAGATTTAGCTACAGCCACCTTGGACAGCCACCGCAGGCTACTTCTAGAGTTTCGACATCGGTTGTGGCGGAGTCCCGAACTCCACTATTGCATCCTTCCCTCCAAACCTAAAGTACGGGAAATCGACCCCAATAACAGGGAAGTCCTTCCCAAACCATGTATAGCCTGAAATGTAAACTCTCCTTTCTAACATAAGGTGTGGGCATTTATAGACAAGACGTTTGTATTAACACCTAGGGTCTCTAATTATTAAACTATTGATGCGTGCAAACTAAAAAGAGAAGCCAATTTGGAGAACACAGGGATAAAATAAAATCAAACTCGATTCACTTTAACTTGCAAACAATCAAACAAACATTCGGATAAATAAAAAGTCAAATCAAACAAAACAAATTAATAACATAAAATGCTATCCTCAGAACAACTGTCTAGCGGGTTCCTCACATGCAACGAGAGTAGGAAGATATATAAAAATAGTGCTTAGGCTTGCAAACCGAGGGTCCACCACTGCAAAAGGGTCCAATGTCCCACCAAACTCCTCCGGCAAATGTCTCCCAAAATCAGCCAACAAACAACTTCCAAATGCTCAAGAAGAAGGATATAGGTGGAGTGGAACTTGCGTAGAGAAGAAGAGATTAGAAGCCAAGACGAAATAGAGAGGAGAAAAGGGGGTGGAATAAGCTCTCAAGTATTTCCAAGAGAAGAAACCCTCAAGTTTTTAGTAGTGACTTTGCTCAAATATTCAACAACCTTCCTCATTCCAAAACATCTCTAATTTATAAACAAAAGAAAGAAGCCAAACATCCATTCCACCTCCAACCAAAACCAATCAGGTTTGGGGAAATGAAAGGCAAATGGTCAACCATAAAGCATCCTAAAAAACCTCCCAGGAATTGGTTAACATTCACGGGACAACACCCAGGAACATAACCGGCAAACAGAGAAGACCCAACGGGCAGCAGGAAACAGAACCGACAAACAGAGAAGACCCAACGAGCAGCAGGAAACAAAACCGGCAAACAGGAAATCCCAACGGGAAGACAGGTAACAGAGAGCAAACGACACAGCAAGGGAAATGAACTACATTTCGGAAACAGCACCAGAGGAGAAGAAATCGAAGGGGTAAAGAGAAGGGAAAGAGACACAAGTCCACTCCACAATAATGAGCTATATAGAAGAATACCTTTATGAATTTATGAGCTAGGAAGTGCAATTACTCTTCCAAACAATGAGCTAAAATTCAGCTCAAGCATTAATGAGCTAGCACCAAGTAGAACCCAACTTTTTAAGCTCAAAATCAAGCAGCCAAAGCCCAACCCGAGAGCAGCCAAGGTCCCAAACCGAGAATAGCAAGCAGCCCAAGGACAAGGACCCAAATGCAAGCAAACCCAAGACTTGCCATGCCCAAGCACATCCTACCATGATCATTGGATATTCTCCATGATTGGATAGCTTTAAAAAAAACATTAAACACAACTAATATTGTTCACATTATATCAAAATAAAATAAGACAAAATATAAATGAATCAATTCCCTCATGGTGGCAGAATCTCATCTCCTGATGAGAAAACTTCCACAATCCTTTTATAAAGATTTGGATGACGTTTCTTCAAGGCATTGACATCCATCCAAGTACAGTCTGTCGAAGGACGATTCTTCTATTTTGACAAGAACCTCATATGCTCGCCATGCCTATTTTTATTCACTTTGACATCAATAACATCTTCAACCTGTTCATCATTATTTAAAACTGAAGTGAAGAGTGGTAAAGTTTCTATTTCCACATGATCTTTAGAATTTCCTTCATACAAAAAAAGGTCAGAAACATTAAACACAAGAGAATTGCCAACAGTAATAGATAGATCCAAGAGATAAGCATTTGAGCACAATTTTTTTAGAACACGAAAAGGCCCAAATTTCTTCCTGCTTAATTTTCCAAAAGTGCCAACATGAAATCATTGGCGATGAAAGTATGCCATAACCAAATATCCCTCTTTGAAATAAACTTCTCTTCGATGTTTATCAGCATCAGATTTGTACTTAACATTAGTCATTCAGAGCTTTTCAAGGACTTGCTGTTGGACAGTTTTGATATGATCAAAAGTTTCAGAAGCTTCAACACTAATTTTATTTGGACAACAACAACAACAACAACATCAAGCCTTTATCCCACTACGTGGGGTCGGCTACATGAATCCTTTTTCTCCATTGTGTCCTATTAAAAGCCAAATTCTCGTTTAAATCTAATAAAGAAAGGTCATTCCTAATATTTTCTAACCAAGTCTTTTTAGGTCTACCCCTACCTTTCTTAACACAAGTCAAATCTAATACCTCTACTCTCTTAACTGGGTCGTCGGAAGGCCGCCTTTTTATGTGACCAAACCATCTAAGGCGACTCTCTCTAATCTTATCTTCTACTGGAGCTACTCCAACCTTTTCACGTATATGCTCATTTCGTATCCTATCTCTAAGGGTAAAGCCACTCATCCATCTAAGCATCCTCATCTCTGCCACACTTAACTTATTATTATGCTTCTCTTTTAATGGCCAACATTCGGCACCATAAAGCATTGCAGGCCTCACTACCATCTTATAGAATTTTCCCTTAAGTTTGAGGGGTACATTTCTATCACATAACAAGCCCGATGCATTCCGCCACTTCAACCATCCAACTTGAATTCTGCTGATAATATCCCCATCTATTTCACCATCACTCTGAACAATAGATCCAAGATACCTAAAACGTGTACTCTTATTAATGACTTGATCGCCCAAAGTCACAATCCCCTCACTAGGACTATTACTGCTAAAATTACACTCCATATATTCCGTTTTAGATCTACTCAAGCGAAAACCTTTAGACTCTAAGGTTGACCTCCATAATTCAAGTTTACCTTCAACTCCCTCTCTAGTCTTATCAACAAGAAGAATATCATCAGCAAAAAGCATACACCAAGGTACATCATCTTGCAAATGTCTAGTGAGAACATCCATGACTAAAGCAAATAGATATGGGCTTAAGGCTGATCCTTGATGTAACCCAACCGAAATAGGGAAATACTTGGTCAAACCACCTTGTGTTTGAACACAAGTAATAGCTCCTGCATACATATCTTTAATGATTTGAATATAAGCATTATTGACTCCTTTCTTATCAAGAACTCTCCATAGCACTTCTCTTGGAACTTTATCATATGCTTTTTCTAAATCAATAAATATCATATGTAGATCCTCCTTATTTCCTCTATATTTTTCCATCAAACCTCTGAATAAATGTATGGCTTCCATAGTCGACCTACCCGGCATAAATCCAAATTGATTTTGAGAAACATTAGTATCACGCCGCAACCTATGCTCTATAACTCGCTCCCATAATTTTAAAGTATGACACATTAACTTAATACCTCTATAATTCGTGCAATCCTGTGCATCGCCTTTATTCTTAAAAATAGGAATTAATACACTCATTCTCCACTCATCTGGCATCTTTTTAGTCTTCAAAATAGTATTAAAAAGTTTAGTAAGCCAAGAAATCCCTTCATCTCCTAAGCATTTCCACACCTCTATTGGAATATCATCAGGTCCAACAGCTTTTCCACCCTTCATTCTATTTAAAGCCTCTCTAACTTCAGTTTTTTACTAATACGCCGATAAAAACAGAAATCTTTACTTTCATTTAGGGTGCTAAGGTCACTATAGTCAATCTTATTTTCACACTCTTCATTAAAAAGTTTAGCAAAATATCTCATCCACCTTTGTTGAATATCATCTTCTAAGAAAAGTATTTTTTGATCTTCATCCTTAATACACTTCACTTGAACTAAATCCTTACTACTCATATCTCTTTGTTTGGCTAACTTATACATATATCTTTCTCCCTCCTTAGTATTTAATCTATTATATAAATCGCTAAAAGCTAATGTCTTTGCATCGCATATTGCTTTCTTAGAATCCTTACGAGCCACTTTATATAATTCCCAATTATCAGAATTTTTAAAATTAAACCAATTTTTATAACAAATCTTCTTATTTTTAATCTTTTCTTGCACAATTGGATTCCACCACCAACTATTTTTACTATTAGGAGCTTTTTCCCTTAGATACTCCAAGCACATCTTTTGCAATATTCTTAATATCACTAGCCACTTTTTTCCCACATAACATTAGCATCCTCATGCACAGACAAAATCTTAAGATCTAAAATCTTACTCACAAAAATATTTTGGTTAATATTCTTTAAATGCCCCCATCTAATCCTCGAAAAACGTTTTACTTTATTTTTTATTTTATGCCCCCTTTATCTTAAAGTCCAAAACTAATAATCGATGTTGGGTACATAAACTTTCACTCGGAATAACTTTACAATCTTTGCAATCTAAACGGTTTAATTTTCTAATAAGAAAATAGTCAATCTGGGTTGTACTACATCCATTTTTATAAGTGATGAGATGCTCATTCCTTTTCTTAAATAAGGTATTAGCAATTGAAAAATCATAAGCTAAACAAAAATCTAATATGGTCTTGCCACCTTTATTCGTCGTTCCAAATCCATGGCCATCATGAATGCTTTTAAAATCAACTACCTCTTTACCAACATGTCCATTTAATTCTCCTCCAATAAAAACTCTTTCTTCAAGAGGTATATTTTGTATTAATTCTTCTAAGTCATTCCAAAAATTTAATTTAGAACTTATATCCAAACCTACCTGAGGAGCATAAGCACTTATAATATTAACAATCTTATCCTCAACAACAATCTTTAAAGCTATAATTCTATCACCAATCCTATTAATTTTTATAACATTATCCTTTAAACTCTTATCTATAATGACACCTACACCATTTCTAGTACGACTCCTACCCGAATACCAAAGTTTAAATCCTAAACTATCGATTTCCTTGGCCTTCTCTCCAACCCACTTAGTTTCCTGAATGCATAAAATATTTAATTTCCTATGAATCATAATATCTATTAACTCCATTAATTTACCTGTAAGGGAACCTATATTCCAAGTTCCTATCCTAATTTTAGTATCATGGACTAGCTTCTTTGCCCACATCCGTCCTTGATGCGGGAACCCTTGCCTATTTAACACTGCACCCGGGCGCCGGTGCAGCGGCCCTTGCACACTTGTCACTGTATTCAGGCCATACAGCGCGTCGCTTCCAGGGGACGCCCTAGCATTAACACAATTTCTTAAAGGATTCATGTCATTTTTGTTCGACAAGTTTTACGCTGGCTGTCGACTACCTAACGCAACCCTCCACTTTTCTCATCCAGGACTTGGGACCTGGCAACGACAGTGTTAACAAAATGTGAGATATAGGTTGACCATAAATGTGAGATACGGCACTAATTTTATTTGGAAAAGGCAAAAAATTTATATCTAAAATGTGAGATATAGGTTGACCATAAATGATTTCAAATGGAGTTTTACAAGTGGAGCGATTAACAGAATTATTGTATGCAAATTCTGCTTGGGGCAAAATCAAATCCCATTGGGATGGTTTTTCTCCAGCAATGCATCTCAATAAATTTCCTAAACTTCAAGCGACAACTTGTGTTTGCCCATCCGTTTGTGGATGATATGCATTGCTAAATTGAAGAGTAGTTCCTAATTTTGCCCAAAGTGTTCTAAAAAAATGACTAAAAAATCTAGTATCTCTATTAAAAGTAAAAGTGCGAGGAATACCTTGAAGACGAACAATTTCTTTAAAGAACAAGTCAGCAATATATGAGACATCAGAAGTTTTCTTGCAAGAAATAAAATGTGCCATATTGCTAAAGCGATCCACAACCATAAAAATAGAATAAAATTTTCTAGCAGTGACAGGCAACCCAAAAACGAAATCCATAGAGATATCCTCTCAAGGTTTATTTGGAATAGACAGAGGAGTATACAGACTAATATTTTGAGAAGTTCACTTAAAAGCCTGATAGATTTTACATAGTTTTACCAGCTTAGCAATTTGTTTTCTCATATGAGGCCAAAAAATATTTTTTCTTAACCAAAGCAACAATTTTTCCCTGCCCAAAATGTCCACTCAATCCCCCATTATGAATTTAATGCACAAGTTCTCTTAAATAATTTTTCGTTATGCAAAGTCTAGATCCCTTAAACAAAAATCCTTGATAAATAACATACTGAGCAGAAGGATCAGTTCCAGAAGTAAGACATGAATCCCAAATACTCTTAAAATCAGGATCACTCGCATAAGTATCTTTTAAAAAATCAAAAGAAGTGATAGTTGGATAAACAATTACCAACAAATGAGATCTCCGACTTAAAGCATTAGCTACCTTGTTTAACATACTAATTTTATGTTTGATATGAAAATTATACTCATGCAAAAAGGAAACCCACTTAGCATGCCTCTTATTCAAAATTTTTTGAGAGCCCAAAAAACGTAGTGCTTCGTGATCATTATTTAAAACAAATTTCCGTTGAATCAAATAACTTCTCCATAATTTCTAAGCTTGAACAATAACATAAAATTTCAAGTCATAAGCATAATATTTGGATCGAGCATTATTCAGTTTTTCACTAAAATAAGCAATAGATTTTCCCTCTTGACTGAGCACAACACTAATACCAATATGAAAAGCATCACAATCAACTTCAAAAATATTTTCAAAAATTGGCAAGCTAAGAACGGGAGCTTGACTCATTTTTGCTTTAATGACTTCAAAAGTTTGTTCAGTCTGAGGTGTCCACCTAAATATCCCCTTTTTTAAACAACCAGTAATAGGAGCAACCAAAGAACTAAAGTTCTTAATAAACCTTTGATAAAAAGAAGCCAAGCCATGAAATCCTCTCACCTCATTTATATTCTTAGGAGTGGGCCAACTTTGAATTGCCTCAATTTTTATTGGATCAATTTTTATCCCCTGAGTAGAAACAATAAAACCCAAAAATGTTAAGCTCGAAGTCATGAAGGAACATTTTTTTAGAGTGATGTAAATCTTTTGTTCCCTTAGAGTTTGCAACACTTGCATCATATGATTAAAGTGCTTAGAAGGGTGAATACTATAAATCAAAATATATTCGAAATAAACCACAATAAACTTTCCAATAAAAGGTCTCAAAACTTGATTCATAGTTCTCATAAAAGTGCTCGGAGTATTTGAAAGCCTAAAAGGCATCACAAGCCATTCATACAAACCTTTTTTAGTTTTAAAAGCAGTTTTCCATTCATCCTCAGGTCTTATTCTAATTTGGTGAGACCCGCTTCTCAAATCAATTTTGAAAAAGATCTTAGCACCGCTTAACATATCCAGCATGTCATCCAGTCTAGGAATAAGAAATCGATATTTAATGGTGATTTTATTTATTGCCCTACTATCCAAGCACATTCTGCATGTTCCATTTTTTTTGGAGTTAATAAAGCAGACACAGCACAAGGACTTAAGTTTTCTTTAATCAAACCCTTTTCTAACAAATCAGTCACTTGCTTAAAAAGTTCAACATGCTCAGTTGGACTCATCCCCGGTTAGGCAAAGTGGCTCCAGGTATTAAATCAATATGATGTTGAATATCTCTCATCGGTGGCAAATCTATAGGCAATTCCTCAGGTGATATATCGGAAAACTCATAAATTAAAGGCCAAATTTCTTTAGGAATTTGAAAAATATAACCAGTTTCCTTTCCCAAAACCAAGTAAGCTACTTTAGAGTGTTTTAAATCATTTGCATTTAAAAACAGTTCAGGAGTGTTTATTTTGGCATCCTTTTTTATTTTTAGCAGGCGAATCAAGCATATGTTTTTGATGATAGAGAGTGAATTCCTTATTGTTTTGAATCAAAGTATAAGTGTTCTTTTCTCCATTGTGAATGGTTTTGTGATCAAATTGCCAAGGTCGACCCAACAAAATATGACAGACTTCAAGAGGCACGACATCGCAAATAACTTGATCCTTAAAAGAACCCCCAATTGTTAAGTTGACAACACATTGTTTTGTGATTGGAACCTCACCCCCTTCTTAAACCAAGAGATTTTATAAGATTTTTCAAGTGGTTTGGACTTTAACTTGAGTTTATCAACCATAGGTTGTGACACAAAATTTTCAGAACTTTCGCTATTTATCATAAGAGTGCAGATTTTTCCTTCGACCATACAAGTTTTTTTGAAAATGTTTCTCCTAAGCCACCTATCCCCGCTGTCAATTTTAGTTGTTAAGACTTGTCGTATTACCAAAAACTCTTCACCTTCATCTCCCTCAACATCAACTTTCTATAATTCAATATCATTTTCAGTTTCAGATTCGTTTTTTTCTTTCTTGGAAAATCTTGTGAGCTTGTTCTATTCCTCTCTTCTTCTAGAAAAGCTTGAGAGCTTGTTCCACCCCCTTCCCTCCTCTCTATTTCGTCCTGGCTTCTAATCTCTTCTTCTCTACGCAAGTTCCACTCCACCTGTATCCTTCTTCTTGAGCATTTGAAAGCTGTTTGTTGGCTGATTTTGGGAGACATTTGCCGGAGGAGTTTGGTAGGACGTTGGATCTTTTTGCAGTGGTGGACCCTCGGTTTGCAAGCCTAAGCACTATTTTTATATATCTTCCTACTCTCATTGCATGTGAGGAATTCGCTAGACGATTGTTCTGAGGATAACATTTTATGTTATATAATTTATTTCATTTGATTTGACTTTTTGTTTATCCGGATGTTTGTTTGGTTGTTTGCAAGTTAAAATGAATCGAGTTTGGTTTTACTTTGTCCCTTTATTCTCCAAATTGGCTTTTCTTTTTAGTTTGCACACATGAATTTGGTATTAGAGCGAGATAGAATATCCTTGGTTGGCGAGTCTTTTTCTTTTGAAATATAAGATGGCTAATAATCCAGGGGATTGGCAAGATATGATGCAACAATTAGTGGGCTTGCAAAATCAGATGAATGAAATGGCTAACACTTGCTAATTTAAACGTTAAACAACATAATGTCCAAACATTTGAAAGCGAAGAAGAAGTCCCTAGGAACCAAAATAGGCGACAACGAAATTGGGATTAAAATGGATGTTCACAACTTTGAGGGGAAACCGGGCTTTGATACCAAATTGATGCATGCAAACTAGAAAGAAAAGCCAAGTTGGAGAACACAGGGACAAAATAAAACCAAACTCGATTCACTTTAACTTGCAAACAACCAAACAAATATCCGGATAAACAAAAAATCAAATCAAACGAAACAAATTAATAACATAAAATGCTATCCTCAGAACAACTGTCTAGCAGTTTCCTCACATGCTACGAGAGTATGAAGATATATAAAAATAGTGCTTAGGCTTGCAAACCGAGGGTCCACCACTGCAAAATGGTCCAACGTCCTACCAAACTCCCCCTGCAAATGTCTCCCAAAATCAACCAACAAACAACTTCCAAATGCTCAAGAAGAAGGATACATGTGGAGTGGAACTTGAGTAGAGAAGAAGATATTAGAAGCCAAGATGAAATAGAGAGGAGGAAAGGGGGTGGAATAAGCTCTCAAGTATTTCCAAGAGAAGAAACCCTCAGGTTTTTAGTAGAGACTTTGCTCAAATATTGAACAACCTTCCTCATTCCAAAACATCTCTAATTTATAAGCAAAAGAAAGAAGCCAAACAGCCATTCCACCTCCAACCAAAACCAATCAGGTTTGGGGAAATGAAAGGCCAAGGGTCAACCATAAAGCATCCTAAAAAACCTCCCAGGAATTGGTTAACATTAACGGGACAACAGCCAGTAACAGAACCGGCAAACAGAGAAGACCCAATGGCAGCAGGAAACAGAACCGACAAACAGAGAGGACCCTACGGGCAGCAGTAAACAGAACTGGCAAACAGGAAATCCCAATGGGCAGCCTGGTAACAGAGAGCAAACGGCACAGCAAGGGGAATGAACTACATTTCGAAAACAGCACCAGAGGAGAAGAAACCGAAGGGGTAAAGAGACACAAGTCCACTCCACAATAATGAGCTATATAGAAGAATGCCATTATGAATTTATGAGCTAGGAAGTGCAATTACTCTTCCAAACAATTAGCTAAACTTCAACTCAAGCATTAATGAGCTAGCACCGAGTAGAACCCAACTTTTTAACCTCAAAACCAAGCAGCCAAAGCCCAACCCGAGAGTAGCCAAGGCCCCAAACTGAGAATAGCAAGCAACCCAAGGACAAGTACCCAAATGCAAGCAGACCCAAGACTTGCCATGCCCAAGCACATCCTACCATGATCATTGGATGTTCTCCATCATTGGATAGAAAAAAAAACATTAAACACAAGCAATATTGTTCACATTACATTAAAATAAAATAAGACAAAATATAAATGCATCAATTACCCTTGTGAAGGTAGGGGAAAAAACAGGCCATATAATAATTAATTAATTATGAAAGAGCTTTCCAGATAAATGGCTATTATAACTTTATAATTTTCTCTTTCTATATATATATCTGTGTGTGTGATTGCCATATGTTTGTATTTCTTGTCAACTAATTAACTTTATGATTACTATATATTTGTTTGATTTTTTCTATTTATGTTTGGCCAATGGAGACATGATTTATTTGTCTCAGTGCATGCACATGACTGTTAAGATAAGTGACTTCCAATAGTTAATTGTCCAAGTTGAGAAAAATGGCGGGTTATTTGTTAGCTGGATTGTGGGCACATGGTTTTCTCTGCAAAGTAGCTTGTTGAAGAATGCTTAATCAAGGTTGTTCCTGCATTGTGAAATGTAGCGGATAGAAGTTCTAGAAGATGGTCTTTAAGTTGAGGAGAGGGTGGTTGGTTGGCGTTTACCATTTATAGTGTTACAAATCCTTGATTTTCCATCTGTTGAACACACAATATTACCTGTCTCCATTCTTAATTGCTTTTGAGGTATATAATTTCTTTGTTAATGTAGATTTATGCAACTTGTGGAGGGTGACTTCTACACTCTCTTTCTTTTAGAATTTTGATTTTGCCAGCGGATTGCAGTTTCCATCTTATAGTTTTTTCTGCTTGCTCGCTTATATGAACCACATTAAACCCTCAGTTATTTATGTCCATCGTTCATAGTCACTTAAGCATTTATTTGATATAATTTTGATAATGTTTGATGTTTGCAAGTTTAGTTTTAACAAGTTCCTTCAGTTTGTTTTAATTTATGAATGATTTACTGACTTCGATTTATTTCAGCGTGTTAAGGTTTATCACCTGAACGAGCAGGGAAAATGGGATGACCGAGGAACTGGGCATGTCACTGTCGATTATTTGGAGGTCTTAATTGCTTATTTTATCACTGATTTCATTAGTTTTTTTTTTATAATTTTTAGTTCACCTTTACTTATCATAATTCTCATTGCTAAATTAAGATGCAGTCAAGAACTTTTTTTTTTTTTGGTTTTGCCCCATTATCATGCGCTATTTTGCTAATAGTATTTTCCAGCCTTCATTAATTGATTTCATGTATTGTTCAGATTTGCTTAGTTTGCATTCAAATTTTCTCTTCATGGAGAATTCTTGTTTTCATTGCTCTTAAGTATTCTTGATTTCATTTCACTAACTAAACATTATTGATTCTGTTAATCTAAACATTGTTGTTTTCATTTCTTTCTCTTGCTTTCATGAAAGCATTGTTGGTGTTGTATACATGTTAATTTTGGCATTTGAATGGTTATATCATTTTATTGATATATGTTTGGGAATTAGTATATGTTTTCTATTTTAATTTCTTATTAATATTTGTGAGAGCAAATTATGTACTTTATAGCGGAAAATTAGTCATGGGAATGAGTGAATGATTTGACCTTAGCTCTGTGCGTATCTTTATGAAAGTAATTGCAAGCATGTATGCAATGAACATGTTTCTTGATGGTTGTTGTAAACTAGGCTATCATTTTATGTCTCATGCACAATTTTTTGTTTCTTCTTGTTTAACCATTTATGATTTCCTTTTTTATGTCTTGTCCTACCTACTCAAAGTGTAGAACCTTTTGTGGAGTGATTTATCAATTAAGATGACAGTAAACTAGTATAGTTGTGGTGTTTTCATTACTTCAAATCTTGATGTAACATATGGACCTCATTTTGAAGTATCCTTTTCTCATGTAGAGCTTACTTCTATATGTTCATTGGATATCACGTAGCTTCATCTAATGCACTGTATTATAAAGTTTTGTTCGATTTTTACCTCTAAACTCTATGATGGATTCTCTTATGCCTTCTGTACATTAGATTGACATTTTATTTAATTTTAAGTGGACGTAAACCATCAATTCATTCATATGCAAAATTGCTTGAGAAAAATATCTAAATTATTTATCTTTTTTAAAGAAGATACTGATATCTAAGAAATATAAATCCGATTTTGACATAAAATTTTGTGCATAAACTTGATATATTGACATCTTTAACATATTTTATGCAATCGCCGGGTCTACTTAATATAATCTTAGACAAGTCTCCACTACCAGTTAGCATTTGAGAAGCAGCATCACCTAAATTGTAGTCTCAAAGGCTTACATTTTCTTTTTTTTTTAGTAATACAAATAAGACAATCTATGTTGCACCGATACACCTATTTATGAAGGCGTGATGTATCCGATACACCGATACACAGATATGCCTCCGATACGGCACCGATACGTGTCGGATACGGCAAAGACGTATCCAATTAAAAACTATTTAATTTCAAAAGGACACACGTATCCGATACGCATTACCATTGAAAAAAAGACACGTCGTATTTACTTCCGCAGCTGCGAGTGAGGTTCTTTCATTTCCGAGATGGATTTGAGTCTTTAGATGATATGAGAATATTAGAAATTGTTAATTTTTCACTTGATGAGTCTGAATTAGAAGCTATGATATTTATTGAAGATGATATAGAAGTTCAAAGACAAACCACTGAAGAAACTAATCATATCTTTCCTTCTATTGGATAGTTGAAACTTCATGTGCTAGACAATTTATGTTTATGCTTTTGTTGTTGTACTATACATTTAATGCTTACTTTTATTTTGATATTATAAGCTACAAGGCTACAAATGATGTTGCTTTCATTTTTTTTTGTAATTTCAAATATTATGCTTTAATTGCTTTCTTAAATTTTATGTATGATTTATAAATTATAATGCCTTGTCCGTGCTGTACCTGTACCATGTATTTTTTTAGAATTGACGTGTCCCATATCTGTATCATGTCGTATCCGTGCCTCCATATCCGTATCGGTGCAACATAGAAGACAATTAATTATATATGCACTTTTTGTACTGCATAAGATGAATACCATAGTCATAATGATTCAGATGATATTGATAAATCACCATGGCATCTTTCACACTATATGAATGTACTGCTCGAGCGGCTTTGTATCATTTCCTCATCATCCAATGATAAAAGATAGACATTTAGAAAATCTGTCATCACTATGAGACAACATGTAAGGTTTTGCTTAAATTGCATGGCGTCTTTTACTCATCCTTTAAAGATAGAAGAACAACATTTTAAAACACAACTACCCATTCTTGCTTGCAACCCCACCTTGTGCATAAGACATGCATCTTCCCCCATGCAAAAATGGGAGCGTAAAAAATAACCAAGCCTTAATTCACAACCTCCCTCCACCCTCCAACACATGCATGCTCATACAGAAACACCCATGTACAACAAAATAAGCTGTTCTGTGTGTGCACATCAACCCCACCCGTTGAATCCAAACATCCTACCTAGCCATCAAATTAAATCCTACGAGTGAAGAGGAAGTATTTGCAGAAGGTAGAAAATCAAGTAAATCTTGGATTGCAAATTAGAAAAGACAAAATCATCTAATAAAATAATTCAAAGAGTTGGTTTTCCTGATAGACGAGGCGAAATCATTGAATAGATTGCCTGGGTTTGCTGGTCATGATATCATTATGCTCTCTTTTATCCCCTTTCCTTTTGATTGTCTTGCCTTTTTTTTATTCCTCTTTTTGGGTTAAATACCGTTCAGTGGGCTGTTTTAATCTTTTCATGGGATGCACTATTGGGCCAATACTTTAGGTATTGATTTTGAAGATCTTGGCTGAGAAAACATTGGACTGCATGTGATGAGGACATCAAAAGATCGACGGCTATGATGTGGAGTTTTTTATTATTTTCTTTTGTGTCTTATGTACTAGTTTATTTTGTTTTCATGTTTTCCCATTTTTACCCCTAGGGGTGGTCATTTGATATTGTAGCCCCGAGGGCATTTATGTCTTTTAGTTTTTGTTTTATTTTGGCCTATTTATAGGAGGCCTCATGCATTGTACTAGTCATTGATGAATGAAATGAAAATTGCTCCCTTTTGTTCTCTTTGTGAGTGCATAACAAGATCTCTTAGTGAGTTCTTCCTTTGAGATCTCTTGGTGAGTTCTCTAGTTTATTTTATGTTTATTCGTTCACCATCTCTCTCTCATTAGAAGCTCCACAAAATCACCTTCACCCAAACCCTAGCCGGCGGCTCCCCCACCTTGGATCTTGCCGCCCGCCACCACCACCATCCCGGCCAACCACCTCCCGCCGCCCCTCCCCTTCCGGCCAACTCCCCTCCCTCATCCCATGTTGAATTTGAAATTTAGAATTCAAATTTTGAATTCTTTCCAAATTAGGAAAGTTTGCATGATTGATTCAATTTCAATTTATTTTAATTTGGAGTTTTCAAAATACTTGTCCACATCATCCACCTAAGTTTGGAAACTCTTTCCCCTCTCTCCCCAAATTTCTCATGAAGCATTGACTACTTTCCTAAAATAACTCCTTGATTTTAGGCTATCATATTAATTGAATTTCAATTTGAATTTGAAATTCAAATTAATCTTAATTGATAGACCTCCTATTTGGAAACTTTCCTTTTCTTACAAAATCTGAGATTTAATTCAGATTTTAATAAATCTTTGATTAGTGTTGTGGTCCCCACTCACTAATGACAATTAATCTCTTCCCTCTCTATATGTGGCTGGCCTTTCATGAGACTTTTCTCTCTCCTATTGTATTAATTGCTCCCCATTTAATTCTCCCGAAATTCCCTCTCATCCACTTTAATTCTCACAATTAGAATTTGAATTCAAATTCAAATTCATCCCTCCAATTTCACTTAATCTGAATTTAATTATATTGGCCACCTAAGCAAGTACTGGATCCCAAATATTTTCTCCCACAGCTGCCCACGGATTCCCCACTAAAATCCATTAGTTCTTGTGCAACCCGGAGAGGAAAGTCACCGATTTCCCCTCCTTCCACTTGCTGTCCAGAAATCTGGAATGGTTCGAAGTGCTGCCCTGAGATTTAGGACCTAGAAAGCTGCTGTCCAGGGCCTTCCGATTGCTGTCCAAGCCAAGTCAGGTTCACTTGCTGTCTACCACTCAGGAGCTGCCAAACTGCTGTCCAAAGTTGCTGTCCACATAGTTCAGCAGGCTCCCCTGCACCACGCCTTCAACAGGAAGGCCCCCAACTGCTGCCAAGAACTCCTTAGTCATTCTAAATTGCTGTCCTAACTTTGGAGACTAATGATGCTGCTGATCTGAGGCTTCCAACTACTACCTAGTGCTTGATAATGGTGAACTCTTTCCCTTAGTCTCTTATCTTCATAGTTATCCTACTATGTGATTTAATTGATTCATAAGAAGCTTGTTAATTATTCTCCGCTAAAGCCTAGAAGTTGGAAGAGTTGAGTGAGGGATCATCTTGTAGTGACTAGTCTTATTGTTAGTGGAGGGATTCATGATTGAAACCTACCTCGCATGCAATGTTAAGAGTAATTGATTACTTTTGTGGTTTTAACTTTTATGTATGTGACTTAGCCTAAACTTATGACACCACGCTCGTGTTTTATCTCGTCGTTTTATCGCTTAAAAGCTTTTAAATAATATTGTTCTCTAGATCAAGCGTGCAAGTTCCTAATTCACCATCCATTCACATATGTTTCACATCAGCATGCTATAAGAGTTCTTTTTGTCGTAGGTAGTATAAGCTTAAATATATTATTTTGTTAACAAGTTATGTTGCACTCTATGTTGCATGGATGAATTGCGGGAAATGTGAATGGGTGTACCAAGTGTTGCTCCATGCTTCAATGCCCTTTATTTAAGGTCTGATGAAATTTTTAGAAAGGATTGAACCCTAATTTTTTGAGGCAAATGCCACCAGATAAATTAATTTGGCTTTCCCAATTTGGTATTTTGTTATCTTATGGTTTATTTTTTCATGCTATATATGATATGATTTTCAGAGCATTGAGGGTCAACTTGGTTTGTTATCTACTCCTTACCACGGTTTCATTAGAGCTATACAATGTGGTATTTTGCTATCTATTTTGTTAATTAGTTATGTCGCACTTTATGTTGTATGAATGAATTGTGGGAAATTTGAGTGGGTATAACAAGTTGTTGTCAATGTTGAAGTGGTTCAAAGAAGCGTATAAATAATAATGCATGGTCATGTTTAGTAAATCTACTGTTTCTTTCCAGTTGTGAAGTTTATGTCATGAAAGTAGAGACGCCACAATGCCCTTTATCTAAAGTCTGATGAAGTTTTGGGAAAGAATAAACCCTAAGTTTTGGGAGAGGAATGCAACACTGACTAAATTCTTTTGGCTTTCCCAATGTGCTGTTTTGCTATCTTGTAGCTTATTTTTCCATGCTATAATTTGATGATACGATTTTCAGAGGTCTGAGGATCAACTTGGTTTGATTGTTATTGATGAAGAAGATAATGATACCTTACTTGTGCACTGTATTTCATCAGATGAAATCTATAGAAGGCAAGAAGGTGCACTCGCATATCAGCTGTGGTGGTGTTAAGCATTTTTCCAATCATGTTACTTTGTAGTAATTGACATTCTTTTTTATTTTTTATTTTATTTTTAGATACAATTATCTCTTGGAGAGATCCAGATATCTCTACAGAATTGGCTCTTAGCTTCCAAGAGGCTGCAGGATGCTCCTATATATGGTTAACATTAACATCTGCACTTAATATAGTTGGAGTTCTTTGTTGTGGATATTGATACACATCCTTTTTCCTTTTTCCTTGCTAGGGACAACATATGCAATGTGCAGCGCAATCTCCATTTCAATAGTCTTAGTAGTAAGTACAATTCTTGTTTTATTACTTATATTGCTCGAGGTCTTTGTTTTGGAACTCAAAATATTAATCTGGGTTGTCATTGCTTTGGGAAGGTTATCACGTGACATTCATTTCTTTTGTAATACAAATATCAAAGACGACTTATTTATTGGTATACCACCTAAATATAAACCACCTTTCCTTTTATCATACCTGAACTTGAAAACATGAATGCAATTTGAGTGATTTGAGATACTTACTGGTTTTCCTTACTGTTATATTGTTTACAAATGTATAGCTAACTGGCTTTGAGTTGAATTTAAAGCATGCTCATTCATATTCTTAGGGTTACTGCACGTCATCTATTGTTTATTTGGTGCTCATCACCTTCGATGAGAATTCAAATTTAGTGGTGAATAGAACATGAAGTCTTATGAACGCATTAAGAAGACCAAGTTGCCAAAGTGCACAATCAAGAAAACTTTCAACATTTACTAAAATTTACATAAGTTAAACAACCTTCCGTTTTTTATTGACGTTAAACAGTTATATGTGCGAGGCTGGGGATACATATATAAAAAGGCAAGATATGAAGCTCCCACTAAAATTAAAGTATCACAATTTTATCTAGTAATTATGAAACTGAAAATCATTACATGCATTTAAATTTCCAGTATACTTGACTAATACTGGAAAATCAACTAAAATGGTCAATGCGCTTTACAAATCATTAGCTTTACCATGTTGAAACTTGTTGGCCATTAGATCACATAATACTATTTCCTTTTTCATCATTAAATAAATAAGGAATGGTGAGATAAGTTCAATCAAGATAGACACACTCTTTCAAATGTAAATCTAAAGGAGCAACTCCTAAAATAGACTCCAATAAAACAAGAGGATGCTCATTTCTCAAATTAGGCTCAGAATAATTCAGATTCAGATTACTGTCTTCCGAATTCAATTTCAATATGCTCAAGGTTAGATCAGTTTCTTTCGGGATCAAATTAATATCATCCAGACAGACCTTATCCAATGGAATATCCTTGATGAGATTAGGATCAGGATGGACTAAGGTATCAATGTTTAAAGGTTCTAAATCTCCTACATTAGGGTTTAAATTATGCAGGGAGTCTAATTCAATGACTTAACTTTCATCCTCAAAGAAGTCCTCATTATCAGTGATATTATTAGTATCAACGAAATGGATGCACCCAGCCTCAGGTTTAGGGGACTTTTCCTTTGTAATGCTTCTTTTGGGTAACATTACACTTGCAGGGTCAAAGACTGGAGAAACCAAAGGTTGGGTAGCCTTAGAATTCTTACTAATTTGACAGGTGGTAAAGTCACTCACGAGGTGAGGTAAACGGGATCCACCACGTAGAGAGGATGCATGCTCAGACAAGGTGGACTGGGATGGCTAGGAGTCGGCCTAAGTGGGGAGTCATATGGGACCGATCCAACAGAAGACCCAATAGAGGGTCGACCATCAAGGCTAGGTGAAAACCTACTGGGTGGGGCAGCAACCCTGATGTTACTAAGGGATGGGTGGTTTCCATCACAGTGATGTCCATGGGTTGTCCCGACAAAAGAAGCAGGGTGGTGTTCCAGATGAAGATCACTAGGTGTTGGAGCCACTATGTGAGTGAGAGTGGTATGTCGGACATATTTAGGGGTAACCACAGAGGCAGGGAACTGAGTAACCACCGCTTGGTGAGGACTAGGAGTCACGGTATCATATTTGAGTGTAAAAGGTGAGTAGGACTGACTTTCACGTGTAGGGTGCTTGAGAATGTTGTACCCTAAAGTTTGATGAACAGGGGGTGACCTAATCTTAAAATCAGATGGTTGGCTACAACTAGGGGAAATATATTTTAATCTAAGTTCTCGTCTCATGTCTTTCCAATCGTAAGTAGGGTATTCACCACGAGACTCTTTATGATCTTTCAACCTCATCCAAAATTGACGAGCACAACCATTCAGGCGAGACTTAGCAAATGCTCACCTGGCAGGATTCAGGTATATAACGAGATTCAAAATAGTCTTTTAATTATTTAATCCATTCCTTAAAGTAGTAAGGATCTGAGGAACCATCAAAGGTGGGCATACGGTTATAAGACTCTAAGTGAGGTTATTGCGGCTTGGACTCAAGACTAGGTTGATAAGTATAGTGGGTAGTCTTCCGACTAACATGATTGACTGACTGAATGAGACACGTACCTAGAGTGGGGGAGAGTCAACATGTTTCTCCTTCATGGTTTTAGTTATAGAGCCCACTAGAATAACAAGGTCATTCAACTTCTTTTGAAGTCTTATCGGGTCTATTGGGAAGCGCTAAGTGATACCTAATGAAGATTGGGTGTAAAAGACATCACTCTATAAGGAGAAAACACAATTATTGACTCGCTATATGGTGTAGGAATGATGTGGACAGCAACCATAACAGTAATTTAAACTAGGTTAAATGATGATATGTATGCAACAATACATAAGAATAGGGGTGTCAATTTTTGACACGACCCGAACCTGACCCGAAAAAATCCGGGTTAGGGTCAACCCGAACCCGAAACGGGTCGGGTTCGGGTTCAACAAATCAACCCGTTTTAAAAATCGGGTCGGATTCGAGTTGACCCAGCAACCCAAAATTGACACAAAAACTCATATTTGACCCAAAAAATTGAGATTGACTCGTTTTGACCCGAAAATTGAAGATTGACCCCATTTTGACCTGAAAACTAGCAATTTTAGATCAAATTCGGGTCATTCGTGTCGTGTGGGGTTGACCCGGAACCGAATCGGGTCGGGTTTGGAAACCGGACCCGTTTTTAAAAATGGGTCGGGTTCGGGTTGATCCGAATAGTGCCGGGTCAGTTCTGGGTTTGACCTGAACCCGACCCGTTGATCTGAATTGACACCCCTACATAAGAATGGTTAGGTATGGTTAGGTAAGCTCGTAGGATGACTTCTAGCACATGTAACACATGCTAGCCATGCTCTGATATCAAGATGATGTAATACATAAATGCATAGATGATTCTATTAAGAAATTTGTACGCTTAATATTTAAAGAGCCACAATAATTATATTTTTATATGGATTTTAAACTACAAAATAAAACACAAAGAGTGGTAAGACAAGCTTAGGCTAAATCACATGCATATGAGTTAAGATCATAAAACAGTCAATATAATCTAACATTGCATACATGATTGATTTTTAACAATAAATCCCTAGACTAAAAATGAGATTAATACTATGAAGGATCCCTCACACAACTATATAATTTACTAGGCTTTAGCGGAGGACTAACACGATTTCAGCGAATCAATTAATTCCACAATTGAAAGTTAGGAAAATAAAAGAGTGAGGGAAAGAGTTCACCGAATCATGGGTTTGGGGGCTTTGGGGAACCAACTAGGTCTTTCCAGTCGGGACGGTCACCTCCTTTGGCTGAATTTCCTCGGGACAACAACCTGGATCCTGTTCGGGGAATAGGGGCAAAAGCTGGAGGACTTTGGAGCAACAGAACTGCTGTTTCTGCTGCTGAAATTCTTCTGTACAGCTGCTATGAGAGCCTTGGCACCAGTTTAGACTATCCAGAAATTCTGGATAGCAGGATGCTCCTGCTGGAATGCATGGACAGCTAGCAGGTTGTTCCGAAAATAAGTGGGAAACGTTATTGTGGACTCCAATGGAGACAGCCAGGTTTAGGAGAGATTAGTGAGGGCTTGATTTTTGAGGGTTTAAGGAAGGAAATTAAATAGATAGGAGAGGGGAAGGAGGGGTGACAACCGAGGGGAATTAAGAGGCGTTTAATTAGGGCTAGGTGGCAAAGTGGAGAGAGAAAGGGGATAGAGTGGGACCGGCCATATGGTGAGGGGTTTAATAGGTCTAGGTTCAATGTATGTGGGCCCGGAGGAATTTAATTAGTGATGATCATTAAATTTGAGATTGAATTCAGATTTACTAGAATTGGGAGGTTTCCTAATTTGAGTTTATTAATAGGGAAAGCTTTAAAATTCAAATATAAATTTGAATTCACATGATGTAACTTTACAAATTATTGGTGAGATAAATTAGGAAAGTAATTAAGGTAGATTTGAATTTTGAAATTCAAAATTCAAGAGTAATCGGTGGAGGGGCCGGTGGCTTGGGGCTGTGGTGATGGCTGACGGGTTAGGAAAAAGGAAATAAATGGTTAGGGATGGGCTTGGCCGGCCGGCGGCAACGATTGGGAGGGAGATGTCTTGGTGGTGTGGAGGTGGAAAAGGGAAGTTTGTGTATGAGTGACTGACAGCTTTAAGGGGTTGGGAGCTTTGGGGTGGTCGGCGGCTATGGGGTGGAGGTAAACCTAGGTAGACGACTAGGGAGAGGGGGGAAAAGAGAGAAAAAAAGATAGGGAAGAAAATATAAAAAATAATGAACCCGGACTCTTCCAAGGTTGGTGGGTGATCTGTTGCCCTTCACCAAGGGACTTTCTCCAAGTTCTCTCCAAGAACCCTCAAACTCTCACAAGAGTAAAATGTAGAAATTTTATTCATCATCATCTTTAACCAAAAATACAAGAGAACTAGCCTATAAATAGGTCTCATGAAAAGAAAAGAAACAATGACTAAAATGCCCTTCGGGCTACAAACACACATGACCCACCCCTAGGGGTAAAATTGGAAAAAAAATAGAAATAATAAATAAATTAGTACATAAAACACAAAAAAATTCCAGATCGTAGTCGTTGATCTCTGATGTTTTCATCAATAAGACTATAAAGGAATTTGCTGAAAAACTTGAATTATGGATGCCAACCTTAGAGTCTTAAGGTATTCTTTTGGTAGATCTAAAACTTAATATATAGAGTATAATTTTAATATTAATAGATGTTGTGGTGGGATTGTGATATTGGGTGATTAACTCATTAAAAGTGCACGTTTTAGATATCTCAGATTTATTGTAAAAAGCGATGGTGATATATTTGAGGATATTATTAGTAGAATTCAAGTTGGATGGTTGAAGTGAAAGAATGCATCATGTTTGTTGTGTTATAGAAAAATACATCTCAAATTTAATGGAAAATTTTATAAGATGGTGGTGAGACCTGCAAAGCTTTTTGTCGCAGAATGTTGTCCATTAAAGAAAAACATAAAATTTAGTGTTGAAGATATGAGGATGTTGAGGCGGATGGGGCTTTACACTTAGCGACAAAATGCAAAATGAGTATATATGTGAATATGTGAAAATATTGGAGTAGCTCATTTGGCAGATAAGATTAGAGAGGGCCGTCTTAGATGATTTTGGCTCATAAAAAGTTTTCCTTCCGATGATCCTGTTAGAAGGGTGGATGTATTAGAGTTGACTTATGTTAAGAAAGATAGAGATAGACCTAAAAAGATTTGATTAAAAAGTATTAAAAATGATATTTTTTATTACATTTAAATGGAAATTTACTCTTAATAGGATACAATGAAGAAAAAACATTCACATAGCTCACCCTGTTTAGTGGGATAAGAGCTTATTGTTATTGTTGTTGTCTATTGACTTCTAGCCATTTCTTTCTTTATGGACCACTTTTTCTCATTTGGTCTCTAAAACGTGCCTTAATTTTATGGTGCCCCCCACTTTGACTGACATCACCTTTTCCTTTCTTGAGATACATTTCATGAATGTCATGCTATTATCTTATGTTTTTCTTGTATGCTTTTCTTTCTGATGGGTTCCTTAATTATATAGTGCTGTATATTATAAGTTGGTGAAAAAAAATAAAACTTTTTGGGCTATTGATCCATCCCCTTTTGTTACAAATGTTTGTGATTAGGACATCAACAGGAGATTTTGACGCGTCTATCATCGGAGGAATCATAGATTGACGGCTACGATTCAAAGTCTTTATTTATGATGCATTTATGTATTTTATTTTTATTTATGTTCTGGTTTACTATTGTACCTTTGAGAGGGATTAGTTTATGTTGTAGTCCTGAGGGCATTTGAGTCTTTGTGTTTTCTTTTATTTTGAGGCCTATATATATGAGAGCCCTCACTATTGTATTGGATGATGATTGATGAATGAAATTTCAGCTCTTGTTCTTCGTTTCTTTGTGAGCTCTTGAGAGAAGAGAGAACCCTAGGAGAGAGCCAAAGTAATACTCGACAGCCGCCGGAAGAGTCCGGGCTCTCGGTTTCCTCTTTCCCTTTCTTCCTCCCCATCCTTTCTACTCACCTACCGCCGACCAAGTCTCCTTTCCCTCCTCCCACACCACCGGCCACTCTTCCTCTCCACCCAACTTGCCAGCCTAATTCCCCACAACCGTCGGCCAACCCTCCTTTCCCTCCTCCTCCACCCCTAGCCGCTGGCCTAAGCCCTCTTTCCCAAGCCCTAGCTATTGGCTCCCTTCCCCTACATTCATTACTTTCTTAAATTAGCCCACTATTGATTTGGAAAGTATCCTAATTCGAATTGAAAGAAATTTGAATTTCGAATTCTTTCCTAATTAATATTTCTTATTTTAGGAAGTTTTCAATCATCACAAATATGAAATTAATTCAGATTTAATTCCCCCAATCAATAATTAATGCAAGGATCCACATACATCGAATGTGACACCCTTTTCTCTCCCTTCTTTGGCCGCCCCCCCCCTCCCACATTCTCTCTCTTTTAATTATTGCTCCCTATTAAGCTATCAAAAATTTGTCGGCTTTCTTCAAGGTTGGCCGCCTACTTACTCCCTTATTAAGGGAGATTTGAATTTCAAAATTATTCCCTCCCTTTCCATTCAAAACTTGAAATTAAAATTCAGATTTTAATTTATTGCCTCTCCACCCACATAAATGAAAAACTGAAATTAAAGAAGCCTCTTCGCCTAGCCTTGGCCGACCTCTCCAACCTTCCCCCTCCTCTTCCTCTCTTCTCCATTATTTCATACATCCCCATGGAAGAAGCTATGCAACCCGGCCTTCTCCGCATGAATGACCGATCCTGAAAGAGACCACAGATTCGTATACGATCATCAAGGATGAGTAGACGTGTTGAGATCATCCTTCTTCGACCTCAACTTGAAGATCGACGACACCGTTGACGACTACGTCGACCGGATCATCTTCGCTTTGATGTCTTCCATCGACTAGCACCAAATCTCTGGATAATGGCGAGTTATTGGACATCCACCGGCTTCTTCCCCTCCGGCTAGCATTTTTTTGGGCAGTACTGCAGGCATCTTCTGTCTCTTAGTGGCGTCATTCGGTTTTTTGAAATTATTCTTCCTCTAAAACAACCCTCAAGAGTGAGAGTGAGGGGAACTCAAGGTGAACTTTCTATTTGTTAACATATGGATTTCTTTTATTTATGCATTTAGCTTTATTATAATTTTTTTGTTATTTTAAATCGCCCTTCTAATCTAGCTTGTAACTGTATGTCAAAGCACATCAACAACTAAGAAATCCTAGAATCTAGTCTTGTGAAACATTAATTTTAAAATTAGCAAGTTTAACAAAATTTTTATTAAATTCCTGCAATTCCTTTTATGTTTCACATCAGTTTGTCTTATACCTTTTGCAACCAAGTTTATCAATTTGATTCCTTCAATGCAGGTAGTACTGAAAATTGCCCATGCAAAGCTTACAAATTTGTAGCTGCAGTTGAAGATCTTCATATTATAAACTGCTTTTACTAAAACTTCTGATGAAACTTATGATAATTCTATGAAGATGTTTACTCTTCTTATCTTGGAGTATAATACTGAGTTGGACTACTATTTAATATGCTTATGGGGATTACTGTAGGAATTAATCAGTGTATTAAAATGTTAGCGTTAACTTGCAAACAATAAGATAGTGCCAAATTTATGATTATAGAAGCCACTGTGATCCTTGTGAAGATTTTTGTAACTTGCTTCCTGACGCTGGCATGAATTTAGAAGATGAAATCTTTAGCATTTGGTAAAAAAAGTTTGTGCCAAATCATTTTCAGTTCTTTGCCAAGCATAACTCTTTAAGACCGTTTATATGCACTTCTTTTTTATGTTTGATGACTTTTACCTTTTATCGTTTAGGAATATGTTTTAACATTTATAGTTAATTGTGACGGTATTGGAGATTTGCTGTACGGCTAATGGAGAAATGACTGTTTCTTAAATGTGCAGGTGAATCATTCCATACGGTTAACAATGACTTGAAAGATTTTCCTTCACTTCAAATGTCCACCCTCCCATTGATTTTAAAGGTTTGAATCTTATATGAATCCTTTTCATGTAGTATGCACTTCAATAATTTTGGTTGGGGTTTGCATTTTTGAACTTGAGTATGCAAATGAGTGTTTTATTTGTATAAATTAACATATTTGATTTTTATGTTCTATAGTTAACTGTTCTTTGGTATGTCTTCCACTTGTATTCTACTTTCATTTGCTTGCCACTCGTGCTCTATTACTATTTGTTGTTCCTTTTCTTGCTTATGATCGAGGAAGCTCTTTGAAAATTTCAAAATTAACCCTGGATGGATAAATATTTAAAGTTAAATTTAGGAGGGGCTTGATTGCAAATATCAAATTAAAATTTCAAAATATGGAGGCACCAATGGAGAGGAAAGAGAAATGTATGTGGAGAGAATCAATGAAACTACTTGAAAATTTCTCCTCAATTTCTTTTCTTTTCCTATAGAGCATACCACTTTTGAGGAGATAATCTTGGTGTTATTTGCTACTTTTAAGGGTTAATTTCTATTTTATTTTATTTATTTGAATTTAAATGAATTTATCAATGTTTCTTGAATTGCACTATAAAATAGAGAGGGAGTTGTTATATGAAAGTTGGAATTGAATGGAATTTTAATTGCTTATTTAAAAAATGTCCCCTTCTCCAATCACTTGTCATCTCTCTCGCTCTTTTTTTTCTTCTCCCCCTCTTCCCTCCTTTGTTACGGCTTCTAAAATCAAGGCCTAATGGTTTTCCTTCTCTCTCTCTCAACAACTAATGGCCTCTTGTAGTACAATTTTGGGTATTTACATTTTTAGGAGAACTGAAGTTTTTAATATTCATTTTTTTTTCAAATAATCAGTGATAGGAGCAATAAGAGTACTGAAGTTTTTAATAAACATTCGATAGAAAGAAGCTAAGCCATGAAACCCACTCACCTCGCTTATAATTTTAGGAGTATGCCAATTTTGAATTGCCTCAATTTTTAGAGGATCAACCTTAATTCCCTTAGCAGACACAATGTATTCCAAAAATGTTAAACTTGAAGTCATGAAAGAACATTTTTTAAGATTGATGTACAATTTTTTCTCTGTTAGTGTTTGTAGAATTTGCCTCACATGATTAAAATGCTCAGAAGGGTGAATGCTATAAATCAGAATATCATCGAAGTACACCACAACAAACTTTCTAATAAAAGATCTTAAAACATGATTTATTGTTCTCATAAAAGTGCTCGGAGCTTTAGAAAGCCCAAAAGGCATAACAAGCCATTCGTATAATCCTTAGTTTTAAAAGCAGTTTTCCATTCATCTACAGGTCTTATTCTAATTTGGTGATACCCACTTCTCAAATTAATTTTGGAAAAGATTTTGGCACAGCTTAACATGTCCAACATGTCATCCAGCCTAGGAATTGGAAATCTATTCTTGATGGTGATTTTATTTATAGCCCGACTATCCACATACATCCTTCACGTTTCATCTTTTTTAGGAGTTAGCAAAGCAGGCACACCACAAGGACTTGAGCTTTCCTTAATCAAACCTTTCTCTAACAGTTCTGTCACGTGCTTAAAAAGTTCATCATGTTCAGTTGGACTCATTCTGTAATGAGAAAGATTAGGCAAAGTGGCTTCAGGTATTAAATCAATGTGATGTTGAATGTCTCTCATCGGTGGCAAACCTATTGGCAACTCTTCAGGTGTTATATTAGTAAATTCATCAATTAAAGGTTGAATTTCTTTAGGAATTTGAAGAGTTGAATCAGCTTCTTTCCCTAATACCAAATAAGCTACCTCAGATTGTTTCAAATCATTTGTATTCAGTAGCAGTTTAGGAGTGTTTATTTTGGCGACTTTGGTATTTTTGGCAGGCGAACCAGGAACATGTTTTTGAGGATAAAGAGTGAATTCTTTATTGTTTTGAATCAAAGTGTAAGTGTTCTTTTCCCCATTATGAATGATTTTGTGATCGAATTTCCAAGGACGACCCAATAAGATATGTCATAGTTCAAGAGGTATGACATCGCAAACAACTTGATCTTTGAAAAAACTCCCAATTGTTAAGTTAACAGAGTATTGTTTTGTTATAGGAACATCACTCCCTCCTTGAACCAAGATATTTTATAAGGTTTGGCAAGTGGTTTGGATTTCAACTTGAGCTTATCAACCATGATTTGTGAAACGAAATTACCCGAACTCCCGCTAACGATTATAAGAGTGCAAATTTTTCCCTCAACGGTGCAAGTGGTTTTGAAAATGTTTCTCCTAAGCCACCTATCCGCATTTTCAATTTTTGTTGTTAAAACTTGTTGGATTACTAACAGTTGTTCACCTTCCAAATCCACATAATGAGCTAAAAGGAAGAGTACCTTTTCAAATTAATGAGCTAAATAGTGCAATTACTCCTCCAAATAATGAGCTAAACATCAACTCAAGCAATAATGAGCTAGAATCAAGTAGCTCCCAAATTTTCAGCTCACAACCAAAGCAGCCAAGGCCCAACCTGAGAGCAGTCAAGGCCCAACCCGAGAGGCAATAAGCAGCCTAAAGAACAAAAGAACTCAAGAAGCTGGTACACCCAAGGTTTGCCATGCCCAAGTATATCCTACTCTTGATTATTGAATGTTTTCCACATATGATAGCATAAAAAAAAACTAAACAAATATTTTAATATTTAAATTACAATAAAACGAAAATAACTGAAATAATGCATGCATCAAACATAAAATAGAAAATACATCAAAAATACAGACTCTGAATCGTAGCCGTCGATCCACGACTACGTCGACGATACACATGTCGAAATCTCTGATTGATGTCCTCATAAAAAAGTTACATGAAATAGTAGTTACATAGGATGCCATCATAAAAAGAACATAATATTATGTATAAAGATAACATAAAGTAGAACAAGGTCTATCCAAAAAGACAGAAGTATGTTGAAATTTAGTCACCTGCTAAGTTCATAATGTCAAAATTATCAGGGGAATTATTGTGTTTAACTTGGAATCTAGTAAATCTAGGAGAATGAAGGAAGACTTTTTTATTGGTACCTGAAACCTTTTATCCACTAAAATAGATAATATCTTCTAAAATCATGCTTGGAGCTTGGATCCACTTTAGAACAATCAAATGTAGTATTGATGAATACATTTATAATATCCTATGGAGAAAAATAGTATGAGCAATAGAGAGACCCTCAATAGGTTGACATATATATAACCCGGACATCAACTCCGCGGTAGAGGAGTCTCAACATCCAAAACTAATGCTAGTAGAGATGGAGGAGCAGGGGCGTAGTATTTTCCCACAAATCATCAGCAACATGCGAAGGCATTAACTAAAAAATTGAATTTAATGTGATATCTTGAGCATGAGAACCTGTTGGGAGACCAAGGCATGGGGAACTTCTCCCAACAACCTGGAAAGCTCCATTTTATCAAGAGTATTAAAAAAAATAAAAAATAAAAACATGCCTATGATATTGTGGTCAAAAGAGCTAACCACAATAAAAGGAACTCTAAAGGATAATTTTTTTAATCATGGATTGGACTCAAAGCAATCAATATAGTCATGTTCGAAAATTTCACTAGGCTTGCAATATGCGGCAAGCATTAAAGTTCCACCTTTTGCCAATAGCCATGCGAAGAAGTGCAAATCTATTCCTCCTGTTCCGAAGGGATAAACATGTATATCTTAATAAGAGCACAAGCCACAAATGGTTGTTGAGAGAGTCTAGCCGTAGCAACATCCACTTGTATTGGTTTGCCAAACATCAATACCCAAACTATATAGTGTTGATTGGTTGATGTAGTGGACATGGAGATGAGGGGAAAAAACCTAAATATGTAGGCTAATGGGCTTCCTAGAATTTCAAAGTATGGAGATGATAGGAAATATTTGATTTCAAGTACTTCCTAATCACTTTAGTCAAAGATCTCACAGCAAAAAACTGCTGTCCACAGCAGTAAATCAGCCAAAACAGGGGGGGAAAAAAAAAACACGAGAAAATGATAGAAACACGAAGTAAGAACTTGTATTTTACTAGAAGATGAAAAGAAAATAGCAAAGATACAAGGATCCTCTATTCGAGAGGAGGATCGCACTCTCCCAAGTCTCTAGAATACGATCTAGAGCCCAAATCAACAAGAAGAACAAGAGAAAACTTCAAAAACAATCACATAACCCTAAACCACCCCATTACTCCCTACTTAATGCATACAATTCAAAATAGACACAAAAGGACCTAATTGCCCTCACTTCCCTTCGTTTTGGCTCCAAGAAACCATTTGAAATTCAAATGGGTCCCACCTCTAGCCTCCCTGCGATTTCCGCTGCTTTCTCCGCCCGCTTCCTTCGGTAGACGCGAACCGGCCCGCTGGATTGGGCCGGCTGGACCGGTCCAGGGAGGACCGGTCTAACATTACGCCCCTCCCAAAGAACCACCTTGTCCTCAAGGTGGAAGTCAGGAAACTGTTGCTTCATCCGCTCGTATGGCTCCCACGTGGCCTCGTAGTCAGGGAGATTCTTCCATTTGATCAGGACTTCTGTGGTTTCATCTGCTTTTTGGCGAACCTCCAATAGCTCCAACGGTTCCAGTATCATTTCCATCTCTTATGTTAATGTCCATGGCAACTCCGTACTGGTAGCATGATCCCCAATGGCTCTCCTCAGCTGGGATACATGGAAAACGGGATGGATCGTCGCTGTCGGTGGTAGCTTCAGACGATAGGCCACGACTCCAATTTTCTCCAGCACTTCATAAGGACCGAAGTACCGTGGAGCAAGCTTCTCATTCCTCCGGTTGGCGATCGTTTTCTGTCGATATGGGCGGAGTTTCAAAAATACCTTCTCACCCACCTCAAACTGAATATCCTTACGATGCCCATCAGCCTGTTTCTTCATAATCTGTTGAGCCCTCAACAGATGTCTTTTCAACTCTTCTAGTGTCTTATCCCTCTCCTCCAAATACTCCTTTACTGAAGATACGGGTGTGCTGCCACTCCCAAAATGCACCAAGTGGGGCGGGTCCCTTCCGTACAACACCTTGAATGGAGTCATCTGAGCGGCTGAATGAAAAGAGTGTGTTGTACCAATACTCGGCCCATGATAGCCATTTAGCCCATAGCTTGGGTGTTTCTGATGCAAAGCATCTCAAATAAGTTTCCAAGCTCCTGTTGACTACTTCTGTTTGGCCATCCGTCTGTGGGTGGTACGCCGTACTTCTCTTTAGCACCGTCCCCTGCAGTCTGAACAATTCCTTCCAGAAATGGCTGAGGAACACTTTATCCCTGTCTGATACTATCGCCTCTGGCACTCCGTGTAGTCTGACTATCTCCCTGATGAAGACTGATGCTATTGTTACCGCAGTGTATGGATGACATAGAGGAATAAAATGAGCATATTTGCTCAATCTATCCACTATCACCAAAATCACCGTGAATCCCTCAGATCGGGGTAGCCCATCAATGAAGTCCATAGATATCTCCTCCCAGACTCGTCCTGGTAATGCCAATGGCTGTAGTAACCCCCCTGGTGACATCGCTAGGTACTTATTTCTTTGGCAAATCTCGCACCTGGACACCATCTCTTCCACATCTCTGTGCATACCTTTCCAGTACAACTCTGCCGCTAGTCTCCTATAGGTCTTTAGCACTCCTGAATGACCTCCCACTGCAGTTCCATGGAACTCCCGGAGCAATTGTGGGATGTGCACTGACGATCTGGGCAAACACAAACCTCCCCTGATATAACAATCTCTCCCCCTCCAGCGAGTACCCTGGATGGCCTCCCTCTTCCTTCACTAAGTCAGCTCTGATCTTGCTTAATTCCTCGTCTTTAGCGCTCTCCTCTTTTATGGCTTCCCAATCTAGCATCATTGGGACTGACACAGTCACTGTTTGCAGCTCACCCATGCATCTGGACAGAGCATCTGCTGCTTTATTTTCTACCCCTGGCTTGTACTGAATCTCAAAATCATACCCGAGCAGTTTGGACAGCCACCTCTGATGTTCCTCTGTCACCATGCGCTGCTCCAGCAAATATTTCAGGCTTCGTTGGTCGGTACGAACGATGAAATGCCTTCCCAGTAGGTAGGGACGCCACTTTTGGATGGCCAAAACAATTGCCATCAACTCCCTCTCATAGACAGATTTCAGACGGGCTCTGGCAGTCAACACCTGGCTGAAATATGCAATGGGCTTGTGATTCTGCATCAACACTGCTCCTAGCCCGTATCCTGATGCATCTGTCTCCATTATAAAGGGCTGTTTAAAATCTGGTAAAGCTAAGACCGGAACTGTGGTCATAGCTTTCTTCAACTGCTCAAATGCTGTCGTTGCTGCCTCCCCCCATAAGAATCCATCTTTTTTCAACTGCTCAGTGAGTGGCCAAGCTATAGTGCTGTACCCCTTCACAAATCTTCTGTAGTACCCTGTAAGCCCTAGGAACTTTAGATTTTTGGGCAATGGCCACTTAAGCATGGCTTCAATTTTGGACTGATCTGCTGCTACCCCTTCCTTGGATACCACATGACCCAGGTACTCCACACTAGCTTGTGCGAAGCAGCACTTCTTCAAGTTAGCTCTCAATTGGTGCTTCTGGAGAACCTCTAACACCTTCTTCAAATGTCCCCAGTGCTCTTCCTCTGTTCTGCTATACACTAAAATGTCATCGAAGAATACCAGAACAAATCGCCTCATATACTGTTTGAAAATCGTATTCATGAGGGCCTGGAAAGTGGCTGGAGCATTGGTGAGGCCAAAGGGCATCACCAGGAACTCATAGTGGCCCTCATGAGTTCTGAAAGCGGTCTTGGGTACATCTTCTTTCTTCATTCGAATCTGATGATATCCAGATTTCAGGTCGATCTTGCTGAAAATCACCGTTCCGCTCAATTCATCCAACAATTCGTCAATCACTGGTATGGGAAACTTATCAGGTACCGTTTCCTTGTTGAGTGCGCGGTAGTCTACACAAAACCTCCAACTGCCATCCTTCTTCTTTACCAATAGAATAGGACTAGAGAATGGGCTGGTGCTGGGCCTGATGATCCCTGCTTCCAGCATTTCTCTGATCAACTTTTCTATTTCATCCTTTTGAAACTGAGGGTAACGGTAAGGTCGCACGCTGACCGGCGACACTCCCTCCCTTAATGTGATGGCGTGCTCCTGCTCCCTGGGTGGTGGCAACCCCAGAGGGGGTTGAAAAACCTCCTCGAACTCCTGGATCAAGGGCTGCACAGAGAGGGGTATGTCTCCCCCTTCCTCCCCCCACTCGCTCCCTCTAAGCTGTGTAATTCCACCAAGTAGCCTTCCCCTTCCTCCTGGATTGTCTTGATTAGGGATTTCAGAGAAACCCCTGCTTTGGTCAGCCCTGCATCCCCTTGAATCACTGTTTTCCTTCCACCCTTCACCAACTCCATCCGCAGTGTGCCCCAATTGATTTTGGTTTCCCCCAACGTCTGTAACCACTTCATCCCTAGGATGACATCCGTACTCCCCAGTTCCAGGGGAAGGAAGTCTTCCTTCACTTGTATGCCTTGAATCTTCAGCACCACTCCTTTGCAGATTCCTCTTCCCATTTCTACCTTCCCAGTGCCCATCATCACCCCATAGCCTCCAGTATCTACTAACTTCATCCCCAACAACTCCACAATTCGGGTGGAAATGAAATTGTGGGTTGCCCCACTATCAATCAACACCACGACCCCATGGTCAGCTATCTCTCCCTTCGCCTTCATAGTGTGACTCGGAGTGAATCCCACTACAGAGTTGAGAGAGACTTCTGCCACATCTAGATGCATCTTTTCCTCCTTCTCTGAATCGCTTCCCCCACCTTCTTCGTCTTCCTCGTCTTCACAAACGAGGAGAACTTGAAGAGTTCGATCCTTGCACTTGTGCCCTGGCATGTATTTTTCATCACATCGGAAACACAGCCCTTTTGTTCTCTTCTCTTGCATTTCTTTGTCAGTGAGCCTCTTAAACTGTCCCCCATTTCCTCCTCCTGTTGCTTTCTCCTTTGGAACTTCTTTCATCCCTCCTGTGGAAGCTCCCTTGGTGGATAGGTGGGTAGTTGTCCACCTATAAGTGCCTCCTGAACTACTACTACTCCTCGCTCCTTTTTCCAGATTCTTTTGATTTTCGACCAACTGTGCAAGCTTCATGGCCTCCCCTAGGTCTCTGGGCATCAGGACCTTCACCGCTGCTCGCACCTCGGCCTTTAACCCCTTCATAAAATTGCCCTCCAGCACCGTTTCAGACAAGCGCTCCACCCTGCTGGCCAGATGCTCAAACCTCTCTCGATAGTCTGCCACAGACCTCTCCTGAACTAGGGCAAAGAACTGCTCGTAGAAGTCTCCTCCCCGATCGGTTTGGAAACGCTCTAACAAACTGTCCTTGAATTCTCCCCAGCTCCTGATAGGTCTCCTCTGATCTCTCCACTGGTACCAAGAGAGTGCCTTCCCTTCCAGACACAAACCCGCTGCCGACAACTTTTCTCTCCTCCTCTGTCAATCCGTTAACAGCAAAGTACCTCTCCACTTTGTAGATCCACCCATAGGCATCCTCCCCTTCAAAAATTGGCATTTTCAATTTTCTCACCTTCCGATCCCCGCCATTCCCCCTTAATCCTCTATAGTTTCCCCTCTCCCATGTGCCTGGACCCCCCCACGTATCCCGATCTTCCCTTGCTCTGCCCTGTCCCAATCCCTCTTCAAAATCTCCTCTCCGATCTTCAAAAATTGCTTCCCGGTGCCCCTGAAATCCCCCCGATGCTCCCAACCAGCCCCTCTGGGTTCCCCACCTCCATGGCCTTGTCTTTCCACATGCCTTCCTCCTCTCTCCTCTCTCTGGAAAGGTTCCAGATGAGGTCTTCCCCTACTCCCTTCCACGATTTCCACTTCCTCTTCCTCCCGATGGGTTTCAGAATTGGCGTTCTTCGCTGCGGGCCCTTTTGCATCAGATGCCGCCGATTGGGTTTGAAACTCCAACATCTTTTTTCATCATATCCCGTAGATCGGCCACTTGTCCTTCCATGGAGGACATTCTTTCTTCTACTGTTTCCTTGATTTGATTTATCTCTCCTTCAATCCTCTCCTCCAAAGCATCCACCTTCTTAGCCGCCATCTCCCACAGCTTGCATTTAGGAGAAGATCTCAAGATTTTGAAACAAATTTCAGCGATTTTCTCCCTTGCCGGCAAAATTTCAGCCGCTGAAATTGATCAAAACAGCCCACGATTTGTCCCAAGACTTGCTCTGATACCAATTTGATAGGAAATACTTGATTTCAAGTACTTCCTAATCACTTTAGTCAAAGATCTCACAGCAAAACTGCTGTCCACAGCAGTAAATCAGCCAAAACAGTGGGAAAAACACGAGAAAATGATAGAAACACGAAGTAAGAACTTGTATTTTACTAGAAGATGAAAAGAAAATAGCAAAGATACAAGGATCCTCTATTCGAGAGGAGGATCGCACTCTCCCAAGTCTCTAGAATACGATCTAGAGCCCAAATCAACAAGAAGAACAAGAGAAAACTTCAAAAACAATCACATAACCCTAAACCACCCCATTACTCCCTACTTAATGCATACAATTCAAAATAGACACAAAAGGACCTAATTGCCCTCACTTCCCTTCGTTTTGGCTCCAAGAAACCATTTGAAATTCAAATGGGTCCCACCTCTAGCCTCCCTGCGATTTCCGCTGCTTTCTCCTCCCGCTTCCTTCGGTAGACGCGAACCGGCCCGCTGGATTGGGCCGGCTGGACCGGTCCAGGGAGGACCGGTCTAACAGGAGACCACTTTTGTATACGAATTTGTTTTCAACTCACTTGTGAATGTTGAGAGAAAATTCTAGAATAATATGCATCTTAGGTAGTTTTATATGCATGTGACGCTGATCAAGAAGTCAATAGAGTAATTATTTGGTAGGAGAAGTGATGTGAAACATATGCATGGAAACAAGAACTGCTTGGGGATTTTAATATAAGTGTATTATAACTTTGCTAGTTATAGAATTAATGCTTACTCAAGTTAGGCTTTCAGAACTATCAAGTAGAAATTATGTAAGGCATGCGGTTACAACTAGAATACATGGTACTCTCAAATGAACAACATGAAATAAATAAGACAATGTTATGGTTAAGAAACAAGAATCCACGGTTAACAAATAGATCTCTTTACCTTGGGTCCCTCACTCACTCTCTTGTTGGTGGCACTTTTAATGGCGGAAGATTGAGAGCAACCGAGCGAGCGATGCCACTAGGAGACAAATGGCGCCCAAAGTATAGTCCGTTGGAGAGGTAGCCGGTGGCGGGTAGTCCACGGGATGATCAGTGAGCATCCAACATCCGGGAAGAATAGGCTCCTCGATGGAAGGTACTAGCGTGAACAAGATGCGATTTAAGTAATCCTCCACGGAAGAATCCACGTCAAGGTTTACGTCGAAGAAAGGGGATTCAAGGATGTTGGTTCGTCCTTGATCATCAAGTAAGAAACCATGGTTGACTTTCGGATCGGCCATGCATGATGGTGGTGGTGGTTGGGAGAATCTCTCTTAAGCTTGGTGAGGAGGTGAGGAGATAATGGGAGAAGACTTGGGAGGGTGAAGGGGTCAGCTATGGGTGGAGTTATTTGGGTTGAAACAAGTGATTTGGGGGACAAAGAGAGGAGAGGGAAAATCTGAAGTTTAATTTCAGATTTTCCTTAATGGAAGAAGCTAATTTGAAATTCAAATTAACCCAATTAAGGGATTAATGGGGCTGGCGGTTATTAGGGGATTTAGGGAGGGATTAATGTTGCTTAGGTGGCAAAGTGGAGAGAGAGAGAGAGGGGAGAGGGGTTTAGAAGTAAGAAAACTGAAATTAATTTCAGCTCAAGTGAAATTGGAGGGGGAGAATATTTGAAATCAATTTTGAATTTCAAATAAGGGGGAGGGGCATTGAATGAGCATTCAATGGGAAACCCCATTAAGGGGCCGGCGACATCAAGGAGGAGTTGGAGATTGGGGAGGAAGGGAGGGGGGTTTCCAAATGCGAAATGATGACTAGGAATGAAAATTATTAAATCCAATTTTTTTTTTTTTAATTAAAATTGGATTCAACATAAAGAACTTTCCTAATTTGGATTTCCCAATTTGAAAAGAATTTGAAATTTGAAATTTGAATTTTGAAATGATGGCTAGAGGAAGGGAGGGGAGGTGGGTGGATGGAAGGGGGTTGGTGGAAAGGTGGCTGGCCGGTGGTAGGATCAAGCCGGTGGCTTGGGCTCCAAGGGACGGCGGCAAGGAGGTGGGGTCGGGTTTTCCAAGCCAATGGGTGTGGTTGTCTTCTCTTGAGGTGAAGGTGGAAAGAGATTGGTGGAGAAGAAAAGGAAATCGAGAATCACAAACCTCACGCTTCCCACTAGAACTCACAAAGAGATCTAAGAGATTTCTCGTCAAGAACTCACAATGAGATCTAGAGGAGTTTTGGAAGTCACAAAGAGATCACCAAGATAACTTTTCATTCATCAATAATCATCCTCTTACATAAGAAAATGACCATATATATAGGCTTCAAAATGACAAAGAAAACAAAAGACTAAAATGCCCCTTGGGCTACAATAGCGACCAACTACCCATAAGGGCAAAAGCGGAAAAACTGAAAAATAAAATAAACTACTACATAAAATGACTCAAAATATAAACTCATGCTCGTGGTCGTCGATCTCCGGCGTCTCCCATGATACATGTGTCGAAATTTTTGACGATGTCCTCGTCAAGAAGATCACACATTTGTTTAAATAATTTGCCAGCTTTGACAGCCAAAGGAAAATTTGCAAATCTAAGTTCAGGAAAATTGAGCTACTAGATCATATTTTTTTCCTATGAAAAGATATGAACGGATTTACCATGTAAGATTGTAGCTGACTTGTGCTTAACAGAATTTAAGCCATGGTTAAAGAACAAAGAGAAACTGGCAGGCAAGTTCGACTGCAAGGAACCCTTTACCTTAACAATCTTAGCAAAGGACAAAGAGGGAGTAGAGTAATTGGGAGACTGAAAATATGATTTAGAGAGACCCAACATGATGGAGTATAATGACCATTAGGGATGCCAATAAATGACCCGACGTGTCGACCTGAAAAATCCATCTTTAGGTTGACCCGTTTAATAACGGGTTGGGTTCAGGTCGTTTATTCAAACCCGTTTATTAAATAGGTTGGGTTTGAGTTATCGCCAATCCGATTTTGACTTGAAAATGACCCATTTAATATTTTTTCCTTAAATTCTTTTATTTGTTACTGTAATCTTCTTTTGTTTGATCGATTAACCTAAAATCTATGGTTAACAAATTAATAAAAAATATATATATTTAATTAAAACTTGTTATAGGGTTGGGTTCAGGTTGCTAGTGGGTGAAGTTCGAGTCCACCTTTTTGATACGTTTATTAAACGAGTTCAGTTTGAGTTGGTCACATTCAAGTTGGGTCAATTTCGGCTTGGACTTGAACCCGATCTGTTGATCCGTTTTGACACCCCTAATGATTAATACTAACCACTGGATCATACAAAGACAATGGTGAAGAGGAATGAGTAAAGATGAAGCACATATGTAACCTTGACTTTGACATCGGGGAGTACTGATAAAGGGGGAAGAAGCTTTAGGAGATCTGATAAAGGGGGAAGAAGCTTTAGGAGATGAGATGAAACACAAAATCCAAAAAGGAAGGTGGATTTTGGCCCCCATCAAAGTCACCAACAACACATGAACGAGATCTACAAATAATAAAATGGGGATGTGATGAACTGGTGGGACAAAGATAACAAATTAAAGCCCAGGTGACAATCAGGATGAAGCTCACGATCAAAGTGGAAGCTATGAGAAGCAACTTGTGGGAGCCGCAACTGCAAAAGCAAATGTAGCAGCCGTAACAGAAGGGATGCGGCTCGAGAAGGAAGCCTTGAGCAACAACGAGCCACAAGTAACAACGAGTGTAGATCAGTGCAGTGGGTGCAACAAAGCAAGTGAGAGTTGTGAGTAGCGGCTTGCGAACAAAACAGGTGCAACGATTGCTCTCTATTCCCTTTGATTTTTTATTGATAGGGTCTTTGGCTTACACAACTCTACTAAAAAGCCTTGGTTCCATAATCCTTCTACTGACCAAATCTTGAACCAACTTAATGAAAGAGATGAATTGATCATAATGGATTTTTTTTTGGATGTTTTAAGCATACATCAAATGTTCAGAGCTATGTAAATGCTGTTTATCAACTTTCGAGCTAACAAATTATATATTTATGTAATAAATTTATGCAAACATACTTTTATTTCCTTACAGATTGCTGATCATACTCATGTGTCTAGATGATCGCTACACAGTATTATGAAACTAAATATGTTGTCAAATGCCTATCAATATAATAATTCAAAACAGCAAGTTATTGATGTTATTCTTTTTCCTTTGAATCCCTGCATGTTCTTCTGTTTTTTGACGATTTATGTTTCATGAAGACATGATCTGGCAGGCTTGAGAATGATGCTTGAAAATTCTTCTTAAGAAGCTTTTAAGTTTTAGTGCTTTTTCTTTTTTTGCTTTAGTTTCTGCTTCCTTTTTGGATCTTGCACGCTCATTGATTTTGAGAGCATTGTTTTTTATCTGCAGGCTGTGGTTGAGTGTGGGATTACTGATCAGTTGCGTGTTACTGAGTTGATCTCCCAAGATGTATAACTCTTTGAACCTTTCCCTTTTCTATGTTTAGGTTTTCTGTAACTTGCTGAATCTTAACTTCTGTAGCTTTTTCGAGCTTGTGAACATAAAGCTAATTTAAGTTACCACTAACAGCTTCTTTTCCTAGCTCTAACTCAACTGTTATTTCCTTTTCCACGGGAGTGCAACAAATTGTCAAATCACCCCTTCTCTCTCTATGAGATCAACGATCATGAGGTTTGTAGGTAGCTGTGTTGAGCGTGTAGTTGCTTTCATGGAAGATGCTAGTTACTTTACTTGATGGCGACTCTTTTTTTTTATATATATATATATATATATATATATATATATATATATATATATATATATATATATATATATATATATATATATATATATATATATATATATATATATACTTGAGCTTTTCAACGATTATTACATTGAACTTGAACTTTCCAACAATGCCTGTGGGCCTTTTGGCCTCTCTATGTATTTATTCCACGCTAATAGGTGGATCATACACGGTTTTCCTTTGCTTCTTAGCTGAAGTAAGGGTTAAAATTTTTTTTATTTTGTTTGATTTATATTGGCAGATTGGCTAATTTTCTGACGCTTGAGTGCTTGATCTATTGAAATGCTTCTAAAATGTATCATCACTGTGCTTTTGCCACTATTGATTTCAATTATTTTCATTGGGTACTAGTCTTTGTTCAAATCAACGTTGGCATTCCGCAGCTTCCGCAGCTCAAACGAGTAAATATTTTAGCTGCAAATGCCATTTACATTTACGTTCTGGTTGATCTGTCATGCTGCTCTTCCATACTTAAATAACCCTTTTTGCCCGTTGATTAGCCTCTGAATTTGTTTCCTTTCCTGTTTATTGTTAATTGCCTCATCTTCTGTTTGGTGGAAGATAGTTCAAGTATTTAGCCAAAATCCTCTCCATTTACTATGCCTTTATGCAACATCTTTTGAGCATGATTTGAAAATGCAGCCAAACATTTTGCAGTCATTGACATATTGATTGTATTTGCAATGGAGATGAGATGCCCCAGAATTTAATTTGAGAGAATTATTCTTTTATCTTTTAATAAACAACAACCAGAACTATTTAATATCATATATCAGTAATAAACAACAAAACAAATTCTATAATTTAAAATATCATTGTACAGATCTTTATTCATCCCCAAAAATCATATACAATACCCAAGATCTACACAATCATATCATAACCATTATGTCCCGAGTACAAAAGAATAACTAAAACAAAAAGAATATGAACCTGAAGTTTGACAAGCCTAACACTCTTGCTTTCCTGCCTTGACCTGAAATCATTTAACCACATATAATGAGCTTAAAAAGCCCAGCAGGTCACCAAAATCTATAATTGAATTCAAAGCACGGTAAATGAGCAATATGCATGTCAATAGTCAAATCATTACAATAGCATTCATATGATCATTGAATCAGTGCATAAATAATAAATCTCAAATGCAGTAGCAGTAGAATCTGTAAACAGTAAAATAATACGGAATGAAAGTCAGTAAAGCAGTAAACTAGCACGAGTGTCAAATCTATAAAGCAATTGTCGTATCTTTAATAGCACTCAATATATATATCATATAAAACATCAAATCAAAATATCAGTAAAGATTGTCAAAATCAAATAAATATAGAAAAATCATATGATTGCTATTACAAATATCATATAAAAAGCCTAGCAGGTCACCAAAATCTACAATTAAATTCAAAGCATGGTAAAGGAGCAATATGCATGTCAACAATCAAATCATAACAGTAGCATTCATATGATCATTGAATCAGTGCATAAATAATAAATCTCAAATGCAGTAGTAGTAGAATCTGTAAACAGTAAAATACTACGGAATGAAAGTCAGTAAAACGATAAACTAGTATAAGTGTCAAATCTATAAAGCAATTGTCGTATCTGTAATAGCAATCAATACAAATATCATATAAAACATAAAATCAAAATACCAATAAAGATTGTCAAAATCAAATCAATGCAGAAAAATCATATGAGAATGTATTCATACTATCTAGGTATTTTATATTACGTGTTTAGTATATCACATTCATAATATCAATACAGTGAATCAATAATATCAAATAGTATAAGTATCTATATCAGTAACAGTAAAATGACTTGAGTAATAAAATAATACAATATTAGTAAATCCGCGCAATATTAATAAATCCGTACAATAATAAGAATAATGCATCAAAACATGCATTTAAGTAGTCACACTAAACAAGTAAGAAGTTTTGGCTTTTATAGTGTTTTTAATTGTCAGTATCAGTGTTAGTAAACCATTGGCTCAGTAAATAGAGTCGTCACTATTTGCCCGTCAGCACAATAATAATCTCCTTATAACTCTCAACCAATGTATCACATGAATTAGTAGAGGATAATACCAAACTACAATATTTAATGGAAAGCCCGTTGGCCCACCATCCTGTACAAGTCAGTTAGTCTTCAACCAACGGGTCAACCAATCTTTACTTGTTTGTTTTTCACACACGCACATTATTATCACAATATTAGAACATTAATAACAACCAACTATTACTCAAGCACTTATTCACATCCATTTTCAATGCATTGCAACAAATAATGCATAATTAAGCTTAATTAAGAAGATGTCAAAATATCATAATGGTATACAACAAAGAATCTTATTAGACAAAAATATACATTTTTCAGAAAATTATCAAAAGAACAAGAATTGTATAAAAATGATGTTTTAAGACTTTTATTATAATACACTTTTAATTATAGACATCAAAATAAAATTTCTTGGTTGACAAATTATTGTATTTTCAAAATCACTTGGTGAAAAAATCTCAAATAAATATTCAAAATGCTCATAATCATGATCTCCATAATATACTAAAAGTTATTCACGTTTTTCGGTAACGGAAACACAATTTTGATCAGAAAAATACAAATAACACAAAATCTTTAAAATCAGAAATAGGGTAAAGGTTACAGCGAGACAAGCAATTTTTCCAACAAGCTCGACGAACAAAAATCGCATTGCAGCCTCTAAGTCTGGATTTCTCTTTTCTCTCTTTTATCTTTTTCTCTAAAATCCCTCTCACACATCTCTCTTAGCGAAAATGGATAGGAATAGGTTTTTAAAAGACTTAATGACTTAGGAGATTTTATTAAAATATAATTTAATATTATATTATTTATTTAATCAATTTCTTTAAAAAAAAAATCAAATAAATCATTTTAGGACTTCAAAAATTGCAAAAATATATCCATAAAATAAAATATGTTATTTAAAAAATATCCATGAAATAGGTTTGCAAAACGGACACCTGACAATACCAAAATCCTCACTTGTTCCGATATGTACCAATTCTTTAAGGATTTTCACCGGTGCTAAAAAGTTACAAAAAAAAATTCATATAAGTAAAATATTACAATCAAAATACTATGGCGAAGATGAATTGCGTATTGGAGTTATAATGACTCCAAAAAAAATGGCAAAGTCAAAATACGGGCTATTACAGGAGATGTGTATAAGTTGTAATAGTTGATTGATTTTTGTTGAAATGCCACAATTTTGTTTTTCACATGATGTTGGGCTGAAGCTGACTAGTTTTAAATTGAGCATGCCATTAAGGGCTAGGTAATACAATGAGCTAGTAGAAGCTAGCGTTTGGGCACTTGTTTGTTTCCCGGTTAGCACTTACTAGCTTGCAGGTTTCCTGGAGGTCATACTATAATGCATGAGAGTCAGTGATAGAGCTCGTGGGTTTAAGTAGGGTCATTGACCTCTCTAATTAATCATAGGCATGGGGTGAGTTAGAAACAAGAGGGAATTTGACTTGTTTGAAGCTATCAGGTTATAGTTAAATTGAAGAGTAAAAACTTAAAATAGTCCATTGACTTTTGATAAATTTCTAATTTAGTTCTAAAGTTTAGCATTGCCTCATTTTAGCCCCTCGATTATTAGAAATTGAGTTAATTTAGTCACAAAGCCTAAAATAAGAGTTTAAAATTTAACTCCAAAGTTAAATATGAAGGGTATTTTAGGCCTTACAAGTGGATATGAGATTACATTTATTACATTGCTCTATTTTTCCCATCTCTGGGTGTCAAATCACATGGTGATCTCTCGAGGTAGCTCGCAATAGTCTCCGTCTTTGTCTTTGGCTATCGTGATATGTAAATCGCTTGTTGTCTCCTTCTCTGGCTATCGCTTGCTTGCCCTCTCGCTTGCACGGCATCGCTCGTGGTCTCTTGCGTCTCGCTCGCAACACGTGTGCGTTGTCTCCAAGCACATCTTGCACGCATTAGATGGTCGTCATTCTCAAGGTTTTGTATATCGCAGCATGTCGCCTTGCTCGCAACTGCAGGTCTTCCCCTTCACACCAATCGATCTCCAGTTTCGTCTCCATGAAATTATACCAAGAAGGCAATGGATTAGGTAAATAAGTATTTTCCTAAAATACCCTAAAGAATCGAATGCTTGCGGGCTTCTTGCATTAATTTGAATGGAAAATTTAACAAAGGGACCAAATTGGACAATTTCTAATCGTCGAGGGTGTAAAATAGGGCACTGCGGAACTCTGGGAGTAAATTGGATATTTATTAATAGTCGGAGGACTATTTTAAGCTTTTATTCTTAAATTTAAGTATGCTGAGTTTTTCTCTTAGGATGGGATTTGAAATATATAAACTCATGGAGATGAACAATGCTGGTAATCACTAATGAAGTAATTAGGTTTAGGGAAGATTCATATCTAAACTATTTATAATAATGAATAATTGGCTATGTTACATTTGATGTTCTATCTACCTTTTTAAAATTATGTTTAGCTTTATTAAATTTAAATAAATAGTTAGTTCTTATTCCTAGATACTCTTTATTTTAGAAATATATGTATTATTTAAACTTAAATGAAGAATATATAGCATTTAAAATTCAATCAGAGGATCAATGAAATTCATAAGGAAACTGTTGAAATTGTCGAAATGTCTAAAAAACTAAATCTATGTTATGGTTCTCGAAAGTAAAATTGAAACTGTGTTTTAAAAACCTTAACCGTTCATTATTAGCCATGATATAGAAGATGGTATCAGACACATGTAATCAAATCGAATTGTTTACTCTTAAACGAGAATTTGTATAGAATTCAGAACTTGTTCCTATTCTTTTTTTCTGGCTGTTGATGCATATATTTTTGATAGTTTGTAAGATATATGCAGAGTATATTCCTGAAATTCCCATCCGGTTACACTAGTTTGATATTCTTTTTGTCTGTTATTCTATGCTTGATGTGTGCCTGATGTTTCTCTCATGCAGCAAAGCTTCTTTTCGAAGTTAGTGGATCTATTTACAATGAACGAAGACTTGGAAAACATAGAGACTCTTCACATTATATTCAAATTGGTTAAGGGGATCAGTGAGTAAATATATGTTTTCTACATCCACTTAAGTATCTTTTTGGTTAGTTTGTTTGAAATACCATTAGCGGCATTATATAACTTGGGCTGATCTTTTGCAGTCCTACTAAACAGCCAGCAAATATTTGAGAAAATTTTTGCAGATGATTTGATTTTGGATATAATTGGTTGTCTTGAATGTATGTTCACTTCATCTTTTTTTTTTTTTTTTTGTAGCTCGACCCTTTTCATTTACTTACAGCTCTTATTATTTATTTATTTACATTTTTTTTATGCCTTTTTGGTAATTGTAGATGATCCCGATGTCTCTCAAGTTCAACATCATCGTGCATTTCTCAAAGAGCATGTGGTTTTTAAGGAGTTTTTTTTTTTTTTTTTTTTTTTTTAAATTTTTTAGCACATACAATTTTACCTTTATTCTCTCATCTTCTTTTCCCACATTTAGGGGTTTTACTTTTTGTAGGCAATTCCTATTAAGGATTCTTTAGTTCTTTCGAAGATACATCAGACATATAGAATTGGTTATATAAAGGTCTGTAATCCTACCGCCTAGATGCTATCAATTTCTTTCTTTTTACTGCTATTAAATTTTAATGTTGGTCTATGAATTGCAGGATGTTATTTTACCAAGAGTCCTGGATGAGGCAACTATAGCAAGCCTTAACTCCATTATTCATGCAAATAACGCTGTTGTTAGTATAGCTACTTAAGTGAATTTATGACCTCAGGAGACCTTTGGTAACAATCACCATTTCTTGCTTGATGACTCTGATTTTCTTGCAGGTTATTTCTTTGTTGAAGGATGATGCTTCTTTCATTCAGGAATTATTTGCTAGGATGAGGTTACCTTCAACTTCTGTAGAGTCTAAGCGGGACATGGTAATTACATGCTATCCTATGTATACCTATTTGTGTTCCTTTTGAGGGATCGTATTGAGTATTGACATTTAATGCTCTATTCTTAGTGAATACAATCACATTATTTTTTGTTATTGAAAAATGTTCATTGGAAAATTACTTTAATTGCTATTTTAACATTTTGAATTTGCTACTGACAAAAAAAAATCATTGTGTTTTTTCGAAATACATATTTTCATAAATCTGCAGTTCTTATCTTGTTGACTCATTTATCCTATAGAAATAGTATGCTATAAAATTATCCAACGAGATTTACTCTCTAGTTTCTATCTTTGTATTAGAAGCAGGATTTGGTCTAGGAGTGTTTGTTGACTGGTGTTTGTTTGAGTAATGGTGTTTTGAAGTGTTTCTACGAATAAAAGCTGTTTGGATAAAAGTGAGGGCATATTTCGATTAAATGAAAGGACTCTTTGTTTTTCGAGCATCATTATTATCATCATTAACTTTATCCTTGAGTAGTCTAGGCAGGCTAAGATGTGGTGAATTGGGTGTGGTCTAGCACTTTTGAACTTATTCAAAATTCTGCTAATTCAAACTCTCTCACAATAAAGCACTTGGACTAAATGATGCAGGGCTATATGAAAAATTTTATTTAGGTAAGGATTTTTGCACGCTTAATGAGTAAGGACAAGTTAATTAAATCTTTATGATGATTCAAATAACGAAATAAAACACAGAGCGGTAAATACAAGCTTAGGGCCAAATTACTCGCAAAAAAGTAAATACTATGTAATAATAAATTACTCTTGACGTTGCATACGAGATAGATATCAACAAGAAATCCCTAATCTAACAATAAGAGTAGTGCTATGATAGATCTCTCACACACTTCCTACCAAACACTAAGCTTTTTAGCGGAGCTTGGCAAGATTTTGCATGAATCAAATAAAACCACAAGCAAGGATCAACGAAGGAGGTAAGAGAGAAGGAAAAGCGTTCACCCTTTGCTAAGATCCAACCTTCTCGCAAGCTTGTACAGCAATTGGTGGCGTCTTTGACAGCTCGGAAGCAACAAATCCACGCTCGAACCTTTGGACAACGAGTATCCAACCCTGGACAACGATCCCTGATAGTTCCAGCAGCCATGGTCGCTCCCAAAAGGGCTGGACAGCAGCGAACTGCTGCTGGAGTCTCTGAACAGCAAACAGGTGGTCTTGGACAGCAGCTCTCTAGGGTTTAGAAGGGTGGACAGCCACTATTAACATCCAGAAATTTCTGGACAGCAAGTAGAGATGTGTAAACAGCAGCACATGAAGATCGGGACAGCTTTCTCCCAAGGATCCAAGTGGGAGAAGGTAAGGGAAGGTGGCCGGCCAAGGGGGAAGGCTTGGGGAAGATTGGGTTCAGGTTTTGGAGTGAATTAGGCTTAAAGTTTGGAAGAAGATCTTGGAGGGAAAAGCTGAGATTAATTCCCAATTAGAAATTCCTTGATTAGGAAGTAATTTAAGTGGGTTATGGGGTAAGGGAAGAGTGCGGGTAGGCTAGGGCTGGGTAAAAAGTGGGGGGAAGGGGGGGGGGGGGGGGGGGTTGGCTGGCTTTTGGGAAAGAAATATTGGGGCGGGCTTTGTAAAATTCTGCTAAGAGAGAAGGGGGGGGGGGGGGGGATGGAGTGTCTAGATGCAATGTATATGAGGGGATTAACTAATTAAATAATCAATCTCAGATTTTGATTGATTACTAATTAGCGGGCTTTCCAAATTTAGGCATCTTTAATTAGGAAAGTGTGGGGATTTGAATCAATTAAATAATCAATCTCAAATTTGGGATTGATTAATAATCAGACTTTCTAAACTTAGACCACTTTAATTTGGAAAGATTTTACTTTTAAATTCTCTTGAATTTGAATTCAAATAATTTCCAAATCAAAATAATCTTTTTTAGGAAAGGGCAAGGGGGGGTGGCCAGTGGCTTGGATGAGTGGGGAAGGAGCCGGCAGCTTGGGGTGGTGGTGGTGGGGCCGTCAGTGGGGAGGAGGAAGGAGGGGGACGGTGAAGAGGGTGGTGGGGCCGGCGGTAAGAGGGGCAAGGGGCTGGGTTGAATGGCTTGGTGGTGGGAGAGGGAGGGCCGATTTGGGTGTGGAGGGGAGATGGGTTCGTGGGCGAAGTTGGCCGGTGGCATGGTGGTGGTGGGGGGGGGGGGTGGCGCCTAGGGAATCCGGCGGCTAGGAGGAAAGGAGATTGAAAGAAAAAGAACGATAAAACAAACCACGAACCTGACCATCTCCAAGGTTGGTGGGTGATATGTTTTTTCTCCCTAGGGATTTCTCCAAAGCTCTCTCCTAGAACTCTCACAACTCAAAGAATACATGTGCAGGCATTTTCTTATAATTCTTTCATTAACTCTCAAAGAAGAAGAGGGAGGCTTTAAATAGCCCATATAATGAGAAAATAAAAAGTATTACAATGCCCCTAGGGCTTACACATACTTAAGCCCTTAAGTAAGGGCAAAAAAATGGAAAAGCATAATAAAACTTCATAAATAAAAACTAATACATTAATAATAAATACGAAAATAAAAAAATAGAGCGGTGAAATCGTGGCCGTAGATCGACGACCACGCCTCTAATAAATCCTTCATGTCCTTATGTCCTCATCACTAAATGATTAATCAATTAAATGAAGCACACAATACAAGTGATATAAATTGCATGCATTTAAAATAACGCACATGAGTTAGCAATATCTATAAGTTTTTCACATCAAACACCAAAGAATTAATAGTGTGTCTGACAGGCAATTATGATGGTCATGACAAGATTCATATGGTTAGATTAAGGGCATGTTTGGTTGAAAGTATCTATAATTCACATATAGTGTAATGTAAATGGAATGTATTTGGAATACTTGAGTTATTTGATTGATTGTAAAATAAATCCAAAAGCTCATTTTTTGGGAAGGTCACAAATGGTCGGTTACACTTTCACAAGGAAGTCTGGAGTGCTTATGTGCGATGATTTGGAAATTTGATCGAATCAGGTGAATTGCCAATACATTGCAAATGAACCATGAGGGAGTTCTAAATCGCTAAAGAAATTATTTTGGATTTATTTGTCTTTCATCCAAACACGTAAAATTTTAAAATCCATGCATTTGGTTTAATTGAATCTCATAATACTTACAACTAAGCATTCTTTAAATGTAAAACAATATTTACCTTAGTTTATAAATGTTACTCTAAAATATTAACATATGTAGCATGAAACACCTCAATTGTTAAAACAACGTTCAATTAATACAACAACAACAACAACAACAACAACAACAACAACATCAAGCCTTTATCCCACTACGTGGGGTCGACTACATGAATCCTTTTTGTCCATTGTGTCCTATTAAAAGTCAAATTCTCGTTTAAATCTAATAAAGAAAGGTCATTCCTAATATTTTCTAACTAAGTCTTTTTAGGTCTACCCCTACCTTTCTTAACATAAGTCAAATCTAATACTTCTACTCTCCTAACCGGGTCATCGCAAGGCCGCCGTTTTATGTGACCAAACCATCTAAGGCGACTTTCTCTAATCTTATCTTCTACTGGAGCTACTCCAACCTTTTCTCGTATATGCTCATTTCGTATCCTATCTCTAAGGGTAAAGCCACTCATCCACCTGAGCATCCTCATCTCTACCACACTTAACTTAGTATATTATGCTTCTCTTTTAAAGGCCAACATTCGGCACCATAAAGCATTGCAGGCCTCACTACGATCTTATAGAATTTTTCCTTAAGTTTGAGGGGTACATTTCTATCACATAACAAGCCCGATGCATTCCTCCACTTCAACCATCCAACTTGAATTCTGCTGATAATATCCCCATCTATTTCACCATCACTCTGAACAATAGATCCAAGATATCTAAAACGTGTACTCTTGTTAATGACTTGATCGCCCAAAGTCAGAATCCCCTCACTAGGTCTATTACTACTAAAATTACACTCCATATATTCCGTTTTAGATCTACTCAAGCGAAAACCTTTAGACTCTAAGGTTGACCTCCATAATTCAAGTTTACCTTCAACTCCCTCTCTAGTCTTATCAACAAGAAGAATATCATCAGCAAAAAGTATACACCAAGGTACATCCTCTTGCAAATGTCTAGTGAGAACATCCATGACTAAAGCAAAAAGATATGGGCTTAAGGCTGATCCTTGATGTAACCCAACCGAAATAGGGAAATACTTGGTCAATCCACCTTGTGTTTGAACACAAGTAGTAGCTCCTGCATACATATCTTTAATGATTTGAATATAAGCATTATTGACTCCTTTCTTTTCAAGAACTCTCCATAGCACTTCTCTTGGAACTTTATCATATGCTTTTTCTAAATTAATAAATATCATATCTAGATCCTCCTTATTTTCTCTATATTTCTCCATCAAACCTCTTAATAAATGTATGACTTCCATAGTTGACCTACCCGGCATGAATCCAAATTGATTTTGAGAAACATTAGTATCACGCCGCAACCTATGCTCCATAACTCGCTCCCATAGTTTTAAAGTATGACACATTAACTTAATACCTCTATAATTTGCACAATCTTGTGCATCACCTTTATTCTTAAAAATAGGAATTAACACACTCATTCTCCACTCATCTGGCATCTTCTTAGTCTTCAAAATAGTATTAAAAAGTTTAGTAAGCCATGAAATTTCTTCATCTCCTAAGCATTTCCACACCTCTATTGGAATATCATCAGGTCCAACAGTTTTTCCACCCTTCATTTTCTTTAAAGCCTCTCTAACTTCAGTTTTACTAATACGCCGATAAAAATATAAATCTTTATTTTCATAATCTTCATTAAAAAGTTTAGCAAAATATCTCATCAATCTTTGTTGAATATCATATTCTAAGAAAAGTATTTTTTGATCTTCATCTTTAATACACTTCACTTGAACTAAATCCTTACTACTCCTATCTCTTTGTTTGGCTAACTTATACATATATCTTTCTCCCTCTTTAGTATCTAATCTATTATATAAATCACTAAAAGCTAATGCTTTTGCATCGCATATTGCTTTCTTAGCATCCTTACGAGCCACTTTATATATTTCGCAATTATCAGAATTTTTAAAATTAAACCAATTTTTATACCAAAGCTTCTTTATTTTTAATTTTTTCTTGCACATTAGGATTCCACAACCAACTATTTTTACTATTAGGAGCTTTTCCCCTTTGATACTCCACGGACATCTTTTGCAATATTCTTAATATCACTAGCCACTTTTTCCCACATAATATTAGCATCCTCATGCACAGACAAAATCTTAAGATCTAAAATCTTATTTCCAAAAATATTTTTGTTAATATTCTTTAAATGCCCCCATTTAATCCTAGAAAATTGTTTTACTTTATTTTTTTATTTTATGCCCATTTATCTTAAAGTTCAAAACTAATAATCGATGTTGGGTACATAAATTTTCACTCGGAATAACTTTACAATCTTTGCAATTTAAACGATTTAATTTTCTAATAAGAAAATAGTCAATCTGGGTTGTATTATATCCATTTTTATAAGTGATGCGATGCTCATTCCTTTTTTTAAATAAGATATTAACAATTAAAAAATATAAGCTAAACAAAAACCCAATATGGTCTTGCCACCTTCATTCGTCGTTCCAAATCCATGGCCACCATGAATGCTTTTAAAATCATCTACCTCTCTACCAACATGTCCATTTAAATCTCCTCCAATAAAAACTCTTTCTTCAAGAGGTATATTTTGTATTAATTCTCTAAGTCATTCCAAAAATTTAATTTAGAACTCATATCCAAACCTACTTGAGGAGCATAAGCACTTATAATATTAACAATCTTATCATCAACAACAATCTTTACAGCTATAATTATATCTCCAATCATATTAATTTTTATAACATTATCCTTTAAACTCTTATCTATAATAACACCTACATCATTTCTAGTACGACTCCTACCCGAATACCAAAATTTAAATCCTAAACTATCAATTTCCTTAGCCTTATCTCCAACCCATTTAGTTTCCTGAATGCACACAAAATATTTAACTTCCTATGAATCATAATATCTATTAATTCCATTAATTTTTCTGTAAGGGAACCTATATTCCAAGTTCCTATCCTAATTTTAGTTTTATGGACTAGCTTCTTTGCCCACATCCGTCCTTGATGTGGGAACCCTTGCGTATTTAACACTGCACCCGGGCGCCGGTGCAGCGGCCCTTGCATACTTGTCACTGTATTCAGGCCATACAGCGCGTCGCTTCCAGGGGACGCCCTAGCATTAACACAATTTCTTAAATGATTCATGTCATTATTGTTCGACAAGTTTTACGCTGGCTGTCGACTACCTAACGCAACCCTCCACTTTTCTCATCCAGGACTTGGGACCAAACAACGTTCAATTAATCATGCAAATAAATAAATGTGCAAGAAAGTAAACCAAAATTATACTGCAAGTTAGACTCAACTTTTTTTTAAGTGATTTGATATCCAACTTGTTTAGATCTAAGGTTTACAATTGTGAAATTGGTTATAACAGTAATTTCTTTTTGTGAGGCTAGGTATAAGCATCAAAATAAAATTATTAAATGAGTTAAAAAAATTTTAAGAGTAATAATTTTAAATCTTAATATAACTCATAAAAAGTCGTATATTCACTCAATAATAAGAAAGGAATCTAAGATAAACATAAGTGTGAAGTTTAAAATAAACAAATAAAAAGGTCCTTAAAAAACTAATTTTGACTTTGGACTCTGAATTCAAAAGTCGCTCACACTCTCATCACATAAAGGGTATTCATTCGAATTATCATTTTTACGTACTATAAAATTTATGGCACTAGAGTGTATACTTAATATCTTAATTTTGAATAAAAATTCATTCAACGCACATATAAGAGACTAATTTTTGACTTAAAAATATTCAAGAATGGAAAAAATCATGGGGATCGACCCACAATCCAGTACATACTAAGAGATAAAAATCATCTCTTTCGTATAATTGAGGAAGATGAGATCATACAGTTGAATGCAATTGTTTAATTCATGCTGTATGAATTACAAAAATTAGGTGTTCATAAGTGGACAATTAAAATCCAACAATAGGGATATATATTAATATCCAAACGATAATAATTAGATGATGGAAATCTGACAAAGGCATCGATGATTGCTAATGATGGTTGTCAATAGTGATTGTTGTAAGTTTCTATAGAGTTCTTTAACTCTCTTAACTTTTCCATCTCCCCGTCATGTATAGAATGAAGCCTTATTTATAGCCTTTATGAGAGTGCATTTTGGTAAATGCTACCATAATCTAAAGCACTAAATCGAATGGTTCATATTGATCCCCTTGATTATAGATCATTTATCAAATATTTGACTATCTTAATGATGTCAGAGTTAAATGATCTTGGGCTCGGTAGATTTGTCTCATCTAGTTGCTCGATTTGACTATATGCACGCAATATATGGAGACTATTTGATCTCTTAATTAATGCTAAGAAGTTTTTAAATATATTTTATGTGCTTGATTGTAGCTCATTTGGAGTCAGATTGGATCATTTGTTGTGTTGATGGGTTCATCTCGTTGAGATGTTCATTTCAACTTCTATATTTGTTGAAACTAGAGTTTGGTTGGTACTGGAGTTAATTCTAGAAGTTTCTAATTCAAATATTGCCTTGAGATTCTGGCCGATCAAACAAATTTTTAGGAGATGTATCAACCATCATGGTTGATTGCTTTCTCACCTAACTCATCGCTGCTTATACAAACAACCTCCTAATCTTCATAATATTCAATCTCAATCACCTTCTTTTTTCTCTAAGCATTAAAATCTAATAAGAATATTACTTAAACCAATGCTTGCATTGTCCTTTTTATAATTTTTATCTCAAAAAGTTTATATTAACCTTTTCTACTACTTTATCATTGACTTTTACTTTTCTTATTCCCTATTCCTTTAAAAATAGCATTGAGATATTCCTCATGTAATTGTGATGGGGAAACTCCATATTCATTCTCTATAAATTATTCATCATTCAATGACCTATCATTAATAATCAAGGGATCTTCATCATCATCCAAAAAATTCTACATCAAATATCTATCTTTTAATCTCTTTTTATATATTATCTAAACTAATGTATTCATCTTGAGTTGGTTAAATGATTTCTTTTCTTCATATGAACTTAGTTATAAGTACTCCAATTTCCCTTTCACCTTGATGACAAGCACTTAAAACCCAACACATATAATATGAAAATAGAAGCGTATGTGATGTAGGCAAGGAATGGATCAAAACAAGTTGAGTTGAAAATTTTGTAAGTTCTACTTGAATCAGCTCATTAATGAGCCTCTTCTTATGTTTCAAGCTCATAAATACTTTCCTCTACTAGATATCAGCTCATTAATGTCTAGTAGAGAGCCTTTTTAGCTCATAAATTGAGGTTCATTCCCCCATTTGTTGTCCCTTTGATTCCCGTGGATGGCTCCTTGGTTCCCGTGCCTTGGCTCCTTGGTTTCCCCGGTTGGCTGCTGGTTTTCCCGTGCTGAGTGGCCTTTTCCGTGCCTTGGTGCTTCGGTTCCGTGCGGGCCTCCTTGGCTTTTGCGGCTGCCTCTTCGGGTTTCGCCTGGGCTGTTTTCCCGTGGCTGTGTGGGGGCTTTTCCGTGACTTTGATGCTTCGTTTCATGGAGTTGACTGTTGGCTTTTTATATTCCCTATTTAAATAAGCTTTTAAATTAATGTTGTGGCTATTTTATTCCCCTCTCATGCCTATATGTAGGGATGTTTTGTGTATGTTTAAAGAATGTTATGTGATTGATTTTTGGAAATGTAAACTTGCGGGTTTCTTGGAAAAGCTTGCGAGCTTGTTCCATCTCTTCTTCTTCTATCTCTTGGGAAATCTTGCGAGCTCTTTCCACCCTTCTTCTCGGCTTCTAACCTTTTTCGTCTCTCCGCAAGTGACCATCCCACCTGTATCATTCTTCTTTTGGAAAGCAAGTTTAGGGTGTCTTGTTAGAGTCTTTGTTTGTAAGTCATTTAATTTTAAGAGTTGTAAGTCTTAATTTATAAAAGTGTTCGTTTTATGTCGTAAAAGATCCTTTCCTTTTCTTTTAGGTCGGGTTTTGTGGGCAGAGGTCCTCGGGTCCCCCATCCCCCGGATTTTTTCCCGCATCAGTATGTCTATTTAAAAAAGTCTCAAAGTGCTCCTCACTGGTATGCGACATGCACCTCTTTTCCCCCCACAAGAGGCTACTGCCTCAAGGTACTTTGTATACGCCTCTTACTGAGTTGCACCTCAAGATTCATAATGTATTGTGACTTTAAATATACCCTACATTCACACTTAAACCTTCCCTTTGCTTGGATTTCACTATGAGAGTTGCTACCACAAGCCAAACTCACTCTAAAAAAGTAGCTGGAGAAATCTTTATATAATCTTGACTCAAGGGCAAGAGCACCACTTCTTGTTCCATCAAGGGCACCTCACCAATCCAACATCTTTACCTAAAAGCATCTGCAAGCCTCTCTAGACTTGGTACAAGCACTAGTACAATAAAAATACCAAATCAAAATGTTCTAACACTTTGTAGATGTTTATAAGTTTTTGCCTAACAAAATAATGCTGCACAATCTCTATGTAAATTGTTAGACATTCAATTGAAAAAAAAAATACAAAATCCTAGAGAGATTGAGAGAGAAATGATAACATTAAAAATGAACTCAAGAAAATCTTTCTTGAAGAACAGTTACGTTTTCCTGTAATGTTTCTTTAAAACTGATGTAATATGAAAAGTCCTTTCCTGATGATTTTATTTTTATTTTCTTTTCAAATTATTGTGGCATTTAAAACTTTTATATTTAAAATGGAATTAAGTTAAACATAAATAATGCTCCCAAAAGCTCTTTCCCAAATAACTCCGAAAGCACCAGACGACCAGCAAACTAGTCCTAATTGGCGATTAGGAGAGGCTGATACCGTGGCCATCCTTGATTTTGCATGTTCAGGGTAATTGCAACTATAATAATTATATTAAAATATTTAATAAATTAATTGCTAAATTTATTTAACATATTATATTTTAGAATGTGCTCAAACAACAAAGTGAATCAAATTTTTTCAAACTTAAAACGAGAATCCTTAAGTACAGTTTAATTACGTAAGTATTCATAATTAAAACATAAATAACTAATAAAATCATATTTAACAAATTCAAAAAATGAAACATTATGATTGGATTAAACTTGCTAACCTAAAAAATGCATAGTTAAGAAATAATGATCAACTTTATCAGTAAGTTCAATATACTTGACTAAGATCTTAATATCATAATTAACCTGTTAAATAAATTAAATGAAAGAATAGAAAATTTAAGAGCATTTAAATTTGTAAAATATTTAGCGATCAAGATCATGAACATAAATAATTTTAAGAATATAATTAAGAAAAAATTAATATATTAATAAATTGTGAATCAACTATAGTAAATAAAAAGTTAAGACATAAATTCCCAAAATTTATGGAATGATTTTTGCAATGTCTAAAATGGTTGCATTCATCATTCTTGAGGCCTTTAGTAAATCTAACTTAATCAGTCTACAATGAATTATAAACATTCACTGTAAGCTAATGTCTTTGAAATGTTCACTTGAGTCTTCATGAATGCTTGCTTGAGTCCATCTCTAAGTGTCCAACCTTCAAGCTAACCTTGTGAGCACAATCTTCATAAATTCAACAAAAACAACAACAACTTCAAGCCTTTATTCCACTGCATGGAGTTGGCTACATGAATCTTTTTTCTCCATTGATGTTGATTATATTAGATTAGCTGACAACAGGAAGTCAACCTTAAGACATTGCATCTTTATTTTAGAAATTAATTATCTTAGAAAAGCAAGAAATAAACTATTGTGGCTAGATCATAAACAATTAATGCAAATGAGAACACTTGACAAATCATAAATGGCATTACACAAGATTTTCTATCATCAAATCATTAATGATTCACATGAGTCCCCCAAGCTCATGGGATTAATAATCTCTGTCCTTTGGGATTGTTTTTATGAATCCTTATTTGTCATTTATTTTTATTGAGTGATATAAGAGATGCTGCTTCTATTTTGTGTAAATTTATTTGCATTGTTTTTTTATATGTTAATTTGGCCTACCTCTCTTAGGTGATTTAGAGATGCTACATCTATTTTGGAAAGACTTAAAAATATTAATAAAAAAGATACATCTTGAAGAAAATTTTTTTTTATTAGAGGAGTTTTAAATGGACATTGGTAGAAGATTTTAAAAGCATTCATGGTAACTATGAATTTAGAATGACCTTGGCAGGATCATATTAGATTTTGTACTAGCTTATGATTTTGTAATTGCTAATGTCTTATTTAGGAAAAGAGATGATTGTTTCATCACCTATAAAAAATGGATATAGTAAAACTCTGATTGATTATTTTCTTATAAGAAAAATAGATCGTTTAAATTGCAAAGATTATAAAGTTATTTTGAATGAAAGTTTATATACCGAGCTTTGCTTATTAATTTTGTATTTTAAGATGAATGAGTGAAATATGAAATGAAATAAAATGTTGTCCTACAATTAGATGAGGACATTTAAAAATCTCTAACAAAAATATTTTTGAGAGTACGATTCAAGATTTTTAAGATTTTGATTGTGCACGAGGAAGCTAATATTATATGGAAAAAAAATAGCTAGTGATATTAAGAAATATAGTAATGTGCTTGAAGTATCAAAATGAGAAGCTCATAATAGTAAAAATAGTTAATGATTAAATTAAAATGTGCAAGAAATGATAAAAAATAAAAAGCTTTATGATTTAGATATAAAATTTCAGAAAATTGGAAAAGATATAGAGGGGCCCGTAAAGAGTCTAAGAAAGCAATTTGTGTTACAAAGAATTTAATTTTTAATCATTTATATAATATGCTAGATACTAAGGGGGGCAAAAGATGAATGTAAAAGTTAGCCAAACAACTAGATAGGAGAAGTAAGGATTTAGTTCATGAAGGATGAAGATAAAAAGTGATTTTATTTGAAGAGGATATTCAACATCGGTGAGTGAGATATTTCAATAATCTTTTCATTGATAATTGTTTAGAATACGATTAATTTTAGTGACCTTAGCACACTCAATGAAATTAGAGATTTTTTATTTTTATCATTTTATTAATAAAATCAAAGTTAGAGATGCTTTAAAGAAATAAAGTGTGAAAAAATTATTGGGCCTGATGTTAATTTAATAGAGGTGTAGAAATGTTTAGGAGATGAGGGAATTCCTTGGCTTACTAAATTTTTTCATACTATTCTGAAGACTAAAATGATGCTAGATGTGTGGAGTGTATTGATTGGTTCCTATTTTATGTATAAAAGTGATGCACAAGACTGTGTGAATTATAAAGGAATTAAGTTACGATGTGATACTAATGTTTATCAAAATCAATTTGGATTCATGCCGGGTAGGTTTACTATGGAAGCCATATATTTGTTGAGAGGTTTGGTGAGAAGTATAGAGAGAATAAGGATGATCTAGATACGATATTTATTGATTAAGAGAAATCATATGATAAACTTCCAAGAGAAGTGCTTTGGAGAGTTCTATAAAATAAATGAGTTAAATATGCTTATATTCAAGTCATTAAGGACATGTATGCAGGAGCTGTTACTTGTTCAAACACAAGGTGGTTTGATCAAGTATTTCCTTATTTCAGTTGGATTACATCAAGGATTTACTTTAAGCCCATATATTTTTGCTTTTGTTATGGATGTTCTTGCTAGACATTTTCAAGAGGATGTACCTTGGTGTATGTTTTTTATTTTTATTTTTTGTGATGATATTCTTCTTATTGATAAGACTGGAGAGGGAGTTGAATGAAATCTTAAATTATAGAGGTCAATTTTAAAGTCTAAAGGTTTTCGTTTGAGTATATCTAAAATTGAATGCATGGAGTGTAATTTTTGTAGTTTTGAAAACCAGATCAGACTGGCTGGTTCAACCATGAATCAGTTATATGTTTGATTCTATCTGCCTTAAAAATCGGCCCAACATCAAATTGATGTGGACTAGTTTGAATTGTTGGTTCAATTGGCCAACCTTTGAACTGGTCCCTATTTTTAAGAACCGGTCAGTTCAATTGATATTATATTAAAATAATTAAATAATTTAATTCAATATAAAATATTTAATTAAATATTAAATAAGAAATTAATTTAAATGTATCATATTTAAATTTTATTATAAGCGTAAATTTATGTAATTGTTATTAACTATCTAAGCACCAACTTAGCATACTCACGTGGTCCCACAACCCCTTATGAGCTCTTAATAGATAAAAAGAAAAAAAAACCTATATAAACAAAATAAAACAAAGCTCCCAAGGGATGTGAGACTAAATAACTTAGTTTAAGATTTTCTACTTCAAAACATATACCTTAGATATTTTTAAACATATTTTTTAAATATTTTTTTAACAATGAGAATAATATTTATTTTATTGGTTAATTATATTTAATTGTTTATCTAATTTATTTGTAATTTTAAATATAAATTATTAAAAATTAATTTTATCTATTTTATAATTATAAATAATCTAACATGAGTGATTTATAGATGTAACATTGTAATGTGAATTTAATATGTAATTTATAGTTGTAAAATTTATCTAAATATATAATATAAATTAATAATAATTTCTATTAAATTTAAGATAAATTAGTAATAATTTATATTATACTTATAAGTTTATATATAAACTAAATTTATTTTTAGCCACAAATTTATATCATTATTATATTATTTATTTTTATTAAAATAACTATAATATTTATTACATCATTCGGTTCAACTCCGGTCGAACTGTTGAATCTTGAACCTCTCATTTTTTTTGGTTCGACATCCGGTCCGATTTTCACAACCTTGATAATTTTTGTAGTAATATATCTAGTGGGGGATTGTGAATCAAGTCATTTAAAAGTGTATGCATTTTAGATATCCTAGGTCTATTGTTCAAAGTGATGGCGAAATAGATGAGAATATTATTAATTTATTAGTAGAATTCAAGTTGGATGTTTGAAGTGGAGGAATACATCGGGCTGGTTGTGTGATAGAAAAGTGCCCCTTAAACATAAGAGAAAATTCTATAAGATGGTGATAAGACCTGCAATGCTTTATGACGCAGAATATTGGCCATTAATAGAGTAGCATAAAATTATGTTAAATGTTGTAGAGATGAGGATGCTCAGGTGAATGAGTGGTTTTAATCTTAGAGGCAGAATCATAACGAGTATATACGAGAAAAGGTTGGAGTAACTTTAGTGGCAAATAAGATTAGGGAGAGTCAACATATATGATGATGATGACTTGGTTAGGATAGTAAATGTATTAGATTTGACCTATGTTAAGAAAGGTAGAGGTAGACTTAAGAAAGTATTAGAAATAAATTATTTTTATTAGATTCAAATGGGAATTTGACTTTTAATAGAACACAATGGAGAAAAAAATATTCATGTACTGACCCCACGTAGTGGGATGAAGGCTTGATGTTGTTGTTGACTTCGAGGCGTGCCTCGATTTGAGACGCAAAAGGAGTGCTCAAGGCTCAAGCCTTGTTGGCGCTAGTGAGGCACATGCCTTTTCTAAATGTGGTGTACACCTTGATGCATTTTGAGGCGGCGCCTCATCCAAGTCAAAATTTATAATATTTTTGTAAGTATATACTATTATTATTAATAATATATATTTTATTCTATTATATAAAGAGAAGGAACTTATCTACTATAGGATGAATTGTTTATGTTATGTTTACAAAGGCAAATAATTAGTGATGAAAATTTGGCCAGTTAATTCCTCGTGTCATGTGTTACCTTCAGTCCTTAGTTGTTTATTTATTTTTCTATGCAAATTTACAATCTTTATGCTGGTGCAGGTGCTTTTCTTACATGAGTTTTGCTCTCTAGCTAAGAGTCTACAGATGGTACAACAGTTGCGGTTTCTGCGGTATGTGATTCAAATACCTGCCTATTATTTTAATTATCTTAATTTTAAATAACTAAACTAACTTCATTAATTGATCAATACGGAATAGCCTGTTATAAAAATTAGTTGTTTGTTTATTGCTGATATGAAAGATTGATGAAGAGTTTCTCATGTCTTTTATAACAGAAAGGAAGAATACATTATCTTTTTTTTTTCACATCCTGATGAATCTTATTTGTGGGACATGATCAACCATCTTGTCAAAAATACTTTTTGGTTTGGGCATTCAACAATCTTGTAGAAGTAGCTGCTATATTATTGCTTGATGACAATAAACTGTCAAATATAAATAGCTCAATAAATTTGCTGTTAAATTGCTGTTGGAATAATTTGACATTGAGGCATCTCTTGACTTTATTTATCAATTAGTCTTGTTTATTTATGGAGGTATTCCATTAGGAGGAGCGTCTTTGTTGTTGTGGTTTTCTATTTTAAAAACTTGACTTGATCCATTAGACAAAGCAGATTCAGTTATCTTGATACAATAAACCTGTTAAAGCATGTTTGAAGCATGGGCGTGTAAGTGTGATTTCCTGTATTTTTGCACTATTCCCTTTTCATACTTGTAAGCTTGCTTTTGTGCATGTTTGTCAGTGCACTTGCAAGTAGGTCCACATTCTTCATGCTAGTAGCATTGGAAATATGTAGTTTGGGAGGTGCAAACATGTTCAAATTTTGTGTGTAACTGCATGCAGGCATGCTGTGATAAATTGGTCCAACTATTGCCATTATTTTTTTGCGGCCTTAACTTTTTTGACCTAGGATTGAGAATGAACCTTATTTGTGGAAAATTAAGTTTTAAAGCTTGGGCTTGATGCCTAAAATGGTTCTGTTGGGCTGCTTGATCTATGGATGATGTATATCAAACTTCACCCATGCGTTTTAAAGGATTCTTAATCACAATCCTTGGTGAATGGCTATGATTATATCAGATTTATTTAAAGTACTGGTATGCTTGATCTTGGTTTAGTAACGAGCTTTCTGAAGTTGGCATGTCTCTACTCGGTTAAATGTGAGCTAATGTTTGATAAAAGCTGTGGTTCAACTTATTTTTGTCACTGTAAGTGAGCTATTATGAGAGTTTTAACAAACTCCTTAAACTTTTATGCATGATGGCCCAAGATCATTATCAGGGTGCTGTGACATGCTGACATACTTGTGTTCCACATTTTTATCTGGTGGTGAGAAGAGCGGCAATGGAGAGACTGCGGGTGGTGTTTAACTTGTAAAATTGTATGTGATGCAAGCAAAAATTTGGGAAAAGCCCCAAATTTTTGCGAGCAAAATACAAAAAATACTCAAAAAGACACAAATACGACAAACCACAACTTTATATAATAAAAAAGACTTACAAACTTTAATATTATAAAAGACTTACAAAAACAACGCTTACAAACTTTGACGACATAAACTCCTAAAGTTGCATTTCCTTGTTTGGGAAGAAGGATACAGATGGGGTGGTCACTTGCGGATAGAAGAAAGAGGCAAGAAGTCCAAGACGAAGATAGGATAAGCTCGCAAGCCTTCCCGAGAAGTAGAAGAAGAAGAAGTGGAACAAGCTCGCAAGCTTTTCCAAAAACCCTCATGTTTTGCTGTCCAAAAATTACATTTTATCATCCCTTTTCAAGCCTCAAATCAGCCCCTATATATCGGAAGAAAGGGGGAAACCAAACAGCCACCCACCTCTATTCAAACCAATGAAAACGAGGGAAATAGAAGGCCAAGAGACATTCCAAACAACAGCTGAAAAGGCATCCAAATATTAGCCAAATTCATCCCCATCCAGGATATAAGGGACGGAACCAGCAGAAACTGAGGAGGCCAGGGAAAAGGGGACAGAACCCCATCTTCATTTCACGGGAACAACAACAGCCAGGGGAAAATCGAGAGGACAAAAGGGAAGTCACGGGAACCGCAACAGCCAAGAGAAAACCGAGAAGATAAAGGGGAAGGGAAGAGACACAAGTCCACTCCACAATAATGAGAATACCTTTTTGATTTTATGAGTTTACTCCACCAATTAATGAACTAAACTTCATCTCAAGCATTAATGAGCTAACACCAAGTAGAACTCAAATTTTAAGCTCAACACCAAGCAGCCAAGGCCCAACCCGAGAGCAGCAAACAGCTCCAAACCGAGAACAGCAAGAAGCCCAAAGACAAGAAGAAATCCAAGTTGATCTGACCCCCCTGCCTACATCAGTATGGTATTAGTGTAATACGAGGGTGTCTAAATTGACATTGGAAGGTCAGGATGAGAAAAATGAGTTTTTGAGACCTGATACTTACAATTACTTGCACATTAAGATTCAGGTCAAGATTTTTGTCTGATGATAGTGTTATCTTCGATTGACTTGAGACAAGGACTCAACTTGTTGTGTTCAGCTTTTATTCCGAAGTTTTCTAGCTTGAACTTTTGAACAAGCTATGTTAATGTAATTGTCATCAAATAGTCTATTGATAAGAATGAACCTGGTCATTATAATTTATTTCCTTGCAAACACCAAGCAAGCCTATCAATTATCTTTACGAGTTCAGGTAGTATTGAAGTTTTGGTCGTTCATGAATTATTTAAAAAAGGAATTGTTTTTATCAGTCGTCAAACTTGACAAATTGAGCTTATTAAGCATGCCTGAAAATTTTCATGTCATATATAATTTCCACTAAAATGGCACATTTGAGATTGCAATTTTAATTCATGCTTTTTAAGTTATTTATGCTTAGCATAAATTAATTAGAGAACTTGTTTAATATAGATAAGGGCTAATATTTTCTTGTAGTCCTGGACTAATTCCATCTACTCTGTTTTGTTCCACAATTTCTATTTGCGTTCTAAGCTTGATATTATATTCAATAAATAATTAACTATTTGATATTATGCATTCTTGTTTCCGGTGCCCATGTAGGTCAGCTGTCTAACACACGCATGCTAGTTTTGTAGAAGTTTCCGCAATTTCAATTACTGTAAGAGACTGACTCGGATACTGCTAAACTGGTCTCTAATTCATGATTTTCATGCTTGATTTACCCTATTTTTTCATGTCAGGCTATTGGAGCCTTATTAGATTAGTTACCAATTGTCTGAAACATAGTTGAGCTATCTCAAGGTATTTCAGCGCGTAAACCATGATGTTTCATAAAATGGGTACTTGTAGCACATTTTTCTGTGATGTTTGCATATTTCACTCTTGGTGTGAGAATCATTTCAATTCTTAAATTGTAATGAAGTCATCCCTGTGAGAATTCAATTGCTTCTGACCCTAGTGATTTTTTTTTTCCGGAAGCTAATGACATCTGGTGCATTGTGGAAAGATTCTTCTTTCTTGTGTGATAATCTTCTCCACTTCAATGCATAGAATCCGCTATTCTCTTTCTTTCTATGAAACCATGCGCAGCTCCCTATTTAGATTGCCATAAACATTACTTAAGATGTCAACATTTTTGCTCAAACAAATCTTTCTTTGCATTTTTGTTTCCATCTAATGCAGGATTAGTTGATCTAACTTATATATTATCTATCATGTGATTATGCGCACTATCTGGAAAAACTAGTGGTCAAGTCATATTGTTTTTGCTGCCTTTTGAGTATTTATGCTTTCACTTACATCCTCATATCGTTGTTTTAAAATATTATTTGAACATTGTGGGTTGTCTTTAACTTTCTCCAAAAGTACGTGCTTTATGCAGATTTGATCTTTGAAGCATGTTTAACTCTACCAAAGGCCTGCGTAGCTCTATGCACTGGTCTTTGATTCAATAAATGTGATTCCCTTTGCTTATTTAGTCTTAATAACATTATTTATACCTTAAATAGAAAGAAAACTATCTGCACTGTAGTAAATAGCCAAATTGAACCATGGAAGATGTCCAAACCTTTCTAAATTTGGTTCACTGTTCACTTCCTCCTTTATAGTTTCAGCTAACAGTAATTTAGTTGTCCTCCTAGATGAACAGAACTCAAGTTAGTTGAATTTTGCCAACCTCTGATGGAACACACGCCTGCACAATGTCCAAATAACCTTGTTAAATAGGTTATATGTCAAAATCTTGAAAGTTTTTTAAAATACTAATTTATAGTATTAGAAGTATTAACAATTTATGCAGTTATTTTTTGTTTCAAATGTATTTGTTGAACTGAACTTCAAGCAGTGTAAATATTACAATTTCAAATGTGGACAAACACCCATACTCTCATGATTAAAAAAAATAATAATGCTATTGTGGGGCTTCTTCATCTCTTTTTGCTGACCCTTTCTCCTATCCTAGAAGCCTTGCTCTAATTAATTTTCATCATTATTTTTATCAGTAGATGTATGCTTGAAGCTCCTAGAAGCATCTTCAATGCAAATCATTACTTGTCCTCTCATTATTACTTTCCAGTATAGTTTGTGGTTGCTTTATCAATCTCCATCCATCTTATTTTCTTTGAGTAGGATTAGGGGTGTAACTGAGCCGAACCGGTTCGTGAGCTAGATCGAACTCGACTCGATAACGAGCTCGCGAGCCGAGCTTGTCGAGCCATGAGCTCGAGCTCGTCTATTAAACGAGCTCAAGTTTGAGCTTGACGTGGCTCAACTCGGGAGCACAAGCCGGTTCGAATTATTGTTTGATTTTTTTTAATTATTAATAATTTTATTACATTTAAAAGTTTTAAAAAAAGTACAACTACTACATAGCTAATAAAAAACCCTCCAAATATTATAGCTCATAAATACTGCAACTTTAATTATTACTAAAGCAATGACATGTTAAAAGAAATTATATAAAATATGAAGGAAACGTTCCCAAAATTGCAGGCATTAATTATCGAGAGAGAAAAGCTGCATGTTTTTTCTCTACATGTAAAAAACCCAATAGAAAGCTCTTCCCGTCGATGAAAAAGTTCAAGTCTTCTTCTTCTTCTCTGGTTCTAGCTGTGATTGCTTCGGGAGTTGGCCCATTTTTTTACGGCAGGCTCGTGAGCTTGTCTTTAATGTACGAGCTAAGCTCGAACCTGATTTTTGAGCTCGACTCGAGCTCAAGTTTGAGCTCTCGTTTGACAGGAGAGTCGAGCTCGAGTTAGGCATGACTCGAGCTCGGCTCTATTTGTTTATACCCCTAAGCAGGATTGTCTTTGCCTTTGAAATTCATGTTTTAAATTTTATTTTTAACCACTTGCTTTACCAAATTTCACTTTCATTCATGCTGGCCTATTCGCTATATGTTGTATAAATGGAAAGCCTATGATATCTAGCTAATTCTGCTTTCTCATATTTTTTCTCATCTTTTTTGATGTCGAAGGAACTTATAGGTTAAAGGCGAGTGGTAAAACTAGTGTTATTAAAAGCACTTTAGGAAAGAAGCAAATTGACTTGTGCATCGCTGTCTGTGAAGCACATGCTCTTAGAAAAGCACGCACATTGCACCACTTTACCATGTCGTGTTTTAGCATTGCGCATTTGGCTCAGGCTCAAAACAAAGTCTTAATTTTAAATTCAATGGCTTATTTTGGCATCGATTATAAAAACCAGGACACAAATATTCTCTTCTCATTGGGCATCATAATTGTTGAGTTGTTACTCATTGATTCTCAATTCTCTCTTGTCGAGACTAGTGGTTTCTTGGCGATCCTCTTGTTCTTGCTCTTTTACTCGTTGGTTTTTTAGATGTCTTGTTGGTTCTTATTAGTAGCACTAGTAGTTTCTTGTTCACAAGCTTCTTCTTGTAAATGCTTCTCCAAGTATTTTTTGCATACATGTTGATGCTGCACCTTCACACTATATTGCTTTATGCTAATTTTGCCTCTCCTTATCTAGCTAGCATCTCAATTTTACAAGTATTCTTTATTTTTTTAACTATATCTAACTAGCATCTCAATTTTACAAGTATTATTTCATTAGTTATCTTTTATTGCTTCGATTTTTTTTTTTTTGGGATTTTTGGATAGAAGGAAATTGCATTCATTGAATGTATCATTATATTTGTTAAAAAGTATTATCTGATGTGATTAATTAAATTAATATTATATGCACATGGCAAATGTGTGTGTCTGTCTATATATATATATATATATATATATATATATATATATATATATACTTTGAAAACAACGTATGACATAATTATTCTACTAAATTGCAGCTTTCTTACAACTGAAGGGGCATATTTCACATTATTATATTGATGTAGAACTACATGAACATGTGATGTTATTAACTTTGAAATTACACCCTTATGAGTGAGCAATATCAATTATTCGACTTTCTACGACTTAAACAAAAGATTGAAAACAATAAAGCAATGATTAAGCTTAGGCAATTGATTATAAGATAAAGTTAGGAGCACAAAATAATCAAATCAAACCAAGATTTGCTTAATGTGGGATTTTCAAAGGAAATCCCTCAATTAAAAATTAGAATAGTCACTATTAAGATCCATCACACATGCTCATATTAGAGGGCTAGGCAGAGAAGCTAGAGCTCCCGTCTTCCTTCCTCAAGCGAAAGAACAAATTAGGGTTAACATTTTAGGAGGAAGGGGTGAGGATAGGGCCGGCCATCCAAGGGAGGGAGGAAGCATGACAAGTAAACTTCATATTTGTGGAAATATGGCAGGGGAGACACAATTAGATAAATTAGGAAATAATTTCAGCAATTAATGAATTCTGAAATTAATTTTGGGAAAGATTGATTAGGGGGGAATTAATTGGAAGAGGTAAGAGGGAAGAGGAGAGGGAGGGGGGGGGGCGGCTAGGGTGATGTGGGGGAGGTAATTTGGGGAATTAAAAGGATTACCAAACATAAAATGTTAAATTAAGGAAGGAGGGATTATGGCATGATTGAGAAACTTTCCTAGGATAAGTCATTTTTTTTTAGGAAAGGAATTCCAAATTTAAAATAGATTGAAATTTGAATTTAAGACCTTCCTAATTTAAAATGCGTCATAAATGATACTTTGTGATTTGAAATTTGGAGGTAAGGGAGGGGTGATGTGGCCGGCAGCTAGGAGAAGGGGAAAGGTTTTAGGGCCGACGACTAGGAGGGGTTTGAGGGGTGGGTCGGCGGCTAGGAGGAGGAGAGGGGGTTTTGGCTGGCGGGTAGGAGGAGTAGAGGGGTGGTTTTGGGCCGGCGGCTAGGGGGAGGAGAGTGGTTTTTGGGCTGGCATAAAGGAGGGGAGAAGAACTACGAGCCCGAACGCTTCTTGCGGCTGATGGGTAATACTTTGCCCTCACCTAGGGACTTCAAACTCTCCAATAATTCTCACAAGAACTCTTAGATCTCACCAAGAGACGAAGTGCAGGAAATTTTCTTTATCATAATCATCGTCCTCTCCAAAGAGGAGGAGAGGCCAATAAATAGCCAAAATACAATGATATGTTTAATGACAAAGTGCCCCCTCTGGTCACATAAGTTTACTCCCTCAATTGATGGTAAAAACGGAAAATATACATAAATAAATCAAATACAATTAAAAGCTCAAATATAAAGTGGTCCAATCATAGCCGTAGATCTTCGGCCCCTTCTCTGATAGACTTTCCACGGTCGGATGTCCTCAACATATATCCTCTCAAATTTATTCTTTTTAAACATATTTAGGGGGTCGGTTAAGCTTCAACTGGTATTGTTTTTTTTTTTAAAAATGGAAAAGTTGGGTTAAAGAATACTTCTTATTAAAGGGTAGATCAAAAGATATAAATAAGTTTTAAATACAAAGAGATGGTTTTGAAAGGAATAGAAATCACATTATTATATACTCAAAATATTTTTAGAACCAGAAACCATACCAAATTATTTGAAAAATAGATTTCAAATTACATCCTAACAAATTTTGCTAAGAATATCACCTTACCAGCTGATTTCCCAAGTTAGATAATAGAGGGGTTTTTCGAAAAAACTGACTTTTTTTTGGTAGATATCTGTTAAAAAAATTGTAGAATATATACTAAAGGTTCAAGACTCCGTTAGAAGAACTACCACATAAATTTGAATTACATCAACATATTGAAGAATGATAAGACTGTTGAAATTCCTATAGTGGTAAAAACCCTCGATCCAACTGTTAAAAGTATAATATGGAGCACAACACCAAAAATAATAAAGATAAGAGGTGAGAGAGGACACCATGACAAAGGCTTTAATAACATTTGAATTATTTATGAACTCCCCATTGATAATGAAAGAAGAATTAGCAGTAATGTTGAATTCATTAACTCCATATATTCACTAGCAAATTATTAAGCTCCAATAATTACAATCAAAATCCTTCTCAAAGTCCATTTTTAAGATACATTTTTTCTTTTGTTGCGAAGAGAGTGAAAAATTTTGTGAGCTGCAATAGTTCAATCAAACTTGCTTCTCCCCTCAATAAAAACACCTCGGGAAATCATCGTACAAATGACACATGGACTATGATGCACTGACACGTCACCTCAAAGAGGTATGCAATGTCCAACATGTATCTAACATGTGTCGTGCATATTGAAGACGTCTTTGAATAAATAAAATATTAAAAATAATATGGTGATGGTTGTTTAACATGTGTCTTAAATATTTATGAAAACTTTAAAATATAATCTCTTGGACTTCAAACTTTTATTTATTAATATATAAATAAATTTCTTATTTCCTCTCCATAGCCTCAAATAAATCGTCCATACTCAATAGTTTATTTCTTGACATTTCTATTTTCATTTCTCTAGCGGGTTACGACTAGGGTTTCACAATAATTGTACGATGCTATATCGATGTCCAACGCCGTCATAACATCAATGTTTTAAAACTATCTCAACATCGAAGTCTGATGATGTCTTGACATTGAAGCTCAATGCCAACAATTTCTACACACACAAGTTGGCCCTCGCACTGTCTTGACATCCAATCTTTGTCTAACATCATATCAATATTGATGGACGACGTCGTCTCGACATCGAGGGCCGATGCTTTCTCGACATTGATTCCCGATACCCATTGCACAAATCGATGCCCAACTCTCGATAGCATTTTCACTTCCCCTCATGCCTGACACGACATCTACACTCAACTCTCGACATCCTAATATTAATTATTTTTAGCATAGATCATAGTTAAATGACTTATTATTTTTGAATTATTCATGATATTCTGGTTATTCAATTTATATATGCTATTTTTTATATATACAAATTATAATGTGTCTAACTTGTATCCGTATCCCATATTTTCAATAATTGAAGTATCCCGTATCTATGTCGCTATATATGTATATGTGCATTATAGGGCATGGGCTCAATTCTTTTTGAGAAGAGTTTGGTGAAAAGTTGTAAAGCTCCATTTAGAAGACTAATGGGTAGAAAAACTTAAGAAGTTTAACACCAATTCATGACAAAAAAAAATCATATGATTAAAGCTTGAATCATGGCAATACGAACCAATGATATTGAGAATGCATCACTTGATTTTCATAAACACTCAAAATTATATTTAAAATTTTATGACAATTTGAGGAACCAAATGTCATTCGAATCTTGCGTGCTTATAGTTGAAATGAGAAGTTCGACGAGATGAATCCAATGAGCTCAAATCATTTAATTCCAATATCATTAAAGTACTAATATATGTAAAAATAGTTTTTGATTAAAGGGGATTAACATAGATTGTCTAATGAGATATTTCTATTTTTTATTGAAATGACCGAAATGTATTTCCATAAATCTATAAATATGTTGTACTTTCTCACATTTGGGGAGAACCCCAAGAAGAATTTTAGTGAAAAGAATACATGCTCTGTCTAAGTTGATGCCCGCTATCGCCACCAAAGTTGATGCCCTTTATTACTAACTGGGTTTATGTTTTTTGTCAATATCAACATCGACGTCAACCATTTCTAGAAAGGACAATACCAGCCATCGCCACTAACATTGATACCCATGGTCCCTAACAATGCTGATATACCCACTAACGTACCCACTAACGTCAACAAGGCTGATGGCCATCATTATTAACTTCAACATCTGCTATTATATCCAATGCTGATACTCGTTGTTGCTACCAAAGATGATGCTCATCGTTGCCAACAATGTCGACTTCTATTGTCGACACTAAGCCCAACACTTGTTGCCAATTGAAACCTGATGTTGACGCCATCACCAATTGGACTGATGCCTGTCATTTAATACTAGCTAACACTCATGAACGCTAACAAACTCGTTGCTTGTAGTTACCAAAAAGGTTGACACTTGCGATCGATATTAACACTAAAGCTCACTATTGCTACGAAGGCTTGTCATTGCCATCAATGTTGATGCCCCATTATGCCACCAATTTTGATGTCTGTTATTGCTAGCAATGTTGATGCTCATCATCACCTCCAATATCAATGCTTCCAATCTTCAATAATGTCGATGCCCACCACTACCAATAATATTGACCCCCCATTTCCGCCAAATTTGGTGATACTTGTTGTCACCAATAACTTCAATGCATGCTTCCCCCAATAGCATTGGCACTCGCCATCGCCCACAATACTTATTCCCATAGTCATTAACAACGACAACGTCTGTAGTTGCCAACAATGTTGTCACTCATCACTGTTGTTGATAATGTGGGGGAATGCTATCCAAACAACATGGATGGCCACCATCGCTAACAATGCTGATACCCTTCATCACCAACAATGTTGATGTCTGTGAATGCTGACAATATAGACGTTACTAAAAAATATTGTCGCCCATCACTGCCAACAACTGCAACATGCCATTGCCAACAATGACGCTTGACATCATAATTAATGTCAACGCTCGTCATTGCCAACATTGATGCTCGCTATCATAACTAATGTTGACGCCCACCATTGCCACATGCTGATGCTCATGGTACCACCTAGTTTGATGCTAGTTGTTGCCAACAATGCAGATGCCCATTGTCGACACCATTACTAATGCATGCAATCCTGAACAACATTGACACAAGCATCTCCACTAAGACTGATGCTCGCCTTCCTGATCTCCTATCTCTATCTCCCCTCTTATAAGAAGGACGAGCGAGCAAACCACCAAATGCTTTTTTATAACAACTTCACCGACTCAACTCTTAAGGCTCCATCTACTTCCTTTGTGGAAGCTATTTTCTACCGTTTAATCCATTAATTTGTATTAATGCTTTCTTTAAGAACGTGCGCCCACTAACGGGATCATTTTAGCTTGGGTAAGACTCGTAGTTTTTTTCTCTTTCCAAGTTTTATATATAAAAAATCTCATGTGTCCTATGAGTTACTGTCAATTTATCTATTTGTATGTGTGTGAGATTTTTTTATAATGATAAGACAATAAACTCTCTTTCCTACCCCGAATTTTTCAAAGTGCAACAAACACGGTTTTTCTACATAAGAGAAAAATGAAGGGATATTTAAGATTTTGAAGGGAGGCCTTTTACCATCATAATTATTACGAACATAATAAATAGATAAGTTTGAATGCATGAAAATTTTTAAGAAAAAAACAATCTAAATCTGGAGGTTTGCTAGCTTCAAGAGAGAAATCCACATGCTTAATTTCTTCTTCTAGAAACGTGATTTCAAATAGCCCAATCTTCCAAAGATATCATCAGGATAAAGTTTGCTATTTATATGAAAGTTAGGGAGATGATTGTTGAAGAGGTTGCTGTGGAAATATGCAAAAGCGTCCAAAATGTCATTTTGAGCAAGGTGAATCGTTTTTAATCCTTAGATGATGAGTGTAATTAGCTTCTTTTTTCTTTTTGCAATCAGCTGTTTTTGTGGAAAAAAGAAAAAATCTAGTATTGTGTTTCCGTAAACTCTTTTAACTGGAGCTTGATACCAGTAAATATCTGCTTATATATATATATATTTTTTTTTTTTGTAGAGCCTTTTTTAGCCTCATTCATAATCTTCAAGTTATGGGTATGAACACATGCCATTCTTAGCTAGTTTTTCAATATCACCCAATCTGTTAACCTACTTAATTTTTTCGGAAGTCCAAATCGTTGCTATACCACGACTTTCAAATTTTGAGCCTTCCAGAGTTTGTTGATCCTACTTTTAACAACTTCCTGTTAGTATTGAAGTCCTTTCAACAACCAATAAACATATCCTTGAAAGCATTCTATTTAAATCAGTAATTCTCAGAGTGAAAATTGTGAGTTTTGTTAGAAGTGGTTGAATTAATACTAATTAAAAGTGGACAAGATATCTCAATAAAATTTTTTTGCTACAGTTAAGGAAGAAATCCTCAATACTGGGAGGAATAAAAATTTGTCAAGTCTAATAGAGATTTCTGCAGTCCTCCTTCAATGAAAGATCTATTTGATTGAAATGGCTCACTAAATCATTAATGAGATGACAAGGTGGTTTACATCAATTGAGAGAGAATCTGTCACACCTGACATCATCCCCCCGACAATGTAGGGTGCAACGGAGAAAACAACAATCATGAAATTTAAAGCTTATCATCATAAATTGATATTCATTCTTCGTTTTATAAATTCCTCAACATATGGAAGCATCCAAAATGTCTCATTTTATACATATATAAATAATTACAGAGCCTTACACACTCCAAAACATTACAGTAGTAAACAATCTACATACCTCTGTTGTAAATTCATATACTCAGGTATACAACAACAAAATATAAAGTTTTATCGTGACTTGAGGCTATTCAACTTCCTCTTTCTTCTTGCCCCTTCCTATAACAACAACAAAATTAAAATCTGGTGAGCTATGAAGCTCATAAAGTTATGCATATTAAATAAGAAATTAAATGCAAGATTAATAGAATTAACATAATTAAAATCTTAATTGAATCAAATCAGAAACAATTTGCAAAACAACATAAAGTCATATTTAATATTATCTTTTATATCAGTTGAAACTTAAACAAAATTTCATAATTAGTTTTCAAGGTATTTTGGCTATCATTTCTCATATAGTTAACTTTTATAAAATGTTCAATGGAGCCCAGGTAAACCTAATATTATCGTCATTGAATTATATAGATGTTCCTTTTTTCCTCATTCGGGGTCCCTTTTGACCCACCTAAAATATCTGTATCATAACATTTCATGGCGAACCTTTTCTAATTTGATATTCATAGGCTTCAAATTAAGATCTTATACTTGCTTTGTCATGCTTCGTACTTTCAAATAAATATTCTACTTACTATAATGATGCATAAACAAAATATGCATGCAGTATACAACGAAATGCTTTTCTTTTCATAACCTTGTCAATTAGAAAATATTTATCTAATCATATAATATTTCATGGTAAGCTTAAACCATAAATATTTACATGTGGTCGTTTATACCTATCTGTTTGACTGTAGACACACTAACAAATAGAAGTAACTTTAATGCCCTTATTAACCTTCATTTTTTATTAAATGTAGCTATACAAAGCTAAAAATGATCGCATTTATTTGGTTAAATTAAATTGCATTTCTTACCCCTTTGACGAGTTGCCTCCTCGAATTCAGTGCCTCATAACCTTTTTTGCTTGTAAATTACGTACAAAATCCACATTTCTTACTTTCCATAATTTCTACAATTCATTTTTTTTCAAGCAATTGAATACAATTATTTCATACCCTTTTTGCAACTTACCTCGCAACCAGATTCTCCTATCTTCATACACCCAGATAAAAATCCCAACAACACAATTGTGGTATAAACTCCTTTAGCCCCTTTACCAATATTTGCAATTTCACTAGACAACCATAAATATCACAAAAAAAAAAAAAATAATGTTTACCTTGGTTCCTTATTCCCTAAACGTCCCTCTTCATAGTCTTCTTCACATTCCTTCCTCTTCACTAATTCCATCACAGAAATTTCCCGGACTCTATCACCTGATATTCTTCCTGCTTCCGCCCCCTTCCGTTCCACAGAATCCACAAGCAGCAAAACTAGGTTGAGGAAATACCGAATGGAAGAAGTGTCACTCGTTATTGCTCACATAAGCTCAAAAATTTTCCAGCCATCTGTTTCAATATCCACGGCTGCATGCGTACGATAGTGGAAAACTGAGGGATTATTATATTAGTTAGTGTACTAACTCAGTGCTGTGCTACAGTAATTCCAGCACTTCAATTTCAATGCCTTGGCCGTTGCAAGGAGTAAGTGGAACAATAGGCTAATATATAATATTTTAATTACTGATTACTGATGTGCTACAGTATTTTAATTTGCTAACATAATTTCTTGACTAGAGAACTAATTAAGGCTGAAATGAACTGAGTCCTTAGAAATGTACTGATGCTATTCTTAATATAATTAATGTTTTAAATTAATAGAACTTCATTCTAACACTTTGAATTAATTGCAAAGAATAGACTTGACAGTAATTGCTATTATAAAATTTATTTAACTGATAATTAATGCGATAATATCCAAACCTATTTGTAGAATTTACTAATTCGGGGTAGAAAACAAAATGTGTACTTTTACCTGAAACTTTTGGGTATTACGGTATCTACCACACAGGATCCAATTTGAAGGCCACTTAAAACAAGCATTGAAAACTCAGTCCAAAATAGAAGCTTCTCATTATCAGTAGTAGTATAAACAATAGTAAAAGCAAACTCAAAATGGTAATCTTTTTCATAAAATGAAGGGAAATAGAGAAAATATCAATATAGAAGTTGATGACATAAAAAAGTTGAGAATTCCTTATTAAGTGCTTTACCCGTATATACGTGTATTAAGTGCATGATACCATCTGAGTCTGCATCTATGTGTTTGATAGTTGATTTGGAGGGTTTGTTTTGTGTGGCTGATGATAGGGAATGATAACATTTAAAGAGGAATGCTTTGGAGGTTTATAGAGGTTAAGGAGGCGTGCACATAAATTTGTGAAATATGAACTTATTGCAGGCTCTTTTGTCCTGTCCAGCTGGAACTTAATCCTCATTGGCAAATACTTCATTTCACTTGAATTTTGAATGTACCTCTAATTGATTTAGAGAATTTTGGTCGCTAAAATTTATCATGATCACCAATAAGGTTTTGGTTTCTATGTCAAATAAATCATGGGATTATTTTTCCCCATGATATGATTGCAACTTTCTAGCTTGCGGTATAGTTAACCTTTTTCCAATTCTGATATTGCTCAAGGCATGTCTTGAAAGTCATAACAATGCTCTTTATGATGGCTTTGGTGGAATCCAGAGTTGAAATGCAACCGTTTTTCAAAGTTTTTACTATTATATCCTTTGTCAGGGATCTTGCAAGTGAGGGCATATTTGATATAATCACAGATGTGCTGAAATCTCAGGATAGGAAGCTTGTCTCCATTGGGTAATTAATATTATTGTATATCTATTTTATCTTTATGCTCTCTTTCATATTGTTTGTGTACATCAGTTTTGTTTACTTTTATTAGCTGAACTTGTTTTATTTGCTTTCATGATTCAGGACGGACATCCTTATACTTTTTCTTAATCAAGATCCCAATCTTCTTAGATTGCATGTCATTCAACAAGAGGGGAATGCACTATTGAGCCTCTTGGTGAGAATCTATACTATTTACTGTTTTGTTTTTCTTTGGGTTTAATTGCATGTTTCCATTTTTTTTTTTTGGAGTAGGCTTATAATCTAGTTAGCTGCTATTGGGGTGGCTTGTGTGACACGGAACACAATATGAGACACGTTTGAAACCTGAAATTGAATCACTGCCAAGCTGATTATAATGCGGTAGAAGATTAACAAGGTTATACAATTATATCTAAAACCAAAATTAGATACAAGAAACCAAAACAAATTATATTCACTTATGGTTGCTAGGGATGCATTCACATTCTAAGTCTAGCTTCAGGTTTTGTTCAAAATTCTTAGTCAAGATTGTTGTTGTAGAGGAATATCTCTCTTGCCCACTTCTCAAACCTCCACGTGATTACCAGGTTTATTTTGTCACCTTGACTTAACCTCAACCTCCAGCAGTATTACCTGTAGTTCTTGCCCTAAGAATGGAATGGAACTGGAAAATCCATTTATTCCTGTAGAAATAACTAAATGCCCAAAGTAGGGAAATGTTCAAAGGAGGTTAAATGGATAAATAGCAAGAACCAGTTGTTAAATGGAAAAATCCAATTCTTCGTATAGGATAGTCAGAGAACCTGGCTGAAAGGAATTCCTAGCCTTAAGAATATTGTTCACCATGTCTACCTCACAAATAGGGCTGCAAGCGAACCAAGCGTTCGACATGCTACTCGATGCTCGGTTCGATTAAAGCTCGTTTGTGATCGTTTAACTAACTAAACAAACAAACTTGAACAACATTTTAAATACTCGATCCTTAAATAAACAAGCTTGAACACTAATGTGTTCGGTTCATTTATGTTTGCGAACAACATCATTTGAAGTTCGTGAACAAGATCGACATTAAGCTCGATAAGAAGCTCAATAAAAGCTCGATTCGTGTTCGATTTTGAACTCATGAATAAGCTCAATAAAAATTATTAATATTTGATTATATAATTAATAAATATAATTAATAGAAATATTTTATATTTATTATAATATAATGATATAATTATTGTTAAATAATAAAATTTAAAGTAAATAATATTATATTATATATTAATTAAGTATTTTTATTAAATTTAAGTGAATGATAGCAATTAGCAATTTCCAAAAAAAAAGGCTGGCTTATTTCGTTGTTGTTGGCTTGTTGCCTTATTATCTTATCTTCCCAAGACCTGAGCCCTAATTTTTCTTCCCAAACACGCGGGCTAATGAAGGCGGAATTATTTTTATTATAAATGTGTTTGTTCATAGATATGTTCATGAACGTGTTTGTTTGATAGTTAAAAAAAATTCGTTAAATATGTTCGCGAACATGCTCGATGTAATCGTTTGTTAGGAAGCTCGATAAAGCTCGTTTGTTAAGTTAATGAACATCTAAAAGTAGAGCTCGTTTATAGCTCGTTCATGTTTGTTTGTTTAAAGCTCGATAAACACTAAACAAACGAACATGAACCAAACATGAACACTCATTAATTTAAATGAGCCAAACATGAACACATACAATAAAGCTCGAACAAACATGAACCAAACTTGAACAACAACATGATATTAAATGAACACAAACACTCACTCACACTTGGCTCAGCTCGGTTCGTTTGCAGCCCTACTCACAAAAATTTCCCAAGATGTGGGGATAGTGGGATAGATGGCTGGAATTGTTCTTTGGATGCTGGAAAATAGCAAGAACCCACTCATAGTAGAAACTGGATGCCTGAAACCACTGGCAACTGCATTTGTCTCTCTTTTGATTTTAGATTACCGGACAGCTCCCACAGCACTGGGCTAAAGTTACCTAAGAAGCTTCCACCCTCAGGCTGCTACCCGAGCTACTTTCAACTGCTGGGAAATCCGCTGGAGAGGAGGCCAACGGCCACTAGGAAGGCTAGCTGATTTAGGCAAATCAATTTTGGCAATATCTTGAACCCCACTATGATTTTTGATCTTTTGTAATGAGTTTTCCTGTTCCTGTTGTGGGCTATCTGCTAAAGAATCCGATGGATACCCACTTGAACATGATCAAGATAGATGAGGATAAAGGGTATAAGTTGTGGTGATCAATTGTGGTGAAACTCTGGACTCCCTTATGATCTCCTCCCCTTTGTACCTCTCCAAACTTAAAAAATCCACCTCAACACAGGAAATCCTCCCTCTAATTTCATGACCTAAAATAAAACTCAACCCAAATTTGCCTCCGCTTTCTAAAACGGTATTTATAGGCTAATCGCTTCAGATTACATCTAGGCCCTCTTATTTACTAAATAACCCTTTATGAAGGAATGAAAAGAAACTATGTCCTCTAATAATTAATTAATTATGAAAAAGGACTATTCTTAGTATTATGTCAATGTGCATGTCACTATTTTATTTTTTTTAAATTGAAATGTTGGGTGGTATATCCTTATTAAAAAAAGGTATGCGATAGCAAAATTATAGTAAACTAAGCACTCTTATGATAATAAGTAAATGCCTTATCTCTGATTATGATTATAAAGGAATTTCCCTGGTAGTTGTTGAATTAGCACTGGTACTAATTTATACTGATGGGTAAAATTCTATTTGTGCTAGAGTTCAAAAAAATGTTGTTACTGGACACAACCAATGTCTAAGAGGGATATAACAATGTGCTAAGGGTTGTCTATGTCTATATCTATATATTTATGTATGTATTATGAAAACTTCTTGGACCTAGTCATTAAAAAAATCAGAAAAAAATTGGGGCTATTCATTTTACCAAACAATGGAGACACTTAAACTGTAAGCAATAGTAAAGTCAACTGGAGTTCAGAACTGGAGCTAGGATGGAGTTTAGTTCAGAAGTAACATATATGAACCTAGAAATAAAAATCAGCATATTTACAATATATCTTTGAGAAAATGAATGCCTTTGGATTCTAGAGAAAGAAGTAAACAACATAATGAAAGGTCAAGAAATCTACTGGAAATCAGACATCACAGCCAGAACAAAGACTTGTGTTCTTGCAAAACATATGAAAAACATTTTTTAAAGCATGCTTTCTGCATTTCTCTCTCCATTTTAAACAGATTGAATCAAAACACTTTTAGGGATATAAGCAGCCCAGTGTGTGCATTTTGGTGGATAATAATGCTATTGGGGAAGCCATCGATTAAAAAGGCGTTCGAGGCGGACGCCTCGAGGCGCGCCTCGAATCGAGGCGGAGGTCGGGCGAACTGAGGCTTAAGCCTCGAACGTCCGGGCGAGGCTTACGCCTTTTTCCACGGAGGCGTATGCCTCAATACGTGAGGCGCCGAGGCGCATCGAGGCAGCGCCTCGAAAGGGAGAAAGTTACCTTCAAAGCCAGCGAGCCAACGAGCTCCCGTTGTTTCTTCTTATCAAAATGTCGTAACTTATGATCCGACGGGAAGGGAAAGTCGTCGAAGGAGCGCAGTCGAACAGCCACAAAGGAGCCAAAGAAGCGACGCGTGTAATCTCTACACCTATGAAGCAACGAAGCCGAACAACAAGGACAAAAAGAGAAGATGAAAGGCAAACCCTAGACGCAGCTAGTTATTATTGATTAACTTAGTTAATATAATTTAAATATTTATAATTAAGCAAATTAATTAAATACTTAATAGTATAATTAGTGCATAAATTAATTGACTAATTAGTAATATAATTATTAATTAAATATTAATATAATATGCCTTGTTAATATAAATTAAAATATATATTATTAAATATATAATTATTAGTATTAATAATAATTATTGAGTAGCTTGTACCGCTCAGTACATGCTCGGTACCGAGCCAGTACCGCTCGGTACTGAGCAAGTATATGCTTGGTACTGAGCAGTACATGCTCGGTACCAATAGGTACACGCTCGGTACCAAGCCAGTACCATTAGGTACATGCTCGATATTGCTCAGTACATGCTCGGTACCGAGCCAGTACCGCTCAGTTCCGAGCCAGTACCGCTCAGTTCCGAGCCAATACCACTCAGTACCGAGCGGTACATGCTCGGTACCGAGCGGTACATGCTCGGCACTGTTAATTACTTTATTTTTATCATTTTTTAGGCTTACGCCTCGATCCGCCTCGAGGCTTACGCCTCGCCTCGCTTAGCCAAAACGCCTCGATTTCCGATTTCGCCTTTTAAAATGTTGGGGAAAGCGCATGAAGTATGTCTTAGTGAAAATATCTTTCTTTTTTTTTTCTACCAAAGTAACTAAACAACAGATTAAAAAGGTAAGAAATCTATTGGACAATCAAACATCCCATCCAGAAAAGACTATTGTACTCATAAAACCTGTCAAAAACCATTTTTTGAAGCGTGCTTTCTGCCTCTCCATTTGAATCAGAAGGAATGAAATCAATTTTAGGAATAGAAGCATCCTTGTGAGCATTATGATGGAGAATAATGCTATTGGATAGCACATGAAGAATATCTTGAGCGAAAATGTCTTAGCTGTGACATCAGAATTCAAATACTAGAAGGAATTCAGTAAGGGAGACATTAAATCAGAGAGCTTCAATAGCTAGTGTCAGCAGAACTTAGCTCTCTTTACAGCTACCCCGAACAAAGCATAAGATGCTTGATCGGGTCAGCAGCAGAGCTAATTGTGGAAAGGGGTCCAACAAACCAAAGTATTCCTCCCCAATTTAATTTAACATATTTGGATATGCAGAATGTATGGCTATTAATAACACATGGTGTGCCTATGAATGGCTTCGTGTTGTTATCTCTGTTTTGGACTGGAAGCTTTGCTTGGCCAAGATGAGCACATTCTGTAGAGAGAGAGAGAGAGGACAAGACAACAAATGATTTTTCTTAGCTCTAGCGACGCAAGATTTGGTTCATTTTCAATATTGCGTGCTGTAATTGGAGCTTGAACAGCATCTAAATGGTTTTATCCAATCAATTCTTTACATCTTGCATGCATACACCATGTCACCGTATGTAATTTTGCTAATTTAAGCTTTAGTGCAAGGGATACATTTTTTGTATATACTTAACATATTTTGCAATATATAAAGTCTTTTCTTACTCTTCAGTCATCTTCCTTTATTAATGATAAAATCAACGTAGATCACATGCTTGATCGGCTGCCTGACTTTTAGCAAAATAGTTATAGCAAATTTGGCTGGTTATAATTAACTTAGTGTGGCTATATAATACTGTAGTTTTGGAATGTGTTGGGCTAATGGTTAAACTGTTTTCTTCTCATGAATTGAGGCAATTGTTATAATGACTTGATTAATACATGTATTGGATTAGAGATGAAGTGATTCTACATTCTTGATGGTTTGTTTTCAGGTCAAAGGTATGATGACTGACTTTGGAGAGGGGATGCATTGCCAGTTTCTTGAAATCATACGCATTTTGGTGGATTCGTACTCAATGTCAGGACCACAGGTATTTTCAATTTATGGACTTTAAAGTCAATTTAATTTTCTGAATGCCAAATGAATTTATTGTTTACAATGTCTTTTATTATATATGAAATTGAAGGGATTGATAAGAAAAAAACATAGCTAGAAGTGCACAAAAATTATTCAAAATAGAGTTGCAACCTCATTAACTTCTGTTCTGTAATATTATGTCTTCTTGAAGTTTTGCTATTTTCCTGCAGTGTTTGAAATTGTCACTTCCATTAACTGCTTGGGCAATTTACTTTTATATTCTTTATGATGCTCCTGATACTTGAAAATATTTCCTAATGTCACTACTTATTAGATTCCATATACATAATTCCATGAACCATTTATTTTTCAACTCAACATACTTCATTTAAGAATGAAAGTCGGTTTTACAAATTTCGGAGGGATTATTGATTTCTCAAATAATTTTTATTGTTTATAAGATGGTAAGACCTAATGCATGGGCATCCGATCGGTGTGGGATTTTTGCTGGGATTGTTGCACTCAATTCACCCATGTATATCAGGGATAATTTATGTGATTTAGACAATTGACCACCATGACACAATTGAAATAACAAAATCATTAATTCCTGCCCATTCTTTGTCTGATAGCATGATTCTTTTATCCACCTTATTGCCATTAAAGTTTTTTAGATATTTTTTTTTCTCTATTGTAATTTATGTCCCATTTTTTTTAGCAGTCTTGCAAGGTTAGAGCAGTAGCCATGTTTGAGTTTGTTAACTTTTGGAGTTACAAAGATAAATCCTTCATATTTTCATTTAATTGGCTGTCTTATTTTATATTTTTGTGCTTGGATTCATAAATTAGCTCTTCCGTTTTGAATTACACAATGTTTATATTACCTTTATTGTGACTTGCATGTCACGCATCTAAATCATAGAATAACCTTTTTTTTAATGCATAGTAAGTTTGCTTACAGCTACTTTTCTTAAACATTGTGTTACCTGGGCACTGGTTGGACCCCTTTTAATCTCTTAGTACTTTAAACTAATGCTTCACCAGATTGAGTGCTTAGAATTTAAGATTATCGATAAGGTAAGGCAATTAGTTACAACATAGAAAAGCATTAACTTGAAAACAATTTCATCCATAAATATAAGCCTAAATACTGTAAACAAGAAATCCCACACTTAACAATTAGAAAAGTCACCTTTGAGTTTCCCTCACTCAATCTCTTAAGTAGGGCAAATTATTGCATCCGGTCACCGGACGTGGAGATAGGTCCGGATATTAATAAAATATTATTTTAAATTAAGCGCGTCAAAAGCGCAGCTAAAGCGCAACTAAAGCGCAACTAAAGCGCAGGTAAAGCGCACCTAAAGCGCAGTTAAAGCGCAGGTGACGTGGCATGTTTTTATTGGATGTCCGAACCTATTCTGCGCGTCCGGTGACCGGATGCAATAATTTGCCCTTAAGTAGGGCTAGCAGAAAGAGAGTCTTAGCAAACCAAACGACGCCACCAAGATTGTGAAGACACCTATGGTTATAATCCAACGAAAGTTCACCCGAGGAGGTGTTCGTAGTCTCTTTTCCCTTTTAGAGATGTAAATCATGAGAAGAAACAACTCAAGAGATGAGAGAGGAAGAAAGGGGGGGGGGTCGGCCAAAGGGGAGAGGGGTTTCTTGGCCAAGCTAGGGTTTGGATGAGGGAAAAGAAGAATAAATCTGAAATTTATTTCAGACGTAGGACTTAATTGATGGGAGGGAAATAGGAGTTTGAATTTGAATTTCAAATTCAAAGCTTGGTAGGGTTAAAGTGGAGAGAGAGAGGGAGGGAGAATTAAAGAGGGGTAGGGGGCGGTGGCATGCTTGGGAGATGGAGGGATTGGGAGGGAAATTCATTACTTCCTAATTCATTAATCCAGTTTAGGAAAAGGATAATAAATTCAAATATAATTTAATATTAAATTAGATTCAAATTGGATACTTTCCTAATTTAACTTGGCTAATTTAGGAAAGTATTTGAAATTCAAATTTGAATTTCAAATCGGATGAAATCTTTCATAAATTATGTGGACTAAATTTGATAGGTCTTAATGGTGATTAAAATCAACATTAAGAGAGGAGGAAGGGGTGTGGCCGGCGGTGAGTTTGGGAAAGGAGGAGTTTGGCCGGTGGGGAAAAAGGAAGGGGAGACCGGCGGTCTAATGGGAGGTGGGGAGTGGCCGGTGAGGGAATGGTTGTTCGGCGGTTGTGGGGAAGGGTGGCTGTCGGGTGAGGGGAATTGGGGAGGCCGGTGATGAAGCAAGAGGAGTCGGACCACGAGCCCCAGACACTTCTGGCGACTGGTGAGTATTGCTTTGCCCACACCTTGGGACTTCACCACTCAAGAACTTAAAAGCTCTAGAGAGAAAACATAAATTTATTTCATTCATCAATAATCCTCATACAAAGGTTAATACCTTATATATAGGCCTTTCAAACAACTAGAAAGAAAAGACAGGAATGCCTTAGGGCTACAACTCACAATACATAATAAAGATGGGTACAAACGGTAAAACTCAAATAAAATAACTAATACATAACATATATAAAAAATAAAGACTCCTAAACGTAGTCGTCGATCTACGACGCTTCCGGCGATAAACATTATGGAATCACTTGCTGATGTCCACATCAAATTTGCTATAAAATAATTTTCATTAAGTCATGGATTTGTTCTTTACTTAGAGTTTAAAAGGCTGTTACCTGAAGTTGAGCTCACCATACAAGTACATGGGCACTTATCAACTTTAAAGCTCAAGCGATGTTAAGGCCATTATTAGTATATTAGAAGCTAATTCTTATTTCACTTCTAATGTGGTACTATTTCTTATTCATATGGATCTCAACAATAGTGTTTAGTAAATTAAACCCTCTGTCAGTAGTGTTTAGTTTGATAATAACCAAGAAATCAATGTCCACAGATTATTAAATGTATGCTTATTTTTATGTATTCTAGGATGCATTTATATAAATGATATTATCATGATTAATACTCTTATCTCAATTACTTAGGGCTGAATAGTCAGTTTCATTAATTCTTGTTAAGTCCTTATCTATAAGTAGTGCTCACTTTATTTTACCCAAGTAATGAAATTGTAATAAGAATGATTGTTTGTTCGAATACTTTTATGATGTTAATGAAAGTTAGTGGAGCTAATCCTAACAAATGTCACATGCAATAATGAATTTTAATATTTTAGGACTTGCGTTTTATTAAAAGTACACATAAAGCCCAGTTGGGTTTCACCGTTCCACCTTTTCACTATATTTCTTTAATTTTTGACCTATAGCAAGATATGTTTGGGCCTAAATCTGGAAGCTAAAAGAAGGACAAAACCAGTTGGGTTCCATCTTTGCTAGCACCAGTGCACCACCATCAATGTTTTATTATAATTCCCATACTTAGACATCTCCCAAGATCTCTTTGGCCTAAATAAGAGAAGAAATGGTTAAAAGCAATAAGTCTGAGGAACATATACATGCAATGAAAAAAAACAAGGAAAAAAAAGGAAGAGAGAAGCCTTAACTACAGATCTCATCACTGCAAAGATCATGTTCTAATTATTTGTCTCATGTCTGTGGGTCGCTAGCTTTGATGTCTCTTTATATAAAGTAATGAACCCACATGGGCTCTCGTTTTTCATTTTTCTATCCATATCCTCAATTTTCAATGGCATTTCTTATTTGCTATCTTTTCCTACTCTTCACTCCAGCTGCCATCATTTTTTTGCAGAAGCATTGTTGAGCTTTACTCGTCCTTACTGTAGAAAGATTTCTGGAGTGTACAATGCTCATGGCATCTACTGGTCTTTTTTGCGTAGGCATGCAACCATTGAATGTTCTAATTAGGGAGTTTTTTTAGCATCTGCAAATGATGTTTGAGATTAATAGGCGAAAATAGATTAAGGTTGATGGAGGCTAGCATATGTTGTCCGAGGCACTGGAATTCATTAATGCTTGCAGTTTTTATTAATATGACTCTTTTTTTTATGAACACATGGCTTCTGTTTACTTGTTAGTTAGTGAATTCAACTTAATAAGAATGTATTTGAGTCTTGCAAGCTCGAGTGAAATATCTTTGGGGCAAGCTTGACAAGGCTTGGCTCCCTTAAGCTCAGCTAGTTAGTACTAAATGTTGCATCATTTTGAATATCATTTTAACCTCAACATGCATAGTTATACATTTGATATAGGTTGTTTTAGTAGGACATATTTGACTATTTAGATTTCATGGAAAACATTTTTATTAATGGGCCAACAACTATTAGAGAAGGTATCAAATAACTTGAAAGAGGTTTGCATTAAAGGAATATGAAAATAGTCTCTCTGTTCTCAATGGCTCAACTTTTATACTATAGTAGTGGGAAAGTTTTGAAACTTATGCTATGATCAAGGCTTGAAATGGTGAAATTTGGAATTAAAGTGTTTTGCCTTATGAAGACGAGACATGAGCCTCACGATAAATTGAGGCATAAGTATTGATCCTAAAATAATAATAATAAAAACTCATTAAATTAAAGATATAAATTGATCATACACTAACAAAAAAATTGTTAAAAACAAAATTAAAGACCAAGAACAAAAAAAAAAAAGGAAAAAAAAATTAATTAAGGGGTTGTTTGGTTGACTAAAAAAGAAATGCTATGTAAAAGGAATATTTTAGAGCTGTTTGGATGAGTGTAAAGTAATTTAGGCGAATTTTTTTTGTGCGGTTCAAAGTAAAATGAATGATGCAAGCAAAAAATTAGGAAAACCCCTAATTTTTTGCAAGCAAAATACTAAACCTTACTAGGAAATAGAAATGACACAAATTCTGAAAAACTAGACAAAATACAACAAATAAACCAAAAAACAACTTCACTTTATAGTATAAGAGGACTTACAAACTTTGATGCTTACAAAACGGCTCCCAAAAATCAGCACAGAAAACAGGTTGGAGAAGCCACGGGACACAGCCATGGAACCACGGGAACACAGCCAGGGAGGGACCCGAAGAGCCAACACAGGAAAAGAGACAGAGGAAGTCACGGGAAAGCAGCCAGAGAGAAAACCGAAAAGGCAACCAGCCCACAACCATTATTCACAAGGAAGAAACCAAGGAGCACAAGAAGGGAAAGAAACAAGATTTAACTCTACATAATGAGCTTTCAAGTACAATAATTCCTCCAATTAATGAGCTAAAATATCAGCTCAAACATTTATGAGCTAGAACCAAAAAGATCCCAATTTTTAGCTCAAAACCAGAACAACCAAAGCCCAAACCGAGAGCAGCCAAGGCCCAAACCAAGAGATAGCAAGCAGCCCAAAGAACAAAAGGACCCCCCTTGATTCGACCCCCCCCCCCCCGCCTACATCAATGAATATAGTGTAATGTTTGAAGATAATGACCTTCTTTTTACTTATTTCCTAAATCACGATTGGGCCGCCATACCCACGCCATTAGTGGTGAAATCAAAGAGGAGTTGGTGATGGCTTTCTCCATATTAGATTTATGAAAACCTTTTTCTAGCTATGTATTATATGTAAGCTTTACTCGCAACTCTTGCAACTATACAAATTATTGAAGTTTTGCTCCCCTTAAATTCGGGTTACACCGTTTCATCACTCATTTGAAGTCTCAGTTCCTTAAATGCACACCACCTTCTGTTTTACTCTTCGGAGGTTTTAGCTGAAATATATTTACTCTTTTGAGGTCTTAGCTAAACAATATGATGAAATATTAGTGAAATATATTTACTCTTATTAGGTCTTAGCTGAACACTCTTGGCTAGATGTCATTCATTTAAAAAGGTTTAGAACTGATTTCTTTCTCATAGATTACTCATTTGCGAAGTAGAAAGAGCTCTTTAATATTGATCAATATAATATCCTAGAGAAATTAGAGTCTTCCTTATAATATCCTTCAGTCCATACATAAAACGGTGACATTTTTCCTCAGCTTCAGGTATCAACTATGGGGCATTTCTGGATAACATACTAAATTTTGTCTCATATTACATAATGGAGCGATCACCCTAAACTAGTCTGATGAATATGTCTTGTATTTGCCTCCTAGTTGATATTGATACAAATCAGTCTCTAAACACTTTTACAAATTCTCCCCAAAGTATCCGACCACTAGGCCTCCCTCCAAAAGTCTCCTGAATCTAGCTTTGCCATCATCTCTCTGCCTCTCTATCAAAGACATAAGCAGTTAATGTCTAATGTAGAATGAAGGGGCGGGGGAAGATTGGGGTGCATTGATTGCCTTATTTAATGGGAATCTTAAATGAATGTGTTTAGGCTCAATGAGCATGGAAATTGGGATTAATTCTAATTAATTTCAGATTGGGAGAGATTTGAGGGGTTTCCTAAAAGATGTTTATTAATTAGGAAAGTTTTTGAATTTCAAATATCATTTGAATTCAAATTCATTGACTTTCCAAATTAATAATAAGATATTTTAGGAAGGTGTTTATGAGGTCAATTGAATTTGAAACAAGGGTTTGGAGGGGGGTTGCTGGCAGTTAAGGTTTGGGCTAGGGAGGCCGACGACTGAGAGGCCGAAACTTGGGATTGAGGTGGAGAGGTTGGCGGCCGGCGATTGGTAGGAGTGGGAGAAGTGGACGACAGTTAGAGGAGGGGAAGAGGGGTGCTTGGCCGGCGGTCAATGGAGAAGGAGACGAGGAGTTTAGAGATCATTGAAAAATTCTAAAATTTGGAAAACCTTAGAATCTTTCACTTCAAGAAATCTATGTAAAATGGAGGAATTTCTTGTTTAAAAAATATACCTTAGTCTTCCTTTAATATCCCTCCACAATTTCCCCCAAAGTTGGCCGCCTGAAATCGCCGCCCCCAAGAAACCTTGCCGCCGCCCCCTTTCCAACTTGTGTTTGGCTGAACAAAGCAAGCCACACGAATGAAAGGGACCGAAGGCTATCGATCCCTTTTAGGAGATTTGGGTGGTTGGGGAGCCCAAATGACACATGTACCCTCTTACATGCATTTGTTATATGAAGGCTAGGAGGGCTATTTAGCATTTCCCTTAAATAAACTTCACCGAATTTTAATTCCACATCCGTGTGATATTTATCATAAATTCTTTATATTGATTTGATCGAAATTTAATGCACGATTTTATAAAATTAATTATATCGAAATCCGACAACTTTGAAAATTTGATCAATTTCGTCACGGTGCATTGAAATACGTACGATGCTTATGATTCGATATTTTTCAGGTTTTACACTAGCCTGCCCAACTAATAGGATCACTAGAAGAGCTTTAGGGTTCATGTATTTTAAAATGCTTAGAGTTTGTCTGTCTCATGGATCACTCATCAGCTATAAATAGATTAAAAGGGAGGGAGTGATGCAGGACATGTATGACAATTTGATTTAGATAAATGACTTTTGCATGCTTGATAATTAAGAGCAAGTTAATTAAAGCTTGATGATGAATTTAACAATGAAATAAAACACAATGAGCGGTAAACACAAGCTTAGGCCAAGTTACTTGCAAAAAGTAAAAACCCACATAATAATCAATTACTCTTGACATTGCATACGAGATGGGTTTCAACAAAAAAATTCCTAATCTAACAATAAGAGTAGTGCTATGATAGATCTCTCACACACTTCCTACCAAACACTAAGCTTTTTAGTGGAGCTTGGCAAGATTTTGCTTGAATCAAATAAAACCACAAGTAAGGATCAACGGAGGAGGCAAGAGAGAAGGAAAGAGTTTACCCTTTGCTAAGATTCAACCTTCTCGCAAGCTTGGACAGCAGTTGGTGGCGTCTTTGACGGCTCATAAGCAACAAATCCACGCTCGAACCTTTGTACAGCGAGTATCCAACCTGGGAAAGTGGTTCCGGACAGTTCCGGGCAGTAACTGGTGGATTTCCGGAGAGCAGGACAGCAGTTTAGCTAGCTGAAATTCCCTGGATAGCAGTCTGGCGATGTACAGAAAATCTGGACAGCAACCAACGGAGGATGACACGAAGCTCAGGTGTGATCGTTGTGGTTGCCGACAAAGAGAGGACAGCAGATTGAAGCCCGGAGAGGTTCTGGACAGCAGTTTTCTGGTTCCTTGCAATCTAGACAGCAGTTCCTTGTTACGTGCAAATCTGGACAGCCATGGAGTTGGCTGGAATTCTTGGACATCACACAAGTTTTGTTCAGAAATCTGGACAGTACTTTGAGTGGTGTTGATTTCAGAGTTTTTTTTTTCTTCCCTGGATGATAGGAAGTTAGTTGAACATCATGGGAGAACTTCGATAAACAACAGCAGGAGCAACCTAGGATTAATTTCCTTCCTAGACGGTGAGCTGAGTAATTTTAGGATCTCAATTGGAAAGGGGAAGGGGCGGCAGCCCTTAATGGGATTGATTGGAGAATTACTTGAGGGAATAATTAGCATCTAGTTTTAGAAAGTAAAATTAGGAAAGGAGTTTTAATCCTAATCCCAATTAAGATTCTAATTGAGATGATTGGTGAATCATTTCCAAATATATATCTCTGATTTTGGGAAAGAGTTTTAAATTCAAATATGAGGGCATTTGAATTTAAATAGTTTCTAGACTTAGGGAAATTAAGTTAGGAAAGAGGATTAAAGGAGAATCTCTAATTAATTCAGATTTGAAACAGATTGGAAAGTTTCCCAAATTAGATCAATCATATTTTAGGAAGCTATTCAAATTCAAATAGATTTGAATTTGAAATTTGAAATCCTTCCAAATTTAAGATGACCTAAATTAGGCAGATAGGGAAACTTGGAAAGCAAGGAAGGATGGAGGGGAGACTTGGGCCCGTGGTGGGGAAGAGGAAGGAAGGTGACGGTGAAGAGGGTGGTGGGGCCGGCGGCAAGAGGGCAAGGGGTTTGGGTTGAATGGCTTGGTGGTGGGAAACGTTGGTCGGCGGCATGGTGGGGTGCCTAGGGAATCCGACGGCTAGCAGGGAAAAAGATTGAAAGAAAAGGACGATAAAACAAACAACGAATCCGACCATCTTCAAGGTTGGTGGGTGATCCGTTTTCCCTCCCTAGGGATCTCTCCAAAGTTCTCTCTTAGAACTCTCACAACTCAAAGAACACATGTACAAGAATTTTTTTTTTCTAATTTATTCATTACCCCTCCAAGAAGAAGAGGGAGGCTTTAAATAGCCAAATATATGAAGGGAAATAACAAAGACACTATTGCACATAGGGCATACATAAGACAAACCCTCAAGTGAGGGTAGAAAGGGAAAAAGAACAATAACAAATCAAATACATAAAATAGATCAAAATAAATAGACACGATCATAGCCGTAGATCTCTGATGTCCTCATTAGGGAGAAAGACCCTTTGATTCTTATTTTGTCATTGAAGATTATGTTCCATTCCTTTGGCCTTCTTATCCTTTTGATTTGTAGCCTGGTTTCCTTTATATCTTGATTTGCCTTGTATCCCATGTCCTTGGAGCTGGCCTTTGCAATACTATTAAATTGGAAGAGTTTTAGCTCTCGTAAAAGTTTAATTCATCATAACCATTTCTTTGCTTATATACTTTGAGATGTTTATGCTTCAGTTTCGTATTAAACATAACATAAACAAGTTTGTTCATTCATCTTACAACCAATCGATTCATTCTCTTTGTATGAATTTGATTGAAGGTGCTCCAATTATGTTCATATGCAGAAGCCGAACATATTAGACTAAGAATTTTAACTGCAAATGCTTTTAATTCGGGAATATCATCTCCAAATTGAGTCCACAAACTTTCTACGTTAAAATAAATAGTATATTATTAATATATATTTGGGTAGGAAGCTTGAATATAAACATTCAAATTTAAAATTATAAATGTGCAAACATATCAGAAGAGCGTGTTTTGTAACATGCTTTAGGTGCTCTAAATTCAAACACTTCATTTTTCAAATGAAAATTCTTAAGTTTTTCATTTACTTTGAGGTAGTCATTTTCGAAAACAAACCTATCCATGCATGCATATAAAATCAATTTTTACCTCTTTATCAACGCGGAAGTTCTTATCCTATGAAATTGAAGATTCAAAAAATATGAAGCTGCATGAAAGTGTTGGTGTAACTGCCGATCCCCCTTTTATCTATAATTTTCATATTTCTTTGTTGGCACCTTCTTGACTGCTTAAATCTCTGGCTATGTCTTTCTTAGCTTTATTCATTATTTCATAAATAAATCTTATAGCTGGAACCTTCTTACCATTAACCATTCTTAACACCTTAAATAAAGTTCCTTTAATCTTTTAAGTATAATTTATACTGTTAGAAATAATCATACTTCATAACAATCTTCTTCACTTGTTTTTCTTTTTTTTTTTGCTTATGAACTCCTATCTCATTCTTCAGACACAAACATAGCTTCTAAGGACTGCCTTAACTCCCATATTTTTTGCAATGTCAAATATGCAATTGCAAATCTAGTTACAGCAGGCTGAATAATATCTTTTTAAATAAATTTTCTCAATAAACTGAGTATCCAAGAGTGATTTCATATGAACTTACTAACAATTATTTTGCTCTGCATATTGTAATCTGGCTGGTATTCATAAATTCTTAACTTCTTGTGGCTCAGACTGGATTCTTTTATCAAACCACTGCCAAAAGTAATAATAAAAAACCAATATTTTTTTATGTTTGTTTTTGACATTTTGTATGATCCTTCTAGGTTTATTTATGCAAATTATGCACTGCATTGTGCTCTTTAATATGTTTTAAACGTTAAATATTTTGTCATGCGGTGGGTTGATTTTTTATCTTCAGTGAGCATGTTATGATTAACTTCTTCAGTCAGCATGCAGTATTATTTGTTTAGTGTGCTACTAAAGTATTTTCTTTTCTATTATTTCTACTCCATTGCATCATTTTTTAATTGTGCTGCAGAAGGACACTGTTATAGAGATTTTCTTTGAAAAACATCTGGACCAATTAATAGATGTGATAGCATCATCTTGCCCTTCAAGAAACAGTTCACATGGAGCTCAAAAATCAACTGTATCTGATGGTAGAGGTGAATACAACTCTGCCTCAAAGGCTGAAATTTTATCGAACATTTGCGAGCTGTTGTGCTTTTGCGTGCACAATCATACATACAAGATTAGGTAAGGTTTTATGTAAATACGGGATTTCTTTTCTCTTCTGTTATGAGTTAAAAATCTTGTAAATTTTTTTTTTCTGTAGGTGCAACTTCCTTAAAAGCAATGCTTTAGAGAAAGTGCTGTGTTTGACACGGAGAAGAGAGAAATTTTTGGTGGTGGCTGCTGTTCGTTTTATGCGCACTGTTATCTCTAGGAATGTGAGTTTTTTTTTCCTCCTTTAATTTGAGGAACATGTTCACATCCCGTATGTTAATTTTAAAAAATTTTTGTTTGCTAGGAAGAGCATCATACTTTACTGAATTTCCTTAAAGTTTAAACTACATTTTTAAGGTTTTGATGTGCTTGCTGCGTATTTCTTGGAAGGAAACTGAGGTAGAAGTATAATTTGCTCCCAAATTTATGTCATAAATTTAGTAATCAATTCGTGAATGTTTTGTTTTTTTTTTTTAATCCATCGATGAAATAATATGTTATGGGTTTTGTCAACTGCTTCCTATCACTTTATTCTATCTATATTTTATAAGTTTGTTCTCTTATGCGATTTTTTTTCTACACTATGTTTAAAAAATATTCACATAATAACGGCGGCCTTCAGATGACCTGTTTAGGAAAGTAGATGTATAAGATTTGACTTATATTAAGAAAGATAGAGGTAGTAGAGGTAGACCTAAAAAGATTTGGTTAGAAAACATTAGAAATAACCTTTTTTATTAGATTTATAGGAAAATTTAACTCCTAACAAAACACTATGGAGACAAAAATTCAGGTAGCCGATCCCACGTAGTGGGATAAAGGCGTGATGTTTTTGTTGTTGTACTATATTTAAAAAATATATATGATCTTCATCATACTTTTGCCATTCTATTTGGGTCTTCTTTTGAAGTCTAAATTGGTAATGCCTAATTATTTAGCATTTGTTTTCTTATGTCATACTTCGAAGTATGTGATACTATCATTTTGATGCATTTTGCCAATATAAGCTTATTTGTTTGTCTATTACCTATTTTAAAGATGCTTTCGATTCTGTTTGATACCATATGCTAATGACAGAAAACTATGACACGATAAGGATCTTCTATAGATAAAGAAAATACTAGTTGAATAAAAAACTACACCCACGTCCGTATCCAAGAAGCTACCTGAAAGTATTCGTAGACTCCTTCTGTCCGCTAATACGAATGTTGCGGATCCGGTGGCGTGGCGTGGCAACTTCTGAATTGAGTTGTTCGCTACTTCGTACAGGTAGACTGTCGTGCACTACTTGCCTTTTGCAGATAGATTGTAGTGCACCAGCTAATCTCCTGCTTTAGATCGTAGAAGCTTTCACTTGTCATATTCTTCATATATTTTATGGTAGTCTTTGATCTTTTCAGTACATTCGCCACTGGTGCTTGTAGGTAGGTAGATGTATTTATTTACATATTGAAATTGACATCAGGATACTGCATTTACTGAAGTCTTTCTACATCTACCCATAAGTGGCATGTTATACATACATCCGTGTTCGTAGAAAGATTGTATGTATTGCAAATCTTTTATAGTGACCTTTAGGAGTTCGTATTGTTGCTTGTGAGTGAACCGACATTTCACTTTTATTTGAGATTTTAATGAATGACCTTCATTCATTCATTGACCTCTTTATTTGCAGGGGATACATGTCTTCTACGACGACCTCCTAGAAGTATTTTGTAGAAGATCCATTGTTTCTGCATCGAATCCACCCTTTCATCAATCTCGGGTGGTATTGATGTATTTGCACTTGTTTGTGGGGGCGAATCCTTCTTTATTGGTCTCCCGTATTGCTATCTCAATCAACAGGCATGTGTTGAGACCGTTGTAGGAATTCGTACATCTTTCATGTGTATCGGGATTTCATCTCCCACTTGTAGCTTGTTGTTAACTTAGAGAACTGTGCATTTAGACTATGATTTGTTCATTCATCCAAAGCCCTGGTCCTATGTATTTCATCAGATCCGAGTTCAAGGTCCAGCCCATGCTTGAGTCTTGTATGTCGTTATGGGTTCAACTCTTGGCATCCCATTCAAACTCAAGTCCCTATTTCAGATCCAACTTGAGTTCAGTTTGCGTTCCTTGATGCTGCATAGTTTGAGTTCCAAGTACAAGTTCAAGTGCTGTTCAAATTGAATCCAACTCAAGTCCTCTGCTATTTTCTGATTTGAGTTCAAGTTTCAATTTAAAATTCGTTTAGGTCCAAATCTTATTTATCATCAAGTTCTTTGCATAGTTCATTTGAATTCAAGTCCACAAATCATGTTGTCTTTTTGAGTTCAATTAAGCTCAGGTATAGTCCCGTATTCACCCGAAATTTCGGCAGCCTCCCGGCGTCTCCCCCGTTTAGGGGAAAACTACAAGAAAACTGGGCCTTTCCCACCACGCGCAATAAAGGCGTGTATGGGGTCTTTGACGGTACCTGTTTAAAAATGCACAGTTTGCTTTCCCCCCGCTCGGGGGTACTTATAAATGACACAATTTGCTTTCCCCTCGCTCGGGGGTACTTATAAGTGACCCCGCCTCGCCGTACGTGCCGCACCGGGGTTCCTTCCTACCACGCGCAATAAAGGCGTGTATAGGCGGTTTTCCGGCGCGCCACGAACGCCGAAGTAGAGTTTAGTCGATTCCCTCCTCGTCGTAGGCGTCGGACCGGGGTCCCATCCCACCACACGCAATAAAGGCGTGTATAGGCGGTTTTCCGGTCCGCTGCATACAACGAAACGACAATCTGAGTTTATAAAATTCGTACCTTTGCGGGATTGTTGAGGTTGGCACATGGATCGAGGGAGAGAGGCTCGTGGATTGAGGTAGGAGGGCAAGCATTTATAATTAATTACAATTAATTATTATTATTATTAACTAATTAGAATTAATTATAATTAAATTTAATTAAATAAAATTAATACACAATTAATTATATTAATTATAATTATCATTTAATTAACCATAGAATGATTGATTAATAATAATTATAATTATTAATTAAATGTAATTAAATTTTAATTAATTATCATTAATTTATAACCAAAATTAATTATTTACAATAATAATAATTATTATTATAATCATAATTATAACAATAATAATAATAATAATAATAAAATAATAAAATAAAATAAAATAAAATAAAAACATAACTCTCCCTCTCCCTCTCTTACTCTCTGGTTCGGCCGGAGATAGACCGAAGAAGCGCGCCAAAGGGGAAGGTTACCTTCTCAACTAACGAGCTCCTGTTCTTGCGTCCCGATCAAAATGTCGTGACTGCCGATCAGGCAAGGAAGGGGGCTTCGGATGGCTTCGACGGAGATCGGAGGAGGGACTTTGGCTGTATGGATCGGAGACAACAACAAGTAGAGGAGGAGTTCGGGTAATGTAGATCTCTCTCTCTCTCTCTCTCTCTCTCTCTCTCCGTGGATCTGGACCGAATGAATCGGGCAAGGAGTTTTCAGCTATAGGAGGAGAGCTGGACGGGGTCGGTCAATCTGAGCAGAGGCAATGACGGGTAGGTCAGGGAGGAGGTCGTGGTCGCTGGGGTTCCGACAGAGGAGGGGAGGCAGTGACGGGAGAGGAGGAGAGGTATCGGGAGAGGAAGAAGTAGCGAATGGGAGAATTGTCGTGTGAGCAACGGGTATTTAACGACGCGATTTGGGTACGGTTGAGCGGATCTTACGCATGAATTCCGGGAAACGACTCAAACAGCGCCGCTCTCAGCAGGATTTGCGGGAAGAGATGCGAGTCCAGCGGCTCCAGCAGGGATTTCGGGGATTTCGACGGGATTTCAGGATTCGTCGAGTCCGAGGTTTGCGGGATATCCGGAATTTGGGCAGCAGCTCGATGGATACGAGGTAAGTAAATCTTCTCTCATATTTCTTTCTCATTTTGTTATTTATCTAGAGGTTAACACTACCCTCCAATTATTTTAAACAAAATTACATGCTAGAGCTTTTACGACTATATAGCCATGATATATATAAACCAATCTTATGCGTGTGGACCTAGGAATTCTATTTGTTCACCGGCTTTGATACTAAACTCAGATTCATTGGGACTAAATTTTAAGGTATGATGAGATTATGCCCATAAACAATTTCAAAGTGACTCAACCCTAATTATATGCAAATTTGGAGTGGTCTAATATGAGATCCAATAAAAAAAATAAAAAAAGACTAATATGAGATCCAATTACTTTATTATTATTATTATTATTATTATTATTATTATTATTATATTGTACGAAGCACTTCAGTAAACTTACCGGACATCAATTGATATTTGGGAGGCCGGCAACTAAATCCATACCAACGTTTATTCAGGGATATTTAAGCACAGGTAAAGGAGTGTATAATCATGTTTTCTTATTCTTCATTTTAGATGTATGCCAAACTCGAGACCTTTTAATGAATCATAGTGTTGAATAAAAGACCAATAAAAATTTTCTAGAATCAAAGTGCTGGTTTTATCATTCAAAATGCCCCCCAACCCTCCATGGCCCTGATAACGGCCTCTCATAGAGAATAATGGATAAAGCATACACAATTGTGGAAAAATAAGTTCCCATCCTATATCTAAAAATTTTAACAGGTTCTCTTTTGATATCCTTTTCTTTTATTTGCAAAGTATGGTCCCTAGATTAAAGGCCTTTCCTTGGTCTCAAATTTAATTACCTTGGACCGTAGAGTACTAAGAAAGGAATATCATCAACTAAACACATTTTCATCATTGTTTGATGCTGTTGACCCGTAAAAACAGAACAAAAAAAAAAAAAAAAAAAATCAAATCCCTTACCTACTCTGCCGCAGCTGTCCCCCGCACGTCGTTGCACGACCTCGCGTTGTTTCATCGCAGGACTCGGTCTCGTCGACAAAGGGACGACGAAAGGAGGCATTCGGCCTCCTCTGCTCTTCTCCCAAATCCTCTGCTCATTCCCCCGCAAGCTCTCACTCTCTCCCTCTCCGACTCAGTGGTTGTTCGACGAAGCTCCTTCGACGACGTTCCCTTTGGGTCGAATCGGAAGTTACGACATTTTGATCGGAAGCAACGGACGAGAGCCGCTCACCGTGAAGATAACTTTCTCCCTTTCGATCACTTCTGCTCCTCAGTGGTTGTTCGACGAAGCTCCTTCGACGACGTTCCCTTTAGGTCGGATCGGAAGTCACGACTCTTTGATCAGAAGCCGAAACGGAGGGCTCTCGGCTTCGGCTCCTTCGTCGTTGAACGACTTTGCTCCTCCGACGATCTCCGCCCTCTCAATTGAATCGGAAGCTCGACATTTTGATCGGAAGTGGAACAGGAGCTCGCTCGTGCAAAGATAACCTTCTCCCGATCGCGTGCTTCTCCGGCTCCTTGAGACCGTCCGACCCCGCTACTTCGAGCGACTTTCCCATCCAGTTGGACCGGAAGTTACACCATTTTGATCGGAAGAACGACGGGAGCTCGCTGGTGGTGAAGGTAACTTAATCCCTTTCGTGTGCTTCTCGGCCAAATCCCGTAATCCGCCGAACCGAGAGATTGGGGAGGGAGAGAATTTTTTTATTATTATTAATTAAAATTAATTTCTTTTAATTATAATTAATTTATTTTAAAAATGATTAATTATAATTAATAATTAATTACAATTAAATATTTTAATTATACTTAATTATTATTAATAATAATTATTTAAAGTTAATTAAGTTAATTTTAATTAATTATTTTAATTTTAATTAGTTATTATTAATTAAAATTAAGCATAATTAATTATTGTAATTAAAATTAATTATTATAATTAGTTATAATTAATTAAAATTAATTTAAAATGAATTGGTTAATGTGGTTATTATTTATGACTTAACTGCAGGGTGACCATTTTTATTCATTCCTAGACTACTGGGGAATTTAGCTTTGTTGTGAGTTTATTTCATTATTTTTGGATTTTATTCTGATAATTTTTCTTTAGATTATATTTTTGCCACAGTACTCTTGCTTTTATTTAAATACTTGTCATATCTTGATTCACTCATTGTTGGTGATATTGGTTTTCTTGTCATGTTAACAGGATGAGCATCTTCTGCGTCACATTGGAAAAAATAATCTCTTAAAACCCATTATTGAAGTTTTTGTTGAGAATGGAAATCGCTATAATATGCTACATTCGGGTGTTCTTGATCTTCTTGAGTACATTCGTAAGGTACTATATTGCTTGCATTTGCATGCTAAGTTGAATGTAAATTTTGGTTCCGAAGTTTTTTTTTTTTTTACAGGAAAATCATAAAACGCTGATCCTCTACATAGTTGATACCTTTTGGGACAAGTTGAAGAGGTTTGAGCATTTGGGTACTATTCAGGCCCTAAGAATCAAATACGAGCAGGTAGAGTGGGTTATGTATGGTTATGTTCTGCTGCTTTTAGTTACATTTTGTAAGCCCGACGGCTGATCGATTTTATACCTTGACAGTCCCTTGAAAATGGCGATGCAAAAACCACTGTTAATGTTGCAAATCCTCGAAAGCGTATTGATGATCGAGCTCTTGAGAAGGAAGAAGAAGATTACTTCAACGAAGACAGGTTTATTTTGTTAGTGTAAATTTCATTTGTGCACATGTATTTCTTATTTATGTCACATCTGATTGTTCTATGCTACTACTATTTATCAGTGATGAAGAAGACTCTGCATCAGCTCGCTTGCCAGGTGCAGGCAATCATCAGTCATCAACAGTTTTGCCCAATGGACCCAACGTGACCAAGCCTACTGGGTACTCGAGATCTACATTTTCTGCGTTGCTTTCATTGCAGTCTAGTATACGACATCTTTATTTGCCTTTTGCTGACAATAAAAAACTAAATTGCCTTATCTGAAAGAAATGCTTCAACAAGTTTTAAGTGTTGTGTGATGGATTTTGCTGCGTGTCCCTTTTCTAGTTTTATGTGGTTTGCTTGATGAGGAGTGTATCGGTAGGGAGGAGATCCCTTCTAATTATCCGATTGATATAGGAATAATTTTGTGGTTTGACCATTTATAGTTGTCTGGCTTGTTTGGTATGCAAATTATACGTAGGGAGAACTCTTTTTTTTTTTTTTTTGTCTCTGTAATCTGTTTACAAACTTTGAGTGCATGTCTTTCATGGCTTCAATCAAAACTGAACAAAATTATTTTTTCTAATATTTGTAATCTATTGGACCAAATATTATTCATTATCCATTTAAATCTTGCTGTTAGTTCTCATTTTATAATTTGTCCTGGCCATTTCGAAACTAAATGGTTCCTGGTTGTTGTAGCATTAGTTGAGTTATGATAGCTGAGCCCTCTTGAGTATCTCACTTATTGATCTGATTATTATATTATATTGAGATCAGTTATGGTGAATACTATTTAAACTAATTCTTATCTAGTAAATTGTTCATTTCACTTTCGTATTTTTCCAGGTCTGGGGCTGTTGGGCTTGTTGACTATGATGATGATGAAGATGATGAGGATTACAAACCTCCACGAAGGTCTGAATCTTCTGCTGCAGATGAGGAAGATATGATGCCAGATTTATGCAAGCCAAAGCACAAATTATCTTCTATAGATGGTAGCAAAGATTTGAGTTTTGAAGTGGTAAAGAAGCGTCGTCTGGATCAGCATTCACGGGAATTTAAGGCTGTTGAGGTCAACAACTGCAACCATAGTGACAAAACTAACGCTCATGAGCTTTCACCATCATCTGGTCCTTGCACTATAGTTTCCAATGGAGAATTTGACGAACATAATAAAGAGAAGGAATGCTCACCAGAAAGATTAAATAACACCCCTTCTACACCTGATACCAGACAATCAACGGGTGAGGACAATAAGTTGACAACTATCAGCAGCTCCTCAACAGAGATGACTGTAAACAATGCAAATGTTAGCAGTTCAGAGCCCTATTCTGTAAGATGATAGTTCTATTAGACACAATGTGCCCAATTATAACATCATGGACAAAGAATTGAAAAAAAAATGGCATCTTCGCGCCCTCCAACACAGTTCATTTGGTGCGAGGATAGGAATAATTTGGAAAGTGGTATCTGGAATTTTCTCATTTCGATTCGGCACAGCTCTTGGCGATTCTACCAATCGGTTCGAGGAAGATGGAGATAATTTATGCTGGTTTTTGCAAGTCAGTTATTATGATGCTGCATATAATGGTTTTACTTATTCTGTAGAACATCGTTTAGGTCTTAATATATACATTTGTTTGCAGCTTTGAATGTGGGCACAATCCAATGCCCCTCTTTTCATACATCACTAAAATTTTGTTTGAAATGTTGTTTTATGTTAGAGGAAAAGTTGTTTTATATGCGGGCAGGGAGGGAGATCTGTGTGAAGGGGGGATTAGTAGGTGTTAAATTATGTTTAAATTAATGATCTAATTCATTTGTAGCTTCAGTGGGAGCAAAAGGGAAAATGGAGACTGCTAATACTGACTAACAAACCAGGATCTTTTTTATAAGCTCATAGTTCTCACACTACTTCCTATGTTATTCCGCAAGTTTGTAAAGTTGAATTGTCAAGTAAATATATACTTTCTAATGATCCTGCAATAGTAGAGACTTGTAGAGCAAATGTACCCACAATTTTGTGGCAGCTATAGGAGGTAGACATTATTATAGCTATGAATGTGTGAGCTTATAAGACCTTAGATAACATTATGATGGATATATTATTCTTTTTTTTATTTTTTTGTCGAATCTTCGCTAAAGTTGATTAGGATTTGAGTTGCAGAGATGGATTTCAGTGGATTTTGAACTCTTTTGTAGAATTTTTTGGCATCTTCCTTTATCTTTGTGCTTGGATCTTTTAATTATTATTGCTTCCAAGATGTCAAAATTTGTGAAGAAATCTAATATCAAGCAGCATGAATGCACGTAAATGCCTTCTATCGATGATAATCTGTTGTCGAACATCCAAATGGTTATGGTTTTTCAATTACTCTAAATTACTATTGCTAAATGTGTTTGGATCCATTACTATTGTGATGTTTGAGAATAGTATTCTTTTGAGAATGAATTCAACGGTTGAAAAATGTGTAGTGGTAGCTTATGGTGGACATGGAATTTTGTGAATCCATATCCTGATGCTTTGGGGGGTAAGCTAAGATTATGTTTGGAATGACTTTCTTACTGCTTAAAGCAGAAGCAGTTCAAATACTGTAAAAATTATAATTTTTTTTATTATAAAATTATTTTAAGAAATAATAAAAAAAGTTGTTCCAAACATAGTCTAAGTGAAAGAGGCTTGAACATCTTCATTGAATTAGGCAAATCTGCTCAGGAAGATCTTCCCTATTGAAAGCACATGAATAATTGATATTGCATCAAATCTTTGAGAAAAAAATTTGATATAGCCTAAGGTTTCGTTTGGGACGGCTTCTTTACTGCTTTCTAAAACGGAGCCTAAGTCAGTCTTAAATTTGTGTGTGTGTGTAGAGAGAGATGTTTGGATGGGTTTCTTCCTTTGAGGATTTATTTATAGCTTGTATACCATAAATTGGTGGTTCTCTTGCAAGGGAACCACCTACTCATGAGTTGAAATATTGATTTGCAGTGTCTCAAAAGGTTGCAATATGAGGCGTGGTTCGAAGAATTAGGCATCATCTAGAACGGTTTTTTATTTCTTCTTAAAGTAATTTCTTAACACAACTTTTATTTTTTTATTGGAATGTTTTAAAAGGCAAGAAGAAAGTCATCCTAAATGAAACATTGATGATTAGACTTTTGAAGCTAGGCAAGATTGAGATCGATGACTAATTTCATTGGAGATCATAAGAGCCAAATTCCAAACCCAAAATCATTTAGGTCAACTCGTTGACTTGTCAATCATCATGGTCAACTCCTTGACTTGTCAATCATCATGGTCAACTCCTTGACTTGTCATCTCAATATTAAAATAATTAGGCTATCTCAATAATATATCAACTAAAATATAAAGAAAACATATCAATAGAGAAAATTATTCCAAGATTAATTGATTTGATAAGTAACTATTATATTAGTAATTATCAATCAATATTATTTTAGATATATTATAAAATTTTTTGATGATATGACTTTAAAGATGAGCCGAAGTTATTATAACCAAAAGAAGTAAAAATTTTAAAATATTATGAAATAAGAGATAAATTAGTTTGATAAATTAGAGTTATTAGCAAGGTTTTAAAAACGGACTGGAACGTCCGATTCAAACTGAAAATCAGTTGTGCAAGAACCGCTAAAATAGACCGTTTTTTATTTAAATAAATGTTAATCTTAATCAGTTAATATCAAGGTTTTGAAAATCGGACCGGACCGGCCAATTCAACCGGTTCGACCGTGAAACAGTCTGGTGGCCGGTCCGATCTAGTTTCAGAACCGTCTCTGCATAGAACCGGATCAAACCGGATTGAACCGGCGGTTCAACCGGTGAACCGTTGAACCAATCCGAGTTGGAAAGAACCGGCCGGTTCATAAAAATATTTTATTTTTGTTTTAATTAAAATTTTAAAAATACATTTTTGTTTATTAAAATTTTTTAAACTTTTAAAAATATTTTTATTAAATATGATTGATACGGCATCACAAAAATTATCTTGATCGAGCACGAATCTCGAGGCAAAAGCTAGTTGGAAACTTCAAAAATTAATTTTGGGAGCACCCAATCTCCGATTTCAGCAAGCTTATAGTCAAACTGAGCGTCTCGGAAATACGAATCCAACGACACCAAATTCGACCCAATCCGAGTCCAAATGGGTCCAAATCATGGATCCGAAGCGCTGTTGGAAGGTTCAAACCACTATTTGAGTTACCAAACGGACTCCGATTTTGACGAGCTTATACTCGAATCGAAGGGCTCGACGAGACGAATCCAACGAGCCCAAGATCACAGAATTCTGACATCACTAAGGCCTTCAAATGTCCAATGAACGGTGTATGATCGTAGGATTCAATATCGGCCGTCCATTGGACCACTCCCTATTCGCCCCTGATCTCATGCCTATTTACGGGCCATGCCACTCCAGAAAATCTATAAATAGAGCCCTCATTTCTCATAAGAGGGGGACCCAAGCAAGAGAGAGAAGAAGAGAATAGAAGGAAGGAGTTCCTCCTCGACAGCCGCCGGACCACCGCCGGACCACCGCAGAACCTCGCCGGACCACCGCAGGAATCTCGTCGGACCACCGCCGGACCACCGCAGGAACCTCGCCGGACCACCACAAAACCTCGCCGGACCACCACCTTAAGGCCCGACATTCATCCCCGACGTCCTGCCAGAGACCCGACGTCTTGTTCAAGGCCCGACACTCAGTCCTTACTTCCTGCCAAAGACCCGACGTCTTGTTCAAGGTCTGAAGTTAAGTCCCGACGTCCTGCTGAAGACTCGACGTCCTGCTGAAGACCTGACGTCCTGCTGAAGACCTGACGTCCTGCTTAAGACCCGACGTCCTACTCAAGGCCAGACCATCAACATCCGATCTTCCAAGTGACACTGGGACTAACACCTGACTCCTTATCTCCTACCGCCTACGGTCCTTCTGACCACTGTCGCCTAATATGGTCCGTCCGACCTCCATCACCAGACAACGGTCTCCGGCCGACTACGGTCTCCTGCCGACTACGGTCTCCGGCCGACTATGGTCTCCGGCCGACTACGGTCTCCTGCCGACTACGGTCTCCGGCCGACTACGGTCTCCTGCCTACTACGGTCTCCTGCCGACTACAGTTCTTCAGGCCTTTGTCGCCTACTATGGTCCTTCCGACCTCCATCAACAGACAACGGTCTTTCTGACCCAGGTCTCCTGCCGACTCCGGTCTCCTGCCGACCACGGTCCTTCAGGCCAAACAAACCTGTATATGTAACTCTTACCATGTAATGCAATCTATATGATGTACATTTGCTACATCAATCCAAGGCCTTCTCCTAAGGAAGGGCCTCATTTGTAATCGACTATAAATACTAGTGGATTCATTCAAACCGGGCCAGGCCCCGTGGTTTTTCCCCCTTTTTCAGGGGTTTTCCACGTAAAAACTTTGGTGTCTCTTATGAACGCTACACCCTCTCACTTATCTGATTGTGTGCTGGATCTTCGTACAACGCTAAGACGTTAAACTATATATTTCTCTACCGCCGCGAATATTCCAGGACGCAACAGTTTGGCGCCGTCTGTGGGAAAGTGATTCCCGACTGGGGGGCAACTTCTGTTCCAATCCCAAAAGATTGCTCTTATCAACTTCCTGACATCAGTCATTGTTGCATCAAATGCGGACTGGGGGGCAACTTTGACCACAATTCTGGTCAAAAAGATCCTCTAATGCTTTATATATCAAGATGATATTTTGGGAAAATCCCAGCAACATGCAAGGATACTTCCAATCAATTACAAGTCTTATACAGTCCCCTGCTGGGCTTCTACTCCTTGGGCAAGGTCTTGATCTCAACCTCAAAAAGGCAGTAATGGTCTAAAGATAGACCCTTCTTAACCTTTGATTCGGGATACACGTGGCATACGCCCTCTCCCAATCAAGGCAAAATCGATCCCAGGGGGATCCGATTCGACCTCTTCCACACAGGTTAACGTCGTCAAGCAAAGGCTCCGACATACAACCTCAGATAGGTCTTACATCCTTGGTGGATTCTCTCGACCTCTTCCACATAGGTTAACATCGTCGAACAAAAGCTCCGACATACAACCTCGGATAGGTCCTACATCCTTGGTGGATTCTCCCGACCTCTTCCACACAGGTTAACGTCGTCGAGCAAAGACTCCGACATACAACCTCGGAAAGGTCTTACATCCTTGGTGGATTCTCTCGGCCTCTTCCACACAGGTTAACGTCGTCGAGCATGGCTCCGGCATACAACCTCGGAAAGGTCTTACATCCTTGGTGGATTCTCCCGGCCTCTTCCACACAGGTTAACGTCGTCGAGCAGGGCTCCGGCATACAACCTCGGAAAGATCTCACATCCTTAGTGGATTCTCCCGGCCTCTTCCACACAGGTTAACGTCGTCGAGCATGACTCCGGCATACAACCTCGGAAAGGTCTCACATCCTTAGTGGATTCTCCCGACCTCTTCCACACAGGTTAACGTCGTCGAGCAGGACTCCGGCATACAACCTCGGAAAGGGTCTCACATCCTTAGTGGATTCTCCCGACCTCTTCCACACAGGTTTAACGTCGTCGAGCAGGCTCCGGCATACAACCTCGGAAAGGTCTCACATCCTTAGTGGATTCTCCCGACCTCTTCCACACAGGTTAACGTCGTCAAGCAAAGGCTCCGACATACAACCTCGGATAGGTCCTACATCCTTGGTGGATTCTCCCGACCTCTTCCACACAGGTTAACGTCGTCGAACAAAGGCTCCGACATACAACCTCGGAAAGGTCCTACATCCTTGGTGGATTCTCCCGACCTCTTCCACACAGGTTAACGTCGTCGAGCAAAGGCTCCGACATACAACCTCGGAAAGGTCCTACATCCTTAGTGGATTCTCCCGACCTCTTCCACACAGGTTAACGTCGTCGAGCAAAGACTCCGACATACAACCTCGGAAAGGTCTTACATCCTTGGTGGATTCTCCCGGCCTCTTCCACACAGGTTAACGTCGTCGAGCAGGGCTCCGGCATACAACCTCGGAAAGGTCTCACATCCTTAGTGGATTCTCCCGACCTCTTCCACACAGGTTAACGTTGTCGAGCAGGGCTCCGGCATACAACCTCGGAAAGGTCTCACATCCTTAGTGGATTCTCCCGACCTCTTCCACACAGGTTAACGTCGTCGAGCAGGGCTCCGACTTACAACCTCGGAAAAGTCTCACGTCCTTGGTTAACGTCGCTAGAATGTCGTCAATAGACTTCTATCTGACTTCTCCATAATGTTAAAATTCTTCCCGATTTTGAATTTCCTCCTGCGCTAAACTTTTGCCTTGCAGGACTTTCGACGGACTAATACACAACGCCGAAATTCCGCCTGTCGTCGGACTTCTACCCAACATCGGACTTCTCCATGTCGTCAGACTTCTGCTCGTTAGCGGACTTCTACTCGTCGTCAGACTTCTGCCCGTCGATGAACTTTCATCGGTGTTCTGCCCCAGGCCATACTTCTACACGACGTTGGACTTCACCTTGTCGTCGAACTTCTGCTCGTCAGCGGACTTCTACTAGTCGTCGGACTTCTGCACGTCGACGAACTTTCATCGGACTTCTACCCGAGGCCGTACTTCTACACGACGTCGGACTTCTCCTTGTCGTCGAACTTCTGCTCATCAGCGGACTTCTACTCGTCGTCGAACTTCTGCCCGTCGACAAACTTTCATCGGTCTTCTGCCCGAGGCCGAACTTCTACACGACGTCGGACTTCTCCCTATCGTCGGACTTCTACTCGTCAGCGGACTTCTACCCGTCGACGAGTCTTTATCGGTCTTCTACCCGACGTTATATGACTACCCGATGTTGAATTCATGTCTGTCATCATACTTCTCCCCGATGCTGGAAGTTTGCCCGTCATTCCAACCTCTCTCCTTACAACGGTCTATCCGACCTCCATTGCCAACCACCAAACATCGGAACTCCACAAGATCTCTTGAAGAAAAGAGAGAACGAGGGGAAATCTCCGGACTTCCTTGCCAAGAGAGGGGCCTCGAAAAATCGAGGGAAGGCCTCAATAGAAAGGACAGAGGGAGAAGAGAATGAGGGGAAATCTCCGAACTTCCTTGCCAAGAGAGGTGCCTCGAAAAATCGAGGGAAGGCCTCAATAGAAAGGACAGAGGGAGAAGAGAATGATGGGAAATCTCCGAACTTCCTTGCCAAGAGAGGGGCCTCGAAAAATCGAGGGAAGGCCTCAATAGAAAGGACAGAGGGAGAAGAGAAGGAGGGGAAATCTCCGAACTTCCTTGCCAAGAGAGGGGCCTCGAAAAATCGAGGGAAGGCCTCAATAGAAAGGACAGAGGGAGAAGAGAAGGAGGGGAAATCTCCGAACTTCCTTGCCAAGAGAGGGGCCTCGAAAAATCGAGGGAAGGCCTCAATAGAAAGGACAGAGGGAGAAGAGAAGGAGGGGAAATCTCCGAACTTCCTTGCCAAGAAAGGGGCCTCGAAAAATCGAGGGAAGGCCTCAATAGAAAGGACAGAGGGAGAGCAGAAGAAGAAAAGAAAAAAGAAGAGGAAAAGAAGAAAGGGGAAGAAAAAAAAAGAGAGAAAACAGAAGAAGAAGAGGAGAGAGACAATTTTTCTAAAGGCCCTAGGGGCTATTTATACTTTTTTGGAGAGAAGGGGGGAAGTTTCTAGAGTTTCTAAATTTTCAAAATTTTCTAAAATTTTTTCGGAATTTTCTAGATTTTTCTGGAATTTTTTCGGATTTTTTGGAATTTTTTCGAAATTTTGTGGGCCCCACGAATTAAAAAAAAAAAAAAAAAATTTAAGCAACCGTCGGCCAGCAACCGCGCGCCCCTTGGGGCGCGCCTGTTCGCGCGCCGCGCGGGCGCCGCCGCCGGCGAGCGGCGGCGTACGGGCGCTGGCCGGCCAGACGGCCATTCCGCCGCCTAAGCGTGTCCGGGCCCGATTTTCGGCCCGGACGGTCCGATTTGGACATTTTTTGGGGTCCCTGGACACGTTTTTTTTTTTCGACGTTCCGGACTCGATTTCGACACTTTCGGAGCTCAACGGGGGCCTCTACAATCAAGTTTGTGCAAGTGTTCAACTGTCGGAACGCAATTTTTTGCAATTCGGCGAATGTAAAATTTCGGAACAAGTATTTTCGGACTTCTGGAGCATCGAAGTCCGAAATAGGGGGGCAACTGATACGGCATCACAAAAATTATCTTGATCGAGCACGAATCTCGAGGCAAAAGCTAGTTGGAAACTTCAAAAATTAATTTTGGGAGCACCCAATCTCCGATTTCAGCAAGCTTATAGTCAAACTGAGCGTCTCGGAAATACGAATCCAACGACACCAAATTCGACCCAATCCGAGTCCAAATGGGTCCAAATCATGGATCCGAAGCGCTGTTGGAAGGTTCAAACCACTATTTGAGTTACCAAACGGACTCCGATTTTGACGATCTTATACTCGAATCGAAGGGCTCGACGAGACGAATCCAACGAGCCCAAGATCACAGAATTCTGACATCACTAAGGCCTTCAAATGTCCAATGAACGGTGTATGATCGTAGGATTCAATATCGGCCGTCCATTGGACCACTCCCTATTCGCCCCTGATCTCATGCCTATTTACGGGCCATGCCACTGCAGAAAATCTATAAATAGAGCCCTCATTTCTCATAAGAGGGGGGCCCAAGCAAGAGAGAGAAGAAGAGAATAGAAGGAAGGAGTTCCTCCTCGACAGCCGCCGGACCACCGCCGGACCACCGCAGAACCTCGCCGGACCACCGCAGGAATCTCGTCGGACCACCGCCGGACCACCGCAGGAACCTCGCCGGACCACCACAAAACCTCGCCGGACCACCACCTTAAGGCCCGACATTCATCCCCGACGTCCTGCCAAAGACCCGACGTCTTGTTCAAGGCCCGACACTCAGTCCTTACTTCCTGCCAAAGACCCGACGTCTTGTTCAAGGTCTGAAGTTAAGTCCCGACGTCCTGCTGAAGACCCGACGTCCTGCTGAAGACCTGACGTCCTGCTAAAGACCTGACGTCCTGCTTAAGACCCGACGTCCTACTCAAGGCCAGACCATCAACATCCGATCTTCCAAGTGACACTGGGACTAACACCTGACTCCTTATCTCCTACCGCCTACGGTCCTTCTGACCACTGTCGCCTAATATGGTCCGTCCGACCTCCATCACCAGACAACGGTCTCCGGCCGACTACGGTCTCCTGCCGACTACGGTCTATCCTGCCGACTATAGTCTCTTCTAGGCCTTTGTCGCCTACTATGCCGTACAGTTCTTCAGGCCGTCGCCTACTATGGTCCTTCCGACCTCCATCAACAGGCAACGGTCTTTCTGACCCAGGTCTCCTGCCGACTCCGGTCTCCTGCCGACCACGGTCCTTCAGGCCAAACAAACCTGTATATGTAACTCTTACCATATAATGCAATCTATATGATGTACATTTGCTACATCAATCCAAGGCCTTCTCCTAAGGAAGGGCCTCATTTGTAATCGACTACAAATACTAGTGGATTCATTCAAACCGGGCCAGGCCCCGTGGTTTTTCCCCCTTTTTCAGGGGTTTTCCACGTAAAAACTTTTGTGTCTCTTATGAACGCTACACCCTCTCACTTATCTGATTGTGTGCTGGATCTTCGTACAACGCTAAGACGTTAAACTATATATTTCTCTACCGCCGCGAATATTCCAGGACGCAACAATGATGATTAATTTAATCAGAATACATGCAAGTTATCTTAAATACCTCACATAATTTATTTTCCAAAAAGAGTGTACTTCTCACTTTATAAAGGGTTCAAGGAAACATCTTTAAGCTCCCCCTATGATGTGGGACTAAAGAAGTTGCATGAATAGTTTAGAATGTGACTTGGGGCTTATTTGGGCTAGTTGGGCTTCAAAAATTTTTTTAGTTGGGCTTCAAAAATTGTTTTAGTTAGGCTTCAATTTTTTTTTAGTTGGGCTATAAATTTGAATGATATGTATTATAAATTTACTATAATATATATTATAACAATTATATTATAAAATATTAATATTATAAATTTATATATTATATTAAATATTATTCTTATAAATATATAAATATATAATTTTTAAATGATATTTATATTTATAATTTTGTATTATATATATTTTAAATTTATAAATATTATTAAATGGTCATATATTTAATTATTTTTATTATATTAATAATCATAAATTTTTTATATTATAAATTTATATATTATATTAAATATTATTCTTATAAATATATTATTCTTAAAGGATATTTATATGTATAAAATTTTATTATATATTTTAAAATTTTATAAATATTATCAAATGCTCATATACTTATATTATATGATTTTTATGTTATTAATTTTTAATAATATTATTATTTATTACGTCATCCGGTTCGATCCCGGTTCGACCGGTCAAACCGTGAACCTCTCCCTCTTCCGGTTCGTTGTCCGGTCCGGTTTTCACAACCTTGGTTAATATAAATATCATATGTTAAAAATTAAATTAAATCAAAACCCTTAAATAAGTATTAAACATATATTATTACATATTACATTAAATATTCATATGAGCTTCTATCATGTGATAAAGCAAAAACTATATAAACTATAAAAAGTAAAACATCACAAGTGATGTGGGACTAAATCATACAAAGTAAAAAGTTATCTTTAGTTTCATGTATATATTATGCAACACATTTTTTTTAATGGTTTTTTAATTAATTTTTATAATATGAAAAATATTTATTTTGTTAGTTGATAATTTTTAATTTTTTTTAATTTTAATTATATATTATAAACAATTAATTTTCATAATATGAATAATATTTATTTTTTTAGTTTTTTTGGGGAAATTTTATTTTTTTAGTTAATATTATTTAATTTTTATCTATTTTAATATATATATATATATAATTTTATATTGTGAGTTTTTTATATAGTTTATATTTATAAATAATATTTAAATATGTAATATAAATTAGCAATAATTTATATTAAATTATATGATTATTATATTTCATTATTATGTTCATTTTATTAAATTTTTTATAATATTATTATTATTATTTATTGTGTCATCCGATTCGATCAGTCGAACCGTTTGAACCGTAAACCTTTCCTTCCAGTTCGTTGTCCAGTCTGGTTTATGACAACCTTCATTATTAGAGAAAATGGATTATCAAATTAAAATTAATAATATTTTTATTTATTTATTTTAGAGAAATATTTTACAAGTAAAAATTTTTTGATTCCATATTTGCAGTTGACTCTATAAATTTTAGAAATTATTTTGTAGATCACAAAACTTCGCCTTGTTTTTTTTTTTTTTTTTCCTAGAAAGTAGCTAATGAATTAAATTTGATATAGGTAAGATTGATATTAAAAATAACTTTTAAAATTTTAAATAAACTTTTTCATCAGCCAATTTTAATTCTTTTAGCATTTTCCATCTTAATTTTGTGGTGGAAGCATCTCTAGAAAGACCCATCAGCCCTTCATGTTCCCAGTTCTCATGGACTCTTATCTTTAGTCAAGCTGGCATTAATCTAAAGAGATTCTTCTCATAATTATTTTATCCCTGACAGGTTACACATAAGCGCATAGTATTCATCTTTGCTCTAATAGGCAAAATCTTTGCCTCTTTGTTCTCGCGGGATCTGATCTGGATCTCTACTTCTGAAATACTTTACAGATCCTGAAGAAGAAACCATCAAACGAGGCATAGGAGAAAGAGAACCAAGCTTCATCGACAACCATGAGTGCTATGAAGTTTTGCCGTGAATGGTAAGCAATTTGTTTGACCTCTTTTTAATTTATTTATTTTGGTTAAATTTTGAGATCTGAGATGCCTTATTTACCTTTTTTGTTTGCAGCAACAATATTTTATATCCAAAGGAAGATAGGGAGCAGAAGAGACTCCTCTATGCTTGTAGAAATTGCGATCATCAGGTCTTTTTCTGCAATTTATGATATTTTTGCTTGCAAAATTGTTGATTTATGGGCTGATTAGAAACCACCTGAAAGATTATTGAAGATACTGATGCAGATCAATGTGTTTAGTGTTCAGTGTCCTTTGGAAACTCTCAAAATGATCCCAAACTTGCTTCTAATTTTATTTTCCTGTATTGAACCATTCCAAATTCAGTAAATACCATAGCTAACTTATTTGACAATTAGAAGTAAAAATTGAATTAATTTTAAAAAGAAACCGATGTAGTATTGTTAAGATCAAATTATAGGTACTATAAGAGAAACGCACAGTGGTTTTAATAGATTTGTGCTCCATCTAACAATCATGCCTTGCTGGCAATATTTTTTCCCTCTAATCAATGGCACTATGGCTTTGTTTGAGATAGATTTCTTACTGCTTTCTAAAGTAGAAAATTTTTGTACTACAAAGCTGCTTTAAGAAGTAGTAAGAAAATCGTTCTAAACGAAACTTTAGTCTACATAATAAATGACAACATAATTAATATTCTGCTATGTTTATATTCAGAACTTATACAAATCATGCAGGAAATTCAATGAACCTGCTTGAAAACTCTATAAATCATGTAACTTTAAATGATCTAACAATCAAATAGTAAGGCTGAACTATTCTTTTTTGAATCATAATTGAGCTCAGGAGCCTGCAGAGAACTACTGTGTTTACAGAAATGTGATCGATCATGATGTTAGCGAGTTCACACAAGTTCTACAGGATGTAACTGCTGATCCAACTCTTCCGAGAACCAAAAGTGTTAAATGCCATGTTTGTGGTCATCCAGAAGCTGTTTTCTTCCAGGTCACCTCACCATTTCTACAGAATCCTAAAAGACTTTCACTTCTTCTATCTTTGCAAATCAAATTATACAATCTCAACATGTTATTCTTCTGAATGATCATTGAACCTTACAGGCTGCTGCAAGGGGTGAAGAGGGAATGACACTATTCTTTGTCTGCTGCAATCCAAACTGTGGTCATCGTTGGAGAGATTGATAAATTTTTATAGTATATTTATTGCATAATGGCATTCTGACGTTGAGAATAAGAGAATTATGTGTTTGTAGTTAAGTAAGAGTGCTATTTTGTTTTCATGACTTTTTTTTTTTTCATAGATTTGGAATTCAGAGGAATTGCTATCCAATATAACCAAGATTAAGCTTTCGTTTGTGACTTTTTTTATTGCTGCTTAAGACAGCTTTTTAGTACAAAAACTAAAATTTTGTACTAAAAATTTTCTTTAAGAATCAGTAAAAAAATCATCCAAAAGAAGCTTATGCCAACATCCAAAGTAGATTAATACGAATTAAAGAACAAAATCAATCTTATAATGAAGCAACAAAACTCTTTAGTTATATTCCTAAAAATAGCCTTCATTAAAATATCTTCTGAATATTCTATAGAGTAAATGATGATCTTTCAATCTTATAATGAAGAAACAAAACTCTTTAGTTATATTCCTAAAAATAGGCTTCATTAAAGTATTTTCTGAATATTCTATAGAGTAAATGATGATCTTTCATTTGATCTTGAAAGCTCTAGAATGCATATGCTACTTCTCCATATTTATCTGCTTCTCAATTTGGATGGAGGAGGAAGAAATATGCTAAGCATCTATTAAGCAGATGATGTTAGGAAACATGACATTGCGAGCGAAAAGAAAATTAATGCAAAAAATAGGTTCGCCTAATTGATGACTAAGGCTTCATTTGGGACGGATTTCTTGCCGCTTTTTAAAGCAATTTTTTAATTTTTATACTAAAAACATGTTTTTTAAATCAGTAATAAAACCGTCCCAAACGAAGCCTAAGTCGTATTATAGTTGCTATAAATTTTTCAATGATTGAATATAAAGAACTACAATCTTAATACCTCTTATATAAATAAAGATGACACCCTTTCTTTATAGAGAGAAATTTTAGGATGGCCAAAAATAGAATGAATCCTCACATTATATCTAATGGTGGAGCCAAAGATGGATTAGATTAGGGCTGTTATTATTCTCTTAAATTTGAAAAAAAAAAATCTTATATAATTATATATACTATAAAATTTGTACCACAAAAAATTGAGGTTAAGTCTTTTCACCTTCTCTTATTGGAAATCTTAGATTCACCATTGATTATATCATTTTGAGCAAAGGATAAACCAAAGCAAATTCATTATCATCATTAAAAATAAGTGAAAAGGTTGGAGTAGCTCAGTGGAAGATAAGAATATAGAGAGTCATCTTAGATTATTTTGTCACATAAAACGACGACTTTTGATGACCCGATTATGAGAGTAGATGCATTAGATTTGACTTATGTTAAGAAATGTAAAGATAGACCTAAAAATTTTGATTAGAAAATATTAGCAATAAATTTTTTTATTAGATTTAAATGAGAATTTAACTCCTAACATGTCGCAATAGAGAAAAATGATCTATGCAGTTGACCCCACGTAGTGGGATAAATATTTGATGTTGTTATTACTATTGTTGAAAGTATAAACTCAAATCAGATTAAGGCTTTTTTGGGACATCTTTAGTATTGCTTTATAAAATAGAGTTTTAGTAAATTTTTTTTATTTCTTTATACTAAAATTTTGGGTTTTATAAAACAGTACGAAGTCTGTCCTCAAATAAAACTTAAGACTTCGTTTGTAACAGTTTTCTTATTATTTTCTAAAGCGGCTTTTATTGAATTAAAAATTTTTTACTATATATTGATTTAAAAAATAATAAAAAAGTTGTCTAAAATAAAATATAAATGAGAGGAAGACTTATAAGAAGATTCCAGTCAAAAGTATAAGAGAAAATGTTTAGGCCACCTAAAAGTAATCTCCTCAAAGAAATTGCATCTCCTGCATATGAAAACTCAAGAGGTTCCAAACGAACTGGTGCAACTGAACAAAATGACAAAATTGTTTTAGCTAGAAAAAAAATATATGAGAATATTTTGATACAGATTATATTATAATAAATGTAAAAATAATAAATTTATTTAGAAATTATATATAACATTAATCTTAAAATAAATTCAACGAATCTAAAATTTATTATAATACAATTCCATATCAAAATATCTTTAGATATTTTTATTTTAGCTGGTATTTTATAACAGATTATTTCCTATATTTTGATCACAGTGTAAGCTTTGAGAATCGGGTTATATTGTTGATTAATCTGATTTGATTTCTAAGTTAAGAAAATTTTAGCTTGAAAATAAAAGAAATTTCTTGTGGCAAAACAAGTTATAAAACTGATGGAAACCATACCTTTTTATCTTATCAACAACAACGCAACATTCAAATCTCTAAGCGCTTAAAGCCTCATACCAATTCCATCCTTAAACAAACATCTTAATTTAGAATACATTTAATCTTTCTAATAATAATGCAAACCCTAATAATTCTAGTTTAATTATTAACTAAATAATATGTTAAAAACCTTCATTATAGCTTCATGGTCACACAATTAACTTGCAAAATAAATCATCAATCTCTCTAAGAGCATATAGAAATATATATAGAACAACTAAATTTACACACCCAGTTTTTTATAACACTTAGGCTTCATTTGGGATGGTTTTCTTATTACTTCTTAAAGAATTTTTTTTATACTAGAAAACTCTACTTTAAGAAGCAATAAAAAAACCGTCTCAAACAAAAAAAATAATAAGAAACTGTTAGCAAACAATTAGAAAATTATTTTAAGAAGCAATAAAAAAGCCACCTCAAACAAAATTTTGATTGAGACAATATTGGTAAAATAGTAGAAACCTCAACCAAAGGATGGAGGAGAAAAAATCGGTTATGAGCTTGGAACCTAGGAAAACAAAAAAGTTGTATGGTGCGCTTCAGTACGTCATGACAAGATATGAAACCTCCCCAATTAGCTTTCAGAGCTGTCAATACTTCCACAAGCAAGCTCAAATATTTGACTGTAATCATCAACAAAATGGACATCAAGGCCTTCTTTAACATTATCAGAAAGCTCATCAATGTCTCTTCTATTTGCGGCAGGGAATATGATTGTCTTTACCTCACTCCTCCTTGCAGCTATAGTCTTCTCCTTAATCTAATTCATTTATGGAAAATACCAATCAAAATTATAATAGAAGAGAAAATCATAATAAACAAAAACTATGGAGAAACTAGTAAGAGTGTTTTATATAAGCAACAAGATAATAAATTGAAGTTTTCTATGTTAATATCTTGCAAGGGCAATGAAGGCGAAGAAAGTGGGCTGAGAAATAAGAGGAATAAATAAGACTTGGAACAAACAAAATAAATATAACAAACATAGAATTTCAGACTTTGTGGCATTACTCTGCTCACAAACAACAAATTGGCAGGATAAAATCTATAATCTTGTAAACTAGCCAACAATATTAATAATTAAATTTATAATATCAATGCATGAGGGAAAAAATATAATTTCATAGAAACTATCACAAGAAGAGAACTAAAAAAACTAAAACATAACCCAACAATTGGAAGAATTCGTCTATTCAATATAACTTCACCAATTATGACTAGATCTTTTTTTAATGGCCTATTAATCGCAAGGAAGAGCAATGATGTGATCATGGTGCAGCCAACACGGCCCATCCTTGGGCGTTGCACTAGCATGCAAATGGAGCTTTGAGTTTGCAAAAAATGGATTTTCTAGAACTTTCTCAAGCAAAATTGCTCGGGTAATTGTGTGGGAGATCTTGGCACTCTCTTTCATGACATCTCCAATTTAACCTATAATATGAAGGGCACCATTGCCTTCTCCTTACTCTACTAGCGTTGTTTCAATATATAGTGTAGATACTGCCTAAAGTAGTCCATGCTAGCCTCATAACGACTCTTATTGGAGTTTGATCATAAATTTTATCAGCATGGAATACTGGTTTACCCACAAAATCAACTAAATTTAAAACTTCAATTACAACTTTATCAACCTCAGTATCATCACCAACTTTTTCTCCTATATAAATCACTTCATCGACCTGTCAAGAAAACTAATTATTATTTACATTAAGACATCAACCACTCAATTTACGAAGTACAAAATCAACAAAAAAAAAAAAAAATTGGGATTGTTGATCAACAATTCTTTCTAAGCTGCAAGCTAGCAACAATAATCAACAGTAATATAAAAGGAATAGTATAAAAGGAACAAAAGTTACAGGCAACCTAAAGAATTGTATCTCAAAATAAGTAATAATAATAAAATATTCCGCAAGGCAAAATAATTAATTGATTAAAAATTAGTAAATATTGCATAATTATGAAGAAAATTTTCTTTCTTTCTAAAGAGAATTTTTTTTTTATTTCTAGACTAGAGAGAGAAAGTGGAGGTGAAGAAGTTTTTTGGTTGGGGGTGGTGCAGGATGTGTAGGAGAGCATTTTTTGTGAAGAGAGGTTGATGATTTGAGTGGGTTAAATGTGGGGAAATTGGAAAACTAGGGTTTAGGGTTATGATATATTTGGATGAAAATGATGGAGGAAGAAGAAGATGATGAAGGAGAAGGAAAAGAAGAGGAAGAGAAAATAAAATTGAAAGAAATGAAAGAGGGAAATGGGAGAGGCAGAAAAAAGAAGTTGGAAGAAGAAAGAAAGAAGCGGAAGAAGAAGAAGATGGAGGAGGAGGAGAAGAAGAAGATGGAGGAGGAGGAGAAGAAGAATAAAAAAGATTATTACTTTGAGGGGGCCGGCGGCTTTGGCGTGAGAGGGGCAGCTTTGGTGTGAAAGCCGAAGAGGAGGTTTTGGCGTGCGGCAAATACTCGAGTTGAATCGTTTTTTTTCCCTAAATTTTTTTTAAGGAGTTATATGGCGAGATTCAACTTTCATAACATTTGGCGAGCTCACGTTGTTGCTTCCAATCCCACAGGATGGGAAAGTCGTGGAAGGAGCTAAGTTTATGAATTATCAGTTAAATAAAAAATTATTAAAAAAATTAGCTAGTTAATTAGATACTTATTAATATAATTAAATATCAAATATTTGTTAGATTAACAAATAATTAAGTAATTTAATAAATTGTTTTATAACTAATTAAATAATTAAAATTTGTTAAATATAATTAAAATTAATAAGTAATTTTTAATTAATATTTTATTAAATTCATAATATATTAATTTTAATTTTTATAATTTATAATTATCTTTTTACATTTAAATTCCTAACTACCATAAATCATAAAATAATTTCTTTAACATATGTCATATCAAATAATTTTTAAGATTTAACATCCTTAGGATTTACTAAATCCCATGAAAAGTATTGATGTTCAATGTTGTTATTAATTAGATTTCAAAAACATAAAGGTAATATTATCATCTATCAACTCAGCTTTTTTCATTTGAAGCACCACATATTTTCTTTTATAAAGCAAATTCGTGCAATTCTAGGCAGTGTGGGACTAAACTTCCTTCAGCAATTTTATAATCACGCATTGTCACGGAGGAGACAGAGAAGCATTAATTTAGTTTTTTTTATACCCAAATATATATATATTCCATTAATTTATTTATATATTTTTCTATATTCTATATACATATAATAATATATATATAACCTTAAAACTATATTATTTTTAATATGATGTGGTCAAAAGTTAATAATATTATTTTTGTTTTTCTATACTAAAACTATTATCTAAGTTAATACTATTTTGTAATTTAATATGATTAACATTTCATTATCTAATATTTCGTAATTTATTTTTGTTTTCGTAAACCATTGTTATCTAAGTTAATAATATTAATTTTGTTTTCTTATACGAGCATGTTCACGAGCTCTAAATAATTTTGTTCGTGAATATAAACGAGTCGAACGTCTGGGTGTTCAAGATTGTTTATTTAGCTATCGAGTATTGTCAAAGTTGTTCAAGCTTGTTCATTTACATTATCAAACGAACATAAATGAGCTCTTATCGAGCCGAGCCACGAGTAGTTCGTCGAACACTCGGTTCATTTGCAGCCCTAGCTTCGTTTGTGACTGTTTTCTTATTGCTTCTTGAAGCAGAATTTTATTATAAAAATTTTCTTTTTCTACTAAAAAGCCACTTCAAGAAGTAGCAAAAAAGCTGCCCAAAACGAAGCCTATAACTCCATTGCATTTTCATGAAGTGCGGCAATTCAATAAACCAACATTTTTCAAGATTAAAATTCAATCACTATGTAAAATTAGCAATTAAACAGATTAAAATAAAATAAGGATAAAAATCACGGTGTTATATTAGCCACTTTACATGAATTTAAAATGAACCAAAATACATAAAATGATTCATTAAAACATTTCTAAAAAATATCACTTTTCAAAGCCTCCAGCTGTCCAGCATCTTCTCATTAAGGCTTCGTTTGGGACGGATTTTTTATTGCTTTTTAAAATGGAATTCTAGTTCAAAATTTTGAATTTTTGTACTAAAACTCCGTTTTAAAAAGCACTAAAAAAGCTGTCCCAAACAAAGCCTGAGTTTGGTGTTAATTTACAAACTATAAAAATTGAGGGTATCTCCTTTTCCAAGATGATGAGATGCTAAGGAAAAGTGAAAACGAACAAATAAAAAATATATATGCTTAGATGAACGAACAAATTCTTTAAAGAAAATTAATCCAAATAGTTTAACGATCAAATGTAACAAATTATGAACTTTTAATTTTGAACATATATATGACATTTAAAGTTTATCTTTTCTTTAAGGAACTCCTCATCAATAAATTCCTTAGAATATTCATGAAATAAGTCAAGAGTCATACTTGTGATAATATCATATAGAATCTTTGATGAATTGTATCTCAAAATAAGCAATAATAATAAAATAATCCCAAGGCAAAAATACTTAATTGCAAAATTAGTAAATATTTGGAATTTCACCATCTTACACTTAAAACAGATGGTGGGAGAATGGAGGTTGAAGTTAAGAGAGAAAATCTCTCTCCAATTTTAGAAAAGAAAGAGGGGAATTTTTTTCTCTCTAGGGGGAAGATATGGGGAAATGATGAGGACATTAGAGATCAACAGCTACGATCTGGAGTTTATTTATTTATTTTATGTACTAGTTTAATTTATATTTTTATTTTTCTCATTTTACCCCTAGAGGTGGTCATGTGATGTTGCAGCCTGAAGGGCATTTTAGTCATTGTTTTTTTTTTTCTTTTTTCTTTTCATGAGATTTATTTATATGCTAGTTCTCTTATATTTTGGGATGATAATTTGATAATGAAAATTTTATGTGTTTTCTTCTTCTTCTTCTTGTGTGAGCACTAGAGAGAAGGGAGAGAGAACTCAAGGTGAGGGCAAGCGTAATACACACCAGTCGTTGGAAGAGTGCGGCTCGTGCTTTAATTTATTTTACTTTTCTTTTCTTCTCTTCCCCACCCCAACCGCCGGCTCCTTTCCCTTGCACAGCTGGCCATCCAACCCCACGCAAAACCTCCCCCAACTCCACCACCTCAAGCCCCACCACCGGCCTAATCCCATCCTCCCATCCAATCGAGCCCCTAAACCCCCTCCCACCTCCCTGCCGTCGGCCACCTTGGCCCTCCCACCATTAATGATGATTCTCATCATCATTACCACTTACCAAAACTCACCCAAGTGATTTAGGAAAATAACTCTTTAATTTGAAATTCAAATTTGAATTTCAAATAACTTCCTAAATTGACATAGCTATATTTGGAAAGTTTTAAATCCAAATTCAATTTAATTTCAAATTGGATTGGATTTAATTACTCATCTCCCTAATTAGAAAACCCCATTTGAAAACTTTTAAAAGCTCTCCACATCCTCTCCCTCCCCTCATCATGCCATCGGCCCATTAATGGGCTTCACCCATTGATTGCTTATTTGGATCCTAAGCCTCGGTTGAATTTGAACTCGAATTTTCAAATCCCCTATGAATTTTGAAATTCAAAATTCAAATTTCCTTTAATTACTTTCCTAAAATAACTCATGTCAATTTGAAAAGTGTCTTTATTTGAAATCAATTCTATATTAGAATTTCAAATACTTTCTTCTTTGATAATCTTTAATTAGGAAACCTTCCTAATTGCATTTAATTTCATTCTCCAATTAAAGCATATGGACCACATATATTGAATGTGGACACCAATCACCCACACCTCTCTCCTATCTATTTAATCCTCCAATCAATCGCTTAATCTCCTATTCTCCTCCCCCCAATCCAACCGCCATCCCCAAGCATTTTCCCACGACTTCTCCATGCTCTCCTGAGATTATTGCTGCCAGTCTTTTGTTTCCAGCAGAAGGAACCCGCTGTTCTATATCTCGGAAGGCCATATGCTAGGGTGCAAAGCACCCAAAACCACCTAGAAGCTGTCCAAGTTATTTCCAACAGTGCATTGGAAGGTCTTCAAATGCTGTCTGAACGTTTCAGATTGCAAATCACGCCTTCAAGAAGGCTCTTGGATGCCACCTACTTCCTTCCAAGCCTTCCTATAGCCACAGGAACTTCGCATCTTCCAATTATTTGAGTAAACTCTCCTCCAAATCTTTTAATCTCTTAGTCGCTACTCAATTGTGGTTTATAAGTGATTCATGAAGGTTCTTGCCATTCTCTCCGCTAATGCCTAAAAGTTGGAAGAGTTATGTGAGTGAACATTCATAGTACTAATTTCATTGTTATTCTAGGTATTTCTTGTTGAAACTTTTCATGTATGCATTGTTAGATTAAGTGATTATTTTATGGTCTTAACTTCTATGCATATGATTTAGCCTAAGCTTATGCCACCGCTCTTTGAGTTTTATTTTGTCGTTAAAAATCAATATCAATATATAATTATTGTGGCTCCTAAAATTAAGTGTGCAAGCTTCTTTAATCAATTCATTCTTGCAATTATGTTATACATCAGGAAATGGTGGTGAAATAAGGTATTTGGGATGGAGATGGAAGTATTTGTGAAGAAATTTCTTTTTCTTTCTAGAGAGTGAAGGTGGAGAAGAAAGGGTTTTTTTTGTGTGTAAGATGTGTGAGAGAGTATTTTTTGTGAAGGGAGGCTGATGGTTTGAGAGGTGGATGTAAAAAATTTGAAAACTAGGGTTTAGGTATGTTTGGAGCAAAATAGTGGTGAAAGAATAAAAAAAGATGAAGGAGAAGGAGAAGAAGAGGAAAAGGAAAGAAAATGGAAGGGAATGAAAGAGGGAAATGGAAGAGGAAGAAAGAAGAAGTAGAAACAAGAAGAAGGAGAAAAGAGGAATAAGAAGAAGATGAAGGAGAAGGAGAAAGAGAAGAAGAAAAATGGTTACCTTGAGCTTGGAGGGGGTCGGCGGCTTTGGCATCAAAAGGAGTCCTGAGATCCAGGGGGGGGGGGGGGGGGGGGGGCAGGGCTTCGGTGTGAGAGGGAGTCGTGAGAGAGGTAAAGGGGGGCGATTTTGGAGTGAGATGAGATGGGGAGTTATGAGGGAGTGAGGGGTATTTTAGGGTTTTTTCTTATTTAGGATTTTAAGTTTTGTTTAGCTCTCTTTAAATTTTTTATAATTATATGATATCTGAAAATAAAATTTAATAATTGTGCTTTGACTTGGTTGCCACGTCATCGTTTTTGTTTGCGTCGAGCCTTGATTTACACGAGTGAAATTTAAATTTTCGTCGATCGACGACCAATCAATATGGGTGTCAATCTTAGTTGTTTCCATTGCTCCAGACGCATTGACACTATCAGTTTTGCGAGCGGAAGCCATTTAGGTAATTTTAAGTTTTTGGTTGACGCACGTCAAGTGAGTTTTGCACGGTTTCGAGCTTTTTTTGCTTTCAAAACTTACCTTACGCGGTCGACTTCGACACTAGAATTGAGGTCAAAAAATATCTCCCAACAAATATGATGTGCGCTTGAAGCATACCATGTTTGTTGTAAATAATTGACACTGTGGATCTCCAAGAATCTTCTTCCCCTTTTTTTATTCTTGGATGTCAAAGTAAGATAAGGGAGAAGCACAATAAGTATTTTTATAACCCTTTTTTTCAGATTGCAAACTTTCAAAATTAAAAAAAAAATGTCACAATTTTGAACCTAATAGTCTTATTGTTGGCTCATGGAACAATAGCCCAATTGAGTTTGTTTAAATTGCATAGGTTCTTATTTTATTTTTATTAGGTCACTTATTATGTCCAACTTCTAATCAACTTGTTGATGCAACCATAAGGACTGATACCAAATACAATGCAAAAATTCTTGGGTCTAGTGTTCTTTTTATGCTACTCTAAGATAAGGGTGTAAGTGAGTCGAGCCAGCCCGAGCTCGATTAGTTAAAAAGCTCACGAGACAAGCTTATCGAACAACGAACTCAAGCTCAAACTCGTGAGAGAGGTGAAGGGGGGCGATTTTGGCGTGAGATGAGATGGGGAGTTATGAGAGAGTGAGGGGTATTTTAGGGTTTTTTTATTTAGGATTTTAAGTTTTTTTTAGCTCTCTTTAAATTTTTTATAATTATATGAAATTTGAAAATAAAATTTAATAATTGTGCTTTGACTTGGTCGCCACATCATCATTTTTGTTTGTGTCGAGCCTTGATTTACACGCGTGAAATTTAAATTTTCGTCGATCGACAACCAATCAATATGCGTGTCAATCTTAGTTGTTTCCATTGCTCCAGACACATTGACACTATCAATTTTGCGAGCGGACGCCATTTAGGTAATTTTAAGTTTTTGGTTGACGCAAGTCAGGAGAGTTTTGTACGGTTTCGAGCTTTTTTTGCTTTCAAAACTCACCTTACGCGGTCGACTTGACTTCGACCTTAGAATTGAGGTCAAAAAATGTCTCCCAACAAATATGATGTGCGTCTGAAGCAGACCATGTTTGTTGTAAATAATTGACACTGTGTATCTCCAAGAATCTTCTTCCCCTTTTTTTATTCTTGGATGTCAAAGTAAGATAAGGGAGAAGCACAATAAGCATTAAAATTAAAAGTACTCAAACCAACCACACTTGGTCATACTCCTTTGATTTAAAGGGGGACTTAGTGTAGATAAACACTTATAGAAACTTGTTTAATTTAAATTTAATTTTTTTCCCCTTTAATTTTAATATCTTATATGAACATGACCACTTGCATAAGATTATATCAGCATTTAAATCACCCCTAACTTAAGGGTAATCGAACGCCCATCAAATCAGTTCACAAATTAAATAAACAATCACATCAATCAATCAATTTTTAAATAATATACAGTGAAAACTTGAAAAGCTCATCACACAACAATAAGAAAGTAAAGCACTGGCCTAGCCTGAAACTAGAGTTAGTTATTTTAGTAAATCATCTAAACTATGTGAGGCAGGCTATGTAATTTGGATATATCCTATATAGGGTGGTTAGTTAAAGTTGTTTGTTATTCTAGTTAGTAGAAAGGTTTAAAGGAATTTTTATTCAAGTGTTAATATTTTGGAATTATTTTTTAAATGTATTTCAGTGTTAAGTAATTACTATTTTTGCTAAACCAGGGCAATGAAACGTATTTCACCTTCCTTGAGCTAAGTCAATAGTTTCGTAGGATCGGGTTACCCAGTAGTGACCGATATGAATTAAGTAGCTTGAATGACTAAAAGTAGATAAATTTTAATTAAATTGACTGGATATTGGTTTTAATGTTGGATTAAAGTTTTCTAGATTTTTAAATTAAATAATAATTTTCTTGAATTATTTGAATTATTAAAACGCATTAATTAAAGGGGTTAAATTTTGACTTTTTGATTAAGCATGATTTCTGGAGTTTTAATATTTTTTTTGGATCTTAAGGTGAGTAATTAGACTACCAGTTTGTTGGAATTGGATTTTTTTACATTTAGTTATGAATTTTTTAAAATTGAGTTGAAATTTGAACTAAAGTTGGCTAAAAGATTGACTTTTTTTTCTTTTGATTCATTTTTGATGGTTTGATATTTTTAATAAATATTAGACCTTACATGAATTCCAATTTCTTTGAGTTTCTCAATTTGAATTTTTTATAATAAATTATGAATTTTTAAAATTTGAATTGACATTTGACTTAAAGTTGACCAAAAGTTGACTTTTTTATTTTAAATTATTTCAAGTGGAATCCAATGCCTTTAAATTTGCTTAATTTGAAATTTTCTGAAATTAGTTATAAATTTTTAAAGTTCTAACCTGATTTTGAATTATAGTTGACCAAAGAGTTTATTTTTTGACTTTGAGATATTTATATTGGTTTGTCATTTTTGAAAAATACTAAACATCAAATGGATTTGAATGATACTACATTTGTACAATTTGAATTTTTTTTTTTTTGAATTAGTTATGATTTTTTAAAGTTTGATTAATTAATTAATTTTTTAATAATTTAATTAGGGAGGTTTTGATCGTTTTTTATCCAAACTCATCCCAAACTGCATGGAACCACTCCCAAAAGTCAGGGATGGCCCATGAGAGTGTTTTAAAGTGTTTAGAATTTATTTTGAACTTTTAATAATTTTTAATTATTTAATTTAATTAAATATTAATTTTCATTAAAACTTAAATTTTAGTCAAATTAAATGTTCAGTGGGGGGCTTTTATTTTTCCTAGGTAGAGCATTAAATTTTGGTTAGTTTGATGTATTATTTGTATTTTGAGATTTAATTTAGATTTGTTATAATTTTTTGAAGTTTCTAGATCCTTAAAAAAGCTTAATTGTGACTTGCTAAATTTTATTACTTAATAATCTCCAAATTCAATGAAATTTTAACATATAGTGTATAATTTTACTAAGTTCATAGTGATTAAACTTCACCCATATTGGGTGTGTGTAAAATTTCCTAAAAATTTTCTAGTTGATTAGATCTTGTCATTAACTATTTTTTTTAGGTGTCACTAGTGTTCAATTAAGTTTGAATTTCTAATCATCTAACCCTAACACTACTTTACAAATACCAAAAAAAATTCAAGCCTAATTCTAAGTGGTGTGTGAGTTATAAATTTTCAAAGTTTTGGGTCAAATTCTGACCCAAAACTTTGAAAATTCAATTCACCCGAATCCACCCATCAAATAAAGCTGAAAAATTTATGTCATGTGGGTATCACACCTTAATTTATTGTGTTCAAATTTGAGCTAAATCAAATCAATAGATTGGGAGTTATCAAAGAAATTTATTTTTTCATTAAAAGATGCATAACTCTTTAGACAGTGATTACAAAAATCAACCAAACTAAATTTTGAAATAAACTTGGGTTTAAGAGAGTTCCAACAAGCCTAAGAACATCAAATTTGGACTAAAATTAGATTTTTGGTGAATTTTTGAAGTTTAGAGCATTTAAATTGATTTTTTAAATTAATTTTAATTCAAAAAATTAGCAGCCAATCATTGGAGAGAAAAAATGGCACCTTTCCTCGTACGGCACGCATTATAGACATTGGAGGTGCCACTTATCCACGTTAGCAGACATCCTGGGTCGTCCAATCCGTCGCGGATCGAATTAACGACCAAGATTTGACCACATCGCCGCACCTTCACGCTGAAGAACTAGAGTTCAAAACCCTAGGAGGGTTGTCCAATCGGCCAAGTTCAAATGAATGGACGGCCCATATTGACCCAATTTTTCCGGTTCATTTTTAAACTGAAACTTCAAATGCTCATAACAATCGACCCGACTATCCAAATTTAATGAAATTTGAAATGTAGGGATCTAGATACCCTAATATATCAATTTATGGAGTTTCAAAGCTCCATGTATTGCGATTTGGGAGAAATCAAAGTTTGATCATAAAACTTAAAATGAAGATAACTTTTTAACATGTGTACGGATTTTGATGATCTTGAGCTTGTTGAAAAGCTTGATAGATCCTCATCAACTTCTTAGAAGGCCTCGAGAGCTACTTCTGATTGGATTGAAAAATATCTTTGGATTTCTTGATTCTCTCTAGATTTCTCTCTCTCTTCTCACCAAAATATGGTTTGGAGGCTTGGAAGTGGTAGGGAAAAGCTTGGAAAAACCTTAGAAATAGCTGGAGAAGCTTGCTAATAAGTAGGATGGGATTTTTGAGCTGATGAGTAAGAAGTTTGAATGAGATGAAGTAGATCCAAAACTTTGAGTTAAGTGTGATATTATCCCTTCATCCTAATGATTGCTATCATTAATTGAGGGAGAGAGGCTTTGGGTTGCTGCCAAGTACTCCTCATAGCTATCCAAATGCATGGAGGCATGAAATTATTAGGTGGATTTGGATTGCCAAGGTGGCAAGGCCACTTAAGCTTACATAAGGGCTTATTTGATAATTTGACTTGTCAAAGCAGTCAAGTTGACTGCCAAGGGGGAATGGAGGGAGGGGCCTTGAGCTAGTTAGAATAAGTTGGAAATGGTTTGAATGTTAAGGGTTAGGATTTGAAATAGGAATATGAGAGCTTAAGTGACTTTGACCAAGTCTTCATGTGTTGACTTGGCCAAAGTAAGTTTGATTTTGACTTGTAGTGAGTTTGGTTATGTTTGAATCATCATTCAGAATAGATTTGAAAGCTTGAGGAAGTTGATTTGGCCAAATGGGTTGGATTGGTTAAATGGGTTGAAATGACCCATTTAAAGCCTTAAGAGACTATTTGGTCAACGAGGTTGATCCAAGACAAGGGTTTGTGTTCAATGGATTTGGTTTGACATTTGGAGACCAGTGGAGGTGGTCGTATGATCTTGATTGGTCATTTCAATGAAAATGACATATTAGGCCCTTAAGGGATATTTAGGTCAACCTTGGTTGACTCCTATGCACTCCTAATAGTGTTTAGGATGCATTGGAAGAGGTTCCAGTGTTTGATTTGAATAGGCCACATTATTGAAGTTTATAGAAAACAACAAAATTAACCGTAAGTGGCATTTTGATCATTTTGACCCCTAATCAACTAGGGGTCAAAGTGGGTCTACCAAAATGCAATTTACTGCTCAAAATATCATAATTGATGAGAGCAAGCTAAGAAAGAAAGTCAAACAGAGAGAACGGTGAGCAAAACTATAACTAAGCTCGATTCAAATAGTAGCAATCATCTATAAGCATAAAACCGACGGATAAAACTAGAAGATAGATCAAAAGAAACAAAAGAAATTTAAAATCACGCTATCCTCAGAACAACCGACAGAACGGTTTCCTCACATGCATCGAAATGTAGGTTAAGTAAAGTATGTGCTTAGGGCTAGCAAACCGATGGTCCACCCCAGCAAGAAAGTCCAAACGTCCAACCAAACTCCTCCAGCAAATGCTCCCAAATCAGCCAAAAAACACCTCCAAAGCTCAAGAAGAAGGATACAAATGGAGTGGAATTTGCGTAAAGAAGAAAGAGGAAAGAAGCCCAGACGAAATAGAGGAGAAGAAGAAGGGGACAAAGCCCTCAAGCTTTTCCAAGAAGAGAAAACCCTCAGGTTTTTAGAAACTATGCTCAACAATTTTCAACAACCTTTACCCTTCAAAATCATCTACAATATATAGGCAAGAGAGGGAAACCAAACAGCCATATCACCTCCAAATAAGCCAATAAGATTTAGGGAAAAGAAAGGTCAACAGACACTTCAGCAATTCCCAAACGACGCAGCAAAACAGAGAAGGGAGCTCACGGGAACCAAGCAGAAAACACACGGAACCAAGCAGAGAACCGCGGAACCTGAGCAGCCGGGCACGGAACCAAGCAGCCAGCCGCAGAAACGAGCAGCCAGCACCGGAACCAAAGGGGCATAGGCACGGGAATTCACCCAGCACAGAGAAATGAGAAGAAAAGGGGGAGGAGAAGAGGCAAGTCCACTCCAAAATAAATCCATGAATTAAAGCAAACCTTTTTGGATTAATGAGCTAGGAAGTTCAATAAATCTCCCAATAAATGAACTAAACTTCAGCTCAACAATAATGAGCTAGCATCTTAGAGAGAAAAGCTCAACTCCAATAAACCACCACCTCCCAACATCACACCAGCTAAAAATCGTGCACCATAAGCCCAACCCGAGAACCAGCAGCAGCCCAAGGGACCAAATCAAGCTAGCAAACCAAGGTCTACCAAGCCCAAGCACAACCTACCATGATCATTGGATGCTTTCCCATCATTGGATAGCTAAAAAAATATAAAAACTAAATAAAATAATAATGTTCAATATTAGAAAATGAAAATACAAGAATTATGATTGCATCAATAATCAAGAGTTTGGATGTGGTTAGAGGCATTGGAGAAGGCTCTAAGGTTAAATTCCACTAGATGGCAGGTCTAGTGCCATCTAGTGGCATATGCCTTAAAAATTTCAAAGTTTTACAACCTTTGGAAATGGATTCAATAATTGGGATTAGAGGTCTCAGAATGAGTTCAAATTTGGAGGGTATATCCTAGATATATGACTAATCAATATTCAATTAATATATCATGGTTCGGAGGTCATTTGACTTGGGTTTAAAATATTTGAAAATTTACTAAAAAAAGGCTTTTAGGACCTAAGACTTTAGGCTTAGATTTTGGTTTGGATCTTGGGTTTTGAGCAAGATTTTGGATTTAAATGTATGAATTTGAATTATACAAATTATTCAAAATCATTTGAATAATTGTTAATAATTATGATATGGTTGAAACCAGATTGAAAGTTGGACCAAATGTTAAAGTTAGAGTTGAAAACTGGATTGATTTGAGGTTCGGATTGACGGTTGAATTACAATCTGAATTTTCAACTAGATTTAGGTCTGGGTTTCGATTGAACTAAAGCTTTAGATGGTTGACACCTAGATGAATATCAATCATTAGATCAACAAGGTAGGGATCTAGATGGGATCTAGATGGGTCCACGTGACCTTATAAAAAAAATGAGGTCAACAGTACATAAAAGTTATCCTTCAGTAATTTAATGACCCGATCATTATTAGAAACATTATTAACTGACAATATGAACACTTTATTCTATAAACCCTATTCATATAGTGTGTCAACAATCTCTGAAGCTCTGTGAGGTGAAGATAAGTGATGGAAACTTACCACACCCATTTACAACTTCCAATTATAGTCTATATAATATGTTGTCACAACCATATAATAAATTCATTAATTTTTTTACTTCCATATATCTATGGAAAATTTGATTTTTCTTATATTATTTAATACATTATGTAGCTTTTTTCTCTTTTTTGTATACTAACATGACATCACTGTGAGCTATTGTTCTTGAATATTTCAAAAAATAAGGTGATATTGGCTTAAGAACAAGAATAAAATCAAATTCTTGTTGACCTACAACCACCATTCAGACCCAACTGTCGACCCCACTATCAAAGACAACTACTCCCCACAATCTCCTCAACAACACACAAAAAACTTCCTCATACAGTAAAAAGAGGCATTCGACGCATACCGGGCATAGGAATTGGACGATTCGACATCTCCCTGCCTCGTGCGATTGTCCAAAGACTTTCCGACTAACGAACTCACCAATTGTCGAACCTGAGCAGTCGGTCGACTCACATGACTCCACCATCGTGCCCTAACTCAACGTATGATATGGCTGCCTTATCCGACCATTGATCCAGCTCCAATCGCATCCTCTGCAACCGACGTCAAAGCCAACTTCCGTACCCACTCGCCGGCCCAACTCAAGCAGCCTATATCTCATTGGCCAGATCCTGCGCTTTGCTGTCGACCCGCTTATATCTCTTGCTGTCGTGCCTAGACCGCGAACGACTTGCAAACCCAACCCATGCCCTAGCGGCCTTCCGTCTGCCGCTCCCTTTCTGTAATATATATATATAATTTTCAAATAGAAATCACAAAAGGAGAAAACATGAAGGAAGTCCTGGGGTTGATATAATCCCCCGAAGCCCTTGGCTGTTGATTTAATATGGCAGAGTAGATCGAAGACTTGAAGCCCAATTCAGGGACCAAAAAAATGTTCTGAAGCCCTCGGTCTTAGATTATCTTTTCGGCTGGGTAGATTGGAAAGATCAAGTGTCATCCCTAACCTGCACTAGCAGGGAAGGGGCGTTGGAAGGTTGCCGGATTTTCAAGAAAAACAAAATGTACGTGTTGACCATCAGTCATAAGAACAAAAAAATAGCCAGGAAGTCGAATAAAAATCTAACTAATCCCAGAAATCCTGCGTACCTGACACTTCAGCGTCGACGCTGTTAGACTCACGTCCCTTCTCGAAAAAGCTGTCCAAATCGCGTGCCAGCTAGATGCTTTTCTCGTCATTAAATAGCGAACAAACGAAGCCTCGGGTTTTCTTACTCTCTGACCTCCAGCTCCTCTGAAATCCCCAACCTATCTCCCTCACAACCTTCCACCTCTTTCTCATCTGACGCCCCCATCCAATCCTTTTGGCCATAGAGAAATAGAGAGAGAGAGAGAGAGGTTGAAGCCCCTACCTAACGCCGACCACATAGCTCCCATCCGACGCCTTCTCTGACCCTATCTCCCCTTCCTCCTGCCGAACCGAACCCAGAGCCCCCCCGACCTCAACTCTTCCGACCTAGATCCCGTCACAAGCCTCCCGATCCAATCCCTCTTAACCCGCCAACCCCATTAGTCTAACCTAATCTAGCTCTTTTTCACGTGTGAGCCAAACCGACCCATCGAAATTCATTTTAAAACCCAAACCAGCCACCATTCAACTTAACCTAAAATCCAAACAGTAGGTAATACTACTGTCATTTTGTCATTCTTGTGATTAGTGATTAACTAGTTACTGTTATAATTGATAATTTAGTTTATCATTAATTAGAACTATAATAATAATAATAGTTATGTTATTATTATTAGTTATACACAACTCTTCTTGGCCTATTGGTTGAGAGCTTAGGCTTCCAGCTAAGAGGTCAAAGGTTCGAGTCTATGTGTATGTGTTGAGTGTGTGAGTTTGCCTTAAATGGCCTAAATGTCCCAAAAAAAAAATTATTATTAGTTATAATAATAATAACTATTATTATCAATTATAATAATAAAAAATTATTATTATGATTATAATTAAAATAATAACTTTGTATGCATCCTTTCTCATCACTGCCACCCCTACGCAAAGGTATAAACTTCAAACTCAAAAATCCCGCTCTTGAGGCTTGCGACGAGCTAGCAAACCACCTACGCGCTCACGTAGCACTGTAGGGAGGGAAACCGGTATGACGCTCGCAACGAGGCGGGTAATCCTCGAAGTGCTCGTATAGCATGAGAGGGATGAAAAATAAGTACCTCCAAAAGCTCACGTAGTGCAGTGAAAGAAATTGTGCTATTTTAAATAAGTATCCAAAAACCCTTAAAACACTCTTGTAGCGAGCAGGGATTAAAAAAAATGCAACTGCGGTGTTATTTGACACCTACCTGAAGCGCTCAAGTAGCAACGAGGAGGAAGGTTGTCTCTTGGTTTTTCCCCTAAACAGGGAAGACGCCGGGAGGCTGCCGAAATTCAGACCAAAATACACAAGGACTTGAACAAAAATGAACTTGGACTTGAGCTCAACAAGATTAGGACTTGAACTTCTACTCAAACTCGGACTAGAACTTGAACTCAAGGAAATTTGAATGACATCAAATTGAAAATGTGATACATGATATGATATTTAAAATGAGATCATGATTGGTGAGCTAATATGTCCAAATCAAATGCAAGAAAGCATATACAAGACTTGCAATGAATATAGAGCCTACAAACATAATTCACTAAAAAATTATAATGAAGAATCATGCAATCAAATGCAAGTTAGTGATCAAATGAAGTAGTTGCAGATTTTCAACATGACATGCTTCCAATCGATGGCAACAAATGTGATCTACCCACCAATGAAAGATAATCATCTCAATTTGAATGAAGAGGCTAAAGAATGTGATATCAAACTTATTATACATGTTACAATCCATCTTTGAGAATAAAGAATTTGTGAGCACAACTTGTTTGTGAGCGACAAAAGATGGTGAAAGAGTTGGTTTGATTGTGAAAGTCACGAGATGGGGGCTTTTGGGGCTTTTAAACTACAATGACTAACTTGTAACATTGAATGCAATTCATCCGCAAGCAATAATTAAGGGGCATCTTAATAAATGTAGTGAGCCACATACAAGCTATAATACAAGGCTCTCAACGGGTACTAGAACTATGCCGGCTGAAATGCAAATCTCCAATCGATAGTGGTACTAATGTTGTGATGCATGTTAGGAACGAGTTGTCAATGTAATGAAGAATTGTGTTACACATGGAATGACATTTGGAGGTAGCAACAAGAGGTGTACAAACGCCATGTGTTCGAAAGATAGATATTTTGCAAGCAACAACGAAAAACCCTTTGTATAAAAGGCAATATAAGTGGCGATCATCTACTTACAAGCAAGTGTAATTGTCCCCTCATGGGTAACAACAGTGGGCGAGCTATAAATATGAAATCTCCCAGTGACCGTCATCGACTGTCTTGCAAACAAATCGTAATCCTTATGAACGTTGAAGAAAAGGCAAGCAAATGCAACCACTCATCAAGTAGAAGTATTCAATGACACTGCAACAGACATGTCCCACATTCAGCATGTCAGTCGCAGCCAAAGGGATTCAAGATGCAGTAAAAGTAGCAACGTGATACGTCTAGATATATTCAAGTGAATATTAACACACTGCATCGCACCCACCGAAATTAAAGATCCATTTTTAACAAATGTGCTGTTAAAGATCAATGCTTAATCTAAGTTCACAACTACAAACAGAAAAGTACTCCCGCACATGCAACGTAATTTGTATGCACATATGTACACAAAAGGGGTATACAATCAAGCACCCGCATGGTACCCCGGCAAACATGTTATAAGTACACACGTGACGTCTAGGGATCCTGCGCGGGTCAATAAGTGAATTCAAGTTCGAACCCGATTCTTCTATGCAGATCAATAGGAGTCGACAGGGTTCGCACCATTAAATAAATATACGATTATTGCGACCGGTATATTTGCCTTAATACATTCATATTAGGCCTTCGAGGTCTACAACAATATGAATTCACTAATAAAGGCACGAAGCCTACGAAACCCGACCCCCTATCGATAAGTTGATAGGGTCGATAAGATTTAATCAAATGGAAATAACCCCAAACACCCTGATGATGGCCGTGTTGAATGAAGATCTCAACCGAAGGGGTTCACTAATAATTCAAAATGTTATCCCAAAATTAAAAAAAAAATCAAAAAATATTTAAAATTGAAATAAATCCATTAACACTCAAAGCAAAATTCATCCATCCTCCGCAACAGTTTGCCGGGATGGGCAAATTGAAATGTACTTCGGCTCATAAATAGCTAATGTCTAGTCAAAAATAACACTATGATCCATTCTCAAACAATCTCCTACCAATAAGGATGTGGTACGTGTCCTCTAACCGACAGTTTTGCCACCAAATGGTACCGCAGGATAAACGATTATGACCCGGGGCTCTTTGAACCGAGTGGTTTTGCCGCCAAATGGCTCCACAAAATACCGATTATGGCCAGAGCCAATACGCTCCTTAGTGGCATCAAATCCTTGAGATATGAATCAATAAGATAAGATCGATAGGGCACAAAGCCCTCTGTTAGCTAAGGTGAATTCAAATTTGTCCCCTTAGACAAACATCTAACCCAAGCCTACAACGTACCCTTGGACGAAGCAACCCATGGCTGGCGACAATGATGCTTCTGTAAAGTTGGGTCGACTACCTCCTCTAACTAAGTAGATCAAGGGCCACGATGGCCCGGGACAACGGAACCATGGGATCTTGATCGGGCCCATCATCTATTCCCCCACCATCTGATTTACGCGCAAGGTGGTGAAATTTCCTATTTTAATTATCAAACATTGAACTTCCAACATCCAAACCCTTAAAATTCCTAATTCTCAAGACCTATGTTGCTACTATATGCCAGATAACATGTATCTCTACGTATATGATTGACGACTAGCCTTAATCGAAGAACTCTCGTGATCGGGATGGGTAATTAACTATAGGGGCTTGCGCCTATAGGAAACCATAAATCAAATCATAAAGTCCTTGCAAAATGAGGGCGAAATTTCTGGGTAGTGTCTTATCTACAAGACCATCTGCCTTTCAAAATTTTATCCCGGAACTTATTCCGTTAAAACTTCCCTAAACAAAGAAAAGCAACAGTCGGGCGGAGGCCGGGACCGAATTTTCGGAGCCCACAGTGCGTTTTAATTTAAATTAACAGGTCACGTGCAATGGAATACTGGAAGGCCTATTCTGGAACAAAATAATGTCTAGAAGCCCACAGCCCTGATTATCTTTTCGGATGGATGAGTTTGAAATGGCAAGTGCCCTCCCTGCCTCCCTTTGCAAGGAGGGGACATTGGGAGGCTTAAAAAGACCCCAAAGAATTAATTTCTCACTTTAATTAATTATATAAACAAACATATGATGATAAAAAGAGATCACACTCATGAAACTCATATGACTGAAGTGGACGAGCGATGGCTATAGGTGGGGAGGCAAGAGAACAAACAATCAAGAGGCATGGCTTGGAAGTTCCGTCCAAGTGTGACTTCAGGTATCGCATGCAAGGCGGGAGATTTGGTTTCGTTTGCAGGAGAAGACATGGTCGGGTGTGCGGTTTGCCCACCTGAGATCAAAGGAAGTCGCGCCTACGTGAGATCGAAGGAAACCATAGTTAGTTCCGGCGTTGGGGTTAAGATTCTGGAGAGGAATACAACTTGGGTGTGAATTGAAGGCTATTCGACGTTGGGCTTGCGAACAAGAACCGGGAGACGAAGAAGGTCAACATGGGCTTTTTTTTCTTACATTTTTATTACCCATATATTTATTCGAATAATAGAAAGCAAATCTCCTCAAATCATCAAGCTCAAGGACACAACCTCTGCCCTGTATTTAACAACTTCATGATAATTTCATAACACTTTTTAATGTGATCTGTAATTTGGTTGAACCAAACTAAACTCACATCAGTAGCTCTATTCACAACCAATTCCAACGCAAATGTGTTTGCATGTTAAACAACTAGTTTCACTGGCTAATGATTCTGTGATCATGAAAATGGTCAGTGTCTAAAATGGCCTCATCTTCTTCTTTTATTTCCTTTTAAATCATAGTATAAATAAATTCTAAACACCACATCATGCTTTGATGCTGGATAAATCAAAGCATTATGACTTTCATGTGTTGTAATGAAAGTCATAGTGTCTTCTTTCTCTACTAAAGGACTGTGCAGTGTCCACGGCATTTAAAATTGAAGTGAATCTATCCTGATTCGACTCCTGCATGTGGAAAAAATTAAAACTGCTCTGCTAAGGAATAATATTTTTCATCTACAAATGGAGGGTCTCAGTATCATTCTCTTCACCATGATGTATAATTAACAAGGCTTAATCATAATATTTTTTTTTCATAGTTGAAATGGTCATATAAAGTGTGCTGTGATTAGCTGTTTTATGAGTGGAAATATACATAACTAAGGCATCACATTGTTGACAATTTCTTCAAAAATATGCCTCAAGTCTCTTTTTTTTATATTTGAACAAAAAGTTTAACATGGTTGTTGACAAATCCCACGTCCTGGATGAGAAAGTGGAGAATAGTTTTAATTAGTCGACAACCAGCATAAAACTTTTCAAATAATCATAACATAAATCCGAAAGTTTATACAAAATGTATGTGTCATAAGTAACATAGTGAACCCAGCAATGATCATCAAATATGAAGATGCATAATTTTAAATTATCATTCAGTTCATAAACTAGGATTTAACAAACAAAGAATAATACAAAATTTTGATTGAGACAATATTGATAAAATAATAGAAACCTCAACAGAAGGATAGAGAAAAAAAATTTGTATGGTGGAGAAAGGGTGCTGTAATTCAGTACATGCAAAGATATGAAACCTCCCTAATTAGCTTTCAGAGCTATCAATACTTCTAAAAACAAGCTCAAATATCTGACTGTATTCATCAACAAAATGGACATCAAGGCCTTCTTTCACATTATCAGAAAGCTCATCAAAGTCCCTTCTATTTGCAGCGGGGAAAATGATTGTCTTTACCTCACCCCTCCTTGCAGCTATAGTCTTCTCCTTAACCTAATTCATTTATGGAAGATATCAATCACAACTATAACATAGAAGAAAATCATAATAAATAAAAACCATTGAAAAACTAGCAAGAGTGTTTCTTACAAGAAACAAGATAATAAATTGAAGCTTTCTATGTTAATATCTTTCAAGGTCAATGAAGGAAAAGAAAGGAGACTGAGAAATAAGAGGAAAATAACTTGAAATAAAAAAAATAAATGTAATAACAAGCTTATTAGATGCTGGATTTTTATCATCAATATCGAAAGAATGCATGGACAATTCAAATGTTAATCAACGGATGTGGAGCCATTATAATCAACTAAAGCCCAAGTTCAAATTGCGAAGTATTATTTATATTACAATAAAATTAAATAAAAATCGATAACCTATCAAACATCCCTAAGTACATCTATTAAAGAGGCTTATGGAGCTTATACTGCTTCCATTCAGAGAAATTATTTAGGAGTTGTAGCTAGTCACTCTTAACTATACCAACATACATGAAAAGGGGGGCTTCAATATCCATAATTAAATTTATCAAATAGAGCATTTCAGACTCCGAAGCATTACTCTACTCACAAACAACAAATTGACAGGATAAAATCTGTAAGTTTGTGAATTAGCCAATAATATTGATAGTTAAATTTATAAAATCAAGGCACGAGGAAAAAAAAAGTAATTCATCAGAAACTATCACAAGAAGAAAACTAAAAAACTGAAACATACCCCACCAATTGGAAGAATCCGTCCAGTCAATGTAACTTCACCAGTCATAGCTAAATCCTTTCTTACTAGCCTCTTTATTACAAGGGAGAGCAATGATGTGATCATGGTGCATCCATCACTCGACCCATCCTTGGGAGTTGCACCATCATGGACTGCTTTGGGCGGATCTACACTATATATTGAAACAATGCTAGTTGAACAAGAAGAAGGCAAAGGTGCTCTTCATATTATAGGTCAAAGCTCCATTTACATGTACATGTTAGTGCAACGCCCAAGGATGGGTTGAGTAATGGCTGCACCATAATCACATCATTACTCTCCCTTGCAATAAAGAGGCCAGTAAGAAAGGATCTAGCCATGACTGGTGAAATTACATTGACTGGACGGATTCTTCCAATTGGTGGGGTATATTTCAATTTTTTAATTTTCTTCTTGTGATAGTTTCTAATGAATTACCTTTTTTCTCTCATGCCTTGATATTATAAATTTAACTATCAATATTGTTGGCTAGTTCACAAAATTACAGACTTTATCTTATCAATTTGTTGTTTGTGAGCAGAGTAATGCTATGGAGTCTGAAATGCTCTATTTGATAAATTTAATTATGAATATTGAAGTTTTCATTTTCATGTATGTTGGTATAGTTAAGAGTGACTAGCTACAACTCCAAGACAATTTCTCTGAATGGGGCATTATAAGCTCCATAAGCCTCTTTAATAGATGTACTTAGAGATGTTTGATAGGTTGTTGATTTTTATTTAATTTTATTGTAATCTAAATAATACTCCACAACTTGAACTTGAGCTTTAATTGATTATAATGTCTCCACATCCGTTGATTAACATTTGAATTGTCCATGCATTCATTCAATATTGATGATAAAAATCCAGCATCTAAAGTGCTTGTTATTACATTTATTATTTTTTTTCCAAGTAATTTTCCTCTTATTTCTCAGCCTCCTTTATTCTCCTTCATTAGCCTTAAAACATATTAACATAGAAACCTTCAATTTATTATCTTGTTGCTTGTAAGAAACACTCTTACTAGTTTCTCCATAATTTTTGTTTATTATGATTTTCTCCTCTGTTATAGTTGTCATTGGTATCTTCCATAAAAGAATTAGGTTAAAGAGAAGATTATAGCTGCAAGGAGGGGTGAGGTAAAGACAATCATATTCCCGCCGCAAATAGAAGAGACTTTGATGAGCTTTCTGATAGATCAACTTCTACAATTTCAACCTTGTAGTTTGGTCAGGGGATAGATCAACTTCTACAATTTCAACCTCCTCCCAAGTTTCACCAATTTGTTCAGGATTAACTATATTTTTGGATTCTGCAGTAGCAGCAGCATCAACATTTTCACTAGATGGATCATTATCTGATTTTTCAAAGCTTAGAGAACCATCTACATCTTCAATAAGATCTTCTTTAGATGGTTCAGTATATTGCTTAACTTTACCAGGCTGAATGCTGGCAGCTGCAGATGTCTCAATTGAAATTGCCTTACGAACTAATTGTAGAGCTATCTGTCAAAATATCAGAGTAATAAGTAGAAAATGGATAACTATTGGGAGTGAAAAAGTATTTCTTACAACACGAGAACTTCTTGATTTATATTGCAGATAGAAGTATAAGTTCATGTTATAGAAACTGGCTCAAGAAGAAAACTGATGGAACAAACTTAAGTAAAAAGTCATATTTTAATAATATACTTATTTACTATCTTTTAACATGCTAATCTGTGGAAGGCATCATGACTTACAAGTGGTGGTTCTATAATATATTCAATAGCGAAGTGGTTTTAGAGATGAATAATCAGACTTGAGATATGTGAACCAATTATTCCTAATAATCAAGTAATTACAATGACAAACAATTTCCTAAAATACCTTTTTAATTGCAGATCAATAAGGGAACTTCACAGAAGAATTAAAACAGATTTAACAAAATCATTATGCCACAACTACATAGCCCCAAAGCTGAAAATCTGAAATTAACTGAGTGGACAACAAACAAAATTGCTGTTAACAGACAAAATATCACTATGATTGTGCAACCAAAGGAACGAAGTCCACATATAGTTTAAAATTATATTTCAAAGAAATCCCATGAAAAAACCTAGATTATTTTCTTGTTCTGATTATTAACTATAGCACAACCTGGAGTTCAGTGGAAAGGAAAAACAGGTGTTGGAAGTAGTGATGGGAATCCTCATCTACTGGCTTGTCAACAAACAATCGTAGTATGAATCAGTTTTCATCCTTCCTTGGTTAGCAAGTTCAAAATTCTAAATTAAAAGTGATTCTCTGTGGATTGCTTTAAAAAATACATTTTTAACCAGGCAATTTTTTTTCAGATCTTTTTTCAAGAACACCATTGCAATTTAAAACTTGCATATTTCAGTAAGAATCGGAACCAAAGGTTGCTTAGAAAAAATTAAAATTCAACTTGAGGTCTCAAGTGCTCCAAAGGAATAGAAGGTTCAACCTCTGTCCATGGGACAAGAAACTTACTTTTGAGAGATCGATAGGAACATCTAAATAGTGATCAAGGAAGTTCATATTTTGTTCAGGATCAAGAAGCTCCTACAGAGCACTTGCTGGATCACCAGCATGCCCTCTGCCTAACTGCAAAAATGGGAAATCTAAAATAACTTACAGAAACATAAATAATAATCAATAGAGGCATGGTTTCAAAAGAACGATGGTTCTAATGAATAACGATTAAATGTCAAAATAATTGAATAGGCTGTCACAATACCTTATCAATTTAGTCAATTAGAACAAGAGGATTAGCTGTTCCAACACTTTTCAAGCATTGGACAACTTTTCCTGGCATTGCACCAATGTAGGTTCAACGATGGCCCTGAAAAAATTGAATCATTCAAATTAACTCCATTTAAATGGTTTCCTAAGTTGTACAATAAAGCTTTTAAAGTTCAACAATCACCAATGCAGGATAAAGACAGATATTTGTACCTTGATTTCAGCAACATCAGCCAAGCCTCCCACTGAAAACCTATAAAATTTGCGGTTCAGAGCACGTGCAATTGAATGCCCAATACTAGTTTTACCAACTCCAGGAGGACCGGAAAGACATGATTTTCCCTGTGCCCATTAAATGTAAATTAAAGCCATATCGATGTGCTCATAAATCTGGAGATTCTCCTTAATAAGTACAATAATTCAGCACCAGAAAACAGTATATTTCAATTTTTGGAAAGTTAAATTATTTGCATATTGAAGGGAAAGAATTGAAAAGAACTACATCTTTACTCAATTGTCATCATATATGTGCCTATAATTAGGCAAGGGAATAAAACATTAAACGCAAGTATAATAAAGGAGAATATCCTCAATGATGAAAAAATGTAACGAAAATAAATAGTGTAGAATCCTACAATAAATAATAAGTTGATATGATAATTTTTATATCATCTTTTAAGGTGGCATAAAAGATGTCAACTTGAATTTAAAAATAATTGTCACCAAGGGTGTAGTCCAATGTTTTTTGGCCCAAAGATAGCAAGTGTAAAAAGAGGATGTAATTTATTTCTTAAAATGATAGTAGTGTGAATCGAATGTAACGAGGAAGCAATGAGATCTGTATCAAAGAATGTCACAACCCGGCCCAAGTACTCGATCTAACGAGACGGGTATGAAAAGTCGGACGATAAAATTTCTTAAACAATATATTACTTCACTTGTACTAAAGAGCCACTAAACATAAAAGTAAATTACCTGTTGTCATTTGCACGTCGCCTTCTGTAAACATGTTCTTCTCTTTCAATCATTTCTTCTTTAGGAACTTACGACTTACCAGAAACATTTAAACTCGTGGTTTGAGTTTACTAAGTAAACTCAGTGGGTAACTATATAAATTAATCATTATAAATATAGATTAATATATATTCTATCCTTTCCTAACCTTGTTTATTTTGTTTCATTAACTTACACTTCTTCGGATATTTTCATTTATATCAATTTAAAACATTTTGTTATCTTTAATATTTCATTTATATTTCCTTTTCCCATTTGATTTGCACAGGAGCACCGTCTCAAAGTACCCAAAGGTACAATATTTTCCATTTGATTACCTTTTTCATTTCAATAGCATTTTCCTTTTCCTTTTTCGTGCACGAGTACGGCGTCCCCAGCCAGTACCATAAGGGAGTGAACTATTGTCGTTTTCAATACCTTTTCCTTTATTCTCTTTTCTTTTCTTTTCTCATTTTCATCCTTATTGTTACCATTTCATACAACATATCTTACATATCTCTCTATAATTATTAATTTTCATTTTCATAAACTTTTAAACATTCATAACAGATGAATTCGTTCTTAAGACTATAAAATCATAAGAATTTGTCTTCAACATTTTATAGTACAAAAATTTAATCAATTTCTAAAAAATTGAAATCATGAATAAAACATAAAATAATATAATTTATCCACTTTGAATTTTTCAGGTCTTCGATGTTTGATCTACTCTTGAATCAATTTCTCTTCTTGTTGAATCCTCGCGGGATCAACACTTACGACTTGATCTTTCACTTTCTAAAACCCTAAATTCAAACAATAACTTCTATCAAAAATAATATTTTGATTTAAATACTAAATATCATTAAAACTGAATTGGAAGAAATTTCTCAAACTCTCAAAATCCTTCTTCTAACAAATTCCTTTTTTTTTTCTTCACTTCAATCCCTTCATTATCTTTCAAGAAACATATCATTCACTTTGAATGAACTAAAGGAAGGAAATTTATACGAGAAATACTAAAGAAAATCAACAAACCTTTTTCCTTTTCTTTCCTCATCGGTTCTTCCCTTCGTTGCAAATTCTCCCAAACCTTTGCTTCTATAACAATAAGAACGAAAAGGAGTTGTTAAATCTTACCCTCCAACGCGTTCGTTTGCTAAAATTGGCGTAAGAAAATCTCCCCAAGCATTCGCGCGAAGATTCAGTCATCCGCCCCCCTTCCGCGCTCTGTTTCGCGAAACAGCCAGTACCGACCCCTTTTGGCTATTAAAAGGCGGGTTGAACCGAACCGGCCACCCAACGGTTCATTACAAAGAAGGCATAGATAAGATACTTAAACAAATGTATGATAGAGAGTGTCAACTAAGAATATAAATGGAATGTAGAGGTGAATAGAAATAGCCAAATATAGAGGCACAGTGCCTTTAATGGTCAGTGAGTGAAGATGACATCTAGCTCCCAGATCATGATTTAAAGATGATTAGGTAAAGAATTTTATGTAGTATTTTGGTCAGATAATGAATCCATGTATGAATAGAGCAAGAGGGTGAGTTTTTAGCTCATGTCAATGTAGTGCGAACAATGTTGCAACCATTAGAGAACATCTTGTTCCAGATGAAGATGAGAATTTCATAAAGTGGGAAGCCAATAGAGCTCAGATATGTCATAGTCAGAGCCAAGTGTGAGAGCATATCAATGGAGATTATTAGTTCAAAGAATACGACGTCAACAAGAAGGTGCTTAAAGAAGATTAGGAGTATTCTATGCTATGACACTAACAGCATGTTGAAGAGAGAATTCGAAAAGGCTATAACTTACCTCAAATGTCTTCATGGTACAATTATATATGTATTTATATAGGTAAGAGAAGAGAATGATGAAAGAGAATATCCCAATAATGATGAAATATGATAATAATAAATTTTTGAAAATTTCTGCAATAAATAGTTAGCACATGTGCTAATTTAAAAATGACAAAAAACACAGTGAAAAAAGAGAGGCTAGTAATAGTTTATAAATCTAAACATAAGCATACTAAAAATTTTATAATCTCTAACACATACAAAAATATGTTGAAAGTTTTTTTATTGAGTTAGATCAAAGTTAAACAAATAGCATATATTCATGAAACTAAGGAAGAACATCCTTGCTAACCATGTGAGGTTCCTCTCAATTTTCCAACAGCTATAAATTCCAGAATTCTTTCCTTCACATCAGATAAGCCATAATGGTCCTCATCTAAAATCTTTTGTGCATTATGAACGTCAAAGTTTTCATCGCTGCAATCAAAAGGAAAATTATATACTTATGTTACTTGGTACTCCGAAAAGGGAATTCATAAGATAATTGCATGATGTTATTCAACAAAAGAAGAAACATTAAAATAAATTACATTAAGAAACTATATACAAATCACAGTAGTTGGATGAAACTAAATTTCCAACACTATCAAGAGTGATAGCAAACAGTAGGAAGAGGGAGGAAGACTATTGAAGAAAAGAATTCTGAAAAGAGAAAAATGTAGAAGAAAATGGAATAGTAAAAATTGGGTTACTCTATCACCTCAAGTTGATGAAGAGAGCCTGAGGCTAGCTTTATAAAATTAGATTCTCATCACCTTGACAACTAGTTCACAATTCCATATCTGGTCACATCTACAGTGTAAGATCTCCATAATTCCACAGATGCTAAGGAATATTTAAGGCTAGAACTACTAACAAGTGGCCATGATTCTCATGACCTTCAGCAAACACATAACCTAGCCAAATTTACAGTGCAAGTATCTGAATTCTCCAATAGCAAGGAAAATAGTGTCGTTTTAGAAAAAACAAATAAGTAATCCAACGAATGCAATTAACTCAAAATTTCTTGGAAGGCACTCTAATTAATTAACTTATCTGCAAGCTTTACGTGGCATATAATTTAGATATCTACGCTTTCAAGGGGCAAATCAAGGCCCCAACTAAAAGCTGCGGCAAGGAAAAGATAGTCAGCTCTCCTCACAGTGATAACACAAAGGGCAAAATAATATGCATTCAAAGCAGTGACAAATAAAAGAGTTATTGCAGGTATTGTCAACTTTTCAAGACCATGATATACAAATTGTTTGTACATGCATCTAATCATGATACATCACAAGGAGAGATCATAATATTGGCTCATGAAAAATGGCACGTCAGCATAAATCCCGCTTTGCAGACGTATGATTTCATTTCTCTTAAGTCAGATTGTAATTAACAATTTTTTTTCATGAGGGTAGTGTCAGGGTTTAGTTAGATCTGAGGCCTTACTTTCCATGAGCGCAAACACTTATAGTTAATTACCCTTCTTAACACGTAAGAGAGAACCCTCGATTAAGGATGAATAATTTTAAATATTTTAGTCTCAATTGTGGGAAAAAATGGAGATAAACCCGATCAAGATTCCATGGTTCCGTCATCCTGGGTATACCAAAAGTTTCAGTCTACCAACAGTAATAATCATTCACTATAGTGTCTAGGGAATTTGATTAGTAGTCATGAGTTGCCTCCTCATAAGAATCCTAAGTAGACTGAGATGGTCACATGTGAATTTTAGTTTTATTGGGTTTTGGGGTTTATAAATTCCTTTAGAAATTACCCAAATATTTGAATTAAAGTGGGTCTTACAGCTTCTCTTGGAAGTAGCCCGTTGGTTTGAATTTGGGTTGGGACTTATGACTTTCATTGAAAATATCTCAAAAATCAGGTCTATGACTTCGACTAGTAGTAGCATATTGGTGGATCTTACAACCTAGCCCCATTAGCTAAGCTACTCATTAATTTTGAATTTGGTTAACAGGTTTTACGACTCCCTTAGAAGTTGTTTGTAGGTTTAATTTGGAGCTGAACTTACGGCTCTGCTAATGAGTTATCCAAAGATGGGTCTTACAACCTAGCTCTATAACAAGGTTGTCCAAAGATTTAATTATTTGGGTAGGTCTTACAACTTCCTTTTAAAAGTTTCCTAAAAGTGGGTCTTACCAAATCATGTAGATTAAGATGATCATTAATTTTTGTTTGAGGGTTTGATATTTCATTTAAAATTTTCTCAAATAATAAGTCTCACGAGTCCCATTAGAAATTGTCTAGTTATTGGATAGGACGGGTCTTATTACTTCACTTTTAAAGTAGTCCAATGGTGGGTCTTACAACCTAACCTAATAAGCTAAGATACCAAGAGATTAAATTGTTTGTTTGTTTGAATGGATAGCAATTATTTGTTAACTTGACACAAAACAATAATTTTTAGTTGTTTACTAGCTCGACATTTACTAGTCAATAGTTATTATTGTGTGACTAGTGATTTTTACTACTGTGGCTTTTTTCTTCATGCTTGGCAGTTTCTTTTTAGTTATAGTAGTTTCTTTTCCTTGCATTGTAGTTTATTCTTTTTATTTAACAATTATTAATTATTATGGTGCTAATCATTTTCTGTTCTTTGATTTGCTGGTGCTTGGAGTTTTATACCTGCAGGAGCCTTACAAGAAGCACTAGAGAATATAGAGTTTGTGTTAAAGTTATGTTTAGTGTTTGAGAATTGGTTATGTAAAGTGTGTTGAGTTTTGAGTTGTGAGTTTGAATTGAATTGATAAAGTTGCGTTGTGTGTGTTTTATTTGATGTTGATTAGAGTAAATATTTTTATTATGTATTTTATTTCATTAAATTCGTTAGTTGGGTTTTAAGTTTTAAATTATATTATTATTTCAAATTGATTATTAGAATTTTTAAAATAAGTTAGTTAATGGTTGTTTAGATGAATTTTTTATTTGTTAATAGTTAAATGTTTAATAAATTAAAATTCAATTTTATTTAAACATTTGTTACTTAATTAAATTATTAGATTTACTTTTAAATTGAATGATTAATTTTAAACAGCTCAATTTATTAAATTTCAAATTTGTTTTAAAGTTTGATTAATTAATTAAATAAATAGATTTAGATTTATTTGAAATTGGCTTAATTAATTAAATTAAATTCCCGTTAAAGTGAAGTTTAATTTTAAAAAATTTTAAAGTCAAATTTAAATGTTATGTTTTGAAGTTAAATTTAATATTAAAGTTAAAGTTATATTCACTTTACAGTTTAATTAAATAATTACATTTAAATATTATGCTTTGAAAAAATTAATTAATTTAATAATCATATTTAATCTTTCTTTTAAATTATTTAATTAAAGTTGAATTTGTTCAGTTAATTAATTGTATTTTACATTTAATGAATTTTAATTAATTGAATTAGTTATTTTAATTATTATAGTTATGACGTTGCTCTCTAATGACTCCAAAGGTAATTCGGTAATTTTCCAGAAAATTTTCGGAAGCCTCTCGACGTCCCCTCCCTGCAAGGGGAGGTAGGGATAACACTTGCCATTGTTTCTTCCTGCCCGGATCATAAATTAACGACGCTGGGTCTTCAAATTTAAAATTCATCTCACCAGGATCAAAGATTCAACTTCACGAGGTCATAAAATTTAAACCAGCCCACCTGGATTAAAAATCAATGGTGTAGGACCTTTGAAAATTAAAAATCATCCGCCCGAATTAAAAATCACGGCATGAGTCTTTGAATTGAAGATTAATCCGTCCAAATAAAAGATCGATAGCGCGGGTTTTGAGTGAATATATATTGCTTTGCAATCTCCAAAGAAAAAAAATTAATTACATGGCCATTTATTTAGTTTCTTTAGTCAATACTATCAATTGAAGCAATTGTGTATGCATAAAGCAAGGGCATAAAATGGATTTTACTCTTTTTTTTAGATTAAAGCAAGTGATGACAAGACAATACATTGTCTAGTATTAAATAATATGCCTGAATAATATGAGGCAATTAGCATATAGCAAATAGGAGGTGGAGAGCTCGCACATGTTTTCACATACATAAGGTCGGAAGTACGATTTTTGTAAGAGAGTCACACACATGAAGAGGAAAAAATTGATTGCCTAAAGCACTATTATACGTGGGTTGAGGTCGGGAAAGCCTGAGTTGCACAAATGCAGAGGAGGTGTAGGTTGGATTGCGGGTTGCGGTGATTTCACTCAAGAAAATCGGAGGTGTGCGAAGGCAGGCCAGCGTGCAGATTGGGTCGTGCGGGCGGAGGCGGACGGCGGTTTGGTCGGTTGATTGAAGCCGGCAGGGATTCTGTAGATGAAGACAGGCCGAAAAAGTAGGTTGGGTAGAGTTGTGGCGTCAAACGAAAGAGCATGTTGGGCAGGAGATTGTGAAAGAAGAACAAGAAACTGATAGGGTTAAAAATTGAAATAAGCATGTCATCTTTCTTTCCGTTTCCTGTATTTTTTATATCAATTGAATAGTTGATTAAGAGTGTTGTTTCCTGAAGAGATGCGACGATCACTTTCTATCTCCTCTCCTTATATATATATATAAATGGTCAACATATAAATTAAGATAAATAAATAATCCTTACTAGCAAACAACAGTAAAATAAAACTATACCATTCCAGAAATAAACAACTCTTAGGCATCAACAAAAAGAAGCATCTCTTATAACTTGGCAATTTTAGGGTCAAAAGAAAATCGAAAAGCCTGAGGTCAGTATTCCTAAGGTTGTCATTTTCCGCAACTTGCTTTGAATTACTAGATATGCTGAAAGAAAATAAAATCTCTTTGAACTGCTAGATACTTTGAAATTAAGTGTTTCTAAGTAGAACCTGTAGTCTCCCCACGGTAAAGCAGTAAGCCAGTCAAGATAATTACGAGTAACATTAAACTCGCTAGAGCTGGCTTCCAACAGCTGCTGCTTTGCAAGTTCTTCTTCAATAACCTTCAATACATGAGGAGGGCATCTATCCTTTTTTGATTCAATCCTTTCTCTAAACTTTGCTGCAAAAAGAAATAAAAAATATTGAAATAGATTATTTCAGTAATCTGGAAACACATCATGCTTACAGAATGGATTTCACACACTGCATTAGGCCAAAATAAGAACTCACCAGAAAGTGCTGTTTTGTCATCAGTTTCCAAACCAAGCTCCTGGATCAATGGAATAAAGTCATAAACATGAAAAGAATTATTACATCAACAAGACAAGTTTAAAACAAGTTGATGCAGGACTAATTAAATGACATGCTTATGGATTCATTTAGGTATTGCACAACTCGTAGATTAGAATAATTTTGAATTAAAATTATTAGCAATTCTCAAGTCGACTAAAACAAATGAAGAGATGCTTTGCATAGGCTAAATCACATACTCCAAGCTTTGAAATTTTCAAGATAAATAAAAAAATTGAAACAATGCAAAATAGTAGTCTTCAATTTAATCCCTAATCTAACAACGAGATTTAGGATGCAAAGAAAGTACACTCAATTCCTATGAATTACTAAGCTTAGCAAGAGCACTTGGAGGAGACTTTCGTGATTACAATCTAATCAATTGAGAACTCAGATTTAGAAGAATTTGAATGCAAGTAAAAATGAGGACCTTTGCTTAAGGAGACATGGAGATCCTCCACTCGATGCCTTCAACATCTTTGTCCATGGCTTTCGTCCAAGCAACTAAGGTACGTCTCTTGAATAGTCACAACGTGATAGACGTTTCCCTTGATAGTAGAGCGAATGCAAGCTCTGCACTTTATCTTATAAAATCTGAGAAAATAATCTCAGATTTTTCTATAGAAAACCTGAGAGAAAATCTAGAGAAAGTATCAGAATCTGGTAGGCTAGGATGAGGAGAGCATGGAGAAGTCTAGCCGTGAGAGGAGTAGGAGGCTGAGTGTGATTTCCTTCACGTGCTCTGGACTTGGGAGATCTTCTCAGGTAGGCAGGCAAGGAGGGGCGGTGATGGGAGAGCAGTTCACGGGATGGAGTGGGTATGGCCTTTTGTTTCCTAAATCCCGTTTCTAGTTTTAGGAAATAATTTAGAGCTAGGCTATCATGAGAAATTCGGCTCAGGCAAGAATTACGGGACTTGAGGTTATTTCCAAAAGAAGGATCTTAGAGTTAGGAAATAATTAAATAAAGATGGCTGAGATATTGAAGAGGGGCTAGCGGCAAAATCCAGGGGAAACAGGAAGAGATTTAGGGAGTTAATATAGCTTCCAAATTTGAATTTATGAAATTAGAAAGCTGTAATTAAATCCTCTCTCATTCAAAATTCAAATAGGATTATATGAATGAACTTTCCTAAAATAAAAGTTGAAGATTAGGGAAGTTTTGAATTTTAAATCAATTGAATTTGAATTTCAAAAATTATCCAACTTTGATCAATCTAAATTAGGAAACTTCTAGGAGGTAATGAAGTGGAGATGGCCGGTGGTCATTGGAATGGTGGCCGGCGGCTTTATGGAGGCTTGGGGAAAATTTGGCCGTGGGTGTGGGGAGAGGTGGAGGGGTCGGGTGAAGAGGGGAAAATCGGCGGCTAGGTGGGAGGAAAGAAAAAAAAAAAAAAAGAAAGAGCGAGGACAAAGGAAGTAAATACGAGAAGGAACCACGAACCCGACTTATCTAGGTTGGTGGGTATTACGCCAATCTTTTTCCTCTCCTATGAAGCTCTCTCCATTAGAACTCTCAAGCTCTCAATGCTCATGCAAGAGGGAATTTTCATAATCAATCATTCATTCATTCATTAACTTGAAATAGAACAAGGTGGGGCTTTAAAAAGCCTCATACACATGACTCAAAATAAAAAAGACACAAATGCCCTTTGGGCATACATACAACAACTCCCATAAGAGGGGTACAACGGGAAATAATAAAACCACATAAGCAAATAACAAAATACAGGAAAATAAAAAATACATCAATGACTCAAAAATATAAAGACTCGATCGGGACCGTAGATCGGCGGCCACGTCTCTGATAAACTTTCCATGATGATCTGATGTCCCCATCACAAGTTGCTTCCCCAGCATCCCATTGATAAGCCAAAACCTCTTTTGGCTCTTTTTCCCAGAAGAAATTATGAAGATATGTACATGCCAGGATGGGACAGGCATTGTTCAAGAAGGCAAACAAATTTGATCTAAACAGTATACTTTGACAACTCTACATTTGAAAAACTACAGCCGCTTCCCACATGAAATGAAATAAGCACCTACCTTCTTAATTGCTTTTAGTTGCTCATTTAGAAGATAGCGTCTCTGCTCACCAGATATTTTTTCCTCAATAGCTTTAGCAATTGATTCCTAGCATAAAAAATAAACAGTATAAAACACCTTATAACATGCTTAATTTGGGGGAAGGGGACAACTCTTCACACAGCTTAAATTAGCAACAGTACCTGAATTTTACTGATCTCAATTTCTTTCTTGATTAAGTCTAGTACGAGCTTCAAGCGCCTGTGCACCTAGTTAGAAAAAAAATTAAAATTGAAAAAACATTATAAGTTGAAAAGCTGATCCTTGGAGTGTATATTGCTGATGGCAGCAACCTATCAACGTTTATACAGGTAAGAGAAGAATCAGAAATTTGAATTCTGCTAGTAATACAAAAAAACGAACACTCAATCTTCTGTGCCTTAAGGCTGCTGAGAATTTTTTTTGATTAACGTAATTTTAAAATTACATTAAAATACTAAATAGTAAGTTAAGTTGCAATCAGAACACACTGGTAAATTAGCTAAAAATCTAAAATAAAGCAAACATTCACACAACCTCAACCAAACTGTGGAATGTCACAAGGTTCAAGAGACGTATGTTACAATTGCAATCATAACACTACTAGCATCCAAAGACTACTCAGAAGTGATAGAAAAATATGAAAATGTCATTGCCTAAGATATTTATGATATCTTCAAAATGGAAAAGTTAACATGTATCTTTTCCTACTGAGCTCAATGAGTCTCCTATTACATCTGATATGCACAATTATAGTTTCAGATCATAAGTCTAAAATTTTAGAGTAATTACATAATATCATGCTTGATGAGACCTCTCATTAAGAGATTTAACACGCAATTTTGCCATGTGATATGCATGCCTATTGTGATCTCAGAACCCCAACCTATTTTATTTGACACACATATTAGGGAGTCCAGTGATGAGCCATCATCCATATATAACATACAACATGACTCGGATATTATTCCTAGTCCTCCATTGTCAAATTTGTTTGACTCATGCGATGAAGAATCTTAAGATCCATTATGACAATGATGGCTTTTGTTTTAGTGCCTCTTAACTTAATTGACATGATTTACTGTTCATTTTATAACAATGCATTTTCCTTAGCACTTCATCTACAGTCTTTATTCACATATAATACAATGAGTTGACCAAAAAAATGATAACATTGCTGAAATTATTTTTTAAAATTATTCACCCTGAGGATACAATAACAATGACTATGTTTTAACTTATAACAAAATCACTATTATTAGTTATCTCAGTGGATACTAATATTGTAACATTAAATGCATCTAAAGGTACAAATAGTCCACCACCTTTACTCACTTCACAACATTTTTAATTCTACACAGCCATCAGGTGAACTAGAGTTGAAGCAGGACAAGTAAGGAGGCCTTTCACTAGATCTATTTCAAAGATCAGTCATCATTATAATTAACTGCATCTTTTTTTCATTTTTATAAAGAAATATGGGGCAAAACATATGAGATTTAGAGATGAAGTTTTAAAAGTAAAACATTAGTTTAGGATTATATCAAACAATCCAACTATTCAAGAGAAATCAATATTTAACTAAATCATTTAAATTTGAGTAGCATTATTTATTTTCAAATGAGGAGAAATTTTAAAGGGCTGCCATTATATACTATTGAGGAATTTTTACAAAGGCATTTTGGTGAATTTTCATGCTGGTTTACCTCATTTTCTACAACACTTCAAGTACTATTTATGCCTCCATCGATTAAATGAAAAAGACCTTAATCTCTTACAAAAACATGTGCCGATGAGGAGCACAAAACCTTAATTAATAATGTCCACTTGCTCTGACTAATCCATATAAAAATTCATAATTTCCTAACCACAAGATAAATTGATCTAAAATCACCTCCATTAATTAACTTACATCCCAAACCTCAGATATGAGGATTCTCACCCTTCTCCATCAAAGAAAACTTAGTATTCTACTACCATAAATTTCAACAAAAAATAGATTTAGAAATTGTAAACTAGTTAATATTTTCCTTTAGCCTTCCATTAACTCTAAATTATCCACCATCAAATCAACAACCTTTGAAATCTATAAAATACCTCCCCCTCAGGGTTACATCTTTATTGAATCTTCATTCTCTGAAAGTACAAATGTACCTATATGAAGGCAAGAGAGGAGAATAATAAAGAAGAATAGCATCAATAAGGAGGGAAACTTATAATAGTAAAAAGTGTAGAATCGTACTATAAATAATTTAGGTCATGAGATAATTTGGATATGGTACTACTCATCATTAAACTTAAGGTCACGTAGTACCAACTTGAGTTTAAAAATAGTGACCATACAAAAAGTAGATGAGTTTCATTTCCATGAGAATGTGAACTTCACAATAAGAGAGTGGACTGATCAAAAAAACAAAGAGTAGACTGAATCGAATGCAAACAAGATCCATGTTCGAGAAGATACTAATAAGATCCTTAATTAGGGTATCGATAGGTGTCCACAAAGGTATCAATAGGGAGCATCACCAAAGATTATTGAAAGAGAGAATTGATAGAGAGATCAACATAGTGAGACTGAAAAATAGTGAAGCATTCAATGCTAGAGAATAGAGGTGATTAGTTGTTGCCGACCTTTGTCATGTGAGGGATGATTAGGATACATGAACGAGAAGGTGCATAGTTGGGTACATCAAGGCAATATCTGTGAGCATGCAAGTAGCAAAAAAGAACAAGAGCTTTTCCTTTTTTTTTAAATGAAGAATGGGAGCTTTTGAAGAAGACATTATGTAAACTAATGAAGTAGCCAATTTAATATGAGACAGTCATCGGTGGCACTAGAGGAGATGGCATGAGCAAAGGGAAGGCAAGATAGGGGATTGAATTATTTTAATATAATGTCAAAAGAAAGAGAGATTAGAAAAGCACCAAATCTTTACTATTTTTTTATACTAGCTAAAGCATATATGTGACTACATATAGAAAAGACAAGTATAAAGAAAATATAATAAAAGATAATAGTCTCAATATGAGAAAATATTACAATAGTAAATAGTATGGATTCTTATTTTAAATGATTTGGGTCATTTAATAATTTAGATACGATAATAATTATATTAGAGATGGTTGAAGTAACACTTGTTAAAGTAAGCCAATGAAAAACTTCGGTGATTGTGGCATATACATATATATAGATGGTAAAATATGCACAAATAAGATGGGTAGATTAAGTTAAGAGTTGAAGAAGCTCAGGTGGATGAGTGGCTTTCCTCATAGAGACAGAATGCAAAACAAATATATCATGAAAAAGTTGGAGTAACTCCAGTGGCATGTAAGATAAACAGAGTCGCCTTAGATGGTTTGGTCACAAATATATCATGAAAAAGTTGGAGTAACTCCAATGCCCATTTTTAAGAAGTTGAGGGACCAAATTGGCCCCTCAAAAAAGTTGGGGACTATTTTGGTCCCTCACAAAGAGTTGAGAGACTATTTTGATCATTTTCTCATTTATAACATTATTTTTCAATATTATAATATTGACAAAGCACGTACTCAAATTTTTAACTTGTTTATTAGCTCATTTAAGTACTCATTCAATTAATTTAGATAAACCAATGCTAAGTTAAGGTTGAACGTATCTGTGAAAGTTCGATTTAAGCTCCAACTAAACATGAGTAACAAGTAGTATAACCAAGCCAAGTTCAATCCATGATGTACTCGTCATGACTTGCCTTGATTATAGCCCTAATGATAGATGACTTCAAGGAAGGGCTAACCTAATTAAAAAGGTTTATTGCAAGATAATTTGAGGTAAAATAGATTGTTGATCAACTTAAAGAATAGAAATGCTTGGATTTAAGCTAAGAAAATACTCTAATAGACCCAAAAAAAGAAAATTAGAACCATCACTAACAGCACGCTATTGAGAAAGGTAGGTATCAATGTCTTATAGGCAAACTCATCTAGCTCTCTCTAGCTCGTTCAAATATTAGGATTCATATTAGTATTGCACATCAATGCTAAACAATCCCACTAAAGGCCACGTGAAAATTATTAATCACATTCTAAGGTATCTGAAAATGACACCAAAAAAGGGCCAACTTTATAAAAGCCATCCAACAAGAATATTAAAATTTTCACAAATGTTGATTGGGCTACCAAAGATCCACCAATTGTTATAATGTATATATGTATGGGGAAATTTAGCTACATAGTTAAGTAAAAAAATAATATTTGGTCTCAAGAAGTAGCATTGAAGTTGAATAAAGGATAGTGGCACTTGATATTTACCAAAAAAGGTGGTTACTTATGCATATAGAGATATACCACATTAAATTATATTCCAAAAAAACTCTCAAACTACAAATATTCCCAACAAAGTTTTACCCAAAATAAATTTTGCCAGCTTGAGAGAGTGTTGAAATAATATTGAGTATAAGGCATCATGACCAACATCTTTTCATCTACAACAACCTAGCAAATTTGTGGACAATAGTTTTCCATCTAAAGTAATCCAACAATTTGTAGATAACACCATTCCATCTAAACCAAACCAACAAGTTGTAGATAATAACTTTCTATCTTAAGCGGCATTCCAATTATGTTGGGCAGGTAACTCTAGATTATATAATAAAGGTATACACTTGTTTCTTTATTTGATAGTCATTTATCTACTTCTTTATGTAGATCTCATTTTATTTTACAACACCAGCAACAACATCAAGCCTTTATTCCACTGTGGGGTTGCCTACAATGAATCTTTCTTCTCCATTGTATCATGTTAAAAGTCAATTTCTCATTTAAATCTAAAAAAAATAGGTCATTTCTAATACTTTCTAACCAAGTATTTTTAGGTATATTTCAACCACTCTTAACATAGGCCAAATTTAATACATCTACTCTCCCAACCCGGTCATCAGAAGGCCAATGTCTTATATGACCAAACCATCTAAGGAGACTCTCTCTAATCTTATCTTCCACTGGAGCTACTCCAACATTTTCACATATATACTTGTTTCACATTCTATCTCTAAGAGTAAAACCACTCGTCCACCTGAGCATCCTCATCTCTGCAACAATTAACTTAATTGTATGTTGCTCTTTTAAAAGCCAACATTTTGTGCTATAAATCATTGTAGGTCTCACCATCATCTTATAAAATTTTCACTTAAGTTTGAGGGGTACTTTTCTATCACACAATAAGCACAATGCATTCCTCCACTTCAACCATCCAACTTGAATTCTACTAATAATATCCCCATCTACTTCACCATCACTCTGAGCAATAGACCCGAGATATCTAAAATGTATACTCCTATTAATGACTTGATCGCCCAAAGTCGCAATCACCTCATTAGATCTATTACTACAAAAATTACACTCCATGTATTCAGTTTTAGATCTACTCAGACGAAAACCTTTAGACTCTAAGATTGACCTTCATAATACAAGTTTATCATCAACTTTCTCTCTAGTCTTATCAACAAGAAGAATATCAAAAGCAAAAATCATACACCAGGGAAAATCCTCTCGCAAGTGTCTAGTAAGAACATTCATGACTGTTGTCTCAAGAAAAATGGCACGAATGCACGAATCCCACTTTGCAGCCGTAGGATTCCACTTCCCTTAAATCAGATTGAAATTAACCAGATTTCCCCTGAGGGTAGTGTCAGGGTTTATAGATCTGGGGTTCTTACTTCCTATGAGTGCAAGCACTCATAGTTAATTACCCCTCTTACTATGTAAGAGAGAACTCTCGATTAAGGATGAATAAATTTTAGATATTTCTAGTCTCAAATGGTGGGAAGATGGAGGTAAACCCGATCAGGATCCCATGGTTCCGTCGTCCCGGGTATACCGTAGATTTCAGTCTACCAACACTAACAATCATTGACCATAGTGTCCAGGGAATCTGATTAGCAGCCATGGGTTGCCTCCTCTTAGGGATCCCGAGTAGACTGAAATGGTTAGATGTGGATTTTAGTTTGATTTAATTTGGGTCGGGGCTTATGGCTTCCTTAGAAGTTGCCCGTTAATTTGTTTAGTTTGGGGCTTACGGCTCCAATTAGGAGTTGCCCGGATAGTTTGTTTAGTTTGGGGCTTACGGCTCCAATTAGGAGTTGCCCGGAGAATTTGATTTAGTTTGGGGCTTACGGCTCCAATTAGGAGTTGCCCAAAGAATTTTGGTTGGATAGGTCTTATGGCTTCCTTAGAAGTTGCCTAACGGTGGGTCTTACGACCTAGCCCTGTAAGCTAAGCGGCCCGAGTTGTGGGTCTTACAACCTAGTCCTTAAGACTAGGATGCCCGAGAATTTTAATTATTTGGGTAGGACTTATGGCTTCCCTTAAGAAGTAGCCTGAAAAGCGGGTCTTACAACTTAATCGTTTAGACTAAGATGCCCATAGGTTTAAATTTGATTGTTTGAGGTTTAGGATCATTGCTATTTATTTAGCAAATTTCCTAAAAATGTGGGGCTTACGACTTCAGTAAGAAGTTGCCCAAAAGCGGGTCTTACAACCTAATCCTATAGATTAGGATGCCCGTAGGTGAGGGGTCTAGGTTTGTATTATCACCTAAACACTTCCCTTAGATGTCGGACTTACGACTTCATTAGAAGTGGCCGGGGGTTTTAATTGGGTTTAGGGGTTAGGTCAATTTCTACCTAAAACTTTCCCCTAAGGTCGGGCTTATGACTTTCCTACGAAAGTTGCCGGGTAGTGGGTCTTACAACCAAGTTCCTATGAACGAGGCTGCCCAATAAAATTTGAATTTTGTTGTTTGGAGATTTGTTATTTAGAGAAATTGAAAGGGTTGTAAATTGGTTTTAGTTCGTGGTTTTGATACCTTGGGGTTTTAACACTGGTGTTAGTATTTTTTTGGTTATTCTGTGCTCGTAGCTTGTTTCTAACTGCACTGTGGCTCTACTATCTTTTTCGTACTTAGCTTTTGTTGCTTTCCAGTACTCTGTTCTACTTGCAGTAGCTAGATTTATTCAATTTATTTATGATGCATTGATTGCTCATTTATTTGTTTGCAGGTTCGTAGCCAGTGGTTGCAGCAGTCAGGGCTCGTAGTTGTAGAGGATAGAGCCCAAAGATGGTTACAAGAACTCGTTCAAGAGGGACTTTGGATAATTTGCAGAGGAGTTCAGTTTGAGAGGTTGTATAGTTTGTGAGAGGGCTTGTAAGTTGTAGAATTGGTGAGGATTTGGAGAGTTTGAGAGCATTTATATATTTGATTAGTGAAAACATTATTTTTCTTCATGCATTTTTCTTTTATGTTTAACTTAATTAATCAATTAACTAAAAATATTTTTAGTTAATTATACTAATCTCAATTTCTAAAACTCACATGCTTTAAGGCTTTCAAAATTTAAAAATCTTATATTTAAATTTTTATTTCTTGAATTTCGTATGCTCTCAAATTTTAAAATGCTCTTAAATTTCAAAGGCTCTTAAAAAAAGAAATATTTGGATTAAAGTGACGGGAAGAGAATGAGTGCTTGAAGGTTCTCCGTTCCCATGCATTTGACGATATAGGAGATTTTGAAGATCTCGATTAATCAGATTAATTTTTTTTTAGTTAAATCTTAATTAACTAAATTAGTTAATTAAAATTCTAAGGTCATTTTTAACATTTTAGTTAATTCAAATTTAATTTCCATCTGGATTTTGAGGAAATTTCGGCAACCTCCCCGGCGTCTCCTCCCCCACCGAGGGAGAAATCGGGACGGCACTGCCGTAATTTCTTCCCGCCCGGATCAAAGATCAACGGCGCAAGGTCTTCAATAGTTAAACCATCATACCCGGATCAAAGATCGACGGCGTATGGTCTTCGACAATTAAACCATCATACCCGGATCAAAGATCGACGGCGTATGGTCTTCGACAATTAAACCATCATACCCGGATCAAAGATCGACGGCGTATGGTCTTCGACAATTTAAACCATCATACCCGGATCAAAGATCGACGGCGTATGGTCTTTGACACCTGCTGAAATCCTCTTTTTATATGTATATATAAAAAAAAAAAACATATTTTTGGAATATAATATCATTTTAATTATATTTATAACAATATATTATATAATATAATATACAATAATTATATTATTATATATTACATATAATATAATATAAGAGAGGGAGAGAGGGATCGGGTAGAGCCCGATCGGACTAGGGCTCGAGCAGCGGGATCACGCACGGGAGGCTGGGATCGGCGTCGGACGAGTGAGGTCGGCGGCGGGTCGGCAGCCTGGGGTCGGACCGGCGAGCGAAGTCGGACTGCAATGAAGGAGCCGAAGTCGCGCAATGAGGAGGAAGCCGGAGGAGTGTCGCGTGCAACCTCTGCTCCTCTTGCAAAGGAACGGAGTCGAACAACAACGACGGAAGGAGAAGGTGAACGACGAACCCTAGACGCTTGTTCGAAGCAACGAAGTCGAACAGCGACGAAGGAACCGAAAGAGCGAGCGTAAGTTTTTTTTTCGTGATTCCTTCCTTTTTAACGCTTTGCATTGTCGGTGTCTCCGAGAGGTGCGTCGTTTTGGCGGGATGGGGCCGGCTTGGAGAGGAATGTCGGTTTCTCTGAATTTTTTTTTCTTTTTGTTATTATTATTATTTTTTTTTTTTGTACAGTCAACAATGACTAGAGCAAAAAGTTAAAGGCTTAAAGTTGATCCTTGGTATTTTATTTTTTACACAACGAAAAATAAAATTCAATTATACAATCTCTCATTTATTACTCTCCTATCTTCTCATTCTAATTTTCAAAATAACAATAAATACGAAATGTTACACACAAACTGAGGCTACGGCCTTGAAACAATAGTCAATAATTCTAAATTTAATCCCCAGAACATTTGCTTTTAAGGAGTCAACAAAATCCATTAAAAGAAAGGTAGCCAATTAAAGTGGCAGAACAAAAATCCATGCATCAATATAACCTGAGATCCGTTCCATCTCCAACCACTCACCCTATACAATACTGACACACCGAGATAAAGAAGCACCCACTTCCGAGCCATTCCAAAACATATGGGGCTAAAGTCAAATAAGGATCTATAACACCTTTGAACGAGTTCTCAGTTCTCACTTTTCAGCCTGCACATCAAGCCTAGTTGAACCCACTTCCATTTCTAATACAGAACCGATCAAACCCATAGTCAACAAAACAGAATAAAAGTTCTCTCTATTTTGGGATCGACCAACACCTCACAAACCCACCTCTTCACCATAATAAGGAAATTCTCCATGCTGATTTCCTGACTTATACCCAACTATATGTAGAGCAAAGTTGATAGGCAACCTATTTTTCGTTTCATGTAAAGACAGCCTTTTTTGTTATATCAGAAAATGGAGAACATATATGATTTCATCTGTGCAGCAAAGCCTTATTAATGTTTATCTTCTAAAGTAAAATTTGAAACCAAGAATGAAGAAATTTCCGAAAGGAATATACTTAATTATGCAGGGAAAAATTAGAGCATAATTATAAAAATAAAATTTTCCGATTCACTGAAAAATGTTCTTACATCTAGTTCTTCAAGCACTTGCTGGCAAAGTAACTTGTTGGCCATAGATAAAGCAGCACCAAAATCTGCTAGCCTTCCATATGTAAATTCACCAATGTACTAGGAATGCCAAGAAGACTTTTTGTTAGGTACAGCAGCTGAATCACTACTTTATCTAGTGAAACAGAAAATTAACTAAGCATGGCAACAGATAAAACACTAGAATCACTTATATACCATTAAAAAGAGATTGAAAGTGCAGGAAGAAAGTGTTCCAGTCAAAGTCACAACAAAATAGCAAAATTTTTCAAACGAACATTGCTTTTTTTGTATATATTTTTCCTCCATAAAAACAGTCAAAAAGCCATCATCGAAATGATGTTGATTAAATAACAACTTTATTAATGGCATTCAAGTTCTATTTTGATGTAATCAAGATTTTCGGCAAACTTGTCAGCATCTGCTATGTTCAAGTAAAATAGCATTTGACAACACTGTGATCTGAATAACATTGAACTAGAAAACCAGGAAAAATACAGTATTAAAGAGTAAAAAGCAGCACAATTAAAGACATGCAACATACCCGAGAATATGTTTTAGCGTATTCTCTTCAAACTGAACTTATCTTTAAAACATCTCTTAATGTTGAAATAACTTCAAAATAGGTCGCTTTTATCACATCATCATCTTTGTTGTAGGGCAATTCCTGAAACATAACAAGCTTCATTGATAAGAAAAAATGACGACAACAACAACAAGCCTTTATCCCATTATGTGGTGTTAGCTACATGAATCATTTTTCTTCAATGTATCTTATTAACACTTCCTAACCAAGTCTTTTTAGGTCTACCTCTACCTTTCTTCATCTTTACAGCAACAACAACAACAATATCAAGCCCTTATCCAACTACATGGGGTCGGTCACATGAATCTTTTTTCTCCATTGTGTCTTGTTAAGAGTCAAATCCTCATTTAAATCTAATAAAAAAAGGTAATTTCTAATATTTTCTAACCAAGTCTTTTTAGGTATGTCTCTATCTTTCTTAACATAAGCCAATCTAATACATATACTCTCCTAAATAGGTCATCAGAAGGTTGATGTTTTATTTGACCAAATCATCTAAGGTGACTCTCTCTAATCTTATCTGTCACTAGAGTTACCAACCTTTCATGTATATGCTCGTTTCACATTGTCTCAAGAGTAAAACCACTCATCCACTTGAGCATCCTAATCCCTACAACACTTAACTTAGTTTTATGCTTCTCTTTCAACGGCTAATATGTTGCACCATAAAGCATTCCAGATCTCACCACCATCTTATAAAATTTTCACTTGAATTTGAGTGGTACTTTTCTATCACACAACAAGTTGATGCAGTCCTCCACTTCAGTAATTCATGGACGGAAGCTTCATTGATTAGAGAATTTCAGAAATTAAAATAATACATGGACAATATTCATTAAGTATCATTCACAAAATATGGTACAACCAAAATGGTGAATTGAAAACATATTATCCCGAACAGCAACTAGGTGAGACAAGGCAAAAAATCAACAAAAACGAAATTACAAATGCGTTTAATGAAAGAATCAAGATCCTATGTCAATATGTGGAGAACTTACGTCAAGCTGAGAAGGGAAAGCAATTAACAAGCATATCTGGAAAAATAGTTACATTGCATGCATGAAGAGGATCATTCAAGCTATCGTTAACATAAATATATCTCATATTAACAGTATCTTCTACACAAGACAGAACCCGTTGACAGAATCCTCTACGCATAAGAGAGAGAGCTCATTCTAACAAACATCTTAAAACGAAATTATTAGACAACTTAAACTCAGAGAACTGAAACAGAGACCATTTTCACTGGAAATAATAAAGGGAAAAAAAACAGGGAGGTATATATTGGGCAGGCAGAGAAGGGCGGAGTGGCTGTGGATAATAAAAGGAGAGTTGCATGCCTTTAGGTGATCAACTTTAACTGTAAGAGGTTCTTCATCAACCTGCATATGATAAGCATGTTAGCAAAAAGGTAAAAAAATGATGAAATAAAAAAAAAAAACAGAAATCACCAAGCTTCTTGAAATACAAACCATCTCCGCTTTTCGTAAACGATGGTGACCAAGAAGATAAACCTCATTTCCTTGGAGACTACTTATCTATATAAGAAGAACAACATAATGAGTTAGCTAATGAATAAATGACTGTTACACTAGTTAGTTATCGTTTCCCTTCAGCTAAAATCGAGATACAAGCTATGTTCACATATGACAAAAAATTTTACTGCAACAGAAAGACAAAAATTAATTCTTTTTATGGGGGGGGGGGGGGGGGGGGGGGGGGGGGGACGGGGTGGGTTCAGTGAGAGAGAAAAAGAGAGACCTGAGCCAGGGTACCAATGTCATGTAGGCGGTTAAACAATTCTTGACCCTTGAATTCATAGATGCTTTTCCCAGTTTCTGTACCAGACACCAGACTAGGGTCAGTTCCAGGCTCATCCTTGAAAAGAAAAGCACCCGCATATGTAACTGGTCTTTTACAGTTGTCCGCCAAAGCTGACAGAAGTTTAGAATCCTAGACAAAAGAAAAAATAGAGAAATTACAAACTGTCCTCCATGAAGTATTGAAGCAAGCACAAAGAAAACCTGCACTATGAGGTCACAATCATTAGCAAACTAGGAAAATAGATAGGGTTTATGCTAGCTTAAAAGGGAGGTTCAGTTGGTATTACCCTTGAAAGAAGATGGTATTACCTATATTTTATAGTGTGGTGAGGCATTCAACTCCCAGATGCAAACAAAAATTAGGAAAAGCCCCTAATTTTTGCAAGCAAAAAGAAGACTTCCTAGGAAAGTAAAAAATACACAATAATATTCAAAAACACACCTTTTATGGCATATAGCGACGAGTACAACATAACTTTGACAACATGAAATGACACTTACAAACTTTTAAAATAAAACAAACATAAACAACACCTAAAAGATCTCTTCTTCACTTGAGACGAAAGATACAGATGGCGTCGAACTTGCGGAAAAAAGAAAGAGGTTAGAAGCCGAGACGAAGTAGAGGACAAACTCGCAAGCTTTCCTAGAAGAAGAGAGAAATGGACCAAGCTTGCAAGCTTTTCCAAGAAAACCCGCAGGTTTTGGCTTCCAAAAATCAATTACAAAACACACTTTTTTATTACAAAAACATCATATATATATATATATATATATATATATATATATATATATATATATATATATATATATATATATATAGAGAGAGAGAGAGAGAGAGAGAGAGAGGATAAAAGGGGCAGCTAAACAACCTCCATTTAAACCAATTAAAAGGGGGAAATGGAAGGCCAAAAAATCTGTCCATAAATAGCACCCAAACAGCCACAAAAGAGGCCTACATCACTCCCACACCTGTTGGATGATTAAGAAAAAAATAAGGGAATTTACAAAACATAAACCCTAATAACTATTGCAAAAATGTATTAAGAACCGCTTCTTTATTTCACAGTTCAATTTTCAAAGAGGTCTAAAACGGACATGTCATAATGTTGTTAGCAAATAATCCTTTTCATATATTCTTATATAGAAAATATGATAACATAAAATTACTTTGACTAGAGAATCCTTCCTGTAATCGAGAAAATATGGTCTACATGCAAGGTCTTACTTATCTGGGTTAATATGCTATTTACATATGAGAATTTTATGTAAAAATTAAACGGCACTGCACACTAAGTCTATGAAAAAATGCAACTGATTAATAAAAATAATAGAAATCTTAAAGTATGAGTTCAATCTTTGTAAATTATAAAGGTTATATAAGTCTTCAGAGGTATAATCCTACGATCAGAAGGTTGAAGCAACTTTAATTTTCAAAAAATATGGGATGTTAAATTAGATGATCAATTGAGGAATCATCACATCCTCGCTCATGAACAAAATAAACTTATGCATGGCAAAAAAACTTATATATATTCTATTTGATACTAATATTGTAATCATTTAACATCTTTTGCTACCCCTCTCTTCTCTATTACTATTGTATGGCATTTAAAACGATACAACACAAATATACAAAAATCTTTCTTCACAAAATAATAAAACAGCACATAACAAAAAATATATATATAATAAAGTTGCTAGATATATGTAGCAGAGAGTTTTAGCAAATAGAAAATTTTCACCTAAATAGATGTTAAAAGTATGAAATATGCTTCATGTATGAATTATTGCTTTTCACACTTTGCAAAATATACAAGAAACAAAAAATATAATGTATATGCCTTGATGGAGACTGCATGTAAAATCCAGGGAAAAGAGGCCGGTGTGGGAGTGGCACAACCATAACCTGCTAACACTAGAAAAAAAGAAGCTAATCAACACAAAATAATCCTTCAAAAAGTGATTATAGAAAAGAAATATTAATGTAAGGTCAAACTACTTTTTGTGAGCACTAAAATTCTAAAACTATAATTGATAGAGGTTTTCCAGTATAGTTAAATGGTCTTTAATTCAATTCAATGAATTTGATGCTTCAAAAAAAATGACTATGCAATGAATTAGCATATCACAGTTTTCCAGAAAAATCAATGCCGGTATCCATTAAAAATAGACCAATAATCAATTATAAGAATATATTTCTTCAAGCCTTCCAAGTAAAGGGATCTGCAGTAGTTTAAGCACAACGCTAATTTTTCTGACTACAACCAATGCATTCCAATGGAAATCTTTTGTTCAAGAATCAGAAACTTTATGTAATTGCTAAGGGATTTGTGATAGAAGCAAGCTGCTTCTCTATAGATTCAAAACTAAAAATGATCCCAAAGTAGAAACTAAACTCAACAAAATTAGCTTGAATCAAAGCTAGCATTATTTCACAAGGCCATATGGTATCTCCAAGCAGACAAATTTTAAAAAATTACTACACGTAGACCAATACAATCACAACCAACCACTCAACAATTCATATCTTTCAAGCAAAGCCGTCAGAGTAGAATATCCACAGGAACTTCCCTAAAAGCAGCGTACAAGCATTGTTGAACAAGACACAACCTCAAATAGACGTTAACAAGAAACAATCACAAATAGAATCCGATGTCCAAAAGGAAAGAGCGCCTAAAACATTCTGGTTAAATATATCACTCAAGCACAAAAGAATGACACGAACGTTCAGGTGATCCTCTGGCCGGGTAATCGTACGCACTATGGCTAAAGAAGCCTTGGCCTCCGCCTCCGCGCCGGTAGACGCGTACTCCGCTTCCTCCGCCGCCTTAGCCGCGTCGCCATCCCCCTCCCCCTCCCCAGACTCCGAGCTGAATGAAGCGGTCAGCCGAAAAAGAGTTTTTTCGCCAGTAGAACTCCTTAAAGAACGAATAACTCGAAGCAAGGGGCTCATCTCGAGCGCGCCATTGGCAGCGCCATCGGGGAACCTACTGCATGGGATCCCCAATCTCCCTTGACGGCAGTAAGAAGACAGTATATTAAGCATTGGCGATCTGAAGGGGAAAAGTTGCAATGATGCAATCTTTATCTACCTTCCAGCCAGAAAAACCCTAACAAAACCCTCGACAATGAGGGAAATGCGAAACAGATGCTGTTTGGTATGCAGAATTAGGAGGGTAAAGTATTCGGAATGCAGGCATTTGATAAATTAGGTCGTTTGTTGGTTTAGAGCAGAACGTAAGGAAGTCCTCGGAAGATCAGCGGTATATTGCGACGGGCCTTTGTGCGACTTTGAAACCCGCTCAAGTTGAGCGGGTTAAAAAAAAAACGCTCCAGTGAGCCAGACTCCGGAAGGAAAGTAGAGAAGCGTACCGCCGGGACGATTTAAGTGCTCGATCCGATAGATCGCCTCCTCGAACGCCTTCGTAATCAGCGTCCGCCGTCTCCAACTCCTCCAAAATCCACAATCGATATCGTCTCCGCCCGCATCTTCATCAGCTCGATTCCCGAGCACGTTTCCTCTCCAAAAACACATTGCAGAAGGAGGAAAACGAGCAGTACCAGCCGCTGAAGCATTTTCGAGTGCAAACTGAAGCGGAAAACTGCGCGAGTGAGCGCCAAAGGGAAAGAAGCCAAACGGTTTAGATCTTCGTCGAGAAAGATGCAGATCTTTTTCCTTTCGTCAAGAAGATGAATCCAAAATCAAAATGCTCGAGGAAATGGAAAGCTCAAAGCAGAGAGTTGTTGGCGACTGCGCGTCTTTAATGACGATTAATGCAACATAAAAGCTACTGGTGCATTAAAGAAGTGGTGAGGGCAATTTTATGAGCAGCAGAGCGCGGGATCATGCGAATTATGGTGCAGGATAAAGTTGTGGAGGAATAAAACTAATTTGATTTTTTTTGCAATTACATACAAATCATTTAATCTCTTACGGTAAATAAAATAGATATTTACTTACTTTCATTTTTTTTAATTATTTATAAATATTAAAATTTAAAACAACTCTAATGCCATTCTTTATTTTTATTAAATTTTAAAATAAAATTTATAATAAAATAGTACAATAAATAAATACACTAATTTTATTTTATATATCAAATAATACTAATAATTATAAACACAATGTTTTTATAAATACAATAGTTATAATGTCAAAATTAGTTATGACAAAAACATCATTTTTACTTTTCTCTGGATCTATCTAACCAAACAAGAAAAATAATTTTTTTTTGCGTTTATTTTGCAGACAATCAAACAGTCTCAAAGTATTCTGAATGTATTACATTTACTTTACAATGTATTTACTGTACACTACATTTTCTTTTCAGGCAATCAAACAGCTGAGAATTCTTGGAGTTCAAGAATGAAGTAAATTATGAACGTCTCTAACCAGCTTACATAAATTACTTTCATGTTCTTTTAATATTTATTTTAATACGCATCAAAATATATTTTTTTTCAGCCAAATATTATGAAAGTTGAATTCAGTTTCATATTTTGTGAAAAATTAAGGTTTTGTTTGAGATAATTTTTTGCTAATTTTTAAAACAATTTCTTAGTTAAATTTTTTTTTAATTATGAATTTTTGTACTTAAAATTGGAAAATACTAAACCTAAGTGAATGCAATATTAATTAAGCTAATAGCCTACTGCTCATTGGGTAAAAATATTATTATTATTTTTTGCATAAATTTTCTGCCCCTGCTTTTTATAAATTCAAGCATGAAGGGGGTTTTTGAGCTTTAAAAACTTTATAGAAAAATTATAGAAAAATATCTATAAAATAAAACATATTATTTAAAAAATATCGATGAAATCAATTTGAAAAACGGATACCTGATGGTCCCAAAATCATTACTTGTACCAATAGGTACCGATTTCTAAGGATTTCCACCGGTGTCCAAAATTTACGAAAAAATTTATGTAAGTAAAATATTACAATCAAAATATTATGGCGAAGACGGATTGCAATTTGGGATTATATTGACTCCAGAAAAAAAATTATAAAGTCAAAATTCGAGCTATTACAATCTACCCACCTTAAAAAAATATTATCCCTAACATTTTCCTTAAGGATTCGGGAACAAAATTGATATAAATCAAATTAATCATATCAAAACTCATCAAAAATCATACTGCCATATAGTTCATTCAATCACATGTCATTTAATTATGCAATCAATTACACATGCAAAATAATGCACCTTAAACTACACATTCTACCAAACTCTCAATCAATTTCTACATCTCTGATATCAATCAATTTCTTCCAACAACTATGCTTTGATACCAATTGTCATGCCCTAGAATCTAAATTAGAAGAATTATTCTTCTAATAGAAAATTCAAATAAATTATTTTATGACTTAAAAATTACAAAAAAATATTTATAAAATAAAACATATTATTTAAAAAAATATCAATAAAATCAGTTTGTAAAATTGACACCTGACAGTCCCAAAATCCTCACTTGCACCGATAAGTACTAATTTCTTATAGATTTTCACTGGTGTCCAAAATTCACGAAAAATTTTGTTTAAGTAAAAGATTACAATTAAAATATTATGACTAAGATGGATTGCAATTTCGAGTTATATTGACTCCATAAAAAATTTGCAAAGTAAAAATATGAGCTATTACACATATGTGTGATGTGTTTGTTCCAAGAACTACACACAAAGAATTAGGTGACCAGTTAGGAATTCAAAAAGTTATGGAACAAATAAATGCTCTTAAGATAAATAAAACTAAAAGTTTTATTGATGTACAGATTGACAAGAATATAGTTTGATGCAAATTGAAGTTTACTGTAAAGTACAAAGACAAGAATATAGTTTTATTATATTGAAATGAAATGCTTTATTAATGTCTGATGAGTTTTTATTCACCTTTTATATATATATATATATATATATATATATATATATTAAACGTCATTGCAGGTCCCAAATTTGGATGAAAAAGGTTGAGGATTTTTTTTTTTTACAATTAATGCATTTTTGCTTAATGTGTCAACAAATTATAACAATATTTTGTAATATATTTTTCACATTTAATTATAGTATTACTCAAGATTTCCTTGGCACAATTCGAAGCGTATCCCTCATGATAAGTTCTCTTAACTATCCCTCATACTATAATTACTATGTTTGCGTGCTTTTTTATAATGAGGTGATGAGCTCTTACCAAATTCTATATATCAAGTCTCACAAGTGAGTTTAATACTATTCTTTAATTTATTTATTCTAATCACTTCTATTATTGACATAATGTGAGAGGTGTTCAAGAAAAAAAATTCTTGCTGCAAGGAGTTTTTATTTTTATTTATATAAAAAACTTTGATTATATTTATTTGATTCTTCTATGATATGAGTGCATTATTTTCATTCATTTCTAGCAACGTGCACAAATTAAGAATAAATGTGCAAAGGAATTAACTATCATTATAAGATTTAAGCACATAAGCAAATGGCTTAAATCATAAATAAGTGTGAATGTTCAATTCTTTCAATTACGTTAAATATTAAACACATATGAAAGCAACTTAATGATGAAAATACAAGATTAAAATCAAATTCTTGTTGACCTACAACCAACATTCGTACCCAACCGTCGACCCCACTTTCCCACGATCGTACATAGTTATTTTGAGAACTTTTTGATATTTACTTCTTCATTAGAAAACTTACTTCTCTTAATCATTATTTCTAAAACTAACTTTTATAAAACGAGAGGACCAAACAAAGTCTAAAACGAGGAGGAAATGAGCTTATTTGTTTTTTTTTTTTTTATGTATTTTCCTGCAGCCTCTTTATTACAAGCAAGTGTAATTGTCCCCTCATGGGTGGGAACTTTTATTTGGTCCGGTGCAAGGACCTAGAGGAAGGTTCGGTTTTGCCTAAAAAAGTGCAAATACCGAGTTTTTTGAAAAAATACCGAGTTTTTCAAAAAACTCGGTATTTGCACTTTTTGACCTATTTTTGCCTAAAACCGAACCTTCCTCTACATCCAGTGAAAGGACCTAATAATTGCTCCATGGGTGGGGTAACAACAGTGGGCGAGCTATAAATATGAAATATACTTTCAAAATTTATCCCGGAACTTATTCCGTTAAAACTTCCCCGAACAAAGAAAAGCAACAGCCGAGCAGAGGCCGTTGCCAAATTTTCGGAGCCAACAGTGCGTTTTAATTTAAATTAACAGGTCATGTCCAATGGAATACTGGAAGGCCTATTCTGGAACAAAATAATGTCTAGAAGCCCATAGCCGTTGATTATCTTTTCGGATGGACGAGTTTGAAATGGCAAGTGCCCTCCCTGCCTCCCTTTGCAAGGAGGGGGCATTTGGGAGACTAAAAGGGACCCCAAAGCATTAATTTGTCACTTTAATTAATTATATAAACAAACATATGATGCTAAAAAGAGATCACACTCATGAAACTCATATGACTGAAGTAGAGGCAACACATCTAAATGCAAGATGTTGGGATGAGGGGCTAGAGCATAAGTTTCGTTCACGTGAAGGAGACGTTCGCAGGCTGTTATGTGGACGAGCGATGGCTATAGGTGGGGAGGCAAGAGAGCAAACAATCAAGAGGCATGGCTTGGAAGTTCCGTCCAAGTGTGATTAAGGTATCGCAAGCAAGGCAGGAGATTTGGTTTCGTTTGCAGGAGAAGACCTGGTCGGGTGTGCGGTTCGCCCACCTGAGATCAAAGGAACTCGCGCCTACGTGAAATCGAAGGAAACCATAGTTAGTTCCGGCGTTGGTGTTAAGATTCTGGAGAGGAATACAACTTGGGGTGTGAATTGAAGGCTATTCAACGTTGGGCTTGCGAACAAGAACTGCGAGACGAACAAGGTCAACATGGGCTTTTTTTTCTTACATTTTTATTACCCATATATTTATTCGAATAATAGAAAGCAAATATCCTCAAATCATCAAGCTCAAGGACACAACCTCTGCCCTGTATTTAACAACTTCATGATAATTTCATAACAATTTTTAATGTGATCTGTAATTTGGTTGAACCAAACTAAACTCACATCAGTAGCTCTATTCACAACCAATTCCAACGCAAATGTGTTTGCATGTTAAACAACTAGTTTCACTGGCTAATGATTCTGTGATCATGAAAATGGTCAGTGTCTAAAATGGCCTCATCTTCTTCTTTTTTTTCCTTTTAAATCATAGTATAAATAAATTCTAAACACCACATCATGCTTTGATGCTGGATAAATCAAAGCATTATGACTTTCATGTGTTGTAATGAAAGTCATAGTGTCTTCTTTCTCTACTAAAGGACTGTGCAGTGTCCACGGCATTTAAAATTGAAGTGAATCTATCCTGATTCGACTCCTGCATGTGGAAAAAATTAAAACTGCTCTGCTAAGGAATAATATTTTTCATCTACAAATGGAGGGTCTCAGTATCCTTCTCTTCACCATGATGTATAATAAACAAGGCTTAATCATAATATTTTTTTTTCATAGTTGAAATGCTCATATAAAGTGTGCTGTGATTAGCTGTTTTATGAGTGGAAATATACATAACTAAGGCATCACATTGTTGACAATTTCTTCAAAAATATGCCTCAAGTCTCTTTTTTTATATTTGAACAAAAAGTTTAACATGGTTGTTGTCAAATCCCATGTTCTGGATGAGAAAGTGGAGAATAGTTTTAATTAGTCGACAACCAGCATAAAACTTTTCAAATAATCATAACATAAATCCGAAAGTTTATACAAAATGTATGTGTCATAAGTAACGTAGTGAAACCAGCAATGATCATCAAATATGAAGATGCATAATTTTAAATTATCATTCAGTTCATAAACTAGGACTTAACAAACAAAGAATAATACAAAATTTTGATTGAGACAATATTGATAAAATAATAGAAACCTCAACAGAAGGATAGAGAAAAAAAATTTGTATGGTAAAGAAAGGGTGCTGTAATTTAGTACATGCAAAGATATGAAACCTCCCTAATTAGCTTTCAGAGCTATCAATACTTCTAAAAACAAGCTCAAATATCCGACTGTAATCATCAACAAAATGGACATCAAGGCCTTCTTTCACATTATCAGAAAGCTCATCAAAGTCCCTTCTATTTGCGGCGGGGAATATGATTGTCTTTACCTCACCCCTCCTTGCAGCTATAGTCTTCTCCTTAACCTAATTCATTTATGAAAGATATCAATCACAACTATAACATAAGAGAAAATCATAATAAATAAAAACCATTGAGAAACTAGCAAGAGTGTTTCTTACAAGTAACAAGATAATAAATTGAAGCTTTCTATGTTAATATCTTTCAAGGTCAATGAAGGAGAAGAAAGGAGGCTGAGAAATAAGAGGAAAATGATTTGAAATAGAAAAAAAATAAATGTAATAACAAGCTTATTAGATGCTGGATTTTTATCATCAATATCGAAAGAACGTATGGACAATTCAAATGTTAATCAATGGATGTGGAGCCATTATAATCAACTAAAGCTCAAGTTCAAGTTGCGGAGTATTATTTATATTACAGTAAAATTAAATAAAAATCGATAACCTATCAAACATCCCTAAGTACAGCTATTAAAGAGGCTTATGGAGCTTATACTGCTCCATTCAGAGAAATTATTTAGGAGTTGTAGCTAGTCACTCTTAACTATACCAACATACATGAAAAGGGGGGCTTCAATATCCATAATTAAAATTATCAAATAGAGCATTTCAGACTCCTAAGCATTACTCTGCTCACAAACAACAAATTGATAGGATAAAATCTATAAGTTTGTGAACTAGCCAATAATATTGATAGTTAAATTTATAAAATCAAGGCACGAGGAAAAAAAAAAGATAATTCATCAGAAACTATCACAAGAGGAAAACTAAAAAACTGAAACATACCCCACCAATTAAAAGAATCCGTCCAGTCAATGTAACTTCACTAGTCATAGCTAAATCCTTTCTTACTAGCCTCTTTATTACAAGGGAGAACAATGATGTGATCATGGTGCATCCATCACTCGACCCATCCTTGGGAGTTGCACCATCATGGACTGCTTTGGGCGGATCTACACTATATATTGAAACAATGCTAGTTGAACAAGAAGAAGGCAAAGGTGCTCTTCATATTATAAGTCAAAGCTCCATTTACATGTACATGTTAGTGCAACGCCCAAGGATGGGTTGAGTAATGGCTGCACCATAATCACATCATTACTCTCCCTTGCAATAAAGAGGCCAGTAAGAAAGGATCTAGCCATGACTGGTAAAATTACATTGACTGGATGGATTCTTCCAATTGGTGGGGTATATTTCAATTTTTTAGTTTTCTTCTTGTGATAGTTTCTAATGAATTACCTTTTTTCTCTCATGCCTTGATATTATAAATTTAACTATCAATATTGTTGGCTAGTTCACAAAATTACAGACTTTATCTTATCAATTTGTTGTTTGTGAGCAGAGTAATGCTATGGAGTCTGAAATGCTCTATTTGATAAATTTAATTATGGATATTGAAATTCCCCTTTTCATGTATGTTGGTATAGTTAAGAGTGACTAGCTACAACTCCAAGACAATTTCTCTGAATGGGGCATTATAAGCTCCATAAGCCTCTTTAATAGATGTACTTAGGGATGTTTGATAGGTTGTCGATTTTTATTTAATTTTATTGTAATCTAAATAATACTCCACAACTTGAACTTGAGCTTTAGTTGATTATAATGTCTCCACATCCGTTGATTAACATTTGAATTGTTTATGCATTCATTCAATATTGATGATAAAAATCCAGCATCTAAAGTGCTTGTTATTACATTTATTATTTTTTTTTCCAAGTAATTTTCCTCTTATTTCTCAGCCTCCTTTCTTCTCCTTCATTAGTCTTGAAAGATATTAATATAGAAACCTTCAATGTATTATCTTGTTGCTTGTAAGAAACACTCTTACTAGTTTCTACATAATTTTTGTTTATTATGATTTTCTCCTCTGTTATAGTTGTCATTGGTATCTTCCATAAAAAAATTAGGTTAAAGAGAAGATTATAGCTGCAAGGAGGGGTGAGGTAAAGACAATCATATTCTCCGCCGCAAATAGAAGAGACTTTGATGAGCTTTCTGATAGATCAACTTCTACAATTTCAACCTTGTAGTTTGGTCAGGGGATAGATCAACTTCTACAATTTCAACCTCCTCCCAAGTTTCACCAATTTGTTCAGGATTAACTATATTTTTGGATTCTGCAGTAGCAGCAGCATCAACATTTTCACTAGATGGATCATTATCTGATTTTTCAAAGCTTAGAGAACCATCTACATCTTCAATAAGATCTTCTTTAGATGGTTCAGTATATTGCTTAACTTTACCAGGCTGAATGCTGGCAGCTGCAGATGTCTCAATTGAAATTGCCTTACGAACTAATTGTAGAGCTATCTGTCAAAATATCAGAGTAATAAGTAGAAAATGGATAACTATTGGGAGTGAAAAAGTATTTCTTACAACACGAGAACTTCATGATTTATATTGCAGATAGAAGTATAAGTTCATGTTATAGAAACTGGCTTAAGAAGAAAACTGATGGAACAAACTTAAGTAAAAAGTCATATTTTAATAATATACTTATTTACTATCTTTTAACATGCTAATCTGTGGAAGGCATCATGACTTACAAGTGGTGGTTCTATAATATATTCAATAGCGAAGTGGTTTTAGAGATGAATAATCAGACTTGAGATATGTGAACCAATTATTCCTAATAATCAAGTAATTACAATGACAAACAATTTCCTAAAATACCTTTTTAATTGCAGATCAATAAGGGAACTTCACAGAAGAATTAAAACAGATTTAACAAAATCATTATGCACAACTACATAGCCCCAAAGCTGAAAATCTGAAATTAACTGAGTGGACAACAAACAAAATTGCTGTTAACAGACAAAATATCACTATGATTGTGCAACCAAAGGAACGAAGTCCACATATAGTTTAAAATTATATTTCAAAGAAATCCCATGAAAAAACCTAGATTATTTTCTTGTTCTGATTATTAACTATAGCACAACCTGGAGTTCAGTGGAAAGGAAAAACAGGTGTTGGAAGTAGTGATGGGAATCCTCATCTACTGGCTTGTCAACAAACAATCGTAGTATGAATCAGTTTTCATCCTTCCTTGGTTAGCAAGTTCAAAATTCTAAATTAAAAGTGATTCTCTGTGGATTGCTTAAAAAATACATTTTTAACCAGGCAATTTTTTTTCAGATCTTTTTTCAAGAACACCATTGCAATTTAAAACTTGCATATTTCAGTAAGAATCGGAACCAAAGGTTGCTTAGAAAAATTAAAATTCAACTTGAGGTCTCAAGTGCTCCAAAGGAATAGAAGGTTCAACCTCTGTCCATGGGACAAGAAACTTACTTTTGAGAGATCGATAGGAACATCTAAATAGTGATCAAGGAAGTTCATATTTTGTTCAGGATCAAGAAGCTCCTACAGAGCACTTGCTGGATCACCAGCATGCCCTCTGCCTAACTGCAAAAATGGGAAATCTAAAATAACTTACAGAAACATAAATAATAATCAATAGAGGCATGGTTTCAAAAGAACGATGGTTCTAATGAATAACGATTAAATGTCAAAATAATTGAATAGGCTGTCACAATACCTTATCAATTTAGTCAATTAGAACAAGAGGATTAGCTGTTCCAACACCTTTCAAGCATTGGACAAATTTTCCTGGCATTGCACCAATGTAGGTTCGACGATGGCCCTGAAAAAATTGAATCATTCAAATTAACTCCATTTAAATGGTTTCCTGAGTTGCACAATAAAGCTTTTAAAGTTCAACAATCACCAATGCAGGATAAAGACAGATATTTGTACCTTGATTTCAGCAACATCAGCCAAGCCTCCCACTGAAAACCTATAAAATTTTGCGGTTCAGAGCACGTGCAATTGAATGCCCAATACTAGTTTTACCAACTCCAGGAGGACCGGAAAGACATGATTTTCCCTGTGCCCATTAAATGTAAATTAAAGCCATATCGATGTGCTCATAAATCTGGAGATTCTCCTTAATATAATTCAGCACCAGAAAACAGTATATTTCAATTTTTGGAAAGTTAAATTATTTGCATATTGAAGGGAAAGAATTGAAAAGAACTACATCTTTACTCAATTGTCATCATATATGTGCCTATAATTAGGCAAGGGAATAAAACATTAAACGCATTTGATTTGCACAGGAGCACCTACAATAAATAATTGTCTGTCAATGATGAAAAAATGTAACAAAAATAAATAGTGTAGAATCCTACAATAAATAATAAGTTGATATGATAATTTTTATATCATCTTTTAAGGTGGCATAAAAGATGTCAACTTGAATTTAAAAATAATTGTCACCAAGGGTGTAGTCCAATGTTTTTTGGCCCAAAGATAGCAAGTGTAAAAAGAGGATGTAATTTATTTCTTAAAATGATAGTAGTGTGAATCGAATGCAACGAGGAAGCAATGAGATCTGTATCAAAGAATGTCACAACCCGGCCCAAGTACTCGATCTAACGAGACGGGTATGAAAAGTCGGACGATAAAATTTCTTAAACAATATATTACTTCACTTGTACTAAAGAGCCACTAAACATAAAAGTAAATTACCTGTTGTCATTTGCACGTCGCCTTCTGTAAACATGTTCTTCTCTTTCAATCATTTCTTCTTTAGGAACTTACGACTTACCAGAAACATTTAAACTCGTGGTTTGAGTTTACTAAGTAAACTCAGTGGGTAACTATATAAATTAATCATTATAAATATAGATTTAATATATATTCTATCCTTTCCTAACCTTGTTTTATTTCGTTTCATTAACTTACACTTCTTCGGATATTTTCATTTATATCAATTTAAAACATTTTGTTATCTTTAATATTTCATTTATATTTCCTTTTCCCATTTGATTTGCACAGGAGCACCGTCTCAAAGTACCCAAAGGTACAATATTTTCCATTTGATTACCTTTTTCATTTCAATAGCATTTTCCTTTTCCTTTTTCGTGCACGAGTACGGCGTCCCCAGCCAGTACCATAAGGGAGTGAACTATTGTCGTTTTCAATACCTTTTCCTTTATTCTCTTTTCTTTTCTTTTCTCATTTTCATCCTTATTGTTACCATTTCATACAACATATCTTACATATATCTCTATAATTATTAATTTTCATTTTCATAAACTTTTAAACCTTCATAACAGATGAATTCGTTCTTAAGACTATAAAATCATAAGAATTTGTCTTCAACATTTTATAGTACAAAAATTTAATCAATTTCTAAAAAATTGAAATCATGAATAAAACATAAAATAATATAATTTATCCACTTTGAATTTTTCAGGTCTTCGATGTTTGATCTACTCTTGAATCAATTTCTCTTCTTGTTGAATCCTCGCGGGATCAACACTTACGACTTGATCTTTCACTTTCTAAAACCCTAAATTCAAACAATAACTTCTATCAAAAATAATATTTTGATTTAAATACTAAATATCATTAAAACTGAATTGGAAGAAATTTCTCAAACTCTCAAAATCCTTCTTCTAACAAATTCCTTTTTTTTCTTCACTTCAATCTCTTCATTATCTTTCAAGAAACATATCATTCACTTTGAATGAACTAAAGGAAGGAAATTTATACGAGAAATACGAAAGAAAATCAACAAACCTTTTTCCTTTTCTTTCCTCATCGGTTCTTCCCTTCGTTGCAAATTCTCCCAAACCTTTGCTTCTATAACAATAAGAACGAAAAGGAGTTGTTAAATCTTACCCTCCAACGCGTTCGTTTGCTAAAATTGGCGTAAGAAAATCTCCCCAAGCATTCGCGCGAAGATTCAGTCATCCGCCCCCCCTTCCGCGCTCTGTTTCGCGAAACAGCCAGTACCGACCCCTTTTGGCTATTAAAAGCGGGGTTGAACCGAACCGGCCACCCAACGGTTCATTACAAAGAAGGCATAGATAAGATACTTAAACAAATGTATGATAGAGAGTGTCAACTAAGAATATAAATGGAATGTAGAGGTGAATAGAAATAGCCAAATATAGAGGCACAGTGCCTTTAATGGTCAGTGAGTGAAGATGACATCTAGCTCCCAGATCATGATTTAAAGATGATTAGGTAAAGAATTTTATGTAGTATTTTGGTCAGATAATGAATCCATGTATGAATAGAGCAAGAGGGTGAGTTTTTAGCTCATGTCAATGTAGTGCGAACAATGTTGCAACCATTAGAGAACATCTTGTTCCAGATGAAGATGAGAATTTCATAAAGTGGGAAGCCAATAGAGCTCAGATATGTCATAGTCAGAGCCAAGTGTGAGAGCATATCAATGGAGATTATTAGTTCAAAGAATACGACGTCAACAAGAAGGTGCTTAAAGAAGATTAGGAGTATTCTATGCTATGACACTAACAGCATGTTGAAGAGAGAATTCGAAAAGGCTATAACTTACCTCAAATGTCTTCATGGTACAATTATATATGTATTTATATAGGTAAGAGAAGAGAATGATGAAAGAGAATATCCCAATAATGATGAAATATGATAATAATATTTTTGAAAATTTCTGCAATAAATAGTTAGCACATGTGATAATTTAAAAATGACAAAAAACACAGTGAAAAAAGAGAGGCTAGTAATAGTTTATAAATCTAAACATAAGCATACTAAAAATTTTATAATTTCTAACACATACAAAAATATGTTGAAAGTTTTTTTATTGAGTTAGATCAAAGTTAAACAAATAGCATATATTCATGAAACTAAGGAAGAACATCCTTGCTAACCATGTGAGGTTCCTCTCAATTTTCCAACAGCTATAAATTCCAGAATTCTTTCCTTCACATCAGATAAGCCATAATGGTCCTCATCTAAAATCTTTTGTGCATTATGAACGTCAAAGTTTTCATCGCTGCAATCAAAAGGAAAATTATATACTTATGTTACTTGGTACTCCGAAAAGGGAATTCATAAGATAATTGCATGATGTTATTCAACAAAAGAAGAAACATTAAAATAAATTACATTAAGAAACTATATACAAATCACAGTAGTTGGATGAAACTAAATTTCCAACACTATCAAGAGTGATAGCAAACAGTAGGAAGAGGGAGGAAGACTATTGAAGAAAAGAATTCTGAAAAGAGAAAAATGTAGAAAGAAAATGGAATAGTAAAAATTGGGTTACTCTATCACCTCAAGTTGATGAAGAGAGCCTGAGGCTAGCTTTACAAAATTAGATTCTCATCACCTTGACAACTAGTTCACAACTCCATATCTGGTCACATCTACAGTGTAAGATCTCCATAATTCCACAGATGCTAAGGAATATTTAAGGCTAGAACTACTAACAAGTGGCCATGATTCTCATGACCTTCAGCAAACACATAACCTAGCCAAATTTACAGTGCAAGTATCTGAATTCTCCAATAGCAAGGAAAATAGTGTCGTTTTAGAAAAAACAAATAAGTAATCCAACGAATGCAATTAACTCAAAATTTCTTGGAAGGCACTCTAATAATAAATTAACTTATCTGCAAGCTTTACGTGGCATATAATTTAGATATCTACGCTTTCAAGGGGCAAATCAAGGCCCCAACTAAAAGCTGCGGCAAGGAAAAGATAGTCAGCTCTCCTCACAGTGATAACACAAAGGGCAAAATAATATGCATTCAAAGCAGTGACAAATAAAAGAGTTATTGCAGGTATTGTCAACTTTTCAAGACCATGATATACAAATTGTTTGTACATGCATCTAATCATGATACATCACAAGGAGAGATCATAATATTGGCTCATGAAAAATGGCACGTCAGCATAAATCCCGCTTTGCAGACGTATGATTTCATTTCTCTTAAGTCAGATTGTAATTAACAATTTTTTTTCATGAGGGTAGTGTCAGGGTTTAGTTAGATCTGAGGCCTTACTTTTCATGAGCGCAAACACTTATAGTTAATTACCCTTCTTAACACGTAAGAGAGAACCCTCGATTAAGGATGAATAATTTTAAATATTTTAGTCTCAATTGTGAGAAAAAATGGAGATAAACCCGATCAAGATTCCATGGTTCTGTCATCCTGGGTATACCAAAAGTTTCAGTCTACCAACAGTAATAATCATTCACTATAGTGTCTAGGGAATTTGATTAGTAGTCATGAGTTGCCTCCTCATAAGAATCCTAAGTAGACTGAGATGGTCACATGTGAATTTTAGTTTTATTGGGTTTTGGGGTTTATAAATTCCTTTAGAAATTACCCAAATATTTGAATTAAAGTGGGTCTTACAGCTTCTCTTGGAAGTAGCCCGTTGGTTTGAATTTGGGTTGGGACTTATGACTTTCATTGAAAATATCTCAAAAATCAGGTCTATGACTTCGACTAGTAGTAGCATATTGGTGGGTCATACAACCTAGCCCCATTAGCAAAGCTACTCATTAATTTTGAATTTGGTTAACAGGTTTTACGACTCCCTTAGAAGTTGTTTGTAGGTTTAATTTGGAGCTGAACTTACGGCTCTGCTAATGAGTTATCCAAAGATGGGTCTTACAACCTAGCTCTATAACAAGGTTGTCCAAAGATTTAATTATTTGGGTAGGTCTTACAACTTCCTTTTAAAAGTTTCCTAAAAGTGGGTCTTACCAGATCATGTAGATTAAGATGATCATTAATTTTTGTTTGAGGGTTTGATATTTCATTTAAAATTTTCTCAAATAATAAGTCTCACGAGTCCCACTAGAAATTGTCTAGTTATTGGATAGGACGAGTCTTATTACTTCACTTTTAAAGTAGTCCAATGGTGGGTCTTACAACCTAACCCAATAAGCTAAGATACCAAGAGATTCAGGCCTCGTTTGATTAGGCTTTTTTTCTCCGTTTCCGTTTGAATAAGCCAAAATCAATTAGTATTTACTGTTTGGAATCAAAGCTTAACAATAATTCCTTTTTAATAAACATCATTTTTTTGGCGGTTACAAAATTCTTTTCGTATCTGCTTCTTCGGTCACAAAACGGAGTTTCGGTCACAAAATGTCTTTTATAATAAAATCTCAAAAGCAAAACTCCTAAACAAACAATTTAAAATTACTTTCAAGTATTAATAAGCACTTTTAAAAATATTAGTCAAACATATTTCATTATTGAAACTCCATTTTATTGAACGGCTTTTTCTCAACCTCCTTTTCTAAAACTCCTTTTTATGTAAGCATAAACCGAATCAAACCAAGCCTAAATTGTTTGTTTGTTTGAATGGATAGCAATTATTTGTTAACTTGACACAAAACAATAATTTTTAGTTGTTTACTAGCTCGACATTTACTAGTCAATAGTTATTATTGTGTGACTAGTGATTTTTACTACTGTGGCTTTTTTCTTCATGCTTGGCAGTTTCTTTTTAGTTATAGTAGTTTCTTTTCCTTGCATTGTAGTTTATTCTTTTTATTTAACAATTATTAATTATTATGGTGCTAATCATTTTCTGTTCTTTGATTTGCTGGTGCTTGGAGTTTTATACCTGCAGGAGCCTTACAAGAAGCACTAGAGAATATAGAGTTTGTGTTAAAATTATGTTTAGTGTTTGAGAATTGGTTATGTAAAGTGTGTTGAGTTTTGAGTTGTGAGTTTGAATTGAATTGATAAAGTTGCGTTGCGTGTTTTATTTGATGTTGATTAGAGTAAATATTTTTATTATGTATTTATTTCATTTTAAATTCGTTAGTTGGGGTTTAAGTTTTAAATTAATTTAATTTAAATTATATTATTATTTAAAATTAATTATTAGAATTTTTAAAATAAGTTAGTTAATGGTTGTTTAGATGAATTTTTGATTTGTTAATAGTTAAATGTTTAATTAGTTAAAATTCAATTTTATTTAAACATTTGTTACTTAATTAAATTATTAGATTTACTTTTAAATTGAATGATTAATTTTAAACTGCTCAATTTATTAAATTTCAAATTTGTTTTAAAGTTTGATTAATTAATTAAATAAATAGATTTAGATTTATTTGAAATTGGCTTAATTAATTAAATTAAATTCCCGTTAAAGTGAAGTTTAATTTTAAAAAATTTTAAAGTCAAATTTAAATGTTATGTTTTGAAGTTAAATTTAATATTAAAGTTAAAGTTATATTCACTTTACAGTTTAATTAAATAATTACATTTAAATATTATGCTTTGAAAAAATTAATTAATTTAATAATCATATTTAATCTTTCTTTTAAATTATTTAATTAAAGTTGAATTTGTTCAGTTAATTAATTGTATTTTACATTTAATGAATTTTAATTAATTGAATTAGTTATTTTAATTATTATAGTTATGACGTTGCTCTCTAATGACTCCAAAGGTAATTCGGTAATTTTCCAGAAAATTTTCGGAAGCCGCTCGACGTCCCCTCCCTGCAAGGGGAGGTAGGGATAGCACTTGCCATTGTTTCTTCCTGCCCGGATCATAAATTAACGACGCTGGGTCTTCAAATTCAAAATTCATCTCACCAGGATCAAAGATTCAGCTTCACGAGGTCATTAAATTTAAACCAGCCCACCTGGATTAAAAATCAATGGTGTAGGACCTTTGAAAATTAAAAATCATCCGCCCGAATTAAAAATCACGGCATGAGTCTTTGAATTGAAGATTAATCCGTCCAAATAAAAGATCGATAGCGCGGGTTTTGAGTGAATATATATTGCTTTGCAATCTCCAAAGAAAAAAAAATTAATTACATGGCCATTTATTTAGTTTCTTTAGTCAATACTATCAATTGAAGCAATTGTGTATGCATAAAGCAAGGGCATACAATGGATTTTACTCTTTTTTTTAGATTAAAGCAACTGATGACAAGACAATACAATGTCTAGTATTAAATAATATGCCTGAATAATATGAGGCAATTAGCATATAGCAAATAGGAGGTGGAGAGCTCGCACATGTTTTCACATACATAAGGTCGGAAGTACGATTTTTGTAAGAGAGTCACACACATGAAGAGGAAAAAATTGATTGCCTAAAGCACTATTATACGTGGGTTGAGGTCGGGAAAGCCTGAGTTGCGCAAATGCAGAGGAGGTGTAGGTTGGATTGCGGGTTGCGGTGATTTCACTCAAGAAAATCGGAGGTGTGCGAAGGCAGGCCAGCGTGCAGATTGGGTCGTGCGGGCGGAGGCGGACGGCGGTTTGGTCGGTTGATTGAAGCCGGCAGGGATTCTGTAGATGAAGACAGGCCGAAAAAGTAGGTTGGGTAGAGTTGTGGCGTCAAACGAAAGAGCATGTTGGGCAGGAGATTGTGGAAGAAGAACAAGAAACTGATAGGGTTAAAAATTGAAATAAGCATGTCATCTTTCTTTCCGTTTCCTGTATTTTTTATATCAATTGAATAGTTGATTAAGAGTGTTGTTTCCTGAAGAGATGCGACGATCACTTTCTATCTCCTCTCCCTATATATATATATATATATATATATATATATATATATATATATATATATATATATATATATATATATATAAATGGTCAACAGATAAATTAAGATAAATAAATAATCCTTACTAGCAAACAACAGTAAAATAAAACTATACCATTCCAGAAATAAACAACTCTTAGGCATCAACAAAAAGAAGCATCTCTTATAACTTGGCAATTTTAGGGTCAAAAGAAAATCGAAAAGCCTGAGGTCAGTATTCCTAAGGTTGTCATTTTCCGCAACTTGCTTTGAATTACTAGATATGCTGAAAGAAAATAAAATCTCTTTGAACTGCTAGATACTTTGAAATTAAGTGTTTCTAAGTAGAACCTGTAGTCTCCCCAGGATAAAGCAGTAAGCCAGTCAAGATAATTACGAGTAACATTAAACTCGCTAGAGATGGCTTCCAACAGCTGCTGCTTTGCAAGTTCTTCTTCAATAACCTTCAATACATGAGGAGGGCATCTATCCTTTTTTGATTCAATCCTTTCTCTAAACTTTGCTGCAAAAAGAAATAAAAAATATTGAAATAGATTATTTCAGTAATCTGGAAACACATCATGCTTACAGAATGGATTTCACACACTGCATTAGGCCAAAATAAGAACTCACCAGAAAGTGCTGTTTTGTCATCAGTTTCCAAACCAAGCTCCTGGATCAATGGAATAAAGTCCTAAACATGAAAAGAATTATTACATCAACAAGACAAGTTTAAAACAAGTTGATGCAGGACTAATTAAATGACATGCTTATGGATTCATTTAGGTATTGCACAACTCGTAGATTAGAATAATTTTGAATTAAAATTATTAGCAATTCTCAAGTCGACTAAAACAAATGAAGAGATGCTTTGCATAGGCTAAATCACATACTCCAAGCTTTGAAATTTTCAAGATAAATAAAAAAATTGAAACAATGCAAAATAGTAGTCTTCAATTTAATCCCTAATCTAACAACGAGATTTAGGATGCAAAGAAAGTACACTCAATTCCTATGAATTACTAAGCTTAGCAAGAGCACTTGGAGGAGACTTTCGTGATTACAATCTAATCAATTGAGAACTCAGATTTAGAAGAATTTGAATGCAAGTAAAAATGAGGACCTTTGCTTAAGGAGACATGGAGATCCTCCACTCGATGCCTTCAACATCTTTGTCCATGGCTTTCGTCCAAGCAACTAAGGTACGTCTCTTGAATAGTCACAACGTGATAGACGTTTCCCTTGATAGTAGAGCGAATGCAAGCTCTGCACTTTATCTTATAAAATCTGAGAAAACAATCTCAGATTTTTCTATAGAAAACCTGAGAGAAAATCTAGAGAAAGTATCAGAATCTGGTAGGCTAGGATGAGGAGAGCATGGAGAAGTCTAGCCGTGAGAGGAGTAGGAGGCTGAGTGTGATTTCCTTCACGTGCTCTGGACTTGGGAGATCTTCTCAGGTAGGCAGGCAAGGAGGGGAGATGACGGGAGAGCAGTTCACGGGATGGAGTGGGTATGGCCTTTTGTTTCCTAAATCCCGTTTCTAGTTTTAGGAAATAATTTAGAGCTAGGCTATCATGAGAAATTCGGCTCAGGCAAGAATTACGGGACTTGAGGTTATTTCCAAAAGAAGGATCTTAGAGTTAGGAAATAATTAAATAAAGATGGCTGAGATATTGAAGAGGGGCCAGCGGCAAAATCCAGGGGAAACACGAAGAGATTTAGGGAGTTAATATAGCTTCCAAATTTGAATTTATGAAATTAGAAAGCTGTAATTAAATCCTCTCTCATTCAAAATTCAAATAGGATTATATGAATGAACTTTCCTAAAATAAAAGTTGAAGATTAGGAAAGATTTGAATTTTAAATCAATTGAATTTGAATTTCAAAAATTATCCAACTTTGATCAATCTAAATTAGGAAACTTCTAGGAGGTAATGAAGTGGAGATGGCCGGTGGTCATTGGAATGGTGGCCGGCGGCTTTATGGAGGCTTGGGGAAAATTTGGCCGTGGGTGTGGGGAGAGGTGGAGGGGTCGGGTGAAGAGGGGAAAATCGGCGGCTAGGTGGGAGGAAAGAAAGAAAAAAAAAAAAGAACGAGTGAGGACAAAGGAAGGAGATACGAGAAGGAACCACGAACCCGACTTATCTAGGTTGGTGGGTATTACGCCAATCTTTTTCCTCTCCTATGAAGCTCTCTCCATTAGAACTCTCAAGCTCTCAATGCTCATGCAAGAGGGAATTTTCATAATCAATCATTCATTCATTCATTAACTTGAAATAGAACAAGGTGGGGCTTTAAATAGCCTCATACACATGACTCAAAATAAAAAAGACACAAATGCCCTTTGGGCATACATACGACAACTCCCATAAGAGGGGTACAACAGGAAATAATAAAACCACATAAGCAAATAACAAAATACAGGAAAATAAAAAATACATCAATGACTCAAAAATATAAAAACTCGATCGGGGCAGTAGATCGGCGGCCACGTCTCTGATAAACTTTCCATGATGATCTGATGTCCCCATCACAAGTTGCTTCCCCAGCATCCCATTGATAAGCCAAAACCTCTTTTGGCTCTTTTTCCCAGAAGAAATTATGAAGATATGTACATGCCAGGATGGGACAGGCATTGTTCAAGAAGGCAAACAAATTTGATCTAAACAGTATACTTTGACAACTCTACATTTGAAAAACTACAGCCGCTTCCCACATGAAATGAAATAAGCACCTACCTTCTTAATTGCTTTTAGTTGCTCATTTAGAAGATAGCGTCTCTTCTCACCAGATATTTTTTCCTCAATAGCTTTAGCAATTGATTCCTAGCATAAAAAATAAACAGTATAAAACACCTTATAACATGCTTAATTTGGGGGAAGGGGACAACTCTTCACACAGCTTAAATTAGCAACAGTACCTGAATTTTACTGATCTCAATTTCTTTCTTGATTAAGTCTAGTACGAGCTTCAAGCGCCTGTGCACCTAGTTAGAAAAAAAATTAAAATTGAAAAAACATTATAAGTTGAAAAGCTGATCCTTGGAGTGTATATTGCTGATGGCAGCAACCTATCAACGTTTATACAGGTAAGAGAAGAATCAGAAATTTGAATTCTGCTAGTAATACAAAAAACGAACACTCGATCTTCTGTGCCTTAAGGCTGAGAAATTTTTTTGATTAACGTAATTTTAAAATTACATTAAAATACTAAATAGTAAGTTAAGTTGCAATCAGAACACACTGGTAAATTAGCTAAAAATCTAAAATAAAGCAAACATTCACACAACCTCAACCAAACTGTGGAATGTCACAAGGTTCAAGAGACGTATGTTACAATTGCAATCATAACACTACTAGCATCCAAAGACTACTCAGAAGTGATAGAAAAATATGAAAATGTCATTGCCTAAGATATTTATGATATCTTCTAAATGGAAAAGTTAACATGTATCTTTTCCTACTGAGCTCAATGAGTCTCCTATTACATCTGATATGCACAATTATAGTTTCAGATCATAAGTCTAAAATTTTAGATTAATTACATAATATCATGCTTGATGAGACCTCTCATTAAGAGATTTAACACACAATTTTGCCATGTGATATGCATGCCTATTGTGATCTCAGAACCCCAGCCTATTTTATTTGACACACATATTAGGGAGTCCAGTGATGAGCCATCATCCATATATAACATACAACATGACTCGGATATTATTCCTAGTCCTCCATTGTCAAATTTGTTTGACTCATGCGATGAAGAATCTTAAGATCCATTATGACAATGATGTCTTTTGTTTTAGTGCCTCTTAACTTAATTGACATGATTTACTGTTCATTTTATAACAATGCATTTTCCTTAGCACATCATCTACAGTCTTTATTCACATATAATACAATGAGTTGACTAAAAAAATGATAACATTGCTGAAATTATTTATTAAAATTATTCACCCTGAGGATACAATAACAATGACTATGTTTTAACTTATAACAAAATCACTATTATTAGTTATCTCAGTGGATACTAATATTGTAACATTAAATGCATCTAAAGGTACAAATAGTCCACCACCTTTACTCACTTCACAACATTTTTAATTCTACACAGCCATCAGGTGAACTAGAGTTGAAGCAGGACAAGTAAGGAGGCCTTTCACTAGATCTATTTCAAAGATCAGTCATCATTATAATTAACTGCATCTTTTTTTCATTTTTATAAAGAAATATGGGGCAAAACATATGAGATTTAGAGATGAAGTTTTAAAAGTAAAACATTAGTTTAGGATTATATCAAACAATCCAACTATTCAAGAGAAATCAATATTTAACTAAATCATTTAAATTTGAGTAGCATTATTTATTTTCAAATGAGGAGAAATTTTAAAGGGCTGCCATTATATACTATTGAGGAATTTTTACAAAGGCATTTTGGTGAATTTTCATGCTGGTTTACCTCATTTTCTACAACACTTCAAGTACTATTTATGCCTCCATCGATTAAATGAAAAAGACCTTAATCTCTTACAAAAACATGTGCCGATGAGGAGCACAAAACCTTAATTAATAATGTCCACTTGCTCTGACTAATCCATAAAAAAATTCATAATTTCCTAACCACAAGATAAATCGATCTAAAATCACCTCCATTAATTAACTTACATCCCAAACCTCAGATATGAGGATTCTCACCCTTCTCATCAAAGAAAACTTAGTATTCTACTACCATAAATTTCAACAAAAAATAGATTTAGAAATTGTAAACTAGTTAATATTTTCCTTTAGCCTTCCATTAACTCTAAATTATCCACCATCAAATCAACAACCTTTGAAATCTATTAAATACCTCCCCCTCAGGGTTACATCTTTATTGAATCTTCATTCTCTGAAAGTACAAATGTACCTATATGAAAGGCAAGAGAGGAGAATAATAAAGAAGAATAGCATCAATAAGGAGGGAAACTTATAATAGTAAAAAGTGTAGAATCGTACTATAAATAATTTAGGTCATGAGATAATTTGGATATGGTACTACTCATCATTAAACTTAAGGTCACGTAGTACCAACTTGAGTTTAAAAATAGTGACCATACAAAAAGTAGATGAGTTTTATTTCCATGAGAATGTGAACTTCACAATAAGAGAGTGGACTGATCAAAAAAACAAAGAGTAGACTGAATCGAATGCAAACAAGATCCATGTTCGAGAAGATACTAATAAGATCCTTAATTAGGGTATCGATAGGTGTTCACAAAGGTATCAATAGGGAGCATCACCAAAGATTATTGAAAGAGAGAATTGATAGAGAGATCAACATAGTGGGACTGAAAAATAGTGAAGCATTCAATGCTAGAGAATAGAGGTGATTAGTTGTTGCCGACCTTTGTCATGTGAGGGATGATTAGGATACATGAACGAGAAGGTGCATATTTGGGTACATCAAGGCAATATCTGTGAGCATGCAAGTAGCAAAAAAGAACAAGAGCTTTTCCTTTTTTTTTAAATGAAGAATGGGAGCTTTTGAAGAAGACATTATGTAAACTAATGAAGTAGCCAATTTAATATGAGACAGTCATCGGTGGCGCTAGAGGAGATGGCATGAGCAAAGGTAAGGCAAGATAGGGGATTGAATTATTTTAATATAATGTCAAAAGAAAGAGAGATTAGAAAAGCACCAAATCTTTACTATTTTTTTATACTAGCTAAAGCATATATGTGACTACATATAGAAAAGACAAGTATAAAAGAAAATATAATAAAAGATAATAGTCTCAATATGAGAAAATATTACAATAGTAAATAGTATGGATTCTTATTTTAAATGATTTGGGTCATTTAATAATTTAGATACGATAATAATTATATTAGAGATGGTTGAAGTAACACTTGTTAAAGTAAGCCAATGAAAAACTTCGGTGATTGTGGCATATACATATATATAGATGGTAAAATATGCACAAATAAGATGGGTAGATTAAGTTAAGAGTTGAAGAAGCTCAGGTGGATGAGTGGCTTTCCTCATAGAGACAGAATGCAAAACAAATATATCATGAAAAAGTTGGAGTAACTCCAGTGGCATGTAAGATAAACAGAGTCGCCTTAGATGGTTTGGTCACAAATATATCATGAAAAAGTTGGAGTAACTCCAATGCCCATTTTTAAGAAGTTGAGGGACCAAATTGGCCCCTCAAAAAAGTTGGGGACTATTTTGGTCCCTCACAAAGAGTTGAGAGACTATTTTGGTCATTTTCTCACTTATAATATTATTTTTCAATATTATAATATTGACAAAGCACGTACTCAAATTTTTAACTTGTTTATTAGCTCATTTAAGTACTCATTCAATTAATTTAGATAAACCAATGCTAAGTTAAGGATGAATGTATCTGTGAAAGTTCGATTTAAGCTCCAACTAAACATGAGTAACAAGTAGTATAACCAAGCCAAGTTCAATCCATGATGTACTCGTCATGACTTGCCTTGATTATAGCCCTAATAATAGATGACTTCAAGGAAGGGCTAACCTAATTAAAAAGGTTTATTGCAAGATAATTTGAGGTAATGTAGATTGTTGATCAACTTCAAGAATAGAAATGCTTGGATTTAAGCTAAGAAAATACTCTAATAGACCCAAAAAAAGAAAATTAGAACCATCACTAACAGCACGCTATTGAGAAAGGTAGGTATCAATGTCTTATAGGCAAACTCATCTAGCTCTCTCTAGCTCGTTCAAATATTAGGATCCATATTAGTATTGCACATCAATGCTAAACAATCCCACTAAAGGGCCACGTGAAAATTATTAATCACATTCTAAGGTATCTGAAAATTACACCAAAAAAGGGCCAACTTTATAAAAGCCATCCAACAAGAATATTAAAATTTTCACAAATGTTGATTGGGCTACCAAAGATCCACCAATTGTTATAATGTATATATGTATGGGGAAATTTAGCTACATAGTTAAGTAAAAAAATAATATTTGGTCTCAAGAAGTAGCATTGAAGTTGAATAAAGGATAGTGGCACTTGATATTTACCAAAAAAGGTGGTTACTTATGCATATAGAGATATACCACATTAAATTATATTCCAAAAAAACTCTCAAACTACAAATATTCCCAGCAAAGTTTTACCCAAAATAAATTTTGCCAGCTTCAGAGAGTGTTGAAATAATATTGAGTATAAGGCATCATGACCAACATCTTTTCATCTACAACAACCTAGCAAATTTGTGGACAATAGTTTTCCATCTAAAGTAATCCAACAATTTGTAGATAACACCATTCCATCTAAACCAATCCAAAAAGTTGTAGATAATAACTTTCTATCTTAAGCGGCATTCCAATTATGTTGGGCAGGTAACTCTAGATTATATAATAAAGGTATACACTTGTTTCTTTATTTGATAGTCATTTATCTACTTATTTATGTAGATCTCATTTTATTTTACAACACCAGCAACAACATCAAGCCTTTATTCCACTGTGGGGTTGCCTACAATGAATCTTTCTTCTCCATTGTATCATGTTAAAAGTCAATTTCTCATTTAAATCTTAAAAAAATAGGTCATTTCTAATACTTTCTAACCAAGTATTTTTAGGTATATTTCAACCACTCTTAACATAGGCCAAATTTAATACATCTACTCTCCCAACTCGGTCATCAGAAGGCCAATGTCTTATATGACCAAACCATCTAAGGAGACTCTCTCTAATCTTATCTTCCACTGGAGCTACTCCAACATTTTCACATGTATACTTGTTTCACATTCTATCTCTAAGAGTAAAACCACTCATCCACCTGAGCATCCTCATCTCTGCAACAATTAACTTAATTGTATATTGCTCTTTTAAAAGACAACATTTTGTGCTATAAATCATTGTAGGTCTCACCATCATCTTATAAAATTTTCACTTAAATTTGAGGGGTACTTTTCAATCACACAATAAGCACAATGCATTCCTCCACTTCAACCATCCAACTTGAATTCTACTAATAATATCCCCATCTACTTCACCATCACTCTGAGCAATAGACCCGAGATATCTAAAATGTATACTCCTATTAATGACTTGATCGCCCAAAGTCGCAATCACCTCATTAGAACTATTACTACAAAAATTACACTCCATGTATTCAGTTTTAGATCTACTCAGACGAAAACCTTTAGACTCTAAGATTGACCTTCATAATACAAGTTTATCATCAACTATCTCTCTAGTCTTATCAATAAGAAGAATATCATAAGCAAAAATCATACACCAGGGAAAATCCTCTCGCAAGTGTCTAGTAAGAACATTCATGACTAGAGCAAAAAGTTAAAGGCTTAAAGTTGATCCTTGGTATTTTATTTTTTACACAACGAAAAATAAAATTCAATTACACAATCTCTTATTTATTACTCTCCTATCTTCTCATTCTAATTTTCAAAATAACAATAAATACGAAATGTTACACACAAACTGAGGCTACGGCCTTGAAACAATAGTCAATAATTCTAAATTTAATCCCCAGAACATTTGCTTTTAAGGAGTCAACAAAATCCATTAAAAGAAAGGTAGCCAATTAAAGTGGCAGAACAAAAATCCATGCATCAATATAACCTGAGATCCGTTCCATCTCCAACCACCCACCCTATACAATACTGACACACCGAGATAAAGAAGCACCCACTTCCGAGCCATTCCAAAACATATGGGGCTAAAGTCAAATAAGGATCTATAACACCTTTGAACGAGTTCTCAGTTCTCACTTTTCAGCCTGCACATCAAGCCTAGTTGAACCCACTTCCATTTCTAATACAGAACCGATCAAACCTATAGTCAACAAAACAGAATAAAAGTTCTCTATTTTGGGATCGACCAACAACTCACAAACCCACCTCTTCACCATAAGGAAATTCTCCATGCTGATTTCCTGACTTATACCCAACTATATGTAGAGCAAAGTTGATAGGCAACCTATTTTTCGTTTCATGTAAAGACAGCCTTTTTTGTTATATCAGAAAATGGAGAACATATATGATTTCATCTGTGCAGCAAAGCCTTATTAATGTTTATCTTCTAAAGTAAAATTTGAAACCAAGAATGAAGAAATTTCCGAAAGGAATATACTTAATTATGCAGGGAAAAATTAGAGCATAATTATAAAAATAAAATTTTCCGATTCACTGAAAAATGTTCTTACATCTAGTTCTTCAAGCACTTGCTGGCAAAGTAACTTGTTGGCCATAGATAAAGCAGCACCAAAATCTGCTAGCCTTCCATATGTAATTCACCAATGTACTAGAAATGCCAAGAAGACTTTTTGTTAGGTACAGCAGCTGAATCACTACTTTATCTAGTGAAACAGAAAATTAACTAAGCATGGCAACAGATAAAACACTAGAATCACTTATATACCATTAAAAAGAGATTGAAAGTGCAGGAAGAAAGTGTTCCAGTCAAAGTCACAACAAAATAGCAAAATTTTTCAAACGAACATTGCTTTTTTTGTATATATTTTTCCTCCATAAAAACAGTCAAAAAGCCATCATCGAAATGATGTTGATTAAATAACAACTTTATTAATGGCATTCAAGTTCTATTTTGATGTATCTGCTATGTTCAAGTAAAATAGCATTCAACCAAGTACATTGCATTTGACAACACTGTGATCTGAATAACATTGAACTAGAAAACCAGGAAAAATACAGTATTAAAGAGTAAAAAGCAGCACAATTAAAGACATGCAACATACCCGAGAATATGTTTTAGCGTATTCTCTTCAAACTGAACTTATCTTTAAAACATCTCTTAATGTTGAAATAACTTCAAAATAGGTCGCTTTTATCACATCATCATCTTTGTTGTAGGGCAATTCCTGAAACATAACAAGCTTCATTGATAAGAAAAAATGACGACAACAACAACAAGCCTTTATCCCATTATGTGGTGTTAGCTACATGAATCATTTTTCTCCAATGTATCTTATTAACACTTCCTAACCAAGTCTTTTTAGGTCTACCTCTACCTTTCTTCATCTTTACAGCAACAACAACAACAATATCAAGCCCTTATCCAACTACATGGGGTCGGTCACATGAATCTTTTTTCTCCATTGTCTTGTTAAGAGTCAAATCCTCATTTAAATCTAATAAAAAAAGGTAGTTTCTAATATTTTCTAACCAAGTCTTTTTAGGTATGCCTCTATCTTTCTTAACATAAGCCAATCTAATACATATACTCTCCTAAATAGGTCATCAGAAGGTTGATGTTTTATTTGACCAAATCATCTAAGGTGACTCTCTCTAATCTTATCTGTCACTAGAGTTACCAACCTTTCATGTATATGCTCGTTTCACATTGTCTCTAAGAGTAAAGCCACTCATCCACTTGAGCATCCTAATCCCTACAACACTTAACTTAGTTTTATGCTTCTCTTTCAATGGCTAATATGTTGCACCATAAAGCATTCCAGATCTCACCACCATCTTATAAAATTTTCACTTGAATTTGAGTGGTACTTTTCTATCACACAACAAGTTGATGCAGTCCTCCACTTCAGTAATTCATGGACGGAAGCTTCATTGATTAGAGAATTTCAGAAATTAAAATAATACATGGACAATATTCATTAAGTATCATTCACAAAATATGGTACAACCAAAATGGTGAATTGAAAACATATTATCCCGAACAGCAACTAGGTGAGACAAGGCAAAAAAATCAACAAAAACGAAAATTACAAATGCGTTTAATGAAAGAATCAAGATCCTATGTCAATATGTGGAGAACTTACGTCAAGCTGAGAAGGGAAAGCAATTAACAAGCATATCTGGAAAAATAGTTACATTGCATGCATGAAGAGGATCATTCAAGCTATCGTTAACATAAAATATATCTCATATTAACAGTATCTTCTACACAAGACAGAACCCGTTGACAGAATCCTCTACGCATGAGAGAGAGAGCTCATTCTAACAAACATCTTAAAACGAAATTATTAGACAACTTAAACTCAGAGAACTGAAACAGAGACCATTTTCACTGGAAATAATAAAGGAAAAAAAAACAGGGAGGTATATATTGGGCAGGCAGAGAAGGGCGGAGTGGCTGTGGATAATAAAAGGAGAGTTGCATGCCTTTAGGTGATCAACTTTAACTGTAAGAGGTTCTTCATCAACCTGCATATGATAAGCATGTTAGCAAAAAGGTAAAAAAATGATGAAATAAAAAAAAAACAGAAATCACCAAGCTTCTTGAAATACAAACCATCTCCGCTTTTCGTAAACGACGGTGACCAAGAAGATAAACCTCATTTCCTTGGAGACTACTTATCTATATAAGAAGAACAACATAATGAGTTAGCTAATGAATAAATGACTGTTACGCTAGTTAGTTATCCTCTCCCTTCAGCTAAAATCGCGATACAAGCTATGTTCACATATGACAAAAAATTTTACTGCAACAGAAAGACAAAAAAAAATTCTTTTTATTGGGGGGGGGGGGGGGGGGGGGGACGGAGAGAGAAAAAGAGAGACCTGAGCCAGGGTACCAATGTCATGTAGGCGGTTAAACAATTCTTGACCCTTGAATTCATAGATGCTTTTCCCAGTTTCTGTACCAGACACCAGACTAGGGTCAGTTCCAGGCTCATCCTTGAAAAGAAAAGCACCCGCATATGTAACTGGTCTTTTACAGTTGTCCGCCAAAGCTGACAGAAGTTTAGAATCCTAGACAAAAGAAAAAATAGAGAAATTACAAACTGTCCTCCATGAAGTATTTGAAGAAGCAAGCACAAAGAAAACCTGCACTATGAGGTCACAATCATTAGCAAACTAGGAAAATAGATAGGGTTTATGCTAGCTTAAAAGGGAGGTTCAGTTGGTATTACCCTTGAAAGAAGATGGTATTACCTATATTTTATAGTGTGGTGAGGCATTCAACTCCCTGATGCAAACAAAAATTAGGAAAAGCCCCTAATTTTTGCAAGCAAAAAGAAGACTTCCTAGGAAAGTAAAAAATACACAATAATATTCAAAAACACACCTTTTATGGCATAAAGCGACGAGTACAACATAACTTTGACAACATGAAATGACACTTACAAACTTTTAAAATAAAACAAACATAAACAACACCTAAAAGAGCTCTTCTTTACTTGAGACGAAAGATACAGATGGCGTCGAACTTGCGGAAAAAAGAAAGAGGTTAGAAGCCGAAACGAAGTAGAGGACAAACTCGCAAGCTTTCCTAGAAGAAGAGAGAAATGGACCAAGCTTGCAAGCTTTTCCAAGAAAACCCGTAGGTTTTGGCTTCCAAAAATCAATTACAAAACACACTTTTTTATTAAAAAAACATCATATATATATATATATATATATATATATATATATATATATATATATATATATATATATATATATATAGAGAGAGAGAGAGAGAGAGAGAGAGAGAGAGAGGATAAAAGGGGCAGCTAAACAACCTCCATTTAAACCAATTAAAAGGGGGAAATGGAAGGCCAAAAAATCTGTCCATAAATAGCACCCAAACAGCCACAAAAGAGGCCTACATCACTCCCACACATGTTGGATGATTAAGAAAAAAATAAGGGAATTTACAAAACATAAACCCTAATAACTATTGCAAAAATGTATTAAGAACCGCTTCTTTATTTCACAGTTCAATTTTCAAGGAGGTCTAAAACAAACATGTCATAATGTTGTTAGCAAACAATCTTTTTCATATATTCTTATATAGAAAATATGATAACATAAAATTACTTTGACTAGAGAATCCTTACTGTAATCGAGAAAATATGGTCTACATGCAAGGTCTTACTTATCTGGGTTAATATGCTATTTACATATGAGAATTTTATGTAAAAATTAAACGGCACTGCACACTAAGTCTATGAAAAAATGTAACTGATTAATAAAAATAATAGAAATATTAAAGTATGAGTTCAATCTTTGTAAATTATAAAAGTTATATAAGTCTTCAGAGGTATAATCCTACGATCAGAAGGTTGAAGCAACTTTAATATTCAAAAAATATGGGATGTTAAATTAGATGATCAATTGAGGAATCATCACATCCTCCCTCATGAACAAAATAAACTTATGCATGGCAAAAAAACTTATATATATTCTATTTGATACAAATATTGTAATCATTTAACATCTTTTGCTACCCCTCTCTTCTCTATTACTATTGTATGGCATTTAAAACGATACAACACAAATATACAAAAATCTTACTTCACAAAATAATAAAACAGCACATAACAAAAAATATATATATAATAAAGTTGCTAGATATATGTAGCAGAGAGTTTTAGCAAATAGAAAATTTTCACCTAAATAGATGTTAAAAGTATGAAATATGCTTCATGTATGAATTATTGCTTTTCACACTTTGCAAAATATACAAGAAACAAAAAATATAATGTACATGCCTTGATGGAGACTGCATGTAAAATCCAGGGAAAAGAGACCGGTGTGGGAGTGGCACAACCATAACCTGCTAACACTAGAAAAAAAGAAGCTAATCAACACAAAATAATCCTTCAAAAAGTGATTATAGAATAGAAATATTAATGTAAGGTCAAACTACTTTTTGTGAGCACTAAAATTCTAAAACTATAATTGATAGAGATTTTCCAGTATAGTTAAATGGTCTTTAATTCAATTCTATGAATTTGATGCTTCAAAAAAATGACTATACAATGAATTAGCATATCACAGTTTTCCAGAAAAATCAATGCCGGTATCCATTAAAAATAGACCAATAATCAATTATAAGAATATATTTCTTCAAGCCTTCCAAGTAAAGGGATCTGCAGTAGTTTAAGCACAACGCTAATTTTTCTGACTACAACCAATGCATTCCAATGGAAATCTTTTGTTCAAGAATCAGAAACTTTATGTAATTGCTAAGGGATTTGTGATACAAGCAAGCTGCTTCTCTATAGATTCAAAACTAAAAATGATCCCAAAGTAGAAACTAAACTCAACAAAATTAGCTTGAATCAAAGCTAGCATTATTTCACAAGGCCATATGGTATCTCCAAGCATACAAATTTTAAAAAATTACTACACGTAGACCAATACAATCACAACCAACCACTCAACAATTCATATCTTTCAAGCAAAGCCGTCAGAGTAGAATATCCACAGGAACTTCCCTAAAAGCAGCGTACAAGCATTGTTGAACAAGACACAACCTCAAATAGACGTTAACAAGAAACAATCACAAATAGAATCCGATGTCCAAAAGGAAAGAGCGCCTAAAACATTCTGGTTAAATATATCACTCAAGCACAAAAGAATGACACGAACGTTCAGGTGATCCTCTGGCCGGGTAATCGTACGCACTATGGCCAAAGAAGCCTTGGCCTCCGCCTCCGCGCCGGTAGACGCGTACTCCGCTTCCTCCGCCGCCTTAGCCGCGTCGCCATCCCCCTCCTTCTCCCCAGACTCCGAGCTGAATGAAGCGGTCAGCCGAAAAAGAGTTTTTTCGCCAGTAGAACTCCTTAAAGAACGAATAACTCGAAGCAAGGGGCTCATCTCGAGCGCGCCATTGGCAGCGCCATCGGGGAACCTACTGCATGGGATCCCCAATCTCCCTTGACGGCAGTAAGAAGACAGTATATTAAGCATTGGCGATCTGAAGGGGAAAAGTTGCAATGATGCAATCTTTATCTACCTTCCAGCCAGAAAAACCCTAACAAAACCCTCGACAATGAGGGAAATGCGAAACAGATGCTGTTTGGTATGCAGAATTAGGAGGGTAAAGTATTCGGAATGCAGGCATTTGATAAATTAGGTCGTTTGTTGGTGTAGAGCGGAACGTAAGGAAGTCCTCGGAAGATCAGCGGTGTATTGCGACGGGCCTTTGTGCGACTTTGAAACCCGCTCAAGTTGAGCGGGTTAAAAAAAACGCTCCAGTGAGCCAGACTCCGGAAGGAAAGTAGAGAAGCGTACCGCCGGGACGATTTAAGTGCTCGATCCGATAGATCGCCTCCTCGAACGCCTTCTTAATCAGCGTCCGCCGTCTCCAACTCCTCCAAAATCCACAATCGATATCGTCTCCGCCCGCATCTTCATCAGCTCGATTCCCGAGCACGTTTCCTCTCCAAAAACACATTGCAGAAGGAGGAAAACGAGCAGTACCAGCCGCTGAAGCATTTTCGAGTGCAAACTGAAGCGGAAAACTGCGCGAGTGAGCGCCAAAGGGAAAGAAGCCAAACGGTTTAGATCTTCGTCGGGAAGGATGCAGATCTTTTTCCTTTCGTCAAGAAGATGAATCCAAAATCAAAATGCTCGAGGAAATGGAAAGCTCAAAGCAGAGAGTTGTTGGCGACTGCGCGTCTTTAATGACGATTAATGCAACATAAAAGCTACTGGTGCATTAAAGAAGTGGGGAGGGCAATTTTATGAGCAGCAGAGCGCGGGATCATGCGAATTATGGTACAGGATAAGGCTGTGGAGAATAAAACTAATTTGATTTTTTTGCAATTACATACAAATCATTTAATCTCTTACAATAAATAAATACATTGATTTTATTTTATAACATCAAATAATACTAATTATTATAAACACAATACTTTTATAAATACATTAGTTGTAATGTCAAAATTAGTTATGACAAAAAAATCGCTTTTAATTTACTGTAGATCTATCTAACCAAATAAGGGAAATAATTCTCCTACGTTTATTTTGCAGACAACCAAACAGTCTCAAAGTATTCATAATGCATTACATTTACTTTACAGAAAAGTTCCTTGCAAGGGATATAACTTTAGATATTTCTCCAGCAATCATTCAATCTTAAGTTGATGATTGATAGTTCAACACCTTAAAGTCTCTTTTACATCCATTTTATCTTCCAATCTTGTTTTGACCTTGACCTACTTACTGCTTTTAGAAACGAAAATCATCTTTGCACCAAACATCCCATTACTAAATACCTATCAGGATATCCTATGAAAACCTATATAAAAAAAAAAAAAGAAAATCGATCAAATGTGATGCCCCGAGATCTAATTTGGAAGAATAATTCTTTTAATCTTTTAATAAATAACACATAGCTATCTAATATCATCTATTAGTAATAAATAACAAAACAGATTGTATAATTCAAATATATATATATATATATATATATATATATATATATCTTAATGCATTTTCCAAAAATCATATACACTACTCATGATTTATACAATCATCACAACTATATCTTATACTGAGTACAAAAGAAGAAATAAAAAAAAAGAACATAACCTAAAGAATTTTGATTAACCTCACACTCCTGCTCTCCTGCCCTGACTTGAAATCATTTAATCACATATGATGAGTTTAAAAAACTTAGCAAATCAATAAAACTTACAATTGAATTCAAAGTACGATAAATGAGTAATATGCTTGTCAATAGTGAAATCATAAGAGTTACATTCATGATCATTAAATCAATGAAGAAATAGTAAAATTCATATATAGTAGTATAATTTATAAACAATAAAATATTAAACTACATAAGTCAATAAAGTAGTAAACTAGTATGAGTATTAAATCTATAAAGCAATCATTGTATTCATAATATCAATTATTAAATAAATTGGATAAAACATCAAATAAAAATATCGATAAAGGCTTTCAAAATCAAATCAATGTAACAAAAATATATAGGAATGTACATATACTATACATGCATTCTATATCATGTACTTAGTATATCACATGCTTAATATCAATACAGTGAATTAGTAGTATAAAATAGTATCAGTATTTATATCAATAACAGTAAAGTAACAGAAGAAATAAAATAATGAAATAATGGTAATTTCATGCAATACTAATAATTATGTACAATAATAAGAATAATGACACAAAATATTTATTTTAGTAGTCACACTAAATAAGTAAGAAGTCCTGTCAATCACGGCATTTTTTGGTATTGTATGAGTATTGATAAACCGTTAATTGGCTCAGTAAATAGAGTTGTCGCTCTTTGCTCGTCGACACAGCAATCATCTCCAAATAACTCTCAATCAGTATCATGTGAATCAGTAGAGAATAACATCAAATCACAATATTTAAAAGAAAATTCGTTGGCCCACTATATTATATAAGTCAATCAATCTCTAACTAACGGGTCAACCAGTCTTTGCTTATTTGTTTCACACACGCACTTTATTATCATAATATATAACAATAATAACAATCAGCTATTATTCAAGCACATATTCATATCCATTTTCAATACATTATAACAAATAATACATAATTTAGTTTAATTATGAAGATGACAAAATGGTATAACGGTAGACAACAAAGAAACCTATTAAGTAAAAATGTACATTTTTATAAAATTTCTAAATTATAAGGGATTATGTAAAATGATGTTTTAAAACTTTTATTGTACTACACCACTATTTTTAGAGGTCAAAATAAATTTCTAGGTAGATAAAAATTATTGTATTTTTAAAATAATACGGTGAAAAATCTCAAATGAATACTCAAAATGCTCATAATCATGATATCTATAATGTATAAAAAATTATGCCGCAAAAGTTTTGCCAATATAACGTTAGTCACGTTTTCGATAACGAAAACACAAATTTGTTTAAAAAAATATCAAAAACTCAAAATCTTTGAAATAAAAAATAGGCTAAAGATTCCTTACAGCGAGACGAGTAAATATTTTAACTGACCCGATTGACGAAAACCTCACCGTGGCCTCCAAATCCAATCTTTTAGTTTCTCTCTCCAAACTTTTTTCTCTTAATTCATTTTCATTTCTCTCTATTGTGCCGAATGCTAAGGATTAAGTGGATTTTAATGAAAAAAACATTAAGTGATTTAAGATATTTTATATAATATAATTTAATTATTTAATATACTATTTAATTTAGTTATTTCTTTCAATAATAAATTCATATAAACAGGGGTGGAACCAGCTATAATTTTCAGGGGGGAAAACGTATACGTAATTGTTCGCATATATGTCGGGGGTCCAAGGGGGCAGCGCCCCCTGGCGGGGTTCGACCTGCCAGGTCAACTCGCGGGGTCAAGGGGTAGCGCCCCCGGAACAAATTTTGATTTATTATTTTTCTTTGTATTTGGTTCATCATTCCCTAACTCTCAATCAATTTCTACATCTCTGATAACAATCAATTTCTTCCAACAACTATGCTTTGATACCAATTGTGATGCCCTAGAATCTAAATTGGAAGAATTATTCTTCTAATAGAAAATTCAAATAAATTATTTTATGACTTAAAAATTACAGAAAAAATATTTATAAAATAAAACATATTATTTAAAAAAATATCATTAAAATCGGTTTACAAAATTGACACCTGACAGTCCCGAAATCCTCACTTGCACCGATAAGTACTAATTTCTTATAGATTTTCACTGGTGTCCAAAATTCACGAAAAATTTTGTCTAAGTAAAAGATTACAATTAAAATATCATGAGGAAGATGGATTGCAATTTGGAGTTATATTGACTCCATAAAAAATTTGCAAAGTAAAAATATGAGCTATTACACATATGTGTGATGTGTTTGTTCCAAGAACTACACACAAAGAATTAGGTGACCAGTTAGGAATTCAAAAAGTTATGGAACAAATAAATGCTCTTAAGATAAAAAAGTTTTATTGATGTACAGATTGACAAGAATATAGTTTGATGCAAATTGAAGTTTACTGTAAAGTACAAAGACAAGAATATAGTTTTATTATATTGAAATGAAATGCTTTATTAATGTCTGATGAGTTTTTATTCACCTTTTATATATATATATATATATTTTAAACGTCATTGCAGGTCCCAAATCTGGATGAAAAAGGTTGAGGATTTTTTTTTTTTACAATTAATGCATTTTTGCTTAATGTGTCAACAAATTATAACAATATTTTGTAATATATTTTTCACATTTAATTATAATATTACTCAAGATTTCCTTGGCACAATTCGAAGCGTATCCCTTATGATAAGTTCTCTTAACTTTCCCTCATACTATAATTACTATGTTTGCGTGCTTTTTTATAATGAGGTGATGAGCTCTTACCAAATTCTATATATCAAGTCTCACAAGTGAGTTTAATACTATTCTTTAATTTATTTATTCTAATCACTTCTATTATTGACATAATGTGAGAGGTGTTCAAGAAAAAAAATTCTTGCTGCAAGGAGTTTTTATTTTTATTTTTATAAAAAACTTTGATTATCTTTATTTCATTCTTCTATGACATGAGTGCATTATTTTCATTCATTTCTAGCAACGTGCACAAATTAAGAATAAATGTGCAAAGGAATTAACTATCCTTATAAGATTTAAGCATATAAGCAAATGGCTTAAATCATAAATAAGTGTGAATGTTCAATTCTTTCAATTACGTTAAATATTAAACACATATGAAAGCAACTTAATGATGAAAATACAAGATTAAAATCAAATTCTTGTTGACCTACAACAAACATTCGTACCCAACCGTCGACCCCACTTTCCCACGATCGCACACAGTTATGTTGAGAACTTTTTGATATTCACTTCTTCATTAGAAAACTTACTTCTCTTAATCATTATTTCTAAAACTAACTTTTATAAAACGAGAGGACCAAACAAAGTCTAAAACGATGAGGAAATGAGCTTATTTGTTTTTTTTTTTTTTTTTATGTATTTTTCCTGCAGCCTCTTTATTACAAGCAAGTGTAATTGTCCCCTCATGGGTGGGGTAACAACAGTGGGCGAGCTATAAATATGAAATCTCCTTTCAAAATTTATCCCGGAACTTATTCCGTTAAAACTTCCCCGAACAAAGAAAAGCAACAGCCGAGCGGAGGCCGCGGCCAAATTTTCGGAGCCCACAGTGCGTTTTAATTTAAATTAACAGGTCACGTGCAATGGAATACTGGAAGGCCTATTCTGGAACAAAATAATGTCTAGAAGCCCATAGCCGTTGATTATCTTTTCGGATGGACGAGTTTGAAATGGCAAGTGCCCTCCCTGCCTCCCTTTGCAAGGAGGGGGCATTTGGGAGGCTTAAAGGGACCCCAAAGCATTAATTTGTCACTTTAATTAATTATATAAACAAATATATGATGATAAAAAGAGATCACACTAATGAAACTCATATGACTGAAGAAGAGGCAACACATCTAAATGCAAGATGTTGGGATAAGGGGCTAGAGCATTAGTTTCGTTCACGTGAAGGAGACGTTCGCAGGCTGTTATGTGGACGAGCGATGGCTATAGGTGGGGAGGCAAGAGAGCAAACAATCAAGAGGCATGGCTTGGACAATCAAGAGACATGGCTTGGAAGTTCCGTCCAAGTGTGACTTCAGGTATCGCAAGCAAGGCAGGAGATTTGGTTTCATTTGCAGGAGAAGACCTGGTCGGGTGTGCGGTTCGCCCACCTGAGATCAAAGGAACTCGCGCCTACGTGAAATCTAAGGAAACCATAGTTAGTTTCGGCGTTGGAGTTAAGATTCTGGAGAGGAATACAACTTGGGGTGTGAATTGAAGGCTATTCGACGTTGGGCTTGCGAACAAGAACTGGGAGACGAACAAGGTCAACATGGGCTTTTTTTCTTACATTTTTATTACCCATATATTTATTCGAATAATAGAAAGCATATATCCTCAAATCATCAAGCTCAAGAACACAACCTCTGCCCTGTATTTAACAACTTCATGATAATTTCATAACACTTTTTAATGTGATCTGTAATTTGGTTGAACCAAACTAAGCTCACATCAGTAGCTCTAATCACAGCCAATCCCAACGCAAATGTGCTTGCATGTTAAACAATTAGTTTCACTGGCTAATGATTCTGTGATCATGAAAATGGTCAGTTTCAAAAATGGCCAAATCTTCTTTTTTTTCCTTTAAATCATAGTATAAATAAATTTTAAACACCACATAATGCTTTGATGCTGGATAAATCAAAGCATTATGACTTTCATGTGTTGTAATGAAAGTCATAGTGTCTTCTTTCCAAACTGTGGAGTGTCCACGGCATTTGAAATTGAAGTGAATCTATCCTGATTCGACTCCTGCATGTTAGAAAACTAAAACTGCTCTGCTAAGGAATAATACTTCTCATCTACAGATGGAAGGTCTCAGTATCCTTCTCTTCATTAATAAATAAGGCTTAATCATATAATTATTTTTTTTTCATAGTTGAAATATTCATATCAAGTGTGCTGTGATTAGCTGTTTTATGAGTGGAAATATACATAACTGAGGCATCACATTGTTGATAATTTTTTCAAAAATATGCCTCAAGCCTCTTTTTTTTATATTTGAACAAAAAGTTTAACATAGTTGTTGTCAGATCCCACGCCATGGATGAAAAAAATGGAGAATATTTTTAATTAGTCGACAATCAAAATAAAACTTTTCGAATAATCATAACATAAATCCAAAAGTTTATACAAAATGCATGTGTCAGAAGTAACGTAGTGAACTTCCCAGCAATGATCATCAAATATGATGATGCATAAATTTAAATTATCATTCAGCTCATAAACTATGATTTAACAAACAAAGAATAATACAAAATTTTGATTGACACAATATCGATAAAATAATAGAAACCTCAACAGAAGGATGGAGAAAAAAAAATTGTATGGTGGCGCAAGGGTGCTGTAATTCAGTTGACATGACAAGATATAAAACCTCCTTAATTAGCTTTCAGACTTCAGAGCTATCAATACTTCCAAAAGCAAGCTCAAATATCTGACTGCAATCATCAACAAAATGGACATCAAGGCCTTCTTTCACATTATCAAAAAGCTCATTAAAGTCTCTTCTATTTGCGGCGGGGAATATGATTGTCATTACCTCACCCCTCCTTGCAGCTATAGTCTTCTCCTTAACCTAATTCATTTATGGAAGATATCAATCAAAACTATAACAGAGAAAAAAATCATAATAAACAAAAATTATGAAGAAACTAGCAATAGTATTTCTTACAAGCAACAAGATAATAAATTGAAATTTTCTATGTTATCTTGTTGCTTGTAACATATTAACATAGAAAGCTTCAATTTATGAAAGATATTAACATAAAAAGCTTTAATTTATGAAAAATATTAACATAAAAAGCTTTAATTTATTATCTTGCTACTTGTAAGAAATACTCTTGTTAGTTTCTCCATTGTTTTTGCTTATTATAATTTTCTCTTCTGTTATAATTGTGATTGGTATCTTCCATAAATTAATTAGGTTAAGGAAAAGATTATAGCTGCAAGGAGGGGTGAGGTAAAGACAATCATATTCCCCGCCGCAAATAGAAGAGACTTTGATGAGTTTTTTTATAATGTGAAAGAATGCCTTGATGTCCATTTTGTTGATGATTACAGTCAGATATTTGAGCTTGCTATTATATTTATTTTGTTTGTTCTAAATCATTTTCCTCTTATTTCTCAGTCTCCTTTCTTCTCCTTTATTGGCCTTGAAAGATATTAACATAGAAAGCTTCAATTTATTATCTATCTTGTTGTTTGTAAGAAACACTCTTGCTAAGGCAACTTTGAGTTTGGAAAAAAAGAGTTTTCTGGAACTTTCTCAAGCAAATTTGCTCGGGCAACTGTGTGGGCAATCTGGGCACTCTCTTTCATGACATCTCCAAGTTGACTTGTAAAATGAAGTGCACCTTTATCTTCTCCTTGCTCAACTAGCATTGTTTCAATATATAATGTAGATCCGCCCAAGGCAGTCCATGCTAGCCCAATAACAACTCCTATCGGAGTTAAATCATAAATTTTATCAGCATGGAATACTGGTTTACCCACAAAATCAACCAAAATTGAAACATCAATTACAACTTTATCATCCTCAGTATCACCACCAACTTTTTCTCCTATATCAATCACTTCATCGACCTGTCAAGAAAACAATTATTATTTACATTAAGACATCAAACACTCAATTCAAGAAGTACATAATCAATGCAATAAAAAAAATTTGGGTCACTGATCATCAATCCTTTCTAAGCTGTAAGTTAGTCAACAGCAATCAACACCAATATAAAGGAACAGAGTTACAGGCAACCTAAAGAAAACAATGGTCCTCAATAAAAAATGCATTTCTTGTCTTATGTAGATTAAACCCCATACATTTAAGGGATGAGTGGACAAAAAATCTTTTGTATCCCATGCACTTTGTCAAAACGATTGTGCGGCACTGCACTTATTTGTGTCATTTAAGAAATATTCAATCATGAGGTGCATTGTTTGTTCATTTGGTGTATTGTTTATTCATGGGATATGTATAAGTTCCTTTTATTTTAATAATTAGCATATATTTCACTTAGAGCACTCATGCAACCGTGATGTACAATAAGTTTGACCATGTCATTTTGTTTGGAAACAATTCACGTGAATGTGACTATGTGAGATGGATAGGAAATCGGTGTAACAATGGTTGACTTTGCATTCAGCCTGGGAATAATTTTTTATGTTATAAATAGGTGAACCCCTTTTGTTCATCTTTTCCCTGAGTTCAATTCTCCAAGCATGTTCATAAAGACTAAAAGTTTCAAGAGAAGGCAAAAGTTGAACAAATTAGGTGGGTGGGTGAGATTACTGTCAAATAATTAGGAAGAAAAATAAGTCTCAAAAAAGAAATAAGTCCTAAAGTTGTGAACATATGCTTACACAAAATAAAGCTAAGACATTATGTATTCATAGGAATTAAAATAGATGAATTCAAAAAACCAAACCCAAATAATTAGGATAAGACCAATGACGACGGTTGTTGCAAAATTGGTAAAATTGAACCTGAATGACCAATATATAGGCATCTCAAATAACTAAAGGTATATGCTATTACCATATATGTGTATTGAATATAAAAAAATGTTAGCGCTGACTATAAAGTATAAGTTTATATTTATGTGCCAATGAAAGCTTGGGTTTATGCATGCGCATCTAGATAATCATTTGTCCTAGATGTGTCATTCATATGTTTGGCAAGATTTTAGAGTATGTAGTGGTGTCTTTGCCCCATGTCAGCATTAGTATTTCATACTAATTCGTAAATTGATCTGTTTCCCACATTAGATAAGCTGTTGTGCCAAATTTTTTACTATTGCAAAAACAAAATAGAGATTGCTTTTCATTTTGGAGAAGTTGCAAATAGTAACTGTTCGAGTAGAGGATAGTCAGCGGATAGTCAGCACAGAGTGCGAGTCAACAGGAAAAGAGAGAATAGCAACAAAAAAATAACTACCATAGAAAACACAAGCAACAACAGAGGAAAAAAAAATCAACAATAACTAGTAAGGCAATAGCGACAGTACGCAAACAAGGCAGAAGCAAAACCTGCAATGGTTCTTGTAAAAGAGAATGTAACTATAGTTTCAATACTTTGGAAAAACCGAGAGATGACATCTAATCCACTAAAAAAACTCCATTAAAAACATAAAAGAATCCCCATTTATTATAACAAATTAGATATGTTCTATCTACAAAATAATTCCAGCTAAATCATCTTAATCCAGAAACAGATAAACTTTAATTTGGCAATCCAACTTATGGGACATTAATTTCTCACGTATGATGTTTGGTTAATAATACAATCGTGATTTTATACGCTTGATGATATCATATTCAATCTCAATGACGTGATCTACGAATCAATACCACCAGGAGTCTTGACCAAAAAATAGGACGATTGGATTTAACTGATTCAATCTTCTAATCCATCCATTAGTTGATGCCCAACTTATGAAGGATGCTTCTATATTAGTCTTCTAAGAAATGAATGGTCAGATTTAACATATCCTTCATGATATCATCACCAAATCACATAGATACTGAGCATGGAAACGGTAGGAAAAACTCATCTAGCAAGGTACAAATAACTAAGATGCTTATTATTTAAAATGTAAATTATCACTAAACTATTAAAAGCATCAACATGATGTAAAGTCATAACCTCAACAAATTACACCCATAGACTATTCTAAGCATTAAAAATAAATGTATGAAGATATAGCTCCAAAGGATGTACAAATAATATCACGGGCACAATATGCAGACCACAAGAAATAACCACATCAAAATCTCAAGAAAAATGGCAATTGGAAGTCTTGTAGTTTGGTCAGGGGATAGATCAACTTCAAAATCTCAATAACAGCAGTTCTTGAAAAAATGATCTAGTGTTTAATGCTCTGTAAGTACGAAAAACAAACCTTTGAGTTAATTTGTTCGCCAACTCTTGTAGTTTGGTCAGGGCATAGATCAACTTCTACAATTTCAACCTCCTCCCAAGTTTCACCAATTTGTTCAGGATTAGCTATATTTTTGGATTCTGCAGTAGCACCAGCATCAACATTTTCACTAGATGGATCATTATCTGATTTTTCAAAACTTAGAGAACCATCTACATCTTCAATAAGATCTTCTTTAGATGGTTCATTATATTGCTTAAGTTTACCAGGCTGAATGCTGGCAGCGGCAGATGTCTCAATTGAAATTGCCTTACGAACTAATTGTAGAGCTATCTGTCAAAATATCAGAGTAATAAGTAGAAAATGGATAACTATTGGGAGTGAAAAAATTATTTCTTACAACACGAGAACTTCATGATTTATATTGCAGATAGAAGTATAAGTTCATGTTATAGAAACTGGCTTAAGAAGAAAACTGATGGAACAAACTTAAGTAAAAAGTCATATATTTTAATAATATACTTATTTACTATCTTTTAACAAGCTAATTTGTGGAAGACATCATGACTTACAAGCGGTGGTTCTATAATATATTCAATAGCAAAGTGATTTTACAGATGATAATCATACTTGAGAGATGTGAACCAATTATTCCTAATAATCAAGTAATTACAATGACAAACAATTTCCTAAAATACCTTTTTAACTGCAGATCAATAAGGGAACTTGATGAGGACATCGTCAGCAATTTCGACATGTGTGCCATCGGAGACGGACACGATCAGGAGTTTTATTTATTTTGTCATGTTATGTAGTACTTTATTTTTATTTTGTTATTTTTCCAATTTTACCCTTATGGGTATTTGGTTTCTATTGTAGCCCAAGGGGCATTTCAGTCTTTGTTTTCGTTGTCATTTTGAGGCCTATATATATGGCCATTTCTTATGTAATGGGGGATGGTTGATGAATAAAATTTCTGAGTTGTTTGTTCTTCTTTTCTTGCTTGAGAGCTTGAGAGAAAGAATGGAGACCTAGGAGAGGCTCCACCCGAAATACCCAACAGCCACCTTGGTGAGCTCTTGGCTTTTTATTTTATTTTGCTGTTTCTTCTTTCCCCTCCACCTTCCCCATTCACCCGTCCCCTTTCCCCTGCAGCTGGTTCAACAAATTTCCCCCCAGAACCGCCGAACTCCCCCCCCCCCTGCCCTTTTCCTCCTTGCCGCTGGCCAAGCCAGCCGCTGGCCCACCTGGATCCCGCACCAGCCCCCTCTTCCCCTCCCGTTTCCTGCTGCCGAGTAGATCCAAAGCCTCCTCAAATCCCGCCGATCTTCCCCTCCCGTTCCCCTGTTGCCGCCGGCTGGCCCTGCCGCCGGTCCAGCACAGCCACCTCCACTCCTCTACCGCCGGGATCCTCTTTTCCCTGGCTTAGCCCGCCGGTTTCATTGCATGGGGAAGTTTGAATTCAGTCACCAATTCTCTATTATTGCTTTCCTAATTTGACTCCTCAAATTAGTGAGCAATTGATTGAGGAGTAATTACCCGAATTCAAATTCAAAATTTCCCTCTTTCGCTTATTTGTAACCCCCAATTAATTGAAATCTGAAATTAAAGTCTCAGATTTTGATTAATTACATGGGGCCCACTCTTTATGAAATTTTCCCATTAATTTCTCCTTGCTTGGCCGGCCCCTTCCACCTAGCTTTTCTCTCTCTACTTGCCACCTAAGCATCCACGTAATACTCTCTTAATTGCCCCCCTAAATGCCCATTAAATCCTCCATTAATCCATTTGAAATTTGAAGTTAATTTCAATTGGGATTTCCCTCCAAATCCACTTAAACCTGAAATTAATTTCAGGTTGGGCTAAATCCTCATGCTCCTTGACTAAACCTCTATTCTCTTCCAAGCCAAGCTCCTCCTCCCTTGCAACCGCCGCCGCCGTACCCTTTCCTTAGGGAAATTCCGCCGACCACCTCTCTCTCTCGTTCTTTGAGTAGAGAAGCCAAGGAAAGGAGAAGACGACGCCTCCCCTCTCCACTTCAATGTTGAATGGCGGATCATGAGATCCATCTTCCACCAAGTAGTTGGATCATCACCGGACAACCGCCAACCCCACCTACTACCGACTACTTTCCCGTGGACAAAGACTTCCGGCATCTTCTTCCTAGTGGTGATCTCAATTCTAGTTGCAAAATCTTCTCTCGCCAAGCCTAGTGTAGTCGAGTGAATAATCCCCAAGGTGAAATTTCTCGTTATTAAATTTTGGATTGTTGTTTAATAGCTCTTAGCTTTGCTACTATTTTTGATTATCTCTGAGGATTAGCTAATTTACATGTACTCCTTCGCCTAAGCGATTTGAAAACCAAGAATCTTTATTGAATTATCTTGTCTCGACGATAAGCTTTCAAGTGAAATTAAATTGTTTAATCCTTCTTAATTGTCTTAATGAGCTCCTACGCATGTTGGTTTCACATCAGAACTTCACAGAAGAATTAAAACAGATTAAATCATTATGCACAACTACATAGCCCCAAAGCTGAAAATCTGAAATTAACTGAGTGGAAAACAAACAAAATTGCCGTTAACAGACAAAATATCACTATGATTGTGCAACCAAAGGAACGAAGTCCACGTATAGTTTTAAAATTATATTTCAAAGAACTCCCATGAAAAAATCTAGATTATTTGCTTGTTGTGATTATTAACAATAGCACAACCTGGATTGAAAAAAACTAATACAAATATGAAAGCATGAACAACCTTCAAAATTCATATATTCAAACCTTGCGGTATACATTCTCAATTTATTTCTGCAAATTACGCACACCAGCCTCTCGACAATAATTTTTTATAAGTTCAAGTAGAGCTGCAGCTATTACTTCCACCTAAATACTTTAATCTAATCAGATTTACTCGATAAGATATATTAAAAAAAAAGAATAGTGGTTCAGTTTGCATGGTCATTTCATAGAATGATGCAATAATTCTAATCACAAATCATCTCAGACATGACAGTATTACGGCATACTTGTTCAAGCTTGATATCACAAGCTTCACGAGTTGCCTTCTCCAGGTAATCCCTTGCAATATATATCTTTTCATCAGTTATATAACCAGCAATCGCAATTACTTTCACTCTATCCAAGAGAGGAGTCGGAATTGCCTCAATCACATTCGTTGTGCAAACAAAGAGCAACTGCACTTCAAGTAAGGAAATATAATTCTTCTAAATTCTAAAAGAAGTTTCCAAATATTTTCAAGACTTTCTATAGAAAATAAAAACAATCGACAATTCCATTAAAACAAATCCATTTGTGCAGACTATAGACTGTAGCATCAATTCTGGTCACAACCAAATTCTCTTTATCTAGTGTGATTTATTGTCAAAAACCTTAATTAACCATGTTTTATATTATATCAGCGATTAAAAAGGCGTTCCAGGCGGAAGCCTCGAGGCGGAGGTCTGGCGAACTGAGGCTTAAGCCTTGAACGTTCGGGCGAGGCTTACGCCTTTTTCCATGGAGGCGTACGCCTCACCGCGTGAGGCATTGAGGCAGCACCTCGAAAGCGAGAAAGTTACCTTCACAGTCAGCGAGCTCCCGTTGTTTCTTCCGATCAAAATGTTGTAGCTTAAGATACGACAGGAAAGGGAAAGTCGTCGAAGGAGCAAAGTCGAATAGCCACGAAGGAGCCAAAGAAGCGACGCGTGCAATCTCTACACCTGTGATGCAACGAAGCCGAACAGCAAGGACGAAAAGAGAAGATGAAAGGCAAACCGTAGACGCAGCTAAGTTATTATTGATTAACTTAGTTAATATATTTTAAAATATTAATAATTAAACAAATTAATTAAATAATTAATAATATAATTAGTGCATGAATTAATTATCTATTTTAACTTAATTTAATAATTAGTATTATTAATTAAAATTTAATATAATTAGCCTAATTAATATAAATTACATGTAAATTACGCGGTATGCTCGGTACTGAGCGGTACATGCTCGGTACTGAGCGGTACATGCTCGGTACTGAGCGGTACATGCTCGGTACTGAGCGGTACTGGCTCGGTACTGAGTGGTACATGCTCGGTACGCTCGGTATTGAGCATATATAACAAGCAGAATTTTAAAATTACTCTTATAATATAATTTAGTTCCGGAGGCGCTGCCCAGCCGCCCCTTGACCCCGCGACCTGACCGGGCAGGTCAAACCCCTCCAGGGGGCAGCGCTCCCTTGGACCCCCGGCAGATTGGTTTTATTTTGTATTCATGTTATTTTATTATTGGTAGTACAAATAATTGTTATTTTTGTTATTTTTGTCATTATTTAAAATTTTAAATTAATTTATTTTAATCGTTTTGAGGCTTACGCCTCGATCCGCCTCGAGGCTTACGCCTCGCCTCGCTTAGAAAAAACGCCTCGATTCCCGATTTCACCTTTTAAAACCTTGTATTATATCACATTAAATAGCGAGCTAATTACACCACAAGGTGAAGATAGCAGGAATTGATGTGGATCGAACTTGAGGCAGGTCAACTCCTATTATGCCCCATCAAAATTTTGTAAGTTGCAATTGATGTAGGACATCTTCAATTTTGGGTTCTCCTAATGCATATGGTGGAAAAATAAAAAAATAGGATGCATTGATAGTAATTACAAAAAAAGAAATACTAAATGAACTCCGATTAGGAGTGCTGAAATTGTCAATTTATAAAGATCTGTTGCAATCTATTACATGATTTTATAAAGTTATCTTTCTACAATTAATTTTTAAAGATTCCCACAGGAAAGCCTTCCAAGATTAAGAAGTATCATTTACCTAATCACCCAATCTGAATTCCATCTATCGTATGCTCACATTAGCAATGATTCATAATTGTCATTAAAAAAGATCAAATTTCTACAAATTACATGAATCATGCAATTTTTAAAAATAATTGATGCGATACAAAGCATCTAATGCAAATATTAAAATGTCCACATAATAACATGTCCTAATGCATATTCATAACTAATTCCAAGATGATGAGATGGTAAGGAAAAGTTGATGCCATCTTAGATGGCTAAAGTTGAGTGGAAAGGAAAAACAGGTGTTGGAAGTAGAGATGGGAATCCTCATCTACTGGCTTGTCAACAAACAATGGTAGTATGAATCAGTTTTCATCCTTCCTTGGTTAGCAAGTTCAAAATTCTAAATTAAAAAGGCATTCTCTGTGGATTGCTTAAAAAATACATTTCTAACCAGGCAATTTTTTTTTCAAATCTTTTTTAAAGAACACCATTGCAATTTAAATCTTCCATATTTCAGTAAGAATCAGAACCAAAGGTTGCTTAGAAAAATTAAAATTCAACTTGAGGTCTCAAGTGCTCCAAAGGAATAGAAGGTTCAACCTCTGTCCATGGGACAAGAAACTTACTTTTGAGAGATCGATAGGAACATCTAAATAGTGATCAAGGAAGTTCATATTTTGTTCAGGATCAAGAAGCTCCAACAGAGCACTTGCTGGATCACCAGCATGCCCTCTGCCTAACTGCAAAAATGGGAAATCTAAAATAACTTACAAAAACATAAATAATAATCAATAGAGGCATGGTTTCAAAAGAACAATGGTTCTAATGAATGACGATTAAATGTCAAAATAATTGTATAGGCTGTCACAATACCTTATCAATTTAGTCAATTCGAACAAGAGGATTAGCTGTTCCAACACTTTTCAAGCATTGGACAACTTTTCCTGGCATTGCACCAATGTAGGTTCACGATGGCCCTGAAAAAATTGAATCATTCAAATTAACTCCATTTAAATGGTTTCCTAAGTTGCAGAATAAAGCTATTAAGGTTCAACAATCACCAATGCAGGATAAAGACAGATATTTGTACCTTGATTTCAGCAACATCAGCCAAGCCTCCCACTAAAAACCTATAAAATTTGCGGTTCAGAGCACGTGCAACTGACATTACCCAATACTAGTTTTACCAACTCCAGGAGGACCGGAAAGACATGATTTTCCCTGTGCCCATTAAATGTAAATTAAAGCCATATCGATGTGCTCATAAATCTGGAGATTCTCCTTAATAAGTACAATAATTCAGCACCAGAATACAGTAAATTTCAATTTTTGGAAAGTTAAATTATTTGCATATTGAAGGGAAAGAATTGAAAAGAACTACATCTTTACTCAATTGTCATCATATATGTGCCTATAATTAGGCAAGGGAATAAAACATTAAACGCAAGTATAATAAAGGAGAATATCCTCAATGACGAAAAAATGTAACAAAAATAAATAGTGTAGAATCCTACAATAAATAATTAGTTGATATGATAATTTTTATATCATCTTTTAAGGTGGCATAAAAGATGTCAACTTGAATTTAAAACTAATTGTCACCAAGGATGAAGTAGTCCAATGTTTTTTTGCCCAAAGATAGCAAGTGAAAAAAGATGATGTAATTGATTTCTTAAAATGATAGCAGTGTGAATCGAATGCAACGAGGAAGCAACAAGATCTGTATCAAAGAAGGCATAGATAAGATACTTAAACAAATGTATGATAGAGAGTGTCAAATAAGAATATAAATGGAATGTAGAGGTGAATAGAAATAGCCAAATATAGAGGCAAAGTGCCTTTAATGGTCAGTGAGTGAAGATGCATCTAGCTCCCAGATCATGATTGAAAGATGATTAGGTAAAGAATTTTATGTAGTATTTTGGTCAGATAATGAATCCATGTATGAATAGAGCAAGAAGGTGAGTTTTTAGCTCATGTCAATGTAGTGCGAACAATGTTGAAACCATTAGAGAACATCTTGTTCCAGATGAAGATTAGAATTTCATAAAGAGGGAAGCCAATATAGCTCAGATATGTCATAGTCAGAGCCAAGTGTGAGAGCATATCAATGGAGATTATTAGTTCAAAGAATACGACGCCAAAAAGAAGGTGCTTAAAGAAGATTAGGAGTATTCTATGCTATGACAGTAACAGCATGTTGAAGAGAGAATTCGAAAAGGCTATAACTTACCTCAAATGTCTTCATGGTACAATTATATATGTATTTATATAGGTAAGAGAAGAGAATGATGAAAGAGAATATCCCAATAATGATGAAATATGATAATAATAAATTTTTGAAAATTTCTGCAATAAATAGTTAGCACATGTGATAATTTAAAAATGACAAAAAAACACAGTGAAAAAAGAGAGGCTAGTAATAGTTTATAAATCTAAACATAAGCATACTAAAAAAATTATAATCTCTAAGATAATTGCATGAAGTTATTCAACAAAAGAAGAAACATTAAAATAAATTACATTAAGAAACTATATATAAATCACAGTAGTTGGATGAAACTAAATTTCCAGCACTATCAAGAGTGATAGCAAACAGTAGGAAGAGGGAGGAAGACTTCTGAAGAAAAGAATTCTGAAAGCAAAAAATGTAGGAAGAAAATGGAATAGTAAAAATTGGGTGACTCTATCACCTCAAGTTGATGAAGAGAGGCTGAGGCTAGCTTTATAAAATTAGATTCTCAACACCTTGACAACTAGTTCACAACTCCATATCTGGTCACATCTACAGTGTAAGATCTCCATAACTCCACAGATGCCAAGGAATATTTAAGGCTAGCAGTACTAACAAGTGGCCATGATTCTCATGATCTTCAGCGAACACATAACCTAGCCAATTTTACAGTGCAAGTATCTGAATTCTCCAATAGCAAGGAAAATAGTGTCGTTTTAGAAAAAAAAAAATCAGTAATCCAACGAATGCAATTAACTCAAAATTTCTTGGAAGGCACTCTAATTAATTAACTTATCTGCAAGCTTTACGTGGCATATAATTTAGATATCTACGCTTTCAAGGGGCAAATCAAGGCCCGAACTAAAAGTTGCGGCAAGGAAAAGATTGTCAGCTCTCCTCACAGTGATAACACAAAGGGCAAAATAATATGCATTCAAAGCAGTGACAAAAAAAAGAGTTATTGCAGGTATTGTCAACTTTTCAAGACCATGATATACAAATTGTTTGTACATGCATCTAATCACGATACATCACAAGGAGAGATTATAATATTGGCTCATGAAAAAAGGCACGTCAGCATAAATCCCGTTTTGCAGACATAGGATTTCATTTCTCTCAAGTCATATTGTAATTAACCAAATTTTTCTTGAGGGTAATGCCAGGGTTTAGTTAGATCTGAGTCCTTACTTTCCATGAGCACAAACACTCATAGTTAATTACATCTCTTAACACGTAAGAGAGAACCCTCGATTAAGGATGAATAATTTTAAATATTTTAGTCTCAATTGTGGGAAAAAATGGAGATAAACCCTATCAAGATTCCATGGTTCCGTCATCCTGGGTATACAAAAAGTTTCAGTCTACCAACATTAATAATCATTGACTATAGTGTATAGAGAATTTGATTAGTAGTCATGAGTTACCTCCTCTTATGGATCCTAAGTAGACTGAGATGGTCACATGTGAATTTTAGTTTTATTGGGTTTTGGGGTTTATAAATTCCTTTAGAAGTTATCCAAATATTTGAATTAAAGTGGGTCTTACGACTTCTTTTGGAAGTAGCCCGTTGGTTTGAATTTGGGTTGGGGCTTATGACTTTCATTGAAAATATCTCAAAAATCAGGTCTTATGACTTCGATTAGTAGTAGCATATTGGTGGGTCTTACAACCTAGCCTCATTAACTAAGCTACTCATTAATTTTGAATTTGGTTAACAAGTTTTAAGACTCCCTTAGAAGTTGTCAGTAGGTTTAATTGGAGCGGAACTTACGACTCTGCTAATGAGTTACGCAAAGATGGGTCTTACAACCTAGCTCTACAACAAGGTTGTCCAAAGATTTAATTATTTGGGTAGGTCTTACAACTTCCTTTTAAAAGTTTTCTAAAAGTGGGTTTTACCAAATCATGTAGATTAAGATGATCGTTAATTTCTGTTTAAGGGTTTGATATTTCATTTAAAATTTTCTCAAATAATAAGTCTCACGACTCCCATTAGAAATTGTCTAGTTATTGGGTAGGACAAGTCTTATTGCTTCACTTTTAAAGTAGTCCAATGGTGGGTCTTACAACCTAACCCTACAAGCTAAGATACCCAGAGATTTAATTGTTTGTTTGTTTGAATGGATAGCAATTATTTGTTAACTTGACACAAAACAATAGTTTTTAGTTGTTTACTAGCTCGACATTTACTAGTCAACAGTTATTATTGTAATATTGTGTGACACAAGTGATTTTTACTACAGTGGCTTTTTTTCTTCCTGCTTGGCAGTTTCTTTTCTGTTATAGTAGTTTCTTTTCCTTGCATTGTAGTTTATTCTTTTTATTTAACAATTATTAATTATTATGGTGCTAATCATTTTGTGTTCTTTGATTTGCAGGTGCTTGGAGTTTTATACCTGCAAGAGCTTTACCATAAGCACTAGAGAATATAGAGTTTGTGTTAGAGTTGTGTTTAGTGTTTGAGAGTTGGTTATGTAAAGTGTGTTGAGTTTTGAGTTGTGAGTTTGAGTTGAATTGATAAAGTTGCGTTGTGCGTGTTTTATTTGATGTTGATTAGAGTAAATATTTTTATTATGTATTTTATTTCATTTTAAATTGGTTAGTTGGGTTTAAGTTTTAAATTAATTTAATTTAAATTATATTATTATTTAAAATTGATTATTATAATTTTTAAAATAAGTTAGTTAATGGTTGTTTAGATGAATTTTAGATTTGTTAATAGTTAAATGTTAAATTATTTAAAATTCAATTTTATTTAAACATTTGTTACTTAATTAAATTATTAGATTTACTTTTAAATTGAATGATTAATTGTCTGATTAATTTTAAATTGCTCAATTTATTAAATTTCAAATTTGTTTTAAAGTTTGATTAATTAATTAAATAAATAGATTTAGATTTATTTGAAATTGGCTTAATTAATTAAATTAAATTCCCGTTAAAGTGAAGTTCAATTTTAAAAAATTTTAAAGTCAAATTTAAATGTTATGTTTTGAAGTTAAATTTAATATTAAAGTTAAAGTTATATTCACTTTACAATTTAATTAAATAATTACATTTAAATATTATGTTTTGAAATCATTAATTAATTTGATAATCATATTTAATCTTTCTTTTAAATTATTTAATTAAAGTTGAATTTGTTCAGTTAATTAATTGTATTTTTACATTTAATGAATTTTAATTAATTGAATTAGTTATTTTAATTATTATAGTTATGACGTTGCTCTCTAATGACTCCAAAGTTAATTTGGTAATTTTCTAGAAAATTTTCGGAAGCCTCTCGACGTCCCCTCCCTGCAAGGGGAGGTAGGGATAGCACTTGCCATTGTTTCTTCCTACCCGGATCATATATCAACGACGCAAGGTCTTCAAATTTAAAATTCATCTCAACATGATCAAAGATTTAACTGCACGAGGTCATTAAATTTAAACCAGCCCGCCCTGATTAAAAATCAATGGTGTAGGGCCTTCGAAAATTAAAAATCATCCGCCCGAATTAAAAATCACAGCATGAGTCTTTGAATTGAAAATTATTCCAACCAAATAAAAGATCGATAGCTCAGGTTTTGAGTGAATATATGTTGCTTTGCAATCTCCAAAGAAAAAAAATTTAATTACATGGCCATTTATTTAGTTTCTTTAGTCAATACTATCAATTGGAGCAATTGTGTATGCATAAAGCAAGGGCATACAATTGATTTTACTCTTTTTTTAGATTAAAGCAACTGATGACAAGACAATACATTGTCAAGTATTAAATAATATGCCTGAATAATCTGAGGCAATTAGCATATAGCAAATAGGTGGAGAGCTCGCACAGGTTTTCACATACACAAGGTCGGATGTACGATTTTTGTAAGAGAGTCACACACACGAAGAGGAAAAAATTGATTGCCTAAAGCACTATTATACATGGGTTGAGGTCGGGAAAGCCTGAGTCGTGCAAATGCAGAGGAGGTGTAGGTTGGATTGCGGGTTGCGGTGATTTCACTCAGGAAAATCGGAGGTGTGCGAAGGCAGGGCAGCGTGCAGATTGGGCCGTGCAGGCGGAGGCGGACGGCGGATTGGTCGGTTGATTGAAGCCGGCAGGGATTCTATAGATGAAGACAGGCCGGAAAAGTAGGTTGGGTCGAGTTGTGGCGTCAAACGAAAGAGCAGGTGGGGCAGGAGATTGTGGAAGAAGAACAAGAAACTGATAGGGTTAAAAATTGAAATAAGCATGTCATCTTTCTTTCCGTTTCCTGTATTTTTATATCAATTGAATAGTCGATTGAGAGTGTTGTTTCCTGAAGAGATGCGACAATCACTTTCTATCTCCTCTCCTATATATATACACATGGTCAACACATAAATTAAGATAAATAAATATTCCTTACTAGCAAACAACAGTAAAATAAAACTATACCATTCCAGAAATAAACAACTCTTAGGCATCAACAAAAAGAAGCATCTCTTATAACTTGGCAATTTTAGGGTCAAAAGAAAATTGAAAAGCCTGAGGTCAGTTAGTATTCCTAATGTTGTCATTTTCCGCAACTTGGTTTGAATTACTAGATATGCTGAAAGAAAATAAAATCTCTTTGAACTGCTAGATACTTTGAAATTAAGTGTTTATAAGTAGAACCTGCAGTCTCCCCAGGGTAAAGCAGTAAGCCAGTCAAGATAATTACGAGTAACATTAAACTCGCTAGAGCTGGCTTCCAACAGCTGCTGCTTTGCAAGTTCTTCTTCAATAACCTTCAATACATGAGGAGGGCATCTATCCTTTTTTTTATTCAACCCTCTCTCTAAACTTTGCTGCAAAAGGAAATAAAAAATATTGAAATAGATTATTTCAGTAATCTGGAAACACATCATGCTTACAGAATGGATTTCACACACTGCATTAGGCCAAAATAAGAACTCACCAGAAAGTGCTATTTTGTCATCAGTTTCCAGACCAAGCTCCTGGATCAATGGAATAAAGTCATAAACATGAAAATAATTATTACATCAACAAGACAAGTTTAAAACAAGTTGCTTTCCCCAGCATCCCATTGATAAGCCAAAACCTCTTTTGGCTCTTTTTCCCAGAAGAAATTATGAAGATATGTACATGCCAGGATGGGACAGGCATTGTTCAAGAAGGCAAACAAATTTGATCTAAACAGTATACTTTGACAACTCTACATTTGAAAAAATACAGCCGCTTCCCACATGAAATGAAATAAGCACCTACCTTCTTAATTGCTTTTAGTTGCTCATTTAGAAGATAGCGTCTCTGCTCATCAGATATTTTTTCCTCAATAGCTTTAGCAATTAATTCCTAGCATAAAAAATAAACAGTACAAAACACCGTGGAGGCTGGAGAGGCTAAGGGAGGTGCCGGGCTGGAGCAAGAGGGGAGAAAACTGTGGAGAGGGCTGGGTTAGGCCGGCGGTGGGTGGAGGGGAATGCCGTGGATGGTAGGGAAAAGAGAAGGGAGAAGGGAGAAACAACTAAAGAGAACACCTCCTCAAGAACTCACTAAGAGATCTTGGGATTTCACTCAAGAACTCACTAAGAGAACTTTAGAACTCACAAAGAGATCTCATGGAGAAAGAAAATATCATATTCATCATTAGCCGAAAATACAAGAAACTTAGCCTATAAATAGGCTTCGTGAGAAATAAAATGCGCAATGACTAAAATGCCCTTTGGGCTACAACAACACCTGACTCACCCCTAGGGGTAAAAAGGGAAAAGCAGAAATATAAATTAAACTAGTACATAAATGACAAAAATAAAATAAAATCCATATCATAGCCGTTGATCTTCAGATGTATTCATCAGGTAGGGATCTAGATGAGTCCATGTCACCTCATAAAAAAATGAGGTCAATAGTACATAAAAGTTATCCTTCAGTAATTTAATGATCCGATCATTATTAGAAACATTATTAACTGACATTGTGAACACTTTATTCTATAAACCCTATTCATATAATGTGTCAACAATCTCTGAAGCTCTGTGAGGTGAAGATAAGTGATGGAAACTTATCAAAACCTTTTACAACTTCCAATTATAGTCTATATAATATGTTGTCACAGCCATATAATAAATTCATTAATTTTTCGACTTCCATATATATATGGCAAAATTGATTTTTCTTATATTATTTAGTACATTATGTAGCTTTTTTTCTCTTTTTTGTATACTAACATGACATCACTGCGAGCTATTGTTTTTTAATATTTCAAAAAATAAGGTGATATTGGCTTAAGAACAAGATTAAAATCAAATTCTTGTTGACCTACGACCACCATTCGGACCCAACTGTCGACCCCACTATCAAACACAACTACTCCCCACAATCTCCTCAACAACACACAAAAAACTTCCTCATATAGTAAAAAGAGGCATTCGACACATACCGGGCATAGGAATTGGACGATTCGACATCTCCCTGCCTCGTGCGATTGTCCAAGGACTTTCCGACTAACGAACTCACCAATTGTCGAACCTGTGCAGTCAATCAACTCACATGACTCCACCATCGTGCCCTAATTAGACGTATGATATGGCTGCCTTAGCCGACCATTGATCCAGCTCCAATCGCATCCTCTGCAACCGACGTCAAAGCCAACTTCCGCACCCACTCGCCGGCCCAACTCAAGCAGCTTATATCTCATTGGCCAGATCCTGCGCTTTGTTGTCGGCCCGTTTATATCTCTTGCTGTCGTGCCTAGACCGCGAACGACTTGCAAACCCAACCCATGCCCTAACGGCCTTCCGTCTGCCGCTCCCTTTCTGTAATATATATATATATATATATATATATATATATATATATATATATATATATATAACAAAAAAGATAGAATTTTCAAATAGATATCACAAAAGGAGAAAACATGAAGGAAGTCCTGGGGTTGATATGATCCCCCGAAGCCCTTGGCTGTTGATTTAATATGGCCGAGTAGATCGAAGACTTGAAGCCCAATTCAGGGACCAAAAAAAATGTTATGAAGCCCTCGGTCGTAGATTATCTTTTCGGCTGGGTAGATTGGAAAGATCAAGTGACATCCCTAACCTCCACTAGCAGGGAGGGGGCGTTGGAAGGTTGCCGAATTTTCAAGAAAAACAAAATGTACGTGTTGACCATCAGTCATAAGAACAAAAAAACAGCCAGGAAATCGAATAAAAATCCAACTAATCCCAGAAATCCTGCGTACCTGACACTTCAGTGACGACGTTGCTAGACTCGCGTCCCTTCCCAAAAAAGCTGTCCAAAAGATGCATACATAGCTCCCATCCGACGCCTTCTCTGACCCTATCTCCCCTTCCTCCTGCCAAACCGAACCCAGAGGTCCTCCGACCTCAACTCTTCCGACCTAGATCCCATCACAAGCCTCCCGATCCAATCCCTCTTAACCCGCCAACCCCATTAGTGTAACCTAATCTAACTCCATTTCACGTGTGAGCCAAACCGACCCATCGAAATTCATTTTAAAACCCAAACCAACCACCATTCAACTTAACCTAAAATCCAAACAATAGGTAATACTACTGTCATTTTGTCATTCTTGTGATTAGTGATTAATTAGTTACTGTTATAATTGATAATTTAGTTTATCAATAATTATAACTATAATAATAATAGTTATGTTATTATTATTAGTTATAATAATAATAACTATTATTATCAATTATAATAATAATAAATTATTATTATAATTATAATTATAGTTATAATTATAATTATAATAATAACTTTGTATGCATCTTTTCTCATTACTGCCACCCCTACGCAAAGGTATAAACTTCTAACTCAAAAATCCCGCTCTCGAGGATTGCGACGAGCTGGCAAACCCCCTACGCGCTCACGTAGCGCAATAGGGAGGGAAACCGGTGTGGCGCTCGCAACAAGGCGGGTAATCCTCGTAGTGCTCGTATAGCACGAGAGGGATGAAAAATAAGTACCTCCAAACGCTCACGTAGTGCAGGGAAAGAAATTGTGCTATTTTAAATAAGTATCCAAAAACCCTTAAACACACTTGTAGCGAGCAGGGATTAAAAAAAAGCAACTGCGGTGTTATTTGACACCTACCTGAAGCGCTCAAGTAGCAACGAGGGGAAGGTTGCCTCTTAGTTTTTCCCCTAAATAGGGAAGACGCCGGGAGGCTGCCGAAATTCAGACTGAAATACACAAGGACTTGAACAAAAATGAACTTGGACTTGAGCTCAACAAGATTATTTAGGACTTGAACTTCTACTCAAACTCGGACTAGAACTTGAACTCAAGGAAATTTGAATGACATCAAATTGAAAATGTGATACATGATATGATATTTAAAATGAGATCATGATTGGTGAGCTAATATGTCCAAACCAAATGCAAGAAAGCATATACAAGACTTGCAATGAATATAGAGCCTACAAACATCATTCACTAAAAAATTATAATGAAGAATCATGCAATCAAATGCAAGTTAGTGATCGAATGAAGTAGTTGCAGATTTTCAACATGACATGCTTCCAATCGATGGCAACAAATGTGATCTACCCACCAATGAAAGATAATCATCTCAATTTGAATGAAGAGGCTAATGAATGTGATATCAAACTTATTATGCATATTACAATCCATCTTTGAGAATAAAGAATTTGTGAGTACAACTTGTTTGTGAGCGACAAAAGATGGTGAAATAGTTGGTTTGATTGTGAAAGTCACGAGATGGGGGCTTTTTAAACTACAATGACTGACTTGTAACATTGAATGCAATTCATCCGCAAGCAATAATTAAGGGGCATCTTAATAAATATAGTGAGCCACATACAAGCTATAATACAAGGCTCTCAACTGGTACTAGAACTATGCCGGCTGAAATGCAAATCTCCAATCGATAGTGGTACTAATGTTGTGATGCATGTTAGGAACAAGTTGTCAATGTAATGAAGAATTGTGTTACACATGGAATGACATTTGGAGGTAGCAACAAGAGGTGTACAAACGACATGTGTTCAAAAGATAGATATTTTGCAAGCAACGACGAAAACCCCTTTGTATAAAAGGCAATATAAGTGGCGATCATCTACTTACAAGCAAGTGTAATTGTCCCCTCATGGGTAACAACAGTGGGCGACCTATAAATATGAAATCTCCCAGCGACCGTCATCGACTATCTTGCAAACAAATCGTAATCCTTATGAACGTTGAAGAAAAGGCAAGCAAATGCAACCACTCATCAAGTAGAAGTATTTAATGATACTGCAAGAGACATGTCCCACATTCAGTATGTCAGTCGCAGCCAAAGGGATTCAAGATGCAGTAAAAGTAGCAACGTGATGCGTCTAGATATATTCAAGTGAATATTAACACACTGCATCGCGCCCACAAAAATTAAAGATCCATTTTTGACAAATGTGCTGTTAAAGATCAATGCTTAATTAATCTAAGTTCACAACTACAAACAGAAAAGTACTCCCGCACATGCATCGTAATTTGTATGCACATATGTACACAAAAGGGGTATACAATCAAGCACCCGCATGGGCCCCGCCAAACATGTTATAAGTACACACGTGACGTCAAGGGATACTGCGCGGGTCAATAAGCGAATTCAAGTTTGAACCCGATTCTTCTATGCGGATTAATAGGAGTCGACAGGGTTCGCACCATTAAACAAATATACGGTTATTGCTACCGGTATATTTGTCTTAATACATTCATATTAAGCCTTCGAGGTCTACAACAATACGAATTCACTAATAAAGACACGAAGCCTACGAAACCCGACCCCCTATTGATAAGTTGATATGGTCGATAAGATTTAATCAAATGGAAATAACTCCAAACACCCCGATGATAGTCGTGTTGAATGAAAGTCTCAACCGAAGGGGTTCACTAATAATTCAAAATGCTATCCCAAAATTAAAAAAATCAAAAAAATATTTAAAATTGAAATAAATCCATCAACACTCAAAGCAAAATTCATCCATCTTCCGCAACAGTTTGTCGGGGTGGGCAAATTGAAATGTACTTCGGCTCACAAATAGCTAATGCCTAGTCGAAAATATCACTAGGATCCATTCTCAAACAATCTACTACCAATAAGGACGTGGTACGTGTCCTCTAACCGACGATTTTGCCACCAAAAGGCACCGCAGGATAAACGATTATGACCCGGGACCCTTTGAACCGAGTGATTTTGCCGCCAAATGGCACCACGAAATACCAGTTATGGGCAGAGCCAATACGCGTCTTAGTGGCATCAAATCCTTGAGATATGAATCAATAGGATATGATCGATAGGGCACAAAGCCCTCTGTTAGCTAAGGTGAATTCAAATTTATCCCCTTAGACAAACATCCAACCCAAGCCTACAAGGTACCCTTGGACGGAGCAACCCATGGCTGCCGACAATGATGCTTTTGTAAAGTTGGGTCGACTACTTCCTCTGACTAAGTAGATCAGGGACCACGATGGCCCGGGACAACGGAACCATGGGATCTTGATCGGGCCCATCATCCATTCCCCCATCATCCGATTTAAGTGCAAGGTGGTGAAATTTTCTATTTTAAATATCAAACCTTGAACTTCCAACATCCAAACCCTTAAAATTCCTAATTCTCAAGCCCTATGTTGCTACTATATGCCAGATAACATGTATCTATACGTATCTGATTGAAGACTAGCCTTAATCGAAGAACTCTCGTGATCGGGACGGGTAATTAACAATAGGGGCTTGCGCCTATAGGAAACCAGAACTCAAATCATAAAGTCCTCGCAAAATGAGGGCGAAATCTCTGGGTAGTGTCTTATCTACAAGACCATCTGCCTTTCAAAATTTATCCCGGAACTTATTCCGTTAAAACTTCCCTGAACAAAGAAAAGCAACAGTCGGGCGGAGGCCGGGGCCAAATTTTTGGAGCCCACAGTGCGTTTTAATTTAAATTAACAGGTCACGTGCAATGGAATACTGGAAGGCCTCTTCTGGAACAAAATAATGTCTAGAAGCCCACAGCCGCTGATTACCTTTTCGGATGGACGAGTTTGAAATGGCAAGTGCCCTCCCTGCCTCCATTTGCAAGGAGGGGACATTCGGAGGCCTAAAGGGACCCCAAAGAATTAACTTGTCACTTTAATTAATTATATAAACAAACATATGATGATAAAAAGAGATCACACTCATGAAACTCATATGACTGAAGTAGAGGCAACACATCTAAATGCAAGATGTTGGGATGAGGGGCTAGAGCATTAGTTTCGTTCACGTGAAGGAGACGTTCGCAGGCTTTTATGTGGACGAGCGATGACTATAGGTGGGGAGGCGAGAGAGCAAACAATGAAGAGGCATGGCTTGGAAGTTCCGTCCAAGTGTGACTTCAGGTATAGCAAGCAAGGCGGGAGATTTGGTTTCGTTTGCAGGAGAAGACCTGGTCGGGTGTGCAGTTTGCCCACCTGAGATCAAAGGAAGTCGCGCCTACATGAGATCGAAGGAAACCATAGTTAGTTCCGGCGTTGGGGTTAAGATTCTGGAGAGGAATACAACATGGGGTGTGAATTAAAGGCTATTCGACGTTGGGCTTGCGAACAAGAACCGGGAGACGAACAAGGTCAACATGGGCTTTTTTTTTTCTTACATTTTTATTACCCATATATTTATTCAAATAATAGAAAGCATATCTCCTCAAATCATCAAGCTCAAGGACACAACCTCTGCCCTGTATTTAACAACTTCATGATAATTTCATAACACTTTTTAATGGGATCTGTAATTTGGTTGAACCAAACTAAGCTCACATCAGTAGCTCTATTCACAACCAATTCCAACGCAAATGTGTTTGCATGTAAAACAACTAGTTTCACTGGCTAATGATTCTGTGATCATGAAAATGGTCAGTTTCTAAAATGGCCTCATCTTCTTCTTTTTTTTCCTTTTAAATCATAGTATAAATAAATTCTAAACACCACATCATGCTTTGATGCTGGATAAATCAAAGCATTATGACATTCATGTGTTGTAATGAAAGTCATAGGGTCTTCTTTCTCTACTAAAGGACTGCAGTGTCCACGGCATTTGAAATTGAAGTGAATCTATCCTGCTTCGACTCCTGCATGTGGAAAAATTTAAACTGCTCTGCTAAGGAATAATATTTTTCATCTACAGATGGAGGGTCTCAGTATCCTTCTCTTCACCATGATGTATAATTAACAAGGCTTAATCATAATATTATTTTTTTTCATAGTTGAAATACACATATAAAGTGTGCTGTGATTAGCTGTTTTATCATTGGAAATATACATAACTAAGGCATCACATTGTTGACAATTTCTTCAAAAATATGCCTCAAGCCTCTTTTTTTTATATTTGAACAAAAATTTTAACAAAGTTGTTGTCGGATCCCACGTCCTAGATGATAAAGTGGAGAATAGTTATAATTAGTCGACAACCAGCATAAAACTTTCGAATAATCATAACATAAATCCGAAAATTTATACAAAATGTATGTGTCAGAAGCAACGTAGTGAACCCAGCAATGATCATCAAATATGAAGATACATAATTTTAAATTATCATTCAGCTCATAAACTAGGACTTAACAAACAAAGAATAATACAAAATTTTGATTGAGACAATATTGATAAAATAATAGAAACCTCAACAGAAGGATAGAGAGAAAAAATTTGTATGGTGGCGCAAGGGTGCTGTAATTCAGTACAACATGCAAAGATATGAAACCTCCCTAACTAGCTTTCAGAGCTATCAATACTTCCAAAAGCAAGCTCAAATATCTGACTGCAATCATCAACAAAATGGACATCAAGGCCTTCTTTCACATTATCAAAAAGCTCATTAAAGTCTCTTCTATTTGCAGCGGGGAATATGAATGTCTTTACCTCACCCCTCCTTGCAGCTATAATCTTCTCCTTAACCTAATTCATTTATGGAAGATACCAATCACAACTATAACAGAGGAAAAAATCATAATAAACATAAACCATTGAGAAACTAGCAAGAGTGTTTCTTAGAAGCAACAAGATAATAAATTGAAGCTTTCTATGTTAATATCTTTCAAGGCCAATGAAGGAGAAGAAAGGAGGCTGAGAAATAAGAGGAAAATGACTTGAAATAAAAAAAATAAATGTAATAGCAAGCAAATTAGATGCTGTATTTTTATCATCAATATTGAAAGAATGCATTGACAATTCAAATGTTAAATCAACGGATGTGGAGACATTATAATCAACTAAAGCTCAAGTTCATGTTGCGGAGTATTATTTAGATTACAATAAAATTAAATAAAAATTGATAACCTATCAAACAACCATAAGTACATCTATTAAAGAGGCTTATGGAGCTTATAATGCCCCATTCAGAGAAATTGTTTAGGAGTTATAGCTAGTCACCCTTAACTATATCAATATACATGAAAAGGGGGACTTCAATATCCATAATTAAATTTATCAAATATAGCATTTCAAACTCCGTAGCATTACTGTGCTCACAAACAACAAATTGACAGGATAAAATCTATAAGTTTGTGAACTAGCCAATAATTTTGATAGTTAAATTTATAAATTCATGGCATGAGAAAAAAAAAATAATTCATCAGAAACTATCAAAAGAAGAAAACTAAAAAACTGAAAACATACCCCACCAATTGGAAGAATCCGTCCAGTCAATGTAACTTCATCAGTCAGAGCTAAATCCTTTCTTACTAGCCTCTTTATTATAAGGGAGAGCAATGATGTGATCATGGTGCATCCATCACTCGACCCATCCTTGGGAGTTGCACCAGCACGTACATGCAAATTGAGCTTTGACTTATAATATTAAGTGCACATTTGTCTTCTCCTTCCAACTTACCAGTTCATAAAAGATTGCTGATCAATAACCCAAATTTTCTTATTATGTTGATTATGTACTTTGTAAATTGAGCAGTTAATGTCTTCAAATTTGGTTGATTTTGTGGGTAAAACAGTATTCCATGCTGATAAAATTTATGATCAAACTCCGATGGGAGTTATTATGGGGCTAGCATGGACTGCTTTAGGCGGATCTACACAATATATTGAAATAATGCTAGTTGAACAAGGAGAAGGCAAAGGTGCACTTTATATTATAGGTCAAAGCTCCATTTGCATGTACATACTGGTGTAACGCCCAAGGATGGGTTAACTAATGGCTGCACCATGATCACATCATTACTCTCTCTTGCAATAAAGAGGCCAGTAAGAAAGGATCTAGCTATGACTAGTGAAATTACATTGACTGGACGGATTCTTCCAATTGGTGGGGTATGTTTCAATTTTTTAGTTCTTTTCTTGTGATAGTTTCTAATGAATTACCTTTTTTCCCTCAAGCCTTGATATTATAAATTTAACTATCAATATTGTTGGCTAGTTCACAAAATTACAGACTTTATCTTGTCAATTTGTTATTTATGAGCAGAGTAATGCTATGAAGTCTGAAATGCTTTATTTGATAAATTTAATTATGGATATTAAAGTCCCCATTTTTATGTATGTTGGTATAGTTAAAGGTGACTAGCTACAACATCCTAGACAATTTCTCTGAATGGGGCATTATAAGCTCCATAAGCCTCTTTAATAGATGTATTTATGGATGTTTGATAGGTTATCAATTTTTATTTAATTTTATTGTAATCTAAATAATACACCACAACTTGAACTTGAATTTTAGTTGATTATAATATCTCCACATCCGTTGATTAACATTTGAATTGTCCATGCATTCTTTTAATATTGATTATAAAAATCCAGCATATAATGTGCTTGTTATTACATTTATTATTTTTTTCCAAGCCATTTTCCTCTTATTTCTCAGCATCTTTTCTTCTCCTTTATTGGCCATGAAAGATATTAACATAGAAAGTTTCAATTTATTATCTTGTTACTTGTAAGAACACTCTTACTAGTTTCTCCATAATTTTTGTATATTATGATTTTCTCCTCTGTTATAGTTGTGATTGGTATCTTGCATAAATGAATTAGGTTAAGGAAAAAATTATAGCTGCAAGGAGGGGTGAGGTAAAGACAATCATATTCCCCGCCGCAAATAGAGGAGACTTTGATGAGCTTTCTGATAGATCAATTTCTACAATTTTAACCTTGTAGTTTGGTCAGGGATAGATCAACTTCTACAATTTCAACCTCCTCCCAAGTTTCACCAATTTGTTCAGGATTAGCTATATTTTTGGATTCTGAAGTAGAAGCAGCATCAACATAGCATCAACATTTTCACTAGATGGATCATTATCTGATTTTTCAAAGCTTAGAGAACCATCTACATCTTCAATAAGTTCTTCCTTAGATGGTTCAGTATATTGCTTAACTTTACCAGGCTGAATGCTGGCAGCGGCAGATGTCTCAATTGAAATTGCCTTACGAACTAATTGTAGAGCTATCTGTCAAAATATCAGAGTAATAAGTAGAAAATGGATAACTATTGGGAGTGAAAAAGTATTTCTTACAACACGAGAACTTCATGATTTATATTGCAGATAGAAGTATAAGTTCATGTTATAGAAACTGGCTTAAGAAGAAAACTGATGGAACAAACTTAAGTAAAAAAGTCATATATTTTAATAATATACTTATTTACTATCTTTTAACATGCTAATCTGTGGAAGGCATCATGACTTACAAGTGGTGGTTCTATAATATATTCAATAGCGAAGTGATTTTAGAGATGAATAATCAGACTTGAGAGATGTGAACCAATTATTCCTAATAATCAAGTAATTACAATGACAAACAATTTCCTAAAATACCTTTTTAATTGCAGATCAATAAGGGAACTTCACAGAAGAATAAAAACAGATTTAACAAAATCATTATGCACAACTACATAGCCCCAAAGCTGAAAATCTGAAATTAACTGAGTGGACAACAAACAAAATAGCTGTTAACAGACAAAATATCACTATGATTGTGCAACCAAAGGAACGAAGTCCACATATAGTTTTAAAATTATATTTCAAAGAAATCCCATGAAAAAACCTAGATTATTTTCTTGTTCTGATTATTAACTATAGCACAACCTGGATTGAAAAAACTAATACAAATATGAAAGCATGAATCAGTTTTCATCCTTCCTTGGTTAGCAAGTTCAAAATTCTAAATTAAAAAGGCATTCTCTGTGGATTGTTTAAAAAATACATTTCTAACCAGGCAATTATTTTTCAGATCTTTTTTCAAGAACACCATTGCAATTTAAAACTTGCATATTTCAGTAAGAATAAGAATCAAAGGTTGCTTAGAAAAATTAAAATTCAACTTGAGGTCTCAAGTGCTCCAAAGGAATAGAAGGTTCAACCTCTGTCCATGGGACAAGAAACTTACTTTTGAGAGATCGATAGGAACATCTAAATAGTGATCAAGGAAGTTCATATTTTGTTCAGGATCAAGAAGCTCCAACAGAGCACTTGCTGGATCACCAGCATGCCCTCTGCCTAACTGCAAAAATGGGAAATCTAAAATAACTTACAGAAACATAAATAATAATCAATAGAGGCATGGTTTCAAAAGAACAATGGTTCTAATGAATAACGATTAAATGTCAAAATAATTGAATAGGCTGTCACAATACCTTATCAATTTAGTCAATTAGAACAAGAGGATTAGCTGTTCCAACACTTTTCAGGCATTGGACAACTTTTCCTGGCATTGCACCAATGTAGGTTCGACTATGGCCCTGAAAAAATTGAATCATTCAAATTAACTCCATTTAAATGGTTTCCTAAGTTGCAGAATAAAGCTTTTAAAGTTCAACAATCACCAATGCAGGATAAAGACAGATATTTGTACCTTGATTTCAGCAACATCAGCCAAGCCTCCCACTGAAAACCTATAAAATTGCAGGTTCAGAGCACGTGCAATTGAATGCCCAATACTAGTTTTACCAACTCCAGGAGGACCGGAAAGACATGATTTTCCCTGTGCCCATTAAATGTAAATTAAAGCCATATCGATGTGCTCATAAATCTGGAGATTCTCCTTAATAAGTACAATAATTCAGCACCAGAATACAGTAAATTTCAATTTTTGGAAAGTTCAATTATTTGCAAATTGAAGGGAAAGAATTGAAAAGAACTACATCTTTACTCAATTGTCATCATATATGTGCCTATAATTAGGCAAGGGAATATAACATTAAACGCAAGTATAATAAAGGAGAATATCCTCAATGATGAAAAAATGTAATATAAATAGTGTAGAATCCTACAATAAATAATTAGTTGATATGATAATTTTTATATCATCTTTTAAGGTGGCATAAAAGATGTCAACTTGAATTTAAAAATAATTGTCACCAAGGATGTAGTCCAATGTTTTTTTGCCCAAAGATAGCAAGTGTAAAAAGAAGATGTAATTTATTTCTTAAAATGATAGTAGTGTGAATCGAATGCAACGAGGAAGCAACGAGATCTGTATCAAAGAATGTCACGACCCGACCCATGTACTCGATCTAACGAGGCGGCTACGAAAAGTCGGACGATAAAATTTCTTAAACAATATATTACTTCACTTGTACTAAAGAGCCACTAAACACAAAAGTAAATTACCTGTTGTCATTTGCACGTCGACTTCTGTAAACATGTTCTTCTCTTTCAATCATTTCTTCTTTAGGAACTTACGACTTACCTGAAACATTTAAACTCGTGGTTTCAATTTACTAAGTAAACTCAGTGGGTAATTATATAAATTAATCATTATAAATATAGATTAATATATATTCTATCCTTTCCTAAGCTTATAAATTGGATGAAACTAAATTTCCAACACTATCAAGAGTGATAGCAAATAGTAGGAAGAGGGAGGAAGACTTCTGAAGAAAAGAATTCTGAAAGAGAAAAATGTAGGAAGAAAATGGAATAGTAAAAATTGGGTTACTCTATCACCTCAAGTTGATGAAGAGAGCCTGAGGCTAGCTTTATAAAATTAGATTCTCATCACCTTGACAACTAGTTCACAACTCCATATCTGGTCACATCTACAGTAAGATCTCCATAATTCCACAGATGCTAAGGAATATTTAAGGCTAGCACTACTAACAAGTGGCCATGATTCTCATGACCTTCAGCAAACACATAACCTAGCCAAATTTACAGTGCAAGTATCTGAATTCTCCAATAGCAAGGAAAATAGTGTGGTTTTAGTAAAAAAAAATTAGTAATCCAACGAATGCAATTAACTCAAAATTTCTTGGAACGCACTCTAATTAATTTAACTTATCTGCAAGCTTTACGTGGCATATAATTTAGATATCTACACATTCAAGGGACAAATCAAGGCCCCAACTAAAAGCTGCGGCAAGGAAAAGATAGTCAGCTCTCCTCACAGTGATAACACAAAGGGCAAAAATAATATGCATTCAAAGCAGTGACAAATAAAATAGTTATTGCAGGTATTGTCAACTTTTCAAGACCATGATATACAAATTGTTTGTACATGCATCTAATCATGATACATCACAAGGAGAGATCATAATATTGGCTCATGAAAAATGGCACGTCAGCATAAATCCCGCTTTGCAGACGTAGGATTTCATTTCTCTTAAGACAGATTGTAATTAACCAATTTTTTCATGAGGGTAGTATCAGGGTTTAGTTAGATCTGAGTCCTTACTTTCCATGAGCGCAAACACTCATAGTTAATTACCCTTCTTAACACGTAAGAGAGAACCCTCGATTAAGGATGAATAATTTTAAATATTTTAGTCTCAATTGTGGGGAAAAATGGAAATAAACCCGATCAAGATTCCATGGTTCCATCATCCTGGGTATACCAAAAGTTTCAGTCTACCAACACTAATAATCATTGACTATAGTGTCTAGGGAATTTGATTAGTAGTCAAGAGTTGCCTCCTCTTAAGGATCCTAAGTAGACTGAGATGGTCACATGTGAATTTTAGTTTTATTGAGTTTTGGGGTTTATAAATTCCTTTAGAAGTTACCCAAATATTTGAATTAAAGTGGGTCTTACGACTTCTCTTGGAAGTAGCCCGTTGGTTTGAATTTGGGTTGGGGCTTATGACTTTCATTGAAAATATCTCAAAAATCAGGTCTTATGACTTCGACTAGTAGTAGCATATTGGGTCTTACAACCTAGCCCCATTAGCTAAGCTACTCATTAATTTTGAATTTGGTTAATAGGTTTTACGACTCCCTTAGAAGTTGTTTGTAGGTTTAATTTGGAGCTGAACTTACGGCTCTGCTAATGAGTTACCCAAAGATGGGTCTTACAACCTAGCTCTGCAACAACGCTGTTAAAATATCAATGTCTTATAGGCAAACTCATCTAGCTCTCTCTAGCTCGTTCAAATATTAGGATCCATATTAGTATTACACATCAATGCTAAACAACCCCACTAAAGGCCACGTGAAAATTATTAATCACATTCTAAGGTATCTAAAAATGACACCAAAAAAGGGCCAACTTTATAAAAAGCCATCCAACAAGGATATTAAAATTTTCACAATTGTTGATTGGGCTACCAAAGATCCACCAATTGTTATAATGTATATATGTATGGGGAAATTTAGCTACATTGTGAAGTAAAAAAATAATATTTGTTCTCAAGAAGTAACATTGAAGTTGAATATAGGATAGTGGCACTTGATATTTACCAAAAAAGGTGGTTACTTGTACATATAGAGATATACCACATTAAATTATATTCCAAAAAAACTCTCAAACTGCTAATATTCCCAGCAAAGTTTTACCCAAAATAAATTTTGCCAGCTTGAGAGAGTGTTGAAATAATATTGAGTATAAGGCATCATGACCAACATCTTTTCATCAACAACAACCTAGCAAATTTGTGGACAATAGTTTTCCATCTAAAGTAATCCAACAATTTGTAGATAACACCATTCCATCTAAACCAATCCAACAAGGTAGATAATAACTTTCAATCTTAAGCGGCATTCCAATTATGTTGGGCAGGTAACTCTAGATTATATAATAAAGGTATAAACTTGTTTCTTTATTTGATAGTTATTTATCTACTTATTTATGTACATCTCATTTTATTTTACAACACCAGCAACAACATCAAGCCTTTATTCCACTGTGGGGTTGCCTACAATGAATCTTTCTTCTCCATTGTATCATGTTAAGAGTCAATTTCTCATTTAAATCTAAAAAAATAGGTCATTTCTAATACTTTCTAACCAAGTATTTTTAGGTATATTTCAACCACTCTTAACATAGGCCAAATTTAATACATCTACTCTCCCAACCGGGTCATCAGAAGGCCAATGTCTTATATGACCAAACCATCTAAGGAGACTCTCTCTAATCTTATCTTCCACTGGAGCTACTCCAACATTTTCACATATATACTTGTTTCACATTCTATCTCTAAGAGTAAAGCCACTCATCCACCAGAGCATCCTCATCTCTGCAACAATTAACTTAATTGTATGTTGCTCTTTTAAAAGCCAACATTTTGTGCTATAAATCATTGTAGGTCTCACCATCATCTTATAAAATTTTCACTTAAGTTTGAGGGGTACTTTTCTATCACACAATAAGCACAATGCATTCCTCCACTTCAACCATCCAACTTGAATTCTACTAAAAATATCCCCATCTATTTCACCATCACTCTGAGCAATAGACCCGAGATATCTAAAATGTATACTCCAATTAATGACTTGATCGACCAAAGTCGCAATCCCCTCATTAGATCTATTACTACAAAAATTACACTCCATGTATTCAGTTTTAGATCTACTTAGACGAAAACCTTTAGACTCTAAGATTGACCTTCATATTACAAGTTTATCATCAACTCTCTCTCTAGTCTTATCAACAAGAAGAATATCATAAGCAAAAATCATACACCAGGGAAAATCCTCTCACAAGTGTCTAGTAAGAACATTCATGACTAGAGCAAAAAGTTAAAGCCTTAAAGTTGATCCTTGGTATTTTATTTTTTACACATAACGAAAAATAAAATTCAATTACACAATCTCTCATTTATTACTCTCCTATCTTCTCATTCTAATTTTCAAAATAACAATAAATATGAATTGTTACACACAAACTGAGGCTATGGCCTTGAAACAATAGTCAATAATTCTAAATTTAATCCCCAGAACATTTGCTTTTAAGGAGTCAACAAAATCCATTAAAAGAAAGGTAGCCAATTAAAGTGGCAGAACAAAAATCCATGCATCAATATAACCTGAGATCCGTTCCATCTCCAACCACCCACCCTATACAATACTGACACACCAAGATAAAGAAGCACCCACTTCCGAGCCATTCCAAAACATATGGGGCTAAAGTCAAATAAGGATCCATAACACTTTTGAACGAGTTCTCAGTTCTCACTTTTCAGCCTGCACATCAAGCCTAGTTGAACCCACTTCCATTTCTAATACAGAACCGATCCAACCCATAGTCAACAAAACAGAATAAAAGTTCTCTCTATTTTGGGATCGACCAACACCTCACAAACCCACCTCTCCACCATAAGGAAATTCTCCATGCTGATTTCCTGACTTATACCCAACTGTATGTAAAGCAAAGTTGATAGGCAACCTATTTTTCGTTTCATGTAAAGACAGCCTTTTTTGTTATATCAGAGAATGGAGAACATATATGATTTTCATCTGTGCAGCAAAGCCTTATTAATGTATATCTTCTAAAGTAAAATTTGAAACCAAGAATGAAGAAATTTCCGAAAGGAATATACTTAATTATGCAGGGAAAAATTAGAGCATAATTATAAAAATAAAAATTTCCGATTCACTGAAAAATGTTCTTACATCTAGTTCTTCAAGCAATTGCTGGCAAAGTAACTTGTTGGCCATATAGATAAAGCAGCACCAAAATCTGCTAGCATTCCATATGTAAATTCACCAATGTACTAGGAATGCCAAGAAGACTTTTTGTTAGGTACAGCAGCTGAATCACTACTTTATCTAGTGAAACAGAAAATTAACTAAGCATGGCAACAGATAAAACACTAGAATCACTTATATACCATTAAGAAGATATTTCATTCGCTACAAACGAAATAGATTACAAAGAGATTGAAAGTGCAGGAAGAAAGTGTTCCAGTCAAAGTCACAACAAAATAGCAAAATTTTTCAAACGAACATTGCTTTTTTTGTATATATTTTTCCTCCATAAAAACAGTCAAAAAGCCATCGAAATGATGTTGATTAAATAACAACTTTATTAATGGCATTCAAGTTCTATTATGATGTAATCAAGATTTTCGGCAAACTTATCAGCATCTGCTATGTTCAAGTAAAATAGCATTCAACCAAGTACATTGCATTTGACAACACTGTGATCTGAATAACATTGAACTAGAAAACCAGGAAAAATACAGTATTAAAGAGTAAAAAGCAGCACAATTAAAGACATGCAACAATACCCGAGAATATGTTTTAGCGTATTCTCTTCAAACTGAACTTGTCTTTAAAACATCTCTTAATGTTGAATTAACTTCAAAATAGGTCGCTTTTATCACATCATCATCTTTGTTATAGGGCAATTCATGAAACATAACAAGCTTCATTGATAAGACGACGATGACGACAACAACAACAAGCCTTTATCCCATTATGTGGGGTTAGCTACATGAATCATTTTTCTCCATTGTATCTTATTAACAGTCAAATTCTCATTTTAATCTAATAAAAAAATGTCATCGTTAACCCTTCCTAACCAAGTCTTTTTAGGTCTACCTCTACCTTTCTTCATCTTTACAACAACAACAACAATATCAAACCCTTATCCAACTACATGGGGTCGGTCACATGAATCTTTTTTCTCCATTGTGTCTTGTTAAGAGTCAAATCCTCATTTAAATCTAATAAAAATGTAGTTTCTAATATTTTCTAACCAAGTCTTTTTAGCAACGTTTTAAAAGGCGAAATCGGAAATCGAGGCGTTTTTTCTAAGCGAGGCAAGGCGTAAGCCGCGAGGCGGATCGAGGCATAAGCCTCAAAACGATTAAAATAAATTAATTTAAAATTTTAAATAATGACAAAAAATAACAATAATTTGTACTACCAATAATAAAATAACATGAATACAAAAATAAACCAGTCTGCCGAGGGTCCAAAGGGGCGCTGCTCCCGGAACAAAATTATATTATAAGAGTGATTTTAAAATTTTGCTTGTTATATATGCTCAATACCGAGCGTACCGAGCATGTACCACTCAGTACCGAGCCAGTACCGCTCAGTACCGAGCATGTAACGCTCAGTACCGAGCATGTACCGCTCAGTATCGAGCATACCGCGTAATTTACATGTAATTTATATTAATTAGGCTAATTATATTAAAATTTAATTAATAATACTAATTATTAAATTAAGTTAAAATAGATAATTAATTCATGCACTAATTATATTATTAATTATTTAATTAATTTGTTTAATTATTAATATTTTAAATTATATTAACAAGTTGTAGATAATAACTTTCTATCTTAAGCGGCATTCCAATTATGTTGTGTAGGTAACTCTAGATTATATAATAAAGGTATACACTTGTTTCTTTATTTGATAGTTATTTCTCTACTTATTTATGTACATCTCATTTTATTTTACAACCCCAACAAAAACATCAAACATTTATTCCACTGTGGGGTTGCCTACAATGAATTTTTCTTCTCCGTTGTATCATGTTAAGAGTCAATTTCTCAATTAAATCTAAAAAAATAGGTCATTTCTAATACTTTCTAACCAAGTATTTTTAGGTATATTTCAACCACTCTTAACATAGGCCAAACCTAATACATCTACTCTCCCAACCGGGTCAGCAGAAGGCCAATGTCTTATGTGACCAAACCATCTAAGGAGACTCTCTCTAATCTTATCTTCCACTGGAGCTACTCCAACATTTTCACATATATACTTGTTTCATATTCTATCTCTAAGAGTAAAGCCACTCATCCACCTGAGCATCCTCATCTTTGCAACAATTAACTTAATTGTATGTTGCTCTTTTAAAAGCCAATATTTTGTGCTATAAATCATTGTAGGTCTCACCATCATCTTATATAATTTTCACTTAAGTTTGAGGGGTACTTTTATATCACACAATAAGCGCAATGCATTCCTCCACTTCAACCATCCAACTTGAATTCTACTAAAAATATCCCCATCTATTTCACCATCACTCTGAGCAATAGACCCGAGATATCTAAAATGTATACTCCTATTAATGACTTGATCGACCAAAGTCGCAATCCCCTCATTAGATCAATTACTACAAAAATTACACTCCATGTATTCAATTTTAGATCTACTTAGACGAAAACCTTTAGACTCTAAGATTGACCTTCATAATACAAGTTTATCATCAACTTTCTCTCTAGTCTTATCAATAAGAAGAATATCATAAGCAAAAATCATACACCAGGGAAAATCCTCTCGCAAGTGTCTAGTAAGAACATTCATGACTAGAGCAAAAAGTTAAAGCCTTAAAGTTGATCCTTGGTATTTTATTTTTTACACATAACGAAAAATAAAATTCAATTACACAATCTCTCATTTATTACTCTCCTATCTTCTCATTCTAATTTTCAAAATAACAATAAATATGAATTGTTACACACAAACTGAGGCTATGGCCTTGAAACAATAGTCAATAATTCTAAATTTAATCCCCAGAACATTTGCTTTTAAGGAGTCAACAAAATCCATTAAAAGAAAGGTAGCCAATTAAAGTGGCAGAACAAAAATCCATGCATCAATATAACCTGAGATCCGTTCCATCTCCAACCACCCACCCTATACAATACTGACACACCAAGATAAAGAAGCACCCACTTCCGAGCCATTCCAAAACATATGGGGCTAAAGTCAAATAAGGATCCATAACACTTTTGAACGAGTTCTCAGTTCTCACTTTTCAGCCTGCACATCAAGCCTAGTTGAACCCACTTCCATTTCTAATACAGAACCGATCCAACCCATAGTCAACAAAACAGAATAAAAGTTCTCTCTATTTTGGGATCGACCAACACCTCACAAACCCACCTCTCCACCATAAGGAAATTCTCCATGCTGATTTCCTGACTTATACCCAACTATATGTAAAGCAAAGTTGATAGGCAACTTATTTTTCGTTTCATGTAAAGACAGCCTTTTTTGTTATATCAGAGAATGGAGAACATATATGATTTTCATCTGTGCAGCAAAGCCTTATTAATGTTTATCTTCTAAAGTAAAATTTGAAACCAAGAATGAAGAAATTTCCGAAAGGTATATACTTAATTATGCAGGGAAAAATTAGAGCATAATTATAAAAATGAAATTTTCCGATTCACTGAAAAATGTTCTTACATCTAGTTCTTCAAGCACTTGCTGGCAAAGTAACTTGTTGGCCATCGATAAAGCAGCACCAAAATCTGCTAGCAATCCATATGTAAATTCACCAATGTACTAGGAATGCCAAGAAGACTTTTTGTTAGGTACAGCAGCTGAATCACTACTTTATCTAGTGAAACAGAAAATTAACTAAGCATGGCAACAGATAAAACACTAGAATCACTTATATACCATTAAGAAAAGATTGAAAGTGCAGGAAGAAAGTGTTCCAGTCAAAGTCACAACAAAATAGCAAAATTTTCAAACGAACATTGCTTTTTTTGTATATATTTTTCCTCCATAAAAACAGTAAAAAAGCCATCGAAATGATGTTGATTAAATAACAACTTTATTAATGGCATTCAAGTTCTATTTTGATGTAATCAAGATTTTCGGCAAACTTGTCAGCATCTGCTATGTTCAAGTAAAATAGCATTCAACCAAGTACATTGCATTTGACAACGCTGTGATCTGAATAACATTGAACAAGAAAACCAGGAAAAATACAGTATTAAAGAGTAAAAAGCAGCACAATTAAAGACATGCAACATACCCGAGGATATGTTTTAGCATACTCTCTTCAAACTGAACTTATCTTTAAAACATCTCTTAATGTTGAAATAACTTCAAAAACTAGGTCGCTTTTATCACACATCATCTTTGTTATAGGGCAATTCCTGAAACATAACAAGCTTCATTGATAAGACGACGATGACGACAACAACAATAAGCCTTTATCCCATTATGTGGGGTTAGCTACATGAATCATTTTTCTCCATTGTATCTTATTAACAGTAAATTCTCATTTTAATCTAATAAAAAAAATGACATCATTAACACTTCCTAACCAAGTCTTTTTAGGTCTACCTCTACCTTTCTTCATCTTTACAGCAATAACAACAACAATATCAAGCCCTTATCCAACTACATGGGGTCGGTCACTTGAATCTTTTTTCTCCATTGTGTCTTGTTAAGAGTCAATTCCTCATTTAAATCTAATAAAAAAAGGTAGTTTCTAATATTTTCTAACGAAGTCTTTTTAGGTATGCCTCTATCTTTCTTAACATAAGCCAATCTAATACATATACTCTCCTAAATAGGTCATCAGAAGGTTGATGTTTTATTTGACCAAATCATCTAAGGTGACTCTCTCTAATCTTATTTGTCACTAGAGTTACACCAACCTTTCATGTATATGCTCGTTTCACATTGTCTCTAAGAGTAAAGCCACTCATCCACTTGAGCATCCTCGTCCCTACAACACTTAACTTAGTTTTATGCTTCTCTTTCAATGGCTAATATGTTGCACCATAAAGCATTGCAAATCTCACCACCATCTTATAAAATTTTCCCTTGAATTTGAGTGGTACTTTTCTATCACACAACAAGTTGATGCAGTCCTCCACTTCAGCAATTCATGGACGGAAGCTTCATTGATTAGAGAATTTCAGAAATTAAAATAATACATGGACAATATTCATTAAGTATCATTCACAAAATATGGTACAACCAAAATGGTGAATTAAAAACATATTATCCCAAACAGCAACTAGGTGAGACAAGGCAAAAAATCAACAAAAACGAAATTACAAATGCGTTTAATGAAAGAATCAAGATCCTATGTCAATCTGTGGAGAACTTACGTCAAGCTGAGAAGGGAAAGCAATTAACAAGCATATCTGGAAAAATAGTTACATTGCATGCATGAAGAGGATCATTCCAAGCTATCGTTAACATAAATATATCTCATATTAACAGTATCTTCTACACAAGACAGAACCCGTTGACAGAATCCTCTACGCATGAGAGACAGAGCTCATTCTAACAAACATCTTAAAACGAAATGATTAGACAACTTAAACTCAGAGAACTGAAACAGAGACCATTTTCACTGGAAATAATAAAGGAAAAAAAAAAAACAGGGAGGTATATATTGGGCAGGCAGAGAAGGGCGGAGTGGCTGTGGATGATAAAAGGAGAGTCGCATGCCTTTAGGTGATCAACTTTAACTGTAAGAGGTTCTTCATCAACCTGCATATCATAAGCATGTTAGTAAAAAGGTAAAAAAATGATGAAATTAAAAAAATACAGAAATCACCAAGCTTCTTGAAATACAAACCATCTCTGCTTTTCGTAAACGACGGAGACCAAGAAGATAAACCTCATTTCCTTGGAGACTACTTATCTATATAAGAAGAACAACATAATGAGTTAGCTAATGAATAAATGACTGTTACACTAGTTAGTTATCCTTTCCCTTCAGCTAAAAACGAGATACAAGCTATGTTCACATATGACAAAAAAATTTACTGCATCAGAAAGAAAAAAAAAAAAATTCTTTTTATTGGGGGGTGGGGGGGGGTGTTCAGTGAGAGAGAAAAAGAGAGACCTGAGCCAGGGTACCAATGTCATGTAGGCGGTTAAAAAATTCTTGACCCTTGAATTCATAGATGCTTTTCCCAGTTTCTGTACCAGACTAGGGTCAGTTCCAGGCTCATCCTTGAAAAGAAAAGCACCCGCATATGTAACTGGTCTTTTACAGTTGTCCGCCAAAGCTGACAGAAGTTTAGAATCCTAGACAAAAGAAAAAATAGAGAAATTACAAACTGTCCTCCATGAAGTATTGAAGCAAGCACAAAGAAAACCTGCACTATGAGGTCACAATCATTAGCAAACTAGGAAAATAGATAGGTTTATGCTAGCTTAAAAGGGATCAGTTGGTATTACCCTAGAAAGAAGTTGGTATTACCTATATTTTATAGTGTGGTGAGGCGTTCAACTCCCTGATGCAAACAAAAATTAGGAAAAGCCCCTAATTTTTGCAAGCAAAAAGAAGACTTCTGTTACGCCGGTCCAGCATGGACCGGCTCAACCTGGACCGGCCCAGCCGGTCCAAGTCTACGCGAGGCGGAGACGGGCCAGGGATCAGGCGGAAGTTTCAAAGGGGGCTGGGGTGGGGTCCACTTGAAATTCAAACATGGTTTAAGTGTTTTTGGAGGGAGAAGGAAGGGTAGAGAAGTCCTTTTGCTTTTATTTTGTATTAGATTGTTTTAATAGGGAGTTATGAGGGGAATTAGGGATCATCTTGATTTTGAATAAGTTTTGTCTTCTAGGTTTTCTTGTTTGGGTTCTTGGCGTTGCCGGAGATTGTTGGAGAGTTGTTCTTCCTCTCGAATTGAAGAACATTGTATCTTGCTTTGATTTTTATCATCTACTAAGGAAATACAATTATTTGCTATTGTTTTTCCAAAGTTTTCTCCCTTTTCTCTCAGCTTTTCCATTGTTGGTGGCTGTTTTCTATTGAAAACAGTGAAATATTGGTGAATCGGTGAAGATCCGATAGGAATCGCTTGGAATATTCAAGTGGTACATACCAAATTGGTATCAGAGCGAAGATCCGGACGGTGGGGGGCTGTTTACCACTGTTTCGCTGCAGATTTTTGCTTTTCGGAAGAGATCCGGAGACCATTTCGTGGTTCCCATGGCATCTAAACGTGTAGAAGTCTTGGAGACCGAAGTGGGTCAATTTAAGGCGGATCTGGAGGAGAAGATGGCGACGTTGAGTGAGAATATGGAAGGGAAATTCATGGCATTGGAGGAGATGATGAAAAAGTTGTTGGAAGGGCAAGCAAGAGCTGTGCCAGCGGAGGAAAGAGGAGAAGGTAGTGGGAGCAAGGGTAAGGAGAAGGCAAAGCCGGAAGGGGAAGAGGAGGTGGAACTGCTTGGTAGCAACGGAAGAATGCTGCATCGGGAGTCCATCAGGCGGGAAGAAAGAGAGGATAATTGGCGTCGTCGGAGGCCCGACCCAGTGGACCGACCATGGGGGATCCATAACCACCATGGCGGGGCGCGAGGAGAAGATGGCTATCGACGGCCGAGGAGGGATGATGAGCCCCGATATGGAGAGAGGAACTTGGGAAGATCCCATTGCCTGGGACAGAGGAGGCCATGGGGGGAATAGGGCATACGGGGTGGACACGAGGGCCAGAAAGCTGAAAATGCCAGTTTTCGAAGAGGGGAATGTGGATGAGTGGATCCACAAGGTGGAGAGGTATTTTGCAGTGAATGGCCTGATGGAGGAGGAGAGATTGATGGCGGCTAGTATGTGCTTGGAAGGGGCGGCTTTTGCCTGGTTCAAGTACATGGATAAGTGGGATCCGGTGAGGACTTGGAGGGACTTCAAGGAAGCTATCAGGGAGAGATTCAGGGGGAGCAGCCCATGGGAGATATCAGAACAGTTCTATGCCCTCACTCAAGAGGGAACAGTGGAGGAATACAGGAACAAATTTGAGAGCTTGGTGGGAGACATGGAGGGCCTATCAAACAGTACGTTGGGGGGGAACTTTATGAAGGGCCTCAAACCCGAGATCAGAGATGCAGTGAAGGTCATGAGACCAAGAGATCTGAGGGAGGCGATGGAGTTAGCTCAGTTGGTGGAGATCCAGAAGACCAACGCCCGCACGTGGAGGAACAATCACTCAGGAGGGCCCACCAGGACAACTACCACTTACTTGGCTCCAAAGGGACCAAGCCCCATTCTACCTAGAGAGAGTGGAAAGGAGAAGAGCGGAGTGACTAGATCTGCTGGAAGCTTCAAAAAATTGACTGAGGAGGAGATGCAGGAGAAGAGGGCCAAGGGCCTTTGTTTCAGATGTGAGGAGAAGTTAGTTCCAGGACATAGATGCAAGGATCGCGCTCTTCGGGCTCTCACCGTATATATAGACGAGGCGCCTGAAGAGGGTGATGATACTGATGAGGAGCAGATTGATCCACAGTTGGAGGTAGCCGAGGTCTCCCTCAATTCTGTGATGGGATTCACTCCTAGCCATACAATGAAGGTGAAGGGGGAGATTCGGGGGAGAGAGGTTGTGGTTCTGATTGACAGTGGGGCAACCCACAATTTCATATCCACCCAGGTGGCGGAGGAGCTAGGGATGGAGCCTACTGAGACAGGCAGCTACGGGGTGATGATGGGGACAGGGAAGATTGAGTCCAGCACCGGGATCTGCAAAGGGGTGGAGATGAAGCTACAGGAGATCAGGGTGGTAGAGGATTTTCTGCCCCTGAAGTTGGGTAGCACAGATGTCATTTTGGGCATGAAGTGGCTACAGACCTTGGGTGAAACCAAGGTAAATTGGGGGACCATGGTGATGGAGCTGAGCGTAGAGGGGAAGCAGGTAAAGCTGAGGGGAGAACCAGGATTGTCCAGAGCTGGAGTGTCACTCCGATCCATGGTGAAAATCATACAGAAGGAAGGAGGAGGATTCTTGGTGGAATTGCAGAGCTTGGAGGAGCAGGAGGAGGGGGAGGGAAGACCCATCCCCGCTTTGGTTCAACCCCTGTTGCAGGAATTTGAGGATGTGTTCCAACCTCTAGTTGGACTACCACCTGACAGAGAGCAGGAGCACCAGATTATCCTGAAAGAAGGAGTATCTCCTATCAGTGTGAGACCTTACAGATATCCTCAGGTGCAGAAAGATGAGATTGAAAGGTTGGTGGGAGAAATGCTAGAAGGAGGGATCCTTCAGCCCAGTGTGAGTCATTTCTCTAGTCCAGTGCTGCTTGTGAAGAAGAAGGATGGGAGTTGGAGGTTCTGTGTAGATTATAGAGCTCTCAACAAGGAAACTGTGCCTGATAAGTTTCCTATCCCTGTGATTGATGAGTTGATGGATGAGCTACATGGAGCAGCTTTGTTCACCAAGGTCGATCTGAAGTCAGGCTATCACCAGATCAGGATGAGGAAGGAAGATGTGCAGAAAACGGCCTTCAGGACTCATGAGGGTCACTACGAGTTTCTGGTGATGCCTTTTGGCCTCACCAACGCTCCGGCAACATTCCAAGCTTTGATGAACCGGATCTTCAAGCCACACCTCCGCAGGTTTGTGTTGGTATTTTTTGATGACATCCTAATTTATAGCAGGACTGAGAAGGAACACCTAGAGCACCTGAGAGTGGTGTTGGGTGTACTGAAGGAGCATCAGTTGAAGGCCAACTTCAAGAAGTGTGACTTCGCTCAGGCACGGGTGGAGTACCTGGGGCACGTGATATCCCAGGAGGGAGTGGCTGCAGATCAATCCAAGATAGAGGCAATGCTGGCTTGGCCTCAACCCAAGACCTTGAAGGGGCTCAGAGGGTTTTTGGGACTGACAGGCTATTACAGGAGGTTCGTGAGAGGATACAGCACCATAGCATGGCCTCTGACAGAGCAGTTGAAGAAGGACGGGTTTTTATGGGGAGAAGCAGCTTCAGAGGCCTTTGAGAAGCTGAAGAAGGCCATGACGACGGTGCCAGTGCTTGCTCTACCAGACTTCAGTCAGGTGTTTGTGGTGGAGACAGATGCTTCAGGCTATGGATTGGGAGCAGTGTTGATGCAGAGGCACAGGCCCATAGCTTACTTCAGTCAAGTCCTGTCATCCCGGGCTAGGCTGAAGTCAGTCTACGAGAGAGAGCTGATGGTGATTGTACTGGCCATCCAGAAGTGGAGACCTTACTTATTGGGCAGACACTTTATTGTCAGAACTGATCAGAGGAGCCTGAAGTACTTGTTAGAGCAGAGGATGGTCACAGAGGAGCACCAGAGGTGGTTGTCCAAGCTGTTGGGATATGATTTCGAGATCCACTACCGACCAGGGCTAGAGAATAAGGCAGCGGATGCCTTATCACGTTGTATGGGGGAGCTCCAGGGGATCGCTGTATCAGTACCAGTATTGATAGATTGGGGAGCCATCAAAGAGGAGAGCATTCAGAATGAGGAGTTGAGGAAAATCAAAGAAGAGGTGTTAGCAGATGAGAACAGCCACCCGGGTTATTCAGTTGTGGGAGAAAGACTGTTCTATCAGGGAAGGAGTGTGATTCCTAGGTCTTCCATCCATATTCCCCAACTGTTACAGGAGTTTCATGAGAGTGCCATAGGAGGGCATTCAGGAGTGCAGAAAACTTATAGCCGGTTAGCTGCAGAATTGTACTGGAGGGGGATGAGGAAAGACATAGAGGAGATGGTGGCTAAGTGTGATACTTGCCAGCGGAGCAAGTACATGACAATGGCACCAGGGGGATTACTGCAGCCTCTGGCCCTACCAGAGAAAGTTTGGGAGGAGATTACTATGGATTTCATTGATGGGCTCCCAAAATCAGAAGGCTACACAGTTTATACTGGTGGTGGTCGACAGGCTGAGCAAAATATGCTCATTTCATTCCTTTGAGACACCCGTACACAGCAGTGTCGGTAGCAGCAGCGTTTGTGAGGGAGATAGTCCCTGCCTGCATGGGGTACCAGAGTCCATTGTTTCTGATAGGGACAAGGTGTTCCTGAGTCATTTTTGGAGGGAACTGTTTAGGATGCAGGGCACCGTATTGAAGAGGAGCACAGCCTATCATCCACAGACTGATGGGCAGACGGAGGTGGTGAATAGGAGTTTGGAGACATACTTGAGGTGCTTTGTGTCAGATACACCGAAGCAGTGGGCCAAATGGCTAGCTTGGGCAGAATACTGGTACAACACCTCGTCTCATTCGGCTACTAAGATGACACCTTTCAAGGTGTTATATGGTAGGGATCCCCCACACCTGGTACACTACAGCCATAAGAGCACTCCAGTATCTGCAGTGGATCAGCATTTGAAGGAAAGAGATCAGGTGTTGGCCGAGCTCAAGAGGCACTTACTTAGAGCCCAACAGATTATGAAGAAGCAGGCAGACAGCAAAAGGAGAGATGTACAGTTTGGAGTCGGTGACAAGGTCTATTTGAAGCTCCGACCATACCGACAAAGGACTATGGCCCAAAGGAGAAATGAGAAACTCGCAGCGAGATATTTTGGCCCTTTTGAAGTGGAGGAGAAAATCGGGGAGGTGGCATATAGATTGAGGCTTCCTCCAACAGCCAGAATACACCCCGTTTTTCATGTCTCACAGTTGAGGAAAGTGGTGGGGGAGCATGCAGTAAGCCCAGAGTTGCCCAGCACATTGAGGGAGGACATGGAAGTGACACTGGAGCCTATAGAAGCAGAAGGAGTGCGCATCAATGCGAAGGGGGAAAAGGAAGTGAAGATTAGGTGGAGCGGCCTCCCAGACTATGAGGCCACATGGGAGCCACTGGAGAGGATTGCAGAGCAGTTTCCGACCTTCCACCTTGAGGACAAGGTGGTACTTTGGGAGGGGGGTAATGTTACGCCGGTCCAGCATGGACCGGCTCAACCTGGACCGGCCCAGCCAGTCCAAGTCTACGCGAGGCGGAGACGGGCCAGGGATCAGGCGGAAGTTTCAAAGGGGGCTGGGGTGGGGTCCACTTGAAATTCAAACATGGTTTAAGTGTTTTTGGAGGGAGAAGGAAGGGTAGAGAAGTCCTTTTGCTTTTATTTTGTATTAGATTGTTTTAATAGGGAGTTATGAGGGGAATTAGGGATCATCTTGATTTTGAATAAGTTTTGTCTTCTAGGTTTTCTTGTTTGGGCTCTTGGCGTTGCCGGGGATTGTTGGAGAGTTGTTCTTCCTCTCGAATTGAAGAACATTGTATCTTGCTTTGATTTTTATCATCTACTAAGGAAATACAATTATTTGCTATTGTTTTTCCAAAGTTTTCTCCCTTTTCTCTCAGCTTTTCCATTGTTGGTGGCTGTTTTCTATTGAAAACAGTGAAATATTGGTGAATCGGTGAAGATCCGATAGGAATCGCTTGGAATATTCAAGTGGTACATACCAACTTCCTAGGAAAGTAAAAAATACACAATAATATTCAAAAACACATCTTTTATGGCATATAGCGACGAGTACAACATAACTTTGACAACATGAAATGACACTTACAAACTTTTAAAATAAAACAAATATAAAAAACACCTAAAGGAGCTCTTCTTTACTTGAGACGAAAGATACAGATGGCGTCGAACTTGCCGAAAAAAGAAAGAGGTTAGAAGCCGAGACAAAGTAAAGGACAAACTCGCAAGCTTTCCTAGAAGAAGAGAGAAATGAAACAACCTCGCAAGCTTTTCCAAGAAAACCCGCAGGTTTTGGCTTCCAAAAATCAATTACATAACACACTTTTTTATTACAAAAACATTATATATATATATATATATATATATATATATATATATATATATATATATAGGAAAAAAGGGGAGCCAAACAACCTCCATTTAAACCAATTAAAAGGGAAAAATGGAAGGCCAAAAAATCTGTCCAAAAATATCACCAAACAGCCACAAAAGAGGACAGCATTCATTTCCAAAAAAGCACCCGAACAGCCACACAGAAACTGGGTAAAGCAGCCAGGGGAGAAACCGAAGGGGCAGCACAGGGAACCGGAACCAGCACCCAAAAAGGGAGAAATAACCAGCCACGGGAAACAACACCATGAAGAAATCGAGGGGACACAGAGAAGGGGAAAAGGCAAAGATCCAACTCCACTTAATGAGCTAACAAGAGGAATAGCTTTTCAAATAAATAAGCTAAACTTCAGCTCATGTATTTATAAGCTAGAACCATGTAGCTTCCAAAGAACGCAGCCCAAACCCGAGCAGCCAAGGCCCAACCCGAGAAGCAGCCAGTAGCCCAAAGACCAAAAAACCCAAGATATTTTGACCCCCCCCCCGGTTGCCTACATCACTCCCACACATGTTGGATGATTAAGAAAAAAATAAGAGAATTTACAAAACATAAACCCTTATAACTATTGCAAAAATGTATTAAGAACCGCTTTTTATTTCATAGTTCAATTTTCAAAGTCTAAAACGGGCATGTCACAATGTTGTTAGCAAATAATCTTTTTCATATATTCTTATATAGAAAATATGATAACATAAAATTACTTTGACTAGAGAATCCTTCCTGTAATCGAGAAAATATGGTCTACATGCAAGGTCTTACTTATCTGGGTTAATATGCTATTTACAGATGAGAATTTTATGTAAAAATTAAACGGCACTGCACACTAAGTCTATGAAAAAATGTAACTGATTAATACAAAAATCATAAAAATATTAAAGTATGAGTTCAATCTTTGTAAATTATAAAGGTTATATAAGTCTTCAAAGCTATAATCCTACGATCATAAGGTTGAAGCAACTTTAATATTCAAAAAACATGGGATATTAAATTAGATGATCAAATTGAGGAATCTTCATTATTAAGGACAAATGGCACATAACTCAAAAGCATTTACTGTACACAGCACATTCTAGGCATAATATGATCACATAATGATTATGCGTTAAGGATATCAAACTTAACAACAAGAAAAGGACAAATAGCAGTGAACTTTTACAAAGATGCACTGAACAGGTTTCAAACCCATTTTGAATTAAGATCAGCCATCATTGAAGTAATTAGATATAATCTCTCAAACTATGAAAAATGACTGAACCCTCAAACATGCCCAAAATAACTTCTACGGTTTGCCTCACTTTCCGACTCTTAGAAGCATTCCTTTTGAGATAAAATAGTCATAAAGGTCCACAAGTTACTGTTTCGGTTTATAATTCTAGTGTTGCTCACTGTCATGAATTACAAGTAAATTTTCAGAGGTACTTTGAGGTTTAGTTTGACTATATCATGTTATAATGGCATGCTTTTGAAAAATATGAATAAATTAGAAGGGATGTGTATTGTGCTCTCATGCTCTTAAGCAATCCAATTCGTTGAAATCACAAAATGGTGACTTCTATAGGTAGCAATCATATACTCATATATGCTTACATATGTAACTATCAGATACCTGACAGGTTCCAACCAAGAGACCCAGCTAAAGCGAACATGTCACCAAAGAGAGGAACTCACTTGAAGGGAACAAAACCTCGAAGCAAGTTGGCTAGTACCAGTTTGTAGCTTCAAGATCACTCTCCCTCAAAGGGATCATAACATGAAGATTTGTCTTGCTAGGCCAGATGAAGGGGTGATCGTCCTCGGCAAGTCCCATTAGAGGACATATCCTTACCAATCTAAGCCTTGAAGACCACTTGCCTCAATAGGGATTGCTCATCCATAACAACTATACATAGTCAAGGCCAACCGCCTATCACTAACATCTTTGGTCCAGCTACAGGATTTGCACACCTCAGAAACCCTTAGCTATAACTCCGTAGGTTTAGTCAGTTCTCGGTTCACAGCTATTACCATCCAAGGACCAATATACTACGATAGTTGATTTCATCACTATGGTCACACCGACCATCTACACGCAAGTTTGGGCGGCGTCTCCTCAACACCTTCAAGGCCATCATCTCAACTTATCATATTGCGGTCAAATTCCCAACCGGAGATCAAGCCTTGACATATAAGTCATCAACCACCGGGTTGAGGGAGTAGAGTTATGATGCGGGCAAACATCCGGGGGATGGGGGGACCCGAGGACCTCCGCCCACATAGAGTAGACCCGACTAAAAGAAAAGAGCTCCTACGTAATAAAATGAACAAACTCTTACATTTCAAATAAAAGAAAGACTTAGAAATCAAAAGACTTACAAAAAAAAACTTAAAAACTTTGAACTCTTCCTAAACTTGACTCTAATAAAGGACACCCTAAACTTGTTTTACTTAAAGAAGAAGGATACAGATGGGGTGATCACTTGCGGAGAGACGAAAGAGGTTAGAAGCGGAGAGAATGGTGGAAAGAGCTCGCAAGATTTCCAAAGAGGTGAAAGAAGAAGGTGGACAAAGCTCGCAAGCTTCTCCAAAAAAATCCCAAGGATTTCTTTTCAAAAATTCATATATCACTTCTTTAAAACATTACAAAACCCCTCATATTTATAGGTATGAAAGGGGGAATACAAATAGCCACCTAATTAAATTCCCACATGAATCTAAGCACCACAAACCACGGAAAAGCCCCCAGCTTTTCACGGAAAAACAGCCCAGCCAAGTAACCGAAGAGGCAGCCGCGGAAACCCAAGAGGCCCGCACGGAACCGAGGCACCAGGCACGGGAAAAGCCACCCAGCACGGAAGACCAGCAGCCCACCGTGGGAACCAAGGAGCCAAGGCAGGGAAACAGCCAACCGTGGAAGCCAAGGAGCCAAGGCACGGGAAAACAAACAACCTTGGGATTCCAAAAGCCATTTTGGAATCCCAAGAGACAAACTTAAATTTAAGACATAAAAACTATTAAAAAAAATTACATAATTAAGATAACTAATGAACTAAAACTTAGCTAATAATGAGCTAACCTTTAATTCAATAAATGAACTAAAAATCAGCTCATAAATGAGCTAAATTCCATCTCAAAATTGATTGAGCTAGTAAGCTCAAGGGAAGTCAAAACCAACTTATTTTGGGTTTGAGTTGACCCCCCCCCCCCTTGCCTACATCAAGTTATCTATACGAACTAGCCAATTATGAGCTTTTTCAACAAGTACTCATAGGTCAAGCAAGGATATATTCTTCGTGTAGCTTCTATGCGATCACATTCACTTGGTAGAGTTTGTCAACCTCAAATCCTTTGAGTTCCAATCTACAGAGTTTAATAGTTAATCAAATATATGTAATTAAATTACATTACTTCCTATTCATTCAATTTTGACGAGCTTTAACATATTCTATTTAAGAGCCTAGTTACTATTACATCTTTATTCAGTTTTAGCCGAATCAAATGCATGGATGAGTTTGTTGGCCATTTACCAAGTGCAATCTACTACAACTAACGTATGCTTTCACCATTCATACATAAGAGTCGAGTTTAAAATTTAGAGAAATAAGTACATTACAACAACTCAATATGGAAGAACATAACTACAAACATAAAGAAGACGAGTAAGAAAAATTTTCCTTTCAAAAGATTACGTTGCAGGCCAAAAAAAAATTTTTATAAAGCAAGGCAACTTTAGTCATTGGTCGTACTCACCTCATCACTCCCCTCCTCATCCAACATTAGCTGATAGAAATTGGTCTTGTCCTCAAATTTGTCCTCTAGTATAATAACTCAAATATGTGAAATAAATTTTATTGAAAAATATCGTTTATCTTGCATTGATTTCAGTTGTCAGATTTTAATTACTTGCTGGAGTATGGGCTCATTTAGTCATTTTACATACTTTTAGGAAAGGATAAAAATCCTATAATATAAAGCTCCGGACAAGACAAAAATGCAATCATGTTTCTTTCCATTGTTCATTGATAAGCTCTAGTTAAATGGTTAAAATGAAAGGCTGATATAATTTCTTCTAATATAAATACTGGAGTGTGATATTCAGCTCCTTGGAGACTACCAACTTCCTCAAGTGGTACTCAACCCCAAGTTTTAACTTAGTGCCAAGAATCTCATCAAATTAGGAGATTTAAAGAAAGAAATCGTCTTCTTCTCCCTTTTCTCGTCCTTCACTAACTGCTCAGCCTCCTTTAGGGCAACATCCTTATTCCTAATCTCCACTTCGTGAGTCGCATCATTCCTTGCTAATTTAGTCTTCAATGCTTCAACCTTCTTTGCCCACTACCTAATGATTAGAGTACTCTTTCTTGCGGTGCAACTCCAAGGACTGCCACTCCTTCCTAAAGGCATCAAGTTCAACATAACCCATCGATGGCTATAGGGCAACGTGAAGATCATCTGCAAATGAAAGGCAAGCGACTTCATCGTGATAAAGGAAAGCTCATCCTCTAGAATCCCCCTCAAGGTCTCCTCAAAGGCCTTCAAGAATATGGTCCTTCCATAGTCATAAATTCTTCTTGTAGGATGGAAAGAATCCTCCTCTTCATCAAAAACTAGCCTCCTTAGAAGCCTCTAGCTCCACAAGGCCACTCGACGCCGACTCACCCTAGGTAGCAAAGGTCACTCGCTTTCCCTTGCCCTCTATTGCTTTGGGCTTGGTTTTTTTCGCCTCCTCAACCCTCCTCTAAGCCGCATCCTTGTCGATGACTATCCCCTTGCAAGCAGCAGAGAGGAACTGCGACAATCAAGGAGTCTCCCCCAACTTCAATCACCAAATATTCAGCAAACCACTCAACTCAACAAGAGGCTCAGTTGAGCGAAGAGGAATTGCCACTATTATAGAGCGGATAAACTCCACCTTCTTAGGGGGAAGTTTTGCCTTTGAAACCTTTAACAAACACTTAGTTAATACCTACCTAACGCGAGCAAGGGACTCCTTTTTCTCATGAAGAGCCTGCTTAGGACTCAGTTACAAGTCCACATCCTCCTTCCTCTTCTTTTTTATCCCTTCCTTGGAAGGGGCTCTTCACCAGGGGTCTTCCAGGAAAGAGTAACTTGGCACCCCACATATAAGAGGAACTATTCAACGACATGACAAGTGAAAAACTTAGAAGATTTTCAATGGAATTCCACCTTCGTCTTCTTCACTACCCCTTCCTTGATAGGAGAATGTTCGCTGAGAAACTAATAGACGTTGGGTTGTTCCGAGAAAGAGCAACTCAACACCCCACTTATAAGAGGAACTCATTAGCAACATTGCGAGTGAATGACTTAGAAGATTTTCAATAAAAGAAAATTGGTTATTAAAGAAGTGTCATACAGGTGCCTTGCACACACAAGTGGCGAGTCACCACCAGTGACTTCCCCAACAAGTGCTTGAAGGTCCGCGCTTCCTCATCATTCAACTAAGGCACTACCACCTTATCCTTAATAAAGGTGATGGGGGAAATTGCCAATGAACATCCTAACCTTGTTCGTCAGGCCACTGTGCTCATCACTACTGAAGAGAAATGCATGTTGTCATCCTTGAATGACATGACGACGTGGTGGAACAACATCAAGATCCATTCTAACTTTTCTAGTAGCATTTGTTAAATGAAGGTGATTACTCGCCATTGAGTTCGACATGATTTGTGTTGGAATGAGTCAATATAAGTTTAACACATCAGCGAACTCTCGACAAAAGGGGGTGGTAGCAGACCCAACTTGAACTTCCTCATAAACTGGCATTAAGGTGCTTGTCCTCGGTGGACACCCCCAAGCGTAAGTTGGCATCTCTGTAACAATACTTGATGTATGTCATGTCAATGTAAATCTCAGTCACCTTGGAGACCTAAAAGCACTCTACAATGGTAAAAGCCTTCGAACACTTGCACAAAGCCACCATCTCAAATGCAAGGACGTGCATTAGCAAAAAGAAAGGGAGAGAAGGTTCAAGTGCAGAGCAAAGATCATGTCACTCCTGTCCAAGCAAGATGGTATTTATAAAGCGGATGGTTACTCGATTTCAAGGCAAGCTCAGGAGGCATTGCTCCATTCTTCACCAAGTATTGACGATGGAAACGCCCCACACAATAAACTAACTCAACCTTGTCAACTCGAGGAGACAACAAGTGGCCACCATGTCTCTCGCTCCACTACCTCCTTATGCAGCAGGGAGACCATGTCTCTCACTCCACTCGCCATTTGCGAAACCGCATGTTCTTTAACAAACAAGGCTTGAGTGTTGAGAATCTTCTTCACCCAACTAACACGCTCGACAAGGAAGTCCAAGGTAAGTGGTCCTTGATCAAGGATTTTAGTGTTAAGAGTGCCAACTATGGTTGAAAAGATTGAAGCTACAAAAACTAAAATAGGTGGGGTCGTGGGATGAACTTGAGCTAAAGACATTGATGTTATCTCCTCAACATGCTCGCCCTCAAGGCTGTAGTGGATTTGGTAATGGACCAGACTCCTACAAAAGGCGTGCTAATGTGTAGTACTCGCCCCTAGTGGAATCACTCCTGCCATAAAGAGGAAAGGATCAGGGACAGAAAATCCATTGCCCTTGTGTGCAAGCAAAGCACCCATTATGTTCTTGCTAATATTTCGAACTCACACGATGGGTGTCCTAAGACCACATCTGAAGTTCGGTGGACTCTTAACTCGCTAGAGGTCGGTGATACTCTTCCTCCAGACATGACTCTTCCAAATAACTAAAAGGAACTTACTTTCACCATGGTTAGTAGTAAGTTCAACCATAGTAGGAGCCACCGCCTCAATAACTACAACCATTGTCACTCGCTCAATATAAGTACCTTACTTGCCTCATAGTGAGAGGCATATCATCTAAGCTTGAGGAAAGGAACACTTTCTCTAGGCTCTTCTCAACCATTGATGCCTTTCACCTCCACTCTCTTCGCATCCACTAGAATATGCATCATTGGCTCACTTGAGATTGGACTAATAGGCAGGCTCGCCTTTATGACCACCTTCTTTTTCTTTTTGCAGGGGAGCTAAATTGCTTCTCCTTGCCCTCCTCCAACTTACACTTACAATGACTTACATTGACTAACTTAGCAGTATTTTTAAGTCATCCATCCTTAGCAAGTCAATTACTAGAACTGTGAGTTGAAGAAAAGAATGTGACTGCATCGTACCCACTTGTTGTTATTTATAGGTGGCAATGATGTGACACCAGAGGCTGCAATAATGATAGGATAGCAATTTCTACTTACACTCTTGTTTTAACTTTTACCATTTGTTGAAAGCAATAAATGCTCGTCTTTAATTCACTTGAACTTTTCACAAACGCCTTTCAAAAGGTCAAGTAAATAAGAGAACTAAATATATAATCATTCACACCTATGTAGGTAATCCTCAAGTACCTAGTAGTTTCCAACTAAGAGGCTTGGCCAAAATTGTCACATCACCCAAGAGAGGAACTAACATGAAGGGAACAACACCTCACAACAAGGTAGCTATCACCACCTTGTAGATCCATGGCCACCCTCCCTGTAAGAATAGTTGATGTATGTCATGTCAATGTAAATCTCAATCACCTTGGAGACCAGAAAGCACTCTACATTGATAAAAGCCTTGGAACACTTGCACAAAGCCACCATCTCAAATGCAAGGATGTGCATTAGCAAAAAGCAAGGGAGAGAAGGTTTAGGTGCAGAGCAAAGATCATGTCCCTCCTATCCAAGCGAGATGGTATTTATAAAGCGGATGGTTACTCGATTTCAAGGCAAGCTCGGGAGTCATTGCTCCATTCTTCACCAAGTATTGATGATAGAAACGCCCCACACAATAAACTAACTCAACCTTGTCAACTCGAGGAGACAACAAGTCGCCACCATGTCTCTCGCTCCACTACCTCCTTATGCAGCAAGGAGATCATGTCTCTCACTCCACTCGCCATTTGCGAAACCGCATGTCCTTCAACAAGCAAAGCTTGAGTGTTGAGAATCTTCTTCACCAAACTAACACGCTCGGCAAGGAAGTCCAAGGTAAGTGGTCCTTGATCTAAGGATTTTAGTGTCAAGAGTGCCAACTAAGGTGGAAAAGATTGAAGCTACAAAAACCAAAATAGGTGGGGTCGTGGGAAGCACTTGAGCTAAAGACAGTGATGTTATCTCCTCAACAAGCTCGCCCTCAAGGCTTTAGTGGACTTGGTAATGGACCAGACTCCTACAAAATGCGTTCTAATTTGTAGTACTCGCCCCTGGTGGAATCACTCTTTCCATAAAGAGGAAAGGATCAGGGAGAGAAAATACATTGCCCTTGTGTGCAAGCAAAGCACCCATTGTGTTATTGCTAACATTTCAAACTCACACGATGGATGCCCTAAGACCACATTCGAAGTTAGGTGGACGCTGGACTCTTAACTCGTTAGAGATCGGTGATACTCTGCCTTCAGACATGACTCTTCCAAATAACTAAAAGGAACTTACTTTCACCAAGGGTAGTAGTAAGTTCAACCGGAGTAGGAACCACCACCTCAGTAACTACACCCATTGTTGCTCGCTCAATAGAAGCACCTTACTCGCCTCATAGTGAGAGGCATATCATCTAAACTTGAGGAAAGGAACACTTTCCCCAGGCTCTTCACAACCATTTTTGCCTTTCACCTCCACTCTCTCCGCATCCACTAGAATAGGCACCATTGGCACACTCGGGATCGGACTAATATGCAGGCTCGCCTTTATGACCACCTTCATACTAAAGTGCCAATGATACTAGCATTATGATTTCAATCATCACATCCTCGCTCAAGAACAAAATACACTTATGCATGGCAAAAAAACTTATATATATTCATATTTGATACTAATATTGTAATCATTTAACATCTTTTGCTACCACTCTCTTCTCTATTGCTATTGTATGGCATTTAAAACGATACAACACAAATATACAAAAATCTTACTTCACAAAATAATAAAACAGCACATAACAATATATATATATATATATATATATATATATATATATATATATATTTATATATATATATATATATATATACTATATATATATATATATATATATATATATATATATATATATATATATATATATATATATATATATATATAATAAAGTTGCTAGATATATGTAGCAGAAAGTTTTAGCAAATAGAAAATTTTCACCTAAATAGATGTTAATAAGTATGAAATATGCTTCATGTATGAATTAATGCTTTTGACACTTTGCAAAATATACAAGAAACAAAAAATATAATGTACATGCCTTGATGGAGACTACATGTAAAATCCAGGGAAAAGAGGCCGATGTGGGAGTGGCACAACCATAACCTGCTAACACCAGAAAAAAAGAAGCTAATCAACACAAAATAATCCTTTAAAAAGTGATTATAGAATAGAAATATTAATGTAAGTTCAAACTACTTTTTGTGAGCACTAAAATTCTAAAAGTATAATTGATAGAGGTTTTCCAATATAGTTAAATGGTCTTTAATTCAATTCTATGAATTTGATGCTTAAAAAAAATGACTATACAATGAATTAGCATATCACAGTTTTCCAGAAAAATCAATGATGGTATCCATTAAAAATAGACCAATAATTAATTATAAGAATATATTTCTTCAAGCCTTCCAAGTAAAGGGATCTGCAGTAGTTTAAGCACAACTCTAATTTTTCTGACTACAACCAATGCATTTCAATGGAAATCTTTTGTTTAAGAATCAGAAACTTGATGTAATTGCTAAGCGATTTGTGATACAAGCAAGCTGCTTCTCTGTAGATTCAAAACTAAAAATGATCCCAAAGTAGAAACTAAACTCAACAAAATTAGCTTGAATCAAAGCTAGCATTATTTCACAAGGCCATATGGTATCTCCAAGCAGGCAAATTTTAAAAAATTACTACACGTAGAGTCGTAGACCAATACAATCACAACCAACCACTCAACAATTCATATCTTTCAAGCAAAGCCGTCAGAGTAGAATATTCACAGGAACTTCCCTAAAAGCAGCGTACAAGCATTGTTGAACAAGACACAAACCTCAAATAGACGTTAACAAGAAACAATTCCAAATAGAATCCGATGTCCAAAAGGAAAGAGCGCCTAAAACATTCTGGTTAAATTTATCACTTAAGCACAAAAGAATGACACGAACGTTCAGGTGATCCTCTGGCCGGGTAATCGTAGGCACTATGGCTAAAGAAGCCTTGGCCTCCTCCGCCTCCGCGCCGGTAGACGCGTACTCCGCTTCCTCCGCCGCCTTAGCCGCGTCGCCATCCCCCTCCCCAGACTCCGAGCTGAATGAAGCGGTCAGCCGAAAAAGAGTTTTTTCGCCAGTAGAACTCCTTAAAGAACGAATAACTCGAAACAAGGGGATCATCTCGATCGCGCCATTGGCAGCGCCATCGGGAACCTACTGCATGGGATCCCCAATCTCCCTTGACGGCAGGAAGAAGACAGTAATTTAAGCATTGGCGATCTGCAAGGGGAAAGTTGCAATGATGCAATCTTTATCTACCTTCCAGCCAGAAAAACCCCAACAAAACCCTCGACAATGAGGGAAATGCGAAACAGATGCTGTTTGGTATGCAGAATTAGGAGGGTAAAGTATTCGGAATGCACGCATTTGATAAATTAGGTCGTTTGTTGGTTTAGAGCGGAACGTAAGGAAGTCCTCGGAAGATCAGCGGTGTATTGCAACGGGCTTTTGTGCGACTTTAAATCCCGCTCAAGTTGAGCGGGTTAAAAAAAACGCTCCAGTGAGCCAGACTCCGGAAGGAAAGTAGAGAAACGTACCGCCGGGACGATTTAAGTGCACGATCCGATAGATCGCCTCCTCGAACGCCTTCCTAATCAGCGTCCGCCCGTCTCCAACTCCTCCAAAATCCACAATCGATATCGTCTCCGCCCGCATCTTCATCGGCTCGATTCCCGAGCACGTTTCCTCTCCAAAAACACATTGCAGAAGGAGGAAAACGAGCAGTACCAGCCGTTGAAGCATTTTCGAGTGCAAACTGAAGCGGAAAACTGCACGAGTGAGCGCCAAAGTGAAAGAAGCCAAACGGTTTAGATCTTCGTCGAGAAGGATGCAGATCTTTTTCCTTTCGTCAAGAAGATGAATCCAAAATCAAAATGCTCGAGGAAATGGAAAGCTCAAAGCAGAGTGTTGTGTTTGCGACTGCGCGTCTTTAATGACGATTAATGCTACTGGTGCATTAAAGAAGTGGTGAGGGGATTTTATGAGCAGCAGAGCGCGGGATCATGCGAATTATGGTGCAGGATAAGGTTGTGAAGGAATTAAATTAATTTGATCTTTTTGCAATTAAATACAAATTATTTAATCTCTTACAATAAATAAAATTGATATTTACTTATTTTCATTTTTTTAATTATTTATAAATATTAAATTTTAAAACAACTCTAATGCAATTCTTTATTTTTATTAAATTCTAAAATAAAATTTATAATTAAATAATGCAATAAATAAATACAATGATTTTATTTTATATATCAAATAATAGTAATTATTATAAACACAATGCTTTTAGAAATATACTAGTTGTAATGCCAAAATTAATTATGACAAAAATATTGCTTTTAATTTACTCTGGATCTATCTAACCAAATAAGGAAAATAATTCTCCTACGTTTATTTTGCAGACAATCAAACAGTCTCAAAGTATTCGTAATGTATTACATTTACTTTACACTGTTGTTGCGGGCTAGAAAATACGCGGCGATAGAGGTTTAATTATGCGTCTTAGCGTTGAACGGATAACTAGCTCACACACAGAGAACACAAGATTTTTAACGTGGAAAACCCTTGAAAAGGGAAAAAACCACGGGGCCTAGCCCAATTGAAAATGATTCCACTAGAACTTTGAGTCGGTTACAAATGGTTGAATCACCTTCAGGGGTGTTCAGATTACAACTGGTTACTATCAAAAAGGAGTCGGGTGTTAGACCCAGTATCACTTGGAAGATTGGAAGTCGATAGTCCGGACGTGAGCTGAGCGTGGGGTCTGAATGTCGGGCCTTGAGTGACGTCGGGTCTTCGGCAGGACGTCGGGTCTTTGGCAGAACGTCGGGCTTTAAGCAGGACGTCGGGTCTTTGGCAGAACGTCGGGCCTTAAGCAGGATGTCAGGCCTTAAGCAGGATGTCAGGTCTCTAGCAGGGCGTCGGGTCTTCAGCAGGACGTCGGGGCTTCAGCAGGACGTCGGGCCTTCAGCAGGACGTCGGGCCTTAGGCATGACGTCGGGTCTTCAGCAGGACGTCGGGTCTTCAACAGGACGTCGGGCCTTAAGCAGGACGTCGGGTCTTCAGCAGGACGTCGGGTCTTTAGCAGGACGTCGGGTCTTCAGCAGGACGTCGGGCCTTAGGCATGACGTCTGGTCTTCAGCAGGACGTCGGGTCTTCCGCAGTGGTGCAATGAAACTCCGGCGAGGCTTCGGTGGTGGTCCGGCGAGACTCCTGCGGTGGTCCGGCGGTGGCCCGGCGAGACTCCTGCGGTGGTCCGGCGGTCGTCGAAGAGCCTCTTCTTCCTTCTCTTCTCTTCTCCTCTCTCTTGCCTATATCCTCCTCTTGTGAAGAATGAGGGCTCTATTTATAGATTTTCTGGAGTGACATGGCCCGTAAATAGGTGTGAGATCAAGGGCGAATAGGGAGTGGTTTGAATGGACAGCCGATAGTGAACCCTTCGATCATGCACCGTTTGTTAGACATTTAAATGCCTTAGTGATGTCGGAATTCGGTGATCTTGGGCTCGTTGGATTCGTCTCATCGAGCCGTTCGATTCGAGTATAAGCTCGTCAAAATCGGAGTCCGTTTGGTAACTCGAATTGTGGTTTGAACCTTCCAACAGCGCTTCGGGTTCATGATTTGGGCCCATTTGGGCTCGGATTGGGTTGAATTTGGTGTCGTTGGATTCGTATTTCCAAGACGCTCAGTTTGACTATAAGCTCGCTGAAATCGGAGTTCGGGTGCTCCCAAAATTAATTTTTTAAGTTTCCAACTAGCTTTTGTCTCGAGATTCGTGCCCGATCAAGCTAATTTTTGACGACGTATCAACTGTATTTTCTTTTCATGCAACCAAACCACTGACAATTCTTGGAGTTCAAGAATGAAGTAAATTATGAACGTCTCCAACCAGCTTAAATAAATTACTTTCATGTCCTTTCTTTTAATATTTATTTTAATACGCATCAAAATATATTTTTTTTAGCCAAATATTATGAAAGTTGAATATTCAGTTTCATATTTTGTGAAGAATTAAGGCTTTATTTTAGATAATTTTTTGCTCATTTTCAAAACAATTTCTTAGTTAAAATTTTTTTTAATTATTAATTTTTTTACTTAAAATTGGAAAAACTAAACCTAAGTGAATGTAATATTAATTAAGCTAATAGCCTACTGCTCATTGGGTAAAAATATTATTATTAAATTTTTCTGCATAAATAATCATTCTAATTTTTTTCCTAATAGAGTTTTTTTTTTTTTTTAAGCAAGATGCAATATTTTAAAAATTACCTTCACACTTGAAAATATTATCAAAGCACTTAACAACTAAAGGAGTCTTTCTTCAAATAAGCACTTAAAAATAAAGCAGGTGAGGGTGGTAGACCAATTCAAAAGGAGTTATAATTAATTGAATCCTTTGGTATCGTTCATAATTTATGAACTCCAATATATATATATATATATATATATATATATATACTATTATTATGAAAGGGATTGAGTTTCTTTCCATGGCAAATATTGGCCATCCATTTTTGTTATTTTTAATTATTCAAATCAGATCATAACCCTTAATTTTAATTAATATAATTATAATTAGCACAATTAATATTAATACCAATCTATAATGATAATTGTTTCTATTTAATGCTTTGTTCGCCGTTTCCACCTTATATTTCACCAGTTTGCCCAATTTCGATCAAGGTTTCGGTCTCTTCAATTTTCCCTCTTTGCTTATCGTCGAACGAAGCATTCCTCTAGCTCTTCATCTTGCGCACGATTTCATTTCGGCGTCTTCAACTTCCTCCGGCTCTTTAGCTTGCCTAGGTTTCGCGATTTGCCCATGTTTCTTCTTATCGGCTCTTTAGCTTGCCCACCGGTAGCTTTCACATCTTTTCAGCTTGCCCAGATTTCGCCATTTCATTTCAGTCTCTTCAACTTCTTTTGGCTCTTCAACTTGCCCAAAAGTTTCTTATAAAGGATATAACTCTAGATGTTTCTCACGTAGTCATCCAGTCTAGCTCATCGAGTGATGGTTTGACGCTTCAAAGTATGATCTCTCTCACATCAATTTTATCTTCTATCATATCATGATTTGATATAGACCTGCATGTTGCTTTGCAAAAATAAAATCATATTGTCATCTAATGATTTATCAAAGAGGTAGGAGTAGTACCACCAATTGAAACTAATCCTTTACCAAAACTTCCAGTTTATGTCACAGAAAAGTTCCTTACAAGGGATATAACTTTAGATATTTCTCCAGCAATCATTCAATCTTAAGTTGATGATTGATGGTTCAACACCTTAAAGTCTCTTTTACACCCATTTTATCTTCCAATCTTGTTTTGACCTTGACCTACTTACTGCTTTTAGAAACGAAAATCAGCTTTGCATCAAACATCACATTACTAAATACCTATCAGGATATCCTACGAAAACCTATATAAAAAAAAATCAATCAAATGTGATACCACGAGATCTAATTTGGAAGAATAATTCTTTTAATCTTTTAATAAATAACACATAGCTATCTAATATCATCTATTAGTAATAAATAACAAAATAGATTGTATAATTCAAAATATATATATCTTAATGCATTTTCCAAAAATCATATACACCACTCATGATTTATACAATCATCACAACTCTATCTTATCCTGAGTACAAAAGAAGAAATAAAAAAAAGAACATAACCTAAAGAATTTTGATTAACCTCACACTCCTGCACTGACTTGAAATCATTTAACCACATATGACGAGTTTAAAAAACTTAGCAAATTAACAAAACTTACAACTGAATTCAAAGTACGATAAATGAGTAATATGTTTGTCAATAGTGAAATCATAAGAGTTACATTCATATGATCATTGAATCAATGAAGAAACAGTAAAATTCATATATAGTAGTATAATTTATAAACAATAAAATATTACAGTACATAAGTCAATAAAGTAGTAAACCAGTATGAGTATTAAATCTATAAAGCAACCATCCTATTCATAATATCAATTATTAAATAAATTGGATAAAACATCAAATAAAAATATCGATAAAGGCTTTCAAAATCAAATCAATGTAATAAAAATATATAGGAATGTACATATAGTATACATGCATTCTATATATTATGTACTTAGTATATCACATGCTTAATATCAATACAGTGAATTAGTAGTATAAAATAGTATCAGTATTTATATCAATAATAGTAAAGTAACATAAGTAATAAAATAATGTAATAATGGTAATTTCATGCAATAATAATAATTATATACAATAATAAGAATAATGACACAAAATATTTATTTTAGTAGTTACACTAAATAAGTAAGAAGTCCTGTCAATCACGGCATTTTATGGTATTGTATAAGTATTGATAAACTGTTAATTGGCTCTATAAATAGAGTCGTCACTCTTTGCTCGTCGGCACAGCAATCATCTCCTAATAACTCTCAATCAGTATCATGTGAATGAGTAGAGGATAACATCAAATCACAATATTTAAAAGAAACTTCGTTGGCTTACTATCTTGTATAAGTCAATCAATCTCTAAATAACGGGTCAACCAATCTTTGCTTATTTGTTTCACACACGCACTTTATTATCATAATATATAACAATAATAGAAATCAGCTATTATTCAAGCACATATTCATATCCATTTTCAATACATTATAACAAATAATACATAATTTAATTTAATTATGAAGATGACAAAATGGTATAACGGTAGACAACAAAGAAACCTACTAAGCAAAAATGTACATTTTAATAAAATTTCTAAATTATAAGCGATTATATAAAATGATGTTTTAAAACTTTTATTGTACTACACCACTATTTTTAGAGGTTAAAATAAATTTCAAGGTAGATAAAAATTATTGTTTTTTTAAAATAATACAGTGAAAAATCTCAAATGAATACTCAAAATGCTCATAATCATGATATCTATAATGAATAAAAAATTATGCCACAAAAGTTTTGCCAATATAACGTTAGTCACGTTTTCGAAAACGAAAACTCAAATTTGTTTAAAAAAATATCAAAAACTCAAAATCTTTGAAATAAAAAATAGGCTAAAGAATCCTTACAGCGAGACGAGTAAATATTTTAACTGACGCGATTGATGAAAACCTCACCGTGGCCTCCAAATCCAATCTTTTAGTTTCTCTCTCCTAACTTTTCTCTCTTAATTCATTTTTCATTTTATCTATTGTGCCGAATGCTAAGGATTAAGTGGATTTTAATGGAAAAACATTAAGTGATTTAAGATATTTTATATAATATAATTTAATTATTTAATATACTATTTAATTTAGTTATTTCTTTTAATAATAAATTCATATAAGCAGGGGTGGAACCAGCTATAATTTTCAGGGGGAAAAACATATACGTAATTGTTCGCATATATGTCGGGGGTCCAAGGGGGCAGGGCCCCCTGGCGGGGTTCGACATGCCCGGTCAAGTCGTGGGGTCAAGGGGCAGCGCCCCTGCGGGGGTTTCCGCAGGCAGCGCCGCCGTAACAAATTTTGATTCACTATTTTCCTTTGTATTTGGTCATCATTCCCTAACAAAAATACATCTACATATTGTATTTAATTATATTGGGGGCAATTGCCTAAAAATAATAGTATTTTAACATTTTTAGGGGGGGGGGGGGGGGGGGGGGGGGGGGGCAATTATCGTAAAGCCCTTGTAATAAAGACTAAAAAAATCTAAATAAGAATATAATAATTTTTTTTTGAGCGGGGGCAATTGCGCCCCCCCCCCCCCCCCCCCCCCCTAAAACATAAAGGGGTTCCGCCCCTGCATATAAATCACTTTGAGCTTTAAAAATTATAGAAAAATATCTATAAAATAAAAAATATTATTTAAAAAATATCGATGAAATACATTTGCAAAACGGATACCTGATGGTCCCAAAATCATTACTTGTATCGATAGGTACCGATTTTTAAGGATTTTCATCGGTGTCCAAAATTTACGAAAAATTTTATGTAAGTAAAATATTACAATCAAAATATTATGGCGAAGAAAAATTGCAATTTGGGATTATATTGACTCCAGAAAAAAAAATTATAAAGTCAAAATACGGGCTATAACAATTTACCCACCTTAAAAAAATATTATTCCTAACATTTTTCGTAAGGATTCGGGAACAAAATTGATATAAATCAAATTCATCCTATCAAAAACTCAAATCAAATCCAAATCAAATCAAAACTCATCAAAAATCATACTACCATACAGTTCATTCTATCATATGTTATTTAATTATGCAAACAATTACACATGCAAAATAATGCACCTTAAACTACACATTCCACCAAACTCTCAATCAATTTCTACATCTCTGATATCAATCAATTTCTTCCAACAACTATGCTTTGATACCAATTGTGATGCCCTAGAATCTAAATTGGAAGAATTATTCTTATAATAGAAAATTCAAATAAATTTTTTTATGACTTAAAAATTATAGAAAAATATTTATAAAATAAAACATATTATTTAAAAAAATATCAATAAAATCGGTTTGCAAAATTGACACCTGACAGTCCCGAAATCCTCACTTGTACCGATATGTACTAATTTCTTATAGATTTTCACTGGTGTCCAAAATTCACGAAAAATTTTGTCTAAGTAAAAGATTACAATTAAAATATTATGACTAAGATGGATTGCAATTTCGAGTTATATTGACTCCATAAAAAATTTGCAAAGTAAAAATATGAGCTATTACACATATGTGTGATGTGTTTGTTCCAAGAACTACACACAAAGAATTAGGTGACCAGTTAGGAATTCAAAAAGTTATGGAACAAATAAATGCTCTTAAGATAAATAAAACTTAAAGTTTTATTGATGTACAGATTGACAAGAATATAGTTTGATGCAAATTACTGTAAAGTACAAAGACAAGAATATAGTTTTATTATATTGAAATGAAATGCTTTATTAATGTCTGATGAGTTTTTATTCACTTTTATATTATATATATATATTTATATATATATATATATATTATATATTATATATATATATATATATATATATATATATATAATATATATATACATATATATTGTATATTATTATTAAATGATTCAAATCTAGAGGTAATAATATATATATATATTTTTTAAAACGTCATTGCCGGTCCCAAATCTGGATGAAAAAGGTTGAGGATTTTTTTTTTTTACAATTAATACACTTTTGCTTAATGTGTCAACAAATTATAACAATATTTTGTAATATATTTTTCACATTTAATTATAGTATTACTCAAGATTTCCTTGGCACAATTCGAAGCGTATCCCTTATGATAAGTTCTCTTAACTATCCCTCATACTATAATTACTATGTTTGCGTGCTTTTTTATAATGAGGTGATGAGCTCTTACCAAATTCTATATATCAAGTCTCACAAGTGAGTTTAATACTATTCTTTAATTTATTTATTCTAATCACTTCTATTATTGACATAATGTGAGAGGTGTTCAAGAAAAAAAAATTCTTGCTGCAAGGAGTTTTTATTTTTATTTTTTATAAAAAAACGTTGATTATCTTTATTTCATTCTTCTATGACATGAGTGCATTATTTTTCATTCATTTCTAGCAACGTGCACAAATTAAGAATAAAACGTGCAAAGGAATTAACTATCCTTATAAGATTTAAGCATATAAGCAAATGGCTTAAATCATAAATAAGTGTGAATGTTCAATTTCTTTCAATTACGTTTAAATATTAAACACATATGAAAGCAACTTAATGATGAAAATACAAGATTAAAATCAAATTCTTGTTGACCTACAACCAACATTCGTACCCAACCGTCGACCCCACTTTCCCACGATCGCACACAGTTATTTTGAGAACTTTTTGATATTCACTTCTTTATTAGAAAACTTATTTCTCTTAATCATTATTTCTAAAACTAACTTTTATAAAACGAGAGGACCAAACAAAGTCTAAAACGAGGAGGAAATGAGCTTATTTGTTTGTTTTTTTTTTTATGTATTTTTCCTGCAGCCTCTATATTACAAGCAAGTGTAATTGTCCCCTCATGGGTGGGGTAACAACAGTGGGCGAGCTATAAATATGAAATCTCCTTTCAAAATTTATCCTGGAACTTATTTCGTTAAAACTTCCCCGAACAAAGAAAAGCAATAGCCGAGCGGAGGCCGCGACCAAATTTTCGGAGCCCACAGTGCGTTTTAATTTAAATTAACAGGTCATGTCCAATGGAATACTGGAAGGCCTATTCTGGAACAAAATAATGTCTAGAAGCCCATAGCCGTTGATTATCTTTTCGGATGGACAAGTTTGAAATGGCAAGTGCCCTCCCTGCCTCCCTTTGCAAGGAGGGGGCATTTGGGAGGCTTAAAGGGACCCCAAAGCATTAATTTGTCACTTTAATTAATTATATAAACAAACATATGATGATAAAAAGAGATCTCACTCATGAAACTCATATGACTGAAGTAGAGGCAACACATCTAAATGCAAGATGTTGGGATGAGGGGCTAGAGCATAAGTTTCGTTCACGTGAAGGAGACGTTCGCAGGCTGTTATGTGGACGAGCGATGGCTATAGGTGGGGAGGCAAGAGAGCAAACAATCAAGAGGCATGGCTTGGAAGTTCCGTCCAAGTGTGACTTAAGGTATCGCAAGCAAGGCAGGAGATTTGGTTTCATTTGCAGGAGAAGACCTGGTCGGGTGTGCGGTTCGCCCACCTGAGATGAAAGGAACTCGCGCCTACGTGAGATCGAAGGAAACCATAGTTAGTTCCGGCGTTGGGGTTAAGATTCTTGAGAGGAATACAACTTGGGGTGTGAATTGAAGGCTATTCGACGTTGGGCTTGCGAACAAGAACTGCGAGACGAACAAGGTCAACATGGGCTTTTTTTTCTTACATTTTTATTACCCATATATTTATTCGAATAATAGAAAGCATATCTCCTCAAATCATCAAGCTCAAGAACACAACCTCTGCCCTGTATTTAACAACTTCATGATAATTTCATAACACTTTTTAATGTGATCTGTAATTCGGTTGAACCAAACTAAGCTCACATCAGTAGCTCTAATCACAGCCAATTCCAACGCAAATGTGCTTGCATGTTAAACAATTAGTTTCACTGGCTAATGATTCTGTGATCATGAAAATGGTCAGTTTCAAAAATGGCCAAATCTTATTTTTTTCCTTTAAATCATAGTATAAATAAATTTTAAACACCACATAATGCTTTGATGCTGGATAAATTAAAGCATTATGACTTTCATCTGTTGTAATGAAAGCCATAGTGTCTTCTTTCTCTACTAAAGGACTGTGCAGTGTCCACGGGATTTGAAATTGAAGTGAATCTATTTTTCATCTACAGATGGAGGGTCTCAGTATCCTTCTCTTCACCATGATGTATAATTAACAAGGCTTAATCATATAATTATTATTATTTTTCATAGTTGAAATACTCATATCAAGTGTGCTGTGATTAGCTGTTTTATGAGTGGAAATATACATAACTGAGGCATCACATTGTTGATAATTTTTTCAAAAATATGCCTCAAGCCTCTTTTTTTTTATATTTTAACAAAAAGTTTAACATAGTTGTTGTCAGATCCCACGCCATGGATGAGAAAAATGGAGAATATTTTTAATTAGTGGACAATCAAAATAAAACTTATCGAATAATCATAACATAAATTCAAAAGTTTATACAAAATGCATGTGTCAGAAGTAACGTAGTGAACTTCCCAGCAATGATCATCAAATATGAAGATGCATAATTTTAAATTATCATTCTGCTCATAAACTATGACTTAACAAACAAAGAGTAATACAAAATTTTGATTGACACAATATCGATAAAATAATAGAAACCTCAACAGAAGGATGGAGAAAAAAAATTGTATGGTGGCGCAAGGGTGCTGTAATTCAGTTGACATGACAAGATATAAAACCTCCATAATTAGTTTTCAGACTTCAGAGCTATCAATACTTCCAAAAGCAATCTCAAATATCTGACTGCAATCATCAACAAAATGGACATCAAGGCCTTCTTTCACATTATCAAAAAGCTCATTAAAGTCTCTTCTATTTGCGGCGGGGAATATGATTGTCTTTACCTCACCCCTCCTTGCAGCTATAGTCTTCTCCTTAACCTAATTCATTTATGAAAGATATCAATCAAAATTATAACAGAGAAAAAAATCATAATAAACAAAAATTATGAAAAAACTAGCAATAGTATTTCTTACAAGCAACAAGATAATAAATTGAAGTTTTCTATGTAATCTTGTTGCTTGTAACATATTAACATAAAAAGCTTCAATTTATGAAAGATATTAACATAGCAAGCTTTAATTTATGAAAAATATTAACATAAAAAGCTTTAATTTATTATCTTGCTACTTGTAAGAAACACTCTTGTTAGTTTCTCCATTGTTTTTGTTTATTGTAATTTTCTCCTCTGTTATAATTGAAATTGGTATCTTCCATAAATTAATTAGGTTAAGGAAAAGATTATAGCTGCAAGGAGGGGTGAGGTAAAGACAATCATATTCCCCGCCACAAATAGAAGAGACTTTGATGAGTTTTTTTATAATGTGAAAGAAGGCCTTAATGTCCATTTTGTTGATGATTACAGTCAGATATTTGAGCTTGCTATTATATTTATTTTGTTTGTTCTAAATCATTTTTCTCTTATTTCTCAGCCTCCTTTCTTCTCCTTTATTGGCCTTGAAAGATATTAACATAGAAAGCTTCAATTTATTATCTATCTTGTTGTTTGTAAGAAACACTCCTGCCAAGGCAACTGTGAGTTTGGAAAAAAAGAGTTTTCTGGAACTTTCTCAAGCAAATTTGCTCGGGCAACTGTGTGGGCAATCTGGGCACTCTCTTTCAGTACATCTCCAAGTTGACTTGTAAAATGAAGTGCACCTTTGTCTTCTCCTTGCTCAACTAGCATTGTTTCAATATATAATGTAGATCCGCCCAAGGCAGTCCATGCTAGCCCAATAACAACTCCTATCAGAGTTTAATCATAAATTTTATCAGCATGGAATACTGGTTTACCCACAAAATCAACCAAAATTGAAACATCAATTACAACTTTATCATCCTCAGTATCACCACCAACTTTTTCTCCTATATCAATCACTTCATCTACCTGTCACGAAAACAATTATATTTACATTAAGACATCAACCACTAAATTCAAGAAGTACATAATCAATGCAATAAAAAAAAATTTGGGTTACTGATCATCAATCCTTTCTAAGCTGTAAGTTAGTCAACAGCAATCAACACCAATATAAAAGGAACAGAGTTACAGGCAACCTAAAGAAAACAATGGTCCTCAATAAAAAAATGCATTTCTTGTCTTATGTACATTAAACCCCATACATTTAAGGGATGAGTGGACAAAAAATCTTTTGGTGAAATGATGTATCCCATGCACTTTGTCAAAACGATTGTGCGGCACTGCACTTATTTGTGTTATTTAAGAAATATTCAATCATGAGGTGCATTGTTTGTTCATTTGGTGTATTGTTTATTCATGGGATATGTATAAGTTCCTTTTATTTTAATAATTAGCATATATGTCACTTAGAGCACTCATGCAACCGTGATGTACAATAAGTTTGAAAAAAATTCACGTGAATGTGACTATGTGAGATAGATAGGAAATCGGTGTAACAATGGTTCACATGAACTCGTTGTCCCTGGAACATGCACATGACTTTGCATTTTGGGTTCAGATTATTGCCTATATTCTATCCATTGAGCGTGTGTTGTGGATTCAATTTTGAGTGTCACAAATTAGAATCTTAGCATATTTTTTACACCATCCTTATTAGTTAAGTGGGCCTAACGGGGAATAATTTTTATGTTATAAATAGGTGAACCCCTTTTGTTCATCTTTTCCCTGAGTTCAATTCTCCAAGCATGTTCATAAAGACTAAAAGTTTCAAGAGAAGGCAAAAGTTGAACAAATTAGGTGGGTGAATGAGATTACTGTCAAAAAATTAGGAAGAAAAATAAGTCGCAAAAAAGAAATAAGTCCTAAAGTTGTGAACATATGCTTACACAAAATAAAGCTAAGACATTATGTATTAATAGGAATTAAAATAGATGAATTCAAAAAACCAAACCCAAATAGTTAGGATAAGGCCAATGACGACGGTTGTTGCAAAATTGTTAAAATTGAACTTGAATGACCAATATATAGGCATCTCAAATAACTAAAGGTATATGCTATTACCATATATGTGTATTTAATATAAAAAAATGTTAGCGCTGACTATAAACTTATGTGCCAATGAAAGCTTGGGTTTATGCATGCGCATCTAGATAATCATTTGTCCTAGATGTGTCATTCATATGTTTGGCAAGATTTTAGAGTATGTACTGGTGTCTTTGCCCCATGTCAGCATTAGTATTTCATACTAATTCGTAAATTGATCTGTTTCCCACATTAGATAAGCTGTTGTGCCAATTTTTTTACTATTGCAAAAACAAAATAGAGGTTGTTTTTCATTTTGGAGAAGTTGCAAATAGTAACTGTTCGAGTAGATGATAGTCAGCACAGAGTGCGAGTCAACAGGAAAAGAGAGAATAGCAATAAAAAAATAACTACCATAGAAAACACAAGCAACAACAGAGCAAAAAAAATCAACAATAACTAGTAAGGCAACTGCGACAGTAAGCAAGCAAGGCAGAAGCAACAACTGCAATGGTTCTTGTAAAAGAGAATGCAACTATAGTTTCAATACTTTGGGAAAACCGAGAGATGACATCTAATCCACTACTTAAAAAACTCCATTAAAAACATAAAAGAATCCCCATTTATTATAACAAATTAGATATGTTCTATCTACAAAATAATTCCAACTAAATCATCTTAATCCTGAATTTAAAATTAGAAACAAATAAACTTTAATTTGACAATCCAACTTATGGGACCTTAATTTCTCACGTATGATGTTTGGTTAATAATACAATTGTGATTTTATACTCTTGATGATATCATATTCAATCTCAATGACGTGATCTACGAATCAATACCACTAGGAGTCTTGACCAAAAGATAGGATGATTGGATTTAACTGATTCAATCTTCTAATCCATCCATTAGTTGATGCCCAACTTATGAAGGATGCTTCTATATTAGTCTTCTAAGAAATGAATGGTCAGATTTAACATATCCTTCATGATATCATCACCAAATCACATAGATACTGAGCATGGAAACGGTAGGAAAAACTCATCTAGCAAGGTACAAATAACTAAGATGCTTATTATTTAAAATGTAAATTATCACTAAACTATTAAAAGCATCAACATGATGTAAAGTCATAACCTCAACAAATTACACCCATAGGCTATTCTAAGCATTAAAAATAAATGTATGAAGATATAGCTCCAAAGGATGTACAAATAATATCACGGGCACAATATGCAGACCACAAGAAATAACCACTTCAAAATCTCAAGAAAAATGGCAATGGGAAGTCTTGTAGTTTGGTCAGGGGATAGATCAACCTCAAACTCTCAATAACAGCAGTTCTTGAACAAATGATCTAGTGTTTATTGCTCTGTAAGTAAGAAAAACAAACCTTTGAGTTAATTTGTTCGCCAACTCTTGTAGTTTGGTCAGGGGATAGATCAACTTCTACAATTTCAACGTCCTCCCAAGTTTCACCAATTTGTTCAGGATTATCTATATTTTTGGATTCTGCAGTAGCAGCAACATCAACATTTTCACTAGATGGATCATTATCTGATTTTTCAAAGCTTAGAGAACCATCTACATCTTCAATAAGAACTTCATTAGATGGTTCATTATATTGCTCAAGTTTACCAGGCTGAATGCTGGCAGCGGCAGATGTCTCAATTGAAATTGCCTTACGAACTAATTGTAGAGCTATCTGTCAAAATATCAGAGTAATAAGTAGAAGATGGATAACTATTGGGAGTGAAAAAATTATTTCTTACAACACGAGAACTTCATGATTTATATTGCAGATAGAAGTATAAGTTCATGTTATAGAAACTGGCTTAAGAAGAAAACCGATAGAACAAACTTAAGTAAAAAGTCATATTTTAATAATATACTTATTTACTATCTTTTAACATGCTAATTTGTGGAAGGCATCATGACTTACAAGGGGTGGTTCTATAATATATTCAATAGCGAAGTGATTTTAGATATGAATAATCAGACTTGAGAGATGTGAACCAATTATTCCTAATAATCAAGAAATTACAATGACAAACAATTTCCTAAAATGCCTTTTTAACTGCAGATCAATAAGGGAACTTCACAGAAGAATTAAAACAGATTTAACAAAATTATTATGCACAACTACATAGCCCCAAAGCTGAAAATCTGAAATTAACTGAGTGGACAACAAACAAAATTGCTGTTAACAGACAAAATATCACTATGATTGTGCAACCAAAGGAACGAAATCCATGTCTCGACAATAATTTTCTATAAGAGTAGAGTTGCAGCTATTACTTCCACCTAAATATTTTAATCTAATCAGATTTACTCGATAAGATATATTTAAAAAAAACAAAAGAATAGTGGTTCAGTTTGCATGGCCATTTCATAGAATGATGCAATAATTCTAGTCACAAATCATCTCAGACATGACAGTATTACAGCATATTTGTTTAAGCTTGATATCACAAGCTTCACGAGTTGCCTTCTCCAGGTAATCCCTTGCAATATGTATCTTTTCATCAGTTATATAACCAGCAATTGCAATTACTTTCACTCTATCCAAGAGAGGAGTCGAAATTGCCTCAATCACATTCGTTGTGCAAACCAAGAGCAACTGCACTTCAAGTAATGAAATATAATTCTTCTGAATTCTAAAAGAAGTTTCCAAATATTTCCAAGACTTTCTATAGAAAATAAAAACAATCGACAATTCCATTGAAACAAATCCATTTGTGCAGACTATACACCGTAGCATCAATTCTGGTCACAACCAAATTCTCTTTATTTAGTGTGATTTATTGTCAAAAACATTAATTAACCATATTTTATATTATATCACATTAAATAGCAAGCTAATTACACCACAAGGTCAAGATAGCAGGAATTGATGTGGATCGGACTTGAGGCAGGTCAACTCCTATTATGCCCCATCAAAATTTTGTAAGTTGCAGTTGATGTAGGACATCTTCGAGTTTGGGTTCTCTTAATACATATGGTGGAAAATTAAAAAATAGGATGCATTGATAGTAATTACAAAAAAAAAAAAAATACTAAATGAACTACAATCAGGAGTTCTGAAATTGTCAATTTATAAAGATTTGTTGCAATCTATTACATGATTTTATAAAGTTATATTTCTGCAATTAATTTTTAAAGATTCCCACAGGAAAGCCTTCCAAGATTAAGAAGTATCATTTACCTAATCACCCAATCTGAATTCCATCTATCATATGCTCACATTAGCAATGATTCATAATTGTCATTAAAAAAGATCAAATTTCTACAAATTACATGAATCATGCAATTTTTAAAAATAATTGATGGGATACAAAGCATCTAATGCAAATATTAAAATGTCGACATAATAACATATGTCCTAATGCATATTCATAACTAATTCCAAGATGATGAGATGGTAAGGAAAAGTTGATGCCATCTTAAAGGAGCTTGTGATGGCTAAAGTTGAGTAGAAAGGAAAAACAGGTGTTGGAAGTAGAGATGGGAATCCTCATCTACTGGCTTGTCAACAAACAATGGTAGTATGAATCAGTTTTCATCCTTCCTTGGTTAGCAAGTTCAAAATTCTAAATTAAAAAGGCATTCTCTGTGGATTGCTTAAAAAATACATTTCTAACCAGGCAAATTTTTTTCAAATCTTTTTTCAAGAACACCATTGCAATTTAAAACTTGCATATTTCAGTAAGAATCAGAACCAAAGGTTGCTTAGAAAAATTAAAATTCAACTTGAGGTCTCAAGTGCTCCAAAGGAATAGAAGGTTCAACCTCTGTCCATGGGACAAGAAACTTACTTTTGAGAGATCGATAGGAACATCTAAATAGTGATCAAGGAAGTTCATATTTTGTTCAGGATCAAGAAGCTCCAACAGAGCACTTGCTGGATCACCAGCATGCCCTCTGCCTAACTGCAAAAATGGGAAATCTAAAATAACTTACAAAAACCAAGGCTTTTAAAACCGGACCGGTCAATGAACCGGAAGGAGGGGTTAGAGGTTTGATGGTTCGACCGGGGTCGAACCGGGGTCGAACTGGATGACGTAATAAATATTATAATTATGACACAATTATTTATAAATATAACAAAAATTGAAAAAAATTATAATACTTTTACTTATATAATAGTGAAATGTTAGTCAAATAAATTCAAACATTTAAATCTAAAGGATATAAACTATATTATCATAGATAATACTAAACCCAATATAATAGCATTTGGTAATAATTAAGCATGTAACAGCAAAAAACTTGAATAAACTAAAAGAATTTCAATAACAAGACACCCATCTTTGGAACTCAAATTTGTTGTTTTCGCCATTGTGGAACTCAAATTTGTGATCGTTTTGTGTAAAACTAAAATCTGACGTGAGCTCAAATCACCCATCTCTGGAACACTTCAGTATCCATCAATAAAAAAAGTCAAATGATAAATAAAAATAGGAACAATTCAGTGTTGTTGAATCAGTTCTGATAATGGCAAGCAACACGGAATGAAAAAGAAGAATTCGACAATAGTTCATCAATCATAAACACCTAAATCCCCCACGAATCTTAGCTAAAATTACTACTTTATATGAACAGACTGTAATTTTTGAGGTAAAACCTAGGCAAAGTAATGCCTTGCTAAATCCATTGTGTCTTCCAACCAGAAAAGATCATCGATAGTTTTTTTTTTTTTTTTATAGACAAGCCTTATCAATATCCACAGTGCACAGTAGAATGCTAGATTAAAACAGTGGAGGCGAAGAAGAAAAGGGGAAGAATTAGACATTTGAGTACCTCAAATTCAAATCCAGCGAGCCTTTAACGTCACGAACAAGCAATCTTGTGCCAATCAGAGAAGGTGTTGGCTTTTTGGCTTCAGGAATGAGCAAGACGCCAAGACCACAGGCGTTGGTCGCGAACGAACATGAGACCCCGGAGACGCCAAACAGGAAGAAGTGAAGAACATACGCGAGTACGCGACGAAATCCGAATGAGTTGTAGGGTTTTTTTCCTCTCTATGTATAAGGTTCACCTTCGTTAATCTCACCCGTCGATCTTCGCCAAACCGCTAATCTCAGCCATTCGCTCAGCCGCATTGTAGCTGAACCGGTTATCTGAAACCGCGACCGGTTCGGCGGTTCAGCGGTCGAACCGCCGGTTCGAGCGGTTCGACACCGGTTCCATGTGAAACCGATTATAGAGTGAACCGTAACCGGCCGGCCGACCGGTTCGCGGTTCAACCGGTTGAACCAGCCGGTCCGGTCCGGTTTTAAAAGCCTTGACAAAAACATAAATAATAATCAATAAAGGCATGGTTTCAAAAGAACAATGGTTCTAATGAATAACGATTAAATGTCAAAATACTCGTATAGGCTGTCACAATACCTTATCAATTTCGTCCATTAGAACAAGAGGATTAGCTGTTCCAACACTTTTCAAGCATTGGACAACTTTTCCTGGCATTGCACCAATGTAGGTTCGAAGAAGGCCCTGAAAAAATTGAATCATTCAAATTAACTCCATTTAAATGGTTTCCTAAGTTGCAGAATAAAGCTATTAAGGTTCAACAATCACCAATACAGGATAAAGACAGATATTTGTACCTTGATTTCAGCAACATCAGCCAAGCCTCCCACTGAAAACCTATAAAATTTGCGGTTCAGAGCACGTGCAATTGAACGCCCAATACTAGTTTTACCAACTCCAGGAGGACCGGAAAGACATGATTTTCCCTGTGCCCATTAAATGTAAATTAAAGCCATATCGATGTGCACATAAATCTGGAGATTCTCCTTAATAAGTACAAGAATTCAGCACCAGAATACAGTAAATTTCAATTTTTGGAAAGTTAAATTATTTGCATATTGAAGGGAAAGAATTGAAAAGAACTACATCTTTACTCAATTGTCATCATATATGTGCCTATAATTAGGCAAGGGAATAAAACATTAAACGCAAGTATAATAAAGGAGAATATCCTCAATGATGAAAAAATGTAACAAAAATAAGTAGTGTAGAATCCTACAATAAATAATTAGTTGATATGATAATTTTTATATCATCTTTTAAGGTGGCATAAAAGATGTCAACTTGAATATAAAAATAATTATCACCAAGGATGAAGTAGTCCAATGTTTTTTTGCCCAAAGATAGCAAGTGAAAAAAGAGGATGTAATTGATTTCTTAAAATGATAGTAGTGTGAATCGAATGCAACGAGGAAGCAACAAGATCTGTATCAAAGAAGGCATAAATAAGATCCTTAAACAAATGTATGATAGAGAGTGTCAACTAAGAATATAAATGGAATGTAGAGGTGAATAGAAATAGCCAAATATAGAGGCAAAGTGCCTTTAATGGTCAGTGAGTGAAGATGACATCTAGCTCCCAGATCATGATTGAAAGATGATTAGGTAAAGAATTTTATGAAGTATTTTGGTCAGATAATGAATCCATGTATGAATAGAGCAAGAGGGTGAGTTTTTAGCTCATGTCAATGTAGTGCGAACAATGTTGCAACCATTAGAGAACATCTTGTTCCAGATGAAGATGAGAATTTCATAAAGAGGGAAGCCAATAGAGCTCAGATATGTCATAGCCAGAGCCAAGTGTGAGAGCATATCAATGGAGATTATTAGTTCAAAGAATACGACGCCAAAAAGATGGTGCTTAAAGAAGATTAGGAGTATTCTATGCTATGACAGTAACAGCATGTTGAAGAGAGAATTCGAAAAGGCATAACTTACCTCAAATGTCTTCATGTTACAATTATATATGTATTTATATAGGTAAGAGAAGAGAATGATGAAAGAGAATATCCCAATAATGATGAAATATGATAATAATAAATTTTTGAAAATTTCTGCAATAAATAGTTAGCACATGTGATAATTTAAAAATGACAAAAAACACAGTGAAAAAAGAGAGGCTAGTAATAGTTTATAAATCTAAACATCAGCATACTAAAAAATTTATAATCTCTAACACATACAAAAATAAGTTGAAAGTTTTTTTATTGAGTTAGATCAAAGTTAAACAAATAGCATATATTCATGAAACTAAGGAAGAACATCCTTGCTAACCATGTGAGGTTCCTCTCAATTTTCCAACAGCTATAAATTCCAGAATTCTTTCCTTCACATCAGATAAGCCATAATGGTCCTCATCTAAAATCTTTTGTGCATTATGAACGTCAAAGTTTTCATCGCTGCAATCAAAAGGAAAATTTATACTTATGTTACTTGGTACTCCAAAAAGGGAATTCATAAGATAATTGCATGAAGTTATTCAACAAAAGAAGAAACAATAAAATAAATTACATTAAGAAACCATATATAAATCACAGTAGTTGGATGAAACTAAATTTCCAACACTATCAAGAGTGATAGCAAACAGTAGGAAGAGGGAGGAAGACTATTGAAGAAAAGAATTCTGAAAAGAGAAAAATGTAGGAAGAAAATGGAATAGTAAAAATTGGGTTACTCTATCACCTCAAGTTGATGAAGAGAGCCTGAGGCTAGCTTTATAAAATTAGATTCTCATCACCTTGACAACTAGTTCACAACTCCATATCTGGTCACATCTACAGTGTAAGATCTCCATAAATCCACAGAGGTTAGTAGTACTAACAAGTGACCATGATTCTCATGACCTTCAGCGAACACATACAACAACAACAACAACAACATCAAGCCTTTATCCCACTACGTGGGGTCGGCTACATGAATCCTTTTTCTCCATTGTGTCCTATTAAAAGTCAAATTCTCGTTTAAATCTAATAAAGAAAGGTCATTCCTAATATTTTCTAACCAAGTCTTTTGAGGTCTACCCCTACCTTTCTTAACATAAGTCAAATCTAATACCTCTACTCTCCTAACCGGGTCATCGCAAGGCCGCCGTTTTATGTGACCAAACCATCTAAGGCGACTTTCTCTAATCTTATCTTCTACTGGAGCTACTCCAACCTTTTTCACGTATATGCTCATTTCGTATCCTATCTCTAAGGGTAAAGCCACTCATCCACCTGAGCATCCTCATCTCTGCCACACTTAACTTAGTATTATGCTTCTCTTTTAAAGGGCCAACATTCGGCACCATAAAGCATTGCAGGCCTCACTACCATCTTATAGAATTTTCCCTTAAGTTTGAGGGGTACATTTCTATCACATAACAAGCCCGGTGCATTCCTCCACTTCAACCATCCAACTTGAATTCTGCTGATAATATCCCCATCTATTTCACCATCACTCTGAACAATAGATCCAAGATATCTAAAACGTGTACTCTTATTAATGACTTGATCGCCCAAAGTCACAATCCCCTCACTAGGTCTATTACTACTAAAAATTACACTCCATATATTCCGTTTTAGATCTACTCAAGCGAAAACCTTTAGACTCTAAAGTTGACCTCCATAATTCAAGTTTACCTTCAACTCCCTCTCTAGTCTTATCAACAAGAAGAATATCATCAGCAAAAAGCATACACCAAGGTACATCCTCTTGCAAATGTCTAGTGAGAACATCCATGACTAAAGTAAAAAGATATGGGCTTAAGGCTGATCCTTGATGTAACCCAACCGAAATAGGAAAATACTTGGTCAATCCACCTTGTGTTTGAACACAAGTAATAGCTCCTGCATACATATCTTTAATGATTTGAATATAAGCATTATTGACTCCTATCTTTTCAAGAACTCTCCATAGCACTTCTTTTGGAATTTTATCATATGCTTTTTCTAAATCAATAAATATCATATGTAGATCCTCCTTATTTTCTCTATATTTCTCCATCAAACCTCTTAATAAATGTATGGCTTCCATAGTCGACCTACCCGGCATGAATCCAAATTGATTTTGAGAAACATTAGTATCACGCCGCAACCTATGCTCCAAAACTCGCTCCCATAGTTTTAAAGTATGACACATTAACTTAATACCTCTATAATTCGCACAATCTTGTACATCACCTTTATTCTTAAAAATAGGAATTAACACACTCATTCTCCACTCATCTGGCATCTTCTTAGTCTTCAAAATAGTATTAAAAAGTTTAGTAAGCCATGAAATTCCTTCATCTCCTAAGCATTTCCACACCTCTATTGGAATATCATCAGGTCCAACAGCTTTTCCACCCTTCATTTTCTTTAAAGCCTCTCTAACTTCAGTTTTACTAATACGCCGATAAAAACATCAATCTTTATTTTCATCTAGGGTGTTAAGGTCACTATAGTCAATCTTATTTTCACAATCTTCATTAAAAAGTTTAGCAAAATATCCCATCCATCTTTGTTGAATATCATCTTCTAAGAAAAGTATTTTTTGATCTTCATCTTTAATACACTTCATTTGAACTAAATCCTTACTACTCCTATCTCTTTGTTTGGCTAACTTATACATATATCTTTCTCCCTCTTTAGTATCTAATATATTATATAAATAACTAAAAGCTAATGCCTTTGCATCGCATATTGCTTTCTTAGCATCCTTACGAGCCACTTTATATATTTCCCAATTATCATAATTTTTAAAATTAAACCAATTTTTATAACAAAGCTTCTTATTTTTAATTTTTTCTTACACATTAGGATTCCACCACCAACTATTTTTACTATTGGAAGCTTTTCCCTTTGATACTCCAAGGACATCTTTTGCAATATTCTTAATATCAGTAGCCACTTTTTCCCACATAATATTAGCATCCTCATGCACAGACAAAATCTTAAGATCTAAAATCTTATTTCCAAAAATATTTTTGTTAATATTCTTTAAATGCCCCCATTTAATCCTATAAAATTGTTTTACTTTATTTTTTATTTTATGCCCCTTTATCTTAAAGTCCAAAACTAATAAACGATGTTGGGTACATAAATTTTCACTCGGAATAACTTTACAATCTTTGCAATCTAAACGATTTAATTTTCTAATAAGAAAATAGTCAATCTGGGTTGTATTATATCCATTTTATAAGTGATGATGAGATGCTCATTCCTTTTCTTAAATAAGGTATTAGCAATTAAAAAATTATAAGCTAAACAAAAATCCAATATGGTCTTGCCACCTTCATTCGTCGTTGCAAATCCATGGCCACCATGAATGCTTTTAAAATCATCTATTTCTCTACCAACATGTCCATTTAAATCTCCTCCAATAAAAACCCTTTCTTCAAGAGGTATATTTTGTATTAATTCTTCTAAGTCATTCCAAAAATTTAATTTAGAACTCATATCCAAACCTACTTGAGAAGCATAAGCACTTATAATATTAACAATCTTATCATCAACAACAATCTTTAAAGCTATAATTCTATCTTCAATCCTATTAATTTTTATAACATTATCTTTTAAACTCTTATCTATAATAACACCTACACCATTTCTAGTACGACTCCTACCCGAATACCAAAGTTTAAATCCTAAACTATCAATTTCCTTAGCCTTATCTCCAACCCATTTAGTTTCCTGAATGCACAAAATATTTAACTTCCTATGAATCATAATATCTATTAATTCCATTAATTTTCCTGTAAGGGAACCTATATTCCAAGTTCCTATCCTAATTTTAGTTTCATGGACTAGCTTCTTTGCCCACATCCGTCCTTGATGTGGGAACCCTTGCCTATTTAACACTGCACCCGGGCGCCGGTGCAGCGGCCCTTGAACACTTGTCACTGTATTCAGGCCATACAGCGCGTCGCTTCCAGGGGACGCCCTAGAACACAATTTCTTAAAGGATTCATGTCATTATTGTTCGACAAGTTTTACGCTGGCTGTCGACTACCTAACGCAACCCTCCACTTTTCTCATCCAGGACTTGGGACCTGGCAACGGCAGTGTTGTTCAGCGAACACATAACCTAGCCAAATTTACAGTGCAAGTATCTGAGTTCTCCAATAGCAAGGAAAATAGTGTCGTTTTAGAAGAAAAAAAAATCAGTAATCCAACGAATGCAATTAACTCAAAATTTCTTGGAAGGCACTCTAATTAATCAACGTATCTGCAGGCTTTACGTGGCATATAATTTAGATATCTACGCTTTCAAGGGGCAAATCAAGGCCCGAACTAAAAGTTGCGGCAAGGAAAAGATTGTCAGCTCTCCTCACAGTGATAACACAAAGGGAAAATAATATGCATTCAAAGCAGTGACAAAAAAAAGAGTTATTGCAGGTATTGTCAACTTTTCAAGACCATGATATACAAATTGTTTGTACATGCATCTAATCATGATACATCACAAGGAGAGATCATAATATTGGCTCATGAAAAATGGCACGTCAGCATAAATCTCGCTTTGCATACATAGGATTTCATTTCTCTCAAGTCAGATTGTAATTAACCAAATTTTTCATGAGGGTAGTGTCAGGGTTTAGTTAGATATGAGTCCTTACTTTCCATGAGCACAAACACTCATAGTTAATTACCCCTCTTAACACATAAGAGAGAACCCTCGATTAAGGATGAATAATTTTAAATATTTTAGTCTCAATTGTGGGAAAAAATGGAGATAAACCCGATCAAGATTCCATGGTTCCGTCATCCTGGTTATACCAAAAGTTTCAGTCTACCAACATTAATAATCATTGACTATAGTGTCTAGGGAATTTGATTAATAGTCATGAGTTGCCTCCTCTTAAGGATCCTAAGTAGACTGAGATGGTCACATGTGAATTTTAGTTTTATTGGGTTTTGGGATTTATAAATTCCTTTAGAAGTTACCCAAATATTTGAATTAAAGTGATTCTTACGACTTCTCTTGGAAGTAGCCCGTTGGTTTGAATTTGGGTTGGGGCTTATGACTTTCATTGAAAATATCTCAAAAATCAGGTCTTATGACTTCGATTAGTAGTAGCATGTTGGTGGGTCTTACAACCTAGCCCCATTAACTAAACTACTCATTAATTTTGAATTTGGTTAACAGGTTTTACAACTCCCTTAGAAGTTGTCAGTACGTTTAATTTGGAGCGAAACTTACGGCTCTACTAATGAGTTACCCAAAGATGGGTCTTACAACCTAGCTCTACAATAAGGTTGTCCAAAGATTTAATTATTTGGGTAGGTCTTACAACTTCCTTTTAAAAGTTTTCTAAAGGTGGGTTTTACCAAATCATGTAGATTAAGATGATCGTTAATTTTTGTTTGAGAATTTGATATTTCATTTAAAATTTTCTCAAATAATAAGTCTCACGACTCCCACTAGAAATTGTCTAGTTATTGGGTAGGACGGGTCTTATTGCTTCACTTTTAAAGTAGTCCAATGGTGGGTCTTAAAACCTAACCCTACAAGCTAAGATACCAAATTACCCAGAGATTTAATTGTTTGTTTGTTTGAATGGATAGCAATTATTTGTTAACTTGACACAAAACAATAGTTTTTAGTTGTTTACTAGCTCGACATTTACTAGTCAATAGTTATTATTGTGTGACACTAGTGATTTTTACTACAATGGCTTTTTTCTTCTTGCTTGGCAGTTTATTTTCAGTTATAGTAGTTTCTTTTCCTTGCATTATAGTTTATTCTTTTTGTTTAACAATTATTAATTATTATGGTGCTAATCATTTTCTGTTCTTTGATTTGCAGGTGCTTGGAGTTTTATACCTGCAGGAGCTTTACCATAAGCACTAGAGAATATAGAGTTTGTGTTAGAGTTGTGTTTAGTGTTTGAGAGTTGGTTATGTAAAGTGTGTTGAGTTTTGAGTTGTGAGTTTGAGTTGAATTGATAAAGTTGCGTTGTGTGTGTTTTATTTGATGTTGATTAGAGTAAATATTTTTATTATGTATTTTATTTCATTTTAAATTGGTTAGTTGGATTTTAAGTTTTAAATTAATTTAATTTAAATTATATTGTTATTTAAAATTGATTATTATAATTTTTAAAATAAGTTAGTTAATGGTTGTTTAGATGAATTTTAGATTTGTTAATAGTTAAATGTTAAATTAAATAAAATTCAATTTTATTTAAACATTTGTTACTTAATTAAATTATTAGATTTACTTTTAAATTGAATGATTAATTTTAAATTGCTCAATTTATTAAATTTCAAATTTATTTTAAAGTTTGATTAATTAATTAAATAAATAGATTTAGATTTATTTGAAATTGGCTTAATTAATTAAATTAAATTCCCGTTAAAGTGAAGTTTAATTTTAAAAAATTTTAAAGTCAAATTTAAATGTTATGTTTTGAAGTTAAATTTAATATTAAAGTTAAAGTTATATTCACTTTACAGTTTAATTAAATAATTACATTTAAATATTATGTTTTGAAATCATTAATTAATTTGATAATCATATTTAATCTTTCTTTTAAATTATTTAATTAAAGTTGAATTTGTTCAGTTAATTAATTGTATTTTTACATTTAATGAATTTTAATTAATTGAATTAGTTATTTTAATTATTATAGTTATGACGTTGCTCTCTAATGACTCCAAAGGTAATTTGGTAATTTTCCAGAAAATTTTCGGAAGCCTCTCAACGTCCCCTCCCTGCAAGGGGAGGTAGGAATAGCACTTGCCATTGTTTCTTCCTGCCGGATCATATATCAACAACGCAGGGTCTTCAAATTTAAAATTCATCTCACCAGAATCAAAGATTCAACTGCACGAGTTCATTAAATTTAAACCAGCCCACCCTGATTAAAAACCAATGGTGTAGGGCCTTCGAAAATTAAAAATCATCCGCCCGAATTAAAATTCACAGCACGAGTCTTTGAATTGAAAATTAATCCAACCAAATAAAAGATCGATAGCGCAGGTTTTAAGTGAATATATCTTGCTTTGCAATCTCCAAAGAAAAAAAATTTAATTACATGGCCATTTATTTAGTTTCTTTAGTCAATACTATCAATTGGAGCAATTGTCTATGCATAAAGCAAGGGCATACAATTGATTTTACTCTTTTTTTAAATTAAAGCAACTGATGACAAGACAATACATTGTCTAGTATTAAATAATATGCCTGAATAATCTGAGGCAATTAGCATATAGCAAATAGGTGGAGAGCTCGCACAGGTTTTCACATACACAAGGTCGGATGTACGATTTTTGTAAGCGAGTCACACACACGAAGAGGAAAAAATTGATTGCCTAAAGCACTATTATACGTGGGTTGAGGTCGGGAAAGCCTGAGTCGTGCAAATGCAGAGGAGGTGTAGGTTGGATTGCGGGTTTCGATGATTTCACTCAGGAAAATCGGAGGTGTGCGAATTGGGTCGTGCGGGAGGAGGCGGACGGCGATTTGGTCGGTTGATTGAAGCCGGCAGGCATTCTGTAGATGAAGACAAGCCGGAAAAGTAGGTTGGGTCGAGTTGTGGCGTCAAACGAAAGTGCAGGTTGGGCAGGAGATTGTGGAAGAAGAACAAGAAACTGATAGGGTTAAAAATTGAAATAAGCATGTCATCTTTCTTTCCGTTTCCTGTATTTTTTATATCAATTGAATAGTCGATTGAGAGTGTTGTTTCCTTAAGAGATGCCACGATCACTTTCTATCTCCTCTCTCTCTCTCTCTCTCTTTCTCTCTCTCTCTCTCTGTATATATATATATATATATATACACGGTCAACACATAAATTAAGATAAATAAATATTCCTTACTAGCAAACAATAGTAAAATAAAACTATACCATTCCAGAAATAAACAACTCTTAGGCATCAACAAAAAGAAGCATCTCTTATAACTTGGCAATTTTAGGGTCAAAAGAAAATCGAAAAGCCTGAGGTCAGTTAGTATTCCTAAGGTTGTCATTTTCCGCAACTTGCTTTGAATTACTAGATATGCTGAAAGAAAATAAAATCTCTTTAAACTGCTAGATGCTTTGAAATTAAGTGTTTCTAAATAGAACCTGTAGTCTCCCCAGGGTAAAGCAGTAAGCCAGTCAAGATAATTACGAGTAACATTAAACTCGCTAGAGCTGGCTTCCAACAGCTGCTGCTTTGCAAGTTCTTCTTCAATAACCTTCAATACATGAGGAGGGCATCTATCCTTTTTTGATTGAATCCTTTCTCTAAAATTTGCTGCAAAAGGAAATAAAAAATATTGAAATAGATTTATTTCAGTAATATGGAAACACGTCATGCTTACAGAATGGATTTCACACACTGCATTAGGCCAAAATAAGAACTCACCAGAAAGTGCTATTTTGTCATCAGTTTCCAAACCAAGCTCCTGGATCAAAGGAATAAAGTCATAAACATGAAAAGAATCATTACATCAACAAGACAAGTTTAAAACAAGTTGCTTCCCCAACATCCCATTGATAAGCCAAAACCTCTTTTGGCTCTTTTTTCCCAGAAGAAATTATGAAGATATGTACATGCCAGGATGGGACAGGCATTGTTCAAGAAGGCAAACAAATTTGATCTAAACAGTATACTTTGACAACTCTACATTTGAAAAAATACAGCCGCTTCCCACATGAAATGAAATAAGCACCTACCTTCTTAATTGCTTTTAGTTGCTCATTTAGAAGATAGTGTCTCTGCTCACCAGATATTTTTTCCTCAATAGCTTTAGCAATTGATTCCTAGCATAAAAAATAAACAGTACAAAACACCTTATAACATGCTTAATTTGGGGGAAGGGGACAACTCTTCACACAGCTTAAATTAGCAACAGTACCTGTATTTTATTGATCTGAATTTCTTTCTTGATTAAGTCTAGTGCGAGCTTCAAGCGCCTGTGCACCTAGTTAGAAAAAAAATTAGAATTGAAAAAACATTATAAGTTGAAAAGCTGATCCTTGGAGTGCATATTGCTGATGGCAGCAACCTATCAACGTTTATACAGGTAAGAGAAGAATAAAAAAAAAAAAGGTAAGAGAAGAATCAGAGATTTGAATTCTGCTGGTAATACTGATGAGAACATCGTCAGTGATTTCGACACGTGTACCATCAGAGACACCGGAGATCGTCAGCCACGATCAGGAGTTTATATTTTGAGCTCATTTTATGTAGTAGTTTATTTTATTTTTTAGTTTTTACTGTTTTACCCTTATGGATGGTCATTTGATATTGTAGCCCCGAGGACATTTATGTCTTTTAGTTTTTGTTTCATTTTGACCTATTTATAGGAGGCCTCATGCATTGTATGAGATGATGAATTATTGAATGAAAAAAATCTTGTGCTTGTTTGATCTCTTAGTGAGTTCATGACAGGAGAAACCCGAGGAGAGTGATTTGCAATACCCGTCAATTTTTGGAAGAGTCCAAGGTTCGCGATTCTTACAATCTCTTTGCGAGTTCGTTATTTTACTTTTATCTTATTTGTTTTTCTTTCATCTCCTTTCTTTCTGATGTAAGCACACTAGACAGAATAGCCAAACAAGGAGAAAAAAGGGCAAAACTAAACCAAACTCGATTCAAATAGTAGAAAAAAAAATAACATCCAAAATCCGACGAAGAAAACTGGAAGAGAAATCAAAGAAACAAAGAAAATTAAAAAAAAAACACTATCCTCAGACAACCGTCAGAGTGGGTTCCTCACATGCATCGAAATGTAGGTTAAGTAAAACAAGTGCTTAGGGATAGCAAACCGATGGTCCAACACAGCAAGATAGTCCAACCGTTCAATCCAAACTCCTCCAGCAAATGCTCCCAAATCAGCCAACAAATACCACCAAAGCTCAAGAAGAAGGATACAAATGGAGTGGAACTTGCATAGAAACGAAAGAGGTAAGAAGCCGAGAAGAAAGAGGAGAAGCTCGCAAGCTTTTTTAGAGGAGAAAGAGAATGGAACAAGCTCTCAAGCTTTTCCAAGAAGAGCACTCAGGTTTTAGCAACTTTGCTCTCAATAATCAACTACCAACTCTCACCAAAATATCACATATTTATAGGCAAGAGAAGAGAAACGAAACAGTCCCAATAACCCATCATATTCTAAATTAAATGAGGGAGATGATAAGCCAACAATCACCTCATAATATTCCCATTTAACACAGGAAACAAAGCAGCACAAGTCACAGAAAACCCCCCAACAGCCACGATAAAACAGCCTAGGCGGAACCCGAAGAGGCAACCGCAAGAACCAAGGAGGCACACACGGAGCCGAGGAAGCAAGGCACGGTAAAACCACCCAGCACAGTCAGTCATCGACGTTGTCCGTTCGCCATTCTTTAACGTTAGGTTCGGCTTCGACCACACCGTCGATGATTACTTGAACTGTATTCTTCCCACCCTCGTGGACGTCATCAACGAGCAACTTTCGCCCGATAATTGGATCCAACGGGCGTCCACCATCTTCCCCAAATCTGGCTTCTTCCCCGGCGACTAGTCCTCTCGGCATCACTTGTGTGATAGTGGCATCTTTAAGCGTGCTTGCAATCCTCCTCTGCTAACCTCCACTTTCGAGAGATTGAGTGAAGGATCTCAAGGTGAACTATCTAGATTTTAAACTTGTGGCTCTTGTTACATTTTCTATTTGCATTACCTATTACTCATTGGTTGTTATTTTGCAAGTCCTATTAATCTCAAATTGTAATCAATTGCTATTACTTAAATTTTCTGATGACAAATTTTAAAACCTTCACGTGAGCAAATAAAGAGTTTATTGGCGGCAAAGCAAAGTTCTTCACCTTTATTAATATCTTAATTGCAATTCTTGTCTTTCGCATTTAGTATTACATCAAATACAAAAACGAACACTCGATCTTTTGTGCCTTAAGGTTGAGAAATTTTTTTTATTAACGTAATTTTAAAATTACATTAAAATACTAAATAGTAAGTCAAGTTGCAATCAGAACACACTGGTAAATTAGCTAAAAATATAAAATAAAGCAAACATTCACCCAACCTCAACCAAACTGTGGAATGTCACAAGGTTCAAGAGACGTATGTTACAATTGCAATCATAACACTACTAGCATCCAAAAACTACTCAGAAGTGATACAAAAATATGAAAATGTCATTGCCTAAGATATTTATGATATCTTCTAAATGGAAAAGTTAACATGTATCTTTTCCTACTGAGCTCAATGAGTCTCCTATTACATCTGATATGCACAATTATAGTTTCAGATCATAAGTCTAAAATTTTAGATTAATTACATAATATCATGCTTGATGAGACCTCTCATTAAGAGATTTAACACGCAATTTTGCCATGTGATATGCATGCCTATTGTGATCTCAGAACCCCAACCTATTTTATTTGACACACATATTAGGGAGTCCAGTGATGAGCCATCATCCATATATAACATACAACATGACTCGGATATTATTCCTAGTCCTCCATTGTCAAATTTGTTTGACTCATGCGATTAAGAATCTTAAGATGCATTATGACAATGATGGCTTTTGTTTTAGTGCCTCTTAACTTAATTGACATGATTTACTGTTCATTTTATAACAATGCATTTTCCTTAGCACATCATCTACAGTCTTTATTCACATATAATACAATGAGTTGACCAAAATAATGATAGCATTGCTGAAATTATTTTTTAAAAGTATTCACCCTGAGGATACAATAACAATGACTATGTTTTAACTTATAACAAAATCACTATTATTAGTTATCTCAGTGGATACTAATATTGTAACATTAAATGCACCTAAAGGTACAAATAGTCCACCAGGACCACCACCTTTACAGACACAGAGCACTATCTCTCTCACTTCACAACATTTTTAATTCTACACAGCCATCAGGTGAACAAGAGTTAAAGCAGGACAAGTAAGGAAGCCTTTCACTAGATCTATTTCAAAGATCAGTTATCATTATAATTAACTGCATCTTTTTTTCATTTTTTTTAAGAAATATGGGGCAAAACATATGAGATTTAGATATGACGTTTTAAAAGTAAAACATTAGTTTAGGATAATATCAAACAATCCAACTATTCAAGAGAAATCAAATATTTAACTAAATCATTTAAATTTGAGTAACATTATTTATTTTCAAATGAGGAGAAATTTTGAAGGGCTGCCATTATATACTATTGAGGAATTTTTACAAAGGGATTTTGGTGAATTTTCATGCTGGTTTACCTCATTTTCTACAACACTTCAAGTACTATTTATGCCTCCATCGATTCAATGAAAAAGACCTTAATCTCTTACAAAAACATGTGTCGATGAGGACTTTGTGCTATCAACTTCTAGATATACTTATGAATCAAGTATAGTTAAAATTTGTGAACTGTAACTCATCATTTTTTTTTCTCATTTCTTTTGTTCTCCTACATCCCCACCAGTTTTCCAAAACCTTAAAACCAATTCAATCAACACAAAATTGTCTTGCCCTTTCCAGAAAACCTTAATTAATAATGTCCACTTGCTCTGACTAATCCATATAAAAATTCATAATTTCCTAACCACAAGATAAATCGATCTAAAATCACCTCCATTAATTAACTTACATCCCAAACCTCAGATATGAGGGTTCTCACCCTTCTCCATCAAAGAAAACTTAGTATTCTACTACCATAAATTTCAACAAAAAATATATTTAGAAATTGTAAACTAGTTAATATTTTCCTTTAGCCTTCCATTAACTCTAAATTATCCACCATCACATCAACAACCTTTGAAATCTATTAAATACCTCCCCATCAGGGTTACATCTTTATTGAATCTTCATTCTCTGAAAAATACAAATGTACCTATATGAAGGCAAGAGAGGAGAATAATAAAGAAGAATAGCATCAATAAGGAGGGAAACTTATAATAGTAAAAAGTGTAGATTCGTACTATAAATAATTTAGGCCATGAGATAATTTGGATATGGTACTACTCATCATTAAACTTAAGGTCACGTAGTACCAACTTGAGTTTAAAAATAGTGACCATACTAAAGTAGACGAGAGTTTTATTTCCTTGAGAATGTGAACTTCACAATAAGAGAGTGGACTGATCAAAAAAACAAAGGGTAGACTGAATCGAATGCAAACAAGATCCATGTCCGAGAAGACACTAATAAGATCCTTAATTAGGATATCAATAGGTGTCCACAAAGGTATCAATAGGGAGCATCTCCAAAGATTATTGAAAGAGAGAGTTGATAGAGAGATCAACATAGTGAGACTGAAAAATAGTGAAGCATTCAATGCTAGAGAATAGAGGTGATTAGTTGTTGGCTTGTTGCCGACCTTTGTCATGTGAGGGAAGATTAGGATGCATGAACGAGAAGGTGCATAGTTGGGTACATCAAGGCAATATCTGTGAGCATGCAAGTAGCAAAAAAGAACAAGAGCTTTTTCTTTTTCTTTTTCTTTTTTTTGAAAATGAAGAATGGGAGCTTTTGAAGAAGACATTATGTAAAGTAATGAAGTAGCCAATTTAATATGAGACAGTCATCAGTGGCACTAGAAGAGATGGCATGAGCAAAGGGAAAGTGAGATAGGGGATTGAATTATTTTAATATAATGTCAAAATAAAGAGGTATTAGAAAAGCACCAAATATTAGGGGCGGAACCAGCTTTAATTTTGAGGGGGGCAAATGCAACACATGAATAATTAAATATTAAAAAAATAATACTATATATCTATATATATTACGAAAAGCTTTTTTAAAAAAATTTAAGCAAGAAAAATAAAGAAAAAATGTGTAATTAAACTGTCATGAAAAGCTTGAAAGAAAATATTTGAACTATAAATGTATAGAAATATATAGATATTTTAGGATAAGTTAGGACAAAAGAATTTTTTAGGGGGGGCAAAAATAAATTTTGAGGAGGGGCAAATTTTTTTTTTTAATTTTTTATCCTAATATTAAAAAAAAAAATTATCCTAAGGAACCAATGGTTCCGCCCTTGCCAAATATTTACTATTTTTTTATACTAGCTAAAGCATATATGTACAAATAAAAAAGAAAAGTATAAAGAAAATATAATAAAAGATAATAGTCTCAATATGAGAAAATATTACAAAAGTAAATAGTATGGATTCTTATTTTAAATGATTTGGATCATTTAATAATTTAGATACGATAATAATTATATTAGAGATGGTTGAAGTAACACTTGTTAAAGTAAGCCAATGAAAAACTTGGGTGATTTTGGCATATACATATATATAGAGGGTAAAATTTGCACTAAAAAGATAGGTAGATTAAGTTAAGAGATGAAGAAGCTCAGGTGGATGAGTGGCTTTCCTCATAGAGACAGAATGTGAAACAAATATATCATGAAAAAGTTGGAGTAACTCTAGCGGCATGTAAGATAAACAGAATCGCCTTAGATGGTTTGGACACAAATATATCATGAAAAAGTTGGAGTAACTCCAATGCCCATTTTTAAGAAGTTGAGGGACCAAATTGACCACTCAAAAATGCTGGGGACTATTTTGGTCCCTCACAAAGAGTTGAGAGTCTATTTTGGTCATTTTCTCATTTATAATATTATTTTTCAATATTATAATATTGACAAAGTCCGTACTCAAAATTTTAACTTGTTTATTAGCTCGTTTAAGTACTCATTCAATTAATTTAGATAAACCAATGCTAAGTTAAGGATGAACGTATCTGTGAAAGTTCGATTTAAGCTCCAACTAAACATGAGTAACAAGTAGTATAACCAAGCCAAGTTCAATCCACGATGTACTCGTCATGACTTGCCTTAATTATAGCCTTAATGATAGATCACTTCAAGGGCTAACCTAATTAAAAAGGTTTATTGCAAGATAATTTGAGGTAATATAGATTGTTGATCAACTTCAAGAATAGAAATGCTTGGATTTAAGCTAAGAAAATACTCTAATAGACCCAACAAAGAAAATTAGAACCATAACTAACAGCACGCTATTGAGAAAGGTAGGTATCAATGTCTTATAGGTAAACTCATCTAGCTCTCTCTAGCTCGTCCAAATATTAGGATCCATATTAGTATTGCACATCAATGCTAAACAACCCCACTAAAGGCCACATGAAAATTATTAATCTCATTCTAAGGTATCTGAAAATGACACCAAAAAAGGGCCAACTTTATAAAAAGCCATCCAACAAGGATATTAAAATTTTCACAAATGTTGATTGGGCTACCAAAGATCCACCAATTGTTATAATGTATATATGTATGGGGAAATTTAGCTACATTGTGAAGCAAAAAAATAATATTTGGTCTCAAAAAGTAACATTGAAGTTGAATATAGGATAGTGGCACTTGATATTTACCCAAAAATGTGGTTACTTATACATATAGAGATATACCACATTAAATTATATTCCAAAAAAACTCTCAAACTGCAAATATTCCTAGCAAAGTTTTACCAAAAATAAATTTTGCCAGCTTGAGAGAGTGTTGAAATAATATTGAGTATAAGGCATCATGACCAGCATCTTTTCATCTACAACAACCTAGCAAATTTGTGGAAAATAGTTTTCCATCTAAAGTAATCCAACAATTTGTAGATAACACCATTCCATCTAAACCAATCCAACAAGTTGTAGATAATAACTTTCTATCTTAAGCGGCATTCCAATTATGTTGTGTAGGTAACTATAGATTATATAATAAAGGTATACAGTTGTTTCTTTATTTGATAGTTATTTCTTGATGTAGACAAAGGGGGGGGGGGGGGGGGGGGGGGGGGGGGGGGGGGGACAACTCATGTCCAAAATAAATTGATTTTTGGCTTCCCTTGAGTCTACAAGCTCAATAAATTTTGAGCTGGAATTTAGCTCATTTATGAGCTGATTTTTAGTTCATTTATTGAACTAAGAGTTAGCTCATTATTAGCTAGGTTTTAGTTCATTTATGTAACTTTTTATTTATAGTTTTTATGTTTTTAATTAAGTTTGTCTCTTAGAATTCCAAACCAGCTTTTGGAATTCCAAGAAATGTTATTTCCCATGTGTGGCTCCTTGGCTTCCACCATGGGCTATTGTTTTTCGTGCCTTTGCCCCTTGGATTTCCGGCCGGCTGCTGGTTTTCCGAGCCTGGGTGGTTTCCCGTGGCTAGGGCGCCTTGGTTCCGTGCGGCCTCCTTGGCTCCCGTGGTTGCTCCTTCTATTCTTGGGCTTGGGCTGTTTTCCATGAAGCGTGGGGGGATTTCAATGCTTGTGATGTTTGGGTTCTTGTGAAAATTTATTGTTGTGTCTGTTTGTATTCCCCTTTCATACCTATATATTTGAGGGGCTTGTAATGTTTAAAAGTGAGTTGAATGAAATGTTATTTTTGGAAAAGTTATAACCTGCGGGTTTGCTTGGAAAAGCTTGCGAGCTTTGTCCGTCTTCTTTCTCATCCCCTCCGAAAATCTTGCGAGCTCTTTACAACCTTTCGTCTCTCCGAGAAGCAGCTAGTAACCCAAAGACCAAAAAACCCAACATATTTTGACCCACCCCCCCCCCCCTGGCGTTGCCTACATCACTCCCACACATGTTATATGATTAAGAAAAAAAGAAGGGAATTTTACAAATCATAAACCCTAATAACTATTACAAAAATGTATTAAGAACCGCTTCTTTATTTCACAGTTCAATTTTCAAGGAGGTCTAAAACGAACATGTCACAATGTTATTAGCAAAGAATCTTTTTCATATATTGTTATATAAAAAATATGATAACATAAAATTACTTTGACTAGAGAAATCTTCCTATAATCGAGAAAATATGGTATACATACAAGGTCTTACTTATTTGGGATAATATGCTATTTACATATGAGAATTTTATGTAAACATTAGACTGCACTGCACACTAAGTCTATGAAAAAATGTAACTGATTAATACAAAAATCATAGAAATATTAAAGTATGAGTTCAATCTTTATAAATTATAAAGGTTATATAAGTTTTCAGAGGTATAATCCTACGATCAAAAGGTTGAAGCAACTTTAATATTCAAAAAATATAGGATGTTAAATTAGATGATCGAATTGAGAAATCTTCATTATTAAAGACAAATGGCACATAACTCAAAAGAATTTACTATACACAGCACATTCTAGGCATAATATGATCACATAATGATTATGCGTTAAGGATATCAAACTTAACAACAAGAAAAGGACAAATAGCAGTGAACTTTTGAAAAGATGCACTGAACAGGTTTCAAACCCATTTTGAATTAAGATCAACCATCATTGAAGTAAGTAGATATAACCTCTCAAACTATGAAAAATGACTGAACCCTCAAACATACCCAAAATAACTTCTACGATTTGCCTCAATTTCCGACTCTTAGAAGCATTCCTTTTGAGATAAAATAATCATAAAGGTTCACAAGTTACTATTTCGGTTTATAATTCTGGTGTTGCTCACGGTCGTGGATTACAAATAAATTTTGGAAGGTACTTTAAGGTTTAGTTTAACTATATCATGTTGTAATTGCATGTTTTTGAAAAATATGAATAAATTAGAAGGGATGTGTACTGTGCTCTCATGCTCTTAAGCAATCTGATTCGTTGAAATCACAAAATGGCGACTCTCTATAGGTAGCAATCATATACTCATACATGCTTATATATGTAACTATCAGATACCTGATAAGTTCCAACCAAGAGACCCAGCTAAAGCCATCATGTCACCAAAGAGAGGAACTCACTTGAAGGGAACAAAACCTCAAATCAAGTTGGCTAGTACCAGTTTGTAGCTCCAAGGTCACTCTCCCTCAAAGGGATCATAACATGAAGATTTGTCTTACTAGGCAAGATGAAGGGGTGATCATCCTCGGCAAGTCCCATTAGATAACATATTCTTATCAATATAAGCCTTGTAGACCACTTGCCTCAATAGGGATTGCTCATCCATAACAACTATACATAGTCAAGGCCAACCGCCTATCACTAACATCTTTGGTCCAGCTACAGGATTTGCACACCTCAGAAACCCTTAGTTATAACTCCGTAGGTTTAGTAATTTCTCGGTTCACAGCTATTACCATCCAAGGAGGCTCGCCCCTCAAGTGTAGAGGTATGAATTGAGCCTCTATGGATTTTCCCCCACATTCAACGGACTCGTCTTCACAAACTCACACTACATGTCATATCCTGAATACTTACCCTTGAAGACATGCTCAAGTACTCGCCAGGAAGGAGGGAGCCATGACAGAGGTACGAATCCACGTGGATATTGACCAATCAGGCCACGTGTTAATGTCAACCATGTCATATATTGTATTTTCTAGTTTTTAGATGCACAACATTCTATATAGCCCTCTGAACCATATAAATAAAGGGTAAAGGGGCACATTTTCAATCTTTTGGCTTGCTATTTACTTGGTATGAGATTTACTTAAAAATTTTATATTTTTCATTAACTATCCATACTCACTCAAACCTTGCCCAATTTTCAATGCTAAATTATTAATTAATTGCTAGTAAGGTCAGGTGTCATCTATGGACAAATTTAGATCCAAGAACCTCAAAGGTGCAATGAGCACATTTTGATTTCAATGACTAGAAGATAGGTACAACTCAAAGACCAACAAAATCTTGAGTCGTCGATGAACATGGAGAACTAAATTGACACTACTTACCACGATTTGATGGAAATGGAGGAAAGATTTATTAAAATGATCCAAAATGCACTAGAGGGAATGCATAGGAAAGCTCCAAAGGAGAGTACAACAAAAGGATCCTACCATGTGAAGCCACTCAAGATTACAGGGCCACCTACACCATAAGTGGAGTATGCAGCATGATCCACTAACTCGTACCGTGAAAAAGATACGCAAGTGGTCTACAAGGCTTAGATTGGTAAGGATATGTCCTCTAATGGGACTTGTCGAGGACGATCACCCCTTCATCTGGCCTAGCAAGACAAATCTTCATGTTATGATCCCTTTGAGGGAGAGTGACCTTGGAGCTACAAACTGGTATTAGCCAACTTGCTTCGAGGTTTTGTTCCCTTCAAATGAGTTCCTCTCTTTGGTGACATGATCACTTTAGCTGTGTCTCTTGGTTGAAACCTGTCAGGTATCTGATAGTTACATATATAAGCATGTATGAGTATATGATTGCTATATATAGAGAGTCGTCATTTTGTAATTTCAACGAATCGGATTGCTTAAGGGCATGAGAGCACAATACACATCTCTTTGAATTTATTTAAATTTTTCAAAAGCATGCCATTAATACATAATATAGTCAAACTAAACCTCAAAGTACCTCTCAAAATTTACTTATAATCCACGACCGTGAGCAACACTAGAATTATAAACCGAAACAGTAACTTGTGGGCCTTTATGTCTATTTTATCTCAAAAGGAATGCTTCTAAGAGTCGTAAACTAAGGCAAATCGTAGAAGTTATTTTGGGCATGTTTGAGGGTTCAGTCATTTTTCATAGTTTGAGAGGTTATATCCACTTACTTCAATGATGGCTGATCTTAATTCAAAATGGGTTTGAAACATGTTCAGTGCATCTTTTCAAAAATTCACTGTTATTTGTCCTTTTCTTGTTGTTAAATTTGATATCCTTAACGCATAATGCCTAGAATGTGCTGTGTACAGTAAATTATTTTGAGTTATTTGCAATTTGTCCTTAATAATGAAGATTCCTCAATTTGATCATCTAATTTAACATCCCATATTTTTTGAATATTAAAGTTGCTTCAACCTTTTGATCGCAGGATTATACCTCTGAAGACTTATATAACTTTTATAATTTATAAAGAATAAACTTATACTTTAATATTTCTATGATTTTTGTATTAATCAGTTACATGTTTGCATAGACTTAGTGTGCAGTGCAGTCTAATTTTTACATAAAATTCTCATCTGTAAATAGCATTTTATCTCAGATAAGACCTTGCATGTAGACCATATTTTCTCGATTACATGAAGGTTTCTCTAGTCAAAGTAATTTTAAATTATCATATTTTCTATATAAGAATATATGAAAAAGATTCTTTGCTAACAACATTGTGACATATCTATTTTAAACCTCCTTGAAAATTGAATTGTGAAATAAAGAAGCGGTTCTTAATACATTTTTGCAATAGTTATTAGGGTTTATGGTTTGTAATATTCCCTTCTTTTTGTCTTAATCATCCAACATGTGTTTGAGTGATGTAGGCAACCAGGGGGTTAAATAAAGGACACATTTATGTAGTACTACCAATTGAAACATATATATATATAAAATAAAGTTACTAGATATATGTATCAGAAAGTTTTAGCAAATAGAAAATTTTCACCTAAATAGATGTTAAAAAGTAAGAAATATGCTTCATGTATGAATTAATGCTTTTGACACTTTGCAAAATATACAAGAAACAAAAAAGATAATGTACATGCCTTGATGGAGACTGCATGTAAAATCCAGGGAAAAGAGGCCGGTGTGGGAGGGCACAACCATAACCTGCTAACACCATAAAAAAAAGAAGCTAATCAACACAAAATAATCCTTTAAAAAGTGATTATATAATAGAAATATTAATGTAAGGTCAAACTACTTTTTGTGAGCACTAAAATTCTAAAACTATAATTGATAGAGGTTTTCCAGTATAGTTAAATGGTCTTTAATTCAATTCTATGAATTTGATGCTTCAAAAAAAAATTGACTATACAATGAATTAGCATATCACAGTTTTCCAGAAAAATCAATGACGGTATCCATTAAAAATAGACCAATAATCAATTATAAGAATAAATTTCTTCAAGCCTTCCAAGTAAAGGGATCTGCAGTAGTTTAAGCACAACGCTAATTTTTCTGACTACAACCAATGCATTCCAATGAAAATCTTTTGTTCAAGAATCATAAACTTTATGTAATTGCTAAGGGATTTGTGATACAAGCAAGCTGCTTCTCTATAGATTCAAAACTAAAAAAGATCCCAAAGTAGAAACTAAACTCAACAAAATTAGCTTGAATCAAAGCTAGCATTATTTCACAAGGCCATATGGTATCTCCAAACAGACAAATTTTAAAAAATTACTACACGTAGACCAATACAATCACAACCAACCACTCAACAATTCATATCTTTCAAGCAAAGCCGTCAGAGTAGAATATCCACAGGAACTTCCCTAAAAGCAACGTACAAGCATTGTTGAACAAGACACAACCTCAAATAGACGTTAACAAGAAATAATTCCAAATAGAATCCGATGTCCAAAAGGAAAGAGCGCTTAAAACATTCTGGTTAAATATATCACTCAAGCACAAAAGAATGACACGAACGTTCAGGTGATCCTCTGGCCGGGTAATCGTAGGCACTATGGCTAAAGAAGCCTTGGCCTCCGCCTCCGCGCCGGTACACGCGTACTCCACTTCCTCCGCCGCCTTAGCCGCGTCGCCATCCCCCTCCCCAAACTCCGAGCTGAATGAAGCGGTCAGCCGAAAAAGAGTTTTTTCGCCAGTAGAACTCTTTAAAGAACGAATAACTCGAAGCAAGGGGCTCATCTCGAGCGCGCCATTGGCAGCGCCATCGGGGAACCTACTGCATGGGATCCCCAATCTCCCTTGACGGCAGGAAGAACTCTATGGAGGCAGAAACGCAATCCTACTTTACATTTTCTGAAGAAAACGCAAAGCAGGATCGCATTTTCTTCAGAAAATGCGATCCTGCTTTGCGTTTTCTTCAGAAAATGCAAAGCAGGATTGCGTTTTTAATGGAAATGCGAATGACGATTGCGTTTTCTTCATCACTCGAGCCCGGACCCCGGTTTAGCATATGCGGGAATTCAGGCTTTATTGGTCACGGGTGAGGAACCCGTGATTTCCTCTTGCTAAAGGTCCATGAAGCACTCATTTTATGGGGAAAAAAATTTTTTTTTTTAATCCTTTATTTTGCCTATAAATAGCAGCTCATAACGAGAAGAATATTTTGCTGTTTGAGGTTGAGTTTAAGGCAACGGTTGCATCCATTAAGGTTAGTCTTTACATTTAATTTTTTAGATCTTATAATGTTCAATTAGTGTTATTTTTGATATTAAAGAAATACTTGCAATTTGTTATTACAAATTTTGTTGTAATATTTTTTGTATTATTTTACATCGTATTTGTACAGTGTTGAAATTTTTTTTCAAATATTGTTGAGAAGTTGATGTTGAGAGCAAAATATGTTGATATAATGACATGAAAAAATTTGACAATATTGTTGAATAAAATAATATTGTTAGAATAGTAAAATTTATATATGTGTTTATTTTGCTGTTAGTATGTATATTTTAATTTGTGTTAATTTTTCCCATCATGTATATTTATATAAATAGTGCGTTTTAGTTGTGAGAATTGTTGCCATGAAAAAAAAATATTTGGTAGATAAATCATTGAAAAAAAAATACATTTTTCAGACAAAGAGAGAGGTAGAGAGAGATTAAGAGTGAGAATGTGAGTTAGATAATTTTTTTTTTTGCATAATACGAGACTATATGTAATTAACTTAATTAAAATATATTTAAATTAAAATAAATTTAATTTATATAGGATAAATTTTTATTAGTGAAATGATTAATTTTTATTATTACAATAATATAATTTTAGGTTTCTAGTTTATTTTGTAAAAAAAAAATAATGTAATTAATAATATTAAATATTAAAGTTATATATTGAACTTAAATATTAAATTTATAAATAATAACCCTATATAACAGGAAGAGAGGGATAGAAAGTCTGAGAGGTGGGCAAATATAAACTTTAAAAATTTTAATGATCAGACATAAGATTAATTTTAAATCTTTTTCTATTATTATGATATTATATAATTTAAACAACCTTATAGTATTTGAAAAATATTTTGATTTAGAGACATGAAATTTTTTAAACAACCATAAGATTCATATGAAATTTTTTCTATAAACTTTAAATACTAGTTTTATACTTTTATTGCATGTGCATAAAATGCACGTTGCTATAATTTAAAAAATAATAATTATAAGAAGAATAACATTATTGTACGAAAAAACTTTATAAAATTTTATACTTACCTAATTGATAGCAAAAAAAAAAAATTAAATATTTAATACTAAATTTATCGATCTAAATAGTGAGTTTGATTTTTTTTGCAATTACATACAAATCATTTAATCTCTTACGGTAAAAATAAAATAGATATTTACTTACTTTCATTTTTTTTAATTATTTATAAATATTAAAATTTAAAACAACTCTAATGCAATTCTTTATTTTTATTAAATTCTAAAATAAAATTTATAAAAATAATGCAATAAATAAATACATTGATTTTATTTTATATATCAAATAATATTAATTATTATAAACACAATGTTTTTATAAATACACTAGTTGTAATGCCAAAATTAGTTATGAAAAAAAAAAAAAATCGTTTTTACTTTACTCTGGATCTATCTAACCAAGAAAGAGAAATAATTTTCATGCGTTTATTTTGAAGACAATCAAACAGTCTCAAAGTATTCAGAATGCATTAATTTACATAACATTTTCTTTTCAGGCAACCAAACAGCTGAGAATTCTTGGAGTTCAAGAATGAAGTAAATTACAAATGTCTCCAACCAGCTTACATAAATTACTTTCATATACTTTCTTTTAATATTTATTTTAATATGCATAAAAATATTTTTTTTCAACCAAAGATTATGAAAGTTGAATCTTCAGTTTCATATTTTGTGAAGAATTAAGGTTTTGTTTGAGATAATTTTTTTCTAATTTTTAAAACAATTTCTTAGTTAAAAAAATTTTTAATTATGATTTTTTGTACTTAAAATTGGAAAAACTAAACCTAAGTGAATGCAATATTAATTATGCTAATAGCCTACTGCTCCATGGGTAAAAATATTATTATTAAATTTTTTTGAATAAATAATCATTTTAATTTTTTCCTAATAGAGTTTTTTTTTAAGGAATATGCAATATTTTAAAAATTACCTTCACACTTGAAAGATATTATTATAGCACTTAACAACTAAAGGAGTCTTTCTTCAAATAAGCACTTAACAATGAACAGGGGTGTAAACAAATCGAGTCGAGTATTTGCCTTATCAAGCCTGGCTCGTTTAATCCTTAATGAGCTCGAGCTCAAGCTCGAATTCGAGCTCGATTAGTGAGCTCGAGATCGACTCGTTTAAAAAATATCAAGCTCAAGCTCGAGCTTGTTTGAAAAGCTCGAGCTCGTTTAAAAAGCTCGAACGCAACTCTTAACTCTTTTAATTGGCATGAGTCTTCAATTTTAAACCAAAATTCTCTTTTTTTAAAAATTTTTTTTGTTCTAACACTTAATTAAATTTTGTTTTCAACAATAAAAAAATGACTTAATTAATCATAAAATGTCTAGAACTTTAACTATTAATTTCTTTAAAAAAAATTTTAAGTTGTAGAAGAATCTATATATTATGAGCAATCATCTTTCTTTAAAAAATTTTATTTAAAAATTTGATCAATATCAACTTATCAACTGCAATTTTTATATGTTTAAGTACTATAAAAACTTGAATAATATAGAAATAGAACTTTCAATAATATAAAATTTTGACCAAATTGCATTTCATATCATCATTACAAAAAAAGCAATTGGAATCATACAACTCATTAAGAAGTTTCATAATAGAGCATAAGTAAAAACTAAATAGAAGATAGAACTATATATTCCTTGTCTGTCTGATATTTGGATGTTCCATATTCTTCAAATTCTTCCATCTCTACTACCAACTACCAATTAATATAATAAAAACCTATAAAATTAAGATAAAAGTCTAATTTTTTTAACTGCAAGTAAGAGAATCAAAGAAGTAATATACACCCACATGTACATCCAAAACGAACAAATCAAATAACCAATAGAATCAAAGAAATAATATGCATCCAATTAGCTTTTCAGCAAGAATTCCATCATAGAGTCGTTTACATCCCTAATCAAAATACAACCTATACTTCAAAACCCACAAAACTAATGAACTCAACTATACAACAACACTATAACAGCACTATACAACACATTGAATGTGGTTATAACAAAATATCAAAATACTATGCATCCAATTAGCTTTTCAACTATACAACACTATAACAACACACTATAACAGCATTATCACAAACTTTAGATCATAACAAAAGAATCCATTTAAAATACAGAAAAGACTCAACTATACAACAACACAATAACAGTACATTTAACTAAATCTAGGCACATGCATGATTTAAGCTTTCTTTGAAACTCCTGTTGCTTGCAAAACAAACCTGTCAGTGCAACAGTTAAGCAAAAAAAAAACTTTACTATTTATTTTAGTTCAATATCATTGATCTATCTGATCTTTTGGTTTGCGGTTGGAAGCCGAAAATCCAAAGTAGATTGAACAATGAGCATCATAAGAAGAGAAAAAACTTCATGTACAATAACAAGAAACCCCCAAATCAAATAATGAAGAAAAAGAACAAGAAACCCCCAAATTATTCGGACATGCCTGTACAACGTCTGAAAACAGGCGTGAAGGGAAAACTTACGCAGACAAGATGCTGAATGTCCGACGTCGCAGTGAACGACGACGAGGGAACACTTACGCAGACGAGATGCCGAATGTCTGAGTCTAATGTCATGTTGCAGTGAACGACGACGCAATATCCCTAAGTCGAGATGTCGAATGTTCGTGAAAGAAGAAGGCCCGAACTCCCATTCAACTCACGCAGCCGAAAACCCGAAGCTGCTTTGGAGTTTGTAGGCGAAGTAGGGCGAGCCGAGAAATGAAAAATGAATGTGAAATTGCGAAAAGATTTAGGGTTTAGGGTAACATGCGGGATGCAGTGGCCGGTGGGTCATCTACTCAAGTTATTCATGTATGATTTTTTACCAAACCTTCAAAAAAATAAATTAAATTATATATATATATATATATATATATATATATATATATATATATATATATAAATGAATCGAGTAACTTATCAAGCTTTCGAGTCGAGTCGGATTGAGCGCTCGATTGTAAGCTCGAGCTCGAGCTCGAAGCTCAATAAGCTCGACTCGCGAGCTCGTTAACGATTCGAGTTCAAGCCGGCTCACGAGTCAGCTCAGCTCACTTACACACCTAACAATAAAGGAGGTGGAGTTTGGAGGCGAAGTAGGGCGAGCCGAGAAATGAAAAATGAATGTGAAATTGCGAAAAGATTTAGGGTTTAGGGTAACATGCGGGATGCAGTGGCCGGTGGGTCATCTACTCAAGTTATTCATGTATGATTTTTTACCAAACCTTCAAAAAATTAAATTAAATTATATATATATATATATATATATATATATATGAATCGAGTAACTTATCAAGCTTTCGAGTCGAGTCGGATTGAGCGCTCGATTGTAAGCTCGAGCTCGAGCTCGAGCTCGAAGCTCAATAAGCTCGACTCGCGAGCTCGTTAACGATTCGAGTTCAAGCCGGCTCACGAGTCAGCTCAGCTCACTTACACACCTAACAATAAAGGAGGTGAGGGTGCTAGACCAATCCAAAAGGAGTTATAATTAATTGAATCCTTTGGTATCCTTCAAAATTTATGAACTCCAATATATATATACTATTATTATGAAGGGGATTGAGTTTCTTTCCACAACAAATCTTGGCCATCCATTTTTTATTATTTTTAATTATTCAAATCAGATCTTAACCCTTAATTTTAATTAATATAATTATAATTAGCACAATTAATATTAATACCAATCTATAATGATAATTGTTTCTATTTAATGCTTCGTTTGCCGTTTCCACCTTATATTGCACTAATTTGCCCAGTTTCGATCAAGGTTTCGGTCTCTTCAATTTTCCCTTTTTGCTTACCGGCGAACGAAGCATTCCTCTAGCTCTACATCTTGCCCACTATTTCATTTTGGTCTCTTCAACTTCCTCTGGCTCTTTAGCTTGCCTAGATTTTGCAATTGCCCACGTTTCTTCTTACCGACTTATTAGCTTGCCCACCGGTAGCTTTTGCATCTCTACAGCTTGCCCAGGTTTCGCCATTTCATTTCGGTCTCTTCAACTTCCTTTGGCTCTTCAGCTTGCCCAGAAGTTTCTTATAAAGGATATAACTCTAGACATTTCTTCATCAGTCATCCAGTCTAGCTCATCGAGTGATGGTTTGACACCTCAAAGTAAGATCTCTTTCACATCAATTTTATCTTCTAGCATATCATGTTTTGATATAGACCTGCATATTGCTTTGCAAAAATAAAATCATATTGTCATATAATGATTTATCAAAGACGTAGGAGTAGTACCACCAATTGAAACTAATCCTTTACCAAAACTTCAAGTTTATGTCATGGAAAAGTTCCTTACAAAAGATATGCCTTTAGATGTTTCTCCAATAATCATTCAATTTTAAGTTGGTGATTGATGGTTCAACACCTCAAAGTAAGATATCTTTTACACCCATTTTATCTTCCAATCTTGTTCTGACCTTGACCTACTTACTGCTTTTAGAAACGAAAATCATCTTAGCACCAAACATCCCATTACTAAATACCTATCAGGATATCCTATGAAAACCTATATAAAAAAAATTGATCAAATGTGATGCCCCGGGATCTAATTTGGAAGAATAATTCTTTTAATCTTTTAATAAATAACACACATAGCTATCCAATATCATCTATTAGTAATAAATAACAAAATATATTGTATAATTCAAAATATAAATATACATATCTTTATGCATTTTCCAAAAATCATATACACTATTCATGATCTACACAATCATCACAATTCTATCTTATCTTGAGTATAAAAGAATAATTAAAACAAAAAGAACATAACCTAAAGAATTTTGATTAACCTCACACTCATGCTCTCTTGCACTGACTTGAAATCATTTAACCACATATGATGAGTTTAAAAAACTTAGCAAATCAACAAAACCTATAACTAAATTCAAAGTACGATATATGAGTAATATGCTTGTCAATAGTGAAATCATAAGAGTTACATTTATATGATCATTGAATCAATGAAGAAACAATAAAATTCATATATAGTAGTATAATTTATAAACAATAAAATATTACAGTACATAAACAAATAAAATAGTAAACAAGTATGAGTATTACATCTATAAAGCAATCATCGTATTCATAATATCAATTATTAAATAAATTGGATAAAACATCAAATAAAAATATCGATAAAGACTTTCAAAATCAAATCAATGTAATAAAATTATAAAGGAATGTACATATACTATACATGTATTATAAATCATGTACTTAGTATATCACATGCTTAATATCAATACATTGAATTAGTAGTATAAAATAGTATCAGTATTTATATCAATAACAGTAAATAATATAAGTAATAAAATAATGTAATAATAGTAATTTCATGCAGTAATAATAAATATGTACAATAATAAAAATAATGACACAATATTTATTTTTGTAGTCACACTAAATAAGTAAGAAGTCCTGTCAATCACGGCATTTTTTGGTATTGTATCAGTATTGATAAACCGTTAATTGGCTCAGTAAATAGAGTTGTCACTCTTTGCTCGTCAGCACATCAATCATCTCCTAATAACTCTCAATCAATATCATGTGAATCAGTATAGGATAACATCAAATCATAGTATTTAAAAGAAACTTCGTTGGCCCACTATCTTGTATAAGTCAATCAATCTCTAACTAACGGGTCAACCATTCTTTGCTTATTTGTTTCACACACGCACTTTATTATCATAATATATAACAATAATATCAATCAACTATTATTCAAGCACATATTCATATCCATTTTCAATACATTATAACAAATAATACATAATTTAGTTTAATTATGAAGATGACAAAATGTTATAACGGTAGATAACAAAGAAACCTATTAAGCAAAAATGTACATTTTTAGAAAATTTCTAAATTATAAGGGATTATATAAAATGATGTTTTAAAACTTTTATTACACTACACCACTATTTTTAGAGGTCAAAATAAATTTTTAGGTAGATAAAAATTATTGTATTTTTAAAATAATATGGTGAAAAATCTCAAATGAATACTCAAAATGCTCATAATCATGAAATTATGCCGTGAAAGTTTTGCCAATATAACTATAATGTATAAAAAATTATGCCGTGAAAGTTTTGCCAATATAACTTTAGTCACGTTTTCGATAACAAAAACACAAATTTGTTTAAAAATAAATCAAAAACTTAAAATCTTTGAAATAAAAAATAGGCTAAAGATTCCTTACAGCGAGATGAGTAAATATTTTACAAATCCAATCTTTTAGTTTCTCTCTCCTAACTTTTCTCTCTTAATTTATTTTCATTTTCTCTATTGTGCAGAATGCTAAGGATTAAGTGGATTTAAATGAAAAAACATTAAGTAATTTAAGATATTTTATATAATATAATTTAATTATTTAATATACTATTTAATTTAGTTATTTCTTTCAATAATAAATTCATATAAACAAGGGTGGAACCAGCTATAATTTTCAGGGGGGGCAAAGGTATAAGTAATTGTTCGCATATATGTCGGGAGTCCAAGGGGGGGGCAGCGCCCCCTGGCGGGGTTCAACCTGCCCAGTCAAGTCGCGCGGGGTCAACGGGCAGCGCCCCCTGAGGGGGTTTCCGAGGGCAGCGCCCCCGAAACAAATTTTGATTTACTATTTCTCTGTGTATTTGGTTCATCATTTCCCTAACAATAATACATCTACATAATGTATTTAATTATATTGGAGGCAATTGCCTAAAAATCATAGTATTTTAACATTTTTAGGGGGGGGGGGGGGGGCAATTATCGTAAAGCCCTTGTAATAATGACTAAAAAAATCTAAATAAGAATATAATAAATTTTTTTAAGGGGGGCAATTCCCCCCCCCCACTAAGCATAAAGGGGTTCCGCCTCTGCATATAAATCACTTTGAGCTTTAAAAATTATAGAAAAATATCTATAAAATAAAACATGTTATTTAAAACATATCGATGAAATCAATTTGCAAAACGGATACCTGATGGTCCCAAAATCATAACTTGTACCTATAGGTACCGATTTCTAAGGATTTTCACCAGTGTCCAAAATTTACGAAAAATTTTATGTAAGTAAAATATTACAATCAAAATATTATGCCGAAGATAGATTGTAATTTGGGATTATATTGACTCTAGAAAAAAAAATTATAAAGTCAAAATACCCACCTTAAAAAAATGTTATCACTAACATTTTCCTTAAGGATTCGGACACAAAATTGTATAAATCAAATTCTTCCTATCAAAAACTCAAATCAAATCAAAACTCATCAAAAATCATACAGCCATACAGTTCATTCTATCACATGCCATTTAAATTATGCAATCAATTACACATGCAAAATAATGCACCTTTAAACTACACATTCTACCAAACTCTCAATCAATTTCTACATCTCTGATAACAATCAATTTCTTCCAACAACTATGCTTTGATACCAATTGTGATGCTCTAGAATCTAAATTGGAAGAATTGTTCTTCTAATAGAAAATTCAAATAAATTATTTTAGGACATAAAAAATTATAGAAAAATATTTATAAAATAAAACATATTATTTTAAAAAAATATCAATGGAATCGGTTTACAAAATGGACACATAGCAGTCTTGAAATTCTCACTTGTACTGATATGTACTAATTTCTTATAGATTTTCACCGGTGTCCAAAATTCACGAAAAATTTTGTCTAAGTAAAAGATTACAATTAAAATACTATGACGAAGATGGATTGCAATTTGGAGTTATATTGACTCCATAAAAAATTTGCAAAGTAAAAATATGAGCTATTACATCAAATATTTATATTGACTCCATAAAAAATTTGCAAGAACTATACAGAAAGAATTAGGTGATCCAGTTAGGAATTCAAAAAGTTATGGAACAAATAAATGCTCTTAAGATAAATAAAACTAAAAGTTCTATTGATATACAGATTGACAAGAACATAGTTTGATGCAAATTGATGTTTACTATAAAGTACAAAGCCAATGGCAATGTAGAAATATACAAAGCAAGATTTATATGAAAGGGTTTTACTCAAATACTTGAGATATACTACAAAGAGACATTTGCTCCTATGGCAAAACTCATCCGTCAGCTACTGCGTCATCCTTTAGCTTTTTAAATTCTTGCTTAAAGTTCATGTTACATTTTAAGGAAATCTTCTCCATTTATTGTCCATCTCATGTCATATGTTAATACATGTAAATTAATTTGGATGATAACAGCACGTGAAACAGGAACTTTTGAGTGTTTTTATGCTTTCTATTGAATTCAAAGCATCAAAAAAGTATTTAAGTAAAAAAGTTATGTGGTTGTATTATTTTTTTTTTAGTTTAATTAGGTAATATATTTGAGCCGTCGTGTTTTTCTTTTCCTCATATATAACTCAAGTAGTATTATGTTTCGTGTCAAAAATTAATATTTGTTGTAGGGGTGTAAGAAAATTGACACAATCAATCAATCTGATATGAAAATTTTGAATTCGGATTAATTTTGAATTTCATGATCATTGAGGATTATGACTTTGATTATATTGAAATGAAGTGCTTTATTAGTGTCTGATGAGTTTTTATTCACCTTATATATATATATATATATATATTATATATATATATATATATATATATATATATATATATATATATATATTATTGTTAAATGATTTAAATCTAAAGGTGATATTATAAACTTTTTTTTAAAAACGTCATTGCCGATCACAATCCTGATCAAGAAGGTTGAGGATATTTTTTTTAACAATTAATACTTTGTTGCTTAATGTGTCAACAAATTATAACAATTTTTTGTAATATATTTTCCACATTTCATTATAGTATTACTCAAGATTTCCCTTGGCACTATTCAAAGTGTATCCCTTATGATAAGTTCTCTTAACTTCTCCTCATAATATAATTACTATGTTTGTGTGCTTTTTTATAATGAGGTGATGAGCTCTTACCAAATTCTATATATCAAGTCTCACAAGTGAGTTTAATACTATTCTTTAATTTATTTATTCTTATCACTTCTATTAATGACATAACATGAGAGGTGTTTAAGAAAAAAGTTCTTGCTTCAAGGAGTTTTTAGTTTTATTTTTTATAAAAAAAACTTTGATTATCTTTGTTTGATTCTTCGATGACATGAGTGCATTATTTTCATTCATTTCTATCAACGTGCACAAAATACTAGTATTAGGAATAAACGTGCAAAGGAATTAACTATCTTTAATAAGATTTAAGCATATAAGCAAATGGCTTAAATCATAAATAAGTGTGAATGTTTAATTCTCTCAATTACATAAAATATTAAACACACATGAAAGCAACTGAATGATGAAAATACAAGATTAAAATCAAATTCTTGTTGACCTACAACCAACATTTGTACCGAACCGTCGACCCCACTTTCCCAAGATCGCACACAACAGCTCCCCACGACCTCCTCTACAACACAAAAAACCCCCTCATGTAGTAAAAATAGCATTTGACACATCTCAGGCATAGGAATTTGATAATCTGACTTCTCTCTGCCTCAAGCGATCGACCAAGGCCCTTCCAATTGCCAAATTCGCTGATTGTCAAACCCGTACCGCCGGTCGACTCAAACGACTCCAACCATCGTGCCCTAGCTCGATGTCTAATCCACTTGCCTTAGATGGCCCTCAATCATGCTTCGAATGTGACTCTTCTGCACCCGACGTCGAAGCCAACTACCGTACCCACCCGCCGGCCCAACTCCAACAGCCTACATCTCATCAGTCAAATCCCGCTCTTCGTCGTCGGCCTGCTTCTATCTCCTCAGACAACTATCTCCTCCAGTATTTTTTACAAAACCCCTAAATTCCTCCGGTTTTCATTAAGGCCTTGTTTGTTTTGGAATTTTTTTTTCCTTTTTTTTGTTTAAAAACGGAGAAATTGTTTTTTATCGATGTTTTGATAAGACACTTCCATATAAATATTTTTTAGGAAACTTCATTTTTGTACTATTTTGAAAAACTTTTTGTCTTCTTCGTTAAAAAACTTTACTCTCTTAATCATTATTTTTAAAACTATCTTTTATAAAACGAGAGGACCAAACGAAGTCTAAAACGAAGAGAAAATGAGCTTCTTTGTTTTTTTTATGTATTTTTCCTACAGCCAGCAGACCAACTCCACTTCCTGTTTTCGTGAAGGAACTCGATCAATCCGCCTCTTCACAACCGACGCCAGCGACCAGGCCTCACGGCCGGGGAGCATTCTTCCTCACGTGAACGAGACTAAACCCCCAGCTTCCTTCCAGCCGACCGCCATGATTACCAACCTCAAACTCACGACCAGACCACGATCGCCATTGTATTGTTTGCGTCACATCTCTGGTGCTCCATTCTCATCGACTTCACTTTCCTCATCTTCTCCTTTCAGCTCGCCATCTTTGACGATGATGAGAACAGGAATGTGAAGATCACGGTATGGTGGGATTTCGAGGATTGTAGCATTCATGTAGGCGTGAACGTTCACCGTGTGTCCAATCGGATCACCTGGGATATTAGATCAAGCGGCATCAGTGGAAGCGCTCGCCTCCACTGGCATTTGTCCTTCCCATGTTCCTTGTAGTGGGAAGAATAGTTCCGACAGATCTTTTATGGCTGACATTGTTTGTTGGGTTTACCAGAACCCTCCGCCAGCACATTTCTTCTTGATATCTGGTGATAAAGACTTTGGTAACATTCTGCATAGGCTTAAGGATGAGCAACTGCAACATTCTGCTTGCTACTGGAGTTGCTTTGTACATATTCTTTCCTTTGGTTTATGAACTCGCAAAAGAAATTGCTATTGGAATTTTCATGAAGCAAAGTCATGTACGCATCATGGGAGCAAATTCTGCAATTGAAGATCCTGAGAAGACTGATGTGCTTATCAATCTGGTTCCACTTGGAAAATCATTTGACAAGACAACAATTTTTATAACCTTTGAGAAATTCTAGAAAAAGCAAGTTTCAATCCAAGCCTAATATTTCTGAGACTATGTTAGCTAACCAGGCCTTCCCCCATCACCACCTACAGCAACATATCTTAATGGGGAAGCATATCCTAGTAACAATAATGGAGGAGCGATTCATCCTCTTACAGTCCCTTTAAAAAGGGAAAAGAAAAATGTGGGTGTCAGTGTGATAGTTATTATTGCTACAACTTCATTGATAGTCGTGTCAGCACCATTGTTATTAATATTAATTTCAAATATGAGTATGTGTAAAAAAGAGAGGGAATTTCCAAAAAAGAAAAGAAGAAGAAGAAAAGAGAAAAATAAAATAAAATAAAATATAAAAAGGAGAAAGAAATAAAAAAGATAAAAATGATTAAGAAAGAAGAGGTTTTTGTGTTTTGATTCACATGCACATTCGACAGCGCCGTCGCATTCGGTCCTCACGCAGGTATAATCTTCCAAACTCAAAAGGTCCCAAACCCCATTTTCGGGAGGCAATTGGAATTTTCAATAAAACAGGGAACATGAACTTGAGCTTAATTCGAATTCAAACAAACACGGGACAATATTTGAACAGAAAATTGAACAATTAATAGAGGACTTGATTTGGACCAAAGGGGGTAGAACTTAAAAGAAATAAATCAGACTTGAATGAATGCTTAAAATAAATCCATAATTCATCAAATAATGAACAAACAAATACAAATGAACAAGCATGGAACTCGTACTAGACAAGGGAGTTCAAATACACCTGTATATGAGCCATAACATAAGAATCTTTAATGAATAATATGGTTTATTTATAACAACTTAAGTGCAAATGCTAACTAGCCATATCATTCACATTACAAATCAACTGGCAACACAAGAAAAGAAAAAAAAGAAACATTGCAATGTGTACAACTAGTTGTCTAGAGGCGACAATAAGAGACATGTTATGAATGTGGGGATTTACCAGCAATCATGTGCAATGAATGCATCGTCTCTACAAATAAATCAAGAAAGTTGTGAGTGAGATAATCTCCTCACTACCGGCGCCAGTTAACATACAGATGGATACATTAAGCTTTCTAAAAGTGGTGATAATGGGCATGCAATGATCACAAGGATGCCCTCGCCAATCAACAAATACACGAGTTCCCTGTGGACGAAGGAAGTTGACTTGCAGATGAACACAATAAATGTTTCCTACAGTTGATGATGTTCTCTGTAGGTATATATAGGAGCATGCAACCAATGCTAGAACATTCGCACAGTCTACAATAATATAGTGGCAAGCGAATACATCTAAGCCCTACAACTAGGTCGTAGATAAATATAGTAGTCGCTTACGAATGCTGAAAGTCAATACATAAGGAGCATGGTGAATTGTTGATGAACGTATGTAAAGGATATCAATGATGAGAATAACCCACCCGACAATCAACATTAGTTCATAAACGAGCATGTTCATCCACTTGCGAGCAATGATGAATAATTTGTAAATGAATACATCGAATACTCCTGCAGATGAACACATTGAACTAGCTTGTGAACGCATGTAGTAATTCGTCAATTAACATGTACGAAGGGACTGGTGTCAAATGCAACAACACCGAGTATCTGATATCAATATATAATGAACTATTGACGAATGGGTATTCGAAAATTCCGAGGCAAATGTCGTCTTCATAAAATCGATGTCACTTGATTGTAAGTGAAGGCACCATTCTTCTACAAGTAAAGAGGTATGACGTGCAACCAGAATAGATGCCTTCAAGCCACTATAGGGGACTCATTACTCACACAGCAGTCCCCACACGAGTGATAACTAGCAACGTGGAATGAAAATTGTAGAATTTCTATGTTAATTAACAACAAAGTAACAAATGATACAACATCCTTGCAATCAATAACTACACAAAATCATGCCAATACATCGGTCCTCTACCAATAGGAACATATTGCATGCAACAAATCAAAACACTTGTGAGTTGTCGTAGAAAATTTGACCAATACCAAATGCACCGTCTACATGTGAAAGTGACAAATATGTGGTGAACCCAAGCATCTTCGAGCGACTATAGAAGATTCCCCAGTGCATGATAGCTCTTCTGCAAGAGGCGATAAACACTCCACACATACATTACAAAATGTACACTAATAATATTAAAAAATGCTCCCTAAATACTCACGTGAGCCCAGGCGAGTGTGTTATGGGTAACATGTATCGTCTGAGGATGTTGTGCGGGTCAAATAATGAACTTAAGCTCGACTATGATCCCCCTATATGACGGGATAGAGGTTGACACATCTCAAATAGTTAAACAAATATACAGTCGTGACATTAACCAGAACATTTGTTTTATAATTCATATTAGGCCTTCAAGGCCTATAAATAATAAAAATTCATGAATAAAGGTATAAAGCCTATGACGGGCCTGATACTTTGTCAGCAACTAGATATAGTCGACAAGGTTCAACATATAATATTCAAAATATCCCAAATACCCGCATGGGACCTGACCAGCATTTTGTAAGTACACACGTGACGCCTAAGGATGCTGCGCGGGTCAAGAAATAAACCTAAGTTCAAGCCCAATCTTTCTACGTGAATGGATAATAGACAACACGACTCAAGCCATCAAATAAATATATCAACAAAAGAACAAAGCCGATAACGAACCCGGTCCTCTGTAAATAATTAGATAGAGTCGACACGATTTAATAAATAAAAATGAAATTCATAAATGCCAATATCACCCCGATAATGACTGTGTTGAATATAAATCTCAACCATATGTGTTAATTCTAAATACTCAAAATGGCACCCAAATACATATGAAATTCAAAACTCCAAAAATATAAAAATTTGAAATATTTAAAATTAAAATAAATTATTTAAACATTTAAAGTAAATTCATCCAGACTCTACAACGATTTGCAGAGGTAGACAAATTTAAATATCATTTCAGCTCACAAAAAACTGGTGTCTGGTCGAGAATATAACTAAGAATTATTCTAAACACTCCTGCCAGTAAGGACATAAAATATGTCATCTAATCGACAATTTTACCACAAAATGGCACCGCAGATAAACGATTATGATTAGGGGCCCCTGAACTGGATGGTTTGCTGCAAAATTGCACCACTAAATTATTGTTATGGCCAGAGACCGTATGCTCCCCAATGTTACTAATTTTTTTAAATATGAATCAATAGAATATGATCAATAGGGCACAAAGCCATCTGTCAGTGTAGGTGAATTCAAATTTATCCCTTAGACAAATACTCACCCAAGTTTACAAGGTATTCTTGGACGACGCAACATATGGTTGCTGATAAGAATTCTTCTATTATGTTAGATCAACTACTCCTCTAACTAAGTAGATCAGGGATAACGATGGTCTAGGATGATGAAATCATCCAATCCTCACACCATCCGCTTTAAGTGCAAGATGGTGAAATTTCAAACTTTAAATATCAAATTTTCAAATAACCTAAACCTATGTTGTTATTATACACCAAATATCACGTATCTACGGATATAGGGTAAACATCGACGACTTGCCTTAATTGAAAGTTCTCTCTCATTATCAAGAGGGGTAATTAATTATAAGGGTTTGTACCTATGGGAAATTAGAACTCAGATAATAAAGTTCTCACAAAATGAGGGTGAAATCTATGGGTATTGCCTTATCTACAAACCTAATCTGCCTTGTAAAAATTAACCTCAGAACTAAATCCGTTAAACCTCCCCTAAAAGCAAAGGAGGTCGAAGCATGAAATTTTCAGAGCCCACACAATTCCATCTCTAAAATAACATCTTAATTTAGAATACTTCAATCATTCTTCAAACAATAATGCAAACATTAATAATTTTAGTTTATCTAAATAATATGTTAAGAACCTTCATTATAGCTTCATGGTCACACAATGAACTTGTAAAATAAATCATCAATCTTCGTATCAACATAGAGAAATGTAAATAGAAAAGGTAAATTTACACACACACCCACTTTTTGTTAACACTTAGGCTTCATTTGGGACGACATGTTTATTACTTCTTAAAAAACTTTCTAATATAAAATTTTTAATTTTTTTTTTACTGAAAGCTACTTTAAGAAGCAATAAAAAGTCATATCAAATGAAGTCTTTAAAAACATTTAGAAACTACTAGGAAACAAAAAAAGATAGAGATATAATTGTATATTCTTCAATCAGATGTTTCCAACACAATTTGCATAAATGCATCTTCATATGAAAAAGGTGGCAATAATGCATATCTCCAAATCAAAATCTCTTTCACAGTACATCAGTATTTAAAAAAAAAATATCAATCATCCGAAATTTTAACATTGTTGTTGCATGTCTCAAGCTCTAGATGAGAAAACTGGATGATAACGTTAATTAGCCGACAGCCTGCTTAAAACTTATCGAATAATCAACACATAAATCCGAAAGTTTATACAAAATGAATGTTTTAGAAGTAATGTGGTGAACTTCCGTGCAATGATTATCAATTATCAACATACATTATTTTAAATCATCACTCAGTGCATAAACTAATGAATAATGCAAAATTTTGATTGAGACAATATTGATAAAATAATGAAAACGTCTACAGAAGGATGAAAAAGAAAAAAATATGTTATAAGCTTACAACCTTGGAAAAAAATATGTATGGTGGCGCAAGGGTGCAGTAATTCAGTACGACATGACAAGATATGAAACATCCCCAATTAACTTTCAGAGCTGTCAATACTTCCAAAAAGCAAGCTCAAATATATGATTGTAATCATCAACAAAATGGACATCAAGGCCTTCTTTCACATTATCAGAAAGCTGATCAAAGTCTCTTCTATTTGTGGGGGGAATATGATTGTCTTTACCTCACTCCTCGTAGTTATAGTCTTCTCTTTAATCTAATTCATTTATGGAAGATACCAATCCAAACTATGGAGAAGAAAATCATAATAATTAAAAAAAACTATGGAAAAACTAGTAAGAGAGTTTCTTACAAGCAACAAGATAATAAATTGAAGCTTTCTATTTTAATATCTTTCAAGGCCAATGAAGGAGAAGAAAAAAGGCTAAGAAATAAGAGGAATAAGACTTGGAACAAACAAAATAAAACTAACAGCAAGCATATTAGATGTTGGTTTGTATCATCAATATTGAAAGAATGCATGGACAATTCAAATTTTAATCAACAAATGCAGAGACATTATAATCAACTAAAGCTCAAGTTCAAGTTGCCGAGTATTATTTAAATTACAATAAAATTTAATGAAAATCGATAACATATCAAACATCCCTAAGCACATCTATTAAAAAGGCTTATGGAGCTTATAATGTTCTATTCAGAGAACTTGTTTAGGAGTTGTAGCTAGTCGCCCTTAACTATACAACATGAAAAGGGGGACTTCGACATAGGTTTCAGCAGCACCTACACAATAGAAAAATTAAATATAGATAAATGCCTCATCTTGGTTAAATCATCAAGGCGAGCATAAGAAAAATGATAGACATATCGATTTGAATTGTCAAAATATGAGACAGCAGCACGATTGTAATTTTTTATTTTTTAAGTGAGAATCAAATAGGAAATTTAAGACTCTGTAGATTTACTTTGCTCACAAACAACAAATTGACAGGATAAAGCCTGTAATCTTATAAACTAGCCAATAATATTGATAATTAAATTTATAATATCAATGCATGAGGGAAAAAAATAATTTCACAAAAATTACCATAGGAAGAGAACTAAAAAATTGAAACATACCCCACCAATTGGAATAATCCATCCAGTCAATGTAACTTCACCAATCAGGGCTACATCCTTTCTTGTTGGCCACTTTATTGCAAGAGAGAGCAATGATGTGATCATGGTGTAGCCAGCAATCGACCCATCCTTGGGCGTTGCACCGGTAGGCACATGCAAATGGGCTTTGACCTGTAATATGAAGTGCATATTTCCCCTCTCCTTGCTAGCGTTGTTTCAATATACAATGTAGATCCGCTCAAAGAAGTCCATGCTAGCCCCATAACAACTCCCAGCAGAATTAGATCATAAATTTTATCAACATGGAATATTGATTTACCCACAAAATCAACCAAATTTGAAACATCAAAAACTTTATCTATGCATTGAAAATAAATGTATGTAGATATAGCTCCAAAGGATGCACAAATAATATCACGGGCACACTATGCAGACCACAAAGAAATAATAACTTCAAAAACTCAAATAAAAAAGCAATGGGAAGTCTTCAAGCTCAATAATAACCATTCACAAATTATTTACGGGATAGATCAACTTCTGCAATTCCAACCTCCTCCCAAGTTTCACCAATTTGTTCAGGTTAAGCTATATTTTTGGATTCTCCAGTAGAAGCGGTATCAACATTTTCAGTAGATGGATCATTATCTGATTTTGTTCAAAGTTTAGAGAACCATCAACATCTTCAATAAGATCTTTTTTAGATGGTTCATTATATTGCATAAGTTTACCAGGCTGAATATTGGCGGCAGCAGATGTCTCAATTGAAAATACATTACGAACTAATTGTAGAGCTATCTGTCAAAATATCAGAGTAATAAAAAGAAAATGGATAACTATTGGGCGTGAACACGTATTTCTTACAACACTAGAACTTCATGATTTACATCGTAGATAAGTATAAGTTCATGTTATAGAAACCGGCTTAAGAAGAAAACTGATGGAACAAACTTAAGTAAAAAGTCATTTTAACAATATACTTCTTTACTATCTTTAACATGATAATATGTGAAAGGCATCATGACTTACAAGTGGTGGTTCTATAATATATTCAATAGCAAAGTGATTTTAGAGTTGAATAATCAATGTCGGGAAATGTGAACCTGTCATTCCAATTAAACAAGTAATTACAATGACAAACATTTCCCTAAAATACTTTTTTAACTGCAAATCTATAAGAGAACTTTGCAGCAGAATAAAAACATATTTAACAAAATCATTATGCACAAATACATTGCCTTAAAGCTGAAAATCAGAAACTGAGTAGACAACAAACAAAATTGCTGGTACCAGACGAAATATCACTATGATTGTGCAACCAAAAGAAAGAAGTCCACATATAGTTTTAAAATTGTATTTCACATAACTCTAATGAAAAAACCTAGATTATTTGCTTGTTCTAATTATTAACAATAGCACAAACATAATTGAAAAAACTAATACAACTCAAAAACATGAAAGCATGAACAGCCTTCAAGAATATATTCAAACCTTGCAGTACTTCTTCTCAATTTATTTCTACAAATTCCGCACACTAATCTCTCAACAATAATTTAATATAAAAGTTCAAGTAGAGCTGCAGTTGTTAGTTATACCTGAATATTTTAATTTAATCAAATTTACTCGAATATATATATTAAAAAACATAAGTAATTCATTTTGCATGTTCTTTTCATAGAATGATGCAATAATTCTATTCACAAAACATTTGAGACCGCATACTTGTTCAAGTTTGATACCATAAGCTTCACTAGTTACCTTCCTAGGTAATCTCTTACAATATGCATCTTTCCATCAGTTATATAACCAACAATCGCAATTACTTCAATTTTATCCAAGAGAGAAATCGAAATTGTCTCAATCACATTCGCTGTACAAACAAAGAGCACATACACTACAAATAAGGAAATATAATTATTATGCATTCTAAAAGAAATTTACAAATATTTTCAAGATTTTTCACAGATAATAAAAACAATTGACAATTTCACTGAAACAAATTCATTTGTTTATACTATATAGGTCATAGCATCAATTCTGGTCAGATGACCAACAACCAAATGCTTTGTATCTAGTGTGATTTATTATATAAACCATGTTTTATCATTATATAGCATTAACTAGCATAAAAAGTGAGCTAATTACACCACAAGGTCAAGATAGCAGGAATTGAAGTGGATCGAACTTGAGGCATGTCAATACCTATTATGCCCCATCAAAATTTTGTAAGTCGCAGTTGATGCAGGACATCTTCAAGTTTTGGTTCTCCTAATGCATATGGTGAAAAATTAAAATAATTGGATGCACTGATAGTAAATTACAAAAAAGATACATTAAATGAACTAGAATCATATGTTCTGAAATTATCAATTTATAAAGATTTGTTGCAATCATAAGTTATCTTTCAGCAATTAAGTTTAAAAGATTTCCATAAGAAAGCCTTCCAAGATTAAGAAGTATCATTTACCTAATCACCCAATCTGAATTTCATCTATCGTATGCTCACATTAGCAGTTATTCAAAATTGACACTAAAAAGATCAAATTTATGCAAATTACATGAATCATGCAATTTTTTAAAATAACTAATGGGATGCGAAGCATCTAATGCAAATATTAAAATGCCGACATAATAACATATGTCTTAATGCATATTCATAACTAATTCCAAGATGATGAGTCTGCACAAATGGATTTGTTTCAATGGAATTGTCGATTGTTTTTATTTTCTGCAGAAGGTCTTGGAAATATTTGCAAACTTCCTTTAAAAAACAAAATAATTATATTTTCCTTAATTAAAAGCAGGTGTTATTTGTTTGCACGGCGAATGTGATTGAGACAATTTTGACTCCTCTCTTGGATAGAATGGAAGTAATTGTGATTACTGGTTATATAATTGAAGAAAATGTATATTGCAAGGGATTACCTAGGAAGAGAATTAGTGAAGCTTGCGATATCAAGCTTGAACAAATATACTGTAATACTGTCATGTCTGAGATGCTTTGTGATTAGAATTATTGTATTGTTCTATAAAAGAGTCATATTAACTTAATTAATAATCTTTATATATATATAATTGAGTAAATCTGATTAAATTAAAATATTCATGTGTAAGTAACAACTGCAGCTCTACTTGAACTTATATAAAATTATTGTTGAGAGGCTGGTGTGCGGAATTTACATGCTATGTACAAGTTAATACATGTTATGTACATAGTTTATACAAGCATTATACATGTTATGTACAAGTTTATACACACTATGTACAAGTATTATACAAACTATGTTATAAACTTTTACAGAGTATGTGTAAACTTATACACAATATATACAAATTTATACATGCTATGTACAAGTTTATACAAGCATTGTACACGCTATGTACAAACACTATACATGTTATATATAAGTATTATACATGATATTTATAAACATTATACAAGCTATGTAAAAACATTATACACTATGTACAAGATTATACATGCTATGTACAAGCATTATACACGCAATGTACAAGTATTATACACATGTTATGTACAAGCATTATAGACACTGTGTACAAGTTTATACACACTATGTATAGGCATTATATATGCTATGTACAAGTTTATATATGCTATATACAAGCATTATACACACTATGTATAAGTTTATACAAGTTATGTACAAGTATTATAAATATTATGCACAAGTTTATACACATTATATATAATGCTTATACACAATATGTATAAGTATTTTACACGTTATATATAAGTTTATATAAGCATTATACATATTATGTATAGGATTATACAAGCATTATGCATGCATTGCACAAGTTTGTACATGTTACACTATGTACAAATTTATAAATGCATTGTACATTACGTTTAATGTTATGTACAAATAATATACACAAGCTATGTACAACCATTATACACACTATGTATAAGTTTATATACGCTATGTACAATCTTTATACACATTATGTACAAGTTTGTTTATGTTATATACAAGCATTATACATATTATGTACAAGTTTATACACGTTATATACAAGAATTATATACACAATATACAAGTTTGTACAAGCTATGTACAAGCATTATACACGCTATGTATAAGCACTATACATGATATGTCTAAGCATTATACATGCTATGTACAAATTTATGTACGTTATATATAAGTATTATACACATTATGACACTATGTATAAGCATTATACATACTATGTACAAATTTTGTAGACAGAAATATGTCGGAAAAGTAGGTAGGGTCAAGTTGTGGCGTCAAACGAAAGAGTAGGTTGGGGGACTAAACACGGCAGGTTGAGCAGGAGATTGTGGAAGAAGAACAAGAAACTGACAGGTTTGCAAATTGAAATGTGCATATGTCATCTTTCTATCCGTTTCCTATATTTTTTTATATCAATTGAATAGTTGATTGAGTGTGTTGTTTCCCTAAGAGATGTGACGCCCACTTTCTATCTCCTCTCCTATATATATATATATATAATTTGTTTATTTATTGTTTTATAGCGTCCAAGAAATAAACAACTCTTAGGCATCAACAAAAAGAAGCATCTCTTATAAATTGGAAATTTTAGTGTCAAAAGAAAATCGAAAAGCCTGAGGTCAGTAAGTATTCCTATGGTTGTCATTTTTCCGCAACTTTCTTTGAATTAACAGATATGCTGAAAGAAAACAAAAATCTCTTTGAACTGCAAGATACTTCGAAATTAAGTGTTTCTAAGTAGAACCTGTAGCCTCCCCAGGGTAAAGCAGTAAGCCAGTCAAGATTAAACTCGCTAGAGCTGGCTTCCAACAGCTGCAGCTTTTCAAGTACTTCTTCAATAACCTGCAATACATGAGAAGGGAATCTATCCTTTTTTGATTCAATCCTTTCTCTAAACTTTACTGCAAAACAAAGAAAAAAAATATTGAAATAGATTATTTCAGCAATCTGGAAACACATCATGCTTACAGAATGAATTTCACACACTGCATTAGGCCAAAATAAGAAATCACCAAAAAGTGCTGTTTTGTCATCAGTTTCCAAACCAAGCTCCTGGATCAATGGAATAAAGTCATAAACATGAAAAGAATTATTACATCAACAAGACAAGTTTAAAACAAGTTGTTTCCCCAGCATCCCATTGATAAGCCAAAACCTCTTTTGGCTCTTTTCCCTGAAGAAATTATGAAGATAATTACATGCCAGGATGGGACAGGCATTGTTCAAGAAGGCTAACAAATTTGATCTAAACAGTTTACTTTGACTACTCTACATTTGAAAAACTACAGCCGCCTCCCACATGAAATGAAATAAGCACCTACCTTCTTAATTGCTTTTAGTTGCTCATTCAGAAGATATCGTCTCTGCTCACCAGATATTTTTTCCTCAATAGCTTTAGCAATTGATTCCTACCATAAAAAATAAACAGTATAAAACACCTTATAACATGCTTAATTTGGGGTAAGGGGACAACTCTTCACACAGCTTAAATTAGCAACAGTACCTGTATTTTATTGATCTCAATTTCTTTCTTGATTAAGTCTAGTGTGAGCTTCAAGCGCCTGTGCACCTAGTTAGAAAAAAAACTAAAATTGAAAAAACATTATAAGTTGAAAAGCTGATCCTTGGAGTGCATATTGCTGATGGCAGCACCTATCAACGTTTATACAGGTAAGAGAAAAATCAGAGATTTGAATTCTGCTAGTAATGCAAAAACGAACACTCGATCTTTTGTGCCTTAAGGCTGAGAAATTTTATTGATTAATGAAATTTTAAAATTACATTAAAATACTAACTAGTAAGTTAAGTTGCAATCAGAACACATTGGTAAATTAGCTAAAAATCTAAAATAAAGCAAACATTCACACAACCTCAACCAAACTGTGGAATGTCACAAGGTTCAAGAGACGTATGTTACAATTGCAATCATAACACTACAAGCATCAAAACTACTCAGACCTCAAATAGACGTTAACAAGAACCAATTCCAAATAAAATCCGATGTCCAAAAGGAAAGAGCGCCTAAGACATTCTGGTTAAATATATCACTGAAGCACAAAAGAATGACACGAACGTTCAGGTGATCCTCTGGCCGGGTAATCGTAGGCACTATGGCTAAAGAAGCCTTGGCCTCCTCCGCCTCCGCGCAGGTAGAGGCGTACTCCACTTCCTCCGCCGCCTTAGCCACGTCGCCATCCCTCTCTCCAGACTCCGAGCTGAATGAAGCGGTCAGCCGAAAAAGAGTTTTTTCGCCAGTAGAACTCCTTAAAGAACGAATAACCCGAAACAAGGGGCTCACCTCGAGCGCACCATTGGCAACGCCATCGGGGAACCTACTGCATGGGATCCCCAATCTCCCTTGACGGCAGGAAGAAGACAGTAATTTAAGCATTGGCGATCTGAAGGGGAAAAGTTGTAATGATGCGATCTTTATCTACCTTCTAGCCAGAAAAACCCCAACAAAACCCTCGACAAAGAGGGAAATGAGAAACACATGTTGTTTGATATATAGAATTAGGAGGGTAAAGTATTCGGAATGCGCACATTTCATAAATTAGGTCGTTTGTTGGTTTAGAGCGGAAAGTAAGGAAAGCCTCGGACCAGCGGTGTATTGCGACGGGCCTTTGTGCGACTTTGAAACCCGCTCAAATTGAGCGGGTTAAAAAAAACGCTCCAGTGAGCCAGACTCCGAAAGGAATTAGAGAAGCATACCGTCGGGATGATTTAAGTGCTCAATCTGATAGATCGCCTTCTCGAACGCCTTCGTAATCAGCGCCCGCCCATCTCCAACTCCTTCAAAATCTACAATCGATATCGTGTCCACCCGCATCTTCATTGGCTCGATTCCCGAGCACGTTTCCTCTCCAAAAACACATTGCAGGAGGAAAACGAGCAGTACCAACCGTTGAAGCATTTTCGAGTGCAAACTGAAGCAGAAAACTGCGCGAGTGAGCGCCAAAGGGAAAGAAGCCAAACGGTTTAGATCTTCGTCGAGAAGGATGCAGATCTTTTTCCTTTCGTCAAGAAGATGAATCCAAAATCAAAATACTCGAGGAAATGGAAAGCTCAAAGCAGAGCGTTGTTGGCGATTGCGCGTCTTTAATGAAGCTTAATGCAACTAAAAGCTACTGGTGCATTAAAGAAGTGGTGAGGGGAATTTTATGAGCAGCAGAGCACGGGATCATGCGAATTATGGTGCATGATAAGGTTGTGGAGGAATAAAACTAATTTGATTTTTTTGCAATTACATACAAATCATTTAATCTCTTACAATAAATAAAATTGATATTTACTTACTTTCATTTTTTTTAATTATTTATAAATATTAAATTTAAAACAACTCTAATGCAATTCTTTATTTTTATTAAATTCCAAAATAAAATTAATAATAAAATAATGCAATAAATAAATACACTTATTTTATTTTATATATCAAATAATATTAATTATTATAAAAACAATGCTTTTATAAATACACTAGTTGTAATACCAAAATTAGTTACGACAAAAAAAATCATTTTTACTTTACTCTAGATCTATCTAACCAAATAAAGGAAATAATTCTCTTATGTTTATTTTGCAGACAATCAAATAGTCTCAAAGTATTCGAAATGCATTACATTTACTTTACATTGCATTTTCTTTACACTGTATTTTCTTTTCATGCAACCAAACCGCTGAGAAATCTTGGAGTTCAAGAATGAAGTAAATTACGAACGTCTCCAACCAGCTTACATAAAATACTTTCATGTCCTTTCTTTTAATATTTATTTTAATACGCATCAAAATATATTTTTTTCAGCCAAATATTATGAAAGTTGAATCTTCAGTTTCATATTTTGTGAAGAATTAAGGCTTTGTTTTAAATAATTTTTTGCTACTTTTCAAAACAGTTTCTTAGTTAAACAAAATTTTTAATTATGAATTTTTGTACTTAAAATTGGAAAAACTAAACCTAAGTGAATGCAATATTAATTAAGCTAATAGCCTATTACTCATTGGGTAAAAATATTATTATTAATTTTTTCTGCATAAATAATCTTTTTAATTTTTTTCCTAATAGAGTTTTTTTAAGGAATATGCAATATTTTAAAAATTACCTTCACACTTGAAAATATTACCATAGCACTTAACAACTAAAGGAGTTTTTCTTCAAATAAGCACTTAACAATAAAGGAGGTGAGCGTGGTAGACCAATCCAAAAGGAGTTATAATTAATTGAATCCTTTGGTATCGTTCAAAATTTATGAACTCCAATATATATATATATAAATAAAATTATGAAAGGGATCGAGTTTCTTTCTACAGCAAATCTTGGTCATTCATTTTTGTTATTTTTAATTATTCAAATCAAATCTTAACCCTTAATTTAAATTAATATAATTATAATTAGCACAATTAATATTAATACCAATCAATAATGATAATTGTTTCTATTTAATGCTTCGTTCTCCATTTCCACCTTATATTTCACCAGTTTGCCAGTTTTGATTAAGGTTTCGGTCTAATAAATTTTCCCTTTTTGCTTACCGGCGAACGAAGCATTCCTCTAGCTCTTCAGCTTGCCCACGATTTCATTTCGGTCTCTTCAACTTCCTCCGGCTCTTTAGCTTGCCTAGGTTTCGCGATTTGCCCACGTTTCTTCTTACCGGCTCTTTAGCTTGCCCACCGGTAGCTTTCGTGTCACCTCAGCTTGCCCAGGTTTCGCCATTTCATTTCGATCTCTTCAATTTCCTTTGGCTCTTCAACTTGCCCATAAATTTCTTATAAAGGATATAACTCTAGACGTTTCTTCAGCAGTCATCCAGTCTAGCTCGTCGAGTGATGGTTTGACGCCTCAAAGTAAGATCTCTTTCACATCAATTTTATCTTCTAGCAAATCATGTTTTGATATAGACCTGCATATTGCTTTGCAAAAATAAAATAATATTGTCATATAATGATTTATCAAAGATGTAGGAGTAGTACCACCAATTAAAACTAATCCTCTACCAAAACTTCAAGTTTATGTCACAGAAAAGTTCCTTACAAAGGATATAACTTTAGATATTTCTCCAGCAATCATTCAATCTTAAGTTGGTGATTGATGGTTCAACACCTCAAAGTAAGATCTCTTTTACACCCATTTTATCCTCCAATCTTGTTTGGACCTTGACCTACTTACTGCTTTTAGAAACGAAAATCATCTTTGCACCAAACATCCCATTACTAAATACCTATCAGGATATCCTATGAAAACCTATCTTAAAAAAAATCTATCAAATGTGATGCCCCGGGATCTAATTTGAAAGAATAATTCTTTTAATCTTTTAATAATAACACTCATAGCTATCTAATAACATTTATTAGTAAAAAATAACAAAATAGATTGTATAATTCGAAATATAAATATACAAATCTTTATCCATTTTCCAAAAATCATATACACTACTCATGATCTACAGAATCATCACAACTTTATCTTATCCTGAGTACAAGAGAAGAACTAAAATAAAAAGAAACATAACCTAAAGAATTCTGACTAGCATCACACTCCTACTTTAAGAGCTGTCAATACATCCAAAAAGCAAGCTCAAATATATGATTGTAATCATCAACAAAATGGACATCAAGGCCTTCTTTCACATTATCAGAAAGCTCATCAAAGTCTCTTCTATTTGCGGCGGGGAATATGATTGTCTTTACCTTACTCCTCGTTGTTATAGTCTTCTCCTTAATCTAATTCATTTATGGAAGATAGTCTTCTCCTTAATCAAATTCATTTATGGAAGATACCAATCCGAACTATGGAGGAGAAAATCATAATAATTAAAAAAAAAAACTATGGAAAAACTAGTAAGAGAGTTTCTTACAAGCAACAAGATAATAAATTGAAACTTTCTATTTTAATATCATTCAAGGCCAATGAAGGAGAAGAAATGAGGCTAAGAAATAAGAGGAATAAGACTTGGAACAAACAAAATAAAAGTAATAGCAAGCATATTAGATGCTGGTTTGTATCATCAAAATTGAAAGAATGCATGGACAATTCAAATGTTAATCAACAGATGCAGAGACATTATAATCAACTGAAGCTCAAGTTCAAGATGTCGAGTATTATTTAGATTACAATAAAATTTAATGAAAATCGATAACTTATCAAACATCCATAAGCACATCTACTAAAGAGGCTTCTAGAGCTTATAATGCCCTATTCAGAGAACTTATTTAGGAGTTGTAGCTAGTCCTCCTTAACTATACAACATGAAAAGGGGGACTTCGACATAGGTTTCAACAGCAACTACACAATAGAAAAATTAAATATATATAAATGCCTCATCTTGGTTAAATCATCAAGGCGAGCATAAGAAAAATGATAGACATATCGATTTGAATTGTCAAAATATGAGATAGCAGCACGGTTGTAAATTTTTATTTTTTTTAAAGTGAGAATCAAACAGGAAATTTCTGACTCTGTAGCATTACTTTGCTCACAAACAACAAATTGGTAGGATATAGCCTGTAATCTTATAAACTAGCCAATAATATTGATAATTAAATTTATAATATCAAGGCATGAGGGAAAAAAATAATTTTACAAAAATTATCACAAGAGAACTAAAAAACTGAAGCATACCCCACCAATTGGAAGAATCCATACAGTCAATATAACTTCACCCATCATGGCTACATCCTTTCTTGCTGGCCACTTTACTGCAAGGGATAGCAATGATGTTATCATGGTGCAGCCAGCACTCGACCCATCCTTGGGCGTTGCACCGGCAGGCACATGCAAATGGGCTTTGACCTATAATATGAAGTGCATATTTCCCCTCTCCTTGCTCAACTAGCGTTGTTTCAATATATAGTGAAGATCCACTCAAAGAAGTCCATGCTAGCCTCATAACAACTCCCAACAGAGTTTGATCATAAATTTTATCAACATGGAAAATTGATTTACCCACAAAATCAACCAAATTTGAAACATCAAGTACAACTTTATCAGTCTCAGTATAACCACTAGCTATTTCTCCTATATATTTCAATTCATCGACTTGTCAAGAAAATAATTATTATTTACATGAAGACATCAACCGCTCAATTTACGAAGTACATAATCAACATAATTAAAAAACCGTGATGTGCAACAAGTTTGACCATGTCATTTTGTTTGGAAACAATTCACGTGAATGCGACTATTTGAGATGGGTAGGAGACTGATGTAACAACGGTTCACATGAACTTGTTGTCCTTGGAACATGCACATAACTTTGTATTTTGGGTTCAAATTACTGCTCGTATTCTATCCATTGAGCATGTGTTGTGGGGGTTCATTTTTTAGTGTCACAAATTAAAATCTTAGCATATTTTGCACACCATCCTTTTCTAGTTAAGTGGGTCCCATGGGGAATTAATTTTTATGTTATAAATAGATGAACCCCTTTTGTTCATCTTCACCCCGAGTTCAATTCTCCAAGCATGCTCTTAAAGACTATAAGTTTCAAGAGAAGGAAAATGTTAAACAAATTAGGTGGGTGGGAGAGATTCCTGTCAAATGATTAGGAAGAAAAATAAGTCGCAAAAAAAGTCCTAAAGTTGTGAACATATGCTGGCACAAAATAATGCTAAGACATTATGTATTAAAAGGAATTAAAATAGATGGATTCAAAAAACTAAACCGAAAAAGTTGGGATAAGGCCAATGACGATGGTTGTTGCAAAATTGGTAAAAATGAACTTAAATGACCAGATATATAGGCATCTCAAATAACTAAAAGTATATGTTATTAACATATATGTGCATTTAATATAAAAAAAATGTTAGCGGTGACTATAAAGTATAAGTTTATATTTATGTGTCAATGAAAAGCTTGGGATTATGCATGTGCGTCTAGATAATCATGTCCTAGATATGTCATTCATATGTTTGAAAAGATTTTAGAGTATGTATTGGTGTCTTTGCCCCATGTCAGCATTAGTATTTCATACTAATTCGTAAATGGGTCTATTTCCCACATTAGATGACAAGCTGTCATGCCAAATTTTTTACTATTGCAAAAGAAAAATAGAGGTTGTTTTTTTCTTTTTTGGAGAAGTTGCAAATAGTAACTGTTCGAGTGAATGATAGTCAGCATAGAGAGCGAGTCAACAGAAAAAAAAAAAAGAATAGCAACAAAAAACAACTACCATAGAAAACACAAACAACAACAAAGTAAAAAAAATCAACAATAACTAGCAAGGCATCAGCGGCAGTAAGCAAGCAAAGAAGAAGGAACACTGCTATAGTTCTTGTAAAAGAGAATGCAACTATAGTTTCAATACTTTGGGAAAATCTAGAGATGACATCTAATCCACTACTTAAAAAACTCCATTAAAAATAAAAAAGAAGTACCGTTTATTATAACAAATTAGATATGTTCGATCTACAAAATAATTCCAGTTGAATCATATTAATCCTGAATTTAAAATTTGAAGCAAATAAACTTTAATTCGACAATCCAACTTATAGGACCTTAATTTCTCACGTATGATGTTTGGTTAATAATAGAATCGTGTGTTTATACTCTAGATGATATCCTATTCAATCTCAATAACGTGATCTATGAATCACTACCACCAGCAGTCTTGACCAAAAGATAGGACGATTGGATTTAACTGATTCAATGTTATGAAGGATGCTTCTTTTTGTAGTCTTCTAAGAAATGAATGGTCAGATTTAACATATCCTTCATGATACCATCCCCAAATCACATAGCTAATGAGCATAGAAGCAGTAGGAAAAACTCAGCTAGCAAGGTACAAATAACTAACATGTTTATTATTTAAAATGTAAATAATCACTAAACTATTAAAAGCATCAACATGATTTCAAGTCATAACCTAAACAAATTACACCCAAAAACTTTTTCTATGCATTGAAAATAAATGTATATAGATATAGCTCCAAAGAATGCACAAATAATATCACGGGCACACCATGCAGACCACAAAGAAATAATAACTTCAAAAACTCGAATAAAAATGCAATGGGAAGTCTTCAAGCTCAATAATAACCGTTCACAAATTATCTACAGTTTATTGCCCTATAAGTAAGAAACACAAAGCTCTGAGTTAATTTGTTCGCCAACTCTTGTAGTTTGGTCAGGGGATAGATCAACTTCTGCAATTCCAACCTCCTCCCAAGTTTCACCAATTTGTTCAGGATTAAGCTATATTTTTGGATTCTCCAGTAAAAGTGGCATCAACATTTTCAGTAGATGGATCATTATCTGATTTTTTCAAAGCTTAGAGAACCATCAACATCTTCAATAAGATCTTTTTTAGATGGTTCATTATATTGCTTAAGTTTACAAGGCTGAATATTGGCGGCAGCAGATGTCTCAATTGAAAATGCCTTACGAACTAGTTGTAGAGCTATCTGTCAAAATATCAGAGTAATAAATAGAAAATGAATAACTATTGGGAGTGAACACGTATTTCTTGAAACACTAGAACTTCATGATTTATATTGTAGATAAGTATAAGTTCATGTTAAAGAAACCGGCTTAAGAAGAAAACTGATGGAACAAACTTAAGTAAAAAGTCATTTTAATAATATACTTCTTTACTATCTTTAACATGATAATCTGTGAAAGGCATCATGACTTACAAGTGGTGGTTCTATAATATATTCAATAGCAAAGTGATTTTAGAGTTGAATAATCAATGTCGGGAAATGTGAACCTGTCATTCCAATTAAACAAGTAATTACAATGACAAACATTTCCCTAAAATACTTTTTTAACTGCAAATCTATAAGAGAACTTTGCAGCAGAATAAAAACATATTTAACAAAATCATTATGCACAAATACATTGCCTTAAAGCTGATAATCAGAAACTGAGTAGACAACAAACAAAATTGCTGGTACCAGACGAAATATCACTATGATTGTGCAACCAAAAGAAAGAAGTCCACATATAGTTTTAAAATTGTATTTCACATAACTCTAATGAAAAAACCTAGATTATTTGCTAGTTCTAATTATTAACAATAGCACAAACAGGATTGAAAAAACTAATACAACTTAAAAACATGAAAGCATGAACAGCCTTCAAGATTCATATATTCAAACCTTGCAGTACTTCTTCTCAATTTATTTCTGCAAATTCCGCACACTAATCTCTCAACAATAATTATATATAAGTTCAAGTAGAGTTGCAGTTGTTACTTATAACTAAATATTTTAATTTAATCAAATTTATTCGATTATATATATTAAAAAAGATAAGTAATTCAGTTTGCATGGTCCTTTCATAGAATGATGCAATAATTCTATTCACAAAACATCTGAGACATGACAGTATTACGGCATACTTGTTCAAGCTTGATACCACAAGATTCACTAGTTACCTTCCTAGGTAATCTCTTACAATATGCATCTTTCCATCAGTTATATAACCAACAATCGCAATTACTTCAATTTTATCCAAGGGAGGAATCGAAATTGTCTCAATCACATTCGCTGAGCAAATTAAGAGCACATACACTACAAATAAGGAAATATAATTATTCTGCATTTTAAAAGAAGTTTGCAAATATTTGCAAGACTTTTCACAGAAAATAAAAACAATTGATATTTACAAGACTTTTCACAGAAAATAAAAACAATTGACAATTCCATTGAAACAATCCATTTGTTTAGACTATATAGGCCATAGCATCAATACTGGTCAGATGACCAACAACCAAATGCTTTTTATCTAGTGTAATTTTTTTAAAAAAACCTTAATTAACCATGTTTTATCATTATATAGCATTAACTAGTATAAAAAGTGAGCTAATTACACCACAATGTTAAGATAGCAGGAATAGATGTGGATCGGTCTTGAGGCATGTCAATACCTATTATGCCCCATCAAAATTTTTTAAGTCGCAATTGATGTAGGACATCTTCAAGTATTGGTTCTCCTAACGCATATGGTGGAAAAATAAAAGAATTGGATGCACTGATAATAAATTACAAAAAAAAAAGATACATTAAATGAACTAGAATCATGAGTTCTGAAATTATCAATTTATAAAGATTTGTTGCAATCTATTACATGATTTTATAAAGTTATCTTTCAGCAATTAATTTTAAAAGATTCCCATAGGAAAGCCTTCCAAGATTAAGAAGTATCATTTACCTAATCAACCAATCTAAATTTCATCTATCGTATGCTCACATTAGCAGGTATTCAAAATTGACACTAAAAATATCAAATTTATGCAAATTACATGAATCATGCAATTTTTGAAAATAACTAATGGGATGCGAAGCATCTAATGCAAATATTAAAATGCCGACATAATAAAATATGTCCTAATGCATATTCATAACTAATTCCAAGATGATGAGTCTGCAGAAATGGATTTGTTTCAATGGAATTGTCGATTGTTTTTATTTTCTGCAGAAAGTCTTGGAAGTATTTGCAAACTTCTTTTAAAAAAAACAGAATAATTATATTTTTCTTATTTGAAAGCAGGTGCTATTTATTTGCACAGCGAATGTGATTGAGATAATTTTGACTCCTCTCTTGGATAGAATGGAAGTAATTGTGATTGTTGGTTATATAATTGATGAAAAAATGTATATTGTAAGGGATTACCTAGGAAGAGAATTAGTGAAGCTTGTGATATCAAGCTTGAACAAGTATATTGTAATATTGTCATATCTGAGATGCGTTGTGATTAGAATTATTGTATAATTCTATAAATGTGTCGTATTAACTGAATTACTAATCTTTTTTTTTTAATATATATATATATATATATATTATATATATATATATATATATATATATATATATATATATATATATATATATAATTGAGTAAATCTGATTAAATTCAAATATTCAGATGTAAGTAACAACTGCAGCTCTACTTAAACTTATATAAAATTATTGTTGAGAGGCTGGTGTGCAGAATTTACATGCTATGTACAAGTTAATACACGTTATGTACATAGTTTATACAAGCATTGTACATATTATGTACAAGTTCATACACAATATGTACAAGCATTATACACACTATGTTATAAACTTTTATATAGTATGTATAATTTTATACACGTTATAAACAAGTTCATACATGTTATGCACAAGTTTATACAAGCATTGTACACGCTATGTACAAGCATTATATATGCTATATACAAGTATTATACATGATATGTATAAACATTATACAAGCTATGTAAAAGCATTATACACACTATGTACAAGTTTATACATGCTATGTATAAGTATTATACACGCAATATACAAGTATTATACACATGTTATGTACAAGCATTATAGACACTGTGTACAAGTTTATACACACTATGTATAAGTTTGTACACACTATATATAGGCATTATATATACTATGTACAAGTTTATACATGTTATATACAAACATTATATACACTATGTATAAATTTATACAAGTTATGCATAAACATTATAAATATTATGTATAAGTTTATACACATTATATATAATGCTTATACACAATATGTATAAGTATTTTATACGTTATATACAAGTTTATACAAGCATTATACACATTATGTACATGATTATACAAGCATTATGCATGCATTGTACAAGTTTGTACATGTTACACTATGTACAAGTTTATAAATGCATTGTACATTACGTTTAATGTTATGTACAAAGAATATACAGAAGCTATGTACAACCATTATACACACTATGTATAAGTTTATATACGCTATGTACAAGCTTTATACACATTATGTACAAGTTTGTATATGCTATATACAAGCATTATATATATTATGTACAAGTTTATACATGTTATATACAAGAATTATACACACAATATACAAGTTTGTACAAGCTATATACAAGCATTATACACGCTATGTATAAGCATTATACATAAGTCACCGAGAAATACCTTTATGCTCATTTGGTAGTTTTTTTTTGTCCTCAAGAAGCGGAAACAAAAATTATATCTTACCAAAGATAAATTAGCAATAATCCATGGCTCCTCTAGAATTGGTCACAAAGGTTAGTGAACTTTGAAATTTATGTTTTGTTTGGCATGACTTGTGCCATTTTTTCGCTCACGTTAGAACATTATGTTCACTTTGTCATAAAAAAACAACTTTTTTGAGGGAAATTGTTGATAGAGCAAAAAAAAACCCTGTTCGTGCTTTCTAATAGCTTATTCAACTAGATAAGTGTTACAAAAACCAAATGAAGCCTCAGAACAAAGCATTGCGTTGTAAAACGTTACTTTTGAATAGTGATTACACATCAAAGTAGGTGATACCCATTTTTGAATTGATAAAAAAATAAAACTTTGGCTTGCAGTAAAAGTTCAAAAAATTTACAGGAAAAAAGTTGCTTATTTTGTGGAACTTATTTGTATTCTAAAGAGACATTAATATACTTCTTTGACTAGCATGCTTTAAGATCTTGATTAGAGGTTTGCTTCCGCATCTCTGGCCTTCCTCAAGGGGGGTGTTTCCCCATCTGTCATGGAAAGGTAAAATCCTTCTAGTTAGTAAAATAGGGAAAAAAAAACGTTATTCCTATTTCAAAACTTCCTCCACGATAAGAAATTTTTGCTTGTTAATAAGTAAAATTTAATTCATGATGATGAGAAAAACTTGCTAACCAAGAAGTGAGATTAAAAATAAAATATTGGCCTTGAATCATTTACTTTCTCTTAATCACTCAAGGAAATAAATTACCAAGGATAAGGCCCTGCAGCAATGAATATTTAAGCTGAGAAAAATAACGCCTTCTTTGGCTTTAAATAATTGATCATCAATTTTCCTCCCAAAAGATAGCAGTTTATATTAACATGCTTTATCATTCTCTTTGCTACTTACCTGACATCCATAGAGAGCGAAAGGACAAAACATTACTATGGTGAAATTTTTTCTTTCATTATCACTAGGATCGCATGTTCTTATGGGCAGCCTCTTTTTGCAAGAAAAAGAATTTCATTTCATATTTTTGCTTAAAGATTTGTGAAGTTATATATTTAAGAACAAAATTCTGGGAGAATGTGATGAAGCCTGAGTGTGATACCTATCTTGGGGAGAGCACATTAGCTCCAAATTCAAGCAAGACACTCGCCAGAAGGTGCAGCCCTTCTGCAGCTGCAACATGTAGTGGTATTCTGTGATCATAATTTTTACTGTTTGGATCAACTCCATATTCCAACATACGGCAAAATATGTCAATTTTACTATCTTCTACTATTTTACAGAGATATGTACCGGCATCTTCTAGGTTCAGAATTGCGCCATTCTGCACAAGCAGCTTTGCAACTTTATCATGTCCGGCCCTAACAGCTTCGAACAATGGCGAATTTCCAAATTTATCTGCATTCAAAGCCATTTTACAAAAATATCATGCAGAGATTTCGTTGAAGTCAACTTTATTCTAAATCCATGTCTAATCTCACCAATGCAATTTACATCAGCTCTCCATTGAATAAGAAATCTCACAATGTCTTCATAGCCTCTGGATGCAGCCATTTGCTGAGGAAAAAGGAAAACAAATATCATTATCGTAGTGAAAATGCATATAAGTTAAAATTGAGCTACTGCTATTTAATATAGTGCTTTTGTGAGCCTACATGGAGCTAAACTTGAATTTTGCTCCTGCATAGAAAATGAAATACCATACTAATATTATCATTGTCATTGCAATTATTCTTAGTCTGCTTTGTGACTTTTACATTCATATGTGTCGAGTATCACATGAGATACTAGCTTTATTTTTTTGTATATATTTCTTATTGTACTATCTAATCATGTTATTGTTGGTTTACTCTCTTTTCCCTTTTAATCTTTCCACATTGATTTTGTTCTTCCATTATTAATGCCACATGATATGTACAAGCATTATACATGCTATGTACAAATTTATGTACGTTATATATAAGTATTATACACATTATGTATAAGCATTATACATACTATATACAAATTTATACACGCTATTTACAAGCATTATACAAACTATATACAAGTTTATACAAATATTATACACACTATGTACAAGTATTATACACGTTATGTACAAGCATTATATACACTATATACAAATCTATTGAAGCTACATACAAATATTATACATACTATATACAAGCATTATGCACACTATATATAAATTTGTATATACTATGTACAAGCATTATACACGCTATGTATAAGCATTATACACATGATGTATAAGCATTATACATACTTTGTACAAGCATTGTGCATGCTATGTACAAGCTTTGTGCATGCTATGTACAAGCATTGTGCATGCTATGTACAAGCATTGTACATGCTATGTATAAGTTTATACATGATATGTACAAGTTTATACATACTATGTATAAGCATTATACACACTATGTACAAATTTATGCAATTATTATACACGCTATGTACAAGCATTATATACACTATGTATAAGTTTGTACATGCTATGTACAAGCATTATATATGCTATATATAAGCTTGTAAATGCTATGTATAAGCTTGTAAATGCTATGTACAAGTATTATACACATTATATATAAGTTTATACACGTTATGTATAAGTATTATACACACTATGTACAAGTTTATACACATTATGTGCAATGCTTATACACAGTGTATATAATGCTTGCAAAATAGGGCAGAAATGGCGAACCCAGCATTAAACATTCAAAAAGAAACGTATATTAATTAAAATGGATATTATTATAGACCAGTATTAATATTATTTTTTAATTATAATTATAATAAATAAAATTAAAGGTTGAGATTTGATTTGAATAATTAAAATTAATAAAAATGGATGGCCAGTATTTGATATGAGTGGAATCCCAAGTCACTTATATATATATATATATATATATATGAAAAAGTTGCTAGATATATGCAAAAGAAAAGTTTAGCAAAGAGAAATTTTTCACCTAAACTGATGTTAATAAATATGAAATATGTTTCATGTATGAATTAATGCTTTTGATACTTTGTAAAATATACAAGTAAAAAATGATGTACATGCCTTGAAGGAGACTGACATGTAAAATCCAAGGAAAAGAGGCCGGTGTGGGAGTGGCACAACCATAACCTATACACCAGGAAAAAAGAAGATAATCGGCACAAAATAATCATTTATAAAAGTGATTATAGAATAGAAATATTAATGTAAGGTCAAACTACTTTTTGTGAGCACTAAAACTCTAAAACTATAATTGATAAAGGTTTTCCAGTATAGTTAACCAGTCTTTAATTCAATTCTATGAATTTGATGCTTCAGAAAAAATGACTATACAATGAATCAGCATATCGCAGTTTTCCAGAAAAATCAATGGTGGCATTCATTAAAATAGATCAATAATCAATTATAAGAATATATTTCATCAAGCCTTCAAAGTAAAGGGATCTGCAGTAGTTTAAGCACAACAACTCTAATTTTTCTGACAACAACCAATGCATTCCAATGGAAATCTTTTGTTCAAGAAACATAAACTTCATATAATTGCTACGGGGTTTGTGATACAAGCAAGCTGCTTCTCTATAGATTCAAAACTAAAAATGATCCCAAAGTAGAAACTAAACTCAACAAAATTAGCTTGAATCAAAGCTAGCATTATTTCACAAGGACATATGGTATCTCCAAGCAGACAAATTTTAAAGAATTACTACACGTATACCAATACAATCACAACAAACCACTCAACAATTCATATCTTTCAAGCAAAGCCGTCAGAGTAGAATCTACACGGGAACTTCACTAAAAGCAGCGTACTAGCATTGTTGAACAAGACACAGACCTCAAATAGACGTTAACAAGCAACAAATCCAAATAGAATCCGATGTCCAAATGAAAATATCGCCTAAAACATTATGATTAAATATATCACTTAAGCACAAAAGAATGACACGAACGTTCAGGTGATCCTCTAGCCGGGGAATCGTAGGCACTATGGTTGAAGATGCCTTGGCCTCCTCCGCCTCGGCTCCGGTAGACGAGTACACCGCTTCCTCCGCCGCCTTAGCATCCACCGACTTAGCCGCGTCGACATTCCCCTCCCCATAAAGACGGTGGATCTACCGGAGCGGAGGCCAAGGCTTCTTACCTACGATTCCCTTTCGCCCGCTTCTTGGCCATACGAAATCCGGTCTGCCGAAATAGAGTTTTTAGGGGCTGTTTGGTATAAGATTTATCGTGGGATTTAAGTCGGATTTACGCTAAATCCAGCCAAACGGTTTTTGTGCGCGCGTTAAATCCAGTGATTTCATAAATCCCGAATTTAGGGATTTACGGCTTAAATCCTGGATTTACTAAATCCCTCGGTTCGGTGGACTTAACGGGATTTAGCCGAGAAGCGCGCGGAAGGGAGAAAGTTACCTTCACAGCCAGCGAGCTCCCGTTCTTGCTTCCGATCAAAATGTCGTAACTTCCGATCCGACGGCAAGGGAAAGTCGTCGAAGGAGCGAAGTCGAACAGCCACGAATGAGCCGAAGAAGCGACGCGTGCAATCCTAGACCTAGCAAAGCAACGGAGGGGAACAGTAACGAAAAAGTGAAGATGAAAGGAAAAACCTCGACGCCCTAAGGTATTGATTAACTTAATTAATATATATTAAATTATTAATAATTAAGTAAATGAATTAAATAACTAACTGTATAATTAGTGCATAAATTAATTATATAATTTAACTTAATTTCATAATTAATAATTAAATATTAATACAATTATCTTAATTAATATAACTTAAAATATATATTATTACATATATAGTTTAAGTATAAATAAGAATTAACAAGTAATTTGTACTTAACATGTTATTAAATTCATATCACATTAATTTTTAATTTTAATTATAAATTTATTTTTTAATCTATAATTATCTTCTTCATATTTAAATCTCTAACTGTCATAAATTCTGAATATGTTACCAAATCATTTATCAGGATTTAACATTTGACATATCAAACAATTATTAGGATTTAACACATTTTGGATTTACAAATTCCACATATACATGATTTACTAAATCCCACTTGTTGCCAAAGAGACCCTTAGGATAAACTAGAGATTCAACTTTCATGGTATTTGGCGAGCTCTCGGTGTTGCATTCGATCTGACAGGAGGGAAAGTCCTAGAATGAGCTAAGTTTGTTGAGTATTAGTTAAATAATTAATTTTTTTAAAAAATAACTAATTAATTTGATACTTATTAATAATACTTATTAATATAATTAGATATTAAATATTTATTAGATTTGCAAATAATTAAGTAATTTAATAAATAGTATTATAATTAGTAATTAAATAATTTAATAATTAAACTAATTTCTAATTAAATTATTTATCATTTAAAATTATTAACTATAATTAAAAATAAAATTAATAATTAATTTGTAATTAACATGTTATTAAATTCATAACATATTAATTTTAATTTTTAATTTGTAATTATCTTCTTTATATTTAAATCCCTAACTATCAAAATCATAAAATAATTACCAAATAATTTCTCATGATTTAACATGATTTATTAAATTTCACTAAAGTTAAATCCCACTTGTTGCCAAACAACTCATTCGATTTTAAGAATGAAGTAAATTACAAACATCTCTCACCTTCTTACATAAATTACTTCCATATCCTTTATTTTAATACACATCAAAATACTTTCTTATTCAACCAAATATTATAAAAATTGTTTCTTTAGTTTCATATTTTGTAAAGAATTAAAGTTTTGTTTAAGCATATAAGCAAATGGCTTAAATCATAAATAAATGTGAATGCCCAATTTTTTGTATAATGTAGACTATGTTACTCATCAAGGGAAATTATTTATTTTAATCATTTAATACTTTTCATATTTTTAATAATTAAATACTAAAATAAAGAAACTAGGGTGTAAACGAGTCGAGACGAGCTCGAGCCATAGCAAGTTCAAGCTGTGCTCGCGAAATTTTTAGGCGGCTCGAACTAGACTCGAGCCCAGAACTCAAGCTCGAAATCAACTCATGTGCTGGAATCTCTAAGGCTCAAACTCGGCTCATTAGCTCGATCTTGAATAGCCTGCTTCAGCTCGGCTCTCTGCTCAATTACAAGCTTGAATAGAAAGCATTTTTATGAATTTTTCATTGTAAGCTAGCTTCAAATTCTCAAAATTTTACTTTGACATTAACTAGATAGCTCCAGCCTTCTGGTCTCTTTTTTAGGAGGAAAATAAAAGATAAACCTATTCATGGACTTTTTAAAAATATTTATAACAAAGGAGAACCTTAATATAAAATTTTACAATTTTTTCTAAGATATGCATTTCGATGATTAATACAGCCTTATAACTCCATTGCATTTTCATGAAGTGCGGCAGTTCAAAAAACCAAAATTTTTTAAGCTTAAAATTCAATCACTATGTAAAATTAGCAATTAAACATGTAGAAGACAAGGAACAGAGAAAAGAAAGAGACGGAAGGGAAACAGGAAATATTAAATCTATTATCTCATGCTATTCTCAGATACATAGTTCATATATATATATGATTTATACATGAGGAGAGACCACGTGTCAGTCTCTGATTGGTACAGGATTGGTGTACTAATAGCCCCCGTCAAACCGAGCGTTCATCTTGAATGGTCGGTTTGGATCTTAACTCTTGAAACCTGGGAGTGGATAAGGGCTTCGTGAGAATGTCCGCAATCTGGAAATTTGTCCCGATCGGTAGCAGACGAATGGCTTTATTTTGAATGTGATCCCGAACGAATCTATGATCTATTTCGATGTGCTTCGTTCTGGCATGGTAAATCGGATTGTGAGCGAGCGCTATAGCCGACATATTATCACAGAAAAGATCCATGGGTTGATCGTGCTGAATGAGGAAGTCGTGTAGTAGTCTCTTGAGCCAGATGGAGTCCGCAACAGCCGCCGCGAGAGCTCTGTACTCCGACTCCGTGGATGATCGAGAAACCGTGGCCTACTTTTTAACAGCCCAGGATATGAGAGTGTCACCTAAGAAGGTGCAGTGACCAGTTGTGGACTTCCTCGTGGTAGCGTCACTGGCCCAGTCGGCATCTGAATATGTCGTGAGTTTTAGCTGATTTTTGAGAATAGGCAGTCCGAAGTCCACCGTTCCTCTGATATACCGTAGCAGACGTTTAAGGAGGTATACGTGCTGAGAAGAAGGATCGTGCATATGTTGAGATAGCATGTTGACTGCGTAAGCAATGTCCGGACGCGTGAGAGTGAGATATTGTAGTGAGCCGGTGATTCTGCGATAGGTGCTGGGTTTCGAGAGAATGGTGTCCTCTGCTACTTCAGGCGGAAGTTTTGTACACGACGGGTTGGCTAAAGGATTGCAATGCGTTAGATTAGCAGAAGTCAAGATAGATGTAGCATAGGAGGCTTGAGAGAGAAAGAACTGATCTTTGAATTGTTGAATTTTAATACCCAGAAAATGATGAACCGTGCCCAGGTTTCGCATATTGAACTGAGCATGAAGCTTGGAGAGAATGTTGTTGATGACTTCTTGATTGTTGCCAGTCACAAGAATGTCGTCGACGTAGACGAGGAGGAAGATTTGGGACTGATTGTGTTGAAACGTGAGAAGCGACGGATCTGCTTGACTGTGTTGGAAGCCGAGTGTGAGAAGATGATTCGTAAATGTATTGTACCATTGTCGGGCGCCTGTTTGAGCCCGTAGATTGATTTTTGCAGCTTGCATACATAGTTAGGATTAGTGTTATCGATGAATCCTCGCGGTTGAGCCATGTAGACCGTGTCTGTAAGTTGGCCGTGGAGGAAGGCGTTTGATACGTCTAATTGCTGCACTGTCCAACCTTGCGAAAGAGCTATGGTAAGTAGCATACGAATGGTTGGAAATTTTGCGACCGGACTGAATGTTTCGCCATAGTCGATGCTGTATTCTTGCTTATTCCCTTGAGCTACGAGGCGCGCCTTGTACCTGGCCACCGAGCCATCCGAATTGAACTTCTTACGAAACGTCCATTTGCAACCTAAGGTAAAGACTTTCTGAGGAGGTGGCACGAGACACCATGTGCCCTGTTTTTGAAGAGCAATGAATTCTTCGGCCATTGCCTATCTCCACTCCGCATGACGGTTGGCTTCAGCAAAACTGGTGGGGTCTGGATCCACATTGGATTAATCTATGGCTGGGAGATTAAGTCGCTTGGATGGTTTTAAGGACCCTGTTTGCAGCCTGGTAACTATCGGATGCTTGGTTGGTATGATCTGCCGAGGCTGAGTGGTGTCCGAGATAGGAAGTACCTCCAAAGTGGTGTGGCTGGGAGCGGGATCAATGAGGGCTCGTGGTGTTGCGATTTTGAGGATTGCGCTGTATGGGTTGGAATGAAGAGTTGTATGTCTGATGCCTTGGAGACCGGTAGAAGCATAGAGAGAGGAATGTCCCGAGAATGTATCTGCTGAGGAGAGCTGCTTTCATGAAAAGGAAATGAGTTTTCAATGAAAGTAACATGACGAGAGATAAAAGTTTTGTGAGTTTCCCTGTTTAAGCATTTGTAGCCTTTGTAGATATCGGAGTAACCCATGAAGACAAATGAGCTGGACTTGGGTTGGAGTTTGTTCCGAGCATGGCTGGGCAGAAGAGGAAAACACTCGCAGCCAAAGGTCCTAAGATGATCGTAGTCCGGTTTTTTGCGAAATAGAAGTTGCAGCGGCAATTTGTATTGAGTGTTGGTAGATGGCATACGGTTGATGAGGTATACCGCCGTTAAGCATGCTTCAGACCAGTGTTCTAACGGAACAGATGCCCTATGAAGAAGAGATCTCGTTGTTTCCACAATGTGACGATTTTTGCGTTCCGATACGCCATTTTGTTCCGGTGTGTAAGGACAGGAGGATTGAAGCTGGATTCCTTTGGATTTGAGAAAAGTATGCATCTGTTGATTGAAAAATTCCTTGCCGCCATCTGTTTTAAGAACTTTGATTTTGCGAGTAGTTTGATTTTCAATGTATGTAGTAAATTGCATGAAAATAGAAACAACATTTGATTTATTCGTAATTAGAAAGAGCCACGTATAACGTGAAAAATCATCCACAAAAATAACAAAAAAAACGATGTCCCTGAGTAGAGGTGACCGGAGCCGGTCCCCATACGTCCGAGTGTACAAGTTCAAGAGGGAATTGTTTCCTATTTGTAGAGGATACAAATGGTAATTTATGACTTTTACATTGAATATAAGTATTGCAAGGAAAATAAGAGTAATGCTGAATGTGAAGTGTAGGATTAGAGTGAGCTATGCTGTTCAATATGCGGATGTGAGGATGTCCGAGACGGTCATGCCAGCTGACAACCGAATTCTTGGAAGCTTGAAATGCTGATGAGCTTGACGGGATCTTGTTTGCTGGGCTGACTTTGTACAGCCCTGCATTACATGGACTGCGAAGAAGCTCTTGATTTGTCGTCAGATCCTTAAAAACAAAACCCATTGGATCAAAAGTAATCGAGATATTGTTATCTTTAACTAAATGATATATAGAGATAAGATTATGCGAAATGTTAGGGACGTGAAGTAGATTTGTTAGATGAAGCTTACGATTTGGGGTTGGAAGTATTCTCGTGCCCGAGTGAGCAATGGGAATGTTTCTTCCATCCCCAATGAAGACGCCGTCGGTTCCTTGATATGCTGTCGATTGGTTAAGATTGTCAGCCGCATTGGTCATGTGGGAGGAGGCTCCATAGTCCAAGTACCAATCGTAAGATGGAGTCTCGGAGTTAGCCATGAGAGCATTATTCTGTTTCAGATTGCTCGTTTGAGCAGTGTAGTTAGCGTTCATGCGATGCCAGCATACATCTGCTGAGTGGCCTTTCTTGGTGCAGATCTGGCAGATTACCGGTTGCTGTTGCTGTTGTTCGGATCGACCATTCGAATTTTGAGATTGGTTGGAACGGCCTCTGGTGCGACAGCCTCTACCTTTGTTGGCATACAGGGTCGATTGCTGGCTGATTTCGACTGAGTTGCGCGCGGCATCAGCATTGATATGAATTTCTTCACTGATAAGCATGGCATACAGATTCTCAAGACGAATTTGAGTGGGTGAATTCCGAATGTATGTTTTGAACGATTGATACACTGCCGGCAAACCGTTCAAGATGTACAAAACTATGTCTTCAGAGTCGATGGTAGATCCAGCAGACGCGATTTGATCGACGAGCTTCTTGATTTCGGTCATATACTGGATCATAGACTGATTTTTCATGGATATGTGATGAAGCTCATTCTTGAGCTGAATTACTTTGGATCTACTGGTGGCTTGAAACTGGCTTTCAAGAACTTGCCAAATCTCATGTGTGGTGTCGAGATGAAGAATATACGGGAGCACCGTCGGCGAGATTGTCGAGCACAGAGCGGTTTGAAGGTTCTGATCAATGAACCGCCAGTTCTTGATCAGCGAAGCATCTGCGGGATCAGTAGAATCCAGAGGGAGAGTCGGAGGAGCAAGAAAGTGATCGAATTCATTTGCGCGAAGAAGCTTGGAGATCTGATGGCGCCACAGAGGATAGTTCTCCGAGGATAATTGATTCGGGACGAGCGTTTTGAGATTAGAGACGACGAATTTGAGCGACTGAGAAATTTGAGAGGTTTCAGCCGGCGGGAGTTGGGATTGGGCGGTTGCAGACGATGCGGTCGGAGAGTTGGCCATCGTCCCGATCAAGAAAGTAGAAGAAGACGGCCTGATACCATGTAGAAGACAAGGAACAGAAGAAAGAAAGAGACGGAAGGGAAACATGAAATATTAAATCTATTATCTCATGCTATTCTCATATACATAGTTCATATATATAGATGATTTATACATGAGGAAAGACCACGTGTCAGTCTCTGATTGGTACAGGATTGGTGTACTAATAAAACACTTTAAAATAAAATAAGGATAAAAATCATACTGGTATGAGAAGAACAAATATCACATTGTTATTGTAAAACCTGAAAAACATCGATCGTAAGCTTTACACGCATTTCGATGTGTTTGATGAAAATTGAATGAATTTTCAAATTCATCGTAATTCAACACAATTAATTTTATAAAATTCTACGCAAAATTTCGAGCGAATTGAAATAAAGAACTTGTACCTAATTTTGCTCGAAATTAAAGGTAAAAATCGTCGAAGTTTTATAAACTAAAATTTACTTAATAACCCCCATGGTTTTAAGAGAGTGCAAATCGGTCTTTTGGCAATCCCTAAGCCAACAAAGTATTCAGGCACCGAAACTATTCGGTCCCTTCACTCTATTTGTTTGGACCGAACAAAAGGAAAAGGGAGGCAGATACAAGAGGCGTCGTAAGAATTGGGACGGCGACTTTGGCGGCAGTTTCCGACGACCAATTTTGGCGGAAATCGTAGAGAGATACTCAAGGAAGACTAATGTATATTTGTAATCAAGAAATCCCTCCTTTTCATGTCAATTTCTTGAAGAGAAAATTTTTAAGAATTTGGAAAAACCTAAATTTTTTTAAAGAGGATCATTAGAGAAGGATTGAAGATACTTCTTAACCACAAGAACGAAGTTCTTACAAAAAATTTTGTGAGTTGGAAAGTTAGAGTTTTTCACACTTTTGGATTTTTAAGAAAAGCCTTTCATGATTATTGTTTCAAATGACATTAGGAAGATTTTAATGATGAAAATTAAGGTTTTTTAGCAAAAAAAAAAAAACTTAATTTTTAAATTAAATTAATTTGAAATTAAGTTTACCTAAATATTAATTAGGTTTATAGGAAAGTTTGGCATGGTTATTTGATGAAATTAAGGAAATTATGATTTCCAAAAATTAGGGTTAATGATAAATTTGAAAATTTAAATTAATTATCATGAAATGTTAAGGTGACTACTAGGGAAATTAAAATCAATTATTGGAAATGAATTAAGTTTATGTTGGGTTTTTCATAGATTTTGGGAATGGAAGGGATGGAAGTAGAAGAGAAAAAGCATCAAGGAGTTAAACTAATATCTTCACACGTCCGGTATTTTTCTTAAGGTATGTACTTGTATTTAGATTAAATTCATATTCCTAAACTTTCATTTATATGAAATAATGCAAATGTTTAATTGTTGAAAATCCCTATTCATTCAACAAGCATATGTTAGAATTATATTTATGTTATTGTTCAAGAAAGGTTAATTTTGTATTTATACTTATTATTACAATAATGTTAAACTTATACCTTGTGATTTTTAATGTAAGGTTGAGTAATGTGGCATGTCTTTTAAATAAAATTAAGGTAGACATGAGATTGACAATGAAATATAATTAGGAGAACATTTGAATATGAAATAATTTATGCAAGCATATATGAATTCCTGAAAGATTTATTTTCTAAAATAAGTATTATGATTGAATGTGCATGATGATCCGAAGTACCAACTGATAAAGGGATCTTCAGAGCAAAATGGTAAATGACTCTTCAAATCAAATTGGTAAAAGAATCTTTGGAGTAAATATAATGAAATGTTTGGCCAAATTTGATTGTGTACCTAATTAGTACAAAATACTGGTACTTCCGGGATGGGTGTATAATATAAGATTAAGCATTTTATATTTTATGCATATAAGAAAATAAAGAAAAAGTTATTAATAAATGAGAAGTTATAAAGAATGAAAAAGTTATGAAAAATTAAAGAAGATTGAGCATGTAAAATTTTATACCATATATGCATATCCAAATATCAAGTATACTTTTTATTTTATTTATAATTCTTCTAAAATAAAGTTTCAGCACTACCAAATAAAAATTTCCATGCATAACATCTCCTTTTTCTTGCTTCATGAATTTTTTTTTAAATATTTGTTAACTGCTAAGTGTTTGCTCACCCATGTTTGTGGGAAATGATTTTAAGGAGAACCTCTTAAGGATTAATAGCAACGAAACTAATTACTTACCATCATAGAGTAGTTCAAGGAAGACGGGTTTTATGGATAATTTTTTTGTAATGTGTTAAATAAAAAGAAGTCTAATGCCTTTGAGTTCGCCTAATTTAGAATTATCTGAAATTAGTTATAAATTTTTAAATTTCTTACCTGATTCTGAATTATAGTTGAACGAAGAGTTGACTTTTGACTTTGACCTATTTCTATGGGTTTGTCATTTTTGGAAAATATTAGACCTCAAATTGATTTGAATGATACTACATTTGTTAAATTTGGATTATTTTAAAATTAGTTATGATTTTTCAAAGTTTGATTAATTAATTGATATTTTAAATTATTTAATTAGGAAGATTTTAATCATTTTTATCAAAACTAATCTCAAACTATATGAAATCACTCCCAAAAGTCAAAGATGACCATGAGACTGTTTTCAAGTGTTTAAATTTTATTTTGTATGTTTAACAATTTTTAAATATTTAATTTAATTAAATAATAATTTTCACAAAAAAACTTAAATTAAAGTCAAATTAAAGGTCCACTGATGGGGCTTTTATTTTTCCTAGGTACGTAAAGGATTAAATTCTAATTAGTTTGATATATTATTTATATTTTTTGGATTTAATTTAGAATTATTATAATTTTTTAGGTTTCTAGATCCCTAAAAAAGCTAGATTTTAACTTGCTAAATTTTATTACTTAACGACCTCCGAATTCAATGAAATTTTAACCTATAATATATAATTTCACTAGGTTAATTGTGGTTAAGTTTCACCCATATTGGGTGTGTGTATAATTTCCTATAATTTTTCTACATTGACTAGACCTTGTCAATAATTATTTTTTCTCCGTGTCACTATTGTTCAATTAGGTTTGAATTTATGGTCATCTAACCCTCACACTAAATTACAAATACCAAATAAAATTTAAACCTAATTCTAAGTGGTATGTGAGTTATAAATTTTAAAAGTATTGGGTCGAATTCTAACCCAAAACTTCGAAAATTCAATTCACCAGAATCCAACCATTAAACAGAGCTAAAAATTTATGGCATGTGGATATCACACCTTTATTTATTCTGTCAAAATTTGAGCTAAATCAGATCATTGGATTGGGAGTTATCAAATAAATTTATTTTTAATTAAAATCTGCATAACTCTATACATAATGATAAAAAAATCAACCAAACTAAAATTTAAAATAAACTTGGGTTCGAGACAATTCCAACGAGCATAAGAACATCAAATTTGGACTAAAATTGGATTTTTTGTGAATTTTTTAAGTTTAAAGCATTTAAATTAATTTTTAAAAATTAATTTTAATTAAAAAGATCAACGGCCAATCATTGTAGAGAGAAAAATGGCAGCTTTTCTTGTACGGGACACATGGTGGACATTGGAGGTGCCACTTATCCACATTAGCAGACATCCTGGGCCATCTGATCCTCAACGACTAGGATTTGGCCACGTCGCCGCACCTTCACACTGAAGAACCAAATATCGAATATAGGGAAGGCGCACATATTTGGGCCATCTAATCGGCCCATTTCAAATGAACGGATTTACCCAAATTTTTCGGTTCATTTTTAAACTGAAACTTCAAATGCTCATACCATTCGATCCAATTGTCCAAATTTGATTAAATTTGAAACGTATGATCTAGATACCCTAATATATCAATATATGGAGTTTCAAGGCTCTGTGTATTGGGATTTGTGAGAAATCAAAGTTTGACCATATAACTTAAAATTAAGATAACTTTCCAACATGTAGACGGATTTTGATGATTTTGGGCTTGTTAAAAAGCTGGAGAGTTCCTCTTCAATTTCTTAGAAGGCCTCGAGAGTTGGTTCTAGTTGTATTTAAAGATATCTTTGGATTTCCTTATTCTCTCTATATCTCTCTCTTCACCAAAATGTGGTTTGGAGGCATGGAAGTGGTGGGGAAAAGCTTGGAAAAACCTTATAGTTGGAGAAGTTTGATAATCAGTTGGATGGGGTTTTTGAGCTGATGGATGAGAAGTTTGATTGAGATGAAGTAGATAAAAAACTATGAGTTAAGTGTGATATTACCCCTTCATCCTAATGATTGCAATCATTAATTGAGGGGGAGAGGCTTTGTGTTGCTGCCAAGTACTCCTCACAACTATCCAAATGCATGGAGGCACGAAATTATTAAGTGGATTTGGATTGACAAGGTGGCATGGCCACTTAAGCTTACATAAGGGCTTGTTTGACAATTTGACTGGTCAAAGCAGTCAACTTGACTGCCTAGGTGGTATGGAGGGAGGTCATGAGCTAGTTAGAATAAGTTGGAAAGGGTTTGAATGTTAAGGGTTAGGATTTGAAATAGGAATATGAGGGCTTAAGTGACTTTGACCAAGTCTTCATGTGTTGACTTGGTCAAAGTAAGTTTGATTTGACTTTTAGTGAATTTGGTTATGTTTGAATCATCCTTTAGAATAGATTTGAAAGCTTGAGGAAATTGATTTGGCCAAATGGGTTGGATAGTTTAAATGGATTAAAATAACCCATTTAAAGCCTTAAGCGACTATTTGGTCAACCAAGTTTATTCAGGACTAGGGTTTGGGTTCAATGGATTTGATTTGACATTTGGAGACCATTGGAGGTGGTCCTATTGTCTGGATTGGTCATTTCAATGAAAATGAAATATTGGGCCCTTAAGAGATATTTGGGTCAACCTTGATTGACTTGGTCAACCAAGTTCACCAAGGGTCTAGGTTTGAGTCCTATGCACTCCTAATAGTGTTTAGGATGCATTGGGAGTAGTTCCAGGGTTTGAGTTGAATAGGCCATGCTGAAGTTTATAGAAAACTCCAAAATTACCCTTAAGGGGTATTTTAGTCATTTTGACCTCTTATCAACTAGGGTCAAATTGGTCCACCAAAAATGCAGTTTACTGCTCAAAATATCATAATCAAGAGTTTGGATGCGGTTAGAGGCTTTGGAGAAGGCTCTAAGGTCAAATTCCACTGGATGGTAGGTCTAGTGGCATAGGCCATAAATATTTAAAGATTTTATAACATTTGGAAAATGATTCAATAATTGAGGTTAGAGGTCTCAGAATGAGTTTAAATTTGGAGGGTCAATCCTAGAGATATGACTAATCAATATGAAATTGATAGATCATGATTTGGGGTCATTTAATTGGGGTTTGAAATTTTTGAAAATTTACTAAAAAAGGCTTTTAGGATCTTAGATTTTGGTTTGGATATTGGGGTTTGAGCTAGATTTTGGATTTAAATGTTTGAATTAGAATTATCCAAATTATTCGCAATCATTTGAATAATTGTTAATGATTAGGATATAGTTGATACCAGATTGAAGGTTGGATTAAATGTTAAAGTCAGGGTTGAGAATTGGATTGATTTGAGGTATGGATTGAGGTTTGAATTGCAGTATGGATTTTCAACTGGATTTAGGTATGAGTTTTAATTGAACTAAAGCTTTAAATGATTGACACCTGGATGAACATCAATCATCAAATCAACAAGGTATGGATCTAGATGGGTCCATGTGATCTCATAAAAAAAATGAGATCAACAGTACATAGAAGTTATCTTTAAGTAATTAATTTATTAGCTCGACCATTATTAGAAGCATTATTAACTGATATTATGAACACTTTATTCTATAAACCCCATTCATATGGCGTGTCAACAATCTCTGATGCTCTGTAAGGTGGAGATAAGTGATGGAAACTTAGCACACCCTTTTACAACTTCCAATTATAGTCTACATAATATATTGTCGCAACCATATATTAAATTCATTGATTTTTGGACTTCCATATATCTATGGCAAAATTGATTTTTCTTATACAATTTAGTACATTATGTAGCTTTTTGTTCTCTTTTTTTTTTGTATACTAACATGACATCACTACGAGCTGTTGTTCTTGAAATTTTCAAAAAATAAGGTGATATTGGATTTAGAACAAGATTAAAATCAAATTCTTGTTGACCTACAACCACCATTCGGACCCAACTGTCGACCCCACGATCAAACACAACTACCCCACACGATCTCCTTAACAACACACAAAAAACTTTATTATATAGTAACAAGAGGCATTCGACACATACCGAGCATAGATATTGGACGATTTAACTTCTCCCTACAACCACCATTCGGACCTTCCGACTATCGAACTCACCAATTGTCAAACCCATGTCGTTGGTCGACTCACATGACTCCAACCATCTTGCCCTAGCTCGATGTCTGATCCAACTGCCTTAGCTGACTCTCGATCCTGCTCCGATCGCATCAATGTCGAAGCCAACTGTCGTACCCACCCGCTGGCCCAACTCCATCTGCCTACGCCTCGCTGCCCATGCTTTAGCCGCCTTCCGTCTGCCCCTCCCTTTCTGTATATATATAAATTGCCCCCACCCTGAATAGTAGGTGGTTCCGCCCCGGACTGATGGAACAAACTTAAGTAAAAAGTCATATATTTTAAATATATATTTCTTTACTATCTTTAACATGATAATATAATATGTAAAAGGCATCATGACTTACAAGTGGTGGTTCTGTAATATATTAAATAGCAAAGTGATTTTAGAGTTGAATAATCAGACTCGGGAGATGTGAGCCTGTTATTCTCAATAATCAAGTAATTACAATAACAAACAGTTTCCTAAAATACTTTTTTAACTGCATATCTATAAGGGGACTTCGCAGTAGAATAAAAATAGATTTAACAAAATAATCACACACAACAACCATTGCCTCAAAGCTGGAAATCTGAAACTAACTGAGTAGACAACAAACAAAATTGCTAGTACAATGATCGTGCAACCAAAGGAAAGAAGCTCACATATAATTTTAAAATTATAGTTCTGATATATCATAAAAAAATTGTCTTGATCGGGCATGAATCTCGAGGCAAAGTCAAGCAGGAAATTTAAAAAATTAAATCCATGAGCATCTGAACTCCGATTTTAACGAACTTATAGTAAAAATGGAGCATCTCGGAAATACGAAACGACGACACCAAATTCAACTCAATCTGAGCCCAAATGAGTCCAAATCAAAGACCCGAAGCGCTATTAGAAAGTTTGTACCACAATTTGAGTTACCAAACGGTCTTTAAACTTAACGAGCATACAGTCGAATCGTGCGGCTTGACGAGACGAATCCAATGAGCCCAAGATCGCCAAATTCCAAAGTCATTAAGACCTTCAAATGCCTGATAAATGATTCATGATCAAGGGATTCAATATCAGCCATCCATCGAACCACTCCACATTTGCCCCTGATCTCTCATCTATTTACGAGCCATGCAACTCCATAAAATCTATAAATAGACCCATCATTTCTCATGAGAGGGGACCCAAGCAAGAAGCAGGAGAAGAAGAAGAGAAGAATATGAGGGAAGATACTCCTCGACCACCGCCGGAGTTCTGCCCGAACTCCAAATGACGCCGGAATTCTGCCCGACTTCCACGGGACACCGAATTCTGCCCAAGTTCCACGGGATGATGAAATTCTTCCCAATTAACGATAGAGTTCCCTCCTGACGCCGAAACTCCGCCCAAGTGATGCCAGAGTTCTCCTCGGCCACCAACAGACGTCGGACTTCTACCCGACGTTGGACCTTCACTCTTCGCCAAGTTTCTACCCGATGTCGGACTTCTACCGGTTATCAGACTTTCTCTGGACGTATATCCGAATATGGATTTATTTCCATTGTTGGACTTCTACATGACGTTGTCCTTCTGATCTTTATTGTCAGAGACAATCCTTCCAGCCTCTGTCGCAAGAACACGGTCCTTCTGACCTCCGCCGCCAGCCGACTATGGTCCTCCTGACTCATGTCAATTGTGTAAAAACTTCTACAAACTATCTAAAAAGTCATATAATAAAAAAATTAATTTTTTAAAGGGGGGGGGGGGGGGGCAATTGCCCCCACCCTGAATAGTAGGTGGTTCCGCCCCGGACTGATGGAACAAACTTAAGTAAAAAGTCATATATTTTAAATATATATTTCTTTACTATCTTTAACATGATAATATAATATGTAAAAGGCATCATGACTTACAAGTGGTGGTTCTGTAATATATTAAATAGCAAAGTGATTTTAGAGTTGAATAATCAGACTCGGGAGATGTGAGCCTGTTATTCTCAATAATCAAGTAATTACAATAACAAACAGTTTCCTAAAATACTTTTTTAACTGCATATCTATAAGGGAACTTTGCAGTAGAATAAAAATAGATTTAACAAAATAATCACACACAACAACCATTGCCTCAAAGCTGGAAATCTGAAACTAACTGAGTAGACAACAAACAAAATTGCTAGTACAATGATCGTGCAACCAAAGGAAAGAAGCTCACATATAATTTTAAAATTATAGTTCTGATATATCATCAAAAAATTGTCTTGATCGGGCACGAATCTCGAGGCAAAGTCAAGCAGGAAATTTAAAAAATTAAATCCATGAGCATCTGAACTCCGATTTTAACGAACTTATAGTAAAAATGGAGCATCTCGGAAATACGAAACGACGACACCAAATTCAACTCAATCTGAGCCCAAATGAGTCCAAATCAAAGACTCGAAGCGCTATTAGAAAGTTTGTACCACAATTTGAGTTACCAAATGGTCTTTAAACTTAACGAGCATACAGTCGAATCGTGCGGCTTGACGAGACGAATCCAATGAGCCCAAGATCGCCAAATTCCAAAGTCATTAAGACCTTCAAATGCCTGATAAATGATTCATGATCAAGGGATTCAATATCAGCCATCCATCGAACCACTCCACATTTGCCCCTGATCTCTCATCTATTTACGAGCCATGCAACTCCATAAAATCTATAAATAGACCCATCATTTCTCATGAGAGGGGACCCAAGCAAGAAGCAGGAGAAGAAGAAGAGAAGAATATGAGGGAAGATACTCCTCGACCACCGCCGGAGTTCTGCCCGAACTCCAAATGACGCCGGAATTCTGCCCGACTTCCACGGGACACCAGAATTCTGCCCAAGTTCCACGGGATGATGAAATTCTTCCCAATTAACGATAGAGTTCCCTCCTGACGCCGAAACTCCGCCCAAGTGATGCCAGAGTTCTCCTCGGCCACCAACAGACGTCGGACTTCTACCCGACGTTGGACCTTCACTCTTCGCCAAGTTTCCACCCGATGTCGGACTTCTACCGGTTATCAGACTTTCTCTGGACGTATATCCGAAGATGGATTTATTTCCATTGTTGGACTTCTACATGACGTTGTCCTTCTGATCTTTATTGTCAGAGACAATCCTTCCAGCCTCTGTCGCAAGACAACGGTCCTTCTGACCTCCGCCGCCAGCCGACTATGGTCCTCCTGACTTATGTCACATGCCGACTACGGTCCTTCTAACTCACGTTGCCCACCGACTACAGTCTTTTCAACCTTCGTCGCCAGCCGACTACGGTCCTCCTGACTTACATCGCCCACCGACTACAGTCTTTCCGACCTCCTTCGCCCATCGACTACGGACCTCCTAACTTATGTCGCCCGCCGACTACAGTCCTTCTGACTTACGTCGCATACTGACTACAGTCCTTCCGACCTCCCGCCAGCCGACTACGGTCCTCCTAACTTACATCGTCCATAAACTACAGTCTTTCTGACCTCCGTCGTCAGACAACGATCTTTATGACCTCCGTCGCCCACCGACAATGATTCTTCTGACCTCCGTCACCATACTATGGTCCTCCCGACCAAACGAACACATCAACAATGACTCTTTGTATTTCCAACATGTAATGTACTTCATATAATGTACATCAAGCCAAGGCCTTCCCCCAATGAAGGGCCTCATTTGTAATCGACTACAATATTAATGGATTCATTCAAATTGGGCTAGGCCCGTGATTTTTCCCCATTTTCAGGGGTTTTCCACGTAAAAATCTTGGTGTCTCATAAATGTTAGACCCCTTTCTCATATTTGATTGCGTGCCGGATTTTCGCACAACACTAAGACGTTAAACTTTATATTTCTCTACTGCCGCGAGTACTCCTGGACGCAATAAGTTCATATAACTTTTATGAAAAAAGTATATATTATTTGTTTGTTCTGATTATTAATAATAGCACAAACTGGATTAAAAAACCTAATACAACTTAAAAACATGAAAGCATGAACAACCTTCAAGATTTATATATTCAAAACCTTGTGGTACATCTTCTCAATTTGTTTCTGCAAATTTCGCACACGATCCTCTCGGCAATAATTTTATATAAGTTCAAATAGAGCTGCAGTTGTTACTTACACCTGAACATTTTAATTTAATTAGATTTACTCGATTATATATATTAAAAAAAATTAGTAATTCAATTTGCATGGCCTTTTCATATAATGATGTAATAATTATATTCACAATGCATCTCAAACATTATATTATTATGACATATTTATTCATGCTTGATACCACAAGCTTCAATAATTGACTTCCCAGATAATCCCTTACAATAAACCTTTTCATCAGTTATATATATTTAATCAATAATCATAGTTACTTCCATTCTATCTAAACAAGGAGTAGGAATTATCTCAATCACATTCGTTGTGCAAACAAAGAGCACCTGCACTTCAAATAATAAAATATAATTTTTCTGCTTTCTAAAAGAAGTTTGCAAATATTTTCAAGACTTATTACAAAAAATATAAATAATTGACAATTCCATTGAAACAAATCCATTTATGTGGACTATAAACTATATCATCAATTCTGGTTAGATGACCAACAACCAAATGCTCTTTATCTAGTGTGATTTATTATCCAAAATCTTAATTAACCATGCTTTATCATTATATAGCATTAACTAGCATAAAAAATGAGCTAATTACACCACAAGGTCAAGATAGAAGGAATTGATGTGGATCGGGCTTGAGGCATGTCAACACCAATTATGTCCCATCAAAATTTTGTAAGTTGCAGTTGATGTAGGACATCTTCGAGTTTTGGTTCTCCAAATGCATATGGTGGAAAAATAAAAGAATCAGATGCATTGATAGTAAAATAAATAAATAAATAAAAAGATACACTAAATGAACTAGAATAAGGAGTTCTGAAATCGTCAATTTATAAAGATTTGTTACAATCTATTACATGATTTTATAAAGTTGTCGTTCTGCAATTAATTTTTAAAGATTCCCACAGGAAAGCTTTTCAAAATTAAGAAATATCATTTGCCTAATCACTCAATCTGAATTCCATCTGTCGAATGCTCACATTAACAATTATTTATAATTATCACTAAAAAAGATCAAATTTATGCAAATTACATGAATCATGCAAAATTTGAAAATAACTGATGGGATATGAAGCACTAATGCAAATCTTAAAACGCCGACATAATAACATATGTCCTAATGCATATTCATAACTAATCCCAAGATGATGTGATGCTATTAAAAAAGTGAAAACGAACAAATAAAAAAAATGTATGCATTGATGAGCGAACAATCTCTTTAAAGAAAATTAATCCAAATAGTTTAATGATCAAATGTAACAAATTATGAACTTTTATTTTTGAACATATAGATGACATTTAAAGTTCATATTTTCTTTAAGGAACTCCTCATCAATAAATTCCTTAGAATATTCATGAAATTTTCCTTTTATTTAAAGTTTTATATTTATGAACCGATAAGTCAAGAGTCCTACTTGTGATAATATCATGTAGTGTCTTTGATGAATTGTATCTCAAAATAAGCAATAATAAAAAAATAATCCGAAGGCAAAAATACTTAGTTGCAAAATTAGTAAGTATTTGGAATTACCATCTTACACTTAAAACAAATGTTGGGAGAATGAATATTGAAGAGAGACAAAATCTCTCTTCAATTTTAGAGAGAGAAAGAGGAAATTTTTTGTCTCTATAGGAGGAAAGATATGGGGAAATGGTGGTGCAATATGGTATTTCGAATGTAAACAGAAGTATTTGGGAAGGAATTTCTTTTCTTTCTAGAGAGAGAAAGTGGAAATGAAGGGGGTTTTTTATGTGTGCAGGATGTATTGGAGAGTATTTTTTTTTTTTTTTGCAAGGGAGGTTGATGGTTTGAGATGTGAATGTGAAAAAATTGGAAAACTAGGAGAGAGGTGAAGGGGGGGGGGGATGATTTTGTGTGAGATAAGATGGGGAGGAGTTATGAGGGAGTGAGGGGTATTTTAGGTTTTTTTTTTTATTTAGGATTTTAAGTATTTTTTTTTTAATTCACTTTTTTAAAATTTTTATAAATATATGAAATCTAAAATAAATTTTATGAATTGTGTTTCGACTTGGTCACCACATCATCATCGTTGTTTGCGTCGAGCCTCGATTTACGTGCGTGAAATTTAAATTTTGTTTCCATCGACGACCAATCAATATGTGCGTCGATCTTAATTGTTTCCATTGCTCCGAACACATTGACATAGTCAATTTTGCGAGAGGAGGCCATTTCTGTGATTTTAGTTTTTTGGTCAATGCACGTCAAGTGAGTTTTGCGTGGTTTCAAACTATTTTGCTTTCAAAACTCTTTTACACTATAGATCTCCAAGAATCTTCTTCCCTTTTTTTTACTCTTAGATCTCAAGGCAGGATATAGTTAAATATAATAATTTTCATTAAAATAAATTATAAATAATATTAATTTACATGAATTAATATCTAGTTAATTAATAAACATTAATTATTAAGATAATTCGAATTAACAAAATGTTGTGTGTGTGAGTTTGCCTTAAATGACCTAAATGTCCAAAAAAAAAAAAAAAAAAAAAAAAAAAAAAAAAAAAAAAAAAAAGATAATTCGAATTTGCATCTTTCTTTACCTAGCCTAGCCCCACGCTTTGCGTTTCCTTGTATTTCTTCGTTCTTTTTCGGGGCTCCTTCGTGGCTGTTCGACTTCGCTCCTCGAAGGCGTTCCCTTCCTGTTGGATCGGAAGTTACGACATTTTAATCGGAAGCAACGAAGGGAGCTCGCCCGCTGTGAAGGTAACATTCTCCCTTTCGCGCGCTTCTTCGACCAAATCCCGTAAATCCGCCGAATCAGAGGATTTTGGAAATCCGGGATTCACCAGAAAAGGGGTAATTTTCCATCTACGGCGGCTTTCATTTATACTGTGAGATTTGGTTTTGCATTTTAGCCCATTCGGCTGGATTTCGCTCAAATATCCTCAAATCCGGCATAAATCCTGCTACAAACAGCCCCGAAGGTACGTCCAGTTCGATGATGAATTCGGTTTATGATAAAGGAGTTTTAGGGAAAATTATGGAAGAATGGTTAATATGGTAGAATAATTCATCTTTGATGATGAAATCTTCTTTGCTTGCTCTTGATTTGATTCCTCCTTGCTTCTTATGACCGGATTTCAAGTACATCGGTTTGTTTGAACTGCATGAATTGAAATTACTTCAAGCGGTTATCGTTGTGCTTTAGTTTGATGCAACAACATTGTTAGGGTCTCAATGGGTTCTTGATTCCCATCATATTCTGATACAGTTGGTTGCATTTCATTGCCCATCTATTTTAGGTACTTATTAGGGTGCAGGTGTAATTAATGGGACAAAGTTTGAGCTATACAATTGGAGCGGTTCCCTATCCACCTATGATGCACAGACACGGACACGGCGACACGGATACGACACGACACGGACATGTCAGTTATTGAAAATATAGGACACGGACACGGGTTGGACACGGTATTATAGTTTTTATATTTAAAAAAATAGTGTATAAAAATTAAATAAGTAAAATTTTAAAAATAATTTGAAAATAATAAGTCATTTAACTAGAAATTGTGCTTAAAATGATTAGCATTAGGATGTCGAGAGTCAGACGTTGATGCCGTTTATCAGACACCGAGAGAGGAGATGAAAATATCTTCACTGCCAAAAAGAAATGAAAATGAGAATATTCAATGATTGGGTATTAAGTGCGTACGTTGATTTGGTGTTGTGGATATGAAATAAGAAATTTAGTTTAAATCCCGTCAAATACAAGAAATTATATTTAAAAAAATTCATAAAATATTTAAGATACGCATGTCGGACACGCATGTCCAATTTGTATTTAATATTTTTTAATTGGACACGTTTTTGACGTGTCCGACACGTGTCGGAAGAGTGTCGGGTGAGTGTCGTGTCGGACACGGTGTCGGACATTGCACGCCTCTTTGAGGAGAAGTGTCAGTGCATCATAGCTATCCACAAGGGAGATCAAGGTTCCGAGCTAGATATTTAGATGAAAATCCAGATTATAACAAGGATGGGTTTGAATTTAAATTCCGGAATTATGATTGCTGGAATTCTCATTTTGGTTTGAATTTATCTAGTTTGTTATTGTAGATACACTTTGCCCTTTTTGTGATTTATTTAGGAAGTGGATAAGAATTAATCTCTACTGTAATTGCCTGTAAATAGGCTTGTTGTCCTGGAAGGTAAGTAATCAGAATTCTTAAATATTTTTCCTCTTCCTATCCTCTTTGTCATGAAGCCCCTTCCCAGGTACCATAAGTTTCCTTTCCATTGGATTAGTGGACCTGAAGATTGTTGAAATTACTTAACAGCTCGGATAGACTTCACTTTTAGCTGATTAAGGCCATTTCCAATCACTATCCAGGTACTGGAGAATCCAGATAATATATTCACGCTAAGCAATGGCTTGCCAGTGCTGTTATGCACCCATCAAGATTCCAAAAAACAACAAACCATTTGTTGTTTGTTGAAGGGGAAGTCAAGATGAAGGTGGTTGTTTCAATCAGACTAGGCGCCAAAAATAGAAAATTATTCTTGCTGTTTTCAGTTAAGAAAGAAGAATATTAGAGAGGTAGATCCATTTTAGCCCAGTATCTTCTTTATCAACGGTAAATCTATCAATTGTCATGTTCAATTCTGATGGACCCTTAAAAACATGAAGCTCGATTGATTTAAGCATACAAATAATCAACATAGGAATTCAGTATACATCATTGCAAGGAATATGGATTATGGACATATTGAAAATGGTTCTCTAAAGGCTAGGGGTAAGTAAATATTTATGAAGAAAAAAAAAGAGAAAAATAAGGATGAAAATAAATTGTTTTGCTGGTAATGCTGAAATTAAGGTTGATATGATATTTAAATAGTGAATGTAATATTCAAATGATCAGGATGAAAATATGGTGAAATTGATCCATCTATCACACAACTGAGGATGGGTTATATATATATATATATATATTAATTTTGGTTGCATCTAATTGGAAAGTTGTTGAGATTATGATAGGAAAAATGTATTTATGTTGTGATAAATGTTCCCAGGTTCACTTTAAACTTGTTTAGTTTGGATCAGTTGATGAAATAGTATTACTAAGATATTTTTAATAATGATGAATGTATGCTTCATTATAAGAAGAATGAGAAGAGATTGTTCTCAATCAATCAAAATAATTGAAAACAAATTGTTTCCAATTGCATTTTCAAACTTTGAATTTAAAGCATCCAGTGCATCTAGTTAAGGCTCTATTATGGCACGAAGATTTGGTCACTTGCATTTTAGTGGTCTACAGTTTATGTATAAGACTTAAACGGCTGACAGATTTTTTTTAAAGTGAACAGTAATAAAATGGTGTGTGGAGTATGATAAAGGAATATCATCTTCTTGTGAAATTTCCTGTTGGCAAATCATGTAGAGTAAATGATCCATTAATATTTGTGCATGCTAATATTTTTGGTCCATGATGACATCTTTGAATCATAATAATTATTTTCACCTTTTTATTTATGATTGAACTAGGATGACTTGATGTTTTTTTCCCTGAAAAAGCAAAACAAAAGGTCTCTCTATTTTTATGCAATTTAAGGTAAATTTTGAAAAAGAAAAGTGATTATTATTATTTATTATTATTATTATTATTATTATTATTATTATTATTATTATTATTCTATTATTAATTTGTATTGATCATGGTGACAAGTTTTTTTCTTAGGAGTTCTGGATATCATCACCATCGCTTTGACACAAAGAATAGTCTAGCAAAATGCCTGTCTACTTTGTTATACCATGCTTTCAATGCATGCTTAAGCTCCTACAATGCTTCTTTAATTAGAATTTGTGCTTCATGCCTCTCACCAAAACCTTGAGGTTGTTAAACAAACACTTACTTATCAAGTGCAACATTAAGAAACATTGATTTCATATTTACTGAAATGCTTTCTGACTTTTTTGAATTTTTAAAGCTAGAACAATGCTAATGGAAAATAGTATCAATTCTAGAAAATGGAACAAAAGTTAAAAAAATAATACCTTGTTGCTATGTATAAATTAGAAATGATACTAGTTGCAAACACAATATCTGATCACGTGAATTGGATCATGGGTCCTCCTTTTAGGAGGATTCAACTCATGTGAAATCATACCTTCAAATAAGGGAAAAATGTTTTTCTAGCATTCCATTCGTAACCCCTTGTTATTTTTGTTAAATAAAGTAAAGATGAGATTTTAGCTTTAAGATCAAAGTTCGCTCATTCATTGAATCAAATTTTGGCTCATATTGAATTTGTCTTGTTTCAAATCAATCCAAATGAGTTAAGCCATAAGAAAATTTTTGTCTGGACTTATCTTTGAGTTAATTTGGAGTTGAGCATGAATCAAATCAAGATGGCTCGACATTATCATGAAATAGAAATATAGTGCATATAAAATAATTTTTAAAAATTTAAGAAAAGCAAAAGTAACTAATTTCAAATAGGCTTAAAATCAGGTCGACTCAAGTCAAGTCAGCTAAAAATAAAAAAAATTTCAACCATTCACAAGCCAATTTTGAGTCTAATTATTTATGTTTTAGTTGATTTCGAGCTAAGGATAGATCAGCTCAAAATTAAATCATTTTTACCCCTAAATTCATGTACCTTACTAAATTCTTTGATATCATTATTTTAGGGCACATTTTATTGTTAGCATTCAGGATGCATGTATCTTTTAAATGTAATATAAATTAAATATAATGTGTTTGGAATAGTAAAGGTTGTTTAGTTAGTCCTAAAAGAAATTTAGGAAACTAATTTTTTGTTTAGTTGGCTGGAAAATTGATTTAAATTTTGTATTAATGTACTTTTTGAAATATAAATCTTTTATTAATGTATTCTTCTAAACCTCTTTTTTTAAATGAATCTAGGGCAATAGGAGGGACGGGATCAGTGGGAATGGGAGATATAGAGACATGTTTGTCAGGGATGGTGGATGTGGGGATGGGGTTGGCTATGATGCGAGGGTGCCAATTGTCATGGGCTTGCTGTTGGAATGGTGGAAATTGGGTCATGAAAATAAAGGTAGACGTAGTGATGTGGAACGTACATGCGAAGATGAGCTAATTAATGAATTTGCACGCTTAATATTTAGAGCACGATAATTATAAACTTTATGTTGATTTTGAACGACAAAAGAAAACACTAAGAGCAGTAAAATAAGCTTAGGCTAAATCACACATGTAAGAGTTAAGATCGTAAAATAGTCAATTAATCTAACATTGCATGCATGGGTGGTTTTCAAAGTTAATTCCCAAACTAACAATGAGATTAGACACTATGCAAGAATCCCTCACTCAACTCTCTAGTTCTTCTAAGCTTTAGCAGGGAAGAATCAACATGATCGTTGTGAATCAAAATATAACCTCAATTGAGAAATAAACTAGGATGATAAGAGAATTGGAGGAAGAGTTTACCCCAAAGAAGAGGAGTTACGATGCTCCGGTGTGGTCGATTATGTGCTTGTGGGAGAGTGGACAGCAACTTCAGAATTGGAAGCCTTACGGATGGCGATCGGAGACCTTCTGGACAGCGGGAAAGCCATAGAAGGTCACCCAAAATGACTGGACAGCAAGTAAGGATGTCTAGACACCAGCAATGAAGGTCGGGACAGCATTTTGGCACTTGAGATACTTCTGGACAGTGACTGGGGATATTCTGGGCAGCAATGGACCAATTCCGAATGGGCAGGACAGCAGTTTTCCTGGTTCAAAAGTTCGAGACAGCCACTAGAATCTTTCCAGAATTATGGAATTAGTTCAGGACAGCAGCTGAACTTTTCCTGGACAGCAATGGAGTTGTCTAGGATTTCTGGACAGCATGCATGGTCTGTCCAGGGATTTGGACAGCCCGTAGAAACTTTAGGAATGGGGAAAATCCATGAGGACGGGGCTTCGAGAAGGCAGTTAAGGCTGCGGGAGATTAGGTGTTTGATTGGAGAATTAATTTAGGGACAATTAATGGAGTGGGGCTACGGGGAGATTTAAGCCAGGAGAGAGAAGGGAGGAAAGAGTCTAGGTTCAATGTATGTGGGTCCGGGAAGAATTTAATGAGTGATTATCATTAAATCTGAGATTGATTTCAGATTTAATATAATTGGAAGGTTTTCTAATTTGAGTTTACTAGTAGGGAAAGCTTTTGAAATTCAAATATAGATTTGAATTCAAATGTTAATACTTTCCAAATTAGTAGTGGGATAAATTAGGAAAGTAATTAATGTAGATTTGAATTTTGAAATTCAAAATTCAAACATAATTGGGTGGAGGGTCCGGCGGCTAGTGGAGGCTAGAGGAGGCCGGTGGTGAGGGAACTTAGGGGAGGCCGGTGGTTGGGGAGGTGGTAATGGGCCGGCGGCAAGGATTGGGAGGGGGATGTTTTGGTGGTGTGGAGGTGAAAAAAGGGAAGGTGGTGTATGGGTGATCGGTGGTTTTGGTTGGCTTGGCGATGGTGGCCGGAGGTGGAAGTAGGGAAAGGAGGGGAATAAAGACAAAGGAATAAAATAGCAAAGGTTACAAACCGCGAGTCCCGGAATCCACCGGCGGCTGACGGGTGATGCTTGGCCCTCTCCTAGGGTTTCTCCTCTCAAGAACTCACAAAAAGATCTAGTAAACAAAAGCTGTAATTTTCATTCCTTATCATCATTACCCTCTCAAGAGAAGGGAAAAGGCTTAAGTAGCCACATACAAGAAGGGAATTAAAAAAAAAAGATACAATTTCCCATGGGGCATACATAAGACAAAGCCCTCAAGTGAGGGTAGAAAGGAAAAAATAACAAACAAATCTAATACATAAAATATATCAAAAATAAATACACACGATCGTAGTCGTAGATCGTCGATGTCCTCATCACGTAGGGATGACAATAAATGTGAACATTGGGACATCTATAACATTTGATGCAAGGATGCCTGAGATGAAGTCATGTGGTAGGTGAACATGGCGATGGCTTCGTGAGACGAGGCTAAACAATAAATTTGTAATTCACTAAATACAAACAAATTCAAATTCACAAAAACTGAGCCTTTAGAGGCATTCTAAATTATTTAGAAGAATACTTTGCATTTGTTTTATCTTATGCCGGATGCCTGAATACTCACATCACATGTATTCCTTTTAGTGTATGCACCTAATACCTTAAAGCAAGTAGCCCTTTTCTTTTTTATAGCCTCACTAAATTCGACAATTGATAGGGTATTCTCAATGGATGCTTGATTTCATGTATTATGAGTGTAAACTAAAAGGTTTGCAAGTTAAAATTTTTTGGATGTTTGGGGCAAAGATAAAATGAGTTAAAAGTAAAATTTGAGGACTTTATAATACTTAAAAACCCCCATTTTCTCTTCATTTCAAATTTGTCCAAATCAAATGAAATTCAAATTCACTTATGCTACTTTTTCACCGCCTCAAGTCATGATCAGACTTCTCCATCATTAAATTTACTATGCTATAGTGCCTCTTCTTCGATGTTAAATCCTTCTCTTGCTCCACTGATTTCTGTTAGGCCGGTCCAACCTGGACTGGGGGGGGGGAGGGAGGTTTGCCTAGTGGGCCCAAGCAAGTAATGTAATAAGTGTTTAGGGGGAAAATTTGAATTATTAGTAGTTTTTTTTTTTTTGGGGGGGGGGGGGGGGGGGGGGGAGGTTTGCCTAGTGGGCGCAAGCAAGTAATGTAATAAGTGTTTAGGGGGGAAATTTGAATTATTAGTTTAGGGGGAAATTTTGAATTATTAAGTGTTTAGGGGGGAAATTTGAATTGGGGGGCTGTTTAAGGATTTTGTTTCTCCTTTTGTTTTAATTAGGTGCTAGGGATAGAATGAAGGTTTCATCTTGAATTTGAAAAGTAATTTGAGATCTAGGGTTTGGGTTCTTGGGCTCTAGACTTGGCTAGAGATTTGGAGATATGTTTCTTCCTCTCGAATTGAAGAAACTTGTATCGTTTGCTGTTTTCTTTCATCTATTAGTGGGTTTGCTTTAGATCTATTATCTCCTCACTACTAATTTAACCGTCATCAGGTTTTGAAAATAAACAAATGGGCTGACATCTAACTTAGATTTATGGATTGCTCATGCCTAGCTGATAGAGAAAGATGTTTTGATACCAAAATGATGAACTCCTTTTGAAGGTACCTTTGTTGATGGTCTCCTTTTTTATCTTCTTTTTTCTTATATTAAATTGGCTTTGAAATTTCTTGTTTTTTTCCTTGAATTTACCGTTCAGGGAGAGTGGGCTGAATTAAAAATGAAAATAAATTCTAAAATTTTTTTGTTGCATGTCTTCTTCTGCATCAGCTGTTCTACTAGACTAGTAATGATATTTGTTGTCTCCAGCATTTGCATCCATATACCATCCTATAATGGGTGGGTCAACAGCAACTCTCTCTCTCCCCCCGTGCCCCCCCCCTCCACATGCACACGCTGTCTCAGTCAAGCTCTATTGCTTTCTCTGTCCCTCTCTTCTACTCTCCTACCGGAACCCACTGTACTCCTAAAAAAATGAAAGAACTGGACAATTTGATGCCAACTTTCACCATAATTGTCGTGGTCACATCCCCCTTTATGGCTAGTAATAATTATTCTCACGTGGTTTGGCATCAATCAAGTCTCCCTTCTGCCCTCTATCTCTTGGAAAGGAAAGATCTAGCCAACATTGATGCAACATCCATCTCTACTGCACTGGCCTTACCCCTTGCACTTTACCAGCTTAGCCATTCACCTATTTTTGTGCCTAGCTTCGAACACTAGTCTGATCATGAATGGTGATTTGAGCACTTTACTTCTGCTCCACCTTGATTGACTGATTGTGTTTAGTAAGTTTTCTTTGTGCTTTTCATGATTCAGTGATGGAAGTGGCTCTGCCAATACGAGGGCATTTTGTATTTAAGGATGAATGTATAATTTGCTAGGAAGATGATTATAGGAGTTTGATTTGGACATTTGGTCAACTACCTCTAATTTTTAAACATGTAAATTTGAAATGAAGGTTTCTTTTTATATTACTAATCCTACTTGAGTAGTTTAAATGTTTACTTAAATATTAATTTATCAATTGTTAATATCTTTATTCGTTTGAGTTTTTTTTTTAGATTTTAACTGTAGCCAAACCAAGAGGATAGTAGTAGTAAGGATTTAGTTCAAGTGAAGTGCATTAAGGATGGAGATCAAAACATGCTTTTTTTAGAAGAGGATATTCAACAAAGGTGGATGAGATATTTTTGTAAGCTTTCTAATAGAGGTGTGAAAATGCTTAGGAGATAAAGGAATTTCTTGGCTTATTAAACTTTTTAATATTATTTTGAAGACTAAAAAGATGTCATATATATGAGTGGAGAATGAGTTTGTTGATTCCTATTTTTAAGAATAAAGGTGATGCACAAGATTGTGCGAATTATAGAGAAATTAAGTTGACATGTCATACTTTAAAACTTTGGGAGAGAGTTATGGAGCATAGGTTACGACGTGATACTAATGTTTCTCAAAATAAACTTGGATTCATGCTGGGTAGGTCTAGTATAGAAGCTATTCATTTATTGAGAGGGTTGATGGAGAAGTTTAGAGACAATAAGGAGGATCTACATATGATATTTATTGATTTAGAGAAAGCGTATGATAAAGTTCCAAGAGAAGTGCTATCAGAGTTCTAGAAAAGAAAGGGGTTCATAATGCTTATATTCAAGTCATTAGGGATATGTATGCAGGAGCTGTTACTTATGTTCAAACACAAGGTATTTTGACCAAGTATTTTCCTATTCCACACCTTAAGCCCTTATCTATTGCTTTAGTCATGGATGTTCTTACTAGACATTTGCAAGAGGATGTACCTTGGTGTATGCTTTTTGCTGATGATATTCTTATTGTTGATAAGACTAGAGATGGAGTTGAAGGTAAGCTCGAATTATGGAGGTCAACCTTAGAGTTTAAAGGTTTTCGTTTGAGTAGATCTAAAATCGAATATATAGAGTGTAATTTTAGTAGTAATAGGTCTAGCAGGGGGATTGTGACTTTGAGCAATTGAGTCATTAAGAAGTGTATTCATTTCAGGTATCTTGGGTCTATTCAGAGTGATGATGAAATAGATGTGGATATTATTAGTAGAATTCAAGTTGGATGGCTGAAGTGGAGGAATGCTTCGGGTTTGTTGTGTGATAGAAAAGTACCGCTCAAACTTAAGGAAAAATTTTATAAGATGGTGGTCAGCCTGTAATGCTTTATGGTGCATAATGTTGGTCATTAAAAGAGAAACATATTATTAAGCTAAGTGTTGTTGAGATGAGGATGTTCAGGTGGATGAGTGGATATACTCTTAGAGACAGGATACAAAACGAGCATATCAGTGAAAATGTATGAGTAGCTCCAGTGATAAATAAGATTAGAAAGAGTTGCCTCATATGGTTTGGTCATGTAAAACAGCGGCCTTTCGATGATCCTGTTAGGAGAGTAGATGTATTAGATTTAGCCTATGTTAAGAAAAGTAGAGGTAGACTTAAAAAAGATTGGGTTAGAAAATATTAGAAATGACTTTTCTTTATTCGATTTAAATGAGATTTTGACTCTTAAAATGACAAAATGGAGAAAAAAGATTCATGTAGCCGACCCCACGTAGTGGGATAAAGGCTTGATGTTGTTGTAGATTTTTAACTGCTGTATATTTTAAATTTTTATTGCTATGCTGCTTGCTACTCAGCGTATCATGTTATCTTGCATATTGCCTACGATGCTTGCTTGCATGCTTATGCTGCTACTTTCATTTTCTTATTGAAGCGTAAACGTTTTATATGGCATTATTTTAAATGCTTTGGTTATCTTGTAACCTTTTTGGTGTAGTAATTCTAATTTATTATTTGGTTTCTTATAGCAATTTCATGCAGTTATTTTAATCGTATTCATGATGCAAATTATGAAGGAATTCTTGCATGTTTCTGCAACCATGCCTTTAATTACATTTGTGAAGCACAATAGTATAGTCAGAAATAGCTTTGTTTCTGTTTCTTAATAATTAGATTGGCATATCTGGTCTTTCCAATACTTGGTTTATTGTGTCATGGATTGCTTGATATGTGATCTTATATGACATATGTGAAATTATTTTTTATTTATAATTTTCTTAGTTGATTTGTACTATAGATTGGCATTGCTTTTGATTCTACTACTTGATTAAAATTTTCATAGAAGTTATTCGTGCCTTTAGTTCTCTTATTCTTTGTTGTTGAACTAAAATTGTTGATGTTCTTGCAAATTTGCAGGTGGCTCAAGTGGAGGTGTGTCCACCGCACCAATTGAAAGTTGATGGAGGGTGCAGGGGCTTCAGGATCAGGGCAGGCTACTGCTTCTGTGGTTAAGAAGAGGAGGAGTTCTTCGATAAGAAGACCCCGGCAAGGCTCACCATTGCATTTTGGGAGTCGTGACCCATCATCACTTTCTTCTACACCATCTTCTGATAACACAAACAAGTTCTCTCCTGATGACAGTTCAGGATATGATGGCAGCTCACGTAGGAAGGAAATTTTTCTCAACTACCCTCCTCCTAAGGTTGCTTCTCTTAGTAAATTTGATGATGCCGCTCCATCAAGGAAGAAAAAGAAAGATGATAGAACACATGGAGAATTTGATGCGCATTATGCAAGCAGCAGTTTAAGAGATCATGGGCGGGGTGGATCAGATGTGAAGCGAAGCAGTGAAGGTGTTCTTGCCCCCAGTAACTGGAAGGGCTTAAGCAAATTTAAGGAGAATCCTGACATGCAGTCACTTTCTCCCGAACAGTATGGACATAACTTGCATCAGTCAGCTGGATCTTCTAGCGCCTCAGTTGAGAACAAGCTGAAAAAAGTGAAGCTCAAGGTTGGTGGCGTCACTCGCACAATTCCTGCAAAATCCAACATTGAAACTGGCAACATTGGATCTTCATCCATAAAATATTCGCGCTCTTCTGATGCATCTCGACATCGAACGAAGATCATGTCTCAGGTAATTCTTTCTGATCTCATGAATGGTATTCATGCCTTGTTTTCCTGAGCATATATATATATATATATATATATAATATCTTTTTTTTTTCCTTGTTTTTGTGGAATAACTGGATTCTACCCTTTTTAGATGTTCTGCATGTATGCATGTATTTAAATGTTACATTAGCAGATGACTTGCTTCTTTCTATTAGGACAATTCTGATGCGAATCATGGTTCACGTGGAGATCCTTGGAAGGATGGTAGTGGAGCAAATTCTTATAGAAGTAAAATTACTGAAGGAAATTTATCTGGAATGCAAAGGGATCAAAACCAAGGTTTATTCTCTGAACCCATTCGGAAGAGCAGGAGGGTGCCAAAGAAGCGGGTCTTGGATGGTGAATTTGATGATGGCGAGGAAGATGATGAGCTCCGTTATATTGAAAGGCTCAAAACCTCTAAGGGTTCTGTTGATTACACTGCAGAAAATGAGAGAGATGGGTCCAAGAAAAGGAAGCTTTCCAAGGTAGCTAAAGTTAGGAATACTTCATATCCGGTGGATGAAGACTACAACTTTTCAAGAATGACCAAAGATGGCAGGAAAAAGTCCAGGTCAGGCAGGTTTTCTGAGGATAGTGACTATGTTGAAGAGGATGAACCTGTTTCTGATGATAATCCTGAGGAGAAAAGGAAGAAGCAAAAGAAATTAACTGCTGATTCATCTCCTGATGTGCGATTGGAACCTCTTACGACACGACAGAGAGCTCTGCATCCAGGTAGAGATGGCGGTGGCTCGAGCCTGATTGAGTTTCCTGATGGGCTACCTCCAGCTCCTCCAAGAAGTAAGTTTCCTCACATGAACTATGACCAAGCTAACATTTCTTTCTAGCTACTTAATGTTATTCGTACAGAACAAAAGCAGAAGCTATCTGAGGTGGAGGAGCAGGCTAAGAAGGCAGAAGCAGCTCAGAGACGGAAAATGCAAGTGGAGAAAGCTGCTAGAGAATCAGAGGTCTTTCTCCATACCCCTTTTACTCTTGCGACCAACCAAATAAAAAATGTATTTGCCAGATTTCTGGATTTTTATAACTTTCTTAAATTCATCCAATCTGCAGGCTGCAGCAATTAGGAAAATACTAGGATTGGATTCTGACAAGAAGAAAGCTGAAAAGGAGAAAGCTCAAGCAGAAAAAGTATCATGCAAACATGTTAATTTCCTTCTTCTTCAACTGGAATGGAATTTCTAACCTATTGTGTTTGTAGGCCAAAGCTGCTAGTTGTCAAATATCAGAGGGTAATAGCATCAGATGGATTATGGGACCTACTGGTACAGTTGTTAGATTCCCAGATAGTGTTGGCTTGCCCAGCATATTTGATTCCAAGCCATGCAGGTGAGACTTGTCCCTCTAGAACTTCAATTTTCTTGAATTTCAAAATAAAAATTTGCTTACAATGAAACTTTATGACTATGAAAAAAGCTCAAAATAATCCTTTAACTATTCGTATGTGATCAATTTAATTCCAGAACTCACATTTCTCTAAGTGTAGTCCATCGATCATACATAATTGATCTCAAATGGTCCCTTAAGGATGGAATTATGGAGATGCAGATCGATCTTATAGTAGCTAGTGTTGTTCATACTTAATTTTCTTTAAATAAATGAAAATTATCTTTTTGTCTAGCTATCCTCCACCAAGAGAGAAATGTGCGGGACCATCATGTACAAATCCATATAAGTATCGGGATTCGAGATCAAATCTTCCGTTGTGCAGTCTGCAGTGTTACAAAGCTGTCCAAGGAACTACCAATCACATCACATCATGTTGAAATTTTTTTGCTCCTTAGGTTAAGTATTGTCATTTGATGAAAAATAATACCTCACCTTACGTGGTGTACTAAATTTGTTTATGATTGAAATCTGAAATTTTCCTTGTTCAATTTCTTATGTTACATTAGGTTATTGCATAGTATATTACGACTCAGTTTTTTTTTTCAACATAAACATGACATAAAAAAGACTAGATTTTGTGAGTTTTGAGAGCTTCTAGGGTCTAATGTTTTTAATATGTGTGATGCATATAGAGAGAGAACATTAGAGTTGTGACCAGTTGTAGATTCTAGTGATGTTTGTTTGACTTATGACACTTAAAACAATGAGAGATTATTAGGTGCGGAGTGCGGACGGTGAGAACCGTCCGCAACAAGCATTGGCTGGTGCTCGGTACTGCTCGGTATCGAGCGGTACCAATCATCCTCCAATGCCTTGTGCGGACGGTGCACACTTCGCACCTAATAGTTTTTCTAGAACAATGAAGTCATTGGATGGCTGCGGATTCGTGTGCTTTCATTGGTATTCTTAGGGCATCTCCAACTGAAAACTACATTTTCACTGCAAAATATAGTAAAATTTCAAAATGCTGTAATTTTGTTCCAATCGAACTCCATTTCATGGGCTTCGTCGTCTCTAACTGTGTTTCTTCATTTCGTGGGCAAATCCCGTTGACACATAAAAATTTAGCGGGTGAACAGTGCAATGCCAATATTGACATCGCACTGTTCACCCGTGATGAAATAGCGGCAAAATTGTCGCTCGGTTGGAGCGACGGAAGAACGGAAAACGGCAAACCCATTGGAGATGCCCTTAGGTGGGGAATTGTATGTTTATATATTCTATAGGTGTTTGTAAATTGTACGCTTGTATTGAATATGTATTATGAGGCGAGTCCTTAAATATTGCTGGTGAGTAAAAAGGTTTAGAGCTTTATTGCATGGAAATTTTGGCTGTTTTCATGGATGGATGCTAGTCTTCATTGTTTTAGTAAATTTTGATTAAGTTGCGTTTGAAGAGACAAAAATGGGGTCAATGAATTTACAGCCAAATTATTTGTTTTTTTTTCTCCCAGTGGATGACAATAGAAGGACAAATTAGTAATTTTAACTCTTTTGACATAGAATTCAATCAAACACCTCAGTTATGTTAAGAATTTGTTAATGTGCGATAACTTTGAAAAATTATCCGTCTTACTTTTTTTAAAAAAGAAAATGTTTCTAATATTCTAAGGATCAAAATAGCTTTTAAAAATTTTACTTTTCTCATAATAATTTCATAATAAATTTTATAAAATATTAAAGCTATACCAAGCAGGTTTCAAATTTTACTATTAGGGCTAAAATTAAATTTTATGCTCTTAAGTCTTAATCATGCTACAAAATTTTTTTATATGATATATGTAATTATTCTGCTTTTCAAATATTAAATTTTTACATTTAAATTTATTTATTTTTGAATGAAGCACAAATTCATAACACACATATAATGAGTAACTGTCCGCTGTCATACTTGACTTTGTCGAGCACGATCGATGGTTAGTAAATCACTTATTTAAATTTGTGTTATTGAAAAATAAATTTTTATTCTAATTATTGAGCTACTTATTATTTCACAAAATGAGTTATATAATTAAACTTTATCAATTACCACAAAATTAAAGAGAATCAAAATCCAAAGCTGATAAATTGAGTTAAGGAGCATTTTAAAAGGAAAAAAAAAATCTCAAATATTCGTTAAATATAAGATTAATTGTAGATAAAAAGTACAAAATCAATTATGAATAAAATAACATTGCTTATTTTCATATATAAAATTAGTAAATATGTATTAAAAATAAATAAAAAATTATCTCATAATATTTTGATTAAAATTTTTATGAGAATAACTTTTATATCATTTGAAATTATTTTAAAATGAGTATAATATAAATTATTATTATCTCAAAATAGATTAAAGGATTTTAAAGTTAATTATGATAATTATTATTTGTGTCACATCTACTCTTTTAAAGCGAAAACGAGCTGAACTTTCAAAGCTGTCCAGGCGGCTGCATCTCCTCTCACCGCGGCCACGAAGAAGACTATTCCGGGCTCTCTCCTTCTGTCTCATGGGAACACCACCGGCTTTGTGTTCCAATTGCTGACTTCTTCTCGCCGCAGTCATCAGTTGTCTCTCTTCTTCGATTCTCCCATACCCACGCCGCCGGAGCCGGAAGAGAAAACGTAATTGAAACCGAATCTGTTCAGGATGCTGGATCTTCAGAAAAGGCGGATTCAGCTTGCCCTCTTCGTTGTGGGTTTAATTGGCCTTAGCATGACAGGTACCGGATCTGTTCCTTTGCTAGATTTTTAAAAAGTTTCATTCAGCTTTTCTCTAGGTATTTTCACGTATTTGGAATCTGCACGATTGCTTGATAGCAGTGCTTTGGTCTTTTGTTTTGATCGGCTTGCGATTGGTGTACTATATTTGATATGAGTTAGAATTTTAATGATTTTTTATGTTAGTTATTGGCTCTTTCCAATGGAAATGTATCAGACTTCAGGATAAAGGTTTCTGATTTCAATTGAGCCCTTGTCGGGTTGTCTTTAGAGTTTTGAATCTTAAAAATGAGTTACTGTTTCGGTGGAAGTTAATTGGCTAAACTGTTGGCAAATCTTGATATGGCGAATTCACTGATATATGAAGTTGATCTTTTAATTTTGTTGGGAGGGAGGAGAATTTATGTGTTAGTCGAGAAACTTCCAATAAATACTAGAGGTATGAATGCAATGTTCCCGAGAATCATAAACTAAAGTTATACATGTAACCATCCATGGTATAGTTTCCTAAAGTGCTCTACCTTAGTACTCTTCCACAAGCTGGAGCATATATATATCGATAAGCTCTAACTTGTTATAAAGCTTAACAAACTGAAGAGGTCCTAAAGCCTTGTTAAACACATCAAAAAGTTGCTTTAAAGTGGGAACATGCGAATTAGTGATCTTTTTGGCTAACACAATATCTGAGATGAAGTTACAATCAACTTCAATATGTTTTGCTCTTTCATGGAATATTGGATTACTGACAATATAAATGGGAAGATTAAGTTTAGAGAGAGTTGCCTAAGATGGTTTAGTCACATTAAATGGAGGCCTTCCGATGACTCGGTTAGGAAAGCTGAGGTATTAGATTCGACTTATGTTAAGAAAGTCAGAGGTAGACCTAAAAAGACTTGGTTAGAAAATATTAGAAATGATCTTTCTTTTATTAGATTTAAATGAGAATTTGACTTTTAACCATACACAATGGCGAAAAAGGATTCATGTAGCCGACCCTACATAGTGGGACAAAGGCTTGATGTTGTTGTTGTTGTTGATGATGTTTCTTCCATTTGGTTGATAATGAGAGTAAGGGATTAGTGAACCAGTTTTTAAGATATCAAATAGAATTATGATGTTTATGTTGCCAATGATTCATCAAGTTCGCTTTCCCACCTTGTTACCTTAATAGCTTCCACCCACTTGTGTTAATTGGAGCAATGTATAGCCTTCATAATTAGATGTTATGCACAAAACTTTGGTTTCAAAGATATAGGGTCAAAATATATTATGAATTGACGTTATCAAGGTTGTAGCGGAGGCCAATGGGCCTAAGAGGATGCTTTTGTTTACTTTTGATATCACTTGGGCTTCTAAAAGAGTTTCTTCTACGTAAGAGTTAAAAGGAATCATGAAAAACAATAGATTTTGGAGAACTAGTATCATTGAGCAGTCTTAATCTAACACCTGCAAACAAGGACATCAAACTCGTATGCCTTTGTTACAAAAACTACAATAGCTTTAAGTGTCATTTTTACAAACTGGTCCATTGGTTTGAATCAATGCAATCTTAATAATATGTCTACAAACAGTAAACAAAAGTTTTCAGAAGCTTATTTATAAGCCATAGCTCTCAAGTCATGTGTCACATATAAGCTTTTACTTAGCCACAGCGCAAGAGAATATAGATAACGGTTTGCCAAGTAGAAAATTTTCAGAAATATTGTACAGATCTTTAAAGTAGGAGAGAATATAGTGTACGTTTTACTGCAAACACAAAATGCAGTTGAAAAAGGCAAAAAGACTCTAGCCAATAATTACTTTTTTTGCTTTATATTCATTTGATTTTGGGCTCTTCTTTTACCTTGTATTAACATATTTGTTCTAAATCCTGTTGGTGGTTGTGCCTGGCAACAAATATATTTTCCATACTTGGTTCGACCATTACAGTTGACTGGATTATTTTGATCTTATCCTTTTAATATAATAAGCTGTCTCGTATAATTTGATCTGAACCAAATTTGATTTATTAAAATTGGTGCAGAATTTATGTAGACTGATATTGCTTTCTCTCTCTATGCTAAAGGAAAAATTATTCTGTGCGGACACCGGACGGCGGCATTCGGACACCAACCAGAACGCGTCACGTCACTTTTTTGCTCGGTACCGGTGCTCGGTACCGCTATGTACCGGATGAGGTGATGCATTCTGGTTGGTCTCCGGACCTTCCGGTGTCCGCACAGAATAATTTCTCATGCTAAAGAGCATTCATAATAACGAGTAATCGACAATGATGTATTTTTCTTCATTTTAACTTTTCTAGCTCTAATATTTTCCCTGGCACTTATTTTTAGCGGTAGCTAACTGTTGTTGACTTCATTTCTAACCTGCTTTCATGCCAATTTATTCATGTCTCTAACCCCCATATCAATTTTAAATACAGCTGAAATGTTCCGAGAACTTATGGGGGAACAATCTTCATCAAAGAGCGGAAAGTTCACATTTCTTAATTGCTTTGACTTGGGTTCTGGCACTCTAGCCTGTGGAGTTAAAGAAGGTGTCAAGCTTTACAGCTACAGCATCAGAAGTGTTCATGTTGAGAATGTAAGACAGAGGGCCACTGAGTTTGCACTCAATGAAGCATTGCAGGAGGGATTGAGCACCAATGCCGCCGCAAAACAAGCTAAAAAGGTAGGAGCGAAGGCTGCGAAGGTCGCCTCTCGCCAAACTAAACGGATCGTCGGTCCAATTATATCGTCGGGCTGGGACTTCTTTGAAGCCATTTATTATGGTGGCACCATGACAGAAGGGTTTCTTAGAGGAAGTGGCACATTATTTGGTACTTACATTGGAGGTTTTCATGGTGAGCAGTTGCTAGGAAGATTAGGCTATTTTGCTGGAAGTCACTTAGGGAGTTGGATTGGAGGAAGGATAGGCTTAATGTTTTATGATATTATTAATGGCATTAATTACATATTCAATTTTGTTCAATTTGAGGACTTGAACAAGCAAGTGCAGATTGAAGATGCATCAGAGAACACTCAAGCTTCTGTTGGTTGGGGATTTTTCTGATATTATATTTGCATTACAGAAGCTATCTGGTTGGAAACTTCATTGTTTTAATGTATTATGTACAGTGCAAATATATGGCGTTTGAAAATAGGAATTATGAACTTCCACATGTTCTATTGATGTAAGAAGATATTGGATTTGAATTATGTTGGCCCTTAAATAGGAGATTGGTACTGTGCAAGACATGGATAGAAGAGTTTGCTGGCTAAGATTTTGTTTCGGACGATTTTTTATTATTTTTTTAAATTATTTTTTAGTATAAAAATTAATTAAATTAAAAATTTATATTAAAAAAATTCTTTAAAATATAGTAATAAATTATCTCAGATGAAGTCTAAATCTCCATTGTGGATCCAATTATCCTGGGAAGGCTTGCAATTCGCTTTAAATGCTTGAAATTGAGCAATTTATAATGAAAATAGTTTTGAAAGAAATTGGTGTAAAGCAATTGCAGTGTGTGCTTCCTGTTGGTGAGTTAAGGGTATCTCCAACAGAACTCCAACAGCTTGAATGGCGTCCATGGCCAGCTCCAGCTTAACCGCAAATTTCTCGCTATTTGGCTGCGGGTGAACAGTGGGATGTAAATATTGGCGTTGCACTGTTCATCTCCGCCATTTTTATCTCTCTATCGAACTTGGTGCTGGAAAAAAAAGAGAGGACCGTTACCTACAAAAGTGTGAAAAGTGGAGTTCGATTAGAGATAAATCGCGGTATTTTGTAATTTCACGGTATTTTGGAGTGAAAAATGAGATTTTCGATTGGAGATTTTCTAAGTAGGTTATATCTTTCCACGGAAATCAAATTTTCAATTTTTTAATCTTTGAAGGAGATAACAATACCAAACAAAATTATTTGGTCTCTAAAATAGAGGTTATCATTTTTTTTAATCTTTAAGAAAAATAAAGAATGTATAAGAAGAATAATTTTAATTTAAGTAATTATTTTATGCTAAAAATAAATACAATAAGGCACATCATTACCGTTCGATGAGCTCAATATCATATGTAGAGTTCATGCAAGCTTAATAACAACTCCAGTGCATTTCTTTTACAGAAAAACAAATAATCTCTTATAAAAAATTAAAAAAAAAAAAATTGGACATCTAAGCCAATCAAGATAATTTCATACACATATCACATACAAAAGATTCAAATACAAAACATTTTTATTGATAGTCAAAACTTTCAATTAACAGACCAAGATGAGTTTCATAAAAAAAACAAATCATTTCAAATAGCTATAACTAACTATTAACTTCAACTTTTTTAGTTTTTAACGTTTGAAGAGCTTAAATATAAACTGATGAAATGCTTTTTAAATCCTTCTTTAAAACATACCATTAAGATAAGCCCTAGCTGCATCCAAACAGTCCCAAACTACGTCAGCGGTACTGAGCCACGATATCGAGCGGTATCAAGCAAATAGGTGACGTGACACATTTTAGTTGGTCTCCGGATGATATTCAACGTCTACACAGAATAATTAATCCTTCTAATTTATGTTTATCATAACTTCTTTACATATTACATTGGAAAAGAAGATTCTTTGGAAAAATTAGCTATAATAATAATAAAAAAAAAAAACCATCTTCTATGATTCCCTCGATGAATCATAGAGGAGCACCAGTATTACCACAGATTGATCGTAGTTCTAACTTCTTTCCATATTACATAATTAACTAACAAAAGCATCATAGAAGCCAATACAAGCATCTGAGCAAAACACGAACTACAGACAAATTAAAGGAAGGGGAGAGATTCAACACCCGATCAAATGTCAAAGTAACAATTTTCAACAGCTAAAGTTGACATCAATCAAGGATTCAAAGGTCTTTTGAAGATTTCAAAGCCTCCAAAACTGAAAAGAAATAAATATAAGCAAGCAAACCGATTCAGCATTGGAAAAAATTGGCCGATGCCATAATAGACTGCGACGGGCAAGGGACCTGCCATGGCTTGAGGAGTGGATCAGGGATCTCCATTACCATGCCACTCGCAGCCTGTACGAACCTAAGCAGAGAGCTGACGTACCGAAGCCTTTCCGTGAGCTCCATCACTTGGGTCCTCATCACCCTGTTTTCGGTCTCAACAGTAGCGTACCACTCGCTCCTCAACTTCACCTGTGCGGAGATCCGGCTGTTATCCTCCCGGAGCTTGCCCACCTGGTTCACGAGATCATTCAAATGCTTCTGCTTTCTCATCCGTGACCTCCTCGCCGATTCACGGTTCGAGAGCATCCGTTTCCGCTTCCTCTGATCAAGGTCAAACCGATTTTCTTCCTCCATCGACATCTATCAGATTTGGGAAATGTTGTAGATGATTGCTAGGGTTACGTCAACAGATGACGTAGAAATAGTATAGAAACACAACGGAGAAGGATTGGAGAAGGTGGATTCTGCGGAAGAAGGAATTAGTGTTCATGAATGCCGTAGAGGGCTTGTTACTGGAATTATCAAGAGATCGGACTGACTGCCGAAGATGGGACGATCGTGAAACAGAGTTTTCCCTCAGATAAGAAGACGAAAACAAATTCGATCCAGGAATTGATCTACGAAATGGCAGACGAGACGGAGAGGGCGAGCGAGGGAGGTGGAGAGATGAGAGAAGAAGGGAATTTATAGAAAACGGGAGTAGGCTTTCAGGATCTGTTAGTGGGTAAAGCCATTGATTTTCCTTAGGAAGGAAGAAGAGAGGAAGGAGGCGACAAAAGAGAAGGGCCTAAGGGGGATGGACTGATGGAGATAAATGGCCAGCGGTGACGAGAACGGCGACTTGAGCTGGTAGCCGCCGTCTCCGATGTTCTACATAGGTCGAAATAGACACATGTCAATTTACTTGCCACGCGTCCTTAAATCCGCTCGCTGGGATTTTGGTTTTAACTAGCCTTGCAAATGAGTGGAGCCCACGAGTTGGCTCGATCTTACCTCATTAACGAGCTTGCGAGATAAGTTTATTGACACAACTCTTTTTGGCCTATTAGTTGAGAGCTTAGGCTACCAACTAAGAGGTCTAGGGTTCGAGTCTATGTGTATGCGTTGTGTGTGAGTTTGCCTTAAATGGCCTAAATGTCCAAAAAAAAAAAAAAACATAAGTTTATTGAGTATTGAGCTCGAGTAAAATTTTGAGCCCATTGGATTATCAAGCTCGAGTTCTAACGAGACGATGTTTGGCTCAATTACTCGTCAAACCACTCAAATTTGTGTGTATGGGGGAAGGCGGACCAACCATTCTCCCTGCTATGTGATTTGCGAAGCGAACTAATCGATAGAAAAGTAAACAAATATTTTACAATAATCAACTATAGAATATGAGATACAAAAAATTGTCTCATCCTCGTAGGTGAAGAAGAAGGAATTATGTTGGAACAATTGATTGATTCTCATTGGGAAATTGTTATTCAAAGGGTGTTGTCATGGTTTCTGCTGATTTGCCCCTCTCTGTTAAACCTCCTGTTGAGGTTTTTGTGAACCTTGTTGTCTCTGTGAACCCTGTTGTCCCTTCTGTGTCTATGTCTGAGGTGCAGGAAATGGGTTGTGATGTTGGTATTCTTGAGGAAAATGTTACTGTTCTGGTTTTGCGAATGAACCGCCAAATAGTTTTTTTTTTCTTTGCTCGTGAGTTATTGTTCGTGAGCTAGGGCTTCTCCTCTCTTCATCGTCTGCTGTGGTTCATGAGCTTGAGGAGGAAGTCAGCAACTAGAGAGACATTGATATTTTTGTAGGTATCCTAACTTCACATGTTTTGCATAAATGGTAATACTTATGGCAGCCATGATTTGCAACAAGAGATTCCACTTGTTCGGAATGTTACTTTCTCCGATTAGGAGTTCTTAGGTCATTCATCTTCTTCGCCTTAAAAAAAACTACTAAGATATAAAAATGTTTTGTAAGTTTTGTTTCAGAAAGATTAATATTTGTGAGTTTTAAAATATTATTTTTCGTTCATGTGGTTCTTAGATCATTCTTAAATTTGTGTAATATAGTCCTGTTTTAACAGATCAAATTCATGCTTAAATAATTATTCATTGCAACAAATCTGCAGGCATATAACACATATTAGAACTGAAATTAGATGTAGCACCGAACAAGGTTACTTGATGAGTATTATTTATATATAGAATGATAAATGCATAATTTACATGCTACATAATATACTTTACAAAAATACCTTGGAGCAAAATGTGAATTTGTATATTGCAGGTTTATAGAATGAATATTCCTTTTATTTTAATTATTTTCAATGTTTATTCGATTATAAACTCATGATTACATGATGATCATTAAAAATATTGTTATCTTACATATTGGAGGATTATGCTTGGCTTTTCTTTGCACAAAATGATTTAGAACTTAAGATAACTTGTATGTTAATTTTAAATTGCTTGTTCTATCTACTCTAGAATGTCACATGAACTATTTGTCAAAGATAATACACTACAAGAAAATCATCTATTACTGGCGGAATTTTTCGGCGGATTTAGAATTTACTGGCGATTTTTTGATGAAAAAATTTTTGCCCGTAAAACCCGCATAGGAAAAATTTTTCTGGCAAGAAATAATTCTGGCGACTATCCAACAGAATTAGGCCGCCAGAAAAAAAAATTTTCTGCTTTACCCGGCCAGCTACCCGCCTGCTTGCGCTAGAGGATCATATTATTGGATGGCTGAAATATGCAAGGCTTTTAAAACCGGACCGGCCAATGAACCAGAATAAGGAGGGGTTAGAGGTTTGATGGTTCGACCGAGGTCGAACCGGATGACGTAATAAATATTTATTATATTTAAATATTATAATAATGACACAACTATTTATAAATATATAGCAAAAATTGAAGAAAATTATAATACTTTTACTTATCTAATAGAGAAATGTTAGTCAAATAAATTCAAACATTTAAATCTAAAGGATAAAAACTATATTACCATAGATAATGCTAAACCAATAGTTTCTAAAAGCATAATCACATCTATTTTTGTTCCAAAAACATAACAGAATAATAAGATCAAACAAGTTCCATATATGAATCAAATATAATAGCATTTGGTAATAATTAAGAAAAACATAACAATATTTTTCACTTGAAGACACAACCAATCATAAAAAGATGCAAAATAACTTTATACCAAGTGATAAAAAAAAAAACATATTCATAATTAAAATCAAAGTTTCGCTTTCTCAATTCAATAGTTTCATAGATCTCCTAAATTAGCATCATCAAATCTATCTATATAAGTTGAGTCTCCAGGCCTCGCTTCACCAAAATGTTCAAACTTAAATGCATCTGATTGATCGAGCCCGGTTATGTCTCTTACATCTCCTTCATTCTCTAAATCACCTTCACCAATAAATAAGAAATATAAAATAAGATATTATTTTTGCTTTCAATTAAATAATATATTCAAATTTCATTGTCAACTTACAATGTCCTGACTGATCAAATGATATATTTTGTTCTTCAACAACTGGTATTGCATGCTCTTTGTATGTCTCATTTTCCAAATCCTGTAAGTCAAGTTCTGGAGTTATTTCATCTTCCAGTATCCAAAAATGAACCATTTCAACACAAGTGTAGTCCAGAGGATCATGATATCTTTTTTAAAGTTGAAATCTAAAAAATGAATAAATAATTTTATGTTAAGATTATATATACTACTTAAATTGACACTTGTACATAAATTTAATGTTAGATCATATATATTCTTTAAATTCAAATTATATCGAACATATACAAGATCGTTGAGTCGTTGATGCTCCAAATAATTCAGCCTCTTTGAGTGGATTTGTTCAAAAATACTCCAATTTCTTTCACATCCTGATGAAGATGATGTTTGGCTGAGAATTCTTATAGCAACTTTATGCAAGTTTGGAGCACTTGATCTAAACATCTTCCACCACTCATCTACATATTATCAAGTTTGAGAGTTTAGTGATAAGCATATTGTATAAGTATATACACATGTTAAAAGTAAAAAAGTGAATTATCAGGTTGCATTTCTTTCGCCATTGTCAGTGCAATTGGTTTCCAAAGCTTTCTAAGACATCACGAAATAATCTGACTTCATTCATTGCAACAGTGGGCTTAGAGCAAATGTCTTTATTTCCAATTAATTCAACTAAACATTGTAAAATTCCTGGCTTTTGACAATAGTTCTCTCTATCATATTGAAAATGAGGATTGAGAAGATATGCTGCTGCATGGATGCCTTGTCTTAATTGAGTATCTCATATTCTTTTCATTTTTTTGTAAAAGTCTTATATGATCTCTTTACGTTTCTGAACATTGTTTTAATTGCCTTTCTTGCTCTATACATGCCATCATATAGATATCCAAGAGATGGTTTTTCATCAGAGTCAATAATACGCAACAATCTAATCAAAGGGCCTGATATATTTGAAATAATAAGACAGTTATCCCAAAACTTCAAGTCTAAAATAATTGAAACTACCTCCTTTCCCTTGGAAGTTTTGGATATCTTTGAATCCACAAAGAACTTGCTTGTGATTAGTGCTTGTAGGTCATGATGATGCTCATGCACACTTTTCAAAGTTATAAATGTTGTTGCAAAACGGGTTGCTCCAGGACGTATATGATTTCTTTCCAACCTGACCTTTTCCTAAGCCATGCAAGTATGAATATGTGATTATAACAAAAAAATTGTCAACTTTGATATTTTTTTTGCTAGGTCCTTTATAAGAGGCATACTGCCAATATCTTTCAAAATTAAATTCATACAATTAGCGGCACAAGGAGACCAATAAGTATTATTGAATCTTTCATGTAATAGTTGACCTGTCTTTTTGTAATTAGCTGCATTATCAGTAACTATTTGAACAACATTATCTGGACCAACCCACTCAACAACCTCAGTAAATAAAAAGCACAAAGTGATAGCATCCTTTGTGATGTCTGAAGCATTCACTGATTTTAAAAAAGCTAGACCATGTGGACAATATATCAAAAATTTGATTAAAGTTCTGCTCCTACTATCAGTCCATCCATCTACCATAAGTGTACAACCTGTTTTCTTCCAAGTTTGTCTATAACTATCAATGAGTAGTCTGCATTCTTCATTGCAATTCCTAAGTAAGTTAACTCTCATGTTATGATAACTGGGGAGCTTGTAACAGGACCTATTGCAGCAAATGGCGTCAACAGCTTTCTGTGCATATACTGAAGTCAGAGCATTAAAAGGAATACAACAATAAAAAAATCACCTTGCTAAAGCCATATCTGCACGGTGCACCACTTCCTTAGATGCTAAAGCACTCTTAATTAAAGGTTGGGCACCTCGTGTAGTTCTAGGAGCAAAGAAGGTATCTATATTAGAAGCTTTTCTTTTTCCCTTACTAAGTTCTGAAACATGTGCATGAGAAGATTGTGTTTTTGGTAGCTAGCAAGAATCTCTCTCTTCATCTATAGCATCATCTACAGGAAATGGTGTACTGTCCTACTCTTCCTGTGCTTGTTGTTTTTTCTTAAAATTTCCTTCAAGTTTTCATTCATTTGATATCTAACATCATGTGGAACCTTTTTGCAAGCAGCTATATTCCTCTTTACACCTGCTAAATGCTGTTTCATTCTATTAATTCCTCCTCCCTTGTATGAAATACCACAATGTAGACACTTAAATTATTTCTTCCCATGGGGTCCTTTAACTTCAGCAAAATGGTTCCAAGCAATATCTATTTTCTCACGCACAGTATAAGTTGATTTTGAAGTCTGATTACTATGTGCTTCCATTCTAATTTGATTTACTAAATAAAATCATATACAAATAAATTAAAACCATGCAACGTAAAAAACTATTAAGTAAAAAAAAAAAAAAATAAAGTTGAAAACTATGCAAGGTAGAAAACAATGCATACCTCAATTCGTCGTAATAGCACTTTTATATCACTTCAAATAAAGCATGTTCAGAACTTGGAATATATTTAAGATGATTTCAAATTGATTATGCATTTTAACTATAATACTAAGAAAGAAAGCTATTTTGTTTGATGAAAAGAAATGCAAACTAAAGAGAATGCAGTGTGAAGTAAAAGTTTCTATTGAAAAATTTTTAAGGATCACAATGAAAATTACTCAAATAAAATCCTTTGAACAAATCAGGAACGTTTGATTTAAGAAATAAGAATGTTGAAAAAGGGTTGAGTAAGGAAACATGATATAATATTATAACTTTTTTTTATTGGAAAGAGAAGACTCAGAAAGCAGAGCATTGGAATAAGACCCATAGTAATATTTTTGATCTATGTCTCCTCAAATTCTATTTGCATTTAAGTTTTTTAGTAGATGTAGGCAATGAGATCCAATAAACTTGAAAAAGAAATAAATTGCAGCAATGGTTATCTTAGATCATGATGTTTATCCCAATTAACTGAAATTGACTTGCTAGATCTTTTCGGCCAATCAATCAAGGAAAAAGGATAATACCATTCATGCTTACAAAACATTTAAGAAAATAAAACTACCTTTAGATGATGTTCACGAGCCTTCAAAATGAAATGCTCACTCTCAACATTTATCAGGGATCTTGCTCTTGTACTTCCACTCAACAGCTTCCTGAGAAGGCATTGAAACATAGGAGAAAAGATCAAAACTATTATGCATATAGATATTTTACTGTAGGAAAAAAAGAAAAATTCAAATGACCTAAATTAATCCAAAAGCATGAGCACATCACAAAACATAACTTTTGCTATTTAAATGTGGGTTGAGAGTGAGCATTTCATTTAAATTAATCCAAAAACAACACATCACAAAACATAACTGGCAGCATAAAAATTGAAACTGGTAGCATAAAAATTGTTTATCACATTCGTTGTTTCATACAAGGGAAATAGAATTAAATATTCAAATCAGTATGACTAAAGATTAAATCTCCTAGTAGAAAGTAGGAGATGGAAAACAGGTCGGCGGTCGGCTTCGCGAAATAGTAGAAAGTAGAAACGAGGAGAAGGAGAAGCGTGTGTAGAACTCACTGTGGGTTGGAGAAGATGGAAAACAACACGAGAGAGGGAAGCTTTCGCGAAAGAGGCGACTAGTTCGGGGAACAGACGGGAAGAAGGAAGCCGAACGAACTTGCGAATATGTGAATAGTAGGGCTTTTTTTCGTTTTCGTATAAGCGTTGTCTAATCCTTACCGTAGGATCAGATCCAACGGCACAAATTAAGCTAATTGCGAACCCTCCGGTTATCCAAAACAGGCGTCGATTTGCCGGTTCAACGGTCGGAACGTTGGTTCGACCGGTCTGAGGCCGGTTTGACGCGAAACCGACTCTCAAGAGAACCGTAACCGGCCGGCCGGCCGGTCCGATCCGGTTTTAAAAGCCTTGGAAATATGATGATAAAGAACTCTTATAATTTCTAAAAAAAAAAGAGAATCCTTATTTATAGTCATATTGAGTCATTAAAAACAATATAAATATCTAAATGTTTCAATACAATATAAGTAGTTTTTTCTATACGATATCCACTTATCCAAACAACTTAATAAATTTTAAAATCATGGATTCATTTTAAATTTTTTAAAACTCATTTCTTCTTGCTTTGGTTAGCCTCCCTTGCATTTAAAGATTTAAAATAATAATTTGTTTTACATAAAAAAACAATATTTTGATGTGTATTAAAAATTTAAAATAAAGGACATGGAAGTAATTTATGTAAGCTGGTTGGAGGAGTTCGTAATTACTTCATTCTTAAGCTCCAAGATTTCTCATAATGCATCTGTATCGTCTTTCCCTCGTTGTCTAGGGTTTTGTAGGGGTTTTTCGCCTTTTCGGCTGGTAAGCTTCAAGAAATTAACTAGTTTCTAAGCCCCGCAAAAACTTGGCTGAATTACAAATCAAGGTGGAAGGGAGATAAAGATTGCATCATTGCAGCTTTTACCCTGCAGATCGTTCTCGGTCTCCAATGCTTAAATTACTGTCTACTTCCTGCCGTCAAGGGAGATCGGGGTTTCCATGCAGTAGGTTCCCTGACGGCGCTGCCAACGGGGCGCTCGAGAAGAGCCCCTTGTTTCGAGTTATTCGTTCTTTAAGGAGTTATACTGGCGAAAAAACTCTTTTTCGGCTGACCGCTTCATTCAGCTCGGATTCTGGGGAGGGGGATGGCGACGCGGCTAAGTCGGTGGATGCTAAGGCGGTGGAGGAAGCGGAGTACGCGTCTACCGGAGCGGAGGCGGAGGAGGCCAAGGCATCTTCAGCCATAGTGCCTACGATTCCCCGGCCAGAGGATCACCTGAACGTTCGTATCATTCTTTTGTGCTTAAGTGATATATTTAACCAGAATGTTTTGGGCGTTTTTTCCTTTTGGACATCGGATTCTATTTGGAATTGGTTATTGTTAACCTCTATTTGAGGTCTGTGTCTTGTTCAAGAATGCTAGTGCACTGCTTTTAGGGAAGTTCCCGTGGAGATTCTACTCCGACGGCTTTGCTTGAAAGATATGAATTGTTGAGTGGTTTGTTGTGATTGTATTGGTCTACGTGTAGTAATTTTTTAAAATTTATCTGCTTGGAGATACCATATGGCCTTGTGAAATAATGCTAGCTTTGATTCAAGCTAAATTTTTTTGAGTTTAGTTTATACTTTCGGATTTTTTTTAGTTTTGAATCTATAAAGAAGCAGTTTGCTTGTATCACAAACCCCGAAGCAATTATATGAAGTTTTTGTTTCTTGAACAAAAGATTTCCATTGGAATGCATTGGTTGTAGTCAGAAAAATTAGAGTTGTTGTGCTTAAACTACTGCAGATCCCTTTACTTGGAAGGCTTGATGAAATATATTATTATAATTGATTATTGGTCTATATATAAATACTTACCGTTGTTGATTTTTCTTGAAAACTACAATATGCTGATTCATTGTATAGTCATTTTTTCTTAAACATCAAATTCATAGAATTGAAATAAAGACCGTTTAACTATACTGGAAAACCTTTATCAATTATAGGTTTAGAATTTTAGTACTCACATAAAATAGCTTGACCTTATATTAATATTTCTATTATATAATCACTTTTTTAAAGGTTTATTTTGTGCTGATCAGCTTCTTTTTTCTTGGTGTTAGCAGGTTATGGTCGTGCCACTCCCACACCGGCCTCTTTTCCCTGGATTTTACATGCCAGTCTCCATCAAGGCATGTCCATTTTTTTTCTTGTATATTTTGCAAAGTATCAAAAACATTAATTCATACATGAAACATATTTCATATTTATTAACATCTATTTAGGTGAAAATTTTGTCTTTGCTAAACCTTTCTGATGCATATATCTAGCAACTTTATCATATATATTTTCTGATGTGTGCTGTTTTATTATTTTGTGAAGCAAGATTTTTGTATATTTGTGTTGTATCGATTTAAATGCCATACAATAACAATATAGAAGAGAGTGGTAGCAAAAGATGTTAAATGATTACAATATTAATATCAAATATGAATATATATAAAAGTTTTCTTGCCATGCATAAGTTTATTTTGTTCATGAGAGAGGATGTGATGATTGAAATCATAATGTTAGTATTATTGACACTTTAGCATGAACCTAATATAGATTTGTGTTATCAATAATCATTGCTGTTGGATCTAAATTTATCTGTGGATGAAATCAAAAGCTGTAAATTTGTCTGTGGATCTAAGTGAGTATGAAGAGTCAGAAAAGTGCTCTATAAAATGTATATGAAATCAAAATATTCAAAATATACATCTTCATCCTTTATTATAAGGCTCAAAGAGCTACAATGAATGGTACACCTCGAAAGAAATAGAAAATAACATATCTTCCATTATACAAATGTGGCCTAGTTGATCGATGTCTAAGTGAATCCCTATCTATGATGTGGTTTTCTCCACCAAGGTGAGTGCCCTGGACAAGTCTTTGAGGGCTAGTTAGTGTCTTGGGTGAGTCTGTGACGGTGAGTTCTTTAGATGTCAGGTGAGTCCATAGAGGCATTATTCGAACCTTTAGGCGCGAGGGGTGAGGCCTTGACTATGGATAGTTGTGATGGATGAGCAATCCCTATTGAGGCAAGTGGTCTACAAGGCTCGGATTGGTAAGAATAAGTCCTCTAATGGGGCTTGCCGAGGACGATCACCCCTTCATCTGGCCTAGCAAGACAAATCTTCATGTTATGATCCCTTTGAGGGAGAGTGACCATGGAGCTACAAACCGGTACTAGCCAGCTTGCTTTGTGGTTTTGTTCCCTTCAAGTGAGTTCCCCTCTTAGGTGACATGATCGCTTTAGCTGGGCCTCTTGGTTGGAAGTTGTTTGGTATCAGAGAGTTACATATAGAATCATGTATGAGTATACAATTGCTACCTATAGAGAGTCACCATTTTGTGATTTTGGTCATTTTTGAGGGTTGAGTCATTTTTCACAGTTTGAGAGGTTATATCTACTCACTTCGATGATGCGGGTCTTGATTCATAGGTGTTTGAAACCTGCTCAGTGCATCTTTTCAAAAGTTCACTGCTATTTGCTCTTGTTGTTAAGTTTGATATCCTTAACGCAAAATCATTATGCGATCATATTATGCCTAGAATGTGCTGTGTGCCATGCCGGTACAGTAAATGCTTTTGAGTTATGTGCCATTTGTCCTTAATAATGAAGATTCCTCAATGTGATAATCTAATTTAACATCCCATATTTTTTTTAATATTAAAGTTGCTTCAACCTTCTGATCGTAGGATTCATACCTCTGAAGACTTCTCTAACCTTTATGGTTTACAAAGATTGAACTCATGCTTTAATATGTCTATAATTTTTTTATTAACAAGTTAGATTTTTTCATAGATTTAGTGTGCAGTGCAGTCTAATTTTCATATAAAATTCTCCTCCGTAAATAGCATATCAACCTAGAAAAGTAAGACCTTGCAATTAGACCATATTTTCTCGATTACAGGAAGGATTCTCTAGTCCAAGTAATTTTATGTTTTTCTTATTTTCTATTAAGAATATATGAAAAATATTCCTGGCTAACAACATTGTGACATGTCCGTTTTAAACCTCCTTGAAAATTAAACTGTGAAATAAAGAAGCGATTCTTATTACATTTTTGCAATAGTTATTAAAGTTTATGGTTTGTAAAATTTCCCTTCTTTTTTTCTTAATCACCCAATATGGGTGGGAGTTGATCGCCGCACCACACTATAAAATATGGGTAATACCAACTTCTTTCAAGGGTAATACCAACTGAGCCTCCCTCTTAAGCTAGTATGAACCCTATCTATTTTCCTTTTAGTTTGCTAATCATTTTGACCACATAGTGCAGGTTTTTTTTGTGCTTGCTTCAATACTTCATTGAGTTCAGTTTGTAATTTCTCTATTTGTTCTTTTGGCTAGGATTCTAAACTTCTGTCAGCTTTGGCGGACAACTGTAAAAGATCAGTTACATATGCCGGTGCTTTTCTTTTCAAGGATGAGCCTGGAACTGACCCTAGTCTGGTGTCTGGTACAGAAACTGGGAAAAGCATCTATGAATTCAAGGGTCAAGAATTGTTTAACCGCCTACATGACATTGGTACCCTGGCTCAGGTCTCCCTTTTTCTCTCTCACTCCCCTCCCCCCCCCCCCCCCCCACCCAAAAAAAAAAACTTTTTTCTTTCTGATGCAGTAAAAAATTTGTCATATGTGAACATAGCTTGTATCTCGTTTTTATCTGAAGGGAAAGGATAACTGACTTGTGTAACAGTCATTTATTCATTAGCTAACTCATTGTGTTGTTCTTCTTATATAGATAAGTAGCATCCAAGGAAATGAGGTTTATCTCCTTGGTCACCGTCGTCTACGAAAAACGGAGATGGTTTGTATTTCAAGAAGCTTGGTGATTTCTGTTTATTTTTATTTCATCATTTTTTTATCTTTTTACTGACATGCTTATCATATGCAGGTTGATGAAGAACCTCTTACAGTTAAAGTTGATCACCTAAAGGCATACAACTCTCCTTTTATTATCCATTGCGTTGCCACTCCGCCCTTCTCCTTACTCCCCTGTTTCTCTCACCCTCTCTGCCTTGCCAATATATACCTCTCTGTTTTTTTTCCTTTATAATTTCCAGTGAAAATGGTTTCTGTTTCAGTTCTCTGAGTTTAAGTTGACTAATCATTTCTTTTTAAGATGTTTGTTAGAATGATCTATCTCTCTCTTGCGTAGAGGATTCTGCAACGGGTTCTGTCTTGTGTAGAAGATACTGTTTATATGAAATATATTTATATTAACGATAACTCGAATGATCCTCTTCATGCATGCGTTGTGATCTTCTTCATGCATATTATATTCCAGATATTCTTCATTTTTTCATCCTCTTCATGCATGCATTGTGATCTTCTTCATGCATATTATATTCATTGCTTTCCCTTCTCAGCTTGACGTAAGTTCTCCGCATATTAACATAGGATCTTGATTCTTTCATTAAATGCATTTGTAATATCGTTTTTGTTGATTTTTTCCTTGTCTCACCTAGTTGCTGTTTGGGATAATATGTTTTCAATTCACCATTTTGGTTGTTCCATATTTTGTGAATGATACTTGATGAATATTGTCCATGTATTATTTTAATTTCTGAACTTCTCTCATCAATGAAGCTTCTGTCCATGGGTTTTTGAAGTGGAGGAATGCATCAACTTGTTGTGTGATAGAAAAGTACCACTCAAACCTAAGGGAAAATTTTATAAGATGGTGATGAGATCTGCAATGCTTTATGGTGCAAAATGTTAGCAATTGAAAGAGAAGCATAAAACTAAGTTAAGTGTTGTAGAGATGAGGATGCTCAAGTGGATGAGTGCCTTTACTCTTAGAGATAATGCGAAACGAGCATATACATGAAAATGTTGGAGTAACTCCAGCGGCAAATAAGATTAGAGAGAGTCATCTTAGATGATTTGGTCACATAAAACATCAGCTTTCTGATGACCAAGTTAGGAGAGTATATGTATTAGATTGGCTTATATTAAGAAAGATAGAGGCAGACCTAAAAAGACTTAGTTAGAAAATATTAGAAATGACAACTTTTATTAGATTTAAATGAGGATTTGACTCTTAAAAAGATAATGGAGAAAAAAAATTCATGTGACCGACCCCATTTAGTTGGATAAGGGCTTGATATTGTTGTTGTTGTTGTAGAGATGAAGAAAGGTAGAGGTAGATCTAAAAAGACTTGGTTAGAAAGTGTTAACGATAACATTTCTTTATTAGATTAAAATGAGAATTTAACTCTAATAAGATACAATGGAGGAAAATGATTCATGTAGCCAACCCCACATAGTGGGATAAAGGCTTGTTGTTGTTTTTGTCGTCATCCTCGTCGTCATCGTCGTCTTATCAATGAAGCTTGTTATGTTGCAGGAATTGCCCTATAACAAAGATGATGATGTGATAAAAGCAACCTATTTCGAAGTTATTTCAACATTAAGAGATGTTTTGAAGATAAGTTCAGTTTGGAGAGAATACGCCAAAACATATTCTCGGGTATGTTGCATATCTGTAATTGTACTGCTTTTTACTCTCTAATACTGTATTTTTTCAGGTTTTCTAGTTCAATGTTGTTCAGATCATAGTGTTGTCAAATGCAATGTACTTGGTTGATTGCTATTTTACTTGAACATAGCAGATGCTGACAAGTTTGCCGAAAATCTTGATTACATCAAAATAGGAAATGAATGCCATTAATAAAGTTGTTATTTAATCAACTTCATTTCGATGGCTTTTTGACTGTTTTTGTGGAGGAAAAATGTATACAAAAAAAGCAATGTTCGTTTCCAAAATTTTGGTATTTTGTTGTGACTTTGACTTTAAGACTTTCTTCCTGCACTTTCAATCTCTTTGGAATCTATTTCGTTTGTAGTGAAAGAAATATCTTCTTAATGGTATATAAGTGATTCTTGTGTTTTATCTAGATCCATGCTTAGTTAATTGTCTGTTTCACTAGATAAAGTAGTGATTCAGCTGCTGTACCTAACAAAAAGTCTTCTTGGCATTCCTAGTACATTGGAGAATTTACATATGGAAGGCTAGCAGATTTTGGTGCTGCTTTATCTATGGCCAACAAGTTACTTTGCCAGCAAGTGCTTGAAGAACTAGATGTAAGAACATTTTTCAGTGAATCTGAAATTTTCATTTTCATAATTATGCTCTGATTTTTCTCTGCAGAATTAAGTATATTCCTTTCGGAAATTTCTTCATTCTTGGTTTCAACTTTTAGTTTAGAAGATACACATTAATAAGGCTTTGCTGCACAGATGAAAATCATATATGTTCTCCATTCTCTGATACAACAACAAAGGCTGTCTTTACATGAAAAGAAAAATAGGTTGCCTATCAACTTTGCTCTACATATAGTTGGGTATAAGTCAGGAAATCAGCATGGAGAATTTCCTTACGGTGGAGAGGTGGGTTTGTGTGGTGTTGGTCGATCCCAAAATAGAGAGAACTTTTATTCTGTTTGGTTGACTATGGGGTTGATCGGTTCTGTATGAGAAATGGAAGTGGGTTCAACTAGGCTTGATGCGCAGGCTGAAAAGTGAGAAGTGATTTCTTTGTTCAAAAGTGTTATAGATCCTTATTTGACTTTAGCCCTTTATGTTTTGGAATGGTTCGGAAGTGGGTGCTTCTTTATCTTTGTGGGTTGACAGTTCAGTATTGTATAAGGTGGGTGGTTTGAGATGGAACGGATCTCAGGTCATATTGATGCATGGATTTTTGTTCTGCCACTTTAACTGGCTACCTTTCTCTTAATGGATTTTGTTGACTCCTTAAAAGCAAATGTTCTGGGGATTAAATTTAGAATTATTGGCTATTGTTTCAAGGCCGTAGCTCTCAGTTTGTGTGTAACATTTCATATTTATTGTTATTTTGAAAATTATAATGACAAGATAGGAGAGTAATAAATGAGAGATTGTATAATTGAATTTTATTTTTTTGTTATGTGTAAAAAATAAAATACCAAGGATCAACTTTAAGCCCTTATCTTTTTGCTTTTAGTCTTAGATGTTCTTACTAGACATTTGCGATAGGATTTGCCATGGTGTATATTTTTTGCTGATGATATTCTTCTTGTTGATAATAATACTAGAGAGGGAGTTGAAGATAAACTTGTATTATGGAGGTCAATCTTAGAGTTTAAAGGTTTTCGTCCGAGTAGATCTAAAACTGAATACATGGAGTGTAATTTTAGTAGTAATAGATCTAATGAGGGGATTGTGACTTTGGACGATCAAGTCAAGTCATTAATAGGAGTATATGTTTTAGATATCCCGGGTCTATTTCTCAGAGTGATGGTGAAATAGATGGAGATATTATTAGTAGAATTCAAGTTGGATGGTTGAAGAGGAGGAATGCATTGAGCCTATTGTATGATAGAAAAGTACCCCTCAAGTGAAAATTTTATAAGATGATGGTGAGAGTGTGAGACCTACAATGCTTTATAGCGCAAAATGTTGGCTTTTGAAAGAGCAACATACAATTAAGGGGCTGTTTGGTATGCAGAATTAAGAGTGCAAAGTAATTTATTTACCTGCATTTAATAAATTAGTTCGTTTGGTTTGGTTTGTTTTGAGCGAAACTTTAGTAATTCCTCCGAAGTATTAATCGTGTATTTCGAGCGGCCATTCGCACGACTTCGAAACCCGCTCAAATTGAGCGGGTTCGAAATCCTCTCGGCCGCGACAACCACTCACTCGTCGCGTAGCTCGCTGGCGAAGGTGAGATGAGTCAGGGAGAAGAGAAGCCGCAGCCAGCGATTGGCGTCGACGGAACCTGCGAGAGTTATTCGAGCGCTGTGCCGACTCAACCTCTCCATTTCTTCTCTCGCTCGCTCGCCACTTCTCCATCTCCAGTTCTTCTGCATTCTGACGATGGATACGGCTGCGCTTCTTGCAACGGCGACGGTATTCAATACCAGAGTTTTGTACTGGTTTATATGGGTGATGGACTCCGCGGAGGTGAAAGGAAAACGAGCAGTAGATCTCAAGATGGGATCGATCACTAAAGACAAAGTCCAGGACAAATATAAACATTACTGGTCTTTCTTCCGCCGGCCGAAAGACACCGTCAAGTCATCGGAAAAGGTACCAGCCTTCCGTCCCAAACCGCTCCCAATGCGACGCCACTCGAGCACATGATGAACTCGTCGTCGATCTCATCAAAGCACGTACCGAGCATCACATCCTAGACGTTGGTTGGTGCGTCGGCGGCCCTTAGTCTTTTCTGAAGGGCGGCTTCGTCCTCGACGCCCCTTCTGAAACTTCTGTGACTCTGTCATCTTCTTCCAGGTTCATATATTCATACAGCCTGAAATCTCCAAACAAATTCTCAGTTATTGTTTTTTGTTAATTTAGTAGCTCGTTTGCTGAACCGAAAAGGTTGATTAGGAAATTCGTAGGGAAGGAAAAAGCATTTCTGAAATGTTGTCGGATCATAAATCCATCTAATTTTTATTGTTTCACTTTTGTTTTTTTATTTTTGTTGCTTTGAGTATTATTCTATTTATATTAATTGAATTATTGTATGTGAAAGAACCATAGAACAGACCATATAGTATACCATGCACATTGAATTTTTAATATACAGTTGTTAAAATGATGCTTGCTTTTTGCATGTGAACTTAGAGATTTATCTTAAGCATGAATAGGCTGCAAATGAGGCTCCACCTGATGAGGTTCAACTCAACTTCCGAGATTGCTTAAATAAAACATAATAATTTTATTGTTGTTTTCAATGAATGTTAAAACTTGCATTAGTGATTATTCAGATCAGCGTGACACATTCTTCATATTAGACACTGTTAGCTTTCAATCTACAGTAGTTAAAATGAATTGCATTGCACCTTCAATATTGTTATCTTTTTTGTCGGGAGAGATGCTTCTTGCTCATGTTTGTCCTTCTGGACTTGCAAATTTTTCATTTTACATGCGAAACAGCAGCTTTAGTTCCCAAGCTGACAATCTCATTTTGAATTTTTGTGAGAGGAGAGCTCATGAAATTAATGTTGTTTTTTAATGTGAGGAGGTTGAGTGGAAGGTAATGAGAAAAGAGTTGTAATACTTAAATAAATGGTTGCAGATTAATAATAAAATTTTAAATTACAAGGATTTCATTTCATTTCCTCCGCCTTTCTTCAATCGAAATCACGGGTGGAATCAGCCATAATTTTCATGGGGGCAAATTTATAAGTAACTGTTGGCAAATATGTCAGGGTCCAAGGGGGCAGTGTCCCATGGCGGGTTCGACCTGCCTAACAAATTTTGATTTATTATTTTTCTTTGTACTGAAAAGCTGTTTTAGAAAGCAAGAAGAAGCTAGCCCAAACGAAGTTTCAACAATCGGTGATTACTTTTATAAATACATAAGTTATAATGACAAAAAAATTTACAAATGCACTATTTTTACTTTACTCTGGATATATCTAACCAAACAAGGGAAACATTTTTCCTGCGTTTACTTTGCAGACAACCAAACAGCCTCAAAGTATTTAAAATGCACTACATTTACTTTACACTATATTTACTTTACATTGTGTTTACTTTGCAGGCAACCAAACAACCCCTAAGTTAATTGTTGCAGAGATAAGGATGCTCAGGTGGATGGGCTTTACTCTTAGAGATAGAATGCGAAACAAGTATATATGTAAAAAGGTTAGATTAGGTCCAGTGGCAGATAAGATTAAAGAGAGTCGCCTTAGATGGTTTGGTCATATAAGACATTAGCCTTCTGATGACCTAGTTGGGAGAGTAGATGTATTAGATTTGGCCTATGTTAAAAGTTGTATAATATACCTAAAAAGACTTGGTTAGAAAGTATTAGAAATGACCTATTTTTTTAGATTTAAATGAGAAATTGACTCTTAACATGACACAATGGAGAAAAAAGATTCATTGTAGGCAACCCCACATAGTGGGATAAAGGCTTGATGTTGTTTTTGGTGTTGTAAAAAATAATATGAGAAGATCACATAGGTAGGGAAATAACTATCAAGTAAAGAAACAAATGTATAAATTAGTCTTTGTTATATAATCTAGAGTTACCTGTACAACATAATTGGAATGCCGCTTTTCATGGATTTTTTAAGATAGAAAGCTATTATCTACAACTTGTTAGCTCGGTTTAGATGGAATGGTGTTATCTACAGATTGTTGGATTACTGTAGATGGAAAACTATTGTCCACAAATTTGCTAGCTTGTTGTAGATGAAAAGTTGCTGGTCATGATGCCTTACACTCAAGATTATTTCAACACTCTCTCTCAAGTTGGATTGTATATATTGATAATGCCCAATTTGTTGATAAGTTTATCAAAATTTATTTTGGGTAAAATTTTGCTAGGAATATTTGCAGTTTGTGAGTTTTTTGGAATATAATTTAATGTGGTCTATCTCTGTGTATAAGTAACCACATTCTTTGGTAAATATCAAGTGCCACTATCCTATATTCAACTTCAATGTTACTTATTGATACCAAGTATTATTTTTTTTACTTCACAATGTAGCTAAATTTCCCCATACATTTATACATTATAACAATAGGTGGATCTTTGGTAGCCCAATCAACATTTTTGAAAATTTTAATATCCTTGTTGGATAGCTTTTTATATAGTTGGCCCTTTTTTAGTGTCATTTTCAGATACCTTAGAATGTGATTAATAATTTTCATGTGGCCCTTAGTGGGGTTGTTTAGCATTGATGTGCAATACTAATATGGATCCTAATATTTGGACAAGCTAGAGAGAGCTAGATGAGTTTGCCTATAAGACGTTGATACCTGCCTTTCTCAATAACGTGCTGTTAGTGATGGTTATAATTTTCTTTGTTGGGTCTATTAGAGTATTTTCTTAGCTTAAATCCAAGCATTTCTATTTTGAAGTTGATCAACAATCTATATTACCTCAAATTATCTTGCAATAAACCTTTTTAATTAGGTTAGCCCTTCCTTGAAGTCATCTATCATTAGGGCTGTAATCTAGGCAAGTCGTGCCAAGTACATCGTGGATTGAACTTGGCTTGGTTATGCTACGAGTTACTCATGTTTGGTTCGAGCTTAAATCGAACTTTCACACATATGTTCATACTTAACTTAGCATTGACTTATTTAAATTAATTGAATGAGTACTTAAACGAGCTAATAAATAAGTTAAAAATTTGAGTGCGTGCTTTGTTAATATTATAATATTGACAAATAATATTGTAAATGAAAAATGATCAAAATAGTCTCTCAACTCTTTGTGAGGGACCAAAATGGTACCCAACTCTTTTGAGGGGCCAATTTGATCCCTCAACTTAAAAAAGCGCCTTTTTGGTCCTAACATCAAATTTCAGGGCAAATGGTGCTAAATCAATGTATTTTGGTCATTTTTTTATTAAATTATTTATTAAATATAATTATCAAGTAATAATATTTTTTTTAATTTATAAAATATTTCTTTAATTAAAAAATATTAATAATTCTAGTCTATAATGATCCTAAATTAAAACTAGTATCATTAATAATTTTTAAAATTAAAATTAGAATTATTAATAAATTTTTTATTAAAAAATGGTTTAATTTTTTTTAATCACTATTACTTGAAAATCATATTTGATAAATAATTTAATTAAAAATGATTAAAATATCTTTTGATTTAATACCATTAACTCCAAATTTAATGTTAGGACCAAAAATGCCAATTTTTAAGGAGTTGGGGGACCAAATTGGTCTTTCAAAAGAGTTGGGGACTATTTTGGTCCTTCACAGAGAGTTGAAGGACTATTTTGGTTTTTTTTTTCTCTATTTTAAATTTAAATGAATACACAAATCAATAAATCTTGAATTTATTACTAACTACTTGTTACCAATTCAAAAAAGATATTAAATCTATCACATGTAAGCTTTCTTGCAATTATATAATATAAAGAAGTTGCACTCATGTTTTTAATTTCTTACATGTGAAAATGATATTTGGTTGATATTTTGGTTAAATTCTGCTAAATAGTTTTTTGGGGCAATTAAATCTTACACTAGTAACGTGAAATCCTAACAATATTTGGTTTTATGGGATTTAAGGGCTTTGACTTGTTCTGCCTCTCCACTTCTTGCATAAACTCTACCTCTTTCTAGGGGTGTCAAAATAGGTTAAAAGGTTGGGTTTTGTTCCAACTTGAAATTAACTCGACCTGAATTTGGTTAACCTAAATCTGACATATTTAATAAATAGGTCAAAAAATGGATATGAACCCGACTTGTTAGCAAGCTGAATGACCTTCTCTTGATTGATAACCCATTTTGATTTTAAGTTAATTAATAAAAAATGAAGAGGTCATACCAACAAAGAAAAGAATTTAAGGTAAAAAAAAATAAACGGGTCAAATTTTGGGTTGGCAGGTCAACCCAATTCTGACCTGTTTAAAACGGTTCGGACTTCCGAATCTGAATCCGAACCATTTATTAAACGGGTCAACCTAACTGGATTTTTTGGGTTGGCTCCGAGTAGGATTGGCTGGTTGGGTCATTTATCGACATCCCTACCTATTTAATATGCATTGGTATTGCTAGTTTTTTTTACCATTGACGTTCTTGCGGTGATTTCCTCACATCTATGCTGTCGAGGCCTTTGAGAGTTGAGGATTTCTAGATTTTGGTTAGGGTGGAATGGGAGAAGAAGATGCGGGGTTATAGCTAGGGGTGTAAACGAGTCGAGTCGAATATTTGCCTTATCAAGCCTGGCTCGTTTAATCCTTAATGAGCTCGAGCTCGAGCTTGAGTTCGAGCTCGACTCGTTTAGGAAATATCAAGCTCGAGCTCGACTCGAAAGCTTGAGCTCGTTTGAAAAGCTCGAGCTTGTTTGAAAAACTGTAGCTGCGGATTGTTTGTTTTTTTTTTTTTTATAAAATAAGCTTTCAAATATTATAAAAAATAATATATATATATATATAATTATATCGAGTAGCTTGATAAGCTTTCGAGTCAAGTCGGGTTTAGCTCGAACTCGAGCTCGTTTACCATTCGAGCTCGATTGTAGGCTCGAGCTCGAGCTCGAAGCTCGAAGCTCGATAAGCTCGGCTCGCGAGCTCGTTAACGAGTCGAGTTCGAGCCGGCTCATGAGCCGGCTCGGCTCACTTACACCCCTAGTTACAGCTAGTGGGAAATTGAGAGGTTTGAAATTAGAGTTTTTATTTTGTGAATTATGATAGGTTTATACTTAAAGTCTTTTAAATTTCGTTTATAAATTTTATACTTTCTTAAATTATTAATAATGAAGATTGGCATTTAATTTTCTTAATTAAAAATATTAAATATTATTATTAATGTCTTTAAATTAGCTAATATTTTTATCAAATTTGTACTTCAACATTCTAAAAAAATATTAACCTTAATTAATAAAAAAATTAAAAATATATATCTTTAAATTAATTAATATATATTTTAATATTTATATAATTAAGATATAATTCAGTGTACCCTTTGTTTTTTTGATCAATCACTCTCTTATTGTGAAGTTCACATTCTCAGGGAAATAAAACTCTTGTCTACTTTATTTATGGTCACTATTTTTATACTCAAGTTGGTACTATGTGACCTTAAGTTTAATGATGAGTATTACCATATCCAAATTATCTCATGGCCTAAATTATTTATAGTACGAATCTACACTTTTTACTATTATAAGTTTCCCTCCTTATTGATGCTATTCTTGTTTATTATTCTCCTCTCTTGTCTTCATATAGGTACATATATACTTTCTAAGAATGAAGATTCAATAAAGATGTAACCCTGATGGGGAGGTATTTAATAGATTTCAAAGGTTGTTGATGTGGTGGTGGATAATTTAGAGTTAATGGAAGGCTAAAGGAAAATATTAACTAGTTTACAATTTCTAAATAGATTTTTTGTTGAACTTTATGGTAGTAGCATACTAAGTTTTCTTTGATGGAGAAGGGTGAGAACCCTCATATCTGAGGTTTGGGATGTAAGTTAATTAATGGAGGTGATTTTAGATCGATTTTTCTTGTGGTTAGGAAATTATGAATTTTTATATGGATTAGTCTGAGCATGTGGACATTATTAATTAAGGTTTTGTGGAAGGGCAAGACAGAATTTTGTGTTGGTTGAATTGGTTCAAGGTTTTGGAAAGCTGGTGGGGATGTAAGAGAGCAAGAGAAATTAGAAAAAAAATGATGCGTTACAGTTCACAAATTTTAACTATTGTTGATTCATAAATATATCTAGAAGTTGATAGCACAAAGTCCTCATTGACACCTGTTTTTGTAAGAGATTAAGGTCTTTTTCATTGAATCGATGGAGGCATAAATAATACATGAAGTGTTGTAGAAAATGAGGAAAACCAGCATGAAATTTCACCAAAATGCCTTTGTAAAAATTCATCAATAGTATATAATGGCAGCCCTTCAAAATTTCTCCTCATTTGAAAATAAATAATGCTTCTCAAATTTAAATGATTTAGTTAAATATTTGATTTCTTTTGAATAGTTGAATTGTTTGATATAATCCTAAAATAATGTTTTACTTTTAAAATGTCTTCTCGAAATCTCATATGTTTTGTCCCATATTTCTTAAAAAAAAAAGGAAAAAAAGATGCAGTTAATTATAATGATGACTGATTTTTGAAATAGATCTAGTGAAAGGCCTACTTACATGTCTTGCATCAACTCTAGTTCACCTGATGGCTGTGTAGAATTAAAAATGTTGTGAAATGAGAGAGATAGTGCTATTTGTCTATAGAGAAATTATTAGGTGCGGAGTGCGGACGGGAGAACCGTCCGCACACTAGTATAAAACCGCACTCGGTACCGTTCGGTACCACTCGGTACCACTCGGTACCGCTCGGTACCCTGTGTCTGTGCGGATGGTTCTCACCCCGTCTGCACTCCGCACCTAATAATTTTTCGTGTCTATAAAGGTGGTGGACTATTTGTACCTTTAGGTGCATTTAATGTTACAAAATTAATATCCACTGAGATAACTAATAATAGTGATTTTATTATAAGTTAAAACATAATCATTGCTATTGTATTCTCAGGGTGAATACTTTTAAAAAATAATTTCAGCAATGTTATCATTATTTTGGTCAACTCATTGTAATATATGTGAATAAAGACTGTAGATGAAGTGCTAAGGAAAATGCATTGTTATAAAATGAACGGTAAATCGTGTCAATTGAGTTAAGAGGCACTAAAACAAAAGCCATCATTCTCATAATGCATCTTAAGATGCTTAATTGCATGAGAAACAAATTTGACAATGGAGGACTAGGACTAATATCCGAGTCATGTTGTATGTTAAATATGGATGATGGCTCATCACTAGACTCCCTAATATGTGTGTCAAATAAAATAGGTTGGGGTTCTAAGATCACAATAGGTATGCATATCACAAGGCAAAATTGTGTGTTAAATCTCTTAATGAGAGGTTTCGTCAAGCATGATATTATGTAATTAATCTAATAGTTTAGACTTATGATCTGAAACTATAATTGTGCGTATCAGATGTAATAGGAGACTCATTGAGCTCTGTAGGAAAAGATACATGTTAACTTTTCCATTTAGAAGATATCATAAATATCTTAGGCAATGAAATTTCCATTTTTTTCTATCACTTCTGAGTAGTTTTTGGATGCTAATAGTGTTATGATTGCAATTGTAACATACATCTCTTGAACCTTGTGACATTCCACAGTATGGTTGAGGTTGTGTGAATGTTTGCTTTATTTTAGATTTTTAGCTAATTTACCAATGTGTTCTAATTGCAACTTAACTTACTAGATAGTATTTTAATGTAATTAAAATTACGTTAATAAAAAAAAATTTCTCAGCCTTGAGGCACAAAAGATCGAGTGTTCGTTTTTGTATTACTAGCAGAATTCAAATCTCTAATTCTTCTCTTAACTGTATAAACGTTGATAGGTTGCTGCCATCAGCAATATGCACTCCAAGGATCAGCTTTTCAACTTATGATGTTTTTTCAATTTTTTTGTCTAACTAGGTGCACAGGCGCTTGAAGCTCACACTAGACTTAATCAAGAAAGAGATTGAGATCAATAAAATACAGGTACTGTCACTGTTGCTAATTTAAGCTGTGTGAAGAGTTATCCCATTCCCCCAAATTAAGCATGTTATAAGGTGTTTTATACTGTTTATTTTATATGCTAGGAATCAATTGCTAAGGCTATTGAGGAAAAAATATCTGGTGAGCAGAGACGCTATCTTCTAAATGAGCAACTAAAAGCAATTAAGAAGGTAAGTTCTTATTTCATTTCATGTGGGAAGCGGCTGTAATTTTTCAAATGTAGAGTAGTCAAAGTAAACTGGTTAGATCAAATTTGTTAGCCTTCTTGAACTATGCCTGTCCCGTCCTGGCATGTACCTATCTTCATAATTTATTCTGGGAAAAAGAGCCAAAAAGAGCATTTGGCTTATCAATGGGATCCTGGGGGAGCAACTTCTTTTAAACTTGTCTTGTTGATGTAATAATTCTTTTCATGTTTATGACTTTATTCCATTGATCCAGGAGCTTGGTTTGGAAACTGATGATAAAACAGCACTTTCTGGTGAGTTCTTATTTTGGCCTAATGCAGTGTGTGAAATCCATTCTGTAAGTATGGCGTGTTTCCCGATTACCGAAATAATATATTTCAATATTTTTCCCCTTTTGCAGCAAAGTTTAGAGAAAGGATTGAATCAAAAAAGGATAGATGCCCTCCTCATGTATTGCAGGTTTTTGAAGAAGAACTTGCAAAGCTGCAGTTGTTGGAAGCAAGTTCTAGCGAGTTTAATGTTACTCGTAATTATCTTGACTGGCTTACTGCTTTACCCTGGGGAGACTACAGGTTCTACTTAGAAACACTTAATTTCTAAGTATCTAGCAGTTCAAAGAGAGATTTGTTTTCTTTCAGCATATCTAGTAATTCAAAGCAAGTTGCAGAAAATGACAACCTTAGGAATACTAACTGACCTCAGGCTTTTTGATTTTCTTTTAACACTAAAATTGCCAACTTATAAGAGATGCTTCTTTTTGTTGATGCCTAAGAATTGTTTATCTCTGGAATGCTATAGTTTTATTTTACTGGTTTTTGCTTGTAAGGAATATGCTATTTATCTTAATTTATGTGTTGACCGAGGAGAGGAGATAGAAAATGGTCTTTGCATCTCTTCAGGGAACAACACACTCGATCGGCTACTTAATTGATATAAAAAATACATTAAATAGAAAGAATGATGACATATGCTTATTTCAATTTTCAACCCTGTCCGTTTCTTGTTCTTCTTCCACAATCTCCTGCTTAACCTGCCATGTTTAGCCCCCCAACCTGCTCTTTCATGTGACGCCACAACTCGACCCAAGCTACTTTTCCGGCCCGTCTCCGTTACAGAATCCTGCCCGCTTCAATCAACCCTGCCTCACACAGCCTCCACACGCTGGAACTGACCAAACCGCCGTCCCCCTCCACCCGCACGATCCAATTTGCACGCCGGCCTGCCTTCGCACACCTCCGATTTTCCTGAGTGAAATCACCCCAACCCGCAATCCAACCTACACCTCCTTTGCGTTTGCGCGACTTAGGCTTTCCCGACCTCAACCCACGCACAAGTGCTTTAGGCAATCAATTTTTTCCTTTTTGTGTGTGTGACTCTCTTACAAAAACCGTACAGCTGACCTTGTGTACGTGAAAACTTGTGCGAGCTCTCCACCTCCTATTTCCTATATTCTAATTGCCTCAGATTATTCAGGCATATTATTTAATACAAGACAATGTATTGTCCTGTCATCAGTTGCTTTAATTTAAAAAAAGAGTAAAATCAATTGTATGCCCTGGCTTTATGCGTACACAATTGCTTTAATTGATAGCATTGACTAAAGAAACTAAATAAGTGGCTATGTAATTAATTTTTTTTTCTTTGGAGATCGCAAAGCGACATATATTCACTCAAAACCCGCACAATCGATCTTTGATCTGGACAGATGAGTTTTAAATTCAAAGACCCATGCCATGATTTTTAATTCAGACGGATGATTTTTAATTTTCGTAGGCCTTACGCCATTGATTTTTAATTTGGGTGGGATGGTTTAAATTTAAATACCTCATGCAGTTGAATCTTTGATCCTGGTGAGATAAATTTTAAATTCGAAGACCCTGTGCCGTTGATCTGTGATTCAGGCAGGAAGGAACAATGACAAGTGCTATCCCTACCTCCTCTTGTAGGGAGGGGACGTCGAGAGGCTGCCGAAAATTTCCTGGAAAATTGCCGAATTGCCTTTGGAGCCATTAGAGAGCAACGTCATAACTATAATAATTAAAATAACTAATTCAATTAATTGATCAACTTAATTAAAATTCATTAAATGAAAAATAGTAAAATACAATTAATTAACTGAACAAATTTAACTTTAATTAAATAATTTAAAATAAAGATTAAATATGATTATCAAATTAATTAATGATTTCAAAACATAAAATTTAAATGTAATTATTTAATTAAACGGTAAAGTGAATATAACTTTAAGTCTTTAACTTTAATTTTAAATTTAACTTCAAAACACAACCTTTAAATCTAACTTTAAAAATTATTTTAAATTAAACTTCAATTTAATAGGAATTTAATTTAATTAATTAAGCCAATTTCAAATAAATCTAAATCTATTTAATTAATAAATTAATCAAACTTTAAAAGAAATTTGAAATTTAATAAATTGAGCAATTTAAAATTAATCAGATAATTAATCATTCAATTCAAAGTATTAGATTTAGTTAATTAAGAAATTTTTAAATAAAATTGAATTTTAATTAATTAAACATTTAACCGATTTTAACCAATCTAAACTTCATATAAACAACCAATTAACTAACTGATTTTAGAAATTCAAATAATCAATTTTAACTAATAATATAATTTAAATTAAATTAATTTAAAACTTAAAACACATCTAACCAATTTAAAATGAAATAAAATACAGAATAAAAATATTTGCTCTAATTAATATCAAATAAAATACACACAACCCAACTCAACTCAAACTCACAACTCAAAACTCAACACACTCTACACAACCAACTCTCAAACACTAAACACAACTCTAACACAAACTCCATATTCTCTAGTGCTCTTGGGAAAGCTCCTGCGGTACAAAACTCCAAGCACCTGCAAGTTAAAGAACTAAAAATGATTAGTACCATAATAATTAATAATTGTTAAATAAAAAGAATAAACTACAATGCAGAGAAAAGAAACTACTATAACTGAAAAGAAATTGCCAAGCAGGAAGAAAAAAGCCACTGTAGCAAAAAACACTAGTGTCACACAACAATAACTATTGTCTAGTAAGTGTCGTGCTAGTAAACAACTAAAAACTATTGTTTTATATCAAGTTAACAAATAACAGCTGTCTATTCAAACAAATTAACAATTAAATCTCTGTGCATGTTAGCTTATATGGTTAGGTTGTAAGCCCCACTATTGGACTACTTCAAAAGTGAAGCAATAAGATCAGTCCTACCTAATAATTAGACAACTTATATTGGGAGTCGTGAGACCTATTATTTGAGAAATTTTCAAATGAAATATCAAACCCTCAAATAAAAATTAACGGGCATCTTAATCTAAAAGATTTGGTAAGACCCACTTTTAGGAAATTTTCAAAGGAAAACTGTAAGACCTACCCAAATAATTAAATCTTTTGACAGTCTTGCTGTAGAGCTAGGTTGTAAGACTCATCTTTGGATAACTCATAAGTAGAGCCGTAAGTTCCACTCCAAATTAAACCTACTGCCAATTTCTAAGGGAGTCGTAAGATCTGTTAACCAAATTCAAAATTAATGATTGGCTTAGCTAATGGGGCTAGGTTGTAAGACCCACCAATATGCTATTGCTAATAGAAGTCATAAGACCTGCTTTTCGGGATATTTTCAATGAAAGCCATAAGCTCCAACCCAAATTCAAACCGACGGGCTGCTTCCAAGAGAAGTTGTAAGACCCATTTTAATTCAAATTTTTGTGTAACTTCTAAAGGAAGTCATAAACATCAAAACCCAATAAAACTAAAATTCACATCTAACAACCTCAGTCTACTTAGGATCCGTAAGAGGAGGCAACTCATGATTGCTAATCATATTCCTTAGACATTATAGTTAATGATTGTTAGTGTTGGTAGACTGAAACTTTTGGTATACCCGTGACGATGGAACCATGGAATCTTGATCGGGTTTACCTCCATTTCCCCACAATTGAGACTAAAATATTTAAAATTATTCATCCTCAATCGAGGGTTTTCTCTTACGTGTTAAGAGGGGTAATTAACTATGAGTGTTTGCGCTCATGGGAAGTAAGGACTTAGATCTAATTAAACCCTGACACTACCCTCATGAAAATTTTGGTTAATTACAATCTGATTTGAGAGAAATGAAATCCTACGTCTGTAAAGCGGGATTCATGCTGACGTGCCATTTTTCTTGAGCCAATATTATGATCTCTCCTTGTGATGTATTATGATTAGATGCATGTACAAACAACTTGTATAACATGGTCTTGAAAAGTTGACAATACCTGCAATAACTCTTTTATTTGTCAAAATAACTCTTTTATTTGTCACTGCTTTGAATGCATATTATTTTGCCTTTCGTGTTATCACTGTGCGGAGGGTTGACAATCTTTTCCTTGCCGCACCTTTTAGTTGGGCCTTGATTCGTCCCTTGAAATAGTAGATATCTAAATTATATGCCATGTAAAGCTTGCAGATAGGTTAATAATTAGAGTGCCTTCCAAGAAATTTTGAGTTAATTGCATTAGTTGGATTGCTGATTTTTTTTTTTTTTTTCGAAAACCACACTATATTTTTCTTGCTATTGGAGAATTCAGGTACATGCACTGTAAATTTGGCTAGGTTATGTGTTCGTTGAAGGTCATGAGAACCGTGGCCACTTGTTAGTACTGGTAGCCTCAAATATTCCTTAGCATCTGTGGAATTATGGAGATCTTACACTGTAGATGTGACCAGATCTGGAGTTGTGATATAGTTGTCTAGGCGATGAAAATCTAATTTTATTATGCTAGCCTCAGGCTCTCTTTATCAACTTGAGGTGATGGAGTCACCCAATTTTTACTATTCCATTTTCTTCCTACCTTTTTTTCTTTCAGAATTATTTTCTTCAGAAGTCTTTCTCCCTCTTCCTACTGTTTGCTATCACTCTTGATAGTGTTGGAAATTTAGTTTCATCTAACTACTGTGATTTGTATATAGTTTCTTAATGTAATTTATTTTAATGTTTCTCCCATATTTTCTTCTTTTGTTGAATAAATTCATGCAATTATCTTATGAATTCCCTTTTCGGAGTACCAAGTAACATAAGTGTATAATTTTCCTTTTGATTGCAGCGATGAAAACTTCGACGTTCATAATGCACAAAAGATTTTAGATGAGGACCATTATGGCTTATCTGATGTGAAGGAAAGAATTCTGGAATTTATAGCTGTTGGAAAATTGAGAGGAACCTCACATGGTTAGCAAGGATGTTCTTCCATAGTTTCATGAATATATGCTATTTGTTTAACTGATGTAACTCAATAAAAAAACTTTCAACATATTTTTGTATGTGCAAGAGATTATAAGATTTTTAACATGCTTATGTTTAGATTTATAAACTATTACTAGCCTCTCTTTTTTTCACTGTGTTCTTGTCATTTTTAAATTATCACGTGCTAACTATTTATTGCTGAAATTTTCAAAAATTTATTATTATCGTATGTCATCATTATTGGGATATTCTCCTTTATCATTCTCTTCTCTTACCTATATAAATACATATATAATTGTATCATGAAGACATTTGAGGTGAGTTATAGTCTTTTCCAATTCTCTTTAACATGCTATTAGAGCCATAGCATAGAATACTCCTAATCTGCTTTAAGCACCTTCTTGTTGATGTCGTATTCCTTGAACTAATAATCTCCATTGACATGCTCTCACACTTGCCTCGGACTACGACCTATCTGAGTTCTATAGGCTTCCCTCATGAAATTCTCATCTTCATCTGGAATGAGATGTTCTCTAATGGTTGCAACATTGTTTGCACTACATTGCATGAGCTAAAAACTCACCCTCTTGTTCTGTTCATACATCGATTCATTATCTGACCAAAATACTACATAAAATTCTTTACCCAGTGATCTTGCAATCATGATCCGGGAGCTAGATGTCATCTTCACTCACTGGCCATTAAGGCACTTTGCCACCTCTATATTTGGCTATTTCTATTCACCTCTACATTCCATTTTATACTCTTAGTTGACACTCTCTATCATACATTTGTTTAAGGAATTTATCTATGCCTTCTTTGATACAGAATTCGTTGCTTTCTCGTTGCATTCAGTTTACGCTACTATCTTTTCAAGGAATCGATTTCATCCTCTTTTTACACTTGCTATCTTTGGGCAAAAAAACATTGGACTACTTCATCTATGGTGACAATTATTTTTAAATTCATGTTGACATCTTTTATGCCACCTTAAGTTTGCGTGCGAGTGCTAAAATATAAAAATTATCATATCTACTAATTATTTATAGTAGGATTCCACAGTATTTATTTTTGTTACGTTTTCTCATCATTGAGGATATTCTCCTTTATTATATTTGCATTTATTGTTCTATTCCCTTGCCTAATTATTGGCACATATATGATGACAATTGAGCAAAGATGTACTTTTTTCAATTCTTTCCCTTCAATAATGTTTTTAGCTCATAGAAAAGGAATATAAAAGATGACTAATAAGCTTAATTCCGTGGGCAGGTAAGTAGGAAAGTGTAATGTTTGGATGCACAGAAGTTAATATGGATATACATGATAAGCATGACCTTGCAAGCATTGTTAAGTGTGGATTGATTCTTGACCTAGTTCAATTATGGTCAAATCCCAACTTCTTGGAAATGTGTAAATTTTTTTTTTCCAATTGCTGTTTGGGTTAGAATCAGTAATATACAACGGGAGTTGGCTATTCTTAATATAGTATTGTTGATTGATAAAAAAAAGAAAAAGAAAAGAAAGAATAGAAAGAGACGAAAAAAATGATGAAATGAAGAGTTGCAGCTCTTCGTGAAATCTCTTCTAATACTTTCTGTAATCTAGTCCCACCTCAAGTGATTCATGTCAAATGAAGCAACCCTTCGCTTCAATAACTACAATCTTAACTTAAGGAAGATGGAATCCTACGGTTGCAAAGTAGGATTCATGCTTTCGCGCTGTTTTTCTTGAGCTGACAAGTATTAGCAGTGAGAATGAAGATCTGACATTATTGATCATAAACATGACCAATGCTATTGAAAATCTGATTTTCTTTTGAAGATTCTTGTTTGAAAAGGTTCAATTAAGTCCAACATTATGTTCTCGGAACTTCTAAATTAGTTAACCTTTATTCCCAACCATGTGATTGCTGATATGCAAATAATTTAACTTTCCAAAAATTGAAATTTACTGTATTTTGGTGATGAATTATTGTACTAATTAAGGAGAATCACCAGATTTATGAGCACATCGATATGGCTTTAATTTACATTTAATGGTCACAGGGAAAATCATATGTCTTTCCGGTCCTCCTGGAGTTGGTAAAACTAGTATTGGACGTTCAATTGCACGTGCGCTGAACCGCAAATTTTATAGGTTTTCTGTGGGAGGCTTGGCTGATGTTGCTGAAATCAAGGTACAAATCTGTCTTTATCGTGCATTGGTGATTGTTGAACCTTAATAGCTTTATTCTGCAGCTTAGGAAATCATTTAAATGGAGTTAATTTGAATGATTCAAATTTTTCAGGGTCATCGTCGAACCTACATTGGTGCAATGCCAGGAAAAGTTGTCCAATGCTTGAAAAGCGTTGGAACAGCTAATCCTCTTATTCTAATTGACGAAATTGATAAGGTATTGTGACAGCCTATACAATTATTTTGACATTTAATCATTATTCATTAGAACCATCGTTCTTTTAGAAACCACGCCTCTATCGTCTATTATTTATGTTTCTGTAAATTATTTTAGATTTCCCATTTTTGCAGTTAGGCAGAGGACATGCTGGTGATCCAGCAAGTGCTCTGTTGGAGCTTCTTGATCCTGAACAAAATATGAACTTCCTTGATCACTATTTAGATGTTCCTATCGATCTCTCAAAAGTAAGTTTCTGCTTCCATGGACAGAGGTTGAACCTTCTATTCCTTTGGAGCACTTGAGACTTCAAGTTGAATTTTAATTTTTCTTAGCATACCTTTTGTTCTGATACTTCTGAAATATGCTAGTTCTAAACTGCAATGGTGTTCTTGAAAAAGATTCTAAAAAATAAATTTTGGTTAGAAATGCATTTTTTAAGTAATCCACAGAGAATGCCTTTTTTTTTTAAGAATTTTGAACTTGCTAACCAAGGAAGGATGAAAACTGATTCATACTACCATTGTTTGTTGACAAGCGAATAGATGAGAATTCCCATTTCTTTTTCTTTTAGAAATCAAAAGAATTATATTTCTTTATTTGAAATGCAGGTGCTCTTTGTTTGCACAGCTAATGTGATTGAAACTATTCCGACTCCTCTCTTGGATAGAATGGAAGTAATTGCGATTGCTGGTTATATAACTGATGAAAAGATGCATATTGCAAGGGATTACCTGGAGAAGGCAACTCGTGAAGCCTGTGGTATCAAGCCTGAACAAGTATGCCGTAATATTGTCATGTCTGAGATGCTTTGTAACTAGAATTATTGCGTTATTCTGTAAAAGAGCAATGCAAACTGAGCCACTAATCTTTTTTTTATATATAGATATATTTAATTGAGTAAATCTGATTAGATTAAAATATGCAGGTGGAAGTAACAGCTGCAGCTCTACATGAACTTATAGAAAATTATTGTCGAGAGGCTGGTGTGCGTAATTTGCAGAAACAAATTGAGAAGATATACCGCAAGGTTTGAATATATGAATTTTGAAGATTGTTCATGCTTTCATATTTTTAAGTTGTATTAGTTTTTTCAATCCAGTTTGTGATATTGTTAATAATCAGAACAAGCAAATAATCTAGGTTTTTTCGTGAGAGTTCTTTGAAATATAATTTTAAAACTATATGTGGGCTTCCTTCCTTTGGTTGCACAATCATAGTGATATTTCGTCTGTTACCAGCAATTTTGTTTGTTGTCCACTCAGTTAATTTTAGATTTTCAGCTTTGGGGCAATGTAGTTGTGCATAATGATTTTGTTAAATCTGTTTTAATTCTGTTGCGAAGTTCCCTTATTGATCTGCAGTTTAAAAGGTATTTTAGGGAACTGTTTGTCATTGTAATTACTTGATTATTAGGAATAATAGGTTCACATCTCCCAAGTCTGATTATTCATCTCTAAAATCACTTTGCTATTGAATATATTATAGAACCACTCACTTGTAAGTCATGATGCCTTCCACAGATTAGCATGTTAAAGATAGTAAAGAAGTATATTATTAAAATATATGACTTTTTTACTTAAGTTTGTTCCATCAGTTTTCTTCTTAAGCCAGTTTCTATAACATGAACTTGTACTTCTATCTGCAATATAAATCATGAAGTTCTCGTGTTGTAAGAAATACTTGTTCACTCCCAATAGTTATCCATTTTCTACTTATTACTCTGATATTTTGACAGATAGTTCTACAATTATTACTCTGATATTGTTACAGATAGCTCTACAATTAGTTCGGAAGGCAATTTCAATTGAGACATCTGCGGCTGCCAGCATTCAGCCTGGTAAACTTGAGCAATATAATGAACCATCTAAAGAAGATCTTATTGAAGATGTTGATGGTCCTCTAAGCTTTGAAAAATCAGATAGTGATCCATCTAGTGAAAATGTTGATGCTGCTGCTACTGCGGAATCCAAAAATATAGCTAATCCTGAACAAATTGGTGAAACTTGGGAGGAGGTTGAAATGGCAGAAGTTGATCTATCCCCTGACCAAACTACAAGAGTTGGCGAACAAATTAACTCAAAGGTTTGTTTTTCTTACTTTCAGAGCAATAAACTCTAGATACTTTGTTCAAGAACTGTTGAGCTTGAAGACTTCCCATTGCCTTTTTGCTTGAGTTTTTGAAGTTATTATTTCTTGTGGTCTGCATATTGTGCCTGTGATATTATTTGTGCATCCTTTGGGAGTTATATCTTCATACATTTATTTTTAATGCTTAGAATAGTCTATGGGTGTAATTTGTTTAGGTTATGACTTGACATCATGATGATGCTTTTAATAGTTTAGTGATAATTTACATTTTAAATGATAAGCATCTTATTTGTACCTTGCTAGCTGAGTTTTTCCTACTATTTCCATGCTTATTAGCTATGTGATTTGGGGATGATATCATGAAGGATATGTTAAATCCGACCATTCATTTTTTAGAAGACTACAAAAAGAAGCATCTTTCATAAGAAGATCGAATCAGTTAAATCCAATCGTCCTATCTTTTGGTCAATATTGGTGGTGGTAGTGATTCATAGATCACGTCATTGAGATTGAATAGGATATCATCAAGAGTATAAACGATTGTATTATTATCCAAACATCATGTGAGAAATAAAGGTCCCATAACTTGGATTGTCGAATTAAAGTTTATTTGTTTCAAATTTAAAATTCAGGATTAAGATTCAGCTGGAATTATTTTGTAGATTGAACATATTTAATTTGTTATAATAAACGGGGTTCTTTTTTGTTTTTAATGGCGTTTTTGAAGTAGTGGATTAGATGTTATCTCTTGATTTCCCCAAAGTATTGAAACTAATAGTTGCCTTCTCTTTTACAAGAATCCTAGCAGATGTTCCTTCTGCCTTGCTTGCTTACTGCCGCTGTTGCCTTGTTAGTTATTGTTGATTTTTTTTTCCTGTTGTTTCTTGTGTTTTCTATGGTAGTTGTTTTTTTTGTCTGTTGACTCGCTCTTTGTCCTAACTATCATCTACTCGAACAGTTACTATTTGCAACTTCTCCAAAAATGAAAAATAACCTCTATTTTGCTTTTGCAATAGTAAAAACTTTGGCACAACAGATTGTCATCTAATGTGGGAAACAGACCAATTTACGAATTAGTATGAATACTAATGCTGACATGGGGCAAAGTCATGTGCATGTTACATACTTACATTAGTCTCATACCCATCTCAAATAGTTGCATTCACGTGAATTGTTTCCAAACAAAATGACATGGTCAAACTTGTTGTACATCACGGTTGCATGAGTGCTCTAAGTGACATATATGTTAATTATTAAAATAAAAGGAACTTATACATATCCCGTGAATAAACAGTACAACGCATAACAAACAACGCACCTCATGAATGAATATTTCCTAAATGACACAAATAAGTGCAGTGCTATGCTTCATAGGCCGCACAATCATTTTGACAAAGTGCATGGGATACGTCAATTCACCAAAAGATTTTTGGTCCACTCGTCCCCTAAATGTATGGGGGTGAATGTACAGAAGACAAGAAATGCTTTTTTTTATTGAGGACCATTATTTTCTTTAGGTTGTCTGTAACTTTGTTCCTTTTATACTGCTCCTTTTATATTGGTGTTGATTATTGTTGACTAACTTGCCACTTATAAAGGATTGCAGATCAATAACCCAATTTTTTTTTATTACATTGATTATATATTTCGTAAATCGAGTGGTAGATGTTAATTGTTTTCTTGACAGGTCGATGAAGTGATTGATATAGGAGAAAAAGCTGGTGGTGATACTGAGGTTGATAAAGTTGTAATCGATGTTTCAAATTTGGTTGATTTTGTGGGTAAACCAGTATTCCATGCTGATAGAATTTATGATCAAACTCCGATAGGAGTCGTTATGGGGCTAGCATGGACTGCTTTGGGCGGATCTACACTATATATTGAAACAACGCTAGTTGAGCAAGGAGAAGCCAAAGGTGCACTTCATATTACAGGTCAACTTGGAGATGTCATGAAAGAGAGTGCCCAGATCGCCCACACAGTTGCCCGAGCAATTTTGCTTGAGAAAGTTCCAGAAAACCCATTTTTTGCAAACTCAAAGCTTCATTTGCATGTACCTGCCGGTGCAACGCCCAAGGATGGGCCGAGTGCTGGCTGTACCATGATCACATCATTGCTCTCTCTTGCAATAAAGAAGCAAGTAAGAAAGGATTTAGCAATGACCGGTGAAGTTACATTGACTGGGCGCATTCTTCCCATTGGTGGGGTATGTTTCTGTTTTTTATTTCTCTTTTTGTGATAGTTTCTGATGAATTATCTTTTTTCCCTCATGCCTTGATATTATAAATTTAACTATCAATATTATTGTCTAGTTTACAAAATTACATATTTTTTTCCTGTCAATTTGTTCTTTGTGAGCAGAGTAATGTTACAGAGTCTGAAATTCTCTGTTTGATAAATTTTATTATCAAAATTAGGTTTTTCATAGTTTTTATTTATTATGATTTTCTCCTATATTATAGTTCTGATTGATATCTTTCATAAATAAATTAGGTTAAGGAGAAGACTATAGCTGCAAGGAGAAGTGAGGTAAAGACAATCATATTCCCTGCTGCAAATAGAAGAGATTTTGATGAGCTTTCTGATAATGTGAAAGAAGGCCTTGATGTCCATTTTGTTGATGATTACAGTAAGATATTTGAGCTTGCTTTTGGAAGTATTGACAGTTCTGAAAGCTAATTGAGGAGGTTTCATATCTTGTCATATTGCACTGAATTACAACACCCTTGCGCCACCATACAATTTTTTTTTCTCCTAGGTTACAATCTCATAACAGATTTTTTTTTCTCCCTTCTATTATTTTATCAATATTATCTCAATCAAAATTTTGTATTATTCTTTGTTTGTTAAGGCATAGTTTATGAGCCGAATGATAATTTAAAATTATGATTGCTCGGAAGTTCACTATGTTGCTTCTGACACATTCATTTTGTAAAAACTTTTGGATTTATGTTATGATTAGTCGAAAAGTTTTATACTAGTTAGCGACTAATTATCACTTTACTTTTCTTTTCTTATCCAGAATTTGGGATTTGACAATAACAATGTTAAACTTTCTGTTCAAATATTAAAAAGAAGAGAAATTATCACAGCACACATGTTATGAGTATTTCAACTATGAAAAAAAATTATTATATGGTTAAGCCTTGTTACTTATACATCATGGTGAAGAGAAGGATACTGAGACCCTCCATCTATAGATGAAAAATATTATTCCTTATCAGAGCTGTTTTAATTTTCCAACATGAAGAAGGAATCGAATCAAGATAGATGCACTTCAATTTCAAAAATCATCTCAAACTTCCGTGGTCACTGCACAGTCCTTTAGTAGAGATAGAAGACACTGACTTTTCATTACAACACATGAAAGTCATAATGCTTTGATTTATCCAGCATCAAAGCATTATGTGGTGTTTAGAATTTATTTATACTATGATTTAAAAGTTAAAAAAAAGAAGAAGAAGATGAGGCAGAGGTTGGAATTGGCTGTGATTATTTTAGAAAACTGGAAATTTTCATGATCACAGAATCATTAGTGAAACATTTACTCGAAGCCAAGAATGCGTTGGAATTGGCTGTGATTAGAGCTACTGATGTGAGCTTAGTTTGGTTCAACCAAATTACAGATCACATAAAAAGAATTATGAAATTATTAAGTTGTTAAATACAGAGCAGAGGTTGTGCCTTGAGCTTGATGATTTGAGGAGATATGCTCTCTATTATTCGAATAAATATATTTGTAATAAAAATGTAAGAAAAAAATACAAACCCATGACGACCTTGTTTCTCTCCCGGCTCTTGTTCGCAAGCCCAACGTCGAATAGTCTTCAATTCACTACCCCAAGCTGTCTTCCTCTCCAGAATCTTGACCCTGATGCCAGAACTAACTCTGGCTTCCTTCGATCTCATGTAGGCGCGATTTCCTTTGATCTCATGCAGGCAAACCGTACACCGGACCAGGTCTTCTCCTGCAAACAAAGCCAAATCTTCCGCCTTGCTTGCGATATCTGAAGTCTCACTTGTACGGAACTTCCAAGTTGTGCCTCTTGAACATTCTCTCTCTCGCCTCCCCACCTATAGCCATCGCTCGTCCACATATTAGCCTGTGAACGTCTCCTTCATGTGAACGAAACGAAAGCTCGAGCCCCTCATCCCAACCTCTTGCATTTACATGTGGTGCCTCTACTTCAGTCATATGGGTTTCATGAGTGTGATCTCTTTTTATCATCATATTTTTGTTTATATAATTAATTAAAGTGAAACATTAATTCTTTGGGGTTCTTTTAAGCCTCCCAACATCCCCTCCTTGTGAAGGGAGGTATGGAGGGCACTTGCCCTTTCAAATTTGTCCAACTGAAAAGATAATCGGCGGTTGAGGGTTTCTAGACGTTAGTTGGTTCCAGGATAGGCCTTCCAGTATTCCATTTTACGTGACCTGTTAATTTTAAATTAAAACGCACATTTTGTTCCCCTTAAAAATCCGACAGCCTTCCAACACCCCCTCCCTGTTAGGGGAGGTTAGGGAGGGCACGTGCCCTTTCCAGTCTGCCCAGTCGAAAGGATAATCGGCGACCGAGGGTATTTAAAAAGGAACGAACAATCCTAGCCGACAAATAACAAACTATGTGTATAACATCAAGACAGTACACGTGTATAATCAAGAAACAAATCTCAGCCGCATACAATGAGTCATTATCTGCCACATATATAGGCACATGTAACATTATAAATAATATTGCATTCACTCAGGTTTAGTTTGTCTATTTTGAAGTATAAAAATTCATAGTTCAAAAACTTTTTTTTATTAAAAAACTGCTTTAAAAAATAATAATAAATAATTTAATTAGAAGTTAGCTTGATTGCTAAATTATTAAATTATTAATTATAATATTATTTTTTAAATTACTTATTTATTTGTTAATTTAATAAATATTTGATATCTAATTATATTAATAAGTATCTAATTAATTAGTTAATTTTTTAAATAATTAATTATTTAATTAATACATAAACTAGTTTGCTCCTTCCACGACTTTGCCTTCCTGTCGCCTGTGGGATCGGAGCTCGCCAAATATTTGGCAAAGAAGCGCGCGAAAGGGGATCGTAGGCACTATGCATGAAGAAGCCTTGGCCTCCTCCGCCCCCGCTCCGGTAGACGCGTACTCCGCTTCCTCCGCTTCCTCCGCCGCCTTAGCATCCACCGGCTTAGCTGCGTCACCATCCCCCCTCCCCAGACTCCGAGCTGAATAAAGCAGTTTTTCGCCAGTAGAACTCCTTGAAGGCTCGAAACAAAGGGGCTCTTCTCGAGGGCGCCATTGAAAGCGCGGTCAGGGAACCTGCTGCATGGGATTCACAATATTCCTTGACGGCAGGAGGAAGACAGTAATTTAAGCATGGGTTACGGAGCACGATCTGCAGTAGAAAAGTCGCAATCTATATCCCCTTCCACCTTGATTTCTGTCTCAATCACCTTTAGAACTTCAGATGCGCGAATTTCTTGAAGCTTAACAGCCAAAAAAAACCCCACAAAACCCTCTACAATGTGGGAAATGCGATACAGATGCAGTGAGAATACTCGGGGGCTGTTTGGCAGCTAAAGGAGTCATGTACGCAGTTTGCTAAATCCTGCCAAACAGAATTTGAACGCCTCGTAAATCTCACGGCGGAAGGGAATAAATCCTCCGTTTTGCTCTTTTTGCCGTAAATCCTGGATTGGTTGTAATCAGAAAAATTAAAATTGTTGCGCTTAAACTACTGCAGATCCCTTTACTTGGAACGCTTGATGAAATAAATTCTTATAATTGATTATTGGTTTATATTTAAATGCATGCCGTCGTTGATTTTTCTGGAAAATTGCAATATGTTGATTCATTGTATAGTCATTTTTTCTGAAGCATCAAATTCATAGAATTGAATTAAAGACCGTTTAACTATACTAGAAGACCTTTATCAATCATAGATTTAGAATTTTAGTGCTCACAAAAAGCAGTTTGACCTTATATTAATATCTCTATTCTATAATCATTTGTAAAGGATTATTTTGTGCCGATTAGCTTCTGTTTTCCTGGTGTTAGCAGGTTATGCTTGTGCCACTCCCACACCGGCCTCTTTTCCCTGGATTTTACATGTCAGTCTCCATCAAGGCATGTACATTATATTTTTTTTTTCTTGTATATGTTGCAAAGTATCAAAAGCATTAATTCATACATGAAAAATATTTCATATTTATTAACATCTATTTAGTTGAAAATTTTGTCTTTGCTAAGCCTTTCTGCTGCATAAATCTAGCAACTTTATCGTATATTTTTTGTTGTTGCGTTGTTTTATTATTTTGTGAAGCAAGGTTTTTGTATATTTGTGTTGTATCGATTTAAATGCCATACAATAATAATAGCGAAGAGAGTGGTAGCAAAAGATGTTAAATGATTATAATATTAGTATCAAATATATATATATATATATATATATATATATATATATATATATAAGTTTTCTTGCCATGCATAAGTTTAATTTGTTCATGAGAAAGGATGTGATGATTGAAAGCATAATATTAGCATTATTGGCACTTTAGCATGAACCTAATATAGATTTGTGCTATGAATAATCATTACTGTTGGATCTATATTTGTTTGTGGATGAAATCAAAAACTCTAATTTTTTCTTTGGATCTAAGTGAGTATGAAGAGTTAGAAAAGCGCTCTATAAATTATATATGAAATCAAAACATCCAAAATATACCTCTTCATCATTTCTTATAAGGCTCAAATAACTACAATGAATGGTACACCTTGAAAGAAATAGAAAATAACATATCTTCCATTATACAAATGTGACCTAGTTGATTGATGTCTAAGTGGATCCCTATCTATGATGTGCAGAGGCGGAACTACCTTGTGGTCAGGGGGGCAATTGCCCCCCCCCCACCAAAAAAAAAAAAAAAAAAAAGATTATATGATTTTTAAGGTAATTTGTTCATATTCATTCATTTTTTAGTCTTTATTACAAGAGTTTTTAGGCAATTGACCCCTATAAAAATTTTAAAATACTATGGTCTTTAGGTAATTGCCCCCATCAGGTTGAACCCCGTTAGGGGACGCTGAACCCTTGGACCCTTGATATATATGCCTTATAAGTTCCCCCCCCTCCCTGAAAATTTCGGCTGGTTCCCCGCCCCTAATGATGTGGTTTCCTCCACCTAGGCTAGTTCCCTGGAAGAGTCTTCGATGGCTAGTCAGTGTCTTGGGTGAGTATGTGTAGGTGAGTTCTTTAGATGACAGGGTGAGTCCATAGAGGCATTATTCGAACCTTTATGCGCGAGGGGTGAATCCACTTTGATAGAAATAGCCGTAAACCAAGGTTTGACTCAACATGAGGAATCGTAACTAAGGGATTCTGAGCTATGCGCTTCCTGCAACTGAATCAGCAGGCGGGTGGCCTTGATTGTGGATAGTTGCTATAGATGAGTGGTTTCTGTTGAGGCGAGTGACCTCTAGGACCCATATTGATCTGGACGAGTCGTCCGATGGGTCTTGCAGAGGATGATGACAAGTCTTCAAGTTAAGTTATGTTTCCTCTGAGGGAGAGTGGCCGATCTACAAATTGGTGATAGCTACCTTATTGTGAGGTGTCCTTCCATGCATGTTAGTTCCTCTCTTGGGTGATGTGACAATTTCGGCCAAGCCTCTTAGTTGGAAACTACTAGGTACTTGAGGGTATCCTACATAGGTGTGAATGATTATATATTTAGTTTTCTTATTCACTCGACCTTTTGAAAGTCGATTGTGAAAAGTACAAGTGAATTAAAGACGAGCATTTATTGCTTTCAACAAATTGTAAAACAAGAGTGTAAGTAGAAATTACTACCCTATCATTATTGCAGCCTTGGGTGTCGCATCATTGACGCGCAGTATTTTAAAAAAATTCATCGTTCTTTTAGAAACCATGCCTCTATTGGTTATTATTTATGTTTCTGTAAGTTATTTTAGATTTCCCATTTTTGCAGTAAGGCAGAGGGCATGCTGGTGATCCAGCAAGTGCTCTGTTGGAGCTTCTTGATCCTGAACAAAATATGAACTTCCTTGATCACTATTTAGATGTTCCTATCGATCTCTCAAAAGTAAGTTTCTGGTCCCATGGACAGGTTGAACCGTCTATTCCTTTGGAGCACTTGAGACCTCAAGTTGAATTTTAATCTTTCTTAGCATAGCTTTGGTTCTGATTCTTACTGAAATATGCAAGTTTTACACTGCAATGGTGTTCTTGAAAAAGACTTGAAAAAAAAAAAAATTGCCTGTTTAGAAATGTATTTTTTAAGCAATACACAGAATGCCTTTTTTATTAAGAATTTTGAACTTGCTAACCCAGAAAGGATGAAAACTGATTCATACTACCATTGTTTGTTGACTAGCCAGTGGATGAGGATATCCATCTCTACTTCCAACACCTGTTTTTCCTTTCTACTCAACTGTAGTTATCACAAGCTCCTTTAAGATGGCATCAACTTGGTTCTATAGTGCGTCATTGGCATTGTCTTGTCCTTTCATGAAACCGGTTACTGCTAGCCACTCTTGCGGTGCCTTTCTATCTTTGTTAAACATTGTAACTTATGCTACTCGCTGGAGTTAAAGGTCTTTAGCATTGCAGTAATTTTGTCACAAGCATATCTGTCATACCACGTACATGCAGCCTTCTTCCTGCACAATCCTCTTTTTCTTTGGTCTTTTTTACTTGAACTCTTCATTTTTTTTCCTGTTATGATGAAGGTTGTCGGATGGAGGCAACTGTGATGATTTTGTAACAACGGTGGTGGCTATACTGCCTTTTGAGATCCTGGCAAGACAAACTCATTCAAAATCTCTTTTTCCTGTTTTATAATAGATGGCGTGAAGTGCTTGAAGCCAAGATAGCTGCGAGGACTAGCGCAAGAACTAATGAAGAAGAAATTGCATAGCTAGCTGGAGGGCCAAATATTTATCTTTCATGCTCATAAACTTAAGGGTCTAGCTCATTATAATGGTTCAACAAGTCTAAGGATCGAACCTTTATAAATCTTTCATGCTCACAAACCTAAAGGTCGAGCCAAACTCCATAGTTTCAATAATTCTAAGGGCTGAATCTCTAAACCTTTTATGCTCACAAACATAAGAGTGATCAAGTTAAATCTAAAGGTTTAATAAATCTGAGTGCTGAACATTTAAAAAATTCTTTATGCTCATAAACCTAAGGTTCGAGCTATTTTCATCAACCTACATCAAAGTTAAAAGTCAAATATAGGTTCGATAAGTCTAAGAACCAAACCTCTAAATCATTCATGTTGGGAAATTTCTATATGTGGGCCAATATATTTTATACATATAAATAAAGAATTATATATTAGACGCTATCTAAAATTAAGCCAATTAAATTTGTGATCTATTTAAGTATTAAATAATTATTTGGCTTATGTGGCATCTCATTTAAATTTTGTATGGAATTAATTTTGTGTAGAGGCCGGGTATTTATTTTATTTTAATGATGGGCTGAAATAAAAGAAATACACTTAAAGTATAAAAGGTCGTGGTCCCCAGTTTAAGCGGTTAAGTTCTCATTTCTCTCATTTTCCCATCTCGAGTGAAAAGAAGGGGTCTCTCGCTCTCTTGGAGAATGCCGCTCTAAACGTGGAAGATTAAAAGACCTTAATTCTGCATTTCAATGGATTCAGATACGCTTCTGAAAATTCTTCTCGATGATTTGGCATGTCGTTCGGAGACGATCAAATTGATTTTTGTGTCTCCTTTAAATCCTAACAAGTGGTATCAGAGCCGGTTGTCATGTTAGATCACCGAGATATAATTTTCTCTAATCATGATATTGATTAGTTGAGTTTTTCGGTCACTAGAAATCTTCATTTGAGATTTTTTTTTTATTTGTAGAAATTCTGTTTTCTCTGTATACATTAGTTGCCAAATTTTTCAAAACTATTTTGTTTAAGATCTTAGTCAATTTTGAGAATTCAGAGAAATTCAGAATTTTTTGTATATGAATAGTGATTGAATCTTTTGTTGATTCTTCATTGTTCATTATCATGTTTATTTATCAGTTTCATCATAATCCATCGAAGAAGATGAATTGACTGTTATTTTTTCTAAGCTGTTACCGTAATATGAAAGGTCACACTCATTGGTTATAATTGTGCAAAGTATTACGATTTTTTATTCTTATTTAAAAAAAAAAATTGCATTGATTCTATCCAAACGTCACAACCTTTCATTTGAATATTTAATGCCTTTTTTTTAATGCATCCTGACATCTACATAATTAGAAATACAATTTTGTTGTTATTAATCATAACTGTTACGAATTTCTATAATTTATTGTCAAGATGCAATTGGTTATTAATGGCAGTTATATTCATTAGTGCCAAATTCATGTTATTTATTTAATTAATAAATTGTTTGGATTTGATGCATGGTTGTAAATATAACCATTCTTGAAATTTGTATTTTGCATTAGAGAAATTTTTTTTTTTGGGAGAAAATTGATAAATTGTTCTATATATATTTATCAATTAAAATATTTCTCATTTGATATAATTATTCATTAATTTGAAATTAAATTAAATTGAAATAATATGCCACCAAAGTGACCTATATTAGATCAATTTATTTAATCTAAAATTAATTGAATAATGCTAAAGATTTTTTTTTTCTTAGTCTATGCGAAAAATAATCGGCCCAAAGGAAGATTAATTTTTGACAGGACTCTAAAGATATAGTTATAAATATGTGATAATTTTAAAAGTATTCATGCATATAGTAAGTTGGTCCAAAGAAAGGCTTATTATTGACAGAATTTTTATCAATATTTATTAACTATAATTTTAAGAGTACCATTTACAAATTGTAATTTCTGTCCAAAAATTAAATTATGATGTTGTGTTAGGTATCTTATAAAGGGCCCACCATATACTGTTGCTAATTATGTATTATTTTTTGTTCTTTTTCAGTTAATGTTTCTTCTATATCTGCTAATTTACATAACATTCCAGTGCTTAGTGGCTCTAATTTTAAGAAATGGAAAGAGCACATTACTATCGTTCTTGGGTGTATGGATCTAGACTATGCGATTCGGACTGAACGCCCTCCCGCCCTTACTGCGGAAAGCACTATTGAACAAAGGGCAAATTTTGAAAAGTGGGAGCGTTCAAACCGCATGAGTCTTATGATCATGAAGCACCCAATTCCAGATACCATTAGGGGTGCAATGCCTGAGGAGGAAAATGCTAAGAAATTCCTAAGCCAAATAGCAGACCGTTTCGTAGGTTCTGAAAAGGTCGAAACAAGTACTATTCTTAGTAAACTTGTTTCAATGCGGTATAAAGGCAAAGAGAATATAAGAGAGTATATTATGGAAATGTCTAATCTTGTTACAAGACTAAGAGCATTAAAGTTAGAATTGTCTGATGACATTCTTGTGCATCTAGTCTTAATCTCTCTTCCTGCACAATTCAGTCCTTTTAAGATAAGTTACAATACTCAAAAGGAAAAATGGACTCTTAATGAGCTCATTGCTCAGTGTGTGCAAGAGGAAGAAAGATTGAAACAAGAAAAAGTAGAAAGTGCTCACTTAGCTTCTTCCTCTCATGATTTTGCTACCAAAAAGAAAAGGGATTATAAAGTTAAAAGAGCTGCAGATAAAGGGACTTCACAACCTAAAGTGCAACAGAAGCAAGATCAAGTTATTACTTGTTTCTTTTGCAAGAAGACTGGTCATGTGAAGAAGGATTGTCCAAAATATGCTAACTGGCTCGTCAAAAAGGGTAAACTTCTGAATTATGTTTGTTCTGAAGTTAATTTGGCTTTAGTATCAAATCACACTTGGTGGATAGATACAGGTGCAACTACTCACATAAGTGTGACTATGCAGGGTTGTCTAAGGAGCAGAGTGCCAACTGATGCTGAAAGATTCATCTATGTTGGAAATGGCAATAAAGCTCCTATTAAAGCTGTAAGCTTATATAGATTGTACTTAGAATCTGGTTGTACTTTGGATTTGTGTGAGACTTTTTATGTACCGTCATTTAGACGGAATCTGATTTCTATTTCATGTTTGGACAAATCTGATTACTCTTGTTCATTTGAAAATGGAAAATTTAGTCTCTTTCAGTATTCTAAAGTTATTGGTACAGGTTCTTTGATTGATAATCTGTATAAATTAGATATTTATGCCTCACAGATGAATGAAACTTTGCATATAAATAATTTTGGTACAAAGAAAAAATTAACTGATGAGAATTCCTTTATGTTATGGCACAAGCGCTTAGGACATATTTCTAAACAAAGAATTGAAAGGCTTGTGTCAGATGAAATTCTAGATTCCCTTGATTATACAGATTTTAAAATTTGTATTGAATGTATTAAGGGAAAACAAACAAATATTAAAAACTTAGGTGCCAAAAGGTGTTTAAATGTCTTGGAATTAATACATACTGATATTTGTGGCCCATTCCCTACAGCTTCTTGGAATGGTCATTAGTATTTTATTACTTTCATAGATGATTATTCTCGTTATGTGTACCTATACTTAATACATGAAAATCAGAATCTTTGGATGTATTTAAGATCTTCAAAGTTGAAGTTGAAAATCAACTTGGTAAGAAGATAAAAGCTGTCAAATCTGACCGTGGTGGTGAATACTATGGTAGATATGATGGATCAGATGAACAACGTCCAGGCCCTTTTGCGAGATATTTAGCAGAATGTGGCATCGTTCCTCAATACACTATGCCGGGGACTCCAAGTCAAAATGGTGTAGCTGAGAGACGAAATAGAACCTTAAAGGATATGGTTAGAAGTATGATTAGTCATTCTTCTTTATCAGAATCGCTTTGGGGAGAAGCCTTAAAGACTGCAGTTTATATTCTCAATAGAGTTCCAAGTAAAGTAGTAACTAAAATCCCATATGAGTTATGGACTGGAAAGAAGTCTAGTATTAGGCATTTTCATGTCTGGGGATGTCCAGCTGAGGCTAGGCCTTATAAGCCTAATGAAAAAAAATTGGACTCAAGAACTGTTAGCCGCTATTTTGTTGGATACTCTGAAAGATCGAGAGGATTTAAATTTTATGATTCCTCAAGTAAATCCTTTTTTGAGACGGGCAATGCTAAATTTATTGAGGATGTTGAATATAGTGGGAGTGATAAAATTAAAGATTTTGATTTTGAGGAGGAATATGTTACTATTTTTACTATTACAATTGAAAATGATCAGGTAACTATGCCTGATATTATTCAGATTGTAAATCTAGATAATCAAAATAATCTTGAATTATCTCCCACTCATATGGAAGGACAACAACCTCAAACTGACATGTCATTAAGGAGATCCACAAGGGAAAGGAGAACAACAATTTCAGATGATTATATTGTATATCTCCAAGAGCATGAGTTTGATATGGGATTGGAAGATGATCCAATCTCATTCAGTCAGGTCAAACAATGCTCTAATTCCCAAAAGTGGATAAAAGCCATGGAAGATGAGATGAAATCGATGAAAGACAATGATGTTTGGGATCTTTCTGAATTGCCTGAAGGAGCAAAACCTATTAGTTGTAAATGGATTTTTAAAACCAAAAGGGATGCAAAAGGCAATATTGAAAGATATAAATCACGTCTAGTTGCTAAAGGTTTCACTCAAAAGGAAGACATTGATTATAAAGAGACTTTCTCTCCAGTTTCTTCGAAAGACTCTTTTAGAATTATTATGGCACTTGTAGCTCATTATGATTTAGAGCTACACCAGATGGATGTAAAGACTGTATTTCTAATGGAGACATTGAGGAAACTATATATATGATGCAACCAGAAAATTTTCAATCTTCTGATTCAAAACATCTGGTTTGCAAATTAAAGAAATTCATCTATGATTTAAAGCAAGCTTCCCGTCAATGGTATAAGAAGTTTGATCAAGTGATTTCTTCATTTGGTTTTAAGGAGAACACTGTTGATCAATGTATTTATCATAAGGTCAGTGGGAGTAAGTTTATTCTCCTGGTATTATATGTCGATGATATTCTGCTAGCAAGCAGTGATATAGGCTTATTGCATGAGACTAAGAGATTTCTTTCAAATAAATTTGAAATGAAAGATCTTGGAAATGCATCTTTTGTGTTGGGTATACAAATTCATCGGGATCGCTCCCGTGGTATACTTGGGTTATCACAAACAGCCTATATTGATAAAGTGCTTAGCAGATTTGGCATGAAGGATTGTGCACCAGGGGATACACCCATTGCAAAAGGAGATAAATTTAGTTTGCTTCAATGCCCAAGAAATGAAGTTGAAAAGCAAGAGATGGGTAAGATCCCTTATGCATCGGCAGTAGGGAGTCTTATGTATGCTCAAGTTTGTACGCGTCCGGATATTGCGTACATTGTTGGAAAGCTTGGTAGATATTTAAGTAACCCAGGAATGGATCATTGGAAAACAGTGAAACGGGTTATGAGGTATCTAAAAAGGACAAAAGATTTCATGCTCACATATCAGAGATCTGATCATTTAGAGATCGTGGGGTATTCCGACTCTGATTTTGCTGGTTGCCTCGATAGCAGGAGATCCACTTCAGGCTATATTTTCATATTGGCTGGAGGAGCTATTTCTTGGAAAAGTGTCAAGCAGACACTTATAGCTTCTTCAACAATGGAAGCAGAGTTTATAGCTTATTATGAGGCTTCAAATCAAGGAATATGACTGCAAAATTTTATCACAGGGCTACATATTGTTGATGGCATTGAGAGACCATTAAAGATAAATTGTGATAATAAAGCAGCTGACTTATATTCCAAGAACAACAGGAGTTCGTCAAAATCAAAGCATATTGATATAAAGTTTCTTGTTGTGAAAGAAAGGGTTCAGAGTTCTCAAATTTGTATTGAACATATTAGTACAAAGTTTATGATTGCAGACCCACTTACAAAAGGATTACCACCTAAAGTATTTCATGAGCATGTGGCTCGTATGGGTGTAATCTGTTTTGATATGCTAGCTTAGTGGGAGTTTGTTTGTATTGTTCAATTATTATGAACTTAATTTCTGATCAGACTAAAGTATTGTTATTTTGGTGATTGAAAACTCTGAAATACAGTTATTTGATTTCAATTGCAGTTTAGCATAAAGTATTGAATTTTGGTTATAACTCTTTTGAGTTATAAAATTGAACCAGTTGAAAATAGTCATGATTTGAGATCACATTACATGAAATTTTCATGCTACACATCCATACTTGATCTATGTCATTAATTATGTCAACATAGTGACCATTGATGGGTCTTGTTACGAAATATGTAACAAAGGTCGCTTTGATTCTATATTGATATGATTGATGGACCAGATTGTCTAGAGATGTTATTTTAGAAAGATAGCAAAATTGAGCTCTTACAGTTATTTCAGAATGCATAATTATATGTATATATATATGTGGCCCAAGTGGGAGATTGTTGGAAAATTTCTATATGTGGGCCAATATATTTTATACATATAAATAAAAAATTATACATTAGACGCTATCTAAAATTAAGCCAATTAAATTTGTGATCTATTTAAGTATTAAATAATTATTTGGCTTATGTGGCATCTCATTTAAATTTTGTATGGAATTAATTTTGTGTAGAGGCCGGGTATTTATTTTATTTTAATGATGGGCTGAAATAAAAGAAATACACTTAAAGTATAAAAGGTCGTGGTCCCCAGTTTAAGCGGTTAATTTCTCATTTCTCTCATTTTTCCATCTTGAGTGAAAAGAAGGGGTCTCTCGCTCTCTTGGAGAACGCCGCTCTAAACGTGGAAGATCAAAAGACCTTAATTCTGCATTTCAATGGATTCAGGTACGCTTCCGAAAATTCTTCTCGATGATTTGACATGTCGTTTGGAGACGATCAAATTGATTTTTGTGTCTCCTTTAAATCCTAACAATTCATGCTCATAAACATAAGGATCGAGTTATTTTTCATCAACTTAAATGGTTGAAACGAAATACAGGTTCACCAAGCCTAAGAGCCAAACCCTTAAACTTTTTTGTGTTCATAAATCTAAGAGTCGAGCTACTTAAATCAATCTAAATGATTGAAAGAGAGAAAAAGGGTAGCGTTGAACATAAATGCTAAATGTCTACAGATACTACAACGGATTCATTGTGTGAAAGTCATACAACAAATTCTTTGGGACGTAATTTGTTGAATGAAAAAAAAAAAAAGAGAAAAGAAATGATCGAATATATGCATCTCCTACGATGCCTCTTCCAATCCGGTCCCACACACACAAACTTTTATTATGTCCGGTGTAAGGACGTAGAGGAACCTCCGGTTGGAGGCAAAATCCTGCCAAAAAACTCGGTATTTGCTTGGTACAACTAGGTATTATTTGATATTAACGAGGAATACCGCTCTTTGAAGACCAATACCGAGTTATACCGAGCTATATCGAGAAATACCGAATTGTACCGAGTTTTTCTAGGAAAAACTCGGTATAAATTTTGTATAACTTGGTATTTCTCGGTTTAGCTCGGTATAACTCGGTATTGGGTCTTCAAATGATGGTATTCCTCGTTATTGTTTGGTATTGCTCGGTATTTGCTCGGTACAACTCACCTTTTTTTTGGCGGGATTTTGACCTCCGACCGGACGTTCCTCTGCGACCGGTGGACGTAATAATTGTTCCCACACACACAGTTATGCTCAAAACTATGCTTTGCTTCCCACAATAACTTCCATTCGATGATTTCCAACAATAAAAAGGTGAAGAAGCAAAGCTAACAGGATTTAATTTAAAAATCTCGCTCCTATCTCCAACCAAAAAGCCTCTCTATACGTCTCCTTCGCAAGCTCCAGGCCCGCCGGGTGACCAGTCCACCCGCCGCCCTCCTTCATTTTCGAAGCCCCAGACCCACGCCGGGCAGCCGCTGTGCCCCCGAATCTCGCCCGACGCCCTAGACCCACGTGCAAACACCCACGCGACCACCAACTCGCCTCCGCCTGACAGACCCTAGTCGCGACTCCCGCTCGGAAGCCTTTGCCCAACCGTGCCCTAGCCGACAAACCCCCCACATGCAACAACCTGCTTGTTGCGAAGGTAGCCATATCTCTTCCTTTCGCGCCCTTCTTCGGCCAAATCCCACAAGTCCTCCGAATAAGATTTATAGCAAACTGAGGGAGACTTAAGATTGAATTCACTGTGAGATTTAACAGTGCCATAAATCTTGTTTGGCAAGATTTGTCATTATCTTGTTCCAATACTACATAAAACCGGTATCCAAACAGCCCATACGACTTAAACCCTTCCTTTTTTTTATTATATTATAATGTATAATATTATATATATAAATATATATTATGATATATCTATATCATAATATATTATTTTTATCATTTATATAATATTATATATCTAAAAAAAGAGAAAGAGAGAGTGATATAAAAAAGAGACTTTCAAGCAGGTGTCGAAGACTCGCGGCATCGATATTAGATGTGGGTGGATGATTTTAAAATTTGAAAACCCGCACCATCGATCTTAGATTTGAGCGGATGGTTTTAAAATTTGAAGACCCCGGACGTCGTATCTTAGATCCTACCAGGATGGTTCCAAATCGAAAACCCTACACCGTTGACCTTAAGTCTGTGTAAGAATAAATTACGACAAACTCCATCTCGATTTCTTCCTCACTAGGGAGAGGATGCTGGGAGGCTACTGAAATTTCTTCAAAATTTTAGAGTACAATTCAGTTCGTATATTAAATAACTAATTTGGTTAATTAATGTTTAGTAAAATTAATCAATTAAAATTAATTAAAATAATTGATTAATTTGGGAATAACTAACATCATAAATGAAAGTTCTGAATAGATTCAGGACAAGTGAATAATTCAATATATCATCATTATCATCTTAACGACGAACAAGAATGAAAAGGTAAATCAAATGCGGAGTGCCATAAAATGATGAATTTATATTATCTTTGATTAGCCTCATATCTTGCATTGACAAACTCAATGAATTGGGTACATCTCTTAGTATGAGCAAATTTTAGAAGAAATCATCTTATGAGTCCTGAAATTCAAGAATAGAAGATAAATTTTACTAAAGGATGTGTAGTTTCACTTTAAGCTGTAAGAGAACTTATGGCTTATGACATGTCACACTTCGTCAGCGAATGTTTTTAACAAAACTATTCTCATAAGTTGAAACATATAAAACATGAAAAGATGGATTCAAATGTAAAATTAATTGATTAAAATTAATCAAAGCAATTGATTGATTAATTTTACGAACATTAGAGTTCTCTAAATCATCTAATGCATGAAAGTTGAGAGTTTGCAAACACTTATCTTCCAAGCTCTTTAATGACCTTTGCAATTAAATTTATTTGAGTTGTTACTAAGAAGCCCACTACCAAAATTTCTATAAGCTAGAGGGAAAAGCATGTTTTTCCATTTGCTTTTATCCTGCTTCTCATCTTTCTCCTAAATGTTATTCAATATAAGCATAACTTGTTAGATATTATTCCAATCCAAAGATTATTTTTAGGTGCCTTGAATGTCTCTAAATGGGATCTCTCTTTAAAAAATGCCAACATAGGTAATGTTCGATAGAAGACTTTGAATTGTTGTGGCATTTCAAATGCTATTCCCCTTTGAAACTTTAGAGGCCTATGATTCTCAAAACATTATCTCTTCCTCTAGCTAATGAGGTAGCAATGATTGTAACAAATCATCTCAAAAATTAATTTATCTATTAAAATTAATTGGTTAATTTAAAAATTCAAGAGCATTTGAAATAAGCAAGTTTTAAAATACAATAACATTTTAAATAAAAATTTTAAATACCAGAATTTTAAATTTTGAGAATTTTAAATTTTGAGAGAATTAAAATTCGAGAGTTTTAAAGTATGAGAGTTTGTTTTTGAAATTAATATAATTAACTAAGAAAATTAGATTTTTGGTTAATTGATTAATTAATTAAGCTTGAAAGAAAATACAGGAAAAAAATATTATTTTTCCACTAATTGGCATATACAACTCTCAACCCACTCTCAAAACAAACTAAACTAACAAACAACTTAAACTCAAATCAACTACAACTAAAACAAAACTCTACAAATTCCTTTGCAAAACTCCCCCATAACACAAGTTAAGACTCTTAACACTTGACATTGACTCATGCATCCGTGAACTCCCTGAACTGTACCTGCAAGCAAACAAACAAGAGTTAGCACATCACTAATAAAAATCAATGTTGGAAGAATAATAAATATAGGTATTGTAAGCAAAGTACCGAAAAATTTAGTAAAGAAACAGTGCTGAAAGAGGGTAGAAACAAACAAACGACAATGTTAAAGTAGAGTAACAAATTACTGTAATAGGAAAAATCTATGAGCACAAAATAAAAATAACAAACACAATACTAAAAGCTAAACAAACTGCTCGGAAGTAAGTGTCAAAAATCACAGTCTAGTGTCAAACTAGCAAACAAATATCAATCCATAGACTACTTCTAAGCAAAGCAGTAAGGCCCGCGTGTTAGGAAACTTCTAAATGAACAACCCTAGATTCAAAATTCAACCAACTAGGCATCCTAATTTATAAGATTAGGTTGTAAGACCCACAATCGGGGAACTTCTAAGGGAAGTGATAAGCCTCATATTTTAGAAAAAATTGCTATAAATTGCAATGATTCTAAACCCCCAAACAATCCCATTCAAAACAATGGGCATCCTAGTCTAAAAGACCCACTAACAGGCTACTTCTAAGTGAAGTTGTAAATCTTATATGTTAGGAATACTTTTAAAATAAAGTACAACAACCATAACACTCCTACAAATAACCAAGCAACTTCTAAGAAAGCTATTAAACCTTTCATCCAAAATTCTTGGGCATCTTAGTCTAAAGGATTAAGTTGTAAGACCTGCTTTCAGGATATTTTCTAAAAGAAGTCATAAGACCTACCTTAAATAATTAAAATCTTCGGGCAGCTTTGCTGTAAAGTTAGGTTTTAAGACCCATTTTTGGGCAACTCATAAATAGAGCAGTAAGCTCCATTCTAAATCAAATACCTGGGCTACTTTCTACGAAAGTCGTAAGTCCTAACCTAAATTTAAAATTTCGAGCTATTTTTTACTAAAGGCATAAGTCTCAACCTAAATCTAAATACCTAGGCTACTTCCTAAAGAAGCCATAAGATCCGCTCTAATCCAAACTCCTGGGTTACTTCTAAACGAAGTCATAAGTCTTAAACTAAATCAATTTTTGGGTATTATAATAGATGTAAATCCAAAGCACCAAATAAAATTAAAACCTACATCTAGCCTCTTCCGTTTATTAGGGATCCCTGAGAGGAGATAACTCATGGTTGTTAATTAGATTCCCTGGACATTACCGTCAAAGATTGTTAGTGGTTGTAGACTGAAACTATGGTATACTCTAGACGACGAAACCATTGGATCTTGATCGGGTTTACCTCCATTTTCCCCACATTTGAGATTAAAATATATAAAAAAATTTCATCTTTAATCGAGAGTTCTCTCTTATATGTTAAGAGGTGTAATTAATTATGAGTGTTTGCGCTCATAGGAAGTAAGGACTCCAGATCTAATTAAACCCTGACACCACCCTCAGGAAAAATCTGATTAATTGCAATCTGACTTAAGGGAAATGGAATCTTGCAGCTGCAAAGCGAGATTCATGCACTCGTGTCATTTTTCTTGAGCCAACAATGTTGTTGTTTTTGTTATCCTTAGACCCCTTTTTATATTTTACATCTTGTAACTGAGTGTAAACTTATTGAAAGGTATTATTTCAACAGCCATCATTGTCATTATTAGCCATTCCAACTACTTGAGCTTGGCTTCATGAAAGCTAAGATTCCTTTGGTTCTTGTTGAGGGCTGCTTGAATTGTTAGCTCTTTTTTATGTAAATCTTTTTAAATAACCTCTTTTCATGTTAGTTTTGGTTTACCATTTTTCCCTTCTTAACTCCTTTGTCTTAACTTAATCTACCCATCTTATTAGTGCTAATTCTACCCTATATATATATATATATATATATATGCCTAAATCATAGGGGTGTCAATTCGGGTCAACCCGTCGGGTTCGGGTCGAACCCGACCCGGATCTAAACAGGTCAACCCGAACCTGACCCGTTTTTGCAAACGGGTCGGACATTTCAACCCGGCCGGGTTGCCGGGTTGACTCGACACGACCCGCGACCCGGCAGCTGGAGCGCGGCAGCGATTGCGAAGCGACGGCGGGCTCACACGCTCGGTTCGGCACGGCGGGGTTCGCGCTCGGCACGACGGAGCGACGCGGGCACGGTCGGGCACGCGGGGTTCGCGCTCGGCACGGCAGAGCGACGTGTTCGCGCTCGGCATGGCAGAGCGACGCGTTCGCGCTCGGCACGGCGGACTGGCGGAGCAACGCGGGTTCGCGTGGGGCAGGTGGCCAGGCGGGCTCGCTCGGGGCAGGCGGCCAGGCTGGCGCGCACGCTGGTTTGAGCTCGGCACGCGGCAGCTAGTTCGGGAATTCAAAATTTTTAAAATTAAACGGGTTTTCGGGAACCCGACCCGTTTTTTTCAAACGGGTCAGATCTGCGAACTCGAACCCGACCCGTTTATCAAACAGGTCGGGTTCAACCCGGATTTTCCGGGTCGGGTCCGGGTCGGGTTTTCGAGTCGGGTCAAAAGTTGACACCCCTACTAAATCACCCAATTCTTCTTCTTCTTCTTCTTCTTCTTTTCATTGGCTTGCTTTAGCAAGTGTTACTTCAACCATCTCTAATATAATTATTATCGTTTCTAAATTATTAAATGACCCAAATCATTTAAAATAGGAATCCATAATATTTACCAGTGTAATATTTTCTCATATTTAGGATATTTTCTTTAGTTTTCTCTTCTCTTTTCTATATATAGTCACATATATACTTTAGCTAGTATAAAAAATTAGTAAAGATTTTGTACTTTTCAGATCTCTCTTTCTTTTGACATTATATTAAAGCAATTCAATCCCCTTTCTCACCTTCCCTTTGCTCATTCCATCTCCTCTAGTGCCATTGTTGACTGTCTCATATAAAATTGTCTACTTCATTAGTTTACATAATGTATTATTCAAAACCTCCCATTCTTCATTTTCCAAAAAAAAAAAAAAAAAAAAAAAGCTCTTATTCTTTTTTGCTACTTCTTTTTCAACCCCACTATGTTGATCTCTCTATCAACTCTCTCTTTCAATAAAATTTGGTGATGCTCCCTATTGATAGCTTTGTAGACACCTTCTATCGATACCCTAATTAAGGATCTTATTAGTATCTTCTTGGACATGGATCTTTTAGCTGTTTGTTTGGATTTGATTTAGTATACTATTTGTTTTTTTTTATCAGTCACTCTCTTATTCTGAAGTTCACATTCTCAGGAAAATAAAACTCTTGTCTACATTATTTATGGTCACTATTTTTAAACTCAAGTTGGCAGTATGTGACCTTATGTTTAATGATGAGTATTACCATATCCAAATTATCTCATGGCCTAAATTAGTTATAGTACGAATCTACACTTTTTACTATTCTAAGTTTCCCTCCTTATTGATGCTATTCTTCTTTATTATTCTCCTTCTTTGTGTTATCAAATCCTTGATTATTAAATATATCAAGGATTTGATAGCACAAAGTCCTCATTGACACAAGTATTTGTAAGAAATCAAGGTCTTTTTCATTGAATCAACGGCAACATAAATAATATATGAAGTGTTGTAGAAAATTCAGAAAACCAGCCAAAAAATTCACCAAAATACCTTTGTAAAAATTCATCTATAGTATATAATGACAGCCCTTCAAAGTTTCTCCTCATTTGAAAATAAATAATTCTACTCAAAATTTAGTTAAATATTTGATTTCTCTTGAAACCTTAAGTTGAGTTGTTTGATATAATCCTAAAATAATATTTGACTTTTAAAATGTCATATCTAAATCTCATATGTTTTGTCCCATATTTTTTTTAAAAAAAAAGATGCAGTTAATTATAATGATGACGGATCTTTGAAATAGATCTAGTGAAAGGCCTACTTGTCCTGCATCAACACTAGTTCACCTGATAGCTATGTAGAATTAAAAATATTGTGAAGTGAGAGAGATGGTGCTCTGTGTCTATAAAGGTGGTGGATTATTTGTTCCTTTAGGTGCATTTAGTGTTACAATATTATTATCCACTGAGATAACTAGTTATAGTGAAATTATTATAAGTTAAAACATAGTCATTGTTATTGTATTCTCAGGGTGAATGCTTGTGAGCTCCAAAAATTCGGCTCCGGCCTCCGCCCGATGATTACTTTTTTCTTCAGCGTGGGAGTTTTAATGGATAAGTTCCGGGGTAAATTTTGGAAGGCAGATGGGTTTGTAGATAAGACACTACCCAGAGATTTCTCCCTCATTTTGCGAGGACTTTATGATATGAGTTCTGATTTCCTATAGGCCCAAGCCCCTATAGTTAATTACCCCTCTCAATCATGAGAGAGAACTTTCGATTAAGGCTAGTCGTCAATCAAATACGTAGAAAATACGTGTTATCTGACATATAGTAGCAACATGGGTTTGAGATGTTGGAAAATTGGAAAGTTTGAAAATTTGGGTTGAAAGATTTAATGTTTAAAATAGAAATTTTACCTTCTTGCACTTAAAGCGGATGGTGGGGGAATGGATGATAGACCCGATCAAGATCCCATGGTTCCATCGTCCAAACCCATCATGGTCCCTGGTCTACTTAGTCAGAGGAGGTAGTCGACCCAACCTGATAGAAGGATCCTTATCGGCAGCCTTGGGTTGCTTCGTCCAATGGAACCTTGTAGACTTGGGGTGAATGTTTGTCTAAGAGGACAAATTTGAATTCGCCTTAGCTAACAGATGGCTTTGTGCCATATCGATCATATCCTATTGATTCATATCTCAAGGATTTGATGTCACTAAGGAGCGTATTGGCTCTGACCATAACCGGTATTTTGTGGTGCCATTTGACAGCAAAACCACTCGGTTCAGAGGGCACTGTGTCATAACCGTTTATCCAACGGTGCCATTTGACGGCAAAACCGCCGGTTAGAGGACACATATCACGTCCTTAATGACAGAAGATTGTTTGAGAATGGATCCTAGTGATATATTCGACTAGACATTAGCTCTTTGTGAACTAAAGTAATATTCAAAATTTTTCATCTCAGCAAATTGTTGCGGAGGGTGGATGGATTTTGCTTTATGTGTTTGATGGATTGATTTTTATTATAAATATTTTTGGGTTTTTTTGTGATTTTGGAGTTTTGGGTTTTTCTAAAATTTAATTGAACTTTTGGGAAGCATTTGAAAATATTTGGAATTAACCTATCCGGTTGAGATTTTCTATCAACACAGTCATCATCAGGGTGTTTGGGATCATTTGAAAATATTTATGTTTTGAACCTTGTCGACTCTGTATAGTAGTCGACCGAGGATCAGATTTAGGTTTTATGTCTTTATTAGTGAATTATCTTAATTATAGGTTTTGAAGGCATAATATGAATGTATAAAATAAATATCATGGTCGACCTTACGACCACATATTTATTTGATGGTTTGAGCCGTGTCAACTCCTATCTACTCACATAGAAGGATCGGGCTCGGACTTGAATTCACTTACAAACACGCGCAGCATCCCTAGACGTTATGTGTGTACCAAAAACACGCTCGTTGGGGCCCATGCAGATGATTGGGAGGCATTTTATAATTATTTTCTAAACCCTGTCGACTCCTATTTACCTGTTTAGGAGGATCTGATTTCGTAGGCTTTATGTATTTATTAGTGAATTCTCTTTATTATAGGCACTAAATGTCTACTATGAATGTATTAAAATAAATATTATGTTCATCGCAATCGTATATTTATTTGATTGTTTGAACTCTGTTGACTCTTATTGATCTACATAGAAGGATCAGGTTTCAACTTAAATTCAGTTATTGACCCGCGCAGCATTCCTAAACGTCATGTGTGTACAAATAACACACTCGTCGGGGCCATGCAAGTGTTTGGGGGCATTTTTATAATTAAACCCTGTCAACTCCTTTTTACCTACTAAGGAGGATCATGTTCAAATTTAATAACCCGCGCAACATTCCTAGACGTCACGTGTGTATCAATAACATGCTCGCCGGGGCCCGGGTTATTGTAATTGTATTTACCCATTGTGTATCTATGTGTATACAAACTACGGTGCATGTGTATGAGTATTTTACAAATATTTGTAAATGCCTTCTGTCTGCTTGTACAAAGGTTCTAGATCCGGTGGCGTGTTGTAGCAGCTTCTAGATCAGTTGTTTGCTGCTTTGTACATGTAGACTGTCGTGCACTACTTGCATGATTTGCATAGGTAGATTATAGTGCACTAACGAATCTCGTGCTTTGGCATATGGATAGTTTCATTAGCTGCAGTTTCTTACATTATGCTTGTCGGATATTTAGTATGTACACTGGGTATTTTACAATAGTTTGCAGATGCTTGCACTTGTTGTAGTATTATCAATCTTTGCTTGTAACAGATCAACATATTTGCTCAACATTGGATAGTGATTGATTATAGAGGTGTTGTGACATTCATCGCCTTCATTTGAGTTGTATGGCTTGCTTGAAGTTCGTTTGAATGAAACTTCTTGAAGCAAATTACATCGAAGTCCACAAGTCCTTATACATTTGTTTGCATGGTTGACATTTGCTTGTATGGTCTTTATTTGGATACACTTGAATGATTAGAATCATTATTTGTACTTGCTTATTACCCTATGTTACAATCTTCTTGCTGCTTGCAAACAGATTATACTGATAAATTCTGTCTCCGATGATGATTTGTAACATGCATAACGAGCATGACATTATTGTTCATTGGTGTGTGCAAATGTATCTATATCTTGCTTATTACTTGTGAATGAGATGTAGTAGGGACCTTCTTTCTCCACTATACATCTTCATCTGCTCATCTACATCTGCTTGAATGATTAATTTCTGTTTATTGAGCTTATATATTATGATTGCTCATCTGAATATCCTCCAAAAGTTCTTTGTTGATGATTGTTTGCAATCAAATGACGGTTGAATTCGTATGAAGACCTCTTGCTACGAGTCCCCTGTAGTCCATCCAAGTCTTTGCTTGAATTCAATTATTCAAATCAGGTTTGAATCAAGTTCTTTTGGTTGAGCTTTGATTCAAGTCCTCGTTGGTCAAATTACAAGTCCTCATTATTGTTCAAGTAATGAGGTTCAAATTATAACATATCCTATTGTGTTTTTTATTTAGGTTCAAATTGAATTAAAGCTCTTTATATCATTTTCGAGTTCATAAGTCCCTCTTACTTGGTTCAAACCAAGTTCATAAGTCTCAAGTGACATTGTTCAATTCAAGTTCAAATGCATGTCCACAAGTCCTTTGTTGTGTTCAAATAGGTATCATTCTTTTGTTCAAATTCTTGCTTGCATTCGAATTCATTTCATATTCAAATTCATATCATTTAAGTTCAAGTATTTTTATAAATCACTTTGTGTTCATATGCAAATCCAAATAATGTTCAAGTACGATCTTATGTTTACCCAAAATTTCAGCAGCCTCCCAACGTCTCCCCTGTTTAGGGTCAAACTATAGGAAACTGGGTCTTTCCCACCACCCTAAGAAAAATGTATATGGTAGATGTCCTCGAACGAGGACACCGCGACCATATTTTTTTTAATCCCCCACTATGCTAAGAAAAGCGTGTATGAGTCTTCGGTATTTGTTACAAAAGAAAATCAGTTGTTTCCTCGCAAGCGGGTACTTATGGGTATCCCCACTTCATCGTACGCATCGCACCGGGTTTCCATCCCACTACGCTAAGAAAAACGTGTATAGGCGATTTTCCGGTGCGCTACGGACTATGAAGAAGGGACTTTAGGTGATCACCCGATTCATCGAGAGCATCAAGACGCACTTCCTCCCACCACACTAAGAAATACGTGTATATGTGGTCGTTTTGTCGCGATGTAAGCATTGAAATCAGGTTCTCGGAGTTTTATGGTTTAAAGGAGTTATACCTTATGCAACGAAGGGGTGGTGACGACGAAAAATGCACAAAGGTTCATACGAATTTTTTCTTTTCTTTTGCTCTCTCTTTTTCTTTTTTTTTTTTATTTTTTTTTTTTTTTTTACAAACAGACAAATAAGTATATATATATATATATATATATATATATATATATATATATATATATATATATATATATAGCTTTGATAACAACTAATAATGATTAAAACAAAATGCAGTTAATATAGCTAATAATAATAACTAATGGCTAATGACAAAACTAATATCACTAAATAATAATAATCCTCATAATAATACTAAGACAAATTATAATAACAACATTATGAATAATAATAAATGATATTATATTAATATCCTTACTATAGCAGCTTAGGGAAACAGAGGAGAAGGCGTCGGCTTGTTGGGGTTCGGGTAGAGGGGAAGATCGGTTGAGGGATTTTGGCTCCAGTGAACAGGAAAAGGAAGAGCCTATAGGGATTCGGCCAGTGCTGCTTTGCCTTTTGCGGATCGGGACTTGGGGAGGTCAATCGGAAGAGCATCTTGGAGACAAGGGGATCGGGTAGATGGCTGCATGGTAATGTGGAAGCTCTCTCTCTCTCTCTCTGCGGCTCAAAGAGATCGGGATCGGGAGGTGCAGTCGGGCCTGGGGTCGGAGTGAGGCTTGACTTCACCGTGGGAGAAGAAGATGTAAAGTGGAGTGGAGGTTTCGGCTGGGTTCAGTTTCGGGAGGAATCGAAGGGCTTGCGGGATTTTGGGAAGGAGGAGAGGAGATGAGGTCGTGGGATTTGCGAATGGCCCCCAGAAGGCTCCATTTCATTCGCATTTTAAAGACGAGGAAGGGCCTCCTCTAGCGGGCTCTGAGCGTGAATTGTGGAGAAGCGACGTAAACGGCGCCGAGCTACAGGATTTTGCGGGATTTCTGCATGAATTCGGCTGGATTTCAGGTATGATTTAAGCCACTCTTTTCATTCCTTTTGGCTGTGATATGGAGTTTAACAATACTTTTAAAAATAATTTCAGCAATGTTATCACTATTTTTGTCAACTCATTGTAATATATGTAAATAAAGATTGTAGATAAAGTGCTAAGGAGAATGCATTGTTATAAAATGAACAGTAGATCAGGTCAATTAAGTTAAGAGGCACTAAAACAAAAGGCATCATTGTCATAACGCATCTTAAGATGTTTAATTGCTTTAGTCAAGCAAATTTGACAATGGAGGACTAGGAATAATATCTGAGTCATGTTTTATGTTATATATGGATGATGGTGTTTATATACTAGTACATTGGATCGTTCAAACCGGTCCATATGAGACCGGCTTATGGGCAACAGAGGCAGAACTTCTTCGCCTCCTGTATATGTCGGTAAAACTGCCCAGTCCAGAAGAGCGATTAGGAAGGTTTTAGGAGAAGTTTAGGAGGGAAATTGAATGTAGGGATTGTTTAGAGATTTCCTTTTTGATTGTACGCATTAAATAGTTTGTTTTCTTATGGTTAGGGTGTCTTGAATTTGACTGAAAATTTGAGATCTCCCTTATGTTTAGGGCTGCAGTGGCGTCTAGAGAATTGGGAGAGATAGATCCTTTTGAATAGAGGATCAATTGCATCTTGGTATTTTTCGTTTACATTTCATCAAATAATACGCATTATCTACTGTTTTCCTAGTTTTGTTTGGATTTTTGTGGAGAATTCTCGCAATTTTTCAAAGATTGATAGGAATTACTTGAGACCTATAAAATTTTCCTATCAAATTGGTATAAGAGCGGTTTCCGGTCTGTTTTTGAAGAAATTCTTACAGTAGATTTTTCTACTTTGGACTGAGGTTTTTGCTGTTTTTAGGTGGAAATATGGATTTTGGAGCCTAATAAAGATCCGGGGGCTTCTAGAGAGAAGAAAGGTAGAAGTATTAGAAGGGGAGATCGGACAAATGAAATATGAAATTTTATATCTCCAAACTCAAGTTTCAGAGTTAAAAAAGGATATTTCAGTCATCCATGATAAGATTGATTTGAATTTTTCCATTATAGAGGAGATGTTGAAGAAAGTGCTCGAGGGTCAAACCAAAATATCGCCGTCGCAGGTGATGGAAGGCCCCAACAACCAGGGAAGTGGGGAAAATCCTAGTCCAATCTGACGAAGGGAATATCAAGAGGTGAAGATTTTAAAGGGAATAGAAAAAATTTCCCCACTAGGGCCTATTTCTAGGGAGGAGTCAAGTAGAGGATAGGGGAGACGCGGGAGGAGGTAGGGAAAGAATAAAGAGGTGCTAATTTGGAGAGGAAAGATCGAGATTTGAAAGAGAAATGAGTAATTATGACCAAGGGGGGTTGAATCTGAAAGGGGAGGGGTTTGTTATGATCCAATGGGTGTTGAATTTGAAATAAGAATGTGAGAATTTGATAAAAGGCTTAGGTATGAACATAAAAGGGAACCCAAACTCCTTTAGAACTCCTGATTGTAGTTCATTTAGTGTATCTTTTTTTTTTTTGTAATTTACTATTAATGCATCTGATTCTTTTATTTTTTCACCATATGCATTAGGAGAACCCAAACTCGAAGATGTCCTACATCAACTGTGACTTACAAAATTTTGATGGGGCATAATAGGAGTTGACCTGCCTCAAACCCGATCCACATTAATTCCTACTATCTTGACCTTGTGGTGTAATTAATTAGCTCACTTTTTATGCTAGTTAATGTGATATAATGATAAAACATGGTTAATTACGGTTTTGGATAATAAATCACACTAGATGAAGAGCATTTGGTTGTGGGTCATCTAACCAGAATTGATGCTACGGTCTATAGTCTACACAAATTGTTTCGTTTCAATGGAATTGTCGATTGTTTTTATTTTCTATAGAAATTCATGAAAAAATTTGCAAACTTCTTTTAGAAATTAGAAGAAGTATATTTCTTTATTTGAAGTGCAGGTGCTCTTTGTTTGCACAACAAAAATGATTGAGGCAATTCTGACTCCTCTCTTGGATAGAATGGAAGTAATTATGATTGTTGGTTATATAACTGATGAAAAGATGCATATTGTAAGAGATTACCTGGAGAATGCAACTTGTGAAGCTTGTGGTATCAAGCCTGAACAAGTATGCCGTAATACTGTCATGTCTGAGATGCTTTGTGACTAAAATTATTGCATCATTCTATGAAAGGACAAGACAAACTGAACCATTAATTTTTTAAATATATCTAATCGAGTAAATTTAATTAGATTAAAATATTAAGGTGGAAGTATCAGCTGCAACTCTACATGAACTTATAGGAAATTAATGTCGAGAGGCTGGTGTGCGTAATTTGCATAAACAAAATGAGAAGATATACCGCAAGGTTTGAATATATGAATTTTGAAGGTTGTTCATGCTTTCATATTTTTAGGTTGTATTAGTTTTTTCAATCCAGTTTGTGCTATTTTTAATAATCAGAACAAGCAAATAATCTAGGTTTTTTCATGAGAGTTCTTTGAAATATAATTTTAAAACTATATGTGGGCTTCCTTCCTTTGGTTGCACAATCATAGTGATATTTCGTCTGTTACTAGCAATTTTGTTTGTTGTCCACTCAATTAATTTCAAATTGTCAGCTTTGGGGCATTGTAGTTGTGCATAATGATTTTGTTAAATCTGTTTTAATTCTGCTGCTAAGTTCCCTTATTGATCTGCAGTTAAAAAGGTAGTTTAGGGAACTGTTTGTCATTGTACTTACTTGATTATTAGGAATAATAGGTTCACATCTCCCAAGTCTGATTATTCATCTCGAAAATCAAGTTGCTATTGAATATATTATAGAACCACCACTTGTAAGTCATGATGCTTTCCACAGATTAGCATGTTAAAGATAGCGAAGAAGTATATTATTAAAATATATGACTTTTTACTTGAGTTTGTTCCATCAGTTTTTTCTTCTTAAGCCAGTTTCTATAACATGAACTTGTACTTCTATCTGCAATATAAATCATGAAGTTCTCGTGTTGTAAGAAATACTTGTTCACTCCCAATAGTTATCCATTTTGTACTTATTACTCTGATATTTTGACAGATAGCTCTATAATTAGTTCGTAAGGCAATTTCAATTGAGACATCTGCCGCTGCCAGCATTCAGCCTGGTAAACTTAAGCAATATGATGAACCATCTAAAAAAGATCTTATTGACGATGTTGATGGTTCTCTAAGCTTTGAAAAATCAGATAATGATCCATCTAGTAAAAATGTTGATGCTGTTGCTACTGCAGATTCCAAAAAAAATAGCTAATCCTGAACAAATTGGTGAAACTTGGGAGGAGGTTGAAATGGTAGAAGTTGATCTATCCCCTGACCAAACTACAAGAGTTGGCGAACAAATTAACTCAAAGGTTTGTTTTTCCTTACTTACAGAGCAATAAACTCTAGATAATTTGTTCAAGAACTGCTGTTATTGAGCTTGAAGACTTCCCGTTGCCTTTTTGCTTGAGAATTTGAAGTTATCATTTCTTGTGGTCTGCATATTGTGCCCGTGATATTATTTGTGCATCCTTTGGAGCTATTATCTTCATACATTTATTTTTAATGCTTAGAATAGCCTATGGGTGTAATTTGTTTAGGTTATGACTTGACATCATGTTGATGTTTTTAATAATTTAGTGATAATTTACATTTTAAATAATAAGCATCTTAGTTATTTGTACCTTGCTAGATGAGTTTTTCCTACTGTTTCCATGCTCAGTAGCTATGAGATTTGGTGATGATATCATGAACGATATGTTAAATCTGACCATTCATTTCTTAGAAGACTAAAATAAAAGCATCCCTTCATAAGTTGGGCATCAACTTATGGATGGATTAGAAGATTGAATCAGTTAAATCCAATCGTCCTATCTTTTGATCAAGTCTGCTGGAGGTAGTGATTCGTAGATCACGTCATTGAGATTGAATAGGATATCATCAAGAGTACAAAATCACAATTGTATTATTAACCAAACATCATACGTGAGAAATTAAGGTCCCATAAGTTGGATTGTCGAATTAAAGTTTATTTGTTTCTAATGTTAAATTAAGGATTAAGATGTTTCAGCTGGAATTATTTTGTAGATAGAACATATCTAATTTATTATAATAAATGGGGATTCTTTTATGTTTTTAATGGAGTTTTTTAAGTAGTGGATTAGATGTCATCTCTCGATTTTCCCAAAGTATTGAAACTGTAGTTGCATTCTCTTTTACAAGAACCATTGTAGTTGTTGCTCCTGCCTTGCTTGCTTACTGTCGCTGTTGCCCTTTTTGCTCTGTTGTTGCTTGTGTTTTCTATGGTAGTTTTTTTTTTTTTTTGCTATTCTCTCTTTTTTTGTTGACTCGCTCTCTGTGCTGACTATCATCTACTCGAACAGTTACTATTTGCAACTTCTCTAAAATAAAAAAAACAACCTTTATTTTGTTTTTTTGCAATAGTAAAAAATTTGACACAACAGCTTATCTAATGTGGGAAACAGGTCAATTTACGAATTAGTATGAAATACTAATGCTGACATGGGGCAAAGACACCACTACATACTCTAAAATCTTGCCAAACATATGAATGACACATCTAGGACAAATGATTATCTTGATGCGCATGCATAAACCCAAGCTTTCATTGGCGCATAAATATAAACTTATACTTTATAGTCAGCGCTAACATTTTTTGATATTAAATACACATATATGGTAATAGCATATACCTTTGGTTATTTGAGATGCCTATATATTGGTCATTCAAGTTCAATTTTACCAATTTTGCAACAACCGTCATCATTGGCCTTATCCTAACTATTTGGGTTTGATTTTGTGAATCCCATCTATTTTAATTCCTATTAATACATAATGTTTTAGCTTTATTTATTGTAAGCATATGTTCACAACTTTAGGACTTATTTCTTTTTTTGCGACTTATTTTTCTTCCTAATTATTTGACAGTAATCTCACCCACGCACCTAATTTGTTCAACTTTCGTGCAGTGCAACACAATCATTTTGAAAAAGTGCATGGGATACACATTTCACCAAAAGATTTTTTGTCCACTCATCCCTTAAATGTATGGGGTTTAATGTTCATAAGACAAGAAATGCATTTTTTACTGAGGACCATTGTTTTCTTTAGGTTGCGTGTAACTCTGTTCCTTTAATATTGGTGTTGATTATTGTTGACTAACTTGCAGCTTAGAAAGGATTGATGATCAGTAACTCATATTTTTTTTATTGCATTGATTATGTACTTCGTGAATTGAGTGATTTATGTCTTAATGTAAATAATAATTGTTTTCATGACAGGTCGATGAAGTGATTGATATAGGAGAAAAAGTTGGTGGTGATACTGAGGATGATAAAGTTGTAATTGATGTTTCAAATTTGGTTGATTTTGTGGGTAAACTAATATTCCATGCTGATAAAATTTATGATCATACTCCGATAAGAATTGTTATGGGGCTAGCATGGACTGCTTTGGGCAGATCTACACTATATATTGAAACAACACTAGTTGGGCAAAGAGAAGGCAAATGTGCACTTCATATTGCAGGTCAACTTGGAGATGTCATGAAAGAGTGCCCAGATTGCTCACACAGTTGCCCGAGCAAATTTGTTTGAGAAAGTTCCAGAAAACCCATTTTTTGCCAACTCAAAGTAGGTACATGCAATGGAGCTTTGACCTATAATATGAAGTGCACCATTGCCTTCTCTTTGCTCAACTAGCATTGTTTCAATATATAGTGTAAATCCGTCCAAAGCAGTCCATGCTAGCCCCCCATAACAACTCCTATCGGAGTTTGATCATAAATTTTATCAGCATGGAATATTAGTTTATCCACAAAATCAACCAAATTTGAAACATCAATTACAATTTTTATCATCCTCAGTATCACCACCAACTTTTTCTTCTATATCAATCAATTTATCGACTTGTCAAGAAAACAATTATTATTTACTTTAAGACATCAACTGCTTAATTTACAAAGTATATAATCAACATAATAAAGAAAATTTGGATTATTGATCAGCAATCCTTTATGAACTGGTAAGTTGGAAGGAGAAGACAAATGTGCACTTCATATTATAGGTCAAAGCTCATTTTGCATGTATCTGCTGGTGCAACGCCCAAGGATGGGTCGAGTGATGGCTGCACCATGATCATATCATTGCTCTCCCTTGCAATAAAGAGGTCATTAAGAAAAGATCTAGCCATGACTAGTGAAGTTACATTGACTGGACGGATTCTTCCAATTTGTGGGGTATGTTTCAGGTTTTTAATTTTCTTCTTATGATAGTTTCTGATGAATTACCTTTTTTTCTCTCATGCATTGATATTATAAATTTAACTATCAATATTGTTGGCTAGTTCGCAAAATTACAAACTTTATCATGCTAATTTGTTGTTTGTGAGCAGAGTAATGTTGCAGAGTCTGAAATGCTCTATTTGATCAATTTAATTATGAATATTGAAGTCCCCATTTTCATGTATGTTGGTATAGTAAGGGTGACTAGCTGCAACTCCTAAACAATTTCTCTGAATGGGACATTATAAGCTCAAGAAACCTCTTTAATAGATATACTTAGGGATATTTGATAGGTTATCGATTTTCATTTAATTTTATTGTAATCTAAATAATACTCTGCAACTTGAACTTGGGCTTTAGTTGATTATAATGTCTCCACATCTGTTGATTAACATTTAAATTGTTCATGCATTCTTTTAATATTGATGATAAAAATTCAACATCTAATGTGCTTGCTATTACATTTATTTTGTTTGTTCCAAGTCATTTTCCTCTTATTTCTCAACCTCATTTCTTCTTTTTCATTTTCCTTGAAAGATATTAATATAGGAAGCTTCAATTTATTATCTTGTTGCTTGTAAGAAACACTCTTGTTAGTTTCTCCATAATTTTTGTTTATTATGATTTTCTCCTCTGTTATAGTTCTGATTGGTATCTTCCATAAATAAATTAGGTTAAGGAGAAGATTATAGCTGCATGGAGGAGTGAGATAAAGACAATTATATTCCCCGCCGCAAATAGAATAAACTTTGATGAGCTTTCTGATAATGTGAAAGAAGGCTTTGATGTCCATTTTGTTGATGATTACAGTAAGATATTTTGAGCTTGCTTTCGAAAGTATTGAGAGCTCTGAAAGCTAATTAGGGAAGTTTCATATCTTGTCATGTCGTACTGAATTACAACACCCTTACGCCACCATACAATTTTTTTTCTCCATCCATCTGTTGACGTTTCTATTATTTTATCAATATTGTCTCAATCAAAATTTTGTATTATTCTTTGTTTGTTAAGGCATAGTTTATGAACTGAATGATAATTTAAAATTATGCATCTTCATATTTGATGATCATTGCTGGGAAGTTCACTACGTTAGTTCTGACACATGCATTTTGTATAAACTTTCGGATTTATGTTATGATTATTCGAAAGTTTTATGTTGGTTGTCGACTAATTAAAATTATTCTCCACTTTTCTCATCCAGGACGTGGGATCTGACAACAACCATGTTAAATTTTTTGTTCAAATATAAAAAAAAGAGGCTTGAGGCATATTTTTTGAAGAAATTATCAACAATGTGATGCCTTAGTTATGTATTTTTCCACTCATAAAACAGATAATCACAGCACACATGATATGAGTATTTCAACTATGAAAAAATAATAATTATATGATTAAGCCTTGTTAATTATATACATCAATTGAAGAGAAGGATACTGAGACCCTCCATCTGTAGATGAAAAGTATTATTCCTTAGCAGAGCAGTTTTAGTTTTCCAACATGCAGGAGTCGAATCAGGATAGATTCACTTCAATTTCAAATGCCGTGGACACTGCACAGTCCTTTAGTAGATAAAGAAAGACACTATGACTTTCATTACAACACATGAAAGTCATAATGCTTTGATTTATCCAGCATCAAAGCATTATGTGGTGTTTAATAAAAAAAGAAGAAGATGAGGCCATTTTAGAAAACTGGAAATTTTCATGATCACAGAATCATTAGCCAGTGAAACTAGTTGTTTAACAGGCAAACACATTTGCGTTGGAATTGGCTGTGAATAGAGCTACTGATGTGAGCTTAGTTTGGTTCAACCAAATTACAGATCACATTAAAAAGTGTTATGAAATTATCATGAAGTTGTTAAATACAAGGCAGAGGTTGTGTCCTTGAGCTTGATGATTTGAGGAGATATGCTTTCTATTTTTCGAATAAATATATGGGTAATAAAAATGTAAGAAAAAAAAAAAACAAGCCCATGTTGACCTTGTTCGTCTCCAGGCTCTTGTTCGCAAGCCCAACGTCGAATAGCCTTCAATTCACTACCCCAAGTTGTATTCCTCTCCATAATCTTAACCCCAATGCCGGAACTAACTATGGTTTCATTCGATCTCACGTAGGTGCGGCTTCCTTTGATCTCACGTGGGCAAACTGCACACCAAACCATGTCTTCTCCTGCAAACGAAACCAAATCTCACGCCTTGCTTGCGATATCTGAAGTCACACTTGGTCGGAACTTCCAAGCCGTGCCTCTTGAATGTTTGCTCTCTCGCCTCTGCACCTATAGCCATCACTCGTCCACATAACAGCTTGTGAACGCCTCCTTCACGTGAAACGAACGAGCCCCTCATCCCAACATATTGCATTTACATGTGTTGCCTCTACTTCAGTCATATGAGTTTCATGAGTGTGATCTCTTTTTATCGTCATATTTTTGTTTATATAATTAATTAAAGTGACAAATTAATTCTTTGGGGTCCCTTTAAGCCTCCCAATGTCCCCTCCTTGAAAAGGGAGGTAGGGAGGGCACTTGCCATTTCAAACTCGTCCAACCGAAAAAATAATCAACGGCTGAGGGCTTCTAGACATTATTTTGTTTCAGAATAAGCCTTCCAGTATTCCATTGCATGTGACCTGTTAATTTAAATTAAAACGCACATTTTGTTCCCCTTGAAAATCCAACAACCTTCCAACGCCCCCTCCCTGCTAGTGGAGGTTAGGGATGACACTTGATCTTTCCAGTCTGCCCAGCCGAAAAGATAATCTACGATCGAGGGCTTTAGAACTTTTTTTTTTGTCCCTGAATTGGGCTGCAAGTCTCCGATCTACTCAGCCAGATTAGATCAATGGCCAAGGGCTTTGGGGTACCTTATCAACCCCAGGACTTCCTTCATGTCTTCTCCTTTTGTGATATCTATTTGAAAATTCTATCTTTTTTTGTATTATATCAAAATTCTATATTTTTTTTGTATTATATATATATATATATATATACATACATACATAAAGGGAGGGGTAGACGGAAGGCGGCTAGGGCATGGGTCGGGTTTGCAAGTTGTTCGCGGTTTAGGCACGACAGCAAGAGATAGAAGCGGGCCGGCAGCGAAGCGCAGGATTTGACCAATGAGATGTAGGCTGCTGGAGTGGGCCAGCGAGTGGGTACGAAAGTTGGCTTTGATGTCGGCTGCAGAGGATGCGATTAGAGCAGGATCAAGGGTCGGCTAAGGCAGTCAGATCAGATGTCGAGCGAGGGCACAATGGTAGAGTCATGTGAGTCGACCGATGACACAGGTTCGACAATTGGTGAGTTCATTAGTCAGAAAGCCTTGGACAATCGCACGAGGCAGGGAGATGTCGAATCGTCCAATTCCTATGCTAAGTATGTGTCGAATGCCTCTTTTTACTGTATGAGGAAGTTTTTTGTGTGTTGTTGAGGAGATTATGGGGAGTAGTCAACAAGAATTTGATTTTAATATTGTTCTTAAGCCAATTTCACCTTATTTTTTGAAATATTCAAGAACAACAGCTCGCAGTGATGTCATTTTAGTATACAAAAAGAGAAAAAAAAAAGCTACATAATGTACAAAATAGTATAAGAAAAATCAATTTTGCCATAGATATATGGAAGTAAAAAAAAATTAATGAATTTATTATTTGGTTATGACAACATATTATATAGACTATAATTGGAAGTTGTAAAAGGGTGTGGTAAGTTTCCATCACTTATCTCCACCTCACAAAGCTTCAGAGATTGTTGACACACTATATGAGTGGGGTTTATAGAATAAAGTGTTCACAATGTCAGTTAATAATGTTTCTAATAATGATCGGGTCATTAAATTACTTAAGGATAACTTTTATGTACTGTTGACATCATTTTTTTTATGAGGTCACATGGACCCATCTAGAGCCCTACCTTGTTGATCTGATGATTGATATTCATCCAGGTGTCAACCATTTAAAGCTTTAGTTCAATCAAAACCCACACCTAAATTTAGTTGAAAATCCTAATTGTAATTCAACCCTCAATCCAGACCTCAAATCAATCCATTTTTCAACTCTAACTTTAACATTTGATTCAACTTTCAATCTAGTTTCAACCCTATCCTAATTATTAACAATTATTCAAATGATTTTGAATAATTTGTATAATTCAAATTCAAACATTTAAATCCAAAATCTTGCTCAAAACCCAAGATCCAAACCAAAATCTAAGCCTAAAGTCCTAGGTCCTAAAAGACCTTTTTAAATAAATTTTCAAATATTTCAAACCCCAATCAAATGACCTTCGAACCATGATATATCAATTGAATATTGATTAGTCATATATCTAGGATATACCCTCCAAATTTGAACTCATTATGATACCTCTAACACCAATTATTGAATCCATTTCCAAAGGTTGTGTAAAACTTTAAAATATTTAAGGCATATGCCACTAAGTGGCACTAGACCTATCATCTAGTGGAATTTGATCTTAGAGCCTTCTCCAAAGCCTCTAACCACATCCAAACTCTTGATTATGGTATTTTGAGCAGTAAACTGCATTTTGGTAGACCCACTTTGACCCTAGTTGATTAGGGGTTAAAATGATCAAAATGCCACTTACGGGTAATTTTGGAGTTTTTTATAAACTTCAACATGGCCTATTCAAATCAAAATCTGGAACATCTTCCAATGCATCCTAAACACTATTAAGAGTGCATATGACTCAAACTCGTACCCTTAGTCAACCTGGTTGACCTAAATATCCCTTAAGGGCCCAATATGCCATTTCCATTGAAATGACCAATCCAGACCATACGACCACCTCCACTGGTCTACAAATGTCAAACTAAATCCATTGAACCCAAACCCTGGTCCTGGATCAACCTCGTTGACCAAATAGTCTCTTAAGGCTTTAAATGAGTCATTTCAACCCATTTAACCTATCCAACCCATTTGGCCAAATCAACTTCCTCAAGATTTCAAATATATTCTAAAGGATGATTCAAACATAATCAAACTCACTACAAGTCAAATCAAACTTACTTTGACCAAGTCAACACATGAAGACTTGGTCAAAGTCACTTAAGCTCTCATATTCCTATTTCAAATCCTAACTCTTAACATTCAAACCATTTCCAACTTATTCTAACTAGCTCAAGGCCTCCCTCCATGCCCCCTAACAAGTCAAATTATCAAACAAGCCCTTATGTAAGCTTAAGTGGACATGCCACCATGGCAATCCAAATCCACCTAATAATTCCATGCCTCCATGCATTTGGATAGCTATGAGGAGTACTTGGCAGCAACCCAAAGCCTCTCTCCCTCAATTAATGATTGCAATCATTAGGATGAAGGGATAATATCACACTTAACTCAAAGTTTTGGATCTACTTCATCTCATTCAAACTTCTCATCCATCAACTCAAAAATTCCTTCCAACTGATTATCAAACTTCTCCAGCTATTCTAAGGCTTTTCCAAGCTTTTCCCTACCACTTCCAAGCCTCCAAACCATATTTTGGTGAAGAGAGAGAGACATCTAGAGAGGATAAGGAAATCCAAAGATATCTTTCAATCCAACTAGAACTAGCTCTCGAGGCCTTCTAAGAAGTTGATGAGGATGTCTCCAGCTTTTCAACAAGCCCAAGATCATAAAAATCCGTCATCAAGTTAGAAAGTTATCTTGATTTTAAGTTATATGATCAAACTTTGATTTCTCCCAAATCCCAATACATGGAGCTTTAAAACTCCATAGATTGATTTATTAGGGTATCTAAATCACTACATTTCAAATTTCATCAAATTTGGACAGTCGGGTCGAATGCTATGAGCATTTGAAGTTTCAGTTTAAAAATGAACCGAAAAATTTGGGTCAATCTGAGCCGTCCGTTCATTTGAATTTGGCCGATCGGACAGCCTTCCTAGGGATTCGAACTCTGGTTCTTCAGTGTGAAGGTGTAGCGATGTGGCCAAATCTAGTCGTTAATCCAATCCGCATTGAATCGGACGACCCAGGATGTCTGCTAACGTGGATAAGAGGCACCTCCAATGTCCACCATGTGTCCCGTACGAGGAAAGCTGCCATTTTTCTCTCTCCAATGATTGACTGTTGATTTTTTTAATTAAAATTGATTTCAAAAATTAATTTAAATGCTCTAAACTTCAAAAAATCCAATTTTAGTCCAAATTTTTGATGTTCTTAGGCACGTTGGAACCGTCTCAAACCCAAGTTTATTTTTAAAATGTAGTTTGGTTGATTTTTTTAATCATTGTATAAAGAGTTATGTATCTTTTAATGAGAAAATAAAATTATTTGATAACTCTCAATCTAGTGATCTGATTTAGCTCAATATTGAACATAATAAATTAAGGTGTGATACCCACATGGCATAAATTTTTCAGCTCTATTTGAGGGCTGGATTCGGGTGAATTGAATTTTCAAAGTTTTGGGTCAGAATTCGTCCCAAAACTTTGAAAATTTATAACTCACACACCACTTAGAATTATGCTTGATTTTTTTTGTGGTATTTGTAAATTAGTGCGAGGGTTAGATGACCAGAAATTGAAACCTAATTGAACACTAGTTACACCTAAAAAAAAAAATAATTAATTACAAAATCTAATCAACTTAGAAAAATTTTAGGAAATTTTACACATACCCAATATGGGTGAAACTTAATTAACCAAACTTTAAAAAATCATAAATAATTCTTAAAATATCCAAATTGAACAAACGTAATATCATTCAAATCCATTTGAAGTTTAGTATTTTTTAAAAAATGACAAACCAATAGAAATAGGTCAAAGTCAAAAAATCAACTCCCTAGTCAACTATAATTCAAAATATGGTCAAAACTTTAAAAATTTATAACTAATTTCTGAAAATTTTAAAATAAGCAAATTCATAGGCATTGGATTCCACTTGAAATAATTTAAAATAAAAAAAAGTCAAATTTTGGTCAACCTTAAGACAAATTTCAATTCAAGCTTTAAAAAATCATAATTTAATATAAAAATTCAAATTGAGTAAACTCAAAGGATTTGGACTTCATGCAAGGTCTAATATTTATTAAAAAAATATCAAACCATCAAAAATCAATCAAAATAAAAAAGTCATTCTTTTAGTCAACTTTAGTTCAAATTTTCACTCAAACTTAAAAAATTTATAACTAAATTTAAAAAAAAAATTCAATTCCAACAAACTTGTAGTCTAATTACTCATCTTAAGATCCAGAAAAATATTAAAACTCAAGAAATTAGGCTTAATAAAAAAGTCAAAATTTGACCCCTTTAATTAATGTATTTTAATAATTCAAATCATTCTAGAAAATTATTATTTAAATTAAAAATCTAGAAAACTTTTTTTTTTTTGTAAAGGGGTCAACATTAAAACCAATATCCAATCATTTTAATTAAAATTTATCTATTTTTAATCATTCAAGCTACTTAATTCATATCAGCCACTACTGGGTAACCCGAGCCTACGAAGTTATTGACTTAGCCTCAAGGAAGGTAAAATAAATTTCATTGCCCTAGTTTAACAAAGATAGTAATTACTTAACACTTAAATACATTTAAAAAATAATTCCAAAATATTAACACTTAAACTTAATCAAAATTCATTTAAATCTTTCAACTAACTAGAACAGCAAACAACTTTAACTAACCACCATATATAAGATATATCCAAATCATATAGCCTACTTCACATACTTTAAATGATTTACTAAGATAACTAACTCTAGTCTCAGGCTAGGCCAATGTTTTACTTTCTTAGTATTATGTGATGAGCTTTTCAAGTTTTCATTGCATATTATTTAAAAATTAATTGATTGATATGATTGTTTATTTAATTTTTATAATTTGTGAACTATTTTTGATGGGCGCTCGATTACCCTTAAGTTAGGGATGATTTAAATGTTGACATAATCTTATGCAAGTAGTCATGCTCATACAAGATATTAAAATTAAATGGGGAAAAATTAAATTTAAATTAATCAAGTTTCTATAAGTGCTTTGCTACACTAAGTCCCCCCTTTAAATCAAAGGAGTATGGCCAAGTGTGGTTGGTTTAAGTACTTTTTAATTTTAATATATAACTGATTAAGATGTTATTTCAAATTATAATTGCTTAGGATAACTCTACAGGATGTTTGAGTCTATAATTTTTTTATTTTCAAATATAATTTGATTTTAGTCAAGAGTATACTTAAAGTGATTTGAGATGGAATAAAAATCCAATTTGAAATTCAAAGAGGAAATAACATCCCTCATGGGAGAGTTCTTATCCATTTGGAGATTAAAATTTATATAATTTTCAATATCCAAAGAGAAAAGAAAACACTCCTTTCGGGTGGATTTTTTTTCCATTTAGATATCCAAACTTGATGGATCCAAGGAGTATGCAGAAGGATGAAGAATTGAAGATCGAGAATACTCCCCTTCTCAAAGTCACTTGAATTTTAGGAGTAGAATCCTTGCTATTATTAGTGGTATCCGGCCACTTTACTTTTCCTACAGACCCTGGGTTATTATATTAAGTGACACTGATTTGATTGATTTATTTATTCTGCTCACGATTATGATTTCTTACTTTTGTTTTAGGTTTTTTAGCGCTTACATATCGTATTTTGATTTAGCCTGGAATCCAATCAGAGACTCGTAAACGATAAAATATTTTTAACTTGAATTAAATTTAAAATATTTAAATCACCATAGAAACTCTAACGATTTTAAGAAAAAAGCTGAGATCGCCGAGGGTCGCATGCATCATATTATATATTCTCTTCCTAGTTAGGCACCTCATAGTATGCGGGTTCTGGCAGGTCACCTGATCTATTAGGGTGTAGTCTTATCAAGGAGAAGTTGTGCAATCTCTAGGATAAAATATATTTTTAAGGCTTTTTAAAAACAGCTTCATATTTGATTTAAGTATTTATTGAGTCGACTTGCATACATTGCATTAGAAACAAATTTAAAAGTGTATAAAAATATAAATGTTCTTTATTTCAAGCTTCATTTCACCCTACATAAGTTAAGGGACCAATTAGAATCTGTTTTAGATGTCGGCCTCATTTTCTCAAACTTAATTAAACAACGTTCATACCACTCTTTTATAAATGACCAGACTCGTGATTTTAAAACGTCTAGATGGTTAGCTGGCTCCCCAATATAGGTCGGGATAAGCCCAAATTTGCACTGTATTAGTTAGGTTTAGGCTACTGATTTTTAATGCCCAATTTAGATTTGGGTTCTAAGGTAGGTTTAGACTATAAGACCTCAACCCTCTGGAAATTGAATCACAACCTTCTAATAAAATTGATAACTCAAATTAATTCTCATTCAATTCAAAATTTTAAGCCCAACACTTAGGATAGTTTGGGATGTTTCTAAATTGTTTCAAAATCTCAAACACCTCATACTTTTCTTCCTTTGACCTCCAAACATAAGTGTTCAATCTTAATCTAATCCCAATTTAAATTCAAGCCTCGCTCCTTTGAGATCAATTTTTAAAAATTCAAAATAAAATTTCTACCCTTATTTTAAGCGAGAGTATTCATAGGTAATTCGACTTTCCTATGATGTAATTAATTACGAAGGCTTGCGCTTATAGGAGATTTAGAAATTCAGATAAAATAGGATGTGTCTAGGCATGTAAAATTATTTACTGGTTTGAAAAAAAAATTATAATTACTCTCAATTATGTGTTATTGGATGTGGCAGAATGTATTAGTTTGACTTGTTTCTTTAGTAACTTAAGCCATTGTTCATTTTTCATATGCGTACTTTATACTTGATTTATAGATGCATTATTCGGGTTTTATCATGTACACTGTGGCTTTATTTTTTTTTTTGTTTCGGTGCAAGTCATAGTTATTGCTTCATTTAAATTCATTCAATTTGTTTTTTTTTTTTTGTAAAATTTCAGTTTTTATGACCTTTAAATTATTACTTGAAGTGAATTGTTTGCGTTTTATAAATTTGCATCAAAATAGACTTAGATTTGCCTAACGTAAGAGTTGGATTGGAATTTTGTATATCATATTAGGGGTGTAAACGAGTCGAGTAGTGGCCATATCATGCTCGGCTTGTCGGTCAGAATATTGACTCGAACTCGAGTTTGAGTCGAGCTCAAAAGGCGAGCTTGAGCTTGACTCATCGCACCGCAGGTCGGCTTGTCGAGCAGTTCAATTCTACAGGCAAGCCTGCATCTACCATTCCGCGATTCCTGCCCAGCCGTTCAAAATTCCAGCGAGCTGCGTTACGCCGTTTCATCTTTCGAAATTCCCGCCCGTGAATTGGAATTCTTGCCCGTTTTCATCTTTGGTTCGCGTCCTGCCAGCCGCCAACTATATATTAGTTAATATATAAATATTTTTATTAGATAATTAATTAATGTGAGCTCACAAGTTGAGCCGCATCAAGCTTGAATTTGAGCTCATTTAATAAACGAGCTAGAGTTTGAGCTTGAGCTCTAGCTCGTGGCTCGATAAGCTTGTCTCGTGAGCTTTTTAACTAGTCAAGTTCGGGCTGGCTCGACTCACTTACACTCCTATCTTAGATTAGCATAACGAGAACTCTAGACCCAAGAATTTTTGCATTGCATTTGGTATCAGTCCTTATGGTTGCATCAACAAGTTGATTAGAAGTTGGACATAATAAATGACCCAATAAAAATAAAATAAGAAATGATGCAATTTAAACAAACTCAACTAGGCTATTGTTCCATGAGACAACAATGAGACTATTAGGTTCAAAATTGTGACGTTTTTTTATTTTGAAAGCTTGCAAGCTGAAAAAAAAAGTTTATAAAAATACTTTTTGTGCTTCCCCCTATTAATAATTAATAAAGATATTAAATTATGCTAATTATAATTTATTTGAATTCAATAAAAAATTTAATTTGCTATAATTGATACTATTTTTATTTAATTTATCTAAATAGAAATTATGAGTTAATTAACTTAATAAATTATTAATTAATAAATAATACATTTGTTGATTAGATTTTGTATGATTTAAATAGTCTATTTCGGAGATTTGAAGTTTTACAACTATTCCGCAACTACTTTCTTACAAATTTAGATAATTTGAAAAAAGTATTAATATTAATTAAATTGAAGATTATTTAAAATGAGTAAACTAATCTTAAATCTATGTTATTGTTATATTTTTATCGAAACTTCATTATATTTTATTTGAACTTCTGTTGTTGTACTTAATTATACAAGAAATGCATGTCAAAATTTTTAACCGCTTAAAATCCTGAACTAAATAGCCAAACAGTTACACGGGATTTAACAGAATTTATCATGAACTATTAATATTAATTAAATAGAAGATTATTTAAAATGATTAAAATAATCTTAAATTTATGTTATTGTTATATTTTTTATCAAAACTTTATTGTATTTTATTTGAACTTATATTGTTGTACTTTAATTATCCAAGAAATGCATGTCAAATCTTTTAAACGCTTAAAATTTTGAATTGAATAGCCAAACAATCACACATGATTTAATAGGTATTATCATAAATGTTATCAAATAGTTTTCAGGATTAATCCCCCCCCCCCCCCCCCTCCCGGATTTCATAAATATGGATTTAGAAGATTTACGAAAACCTACTTAAATGAAATCCTGGGTGTTACTAAACAACCCTGAGGTCAATGAGGAAGATGATCACCAACGATGGAGGACGATCATTGGCAAAGAGGAGGAGGATAGTTGAATTAGCTGCAGTTCAAAGGGGAATAGTGCTTGTTGACTGAAAATCGACTGTATAGTATCGTAGGCGCGGCGACAACGATGACTGTCCTTATTCTCCATTTTCCTTACAACAGGAATTTTTTTTTTTTTTTCATTTTCTTTATCAAAATATGAGATATTATTTAATTAGCTTGATATATTACTAATTAATTGTTGGCTTAATTATTTAGTAAAATTAATAATAATTTAATGATTTTAATAAAGGTTGATCTAAGAAAGTAAATATATTAAGATGTCTCAACCATATAAATCTTTAAATTCTATCATAAGTAACCAAACAATTTAAATGAGCTTAATTTGATTATGCACCTATCATACTAAACATTTTTCAAAATTTATCCCACAGGAATTATTAAATCTAGATTTAGAGCATTTACCAAATCCAATGAGTTTGACACTCAATTTTTGTATCATTAATGCACTAAATCATCAAATGAATATTATATGATAAAGAAAATTAAGACAAATTAATCGATGGAGTGTTCTAAATTTTCTGTTGAAATAATCATAAAGCTCAAATCTAAAAATGTATAAGCAAGCACAAATTCTACACATTCAAGGTGATTGAGATAAGGCCCTCGAAAGGATTATAGAAGAGAGAGAATACAAAGTTTTGTTTGTATGCACCTAACTTGTACACATTTTGGGAGGTTGAGATAAGGCCTCAAGAAGGATTCTAAAAGAGCGAAAATAAAGAGTTCTTCGTGTAACCACCTAATGCTTATTATTGATAGCAATACCAACATTTGTTGTCAGCACAAATGTCAATGTTTGTCATCGACATCATTATTAATACCAACCTTTAACGCTCATCAGCAACATCAATGCTTTTGCTTGCCCTCGGCACCAACATCAACATTTGTCATCGCCAACAAGTTAGGGATTTGCCATCAACATTAATGTTGAAGCTTATCATATTTATCAAGGTTAATGCTCAGATTTGTTTATTATTGGTCTCCCTTTTTATAAGGAAAGCAATCAAGCAAACAATCAATGATTACTTGATGTCAAACTGCTGACGAATTGTCGGAAGAGTAGGGCGTCATTGCCTCTTGTGTTAATATTCAAATTACTCAAACTCTCAATCTCTATAACATATAAAAATTTATGTGGTGAAAGTTATTTTTAAAATTTTACAATAGAGTAAGTATTATTCACTTATTTTTTTATTTACAGAGTTTAATTAATTTATTATTTTTAAAATTATTATAATTTAAAAAAGGATCAATTGATTCAATTTTACCAAAAAAAATCAAGCTAATAATAAAATGTAAAATATATCAAATTTACAATAAATTATAAACCTAATACTTTAATAACTAAAATAAACCACCTAAATAAAATTAATTCAACTAAATTTAATCCAAAGATTAGGCACTCCTATTAAGGACCACTAACATCTAAAGCCTCCACATATGCAAATTAAAAAATAAAAAACAAATAAGAAAGCCAAACACTGTACTTATACAAAAGAATTCAATTTACAATCGAATCTGCTGCAATCTAAAATAGCATAATTCAATAACATAAAGATGCAACATTAAATCCAAACATGAGAGAAATAGCTACTTAAAATTGTGAATTGATTAGCTCCACAAGCAATGCCATTATCATTTAGGACTGCACTTTCTCCGGTTGATTAAGCTAAGCTTCATTTGGAGCAATTTTTTTATTTTTTTTAAAATAATTTTATATATAAATTAAAAACTTTATATTAAAAATTTAGTTTAAACAGCGATAAAAAATCATCCCAAATAAAGCCTAATTTTTTTTTTTTTGAGATAGCTTTGTTATTATTTTTTTAAAACAACTTTTTAATAAGAAAATTATATTTGAAGAAATTTATATGCTAAAATTTTACTTTAAAACCAGTGAAAAGATTATCCTAAACGAAATATAAGGCTTCATTTGATATAATTTTTTATTATTTTTTAAAAACAGTTGCAGATAAATAATTTTTTAAAAGCTGTTATAAAAAACAGCTATCTAGTACAATTTTTTTTTTTTTAAAACAGCAAAGAAATATTGACCGAACATATATATTATGATTACAATTTAAAACAAAATAATAAAAAAACTATAAAAAACAAAACCTAAGTATACAAATTCGGAAATTCCCTTCAAAAAGATGCTCAGTTCAAAATTTCAATAATAAAAAAAAAAGACGTTTTCATCACAGTGAGATATCTATTAAAAAAATAGTCATCTGTTTTTTCTGAAAAAAAAAAAAAAAACATTATAGATACCCAATAATTGTCAAAATTCTGCTTTTTCTCACAACAAGTCTAACAATATATGTAGGATCATCAAAGGCATAAAAGAACAATCCACCACAATCATAGTTGCATACAGCAGAAAAAAGCCATGTTTGATTTTTGTGATCAACTCGCTTGTTTGATTCTTCTTTGATGAACATCCCAATTGTATACCCGAGCAGTTGTAACCTACATAAATAAAGCATACATTAGTTGGAAATGCAAAATATTTCTTTCTGCAGTGGATTCCCACAACAAGCTCCCACCAACACAGGGACTGAGGAATTGAGGCATTGATAATATATACAAGCTATTTCTAAGACACAAATTAATGTCCTCTCTCTCTCTCTCTCTCTCTCTCTCTCTCTCTCTCTCTCTCTCTCTCTCTCTCTCTCTCTCTCTCTCTCTCTCTCATTCCTCTCTACTCTATATTACGAACTCATGATTTCCCTATCAACCAACGCTCCAATTAAGCCCTTAGAGCCTTTTATTGAGCTCTCTGTTTTAGGAGAAATTATTCTGTGCGGAGTCTGGACATGTGAGTGTACACATTACAACAACATCAAGCCTTTGTCCCACTACGTGGAGTCGGCTACATGAACCCTTTTTCTCCATTGTGTCATGTTAAAAGTCAAATTCTCGTTTAAATCTAATAAAGAAAAATCAATTCTAATATTTTCTAATCAAGTCTTTTTAGGTCTACCTCAATCTTTCTTAACATAAGTTCTACTCTCCTAACCGTGTCATCGGGAGGCTGTCATTTTATATGACCAAGTCATCTAAGGAGACTATCTAATCTTATCATCCACTGGAGCTACTCCAACCTTTTCATGTATATGCTCATTTCGTATCCTATCTCTTAGGATAAAGCCACTCATCCACCTGAGCCTCCTCATTTCTGCAAAACTTAACTTAGTATTATGCTTCTCATTTAATGGCCAACATTCAGCATCATAAAACATTGCAGGTCTCACAACCATCTTTTAGAATTTTCCCTTAAGTTTGAGGGGGGCTTTTCTATCACATAAATGTGAATGTACACTCAAATGTACAAATATTTGATACACACTGTATACACTCACATGTCCGGACTCCACACAGAATAATTTCTCATGTTTTAGAGTTTACCAAATGTTACATATACTCCAGATACGCAGCTCTTTTGAATTTGAACCTTTTTTGCCCACAAAGATCATAGATGATACCTTCAGTTTTGAAAATTTTTATTCAGTTCACAAAATTGTCAAACTTTATATTTAGATACTGGTATGACTTGTACTGGGACCTGAGATTAAATGTTTAGTCACATTTATACTTACGGTACCTGAGTTACAGTTACTTGGTCCCTTAGGAACTGCAGATCAGCAATTAGGACCTCTAAACTGGCTTTGGCATTTTCCAGATTCTTCTTCAAGAGTTCATTAGCCTGCAAAAAGTCCAGTGGACTAGTATTAAACTCTAGAAAATTTATACATAAAATGCCAGAAATCATTCGAAATTGGAAGAAAACCTCTTCGCAAGAATATTCCAGCATGACATTTGCTCCCAACCAAAGGCAAACAGAGCCACTGTCCTCAATTCGAGCCCTGGAGTAGATCCCCTCCGAAACTTCAAAATCAGCTATCAATTTCTGCACACAAAATGAAAGGGAGATGAAACTTCGAATATAAATTAAGAGGCTTTCAATTGAATTTGAAATGAAAACAAGAATTACGTTTGCTACTAATACACAATAATAGAATCTAATTAAAAACAGATTTTCAAAACCCTCATTATTGAAGAATGATTACGTAAAAGATATTATGGAGTAACATCTATTAAAGTCAAAATAGTAGAAAACAAACTAAAATGAATTAGTTATGTACAATGCTGAAAAATAATAGATGAGGCACTGTATTGGTAAATAAAATAAATGTGGAAAGATAAATAATAAAAAAGATAGATCTTAGGTGATATCCAGAGAGATGGTAAAAAAAACTTGCACATAAAAAATTTAACACCTTACATCACTTAGCGAGAATGAATAAAAATAAGACACATAAAGGTAATAGACATTTTAATCACTTATAAGTAACATTTGGCTCATTCCAGTATAAGGAGATCACCCCCTGAAGTACTCGTCAATACCCATAAAGGACTTAAGAAAATAAATGCAACCATCCACACAATAGTTGAAAAAAAAAACTATAACTTTTGTTACAATACACACTGTTCAATCATTTTGATAAACTTCAAGGGTCCTATTTGTAATCACTAAGTACCAAAAATAAGAAAGGTTTCATAATCTACTTGGATCTAGTAATTCTTGGATCTAGTATAAAATTACAAGTTTTAATCAAGGTTTAAAATTGCGTAATTAAGCCTCGAGGCGGTTTTCGTCCGTGAGGCGAGGCGTAAGCCTCCAGGCGGTCTGAGGCGTAAGCCTCACGGACACAGAATTGTGTAAATGAGAAATTAAGGGTTTTAGCAGGTAAATAATAGCAATATTCTATCTTACAATAAAAACATCTAAATGATATATGAAAATAGTGGAAAGTAACAAAATAAATGCAATAAAATCATGTCCAAAAGTACAAAATGTGATGCCCCAGATATCAATAATGAAAGGATTCATCTATCTCTTTTATCTTTTTTTTTTTTTTTTCTATCAGTCTTTTCATCTTGTTTCTCGTTCAAATCAATACAGTCATCCAGAGAAAATTGCATTACAGGAAAGAAATACAACAACTACTATAATTCACATATCAACATATACAATCAACAGAAGCGTCCAAAAGGTCATATACAATAGCCAGACGGCTACAAAACAGAAGTCTACCAAGACTACAAAACAAAGCTACAGCAACCGAAGAAGCATCACGTAGGAGGCTCTGCACCTGAAATATTAACCACATATAATGAGCTTAACTAGCCCAGCAGGTCACCAAAGCTTACAACTGAAATCAAAGCACGACACTGAAAACAATATGCAGGTCAATCAAATCAAATTAAATCAATCGTACATGATCAATGAATCAATGCAGATACGAAAATCAAATCAAATCAAATCAAATCCATCAATAGTCAATAATCAATACAGCAGTAAAAACATCGATAAATCAATACTCCCCAGCAATCAAATCAGTAAGTGCTTCCAGTCAATATCTATCCATCATAGCAGTGTCTATCAATCAATACTATCAGTTCAATCAATCGTGTCGTCTAGTCAATTCGTTTTATCTATATCATTCTTGCAAAGCAGTCAATCCAGTTAATCAATACGATTTACTCGAAATCAATATACAATATTCAATGACACTACGGCAGCGAGAATGGTTCAATAGTGACGACGTACAATGCTACAATAGGGAATCATCTCAATCAATAGAGCATTTTCTAGTCAATTATATCTATCAGCAGGGAAATCCATAGAACAATCGAATCAACTCAATAAATCAATCTAGCAATTGAAAACAAATCCATACAATGAAATCATCAGGTCAATTGAAATCAATACAATCAGCTCCATAAAGAAATCTATTCTACGATAAATCAAATCCATACGGCAACAATACATTCAATCAATCAATCGATAATCGGTACGACGAATCAATGTATCAGTGTATCAATAGCATGTCAGGATCTGTCGTATCAATAATATCCATATGTCAATATTATATCCATATCAATGTCGATGTCGGTATCTATCAATATCGATACAATCTATATCAATATCGGTGTCAATATCTATGAATCAATACGCAGAATCCATATCAATGTCGGTGCCGGTATCTATGAATCAATCAAATCGATAATCTCAATCGGAAAAGCAATACGATAAATCAATTGTAGCAAGTCAATACAATGCAAAATCAATAGTATCAATGATCAATTATCAATCAATAAAATCAATAAATCCGCTCAATAATAAATCAATGCAATAAATCCATCAATATCAATAAATCAATCAGAAATCAATGAATCAATGCATATCAGGAAATCCATACGATGCAATGTCGTATACATGCAATTCCATACGATGGTCTTATTCGACAAGCACAAACACTAGCTATGATCAATAGTGCTGTTATAGAATACATATTGCTGTTGTAGATATCCGTACGTTGGTTTCAATCAATAAGAGTCGTCACTCTTTTGCCCGTCGGCCGCCCGTCGGCATATAAAACTCCTTATGACTCCCATCAATAGTGCTGTTGTAGAAATCCATGATCGATATTTAAAGGAAAGCCCGTCGACCCACCATTCTGTACAGGTCAAGATCTATCTCCAACCAACGTTCAACCAGGTTCCCACTTGTCTTTCAGTATCAATCAATTCAATCAATAGTCAATGCAATAATCGATGCGATAAACAATATTAAAGAAATCTAGAACAATCATATCAATAGTCATACGCATATCAATTCAATCTATCAAATCCGGGAAAATCAGAAATCATACGAAAATCGGGCAGAGTAACGGCAGTCTGTCAAATTTACACAAAAATCCTGCAAAAAGCACAAATTCCAAATTTCTTCAAATTACAGTAGAATATTCACGACATTAATACAAGACTATTATTCTATAGAATCCAAATCAAATCAAGTCCTGATATTTTTCTATTCAATTAAAATCGCGTAGAATCAATTCCGACCGGTAAAATCTTCATAGAAAATAGTCAAATCGTGTACAATAGTCATATCTATAACATACCAAAAGTTGTGCGGTGAAAGTTGTGTCAAATCGAAATCATGTCCAAAATTCGACTACGAAAACACAAAACAGTGCACAACTCGGTCAAAACTCAATATCTCTGAAAACAGAAATAGGATTCGGAGTCCTTACCACGAGATATACACTTTCTCCAACAGCAGCGTCGGACGAAAAGCGCTCCGCGGCCTCCAAAACCAAGGATTTCCTTTACTTTTCCTCTCTTTCTCTCTCTTCAAAATATCTGTTTTTATTAAAATGATTTTCTCTCTCCTCAAAACGAGCTAATTTTCTTATATCATTAGGCTGATCGGCCCGGCCGATCGCCAGATCGTCCCGGGACGATCAGACCAAAATCGATCGCCCCAATCGTCCTGGACGGTTCCCAGAACTATTCTCAGGACGGTATTTTGAACAGTACATATCGGCCTGGACGATTTCAATATCGTCCCGGACGATCCTGGGAGGAAAATCCAAGTCAGAGAGGAATAGTAAGGAAACAAGGTCTCACACAAAATCACAAAATATTAGTTCAACAAAACTCTCAAAGTACAAAGAACATATAAAATGCAATCATATCCCATCACTAAATGGGTCTTCAAGGGAATCTTCTTCTCCAATTGTATCTATGAATGTCATATCATCATCATCTTCAATATGACTCACTTTTTTCCTCCTTGTTCAATAAGAGAAAATATCATTATCATATTAATTGCTCACTTGATATAAATATAATGCGATAACATATAAGAAGTTGTGGAATACCTTTACTTGATTGTTGTGCTGCAGAGCTAGTGGATGTGTGTGGTGTAGTACTAGTGGATGTGCCCACTTGATCTAATTCGCCCCTCAAGACATCCACCCTTAGATCTTCTAGCTGTAAGTCTGATAATGGCAAATCTGTCTCATCATCTATGAACCACTCATTATCAGATGACACATCATCACACACCAACGGGTCCTCATCATCCTTTAACCCCTTATTCTTCAATCTCCTATCTCTTAACCTCTTGTTGTGCATAATATATACGAGGGAGTTCATTCTGAGTGTTGATAACCAATTTCTCTTTGTTTGCACTTGACTATATGTACTCCAGTTTTGTTCACACCTAGAAGAAGAACAAGTGAGGCCCAACACTCTTACAGCAAAACTCTGTAACTCAGGGGTGGAATCACCAAATTGGATCCACCATTCAACTGTTTTTCAAGAAGAAAAAAGATAATCATAATTCAGAAATCAGAACTGAATAAAGTATCTTGCATTTACCAAAAGGACTCTAGTACCAGCTGCAGGCATCATTTGTGCTTGTCCTCTATCCTCTTCTGGATTAGTCATATACTGATCCATAGGACCCCGTGCACCTCTATTATGTATAGTAGAGGAAAAGCACTTTCCACTCTCGCTCCCGAAGTAAGCACCATGTTCGACCCTATCATCAAATTGCTCCTGTTGCAAGTGTTTTGCCATTGTACTTTTCTTCATATAAACAATAATTTCATCCTTCACCTTTTCCGGCACATTTGCACACGGTGCTACGTTTTTATGCGAGCATGATAAGTGTTCCTTCATACGGGTAACACCTCCCTTCACCACTTTTTCGCAAAAATTGCATTTCAAATAAACATAGCACTTCTCTCCGTCGCCTATGTCAACTTGTACACTATACTTCCAAGAAGGGTCCCTCCGTAATGACGTAGACCCCTTTTCCTTACCTCTAACGATGATCCCTAATGAAAGAATCCAAAATCACACAAAATAATTAAAAAAATAAAAAACCCTAGAATTTCTTTCACTTGAAAAATCTAACCAAAAACTAAAAAAAAAATACCTAAAATCGATTGTGGACTTCTCCTAGAAGGCGGCCGGACACTTCAAGTTCGCCGGAGAGAGGCGGCGCCGGCGGGAGAGGCGGCGGGAAGGGAGGCCGACCGTGCGGGAGGCTCTCGGTTTCGCGAACTGGGGCTTGCGGGCGGAGAACTATCGGGATATGCCTGGAGCCGAACGGGTTTAAGGGAAAAAAAATGCTCATTTTAAGTAGGTGGGGCCATTTGGATGAGGCGTACGCCTCACCCATAATTGCGCAATTGAGGCGCGCACCTCACACAAGGTAAGGCGTACGCCTCTACCAGGGTCCAAATTGCGTGCGCCTCGAGGCGCCTTTGGGAAGAATTGCGCAGAGGCGCGCCTCAAGGTGCGCCTCTTGTTGCGCAATTTTAAACAGAGGTTTTAATTCAATATACTGGAATTCCTGCAAGTCTCATTTGCTAGCTATAGTGGACGTAAAATGGAAAAATAGCATATTGCTAGAGTCCCAGAAAACAAGTTCAGTCGTAGAAAGTATGTATGGTTACGGTCCTGTAAGCTACAATCTTGGCAAGAAAACCAACTAAAGCCATAGCGCCTCATATAGAAATCCTGCAGATAGGTGCTACAGACTCAGGAATTCAATACCACAGAAGGTTAAGGTCCAGTGACTGGCCCCAAGGGAAACTGGCAAAGCCACGTAAGGACTGAATTGGCTATTCCACATGAGGGAATTCAAAAGCAAAGATAAATTTCTGAATTCCAAAAGAATTGATGGAATGAAGCAAAAGACCAGATGTGCTGCAATAGCAATTTGGAAACGATTGAATTAGGGTATCCAATTGCTGAACCAAAGTAACTTGCATCAGCAAACTAAACCTATAAAGATAATCAAAATACTGACTGAGCCAAAGTAACTTGCATCAGCAAACTAAACCTATAAAGATAATCAAAATACTGAGAAGATAACCTGTTCTCGATAGGTCATTATCATTAATATATTGTACACAAAAATAAACTAAGAAATAACAGCTAAGTAGTAAAACAACATCAATACACGCTACTCCCGTCCCCAATGAATAAAAACTTCTCAATTTGTGTCCCTAACTATCAAAGATAAGGAAACCATGCCATGGGTTAAAGAGTAAATACCCAAAGATTCCACGGCCAATTTTTTATCAAACTCGACAAAAATTATGGACAACGAACATCACATCATGAAAATCACTCAATCCTTGCTCGTTTCATAAAACTTATCACGTCGATGCATCCAGAATATTGCAAATAACAAAAAGTAACATCAATATTGCCTGGGTCTCCACATAATAAAAATTCAGAATGCAAAAGAAGGATTCAATACACACAAATAAATCACTTAAATATATAAATTAACATGATCTTAATATTAATAAGATATTACTATTGTTTTAAAAAAGAAGGCTTGCCCAACTTTTCTGCCAGGGCAACAAAAGTCCTGCTTATCCTACAAATCCAACCTAGCCCCATAACCAGTGCAGGCCAACTCCATCTACTCGTCCTTGTTAAAAAAAGAAGTGAAATCAAAACAAAGAAAAATATTAGAAAAAAGCCTCATCTCTCTCCAATCATTCTTAAGCCCACAATCTCCCCTAATTCACCGTCTCCTATTCATGCACTCAGACCCTCAAAGCTTTACCCATAGCACCTACTCGAGTCCAGTCAAAAGCCTTCACATCTCCTTCACAAGACCACTGTAAAACTCGAAATCATCAATCGTAAGCGTTGCATGCAACTCGATGCATCGCGACGAAATTTAAGTGAATTTTCGAAGTCGTCGTATTTCGACGAAATTAATTTTATAAAATAGTACATAAAATTTCGAGCAAAACGATATAAAGAACTTATAGAAAATTTCGCACGGAATTGGAATTATAAATCGACTAAGCTTTAATTGAAATTGCTATTTACTTAATAACCCTTCCTATATCCAAAAAAACTTAATATATGCAAGGGGTAATTTGGTCTTTTGGAATATCCCTAACTACTCAATGCATTAAGGGACCGAAACAATTTGGTCCTTTTTCAATTTTCCGTCTGGCCGAGCGAAACAACGAGAAGGAGACGGAGGGAGAGGGTGGACGGGAGGCTTAGGGCAAGGCTTTGGCAGCGGCTTTCTGGCGGCGGTTCGTGGAGGGGATCAAAGGGAGAACTTTGGGAAGGAGCAAGGTGAGTTCCTAAGATAAATTTTCATTATTTTCCTTTTTGATGAAGAAATTTCTAGGGTTTAATGGAAAATTCAAATTTCTTTAGGAGATTAATAGGGAAGGTTTAAGAAATGATTTTGAACATAAAAATATGTTTTCCCTAAAAAATTTTGAGATTGGAAAATTAGGAGTTTCTTCAAATGTCAATTTATTTGAAAGTGCTTTCATTAATGTGTTTCCAAATGGTCCTAGGAGTGTTTTTAATAGAAAAATTTAGGGCTTTGCATGATTTTTTAGTTTTCCTAATTTTAATTTAAGAAAAATCCAAAATTTATATTCCCTAAGTATTACTTAAATAAAGAGGTTATTTTGGCATGAAAATGTAATGAAAATTGTAAATTCTATATTTCCAAAAATTAGGGTTAATGGTAAATCCGAAAATGCATATAAATAATTATAAAAATGTTAAAGTGGTTATTATGGAAATTAGAATTTCTTATGGGTAATGAACTATGTTATATCGGGTTTTCTTAGATCTTAGAAGCGGAAGAGGTGGAAGTGGAGAAGGAAAAACATCATAAAGTTGAACTAGTACCCTCGCACGTTGGGTAGTTCTTAAGGTAGGTACTTGTATTTAAAGTAAATTCATGTTTCTAAATTTTGTTTTATGTTAAATAAAACATGTGTTTAGTTTACAATTTTCCTTTTCATGCAATCTTCTCATGTTAGAATTAGATGCCTTTTTATTATTCATAGAATGCTAAATAGTTGCACTTATACTTATTGTCACATTAAATTTTAAATAAAGTTAAGTGAAATGGCATGTCCTTTAACTGAAATCTTGATAAACATGAGGACATTCGAAACACATGAATTTCGTAATGACTTAATTCCTATGATATATATTATAATTGCATAAGCTGAACTTTGGAGCCAATGATAAATGGGCTCTTCAGAGTCAATGTTAAAGGGGCTCTTCAGAGCAAATGGTAAAATAATGACTAAATTTGACTGTGTACTAATCAGTACAAAACAATGGTACTTCCGGGACGAGTGTATTATATTATGATTAAACATTTTATGCATTTAAAAAAAAGTTATGATGAAAGAAAAAGTTTATGAATAATGAAAAAGTTTAAGGAAAAAGTTAAAGAAATCTGTATATGAAAAAGGTTATGCAGTATATATATTTCAAATGTCACGTATAAATTTTATTTTCTCAAATTCTTCTAAATGAAAATTTCATGCATAACGTCATGTTTTTATTGTTTCATGAATTTATGATAAATACCTGTTATTTGCTGAGCGTTAGCACACCCTGCTTGTGTGAATGTTTTTCAGGAGAGATTGTTAGGGAGTGATGGCTAAAAGACCGATTACCTATCATCATAGAGGATCTCAGGATGACAGGGTTTTATGTTCATGTTATGTAATGTGTTGGTTGATGTATCGTGGACTACTGTAATATTTTCAATTTATGATTTAAGAGATTTCATATTTTGATGTATTAGAGATATTTCAATTTGGAGGTTTAGTGACTCTTTCTTTCACTATTCTGTTATTGAATGATTATTGTGTTTATGTCATTTATGAAATGAAAGTCAAAAGTGTTCTCTGTACGACCTTCTGTCCCCGCCCCGTTAATTTGGGCTAGTCGGGCCGGGTCGTGACAACCACAACTCGCTCATATCCCGTTCTCTCATTCTTGCACTCACCAAATAATAGCTCCGAGCTCCGCCCCTCGCCCTTGCCTCATTTTCTCTCTATGCACCTACCCACTCCTGAAACCCTCAATAATAAGAAACGAAGAATTCAGTATGGGAGCTCTTGTAAGGCATCAACAGGACCCAAAAGAACAAAAAAAAAGAAGCCCCTTATCAAAGAAATAAGTAGGTCATAACAAGATCTTACTAATATGGGCATCAATGGGGCCAGTCGCATTTGAAGAAGAAGAGAGATTGTAAGACATTTGGTTCTTAAGTTACACCAACCCAATCCCAAAATATGGGTTTAAGATAAAACGGGTATATATAGAAGATCTTAAAATATTTGAAGTTGTGATCTTTGTTGTTTGACATATTAAAAATAAATTTTGGCTCTATTTATGCCGCCAAACAAACATTCATCGCCATCTTCTCCAACCGGCCTCACTAAGCATAGTTCTTTGCTCACTAGTTGACATCCGCTAACTATTGGCAATTTTCTATCTCAAATTCAATCGCAAACAAAGCTTCTTTATTTACGATTTTCTCTCCACACAACTAATGCCAATGATTGCCTCCTACTCGACCTGACATCAACCACGCTCCTGGCATAGCTTCTTACCGCTGGCCTTCAACTACCCTAACACCCAACAACCCACACCAATCCGTCACTCCCTGCTTAGCTCCTCTTCCAATTCCAAACCAACACTTCCTCTACCAACTTTGAGAACCTCACGATCCACCATCAAGCTCACCAAAACACCCACCAGTGGGCTCAGCTTCTCAACTCGGACTCCTGTGATTTCATTCTTAGCAAACTGAATACCTGTCATCTCATTATTGCACTCTTTCTATCTCTTCCTCTCTAAACCTCTCTCTCCTTTCTCTTCCTAAAAAAAAGCAAAAAGTCTTCCACAAAAAAAAATCAAGAAAAATAAAACAAGGGTAAAAAGAATAGAAATTTCCAAAAAAAGTGGTTCACCATGCCAATTTTGTCATCTTGTCATAAAAACTTTGCCAACATCGCCTTATGCATGCAAGGCAAACATGCCACTAAAAAATTTTCACTGACATCACCATGTATGTTTTTTAAGCGTGGTGTGATGAAGCTTCGAACATGTCTTAAACACTAACCTTGCAAGCATTCTTTAAGCATGATAAGCAGGCTTAGCACTCTCCAAATGCCCCTTATGTGAGAAAGATGTGGCAGGTTACCCTGAAATTTGCTGTGACCGCACTTGAAAAGAACAATATTTAAATAAAACTCTATACCCAAAAGCACGGCTAAAACAAAAAAAAATGATAATTAAATTGACATTTAAAATGATACATAAGTTATGTAGAAAGAACTACAAGAATCGAAATTGAACAGAAAATTAAATAGAGAATTGGACAGTGGAAAACTCAGTCGCTTGCCAATGAACATGAATAAATCCTCTCACTGACTTCTAGAACAATCAAAATCATGAACCATAACAGAACATGAAGATGAACAAGTAAGAGGCTCAATTGAAAGGTGAGGGAGCAACCTTGTGGGGGTCTATTTGAACACCAATGTGATCTAAATGCAATCAACAAAATACACTATTTTAAATATAGAATAAGAACCGAGATTGCAATTGGATCTACAACACAGACAGGCAAGTGGTCCGAATGCCATCCTTCAAAACTCAAAATGAAAATTTTGCGTACATTTTATTGACCAATACTCGGGCAAACAATGCAGTCCAGATAATCCTAAGTCCTCTATGAACGTCACGAGGCAATCTCTAACTCAAATGTCAGCATCAAAAATCATGCAAGCACATCAAAAGTAAATTGGTTTGCATATAATCCGACAAATATGCTAAACAGTTAAAATTAGAAAATATTGTGCGGACTTAAAACCAGACATATTTGAAGTTCTTTTGAGAAGCATGCAAATGTTTTGAAAGGTTTGTAATTATTTTGAAAAATTCAAACTACCTTTCAAAAGTCAAATTCAAACTCATCAAATTATTCATGCACTCAAGCGGCCGCCCTACCCATAGAGCAGAGTTGTAAGTCCCAATTTTTCAAGCCCTCACCCTTGATCCTTTGTGTCACCTTACTAAAAAAGTTTACCCTGATGAATTATTGTAACGATAATTAAGATATATTTTTTGTAATCAAGAAAATTTGCAATCAAATATCTGTGCATGACTCTCGCAAAGATATTTTTTTAAAAATTTGCGTAAGGCCTTCAATGTCAAATTTTCTTTTCTTAAATGCAAACTCTTGATGTAGTACTTACAAAGAATAATCGCAAGTGATAGCCCACTAATCTAATCCTCTACGTATGATAGTAGAGTCAGTGAGATATGTAATGCATTGAATGCCTAAACATACTTACATAATGCAAACTTGTGAACCAGATCATTTGCAAGCAAGCTAGTAGAGTCGACAAAATCCAATTCAAAAAAATAAAATCATTCAAATACCACAATGATAGTCATGATAACTAAAAATCTTAACTAGAGGGGATTATATTATACAGATGCGCCCAAATCTCAAACTAGCCACATTGGGCTTAAAGCTCGATGATATATGATCCACCTCCAAGATTAAAGCAAAACTCCACCCACTCTTCGCAATAGTTTACTGAGGGTGACAACTTTAAGAAAAATTTAAGTTGACAAAGAACTAATATCAGATTAGGTATACCTCTATAATCACTCTCAATAATCCCATGGCACTAAGATATGGCACATGTCTTTTCACACCATGGTTTTGCTGCTAAATGATACCACAAAGATAGATTATGAACGAGGCATTCTAAATGAGTTGTTCATCGTAAAATGACACCATTAAATTATAGTCAAAGCCAAAGCCCACAATTCCATGGCCCAAATACCTTGAGTGGTGAGTTATGAGGTGCACTCATTAAGACATGAAGCTCTCTATTAACTATAATTGACTTGAAATTATCTCCTTAGACGTAAAAATATCCACCTTAGGTCTATAAGGTACTCTTTAACAAAGCAACTCATGACTAACGACAATGATTTTTTGGTCAAATTAGGCTAATTACCTCAACTGACTAAATAGACTAGAGTCCATAATAACCATGATCATTGGATTTGTCACCATTTCTCCCACAATCTTTTGTTAGTTAAAAGCAATAAATTTCTCAATCATAAACTAAAATTGTTGCTCCTATACATTGTGTATTTAGTGCTTACCAACTAGCCTTAACTAAAAATTCTCTCTTAAGATTGGAAGGGTAGTTAACCACATGATTATGCCTATGAGAAACCTGAAATAAGATCTTAAAATCCTTGCAAAATATTGTCAAAATCTCTGATATTGTCTTTTATCTACAATTCAATTTATCTTCTGAAACATAGAAGATCCGGGCACATAGTTTCAAAGCCCAGAGTGATTGTTATGTAACTCTAGAATAATAATTAACATTTCAAATGCCATGCACAAATATGCACCCGTAAAATAGTTAAATTTCTTGAAAATAAAGGCACCACTAATCTCCAAAAAAGCCACCATTTCAACCTCACTTTAAAGTTTTAATACTAAATTAGAGAACGAGCTTTGTTAAAAATATGAAGCCTGTCCATTTGGAAAAAATACATGGAAACATAAACAAGGCTACTAAATTGAAAACATAATAAAAATTGAATTGCCCAAAGTGATTTTCATACCTCACCAGAACCCTTCTTGGCTTGTATGGTGGAAACAATATCTAAGCATTTCTCAATATCAGGTATTTTTGCCTGTGATTGCATAATAAATAACAATTCAGCGTATGGAGCACCAAATAGACATTTACAGCAATCAGAATAACTTTTTAGAAAGAACAGATTCCTACAGCTTTTTACATAACAATCTCCCTAAGAGACTACATAAGCACAATTTGTTCTAAAAAATTCATGCCATCTGATTAATTTACTTAAAATTTTGAAATAAGAAGCCTGGTAAGAAGAAACAAATGAGGGGCAGTGGAGAATACCTGAAGATCTCTCTGTTGTGCCAGAAGTTTCATTTCCACTATCCTGTACTGCTGAAGTCTGCAAAGGAAACAATAAATAATAAGTCCACTCCTCTGCATCGTTCCTAATGTAGCAAGCGTTCTGAAAATAAAATGTAGAAATTATGCTATGAGTTATAGAACTCATAGACATATTACGTTATTCTATTGCCTTTTGACGACTAGGTTTTGTGTGATGCAGTCCTGAGATATTAAACCACTTTTTATACGACGAAAGTAATAACTCTGAAGATTGAACTCATATTTTCTTCAATTCTATGGTAAAGCTTTGTTTTCTTTTCATTTGGGTCTACACTGTATCAAGTAGAAAGTATTATGAGACTCTCAAATTTAATGATAAAAGCTTTGTGCAGAGGCTATAGAAATGATTACATTGGCAGATTAGATGAGAATGCCATTAAAGAATCGAATGGTCCTGAAGTCACGATTTTCTGGTTTTGTTTTCAAAAACACAGAATCAGATGCACTACTGTTTCTGCTCAGTATTTCCGTCATTTTTACATTTGTTATCAGTTTCTCGACACATCAAAATAGTCTAGCTTGTTTTGATAATAATCCCAGCCAAATTTTAACGAAAAAAAAAGGAATCACAATATTGAAATGGAGAAGAAGAAACCATAAACATTTTCCCCAAATTGGGATCTCAATGGTTAACTCATATCCAAGTTATTCAAATTTGAAATTTATTTAAAATAAGAATCATTTCAAGAAAAAACTACCCTTGCACGTTTGTTAAAAATCAACTGATTGACATGCATCAGTTCTTTATCCTCGAGACTGAAGTTGCAAGTTCATGCTCTCATGCTCTCAAGAATGAGAAGAGAGAATATAAAATAGGTGATTTTTGTGGGCTCCAAAAATTCCATTTTCTTGATGTTGTGATCCCGGCCTCTCCGTGCCATCAATCTATTTTTCTTTTAAAGTATTTGTGTGATGATGACGATAGAGAGTTTTAATGAGATTAGGTTCCAGGGAAATTTTCAGAAGGCAGATTGGGTTTTAGATAAGACACTACCCAGAGATTTCGCCCTCATTTGGTGAGGACTTTTTGATCTGAGTTCTGGTTTCCTATAGGCGCAAGCCCCTAAAGTTAATTACCCCTCCCGATAACGAGAGAGAACTTTCGATTAAGGCTAGTGGTTAAGGATGTCACAAAGGTTAAGAACCTATCGTATAATAGCAATAATTTTAGGATTTAAATTTTGAATTTGGAAGTTTGAAATTTAGAGTTTATCACCATAAACTTAAAACTGGTGGTGGGGGGATAAAGACGAGCCCGATCAAGATCCCATGGTTCCGTCGTCCCGGGCTGTCATGTTCCCTGGTCTACTTAATCAGAGGAGGTAGTCGACCCAACCTGACATAAGGTACCTTGTCGGCAGCCATGGGTTGCTTCGTCCAAGAATACCTTATAGACCTGGATTGGTGTTTGTCTAAGGGGATATATCTAAATTCACCTTAGCTGACAGAGGGCTTGATGCCTATCGAATATACCCTACGATCCATCGCTCAAGGGTTTGACACCTTTAGGGAACATACGGGCTTTGGCCGTGATCGTAATATAATTGTGCCATTTTGCGGCAAAACCACCCGATCAGAGGGCATGTGCCATGTCCCTGTTGGCAAAAGACTGTTTGAGGATGAATCGTAGTGATACACCCGACACACATTCGCTCTTTGTGAGCTGAGGTTAATTTCAAATTTATCACCCCCGACAAACGGTTGCGGGAGGTGGATGATTTTTAGTTTTAAGTTTTTAAGTGATAGATTTTATCTCAAGAGTTTGAGCTCTTGTTTGGTTTGAGATTTGACCCCTCCGGTTGAGATTTTCGATCAACACGGCCATCATCGGGGTGTTATTAAGGTCATTTGTATTTTTGTAGGATATTGGGAGGCATTTCATAATTCAATTTGTGTCGACTCCAGTCCTTTCAAGGAGGAGGATGAAACTTGAATATAGACCCGCGCAGCATTCTCGAATCGTTGAATTTGGGACTTAGATATGACGATTGGAACACATGCGGGTTGTAGCATTTGACCCTGCGCAGCATTCTCGGTCATTAGTGTTTATACTTTTAACATGTTGACCGGAGCACATGCAGGGCGGATTTAATTTAAGGGATTATATTTAACACATAAGAGGTATTTTAAAATATTTAAATATGATCTATTGTACAAGTATTTTCATTTAGAAAATGGTTCGATATTTTAATTAAGGGCCTACGAATGCCTTCTGTCCGCTTGTATACATGTTGCAGATCTGATGGCATTGAGAGGATTTGTATTTATTGCACTAGGTTTATAAATATTTGTAGATATCACTAGTGTTATCGTCGATCGGAGATTTGCATTTCAAAGTGTTTCCTCAATTGTTATTTAAGGACATATCATATTCAATGTTGAAAGAGGTCTATCAAGGTCCAAAGAACTCCCATACTATGGCTTTGTAGTCAAGTTATTCTCCCAAAAGAAGCTTTTGTTTCTTGCAAACAAGTTATAATTATAAATCATTCATCTTTAAGGATAGTTCAATGTGTATGATAGATTTGATCATTCAAGTCAAATTCTTTATATTGTAGTTTAAATACAATTCCAAGTGGCATATTGAAGTTTAAGTTCTTATAATTATGTTGAGTGCAAGTATGGTTCGAGTTCAAGTTTGAGTCCATTTCGAGTTTAGGTCAAACATTATTTGATCAATTGTTATTTAAAATTAATTTTAAATTTGAATTATGTTCAAATCAATTTTTTAATTTTTTGTCCAAGTCCCGTATTGTTCAATGAAAATTTCGGCAACCTCCCGGCGTCTCCTCCCCACCGAGGGAGACATCGGGACGGCACTGCCGTAGTTCTTCCTACCCGGACCTAAGGTCGACGGCGTAAGGTCTTCGATTTCAAACCATCTCACCAGGATCTAAGATCGACTGTGTGAGGTCTTCAAATTTTAAAACAATCTGCCCAGATTAAAAATCAACGGCGCAGGTCTTCAATTTCAAACCATCCCGGTCTGACCTAAGGTACGACGGCCGGGGTCTTCGACACCTGTTTGAAAAATTTCTCCTTTCTTTCCATCTCACTTTTTATTTTATTTTTATTTTTATATTATAAATATAATATTATATAATAATAATGTTATTATTATTATTATTATATTACATAATATTATATTATTCCTCTCTGTTATATAATATCATATATTAATTATTAAATATATTATACTATACTTAATATTATATTATATTATAACATTATGTTATATAATATTATACTATAACAATATATATATATATATATATATATATCATATATTAAATATATTATACTATACTTAATATTATATTATATTATAACATTATGTTATATAAATATTATACTATAACAATATATATATATATATATATATATATATATATATATATATATATATATATATATATATATATATATATATATATATATATCAAACATAAATAGAGGAGGAGAGGATCGGAAGAAGCCCCCCGATCGGGCTTGGTCGGAGGTCACGCACGACGGGATGGCCAGGCTTGGCGGCGATTCGGGCGGAGACGGCGGCGGCGATTCGGGCGGAGACGGCGGCGGCGTCGATTCGGCGGGTCCTTGGTCGACGGTGGAGGCAAGAGGTGGTCTGGCGGGTAGTTCGTCCATATCTAGGGCACGTCGGGTTGGAGTCGGTTGGGGGTCGGACCGGCGAACGCAGGCGGTTGGAGGTCGGAGATGGCCGGAGCAGATGGGGTCAGCGATAGATTCGGCAAGAGGAAGAAGACGGATGTCAGAAAAGTAAGTCGCCAAACTCTTTGCTTGCAATTCCTTGTGGTTCTGAGAGTGTATGCGTGTGTGAGTGTGCGTGTCGTCCGAATGAGAGGGAGCATTGTTTTTATGTCGTGAATGAGGCGGTGGGTAAGTCGGCAATGGAGCGGTTGTATCGTTTGGATATGTCGGTGGAATGAGCGGTTACAGTCAACAATTTTATAACTGAATTGTATTCCCTTGTTACTTATATGTATAAAAGAAGTTATATTAATTATCTAATAAAGAAACGAATTTGAAAATCAGCCTTCAATTATGGAATCCATAATTAACTACACAGCAGAAATAGAAAATTGATGTCCATGACTTGTTGAATTATTGTAGAAGAAAAGTTACGGCCCACGAATTGCCAGAATGTTGAAGAAGACAAAATGCTGCTGGCCACAGATTCAACATTATTTCAACATTTTCTCAAATTGAGTTGCATGTTTTAATCATGCTCAACTTCTTGAAGGTTTTGCAAGGATGTGAACCTCTTGTGAGTAGGAGTGATGCAGAATCATTAGAACCAAGGATCCATCTCCCTCTATAAGCTTCTTATTTCATAAAATTGAGTCATGTTTTTCATTATTGTATTTTTATGGTTTTTTTTTTTTGTTGTTGATTAGCTCTCTTTTCTAGAGGTGTGCATTTTTTGGATAAAAACTAAAAAATGAATCAAACATATATTGGTTAGTTCGGTTCAGATGTTAACATATCGTTTCACTTATTGGTTGTAATTTTAATTTTCTTTGGGTTTTGGTCATGGATTCTTTTTTTTTTCTTTTAGAAAAAATAATCAAACCAAAAATTGAATTTCACTACTTTGATCCAATATTAAAGAAAAAACTGATAGGAAATACTTGAAATCAAGTCTTTCATATTCACCTTTACAGCAAATCTCCACGAAATACTGCTGTCCGGAGCAGGAAAACAGTAAAAACAGCGGAAAAACTGTAGAAAACGGAGAGAAATGCGTAGGAAAAACTTGTATTTTACTAGTAGAAGAAGAAAACAGCAAAGATACAATTGATCCTCAATTCGAGAGGAGGATCGATCTCTCCCAAATCTCTAGACGCCGCTAGAGCCCAAAGAAAACCTAAATCTAAGAGATCTCAAATTTTCAGCCAAACTCAAGATGCTCAAACCCTACTATTTAATGCATACAAATCAAAAGGAAATCCCTAAACAGTCCCTACATTCAAATTTCCCTCTCAAAACGCTAAAAAAAGCTTCCTAAAATGATCTCTTCGGCTGGTCGGGCCGCTCGATCTCCGCAGGAGGCGGAGATCGGTCGCTCTTTGCGACTTGCCGGTCCTGTGCGAACCGGCTGGACCGGTCCAGTGGACCGGTCTAACAATACTCCCCTCCCCAAAATCCACCTTGTCCTCAAGGTGGAGATATGCTCGTGTTCCGGTGGAGGTGGCCATCCTTAAGCTGACTGAATAACCTTTTTGTAATGCTGAACCAAGGACTGCATAAAAAGAGAAACATCCCCTCCCTCCTTCAATCTGATCGCATCCAACCTGTGTAGTCCCACCATATAATCTTCCCCCACCTCTTGTATGTCTCTAACCATGGTCTTAAGTGATGTCATGGCTTTGGATAGCCCTGCATCTCCCCTTATAACCACCTTTCTCCCATCCACTATTAATTCCATCGTGAGTGCTCCTCAATTGTCCTTGGTTTCCCCCAAAGTTTGCAACCATTTCATTCCCAAGATGACATCAGTACTTCCTAACTCTAGTGGAAGAAAGTCCTCTCTTACTTGAATCCCTTGGATGGTCAACACCACTCCTTTACAGATTCCCTGGCCTTTCTCCACCTTCCCTGTACCCATCATCACTCCATAGCAACCAGTGTCCACCAACTTCATTCCCAATTGGTCAACGACCTGAGTGGAAATGAAATTGTGGGTAGCCCCACTATCAATTAGCACCACCACCTCACGGTCAGCTATCTCTCCTTTCACTTTCATAGTGTGACTCGGAGTGAATCCCACTACAGAGTTCAGAGAGACTTCTGCCACATCCAGGTGCAACTTCTCCTCCTCTCCAGATCTGCTCCCACCTCCCTCCTCGTCTTCCTCGTCTTCACAGACAAGGAGAACCTGAAGAGTTCGGTCCTTGCACCTATGCCCTGGCATGTACTTCTCATCACATCTGAAGCACAACCCCTTTGTCCTCTCTTATCCTGCATCTCCTTCTCTGTCAGCCTCTTGAAATTTTCCCCACTCCCTCCTCCTACTGGCTTCTCCTGGGTGGTCTCATTGCTATTGCCTGATGCAGGCCCCTTGGGTGCTAGAAGAGTGGTCGTCGTCCTGTTAGAGCCTCCTGAGCAGTTTCCTCGAGCCCCTCTTTCTGCTTTCTTCTGATCTTCTACCAACTGCGCCAGCTCCATAGCCTTTCCCAGGTTCCTCGGCTCCAGTACCCTGACTGCTGTTCGGATCTCTGGTTTCAGCCCCTTCATGAAGTTCCCTTCTAAGGCAGACTCAGAAATGTGATCCAATCTGCTTGCCAGGTACTCAAATCTATCCCGGTAATCGGCCACAGTCCCCTCCTGCGTCAAAGCAAAGAATTGTTCATAGAAGTCTCCTCCCCCATCGGCTCGGAAACGCTCTAATAAACGATCCTTGAACTCTCTCCAGCTCCGGATAGGCTCCCTCCTGTCTCGCCACTGATACCATGCCAACGCCTTCCCTTCCAGACACAATCCTGCCGCCGTCAGCTTCTCATCATCTGTCAACCCGTTGACTGCAAAGTAACGCTCCACCTTGTATATCCAGCCATGGCCATCTTCCCCCTCAAAGATGGGCATCTTCAACTTCCTTACCTTCGGATCCCTTCCGTTGCCCCGGTACTCTCCATAACCTCCCATTCCTCGAAGATGAGGTGCTCCCCAAGTGTCCCGATCCTCCCTCCGACGTTGGTAACCGAATTCTTCGTCATAATCTCCTCTTCCCCTTTCAAAATCAGCACCTCGACGCTGAAATTCAGCACCTCGACGCTGATATTCTTCTCTCCTCTCTCCAAAATCTGCACTACCTTCATATTCCCCCCGCCTGCCTCCAAAATCCACACCTCGACGCTGAAAATCAGCACCTCGACGCTGAAAATCAGCACCTCGACGTTGAAAATCAGCACCTCGGCGGTCATTCCCCATGCTCATCTCCTCTCTAGAGAGTGGCTCTAGAGGTGGCATGTCGTCATCCCCTTCAAGAATCTCCACCTCCGGATTCCTCCTCCCCCGAATTGGGTTTGGATTTCCTCCTACGCCATGGCCGTCAGTAGTCTCTCTCACTTCCGATGTACCCTGATTGGTTTTCATCTCCAATAGTTTCTTCATCATTTCTTCCATAGCCGCGAACCTCCCTTCCAACCTATCATTGTTGGTGGAGATTTCCAGGAACTTTCCCTCCAGATCTGTCTTCAGTTGACCGAACTCGCCTTCTAATACTTCCACCTTCTTTCCGGCCATTTTTCTTCTATCGGATCCACAAAAAATCTTCTTCCGGAGACGAAGATCTTGCTGAAATTTCAGAATTTCAGCCGCCGGTGGTCCCGAATCGATGCTCTGATACCAATTTGATAGGAAACACTTGATTTCCAAGTCTTTTCTCACCAAAACAACAAGTAGATCCAATGTAAAATTGCTGTCCACAGCAGAAAAAACAGCCAAAAACAGTAGGAAAGCAGGAAAAAACGGAGAGAAAATGCGTAACCGAGAAAAACTTGTATTTTACTAGTAGTTGCAAGAAAATAGCAAAGATACAATTGATCCTCAATTCGAGAGGAGGATCGATCTCTCCCAAATCTCTAGACGCCGCTAGAGCCCAAAGAAATCCTAAATCTAAGAGATCTCAAAAATTTCAGCCAAATTCAAGATGCTCAAACCCTAGGAAAATCTACTATTTAATGCATACAAATCAAAAGGAAATCCCTAAACAGTCCCTACATTCAAATTTCCCTCTCAAAACGCTAAAAAAAACGCTTCCTAAAATGATCTCTTCGGCTGGTCGGGCCGCTCGATCTCCGCAGGAGGCGGAGATCGGTCGCTCTTTGCGACTTGCCGGTCCTGTGCGGACCGGCTTTTTACCAAAAAATATTACGGATTGTTCTCAATACATATTATTTAAGCTAAAGGTAAGTAGATTCATTTTCAAAGTTAATTATATTTCAATTCATCCAAAATCAAATCGAATTGATTGAGCTGAAGTGTTTAGTTTATTTTGGTTTAGAAAATAGTTTCGATGGTTCAATTTTTCAAACATCAAAATTGAAACCAGCTGGTTTAATTGATTGCATCAAATTGACCAACTGCACACCCCCTACTCTTCTCTATATAAAGGGTTTAATCTTTCATCACTAGGGTTATTAGAAAAGCTCGAAACTTGAAACTCACTCAAACTTCGACGAAATGGCTTGAGCCAATTTAAGGTTCCATGCAAAACTAGAATAGATTTCAAGTTTGCCCACCTCACTCGAATGTAATTTGAGTCGACTGAGATTAAATGTCTTACAACTATATAATATAAATATGATATATAGTATAATGTGTATATTTATGTATATAACTGATTAAAAAAAAATTTGAGTCGAATCAAAATTTAAGTTGAGCCGACTTAGCATCGAAATATTGAATTGGGCTGCAACAACTCGAAATAATTTCAACTTTCATCGTGTTTGAGTCAAGTTTGAATTCAAAATTTTTAATTAAAGTTGAGCCAAGTTCCTTTGAGCTCTATTGGATATCACCCTTGCTTTGTATGTTTAATGATGCAAGAATGAGTGAAAAAATCAATGTCTCCACAGTGGACAAACCTTCTACAATTCGTATCATGGGTCTTTTTTTATCTCTTGGTTGGTGCAAAGGAAATACTAATTTCTTTGCTTTTCCTCTACCATAAAGTTTTATTAGCCACTCATTGATTCCCCTTATCTTTGATTTCATTGTATGCACCTATATAATTTTGATTTAAGAGTAAGTTCTAAATTCTTGAATCAGTGATTATTCTTGCCTAACACTTTTTGTCTGTTGTTCTCTACTTAATTGTGACCCAATACTTTTTTTTTCTCTTATTGCATGCTCTTAACTTATCCATTTTGTAATAATTTCTTTATAGTTCATTGCAACCATTTTTTGTTTTATATCCATAATGTTTGTGATGCCCCAGAATCTAAGTTGGAAGAATTTTTCTTTTATCTTTTAATAAATAATACCAGAGTTATCTAATTTCATTTACCAAAAATAAAAAACAAAAATAATTCTAGAATTCAAAACATCTATATGTACATATTGTACATATCTATTCATTATTTAAAATCATATACAATACTTAAGATCTGTACAATCATGCTACCACTATTCTATCATGAGTACAAAAAAATTGCTAAAACAAAAAAGAACAAAATCTGAAGAATCCTAACCAGCCTCACACTCCTGATCATCTACCCTGACCTGAAAATATTTAATCACATATAATGAGCTCACAAGCCCAACAAACAACAAAATCCTATTATTGAACTCAATATAAGACAAATGACAAATATGCATGTCACCAGTCAAATCATAATATTAACATTCTGTTAGACCGGTCCACACGGGACCGGCCCAGGCGCAACGAGGCGGAACCGCCTCCCGTTTCAGCCGCACGCCCGCTTGGATCAAACAGGGTCGAATAGGAAGGTTTTTGAATGAATTTTAGGAGGGAAATTGAATGTAGGGACTGTTTAGGGAATTCTTTTGATTTGTATGCATTAAATATTTAATTTTCCTAGGGTTTGGGTTATCTTGAATTTGGCTAAAATTTGAGATCTCTTAGATTTAGGTTTTCTTTGGGCTCTAGCGGCGTCTAGAGATTTGGGAGAGATCGATCCTCCTCTCGAATAGAGGATCAATTGTATCTTGCTATTTTATTTATTGTCTAGTGGAATACAAGTCTCGCTTTGAGTTTTCTTTCAGTTTTCCTCTTAAAATCTACTGTCTTACTGCTGTAAGCTGCAGTTTTTCTATGTTTTCTTATTGTGAACAGCAGTCCAGTCATTGTTCTCACTGTTTTTTCAGAAGATTGATAGGACATACTCGCGATCTACAAGTGTTTCCTATCAAATTGGTATTAGAGCATCGATTTGGGACCTTAGGCGGCTGAAATCCTGATTTTTCAGCAAGCTTTTGGCTTCCGGAAGTGAGTTACTTGAGATCCGTTGGGAAGAACGATGGCCGGAAAGAAGGTAGAAGTCTTGGAAGGCGAAGTCGGACAATTAAAATCCGATTTGGAGGGAAGATTCTTCGACTTTCAAAATCAAATCACCTCCAACAATGAAAGGTTGGAGGGAAAGTTCACCGTGATGGAAAAAATGATGAAAAAATTACTTGAAATGAAGACCAATCCGGCGACATCGGAAGTAAGAGAGACCATCGACGGTCATGGCATGGGAGGAAATCCAAACCTGTTGCGGGGGAGGAGGAATTCGGAGGTAGAGATCCTGGAGGAGGAGAACGACATGTCCCCTCTAGAACCGCTATCTAAAGAAGAGATGAGTAGGGGATACGACAAACGGGAGGCTGATTTTTTCGGAAGAAGAGAAGAATTTCATCGCCCAGGTGCTGAATTTGAGAGAATCCAGCGTCGAGGTGCTGATTTTGAAGGGAAAAGGGAAGAATTTCATCGCCGAGGTGTTGAATTCAAAAGAGTTCAACGTCGAGGGGTTGATTTTGAAGGAAGAAGGGAGAAACATCATCATCGAGGTGCTGAATTTGAAGGAATTCAGCGTCGAGGTGATGATTTTGAAGGAAGAAGGGGAGAGTATGAAGAGGGGTTAGAGTATAATCGTCGAAGGGATGATCGAGACACTTGGGGGGCTCTTTCCCATCGAGGAATGGGAGGTTATGGAGGATACCGGGGAAATGGAGGAGATCCAAAGGTGAGGAAGCTGAAGATGCCCATCTTCGAGGGTGAGGATGGCCATGGGTGGATTTATAAAGTTGAGCGATATTTTGCTGTCAATGTGCTGACGGTGGAGGAGAAATTGACAGCTGCGGGAATGTGCTTGGAGGGAAAAGCCTTAGCTTGATATCAGTGGCGTGACAGACGGGAGCCTATCCGGAGCTGGCGGGAGTTCAAAGGATGCTTATTAGAGCGTTTTCGAGCAGATGAGGGAGGAGACTTCTATGAGTAATTCTTTGCCCTTACCCAGGAAGGCACGGTGGCAGATTACAGGGACATGTTTGAATATCTGGCTAGTAGGCTGAATCATATCTCAGAGTCAGCTCTGGAAGGGAATTTCATGAAGGGGCTGAAATTGGAGGTAAGAACAGCAGTCAGAGTGTTGGAGCCAAGGAATCTAGGCAAGGCCATGGAGTTGGCCCAGTTGGTGGAAGACCAGAAGAAGTCTGAAAGAGGGACTCGAGGAAACTGCTCAGGAGGCTCTTATAGGCCGACGACCACTCTTCTAGCACCCAAGGGGCCTGCATCAGGCAACATTAATGAGACCACCCGGGAGAAGCCAGTAGGAGGAGGGAGTGGGGAAAATTTCAAGAGGCTGACAGAGAAGGATATGCAGAAGAAGAGGGCAAAGGGGTTGTGCTTCAGATGTGATGAGAAGTACATGTCGGGGCATAGGTGCAAAGACCGAACTCTTCAGGTTCTCCTTGTCTGTGAAGATAAGGAAGACGAGGAGGGAGGTAGGAGCAGATCTGAAGATGAGGAGGAGAAGTTGCACCTGGATGTGGCAGAAGTCTCTCTGAACTCTGTAGTGGGATTCACTCCGAGTCACACTATGAAAGTGAAAGGAGAGATAGCTGATCGTGAGGTGGTGGTGCTAATTGATAGTGGGGCTAGCCACAATTTCATTTCCACTCAGGTCTTTGATCAATTGGGAGTGAAGATGGTGGACACCGGTTGCTATGGAGTGATGATGGGTACAGGGAAGGTGGAGAAAGGCCAGGGGATCTATAGAGGAGTGGTGTTGACCATCCAGGAGATTCAGGTAAGGGAGATTTTCTCCCACTAGAGTTAGGAAGTACTGATGTCATCCTGGGAATGAAATGTTTGCAAACTTTGGGGGAAACCAAGGACAATTGGGGAGCACTCATGATGGAATTAATGGTGGATGGGAGAAAGGTGGTTATAAGGGGAGATGCAGGGCTATCCAAAGTCATTACATCACTTAAGACCATGGTTAGGGACATACAAGAGGTGGGGGAAGATTATGTGGTGGGACTACACAGGTTGGATGCGATCAGATTAGAGGAGGAAGGGGATGTTTCTCTTTCCGTGCTGCCCTTGGTTCAGCAATATAATAAGGTTTTTCAATCACCTCAAGGATGGCCACATCCACGGGAACACGAGCATATTTCCACCTTGAGGACAAGGTGGATTTTTGGGAGGGGAGTATTGTTAGACCGGTCCACGCGGGACTGACCCAGGCGCAACGAGGAGGAACTTTTGCCTCCCGTTTCAGCCGCACGCCCGCCTAGATCAAATAGGGTCGAATAGGAAGGTTTTTGAATGAATTTTAGGAGGGAAATTGAATGTAGGGACTGTTTAGGGAATTCCTTTTGATTTGTATGCATTAAATAGTTGATTTTCCTAGGGTTGGGTTATCTTGAATTTGGCTGAAATTTGATATCTCTTAGATTTAGGTTTTTTCTTTGGGCTCTAGCGGCGTCTAGAGATTTGGGAGAGATCGATCCTCCTCTCAAATAAAGGATCAATTGTATCTTGCTATTTTATTCATTGTCTAGTGGAATACAAGTCTCGCTTTGAGTTTTCTTTAAGTTTTCTTCTTAAAATATGCTGTCTTACTACTGTAAACTGCAGCTTTTCTGTGTTTTCCTGCTGTGGACAACAGTCCAGTCACTGTTCTCGTTATTTTTTCAGAAGATTGATTGGACATACTCGCGATCTACAATTGTTTCCTATCACATTCACATTATCATTGGGCAATACAATAGATAAATTAGTAAACCATTACAGGTGTTAAATCACTAGAGAAATCGTCATATCAATACTACACTCAATAGAAAAATTATATAAAACATCAAATCAAAACATCAATAAAGACTATCGAAATCAAGTCAATACAGTAGAATCATATAAAAATAATTGTATTCGTGTATCATATGCTTAGAAAAATCATATCAGCATCAACTCAGTGTCAATGCCCAATGCACATGCTTTATATATATAACGTGATCAACATATTAATAATAGTAGAATAGTAATATCAACATCATGAGTGGAAGTAGCAGTAAAATCATAAAATAGCAGTGATTCAACAGCATGCATTCTAATAATCATGTTAAATAAGTAAATATCCTGGCTACAATGATGTTTTCCCAGTATCACTGTTAGTAAATAGAGTTGTCATTCTTTGTCTGTTGGCATAGTAATCATCTCCTTATAACTCCCAATCAGTGTAATACGTGAATCAGTAGAGGATAACATCAAACCACAATATTTAAAAGAAAGCCCATCGGCCCACTATCCTGTACAGGTCAATCAATCTCCAACCAACTGGTCAATAATCTTTACTTGTCTTTTATATATATTTTATTATCACAACACTATAAAAATAATCTTATTCATATATCTACATTCATTTCCAATACATTGCAGTAAATAAATATAATTGAGTTTAATTTAGAAAGTGTTGAAATGTCCAAATGATAGACAACAAAAATTATACTATGCAAAAATTAACATTTTTAAAATTTAACCAAATTATCAGATATTGCATAAAATAACATTGTAAGACTTTTGAGCTAAATCACTATTTTTAGGTGTCAAAATAAATTTCTGAGTAATAAAATCGTTCCTTTTAAAAAATCACCAGGTAAAAAATTTTCAGAATATACTCAAAACGTTTATAATCTTGATCTTTATAACATATAAAAAGTTACGCAGTAAAAGTTTTACTAATAAAAAATTATCCTCATTTTTCGGTAACGAAAATTCAAATTTGATTGAAAAAATATAAAAAATACAAAATCCTTGAAATTAGAAATAGGGTAATGATTCCTGAAAGCGAGAGGAGTGAATTTTCCAACTGACTTGACAAACGAAAATCATTCTGCAACCTCCAAATATGAACTTCTCTTTTCTCTCTCCTCTCTTATTTCTCAAAATTTCCAAAACAAGTCTCTATTGCCGAAAATGAATAGGGAAATGAAATTCTTAAGTAATGCATTAAGATATTTTAATACAATATAATATAATTATTTATATTATTTATTATAACTATTTAATTTTATCAATTTTTTCAATATAAATCATTTTGGTCTTTAAAAATTATAGAAAAATATCCATAAAATAAATTTATTTATTTAGAAAATATTGATGAAATTGATTTACAAAATGAACACCTAACAGTCCTAAAATTCCCACTTGTACTCACAAGTTTCAATTTTTTAAGAATTCTCACAAGTGCCCAAAAATTATAAAAAAAAAATCGTGTAATTAAAGTACTACAATATCAATGGAGACGATTTGTGATTTAGACTTATAATAACTCCAATATATATATACATATGTATATACATACATATATACATATGTATATACATACATATATACATATGTATATACATACATATATACATATATATATATATATACATACATACATATATATATATATATATATATATATATATAAATATATATATATATATTTGGCATAGTCAAAATATGGACTATTACAATATTGTTAGTGCTCGCTTTACTACTCCGAACCCCTTGTCAAATGCCATGCACAAGCTAGCATACCCACCCAGCAAACTTGCCCAACCACCCAGCAAACTTGCCTAAGACTTCCAATCAGCCAATAAGCATGCCTAGACTCCTGGGTCAAAAATTCATTATTTTGGGAATATTTTGCATGTACAAATACTCACCTATATTCTTGCAACAAACCTTTCCAAAGTAAACCCACAAAACTTTCCTAATCTTAAACCCTAAAAATATTTCTTATTCCAAAACAAGTCCAAGTACAGCTCAACTTACCCATTGTGAAATATCTAATTTTTACAAGTCACCGAATCCTATCTTTTAATCAGCTCTTAATCATATATTTTACTTTATCAATTACACGAATTCCTATCTTTCCTAACTCCAATATGAAATATTCATATATTCCTAACTTACTAGTCAAGCAACTCAACCAACTGTCCTTGAAGCCAACTGATCCCACGAAAATTGGTAGATCAAACCACAATCAAAACCGCATCTTTACTGATTCTGTACGGCACGCCGAAAGTCCCCCTCTCTCCACAGAAAAAATAAATAAATAATTCCACTCAAAAATAATGAGCTCCATACCAAACCATTAACTCAAGCTTTTTGTAACTTAGCCATACAATGAAAACTTCTGACCTTCCTCATTACCAAACCCATACATTTCTGAAAATCTCCGTAAATCCTTCTATTCCTCTCAATTCCACGTAAATCTTATCAGCCAACAGTCTCATAAGCCTCCAGACCATGAGTACAATTCCTAACCCTCATTTCATATTAATCATAAACCTAAATCCCTCCTCCCATAAGTCCGCCAAGACCAATAAGTTCAGGATCATGGTGATAGCGTTATGAACCTCCTTTATAGAGATAGTCCTCTTCAATATTGCTACAATGATGGGCTCATATCTGATATTGACTATAGTGCCAGAGATTGAGTGTGCTAAGCCTGAGGAGAGCAACACATACCTTTCATGTTGTTCAGTTGTCAGTTGAGATTCCATTGACCGTTCCAATATTTATTGTGTTCACGTATAATGTAGTTATGCTACCAACACTTTACATTTTACAATATATTTATTGACTAATATACTGACACCTCTACTGCCACATGTTGCAATGACATCACCCAACCATCATTGCTGCCTAGTCTACTAGTCCTTACCAAACTAATTAATATGTTAATTAACATGATGTATGGTCGGTGACGTCTTCAACAAAAGTCTTGTCATTTTCTTGTATTATGGGAATTCATCCTAAAGATCAACAAACCTATACATGAGCCATATCTGTTGCCTCCACTACTATGGCCACCTCCTTCAATTCTTTAGAGTTCTTCGCAGCTTAGGAAATTGATGGAGGAGCATTATCGCATGTTGATCCTTCTCCAATCGAAGATATTGAGAGGAACATACTTAGTAATTTATTATATATATATATATATATACATATATATATATATATTACAAGTTCTGTTATGTCTTAATTCATGTAGACATGATTAAATTTTTGTTACACGAAATTAGTATTTTGGTCTTTCGTTGATTAGCTCTCTTATATAGAAAGGGACTAATGTTTTCGTAATAAGTTGAAGGGTGAATTACTGAAAGAATCAAAGTTCATTTTCTAACTTTCTCCTGGGATAAATAACCCAACACAACGATCCATCCCAAACCCAACTTGAGAAATCCAAATTCGGGTTGACTCGAATGATCCAAAATTGACCTAATTACTATTTAGATTAGCATTAATTAGGCCATGTAAAAATAGACATATATTATTAGGTTAAATGACTTATATTCGAGTTAATTGGAAGGTGTTGATCCAAAAAAATTATGATTCATATAATAAACGGGATAGATGAGTAGGGTTTGCATTAACAAGTTTGAGTCGGATCAGATTCGAATAGAACATTTTGACCAATATAATAAATGGGTTGTGTTCATGTATATAGTATATTCAAGCCGGGTCAACTTTAGGTCCTACTAGGGGTGCAAACGAGTCGAGTCGAGCTTGAGTCAGGAGGTGTTCGAGTCGAACTGTCAAATACTGAGCTTGAGCTAGAACTCGAGTCGAGCTCAAAAATCGAGCTAGAGCTTGACTCGTTCCACTGTAACCGAGCTCGAGCCGCTCGTTGAAGCGAGAGAGAGAGAGAGAGAGAGAGAGAGAGAGAGAGAGATTTGAGACTTTTTTTAGGTTTGTCAGAAAAGGTAATGAGTATTAGCCTTTTGCATTTATTATAGGTAAGGGAGGGTCAAATCTGAGAAGAGAGAGAGATTGAGGCGTTTGAGATTTCAGGTGTTTTTCCAATATTTCGAGTGGGATTTTTAAATGATTTTTAAATTTTAACCGGCAAAAATTTAAGTTATCCCTATGGCCTCATGATTAATTTTTTTAAATATTTTAAATTTAATAATATTAAGCCGGCTCGCGAGCAGAGTCTTGTCAAGCTCGAACTCGAGCTAGTTTAATGAACGAGCTCAAACTCGAGCTCGAGCTCGACTCTTGAGCTCGATAAGCTCGGCTCGCGAGCTCATAAACGAGTCGAGCTCGAGTCGACTCGTGAGCCGGCTCGGCTCACTTGCACCCCTAGGTCCTACCCAAACAGCCAACCTGAATTGATACCTCTTTTCTCCCTAGGTTGGTCAACTTTCTACCTCTTATGGTTGGTTTCATGGGCCTCCTTACCCTCCTTTGTTGATGCCAAGAGTCTACCACTGAACAGAACAACCTGAAGTAATTCATGTCCCTCCCGCTCTCCTAAATGATTTATTGGGTTCACTCATTGCCTCCCCTTCCTCATTGATTTCATTCCATAAACCTCTATAAATTGACCACATGAGCAACGAGCAACCTTCCTTCATTTGAAGCATAAAACAAGGCAATGAACCCTACAATGAAGGCTAGGGCATGACCTACAACATTGATAATGTTAAATTTTCTTCTAGTATAAAATTTTGACGACTATAAGATGATCAAATCATTTTGCATGGACATAAATATCAAAAACTCATTCATGTTTAATGATATTTAGGATCTACAGCTTTGAAGGATTTTATTAAAAGAAAATTTTATTTAATTATGATATTTTAGTAAAAAAATCATGGATACTTAGATATGCATCATTCCAAAAATATAATAATTTGTAACCATAGTATAGCAACATTGAATAAATTATAAAGTTAATATAATTTATACTGAAAATGAAAAAAGTAAGAAAAAATGGAGAGAGTTGAAAGAAGATGATGATGATGATGAAAATGGAAGAGGATAATATCCTTTATCCAAGATAGGCTTGAAATAGAGCTGAGAAAACCATCAATCATAAATGACTTGATCATGCTACAAGTTGTTCAAGTTTGGTGAGAGTTTGAGCCGAGCTTACACATATAAGTTCATAATTAGCATGTTTAAAATTATCAATGATTTATCATGGCTTGTAATGGGCTTGTCTAAATTAATCGTTTGCATACTTCAAAGAGTTAATGAGTAAGCTTATAAACAAGTATTAAATAAATTCCAAAGTGATTAGCATATTAACAAATAATTTTATTGGTCTATATGAACAATTGAACAAACAATTCAATAAATTTGAAATTAGCATATAACTATTTGAAACAAATTAAACAAGATAATAGAATGATTGAAAATAAGTATTAAATCCCAGAGGAGGATAAAAACATTCAAATGGCATAACTGAAAAAAAAAAAAAAGGCACAAGGGCTATGAACTGCAATGGGTTGATGGCATTTGAAAAGATGCATTAAAGGTTAAAACAACATATTGACAACAAGCAAGCTGAAAAGGAGAAAATGCACTCACATCCAATTATCATACAGATGCTCTCCTATTCTTACATAGTCGTGGTTGAAGAAGATGTGTCAAGACCCAAGGACTAAAGATGGAGCATTCGCAAATCGTGCTCACCAACATGCATGCTAAAGATTACTAAGATGGAGAAGATTGTTTCACCTTCAAAGGCTCTCATTCCTAGTGTATTCCAAACGACTTGCTCACATAATTGCAATTTTCAAGTGCTTAGATGATTGAATAATGAAGATTGAAAGCAAGGATATGTGAAAAATGAAAAGAAAAGATGTAAAGGTAACGCAACTTATCAAATAACAAAATATAATATATTAATATTACATAAATAAATAAATAAGTTGTATTTAAAAAAAATTAATTGATCGGGCTACTTTCAATGAAAGTCATAAGCTCCAACCCAAATCTAAATTACAGACATCTCTTAAACGGGGTCGTAAGACCTAACCTAAATTTAAACTGCAGGAAACTCCTAAACAGATCGTAAGGCCTAACCTAAATATAAACTACGGGCAACTCCCGAGTGAAGCTGCAAGTCCTAACCCAAACTAGATCAACCTAAACCCATCAACTTCAGTTTCTTGGGATCCCTGAAAAGAGGCAATCCATGAATGCTAATCAGATTCTCTAGACACTATAATCAACGTTAGTTAATATTTGTAAAATGAAACCTACGATATACCCAGGACGACAGAACCATGGGATCTTGATCGGGTTTAACTCCATCATCCACAACCAAAATTTGAAATTGTTGCACATCTAAACATCGATTCATCTTTGATCGAGAGTTCTCTTCTGCGCGTTAGGAAGGGTGAGTAATTATAAGGGCTTGCGTTCATAGGAATGGAACCATAGAACTAAATAAATCCTGATGCTGATCATCAAAGGAAATTTGGTTACTTTTAAATTCCAATCTACCTCGAGGAAAATGGAACCTAAAGCTTGTGAAAGCGGGGTTCGTGCCGTAGCATCGCCTTTTCCCTATATAGCTCCATTATACTTAGTAAAAACCAAGCATCACACAACATCATCATGCAAATCAAAGGCGTTCATACATCTATTATCCTCAGCCATTTTTCTTCAGACATTCTAAAATAAGTTAATCGAAATAAACGTATAATAATCATTTTAATAATGGAATGCTCTTCCATTACTATAAATATTTTCACCCACCATAGCTATGAAGAGTGTGACTTAAGTCCATTTTCTTTTGACTTATTAAAAAAGTAGGAATATATTACAGTGTATCTTCAATTTGGATGTATCTTTCTCTCTCTCCATCAATCAAGGCCTCTTCTCCACATTCCAATGTATCTTCCAAGGTTCAGTTCTATGTTTCAAGTCCCATTCCACAAATTAAGGCTTGATTTAAACTTCTTCCATACCTCAAGGTGTCACCTCCATGCAAACTCATGAAAGATGGATGGCTCCTCTTCAAATTAAACTATATATACATTTTTTGTTTCTAGAAATTAGCGTGCAATTCCCTATCTGCGTGAGCTGTTTTGGACGTTCCCTACATACATACGGTGGAATAATCGATCATCTTGGTTTTGATTGCAATTGAAGCCTCTATTTTGTGGTGGACGACATGGTGGCTAGTTCATGGTATAACTTGGAAGGTTTCCAATAAAACTCCAAAAGAGAGGAATTATTTTCTCTTTTGTATTTCGCATCTTCTTACCCTTCTGCATTTAAATCAAAACTTAGATCAATTACAAGCTCTCAGTTTTGGAGACCCATTCTCAAACCCTAGGATTCAATCAGTTAGGTTTTTCTTCTACAAGAAATTCTAAGCTTCCCTCTTCCCAATAGCCTCCCCCCTCCCCAATACAGCATAAACACAAAGCAAACCTTTTGAGCTCTCAGCCAAGAAAATACACAAATCAATCCCTAGCCAAACCCTATCGTTCTTCTTCCATAAAAACATACAAAATATCTCAATTTTGTTAGCTCCCGACCTCTGGTAAAAGTCCCATTATCCTAAAGTTTATAGCTAACCCACCCCTCCAATATTCATTCCCTTTCACTCGAATAACATCACAAGCAAGAAAAGTTTCATCCACATCAAAACCCCATAAAACAACCACACTTCTATTGCCACCACTTACTCAGCTGCTTCAAAAAATATATAAAAAAAAAAAAATGGAAAGCTCGACAGTCAAAAAGGCAAAGCAAGTAGAGAGAATGGCAGTCGAAGACAGAAAAAAATCATAACCTATCGATTCTTCTTCCAACTTCGTAAAAATCCTAAAAATATATAAAGAGTAATTGAGTTTTAAGGATACCTTTCTTGAAGAAACGCAAGGGCCGAATTCGCATCGAACCCCGATTGGGTGAGGTAGGTTTGTACATCCTCAACAAAAGAGGCAGCTGGAATGCCCCTCCTCTCTGCAGGAACGCCGGATGAAGACGAAGTCGAAGAAGAAGCCATGAACGAAGGGAAGAGATGACGGCTCGCTCTATGGTCTCATAAGGTATGCTCCTCCCTCGCCTAATTAACAAAAGCAAGTAACACCTAAAGACTTGAAACCAAACAACTCCAAAATGAAAATAAAATATAAGGCTACTTTACAACAACAACATCAAACCTTTGTCCTATTACGTGGGGTTGGATGCATGAATCCTTTTTCATCATTGTGTCCTGTTAAAAATCAAATTATCATTTAAATATAATAAAGTAATATCATTTCTAATATTTTCTAACCGAGTTTTTTAGGTCTACCTCTACCTTTCTTAACATAAGACAAATCTAAAATCACAATTTTCCTAATCGGGTCATCGGAAGGCCTCCTTTTGACTGTGACCAAACCATCTAAGGCGACTCTCTCTAATCTTATCTTACATTGGAGCTACTCCAACATTTTTCACGTATATGCTCATTTCATATCATATCTTTAATGGTAAAACCACTCATCCATCAAAGCATCCTCATCTCTGCAACACTTAGTATTATGCTTCTCTTTTAATGGCCGACATTTGGCACCATAAAGCATTGTAGGTCCCACCACCATCTTATAGAATTTCCCCTTAAGTTTGAGGGGGACTTTTTTATCGCACAACAAGCTTGATGCATTCCTTCATTTCAACCATCTAACTTGAATTCTACTGATAATATCCCAATCTATTTCGCCATCACTCTGAACAATAGATAAAATATATCTAAAACGTGTACTCTTATTAATGACTTCATCGCCCAAAGTCACAATCCCCTCACTAGGTCTATTGCTACTAAAATTACAATTCATGCATTCAGTTTTAAATCTACGCAAGCAAAACCCTTTGGACTCTAAGGTTGACCTCCATAATTCAAGTTTACCTTCAACTCCCTATTTAGTCTTATCAACAAGAAGAATATAATCAGCAAAAAGCATACACCAAGGTACATCATATTATAAATGTATAATGAGAACATCTATATCTAAAGCAAAAATATATGGGCTTAAGGTTGATCATTGATGTAATCCAACTGAAATAGAAAAATATTTGGTCAAACCACCTTGCGTTTGAACACAAGTAATAGCTTATGTATACATATCTTTAATGATTCGAATATAAGCATTATTAACACATTTCTTTTCAAAAACTCTCCATAACACTTTTCTTGGAACTTCATCATATGCTTTCTCTAAATCAATTAATATCATATGTAGATTCTCCTTATTCTCTCTATATTTATGTATTAAACCTCTCAATAAATGTATGGTTTCCATAGTAGACCTACCCGACATGAATCCAAATTGATATTGAGAAACATTAGTATCACGTCATAACCTACGCTTCATAACTCGCTCCCATAGTTTTAAAGACACATTAACTTAATTCCTCTATAATTCGTACACTCTTGTGCATCACCTTTATTCTTAAAAATAGGAATTAACACACTCATTTGCTACTCATCCATAATCTTTTTAGTATTCAAAGCAGCATTAAAAAGTTTAGTAAGCCAAGAAATTCCTTCATCTCCTAAGCATTTCCACATCTCTATAAGAATATCATCAGGTCCAACAGCTTTTCTACAATTCATTTTCTTTAATGCCTTGACAATATGCTTAAATCCTAAAATGTTAATTCACTATTATTGAGGATGAGTAATATCTCTAAAAAATTTAAAAGTAAAACATTTCAAGTTATTGTGAGAAATATATCCTCAATAGGTCAATCATGCATGAATTTCCATACATAGCAAACAAAAACTTGTAAACATTAACAAGCAAATTAGTTAAAATGCAACTATATATAGTGCAAATATAAATCAATAAATAAATATTTTAAAAATAACGAATATATTAGAAATATGTTATGAGAAATAAACTATAAAAAAGTAATAAATATGTCAATGACAATATCAATTGAATGGCTATAAACTTTTTTTACTTGTTCACTAGCACATGTAGTGCTCTTAGCTATTTTCCAAATGGACCACAAATGGGCTTCTTTAATCTCAGCAATTAGTCCATAGCCCTTTTACATGCTTGGGCCTATGTCAACTTTGAAACCTGTGATAAAGGAATATGGCCCAGTTTAAATGAGCCTAGAGAGGATTGTGGGCGGATGGCCCATTCTTCACAAAGTTGGAGATGCGACGGGAGAAAGGCAGAGCATTTTGGGCAAACGAAGAAGAGCAGCGGGACCGGCTAAGGACACAAAATTAATTAGATATTCATTCATATTAATATTTGTTATAATTAATTAATTAATTCTAATAAAATTTTAAATTACTTATTATAATAAATAAATTTGAATAATAATTTATTTATTTATATTTGTGAATATACTCGTATTATTTCACAGGTAGTTTATATTAAACACGATGATATTTTCTTTAATGACTCATTAAATAATAAGTTTATATTTAAAAGATTAATTATTTAAAAAGATTAAAGGTTAATTAAAATTACTAAGTAAATTTTTTTCTTAGAATATTGAGCGTAGAAATATAAATTTGAGGAAGGCAGTATTACATAAAAAAATATTTATAATAATCTTCAAAACATTTACCAATTAAACTATCTAAAACACTTCTTTTTTAATTTTGTAATTAAAAGTATATTTTTAACCCTAAGTTTGAAATTAATTATATTTCTTAAAGAAATATGACTATTGTTTATCCAATTAAATATTTAATTTAAAATTTTATATAAATGAAATGAAAAAGTTATTTTAGAAATAAATTCTCTTGATTATATAAATATTTTTCACATGTTTAATATAATTAAAAGAAAAAGATCATTTTAATAAAAATTTTCTGAACATAGTTAATATTTAATACAATCAATATTAACAACATCTATATATATTTAGATTTATGCTTATCATGATCTTGCTCATCTAAGAAAAGATAACTTTAAAGAAAAAAAGGATTATTATTTATATGCAAAAAGGAATAAGTCATGTTCATCTTGTTCAAAGTTTTTTTTCTTCTCCTCCCAATCAATTCAAATTTGAACACACTAATTCATTCCAATTTTATTAACATTTCCACATTGATTCTCATATTCCAAAAACAAAAAAATACACACACACACAAAAGATGTCACCCTTTGATGTGAAGGTGAAAGATATACTAGTGCTTGCCTTTCTATGTATAATATACTTTTGCTAATATTGAGAGAGAGAGAGAGAGAGAGAGAGAGAGAGAGAGAGAGAGAGAGAGAGAGAGAGGAGAGAGAGTGAGGTAGAGAGAAAAAGATGTAGGGGAGAGAGAGAGAGAGAGAGAGAGAGAGAGAGAGAGAGAGAGAGATGTAGGGGAGAGGAGAGAGAGAGAGAGAGAGAGAGAGAGAGAGAGAGGGGGTAGGGGGAGAGAGAGAGTAAGAGGGAGGGAGAGAGAGAGAGAGGGAGAGAGAGAGAGAGGGAGAGAGAGAGGTAGAGGACTTGCCATGAAGCTAGCATGACAACCACATTTTTTTCAAGATAGAAAAGAAAGCCCTACTAAACCTAATTGCACATGCATCCACATGAAACCTTAGCCCATAGTTTCTTTAATGCTTATTAATTTCAACTCATTGACAATTTTCCCTTTTTTTCATCAAATACACCCTGGATTATTCTCTCCCCATTTCAAAACCATTTCATCTTTCACTTATGCATTAGTGGCTTTGTCTCTTAGCCTGACTCTCCTTCACAGCTCATAAAGAAGTGACACTATGGGTCCCCTCCCCTTCAGAAAAAAAAAAAAAGCTTCTCTTTGCTGTCATCCACCTTCTCGCTAGCCAAGCCCTTCTGCTTCCCAACATGCATGAAAACTATACAAATATCAGCTTATTAAATATAAATATATATATATAATAAGGAAGATTCTTCCCTATTGCATCTCCTTGCATTGCCTGTTGTAGCACGTGGAAGAATTATTGATCTACATGTTGGATAATGGAGGACATCACTATAAGGTTGGCATATGCGCTATAGTTCTTTAATATCATTAAATAATTTATAATGGCCATTTGTATTTAAGTAAATGAAAAAAATATTTTTTTTGCCTTGATTGTTTATTTATTTTTTTATTTTTCATCATTTGATCATGTATGTGATAAATGATTAAAATAAAAGAGGTCAGACAAAAAATAACTTTAATTGAGTTGTATTTTATGATTTAAAATATTTTTATTGTTAATTAAAATGATGTATTTTGTTTCGTAATTATCTTTTTATTTCTAATTAAAATGATGCGTTTTATTTTGCTTAATTATCTTATAATAATTAGTTAATTGTTTAATTGAACCTTGTTTAGGATTAGGGTATTAATAAATTAAGAAGGGGATAGGATTAGAGGGCATGAGAAAGAGGAAGAGCCATACCTAATTAAATAGGCTAATAAAAATTTTAATTATTTAATTCCTAATTAAATCTAACTAATTATGGGTATTTATTTAATCATGATTAAATTAAATCAACCATAATTATCCCATTAAAAACAAATTAATAATTATTATTAAAAAATCCTTAAAAATAAAAATTTAACTCTTTTATAACTATTCTATGTGGCCATTCTATTTTGTTGAAAAAGAAATGCAATGTAAAATAGAATGTAGTGTACAAGAAATATAATGTATATATTTGAAATGTAATGAGTTGGTTAGATGAGTGAGTAAACTTTAAAATAAAAACATGTGATTATTTTTTTATTTGTATGACTTGAAGTAAAATGAATGTAGTGTAAAGTATAATGATGACAGTGGTTGATGGTTGATGGTGGTGATGGTATCGACAACATTGATAGTGGATGGTAGCTGATGACCAACGATATGTAGCAAGCGATGGCTGTGGGAGGCGACAATAACAAAGAATTTATATTGTATTTGAAAATTGGTCAAATCAAACAATTTTTCAATACAATAAATTTGAACTAGATGATTAATTCTAATTACTTTCAAAATTTTACTCTGCATTTCTATAACTTCATACAAAAAACCCACATTTTCAAATCACACACATTTGAAATAATTTACACCTCTTTTACCTTAAGCAAACAAACCTAGGTCCATCGCTCTGGATTATTTCTATTACCTTTGACATTATGCAACAAATATGATCTCGAAAATTTCTAAATTAATTTAATCAAGATCAATGCTTTATTATTTCAATAATAAGAAACATGAACTTGAAAGTTTGGGAATTATCATAGGAGATAATCATCTATGCTCTCAAGTAGAACAAGTTGTTCCTTTCTTTTTCTTCACTTTCTAGCTATCTTTTACTCGTCTCACTTTTCTTCTCAACTAATAGCTCTACCTTTTATTGTACTTGTTTACCGTCCCAAACGAAGCCATGGTCTATAATAAATACTACTTCCAATCCAAATAAAAGAAATTATTTTTGATTTCCTATACATCACAAAAGCGGTGATGAAATAAGCTTATAGACCGTGGATTAGGCTTCGTCACAAACAACACGGTGAAGCAGCTTCATCTGAACATATGATCAATGTTTTATTTGGGACAGCTTTCTTATTGTTTTCTCAGCTTTCTAAAAAAATAGCTTTAGAAAATAGCAAGAAAGCCGTTCCAAACAAAACCCAAATCTGCTATAACCACCAACATGTTTTTCTCACACTTTGAAGAGTGCATGCATGATCACTATGATGTGGGGATACGAACAGCTCACAAGCACTCATTATTTTGGATACTTACCTAACGCTACATTCATCTTTCATATCATCTCTCTCATTCTTTTTATTTTCTTTGTTTTTATTTCATTTTACTTTATTGTTCTTTTGTATGAATCTATGTGTTTGGTCTTGTGGACAAGGAAAGGCCACCAATTTTTCGTTTGTGTTATCTCAACATCCATTTATGGAAATAAATCTTTGAGTTTTCATAGGAGAAGACTTCTAAATATGCATTAATGCTTACCATTAATAGTTTTTTAATTAAGATTGTGTATTTGCTAATTAAAAATTATAAAAATTTAGAATCAAATATTGATTTGCACTTTTAAATTAATAAATGTTCTTGTGATTTTAATTATCATATGTTAGTTTGACTATAAATTTTAAATAATTTCTTAAAAATTTATATATGAGTTGTTTGGTTTGTTGAAATAGAAAATTAGAAAAAAAAAAAAAGAATGTAGAGTACTTGAAATATTTGAAGTTGTTTGAATGGATCATGGATGTAAAAAGACTACAATAGCTCTTTTTTTTTTACTTGAAGTAAAATGAATTCAAATGTAAAACAAAATGATGATGGTGGCTGCAGGCTACAACAGTAGCAGGTTATGACAACCAGAGACATGGGGTAGCCAGTGGTAGTGGTTGGCGACAGACATTGTGAATAAGTGGGGAGCTGTCAGTTGGCGACATGCAACAGCCATGGGTGGCGAGTGGCGACAATGTAATCAACTTGCGGTGAAAATAGAGGTCAAAACTGGACGAGTTTGCAATAAATAAAAAAATATACTATGGAGTGAAATAATAAATCACTATAATTTTAAATTTTATACTTTTTTCATCAAATCAAACATCAAAATTTCATTTTACATAACATTCCTTTTATTCTGCACTATTACAACAAGCCAAACAACCTTCTACTGAAAATGAACTATTCACAATAAATTATATTAGAATGTCATAGTTAAATAAAAATCAGTATCAACAATTTTGACCACCACATGAAGTGTCTTAATTAAAACAATTATAATTCTTTGCTCATCATAGTTTATATTTTAAATATTTTTTTCCTCAAATTTATTTTTAAAAACTACTTGATCAAATTTTTTTTCTAGTATCTAAAAGCAAATTTTTAAAAACTTTTTTTAAATAAAAAAGTTGTGTAATTATATCATAAAAATAATAAAAAATTAATCCAAAGGAACCATTTTAACAAAAGAAAATTAGGCAGGGCCAAAATATGAAAACAGTGAGAAACATGTACCATGTGCTTAGATTCATTGTTTCCTAGAGACAAATAGGAAGACATGATGTACAACAATCAAGTCTTGCTAAGAGAAGCTAGCTTAATACCACTATTGGAAGAAAACAAAATTACCTTCACTCTCTTCAATCAAGCAAATTTTTGAACAGTTTAGATTCATCTCATAGGAGTACAATGATTTTGTGGAAAAGAAGTGTGTCGCCTTCGATGTATTAGCAATCATTGTGCGGCATTTTAGCACTATAGGAAATTTATGGATCTCTGACTGACCATCAGCCAGAAATCTTTGATACGGTCACCGACGGGTGGACATAATGCAAAACTATGGCCGGAAATTCCGCTAAAAATTTAGGTAGAAAGTTCCAGCAGCAATTTGACCCAACTCCGTCGAATACGACGATGGTATATTTTGGCCTTGGTCCGTCCAAAAATTTTCCAACGGTAAAAAATCCGATGAAATGTATTTTTCTACGCATGATTTACATGTGGATTTTCTTTCATCAAAAATATCTATTTCCATAAAAAATTACCCACTTGTCGCCAGAAAAATCCGTCAAAAATTGAGAATTTTTCCGTGGTGCAATGATTTTTTTCATTTATGCATTGCTGCGTGCCTAGATGGACCTCATGTAGAAGATTAGCATGTCTATATTATATGGGGGCACTCAGAATAATTTTGGTAGAATCATCAAGTAAACACTATTGATGGATCATTTATTTTGAATTTGAATAAACAAATTTAAAAAAAAAAAAACAGATACTTATATTGAGAGATATCATGAATAATATATTCAATACTGTGATGGATTTACACAACAAAAAAATAATGCCCATCATGTTGATTAGAATGATCTTTATATGTTATAGCAAAGGCATCACTCTAGTCGAGAATCATTTTCACAAGCAGCACTAGATTGCTACGTGCCAGAACATTCATAACAGTTGTTGGGCGACATAATAGAATTAAATTAGTCAGTCAACACTAACCAAAAGACTGTCATCAAGCGACAAGAGTTGGAAACCACAGTCGTGTGATGGTGGTCTAACGATATTGGTTGAGTGGTGATCTGAAGGCAACCATCGGGTGGTGAGTTGATAGCGATGGTTAGAAGAAAGCTCCGAAATTCTTTAAGCTACAGAGCTCTCTTGAATATCAAGCCAAGAGGCCAAGCTCTACCCATTCTTATAGAGTGAGAGGGTATATTTGTAATTTTTTTAAAAAGACATGCCCCATAAATATAACCAAAATCTAAAAATTACATCAAACAATCCTAATGATTCTAAGTGGCTTAATATTATGGAAATTAAGAGATTTTGGGCTCTTTGAATTCATTTTGTCGAGAAGCCCATAGAAATTGAGTCAATAAATAAAAATAATTGTCTTGTTCTATGATTATAGGTAAGCTTAGAGAAAAAAATAATAATTTAAGGAATTAAAATATAGCCAAGCCGAAAGTGCAGAGAAAAAAACATGTGAACGCATTAAATGAGTCTTCCCTTCTCCTCCACTCAACAGTCCTGCATAAGAAAATAGTTAAAAAAATATATTTAATATGTTGACATTGAGGTGTCATTCAATATTTATCTGCTCATTTTTATTTATATAAACTTCTAACTAATATTAGCTTATATAAAAATAAATAAAATTTGACTTACCATAAGTTTTTTTTATTATACTCTTTAAATAAATCAGTATATCTGATAATATTAAAAATTCTCATATATATATATATATATATATATATATATATATATATATATATATATATATATATATATATATATATATATAATTAAGCTCAAAATTAATTAATTAATCAAACACATATAATTTGTTTGATAAGATTAAGATTTTGTTTGTGACAGTTTTCTTACTGTTTCTTAAAACAGATTTTTAATAAAAAATTAAAAATTTTGTATTAAAAAGCTGCTTAAGAAGCATTAAAAAAGCGGTCCCAAACAAAGCGTATAGTACTTTATAATGATGGTTGTGAAATTGTTGTGGAAAAAAAAATTTTTTTTTTTAAAGTTTTTGTGGATATTATAATTTTTTTAAAAATCAAACATTGCTATTTTAAAGCTAACATACATTAACAACTCTATAGTAAAAGATAAATTTTCATCTCAATTTTTTTTAAATAAAAAATAACAAGAAAGCATCATCTACATAAAATATAATTATAAAATAAAAAATAACAGCACTATCATCAAGCCTTTATCCCACTATATGGGTCGGATACCTGAATCTTTTTTTTTCCTAGTGTTATGTTAAGAGTTCAATTCTTGATGAATTATTATGTGCGGATATTGGACGGAGATAACTATCCGATTTGTCTCTGTGAAGAGTAAAAATGATTCTTCCCGTCCGATGTCGGCACATAATAATCTCTCTAAATTCTATGCTTTCGTACTAATTTTTAAATTAGTTTTCTAGCACAAAAATTAAATTTTTATGATAAAAAATATTAAAAAAAATAAAAAAAGCAATCTCAAAGAAGCTAAAATACTTAAAAAAAAAATAGTGTAATAAAACTTTCTCGGACGTTATAAGAGCTCCAATAATTCACTCCCCACGTTTTTGTCTAGCCATCTCTCCCATTTACGGCAGTTCGCTATCGTCATCATCAACATCACCACCCTAGGATCCCTCGGTCGGAACACGCCAAACAGTGGTCCATTTCTCATCGAACGGACAACAACACACCACGTCACCCTACACGCCACCTATTATTATTTTATTTCAAAGCCTACGGACACCGCCGAACCAAAAGGCCCACGTCATTAGGAGCCGTGACATGGTAAGGACCAACAGATCCCTTCCAATCATGAAGTCTTCGGCATCAGAAGGCTTTCTGGTTGGAAGGGATCACTTGGCTTCATGAACGAGCAAGAGAATTGGGGAAGAAGATGTGAACCATCGAATGAATGGTAGGATTTTTTATTTCTTCTATTTCATATAAGCTTTCTTGAGCCGTTCGATCTTCAACGGAAGGTTTAAAATTTTTCGCAGATGAACCGGCCGGTTATCGTAAACCGGGACCAGTTTTACAGTTTGGTGGTCGAACCGCCTGTTCGAACAGTTCCGAGCCGGTTCTATGCAATACCAATTTTGAAGCAAACCGAAACCGATCGATCTGATCCAATTTTTAAAGCCATGGTAAGCACTAAGGACTCCTAAGATTATTTTTTAAAATATTTTTAAAGATGAATAAACATAATTAAATAAAGTGGTACTTATTTTTTAACTTCTTTTTATAACTTTTTACATAATTTTTTTTAAATTAATCAACAATATCGTGCAATTCAAAGTCTATAGTAAACATTCATAACACAATATTGTTTCATTCAAAAAATATAAATAGAATCCATAACACAAATGAATATAATTCAATATATATAATAAAAAGCTAATTTTGTCAAGTAAAAAATGTCCAACTTTGCATTAAACTTAAATCACACATTTGTCAAAACACTAATTAGTGCAAAGTTCAACAATGCCAAATATTACATCATTACCTTCAACAATGGACACAAAGAGATTTTTCGTCATAAATTACTTAGCAATTTTTTTCATGCCACCTCTAGTTCTATATATGGAGAGATTATTAGGTGCGGAGTGCGGACAGGGAGAATCGTCCGCACAAGTATTGGGTACCTAGCGGTACCCGCACTTGGTACTACTAGATACTGCTGGATACCACTAGGTATCTAGTATTTATGCGGACGGTGCGTACTAAGCACCTAATAATTTTTCTTATATATGACCTAAGTAGAGTAAAGCTTCTCGATATGTATAATTAGAGCTTATATACATATAGTCCAACTTAAATGAACCATTTTCAAAAAAGATAGTGAGAGCAAAATAATACAATTTGAATCTTATTCAAATCTTTCTCGAACATTGAATCTTATTTCACCCATGATCTAATATTGTTTAAACCAAGATAAAATCTAATTCAAACCTTTTCTTAAATTATTATCAAACCTTGCTTGAACTATGTTAAAATCTTTTTCGAATATTATTTGAACCTTGTATGAATATACAAATAGTTTTGATGATATTTTTTAACCTAAATTAACAAATGCGCAACATCACAAAGCTTTAACTACTAGCTACAAATGAAGAAAATTTTTACTACAAATTGATCATATGTCGTAACATCTTTGAATTTCATAAAATGAAATTATTTGAAAATATAAGAAGTCTACAATGCAGCGCTGTGATGTTATGCTTGTGAACGCGTGAGGTCGAGAAAGCGCCACTGCGGCATTGAAATCTCTCTATTCTACAGTAACTCAGGGTGCAGCATGCAGCACACCAATGCTATGGTTTCAGGCATCGTGGCGCTAGAAACAAATGAATATTTGTATGTATATTTAAAATAAATATCAATTAATACCATTCCTCTCCCATTTCATTTGGCTTGCAAGATAATGACAAAGGAGATGAAGAGAGGAGGGGAGAGGGAGGGAGAGGACATAGAGGCGAGAGGAGAAAAAGAAACTTACCCGAAGAATTTTCATCTATCAAATTTATTGTAAGATTTCTTATGATATTTGTAAGTAACTTGAATCCTACCTTTGTTTTCAGTGATTTTATATTACATAATTTTAATTTTCTAAAAATCAATAAAAATATATTTTCTTTTGATTTATCAAAGTTTTATAGTGTAATTTTTCACATGTGATAGATGTGATTTTTATTGACATTTTAACAGTAATATTATTAAAATTCATTGGATAAATTGATAGTCATGATTTTTTAAAACTAAAGAATAGTGTATAAATTCTATTGTATTGCATAGATTGTATAGAGTTATTGCATTTCATAATATATATTACTGAATTGCGTAGAGAAAATGATACGATTGATATTATAAGAAATTTTCATGCTATTGTAATTTTGTTAAATGATAATTGTGAAAGATTTTGATGTATAAATTGCTTCTCCTAACTTTTCTTTTCATTAAAAGAAAACTAAAGACTCTGATAGATGAATTAAAAAATCAAATAGATAATTCTTCAGAAAATAAAGAAAATAAGCTTTTGAATAAATTCTCAAGAAAATAAAAAATGAAGCACAATTTCCCATCTTCCACTATTATAAGACATAAATACAATTTTCCCAATTAATATATCTTTATTTGAGCGAAAATCCACCAAAATATTTTTAGGGTATTTACAGGCAAACCACCAAATTATTATAATTAATTTATTTAACCTCTAAATCTTTATATTCATTTATATAACACCATAATATTAAAAATACATCTAAACATAAAAATTAAAACATATTTTAATTTAAATAAATTAATATTAACAATATTTTTAAATGATTTAAAATTTTAGTATTATATACATAAATATGAATATTTGGATATTACTCACATAAATACATAAAAAAACTTTATGGCACGCTAAACACTTTTCAAATGAAAATATCTTAAAAGAGAAATAATCCTTTATATTTACAAACATCTTCCTTTATCGATATTAAAGTTTTATTTGAAACAACTTTTTTACCGTTTTTTCTTTTAAAAAATTTACTATAAAATTATCTGAATTAAAAATTTTATATAAATTTTTTTTGTTTTTTTTGACGAGGAACCACTTCGCAAAACGGCGTGTAAAACCCCATCGACCTAGCAGGCAACCCACACCAATTTACTTGGGCCAACACTTAGCTGCAAATTGGATTCGAGCCCACCTAGGCTTTGCCCATCCGCATTCCGCGCTCCCCTCACATGAGGTTAGCCGCCATGGGTTTAAAAAGCTATTTTAAACAGCAGTAAGAAAGTTACCCTAAATGAAACCTCAATTTATTTAATCAACTTAGGCTTCATTTAGAACGACTTTCTTACTACTTCTTAAAGCAATTTTTTAGTACAAAATTCTTAATTTTTATAAAAAAAAAATTATTTTAAGTAGTAAGAAAGCCGTCCGAAACGAAGCCTTAATTAAAACATTTTTAGATTAAGATTTTGATATTTGTAGCAGAGAAATAATTTCATTCAAATAAATGTGTCAAAGAGTTGGATCTAACCAGATTCAAACTACACCTTCAGCCTTGCCAATCACAACATCAACCACTTGACAAAAAATATAGCTCCATCAACCTCATAAATTATTAGAGAAAAAAGTGCAATTGCTGGCCTAATCAATCGCTGTGCACATGAAATTAGTCCATCAATCACCCGAACTCAAACAAAAACAATCCATTAATTGCAACTACATAACAAGAAGGAAAAAATATCTCTACCATTCATGAGCATCAAATGATGCATCAATACTTCGTAATTATCTCATATCAAATATATATATAATATAATATATATGTCTACCTTACAATAAATTATTTAAAGCAACCTAATTTGATCCATTCTTGAAGAAATTATTCTGTGTAGATATCAGACGTAGGCCTATGTCCGGAGGCGAATCGCGCTACATCGCCCGATAAACCATAGGTATACAGTCACATGTACAACAAAGAGGTGACATGACGTGCTCTAATTTGCCTCCGAAAGGGAACCAGTGTTGGCAGATATCTTATATTTATTTATAGTGAGTGTTTGAGTTTAGATTAATTGACATAAATGTTTTTATATAATCTTCTATAATTTAAAAAATATTATTTAAATAACTAATAATTTTTTAACATTAATTTTATTTTTTTTCCTATATTTTTCTCTAGTATATAACACATGCATTTTATCCCATGATTCCTTCCAACGACATTTTCCGGTCCGGCTGTTATTTGAGTACTATATGTAGATAAAATATATTTCCAACAAATACGAAAAATTAATAATTTACACAAAAATGACTACGAATTTTATAACCGACGCAACAAAAAAAAAAAAAAGGAAAAAACAGGCGTAGAAAGGTAGAGAGAGAGAAAGAGAGAGCGGGGATTCAACTGGGAATCGGACTCCCCGAGTCGGACTCGGGTCGACTCGTAAGCGGAGCTCCGGCGAAACCCGAGAGCTTTTCTGTGAGACTTGCCATGGCACGGACCTGCATCTGAAGCGCCGCGATGTAGTCGGCGGCCTCTTGGAGCAGAGAGGGCAGAGACAGCTTCCGGCATCCCGGAACCAACCGGCCGAGAAATTTCATTTTCCCTTCTACCGCCGGAATCTTCCCTCCTCTCCTTCCTGGGCCCATCAACTTCGACCGCGGTTCGCCGACGCAAACCGGCCGGATTCGACGATTTTTGCGCCGTATAGATCGGCTGGCAAGGATCGCGCTGCCCCACCGCGTCCGGCCACCATCGGTGACCGCCAGAGCCCGATCTGCAGCCTCCCTGATGGATCGGCCTCGTGGTTTTACCGGCGAATCGTTTCGGCGCACGCGGCGTACGGCATCAAATAGCTTAGCCGAGTAAACCCGATTTTGGTTACTGTTTTTCCAACGGGACGGCGATGGTTCCTTCGCTGTCGATCCTCCGCGCTTCCGGATTCTATTCTGATCCTTAGCAAGATTCAGAATCCCGTTCTGTTCAATGGCCGGAGAATCCGCAAGAATCATCTTATGGGCTTATATGTGGGTTCGGATTTGCTTCAAAGATGCGACAGCATAACCCAAACTTTTGCTACGGCTACGGATCTTGTTTTCTACGATTTAGGGCAGAATAACTCGCAGATCATCAAAGCCAAAACCTATTCAGATGGCCTAAATCAACTAAGGTTGGAGCAGAATAACAAGCTAGAAAGGAGAAAGTTAGAAGCAATACCTCTTCGATTGTCCTTGAAGAATCGAAGTAGAGTGCTGGGTCTAAGTCGCTAAGGAATCTGGGACAGGAAGAAGGGGGAGAGATGCGAAGGAAATAAGCACTGATAGAGATTGCACGCGACTTTATTATATAGGCCCTATAAGGAACTAAGGCTATGCTTTTTTTGGGAATACTAAAGCTATACTTCTCAAATAAATTGTCATTTAAATTATTTTCATATTAATAATTTATATATAGATCAATTTTCAATATAATAAATTAATATTTATTTTCTCATAAATTATATGTAATTTTTGTCAAATATAAATTGTTTTGTATGGAAATAAGATATTTCATTTACAAAATATTCAAGATGCATTTTTGTGTAATGAGTAAAATTTCATAGAGAACTCTATAATTAAGTATACGCATATTATGCACACTTGAGAGGGAAGATTTCCAAAGGACCAAAATAGTAGCATAGAGAGAAGAAAAACGATATGTTTTAGCTTAGTTTTATGATGGATTAGACTAGCACAAATAATACCTCACATACGTACGTGCTAGGTTATGACTATTGACGTCAAAGTTATTCTATGCAAACACCGAACGTTGTTTAGAGACCAGCCAGAATGAGCCACATCGCTCTGAGCTAATGAGTGGAGTCAAGATTGGCTCAAGTATAGCTCGTTAGCTCATTGAATTAAACTCACGAATAATTTATCGAGTCATATTCGAGCTGACTCACGATTCAGCTTAACTCACTTACACCGCTCCTGCAAAGATCAAAATAAAATAGAAAAAGCACTATCCACAACAACACTATTTAAGTCTTAAGAGGACCTTATCTTATTAAAATTCAAAACTCCTCCATCATAGATGCTTAAGGAAACTAACAACCCTACTGACCATCTTAACATGTTTGAGAACATAATGAGTAGCACTGAATCCCAAATCGTCGCCAATGAGCCATCTACTTCCCAAGATGGGATGAAGCATAATGATAGCAATAAAAAAAACCACAACACACAAATTCTCAACCATGGAAGAAGAATAAGGCTTCATCTGGGACGGCTTTCTTGGTGCTTCTTAAAGCAGTTTTCTAGTATAAAAATTAAAAATTTTGCACTTAAAAGCTGCTTTAAGAAGCATTAAAAAAGCTATCTCAAAGGAAGTTATCTTCTCTAATTAGGAGAGTCAGCACCATAGACTATATATATAGCTCAATGCAGTTCAAAGTTCACTTGCCAGTAGTGAATTGGCTACTCACAAAAAACAAGAGAATCATTCATAAAATTGAGTATTTTAAATGATCAAACACAACAAAAAAGTCAGCAGATGTTCGAGATGAATTAAAGCCTTGTTAATATCATAAAAATTGCGACAATGATTGCTAGAAAATCTGATGAACAGTCACTTAAAGGAGTAGCTTATAAACCACCACGTCGACAAGCAACGTGTAGAGGAACCACCTACTAAATCTCATGAATGAATAAAAATAATTGGCATGATACAAGCCATCACAAGCAGAGTAATAGCTGCGGTAGAAAGCCTCATAGCCATAAAAGTATAAAACCCTCTTCAAATATGCTCAACAGCTTCTAGGACAATAAATTATCATAAAAAAATCAAAGTAAATCTCGTTAAGATTAAGGTTTCGTTTGGGATGGCTTTTTTACTGCTTCTTAAAGCGGCTTTCTAGTTCAAAAATTAAAATTTTAACACTAAAAACTGCTTTAAGAAACAGTAAGAAAGTTGTCCCAAATGAAGCCTAAATGTGTACTAAAAGAAAAGACATGGAGATCCATCCAAGAAGTATACAAAGAAACCACGAAACTTAATAGATTAAGGCTTCGTTTGGGACAGCTTTCGAAAACGGCTTTTTAGTGCAAAAGAAGAAAATCCCACTCTTTAAAGCTCTCCAAAAAATAAACTATTTCGTTTAGGATAATGATTGAGAGATCATTCCATCAATTAAATACACATCCCACCACCATTTTAATTCTATGCAATCCAACACCTATATTGAATTTTCTCTTGTATTTGATGGTAAATTCTATTGTAGTGAGTTCAACAATAATTCAGGAAGAAGACTATAAATAGCATATAATTTAAAATTTTAACAAAATTCTAAATAGAATCGAAATTGTCCAACATTAGATAAATTTCCTTCAGCTCTCTTACTAACATCCAGGTGATTGACATTCTTCTTCCTCAATTACTTTTAGAAATGCAAGGTCTCGAGAAGGTGAATAAATGGTCCATCAAGCTTAATGAGTGAAAAATAGATTAAGCACAGGTGCTCGGTAACTTCAGCTGGTTTTCTATACTAAAAGACAACGTACGTCAAAAATGGAAGAGGAAGTCTAGACAATGAATACAAAAGGAGCATCTGCTGAGACCAATTTTGCGTTGGTGTTGTACTTGAAAGTCCACAATAAATGTGGCTCAAGCTCATTAATGGAGTTAAGGCAGAATAACTTAAATTTATTACTGATTCATACCTTACAGTGAAATATGCACAAAGAAACTATGAAATTTAGAGTTCAATCCTTGGGAACCATCCCAAGAAATTTCAAGCCAAAATCATCAAACTTAATACGCCATAATATATATTTTGTGAGGAGAAGAATGTTACAGAACCATTTGCAAAGTATGGGTAATCAAATCCTCATGTCATCTCTACTTGGGAACTAAATAAGTTGTCCATCGAAGAAGAGGATGAGACAATTTTAGTGATAGACTATTGTTTCACAAAAAGAAAAAAAAAATGAAACGAGATCTTTGAGTAAAAATTAATAAGGCACTTAACTTCAAGGGGAAACATTTAGGAGATCTTTGAGAATCAACTTGAGGCATCTTCAACACCAAGAAGCTAAAGAAGTAATGGAAGAAATAGACTCATGCGAGTGTGAAAACTCTCTATATCAGATAACCTTGCAAAGAAAAATCTCAAATAGGAATACAATTGGTTTAATATTAGATTTAATACAAAGACCTTTACCAAGAGGTGCAAAAGTTATTAATTATATAATAACATAATCAATTGAGCCAACCACTTCAATCAATGATATCTCGCTGGTCATTTGTCATTTAGGAAGGATTTCATCAATTCTTTTCCCATATCATCTTGAAAACAACAGTTTGTGCTGGTGTTTGTGGATTACTTCATCAAATGGGCACCACGATGTATACTTAAACAATGAAATATATTTCTTGTGGTTGAGATGGTCACGAGATTCAATCTTCTACTTACTGTTATTATCAACAATAACCCACGATTCTCTAGAAAAAAAGCTAGCAGATTTCTATGTGAATAATGGAGTAATATGAAGTTCTCTTCTATAGAGCACTCTTAGACTAGTCAACAAGTAGAAACAATCAATAAACTCATCATCAATTTGAAAAGTAATTTCTCATTATCCATTTTGTGGGTGCATAGGACTACACCTTCGATTTTCACATAAAAACTCCATTCTCCATGGCATTCAATTATGAAGTCATAACTCCTCATGGAGACTATTCCCTGATACCCATAACTAGGAAAACATTATTACAACAAACCGACAAAAAAGTGCCAGAGTGGGTTCAAAATTTTGAAGAATTATAGACTATCTTAATTTGTTAGAGGAGACTAGAACAAAGGTATCCTAGATAATACAAATATAGAATGTTAGAGCAAACATATTTATAAATTCTAAATACAAGCATAAGGAATTCAACATTGGTGCCTTAGTTCTGATAAAAACAAGTCATTGATAAATATTCGGACATGGGAAAGTTCTCATTGAATTATTAAGGAACCTATATATTAAAATAAAAGCTCGAAAATGGTGCCCAATGGACAAAATTAATGATATTGAGTCTAATATCAAGAAAGAATTCTAACAATCATAAGTTAACTTTATCTATGAAGCGTAATATGCGTTTGATGACATGCAAGTAGTCTGACCAAAATGAGACGAGAATAGATCAAAGGTTTTGGTCACCCAAGAGCTCAGCTACTTAGAGTATAGAAGAATAAGACATACTTCACTCATAAAGCTTCATTTCATTGCTTATACTTAAGACTAAACACTTATCAAATTAATAAAATTCTATAGATCACCAATTACTATTATCATCCTCATCAATATATGTTGCAACTTTTATTAACAATTTATCTTTTATAATCATGCAAATACGTTTCAGATACTTGCTGGAGCTAAAATTAAACTCACATTGTAGACAAAACTACGGTAAAAGTACATAAAAACCTTAAAAAACTAATGTTAAGTTACTGTAAACATCGACAATCAAGATCTATGCTAACACCGACAACTAAGTCTTAGCATGCATCTACAACAAAAACATAGATTAAAAACTATCAATGAAAACTAACGCATAGTTACTGACGGCTAAAGAACGGTTAAAACAAATAAATAGCAAAGGAATAGGAAGAGATTCTAAGGAAAAATAAGTACAGATAATAGATCAATATAAAAGATAAGTTTGTGTGCGTGTGTGTGTATATATATATATATATATATATATATATATATATAAAGAGAAATTTGATTCACTTATAAATCTTCTTTCTCTTACATATCTCTCACTCATACGTTTATACCACTCTCTCTCATGCACATCTCTTACTCTCCCACATTATCATTCTTATAGTAATCAAAAGTTACACTATTAAATACCATGAGACTGAAAAGCTTCTCTTTTACAAGTATACCCTTCAAAATATTGAATCTGTTCTCTATGTACCCAAGAGATTCTCTAGGGTACCCGTTAGAGAGCTCAAATTATTTCACCATCCTCTTAAGGTTAACAGAAACAAAGGATTACAGTTTTTTTCTTATAATAATTGTTTTTCTTAACTTATAATTCTATGAGTTTATTTTCTATCTTTATACTGCTTTAATCTCTCTTCAACAAATTGAATTCCAGCATGCAGGTCTTTATTGTTGGCTTTGTACCTTTATAAAGCCTCAATATTCAGGAATTTTCAGGGGCTTCTTTCACGTTTATTCAACAGAGATCATTTGTCCTCTTTAAACAGCATCAGCTATCTCTCATTCATCTAGAACCTATTCTTTAATTAATCACTCGATGAATGTTTATTGATACGTTCCCTATTTGGCTTCTTCAAATACAATATTCAATTTAACTCAACACCCTTTACTGCATTGTTGATAATTTTGAAGCAATCCTTGGAGCATTGTGTTAGACCGGTCCGGCCGGCCTAGCGGACCGGTCCACGCAGGACCGGCCCGTGCGAAACAGGCGGAGAAGGCCGCCTCTCCTGTACGCAGCACGCGAGCCGCCCGAGTCCAAAGAGCATATTTGGAAGGAATTTTGAGGGATTTGAGAGGGAAATTTGAATGTAGGGACTGTTTAGGGATTTTTGATTTGTATGCATTAAATAGTTTGTTTCTCTAGAGTTAGGGCATCTTGAATTAGGCTGAAATTTGAGATATCTTAAATTTAGATTTTCTTTTGTGCTCTAGCGGCATCTAGAGATTTGGAAGAGATCGATCATTCTCTCGAATAGAGGATCAATTGTATCTTGCTATTTTCCGTTTCCCTTTCATCAAATAATACAAATTATATATTGTTTTCGTGGTTTTGTGCAGATTTTTGTGAAGGATTTTTACTGTTTTCTAAAGATTGATATGAATTACTTGAGATCTTCAAGTGTTTACTATCAAATTGGTATCGGAGCACGTCGATCTAAAGGTAACCAATGGCCGAAAGGTAAGCGAAAGTTTTGGAGGGAGAACTTGGGCAACTCAAAGCAGATTTTGAGGAGAAGATTGTTGATTTTCAAAATCAAATCGTGTCCGTCAATGGAAGGATGGAGGTAAAGTCCGACGTAGTGGAATATATGTTGAAGAAATTGCTTGAAGACAACCAAACCGGCAACGTTCGAAATAAAGGAAGCTATCGGTGGCCATGCAAGAGGTGGAAACCCTAACATGTTTAGGAGAAGGGAAAATCCAGAATCGGAGATAATGCATGACATGTTAAAAAGGCTCTTGGAGATGCAAACAAAAGCTTCACGGGTGGTTCCGAGAGCTAACCCTAACCCATATTTGACTGGAATTCCCTTGGCCGAATCGAAGGGAAAGAAGATCATACAAGAGGAGTTTGACGAGGGGAATTTCTTTCATCAAGAGCCACCTCCTGGGGCTCCGATAAAAGGTGGATCAGGGTTTCTAGATGAGGGGACAACCAAGAGTAAATCTTTTGGTGTAGGCGGTAGGGCCACTGGCCATCATGGGAGGTCTTTTGGGAAAGGGAAGTGGATGACCGAAGGAAGGTGGGATTCCCACTCTCGATACATGGGGAAAATATGGAGGGATCATGACAACCACCACACTAGATGAGGAAGAAGCTATTGGGGTGGTAGTGATCCTAGGGTGAGGAAGTTGGGGATGCCAGTATTTAGAAGGGAGGATGCTTATAGGTGGGTGTACCGGGTGGAGATGTATCTCATGTTGAATGGGGTGACGGATAAGAAGAGACTGACGACAGCGGCCCTATGTTTGGAAGGGAAAGCTTTAGCTTGGTTCCAGTGGACAATGGCATGACCACTAACAGAGTAGCTAAATAAAGCTATCAACAACATCCCATCCTCCCACCTTGAGGACAATGTGGATTTTTGGGAGGGGAGTATTGTTAGACCGGTATATATGCTGGGGGTGTAAATCAGTCAGATCTATCAAGATGCATATTAAAAATAGCACAAGCACCATTCAGCCAGCATTAGTTATCCCAATAGACATAATAATGAATAAGCTAAAGGCACATTTATCATTATTATCAAAACAAATCTTGAAATGAAAGTGGTCATAGAAACAATAGAGAGGAAAATATGTTAGGAGATGAAAGGGAAAAAAGAAAGGCAATTAAACATACTACTATTTTCTTAAGCTCACTTGTGGTTAGTGTAAGATGTTGATACACTATTTAGATGCAGTATCATTATGCCAAACTCATAATCATACATCGTATGATATTTAAAGAAGAGATGGAGGAATTATGGGAATGTTAAGGGATATGTTTTACAAGGAGAGATACAAGATAGATTGAAAGAGAAGATAAAGGAAGGAGCAAGATAACTGATAGACAATATTGACCTCTCATATTTCTCTCTTCTAATTCCTCTCTCTCCTACCACTTTATCTCTCATTCTCTCTTCTGTTTCTGGTAGTCTCTTTTATGAATTAATTTATCCTTCTCTTTGACTAATAATCTATATATCTTTCTCCATCCCTCAACCAATCACTCTTTCTTCCATTCCATTCCCTTTATTTCTGCTCTTTCTATTTCGCTTTTATCAAAGATATGACCAAAAAAAAACATAAGAATAAGTAGAGTTATTTATTCAAACAAAAGGTTACTACCGAACAAAAATAGACTTTTGATCTAACAAATTCATATAATTAAGCTGCTCAATTTTGCATATTTTAAAATTTTTGTTCTTATATTAAGGGATTGATAGTGTGAAACCAACTTAGATTATATGATATTATCTTGGGCTATCAAAAAGAAAAATACTATAACAAAGGGAATAAAAACCAATACCTCACATAATCCATCCCTTTAGTTCCTTACTATATTTTGGTCATTAATTTTTTAAATGAAATATATATATGCTCAAAATATACTGATGTAATTTTTTATCAAAATGAGATTCAATATCATAAAACTTATTTTAAAATGAATACAATACAAAATCTATTTGTATAATACTAATCTCAAAGAAAACTCAATAATTTTAAAATCTATCATGATCAAAACTAATGAAAGACATTTTGGTATCATTTTTTCTTTCTTGAAACATGCTGCAAATTGAAACATGTTGGTCGAAATTTTCATTTCCCCGATTAGGGGTGCAAGTGAGCCGAGCTGACTTACAAGCCGGCTCGAGATCGACTTGTTAACGAGTTCACAAGTCGAGTTTATCGAGCCACGAGTTAGAGCTCAAGCCTATACTCGAACTAGTATTAAATGAGCTCGGGCTTGAGCTCAACCTAACTCATCTCCAAAGCTCATTGAGATGCTCGATTAAAAAAATATATTTAAAAAATCATTTAAATTAATATTATCAAATATATAATAAAAGTTTTAAATTAATTATATATTAAAAATAAAGATTCTAAAAAATTGAAAATTTTAATTTAAAACTAAGAAAATGAGCTTAACAATTGAGTCGAGTTCGAGCTTTCCAAACAAGCTCGAGCAATTGAGCTGAGCTCGAGACTATAAATTTTTTAATGAGTCGAGCTCGATCTTAGTAAACGATCTCGAGATCAGTGAGACTAAGAACTAAACAAGCTTAGCTCGATTTAATAGATACTCGACTTGTTTACCCCCTATCCCCGATTGCGATTGCCTCTACACAATAGTTAAGAATAAAGCCACTCTTGTTCAACACTAGGGATGAGAGAATAATTCCCATGTCTTAGCAATAAAAAGCCAAGGCTATCAATTAAAGTATGATAATATACACATAATAAATTGCATGGTATAGCTACGAAAATTCGGAAATTGCATATTATAGTATCACATCATAGAACTTCTAAAGAGAATATAGTGAAACCAAATTTTATATTCAAGTTTCAATCAATAAAATATTTAAGTCAAATTTCAACCTAGAAAACAAAAATCACTCATAATTTTCTTATGCATTGTTAATCAAAAGGTTTCAGCTTAAGAATGTCTAGCTTTGAAATAAATAATTCATCTGATATCATTCAAAGTCGTCAGTGTTGGCCACAATAAAAAATTCTTGTATAGGGTCCTACTAAGTACTGACAGCACCTTGCGGTACATAAATTAATGAGCAAAGCCTACATCAATTTTAATATCAGAGTCAAGCCCAGATCTAGTCAACATAGCTCAGAAATATTGAATCAATTAATGCATGCATCTACAATATCCACAGACCAGCACACTCTGAGTGTATCCTAAATTTTAGGATAGATGTCAAAGCTATGTGCCCTGTTTAATGTGTGAGATTTAATCTGTATTCAAGATGGACCTTAATCTTTAAAAAAAAAAGCGTCCAACATATCTATCTGCACAAAGTATTGCGGATGTGAGCCTATGAGAATTAAAATCACGGGTAAAAAATTAAAGAGGGACATAAATGCCACAGGATACTTATATATTTATATATCTAATACTTAAATCTTTATATTTTTTATATAACATTCTAATTGTTTAAATTACATCAAAACATATAAATGAAAAGGTGTATTTACTTTAAATAAGTTAATGACAATAATATTTTTTATGTGATATAGAGATTAGAAAGATATATATATATATATATATATATAGAGAGAGAGAGAGAGAGAGAGAGAGAGAGAGAGAGAGAGAGAGAGAGAGAGAGAGATTTTATGATATGTCTAAAAATCCCAATAAACTAATATAGAAGAATTTGTCCCAAATCAAGGCAATTGAAATAAGAAAGCTAGGCATTGTTTAACCAAGACAGGAACTTAGCTCTTGAGCAACTCAATCAACCCCAATATGATCCTAGGCCTAACCAGCCCAGCTGAAGATTAGATTGGTTAAAAGCCTAGTAACTGAACTTCGTTTCCAGTTGAGATTTTGCTCTCCACTATATCGCAATAAACACATTAAACTTAATTAAAAAGAGGGGCATAAATGGCACAGGATTCTTTATATATTTATGTATCTAATATTTAAATCTTTATATTTTTTATATAACATTCTAATTGTTTAGATTACATCAAAAAAAAAAAAAAAAAGAGGTGTATTTACTTTAAATAAGTTAATGTTAATCATACTTTTTATGTGATAAAGAGACTAGAAAAATATATATATATATATATATATATATATATATATATATATATATAAAGATTTTATGATGTCTAAAAATCCCAATAAACTAAAATAGAAGAATTTGTACCAAATCTACGCAGTTGAAATCAGAAAGCTAGGCATTGTTTAACAAAGATAAGAACTTAGCTCTTGAGCAAATCAATCAACCCCCATATGATCCTAGTCCTAACCAGCACAGCTGAAGATTAGATTGGTTAAAAGCCTAGTAACTGAATCTCGTTTCCGATTGAGATTTTTATAATGCTCTCCACTATATCGCAATAAACATATTAAACTTAATTAACAAGAGTTATTTTCATCCTATTATAACAACAATAAAAAAAAGCGAAACTAATAAATGAGTAAAACTCCAGTGGTTGAAACTTTCACAGGTCATAAAGTTACCAGGGCTCTTGTGTCATACAAGGTCAATGCGTCCACCATCTACCAGACCTTTTATAGAATTGTATCTTAGAACATATAAATCATCTGCAACCAGGTCGACAATCTCTTCTCCCCTTCAATGTGAGCAAAATCATGCAGTTACTAACATTGCATTGTGATAAAAGGGGCCAGCAAAAAATTCTTGGAGGAATGAGATCAAATATACTTACATGTCATCCAACTGGAAAGCTCCGACATCGCTCTTGCTCTTGCAAAACACATAGGTATTTAGCTGGGGCTCTGGCACTGGAAATTCCGCTTTATGTCAAAACTTATGAACAAAAAGAATATCTTAAAGGACAAGAAGGTTGAATTTTGTATTCAATAAATCCCAAATTACATTCACCAAACCTGATGGAGTGATGACACCTATCAACTAATATTATATAATGTAATCATAAGCACATCAATTTGCCCACAACAAAAAGCAGGCCTTTCACAACTAACAGAGGATAAGTGGGAAAAGCCAAGATCAATAGCAACATTGAGACTAGAAAAGTAATCTATTCTTAATTTATTAAAACTAAAGATGAATAAAAGCAATCGCTGAATCCATAATATATGAGGAACATGTACAAAAGCAAGAAATGCCAGAAGTAACAATAATAGCTGATAAAAGGTGGGCATTCCAGGATCTTTACTACATTGCAAGTGCTGTGATCTGCAAGTTTTCAAAATGATAAAGAAGGATTGAAAATTCATCACTAAATAGTAATTGAATGTATAACACATCTGATATATTTTTGAACAGCAACTAGAATGATGCAATAGAAAATACAATGACCAGAAAATGATAGTTAAACAGAATTTGAACGAAGACATGTTTAAGACCACGGGCGGAACCACATTCTGCTGAGGGTGCTATACTTATAATAGGGGAAATTTTAGAAATTTACCTCCCAGAAAAAAATTATTTTCCCTACTCTGACCTTGCAGTGCTTGTGCAAACCCGCAGCCACTCGACACTCACTCTCTTACTTTCTTCTGATCAAGTATCCAGCGCGAAGCCGCTGCTCCTTGTACAACAGCATCGCCGGATACTGCCGCCGGTTGCAAGCAAGACGACACCACCATCTTCGTCCTAGAGTTTCGCCACTGTTTGGGTTTCTAATGCCGTGTAAGCTTATATATTTTACATTTTTTTCTTGAATTTGGAAACCAAAATCAAAATGGTAGTTGATTTTATATATCTTTTTGGGGCCTTCTTTGCTTGTATACTTATATGAATTTTATTATATGGAATTTTTTCCTCTCATTTGGTTTTTTTTTTTTAAATAATAAATCTATAAATATCGGCATTAATGTGGTGTTTGACCATATTTGTTTTAATATTTGCTTACTGCCGTATTTATTAATATTTATTCAATTTACTGCATTAATATTTCTTTATTTAGGTAGATTTAACAATATTACAATTGAAAACCAGGTCAGCGGAATGAAGTATTGTAGTTAAGTGTTTAGGTTGTGTTAATATTACTATTATAAAATAAAAGTTGAAATCATACTTTATACGAGAAGAATCTGATTTTCTCATTTGTCATTAATGATCTTTAGTATAGACTTTTTTCAGTGAGCTTTTCAGTTAATAATAACATTATGATTGGTGTGGTGTTGTGATTTTAGGCCTTACAGATTGATAGTTGCAACCAAAAAAAAAATGTTAATCAAGGGCAGAACAAGCTATATTTTTTAGGGCAGGCAAACATATTACAAGAACAATTAAACATAAAAATAAAATAAAAATATATAAGATAAAATTCAAAACAAAATCTTGTATTTCATTATAATTGTTAAATTTTAAAAATAATGACAAGCTTTGAATTACATTTTGTATTTTCTGATACTGTTGCATTATAATTTCATTAGGAATCAAGCCAAATACACCTTCCTCAATGTATGACATTAGGAAATCAATGAAATAATCATCATTTATTTTACTACACAAACGGTACAATATTCATTGCAGAAAATGTCGTAACAAAAATAACTGACAAAGTCAATAACAAGTTAATAAGAAGCTTGTAAACTAAGGGATACACAATATCTTTCTTAACTTTAATGATTTATTTTGCGAGATCAGCAATACTATTCAAAGACGAAAACTCATCGCGTGTACATATATCAATAATGTATGTAGATAGCTGGTATTCAGGGGCCACAACTTCAATTGGAGAAAAATCACTTCAATATAATTCTGCAAGACTAATTAGTTCCCTCTTCTTGTAAGTAGAAAATGAAGCACTTGGATTTAGACACATCACACAAAGAAGCAAGTCAACCTTAGCTTCAGAGAATTAGTTATTCAGTTCATAAAGTTGTATATCAATACAACAACAACAACAACAACAACATCAAGCCTTTATCCCACTACGTGGGGTCGGCTACATGAATCCTTTTTCTCCATTGTGTCCTATTAAAAGCCAAATTCTCGTTTAAATCTAATAAAGAAAGGTCATTCCTAATATTTTCTAACCAAGTCTTTTTAGGTCTACCCCTACCTTTCTTAACACAAGTCAAATCTAATATCTCTACTCTCTTAACTGGGTCGTCGGAAGGCCGCCTTTTTATGTGACCAAACCATCTAAGGCGACTCTCTCTAATCTTATCTTCTACTGGAGCTACTCCAACCTTTTCACGTATATGCTCATTTCGTATCCTATCTCTAAGGGTAAAGCCACTCATCCATCTAAGCATCCTCATCTCTGCCACACTTAACTTAGTATTATGCTTCTCTTTTAATGGCCAACATTCGGCACCATAAAGCATTGCAGGCCTCACTACCATCTTATAGAATTTTCCCTTAAGTTTGAGGGGTACATTTCTATCACATAACAAGCCCGATGCATTCCGCCACTTTCAACCATCCAACTTGAATTCTGCTGATAATATCCCCATCTATTTCACCATCACTCTGAACAATAGATCCAAGATACCTAAAACGTGTACTCTTATTAATGACTTGATCGCCCAAAGTCACAATCCCCTCACTAGGACTATTACTGCTAAAATTACACTCCATATATTCCGTTTTAGATCTACTCAAGCGAAAACCTTTAGACTCTAAGGTTGACCTCCATAATTCAAGTTTACCTTCAACTCCCTCTCTAGTCTTATCAACAAGAAGAATATATCATCAGCAAAAAGCATACACCAAGGTACATCATCTTGCAAATGTCTAGTGAGAACATCCATGACTAAAGCAAATAGATATGGGCTTAAGGCTGATCCTTGATGTAACCCAACCGAAATAGGGAAATACTTGGTCAAACCACCTTGTGTTTGAACACAAGTAATAGCTCCTGCATACATATCTTTAATGATTTGAATATAAGCATTATTGACTCCTTTCTTATCAAGAACTCTCCATAGCACTTCTCTTGGAACTTTATCATATGCTTTTTCTAAATCAATAAATATCATATGTAGATCCTCCTTATTTCCTCTATATTTTTCCATCAAACCTCTGAATAAATGTATGGCTTCCATAGTCGACCTACCCGGCATAAAGTTGTATATCAATAACTGAATAAAATAAATTAACATGATAAATATGTAAATTTGTTATTTCTTCACTTCTCCGTACTGATCGTCAACAATGCTTAATATAGAGCTCATATTAGGAACTTTAATTTCAAAAATATTGCAAAATTATATGATTCTTCTTCCAATAAAATAGCACATCTATTATCTCTCATTATCTGCAACCATTGCTTAGAAACCTGCACTAGTATCATTATATTCACAATATTTTGATATTTTCTTTGCAAGGCTCGCGACAATTCATTTGAAATTCCTAAAATATCAATCATTAAGTGCATAATTAAAACAAAGCTAAAATATTCCAAAACATTTATCAAAATACCGGCTTCAATTGATTGTTGATCATATACCACGTTTAAATAATTTCAAGAAATTCTAAAATTAAAGCATACATTTCAACTAAACTAATTAGAGTGAAAATGTGAACCCAAACGGGTGTCATTAGCTCGTTGCAAAGTGGTATCTTAGTTCAAACCTAACCCACAACTTAGCTCTCTAGTGGTAAGATAGAAAACTATCTTATCATGTTGAATGATTTTAATAGTATCACTCATCTTACAAGAAATGCCCATAATATTCACAAATTTAGAAGTGATAAAAAAAATATGTTTTATCTGCCAATAATTTTTTGCTATAGTCACTAAATACAGTTGGAGTTGACAAGCAAAATAATGAATATAAAATGCCTACAGATTATCTTTAATAATTAATGTCTTCAAACCATAGAACTCTCCTCGCATAGTAGATGCCTCATCTCCTTGACCACATGTTTTATGTGTATTTAGTGAATGCTTTGCAAGTATAAATTAAAGAAACATCTTAAATATAATTGCATTCGTCGAGAAAACATGTTTAATATCTGAAAATCTCTCAATAACTTGGTCAATTTATCTATTTATCTCACAACAACATCTAATCATTCCTTAGTGAACATATCGCACGACTCATCCATTAAAATTGAGAAATATGTATCGTCAATATCATTCATAATAAGAGATGAAGTCTCAATAGCTGCAACACTACAAAGTTCATTTTAAACCTTTGGTGACGCCAACTTCAAATTTGAGCTTGTATTTTCCACTGTAAATTTTTTAATTTTTTTATTATGATTTGCAAGAAAACGAAATAGCACTAAATAATTCTCTTGTTTATCTAAACCGAATGACTCATTATGACCACAAACTGATAATCCTTGACACAAAAGAAATTAAACACAATCAACAGCTACAATCAACATAATCCGATACTTTTTTTTTTGTTTTTCTCATCCTTGCTTAACTACAACATAGGAAGACTTTGTTAAGCAAGGATGAGAAGAACAAAAAAAGCATCAGATCATATTGATTGCAATTGTTGATACATACATTTTAAACATGAGGGAAGCCATAGACGTAGAAAAAAAAAAAAACTTCTTGTGCCTCTCTATAAAGAGATAAGTATACTAAATATGTCAAACATCTCTCCACAATAGCAATGATTTTCGGTGCTTGAACCCTTTCAACCTACTCATATTGCTCCATGGGTAGAAAATGAGAGTAAATAGTTATGCACTAATTGTATGTTGAATATATACTTGTACACTTAGGCTTCATTTGAAGTTGTAAGAAAACTATTCCAAACAAGGCCTAAATGTGTACTTGATGAGGACATATACAAGAGATTGTCGCGCGAGAAGACATTGAAGATCAACAGCTACACTCGCATCTTTTTATTTCCGATTGATGTATTGTAATTTTATTATTTTAATGTTCTTTTCCGTTTTTACCCTCACTTGAGGGATTAGATGCATGTAACCCCAAGGGGTATTTTGATCTTTTGTTTTGTTCTTGTATGGAGGACTATTTATAGCCTTCTTTTCCCTCTTATGAGATTAAGGAATGATTATTATGAAAATATTCTGCATCCATGTGTTTGGAGAGAGTGCTTGAGAGTTCTATGAGAGAACTTGGGTAAAGTCCCTTAGTGAAGGGCAACGGATCACCCACCAACTTTGGAAGAGTCCGGGTTTGTGGTTTTTTTTTCTCCCTATCTCTCCTCTCCCCTAGTTTGGCCGCCTCTCTCTTCCTCCCCCGCTCAAACCGTCGGCCCTCCCTCACAAACTCCCCATCACCGGCCACAAGGTCCCCCAAATGCCACCTCCCTAACTCACGGCTAAACCCCATCCACCCTCCTTCCCACTCGGCTATCCATCCTCCCTTCCCAAGCCGCCAACTCCCACCAAGCCCTAACCTAGCCACCGGCCATATCCCAATCCCCTTTGCCTCCGAAATTTCAAACCTTCCTCCCTACTTACCTTTTCCACCAAACCTCCTTTGGAAAACTTTGATGTCAATTGTTCAATAAAATTTGAATTTTGAAATCTTTCCAAATTTAGAACTTTATTTTCGTAAAGTTTTCAAATCAAACCCACATTAATCTATAATTGGATTGGATTTAAAATTCCCGATTAATACCTTCCATATTTAGCCACTTGTATTTTAGGAAAGAATTTGAATTCAAATTCAAAATGAATTTGAAAATCTAACACCTTCCTAAATAAAATCGCATAAGTTTGGAAAGCCCCTTTAATTAGTAATCAATCACAAATATGAGATTGATTATTCAATTAATTCCCATTCCCCCACATTCATTGCACCTAGACATCTCACCCTCTGTCTCTCTCTCTCGGCCGAAATTCCCAATGCCCCACCTCCTTTAATTCTTTCCAAAAATCAGGACTCTCCCTTTGAAATTAAATCCAAATCATCTCCTTCCCTCACCCCAATTAAATCAATTCCTGAATTAATTCATGGGAGGAGATAGCCTTAAGGAAAGCTCTTGATCCCTACTCCACCTCCTTCACTTCAAGGGATCAGCCAAAATTTGTTTTCCCCTGAACTGACTTGCTGTCCAGGATTGAAAGCTTGTGGACCTGCTGTCCAGAGCCTTCCACACGACCAAATTTGCTGCTCCTATTGTTTGGTTGCTGTCCAGAACTATTTCAAGTGCCGAACTGATGTCCCGACCTTCATTGCTGCTGTCTACAACATCCATGGCTGTTGTCCAGCTATCTTGGAGACCTCCTATGGCTGCCCAGATGTCCAGACGGTCTCCAATCGCCATCCTGAAGGCTCCCTGATCTGAAGCCGCTGTCCATCCTTCCCCAAGCATATAATCGGTCACGCCGGAGCATAGTAACTCCTCTACTTTGGGTAAACTCTATCCCCAACTCTTTTATATTCTTAGTTTACTTCTCCAACTTGGTTATACTTTGATTCACAAAGCTCATGTCAAGCTCTTCACCGCTAAGTTTAGAGAACTAGAGAGTTGAGTGAGGGACTCATGCATAGTGCCTAATCTATTTTTTAGTTTAGGGATTTACATTGCAAACCATTTATGTATGTGATACGCCCTAGGGTTTCACAATTTCGGTTTTGCCCTAATTTCCCCTAAAAGAGAGGAATTTCTCCACCAAAAATCAAGAGAAACAATCACAAGAGAGTTTGGATGAAAGACAAGAACCTTTGCATTAGAAAGCCAAGAGAAAACAAGATAAGTTTGTCCACTTCGAGAAGGACAAGATCTCCCACAAGAAAACCCTAGAAAAGAACAAGAAGAAGACTAGGAGAAGAAAACTAGAAAGGGACTTCACTTTTCATAATCCCCCAAAACTGAACCCTAATGGCCCTCTTCATACCATCCCCAAATTACCCCCACTTAAGTGGGTGGGTCCCTTTGGTCCAGCCGGTCCGCCCGCCCCCCCTCTCTTCCGCCTGTAGACCCGCACGGGGTCCAGGCCGGGACCGGGTGAATCGGTCCATCAATACCGCCCTCTAGAAGATCAACCTTGTCCTCAAGGTTGAAGTCTAGAAACTGCACCTGCATGGCTTCGTATATCTCCCAAGTAGCCTCGTGTGTCGGTAAGTCCTTCCACTCGATGAGAATCTCCCTTTTGCCTTGATCATTCTTCCTCACTTCCTTCACATGTAGTGGCTCTAGTAAGAATTGCATATCTTCTGTGGGCCCTGGAGTATAGTAGGAATGGCCACAGTATGATCCCCTATGCTCTTCTTCAATAGCGATGCATGGAATACAGGGTGGATGGAGGAATGAGGAGGTAACTTGAGACGGTAGGCCACCATCCCAACTTTCCTTTCGATCTCGAAAGGAAAGTAGTATCGTGGAGAGAGCTTTTCACTTCTTCTGCTAGCTAAAGTCTTTTGTCGGTAAGGCTGTAGCTTCAAGTATACCATCTCTCCCACCTCAAATGTCACATCCTTGCGGTGAGCATCCGCCTTGGTCTTCATGATCTCTTGGGCCCTCAATAGGTGTTCCCTCAACTCACCCAACACCCTATCCCTCTCCTCCAAGTATTGATCCACTAGATATACAGGGGTCGTCCCCTTCTGATAATTCACCAACGGTGGTGGATCTCTTCCATAAAGAATCCTAAAAGGTGTGAACTGAGATGCGGTATGGTAACAAGCGTTGTACCAATATTCTGCCCATGGTAGCCATTTGACCCACTGCTTGGGCCTCTCCCCCACGAAGCATCTCAAGTAAGTCTCCACGCTTCGATTCACCACCTCGGACTGTCCGTCTGTCTGTGGATGGTATGCTGTACTGCGCTTCAAGAATGTACCCTGCATCTTGAAGATCTCCTTCCAAAAAGAGCTCAAGAATACTTTGTCCCTATCCGAGACAATAGAAGTGGGGACCCCATGTAATCGAATCACCTCTCTGATGAAAGTAGATGGTACAGTAGGAGCTGAAAAAGGGTGCCGTAGTGGAATGAAATGGCTATACTTGCTCAACCGGTCAATCACCACCATGATGACCGTATACCCATTAGACTTGGGTAATCCCTCAATAAAATCCATGGTGACTTCCTCTCAAATCTTGTTTGGAAGCACCAAGGGCTGCAGCAAACCACTAGGGGCACAGGCTTGATACTTGTTCCGTTGACAAATATCACATTTGCTTACCATGTCTTCGACATCACCTCTTAACCCTTTCCAAAAAAATTCGGCTTTCACCCTCCGATAGGTCTTCTCCACCCCTGAATGTCCACCAATATGACTATCGTGGTACTCCCGTAGCAGAATAGGGACAAATGCAGAGTCACGGTGTAGTACCAACCTCCCCTTAAACAACAAAAGAGAGTTCTCCAGGTGATACCCTTTGAACCCTCCTTCTCCCTTCTGGATAGCCGCCCGAATTCTCTCTAGTTCCTCTACATGTTGATTTTCCTTCACCATTTCACCCCAATCTACCAATTGTGGTACAGATAGTGCCATCAGCTGTAAACACTCCACACGAGAAAGAGCATCTGCCGCCTTATTTTGAACCCTAGCTTATACTGAATCTCAAACTCATATCCCAAAAGTTTGGCTAGCCACCTCTGATGTTCTTCTGCCACCAATCTCTGCTCTAGTAAGAACTTGAGACTCCGCTGATAAGTACGAACTATGAATCGTTGCCCCAATAGATAAGGCCGCCATTTTTGAATAGCCAACACAATGGCCATCAGTTCCCGCTCATAAACTGACTTCAACCTCGCTCTAGGTGATAAGATCCTGCTGAAGAAAGCAATCAGCCTATGATTCTGCATGAGTACCGCTCCCAAACCCACTCCTGAAGCGTCAGTCTCAACCACAAACTGCTGGGTAAAGTCTGGAAGTGCCAAAACCGGGGCACTAGTCATGGCTTCCTTCAGGGTCTTCATGGCTTCCTCCGCCTTCTCTCCCCACTGAAAATTGTCCTTTTTTAACTGATCAGTCAAAGGATCTGCTATGAAACCATAGCCCTTGATGAACCTCCTGTAGTAGCCAGTCAGTCCCAAAAATCCCCTTAGGCCTTTAAGGGATTTTGGTGTAGGCCAATCCACCATGGCCTCTATCTTGGTGGGGTCAGCTGCCACCCAACTCTCTGAAATAATGTGTCTCAGATACTCCACCTCCCTTTGAGCGAAAGAACACTTCTTCTGGTTAGCATATAGCTGATGCTCCAATAAGGTCGTGAGTACCACCCCAAGATGGGTGATATGATCCTGCAAAGATTTGCTATACACCAATATATCATCAAAAAAGACTAAAACAAACCTCCTCAAGTAGGGTTGGAAGATCTGGTTCATCAGGGCTTGAAAGGTGGAGGGAGCGTTAGTGAGCCCGAACGGCATCACTAGAAACTCATAATGACCTTCGTGTGTCCGGAAGGCTGTCTTCTGAATATCTTCAGTCCTCATCCTGATCTGGTGATAACCAGACTTCAAGTCCACCTTGGAGAAGATGGTGGCTCCCCCAAGTTCATCCAAAAGTTCATCTACCACAGGAATAGGAAACTTGTCCAACACAGTCTCCTTGTTGAGGGCCCGGTAGTCTACACAGAATCTCCAACTACCGTCTTTCTTTTTCACTAAGAGTACGGGACTGGAAATGGGCTCACACTGGGCTGGATCACCTGAGCCTCCAACATCTCTGCCACCAGCCTCTCAATCTCCTCCTTCTGAGCATGTGGATATCTGTAGGGTCACACGCTGATGGGTGCTACCCCTGTCTTCAACACAATAGCATGCTCCATGGATCTGATAGGTGGTAGCCCCTTGGGCATCTGAAACACGGTGGAGTGCTGCTATAGAAGGTCCTGGACCACCTCAGGTATGGCTTCTGGCTCTCTTTCTGCCTCCCTGCCCACTTGCTGTAGCTCTATCAAATAGCCATCTCCCTCATCTCTCAAAGTCTTGAAGATGGACTTCAAGGCCACTCTGGCTCTGCACAAACTGGGGTCTCCCTGCAGTGTCACCTTCCTGCTCCCCTTCCCATACTCCATATATAACTTCTTCCAGTTCACCTTCATCTCACCCAAGGACTGGAGCCACTGCATCCCCAGTATCACATCAGTGCTTCCCAAGTCCAATAGTAGAAAGTCTTGCACTGTCTCCTCTCTTTGCAATGTGAGGGACACTCCCTTGCACTGCCCGCTACATTGCTCCTTCTTCCCCGTGCCCAACAAGACTCCTACACCTCTCCCTTGGGTCACCGGTAGCCCTACTCTCTCCACCAGTCTGCAAGCTATGAAATTGTGAGTGGCCCCACTATCAATCAGAACCATCACCTTGTACCCTGCAATCTCCCCTTCCAGCTTCATGGTGGAATGCGACGTCAGTCCAGCTATGGAGTTGGGTGAAACATCCACCATAGCCAAATGAGGGTGCTCTTCCTCCTCTCCATCCTCCTCAGTTGCTCCTGTGTCGTCTTCCTCCTCCTCTGAATCCCCCACTATGATCACATGTAGTGTTTTCTCCTTGCACCTATGCCCCGGTGTAAACTTCTCATCGCATCGGTAGCAAAGGCCCTTGGCTCTTTTCTCTTTCAACTCTGAATCAGTCAATCTTTTGAACCCCCCTTGGTTCACTGTCGTTGTGGTTTTCTCCTTGGCTACCTCCCTAGGAGGAAGGATAGTAGCCGCCTTTGTGCCTCCAATCATGAGTGGTGGTCGGTAAGTGGGGTAAGACACCCCTGATCTCCTCGGTGGCTCGACCTTCAGCTTGTCCTCTACAAGCTGTGTGGTCTCCATGATCTTCACTAGCCCTCGTGGATCCACTACTCTGATGGCTGCTCTGATGTGGGGCTTCAAATTCCCCTCCAAGAGGTCATCTGGAATCCCTCTCAATCTGCCTGATAGTAGCTCAAAGTGCTCCCTCCCTATACTCTGCCACTGTGCCCTCCTGCACTAGAGACACAAACTGCTCGTAGTGTGTACCCTCGCTGGACACCCGGAATCTATGAAGTAGGAGGTCTTTGAACTCCTCCCAATTCCTAACATGTTGTCTTCCTTCAAGCCATTGAAACCAGGCCAATGACTTACCCTCCAAACATACTGGAACCCGCCATTAACTTCTCCTCCTCTGTGACGCCATTTCACTGCAAAATAGCGCTCCACCCTGTATATCCACCCATAAGCATCCTCTCCTTCAAAAATAGGAAGCTTTAATTTTCTCATGCGGTTGTCGGCTCGGTTGAAGGTTCTTCCATCTCCCCATGTCCCCTGAGTGAATCCCTCCCCCGGTGGTCTTCCCCTCCTCTCCCCCGGGTAAGGATTTTGGATCCCCCGCCATGGTGGTTCTCTTGGCTCACCATAACCCATGCTGTAGTCATCCCTTCTTCCTCCCTGCTCCCATGTGGCACGGTTCCCTTCCAGAAATCCCCCATCTGATTCGGCCACCCTGCACGTGTGCTGTGGAGGCCCACCGAGCCCATGTGTGGCCGGCCCCCTTGACCACCGGTCATTACCCAAAGGCCCCCCACTTCAGACCCTTCTCCCCCTTCCCTTGACCATTGCCCTTGCATGCCATTTTCACTCTGATTTACTCCTTCCCTAATTGGGAAATTAGGGTTAGGGTTAGGGTTTGTCACCGGAGATTTTCCTTTTTCCTTAGGATTTGATGGAACAATTTGGACTTCTAATAATTTCCGGATCATCTCTTCCATTCCCCCAAATCTCTCCTCTAGGGTTGAGAATTTTCCCTCCAACGAAGAAAGTTTCTCACCCACTTCCTCTTTCAATTGGCCCATTTCCCCCTCCAAAACTTCTACCTTCTTTGTTGCCATGCCGTCTAGGATCAACAGCTCTGATACCAAATTGATACGCCCTAGGGTTTCACAATTTCGGTTTTGCCCTAATTTCCCCTAAAAGAGAGGAATTTCTCCACCAAAAATCAAGAGAAACAATCACAAGAGAGTTGGGATGAAAGACAAGAACCTTTGCATTAGAAAGCCAAGAGAAAATAAGATAAGTTTGTCCACTTCGAGAAGGACAAGATCTCCCACAAGAAAACCCTAGAAAAGAACAATAAGAAGACTATGAGAAGAAAACTAGAAAGGGAATTCACTTTTCATAATCCCCAAAACTAAGCCCTAATGTCCCTCTTCATACCATCCCCAAAAATTCTCCCATCCCCAAATTACCCCACTTAAGTGGGTGGGTCCCTTTGGTCCAGCCGGTCCGCCCGCCCCCCCTCTCTTCCGCCTGTAGACCCGCACGGGTCCAGGCCGGACCGGGTGAACCGGTCCATCAATATGCAATGTTAGATTAATTGATTGTTGTACGATCTTAACTCCTATGCATGTAATTTAGCCCAAGCTTGTTTCACCGCTCTTTATATTTTATCTTGTCATTTAAAATCAATATAAATGATATAATTATTGTGGCTACTAAAATTAAGTGTGCAACTTTCTTAATCTAGTCACCCTTGCATGTACGTTCAACATCAATACTCTAATATGATGAAACAATGGAGCAAATAACAAGCATGCAACATTATCCGTGCACTTCTTTTATTTCATTTTGGCATCTAATATACTGTTACGTGCTTATTAAAAAAAGGAAGAAAATAAATAAATAAAATTTACAAATTTTTTAAAAAAGTGTATGTGTTTCAAAAAAATTAAAAAATATATAAAAATAAAAATTTAAAATTAAAGATTTTTCCCACTTAAAAAAAGCACTTAATGTTTAATTTCTAACCAATAATGCTTGTCATCATTAAAAATGAGAAATTTGTTTTAATCCAGTGGTCCAACGATATGTTTTCATGATTAAAAACATTATTGGATGCTTCATTTACCTATTCCTACTTCACATTATTGGATGCGGGCATCCGACGGTGGACATTAATCAAAGGAAGAGATGAAGATCGACGGCCAAGATCCCTCCATTATATCTTAGTTTATTAATTGTATTTTTGATTTAATTATGCATTTTCCGTTTTTACCCGTACTTAAGGGTCTTGTCTTATGTAAGCGCAAGGGGTAAAGTTGTCTTTTAGTTTCTTTTATGACCTATATATAGAGGTCATTGCTCTTGTATTAGACTATGATGGATTATTAATAAAAAAAGTTTCTACACTCTTGTTCCTTGGGAAGAACTTTGGTGAGATCCCTATGCGAGGGAATCGTAGTATCCACCAGCCGCAGGATGGGCACGGGCTCGTGGTTGAAGTCCTTTGGTGAAGGGCAATGTATCACCCGTCAACCATAAGAGGCATCCAGGCCACGGTTTTATCTTTCTTTCCCTACACTTCTTTTCTCCTTCTCGCTTGACCGCCGGCCATACCCCCTCCATAGCCGCCGACCAAGCTTCTCTCTTCCCTCCTCCCACTCTCTAAACCGAACTCAACCACCACCACCTCCTAGCCGGCAATCCCATCCCCTCCATAAGCGTCGGCCCCCTTCCCCACAACCCTCCCCTTCCCCACCTAAATCCACACCTCCGCCCTCTTCCCTTGGCTCCACCCATTCAAATCTTGCATTCGAAGCCCTCCAATTTGAGCCCTTTTTATTTTAGGAACAATTTAATTTCATATGCAAATAAATTTGAATTTTGAATTTGTTTCCTAAAATGATAATCCCTATTTTAGGAAAGTTCCTAAATTCATGCTCATTTGAATTTTAAATAGGATTAGAATTAAATCAATCCTTCCTAATTTAAAATTCTAATTCAAGCAATCATTAATTTCCCTCTCTTAAACCCCTCCCCTCGTTGAAACTGACGGCCCCTCCTCATCCACAAGTTTGAATTTCAAATTCAAATAGCCTTTATATTACTTTCCTAAACTAGTCAATTGTTAATTTAGAAAGCTTCTTAAATTGAATTCAAATAGATTTGAATTTCAAAAACCTTTCCGGATTAATAAATCCATTTTAGGAAGCCCCTCCAATCCCTTCAAATCTGAAATTAATTTCAAATATAATTCTCAATCTCAATTAATGCTTGATTCACATTCATTGAACCTAGACACCTCATCCTTCCCTCTCACTTGGTCGGCCCCTCTCTCCCCTCTATCCCAATTATTTCCTTCCTAACTAAAGGCCTCAATTAAGGAGAAAATTAATTCCTCTCTTCCCTCCCTTCTTTGTTGTTTGAATTTCAAATTCAAATCCATTAATTAAGAAAAATCTGAGATGGAATTTTAGATCTTTAATTCTTATTATCCCCTCCCTCCGTTCTACATTACTAACATTTCAGGTACAGCATACACCAAGCAAAGATTAAGGAACCGACTCAATACAGTGTAACATTAGGGTAAAAGTTAATTTATATGTTACAGAGTCTATATTTTTCATTTTTTCTTGAGTCTATTTCTATACTAGGTATATGTTAACTTAGCAACCGTGTATACACACATAAGGGGTTTAAAATTGAATGTTTAAATTTTTTTTTTGTTAATCGCACTGTATGATCTAGATCGTATTTTACAATTTATTCAAACATTAAAAAATTAAAATATTTAATTAAGTGAGATTAATTAAAATTGATATATAACTAATCGTACTATACAATTTACATATCATACTGGACGATCAAGTATATTAAGAAACCCCGTTGCCGAATCCTGGTTACTTAGTTAAACCACCTTGTGTTTGAACACAAGTAACAGCTCATGCATATATATTATTAACCCCTTTCTTATGTAGAACTCTCCAAAGCACTTCTCTTGGAACTTCATCATATGCTTTCTCTAAATCAATAAAAATCATATGTAGATCCTCTCTCTATACTTCTCTATCAAACCTCTTAATAAATGTATAGCTTCCATAGTAGACCTACTGGCATGAATCCAAATTGATTTTGAGAAACATTATTAGTGTCATGCCGCAACCTATGCTCCATAACTCTCTCCCATAGTTTTAAAGTATGACACTATACACATTAACTTAATTCCTCTATAATTCGCACAATCATGTACATCACCTTTATTCTTAAAAATAAAAATCAACACACTCGTTCTCTACTCATTTGAAATCTTTTTAGTCTTCAAAAAAATATTAAAAAGTTTTAGTAAGTCAATAAATTCCTTCAGCTCCTAAGCATTTGTACACCTCTATTGGAATATCAACTGGTCCAACAGCTTTTCCACACTTCATTTTCTTTAAAGCCTCTTTAACTTTGGTTTTACTAATACGCCAATAAAAGCAAAAATCTTTATTTTCATTTAGGGCGTTAAAGTCACTAAAGTCAATCACATTCTCATAATTTTCATTGAAAAGTTTAGCAAAATATCTCATCCACATTTATTGAATATCTTCTAATAAAAACACTTGAGCTTCACCCTTAATACACTTCACTTGAACTAAATCCTTACTACTCCTATCTATTTGTTTAGCTAACTTATACATATATCTTTCCATTGGTAATAGTCGATGCAGCTATAATAAGTAATATTAGATGGAGATTTAAAAATGCTTAAGGCAAAACAAAGTTTTAACACAGCAATGAAAGCAGCTCAGCACCAAATTTGTGGTCTCAATAATATATGACAATAAAAGCACCTTTGGCTATTATGCAAGACCAAGAATGTAGTTACCAACGAGGTTAATTTCATTGACTTACTGGCTAATCTTCTAATTACTAAAGAGATCAAAGCCTGACAGAGGAATGAGGTAATAATTAATTGATAGCAAGTTAAACAGAAGAGACACAAAAACAAACCCATATCATCCTCTTCACTTGAAATAGATTGTTTCAGCATGGACTGGTAGCCGTAAGGCAGTCTTGATAGTACAGATTGATCAAGATGTTTTTCCATAATATCTATGCACCTGTGCTAGAACCATGATTTCTAGATAATTAAGAGCATGGAAAATTGGTCTTTGATAAAATCAAAAGAATTGCATCAACTTTACCTCTTCGCAAACCTTTGTTCTTGTTCAGAAAGACGATTCCAAAGGTTAGTTTTTGAAATGTGGACCATATATTTCTCAATCTGCAAGGAGGTTCAAAATATTAAATAGGTCCAAAACTTGCATTTAAAGACTCAGATCTGAAAAGTGTCCTGCAAAACCTTTTGTAGACGGATTCTTAGGTATGATCTTAAAAGGAATAGTGCCCGGTCTAAGTCCATTTGATAGAGAGGCACCGCAAGATCATCGGATCTATTCTCAGTAAATTCCTCGACGGTTTCCTCCTGACTTGCAGGCAAAAGCCAGGCTCAGATTTAAAGAGAAATTGGTTTAAATTCAAAGAAAGCAATTACTTATTCGGTATAATCAAAGAAAACTTTTATTCGGGATTATTAAAAGGCCATTACAAGGACTTATAGAAATGTTACATTTAGAAAATTGCAATAGCTCGATGGCAAATTTTTGCCGCATAATGATTTAACTTCTAATGTCAAACTATATGATGTAGACACACAAGAAAAAAAACTGACGCAATGGATAGAATTTTAAACAAACGTTATTAAAATAAAAAGAAGATGACTAAAACTTGACAAACACCACAAGAAATACTATGAGATTTTAAAGAAATAAAGAAAATTAAAAAGACGCTATCCTCAGACAACCGCCAGAGCGGGTTCCTCACATGCATCGAATTGTAGATTAAATAAGAAATGTGCAAAGAACAAGCAAACCGATGGTCCATCACTGCAAGATCATCCAATCTCTTCAACAGATGCTTCAAATCAACCCAGATACGACACCCTAAAGTTGTTTTACTTTGAGAAGAAGGATACAGATGGAGTGACACTTGCGGAGAGACGAAAGAGGTTAGAAGCCCGAGAAGAAGGGTGGAAAGAGCCCGCAGGATTTCCGGAGGGGATGAGAAAGAAGGGTGGAAAGAGCCCGCAGGATTTCCAAGCAACCCGCAGGTTAATAGCAATTTTGCTCACAAATATCAACTGTTTTCCTTCTCAACATCATCTCATATTTATAGGTAAAGTTGGGGAATGCCAAAAGCCACTTTAATAAATCTTCTCAGGATCCTAAGCAATATAAGCATTGAAATCTTCCTCAAGTGTTTCGGAAATCATCCCAAACCAGAAACTGAAGAAGCATTCACGGGAACCAAGCCTCACGCATGGAACCTAGGAGTCATGGTCACGGGAAGAGCCCAAGCACGGAAAAACAGTAGCTGGCCAGAATTCTAAGAGGCATAGCACGAAAAAACAGCAACCCCCACTTTAGTTTAATGCACAGAATTCAGCCACTATTAAAGAACATGTCTCGAGTTCCCAAGAGACAAGAAGGAAGGGGAAGGAGAAGGGACAAGTCCACCCATCATTGAATCCTTCAAAATGAGCCACCTTTTTGGACATTAATGAGCTACTAAACTTCAGCTCAAGCAACTAAGAGAATGAGCTCCAACCAAACCGTGAACCAGCAGTAGCAAATGGACCAATCAAGCCAGCAAACCAAAGGTCTACCAAGCTCTATGCACAACCTACCATGATCATTGGATGCTTTCCCATCATTGGATAGCTAAAAAAGAAAAGAAAATAAAATAGAAAATAAAATATACTATTGTTCAAATAAAAAGTACAAAAATTCTTGATAGCATCACTATAATAACTTAAGCAACCACGGTAATAAAAAGCCAAGAGAAACAATGATGGAGTAAAATTTACAAATCAAAATATGGCCTAAGATGAGGGAAAATAATACAATGTCATCCTTTATATAGGTAAACCCATTTTAATAAATGAAATCTCCTTACTCCACTACTATTAAAATGGATACAAACCTCACATACCACTCATGAATGCACAAGAAAAATATGGATTGAGATTCCAAACAATGACCGTTAAACTTTGGAAATAAAAGGCAATATCAGGAACAACATTAAGATGGTTCTTTTGAAAATCATTAAGATTTAGAAGGTCATTAAATTTTTCCCAAAATACATCTTCCAAAAGATACTCCTGTTAAAATGGTACTCATAAAAAATAGGAAATATCTATCAACAATTCTCATGTCCCACTGGAGTCAACTGCATGAATTCCAGAATTCATCAACAATTATCAAACTTTGTGCCGTTAAAAATAATTCTAGCAAGTTAATTCCTCAAATAACTCCAAAAGATGTGACAAAGTCACAACATCTGAAACAAAAAACATGATGCTTTATGAAGGAAATATATTAATCATAAGCATTAAAAAACCAAAAAGAGAGACCTGGCTAAGTAAAAAGATACAAAAATTAATGAAGAAGAAAATGTGCTTTTAAAAAATCAAAAAAAAGTTTAACACTGCTGAGGTCTATAACAAATTATAAAAAGGTATAATTCTAGCAAAAAAAGATGACAAGTACAACAACAGCTAGAACTTTTGAAGATTTATATAATAGTAATGGTATTGACAAAGGAGAAGAAAATATAAAATGGCTAAGATAAAAAAAGATAAGAAATGTAGAAACTTCAATCAAATTAGATGCATTAGAAAACAAAGATAAGAAAATGCAAGTTGCATATGAAAACATAAACAAAAGATGGAAATGTTATTTGGAGAAATTACAACATGAGATTTTTATGAAAAAAATTATTCTAGAAAAACATAATGAACAAAATAATGAAATAAATTATAGATTGGTCCAAATAAGTGAAAGAATAGTTGAATATAAAAAGATGAATAATGGATATGATTTAGATCCATATGAAATGCCCATAGGGAGGCGCAAAGGAACAGAGCATGAGCAAGCACAAGGGTTGTTTAACTCAACTTATTAAGCAAGCCGGAAAAAAATCTCTGTTTGTGCTCTGCTCATCAATTTATCAAGACAAACATGAGGTACTCACAAACATGAAGTCTTCTTGAAAGTCATATATAAATTTTAAAATATATGTGCCCCAAAGAATACATAAACATCATATGAATAAGAGTATAAGTGATCTATAAATATACATGCACATATATATATATATATATATATATATATATGCAAACATGTATAAGAATGCATATTGTTTAGTATATATAAACAATATTAAGCTCATTGGACAAGGTCTTGTTCATCTTTAGCTTTTTAAATAAGCAAGCCTATAAAAACAAATCAAATATAAGCTAATTATCGAGACGAACAAATTGAAATTGAACAATGAGCTTCTTTTTAAAACCCTAGATGTCCCTTGATGCATGGAGAGTCATTAGGATATTTTAATGATTTGTTTAACAAACATTTTTAATAAGTTTTAAAATATAAGAGGATGAAACATTAATAGATAATAATCTTTTTGAAACAAATATTTAAGATAAAGAGTTGTTCAATATTATTATAATTACATAGGAATCAAACTTATGGGTTATTTATTGAAGTTGTTATAGCGGGTAATGAGCTATACAATTGAATATTTAATGCCAAAATCGAAGAACGAGTTTGATTTCATGCTAGGAAGATATACTCACTAAGCAATTTTGCATTAAAACAACTAATGAAAATATAGAGAGTAGAGTCCAAATGGTTTATATTAACATTGTGAAAGAATAAAATCGAGTAACATGAAATTTTATTTATTATACATTGAGGAAAAAAAGTAATCTATCAGATTTATGCTAAGTTATTGAAAAATTTATGATGAACACTAACCGACATTAAAAGTGATTGTGGGGACAAAGGATTTTCAATTACAGTAGTCAAGGATCAACATTGAGTCCATGATAATGATTATGAAGATGCGAACAAATAATACTCAAAGTGAAGTGCGTAAGCATAAGGTTTTCACAAATGACATATTTTTTGCTAGTGTGATATTAATTAAAATAAGCGGGTAATCATATAAATGGAAAGCATGCATACAAAATAAAGCTCTTAGAATTACTATAACAAATATTACTTATATGATATACAATTTTAATAACTATAATATTTAAAAGTTAAAACTAGCATTTAATAATATTTTTTGTTAAAGTATTATAACAATTTTCTCAATTGTTATATCAAGAAAAACTACTTCAATTTCTCATGTTTAAAGGCCGAACCACAACTAAGGAGTGTGAATATGAGTGTAAACAAGCCAAAAATAAGTGAGATTGATGTATGACTTGATTGAATTTATTTGTCTATACTTAGCTCATGATCGAAATTTTTCATAAACAACTTATTCATTTTCGATTTATTCAAACTCAAAACTAATTTATCTGACTAAAATAATTTTAAATTTTCAAAGTTTTTTTTATTTAGCATACACAATCAAATAATAAGGATATATTAAGTTAAACAATTCATATATATAACTAATAATTACCGAGTCAAACACAATGGAGCAGGTTTATTTCGGCTTGGCTCATTCAAGAAATCCGTTCAAAATAACTGTTTAAAGCTCAGCTTGTTTTCATAACAAGCGAACTCAAACTTCTTAGTGAACTAAACACAAGTTGTTGAATCCTATTTAAAGGAAAAGGAAAACCGGGATTTATATCACAGCACATCTTAGGGAATATGCTGTTAAACCTTTTTCATTTATCCCCGAAGTGATAGTCGACTAAACTACCTACAAAATGTCAATTATAATTTGATAAATCTGTTAATGTTATAGTCACAAAAAAAAAAAAAAAAACAATAATAACATCAAAATCCTAAAAATAGGCAGAATGTGAGAATCAAAATCGAGAATCTCTACTCAGTTAACAAAACCAGCAGCGAATGGATAGAGCACTAGGTTGTAGGGTTTATACGAGGAGCTGAATCTGCTCCCTGGCCCTTTGAACCAGGCCAGCCTCAAACTGGAGGATCTCCGGCGCCGCCTTCTCGTTCCGCCACGCCCTCTTCAGAAGATCAACATCTGTTTGTGCCTCCATGGCTGCCGCCGCCTCTTCCTCTTCGCTTCGTCCCCCTAGCTGCGATTCCATGTCTCTCTCTTTAAGGCCTGTTTGGATGCAGGATTTAGGCAGGATTTGAGCTAAATCCTGCCAAACGCCAAAAAATAAAAGTAAATCTCACGGTAAGTCTAATCTCTCTGCTTCACGGCATTTTAGTCATTTTGCCATTCGCAAATCCGACTTGTTTGCGGATTTCGTAAATCCGACCGAAGAAGCGCGCGAAAAGGGAGAAATATCGTTACCTTCGCGGCGAGCACTGGTGCAACATCCGATCCGACAGGAACAACGTCGGAGGAGGCGGCAGAACTCTACTTCACGTTAAGCAGAACAGCGACGAATAAATGCAGAAGAGGAAAAGCAAACCCTACACAGGCAATGGCAAGCGACTCGTTGGAAGCTCTCCCCGCGCGAACGGAAACGAAGCAGCCGAAAAGGGAAAGCCAGCCGCCTATTAGATTAATTCCTTTTTTTTTTAATTAGGCATTCATTTAATTAGCTTAATTGATATAATTTAAATATAATTACTTAATTAAATGATTAGTAGTGTAAAAATTAATTAAATAATTAGTTCTTAATATAATATTTAATGGCATAATTTTATCAATATAATATATAAAATTTTTATGAAATAATAAGTATAAATAGTAATTAATTGATTGATCATTTTAAATTATAATTAAATAATTAATTAAATAGTTATCATTATAATTAGTATTGATATACTTATTAAAATAACATCTAAATAAGTTATTAATAAAATTCTCATTCAATAACACCCTAATTATATTATTTATAATTATAATTTATTTGTATTAATGAAAATTAAAATGAATAAGTAACTCATATTTAAAATACCCTAATTATAGTATTCATAATTTTAAAAACAGCAAAAAACTTTAAAAAAAAATTGATAAAAAGTTGTGTCAATGAAGGCTAAGTGTCCAAGTATATATTCAATATACAATTAAAACATAATTATTTACTCTCATATTCTATTCATAGATATTTCAATATTTGGCCTTTTTAGTATACTTATCCCTTTATAGAGAGGTACATGAAGTTTTGCAACTTCCATTTTCAAAACGCAAGTCTTTATCCCGGTACATGATCAGTTATATGAATCATTTTTCTCTATTATGTTCTATTAAAAATCAAATTATCTTTAAATCTAATAAAAATATATTTTTTAATACTTTCTAATCAATTTTGTTTACTCTATTTTGCAAAGAAAAAAAAAATGCCGCAAACCATATTTGTGACCGACGTGCATTGCCACAAATTATTTGTGACAAACATGTTAGCAATCGTCTCGTAACAAGCAAATGACAACAATGATGCAGAATGTTCATGATAGATAAAAGTTACAATGTTGTATCATATATTTATGATATGATCATTTCTCTACATAAGAAGTGGCCATATTGCATCTCCTATAGGTTACTATGGGCGATAATGGTGACAAATGCACCAAGAAAAAGAGGTGAAATATTATTGAGTTTGAGAAATGAATCCGATCAAGTCGATAGTCTTCGAACTATTCAAAGAGTTTCATTCAATCGAATCGACAAGAACGATTTCGGCAGGGCAAGATTAATTGGCTTTTGAAGTGGCATTGGGTTGATCCCTCTTAGTCCTTGTTTTAGGTTCAACCTGCTTTGATAGCCAACCGAACACTATTTCAAATTTGCAGACGCATGAATGACTATGATGAAGCACATAATAAGAGACGTACACATATTAACATCTAGCATACATTTCAAATAAAAAAAAATTGTTTTGGATAGCTTTTTTTATTGCTTTTTTAAAACAGCTTTCAAATAATTTTTTTACTATAAAGCTGATTTACGAAACAATAAGAAAATATTCACAAATTAAGCCGAAGTCTCAGGAGTGGGGATAGCACAATGGTCTTGCATGTAGGGGTGTCAATATTTGCCACAACACGAAAACCCGACTCGAATCCGACCAGAAAATTTCGAGTTAGACCCAACCCTATTTCAAAATGGGTCGTGTTTGGGTTCCCAGATGCGACCGGTTTGAAAAAATGGGTCGGGTTCAGGTTGACCCGTCAGGTTTCCGAGTCAACCCGAAAACCCGTTTGAAATGAGCTGCCCGCGCGCCTGCCCGAGCCTGCCCACCAACACTCTCGTCTGCACCAGACTGTCGTCCACCATTCCACCGTCCCGTCATCGTCATCCTTGGGATCAACCATGTTTGATCGGGTCTGAATTTCCAACCTGTTTACATAATCGGATCTGGTTAGAGTAGACTCATATGAGGGTTTTGACATCCCTACCTGGAGGCATTTAAGTTTCAGCTTTGCCATTTTCATATCAAAATTTATAGATTAAAAAAAATAATAAGAAATGAAGACATGCATAATCTTTTCATGCACGAGACGATAAATCTGCATCAATTTTATGTGCGATAAACCTACTTACACATCAAGGAAAAATAAATCACTAAATCCACAAATGCATATGGAGACTACAATCACAAACATTTCATTTCAAATCAAATACAAGAGAACTGACTGTATAGTATAAATTACCACAATATAATGCATTTTTTTTTCCTTGAAAAGGTGATCCTCTTCTCTATTTGTTCTTACAGAAGAGCATCAGCTATACAACAACGCAAAAGAAATTTGCTTTTTCTACAGCCTCTCGAGCTCAATGAAATGTTTTTAGATACATTTACTTCAAATTTTAACCACCAAAACTCAATGCTTTCTCACAATACAAACACAAATTAATGGCCTCAGCTCTTTCCAGGAATGAGCAGAACCGACAACAAAATGGCATCATCTGCTCAACTGAGAATAATTCAAAGCTGAACAGCAGCATTCCATGCATTCGGTTGATTTTAGAAGACTCAAGGGATCAAACCAAGAACCAAAAGAGGAATTTGGCTTTCCCAAAATCAAAAGAATAAATCGTTCTCCTCCGCTTCTCTTAAAACCCCAATCTGAGGCTTCGTTTGGGACGGCTTTTTTACTGCTGCTTAAAGCAGCTTTCAAGTATTAAAAATTTAATTTTTGTACTAAAAAACTGTTTTAAGAAGCAGTAAGAAAGCCATCCCAAACAAAGCCTGAATCTTAAGACATATCACTCTTGAGCATTCTCTCTCAAAGCTGTGCTCGGTGCCAAGTTGGCGGCGGTAGACCGCTGAATCTGAGTTTGGAAGGCGTATTGTCGCAGCAAGTCCTTCAATTTCTCCAGCAGGTCTTGGAATGATGGTCGACAATGGGGATCGCTGTTCATAAAGATTAGAGGACGGAGTTATAAGTATGATTTAAATAAAAATTATTCGGATGGCGAAAATAGTTACTTTTTGCAAGATAAAAAATAGTCTTGACTCTTGAGTATTTATTTGAAGTTTACATATGCCAGCAGCTCTCAATGATTGAAACCCATCGCGAGTCCAACTCCTTTGGCAGCTCCAATCTCTGATTCATGAAACCTACTGCACCAACGACCTGGATAACAAAAATAGGGTTATTGGGAATAATGAAGCAGATTGATTTTAGCATGGAAAGGTTCAAAGAGATTCCAATTGGATGCGTAATATGACTGTCTTTCTAGTTTCTACCATATTATAAATTTTCCTAGGCAGAATTTCTGCAAACCATGATAGAACATATTGTATTTGGAGGTTCTATGTAACCGTTAAAGATTATAACTATACCCATTATCGTGTTAAACCTAGATTTCCATTAATATTTTAAAATTAAATTTCTACACTTGCACTCTGAAGATAAAATCTCTCATGAGGTTCGATGTCATCACAAAAAATCTCAGGTTTATGATGCCCTCATGTAAATCTTCAACAGCAACATTACTAATGTAGGATGCCTGGAGAAATTATTTTGTGCGGACGCCGAACACCGTCTGGAGACCAATAAGAATGTACCACGTCATCCCTTTCTCGGTACTGTTTGATACCACAGCTCGGTATTGCTGACACGCATTCTGGTTGGTCTCCGAGCGGCGTTCTACGTCCGGTCTCCGCACAAAATAATTTCTTGGATGCCTGGTGGTTATACTTTAGAATCATAATTTAAGAAGAAAATGATATTTGTTCATAGCAAATACCGCACCATAGCACAGAAGTCATGTGAAGTCATAGCACAGTGTGTGGCGCAGACTATTAAAAAAATAGCACAAAATAGTAAAAAAGCAGAAAGAATTTATTGAAAATTCAATAATATAAGAGAAAAACTATTATTTATATTATCAATGTAATATAAATAGAGCATAATATTATCTTAAAATATTTAATACATGCATTAAAAACCCATATAAATTTATTAGTATCATATACATTTCACAATGGTATCATAGAAGTTCATGACAATGCACACTTCAGGCGAAGGCAAATGAGTTGTGTAAATAGAGAAGGAGAAAATGACCAAAATATTAAAAAATCAAAATAATTTTCAACTATATTAAATATCATTTAGATCCCTCCACTCTTTAAAGATAAATTAAAATAGTCACATCATGGGACTATTTTGATTCATTTTCAAAGACTTGAGGGACCAAAATGTTCCTTTAATAAGGTTAGAGACCATTTTGATCCTTAATAAAAAATCAAGGGACCATTTTGATCTTTTTCCCAATAGAGAAGTGAATCAATAAAATTTTCATGCATTCAAGAGTTGGACAGGACAAAGTAATAATTCTTGAGCTGAACAAATTAATTAAAATCAAGTCAATCTTATATCAAACATCTTTGATCCACAACTTAAACTTCAGAATTTCTCCTTCATTTAACCGCTTAGTTCATGCATTCAATAGTTCAACATTAATATCAAATGCCAGAAAAACAATAAAAAAAAATAAATCGTGAACCAAGTTCAGAGGAAAAAAGAAAAGTAAATGAATAAATATCAAGCCCTGTAACAATTATAATGAATTAAAACATGAATATTATATGAACTAATACTAGAAAAGAAGTCAGTTTTTCTGTCATATCTTGATATATTTGAACTTTTTAATACGTTTCCTAGGCTCGCATATCCACAAGCCAAAGAGAAACAACACCAAGTAAAAAGAGAAAAGTTCTGTCACAGAGAGAGCTTTGGGGTATTAACGAATGTTTAGATGACTTAGAAACGAAAAAGAAAAAAAAATATACCGAAAAGATGGCTAAAGTATAGAAAAAATTTTTGTGGAAAATATCATTCAACTTTTTTCATTATAAAGAAGAGAAAAGGGAGAAAAATCTATAATAAGCTTAACTTAAGGGCAAATGACATTCCTAATCAGTGAATTAATTATAAGATATAGCCTTATTTCTCATCTAAATATAACAAAGATTGCAATATTTATAACTCCATAAGTTTGCCTAGTAGATTATCATACAATATTTACCGTAGGTTGAAACCACTATGAGAAGGATAAGAATTTCTACTACCTATAGAATAAATACATTTGCCCCATTTTTGTAGTAGCACATTTTAGCTTTCCTAACCACCCAAGCACTACCATACTACTTCAAACGGTTTGCTTGCAGGAGATATGCGCGTCAACATGAATTCCACTTTACAGATATAGGATTTCATTCCCCTTGAGTTAGATTGTAGTTAATCAGATTTCCCCTAAGGGTACTATCAAGGTTTAGTTAGATCTGGGTCCTTACTTCCCATGAGCACAAGTACTCATAATTAATTATCCCTCATAACGCATAAGAGAGAACTCTCAATTAAGGAATAATAAATTTTAGGTATTTTAGTCTCAATTGTGGGGGAAGATGGAGGTAAACCCGATCAAGATCCCATGGTTTCTTCGTCCCGGGTACATTGTAGGTTTCAGTCTACCAACGCTAACAATCAATGACCGTAGTATACAGAGAATCTGCTAAGCAGTCATGGGTTGCCTCCTCTTAGGGATCATGAGTAAACTCAAATGGTAAGACGTAAATTTTAGTTTATTAGGGTTTTGAGTTTATATCTATTAGAATATCCAGAAGTTAGTTTGGTTTAGGGTTTATAACTTTGTTTAGAAGTTACCCAGATGTTTAAATTTAAGCGGATCTTACAACTTCTCCCAGAAGTAGCCCGGGTGTTTGAATTTGAGTGGGGACTTACAGCTTTTATTGAAATTAGCTCGTAAAGCGTGTCTTACGGCTTTTATTAGAAGTAGCCCAGGAGTTTGAATTTGAGTCGAGACATACGACTTTCATTGAAAGTAGCCCGTAAAGTGGGTCTTATGGCTTCTATTAAAAGTAGCCCACTTGTGAGTCTTACAACCTAGTCATATAAGCTAAGCTGTCCGTTATTTTTGTTTTTGGTTGTTTTGGGTGTTAGCGTTATTGCAATTTATTTAGGATTTTCCCTATAATGTGAGTCTTACGTGATGTGATGCAATGAAGGAGTTACACAAGAGTTTTAAAAGAAGATCAAATTTTAGCTCCACGAATTATATAATTATGCATCAAAGTTAAGTCAATTAAAACAATTCGCGATGTTCAATTTGCTAGGCAAAGAAGCTACAACAAGAGGGCTAAACCATTTAAGCAAATGCGAAAGAAAAATAAAACAACGGCTAGTAAATAAAAATCCCACGGTTAATACCAAGTTGTTCACACTTTGAGACCTTTAACACTCTCTTCCTACGGAGACTAAGTTGAGCGGCGGAAGATTGTCCAAGCTAGCATGGAGGTTGCCACTAAGATGGAAGCGCCAAGGAACGTTACCGTGGAAGAAGATCTCGGAGGCGGAGGAGGCACGGTAGATCGACCTTTGATAAGCCAAGTGTAGACGGAGAAGTGTTCGTCGATAGAGTCTATGAGCGTCGGCACGATGCGGCTCAAATATTCTTCGACGGTATCGTCGAAGTCAAATCCGACGTTGAAGAATTGTGATCGGAGGATGTCGACCCTTCCGTTGTTGTCGTACTCAAAACCGTAATTCCACTCCGGTTCGTCCATGCATCCTTGGAGTGGATCCGAGTGGTTGCCGCAAGCAAGGTCTTCCCCCAAAGAGAGCAAGTGGGGCGGCGGCTTGGCCCAGGGAGGGGGAGATCCGGCGGGAGAGCAAGCAAGGGGGGAGGGGACGGCTGGGTGAGAAGAAACTGAAATTTTCTTTCAGTTTTTGTGAGATTAGGAGGGAGGGATTTAGGGATTTAAAATTCCAATTAATGCAATTAATGCCTTAATTGAGGATCTTCAATTAGGGAGGGATTATGGGATAAAACTGAATTTATTTTCAGTTTTAAAAAGGATTGGAGGGAAAATTATAATCCTGATTTGAATTTCAATTAGGATTTAAGAGGAGTAATTGCTCTTTAATGGATTTTCCCATAGGGGGGCCGGCGGCATGGGCTAATGAGGGAGGGAATTGTGGAGAGGGGGAAAGGGGTTTAATGCTTGATTGGATGACGTGGCAAAAATATTAAAACTCCAAATTAAATTGATTTGAAATTTTAATACTCATGAAGACTTTCCATGTTTGGATTTCCAAATTAGGAAATAATTCAAATTTTGAAATTTCAAATCTCTAATTTGAGGTTGGGGAAAAATATGGGATGATGCGTATGGGAGGTGATCGTCGGCGAGGTGGGTGGGCGGCGGGGTGGAGCTTGGCCGGCGGTGGGGAATTCCCTAGGGGCCGGCGGCAAGAGCAAGGGGAAAGGAAATTTGAGGAATTTTCTAGTGGGAAGAATATTATGCAAAGCAAAACAAACTAAATAAAAAGATAACTAGAGAACTCACTAAGAGATCTCAAGGGGAAGCACTCACAAAGAGAACTTCATGCACTCACAAAGAGAACAAAGTGTGGAGAAATTTCATTCATTCAATAATTCATTAGCCCTCATACAAGATACAATGGCCATATAAATAGGCTCCAAAGAAAATAAAGTGCAAAAGTCTAAAATGCCCCTTGGGGCTACAAAAGCAACTACTACCCTCAGGGGTAAAATGGGGAACTACGAAAATAAAAGCATAATATAAAAAACTGATGGTACAAGTAAAATCAATAATAAAGGCTCGCAATTGTGGTCGTCGATCTCCGTGGTCGTCTCTGATAGACGTGCCGAAATATCCTATCGATGACCTCATCATTACGACTTCACTTAAAAGTTGTTAATTAGTTTTGGTTGACAGGCCTTACGACTCCCTTAAAAGTTCTCTATTTATTTAGGTAGGACGGGTCTTACTGCTTTCCTTTGGAAGTAGCCCAATGGTGGGGTTTTACAACCAAGCTCTATAAACAAGGCTGCCCATAGGTTCTAAATTTGGTTATTTGGGTTTTAAAATTATGCAATTTATTTATCAATTTCCATAATATGTGGATCTTACGACTTCATTTAGAAGTTGTCCATTGGCTGGTCTTACAACTTAGCCCTATAGGCTAAGCTGTCCATTGATGTTGGTCGAGGGTTTGATGCTTGGTTTAGAAATTTTCCAAAGAATAGGTCTTACAATTTCACTTAGAAATTGCCTGATTATTTGGGTAGAGCGGGTCTTACTGCTTCCCTTTAGAAGTAGTCAAATAGTGGGTCTTACAACCTAGCCTTATAGGCTAAGCAGCCCATTCATTTCATCTGGATTTGGGGCAGGTCCTATGACTTCCCCTAAGAAGTTGTCTGAAAGTTTGTCATATAATTTAATCCTTTAGACTAAGATGCCCGAAGATTTAATCGTTTGTTTGTTTATTTGAGTGAACAGCAGTTGTTTGTTAGCTTAACATTAGATTGTGCTACTAGCACGACACTTACTAACCAGTAGTTATTGTGTGGCACTAGTGCTTATGCTACAGTACTTTACTCTTTTTCTTTTTAGTGTCATAGACTATACTAGTAGTTTCTTTACCAGTAGCATGTTTCATATGGAATCCACCTTAGCTTGAGGGGAGAGAACAATCTCGTGGTTTGAGCTACTTTTCTTGAGTTCATCATTTGTTTCATATGGAGGCAGGGTATTGGATCAAAATCAAAGCTCTACACCCTGAGGCCAAGCATGCTACCAACTAGCCATACCATATCAAATGATTTCTGAGATGGAGTATGAGGCTAGGCTTCGGACTACCATCTCTTAGTATGCTTTAGAACATACTTCTCCATACATTGAGAAGAAGAACGATGCCTTTAGCCTCTTGAACTTTTTAAAAGGGACGCATCTTTGTCCTTAATTCAAACTACAACTAGAGAGAATTGATAGTGAATCTTCTCTGAATTAAAAGATTTTTATTTATAGAGCAATTGCTAATATAGATGGATTACGGACCTAATAAATAAAGGGGGGAGGTTGAAGAAATAAGCAGGGGATATTGCATCAAGAATGAATTGAAACTTTTCTTGCATAAATCTCTGGCGAGTATAAGCGAGTATAATGATTTACTTCAGGCGAGTATCTAGAAGTGAATGGTAGTAAAAAGATGCCAATTGTTTGTCATGATACTCTCAAAAGAAGCGGTTATCACTCCTATACGAATGGGTGAAATATTTGGTACTTTCTCTTCAGAATCTAAACTAAAAATGGAATAAATGGTATCATTAAGATAAATACAAATTAAAGTTAAAATATCAGGAAAAAAAAAAAAACATTTTTATTTCTCTTTAAAATTTAATTTACATCCTAATGCTCATAATCAAACTTGATTTAAACAGATATTTCTCGCATCAATTTCTAAATACCTGCTATTAATAATTCAACAAAAAAAATTTTATGTTTTCTAACGTAATGCAATCAGTAAGTAATTCAAAAGAATCAGGAACAACCCTCCCTCCATCCTACTCCCCACAGAAAAAACTAAATCAGGACAATCCGGGAAGTTTTTAACTTGAGAGGACGCAAACAAGCAAATTAAGAACAAACAAGAATCCTAATTCAATAACAAGTTCATAGATCAGTAGCTTCTAAGAAATCCTTCTTTATAAAAGCAAGAAATAGAACTAAAGTCGTTCACACTAAAGGTCAGCAGAAACTACACAAATAAATAAAAAATTATCACCCACTCGTACATTCATAACCATTTTTACAATTAGAATTTTTAAGAAATGATCACCAACTAGCTTATCACTTCGTTTGATATCAGAAGCGTTCTGTTTTAAATGGAGTACCTGCATTGAATTGAGATTGTCCCATGGGATTGTCTCAGTGACAAGTTCCCATAAAATGACACCAAAGCTGTACACATCAGACCTGTATTTCAATAATAAAAATTTACTTGGTATTTATACCCGACTTTTCAAAAAATAAAATGAAAAATAAGTTGCATGGAACACAAGAAGTGGATGTTAACCTACTTCTCATCCGATGGTTCATTGCGAAGAACTTCTGGAGCCATCCATTGCGGCTAGAGGAAAAATAATTTAATTTTAGTAATGCAAACACACATCAGTAACCAACAGAACAGAAATGTAGAGGTTCAACGGTAAAAGAAATTGGAAGCATATGTGGGCAAACACACCGTTCCCTTCCCAGTTTGTGTTGTTAAGTATGTTTCATGCTTTAGACGTGAAAGTCCAAAATCTCCAACCTACAATGAAGAGACGAGAGAAAAATGATGCAAATGGAGAGTCAAATATGCTTTTGAATAAAGAAAATATACCTTCACAGTCCAATTTTTATCGACCAACAAATTGGATGACTTCAAGTCACGATGAATGATAGGAGGGTTGCAATGATGAAGATAATTCATGCCTCTTGCCTATCATAAGCAATACAAATAGGATATAATGATCGTTAATTAAAAAATTGATCATATAACACAGATTTTCTGACTCATCAGAAAATTTATGCAGATGGAAATGTTCCAGCTAACAAGCAAGAAAAAAATTAGATTCATCAACGAACTATAGAACGAACACTAACCTAATGTTCGAGAAAAGCTTTACAAAAAGAGAAATTTTCCCTAAAAAAAAAAAAAGAAAATTTTTTCCCTTAATCTGGTTGATAAGGTTTGAAAATGGTTTGCTGTGAAATATAATTAATTCCTTACGAAGAAACTTTGTACATAGATCGATCTATTTCCCAATTTATCGAATAGTCGTGTGTTATTTTACTAGGAGTATTTTTTGTGATTTCAATGTAGTTTTCAATTGCCCTATATTTTCATTAAAAAGGGGGCATCATCATTATGTTTGATATGTTAAAGATTAGGATTGCGTATTTATCTGTAAAAGTCAACCATCTTTATCAAAATAAAATCTGAAACAGTAGCTAGAGAATGCAATCACAATTTAGCAAATATGTACGAAGTTCTTTTTATGTTTAGTGTGTTTATCTTCTTTCTGTTTTAATCTCTTTCTATAATTTGAATGAGAACACGTCTAATTCCCAACATATGGGACTGATGAATATGCTAAGTTTAGATTTATAAAGTATTATATATAGCTAAGAAGCAATGAGATAATGGGAACACGACAAAAAGCTAGGAATATCTTTATGAAAAACTTTTCCGTCTATTAAATGTCAAACAAAATGCACATCTTACAATAATTTTTTTGACACTCCATTTTTGTCTAATTCTTTTAACAGACATTCTACTTTTGTTGAGGAATTTCAAAAATATTATTTCCGATACTATCAATAGTCATGTTTAAAATATGCTGGCTCTTATCATTAATATTTATTTTTTTATCTCTCTTATTCTCTACCCATCCTTCCTTTCCATTGCCTCCAATTAGACCTGTCAATTTCGGGTCACGGGTCAGGTTCGGGCCGAACCCGAAACTAACCCGGCACTATTCGGGTTTGGGTCAACCCGACCCGTTTTTGCAAATGGGTCAATTTTCCGGACATGACCCGCTTCGGGTTAGGGTCAACCCGACCCGACCCGCGTTGGTTTGATTTTTTGAGTTCCAGCACGCGAGGCGACGAGGGAAAGCGCAGGCGGGGACAGCAGCGGCAGGCCAACAGCGTGCAGCGGCAGCCGGCAGATGCAGCAGACGCGGGGCAGCAGCGCTGGCGGGGGAAGCGGACGCGGGGCAGCAGCGCGGGCGAGGGCAGCACGGGCGGGGGCAGCGGGCAAGAATCCAAATTTTTTAAATTAAACGGGTTTTCGGGTTGACCCGGCAACCCGTCGGGTCAACCCGAACCCGACCCGCTTCGGGTCAACCCAAACCCGAAAATTCTGGGTCGAGTTTGGGTCGGGTCCAATATTGACAGGTCTACCTCCAATATCTGATGTTCTTTGGAGGACTACTAACTTCTCCTTTGGCACTACATGTTCATGAGGGTTACGTCAAAAAGGAACAAAACCTTTTGTCTCATTACATCCTCAGGTTCATGCGACAAGTATAATGTCATGTCTCCTCTTTGCTTTCCTCTCAAAATGAATTTGCAATAACCACTTTCAAACCTTAGCCAAGCTCTCACCTGAGAGCCCTTGATGTAAACACACTAGTAAGAAAACTGAAACAAAGAGAACAATGGATAGAACTCAACCAGACTCTATTCAAATAGTAGCAATCATCTATGACATTCAAATTCCGACAAAGAAAACACGAAGAGCCTTCAAAGAAACAAAGAAAATAAAAACAACGCTATCCTCAGACAACCGTCAGAGCGTGTTCCTCATATGCATCGAAATGTAGGCTAAATAAGATAAGTGCATAGGGCTAGCAAACCGATGGTACACCACTGCAAGATAGTCCAATTCTTCCAACAAACACCACCAAAGCTCATGAAGAAGGATACAGATGGAGTGGAACTTGCGGAGAGACGAAAGAGATTAGAAGCCAAGACGAAGGGTGGAAAGAGCTCGTAAGATTTCCAAAGAGGGAAGAGAAGGAGAATGGAACAAGCTCGCAAGATTTTCCAATAACCCGCAGGTCAATAGCAAAATTGCTCACAATATTCAACTACTCCTTCACAAAACATCTCATATTTATAGGTAAGAAAGGAGAATGTCAACAGCCACTTTAATAAATTTCCACAAGAACCCAAGCATCATAAGTCACAGATTTCCCCCTTGCTTTTCACGGAAAAAACAGCCCAGTCAAAGAACCGAAGAGGCAGCCACAGAACCAAAGAGGCCTGCACAGAACCGAGGCGCCAAAAGACACAGAAAGGCCCCCAGCTCAGAAAACCAGCTGCCAGTCGAAAAACCAAGGAGTAATGGCACGGAATTCATCCAACATAGGAAGCCCAAACACAGCCACAGATTCCCAAGAGACAAGGGAATATTTTAAAGAAGAAAATGGAAGGAGAAGGGACAAGTCCACTCAAAAAATTGAATCCAACTTATGAGCTTACCTTTAGAATATTAATGAGCTACTAAACTTCAGCTCATCATTAATGAGCTAGCAACTAAGAAAATGAGCTCAACTCCAACCTTCTCCACACATCACCATAGGCCCCAAAACCGTGGACCATAAGCCAACCCGTGAACCAGCAGCCAAGGACCAATCGATCCAGCAAACCAAAGGTCTACCAAGCCCCACGCACAACCTACCATGTTCATTGGATGCTTTCCCATTATTGGATAGCTAAAAAAAAGAAAAGAATATAAAAACATACTAATGTTATAAATAAAAATACATAATATTTGATAGCATCAGTTCCCCCCCGGTGGAAAATTCTCATCTCCTGATGAGAACGTTTCAGCAACTCTTTCATAAAGCTTCAAATTTCGATTTTTTAGATCAGCAGCATCAATCCAGGTGCAATCAGTCAATGATCGATTGCTCCATTTGACCAAGAACCTCTTGTGTTCCCCATGTCTTATTTTAGTGACTTTTATATCAACAACATCTTCAATTTGATCTTCAGACTTTGCCAAAGGAGCAGAGAGTAGTAAAGTTTCAATGTCTACAGAATCATCAGAATTTCCTTCATACAAAGACAAGTCAAAAATATTAAAAACAGGAGAAGTGTCAACAATATTTGGTAGGTCCAGTAAATAGGCATTAGTGCCTAATTTTCGAAGCACACGAAAAGGGCCAAATTTCTTTCTGCTTAACTTTTTAAAAGTACCAACAGGAAATCGTCGGTGACGAAAGTAAGCCATAACCAAGTCACCCACATTGAAATTCACTTCTTTTCGATGTTTATCAGCAGTAGACTTGTACTTAGCATTAGTTTTTTGGAGTTTTTCAAGAACCTGTTGTTGGATAGTCTTTATGTGGTCAAATGTTTCAAAAGCTTCGGCACTAGTTTTTTTAGGTAAGGATAAGGAGTTTCTATCTAAAATGTAAGCAATGGGTTGCTCATAAATAATTTTAAATGGAGTTTTGTCAATGGATCGATTAACAGAATTATTGTAAGCAAACTCAGCCTGAGGTAACACTAAATCCCATTGAGACGGTTTTTCTCCAGCAATGCATCTTAACAAATTTCCCAAGCTTCTATTGACTACTTCAGTTTGCCCGTCAATTTGAGGATGATAGGCACTACTAAATTGAAGAGTAATTCCAAGTTTTGCCCACAGAGTTCTCCAAAAATGACTCAAAAATCTAATGTCACGATCAAAAGTAAAAGTACGAGGAATACCATGCAGGCGAACAATTTCTTTGAAAAACAAATAAGCGATGAAAGAAGCATCAGAAGTTTTCTTACATGGAATAAAATGTGTCATTTTACTAAATCGATCCACAACCACAAAAACAGAGTCAAATTTTTTAAAAGTAACCGGCAAACCCAAAATGAAATCCATAGAAATATCCTCGCAAGGTTTGTTTGGAATATGCAGAGGAGTATACAAACCAGAATTTTGTACAGTTCTTTTAAAAGCCTGACATACCGTACATTTTTTAACCAGTTTAACAATGTCTTTTCTCATATGAGACCAAAAATATTTTTCTTCAACTAAATCAATTGTTTTTCCCTGCCCAAAATATCCTTCCAAACCTCCACTATGCAATTCTTTCACAAGTTGTTCTCTTAAAGAACTTTTAGATATGCAAAGTCTAGTTCCCTTAAACAAAAAACCTTGATGTATAACAAACTGAGCAGAAGGATCAATTCCAGAAGTAAAACAAGTATCCCAAATATTTTTAAAATCAGAATCACTTGCATAAGTATCTTTCAAAAACTCAAAAGAGGTAACATTTGGAAAAAAGTTATCAACAAGTGAGACCTTCGACTTAAAGCATCAGCAACCTTATTTAAAATCCCAGTTTTATGTTTGATATAAAAAGAGTATTCTTGCAAAAAATAAACTCATTTAGCATGTCTTTATTCAGATTCTTTTGTGAACCAAAAAACCGTAAAGCCTCATGATCAGTATTCAAAATAAATTCTCGTTGAACCAAATAGCATCTCCAGAATTTCAAAGCTTGAACAATGGCATAAAATTCCAAGTCATATGTAGAATATCGAGATAGAACATCATTTAATTTTTCACTAAAATATGCAATAGGCTTTCCTTCCTAACTCAAAACAGCACTAATACCAACATGTGAAGCACACAATCAACTTCAAAAACTTTTTCAAAATTTTGCAGGCTAAGAATTGGAGTTTGACTCATTTTGACTTTGATCAGTTGAAAAGTAGTTTCAGCCTCAGGGGTCCATTTAAATATTTCATTTTTTAAACAATCAGTGATATGAACAATTACAGAACTGAAGTTTTTAACGAATTGACGATAAAAAGACACTAACCCATGAAATCCTACTACCTCACTGATATTTTTAGGAACAGGCCAGCTTTTTCTTGCCTCAATTTTCACAGGATCTACTTTGATTCCCTTAGCAGACACAATGTAACCCAAGAATGTCAAACTCGAAGTCATAAAAGAACATTTCTTTAAATTGATGTACAGTTTTTGTTCTCTCAAAGTATTCAGAATTTGCTCGACATGAAAAAGATGTTCAGATGGACGGATGTTGTAAATCATAATATCATCAAAATATACAACCACAAACTTTCCAATAAAAGATCGCAAAACATGATTCATTGTTCGCATAAAAGTACTCGGAGCATTAGACAAACCAAAAGGCATAACAAGTCATTCATATAATCCCTCTTTTGTTTTAAAAGCAATTTTCCATTCATCCCCCGGTCTAATTCTTATCTGATGATACATACTTTTCAAATCAATTTTAGAAAAAAACTTGGCACCACTTAGCATATCAAGCATGTCATCCAACCTAGGAATTGGAAATTTGTATTTGATGGTTATCTTATTTATGGCTTGGCTATCCACACACATTCTCCAGGTTCCATCTTTTTTAGGAGTAAGCAAAGCAGGTATAGCACAAGGACTCAGATTTTCTTAGATTAAACATTTTTCCAATAGTTCAGCACTTGCTTAAAAAGTTCTTGATGTTCATTTGGACTCATTCTGTAATGTGAACGGTCAGGCAATGTACCTCCAGGAATTAAATCAATATGATGTTAAATGTTTCTCATTGGGGGTTAACCAGTTGGTAATTCATTAAGTATTAAATTAGAAAATTCAACGGTTGTATTTCTTTAGGAATTTCAAGAGTTAAATCAGTTTCTTTTCCAAGAACCAAATATATCACATCAGACTTTGTTAACTCACTTGTGTTCAGAAGCAATTCAGGGGTGGAAGATTTCGCAGACTTTTTGTTCTTTGTTGCTGGATCAGGAATGTTTCTTTGTGGAAAAAGAGTGAACTACTTGTTATCTTTAATCAAAGTATAGGTGTTCTTTTCTCCATCATGGACTGTTTTATGATCATACTGCCACAGATGACCTAAAAGGATATGACAGACTTCAAGAGGTACAACATCACAGACTATTTGATCTTTGTAAGTTCCCCCAATTGTTAAGTTCACAGTGCATTGTTTTGTTATAGGAACCTCACTCCGCTCTTTAAACCAAGATATTTTGTATGACTTAACAAGAGGTTTCGTTTTCAATTTAAGCTTTTCACCATGTGTTGTGACACAAAATTTTCTGAACTTCCACTATCAATCATTAAGGTACAAATTTTCCCTTCAACAGTGCAGGTAGTCCTAAAGATGTTTCTTCTAAGCCACTTATCTTCCTTTTCAGTTTGAACAGTTAAAACTTGTCGAATTACTAACAATGGTTCTCATTCATCACCCTCCAAATCAAATTTCTCTAATTCAGCTTCATTTTCAGATTTTGTTTCATTCTCTTCCTCTTCTTCTATTTCTTTTTCATCTTCTATAAAATTACTATGTGGAGTATTATTTTTTCTGCAAATAGCTGACAAATGACCATATAGACCACATTTGTAACAAGGCCCAATCAGTTTAGATTGTTCAGTAGGTTTAGATCCTGCTACCCCTTTACCCTTTTCCTGATTTTGATTTTCAACAGCTTTAACTTTCACACTCGAAGTTCCCGCAGAAGTTTGAGATTGAAGTTTAGTCCCACTAATTAGTCATCGCTTATATGTTTCAATTATTTTGTTGCTTCCCCACAAATGTTGTTTTTCAATTTTCAAGAACATGCGATAAGCTTCATCTAACTTAATGACATGATGCAAGTTTAGTTGATTCTGAATTGTCCATTTTAACCCATTGAGATATCTTGTTATAGTTTTCTCTTCAGACTCATCCAAATCATTTCTAGCTTGCAATTTATAAAAGTTTTCACTGTATTCTTCCATAGTTTGATTACCTTGACGCAAATTGTTAAATTCCTGAAAGATGGTTCTTGAATGATCAGAAGGTAGAAATTTTCCTTTCATCTTTTCTTTCATCATATCCCAAGTTTGAATTTTTTCTTTGCCTCGCCTTACTCTGTTGTTTTGTAAGTTTTTCCACCAAGTTAATGCATGCCCCATTAGCTTTAAACTAGCGAATTTGACTTTTCGATTATCCGGAATTTCTTTCCATTCAAAAAATTGATCCATTTTCTCTACCCATTCAATGAATTGTTCAGGTTGTAATTTTTCTTCAAAATTATGGACATCGATTTTTATTCCGTAATCCCAATTTCTTTGTCGCCTATTTTGATTTCTAGGCTCTTCCTCCTCACTTTCAGAAGATTGAACACTAGGATTAACATTAGCTTGATTGACATTTAGATTAGCAATTGCTTTGGCTACTGTGTTGATTTGTTGTTGCAAATTATTCAATTGTTGCATCATTTGTTGTCAATCCCCTTGATCATTAGCCATTTATTAAACAAAAAAGAGAAAGACTCCTACTAACCAAAAAAATACGAACTTGCTCTGATACCAAGTTGATGTAAACACACTAGTAAGAAAACTGAAACAAAGAGAACAATGGATAGAACTCAACCAGACTCTATTCAAATAGTAGCAATCATCCATGACATTCAAATTCCAACAAAGAAAACACGAAAAGACTTCAAAGAAACAAAGAAAATAAAAACAACGCTATCTTCAGACACCCATCAGAGCGGGTTCCTCACATGAATCGAAATGTAGGCTAAATAAGATAAGTGCATAGGGCTAGCAAACCGATGGTCCACCACTGCAAGATAGTCCAATTCTTCCAACAAATGCTCCCAAGTCAACCAACAAACACCGCCAAAGCTCAAGAAGAAAGATACAGATGGAGTGGAACTTGCGGAGAGACGAAAGAGGTTAGAAGCCAAGACGAAGGGTGGAAAGTGCTCGCAAGATTTCCAAAGAGGGAAGAGAAGGAGAATGAAACAAGCTCGCAAGCTTTTCCAATAACCCGCATGTCAATAGCAAAATTGCTCACAATATTCAACTACTACTTCACAAAACATCTCATATTTATAGATAAGAAAGGAGAATGCCAACGGCCACTTTAATAAATTTCCACAAGAACCCAAGCATCATAAACCACGGATTTCCCCCTTGCTTTTCATGGAAAAACAACCCAGTCAAAGAACCGAAGAGGCAGCTACTTAACCAAAGAGGCCCGCACATAACCGAGGCGCCAAAAGACACGGAAAGGCCCCCCAGCTCGGAAAATCAGCAGCCAGTCGGAAAACCAAGGAGTAATGGCACGGAATTCATCAAGCACAGGAAGCCCAAACACAGCCACGGATTCCCAAGAGACAAGGGAATATTTTAAAGAAGAAAAAGGAAGGAGAAGGGACAAGTCCACTCCAAAAATTGAATCCAACTTATGAGCTTACCTTTAGAATATTAATGAGCTACTAAACTTCAGCTCATCATTAATGAGCTAGCAACTAAGAAAATGAGCTCAACTCCATCCTTCTCCACACATCACCATAGGCTCCAAAACCGTGGACCATAAGCCAAACAGTGAACCAGCAGCAGCCAAGGACCACTCGAGCCAGCAAACCAAAGGTCTACCAAGCCCCACGCACAACCTACCATGTTCATTGGATGCTTTCCCATCATTGGATAGCTAAAAAAAAGAAAAGAATATAAAAACATACTAATGTTATAAATAAAAATACATAATATTTGATAGCATCAGCCCTTCACTTACATTCTAACCAAGAGAGAAAGGTCAGCCATCCCCATAGAATATCCTTAGGATGTCCATGCCAAAAACCACTCATAAACCCTGATAGATGAGGGCTTTACCGACTGTATTTAGGAGGTTAGAAAATTCCCAAGCTAGAAAGTATTATGCAATATCACAAGCATCAAATTGTTGATGTATATATATTTTCTCAGGTTGTAGTCAAAATTACTTGTCGATTTCAATATCAAGAGATCGTGTTGCTCAACACCACTCATCAATGCCGCCAACTCAATGCATCATTATTGAGACCTTGTTCAAGTCAGCATACTAACAGACCCATGTTACGCCTGCTGCTCTCACACCGGCCCAGGAGAGGCCGGCTGGACCGGTCCAGGTATTTGTTCGGCGGAAGAAACAGGGAGAGAGAGGTGGTAATCCTGTGAGCCCCATGATGGGTTTAATGCAATTTTTTTGGGGAAAGATTAGAATGTAAGGGTTGATTAGGTAAGTTGTAATTCTCCTTTCATGTTAATTACGGGAATAGGAGGGAATTAGGATTATCTTGAATTTAATTGCAATTTGAGATCTAGAATTCTTTTGCTTTGGGCTCTTGGCGTTGCCGGAGATTTGGAGAATTGTTCTTCCTCTCGGATTGAAGAACGATTGTATCTTTGCTATTTTATTTCATCGTCTTGTAGAATACAAGTCTTGCATTGAGTTTTTCTCTCAGATTTCCCTGGATTGTGCTGATTTCCTGCTGTAAACAGCAGATTTTTGCTGTTTTCCTGCTGCAAACAGCCGTTTCTCGGCTGTTTGCTTATCGATTTGGGTTAGGATTGCTTGCAAACTCAAGTATTACCTTAGGGTTACTTGTGAACTCAAGTATTTCCTATCAAATTGGTATCAGAGCATCTATTTGGGACCGTCGGCAAAATCCTGAAATTTCAGCGGGATTTTTTCACCAGAAGAAGATCTTCGTGATTTCTGGGAAGATAGATGGCCGGGAAGAAGGTAAAGGTCTTGGAAAGCGAGATCGGTCAACTAAAATCAGATTTGAAGGGAAAGTTCTTTAACTTTCAAACTCAAATCACCTCAAATAATGAAATGATAGAGGGGAAATTCGCGGTGATGGAAGAAATGTTGAAGAAACTGTTGGAATTGAAAACAAATCCCGCGACATCAGAAGCAAGAGAGACCACCAGAGGCCATGGTGTAGGAGAAAATTCAAACCCGTTTAGGGGGAGGAGAAATCCGGAAGTGGAGGTCATTGAGGGGGAGGACGACATGCCACCTCTAGAGCCACTTTCTAGAGAGGAGATGAGTTTGAGAAATGACCAGCGCGGTGCTGATTTCATCGGGAGAATGGAAGAATTCCATCGCCAGGGTGTTGATTTTGAAGGGAGAAGAGGGGAATATGATGAAGGGTTCGGGTATAACCACCGGAGGAAAGACGTGACAGTTGGGGAGCACCTCCTCTTCGAGAGGTTATGGAGGATTCAGGGGACACGGGGGAGACCCACGGGTGACGAAGCTGAAGATGTCTGTCTTTGAGGGTGAAGACAGCTATGGCTGGATCTACAAGGTGGAGCGTTACTTCGCTGTCAACGGGTTGACAGAGGAAAAGAAGCTGACGGCGGCGGGATTGTGTTTGGAAGGAAAAGCCTTGGTCTGGTATCAGTGGCGTGATAGGAGGGATCCCATTCGGAACTGGAGAGAGTTCAAAGATTGCTTATTGAAGCGTTTCTGAGCTAATGGGCGAGGAGACTTCTATGAGCAATTATTTGCTTTTAATCAGGAGGGGACCGTGGCAGACTACCGGGACAAGTTCGAGTACTTGGCTAGCAGATTGGATCACATTTCAGAGTCAGCCTTAGAAGGGAACTTCATGAAGGGGCTAAAACCGGAGATCCGAATAGCAGTCAGGGTGCTGGAGCAGAGGAACCTAGGGAAGGCTATGGAGCTGGCGCAGTTGGTGGAAGATCAGAAGAAATCAGAAAGAGGAGCTCGAGGGAACTATTTAGGGGGATCGTACAAGATGACTACCACATTCTTACCATCAAAAGGGGCAGCGCCAGGGGGTATGTAGGAAGCACCGAAGGAGAAAACTGGAGGGGGGATGGGGGACAATTCAAAAAGTTAATAGAAAAGGAGATGCAGGATAAGAGGGCGAAGGGGTTCTGCTTCAGATGTGATGAGAAGTACATGCCGGAACCTATGTGTAAGTACCAAACTCTTCAAGTTCTCCTTATCTATGAAGACGAGGAGGGACGTGGGAGCAGATCTGAAGAGGAGAAGAAGTTGCACATGGATGTGACAGAAGTCTCTCTGAACTGTGTAGTGGGATTCACTCTGAGTCACACTATGAAAATGAAATGAGAGATAGCTGACCGAGAGGTAGTGGTGTTGATTGACAATAGGGCAACCCAAAATTTCATTTCCACCCAGATTGTTGAGTTGATGGGGATGGAGTTAGAGGATACGAGAGGCTATGGGGTGATGATGGGCACGGGAAAGGTGGAAATGGATAAAGGAGTTTGCAGAGGGGTAGTGCTGAAGATTCAGGGGATCCAGGTGAGGGAGGACTTCCTTCCCTTGGAATTGGAGAGTACTAACGTCATCCTAGGGATGAAGTGGCTACAAACATTGGGGGAGACCAAGATTAATTGGGGGACACTAAGGATGGAACTGGTGATGGGAGAAGGAGGACGATTCAGGGTGATGCTGGCCTGACCAAGGCTGGGGTATCTCTCAAGTCCATGATCAAATCCATATAGGAGGTGGGAGGTGGATATCTGGTGGAGCTACAGCGCTTGGAAAGGGTGAGTGTGAGGGGTGAGGGAGACATTCCACTAGTGGTGCAACCGCTCATACAACAGTTCAGGAAGGTGTTCCAACCACCTCAGGGCTTACCACCACCCAGAGAGCAGGAGCATGCAATCCTTCTGAAGGACGGGGTGTCACCAATTAATGTTCAACCATACCGATACCCTCATATTCAAAAAGATGAAATTTAGAATCTGATGAGGGAGATGTTGGCGACAGGAATAGTCAGACCCAACGTGAGTCCTTTCTCTAGCCCCGTCCTACTAGTCAAGAAGAAGGATGGGAGTTGGAGGTTTTGCGTGGATTACAGGGCTTTGAACAAGGAGACAATACTAGATAAGTTCCCTATTTCGGTGATTGACGAGTTGCAAGATGAGTTGCACGGAGCAATAGTGTTTTCTAAGATGGACCTGAAGTCAGGCTACCACCAAATCAGAATGAAAGATGAGGATATTCAGAAGACGGCTTTCAGGACGCATGAGGGGCATTACGAGTTCCTGGTGATGCCTTTCGGGCTCACTAACGCCCCTGCTACCTTTCAGTCTTTGATGAACAGAGTGTTCAAGTAGCATCTCAGGAAGTTTGTGATATTTTTTTAATGACATTTTGGTGTACAACCAAACTGAGGAGGAGCAGTTACAGTACCTGAAGGAAGTTCTGAAGATCCTACAGGAGCATCAGCTGAAAGCTAATTTAAAGAAGTGCCGTTTTGCCCAGTTGTGGTGGAATATTTGGGACACATGATGTCTCAAGAGGGAGTGGCAGCCGACCAGTCCATGATTGAGGCCATGCAGAACTGGCCAAGGCCTAAGAATATAAGGGAGTTGAGAGGTTTCCTAGGTCTGACTGGTTATTATAGGAGGTTTGGGAAGGGGTACAGTTAAATCGCGTGGCCTTTGACTGAGCAACTAAAGAAGGACAATTTCTTGTGGGGAGAGGCGACAAACCAGGCTTTTGAGAGGTTAAAGAAAGCCATGACGACGGTGCCAGTGTTAGCTCTTCCAGATTTCAGCCAGAACTTTATAGTGGAGACTGATGCATCAGGGTATGGCTTGGGCCTTGGGAGCAATTTTGATGCAGGATCACAAGCCTGTAGCCTATTTCAGTCAGGTGCTATCGACCAAGGCTCGATTGAAGTCAATATATGAGAGAGAGTTGAAGGCCATCGTCCAAGACATTCAGAAGTGGCGCCCTTATCTTTTGGGGAGGCACTTCATTGTTCGTACAGACCAGAGAAGTTTGAAATAATTGTTAGAACAACGGATGGTGACCGAAGAACATCAGAGGTGGCTATCAAAGCTTTTGGGCTATGATTTTCAGATCCAGTACCGACCAGGGGTGGAAAATAAGGCGGTCGACGCCTTATCCAGATGTGTTGGGGAACTTCAAGAGTTTGCAGTATCAGTACCACTGATGGTTAACTTGTGGGGGGGGGGCATCAAAGAAGAAAGCCTGCAGAGCGAGGAGCTAAAGAAAATCAAGGAAGACTTGAGGAAGGATATTAGTAGCCATTCGGGGTACTATTTGGAGGGGGAGAAGTTGTTACATCTGGGGAGGTTCGTGATGCCACGAACATCAGCATACATTCCTTACTACAGGAATTTCACGGTAGTGCTGTTGGGAGGCATTCAGGAGTACAGAAGACATACAAAAGGCTGGCAACGGAGCTTTATTGGAAGAGGATGTATAAGGATGTGGAAGAGATGGTAGCAAGGTGTGAGGTATGTCAGAGAAATAAATATATGGCGATGGCTCCAGGAGAGCTACTTCAACCATTAGCACTTCCAAACAAAGTGTGGGAGGAAGTATCTATGGACTTCATTGACGGCCTCCCTCGCTCAGAAGGATTCACAGGCAGTGGTGGACCGACTTAGCAAGTATGCTCATTTTATTCTCTTATGACATTCGTACAACGCCGTATCAGTAGCGGCAACATTTATCAGGGAAGTAGTGAGATTGCATGGGGTTCTTGAGTCGATTGTGTCTGACAGGGACAAGGTGTTCCTTAGCCAGTTTTAGAAGGAGCTTTTCAGAATGCAGGGCACGATTCTCAAGAGAAGTACTGCCTATCATCCATAGACTGACGGACAAATGAAGGTGGTAAACCGGAGCTTGGAAACATATTTGAGGTGTTTTGCATCTGAAACACCGCGGAAGTGGGCGAAGTGGCTTGGGCCGAGTATTAGTATAATACCTCGTACCATTCTGCTTTTCAAATGACGCCTTTCAAGTTGATGTATGGCAGAGACCCCCCACACCTAGTGCACTATGGGAAGGGAAGCACACCAGTGTCATCTGTGGAGCAGTATTTGGAGGAAAGGGATAAGGTGCTAGAAGAGTTGAAGAAACATCTGCAGAGGACAGAACAAATTATGAAGAGACAGACGGATTCACATAGGAGGGACATGCAGTTTGAAGTGGGGGAGAAGGTGTTCTTGAAGCTAAGGCCCTACAGACATAAATCAGTGGCTAATAGGCGGAATGAGAAACTGGCGCCGAGGTATTTCGGTCCCTATGAGATCTTGGGGAAGATTGGCGTTGTGGCCTATCGTCTAAAGTTACCCGCCTCCGCTACCATACACCCGGTGTTCCATGTGTCACAGCTGAGGAGAGCGCAAGGAGAGCATGCAGTTAGTGCAGAGTTACCAGCATCAATGACGGAGGAGTTGGAAGTGATTTTAGAACCCCTGGAGCTTATAGGAGTAAGATCTGATAAAGAGGGCAATAAGGAAGTACTGATTCGATGGAAGGATCTGCCTGATTTTGATGCTACTTGAGAACCATTTGACAGAGTGAAAAAGCATTTTTCTTATTTTCACCTTGAGGACAAGGTGAGTTTTTGGGAGGGGAGGAGGGGAGTAATGTTACGCCTGCTGCTCTCACGCCGGCCCAGGAGAGGCCGACTAGACCGGTACAGGTATTTGTTCGGCGGAAGAAACAGTGAGTGGGGGGCGGTAATCCTGTGGACCCCATGATGAATTTAATACAATTTTTTGAGGGGAAGATTTGAATGTAGGGTTGATTAGGTAAGTTGTAATTCTCCTTTCATATTAATTAGGAGAATAGGAGGGAATTAGAATTATCTTAAATTTGATTGCAATTTGAGATCTAGGGTTCTTTTGCTTTGGGCTCTTGGCGTTGCCGGAGATTTGGAGAGTTGTTCTTCCTCTCGGATTGAAGAAAGATTGTATCTTTGCTATTTCATTTCATCGTCTAGTGGAATACAAGTCTTGCATTGAGTTTTTCTCTCATATTTTCCTAGATTGTGCTGATTTCCTGTTGTAAACAGCAGATTTTTGCTCTTTTCCTGCTGCAAACAGCTGTTTCTCTGTTGTTGGCTTATCGATTTGGGTTAGGATTGCTTGTGAACTCAAGTATTACCTTAGGGTTGCTTGCGAACTCAAGTATTTCCCATCAACCCACCATTCAACATTTTTTTTTGCTTTTGGATGGAAACCCAAACCCTTGGTCCAACTCCCTATGGTGTCGCCCGGTTATTGTCTTAGATGTGTCAAACTGTCAAGTCCTAGCTCTTTGTTCAATTACTTGCAGCTTTTCTCTCCAAAATCTACATTATATTGTCAGTATTTGATGCAATATGTACATAGGGATCAACATTAAGTCCTAATGAACATTATAGAAATGGATTAACAAAACAACCTTTATTCATGTAATAAATTTCAATGATGTGTCACTATAGTATCCCTTGTATTGTTTGGTGATGTCTAACAAAAGCCCTTTAAAGTGTTAAGATTGAAGCCCGGCATATGATGACTATAAATGTTCATCATTCCACCACAATGTATGCGCTCATTCAATTATTTTTTCTAGAACTAGTTCAGAGATTTATTGAATTTCATGTATAGATTGCTAATGATATGAGTGATCTGCGATAATGAGTAGGCTCCCAGCTAAATCTTCTACACCAAAATCCAATCAACTAAATCAACCCAAACTTGAAAAAAGAAAAAAATACATGACAACTATCTTCATCAATACTTAATTTACATTTGGGTTGACTCGAGTTGCTTCATTCTATCATAAAACAGATCCAAGTTTAAATTCTTCAAAATGCACATAAATAAAGCCTGTAAAGGAAGGATTTTTACACATAAACAGCATATGTTTTTTAAAGAAAAATAATCAAATGGAAATCATTCATTTCTATTTTGAATTAAGCACAAAAGATAACATTTTATCCAACATGTTTAAAATCCAAATACAAAACTTACAATATCCAAAGCCATATGTGCTCGCCTTCTCCAATCAAGCTTGGCTGCATTTCTTTGAAGTAATCGAAATAAACTCCCACTACCAAAGATAAAAAAACATCAAATTAATAACAAATTTGCAATTAAATATTTTCTATTAATAATATGCATGAAAAATAGCATATCTGGAAGTGATGGAAAATTCCAATTATTCGTTACTAATTTAGGACTTGAGTGTAAACATTTCATCAGAGAAAGAAGATAAAAAATCTTCATTCTTAGTTGAATGTAAATATAAAATAGTTGTTTCAGATGACGATCCTTGTGTAACTGAATTAATGTACTGAATCCTTTTCAATGATTATCATCAAATGAAAATTAAAAACAAAACAAAAAAATACTAAGATGACTATCATAAACTATTTTCCTCTATTTTTATTTATGATAACAAAGATATCACAATTTTATGACCTTAACTACAACAAGCAAATACAATTGATGCCAAATTGAGGAGGAATTCGGAGAGAAGAAAGAAGAGGATGATTCCACAAGACCAAAGATCAGCCTTTGCATCATTATGGCCTTCTTACAAATGGTCTTTAGCGTGACGATGGCTGAAATACTTCAAGTGGTGCAGAGCAGGCCGTTAGAGCATACACATGGTCAACAAAGGCAAAGAGCATGAGGTCCGCAACCTTATGGACACTAGCATCATCAAGGAAGAGATTCTTCATCTTGAGGGTTGGTCTTCAAGCAAAATTAAGTAATACTTAAATAAATTTGCATGATGCTAAAGCAATTAGATAATTAAGTTTAGTTAGGATGGAGTAATGCTAGATTTGGTTAGAATGGGATAATTATTCTAACAAGTTGGTTTCTAGTTCAAGAAAATAAATTGAACTCGAATGGAATTGTGCTTGCTTCAAATGATTGAGCTGAACTTAAATGATTTGAGCTGGTCTTGAATGAACTGAGGCAAGCCCGGGCGCAACTAGCCACCCCAAATAGAAACTGATCAAGCTCAAGCCAACACATTGTGAAACAGAGTGGATTCAATGGGAATTCGAGCAGATGGGGCCAACGCACTTCTGAAGGTCAACAAGCACAACTAAAAAGATACTAATATTGTGCATGTAACCATTCTAAATGATGAAATTGCATTTGCAATAGATGTTGGATATCAAAAGCATCTTTTACACTGGCATGAGAAACACGCTTGCAATGATTCATGAATTACTTTGTAAGACACACAACATTATGGACTAATTTGAAAGTCCATATTCATTGAAAATGCAAATCTTATATGATGATATTATTTTAGTTGTCGGTAATCATCTTTTTATCAATTTCTATCTTATTTCAATGTAAACATGCCTTTGATGTTATTGTGTATGAGAACAAGATGTGTAATCTAATATTTTAATTACATTGAAAGTTTTATTTGCTATTACAGGCTGTTTCAATTCAAGTTTCATAACATATAATTTAATTTCCAATACTTGTTTATCTCTTATGGTTGCCATAGAGCATGCGTCATCTTTATATTACTAGATAGATTGCATGGAACCACTAGTCGTCCTCTAAATGATAACTTAGACAACAAAGTTGGAAATTTCCTTCCATGATAACTTCATTTGCTTAAGCCATAGAGTTGTCTTATGCAATTTTTTCCTCTTTGGCTATCCTTCCTATGGCATTCTTTATTCCCTTCCTATTATGATAATGAAATATGCTACAATAACAAAAATCCAGGATGGATGGCTGGTGACCTAGGCATGAAAAGAAAGATTAGATTATGCAACTTTGAAGTTGTTTTATTGAAACATATAGATTTAGGCCAAATCTTGAAGGATTCTAAGAAATTACTACTTTTGTGTCTTTTGGATTACAAATAAATTTCTTGTGAGACATGCAATTTTCAATGAATGATCGAATAATACTTCTGTTTTCTCACAATACTTGTGTTGTTGCACATGGATTATTTGAGCATTTTTCATGTCTTGGTTATAATTTCTGGGATATGCTTTCATTATACCAATGCCAGGCATGAATCTTCAAATTTATGGCATTTATCTTTTGTCCTTCAACTTTTTATCTAAATTTGTGATTTGTTCATGTGCGTAATTGAGATGTTGCCAAGTTTGTTACGTGTCAATTTTCTTTTCCTAGTGTAAATCTTAATCACCACGGAATATTATATTTATTCCAAAATTTCTTGTAAAATTTTAAATTTTAGCAACTTTTATATCATCATTAGGAATTAAATAGCTGTATTATATTGGTTTTATATCATAAGAGACTAATATTGCCAAAAACAAGCGTTAGGAAGCTATAAACTATTATCTTTTGTATGTTTCTTTAAGCATGTCATCTTAGGTTTGCATTACTAACCTATTGAACCTAAAACATTCAACATTACCTTTAACATACACATTATAATCCAAAGAAGTCAACTATTTATGGATTTTGCTCTCTTCAAACAATAAGCATGAAACATTTAAATTTTAAAGAATGAAACTTCTTCCGAGCCAATTCCTTTGGTGATTGATGCCGTGTCATCGGGCTTGGCAACCTCTCCTGAGATGATGCTCCTTGGCTAGCTACACCTCGTATGTCTAGAGCTAAGGTGGTGGTCAATAAATGATTAAATTGGAAGATTCACTCCCTCCTTTTTTTAACTATGTTGGTGCAAAACAAAGACAATGAGAAACACTAAAGATAACCTATATACACATGAAAACTCATACTCTAAGAACCTTAATCCGAGTCTTTTTCATGCTACCAACTAGAGCATCATGAAAAGCCTTTTTTTGTTTTGTCCTAGATGATCATAATTGTTGCATCTCATTGTGCCTAATTGTTAAGAATCATCTTTCCCAACTACTAATTCTCCTCTGATCTGCTCGTAAGTGGCCTAATAGAACATCTCCTAAAACCAAGAGCTGTGATTTTTTTTCGCTATTCATGTGCCAAGCTTCTTAATGTAGCATATCATATATATTGCACGTAATATCCCGAATTGAACGCATCGAAGGAGTTTGTTTCATCGCCTAGGTCGTGAAGGGACCATGGCCAGAACATGATAAGTTGCGAAATGGAGAGGCAAGGAGTTCATTTCAAGAAGACGAAGGACCAACCGTTGACAAAGATCGGTACTGTTGGGTCCATTACGAGATGCCGAATCAATTACCCGGTGTCAACGAAAAGCATGCATCGATTGCTTCGTCTGGAGTTTTGAAGGAAACTTTCGTCGCATGGACTTAAGGAAGACAAAAGGTGAGATCGCACCTTTAAATCATGAGAGACAGAAAATAGAGAGATCAAGAGAGAAAGAGAAGGAGATTGAAGTGAAATGGATGAACCCAAATGCGAGAGAAGATGGGGAGAAGAATTGTGTGACCTACGACTTGTGGCAGCAAGAGAGAAAGCATGAGCAGGCAACAAGCGCTTATAGGTGAGCTATCAAGTGGGCAACTGCATGTGTCAGCGGCTAGGGCGCAGATAAGAAATTTTGTTTTATTTTTTTAATATTTTTAAATGATAAAGTTTATGTATAAATGTAAATTAGGATAAAAAAGATTAGTGAATTTAATTAAATATTTTTAAATTGGACATATATAGAGCTTCACTTAAATTAATGATTACTTAAAATTCTAAATTTTGTAATTTATGGGAGGAATTTAAGCTAATATAATAAAGAAATTACATATATATATATATATAAAGAGATTGAAAAATTTACATAAATTGATAGGCATTTTTTTTTATTTGTAAGGAAATAAATTTTAGAAATAATTTAAATATTTAAATAGAAAATTTTGAATTAATGAAAATTTTATAAAATAGAGAGTGAGAGTGAGTTAGGCATGCACAATAGCCTAATATTATGAAACTAGTTTATAGATTTATAATTAAGATAACAAATATATCTTATTCAAGTGATTACATGTATCAAACTATTGGAGACTGAGTAAGGACTAAATGAGCAAAAGCTAGCTGCTTGAATTTGGGTAAAAACTCATGTTTTTTAATTTATAGTAATGATTTAATTTTATTTTTTTTAATTGCAAAGAAGTATATTAACACATACTTGTTTAGTTATTGTTGTAAGGTAACCCAAGATTTATCTTTGTCATATTTTCAATAATTGATCATCTTAGAATAAACGATAATTAGTATGTTATGTTTCACATTACTATATAAAGTGAATGAATGATATATGAATAAAATGACTAGATAAAAATACTTGAATGTGCATGTTGATAAATGTAGTACACCCTCTTATAGTTCTGACTAGGGACTCGATGTACTGACAGTCATGAAATGAAAAAGGTTATGAAAAAAAATGGAAATGAAAATACCTTTAGTATTATTTAGACGGTGTTTCCTATGACGGCAATATTAGTTATAGAAAATATTCTGCAGGATATGAGTATTACATATATGCATAAAGATATGATTGATGGTCATTTAAAATTTTAAATATTATTAAATGAAGTTACATTATATTTTAAAGCAAACATGAATCTTTTTCAAATGTCTTGTATTACTATAATTTAGAAGCATGACGTGCTCACTGATTTGTTTTATGATTTACACTTATATTTATAAATATACACAAGTATCATCTGAATAATTTAAATGACTGGAAGATGAGAGAACGTGTATCCGAGGAGCGACATTCTAAGAGAAATATTTATAGTATTTTATTTATAAAAAATGCATTTGAGATTTTAGTGGCTCTTTCAGTCTATTGGAAATAGTTTATAATAGTAATCTTAGCGAGCAAAATTTTTAATTAACCGTCCGAGTGTTTATTCCGCCTCCTTAATTTGGGCATTCAGGTTGGGTCGTGACATTGTATACATAAGCACTCAATTAGGCTTCCTTATTGAAGTATGCATTACAATGTTTATTTGGTCATCCCAACTATGTCCTATAAAAAACAAGGCATGTTTGCAAGGGAAACCACTTTTGTTCTAATACATTCCATTCACAACCTTGCCTCTCACCTGATAGTTAAACAACAAAAGTATGATCCTTGTCAATAACTTGATACTTTGTATCACTTTTAAGCAAAACTCTCATGCACATTGCATCCCTTTCATTTTTCTTCAACCTCAACCTTTTTTTTTTACTTCAACCTCAACCATGCTGAAGGAGTTAAAGGCACTTGCCACTTCAAAGCTTTCTTCTCATATGACTAGAACTCCCTATTAACTTCAACTTCAAATTCCCTACTAAGGTTATACTACAGTTGTCCCTGTCATGCTTGATCCAGCTATTGAAACATTCAATCAAATTATTTGTTACTTGATCTGCCCTAGTCCTAATATCAAAGCAGTGTCAAGCCTATAGCTCCTTTCTCCTACTCATGCATCAACTAATCATGTGTTTCCTTATTCTTTGATTTAATAAAATGCATGCCCTTGTTTGATATGCAAGTCGTATATATAATTTGGCAGCATTTCATAATGCTTTCTAAATTCAGATCCAAAAAATGCCTTCAAAAATTGCTGAAGATGTGTCTACAACAATGTCTTTGCTTTACTGATGTAGACAAAGGGGGGGTCAACCCTAGTCCAAAATAAATCATATTTTGGCTTCCTTGAGTCTATTAGTTTTTCATATTTGAGCTAAACTTTTAGTTCATTTATGAGCTGAACTTTAGTTCATTTATTGAACTAAGGGTTAGCTCATTATGAGCTAACATTTTAGTTCATTTATTATCTTTTAATTAATATAGTTTTATGCTTTTTATGCTTGTTTAATGTTTGTCTCTTGGAATTCCAAACCGGCCTTTGGAATTCCAAGAATTTGCTTTTCCCATGAGGTGACTCCTTGGTTTCCTCATGACTTTTAGTTTTATGTGTATGCCTCTTGGGATCTCACGGCTGGCTCCTTCTTCCGTGCGATTCCTTCGGTTCCCGCGGCTGTGGCTCTCGGTCCGTGCGGTTCCCTTCGTCTCCCGTGGCCGTCTCCTTGGTTCCTGGATTGGGTGTAAACCGAGAGGTTTGGGGGGAGATTTCTATGCTTTTAATTATGTGTTAATTAAGTGTTTGTGACCTTTTGTATTCCCCTTTCATACCTATAAATATGAGGGGTTATGTAATGTTTTGAATAGTTGAATGATATTTGATTTTTGGAAAAAATCAGTTAACCTGCGGGTTGCTCAGAAATCCTGCGGGCTCTTTCCAACCTTCTTTTCTCATCCCCTCCGGAAATCCTGCGGGCTCTTTCCACCCTTTCTTCTCGGGCTTCTAATGTCTTCGTCTCTCCGCAAGTGCCACTCCACCTGTATCCTTCTTCTCAAAGTGCAGCAACTTTAGGGTGTCTGTCGTGTTGTTTGTAAGTCGTCGTTGTAATTTCTTTTGTTTAATTTTATTTGAAATATAAGAGTTTGTTCTTCCCTATTGTTCGTCCTCTTTCTCGTCTCTTTTTCAATTTCGTCGATAGAAGTCCGTCGTGTCTTTTGTGGGCGAAGGGTATAGGCTCCCTATATCTTTTGCCCGCATCAATTGGTATCAGAGCAAGTTAGGAAATCCTAGGTTGGTTTGTCAAGTTGTGAGTTTGTCAAAATTTGGTTGCCAAGTTTTGTTTTGTTAAGTCAAGCGTGAGTCTTGTAAGTTGTGTTGTGTTGTGAGTCTTAGGTTGTAAGTCGTGTAATTTTTCGAGTCTTTTTTTAGTCTGTCAAAAAAATGGAAAATCCAAAAAATATGGCATCATTCTTGGAGGAAAGCGAACAACATGATCCTAATGTCTCACTCCCGTTGGACAGGTGAATTCCTACAGAAGGTGACTCAACGGATCCACTTCAAGATCGGCTATACAAATTGCAATATCACATGTTCCTATGTGATCAAAAGTTTGAAAAATATAAAAGGTATCTGCAACAGCAATTTGAAAAAGAGCAAGAGGAAATTCTGAAAAGGTTCGGAGAAAAACTCAAGGAGATCGATAAACTGTATGCACCGCCTCAAGAGAATCAACAGCAGATAATTCATCAGGAGCTGAATTCGCAAGAAAGGGGAGTCTGATGTAGACAAAGGGGGGGTCAACCCTAGTCCAAAATAAATCATATTTTGGCTTCCCTTGAGTCTAGTAGTTTTTCATATTTGAGCTAAACTTTTAGTTCATTTATGAGCTGAACTTTAGTTCATTTATTGAACTAAGGATTAGCTCATTATGAGCTAACATTTTAGTTCATTTATTATCTTTTAATTAATATAGTTTTATGCTTTTTATGCTTGTTTAATGTTTGTCTCTTGGAATTCCAAACCGGCCTTTGGAATTCCAAGAATTTGCTTTTCCCATGAGGTGACTCCCTGGTTTCCTCATGACTTTTAGTTTTATGTGTATGCCTCTTGGGATCTCACGGCTGGCTCCTTCTTCCGTGCGATTCCTTCGGTTCCCGCGGCTGTGGCTCTCGGTCCGTGCGGTTCCCTTCGTCTCCAGTGGCCGTCTCCTTGGTTCCTGGTTTGGGTGTAAACCGAGAGCTTTGGGGGGAGATTTCTATGCTTTTAATTATGTGTTAATTAAGTGTTTGTGACCTTTTGTATTCCCCTTTCATACCTATAAATATGAGGGGTTATGTAATGTTTTGAATAGTTGAATGATATTTGATTTTTGACTTCCCTATCTCATTAATGTCTAGTGAAAGATTAGCTCATTATGAGCTGATTTTTAGTTATAAAATTAATGATTGGGAGCAAGATTTGATGAGTGGATCTTGTTTTTTTCATATTCCTATTGATTTGGGCTGCTGCAGTTTGTCTCTTGGGTTGCTTTTGCATTAATTCCCACGGCTGGCTCAGGATTTATTTCCTGTGGTCCCCTTTCTCTCAATATTAATGGTGGCTGTTGGTTTCTTGTGCTTGGCTGTTGGAACCGAAATTCCCTCCTTGGATTTGCTGTGCCGTTTGGGGTTTCCCTGAGCTGGAACCGTGGCTTTTTATCTTGAAGTTTGCTTTGCTGTTTGGAATTCCTGTGCAGGAAATTGATGGCTTTTATCACCTCATTTATATGGGAATATGAACAGTTTTTTGGACTGTTTTTTGGGCTATATTGTGGACAGAATTTGGACAGTTTTTGGAACTGTTTGGTGGCTGTTTGGGGAGAATTTCAAGAGGATTTTTACTGTTTTCTGTGCAGTTTTCTACTGCAGTTTTAGGGTGTCTTGTTTGAGTCATTTGTAAGTTTCAAAGTTGTAAGTGTCGTCAAGTAAGTGTCTATGTTTGTAAGTTTCTTTATATAATATAAAAGTGTCTTTTGAGTATTTTTATGTCTTTATTTTGTTCTTAGAAAGAGTTTGTTTTTTGTGATAAAAAATTTGGGACCCTCTCCCAAATTTTTGGTTGCATCAATTTGGTATCAGAGCAAGTTTAGAAAGTCCTAGGTTTGAGGTTTGACAAGTCTTGTTTGTCAAAGTCAAATCTTGTCGTGAGTCTTATTTTGAGTCTAAGTTTTTTAGATTGAGTCTTTTAAAGTCTCTCTTTGAGTCTTTTTTTTTAGTCCTTTTTTTTTAAGTCTTTTTGAGTCATGAAAAAAATAAAAAGACAGAAGAAAACAAAAGCCAACTCATCGGGAGATGAGTCTTCAAGAAGGGGAGTTTGATGTAGGCAAGGGGGGGGGGGGTCAAATCAAATCCTAATATTTGATTTTTGACTTCCCTAGCTCATTAATATCTAGTGAAAGATTAGCTCATTATGAGCTGATTTTTAGTTATAAAATTAATGATTGGGAGCTAGATTTGATGAGTGGATCTTGTTTTTTCATATTCCTATTGATTTGGGCCGCTGCAGTTTGTCTCTTGGGCTGCTTTTGCATTAATTCCCACGGCTGGCTCAGGATTTATTTCCTGTGGTCCCCTTTCTCTCAATATTAATGGTGGCTGTTGGTTTCTTGTGCTTGGCTGTTGGAACCGAAATTCCCTCCTTGGATTTGCTGTGCCGTTTGGGGTTTCCCTGAGCTGGAACCGTGGCTTTTTATCTTGAAGTTTGCTTTGCTATTTGGAATTCCTGTGCAGGAAATTGATGGCTTTTATCACCTCATTTATATGGGAATATGAACAGTTTTTTGGACTGTTTTTGGACTGTTTTTTGGGCAATATTGTAGACAGAATTTGGACAGTTTTTGGAACTGTTTGGTGGCTGTTTGTGGAGAATTTCAAGAGGTTTTTTACTGTTTTATGTGCAGTTTTCTACTGCAGTTTTAGGGTGTCTTGTTTGAGTCATTTGTAAGTTTCAAAGTTGTAAGTGTCGTCAAGTAAGTGTCTATATTTGTAAGTTTCTTTATATAATATAAAAGTGTCTTCTGAGTATTTTTATGTCTTTATTTTGTTCTTAGAAAGAGTTTGTTTTTTGTGATAAAAAATTTGGGACCCTCTCCCAAATTTTTGGTTGCATCATTTACATACATGAACAACTCAACAACTACCTCTTTTAGGTCCTGGCTACATTGAAAGAAATGCTACTTACTAGCTACTTAAATGTAAACCAACCTATTCGTTAACATTTTATTTATCGTCGATAATTGTGAGTTGGTTGGTTGAACCCTAAAACCTAAGTATCCATGAGGGCTTGTAAAAACCAACTCTATTTGTATACATTCACAAGCCCAATCACAGCTAATGCAACTAGATGAGACAACCATTTCCATCCAGTCCCAAAGAAGAATGAAACACCAATAAACTACCAGGAATGCTTCCCCAAAGAAAAATGAAAATGCAAAATTAAGAAAAAGAACCCAAAATATTAAATAAAAAAATCAATGCATTCAATTACAAAACCAAATCATCAAAAAGATTTTTTTTTTTTTTTAAAAAAAAAACATCATAACCAAGTAAACTTAACAAAAATCCAAGCTAGGAAAACTCATAAGGTAAAGAATCACGGGAGTATCTATAGAATCAATATTTGTAACATCAATTATTGATCACTTCTCGAGATTAACTCTCCAATTTAGAGGAACTTGTGAGGATGACCTCCAAGGAAGATGAAGCACAGATGCAGATAGAGGATTGTCATGCTGGAAGCATTACGTTGGCCATAAGAGGGCCCAGAAGATAAGCTTACGACTTAAGGTTATTTTAGACAACAAAAGAATGTTTTGAGAATAATCACAAAAATAACCTAAATACAACACAATTCAACCTCAGAGACCTCAATGTACTGTTTTTAAGAAAGTGCACCAAAGTGAAGTAGCATCTTAGGGAACTGCGTGTAGTTTACCTAAAAAAGAAATGAGTTGCTAAGTGTATACACTATGTTCGTTGTCCATAAATAATAAAATTATAAAGAAAAATAATTCTGACAGAGACGTTTAAACCAACAATTCTAAATACAAAGTCTTAAATAGCAAGATAATACAACTGAATAGCTTGAATGATAAAAATGAAACCTGTCCCACACTATAGTTACAAACAAACTTTATATAAGTACAAGTCCTTACAAACAGTCTATAAGAACCACATCATGGAATAGATTATGTACAGCAGATATCACAAAGTTTACTAATGGGAAATAAATATGCTTCGCACATGATAAATAGCTATGATGCTATTCCACGAGATTTGTTGTGATTGTCAGTCATATAAATGTTCTTTAGAGTAACCATCAAATATAATCAATATGAATTTTAAAAAAATTCAAAGAGTGCACCAAAATCATGTAAGATTAGAGTTTCATTATAGCATTCTTATAACTACCGTACATCTCTATATGTAGGGCTAAGAGCACAAAATTAAAGAAATTAATAAAATATCATATTACCATTAAACCAAACACAACTTTTATAAAGGTAAATTTATTTTTAGTTTGTTATAACAAACCGTGGAAGAAACTCGGTAACAATACAAAGACGTTCTGGGGACAAAACTGCACCCATAAACAGAAGTATATTGGGATGCCGTAGTTTCTTCATAAGTGATACCTACACAATAAAAAAAGAACTATAATCAATTTACAAAAGAAATGTAGGTGCCCTCTGCATAATATTCATGCTACTATAAACGGATCATAAATAGAAACTAAAAAAAAAAAAGCAATTTAAGGTCTTTCAATCAAGTCATTTCATTGAAAGAGTGCCCTATGAAGCTGATCTCATTTTCTAAAAAAAATAAGCCAAAAAGACTAATAGTCAGTGAAAATTTAAAAAAAAAATGATGCCAAATGATTGGGAAAGTATTTTTGGTACCAATAGTTAATAAAGATATCGAGATTGTCTTAACTATAGAGAAATAATCCTATGAGTTATACAATGAAATTATGAAATTATAAGAAACAGTACTAAAAAGTAGACTGACAAATTCCGTCAATTAAAAATAATAATTTGGTTTCATACCAGAAAGATATGTTATAAAAGCAGTTTTTTGTATTTGGACAATTAATCTGGAAATATAGAAACAGAGAAAGGATATTCATTTGATCTTTTTGGACCATAATCAAGAATTATGATAATTGATTTGGTGCACATTAAGAAAACAAGATGTGCTAAAGTATGTTGAAGTTATTAAAGATGTGTATGATGGAATGTTGACTAGCATTAGTATTTATTCAGTAACCAAAGAATTTTCAATTGCAGTAGGTTTATGATGGACAGGAGCCTGGACCCGTGCGGGTCTATAGGCGGAAGAAAAGGGGAGGGGGCGGGCTGGCTGGACCAAAGGGACCCACCACTTAAGTGGGGGTATTTTGGGGATGGGAGGGATTTTTCAAAGAGTATGAAGGGAGCCATTAGGGTTTAGTTTTAGGGGAGTATGAAAAGTGTATTCTCTTTCTAGTTTTTCTTCCTCTAGTCTTTTTCTTGTGCTTTTCTAGGGTTTTCTTGTGGGAGATCTTGTCCTTCTCGAAGTGGACAAACTTATCTTGTTTTCTCTTGGCTTTCTAATGCAAAGGTTCTTACTTTTCATCTCAACCCTCTTGTGAGTGTTTCTCATTTGGTTTTGGTGGAGAAATTTCTCCTTTTGGAGGAGAAATTAGGGCAAACCCTAATTTGTGAAACCTAAGGCGTATCAGTTTACTTACTATAAAGTGTTAGATCCATATCTTCTTTTACTAGCTAGGACAATGATTAAAAGAATATTCAAAGTGAGAAGCTTTGGTGTCTGCTATTTACAAATGACATAGATCTATGAGGTGACATATACACTAAAATAAGTGTAAAGCTAGAGTAATGGCGAAATTATTTAGAAGATAAATCACTTTGAAATATGAGAATAAACATTGAGCATATTATAGGTAATTTTGGCGTGCATGATATTAACAATTATCAATTAATGTGTAAGCCTCATAAAGTGATGCAAAAACTTACCACTTTACCATGTCATAAGTGTGAGCAGTTCTTTGCACTTTAATAAAAATAATATATAACAAACAACGCAAACCTTGTTATAATGAAAGCAAACGAAAAAGTCACATTAGATCAAATACTAATGATAGTCATTTCACTTAAATGTTGCTTCATCAGTCCAAAAACCAGACGCATCAAGCAAGCAAAGGCAAACTCTAAAAAACTTCTCTTTACCAAGCAATGCAATAGTGAAGGTAAGCACCATTGTATGGTCACATGCAAGCAACTATTATATTTCAAGCAATGAGCTAAATTGCCCTTCATTTTTATTCTTCGTACCCTAAAAGTAGAGTACGACTATCATAATATATAAATATCTACAACCGAAATCAATAAAACAAATATATATATATATATATATATATATAAACTGATTATCTCATTATTTGCATCAAAAAGTACCAACAGCTCTATTCTACTCAAACATCTTCTATAGGTTTCTATTTTTCATATATGCTAAGTCATTTTAAGAGAAAATGACCAAAATGGTCCAGCAATTCTTTGTGAGAGACCAAAATGATCCCAAACTCTTTTGAGGGACCAATTTGATCCCTTAACTCTTTAAAGTTGAACATTTTTTATCCTAACATCCAATGTTGAAGTTAATGGTGTTAAATATAAATTTTAGTTATTTTTAATGTAAATATTTATCAAATATATTTTTCAAGCAAATCTAATTTTTTCTAACAATTTTTTAAAATATTTAAAAAAAATATTAATAATTTTTATTTTTATTTTTATTTTTATTTCAAAAAATTTTAGACATATTTTATAAAATATGATCAGAAAAAATGTGTGTGACTAAGTTGAAAATAATATCTATTTGCATTTTATTTCTCTAAATCAATACAACAATAAGCCTTTATCCTACTATATGGGGTCGACTACATGAATCATTTTTATTCATTGTGTTGTGTCCTGTTAAGAGTCAAAATCTCATCTAAATCTAATAAAGAAATATCGTTTCCAATATTTTCTAACCAAGCCTTTTGAAATTTTTTAATAAATTCATTTCTCTAAATCAATAAATATCATATTTTATAAAATATGACTACAATTTTTAAAATTAAAGCAAAATTATTATCATTTTTTTAATTAAAAAAATTATTTTTGTTCTTTTTTTTTTTTTGAAAATTTATAATTACTTTAAAATTATATTTATAAATATTTAATTAAAAAGGACCAAAATACTCTCATATTTAACAACATTAACTCCAACATTGAATGTTAGGACAAAAAAAATCCTATTTTAAAGAGTTGAGGATCAAATTGGTTCCTCAAAAAAGTTGGGAACTATTTTGATCCCTTACAAATAATTAAGGAATCATTTTAATCCTTTTCTCGTAACTTTAATACTCGCCTCTTCATTCTTCATTGCAAAGGGTGGCAAATCACAAGTTTTTATCACACCCAATACTGATGTAGGATGCATTTTGGGCTAATTTACTATTTAGTGATTTTAGATTCATGCATTTAGGATGTATTATGTTGTAATTAAGAGTTTATGTATGTGTGTATGGTAAAGTGTTTTAGTGATGTTTTAATGTATTTAAGCTTTTATATGCTTCATGGGCCAGCCCAAGTCACGGGCATGTTTTAAATTTTGTATATTATCAAATTATATTGTATTTTGGGCACATATGTTGGTTCATTGTTAATGGGCTTGGTGGAAGGTACGAAAATGATAGGACGATTGACTATTTATTTAACGTTTTTTGGTCTTTCCTTATTCCTATAAATAAGGAGTTTCTTATAATAACAAGCTCTTGATTTTTGGATTATGAAATAAATGAAAATAAAATTTTAATACATTTTCTCTTTTGCTTTCTTCCATCCAAGTAAAGGATCTTGAATGCAAGTGGCGTGACCCATGGAGATGGAGTTCCAAATTAGTAAGATTGTAGTCATAATAAAAGACTGTTCCTGAAAATAAATTTCATTATCATCAGTTTACATTACCAAGTTTAATTTCAATAGTAGGAATTTTATTTTCATTGTGATTGTAAGATTAGAGAGAGTTGTCTTAGATGGTTTGGTCACATAAAACGGCATCCTTCCAATGACCCGGTTAGGAAAGTAGAGGTATTAGATTTGACTTATGTTAAGAAAGGTTGAGGCAAACCTAAAAATACTTGGTTAGAAAATATTAGGAATGACCTTTATTTATTAGATTTAAACGAGAATTTGACTTTTAATAGGACACAATGGAGAAAAAGGATTCATGTAGCCGACCCCACGTAGTGGGATAAAGGCTTGATGTTGTTGTTGTTGTTGTGATTGTTGTCATAATAAAAGACTGTTCGTGAAACTAATTTTTATTATCATCAGGTTACATTACCAATTAGTTTAACTTCAATCATAGGAAATTTATTTGCATTGTGCTTCCACTGTTCTAATTTGTAATCATATCATACTTAGTCTGTAACTCTTATTCCTATATATAAACACAGAAAAGATTATCTCCATGTGGGCTCCAAAAATTCGGCCTCGGCCTCCACTCGCTTTTCTTATTCGGCGAGAGAGTTTTAACGAACTAAGTTCCGAGGTAAATTTTGGAAGGCAGATGGGTTTGTAGATAAGACACTACCCAGAGATTTCGCCCTCATTTTGTGAGGACTTTATGATCTGAGTCCTAGTTTCCTATAGGCGCAAGCCCCTATAGTTAATTACCCCTCCCAATCACGAGAGAGAACTTTCGATTAAGGCTAGTCATCAATCAAATTCGTATAGAGATACGTACATCTGGCATATAGTAGCAGCAAGGGTTTAGGTATTGAAAATTGAGTTTTTGGATTGGGAATTTGGTTCGAAAGATTTAATATTTAAATAGAAATTGCACCATCTTGCACTTAAAGCGGATGGTGGGGGAATGGATGATGGACCCGATCAAGATCCCATGGTTCCGTCGTCCCGGGCCATCGTGGTCCCCGATCTACTTAGTCAGAGGAGGTAGTCGACCCAACCTGACAGAAGGATCCTTGTCGGCAGCCATGGGTTGCTTCGTCCAAGGGGACCTTGTAGACCTAGGTTGAATGTTTGTCTAAGGGGACAAATTTGAATCCACCTTAGCTGACAGAGGGCTTTGTGCCCTATCGATCATATCCTATTGATTCATATCTCAAAGATTTGATGCCAATAAGGAGCGCATTGGCTCTGGCCATAACCGGTATTTCGTGGTGCCATTTGGCGGCAAAACCACTCGGTTCAGAGGGCCCCAGGTCATAACCGTTTATCCTGCGGTGCCATTTGGCGGTCAACCGCCGGTTAGAGGACACGTACCACGTCCCTATTGGCAGGAGATTGTTTGAGAATGGATCCTAGTGATATTTTCGACTAGGCATTTGGCTCTTCATGAGCTAGAGTTTATTTGAATTTGTCCACCCTGGCAGACTGTTGCGGAGGGTGGATGGATTTTGCTTTGAGTGATTGATGGTTTGATTTCGAATTTAAAAATCTGAATTTTAGAATTTGTGGGATTTTAGATTTTTGGGTGGAGTTTGGAAAAACATTTGAATATTTGGAAGTCATTTGGAAATGTTTGTGAACCCCTCCGGTTGAGATAGACAATCAACACGGCCATCATCGGGGTGTTTGGGGTTATTTCCCTTTTTATTGATTGAACCATGTCAACTCGACCAAGCTATTGATCGAGGATCGGGTTTTTCGTAGGTTTTATGCCTTTATCTATGAATCTTCTTGATTTTAAACCTTGAAGGCCTAAAAAGAATGTATTTAAATAAATACACCGGTCGCTACAACCGTGTATTTATTTAAAGGTTCGAACCCTGTCAACTTCTATTGATCCGTATAGAAGGATCGGGTTCTATAGGCTTCATGCCTTTGTTCATGAATTTTCCTGATTTTAGGCCTTGAAGGCCGAATATGAATGTTGTAGACGCCTTCTGTCCGCTAGTATGAGTGTTGCAGATCCGGTGGCGTCAGATTTTGATGTTGACTCCCCGTTTCTCAATCACCAGGGAAGGATTTTTTGGATTTTGGAGTCAAATACTGCTGATTTGGAAAGAACTCCTTTTAAGCTCTTCAGTGTAGCAGACTTGTTATTTTCGGTGTTTGTGGGCATCCAGACTGCTTTTCTTCTAAAGTATAGAATTAAGAAGAAACTTTGAAACACCAGGAAGTTTGGTTCTAATTTGTTCAAACATTTTCTCCCTTCTGCCAGGGGGTGTCCTTTTCCGTACATCGGGTTCCTTTTGTACCCGATGTACTTTTAGATTTTTATCATTGCTGTCGTAGGTGATATTTGCACTCGTGTCCACAGTGATTCGTTATATACACTGTTGTTATCCACAAGTTGCTTGTAGCCATTTGCAGGGGACTGTTGTACTCACTACGACCTCCCGAAGGTATTTGTAGGAGACCATTTGACATCAGTAGTGTGTCCACCTTTCACCAATCTCAGGTGGTTTGATGTCTGAATTTGTTTATAGAGGACGGGTCTTTGATTGCTGATCTCCAGTATTATCATCTCAATCAACAGGCATTTGTAGGGATTGTCGTAGGATTTCATGCATCGAGGTCTTGTAGTTTGAGTTTCCTCGTGTGTGATCCAAGTTTTGATCTTTGCATGTGTTTGAATCCAAGTTCAGTTTCATTCAGACTTGAATTCATCAAGTTCACAAGTCCCCACTTGATGTCGTATAGCCTGAGTTCGAGTTAAGTTTCATTTAGACTTGGATTCAAACTCAGTATGAGTCTCCCACATTCATTTAGGTCTCTTATCATCCTACTGAATTCATCCGGATTTGAATCTAATGCTTGCAAATCTGGATTTCACTTGGGGTCGTACAGTTCAAGTTCAAATGCATAAGTTCTTGTTGTCCACATCTTGTTCTAGTTCTGAATTCAGAGTACAAGTTCAAGTGTTTGTTCAGGATCTTCTGAAGTCTTTTGAGTTCAATTGTATGTTCATATTGACTTGATTTTGATTTCAATTTGATTTTATCTCATTTGGTTTTGATCTTTAGAAATCACTTAAATTTTGTTCAGGTTCAAATCAACAAGTCCTTTGCTGGTCGTACAAGTCCTCTGCTCATTTGGTTCAAGTCCCGTACATTTCTGTTCAAGTACATGTCTTCTACATTGTTGTCCAAGAATGTCTTCAAATTGTTCAAGTCTTTGTACATTTCAGTGAAAATTTCGGCAGCACCCCGGCATATCCCCCGTTTGGGGGAAAATAGGGGAGCTGGGCCTTCCCACCACGCTACTAGAGCGTGTATGGTAGGTGTCCTCAGACACCGCGGCCGTAGTAATTTTCATCCCACCACGCTACAAGAGCGTGTATGGGGCCTTCAGCAGTACCCGTACAGCAGAACAACAGTGACGTACCAGAACAGTAGTGACTCCCCACCACGCTATAAGAGCGTGTATAGGGCTCTCCCTCCTCGTCGTATGCATCGCACCGGGCTCCCTCCTACCGTGCTACAAGAGCGCGTATAGGTGGTTCTCCAGTCCGCTGCAAACATCGAGAATGGGATTTGGAACATCATACCTCTCGTAGCAGTGTCGGCGGTGTCGGTGTCGAGGTCGAGGCCGAGAACCGTCCCAACCACGCTACAAGAGCGTGTATAGAGCTTACCCGCCTTGTCGTATGCTTTGCACCGGGCTCCCTCCTACCGTGCTACAAGAGCGCGTATAGGTGGTTCTCCGGTCCGCTGCAAGCGTCGAGGACGGGGTTTAAGTTAGAAATGTATACCTTGAAGTCCGACGTTGGCGGTGGCTCGAGGCGGAAGAGGGCATGCTTCTTCTCTTTTTCAAATAATAATTTTAATTAATTATTAATTAAAACTATTTTAATTAATTATGTTTATCTTTAATTAACTAGATTTAATTAATATTAATTAACTTTAATTAATTAATAATAATTAATTAGAATTAATTAAAGAAGTTATAATTAATTAAATTAATTTTAATTAGATTAATTATAATTAATTAACATTAATTATAACCATTTAATTAAAATTAATTATAATTAATTATACTAATTATAATTAATTAAAATAATTATAATTTAAATTAATTTAAATTAACTTTAATTAAAATAACATAATCCCTCTCTCCCTCTACACTCTCTGGTTCACGGGATTAGGCCGAAGAGCTTGCTAAAGGGAGAAAGTTACCTACACAGCAAGCGGGCTCCTGTCTTGTTTCCGATCAAAATATGTAACTTCCGATCCTATTGGAAGGGAAAGTCGATGGAGGAGTGAAGTCGAACAGCTCTGAAGGAGCAGGAGCTCGTCGTTGCTTCCGATCAAATGTTCTAACTTTCGATCCAACAGTAATGGAAAGTCGTTCAAGGAGCAACGTCGAACAGCGAAGAGGGAGCCGGAGAAGATCGTGCGACAGGGAGAAAGTTAATTCAGAGCCGGCGAGTTCTGTTCTTGCACCCGATCAGAATGTCGTAACTTCCAATCCGACGAGAAAGGGAAAGTCGTCTGAGGAGCGATGCCGAACAGCCAAAAGGAGCCGAAGAAGCCGCTGGAAGGGAGAAAGTTACCGTCCCAGCTGGTTCTTGCGTCCGATCAAAATGTCGTAACGTTCGGTCCGGCAGGAAAGGGAACGTCGTCGGAGGGGACAGAGGAGCGCACGAAAAGGGAGAATGTTACCTTCACAGATGCGAGCTCCCCGTTGCTGCCTCCGATCAAATGTCGTAACTCTCGATCTCTCAGGAAAATCGAGGAAGGAGCGAAGTCGAACCACAGCAAAAGCATTGAAGAAGTGGCTTCGGTATCCTTTTAACGCTAAGAGAGATCGTGGAAGGGGAGAGGTGACAACGTGTAGGATGCGACATTCGAACGTGTGCGAGATGGCGATGACGTGCGGTCGGACAGGTATGAGATTTTTGCGATTTTTTTTTTTTGTTTTGTTGATTACGGGTCAACACTCCATCAAACCTATGATCTCGTGTTAATTAAACTAGTAGCTACTCATAACACGGTGACTTTAACATGAACAAATGATGATCCACTTAAAAAACTCAAAAAATCATTACAACTAGACCTATCAGTACTTATTTCCTAAAATAAGTTTCTATCATGATTTTTTGTTTGCCCATTTTTTAATTAATCATTTGTTTCTATATGCCGTGGAATTTTTAAGTTTATGTAAGTAGTTGTAACAAGCAAGGAGTATAAAGGTAAAGTTCGTTTCCATGTACACTAAGTCAGACTTGTACTTAAAGGGCCAAAATCTAATTAATTAGCCTTATTGGTTGGGGCGTAAGTAAGCCTCTTATGCCACCAATGAGATTTATGTTAACTATATTATACTATTCCTACCATATATTGTTATCTACAATAACAGAGGTGCTTAGTACATGGACTGCCATTAATATGAGATTTTAGAGGTTAATGAATGCAGTACTATCGTTACATGGCAGAAAGGTTGATTATATTATTTGAGGTGTCACCGTCATGTCATGATGAAGGCAGCAACCTAACCATTGTTAAAATTTTATATTCTTTTCAGTAAAAAATACTTTTTTTTTCAACTCACTACTGAAAAAAAAAATCACATCATGTTTTGTGAAAACTAAAATCACATATATTACATACTTAGGATGAGTTTTCTTGTCCAAGACAATTTTTGGTCCAATTAATGTATTTTTTTTATATTGCATACGTTCAATCACACAATCAAGTTCTACACGTGATTTTAGCACTTTTTTTTTTTTTTGCACAACTAACAATATTTTCCTTTTTTTCGTTTATATTCCCTTAACATTAGCTCTCTTCTCTATCTTATGTGCGCATTCTTGCCCTTATTATACGCCAGAGAGTCTAACGCAAGTAAAAGGAGCAATGATGATTGGCAATAGGGATTAAAATATCAGCGTTTTTTTATCTTGTATTCTATTTATATCCCTTTTCAGAAGATTTCCCTCCACTTTTGACTTGTCTATTAAACAATCTATAAGAGTTCACCTGAGGTTCAGTGCTTCAAAAGTAAAAAAGTCACCCAAGCATGCATGTGCAAGGTTATAGCTGGTTGAATTTAGGGGAATTATGAAATTAAGACGTACATTACAAAAAAATTACCACCAATATAAAGTTTGTGAAGGTTAGGCAATCAAAACAGAAACTCGACAGAAGAATAATCCTGCTATATTTAACTTCCCTGTTGCAATATCTAAGCTGTATGAAAATTTGTCAATTGTAAGAATTTGTTAAAAAAAATCATTCTCACAATAAGTCAATTTTATATGTTAAAGAATTCATAAAAAAAATACTTTTAGGACTTTGAATTCCTCACTTCTGAAAAGGGGTGGTTACAACCAACAAGTCTAACCTTTGTGCTCAACACATAACAGAATAGTTTGGAAAATGGAAAGGCTGCTTGGAGTTACCTCTTGTCTGAATGAAAATATCAATTCATCTGAATATTCTTGTTTTGAAAATACCTTCACTGCAACATCCTGAAAGGAAAACAGAAATATTTTGATCAATTGCGCAGCACTTGCACCAATCCAACCAAAATCTCATAGTAATAGAAAAATAACCTCAGCTTAAATAATACATTTTCACACCTCTGCATATAATTAGATCCAACAGCTTTTCACACATCATTTTCTTTAAAGCCTTTCTAACTTTGATTTTACCAATACGATAATAAAAACAAAAATCTTTATTTTCATTTACGGGCTAAGATCACTAAGGTCAATCGTATTCTCACAATCTTTATTGAAAAGCTTATCGAAATATCTCATCCACCTTATTTGAATATCTTCTTCTAATAAAAACACTTTTTTATCTTCGTCCTTAATGCACTTCATTGAATTAAATTCTTACTTCTCTGTTTTTTTTTTTTTTTTTTTGCTGACTTATACATGCATCTTTCGCCTCTTTAGTATCTAATATGTTATGAAAATCATTAAAAACTAAATTCTTTGCATCCCATGTTACTTTCTTAGATTCTTTACGGGCCCTAACACAACATTCTTCTCATGCATCGAGAAATTTTTGACATACAAATTGATGATCATATTATATTTAAAGTTCTCCAAATCATTTATGCTTCTAGTTTTACCGATGTTAAAGAGAATTGATATTTTGTATCTTATATTCCAAGGCCATAACAGTACAATCTCAAAGGATGATAGATTTTCCTGAAAGCACATCAATCAAAATGATTCATTGGGTAGGAAAGCGAGATGATCTTTATTTTTTATTTATAGCTTCAAGCTTAGTCCGAGTGATAATTGCTTGATCCTTCTTCATCAATCAAATATTCTGCTTTAATCAAACACAAAAGAATATGTGCTGCTTCTTTCTCTCTCTCTCATTATATATAAATATATGTTGATGTTAAAGAGAATTGATGTTTTTATCTTATATTCCAATGTCATTACAGTAAAATCTCAAAGGATGATAGATTTTCTTGAAAGCACGTCAAACTAAATGACTCATTAGATAGGAAGGTGAGATGATCTATATTTTTTATCTATAGCTTCCATCTAGCTAAGTCCTATGAAATGAGGGATTATTGCTTGATCCTTTGTCATCAATCAAATATTCTGCCTTAATCAAACACAAAGGAAAATGAGCTTCTCACTTGCATGTATCAAAATGATAAAAACATCTCCCAAATATTCTATTCATTGAAAATATAATACAAGAATAGTTACATCAAATTTCATGCAATTAGCTAAGGAGTATTTAGTTTAAAAATGCATAAGTCAGACTCGAACTCGAAAACATTACCTTGGTGTTGTGATGCAACAAAAAATAAAGAACAAACAAATTTTAGGATTGCAAACAAAACTTCCTTTCAATATAATATAGATAAACAAAACCTTAAAGTTCAACCACTTCAAACTTACATTAAATGGAATACTACAATAAAACAAAACACAACAACGCTTCAACTTTCAATAAAACATGACACGATACAACTTACTATTAATAAAGTTTAGAAAAGAATGATACAGTTGGACATGATACAGTGGAAAGAAGAAAGAGATTAAAAACCGAGATGAATTTTAAGAAAAGAGGAGGTAGAAGAGGATAGCTCGCAAGTTATTCGAAACCCACAGGTTTCATGCTCCAAAAATTCATCTCAAATCTCTCTAAAAACAGCAGCAAACAGCCCCCCCGATAAATAAGGAAAAATGAATCCAAACAGCCCCTAAAAGGTGCCGCCCAAGCCTTCAATAGGAGCAGCCAAAATTTATGGAAAATCACCAAGAAAGATGCACGGTCAGCCCAGGAACCAAGCAGCCAGAACACCAACAGCCAACCCCCAAGCATAATTTATGGGAAATCACCAAGAAAGAGGCACGGCCAGCCAAGGAATCAAACAGACAGAACACTAACAGCCAGCCTCCAAGCAAAATTTATGGGAAATCACCAAGAAAGAGGCACGGCCAGCCAAGGAATCAAACAGCTAGAACACCAATAGCCAGCCCCCAAGCAAAATTTATGGGAAATCACCAAGAAAGAGGCACGGCCAACCAAGGAACTAAGCAGCCAGATCATCAATAGCCAAGGGAAAGTTGGGCCAAGCCCAATAAGATAAATTCAGCCCACCATTAAATGCCCAAATATCCAAAGAAAATTAGCAAACCAAAGGAACAGTTATTTGGAATTAAAAATCAGAATGGGAACACCATTAGGCAAGTTTTTCCTACAACATGTTGGCTCAAGAAAAATGGCGCATTGGCACTAATCCCACTTTGTAGCCGTAGGACTTCAATTTCCTTAAGTCAAATTATATTTAACCAAATTTCCCCTGAGGATAGTGTCGAGGTTTAATTAGATCTGGGTTCTTACTTCCCATGAGTGCAAACACTCATAGTTAATTACTCCTCTTAACACGTAAGATAGAACTATTAATTAAGGATGAAAAAAAAAAAATTGGTGCTTAGTCTCAATTGTAAGGGAATGGAGGTCAACCTGATCAAGATTCCATGGTTCTGTTGTCCTGGGTATACCAAATGTTTCAATCTAGTAACATTAACAATAAGTGACCGTAGTGTCCAGAGAATCACATTAGTAGCCATGGGTTGACTCCTCTAAGAGATCCCGAGTAAACAATGGTGGTTATATATGAGTTTTAATTTTATTGGGTTATGGGGTTTACATTCATTAGAATACCCATAAGTTAATTCGGTTTAGCGATGTAGAACTACATGAACATGTGATGCTATTAACTTTGAAATTACACGCTTATGAATGAGAAATATCAATTATTCAACTTCCTACGACATAAATAAAAGATTGAAAACAATAAAGCTGTGATTAAGCTTAGGCAATCGATTACAAGACAATGTTAGGAGCACAAAATAATCAAATCAAATCAAGCTTTGCGTAACGTGGGGTTTTCAAAGGAAATCCCTCGATTAAGAATTAGAATAATCACTATTAAGATCCCTCACACGTGCTCATATTAGAAGGCTAGGCAGATAAGCTTTCATAATTTTAATGATGCCACGATCGAGGAGTTAGAAGACAAAAGGTTCGAAGGAGAGATCACCATCATCAAGCTTCTGAACTTCGCCCCAACGTTCTTCAGGATCCGGGCAATGATCATCTGTGAGTTCGCTTTGAAGCAAACACTCCTTGTAGACGACAAGGGATTAAAGTGTTCGAAGGATTTGAATGTGACCGGCCAAGGAAGGTGGATTCACTTCTCCTTCTTAGGTGAAAACATCAAGCAAAGGAGCCTGAGTGTAGACAAGAGGGAGGAGGTTATGGCCTGCCCTAGAGCACCCTTTTAATTCCTTATTTGGGTGATGAATAAGGAAATGAAGCAAATAGAAAATTCTGAATTTTAATTTCAGCAATTATTAAAATTTTGGAATTGAATTTTTGTCTAGATGGCATGCCAATTAGGACAAGAATTAAGTGGGATTGAAGTAGGAATTAATGGCTACTTTAAGTGGAGGAGGAATTGGGGAGATTTGAATTTGAATGACCCTCAAATAAGGAAAGAGGGGAAGGGGGGCAGCAAGCCTTAATGGGGGCTGATTTGGGGAACTTAAATTGGAAGGATAATAATGGAGGAGAGAGGGAGAGGAGCAGCAATGGCTAGGGGAAGGTGGGATTAATTAGAGGGATTAAAAAGTTATCAAATTTAGGATGCTAATTGAGGAAAGGGGATTTAGGGAAAATCTCCATTCAAAATTCAAATACGTATGAATAGGGAAACTTTCCTAATATAACGCATCTTTTTTTAGAAAGAAGTTTCAAATTTGTAAGTCAATTAAAATCGGAATTTAAGACTTTCTAGATTTACTATGCACTAAGTAGGAAAAGTATTGAATACTTTCTTTGAAAATTTGGAGGCAATGGGAGGGATAGGTGGCCGGCAGCTAAGAGGTGAAGGGCATCGGTGGAGAATCGGCCAATGGGGAGGGATGATTGGCAGGTAGTTTAGGGGAGGGAGGGGTGGCGGGTTAGGGTGGTAGACGGCCTAGGGATAGGTGGTGAAGGGGCCGACGACTAGGGAAAGGATTGGACCGGCGGCTAGGAGAAAATAGCAAGACGAATTGGAGGTGGATAAAAACCACGAGCCCGGACTCTTCCTGCGACTGATGGGTAGTGTTTTGCCCTCACCAAGGGACTTCAAACTTTCACAAGAGCTCTCATGACACTCAAAGACACGTGCAAAAATTTTTCAACATAATATTCATCAGCCTCTCCAAAGAAGATGAGAGGACTATAAATAGATAAAATATAATAATAATTCTAATGACAAAAGTGCCCCATGGGGTCACATAAGCCTACTCCCTCAAGTGAGGGTAAAAACGAAAAAAGATAAATAAATCAAATACAACTAAAAGCTCAAAAATAAATTGGTCTAATCATGACCGTAGATCTTCGACCCCTTATCTAATAAACTTTCCACAGTCATACATCCTCATCATTTAGGTTTATAACTTCGCTTAGAAGTTGCCCAGATGTTTAAATTGAAGCGGGTCTTACGGCTTCTATTAGAAGTAGTCCAGTTGTGGGTCTTACAACTTGGCTCTACAGCATGGCTGCCTAAAGATTTAGATTTAATTTGAGAAAAGTTTCTCTTAAGTAACATGTCTTACAACTTCTTATAGAATATGCCTGAAATTTTAATTTGGAGCGGAACTTACAATATACTTATGAGTTGCCCACATATGGGTCTTACAATCTAGCTCTACAGCAAGGCTGCTCGAGTATTTAATTATTTGGATAGCTCTTACAACTTCCCTTTTAAAGTTGCCTAAAAGTGAGTCTTACAACCTAATCTTTTAATTTAAAATGTCCATTTGTTTGAGGATTTGATATTTCATTTCAAAAATCACGACTCTCATTAGAAGTTACCTAGTTATTTAGGTAAGACGAGTCTTATTGATTTCCTTTGGAAGTGCCCATTAGTTTTGCTGGTTTGAGTGGACAAGAGTTGGTTGAAAACTTGAAACTACATTGTAGTATTCAATTATTTACTAGCTTGATACTTACTAGCCAGCAGTTTTTGTTGTACGACACTAGTGTTTCTTATTATAATGTTTTACTCTTTTTTTATTTTCAGTGTTGTAGATTGTACTAGTAGTTACTTTACCAGTAGCATGTTCTACATGTTTTGCTTTCAATTTGTAGCTTAGCGTAGCACTTGTTCTTTTTATTGCTTTAGCATTTATTTTTATATTAATTTAATTTCAATCCTTAATTAATTTCATTTGCTTGTTGCAAGAATTCGTGCAATTTTGGAGTTCGCACATGAGAGTACAGAATGTGTTGAGTTGTATTTGTGAGTTCGGAGAGCATTGTTGAGAGCTGGAGAGTTTGTGAGAGTTTTGTTTGTTGTATTGTGTTGAGTTGAGTTTGAGTTGTGTCGGTTTCAGTGTAGCATGTACCTAGGGCTAGTCAAGGGAAAACAGTATTTTACTTTCTTTATTTTCAAAAGAAAATTCACCATTGTGGCTCTCTTCATATTTTTTAAATTATGCTCAATATAATTTATATTAAAATTGATTGATTGATTAATCGCTCAATTAATTAATAATTATTTTTAAAATACATTTATTAATTATGAAATTCAATTTCAAATTTAAATTTAAAATTAATTTGATTAATTATTTTAATTAACTAACAAAAATTTCAATTTTTTATTATAATTTTAAACTAATTGATTAAATCAAATTTTAAATTTAATTAATCAATCAATTTAGATTTATATTTAAAATTCCAGTCAGTTAAATAAATTAATCAATTATTAATATTTGATTTCAAAACATAATCGTTCTCAAATCAACAACTTTTGGATTTTAAATTGCTCTCCAATTATTCTAAAGGCAATTTCCAGAAAATTTCGATAGCCTCCCGGATTCCCCCCTGATTAGGGGAAGTTGGGACGATATTTGTCATAGTTTCTTTTCGCCGAGATCAAAGATTGACGGTGCGCGGTCTTCAAATTTAAAACCATCCGTCCGGATTAAAAATCATGGCACATATTTTTTAATTTTAAAACTATCCACCCATATTAAAAATCATTGGGCGGGTCTTCGAATTTAAAACCATCCTCCCGAATTAAAAATCACGACACCGTCTTCAATGTTGAAATTCATCTCGCCCAGATCAGATCAATGGCACGAAGTCTTCGAAATAAATGATTATGTTATATTGTTCATATATTTAATTAATTAAAGAAAGTATGTAACAATATGCCGGAGTGATTAATGTCTCAAGAGAAAGACGGTTTGTTATCTTAATTTGAAGCTGTCAGTAACCAAATAGATAAGGAATGTTTGAACCTATAGAAACAGATGGACCTATAGAAACAAATGGAACAGAGATGGAATAAGGTGCTCGTTCGAGATTGCAGGAGACCAGTCGTTTGCTCACGCAAACAGAGGATTCATGAACGGGTGGTTTGAGGCGGGGCTTGATCGGAACGGACAAAGGTCGCTCGGTGTTGTCTCGTGTGGAGGTAAGTCGCGAACGGCAAGCTAGAGTGAGACGGACTAGACGTGTCGCAAGAAGAACTGAGGCTGGGGCGTCGGACATGAGCAAAGGCTAGGGCGTCGGAGTCGGACGTGAGCAGAGGTTGGGCTATTCGCACCTAGCGTAGGAGATGATGGCAATTTGGTGGGTTCCGGCATGTGGAGGACATGCAAGGCGGGTCGATTGAAGCGGGCAAAGGTGTCGGCTTGGCATGAGGAAGATAGAAAGCATAAGTTTTTTTTCTTTTCTTTATGTTTCTTCCTCTTTTTATCAATTTGATTGTCGAAGGCTATTATTATGTCGAAGAGATGTATCCATTGACAATCCATTGCTGATCAAACTCACAAAGAGATACATCTCTTCGATTTATTTTACTTCTTTTTTTTATTTTTTTGTATTATCAGTCAACACTTGGGAACAAGAGAGTATATAGTTTGGCATATATATATATATATATATATATATATATATATATATATATATATATATATATATATATATATATATATATATATATATCATATCATATCATATTTTTCGCTTAGAGGAAAATATTGATTCTCTCCTCTCCTTCAAACTTCCATAATATCAGCCATATAGCCATAAAATGCACGTTTGACATCCAAAATCTTCCTCTTCATTGAGCTAGAGGTATTATAAATTCTTTAATATTTAAAATCATTTGAATACAAATCAATGCATTGAAATTTCATAATAGATTTGTTTTGGAAGAATAAGAAAAAATTGTGAATTTCATGGTGTGGATTATTTTAAAGGATTTGTAATTTAAGAGAAGTGTTGTTCATAATATTCAAAGCATTTTCATTAGTTTTGATTGTTGCAAAAGGCAAAAATGGTCCCTACAATTTTTTGGGTCCTTTTTAGTTTGAGACTATTGATCGTGCCTAATTTGCTCCGCTAACTCTTCAATTAATCCAAATTGGTCACATCTTTCAAATTATGGAGTAAATGGATAGAGTTCATGAGAGAGATTGCTTGGAGATTAAATTTGTAAATCTTGCTTTATATTATTAAATATGAAGTTTAATTTATTTTATTGTTACCATTCTATGTAATATAATGTTTATAATTTTTATTGTTATTAAATACAACCCTTCGTCGAATTGAGGTCGTCCTCAATGAGGAGCTAACACCAACGACGTTAACAAGCAATCGAAGAGCATTCGAAGGTGCATCATAATTGGACACTAGCCTGATGACAAGGTTTGCATTTTGCTTACATCTCATGCGTGGACAATTCATGTGGAAGACTGCGAATATAGACATTAATCCTCTAGTGGTGGGGATAGAGATGAATTTGAGATATTTATTCTTTTCTAAGCACAAATCATCCTTGTAATTCTTTCTTCTTCGTATATCCTCAGGGTCCTCTAGCAAGGTGAAATCTTCATGGTACTCAGCCTTAGTGATCCCAATCTTAGTGCATTGCTCATCACTATCTTTGTTCTTTGTCACTTGGTCATCATGATATCTGAAATATATTCTTATTGCATTGCTCGTTGACACTCTTCCTTCTCTTATGGCCCTTCTTGTACGGCAATCGAGCTCGAGTAAGAAATGAAATCAGGATTACAATTATATATATATATATATATATATATATATATATATATATATATATATATATATATATATATATATAGGAAGATGACTATAACTACTAATCTTACTTCTTGTATGAAATTTTCATCCCTCCAAACAATAATTCTAAAAAAGGAACTAGTTTGAATTAATTTTGAAGAGAAAAGGGACCCAATTGACAATATTTATTAGTCTGGGACTAAAATGCCCCCCCCCCCCACCCCCCATAAAAAGTCAAGGGACGATTTTGAGCTTGATCTCTAAGAGAATAGATAATTAATTATGTGGACCTGTGATGAGGACATCAAGACATGGAAAAATCTACTAGGGTGTGATCGTCGATCAACGGCCACTATTACATCACGCTACTTATGATTTTCATATTTATGATTGATGTATTTTTTTTTTATGAAGTTATTATGCTTTTCCTTTTTTGGTCCTTACTTAAGGGCTTAAGTATGTGTAAGCCCTAGGGGCATTGAAGTAGTATTTATTTATGTGCTATTTAAAGCCCCCCTCTTCTTCTTTGAGAATTAATGAATGAATGATAAAAAAAATTCCTACGCGTGTGTTATTTGAGTTGTGAGAGTTCTAGGAGAGAACTTTGGAGAGATCCCTAGGGAGGGAAAATGGATCACCCACCAACCTTGGAGAGGGTTCGTGGTTTGTTTTATTGTTCTTTTCTTTCAATCTCTTTTCCTCCGAGCCGCCGGATTTCCTAGTCACCCTACCTTGTCGCCGGCCACATCTCCCACCACCACCACCTTATGTAATACCCAGAAAAATACAGGTAATAGTTAATTTAAATAATTTTAGAAACGATATAACTATTATATTAATTATGTTAATTACTCCTTAAATTCCAAAAGACTTTTTCTATGGCTGTCTTTAGGAGGCGGTTGCCTAGTGGGGCCACTCTATCCTTATCTAAATGGGATTACACGCAAGCAACAAATCAATTCATTCTCTGTTTTGTTCACGGAAGCATCAGAAGGAACTTGTAAGTTTCGGTTCCAAGCAAAAGGCACAGTGTTCCTTCACTGTTATTGGGTTCGGATAGTGAAGCATTGGCTACCGTAAAAACAGGAATAACAATTCCTGCATTCGGCTGAGTGTGGGATTGGAAAGAAAACTGCAGTTTTATATCAAATATCAGTTGAAGAGTTGTAGGGAAATTCTGTGGTAACTGCAAGTAAGTAATGATCAGATTTTCTATGAATTATTTTCTATGAATTCTAGTGTTGTGAGTATACAAAGTAGTTGAAAGATTTATGAATTAGGGTGGTATTTTGGAGAAGAGGGAAAGAAAGAATAACGGAAAGAAAGAAAGAAGAAGGTTAAAAGATAAGTTAGGTAAGTATTCTTGGTATATTTTCATTGTCTTTTATATACCTAAAAAAATGAAATGATAAAAGTTTTAATATTGTACACTTATAAGGTTAGGATTCATCAAATATATTCATGCAAAGAGAAACTTTTGAGGTGACTTATAATAGAAGAAGAGTAAGAAGGGAATGTGTGGAAGAATCAAATCGTCAAGAAGGTAAGTAATGCTAAATTAATGTGTAAAGAAATTTATGTATTATGATTAATTTATTTTGTTTGTTGGAATGTTTTATCCAAGCTTTTGAATATGATCTATTGTTACCTTTGTTATATCATGAAAGTTTAATTAAGATTGGTATAATCATTTAAATGGTTCCATGTAAGAATGTTTGGAAGAATGTAAAGCTTTAGAAAATTTCATGTAATTCATAATTATGAAAGAAGTTTTCTTTTAACTTTTTATCAATCATATTCTTCCTACAGTAAATGTATGGTTATATGCATAATGGAAGGATTATAACCAGTGCAATAAGTGTGAACTATGAATGTATGAATTTTTAATATCAAATTAAGTTAAAGATTGGCTAACCTATGATATGATGTATGTCTACAATATCAGGTGGGCAAAAGGGACCCAAATATAAACCTGTATTGTAGGTGGGGTAAAAGGGACCCCAAGAGAAAAGATACATGCATAGCAGGTGGGGCAAAAGGGACCCCTAAGGAGGCAAAAGGGACCTCAATGAAATTAAATGGCGATAATGTCAGGTTTTCTGGGCTCCATTGAATAAGGTTACGAAAGGATAGCCAAGTCTTTTACTAATGGAATTTGATATTCAATGGAAACTTCAATAAAGTAAAGAGTACAACAACAACAACATCAAGCCTTTATCCCACTACGTGGGGTCGGCTACATGAATCCTTTTTCTCCATTGAGTCCTATTAAAAGCCAAATTCTCGTTTAAATCTAATAAAGAAAGGTCATTCCTAATATTTTCTAACCAAGTCTTTTTAGGTCTACCCCTACCTTTCTTAACACAAGTCAAATCTAATACCTCTACTCTCTTAACTGGGTCGTCGGAAGGCCGCCTTTTTATGTGACCAAACCATCTAAGGCGACTCTCTCTAATCTTATCTTCTACTGGAGCTACTCTAACCTTTTCACGTATATGCTCATTTCGTATCCTATCTCTAAGGGTAAAGCCACTCATCCATCTAAGCATCCTCATCTCTGCCACACTTAACTTAGTATTATGCTTCTCTTTTAATGGCCAACATTCGGCACCATAAAGCATTGCAGGCCTCACTACCATCTTATAGAATTTTCCCTTAAGTTTGAGGGGTACATTTCTATCACATAACAAGCCCGATGCATTCCGCCACTTCAACCATCCAACTTGAATTCTGCTGATAATATCCCCATCTATTTCACCATCACTCTGAACAATAGATCCAAGATACCTAAAACGTGTACTCTTATTAATGACTTGATCGCCCAAAGTCACAATCCCCTCACTAGGACTATTACTGCTAAAATTACACTCCATATATTCCGTTTTAGATCTACTCAAGCGAAAACCTTTAGACTCTAAGGTTGACCTCCATAATTCAAGTTTACCTTCAACTCCCTCTCTAGTCTTATCAACAAGAAGAATATCATCAGCAAAAAGCATACACCAAGGTACATCATCTTGCAAATGTCTAGTGAGAACATCCATGACTAAAGCAAATAGATATGGGCTTAAGGCTGATCCTTGATGTAACCCAACTGAAATAGGGAAATACTTGGTCAAACCACCTTGTGTTTGAACACAAGTAATAGCTCCTGCATACATATCTTTAATGATTTGAATATAAGCATTATTGACTCCTTTCTTATCAAGAACTCTCCATAGCACTTCTCTTGGAACTTTATCATATGCTTTTTCTAAATCAATAAATATCATATGTAGATCCTCCTTATTTCCTCTATATTTTTCCATCAAACCTCTGAATAAATGTATGGCTTCCATAGTCGACCTACCCGGCATAAATCCAAATTGATTTTGAGAAACATTAGTATCACGCCGCAACCTATGCTCTATAACTCGCTCCCATAATTTTAAAGTATGACACATTAACTTAATACCTCTATAATTCGTGCAATCCTGTGCATCGCCTTTATTCTTAAAAATAGGAATTAATACACTCATTCTCCACTCATCTGGCATCTTTTTTAGTCTTCAAAATAGTATTAAAAAGTTTAGTAAGCCAAGAAATCCCTTCATCTCCTAAGCATTTCCACACCTCTATTGGAATATCATAAGGTCCAACAGCTTTTCCACCCTTCATTCTATTTAAAGCCTCTCTAACTTCAGTTTTACTAATACGCCGATAAAAACAGAAATCTTTACTTTCATTTAGGGTGCTAAGGTCACTATAGTCAATCTTATTTTCAGACTCTTCATTAAAAAGTTTAGCAAAATATCTCATCCACCTTTGTTGAATATCATCTTCTAAGAAAAGTATTTTTTGATCTTCATCCTTAATACACTTCACTTGAACTAAATCCTTACTACTTCTATCTCTTTGTTTGGCTAACTTATACATATATCTTTCTCCCTCCTTAGTATTTAATCTATTATATAAATCGCTAAAAGCTAATGTCTTTGCATCGCAAATTGCCTTCTTAGAATCCTTACGAGCCACTTTATATAATTCCCAATTATCAGAATTTTTAAAATTAAACCAATTTTTATAACAAATCTTCTTATTTTTAATCTTTTCTTGCTCAATTGGATTCCACCACCAACTATTTTTACTATTAGAAGCTTTTCCCTTAGATACTCCAAGCACATCTTTTGCAATATTCTTAATATCACTAGCCACTTTTTCCCACATAACATTAGCATCCTCATGCACAGACAAAATCTTAAGATCTAAAATCTTACTCACAAAAATATTTTGGTTAATATTCTTTAAATGCCCCCATCTAATCCTCGAAAAAAGTTTTACTTTATTTTTTATTTTATGCCCCTTTATCTTAAAGTCCAAAACTAATAATCGATGTTGGGTACATAAACTTTCACTCGGAATAACTTTACAATCTTTGCAATCTAAACGGTTTAATTTTCTAATAAGAAAATAGTCAATCTGGGTTGTACTACATCCATTTTTATAGGTGATGAGATGCTCATTCCTTTTCTTAAATAAGGTATTAGCAATTGAAAAATCATAAGCTAAACAAAAATCTAATATGGTCTTGCCACACCTTCATTCGTCGTTCCAAATCCATGGCCACCATGAATGCTTTTAAAATCAACTACCTCTTTACCAACATGTCCATTTAAATCTCCTCCAATAAAAACTCTTTCTTCAAGAGGTATATTTTGTATTAATTCTTCTAAGTCATTCCAAAAATTTAATTTAGAACTTATATCCAAACCTACCTGAGGAGCATAAGCACTTATAATATTAACAATCTTATCCTCAACAACAATCTTTAAAGCTATAATTCTATCACCACTCCTATTAATTTTTATAACATTATCCTTTAAACTCTTATCTATAATGACACCTACACCATTTCTAGTACGACTCCTACCCGAATACCAAAGTTTAAATCCAAAACTATCGATTTCCTTGGCCTTCTCTCCAACCCACTTAGTTTCCTGAATGCATAAAATATTTAATTTCCTATGAATCATAATATCTATTAACTCCATTAATTACCCGTAAGGGAACCTATATTCCAAGTTCCTATCCTAATTTTAGTATCATGGACTAGCTTCTTTGCCCACATCCGTCCTTGATGCGGGAACCCTTGCCTATTTAACACTGCACCCGGGCGCCGGTGCAGCGGCCCTTGCACACTTGTCACTGTATTCAGGCCATACAGCGCGTCGCTTCCAGGGGACGCCTTAGCATTAACACAATTTCTTAAAGGATTCATGTCATTTTTGTTCGACAAGTTTTACGCTGGCTGTCGACTACCTAACGCAACCCTCCACTTTTCTCATCCAGGACTTGGGACCTGGCAACGGCAGTGTTCAATAAAGTAAAGAGTAATGCTAATAAATGTTTATGAGACTTTTACTAGTAGAAGTAAGTTTAATCATGGATGACTTTCATGTTTTGAGTTATTCTTTTGGATTATTCTTCTTATTGTATTATACTGTTAACTTAATTTGCATAGCTTACTGAGCCTCATAGCTCACTAGTTACTTCTTACTGGCTGTTGTTACAGGAAAAGGAAATGAACAAGGGGTTGTTGATTAGGGTCAACTATTACAATCAAATATGTTAGTTTTATTTATGTTTGTGAAACTAAAGTAGAGGTATGTTAAAAATTCCCTAATATGGTTGTTTGGGATTTTCTGTAGTGGCTCTGTAATTATGTATTGTGGATGTTTAAGACTTTTAAGTGCTTCCGTTGATGTGTTCACTGAGGTAGATGAGATGTTTTTAATTGATATGGAAAGGATTGTTATGAAAAGTGTTATATCAGGAAAACTGATATGTTTAGTTATCTGTTACACTCTACTGTATTAGTCAGGGATACTATGGGGTGTCACACCTTAAGCCACCACCCTCCTTCCCCCACTACAACCACCGACCCGCTTACCCAAAGCCCCACCCCACCGCCGGCCTTCATCCAACCTAACCCAAGCCGAAACCACCACCACCACCACCCCCCCCCCCCCCCCGAGAGTTTTCTCTCCATCCTTTCTTACATTGATTCCTTTCCTAATTGGGTTGATCAATTTAGGTAATTCATTAACTTATCAAATTCAAATTTATTTGAATTTGAAATGTTACCTAAAATATCACTCATATTTTAGGAAACTTTTCAAATCCTTACCAATCGAATTTAAGTTAAATTAGGATGAATATTTCATCCTAAATTTAAGTCCATGAATTAAGTAAGCATTAAAAGCTTCCTTAATTTCTCTCTCTATCCCATTAAGCCTCCGCACCCCCCCCCCCCCCCATTTAAATTTGGATTTGTTTCCTAAAGCTTCACTTTCCTTATTTAACTCCAACTATCTATGGAAGGAGTTTGAATTTTGAAATAACTCAAATTTAAATCTCAAATCCTTCTTATTTCATTAATCCTATTTTTGAAAAGACCGTTAAATAAATCAATTAATCCAAATCTGAATTAATTGAGTAATTAATGCCTTAATTCCAAATACATTGAATCTAGACACACAACCCCTGTCTCTCTCTCTAGACCGGCCCTCCCCTCCATCTTTCTCATGAATTCCTTCCATTATTGATCCTCAATCAAATCCCTAAATCAATACCAATTAGAATTCAAATTGGGCTGATTTATTCTAGTCTTTCCTAATTAAAAACCATTGATTAGGCAAGGCTTCAATTTTCTCCACGGTATCCCCAATCCCCTCAACCCGAGCAGCCTTCTCCAAGGGATTCCAACCACGCCACTGCTGTCCAAGAGAAGACCAGCTGCTGCCCAGAAATAATTCCAGGATTTTGACCAAGATCTAGTTGCTGTCCTGAATTTTAGACTCAGGAAAACTGCTGTCCAGCAGCCTAAAAGGCCATAATCTGCTGTCCTAAGCCTCTGGTAGCATAGAAGAGCAGTCCAAGGCTTGTCAAACCTAGTAGGGTGCTGTCCAGAATCTGTCTCCGGCTTCTAACCTGCTGTCCAAAGACTCCAACAGGAATTTGTTGCTGAACAGCCGCCCCAGAAACCGCTAGTTGCTGTCTACTTCCTCTCAAGCTCATAAACCCCACACCGGAGCTTCGTTTGTCTTGTTTACTTGGGTGATCTCTCTTCCTGCTCTTTTATCTTTTAGTCGTTCTCAATTATAGTTCTAATTGTTTCATGAAAAGTTGTGTTAATTCTTCCCGCTGAAGCCTAGCATTTATTAGGAGTTGTGTGAGAGATCTTTCAAGCACTACTCTTATTGTTAGATTAGGGATTTCTTGTTGAAACCCATTTCATTTGCAATGTCTAGAGCAATTGATTATTATGTGATTTTTACTTTTCGCAAGTAACTTGGCCTAAGCTTTTGTTATTGCTCTTGTGTTTTTTTTCATTGTCTAAATCAACATCAAGCTTTAGTTAACTTGCTCTTAATCATCGAGCGTGCAAAATTCCTTATCTAAATCAAATTTTCATGTATGTCCTACATCAACCTGTTCCACTGCTTGAATGTTGTAATGGCCGGTGTAAACTTGTTATATTTCATTATTTGTGCTAAGTGGTATAATAGATACAAGGATCTGAAATCTGGCACAGAAGAAATTCTCATAGAAACAAACAAACCTTCTATGGGCCTTTAGTTTGATTACTCAGTTAATTCTGCATATATTATGTCATTCAAATACATGGTTAGGAAAATCATAGTTATTTCATAGCATCAGGCCTGCTTAGTTAAGATCAGATGGTGGGAAAGGCTGCTGAGTGCATTCTAATACAATGTTCTCAAATTGGATGAGGGCTCATACATTTAACGCCGTTTTGTTAAATTATCACACCTTATTCTTCTATAAAAAAAGTATGGATTCAAGATTATAATTAATTAATTGAATGAAGATTGAGAAACGGAATATTAGTATCATATGGTTATGGGTATTTGCAAAGGACGAGTATTTTGACCTAAAATTGGAATTAATAAATTATGTCATTCCTTTTTTTTCAAAAATTCATTTTTAATTTAATTATGTGAATGTCGTTCGTCGTTCAAAGTTTCGGCAACCTCCCGACGTCCCACCCCTCTTGTAGGAGAGATGTCAGGTAAGCACTTGTCTTTCAATCTTCAAAACTAACGGCACGAGATACGACGACGTTCTTCTCCTCGTTGGATCAAAGATACAATGATCGGTCTTCAATACTTGTCGTGTAAACAAGCGGGGAAGAAATTTAATTTATACAGATGTATACATGTTAGTGTAGACAAAGGGATGACAAAAGCGAGGGATTGACGGCTTGAACGTGTGCACGGTTTAATCGTAGGTTTAGATCGATTCAGTTCAGTACGATGAGGTATGGAGAGGGCTCGGGTTGGGAGGCTGGGTGTATCTGGTTACTCTGGTCAAATGGGTACAGGAGGTCGAGCAAGAGGGGCTCGGCTGGTCTTTCCTTGCGCGCGGCTGAGGGGAGACGAGAGAGGAAATTGGGCTCAATCGGAGGTCCTGAGTACAGAGTCAGGTCGAGCGCAAGATGTTGGGGCGAAATCGTGTGTGGCAAAGAGAGACAGGCCGGCTGCAATGGTCCTAGGAGTGATAGACAAAGAACAAGAGGAAGAGAGGGCTGATGGTTGGAGGCTTATGTGTGCAGCATCGAGCGAACAAAAAAAGGGCTTGGGTTGGAGGGTTCAACATCTGCATTCGTGAGTTCGAATGGAGAGAGGAAATCAGGGCCTACTATGTGCTTCTGAGGGAGAAGAGAGGGAGCAGCCGGTGGAAGATTCCGTGCATGAGAGTCGAATGAGAGCGGGTCATTCATGTTCGATTTTCAGGAAACAAAAAAAACAGGAGATTGTGTCGTTTGAGCGAACAATTGCGTTGTTTGGGAGCGAATTGCATGAGGTGGGGCCGATCTTGGGCTTGCCAGTGATCAACAGTTGATAAACATTATTTTGATCTTTAGCTGTTTTTAGTATGAGACTACATAAACCTGGTTTTAGATTTATTTAAACTTGACTATTATATGCTACATAATCATTTAACTTTGGTAAAATAAGTCTAATAATACACACAAATTTACAAACTAATGCTTCTTTTTTTGCCACATAGATGCATTTTACCATATTTTTTATTATATTATTGTAGAAGTTAAATGAATAAAAGACATGCATATCAATGTAAGTTGATAAGCACCTCATATTTTCTAATCAAAACAAGTGGTTTTCATGCCATACAAAAACAACAATGGTGTGATTGCAACATAGAGGACTATAGAAGATGATTAAAATAAAAATTAAAACAAAAAATAGGGTAATATTAACCTCGTATGAAGAGAGAAATCCATCTCATATATCATTATCTAGATCCACAAATAAACTAATATCATTGACCTTACTGCAGAGTAAAACTAGGCTACTGTATTGCAAGTCCATCTTGTGATTCTCATTACAGTTATTTACCTTTATTGTTCCTTTTTTAATGTCTTTTCACTTGGCCATAGGAGAAGGTCAACAACAACAACAACAATATCAAGCTTTTATCCCACTACGTGGGGTCGACTACATGAATCTTTTTTTCTCCATTGTGTCCTGTTAAGAGTCAAATCTAATAAAGAAATGTTATTTCTATTATTTTCTAACCAATTATTTTTAGGTCTACCTCTACCTTTCTCAACACAGGCCAAAGCTACTATATCTACTCTCCTAATAGTGTCATCGGAAGGTCGACATTTTACATGACCAAACCATCTAAGGCGACTCTCTCTAATCTTATCTGTCATTGAAGCTGCTCCAAACTTTTCACGGATATGCTCATTTCGTTACTTTTGTATCTTATCTCTAAGAGTAAACCCACTCATCCACCTGAGCATCCCCATCTCAGCAACACTTAACTTAATATCAAGTAAAAAAAAAATTCAAAAGGAACATTAAAAGGAAAGAATTAAATGAGATAATTAAAATATGCTTTGAGGTAGGTGACATAATTTATGCCTAGTTTTGGTCCAAAACATATTTCTTCCATGTCTATTAGGTATCCAAGAAATAATTGTTCGCTCAGGGAGAGGAATGGCGGTAGGCGGCGCGAACCACACTTTCTAGGCTTAAGGTTTCATTTTTTCTTGAGGCAGATTGAATGTTAAATTAACCAAATTTCTCCAGATAATTACATCAAGGTTTATTCAGTTTTGGGTTTATACTTCCTATGAGGGCAAGCTCCCATATTTAATTATCCCTCATATCGCGTAGAAGAGAACTCTTGATTAACGATGAATTAATTTTTATATGTGCAAGTGCTTCAATCTTGGTTGTAGGGGATGGAAGTAGATCCGATCAAGATCCCATGGTTTCGTCATCTCGGGAGTACCGTAGATTCAAGTACACCAACACTAACAATCATTGATCGTAGTGCCCAAAGAATCTAATTAGCAGTTATAGGTTGTCCCCTCTCAGGGATCTCGAGTAAACTGAAGAGGTTAAATGTGGGTTTTAGTATTATGGTGGTTTGGTTTAGATTGAGGCTTACGGCTCTGCTTGAGAGTTGTCCAAAAGTTTAGGTTTAGTTTGGGGCTTACAGCTCCTTGGAAGTTGCCTAGTTTATTTAAATGGGTTTTACTGCTTCTATTAGAAGTAGCCCGTATGTTTGGGTAAGTCTTACGGCTTCTACATTAGAAGCAACACGCATGTTTGGGTAAGTCTTACGGCTTCTACATTAGAAGTAGCACGGACATAATATATGTTCTAGGAAGTTTTTCCTAATATCCTGATTAAAGCAGGACTTATTACCTTTATTAGAGGTTGCCTATCCAACTTAGCTTAACGGGGATTTAGCAACATACACTTAGTTTTGTACTTTTTATTGTATCAACACCAATACTAGTGTTTTGTTTACAGCAGTAGTGTCTTTATGTTAGCACTTGGTTTCTTATATTGTACACTGTAGTTTTGCCTCTAGCAATAGTGTTTGACTCACAGTACTAGCTCTTCTTACTTGTTCTGCTTCATTACTAGTTTTGCCTATAATTTTAGTTTTTTTTTTTACCACCATGTTTTCCCTTTTCAGTACTAGTCTTGTTTCAGAACTAGTTTTGTTTACCACCTAGCATTAACTTTTGTTCACTTGTTTGCATGTGTTCAAGATTTGCACAGGAGGAAGTTTACGAGGAGCTAGAGATTGTTAGGAGCTGAAGATGAGTTTGGAGAGTTTGGTGTTTAGAGTTTTGTATTTTTCTTTGTTTTGTTCGGGTGTTTTAGTGTTTTAGTTTTAGGAGTTTGATTGTAGTTGGTGTGCGTTGTACTTGGGTTTGTTTAGTGCAAACATTGATTTTTATTTTTTTAAATTTCCTTATTATTATTTTTATTTTAAAGCATTTTTATTTCATTTAATTATTATTCAATTAGTTAATTAAAGAAATTTTGAATTGGTTCTTTAATTTATGAATTAATTAGAGATATTTAAATTGGTTAATTAATTTGATTAATTAAATTAGGTTCAATTTATCAATTGAATTAAATTTTAAATTTATTATAAATTAGATTTTATTTCTTTTTAAATGAATTATTAAATTTAAGAATTTTAATTTAATTAGTTTCATTTTAATAACTTATTTAATTAGAAATTTATCTTGGTTGTTCAATTAAAATTTTTATTTTTTAGATTTATTAATAATTTATTTTAATTAATTTGAAATTTTAATTAATTAAAATTTTAAATTTATTAATTAATTTTATTTAAATCAGTTAATCAATAAATTTTAATTTTAATTTTATCATTAAATTAATCAAATAAAACATGCTCCTCAAATTTAAAAAAAAATTCAACAGTCTCTCGAGACAATTTCGGCAACCTCCCGGCATCCCCTCCCCACGAGGGGAGGTTAGGGAGGGCACTTGCCTTTTAAATACGCCCGACCGTATAGGATTCGATGGCCGAGGGCTTTCGGGCGAGAATTGGCCCCGGTATTGGTCTTCTAGCCCTCCAATTAAGTACATGTTAATAAAATTTTGCAATTCGGTGTTCCCTTATAATTTTGGCTGCCTCTCAGCGCTCCCTCCCCGCGAGGAGAGGTTGGGGAGGGGCACTTTCTCTTTCAAGTTTCTCGATCGGATTATTGATGATAGAGAGCTTCGGGGAAAGAATCAACTTCGAAATCGGTCTTTGATCTTCAATTTTGGTGATTGCGGCACTTCATTTCTTCCTTTTCTGCTTCTCTTTTTATATTATTATTATTATTATTATTATTATTATTATATGTAAATATCCTCCTCTTCCACCCTCTCATCGCTCACTGTTTGAAACGAACAGGCAAGATGCACGGGTTTCAGCGGAATCAAGGTCGTTCACGAGTGACAGGTGAACGTCGAGTTCAATTCGTGTTTATAGATCGGGAGGCACGAGAGGTGTCGTTCGGTCGGGAGGCACTGTAGACGGATGCAGGAGTGGAGTTTGGCCAAAGGCCCTACATGTGGAGTTGGGTATGATATGTCGGTTGAGATCAGGTAGTGCAGAGGTGCAAATGAGATTGAAGCGTGCACATCAGGTATTCGACTGAGGGCTTTGGTTGCGGGGTCATTCGAGAAGGAGAGATCGAGGGCTTCCTTACGTGCGTGAGATCGAATGAGCGAGCGAAAGAAGGCTTCTACCGTGAGGGAGTTTTGTGTCGTGAGTGGGGTGGTTGTGAGATTGTGCGTGAGTGGTATTGGGAGTCGATTGCCAGTTAGAGGTCAACAATAATGGAAAATCATTTTTATAAAAAAAATGAGGCAAACCAAATGTACTGTTTTACATGTGTCCTAAGTAACCAGGTGCCCATTTGAGATACGGCGACAGACACAAAAAAACTTCCGTCCTCTAGAAGTGTGTACGCTTCAGTTTGTTTCACAAGTAAAATCTTAAGAGAGATCCAGCATTATAAATATATAATATGAGATGAACCAAATGAACTTTTTGACATGTACCCTCAAGTAACCAATGTCCAAATGCGATGCAGTGTTTGACACGAAACTCTTAAGCTCTTTAGAAGCGTGTAAGCTTCATGGTGCAAATGTGCAATATCCTGCCTTATAACTTGTACAAACTTTAAATACCGCATTTGACAAATTATTAATCCTTTTGATTTCATTGTGTTTTCCACACAAGTGTTTAAAGAGAGAAGAGCACTTGAGGAGAAATATTCAGAAGAGATGGGGTGCTTTTAGTCTGAGGAGAGAAAATGGCCAGCTAAAAACAAAACATAATGAAATAAAACAGTATGGTGGGCGCGTAAAGATATTATAAGTTGTTGTCAGAGTCTTGGGATCAAATTTCGCATGTATCAAATTTCTGCTTTTGCGTTCAACATTCCTAAGAGAGAATAAAATGGGTTCCAAAATTATGTTAGGAGAACAAATAAGAAAAAAATATACGCAAAACCCAGAAGGAAAATGGTTGATACCATACTAAAGGAATCGATTACATGTTAAAAAATTATAAACATCTAAGATACTTCAAATGAAGGTCAAGAATTCACCGAAGTAAAATATATAGCTCACCTATAGCTTGAGAGAAAAATGAGTTTTATCTTAAACAAATTTAATAACTCTAGAAATCATCAGTCGTTTGTGCTATTAGTAAAATCTCAATATGAAATTGTAATAACAACGAAGAAAACTTCTAACTTTGCAGAAGCAATAAATGTTTTATATAGAGAAGCATAGTACATAAAATGAACATTTAAGAAAATAAAATAACATGTTCCATCATAAATCTAATATAAAATAAAAAATAAGAAATGAGATGAACATACCGAGCCATACCAAAGAGCATGATACACAGTTCCACAAGAACCTGCTCAACCAAACAAAAGGAGAGAGAAAAGAGGCTGTAAAAGAGTCAAATAAGAATCTTGAACATTTGGAAAAATCTATACCCACAATTCAGTTAAAAAGTAGACAAATGCAGTTAGTCATCAATGACATGCTTCAACTCTTGATTAAAGCAATAAAATCATTATAGATTGGGACAATGTCATGTATTAATATGTGTTTATACTAAGTTTTATTTTTTAGTGAGCATAATACATGTTAAAGCGAGTTTTCAAAAAAAAATTCATAAAGTTCTACCAAAAACAGCCATACGGGTTCATATTGATATGTTGAAAGGCTTCTAGTAGACTTAAACCATCATTTTCTAGCTATTTGACTTCAATTTCTCTTTTCCAAAAAAAGATTCACATGTTGCCCGACAACTACGACTTCTAACCTGATCTTAGGCAAGTAATAAATCATCAAACTAATGATGCTATAAGGTCTTTCAACCCTTCTTTCTTTATAACTATATGCATGCATCAAGTAAGTCCGTAGATAGTGTGTAATGCATTCAAGAGAGAGTTCTGCAGGAAAAGGCAAAAATGAAATCATCTGAAAATGGTTTTCCACTCTTCACTCTAGAGATAAAGGTCATATACTGATCAAATAAGAACTGCACTCAACCCGACATGAGGGGCTCTCGGGTATTCTTTTGCCCTTTTCTCCATCTAAAGATAGGATAATTTTACCTGCATTTCATTAGATAACAGTTTTTGTCATTATAACTAAGGCAAATAATGCAACTCCAAAATCAAGTATCATATTAGCGGCTCCCTGGCATAAGCCAAAAAGGTCATTAAAAATATAAAAACAAGGGTAATTAGTAATAAGATGCAACATTAGGTTCTGCTTGATTCATTCTTCTTTCAAGGGCAGCATTAACAAGATGGCAAATTTTCAAATATTAACTATTATATGCAGAGTGTTTGCTTTAGTGTTAACATTAAAAATGTTATTCTGTATAGAGTAATCGATGGTTTATGACTTTCTTCTTTTCCTTTTCTCATTTATTTTGACCTCCAGAATTGAGATAATCTGGATGTAATTTGGACTTGAATTAGAACTATTAATTTTATTCCATCGTAATCATCATCATTAACTTTATCCAACCAACTGGGTATTGGCCTTATGAATGCTCATATTCCATTTGCTTAGATTGAGTGTTGCATGGGATGTCAAACCTAGTATCTGCAAATCATTTTGAATAACTCTAATCCTTGTTACATTAATTCTAAGTTTCTAACCCTTCCCCTATAAAATTCACCGATACTAATTTTATCTATTCATCCAATCAATGCATATTCTATACTTCATTGTGCAAGTCTAAATCACCTAAATCTATTTAGAATTACTTTATCTTCAATAAATGTCACCAAGTAATTCCTTAATTTACCTTTTCTAGTTTCATAACGCATTCATCTTAATATCAATTTTTTTCCATTATCTCAATTTCGAATATAGCATCAAACCTAATGCTTTTCTTTAATAGTAATAAAATATTGCAAAACACTGCATCAAAAAATAATATTGATAAATGATAATTTATCAGTTAATTCTCTTGATCGAGCGCGAATCTCAAAACAAAATAAAGTTGGAAACTTCAAAAATTAAATTCGGGATCACATGAACTCTGATTTCAGCAAACTTACAGTCGAACTGATCGTCTTGGAAATACAAACCCAACGACACCAAATTCAACTCAATCCGAGCCCAAATGGGTCCAAATCAAGGACCCGAAGCGCTGTTGGAAAGTTCGTACCACAATTTGTGTTACCAAACGGTCTCCGAACTTGACGAGCTTATAGTCGAATCAAGCGGCTCGACGAGAAGAATCCAACGAGCCCAAGATCAACGAATTCCGACATCATTAAGACCTTGAAATATCTGATGAACGGTCCACGATCAAGGGATTCAATATCAACCGTCCATTCAAACCACTCCCGATTCGCCCCTGATCTCTCACATATTTACAGGCCATGTCACTCCATAAATCTATAAATAGACCCCTCATTTCTCTTGTGAGGGGGCCCAAGCAAGGAGAAGAAGAAGAGAAGGATAGGAGGGAAGAAACTCCTCGACCACCGCCGTCGGAATTCTGCCCGACGCCAGAATTTTGCCCGACGCCAGAGTTCTGCCCAACGTTCAAGCAGTGCCAGAATTCTGCCCAACGTTTAAGTGACACTGGAGTTTCACTCAAACTCCAAGTAACGCCGGAATTCAGCCCGACCTCCAAGTGACGCCGGAATTCCGCCTGACCTCCAAGTGACGCCGGAGTTATGTCCGATTTCCAAGTGACTCCGGAGTTTTGCCCGAATACCATCTAACGCCGGAGTTCTCCCCGGCCGCCAACTGACGTCGGACATCTACCCGACGCCGGAACTCTGCTCATCGTCAAGTTTCTACTCGACGTTAGACTTCTACTTATTGACAGACTTTCACCGGACATCTATACAATGCTAGATTTATGTTTGTTGATGGACTTCTACCTGAGGCCGTCTTTCTGAACTCTGTCGTCAGACAACTGTCCTTCTGACTAACGTCGTCCGCCGGTTACAGTCCTTCTGGCCTCCATCGCCCGCCGACAACGGTCCTTCTGACTAACGTCGCCCGCCGACTACAATCATTCCGGCCTCAATCGCCCACCAACAATGGTCCTTCCAACTTACGTCCCCAGCCGACAACAGTCCTTCCGACCTCTGTCGCCCGTCAACTACGATCTTTCCGACTTACGTCGTCTACCGACTACAGTCTTTAAGACCAAAAAAATACATCAACAATGATGCTATGTATTCTCACCATGTAATGTACTCTATAAGATGTACATCAAGCTAAGGCCTTCCCCCGAGGAAGGACCTCACTTGTAATCAACTACAATACTAGTGGATTCATTTATATTGGGCCAGGCCCCGTGGTTTTTCCCCCTTTTCAAGGGTTTTCCACGTAAAAACATTGGTAGCTCTAATGGATAACACACCCTATCTTTTTATCTGATTGCGTGCCGGATTTTCGTACAATGCTAAGACGTTAAACTTTATATTTCTCTACCGCCGCGAATACTCCTTGACGCAACAATAAATAAATTACTTTTTAATATCTACTCTTTTACAATCTCAACAAAAAACTCACATGTTGAAATGTATAAAATTAAAACTCAGCCAACTTGCAATGATGCAATTAATAATGAAAGTGGTAACTAAATAAAACCTATTTCTAGCACACAAGACACTGCCAATCAAAATTAAATTAGAGGAGAAATATGCCATCACACTTGAGCAGACTTAGCAAGACCGAGCTTTTTACCATTCCCCTTTTAAAAATATTAGTTAAACAAAAAGCTTCATAAAAAAAAAAAAAAAAACCAATTGCTTCTGTAATGAAATAAGTGATTACCTTGACCTATTTGTTCTCCGATTGTCAGGTCTTCCCATAAAATCTCATAATCTAAGCAGTCTGTCTCCAAATCCAACTTTTGTTGGACACTACTGCTTGTACTTCCACTGCTGCTAAGACTACTTGTACTATTAGCATTTAAAGGCGACCAGGATCCTGAAGCCTCATTATTTCCAAGTCGGTTGTTTTCTTCAGGCTTACCACCACACTCGGAGGATTTTGCATGACCCGTGTCACCTTCTTGATCACCGTGCAACCATGGCCAAGAGAATCTATTCTTAATATCATTGCCATCATTCTCAGAACTTTTCCAGGGCCATGATATCCCCTTCTTAACAATCCATGCCTCAGCTTTCGAGCTTATGATCTTGTGAATCCCAGCTTTTCCTTCTGACTCCTCATTGCTATCCTTGGATGTTTTACTGGGAGACTTATCATCCATGACCCCAGAGGAAGATGCTCCAAATGGAGAAGGTGCTACATCTCCTCTTGGTGTGCTTGCGCCACTAGACATGGCATCCTCCCTGTGGTCTGAATGTATTGCATCATGATCTGATTGTTGGCTATCTCCACTTCCACCATCCCGATCAGTGCTGCTTTTCATTGCCCTTTATCCGAGAACGAACTTTGTTGGTCACCTTGGTGGCCTGTACATTTGTAATGCAGAAGCAAAAGTAAGTTGGGCACTACAAAACTCTACAAGTGCATCTTTTCTGGCTAGAAAATAATATTTTGTAAACCAACTCACCAGATTTGATATTTTTGAAGCAATAGCAACTTGAAAAGGTTGTTGAGAATCAGAACCTCCTTTACTCATAAAACTTTTCTTAGGATTGTTGGGATTGTGAGATGGGGGATTGTTAGAACCAGCAGCCATCGGCTTTGAAAAACCAGAGTAAGTCCCTTCCTGAAAGCATCTGGAATCGCTGGAAACGCATATGATCCCAACCAAACTTCCATCATCATCATAAAAGGGCGTGTTAGTGATGATCGCTAAAAACCGCTCTCCCATTTTGTTTTTGACAGGAAACTTTCCAGTCCAGCTCTCCCCCATTGTTATTCTGTGTATTATGCTACTAGCAATGCAGATGTCATTGGATTCAACAAGCAGCTCAATGGCATCCTTACCAAGGGCTTCTGATTCAGAGTAACCATAAAGTCGCTCGGCGGATCGGTTCCTGTATTATAAGTACAAAAACTAAACTTCCAAGAAAACAATGTGATACTGAGATCAATTAGGTTCAGCATAACCACCACACTTTAAGAAACAAAATAAACTCCTCTCGTAGTAAAATCCAGAGCCCTTAACCCAACGGTGTACCACAGGGCGCATGCATCCTTAAAATCTAATTAGGGATTCAATAGCAAAAGTTTAAGTTAATCGGAAGAATCGCATATTTATTCACTGTGCAACACATTTCCCGTTAACAAGAAAACAAGCCTTTCCCTTCTAATCAAACCACGTCTATACTTCGCTCAAACCTCCAACTCATCAAACAGACCGACAAAGCTAAACCTAATTCCACTAGCATCCCAAATCGATAAAAACCCAGCACAGAAAAAGAGCTCGTCGCATCAAAAAACAACTCACCAGTAGATAATTCTTCCAACAAGGTCGAATATATGAACCGACTGCCCCATCGACTGCAGTATATTCGGGTACTGCCTATCCGAAAGCCCGATCCCGTCAGCGACTTCGACGCCACCGCTCACCCCAGCCGACGTGCTCGGCTCGCGGCTCTCCCTCTGCAACCGCGACAAGTGCCCCAACGACGACGAAACCCTCCCCCACGCCGGAGCCCCGTGGTCGTATCCGCTGCCCTGCCGCCGCGCCATCGCCGAACCCGTGGGCGATGTACGCTGAGGCGAAACCGACTGAGACCTGCGCCGCTCCCCTCCTCCTCCACCAGGCATCAGCCTCGACATCTCCTGCTTCAGCATCGCCTGCCCTGCTTCCAGCTCCTGGAGCTTCTTCAGAAGCTCCTCGGCTGGGGCTTCCATCACAAATCCAATCCCGATATTTCTTCAGAGATAACTCATCCGTCAGCTCTCATCGGTGACGACAAGAGGGTTTTAGCTCAGATCTCTCTTTCCCTCCCTCTCCCTCTCTTCTTTTCCTTTTACTTCCCTACTTTTGGATGTCTATCTACAGATTCGTGGGCTCTGTAATCGTTATTGGTATCTGTCTCCTTTTATATCATCAATTTATCGCACCCTATATTCTCAATCTCTCCCATCCAGTTGTTGTTCAGTGCTCGCCTGTGGAACCCCATCATTCCCCACAGGAGAGGGCAGACAGTTTTACAGATAGAAAAGTCTCCCACTTTCACCACATAGATGGCCAGCATTTTTCTCATAGTTAAGCATTAAAACTTCATTATTTTAAGTTATCATTGACATTTGAAAATGATGTGCCCGTTGATGATGTGCTTTGTAGTTTATGTGCTTATTTTATGCTAAATATGCTCTTTTTATACTGTTCTCATGCATCATAAATAAATTCTTCTTTATCTCACTAGGAGAAATTATTTAGACTAGAATTAAAATTGAACACATGAATATGCGACGTGGATTTGTTTTGTATATTACTTTTTCTTTATGTCATACATAGTAAAAGCGCAACAAAGGCGTAGCATTTTGTACCTATTTGTCGAAGCAAAGCAAACGAATTTTTGCTACGCCCGATTGGTCCTAGAGAATGAAAATGCCGAATATTTGGAGAAACAGCATCCGAAGAACCAAACGATAAGAGAAATAGTGAAATGTGAAAAAGCCTCATTTTAACGTCTTTTCACCTTTTGAACCACATGCATTCAACTTTTTAGTGTCCATCGGACTGATAAGACAAAAAAAAGTAATATACAAAAAAAGCACGTGGCATATCCACGTGCCCATTTTTAATAGGAGTCCGGACGTAGCGGTACATCCAGTCTTCGTACCAAATAATTCCTCATAGGATAGGCTATATTACTCGTTTTTCTTCGTTATGTACTATTAACTGTCAAATTCTTCTAAATAAGATAAAAATATTATTTCTAATATTTTCTAACTCAATTATTTTAGGTCTACGTTCGGTCAAAGGATTGTTACTCAATTTTTGCTTAGTATTTGATCGGTATTGCTGTATATTGTTTGATAATAACGAGGAATATCACTCTGGGAAGACCAATACCGAGTAATACCGAGCAATACTGAGTATTACCAAAAAATACCGAGTTTTTCTAGAAAAAATTCTGTATTTTTTTGTATTACTCGGTATTACTCTGTATTTTGTCTTCACATAATGTTATTTCTCGTTATTATTGGTATTGCTCGGTATTTCTCGTTTTGTGCCTGTGATCTTAGTGTCGGCCGAACGTAGCTCTACGTACGTTCACCGGACCAAATAAAAGTTCCATTTTCATGTCTTTTGAACCTCATGCATTCAATTTTTTAGTGTCGATCAGGCTGACAATACAAAAAAAAAAGTAATATACAAAAAAAATGCACGTGGCATATCCACGTGTCCTTTTTTAATAGGAGTCCGGGCGTAGCGCTACATCCAGTCTCCGTACCGAATAATTCCTCATAGGATAAGCTATATTACTCATTTTTCTTCGTTGTGTACTATTAAATGTCAAATTCTTTTAAATAAGATAAAAATATTATTTCTAATATTTTCTAACTCAATTTTTTTAGGTCTATCTCTACCTTTGTTAACATGGTCAAATATAATACATATATTCTTCTAATCAAGTCATCAAAAGACCTATATTTCTTTCCGCATGTGATAATAAAAATGAAAAATATTAGTTATGATTTTGGTGAATTTTGATATTTGAGTAAAAAAACTTTAAAAATAAAAGTGAGAGATTGTTGGGTGATATTTTTTTGTAAATATTAATAAAAAAAATTTACATCAATAAAGATTTGGAGGTAATTCATTTTTTTTTTTTTATGAGATTAGTATACCATTTCGATTTCGTGTATGTTACACTAATCTTAGCACAAAATGAACGGTCTCCAATATTCAAGATACCTAACATTTTTTTAATAATAAAAATTTTAGTATTATGTATGTAAAAAATAATAATAAGATTTACATCAATATGAGTTTAGAGGCTACCCATCTTATAATGATGAGTTTGAAATATAAATTTGATATTTAAAAATTTATAATTTAAATTTTATAATAATCTCGTTTTTTATATATTCCTAGCTTAATTATTAGAAATAACAATCAATAAATAAAAAAATATATAATTTTCTTCAATCATTAAGTTACAAAATTTATTTTTTTATTTAGAATAATGAAAGACGTACAGATCTTAAATATTCACTATTTTATTAATTTACATCATTATATTGCCTTTTAATACTTAATGTCATTATATTCTTCTTTCCCATTACCGTTCTATTGTCAAATTTTTTGTTGATATAATATGTAAAGTTAAATAAAATAATTTAGTTTTTTATTTAAAATTAAAATTTAAAATAATTATATATATGATGTGATATATGAATAGTGCTAAGATAGGGATGTGATAGTTCATAATGAATTAAAATAATTCTATTTAAAAAAAAAATTTTTTGTTTAATCACAATCATGTCATGTCTCTTGTAGCTTTTAAGTATATTTGGATCCAAATAAAAATATATGACATGAGGCATTCATATAACACACAAGGTGTCAACTCCTCATTTCATGTAACAAATTTAATATTTATGAAGATGTCATATAGACTATTACATTGGGCAAATTATTGCATCCGGTGATCGGACGCGAAGATAGGTTTGTATATTAATAAAATATTATTTTAAATTAAGCGCGTCAAAAGAGCAGGTAAAGCGCTGTCAAAAATGCAGGTAAAGCACAGTTAAATCGCACCTAAAACGCACCTAAAGAGAATCAAAGTGCAGTCAAAAACGCAGGTAACGTGACATGTTTTTATTGAATGTCCGAACCAATTCTGGGCATCCGATGACCGGATGCAATAATTTGCCATTACATTGGGATGTCTAACAGTGATTGTCAGTCAATTTATTACTTTGCGTGTCAAAAATAAGTTACTTCATTTCATCAAATTAATGTATGAAAAGTTATAATATAATTTATGTGAAATAAATATTGATGTTTTGATCGGTAGTTTTATTTTTATTATAATTTTTATTAATAAAAGAAATTAGATAGCTCTGGTTGTTGTTTATCAAAATATAAAAAATAATTCTTCTGATTTAGATTTTGGGCCATCACAAAAGCAATCTTTAAAAAAATGATGAAAGTTTATTTTTTTGGCATTATTTCGAATGACTTTATTACTGTTTCTTGAATCAATTTTCTAGTACAAAAATTTTATTTTTTGTATTAGAAAACTACTTTAAGAAGCAGTAAGAAAACTGCCTTGAACGAAACCTAAGTGCAATCCAATAATTTTTTTTTTTATATCATAGTTATTTCATTATCATAAGTCATAAATCACGATAGTTATTCATTTTTTACTGTCTTAGACTTTGTTTGGGATAATTTCCATACAACTTTTTAAAGTAATTTTTTAGTACAAATTTTTCTTTTTAAATTTTTTTTATTAAATATATGGTTTATAAAGACGTACGAAAATTGTCCCAAACAAAACCTTAATGATTTTATATGTCACATTATGAAATGATATAAGTCTTCACAAAACTCAAACAATAACTAACAAGTTAATATAATATGTAGATGATATAAGCACCTCAAGTGGCTAATCACCTACTACAAAAGAAAACTAAAAGGCACTATGGTCGTGAACTTTGAACATCTCACATAAGAAATTAAGAATTATGTAACCAAACCACCAAAAAATTAGAAGAAAGTTGTAATTTCTCGATAAATTAAATTTTTAATCATCGGTTCTTCTATAAAAATCTAATTTTTTTAAGAATTTTATTGAATATATCCATATTTCTTTCTTAGGGCTCGTTTAGGATAATTTTTTACTGCTTTCTAAAACAACTTTTTAATATAAAAATTTACAATTAAATTTTTTTTAAAAGAAAAAATCTTTAAAAATAGCATGAAAATAGTCTCAAATGAAGCTTTAATATCTTTGGCTTCGTCCGAGACACAAAAAAAGTTTTTCAGCTCAAAAAAATATTCTTCGAGAAAATTGTGTACTAAAAAGTCACTTTTAAAAACAGTAAGAAAGGTATCTCAAACAAGAGAAATTATTCTGTGCGGAGTCCGGACGGGAAGAACCGTCCGGACTGTAATTATACACACTGTATGCAAATTTGTACACAGTGTGTACACTCACATATCTGAAAGGTTCTTCACGTCCGAACTCTACACAGAATAATTTATCTCCAAACAAAAACTTTATTTTCAAAGAAAAAACGATGAGATTTCCTATTAGAAACTTTTAACATGTTACAATATGAATATTTATCATGTTAATATCATAACAAATTTTTATTATATAATAAACCTATTATAAATTAATTATATCTTACATAATTTCAAACTTTCTAGCGTAGATAGTTGAATTGATAGCATTGATAAACTTAAAGCATAAATTCAACATCTCTAAAGAGAAGACTCTAAATAAGCTATTAATAACTTCTTCTCCACCCGTAACCTCTCTTTGATTTTCACGTACGTTGACAAAGAATCATAACTTGCTATCCTTAAAGCTAATTTGAAAACTATTTTGGGGTTTTCTGCAAAACTACCTTCGCTTTAGGTAAGGAAGCAAGTGGGCACGTGGGTTTTGCAAATTTAGTATCTTATGGTTTCTTCTTAGTGCAAGTTGTTCTATACTCTTTTGTTTAATTGGAAAGCAAAAATTATTAAAGCATTATAATTTATTTTGCTTAAATATTTATTTTTTTATTCCTTGTTGTATTTTAATAAATTTTAAATAACAATTGATTAGTGTAATAATTATAATATTTGCAAAAGCGTTGAAATATTTCAATTTTCATAAATAAAACCTTCCGAGAATATTACTATCATCATTTAAAAATTAATTTGTTAGTTTCTCATGGAGATGAAATGTGTAAATTATATATTCCTTTAGATAAATATATTTTTTTTGTTATTTATGCAAAAAGTTAATTTATCTACTGAAAAAAATTTCAATCAAATAAATGGATGACAATTAATTTCCATTGAATTTTTTTTTAAATTTGCTTTCTTTTAATTCCTTAAAATTAAATAGCATTAAGAAAAATAATACCATATAATACCATTAAATTTAAGGGAGATTAAAGTAATTATCATAATTTTTTATATATTTATATATTTAATATCAAATTTTTTATATTTACAAATGTAAAATACAATATTTAAACCACAATGAAAATATCATTAATCTAAACTCACATATGTCTACTCAGATATTTAGTGAGCAGTTGGCAAATCACGATAAAAACTAGACTTTCAAAAGGACTCACCCACCGGTGAAACTCACCCAAGCAATCAGTAGGCATAAATAAATATAAAACATTAGGGCTTATCAATAGCGGAATCTAGACGAACTCATATTTCAACAATTTCATCCATCTTTAATAAATGCAGTTGCCCAAATTCAACGAAAATTTTTTATTTTCATTTTATATAAAAAATTATATATTTCATAATCCTATTTCGCCCACCCTCAGCAAAGAGGCTGATTCCGCCGCTGACTTATAAATAAATTTATCCAAACGATTTCCTCATCCCAAATTTTATGTGTAATAAAAAGAGAGAAAAATAATATATATATATATATATATATATATATATATATATATATATATATGATTTTTTTTGAAAAAATAAGGTATATATAGCATACTTTATTCTACCTATTTTTCAATTTTAAATATTATTTTTATTAAGCATAAAAATATGATATATGTGATAACTATCGATTTACGTACTCAATTATCAGTCCCTTTACACCTCTCATTTCTCACCCTTCCCTCACTCAACCGAGTCTTTTGTGGCTTTCTTTTGCTTGCAAGTTGTTTGTATTGGCTGGTCCACTTTTTTGGGTAGAATTGCAATAATACAATTGTTTTATTTTACTTTATACCCTTCAGAAGCCCATAGGTTTCCGCATTTGTAAATACTTTTATTATTTTACGTGTGAATGTAAGGGCTGACGCTGATAACTTGAAGAGAATCAAACTTTCCAATGCTCACATGTGTGGGCCCGCCCATATAAAGATTATAAAGATACAGCTGCCCCACACGCACACTGCGAATTGGGCTTAGAAAGGGCCTAATCAAAGCAGATCCGGCCTTTTGAAACTGGGCTAAGACCAAAATATGGAGCAGCTAAATAATTAGATTAAAGTTTCATTTGGGACTGTTTTTATTGATTCTTAAAGTAGCTTTTTAGTACAAAATTTAAAATTGGGGTTTTTACATACCTAACACTTAAAACTATTATATTTACTTATTTAACACCCAAACTTTATTATTTATTATTCTACCATCTAAAAACTCTTGCTCACATCAAAACTATCACTCCGTGAACTCCCGTCAATTAACTCACCCCGACCCTGTCTTTCCGAAACGCTTGCTCCGCATTGGGCAGGAATCACTCCTCTTCGTGTGAACATTCCGATCGCACACCACCCGCCCCACTCGGCCTGCACACCGCCCGGCGACGGGAACTGATAAGCCTATATTGGCCGCTAATGGCAACCATTGCCTCGGCGTTAAGAAAGCTCTTGTGTTTTACAAAGGCCGGCCTCCTAAAGGCAGCAAGACTGATTGGATCATGCATGAATATCGTCTACTTAATCAGTCCAATACCTATATGCAGCAAAAGCATAAAGGCACCATGCGAGTATTTATTCTGCTAATATCTTAATATTTTATAAAACATGGGAATCGAATATTGGTTAACTCTTCCTCTTGATCAATTTCAGCTGGACGACTGGGTTCTCTGCCGTGTCAGGCATAAGGGCAGCCTCATGCCGGAAAACGATGAGAAACCGTTGCCGTCACCATCGCCTCCACCGCCGGTAACATCGGTCTTCATCAAATCTCCGGCACAGCACGAATTAAGGCAGCAGAGTGGCGGAAAAGAAAGAAACAACCTTTTTGAGTTAAGCGATTTCCAGCTTATGGGCTATCTCATGGGCTGTGCTTCCCAGGCCGAGAGCGCCGGTGAAAACTCCGATCTTGCTCACTGCAGCAGTTTCTTCATCGGAGAACATGAACAGCCAGAGCTTGTTTCCTCCATGCTAGGTTCCATTAAAAGGAAGCTCTCTTTTGGCGCACTCGATGAGCTCATGATGCTTCCTCCAGGCAAGAGGATGCACCATTTTGCCTCCGCCACCGCTCGTCAATAAAATGTATCGCAGAGCAGCCGTCATTATCGCAGCAAGAACTGGGGACTTGTCGCTCACACTCAGACGCAGTCGGTCGGGGTGACTTATTTGACGGAAGGTTAGAGAGTGGTAGTTTTGATGAGAGCAAGAGTTTTTAGATGGTAGAATAGTAAATAGTAAAGTTTGGGTGTTAAATAAGTAAATAGAGTAGTTTTAAGTGTTATGTATGTAAAAACCCCTTTAAAATTTTGTAGTAAAAAGCTGTTTTAAGAAGCAGCAAAAAAGCTGTCCCAAACGAAACCTAATGCTTCGTTTGAGACAACTTTCTTATTGTTTCTTAAAGCAGCTTACGTGTACAAAAATTTTAATTTTATATTTGAAAATTATTTTAACAAGCAGAAAGAAAGCCGTCCTAAGGCTTCGTTTGGGATGGCTTTCTTATTGCTTCTTAAAGCAACTTTTTAAGTACAAAACTAAACTTTTTAATACAAAGTTTTAATATTTGTACTAAAAAACAGTTTTAAAAAATGTAAGAAAGTACAAGAGGGGGGAGTGAAAATGTAAAAAAAGTTTTTCACAAAATGTTAAGCCTAGACTGTTTTACTTCGTTTGTTCCTTCGTATGTAATGCACAGTCTATCCCAAATCTCCTTTCCAGAAACACAGGTAGATACTCTCATATAGTCCTCAGATTTCAATGCACAAAAAAAGTAGTTTAAGCACTTAGCATTCAGTTTGGCTAACTCCCTATCATCATTGCTCCATTCATTAAAAGGTACAGAAGTTTTCAAACCATTAACAGTTTTAAACGGTGCAATATATCCATCATTTACCAACATCCACATGCGGTAATCTATAGATTGCAAAAATGTAGACATTCTAATTTTCCAGAAATCAAACAGAATGTTATCAAAAAGTGGTGGACGAGTTATTGAATAACCCTCCGCAGTGTTACGATTACCAAAATTCGACATGCTCGTTTTTTCCAAGGTTTTCTAAAACACTATTTTTGAAAAACAAGATCTCATACCAATTGAAATTACTAAATGACAAGAGGGGGTGAATTGTGAAAAACTTTTTCTCAATAAAAAGTAACCCTAAACAGGAGTTCTAGTCTTTTTGTTATTTTTGAAATTTGACAACAAAAACTTAAATGAATTTTATTCCACAAATTTCACCACGCAATAATTATGAAAAATTAAGTGCAAGTAAAAGTAAATGACGATAAGGAAAAAACACACCAAGGATTTTTATAGTGGTTTGGTCAAAATATGACCTACGTCCACTCCCCAGAGTCCTCTGCTCCGGGATTTTCACTACCAAATATAGTTCTCCTTTTGCCCCCCTCGGCAAGACGGAGAAGCCTTTACAAATCTCCCTTTCACCAACCCGGCGTGGCGAAGTGCCAAACTCTGTTTTCGCCCTCATGGCGACGGCAGAGAACCTTCTCGTTTTTCTCCCTCCTGGAGAAGGCAGAGAACCTCGAGGTCACGGATGTAGACGAGCCTTTCCCTTGGAGATCCTCCCTCAAATTCTTCTAGGGCCACAGGAGGAGCAAGATGCAGCAAGTTCGGAGCAACCGTGTGATCTCCCTCACACCTCTTCTCCCTCACAACGCTCACCTTCTCCTTCCTCTCTCAACCCTAAAGAACTTCTCTAGAGCTCTCTCCCTTGGAATCCCTCTCTAACCACGTTCTCCCTCTCTGTAAATCTTATTGAAAAAGGATGAGATTAACACATAAAACGGGCTCCAAAATCCCTTTGATTTCAAAAGTAGCCGTTATTGTTCGTACAGTACGATTCAACATCGTACAGTATGATATTCATAAACAGGCTTCGACCTGGTACGAAGATGTACGAACAGTTAAAATTAATTCATACTGTACGATATAATATCGTATGGTACAATCCACAAACTACTATTCATACAGAACGATGGTCTGGACTACCAGATGTCGTCTCTGTTCATCGTATGGTACGATTACTATCGTACAGTACGATGAGACAAAAACCAAGAGATCGTCCGGGACGATCAAACTTCATCTCTGTTCATCGTATGGTACGATCATGTTCGTACAGTAAGATGTTCAAAATATAATTATGCCTGAATTTCATGCACTAATCATAGGTTAATTTAAGTAAGTATTTAAAACATATTGTACAGTACGAAACAAATCGTACATTACGAACGGCGCAAAATCACTTACTTAAACTAAACCACGGCTAGGGTTTTGGATCTGAACATATCATACAGTACGACTATATTCGTACAGTACGATATATTCACAGAATCGTCCACATAGCTCGGATCGTACGGTACGAATTAAAATCGTACAGTACGATCTCTAGAGAAGAAATTCTATTACATTTTGCATTTAAAAAGAAACTCTCCCCCTGTGTGTGTGCATGATTGCTCTTACTCTTATGCATTTTGTGGTCAGACTCAAGAAATTAAAAAAACAATAAATAGAAAAATGCAATATCTAACTCATACTCCTAATCTACCCGTTCTTGAGTCTTCCTTTCGTCCTGAGTCACTTGTGATCTTCATGAAATATTAGTACTCAAGGACAATAGCAAATAAACTAATATTCAATGAAAAGTTGTTTCAAAACAATCATTATTTGGCATCATCAAAATCTCAAACTCGGGGTCATGGGTTGCAACAAATAAGTGGGCAAAAATTGGGATTCTTTGTATCCAATAAATTTCTCCACTCTTTTAGCTCTTCATATGTGAAATGACGCTATATTTATGAATTTAGGATCGGGTTCATGCAGTCCAGTTCAAATCTTAGGGGCAAGTTGATGCACTTAAATTCAAATTTAATTTGGTACATATATAGAGGTTGTTTGCTTGACTGCAAAAGTTGTATAAACTATTTAAAATAGAAGGATTTTAAGAATATTGATGCATGGTTTGAAGTGAAATAATTGTAGCATTAAATTTTAGTATATTTGAAATTCACATTAATAATTTATTTTTTATGTATATTTGGAATCCCTCTGAATTGGGCAATTACAAGTACACTAAAAATTCATTTTAATTATTGTTACTTGATTGCTTGCCACCCTTATCGTCAACCATCGTCGGCCGCCCATCACCAGCCACCACTGCTGCCATCCACAACCACCATTCACCACCATCATTAGTAAAATGTTGTCGGCCACCACCTCCATCGGTTGACCTTCACCGGCCAACACCTCCATTTGCTGACCATCGCTGGCCACCACCTCTGTTTGCTAACCGCCATTGACCAGGATAGCTACCAATCGGTAGTCGTCGGCCGACACCAAAAACCACCGCAACTGACCGTCGTCGTCGCCAATGTTGATGTAATAACTGAAATACGTAAAATAAATTTTCTTTAAAAATATGAAAATTCTGAATTAGAGCATTTTGGCGTTGATCTGATGAGCATTGCGACAGATTTAGATTGGGAGACTGATTTAGATTAATAAGTACATGAACAAGATTCTCTTAAGATACACTAATTGAATATTTGAATATTAATACTAATATTGTTTATTATTATTAATATAATTGATCATAATACTAATATTATTAATTGCATAATAATATTAACTAATGTGATGGATTGACATATGTTGAATTATAGAAGGATAAATTGATGCAAATAATCGTTATAGACATGATGCTTATAGTTCTTTATATAATTTATAGCATATTGTTCTCTTTTATGTTATATTGATTTGAGTTGTAAGATTTTAGTTACTTGTTGTGCTATATGCTCATTACTTGATTTTATATATTTTTTAAAGAAATGATAAGTACCTATGACATGAGGTGTCAGACAAGACAAAAATGCAATCATATTTCTTTCCGTTGTTCATTGATAAGCTTTAGTTAAATGGTTAAAATGAAAAGACATGTATAATTCTTCTAATATAAATCCTGGATTATGATAGTCAACTAACAACCACTATACTTTTTGCACTTTGTATTGTATTTATTCTACTTCAAACTATACAATAATAAAAATTTAATGCATTTATTTTACACTCATTAAACCACCGGCCTAACCTAGGCTAAAGTTGGTTGTCCTAGCAGGCATCTAAGTGTGTGAAAAAGGTCGTGTGACTTAGATAGGTCCTATATGAATTATTGTTTAAATTGCATTTATTATTATTGTTTATTTCTTAAAGTCCAAAAGGGAATTTAATTGTAATTTAAGTTAAGTGTTTTTGAAATTTAATTTATTCCACTTTTAGAAGTTAGAGTTATTTGATTTAGTTTTAAAGAACTTATAGATTGATAACTTCCTAAGTGTATGAAGTTATCAATTTATAAGTCCTAGGACATTCAGAATGAATATCCATCTTATATGGAAGACAAATATTCATTTGAGAGCCCCTAAATTTTTATTAGAGAAAGAGAAAGGGAACTTACAATTGCAATGTGACACACCTTCCCTAAGGAGTCGTGTATGTCACATAATGTCGGTATATTATTATGTTTGTTTGAAGATCTCAAAATCCAAATATATTATTGCCTTCCTAAAAGGAGTCATGCACAATACATAGTATATCTCTTGGTTATTTAAGTGTTTAAAGGCCTCTTTAAGTCAAAATGCCTAAAGCCCTCCAAAAAAAATTAAGATTTAGGCATAAAGGCCTTAATTCGTTTAATCTAAATTAATAATCAAATTTGATTGATTAAAATAAATCTTAATCAATCAAATTATCATATTAATTTAGTTTATATGAATTAAAGTTTAATTTAAAATTTTAATGAATTTTATTATAATATTTAAATTTTTTAATGATTTGTTGAGTCTTTAATGAATTTAATTAATGATAAATAATTTATAATTGAAATTAAAATTATAAAATTATTATAAAATTTATTTAAATTGAATAGATTAATCTCTAAATTTTACTTGATTTAAAATGAATTTTATTGAATTTTAGGATTTATTTATTATTTAATTGATTATTTATAGAAAATGGATTACTTAATGAATTATTAATAAATTAATATTTAAAAATTATTCAAAATTTTATTTTTAATTTAAAATATTATCCTCTAATTTTTATTCAGTTTTTTTTTTGAATTTTTGTGAATTTTTAGAATTTATTTAGTATTATTAGTTAATTTTTAAAGGAAATGTCTAATTAGTGAATTATTAATAAATTAATAATTAAAAATTATTTAGAAATTTTAATTTTAAATCATATGATGATTCTCTGATTTTAATTAAGATTTATTTGAATTTTTATGAATTATAGGATTTATTTAGTAAATTTTAATTAATTATTAAAGGAATCATTTAATTATTGAATTATTAATGAATTTCTAATTAGAAAATTGTTTTAAATTTAAAATTAAAATGGTTTATGGTTTTATTTGATTTTAAATGGGTTTATTTTATATTTTTGGTATTTATTGGAATTTTACATAAATTTTAAAGTATTTATCTAGTTAATGTTTAATTAAGGATATTTAGGAATTTAATTAGGAATTAAGTGAGATTTAGGCTCAAAGTTGATTTTAGATTGATTGTTTACTTAGTTTATGTTTCATTATAATCAGTTTGAATTTTTAAGGAATTTTATTTAAATTATTATGATTTGTTTAATTAGAGTTTAATTAGGGGTGTGGATTTAGGTTTGATTAAGGTTTAGTTTAGGTTTAATGATATTTAAGCTTGATCTCTGATTTTTTGAATGATTATAAATTTGTTTTTATAGTTGATTAGAATTGGTTGAGATTTATTTTAGATTTTAGGAATTTTATTTGATTTATTGAGTTTATTGAAAATTAAGACCCATAGTGAAGAGTCATCTAAATCTACTAGTTATTATGAGATTGATTAATGTCAAATCGATGTGTATTAGATCATTAAGTATATAACACTAGTTTTCTAAGTTTGAGTTTCATCCCAAAAGGGATGGTATGTAGTTCTCCCTAGATTGATCTAAGTTAACTAAGAACAATCTTTAATTATTGTTCCTAAGTGTCACTAAATTTGAAGGATTGAAAACCATGTTCACTAACCCTTGGACACTAATTACAATCATATCAAATCAATCATGAGCAAATAAAGAAAAGTGAGCTTAATACTCTATGGAATGATCTTGTGGTTGATCATTAAAGCTATATGTCACATAGTTACCTATAGACTTAAATGATTAGCTACACAATATAAGGTATGTCAAATTGAACTAAAGATATTTAAAAACGTGGACAAACATTCTCAAATCAACTTGATTCAATTTGAGGTCAAAGTCATATATGGTTTGGAAAGTATGTATATAAACTCATATACTATTGAAGGCTTGTCTTTCTTAAACCATACATGATTATGATCAATGAGAATTTTTCAATTGAGGAGAGATCCTCACTGATTCCATAGAGCCCTAATATGCAAAGAATTTAATTTGATTCGACTTGCATTTGAATTTACAATAATTTAGGTCAAATCAAGACCCAGATTTTTGTAAATTCAAATATTAGAAATTTATGCATCAAATGGACTTGAAAAAATTATGGGAGATCAATCTTAGACTCTATTACATTTCTACCAAAATTCAGCTCAAAATAATATATATATATATATATATATATATATATATATATATATATATATATATATATATATATATATATATATAATTTTAAAATTAAAATAGGGTTTTATGTCTTTTTGAAATAATTAATAATGTAGTAATTAAAATATTTGTATTATATTTTTAAAATAAAGTATATATAAAATTGAAAAGAATGAGCCCAACAACTCCAAAAATGGATAGGAAGTGAAATTCCTATGAATTTTTGAAGTTCTGGTGATTTTCTAAATTAAAATATGAGTTTAATAACATGGGTCAAACAGCGGCGCTGACCTGGCTTACCTCGGCTTGGATTGGGGAGCCAACTAACCACCTAATCGATTTAAAAGAGATGAGTCCGATCTTTTATGAAAGAGTAGTAGGGATATTTTATTTAATGATTTTGGAGAGTTGGAGCTGACATCTAGAGATTCCCTAATTCGCCCCTTTGACTTATGTTGGGTACAAAAATGCTAAGGACTAATGCAATTAAAATTTTAACTCTTTTAATTTATTTCTAATGCAATGCATGCTAGCTAACAACTTCAAATTAAATATGCTTGAAATTTTAAAAATAGATTTAGAAACTAATTTTTTAGAAGACCTAACTTTCCCAGGTCCGGCACCTCGTCCTCATAGATCAGACTATCCGGGCTCTACCCGCAGACGAGGAAGGGTCTAAGCAAGGAGAGAGTAGTGCAGAAATATGCATGCGACCCCGGGGTCGATCCCCGACTAATTCCCTAAGTTCGTTATCTTTCTATATTATTTAGACTCACTAAATTTTAAACTTTAAGATTATGAGAATAAAAATTTTCACACCCTTATGAGTTTCAAGTATCCAGACGAAAACAAAAGCGGCACACAAACATAAAAAAATTAAGAAAAGCAGACAATCCTAAAGGCATTCATTTCAAAATATTAAATATAAATGAATAAATTAATGAATGTCCATAAGCAAAGTTGTCTTGCATATTACAAATCAGGATATTACAAAAAGTAAAATGGTCGGGCACCACTGACAACAACCCGGATTTTAAACCTAGTAGAGACACAAGAGGTTTTGAGTAGGATACTCTTAGTCTTCAAGTTTTCAATCTTGCTCTCCTTTGGGCTCCTTTCCTTCAGGCTCTTTGAATTCTTCGTAGTAGGTTACCCAAATGGATAAGAGGGCACTCCCTTTGAGGGGAAGATCACTCTTTCCTCTTTGGGTAGGGAAGAAGTGATCCAAATTTGAATCTCCAAATAGAAAAGGGCTACTCCCCTAAGGGGTGTCATTTTCTCTTTGGAGTCCAAACTTTGGATTCCAACTCAAAATCCTACTTTCACAACACTTGACATTTACACAAATTACATTTATGTGAAAATGAAAAAATTCTAGACTATTGTGCAAGGTTATCCTAAGCAGTTAATAAATCAAAATAAATCCCCAAGCAGTTATACATGTGCATTAAAGTAAGTAAAGACACTGGTCACGCTCTTTTTTTTATTTGGGGGCTTTAGCAGCTGAAGCACATGTGCAAACATTTATAATAATTAAAAAAAATTTATTGACTTAGCCCCCTTTTTATTGCCCTGCATGAGCATGACCACCTATAGAAAATTATGTGAACATCCAGATCGCTCCTATCCTACGGGTAATCTAATCGCCAAACACATCAATCATCCATAAAGTGTAGTAAAAAGTAAGCAGACATAGCAAGTATAGTCATCCACAAATGTAGTGAAAACCACGAAAAATCTGGCACACAACAGTAAAGTAAACATCGACCAAACCTATATCTATGGTTGGTTGTCATAGCAAATTATCTAAAGTGTGTGTAAAAGGTCGTGTGACTGGGGTTTGGGTCGGGTTGACCTGGAAAGGAAGACGGAGACATGCTGGGGTCAAGGGTGATCTCAATTGGGCCTGGGGAGGTCCAATTCGATCAGGTGGCTTGGTTTGACTCAAACCTACTCGGTTCGGGTTGAATTGGGCTCAACCCAGACTAGGCCAGACCCTGGGCTTGATGTGGGAAATGGGTTTGGGTTTGGTCGACCCAATGCAAGTGGTGATTGGGTTCAATTTAATCTGGGTTCAAAGATGGCTCGAGTTGATCCAAATCTGCTCGGTTCGGGTCAAATTGGGCTCAACCCAGGCTAGGCCAGACCCTGGGCTTGATGTGGGAGATGGGTTTGGGTCTGGTCCACCCAATACAAGTGGCAATTGGGTTCAATTTAATCTGGGTTCAAGGATGGATTGGGTCCATGTGGTTTTGGCTACTTTGAGCTAGCCTAAAACTTGACCCAAGTCAATCCAAGGCATGGGCTGGTTGGAGGAAGTGTATTATACCTAGGGCCATCTGATGGGGGTGTTAATCAAGTTCAATTTGACTTAGGACAGGAATTAACTCAATCCCAAGTGATCTTAGCCACTTTGGGTTAGCCTAACTTTTGACCCAAGGGGGCTTAATGGCTGGGCTGATCAAGGGAAGTGTATTGGGTCAGGGGGGCTCAATGACATCTTGATTTGGATTCAATTTGATTAAGGTTGGAAAATAGTCCAAAGGGGACCTCTCTTTGGGCACTTGGGTCAAGCCAAAAGGCTAACCCAAGTGAGCCCAAGGCTTGGGTCTCCAAGAGAGGTTTCTTGGGGGCCCAAGGAGTCACCCCTTGGGTTCAAATGTGATTGAAAAGATCTTGGTCAAAAAGTTTAGGTGGAAGGAGGTATATGAGTCATTTGGTCAACTTGGTTGACTTGGTCAACCAAGTTTACCTAGGGCTAGGAGTTGGGTCCCTTGAAATCAATTTGGTCTTATGAGTCTAAAGAATGAGGCATCAAAGTGTAGAATGGTCATCTAGGTCAAAATAATCATTCTGACCCTTGAGGGGCCATAAGGTTAAAATGGGTTGAGTTGGTCAACCAAGTTGACCCAATGTTGGAATTGGATTCAAAAGGTCTCAAATATTATTTGAAAATATTGGAGGATGACTTCAAGGATTGATAGTCAAATTAAATTAAGTTTAGGCCAAAAGCTCAAAAATCCCTATTAAGGGCATTTTAGTCATTTTGGGTTTGAGTCGATTCTGGGTCAAATTGAATCTGGAAAGATGTAGACTATCGTTCAAGGTTGGAATTGGATTCAAAAGGTCTCAAACATTATTTAAAAATATTTGAGGAAGACTTCAAGGATTGATAGTCAAATTAAATTAAGTTTAGGCCAAAAGCTCAAAAATCCCAATTAAGGGCATTTTAGTCATTTTGGGTTTGAGTCGATTCTGGGTCAAATTGAATCAGGAAAGATGTAGACTATCGTTTAAGGTTGGAATTGGATTCAAAAGGTCTCAAACATTATTTAAAAATATTTGAGGAAGACTTCAAGGATTGATAGTCAAATTAAATTAAGTTTAGGCCAAAAGCTCAAAAATCCCCATTAAGGGCATTTTGGTCATTTTGGATTTGAGTCGATTCTGGGTCAAATTGAATCTGAAAAGATGTAGACTATCGTTTAATAAGTCAAAATCAAGGTGCTAGGAGTGGTCAAAAGGTTTGGAGGGGACTGCAATGTCAAATTCTACTAGGTGAAAGGCCCAATGGCATGGATTATAAATATTTGAAGGTTTTGCAACCTTTAAAACTGGATTAAGTTTATAGAGTTAGAGTCCTCCAAATGAGCTCAAATTTGGAGGGTTGACACTAGAGACATGTCATATGAATATGAAATTGTTACACCCTTAATAAGATGTCAATTGACTGGGTTTCAAGGTGATGGAAAAATCACCTAGAAAGGGCTTTAGGACCTAAGTCTTTATCCTAAGGGTTCAGGGTTTGAATTGGATTAAGATTTGGATTGGGCCTAGGGGCTAGGAACTAGGAAGATCCTATGATCTAGAGCTCAGGAAGGAGTTAAAAGTGACCTCATACAAAAATGAGGTCAACACCCCGTGGTTTTTCCCCCTTTTAGGGGGTTTTCACGTAAAAACTCTGGTCTCTTATGAATGCTACACCCTCTCACTTATTTGATTGTGTGCTGGATCTTAGTACAATACTAAGACGTTAAACTATATATTTCTCTACTGCAACGAATACTCCATGACGCAATAACTATAAAATAATAAATGAAAATACAAAATAAAATCAAAAGGAAAATCTGATGATCTATTGCAACCTCACGTCCACCTAGTCCTGATGCATTCCATGATATGAAATCATTAAATTTTCATAATAATCTAAAAAAACTCAACAATAACTCAATTTTATTAAAACTTTCAATGTAAGGCTTAAAGAATCAATATACATGCTCAATTCAATCAATATAGACAATTGTATTCAATATCATCTATGATCAATTATTATTTTTATAGCTCAAAATGATCAATAACAAAAGCAAGAAATATTTTTAGTAAAATAAATGGATCGATAGTCAATATAAGAATCAATAAATACATAAAACAATCATATTGTAATCATTCATAAATCAGTAAAGGAATCATAACATATAAGTATCAATGATATCAGTCTTATCTATTTTATCTATTATCAATCATATGCAATTAACACATATATTTGTACTTATTATGATCTATCTGTCAATGCTATCTACATATATGCTTCATTATAGGATATAGTAAAATATGACATCCATATTTAATATGGTGTTTTCATCATCTTTTTAACCCCAATTGCTTTCCAGTTGGTCATCTGTCATATTCATCCTAATTAAATCATTTATCAGTAAACCAATTATCATTTTATGTGGCTTTCATTAAATAAAAAAAATATCGTTACTCTCTACCCATCAACATAATCGGTCTTCATTTACATGCCGCAACTAGGATATCACCATAGATCATCTTTAAAGGAAAGCCCGTCACTATCAACCCATATGCATTTTGGGTTAATTTTGTGAAATTAGTTTTAAGGATTCCTTGCATTCCCTCTACCAAACTAATGAGCACCTAAATTGGTGCAAAATTATCCGGCACCAAGAACATTCCATCTACTTCTTGTTTACATGTAGATTGCAATTGTTGTCTTGTATTACATTGATGAGATGATTTTTCTCCATAAAGATCATAATAATTTATTATTTCTATTTGTGACTGCTGCTTTATATTTTCTTCGGATGGAAATGCATAATAGGAGGTTTGGCTATTCCATTTAGGCTTCGTTTATGATGATTTTTTTTTTATTACTTCTTAAAGTAAATTTTTAGCATAAAAATTAAAAAATTTTATACTTAAAATTTTCTTTAAAAATCAATAAAAAAACGTCCCAAACGAAGCCTTAAAATAGTAACACTCTTATTCATCTCATAAAAAAATTCATGTGGAGGAAAATTAATTGCTAGAAACATTTCATGAATACAGAGAGGTATTGCCCTGGTAATTTGGCTTTGTTGGGAATAATTATTAGGTCCGGACACCGGACGTAGCTCTACATCCGGAGGCCAATAACATGTCGCAACGTGCTCTTACTCTTTACCGCGCGGCCCGACGACCCGACCCGGACTGGAACCCGGTATTGTTATGTTCGGGTATTGCTAGGTATTGCTCGATATTGCTTGACAATAACGAGAAATACCGTTATGTCAAGACCAATACCTAGCAATATCGAGCAATATCTAGCAATACCGAGCAATACCTAGCAAAACCGGGGTATTGCTTGGTATTGGTCTTGACAGAATAGTCTTTCTCGTTATTGTCGAACAATATCGAGTAATACCCCGGTTTGCACAAATCAGCCAATACATAGCAATCCCGTGTCCGATCCGAGTCGGGTCGTTGTGCCGCGCGGTAAAGAGTAAGATTAGGTGGCACCATTTTGCTGGCTTCCGAATATAGAGCTATGTCAGGACACCAGACCTAATAAAAATTCCTTTGTTGGACTATGATTATGGGTTTTATTCTCCCTATGTTGCCTTATTCTTTGGCTCTCTCTCAACGGCCCCAGAATTGTTTTTACCAGCAACTGAAGGTGGGTGGAGGTAAAATTATTTTTGTGCTATGCTAAGCCCATCTCTTCTGGTTTGAAATTTTTTTTATTTTTATTTTTTTTTTTTATGATTTTTGTCTTACTTTTAAACTGTTTTTCAAATATCTATTATATTTTTATTGATTTAATAATCTCTACGATCATTGTATTTTTTGTTCCAGCTCATAGCAAATTTAACATTTTTAAATTGTATTTTGAGGGCAATTTGTAAATTCATTATAGCAAGGAACTACTGTGCTTTGCTTTGTAATTTTTAAAAAAAGTTAGAATATTTTTTTGAGACATTTAAATCAATTAAGATAAATATATATTATATCGAATTCAAAATTTTTTAATTAATAGTTAAAACTCGCAATCAAAAGACCAAAATGAGCTTCCTAATAGCACATTTTGTTGGGTTGTAACAAAGCTCTAATTACATAATAATTATTAGGTCCGAACACCGGACGTAGCTCTACATCCGGATGGCAATAACATATCGCAACGTGCTCTTACTTTTTACCGTGTGGCCTGACGATCCGACCTGGACCGGAACCCGGTATTGCGATGTTCGGTATTACTAGGTATTGCTCGGTATTGCTAGATATTGCTTGACAATAACGAGAAATATCGCTCTGTTAAGATCAATACCTAGCAATACATATCAAAACTGGGGTATTATTCGGTATTGCTAGGTATTTGTCTTAACATAATGTTATTTCTCGTTATTGCCGAGCAATACCGAGCAATACTTAGCAATACCCGATATGCACAAATCAGCCAATACATAGTAATACTGGGTCCAGGTCCGGATCGGGTCGTCGGGTCGTACGGTAAAGAATAAGAGCACGTGATGATATGTTATTGACGTCCAGATGTAGAGCTACATAGGATGTACGGACGCCGGTAATTGTTCCTAATTACGACGCCGGTCTCACGCTTCCGGTAGGTCGTTATTGTTTTCGCTTCTAATTAGATTTTGGGCAAAATTTTTGAAAGGATCAAAGTTGCTAAATGTTTTAGGAGTAGGAGCATGAAAGTAATTAAATTTAAAAAGGAGCAGAAATGCTAACATGTATAGCGTTTTCTGAAGAAAACGCAAAGCAGGATCGCATTTTCTTAAGAAAATGCGATATTCTACTTTGCGTTTTCTTCATAAAACGCAATCCAGGTGTGCGTTTTGTAGGAAAATGCAATTATTGAATGCGTTTTCTTCAGGGCATGTAAAGTATAAAAAAATTAATTTATATTATAATATTAATAAGAAAAATTATAATTTGTAAATGTCATTTATAATTTTTTTAAAAAATTATTAATGCAAAATTAAAAATTAATTGAAATTAAATTATTAATCATAATTATAACAATTAAATTTAGTATAGTTTAATTAATATATATTTAATATACTTTATTTATGTATAAAATTAATTAAAAATTCATTACTAAAGTATTAAAGTTAAATACTTAAGTATGTTACTTTATAATTTTTTATATTATGAATGAGTAATCTATTAATATTGTATAATGAATTTTAGGAGTGGGTCATTAGTAGTCTATTGAGATTTGAGATGATAAAGTTGGTTGTTCACCGAGAGGAAGGCTAAGTTGGTGGATTTAATAAGCCAGATTACAGTAATGCTTAATGGTTTTGAAATCCATTTATAATACAAAAATTCATAAATATTTAAGGGTGAAAATGAGACAATCTGACTCACGAGCCGGCTCAAAGTTGACTCTTTAACGAGCTTGCTAGTCAAGCTTATCGGATATCGAGCTCAAGTTCGGACAGAATTTTAAGTTGTTTGAGTTATCGAGCTCGAGTTTGACTTAGACATTGTTCGGCTTAATTACTGTTGAGCGGTTTGAGTATGCTTTTAATTAAGGCGGAAGGTGGAGTTAGGGATGAACCGAAATTAGTTTAAATGATGTAATTTTTATTAACTTATAATTAAATTAGATAAATGATAAAAAACTAAAACATCTGACTAATAATTTATTTTAAAAATATTATTTTATTTAAATATACTTATATTCAATATTTAATTTAATAAATCAATTTAATTTATTTTAAAAATAATTTGAACTAATATTTAATCTATCAGGTTTGATATGATAAAATTTTAATATTAGTTAAATTTTATACTAATTATACTAAATTGACAAATGTTATGTAATTAATAATTTCTCAATAATTTGAAAAGTAGAAACTTTATACATTTGTTTTAAAAATATATACTTAGAAATTAGAAATACATTTTAAATTAAAACATTATATATAGAAAATTTATACATTTGTTTTAAAAATAAGTTAAAAATACATTTTAAATTTTTAATATCTTTTATTAATTTTATTAAATATTTAACATATAATTAAAATGCTACTAAAAATTAAAGTTAATTAAATTTTAATTCAATATTAAAAATATGAAATTAAGTTATTTAAATGTTAATGGATTTCGCTCTCTCTCTCTCTCTCTCCGTTTCTCTCAGCCTCGTTTTCTCTCCATCCGACTCTCTCTCTCTTAGTTTTCTCTCTCTCCAACTCTCTAAAGCTGAAAACTTAAAAAAAAAAAAGTTTCAAAGGAAAACGCAAAGCTGTTTTGCGTGGATGATCCTTTTTAAATTTTATTTTAATAATGTTCCTTTTTTTAATTTAATCTTTAATGATGATCCCTTTTAAAATTTGCCCTAGATTTTGCGTGAGGCTGATTGAGCGAAACCTTTCCTCCCACGCGGCTCAAACTTCGAATCCCGTATTGCCCACCCTATAAAATGCAAGCCTAATCAGCTAACCCTTCCCTTAGTGTACGATTTTCTGGCTCGTGGATGCCATTGCCATATCTTCACTGGGAGAAGCATCACCCAGACCGCGTGTTTTGTTCCCTATCCGCCATGGAATTAGGGTTAGGGTTCTCCACTGCCGATCGCCAGTCGCAAATCCTCTCCTCCGTCACTGCTTGGCTTTATGTATAGCGATTTGCACGGCCTTGCCCTCGCAGGTAAATGGAAGACTTGGACGACTTCGGTGAGCTTTACGCCGACCTGGAGGACCGTTTGATTGTCGGCGTCCCGACGGCGGAGGCAGAGGATGAAGAAATGGAGGAGAGAGGAGCTGGGTATGAGAATGGAGCTATGGAGAGTTTGAGCAGCAGTGACAGTGAGGATGATCTTCAGATTGTGTTAAACGAAGAGGATTACGCTAATAAGTTCCCCTCTCAGCTCTTGGCTGAAAGAAGGGACTGTGAAGAGGATGAGGGGGGTGACCTGGTCATTGTAACTGGGTCGGATTGTACTAGGAAGGAGCCTAACTGGGCTGAACAAGTACATTCAGCTGAGGGGTTGCTACGTGGACATGGAGATAGGGGAAATGCAACGAACAGATCTCGGAGGAATCGGGTACGGAGGCTCTAGTTTATTTGGTGCAGCTTATTGATTTAACATCAAGAGATGAAGCATATCCTACTTTTTGAAAGTTCACCCAAAAAATAAAAAGCTTTCTGAAAACGTCTTTGGATTTTACATTTATTAATCTGCTTTACATAGTTCACGCAATGTTTTTGAAACGAGAGTTTTTCATAATGCCACGATATTAGCGTCTTTTGATTTGAATTGTACTTACCAGTGATTACTCTTTTGCTCAGGCAACCCCTTGTTTGGCTGGGTCTGCTGTTCGTGCTCGGAAGTCTCTCCCTGGAAGAAGTCATTGCAATCATTTGACAGTACCATGTTCTTTGGGAAATACCTTTTGTGCTTCAGGCTTTCCGTTGGCGTTTTCAAATGGTTATGATTTCTATTTGCCACGAAATGGGTAGATGTTGCTCATCTTTGGCTGTGCATATTGGATTTAAATATTTGTTGGCAATTAAGCATGTCATTCTCACTCCGACTCATTATTTTATTAATTTAAATGTGGAACTTCTTGTTTTCATGCGTATCATTTTATCTATCACTATTAGAAAAAATAACTAATATATATTTTTTTTTCAATCACCTAGACTTATACTAGGGTACTTATCTTTTTGTTATACTACTGACCATATAGGAGCATATTCAACATAGATGTTGAATCACTTGAGTGTAAGCCATGGAGATTTAATGGAGCAGATATTACGGACTACTTCAACTTTGGACTTGATGAGGAAGGGTGGAGAACCTATTGCAGTCAATTGGTAATTTTTGTTTTTTCCTCAGCTTTGTGACGATGCCTCATTTAACCTATTGCTTTTCTGGGTTGTTAGCAGGTACATTTTCAGCAGAAGAAGTTGCCATTGCATGAATCTTCTAAGGTAAATAAGGTCTGGTGTTATATGGTTTAGCATACAGTAATTAATTTATAGGAGCTAGTGACACTATAAAAAATGCTCTAGACTTTTGCATTCCAGCTTATCAGTTCTCATATATGATTGAATATGGCTTGCAGCCAACCGGCATAATGTCAGGTGAAGTTGCTCAACATGGACGTGATAGTGGACTTGAAATTCCTGATTATGGAGAAAATGGGAGGAAGGGAATCAAAGTGGTATGTTTAATTGAATCAACTTGATAATTACTCATTCTTTGTTTCATTTTATCATTTTGGTCTTCCATTCAACATTTATTTAGCTTTCATGCTTATGTAATAAAATATTTCTAAAAATTATAATTCCCTACATTAGCCAAAAGGTCGAGCAATTCAGGTTGAAAGTGGCAATGGAGATCGTATTCCATCGGTAGATGTTAGAAGACCAAGGATTCGGGATTCTGATGTTGTGATACAGGTAATGGACTTTGTTTACCTGTTGAAAAATTATAGCGGATTTTTTTTTGCAGTAGTCATGCTTTCTTTGTAACATCTATGCAGATTACCACAGGCATTGCTGTTGAGGATGCGCTGGTTCCCATAAAAAATGGAACATATCTGGATGACCATGGATCTAAAAGTGAATTATTGTTGAATTCCAAGAATGAGTTCTGCAAAAGGTGAGAGCTTGTAGTTTCCAGCGGCTTGTATTTTTTTTTAACATTTGATTTTCATTCTTCCAATTTAAATTTGTCTGAAACTATAAATAGATTTTCTATAAAGTGCTCTTTATCACCATTTACTATATGTATTTTTTTTTTAACATGAGCAAATCTAGTAGTGTCTGTGGCATCCATAGGTTGCTCTTTATTGCCACATGCTTAGCAATATGGTGGTTTGGTGATTCTGTGGGTAATAGAAGTTTAGGAAAGCTAGGAAAGGACTCAGGGAATTCATTTGAAAGTCAATTTAGATTGAGATTGCTCTAGGAGGGTGGGTTGACCTTTCAATTTTTTTTTATTAATGTCATGCATTGCATGCTCTTTTAAAGAAATCTGTTAGTATTTGGATCTAAAAAAATATTTATATTCATAAAGGTGCTGGTGAAAGGGAAGTTGTAGGTGAAAGGAAACTATAAACTATGAAAGAGAGAGTTGAAATACTAATAAATCATGCTTAAGCATAATATGGTTGCCTTGCAATTCAACGGGACTGAATCATGAAGAATTATTCATTTAACTCAACCTTTAATAGTTGAGATTGCATTTTTGAGAAACCAGTTTATCCGTTGTCAGAGATTGATGATCAGGATGATGATACATCTATATATAGACTTTATGAGATGATTTGTTCCATACATAATAAATGCAATAAAGAGCAAATTTTATAGGTTATCTTTTTTCAGATTTAGAGTTCCTGTAAGTGTACTGTATCTTGGTTATCCTTCATGTCATTATAGTTAATCTATGGTTCTTTTTCCAAGTTGCTTTAATACTGTGCGATTTTGTATAAGCGAAAATTATATTGTCCATTTTATACTAATCCTAGTCGTTCTCAGATATTCTGTTGCCTAAGTTGAAAAGCATCCTTCTTTAGTGTGACCACCCATCTTGATTATTTTCTTTTTATTTCAGATTTTTCTATTCATTTTTAAAAAAATCTCATAGGTTTTCTTTAATGGTCGACACACCTATTCTAAGGAGTTTCAATGCATCAAAAAATTTTTTTTTTTTTATTACTGAACGTTCACATGATGTTGGCACTTTTCTGTGCAGCTCTTCCTCTGTGGTTACTTGTGCGCGTAAATGTGAAGGGAGTAGCAATTCTAGTGAGTGTCCTCTTCCATGTCTGAAGAAGTTTTTTGACGAGAAACTTGATAATATGAACTGTGGTAGAGACTGCCCTTCAAGCGGTATTTCTTTGTCAAAATCTGATGCCAATATTGCTGGTCATTTTTGCGGTCCAAAGTCTTCTGATCACAATGTTTCCTTTGAAGCATCCAGGGATGAAATAAGTTTGGAGAAAATTCCCATCCCTGAATGTGTACACTTGAATTCTGATTCTTTGTTACAAGAGTCCGTATTGTCTCATTGTTATTCTTCCAGTGAAAGTGGAAGTGGCAGTAAAACGGATGGTGCATCCTCTGGGGGCCATTCTCCCGAATCCTTGCTAGATCTGGACTATTGCCAAGAAACAACAATTTTCAGGGTGGTTGAATCAAAATGTAGCTCAGATGATGAGGTTGCTTCCCCTCTGGTGCATAGGCCGAAAATTGATGGTGAGCATCAGGCAAAGGAGACTGGAACAATTGTTAGCCACTGGGATGATGAACCCGGTGTAAGGGATCATTCAAGTCAAGGAGGTAAAATTTCACTGAAGAACATTATCGAATATAATAATGAAAAGGAAGTCAATGCAACTGCTTTTTCAGCATGCTCTCAGTACCATGATGCAGATCCTTTGTCTGTGAGAATCAGGGAGAAAAGAACCGCTGCAAGGGAAGTTAATACAAGGAAAAATGGTTGCTGCAATAATCAAAGAATGGCACAGCGTAACAGTAGGGCCCAAAGCATTCTTAACAGGGACTATTTGCAATCAGGTTCACGTAAAATTTCTCTTTATGATAAAACGGGTTGCCACAAAAGTAGAATTGTAGATGCACATCACATGATAACGAGGGCCCATTATAATTCCATGGAAGCTAAAGATCGACATAGAGAAGGATCTTTTGATGACCGCAGAGAAAGATCTTTAGATAAATATTTTTGGGTGGTGTGTTCCCTACCTTGAAGAGGAAGATGAAAGCTTTATTGATAAGTATGATAGAGATTCCCACAGTGCTGGAGCATTAAGAAGGCTTCAGGAATATGATAGAGATGACAAAACTATGCTTGTACACTTAGAAAGGTCAAGTAGATATGCTTACAATCATCAAGATTCAAGTATTTATGAGGACGGTTCACATCCTAAAATTTATAGAGAGGCTTATGATGAAGAAAAAAGTGGCTGGCATGAGGATGACTCTCACAGGAATCAAGTACCAAGTTTATTCAAACCAGATAGAAGATATAAGTGTCACAGTGGACATTCACGTACCAGGGAAACATTTTCTCAACTGCGCAGCAAGCATGGCATAGTTTCAAGCAAAAAATGCCACCTCTATTCTAGAACAGGCTTTAATTTAGATGTTGATCCGTTTCCTGCTGAAGTAAGGAAACCATGTCCTGATAATAGTACTTACAATGAAAGTAGAAAAAGCAGTTTGGCCTTGCCTGGACTCCTAGTTAAAAAGGAAGCTAGTATTAGGCATCAAGATTCTAACTTGTATTCCCCCAAGAGGCACACCTTTGATGGTACTTCACAATTTCTAATTGGTCGAGTTGATGAGAGATCATTCAGCGAACTGAAAATTTATGACAATCATCGCTACAATAGAGGTGGAAGTAAGTTAACTGTCAGAAGTTGTAAGGACTCTGATTCTTTGGGTCGTGTTGGTTCTCCTTCAGATAATTTTGTCAAGCATAGACGTCAATTTGATAACAGGGGATGTAGGCAAGCTGTCAGCGAGCATTTAAAGGGTTGGGAAGTTAAGGTAATATAGTGAAACCAAGTCTAACACATTGTATCTTTGTGTTTGTAGCTCTGATTTTATTGCCTAAATAACACATGGCAACTTCTTTTCTCCTCGTTCAATTGATGTGAGTGCTAGCCCATGCCTGTGGTTCATTTAAGTTTCAATTCTTTAAATGGTGTAATTTGCTTTTTCAAAGCGTTGCACCCTTGATCAAGGTAATACATTTAATTCATTTTTAATCCAACCATTCGTTTCATTTATTCTCCAATAAGATTCAATAAATCAATGGACTTGGTGTTTCCTTTTATCTGTGATTTGGCAACTCATTGTTTGAAATTCCTTCCTTTTGGTTTGTAAGTAACTTTTTATAATTGCTACAGCATTCTGCATTGGACGTAGAATTGGTTATGATGAACACGTTTTACTAGCATTTTCAAGTACTTTCAGACCAATTATCCGTTCCCTTTTTTGGGTACGTGTTCTAAAAAGTGTGCAAGTGTTTTAAAAGTAGAACTTGATCAGGGATCAGTTTGAAATGTATGGAATGTCAAGTGTAACTTCTCCTGGTAGATCAAGAAAGAGGGGAACCAATCGCCACATATTTAGAGTTTTAATTTTAAAAGGCAACATAGTACAAAATAATTTACTCCTCGTTCTTTGTACAAATGACCAGCAAAGAAGATTGCAAAAGCTGGCTCTAAAAGACTAGGCAAACATGCAAATAAAGTAAGAAACATGCATGCATTTACACTAAAATTCTCAAGCATCGGCTGAAGAAATTACAAGCGTTTAGAACTGTGCTTGCTGATACACCATTTAACTTTCCTTGTCAGGCTCTTTTATCCATTTGAAAAATGTGCAACTACGTCTTTGAACCTCTCATATTTTTTTTTTCAATGTATTGTTTTAGTGGTTGGTTGCCTTTAAACCTTTTTCCTAGGTCGCTCAGATTGATCTCGCTGGTGTTTTCGGAGTTTGTTTCCTCTTGGTCATTTTGTCAATGGAATTTAGTGTTTTTAAAAATGTTTTTTTTTGCTAACACTGATCATAGGAATTTTAAAACTGTACTTTATGATCCTAAACTTTAAAAGTTTTCAATATGTTTGCGCTACTTTAAATGCTTTTATTGGTTTTATTGCTTTAGTCTATCCGCTAATGGCCATCCTAGTTGCAAATAAGTATTTTTAAATTTTGGTAGTTCTTAATCCTATGAATTGTAGTAAGAAGAAGAAGATTATAATTTGTGTATTGTTTTTTTTTTATGTTTAATTTACTGCGGATAATCTTGAAAGTGAAGTTTACGACTTCATACTGACATAAGCATGGCCAAATCACTTTTGCTATAAATCAATGAAGTCACTGGCTTAATTACTAGTCTTTTTATTAAAAGTAAGACCATCATTGTGTAAAAGTAAGATTTTTTGTATTGTGTTCTCTTTCATATGTTTTGTTTTATGTTATCCGGGTGGTTTCTTTTTGTTTTCGACTATTTGCTTATTGCATTTATAAAAAAAATTTCTTAATCATTTTTTTATCTTTCTTACTGTTCTAATTTGGTAAGTGGAGAATTTACTTTTCTCTTGAGTCGGGTGATGTAGGAAAAGAAATTGAATTGATGTCAAGTTGATGTACTTTATTATTTTGAATTTTGGAGGACGGTTATAAGAAATAGTTTTGTGAGGGAATCAACGTGGAAAGTTTTGGGTGCTGTTTCAATCAACAGATGAAATGGAGGCTAGATGTGGAGTTGCCAATAGAAGAAGTCATAGGTCTTGGCTATGGCTGAGAGGATTCAAGAGGCTTTGATAACAAGCCACAAATTAACTGCTGCGATTGAAAGGAGAACGGGCTTTGGGATTTAGATTCCCTTGAGAGTTGAGAAGCTGACAGTTAGGAGGAAAATTAATGAGAGAGAGAGAGAGAAATAGGTGGTAGGGTGTTTATTTCACTTCATTCACTAATTGTCTCAAACACATGCCATTAACTCTTATTTATAGAAAACCTGTTGCAAGATAATTCTAAATTAATTTGAATTTATTTCTAATCCAATAGTTATCATATCATTTAATTTCAAATAAAGCTAATCATGACATTAAATAAAATCTAGAACTAATCTAAAATTTTATAAATTCAATAAATAATATTCTTTTGCTACATTATTTCCCAATAGGCAGATATAACACTTCTTTTGAAGATTTTTGTAGAAGCATTTTCTTGGAATTCCGTTTTGTGGAGGCGACCAAGAAATTGCTTCATGAACATCTCTTAAATCCTAAGCCCGTGTTGTTTAAACATAAGTATGGTGATGAGGACATCCGACCATGGATAGTTTACCAGAGACGTGGCCGACGATCTACGACCAAGATTGCACCCTTTTATTTTTCAATTATTATTTGTATTAGTTCTATTATTATGATTGTATTGAGTTTTTTTTACATATTTTTTATTTGTACCCTCACTCGAAAGAGTAGTCCTATGTAAGCCCTAAGGGCATGTTGTTCTTTTATTTTTCTTGATTGTATGTTGGCTATTTAAAGCCACCCCCTCATCTTTTGAGGGTAATGATGATTAAGAAGAAAATTTTCCTACACCTTGTTTTGTGAGTTGTGAGAATTCTTGAGAGAGGTTGCTTGAAGTCCTTAGGTGAGGGCTAGTACCCACCAATTGCAGGAAGCGTCCGGGTTTGTGGTCCTCCTCTTTCCGCCAATCCTTCCCCTCTCTCCTCCTTAAACCGCCGGCCATCCCTCCCATTCTCCCTTTGCCTCCAAAATTGAAGTCCCCATTTAATACTTTCCATTTATTAAATATCTTAAAACTAGGAAAGTTACTAATTTCAAATTCCAATATGTTTTGAATTTGAAAGTCTTTCCTTAAATAAGATGGCTTACTTTAGGAAAGTTCCTAAATGATATCAATTTAATTTAATCAGGGATTTTTCATAATATCCCCTTCCCTAATTAAACATCCCTCTTTGGCAACCTCTTTATTCTCTTCCCCATCTCCTCCCCACCCCTCTACCTGCCGGCCTACCCTCTCTCCTTCCTTTCCTTTTTGATTCCATCTCCTTTATTACCTCCCCAATTTTTTCCCTTGCCAAGTAAGAGAAGTTTTCTCTTTCCCATAGCCGACCACATCAAGCCCTTGCTGCCTAAACCCACTCACAACTGATTTCCATATTTTTGGACTAGGAGATTGCTGTCCAGAATTTTTCCGGATCGTAATTGCTGTCAAGAACTCCCAAGACCAGCAAGATTGCTGTCCAGAACAACTCATGCATGCTGCCCAGTAGCAGATCAAGTGCTATCCCGAAATTTCTGCATCTTCTCGTTGCTGTCCTACCATCCGAAAATTCATCGGTTGCTGTCCAGAAGTTCCAGAACTTTGTAATTATCGGCTCCTTTATGTATGGCTGACCCAGAACGTGATCATGGGTTTGTTTACAACGATCAAGGGCAAGTGGACATTCTTAAGTCTCCATTCTTTGACATCAACTTGGAGGTCGACCGTACCGTTGAAGACTACGTCATGAGGATTGCCTTCTCTCTCCGTCGCAATCGACGAACAACTCTCTCCCGCTCAGTGGCAGATTGTTTTTTAATCCTGATAAAGGTGAATTTCTCTTCCAAGCCTTTTGCTTTTCTAAATCTTTCCTTTTATTTGTGACATCATAAAGGTTGTGCAACCTATCTCCGTTTAGTTTACACCAAGAGTGAGTGGATTCAGTTAGGGCCTAATCTGTATGTTAATATAGGGATTTCTATTGAACTCCTGCATGTTATGCTAATTGTGATTGGAATTGATTATTCATGATTTTAACTTTTATCTTGTAATTTGGCCTATGCTTAAATCATCTTCTTGTTGTTTTAATATTTGTTTAAATCGTTGAAAGTAAATGTAATTATTATTGCTCTAATTAAAAGGCGTATATTTTTAGTATTACATGATTACTGACACATTTGGTTCTACATCATATGGTTTGGAGGCTTCAGTTTTATACTTAACCACACATCATACACCTTTATTTGATCAAATATCATAGAAGATACCATAATCACATGACAATGGTAACATGAACTTAACGTACACTTCTTGAGAGGAAATTGACTACAATATTAGAACATGTTAATTAACCTATGTATTTGGAGAAAGATTTTGCAAGAATATTATAATTTGCTGATTAACCTCTTATTTCATATCAATGAAAACAGCAACAAAAGATATCTAGTCTCAACTGTGGGCTTGGGCATGATTGCCAAGTTAGGCTTCAAAATAGTCGGGAATTATTTCGTGGTTAGTTCTAGCAAGGTATTCAACTATTGGCAGTTTATCATCATTATCAAATTATAACGAATCATCACATTAATAATTTTCTTAGATCAACCTATCATAAGTATCAAATTTTTATTGGCGCTGACACAAATGCCTGAGCATTTGAAATTGATATAGATTTTTAAAACGTTGAAATTTATGAAACTAATGGGTAGAAAACTCTATCATCATGATAAGATGATTTTGGATGGAAATGAACATGGTAACCACATAAATGATCATCATAAGACATACCAATTATATCCATATTCTTTGTGAGACACTTAGTCATCTTGTGAATATTGAGAACAATCTAATGCATGGACAGTGGTTTGCCTTGCTCCTAAGGCACTTAATAATATCTATGAGATTGTCAATGTTACTTCTGTAATCTGATTCTTTAATGGCTTCACCTTGTAGTTTTAAACAATATTTCGGCTAATCATCATAGGCGATTCTCATATTTTATAGCTTAGTGTAATAGATGATGTTAGAAGACTATAATCACTTGAATCATATAATTTGCCCATATTTAAACTGTATCCATGACAATGTTGCACACTTAGATGCTTACGAACTTGATGAAACTTGTCAATAAATTAATTATGACAATTTTAAAAAGGAGAATTTTGTGTCTTGACAGGTGAATTTTTATGTTTATCATGGATCTTCCTAACATAATCCATACATCTTATACACAAAATTTCTTGGCTTTACTGATGTCATTGGTAACAGATGGAGTATTTTCACATGGCAGCAGTGTAGGGTTAGATTTAATTATCATCAAGAAATTAAATAGACTGCCAAATTGGTGTACTTCTTAGTTTATTTAATTTTGGAGAAGAGCTGAAAGAAGAGGTTCAATTTGTGGAATCTACAAGATATTGGATGTTATTACTATTGGAGGATGAGATCTAGATGTGGTGTTGCCAATAAAGAAAGTCACAAGTCTTAGCAACAATCTGAAGGAATTAGAAGATTGTGTTCGGAAGGAGTTGCAAATTAGTAAGGAGAAAGCGGGCTTAAGGGGAAGAAAATATTCAATTTTAAGTATTTAATAATAACCCCAAATGTAAGCTATACATCTATCTTTATAGAAATAGTGTTGAAGACAAACCCAAACTAATTTGAATTAAATTTTAATCCAATGCTTGACAATTCCTAATCATTCTATAATTCAATTCAAAAGAAAGATGATCCTACCATTAAATAAAAGAGATATTTACATACATATCAAATTTTTATTTTTTTTATGTATTTACGTGTCGAACACTTAAATTTTTTCATTTAGTTATATACCACTTTATTTTCTAAATTACATCAAAGCATAGGCATGAAAAAGGTGTGTTTACTTTGAATACGTTAATATTAGTGTTATTTTTAATGTGATTTAGAGATTTGAGAATTATATAAGTAAATATAAAGATATAGTTGTTCAATATATAAATTGATAAGAATTTTATGGTATGTATGTAAATCCCTCTAAATAAATAAAAACTGAAACAACATAAATAACTAATATAAAATAAAAAAATTCTAGGAATAATCTTTTGTTGTATTATTGGGTATAGTTGTTTCATATTTAGTTAAATATCCATGATTGCAATTTTTTACCTAAACTAACAATTTTTTTAACAAATGTATTCGACAGAACACCATCTTCAAATTTATCTTGTTGTTCTTACTTGCTTTTGTCTTTTATCTCTGCCCCGAGCTGTAAATTTTTTTAAAAGGAAGATCTACCTGGTTGTTAGGCATTTTATATTCTAGTTAGTATCTTTGGTATATCTTTCTAATTTGTGTGAGACTGGAGTGATTGATAAGGTTGAAGAACAATTCATGTAAATGGATAGCATATGTTGATGGTAAGCCAATCAATGGGTGTGTGCAAAAATATTTGAATAGTTGAACCAAACCTAACGAACCAATTTGGTCCGGTTCTAGCATGGATCAGTTTTGTTTTGTTTTTATAAATACTTAGCACCAACAGCTAGCTGGTATTGGGTATATTGGGACCTAGAAATATTCTCTGTAATGGGTTGGTTCTTGGTTCTAATAGTTGAGTAAACATTAAACAATAACTGAACATAACTTTATTAGAAGTTCAAAATTTAGAGAAGTGAAATAAGTAAATGGAAAAATGAAGTAGCCATAGTTTCTTACTACTATTATTTATGTTAATGTATATGATGGCCAAATGAAGTAGATGATAGTTACATATTTCTATTTTCCTATCACCTCAACTTTTGAATGTATGTTATAATGATGTCTATTTAATTTTGATTCTACATTGAATAATTGGATATTTCATATGATTATATTTATTTAATTATGAAAATTTATATTTTATGTGATAATATATGTATGTTGATATTTGATTGCTCGAATAAAATTAAACAGAAAAAAGGGAAGAGGAGATAAACGAACCACGTCGCCCATGGCATCCCGGCGTGGTCGAAGAAACTGCTTGTGCAGGTCGTATAAAACAAACGAATGAAACAAACATAAAAGTTACGCTAACTTACGTGCTTTGGCAATCAAGTGAATCCCAATCCAGCTAGTGTCCCGCCTCCTGATTTTTCAAGCAAACGGAGCCTTTGTCCGTTCCCTTGCTTGAATGACCCACGATTGATGCTACCATACCCCTGTCCAGATCCCACCAGGCTGCTCCGTCTGTGATACTTCCTGAAGCCTCCTGTTCGATTGACCAAATAGCCAGCCTCCAGCCTCTGCGTCTGACCCTGACTGAGAGGCTCGTTCTTATGCTCCAGTGCCCACACGTGAACGATACTAGGCCTTCGACCTGCCTCCACTATGCACGAAGGAAGACCCACACTATAGCAAATCCCACTCCGGTCCGACTTCCCAGGCCCAAATGGGACCCCTTACTTCTGTTCTGACCAGCCGTGACTTCTGATCCAAGCATGAACCGCCTGCCTAATCCTAGTTGCAGGCCCGATACGCCTCCTCAAAAGTTATATATGAAAAATAGTGAGGAGGGATTATTTTTATATAATAAAATAATAATAATAATTACTAATAATAATGATAGTAATAATAACTAAGAGCAAGTAGGCACCGCAATTGCCAATTCGGAGGGCAGAAGACGCATACCAGGGTTGATCCTTCCCCCGAAGCCCTCGATTGTCGATTTTGATTTGATTGGGCGGATTTGAAAGGGCAAGTGCCCTCCCCAACCTCACCTTGTGGGGAGGGGGGTGTTAAAAGACTACCGAAATCTCGGAAAAACTGCAAATTACCCCGATCGCCAAATTGGAGAGACAGAAGACCTATATACCGGGGTTGATTCGTTCCCCCGAAGCCCCCGACAGTTGAATCCTATTCGATTGGGCTGACTAGAAGGGGTAAGTGCTCTCCCGACCTCCGATATTGATGTAATCAAAAGTTCCCAAAACAAGTAGGAGACCCTTGATTACAAAAATGAAACACAAATAAAAATACAATAACACAAATGACACTTAAACAACTAATACATTGATAATAATAGTTTGAAACACTTAAAACAACACCTAAAATTTTATAATAGAAAGACGACACAATTTATAACATAAAAACATCTAAACTTGCTTTTACATCGCTTGAGAAGAAATATACATGTGGTATGGAACTTGCGGAGAGAAGAAAGAGGTAAGAAGCCCGAGACGAAAGAGAGGACAAGCTCGCAAGCCTTCCCAAGAAGAAAAGAAAAGAAGTGGAACAAGCTCTCAAGCTTTTCCAAAAAACCCCCAAGTTTTCATCTAAAAAAAACCTCACATAACACTCTTTTTTTACATATATATATATATATATATATATATATATATATATATATATATATATATATATATATATATATATATATATATATATATATATATATATATGAGAAATGGGGTAGCCAAACAACCCAAAATCATCTCCAACCGAACCAATCAGGTAAGGGGAAATGAAAAGCCAAGGGGCTGTCCAGGAGCAGCAGCCGAAGGGCCACACAGGGAACCGGAAAAGGCAGCCACGGGAGACAAGAATGGGCACCACAGGGAACCAGAACAGGCAGCCAAGGGGGGGAGGTACTAGCCACGGGAAGGGGAGCCTGTTGGAGAAACCGAATGGCCAAGGGAAAGGGGAAAGTAGGGGGGGGGAGAACCAATTTAATTCCAATTTATGACCTGAAATGGAAGCAGCAACTGACCTTTAATGAGTTGATTTTAGAAGATGACCTAGCAGCTCACCAAAATTACAAGGCAAATAATTTAAGATATTGCCAGGATGACTGAACTACCCGATCTTGATCGGGTCTACCTCCACCCCCCACAACCAAAATTAAAATTGTTACATGCCTAAAACAGTAATTCATCCTTAATTGAGAGTTCTCTTCTACGCGCTAGAGGAGTAATTAACTATGAGGGCTTGCTCTCATAGGAAGTAAGGACCTGGATCTAAATAAACCTTGTTATTACCCTACAGGGAAAAATCTGATTAATTAAAATTTACCTCAATGAGAAAGAAATCCTTTGGTTGCAAAGCCAGATTCATTTGTGCCACAAGCACCATTCTTTCTTTTGAGCGAGAACATTTATAACCATATGTCCTGGTTTATATTCTGTTTGCTATCATTAATTATGTAATTAGTATAAGCAAAAGAGCTGAATTTGTACCCAAGAGCCAAATGGAGTCCAAATAGAGTGAACCAATCTTGATTAAGTACAGTTCTGATCTAATTCTTGTTTGTCATGGTTCTATAATCTGAAATTAAACATACTTTGTTTGGTATTTACTTCGGTGTAGTACTAACAAAATCTGACATGTTGCACCCCTATTAGTCAACACCTTTTATGTTAGTGATTGGTTTATCTTGTGCACACTTTTAAGAGCCCATACATCTCACACTATAATGGAAGGGATTTTTAAAGTCTTGTTTCATTTTCGATGGATAATTTATTTTCCATTGCCATTATTTGTGGTTTTATCATTGCAACTCTTCAGCAATGTTTGTTCTGAACAAGTTATCTATGAGTAAATTTATGAGTTTTCTCTATGATTATTGTTGGAGTACATGGCCTATTTGATTGCCTAAAAGTGAAAGAAAGTGGAACTTGTACTTTGACATTTGTATATGCTTGAAAAACTCGTTTTGATTTGGTTAGTTGGTTTCTTTTTGTTGGAGTTGTGCTTCACACTTTTTTTTTTTTTTTCTGTGGTGAGAATTGGATGAAGCTGAGTATTTTTTTCACACTATCAAGGGGCTTCAGACAGAATTACTCTCCAAATCACTTAAAAAACATCAATATATACCACTTTCCTGTGGAGTTTCCTGAGTCTCACTACCCAATGGCTGACGATGTCTTCATTTGCATCATCTGCTGCGTCACATCCACTTATCAGAAATCAAACTTGCAAATAATTCTGCAAATTCCTGCATTTTCTTGTTTTCTTGGCAATTTTAGGCACAATTGCTTACACGTCCTGTACTAGCTATTCGGTCCCTTTGTTTTCAGAACTGATAACAAGGATTCTCTAGTACTAACTGCAATAGAATGACTAAATTATCCTATGGTACAAGTACATTTAGGTTCTATTATTTTCACTAGTCTATTCTTTTTCAATAACTTAGATTGCACTGGATTTGCTACTGCCTTCCAGATCGAAGCACAAGTAATATAGGAGTCCTTACTTTGGTAAGACAAATAGTGTTAAAATTGGAGATCATCAAAGTTTTATTGTCATCGCTAAAGAAGTGAGAACAATGAAGGATTGAAATCACCATCAGCCATTCTGCTAGATTTCACGCCATTTCTTAAGATAAAACTAGTCCAAACAACTGCATTTGACACAAGTGGTGCTTTTCTGATTGTGTGCTTCTACCTTTATCTTGTGCTATTTTGTTGGCATAGATGAAATTGCTTAATAGTGCTCTAGGCACTTTCTCAGCACTTAATTATGAGTGCACAAGGATGCCATTAGTGCATGAGAACTGTACTCACCAAAAATGCTCCCCAGGGATCTTTAGTCACAACGAAAAGCCAAGCAGCTTTGGTGGCTCTTCTATGTAAGATATTTTTGTCATTTAAAATTTTTATTGCTGTATTTTAATGATTTTCCTGAATGAATATATATAGATAAAACTAACTTTTGAATTTTATCAAAATATATAGATTTATCTGCAGATTTTGGAAATATGATCGCCTAATTGTGTGTTGGGTTAATATTAGAAGTACTTATTTGCAATTTTTCCCTTTTTTATTGATTCTTGCTCTTTTTCTTATATTCATTTAGGCGCATAGAGTCAACTTCTTTGTGTAAAATTATTTTTTATGAAAAAATATTGAAGTTAGTATGTGATTATGGCTTTGTTGTCATTGTAAGAAACACTAATTTATTGTTTTGTGCCCTTTTTTTAAAGTTGTTTGCGAGACGGTTAATGTTTGCATTGAAGTCTATAGAATATTTACTTGAGCTGACGTTGACTATCAGTTTGTAAAGCTGACATAACTTATGTTTATGTTCACTGTAAAACACATTGAATGATCGCATTTGACGAAAAAATCACTTTTTATGTCCAAGGTCCCAATTTCTATTTGGATTTTGGGGCTAAATGTTAGTTGCATTCATTGTCCTACCTTACAGTAGGGATTTTGAATGATACAAAGAGCTCAGGTACATTTTACCTCCATACTAGCATCGGGCTTGTTATGTGATAAAAATGTACCCCTCAAGCTTAAGGGAAAATTCTATAAGATGGTAGTGAGGCCTGCAATGCTTTATGGTGCCGAATGTTGGCCATTAAAAGAGAAGCATAATACTAAGTTAAGTGTTGCAGAGATGAGTATGCTTAGGTGGATGAGTGGCTTTACCCTTAGAGATAGGATACGAAATGATCATATACGTGAAAAGGTTGGAGTAGCTCCAGTAGAAGATAAAATTAGAGAGAGTCGCCTTAGATGGTTTGGTCACATAAAACGGCGGTCTTCCGATGACCCAGTTAGGAGAGTAGAGGTATTAGATTTGACTTATGTTAAGAAAGGTAGGGATAGACCTAAAAAGACTTGGTTAGAAAATATTAGGAATGACCTTTCTTTATTAGATTTAAACGAGAATTTGACTTTTAATAGGACACAATGGAGAAAAAGGATTCATGTAGCCGACCCCACGTAGTGGGATAAAGGCTTGATGTTGTTGTTGTTGTTGTACCAGCATCTTTATCTTTGTATTGTATGATATTTAACCTTCAGCATGCCTTACTATGACTTCCATTGTTAGTTATATTTATGTTCTTTCAGAGCATACCTTATGACCTATAGTTGGCAACAGCACCTAGAATACATGTTTTTTTTTTTGGGATTTACCCTTTTTGTAACTTTTCATTTTTTTATATATATTGCTATTGCTAAAATTAAATGGTCTTCTTCAGATAATTTGTCCAAGCACTCTATGCTATTTATATCTGAGGTTCTTGAATTTTATTTTTCCTTGATGCTGCTTCTTGATGTTAACCCTTTTGGGGTGCAATATTCTTGTTCAAATGTGATGTAGGCAAGGGGGGGGGGGGGGGCAACATAATTCTATGGAGCCTTGGCTGATTTCGGTTTTGAGCTTAGTTGTTGAAATTTTAGTGGTGCAAGCTCATTATTATCATGTGGAGTTGTAGCTCATTATGAGCTAATGTTTAGCTCTAAAAGTTGGAAAAGTGTGCAAGCTTTTTAGGTGTGTGGAACTTGTCTCTTTCTCTTCTTCTTTACCTCTTGAGCTGCTGTCTTTTTTCCTTCATTTATTTGCTGGTCTGCCGTGGCCTTTATTCCCTTTAAATGCTGCCTTGGTTGTGCTGAAAACCTGTAGCTTTTTTCCTTGATCTTTGCTTAGCCGTTTGGAGTTCTTTGCTGCCGTAACTTCCTCCCTCTTTACCCAAAATTCTTCCCCCTTTACCCGTGAAAAGCCTCCTGGTTTCCTGTGCTGAAACCGTGGCTTTTGGCTTTGTTCCTGGCTGATTCCGTGGCTTTATTCTGCTTGGATTTTTACTGTGTCTCTTGGGATTTCAGCAAGGAAAAGCTTGTGGCTTTTGGCATTCCTTTTCTTTGGTTTTTGGGGCTGTTTTGGGACAGATTTCTGGACAGATTCCTGTACAGAAATCTGGACTGAATTTTGTCTTTTCATTTACCCCTTTTAATTGATTTAATTAGGGGTTATATTGGCTGTTTGTATTCCTCTTTTTGTGCCTATAAATAATGTTGTTTGTGGTTGTTTTAGCAAGTGATATGATGTGATTTTTGGGATAAAACCTGAGTGGTTTTTGGCTTTAGAAATCATGCGGGCTCTTTCTAAGCTTCTTCCCCTCCTCCTCTGGAAATCCTGCGGGCTCTTTCCAACCTTCGTCTCGTCTCCTAATATCTTTCTTCTCTCCATAGTAATCATTCCATTGTATCCTTCTTCTCTTGGAAAGCAACTTTAGGTGTCATTTGTAAGAATCGTTTGTAAGTGTCCAAGTTGTAATAGTTTTTATAATATTAAAGTTGTGTTTTGTTTTATTTAATTTGTCTAGTTTTTGTAAGTTTCTCCTTACTTTGTTCTTAGAAAGGTAATATTTTTGTGATAAAAAATTTGGGTCCCTCTCCCAAATTTTTGATTGCATCAAAATGTGAGACTACATCTTTTGCATTATTTTCCTTATTTCTCTGCTTATTCAATTATTTATTTAGTTATTGATTTTGAGTGTGTTAGTTGGTTTAAAAAGAGTTTGTACATATTTGAGTTGTTATTTTGCGCATGAAATCATGATTTTTGTTTTTTATTTGATGTTAAATCTTCTGAGTAGTTTATCCTAATAAATTCCTTACTATTTTACATAGATTTGGTTCCTTTTGCTTCCTATTATTTATCACTACTAGTAAATACTTGTTCGTGCAAGATTGTTTGTTGCTTTCAAACTTTTTTTGGTTATATATATATATATATATATTGCATTTGATTGTTTGTATTAGTTGACAGAGGGTTTTGTAATCAGCCACTCAGTGGCCTTTGGGGAGTTTGTGTGCTATGGCGTTGAGAGCAATTTATTAGTACCATTTTACAGTGAAAACTCCCAATGTGAGGACCTTGGTCACAAGCATTATTTAATGGTAAAGCTACTCAGTTAGAGGATGTACGCCACATATTTATTAGTGGGAGTTCTTTTGAGAGTGATCATAGATATGATATTGATTTTTTATGAACGGAGCTTAATTTTAAAGTCGCCACCCTTGGAAAACAATAGCATAGTGTGAACAGTTACTTTAAGCTTACGTCGATAAATTTTGTTTGAACATTTTTTCTCTTGTAATTATCTTAGGTTTTTTACATTTTTTTTTTCTGGATTTACACCCAAAATGATTGGTGTTCGGCTTTGGGGGTATTTTAAAAATATATGATAATTCAATTGAGACTTTGTAAGTGCAATCATCATCTAGGTATTTTGATGATTGCATTTTATTACTTTGAACCTTGTTTACTCTACTCAGTTACTGATAAATGATCAAGTTTTAAGTTTGCTTAAACATTCTTCTCATTGCAGACTGTAGATTTTACATTTGTACGTAGAGAATTGGGTTTGCCATTGGGTTTGTCATTGAGACTTATTATTGCACTTTGTAAATATGGCCTCCAGATTTTACATTTTAAAAATAGATTTTTCTTTAATAAAGGTTTTGAAGGCCTTATGTAGACGTGAAATGAATTATCTTTGTAAGATTTATGTTTGAGCTTTTTTTTTTTTAATTTCAAATTTGTTTAATTGAGGCGAAAGTGAAAATTATAAAGCCCCCTTTCGGTCAACATTATAGTAATTATCTGGAGGCTGAAGTCCTATCAGCTTCGATCTTGTGGATACGAAGGATTAGCCTTGAAATTGGACTTAAAAAAATTTAATAAGTGATGTAGAACGGGAAGGGGGGGTCATATGAATTTGAAATTTCAAGTTAAGTGGGAAAGAGAGAGTAAGGGGTTACCAAAATTAAATCTAGTTTAAAATTGAATTAGACTTAATTTTAGGAAACTTTCCTAATTTAGCTTGTTTAATTTAGGAAAGTATTTGAAATTTAAATTTGAATTTCAAATTGAATTAAAATCTTTCCCAAATCATTTAGGCTAATTTAGGCATGTAATAATGATGATTGAAATCATCAAGAGGGCCAAGGAGGTGGGAGGGTGTCCACATTCGATGAATGTGTCCAAGTTCAATGAATCATGAAAATTGGTATTAATTTCAATTAAATTCATATTGGGAGAGATTTGGGGGGTTTCCAAAAAGGGATTTACTAATTAGGAAAATTAATTTAAATCAAATACAATTAGAAATTTAATTAGATCCAACTTAAGTAACTTTCCTAAAATAAGAATCCTTAATTAGGAAACAAATTCAAATTCAAATTTATTTGAATTTTGAATTTGAATTTATTGCCAAATTAAGAGGGCTAAAATAGGAAGGGTTTTGAATGCAAGAAGAAATTGATGGAGCCAAAGGAGGAGGGAGGAGGTGGGGTGAGGTGGTCAGACGACTATGGAGGTGGAGGGGTTGATGTTTGATCCAAAAAAAAAAGGACGGTAAATGGTGGAGACTAGAGATGAGAGGACGGAGAACAAAGAAAAAATAAAATAAAAATGATACAAACCACGAGCCCGGACTCTTCTTGCAGCTGGTGGGTATTGCGTTGCCCTCCCCGAGGGACTTCAATCCACGAGTCCGGATCCATCATGCGGCTGGTGGAAACAAGGTTGTCCTCTCATGGGACTTTCTCTCCAGAACTCACACAGAGATCAAGACAAAGGCTCCAATTCTTTTTTTTTAAAATTAATAATCTATTATTGATCTCTTCCAAGAGCAAGAGCCTCTATTTATATGCCTTAAAATAAATGAAAAGACAACTTTGCCCCTTGGGCTTACATAAGACAAGACCTTTAAATAAGGGTAAAAACGAAAAATGCATAATTAAAAAATAAAAAATTACAAATAAAATTTAAGATAATGTAATAGGATGATCACGGCCATTGATCTTGCACTCCTTGAATAGGCATGAACGGTTGGATGTCCGCATCAATAAGCTTATAAAATTTTCAAAATAATTGCATGTTTTACACAAAAAAATTGATTGCACGATTCTCGGAGTAGAGTGAATTTGAGTTTTGCTTATTTTCGATATGTTCAATATTCTCATGTGCACACACCTGATGCACATGCGGATTTTTGGTTTTGACACTCAATGCTTTTCAATGTAGATGCTATAGGAGGGCTGGTGCCTTATGCTAAGCATCTCTTATGAAAAGTCAATGCATTAGAATATGTATGAAATTTGTTGGGCAGCTAAGAAGCTTGATCTTAGGTGCAACAGATTTGGTAACGTTCCTTTCGTATTTTGACGAGATGAAAAGCCAGTCACTTTGGAGTGCTGCATTTACATATTTCTTCATTAAAAATGTAAAATTACCTCATAAGATTGATAATACTGTAATGAGGTCCAAGTATCTATGGGTATCATTGTTTTGTTTTTGCAACAAAACCTACCGAAATGTTATCTGGTGCATGATACTACTCTAGAGCTGTCAGTTTCATATTATTTGTGTTAGAAAATGACAGTTTCAAGTTTTGACAATGGAGTTTGTTTAGCATCATGGTGGGTCATGTAATTGTAGATATTATAGTGATATCTACCATCCAGGTACTTCATTATTCTGTTTTTCATCTGTGAAACAGTTTCTTTTTGCTGTCTTTGGTTTGTTTGAGCAGAATAGGATGTCAACTGTTCCTTACCAATAGGGTATCAACTCGATGGAACCTATTGGGCGTCCAATTAATTGATTTGATCGGAGATTCATTTGTGTTTTGTATTTTGAATAATGTTCATTAGGGCAATCCGATGAGGGTTGGAATTAGCCTCTTGTATATCTCAACCGGGTTTAATTCTTTATAAATATATATTATAATGCATTACTGTAACCATAACCACTATGGTGTGAAGGGAATTGAATGCACCAAGACCAAGAGAGATTTTTTATTTTTGCATCGGAAAGATCATATTGCCCTCAGCAAAATCCTGAAATTACACTTTATTACATCCCATTAATCCAAAAGCTCTTGCAGTTGAGTTTGGCCTGACTTCAGTGCCATAGAATTAATATTAGTTTATTTCAAGTTGTTTGATTGCAAGTAGGATTAATGCAGATCTCCCCAGTTATCACTGATCTGTAAATTATTTTGGCTTTTTTTACCCATACTGTCACAGGAGTTAGTTTTTAAGTTGCTTTGAACTTCTGAAAATTAGAATTGTATTTTTCTAGGAGTTTTTTATCGTCATTCAAAGGTCTCGTAGCTACCTTTCTAGAGCTTTTCGCCTTGTCCAGAATATGGTTATCAAGCTGAGAACTTCCTGCCAAGTTTATAAATTAAAAAAATGGTTTTTAATTTAACGCATCTTTTGTGGCATTCCATTGACATTTATTCTCTTGAGTGAAGATTGATTTATCAGGCATCAGGTATCTGATAGGAAATACTTGAGTTCGCTAGTAATCCTATTGGATCTACTTGAGTTCGCAAGCAAACCTAACCAAAATCAGTAAAACAGCGAGAAAAAAAATCGTAGAATCGTTGTAGAAAAGCAAGCATGCGATAGCAACTTCTTTATAAAAAAAAAGGAAGCAAACATAAAGCAAGATACAGGAGATCCTCAATTCGAGAGGAGGATCGTCTCTCCCAAATCTTTAGACAAGAGATGTCTAGAGCCCAACACCAAGAATCCTAATTTCCAATCAATCAAAACATAATCCCTCCCTAATCGCTTTCATCCTCTTTAATACAACACTTTCCTAATCAATTTTCCCTCCCAAAGCCCTAGCCGCACCCCCTCTCTTGAATTTTGAAATCAAATTGATGGGTGGGACCCTATTTAGGTGGGCAAGGTAGAGGAGGCAAAACATGTCCGCCTCCTATAAAATTGAGCCGACCTTTGGGCCGGCGGCGTAACATTACCGCCCTCCCAAAGAATCACCTTGTCCTCAAGGTGAAAACCCGGAAATTATTGTTTCACCCTCTCGTATGGTTCCCATGTGGTCTCGTAGTCCGGAAGGTTTTTCCACTGAATCAACACTTCTTTAATTCCATCTTCTTTCTAGCGAACCCCCATCAGTTCTAAGGGTTCCAGAAATCACCTCTAAATCCTCAGTAAGTGTCGCCGGTAGCTCGGGGTTGGTTGTGTAGTCACTAATAGCCTTCCTCAACCGCGAGACGTGAAAAACCTAGTGTATAGTTGCCGTTGGTGGTAATTTTAGTCGATATGCTACTACCCCAATTTTCTCTAGCACTTTATAAAGCCCAAAGTACCTTGGAGCCAGCTTTTCATTCCTCATGTTGGCGACTGTCCTCTATCTATATGTCCGAAGCTTCAATAACACCCTCTCCCCCACTTCAAACTAGATGTCCCTCCTATGCTTATCAGCTCGTTTCTTCATAATTTATTGGGCCATCAATAGATGTCTCTTTAGCTCTCCTAACACCCTTTCCCTCTCCTCCAAGTACTCCTCAACTGAGGAAACTGGGGTGCTGATACTCCCAAAGTGTACCAAGTGGGGAGGATCCCTTTCGTACAACACCTTAAATGGAGTCATCTTAGAAGCAGAGTGAAAATATGTGTTATACCAATACTCGACCCATGATAGCCACTTAGCCTAGAGCTTGGGTGTCTCCGATACGAAACATCTCAGGTAAGTCTCCAAGCTCCTGTTCACTACTTCCGTTTGGCCATCCATCTGTGGGTGGTAAGCTGTACTCTTTTTCAGAGATGTCCCCTACAACATGAATAACTCTCTCCAAAAATGGCTAAGGAATATCTTGTCTCTGTCTGATATGATTGCCTCAGGTATTCCATGTAATCGGACCACCTCCCTGATGAAGACTAAAGCCACTATCATTGCTGTGTAGGGGTGTCAGAGGGGAATGAAGTGTGCATACTTGCTCAACCTGTCCACCACCTCCAAGATCATAGTGAACCCTTCTGAACGGGGCAACCCATCTATAAGGTCCCTGGAGATCTCCTCCCACACTCTTCCCGATAGAGCTAACGGCTGTAGTAATCCTCCTGGTGACATAGCCAGGTACTTATTCCTTTGACAGATCTCACAGCTGGCTACCATCTTCTCTACATCTTTACGCATCCCTTTCCAGTACAGTTCCACAACTAGCCTCCTGTATGTCTTATGTACGCATGAATGGCCCCCCATAGCGCTTCCATGAAACTCCTGGAGTATGTTTGGGATGTGGATCGAGGCCTGAGGCATCATAAATCTCCCCTGGTATAGCAGTTTGTCTCCCTCCAATGAGTATCCTGGGTGGCTACCCCCTTCTTTCAGTAAATCTGATATGATCTTTTCCAAACCTTAATCTCTTGTACTTTCCTCTCTGATGGCCTCCCAGTCAAGCATCAAAAGAACGGATAGTGCCACTATCTGCAACTCCCCCATACGTCTGGACAAGGCATCTGCCACCTTGTTCTCCACCCCTGGTCGATACTGAATTTCAAAGTCGTACCCCAACAACTTGGGCAGCCACCTTTGATGTTCCTCTGTTACCATCCGCTATTCCAACAAGTATTTCAAGCTACGCTGATCTATCCTGACAATAAAATGCCTCCCAAGTAAATAGAGCCGCCACTTCTGGATGGCCAAACGATGGCCACTAATTCTCTATCATAAACTGACTTCAGCCTGGCTCTTGCAGTCAAAACCTGGCTGAATAAGTAATGGGCCTATGACTCTGCATAAGTACTGCACCCAGCCCGTACCCAGACACATCTGTCTCCGCAGTGAAGGTCCGAGTGAAAAATATGGCAAAGCTAGGACCGACACCTTAGTCATTGCCTCCTTCAGTCTCTCATATGCTGCTGTGGCCGCCTCCCCCCATAGGAACCCGTCCTTTTTTAATGGCTCAGTGAGTTGCCATGCTATGGTGCCGTACCCCTTTACCAACCTCCAGTAGTAACCTGTCAGTCCTAAAAATTTCCTCAGCTCCTTCAAATTTTTCGGCATTGGCCAGTTTAGCTCCATCCATCTGCTGCCACCCGTTCTTTTGATACCACATGACCCGAGTATTCTACACTGACTTGTGCAAAGCAGCATTTTTTCAAATTAGCCCTCAACTGGTGCTCCTGCAGTGCCTCTAACACCCTTTTCAAATGCTCCCAGTGCTCATCATCTGTCCTGCTATAGACCAGAATGTCGTAAAAAAATACCAATACAAATCGTTTGAGATAAGGTTTAAAAAAAACTTATTCATAAGGGCCTGGAAAGTAGCGGGAGCATTGGTGAGGCCAAATGGCATCACCAGAAACTCATAATATCCTTCATGAGTTCTAAAGGCCGTCTTGCATACATCCTCCTCCTTCATTCGGATCTGATGGTAACATGATTTCAAGTCTATCTTGTTGAAGATCATAGCCCCACTCAATTCATCTAACAGCTCATCAATGACCGGTATAGGATTCTTGTCAGGTACAGTTTCCTTGTTAAGTGCTTTGTAGTCCACATAAATCGCCAGCTACCATCCTTCTTTTTCACCAATAGAACGGGGCTAGAGAAAGGGCTGATGCTGGATCTGATGATTTCTGCCTCTAGCATCTCTCTAATCAACCTTTCAATTTTATCCTTCTGTAATTGAGGGTAGCGATAAGGCCGTACATTTATGGGCGACACTCCCTCCCTTAACACAATGGCATGTTCCTGCTCTCTCTGCGGTGACAATCCCTGAGGTGGCTGAAAAACCACTTGGAACTACTGAATCAACGGCTGGATGGAGATGTGTATGCCTCCTCCCTCCAATCTCGCTCCCTCCAAACTGTGCAGCTCCACCAAATACCATCCGCCCGCCAATTGAATGTCCTTCACCATTGTTTTAAGAGAAACCAAGGATTTGGAAAGCCTCGCATCTCCCTTAATCATCACCTTCATTCCATCCACCATCAACTCCATCATGAGTGCTCCCCAATCACTTTGGTGTCTCTCAAAGTTTGCAACCATTTCATCCTGTTAGATCGGTCCTCTATGGACCGGGCCGGTTCGTTTTGTTTACAGCAGGAGGGGGGCTGGCGGAAGCTAGGAGGGAGAAAAGGTGGGGTCCACTTGAATTTCAAATTCAATCTTGGAGCCAAAAGGAGGGGAAGCAAGGGCAATTAGTTCCTTTTGTACTAATTTTGAATTTCATGCATTAAGGGGGAAAGGCTAGGGCTAGGGTATGTGTAATTTTCTGAAAAGTTCTTTTTGTTTTATCTTGTGGCTAGGGCTCTAGATTGCTTTCTAGAGATTGGGAGAGTGGATCCTCCTCTCGAATAGAGGATCTCTTGTATCTTTACTGTTTTCTATTGCAACTACCATCAATATCAAGTATTTGGAGTGATTTATCTCAAGTTTTCTCATGGATTTCCCTGTTTTTCTTCTGTAAACTGCTGTTTTTCCTGCTGTAAACAGCAGTTTGGGTGCTGTTTTCCACTGATTTGGGCTAGGAAATACTTGAAATCAAATTGGTATCAGAGCAAGTCTTGGGACCAATCGTGGGCTGTTTTTGACAAATTCAGCGGCTGAAATTTGTGCCGGCGAAGAGGAAATTGTTGAATTTTTTTTCCTCAAAAATTTCAAGCCGTAAGAGATGGCGGCTAAGAAGGTGGATGCTTTGGAAGAGGCTTGAAGGAGCGATGAATCAAAACAAGGAGACCGTGGAGGAAAGAATTTCGTCCATGGAAGGGCAAGTGGCCGTTCTACGGGATATGATGAAGAAGATGTTGGAGTTTCAAACTCAATCGGCGGCGTTGGATGCAAAAGGGCCTGAAGCAAAAAACACCAACTCTGAAATCCATCGGGAGGAAGAGGAAGTGGAAATCATGGAAGGGAGTAGGGGAAGACCTCATATGGAGCCTTTCCAGAGGGAGGAGAGAGGAGGAAGATATGGGAAAGGCAAGGGTATGGAGGCGTGGAGCCAAGAGGTGCTGGTTGGGGGCACCGCGGGGGGGGGGGGGGGGGGGGGGGGGGGGGGTTATTATGGATGCCGAGGGGCTGTTTTTGAAGTTCGGAGAGGGGATCTTGAAGGGGCAACCAGCAACCCCCCCCCCCCCCATTGCCATCTCAGGTGAAATGAGTATTTGAGAAAACTGTTCATTGAGAGTTAATGAATTGTAGTTACACTAGAGCAAAACCAAAGTGAAATTCACTATTCAGACACTCTCATCATTATTAATTTTTCAGGAGAATCAATCTTTTAGCCTTTGATTGCATTCCGTAAACTCTCTTTGATTTTTCTTGGATGTGATAGTACCGCTGTACTTGGAAGATCTACTGTGCCTGAGAAAAGCCTCTTTAGACTCTCAGATTGCCTGTTCTTGTCTAGTGGCACGCATGCAAATTCCATGATGGTAGTATATGAAGTTTGGATTGAATTTTAACGCTAAGAACGCCAAATTATGCCTGCAATTTATTGTTTTGTAACAGCTGTATAGCTTTTTTATCTAACTTCTTGCCTCCTTTTTTTTTTCTTCTGAAGCTACAAAAAAAATTGATGCCCATTTGATGCTTTTTTATATGGACACCCGATGACTTCTTGCAGTCGCTCTGATAATTTAAAGCAGTGATAGAACTTAGAAATGTTCATCTTTTTCATTTGGTGTTTGCATCATGGTGAAGCACGGGATATTTGTTGTCATTGCACTACATTAATGTTAATAATACTAGAATACTTATTTGCAAAGATGACAATTATTGTATTATTAGTAAACATCTTTCTCCATTTAGAAGTATGGTTTTTAACGTGAATGGCATAATTTTTTGTTACTACTGAATTTGCTCAGTGCTTGTTCCTGTTGGACCTTAATCTGAATGTAAGCGCTCAGCCAACCCTGTTTAGAAATAAGGCCTATTTTTTATATAATTGTCAATTTTGACAAATTCTTCCTGTAGTTTTTCAATTATTTGATTTCTACTGTTCTGTAAACCATTTGAATGGACGTTCTAGTTTTATGAAATTGTATCATTAGGCAGACAGTTTTTAGGCCGATCATTAGAATGGTTGGTAAAATTGCAATTCTGGTATCTAACTGGACGAAGCTTATAAATGGAAGCTTACTGGAAGAGGCAGCTTACAGTATCCTAACTCCATGAATTAATTAAGCCATTACATTTCCATCCGGCTGAGTTGCTACATGACTAACAAAGCATGCTTATTCGGACAATGACATTTATAGTTGCACAATGGCACATCAGGATCTTGAGAATGAAAATGGGTATCTTTCCACTCGTTGTACTTTATCAAGTTCTAATTAAAATTTGTTACTAAATCCTGATCATTCATCTTTTTCTTGATATGTTTTCTTCTTTTCTCTGGAGCTTATCATATCCACGTGCCTTTAATAACTCTAGCTAACCGTTTTTACTATTTTCTGGCATCTTCAACCAAGTGAACCTAATCTGACGCTGCACTTCTTTTGAGGAAATTTGAGTTCCTAAATTTTCTTGGAAGCCAAGATTGTAAGGTGCTTTTAGAAGAGTTTGACCACACTATATAGATTTTTAGTTATGGATGTTATTTTAGGAGTATAAAAAATAACTAGACATAAATAATCCTCTCAGAATATGGTAGTGTAAATTTAGAAGTTTTTATGACATATTGCTAAATGATATGGGAGGCAAATTAGAATTCCTCAATTGTGCCAAACTTAATTTGGCTTAAGAAAGCTAGTTCTATTATGAAGATTTTTGCAAAAGTTATAGAAGAGTCTAGAAATATATCTTATATTAGCAAGGAGATTTGGTTGTGTACATAAATTAGCATTCTAATAGTTAATTAATTACTTATTACTTAGGCTATCCAATAAGCAAAAAATTAGCTTAATTAAGCTTAAATAATCCTAAAGTAGTTGACCTAAGCACATAGTACAACAACAACAACAACAACAAGCCTTTATCACACTACGTGGGGTCGGCTATATGAATTCTTTTTCTCCATTGTGTCCTATTAAAAGTCAAATTCTCATTTAAATCTAATAAAGAAAGGTCATTCCTAATATTTTCTAACCAAATCTTTTTAGGTCTGCCTCTACCTTTCTTAACATAAGTCAAATCTAATACCTCTACTCTCCTAACCAGATCATAGGGAGGCTGCCTTTTTATGTGACCAAACCATCTAAGGCGACTCTCTCTAATCTTATCTTCTACTGGAGCTACTCTAACCTTTTCACGTATATGCTCATTTTGTATCCTATCTTTAAGGGTAAAGCCCACTCATCCACCTGAGCATCCTCATCTCTGCCACGCTTAACTTAATATTATGCTTCTCTTTTAATGGCCAACATTCGACACCATAAAACATTGCAGGCCCTCACCACCATCTTATAGAATTTTCCCTTAAGTTTGAGGGGTACTTTTCTATCACACAACATGACCGATGCATTCCTCCAGTTCAACCATCCAACTTGAATTCTGCTGATATCCCCATCTATTTCACCATCACTCTGAACAATAGACCCAAGATATCTAAAACCTATACTCTTATTAATGACTTGATCGCCCAAAGTCACAATCCCCTCACTAGGTCTATTACTACTAAAATTACACTCCATATATTCTGTTTTAGATCTACTCAAGCGAAAACCTTTAGACTCTAATGTTGACCTCCATAGTTCAAGTTAACCTTCAACTCCCTTTCTAGTCTTATCAACAAAAAGAATATCATTAGCAAAAAACATGCACCAATGTACATCTTCTTGCAAATGTCTAGTGAGAACATCCACGACTAAAACAAAAAGATACGGGCTTAAGGTTAATCCTTGATGTAACCCAACTGAAATAGGGAAATACTTGGTCAAACCACCTTGTGTTTGAACACAAGTAATAGATCCTGCAAACATATCTTTAATGATTTGAATATAAGCGTTATTAACTCCTTTCTTTTCAAGAACTTTCCATAATACTTCTCTTGGAACTTTATCATATGCTTAACCTATGCTCCATAACTCGCTCCTATAGTTTTAAAGTATGACACATTAACTTAATTCCTCTATAATTTGCACAATCTTGTGCATCAACTTTATTCTTAAAAATAGTAATTAACACCCTCATTCTCCACTCATCTGACATATTTTTAGTCTTCAAAATAATATTAAAAAATTTAGTAAGCTAAGAAATTCCTTCTCTCCTAAGCATTTTCATACCTCTATTGGAATATCATTAGGTCCAACAGTTTTTCCGCCCTTTATTTTCTTTAAAGCCTATCTAACTTTGGTTTTACTAATACGTCGATAAAAACAAAAATATTTATTTTCATTTAGGGTGCTAAGATCACTACAATCAATCTTATTTTCACAATCTTCATTAAAAAGTTTAGCAAAATATCTCATCCACCTTTGTTGAATATTATCTTCTAGAAAAATATTTTTTGATCTTCATCCTTAATACACTTCACTTGAACTAAATTCTTACTACTATCTCTTTATTTGACTAACTTATACATATATTTTTCTCCATCCTTAGTATCTAATCTATTAAATAAATCATTAAAAACTAAGGTTTTTGCATCGCATATTGCTTTCTTAGATTCCTTACGTTTCTCTTTATATCTTTCTCAATTATCAGAATTTTTAAAATTAAACAAATTTTTATAATAAATCTTCTTATTTTTAATCTTTTCTTGCACATTTGCATTCCACCACCAACTATTCTTACTATTAGGAGCTTTTCCCTTTGATACTCAAAGCACATCATTTGCAATATTCTTAATATCACTAGTCACTTTTTTGTACAAAATATTAACATTCTCATGCACAGACAAAATATTAAGATCTAAAATCTTACTCTAAAAAATATTTTTGTTAATATTCTTTAAATCCCCCCATCTAATCCTAGAAAATCATTTTACTTTATTTTTATTTTTTGCCCCTTTATCTTAAAGTCCAAAATTAATAATTGATGTTGGGTACATAAATTTTCACTCGGAATAACTTTACAATCATTGCAATCTAAACGATCTTATTTTCTTATAAGAAAATAGTCAATCTGAGTTGTACTATATCCATTTTTATAAGTGATGAGATGCTCATTCCTTTTCTTAAATAATGTATTAGCAATTAAAAAATTATAAGCTAAACAAAAATCTAATTTGGTCTTGCCACATTCATTTGTCGTTCCAAATCCATGACCACCATGAATGCTTTTAAAATTATCCACCTCTCTACCAACATGTCCATTTAAATCTCCTTCAATAAAAACTCTTTCTTGAAGAGATCTTTTTTATTAATTCTTCTAAGTCATTACAAAAATTTAATTCAGAACTCATATCCAAACCTGCTTGAGGAGCATAAGCACTTATAATATTAACAATCTTAGCATCAACAATAATCTTTAAATCTATAATTCTTTCTTCAATCCTATTAATTTTTATAACATTATCCTTCAAACTCTTATCTAGAATAACACCTACACCATTTATAGTACGACTCCTACCCGAATACCAAAGTTTAAACCCTAAATAATCAATTTCCTTAGCCTTCTCTCCAACCCATTTAGTTTTTTGAATGCACAAAATATTTAACTTCCTATGAATCATAATATCTATTAATTCCATTAATTTTCCTGTAAGGGAACCTATATTCCAAGTTCCTATCCTAATTTTAGTTTCATTGACTAGATTGTTTTCCCACATCCGTCCTTGATGTGGGAACCCTTCCCTATTTAATATTGCACCCGGGTGCCGGTGCAGCGGTCCTTGCACATTTGGCACTGTATTCACGCCATACAGTGTGTCGCTTCCAAGGGATGCCATAACATAAATAGATTTTTTTAAGGGATTCATGTCATTATTATTCGACAAGTTTTTTATGCTGGCTGTCAATTAACACAACCTTATACTTTTCCCATTCAGGACTTGGGACCTGGCAACGACAATGTTCCTAAGCACATATAGTAGTATAATTAAAATGTTTTGGGCCTTGATTAGCTTAATATCATGGTTTAAAATTGCGCAATATGAGGCTCGCTTGAGACCCGCCTTTGTGCAATTCCAGTAAAAAATGCCTCGATGCTTACGCCTCGAGTTTTCTTTATGAGGCTTGCGCCTCGACTTGGTGGAGGCTCGTCTTGAGGCCTGCCTCGCCTCACTGGCATGAGGCTGACGCCTCACGCTATATATATTAAAACTTACATAAATCTTGAAGTAAATGCCCGACATTGGACTCTATAGGAGAGGAGGAAGGGGAGAGTGCAATTCATCATAATGATGATTCAAATGAAGAACCCCTTAGTGATGACAGTGCTGATGACTTACGAGTTCTTATGTGATATGTCATTGCTATTTATTTTTGAAAATTTGAATTATATGTTAATGAAAAGAATACTGGGATTTGGGAAATATAGAATTCTGAGTTGAACTATATTTCATGTTGTCTTATTATTGGGAAAATGATTTCACTTCATATCTTATGCTTTTTTATGTTTTATATTATTCACTCATTAGTATAATTTTTTTTTATCATTTTATGTTTACGCAATCTTTTGATTTTGAGGCTTACGCCTCAAAACACCTTGAGGCTTACGCCTCGCCTCACGAATGAAAAATGCCTCAATACCCGAATACGCAATTTTAAACATTGCTTAATATAATAATATAATTACTATGTCATTACTGACCACTTTAGGTTAGTAATATTTTATTTAATTAATCTTTTATAAAGTTTATTCATTTGTCTAATTTTTAATAAATATCAATCAACTAAATGAGTCCCCATTTAGTTCCTAAGTTAAAAACATTATTAACTACTACTTTTTATGTAGATTATTTAATTAATTTATTTTTAATAAGCCTAATTAAGCTTTGTTTTAATCCTCAATTAGTTCTACATAAGCATTAAATAGCCTAATTAGTTTATGTTAAAATTAAATGTTAATTGTAAATAATTAGATTCAAGGTTGTGAAAATTGGACTGGACAACGAACCAGAAAAGGAGAGGTTCACGATTCAATCGGTCAAACTGGGATTGAACCGGATGATGTAATAAATACTAATTTTATTTTAAAAAATAAAATTATCATAATAATGATGCTATCATTATAAATTATGTGACCAAAGATTAAAAGAACATAAAATTATGAAGAAAAATATACACAAATAATTAAAAGAGCTCTTTTTAAAATAAAGCGATATAAAGTGAAAAAATACTCATAATTTTTGAACACGTGACTTCAACTTACTTTTAAGTTTTATATGAAGCAATTTATCAAACACATGTTCTATATGGAGCAATTTAAAACACCTTGCGACCCCGAAATCGTGGAGAAGAGAACGAAGCCAAGCAAACTCGCGGAGAAGAGAATGATTGAACGAACGAAATGAGGGTTTGTTTGGTTGCTTATGGGAGATTAAGAGTTTAGGATTTTTTTTTATCTTAATCGTAAGATCGTAATGGGACGGTTGAAATTAATTCATGCTTAAATCGTTGGGTTTCGGAGAACGACCTCCGGTTCACCTGTTTGATTGTTGGTCAGAGCGGTTCGTGATCGGTTTGATGCTATCCCGGTTCTAAATACACCGAACCAGCGGTCGGCTAGTTCCTAGTTCAACCGGTTGAAATGGCCGGTTCGGTTTTAATAACCTTGATTACATTAATTATGATTTAAATTAAATAATATAATTAAGTAGCCTAATTAAGCTTAAGTGGTCCCAAATTTTCCTGTTGAATTCCAACCTTATTAATCCATAATTATACAAAGTTACTAATTGCTTTGTTCTTTGGCTAATCAATCAATTAATTAATTGCCTTTGGTTTAATCACTAAAATTAAACAATAAAAAGTCCATGACTATCTTAATTGAACCCAATTAGTTCACAGAATAGTTAATTAACTATTAATATGATTGACCAATCAATTAATTAACTATTTTACCGCTAGTTATAATAACTAAGCCAATTTAAATTTTAATGATTTTATTTAAAATGCTAATAATCCCTTGTTAAACTTAATAAAGTTTTCATTGACTATAAAAATATAAAATGAATAATCAATTAATGAGTTATTTGAGGCTAAATGAACAAGTTGTTAATTATCCATTACTTTGTGTAAATAATCAATTATGCATAGAGTCAGCCCTGATGTGTATAAATAAAATTATTTGCTTCATTTTTTCTTAATTAACCCTTAATTAATTATTTGATAAAATTATAAACTTCTTACAACAATTTATATCACTTACATCCCCAAATCCTCAAAATTTCATCCAAAGGACATCTAACTATTTTAGAATTGAATGTTGGTAGAATTTACTAAATCCGGATTTGTAGGATCTACTTAATGCTAGATTAGCTAAATATTAGTTTCACGCGAACAACCATATGTTATCTATTGCTCTTGTTGGTTGCTAAAGATAATTTTCATATAGTATATGCCATATGGCATCTTATGGACATTTTTCACTTTCTTTTTATGCATTATCATCTTATGCTACATGTGATGGGGCTTGAGCACCAAAAAGGGAACAAATGGTAAAATTCAGCAAACCAACATATTTTTCTTGATAAGATAAGAAATACGAACAAGTAAAATGCAATGGTTCTCTTTCGAGAAGAGGGCATTCTTTCCGAAATTCTAGATGCCGCTAGAATCCCTCACAAAATTCTACATACAAAACATCCCCCTAACCCTAGAGTAAATAAATTGTTTAAAGCAACAATAAACAACAAAATACCAAAACTGCCCTCCCATAATTTTCTCTCAAATTAGCCCCAAATCTGCCATATTTTTTTAATTTTTTACCTCCTAAATCCACCGTCAAATCAGCCCCAAAATCTGTTTTCTTCAATTAGGAAATATTTCCTAATTAATCCCCTCTCAAATCAGGCCCCAAATTTATCCTTTTTAATTAGGAAACATCTCCTAATTAATTAAGAAATCTTTCTGAACAATTAAACATAATTTAGGAAATCTTCCTAAACAATTAAATATGAGTTAGGAAATCTTCCAAAAAATAATAAAACATAATTTATGAAACTTTTCTAATTCCCCCTCTCTATCAAAAACAGCCATCTTTCCCTTAATAAAATATTTTTAATTCTGTCACAATTTTGGTCTTCTATGGTGAGTAAATAAATGTGGAATCTTTCCCCTTTGAGCCCCTCTCTTCTTGGTTGCCGCCCACCCTACTGGGGCTCACCAGTTCAGCCGCCAGCCCATCAGCATGTTGGATCAAATGCCTGGAAATTTGAATCTAATATTTCCCAGTAAACTTATTTAAAGTTCTTTTTTGTTTGCTTGTCATTTCATTTGGATAGGATATATTTTTGAAGTATAGAAATTTTCTCTACTCTAATTGGTTATGTGGGAATGCATACTTATAGTTATGTCTTATATTATGTTAAAGAATAATTTGTCTCCTGTTTTAGGATAAAAATAGAATATTTATCTGCATTGCAAGTAAAGCACATTGCTTATTAACTTTCTCACCATCCTAATAATGCAGAAGGTAGCAACAACAACATCAACAACATCAAGCCTTTATCCCACTATGCGGGGTCGGCTACATGAATCTTTTTTCTCCATTGTGTACTGTTATGAGTCAAATTCACATTTAAATCTAATAAAAAAAAGATCATTTTTAATATTTTCTAACCAAATCTTTTTAGGTCTATCTACTTCTCTTAACATGGCCAAATCTAATGCATCTACTCTCCTAACCAGGTCATCAAAAGGTCGACATTTTATGTGACCAAATCATCTAAGGCGATTGATACGATATTACTGGTGGTTTATGGCAAATAGGGAATCTGACTTAATTAACAAAACTCTTGGACTGAATTTTCCATTTTTGTGCGGTTTACCTTAAGAGGTGAAAGGTTCTTGAATTGTTGATTTGTGAAGATCTGAGAAACTGAGAGTTTTCTGGAATTTTGTCTTTACAGAATTCTGAATGAAGAAGGATTCTCCTTCAATATTCAGGGACCTATTGGAATCAGAGGCCTTTTTCTCTGATGGCTGCTATCCGTGTACAGCAGGAGGATGGCAAGAGTCCTGTTCTTGGAGACTTCCTGGTTGGGAGCAGGGGCTGAAGACTGGGGAAAGCAATGAGGTGCGGTTCTTGGAGGTACAGATCGGGAGTAGAGGCTGAAATCTGGTGGCTGGCAGTTGGGAAAATGAAGGCAAGATTAAGACTTGAAAATCTTGGAGCTGAAGGCTACATTTCTGGAGGGAGTGGAGTGAAGAACCTGGTTCTTGATGTCCTTGGCTTGGTACTGTTCTTGCGGCAGAAATTGGAAGGGAGGCTGGCTGGCCGAACCTGACAACTTGCTTCTTTCTGTGGACAACGGCAAGGAGAAGGAAGAGAAGGAATTGTGCTTGGGCTTTGATAGCTGGAGGGAGTGGGGGGAAGACTGTGGTGGGTCTTGAATTCTCCAAGGCAAACCTGCGAGGGAGAGAGAGGAAGAAGGTCTCGACTGAGACCCGGAGGAAGGTGCGTGTGTGTGTGGGGTGGGGTGGGGGGGGGGGGGGGGGGGGGTTGTCTTGGAGACTCCAAGAGGGGCCCAAAAGGGTAACAACAATTAAGAAACCAATTTCTTATTTTATCAACCAAAATTCTATACTTTCTTATTATCATGGCCTTTAAATAGGCAAATTTGATACAATTTACACAATACCCCTTCAAATTCTCAACAACAACCCGAACAAGCCTTTATCCCACTATGTGGAGTCGGCTACATGAATCAATTTTCTTGATTGTGTGCTGTTAAATGTCAAATTCTCATCTAAATTTAATAAAGAAAGATAATTTCTAATATTTTCTAACCAAGTCTTTTTAGGTCTACCTCTACCTTTCTTAGCATAAGTCAAATCTAATATATCTATTTTCCTAACCGAGTAATGAGCAGGTCGTCGCTTTCTATGATCAAACCATCTAAGTCGATTCTCTCTAATCTTATCTTCCATTGGAGCTACTCCAACCTTTTCACATATATGCTCATTTCGTATCCTGTCTTTAAGAGTAAAGCCACTCATCCACCTGAGCATCCTCATCTCTGCAACACTTAATTTAATATTACGTTTCTCTTTTAATGGCCAACATTCTGCACCATAAAGCATTGCAGGTCTCACCAACATCTTATATAATTTTCCCTTAAGTTTGAGAGGGACTTTTATATCACAGAACAAGCACGATACATTCCTCTACTTCAACCATCCAACTTGAATTCTAATAATAATATCTTCATCTATTTCACCATCACTCTGAATAATAGACCTAAGATATCTAAAACGTGTGCTCTTATTAATGACTTGATCGCCCAAAGTCATAATCCCCTCAGTAGATCTATCATTACGAAAATTACACTCCTTATGTTCAATTTTAGATCTACTCAAACGAAAGACTTTAAACTCTAAGGTTGACCTCCAGAATTCAAGTTTACCTTCGACTCCCTATCTAGTCTTTTCAACAAGAAGAATATTATCAACAAAAAGCATACAATAAGGTACAACCTCTTGCAAATGTCTAGTGAGAACATCTATGACTAAAGCAAAAAGATACGGGCTTAAGGCTGATCCTTGTTTAATCCAACTGAAATAGGAAAATTGATGTAGACAAGAGATATAGGGAGCCTATATCTCTTGATCACAATAGACACACAAGAAGAAAACTGACACAATGAGTAGAACTTAAAACAAACTTTATTAAATAAACGCAAACGACCCAAAACTTAACAAAAGATGCTAGGAGATTTTAAAGAAATAAAGAAATTTAAAAAGACGCTATCCTCAGACAACCGTCAGAGCGGGTTCCTCACATGCATCGAATTTGTAGGTTAAATAAGTAAAGTGCATAGAACTAGCAAACCGATGGTCCACCACTGCAAGATTGTCCCAAATGCTTCCAAATCAACCAAGACACGACACCCTAAAGTTGCTTCACTGTTGAGAAGAAGGATACAGATGGAGTGGCACTTGCGGAGAGACGAAGAGGTTAGAAGCCCGAGAAGAAAGGGTGGAAAGAGCCCGCAGGATTTCCGGAGGGGATGAGAAAAGAAGGTTGGAAAGAGCCCACAGGATTTCCGAATAAACCCGCAGGTTAATTGCAAATATGCTCACAAATATCAACTGCCTTTTCTTCACAACATCATCTCATTTTTATAGGCAAAGAAAAGGAATGCCAAAAGCCACCTTAATGAATGCTCACAACATCCCAAGCATTATTTTCCATAGGATTTCCAAAGCTATTTCGGAAAACAGCCAGCATATTACGGAACCAAGGAGCCAGCAACTTGGAAGCAAGCAGGCCGAGAATTTAAAGCAGCATAGCCACGGGAAAATACATCCTAGTTCGGAAATCTTAGATTGGATGGACTCCCAAGGGAAAAAGCATTCTCTTATAAATTCTAATGCTTTGAATTCAGCCTCCATTTAAAGAGCAAGCCACGGTTCTCCAAGATAATGCATTGAATTCATCCACTATTATAGAGCAAGCCACAGAATTCAGCCATAATTAAGAACAGGCCATGGATTCCCAAGAGACAAGAAGAAAAGGGGAAGGGGAAGGGACAAGGCCACTCCAAAAGTAAACTCATCTTAATGAGGTACCTTTTTGGATATTAATGAGCTACTAAATTTCAGCTCAAGCAACTTAGAGAACAAGCTGAAGTTTAGTAGTCAATCAAAGATTTATAAAGAATTTCAGTTCTCTGATTGCTCCTATTCACTTAAAAATTCCTTTTTTCAAACAATCAGTAATAGGAGCAATCAGAGAACTGAAATTCTTTATAAATCTTTGATTGACTACTTCAGTTTGTTTCGGTTTGAGGAAGATAAGCACTACTAAACTGAAGAGAAGTGCCTAACTTAGCCCACAGAGTTCTCCAAAAGTGACTTAAAAATCTAGTATCCCGATCAGAAGCAAATGTACGAGGGACACCATGAAGACGAACAATCTCTTTAAAATAACAAACTTTCCAATGAGATGTTTCAAAATATGATTCATAGTTCTCATAAAAATACTCGAAGCATTTGAAAGACCAAAAGGCATCACTCAGCATATCAAGCATGTCATCCAGTTTAGGAATTGTAAATCGATATTTAATGGTGATTTTGTTTATAGCTCGGCTATCTACGCACATTCTCCAAGTTCCATCATTTTTAGGAGCAAGTAAAGCAGGCACAGCACAAGAACTCAAAACTTTCTTGAATCAAATCCTTTTTTAACAATTCAGATAGTTGTCTAAAAAGTTCAGCATGCTTAGTTGGACTCATCCTATAATGAGGAAGGTTAGGCAAAGAAGCTCCAGGAATCAAGTCAATATGATGTTGAATTTGTCGCATAGGAGGCAGTCCATTTGGAAAATCATCAGAAGTTATATAAAAAAACTCATCTAATAAAGCTTGCATTTTCTTAGGAACAATATCAGATTCTTTTCCCAAAACCAAATAAGTAACCTCAAAATGTTTCAAATCATTATCATTTAAAAGCAATTCAGGAGAAGTAATTTTGGCAACTGTGTTTTTCTTAACGGGTGAATCCGACACATTCTTTTGTGGATGAAGAGTAAACTCCTTATTATTTTTCATCAAAGTATATGTGTTTTTCTCTCCATTGTGAACAGTTTTGTTGTTGTACTGCCAAGGTCGTCCTAGCAAAATATGGCAAACTTCAAGAGGCACAATATCACAAACAATTTGATCTTTAAATGATCCCCCAATTGATAAATTGACAGTACATTGTTTAGTGATTGGACCTCACCCCCTTTTTTAAACCAAGAGATCTTATAGGATTTAGCAAGTGGTTTTGATTTGAGTTTAAGTTTGTCGATCAATTTTTTAGAAACAAAATTTCTAGAACTTCCACTATTTATATCATAAGAGTACAGATTTTTCCTTCGATGGTGCAAGTTATTTTGAATATGTTTCCTCTTAGCCATCTATCCCCTTTGTCAATTGTTGTTGTTAGAACTTGTCGAATTACCAAAGACTTCACTTTCATCTCCTTCTAAATCAAATTTTTCTAATTCAGCTTCATTTTCAGATTCTGTTTCATTCTCCTCCCCTTCTTCTATCTCATTTTCATCTTCTATGAAATTAGTTCGTGGAGGATTATTCTTTCTGCAAGTAGCTGACAAGTGACCATATAACCCACATTTATAACAAGGTCCAATTTGCTTAGATTGTTCAGACGGTTTTTTTTCTGCTACTCCTTTTCCTTTTTCTTGATTTTGACTTTTAAAAGCTTTAATTTTCAGACCTGATGTTCCCCAGAAGTTTGAGATTGAGATTTAATCTTGCTAGTTGAACGACGTTTATACATTTCCACGATTTTATTGTCACCCTTTTCCCTTTGATGTTGCTTTTCCAATTTTAAAGCCATACGATGAGCCTCGTCAGTTTTAATGATATGATGCAATTTGAGTTGATCTTTGAATATTGTTCGAGCATGATCAGTTGGCAAGAATTTTCCTTTCATTTTCTCCTTCATTCTTTCCCAATTTTGGACTTTTTCTTTGCCTTTTCTTAATCTGTTGTTTTGTAAGTTTTTCCACCACGTTAATGCATGTCCCATTATTTTCAAACTTGCAAATTTAACTTTTCGATTATCTGGAATTTCTTTCCATTCAAAAAACTGATCCATTTTTTCTACCCATTCTATGAATTGTTCAGTTTGCAATTTTCCTTCAAAATTATGAACGTCGATTTTAATTCCGTGATCCCAATTTCTTTGTCGTCTATTTCGATTTTTAGGTTCTTCCTCTTCATTCCCAGAAGATACTATACTAGGATTAACGTTAGCTTGATTGACATTTAGATTAGCAATGACCTCAGCTACCGTATTAATTTGATATTGCAAATCATTTAATTGTTGCATCACTTGTTGCCAATTCCCTTGTTCATTAGCCTTTTTTTTTTTAACACGAAAGAGAGAAAGACTCCTAAAAAACCAAAAAAAGACGAACTTGCTCTGATACCAAATTGATGTAGACAAGAGATATAGGGAGCCTATATCTCTTGATCACAATAAACACACAAGAAGAAAACTGACACAATGAGTAGAACTTAAAACAAACTTTTTTAAATAAACGCAAACGACCCAAAACTTAACAAAAGATGCTAGGAGATTTTAAAGAAATAAAGAAATTTAAAAAGACGCTATCCTCAGACAACTGTCAGAGCGGGTTTCTCACATGCATCGAATTTGTAGGTTAAATAAGTAAAGTGCATAGAACTAGCAAACCGATGGTCCACCACTGCAAGATTGTCCCAAATGCTTCCAAATCAACCAAGACACGACACCCTAAAGTTGCTTCACTGTTGAGAAGAAGGATACATATGGAGTGGCACTTGCGGAGAGACGAAGAGGTTAGAAGCCCGAGAAGAAAGGGTGGAAAGAGCCCGCAGGATTTCCGGAGTGGGATGAGAAAAGAAGGTTGGAAAGAGCCCGCAGGATTTCCGAATAAACCCGCAGGTTAATAGCAAATATGCTCACAAATATCAACTGCCTTTTCTTCACAACATCATCTCATTTTTATAGGCAAAGAAAAGGAATGCCAAAAGCCACCTTAATGAATGCTCACAACATCCCAAGCATTATTTTCCATAGGATTTCCAAAGCTATTTCGGAAAACAGCCAGCATATTACGGAACCAAGGAGCCAGCATCTCGGAAGCAAGCAGGCCGAGAATTCAAAGCAGCATAGCCACAGGAAAATACATCCCAGTTCGGAAATCTGAGATCGGATGGACTCCCAAGGGAAAAGCATTCTCTTATAAATTCTAATGCTTTGAATTCAGCCTCCATTTAAAGAGCAAGCCACGGTTCTCCAAGATAATGCATTGAATTCAGCCACTATTATAGAGCAAGCCATAGAATTCAGTCATAATTAAGAACAGGCCATGGATTCCCAAGAGACAATAAGAAAAAGGGGAGGGGGGAAGGGGAAGGGACAAGGCCACTCCAAAAGTAAACTCATCTTAATGAGGTACCTTTTTGGATATTAATGAGCTACTAAACTTCAGCTCAAGCAACTTAGAGAACAAGCTCAAAACCGAATGCTCCAAAACAACCAACCCATGAACCACCAGCAGCCAGGGACCAATCGAGCCAGCAAACCAAAGGTCTACTAAGCCATATGCACTACCTACCATGATCATTGGATGCTTTCCCATTATTGGATAGCTAAAAAAGAAAAGAAAACAAAATACACTTTTGTTCAAATAAAATAAAAAGTACAGAAATTCTTGATAGCATAAAAAATACTTGGGAAAACCACTGTGTTTGAACAGAAGTAACAGCTCATTCATACATATCTTTAATGGCTTGAATATAAGCATTGTTAACCCCTTTCTTATTATGTAGAACTCTCTATAACACTTCTCTTGAAACTTTATCATATGCTTTCTCTAAATTAATAAAAATCACATCTAGATCCTCTTTATTCTATTTATACTTCTTCATCAAACCTCTCAGTAAATGTATTGCTTCCATAATAGACCCTACCTGGCATGAATCCAAATTAATTTTGAGAAACATTAGTGTCACGCCACAGCCTATGCTCTATAACTCTATACCATAGTTTTAGTATGACACATTAACTTAATTCCTCTATAATTCACATAATCTTGTACATCACTTTTAGTCTTAAAAATACGAATGAACACACTCATGTTCCACTTATCTGACATTTTTTTATTTTTCAAAATAATATTAAAAAGTTTAGTAAGCTAAGAAATTCCTTCTATCTTCTAAGCATTTTCACACCTCTATTAGAATATCATTTGGTCCAACAGCTTTTTCATACTTCATTTTTTTTTCAGCCTCTCTAACTTTGATTTTACTAATACGCTACAACAACAACAATATCAAGCATTTGTCCCACTACGTGGGGTCGACTACATGAATCATTTTTCTCCATTGTGTCATGTTAAAAGTCAAATTCTCATTTAAATCTAATAAAGAAAGATCATTTCTAATATTTTCTAACCAAGTCTTTTTAGGTCTACCTCTACCTTTCTTAACATAAATCAAATCTAATACCTCCACTTTCCTAACCAGGTCATCGAAAGACCATCGTTTTATGTGATCAAACTATCTATAAGATGACTCTCTCTAATCTTATCTTCCACTAATGCTACTCAAATTTTTTCACGTATATGCTCATTTCATATCCTATCTCTAAGGGTAAAGCCAGTCATCCATCTGAGCATCCTCATCTCTGCAACACTTAACTTAGTATTATTCTTCTCTTTTAACGGCTAACATTCGACACTATAAATCATTGCAGGTGTCACCACCATCTTATAGAATTTCCCTTAAGTTTGAGGGGGACTTTTCTATCACACAACAAGCCTGATGCATTCCTCCACTTCAACTAGCCAACTTGAATTCTGATGATAATATCCTCATCTATTTCACCATCACTCTGAACAATAGACATGATATATCTAAAACGTGTACTCTTTTTAATGACTTGATCGCCCAAGTCACAATCCCCTCACTAGGTCTATTACCACTAAAATTACACTCCATATATTCAATTTTAGATCTACTCAAGAGAAAACCTTTAGACTCTAAGGTTGTCCTCGTCAATTCAAGTGAACGTTCAACTCCCTCTCTAGTCTTATCAACAAGAAGAATATCATCAGCAAAAAGCATACACCAAGGTGCATCCTCTTGCAAATGTCTAGTGAGAACATCCATGACTAAAGCAAAAAGATATGGGCTTAAAGCTGGTCCTTGATGTAAACTAACCAAAATAGAAAAATACTTGGGCAAACCATCTTGTGTTTGGACACAAGTAATAGCTCCGGCACATATCTTTAATGATTTGAGTGTTATTAACTCTTTTCTTTTCAAGTACTCTCCATAGTACTTCTCTTGGAACTTTATCATATGCTTTCTCTAAATTAATAAATATCATATGTAGATCCTCCTTATTTCTCTCTATATTTCTCCATCAAACCTCTCAATAAATGGTTTTACTAATACGTTGATAAAAATATATATTTTTTTTCCATTTAGGGTGCTAAGATCACTAAAGTCAATCTTATTTCCACAATCTTCATTGAAAAACTTATCAAAATATTTCATTTACCTTTGTTGAATAATTTTTTTCTAATAAAAACACTTTTTGTTCTTCATCCTTATTGCACTTCACTTGAACTAAATCCTTATTTCTCCTATCTCATTACTTGGTTAAATTTATACATACATATTTTGCCCTCCATGGTTTCTAATATATTTTATATAAATCATTAAAAAATATTTTTTATATCATATTGCTTTTTTAGACTCCTTATAGGCTTCTTTATATATATTTTTGAATTTTTTTAGTTTTTACATTTGAACTAATTTTTATAATAAAGATTCTTATTTTATTTTTTTTACACATTTTGATTCTATTACTAACTATTTTTATTATTAATAGTTTTTTTTTTATATTCCAAGCACATCATTTCGAACATTTTTAAAATCATTAGCTATTTTTTTCCTCACATAATATTAACTTCTTCATGTACATTTAGAATCTTAAGATCATGAATTTACTCTTAAAAATATATTTTTTTGTGCTCTTTAAATCCCCCCATCTAATCCTAGGACAATATTTACTTTATTTTTCATATTCGCCTATTTATTTAAAGTTTAAAACTAACAAGCGATGTTAGATACATAAACTTTCATCATCCATAAGAAGATTAATCTCACCCTCAATAGGAGAATAATATCCATACCCCAACATTTTAAGGGCCATGAGGTAATTATCAGGTGTAATATATTGGGCATATGGTAGAAAACAATATCATGTAATTGATAATAATTACAATGACGTACAATGGGCATGCAATCTTCTATCATCGAAGGACAATAATACCCCATTATTTTTAATTTTTAATTTTATCTTTAATCCATATTGATGAGAGCAATACAATATGATATGCAACTTAGTCACTATCTTTAGGGCTTAGTGTTTGGTAAGATAACATAATCATGTCATATTGAATGACTGATGGTATAGAGTGCGATTAACAAATGCATAAGAGAGATACTTGTTTGTAATCTTGTCAGCAATGGATTTTTCTCGAGGAAGTTTGCCTTCTTATAAATAATTAATGCATGGTTGTCACCAATCCAATCCTTCATCATCCATAGGAAGATCAATCTCACCCTCATAGGAAGATTAATCTTACCCTCATCAGAAGATCACCTTAAACGATCATTTTTTTTATAAGAAAATAATTAATATGAGTTTTACTATATTCATTCTTATAAGTGTTGAGATGCTCCTCTATTTTCTTGTAAGTGTTGAGATGCTCATCTATTTTCTTAAATAAGGTTTTAGCAATTATGAAATCATAAGCTAAAGAAAAATCTAATATAATCCTACCATCTTTATTAGTCGCTCCAAACACATAACCACTATGAATGCTTTCAAAATCTTCTACTTTTTTTTCCAACATGTCCTTTAAATCTCCTCCAATAAAAATACTTTTTTCACGAAGTATTTTTTTTGTATTAATTATTTTAAGTCATTCCAAAATATTTTTTTTGAATACATATCTAAATCTACTAGAGGTACATAAGTACTTATGATATAAATAATCTTAACATCAACAACAATCTTTAATGATATAATTCTAGCTCTAATTTTAATAATATCCACCACATTATCTGTCAAACTCTTATTCATAATCAAACCTATCGCATTTCTAGTACGTCTCCTACCTAAATATTATATTTTAGACCTTAAACTATCAATCTCCTTAGCCTTCTCTCCATCCTATTTAGTTTCCTAAATGTATAGAATATTAATCTTCCTATGAATCATAATATCTATTAATTCCATTAATTTACATGTAAAAATACCTATATTCTAAGTTCCCATCATAATTCTATATTTATGGACTAGGTTCTTCGCCCACATCCGTCCATGATGTGGGAACCCTTGCTTATTTTACATTGTACTCGGGTGTCGGTGCTGCAGCCTTTTCTCACTTCTCAATTTTTTCAGACCATAAAGAGCTTCACTTCCAGGGAATGCCCTAGTATTAATACAATGTATTAAAGAATTCTTGTCATGATTATTCGATAATTTTTACATTGGTTGTTGACTACCTAATGCAACCATCAACTTTTCTCATTCAGTACCTGGGACCTTGCAACGACAGTGTTTGATGCAAAAGCTAGCGGTAACACATAATTTTAAATTTGATTGTGAGAGGTAGTGATTTTGGAAATTTTGTAGTTTAGTTTCTTAAAATGAAGCCCAGTAGCGATTTAGACAAATACCTTGAAGTTATGATCGAAAAAGAATCCAAAGTTTTGTCAGCATTGCTAACTAGAATCACTAAGCTTATTGTTATTTTGGTTGCATTTGAGTTGTACCTTTATCATGTTAAGGACTCTTACCTCTATGGTTGTTATCAATCTTTATCTCGAGTCATTTCAACCATTGATCAAGATTATCTCAAAGCTTTTATTTCTATTCTCGAGAATCCATGCCGAGTTATATGTTGCTTTAATCCATTCTCAATTTGAGCTAAAGCCTGTTTCGTTGAAAGTTAGATTCATGCGATAATTCAAGTTTGATTGATTTTTTTATCTTCAGAGAGAATTTTTTATTCAACATGAACACATGCATGTTAAACTAGGATGCATAGATATATACATGTATAAATGCATATATACATGAATTCAAGTACAAAGAGATTTTAATATAAGTATACATGTAGTCATACAATCGTGTACATGCATTTCAATCCAGTTCAAGCTAGCTTGGTTTGATCCAAAATTGCTCAATTCAGGTTTGATTTACGCTAGTCTAAGCTCATTATCAACTCATTGATTTTGATTTTAGCTCAATCTGAGATTTTTTTTTTTCTTTTTTTCTTAGCATTCTTTGATCTTTCGAACCTAGACTTGCATCTCTTTTATTGTCCATAACGGTCATAACATGTCTAGCCATTGTAAGATTAAATCATGTTGATGTTTATTAATACATTTAAACTAAAAAAATCACCATTGTCATTTGTCAATTTTATATTAGTTTTGCTATATTTATATCCTACTTGCATCTCTTTTGTTTTCCAGAAAGGTCAAAGGCATGTTTAATTATTATAATGTTAGTTCACGTTGATGTTAATTAATACATTGAAACTATAAAAATGCTTTTAGTCAATTTTATGTTAGTTTTTGCGGTTTATATATGTGCATTTTGCAGAACAAAGTGGTCAGCAAAAAATCAATCCCCTTCTATTTTTTAATACAATTCTATACACTATACACATATTTCTGTATTGAGCCACATGACTTATTCTAGACAAATAAGATTATTGGAAATATTCCTTGGCAAGGGTAAGCAATGAACTTTTCAATAGTACAGTTATTTGTTTGGTATATTTCTCAAATTTGAAGTGGTTAAAATATGTAATTAGACTTGTTTTACTTCTAAAAAGAAAAATGGCCATGCAATACTTATGTTCATTGGGTGTCTGTCCTTGCCACTTTATGATTGCATTTTCTTAAGCGATCTCTTCTTTTAGTTTATTTTCTTTTTCTTTAGCAGGTGTCTGTGTGACAGTTCCAATTGGTAAGTTTTTTCTGTATCCCGTTATCATAGGCTTGAGGATTTTTTTTCCAAATATCACAATGTTGTAAGTTTTATTTTAATTTATCTAATATTATGTTTAGAATTTAGAAAGAGAGATGCCTTGAATTTTTGTGTATTGCATTGCATTGATGATTACACCTTTATTTATACTACAGGATTGTATGGTACACTAGGAAATTCCTCTTTTGTAAACAACTAACTACAGTACTTGATCATTCCATTAGAATAGAATATACAAGGTATTATTAGGATTCTCTAGATGAATCTATGAGAATTTGGGAGAGGAGTTGTTACAACTTGCAGTAAATGATTCCTAGATTGACATTCCAGTTTTTTGCCACCACCATCCTAATTCAGGGGATCCAATACTAAGTTGCCGACACTTAGCTATAGTATAGATATTTTCATGTATAACTTGGTGGTGATTTTCTGGAATGCAAAGTTTGGAAGTCTTTTAGTTAGAATGTCAGCAAGTTGCTTGTGTTTAGCATATGTGAGATACATTCACTTTCTAATTTTTTCGCCGATGAAGTGTTGGTCGACTTCAATTTGTTTTGTTGGATCATGTTAGGATGGATTAGGGGTATAAACGAGTCGATTTGAGCTTTATTTATTGTTGTAGTATAACATTCTGGTACTCCTATTTTATTTCCAAGTCATTTATGATGATTTTAATCCACATTAGTTCGCAAATTCTTTGAGTCATTGGCTTATTGCATGAAATTTACTTGCAACACTAGATCTAATGACAACTAACTTTTTTTTTTTTTATACTTTTTTCTAGTAATTAGATTTTTTTTTTCCAGGAAGCTGCAAAAACGAGTAGTAGATTTTCTATATATGAGATCCTACCTAATTAGCATTTGTGTAAGTTGTGTCCTCCATTCCTTCTAAATAAGATTCCTTTTCTTAGGGTTATTATAAGGTACTAAAGAGTTTTATGTTGTAGATATAAATAAACTTGTTTAGGGTCATGCATGAATTGACTTAGAATACTTTTGATATAAGCTATATCCAAGCTTCTCAATCCACCTTTGGTGCTTTTTTTGGTCAATTTATGGGGTTTGACTTTCCAAGATGTTATGATAATTATCAGTTAGAATTTCCGAGGGCTTGCATCCGTTGATGTATTTTTAATTAAGTAGATCTATAATGTATTTTTATTGAGAGTTGAATATCCTAACTTTTGAGCGAGCCACTGCTATTCCAAGAAAGTGTTTGAGTCTTCCCAAGAGTTTGCTTCAAAATCTTTTCGATAGTTGATCTTTTAATCTCCTTATTTGTCTTAGCATAATTTGTTGTTGTAGTTATGTTAAACACAAACTATTTGAACTCTGTGATTTTACCTTTTTTGAACTTTTTTATGAATAGGGGGTGTGATCTCCAAGGCTTTCTTTTAAGTTCATCCTTTCTTGGACTTCGATGAATATTCCAAACCATGAGCGCACCTTCTTTAATCTACATATAGGGCTAGTTTTGAATCCATAGTCAAAACCCCATGGAGGTTCCATATAGGTTTCGTCTTCTAGTTCACCATGTAGAAATGAATTATTTATATCAAATTATAATATCCAAATGATTCAGCTTTTGCAACAACAATTTTAGTTTTATATTTTTAGAGTGTCCTATTTTTAGATAGTATATACTCACTTGCATCCAATTAATTTCTTTCTTTTTTTGGATAATTCTACCAGATCCCTAGTTTGTTTTTCTTTTAGGCTCTCATTTCTTTAACTTAGGTTTTCTTTTATTTTTTTTTTTTTCACCACTTCTTGGATGGTTTGTGGAGTCTTTATATTATTTATCTAAGCAAGGTTTTGTGGGATGTGGAAAGTTTGGCTAGGGAAATGAAGTAGCTATTGGGTGTTGGGTATTTTTTCATGCCTCTTTTCTTAGAACAATGGGAAGACTTATATCATGATGTTTTTGTATTAAAAAGACAGGCCATACCTTCATTATATTGTGGTTAATTTCGCATAAATTTAGATTGTTGAACACGCTTTGATTCAGGGTTGGATTCTTTCCTCTAGTTTAATCATAGTAATGATTTAGGGTGATCAAGTGGGGCTTTGTTAGGGCTGCTTTTTGGTGAGACTTAAACTATCTCAGGAAGAGGGTTAATCGAAGCTATTTGTGTTGGTTTGGTTGAAGTTGGGAGATCAAAGTTTAGAAAATCAGTGCTGACTTCTTTCCAAGATTTTTCTTGAAGGTAACTTTAATCATAGAATCCCTGATTTTTTAACAAACGTAGCAAGTAGAGATATAAAGAATTTTTGAGAATTTGAGTGGTAATACTTAAACCCTTGTTGAGTTCAAGAGTATTCAAGGAAGAAAAAAAGAAGATGCATTCCCTTGTATCAAGTTTAGTGTTTTAATGTTTTTGATGGATATTAATATAGGTAATGTCCCCATAGGTTCTTGGTGGGAGCTAGGAGTGTTTTATTTTAAAAAGAAAATCTGTGAGGGTTTTAATAGCTGTTTTATTTAATAATATTCTATTAGGAAGATGGATTATTAGAAAAGTGGTGATTAAGGTAGCTTCCCCTGGTAAAATTTTTAAATTGTTGCCCTAGTGGTCTTACGAAAGTGATCTTGTTTTTTATTCTACACCATTTTATTGTAGAGTCTAAGTACAAGAAGATTCATGAAACATGCCTTTTTTTCTTAGAAAAGAGGAGAGGGCTTGATTAAAATATTCCTAATACATTTAATATTAGTGTTGAATTGGGTATGGATATTTTTGGGAACATGAGGAAGATTGTATTTACATTTGAGTTTTTTTTTTTTTTTAAATTAAGAATAGCTAAGTGTTATGTGAGTTATCATTTATGAAAGAAAGAAACCACCTAACCCCATTATTATTAGCAATATGCAATTGACTTCATACATAGATATGAATCAAAGAGAAAGGTATGGATGATTTTAAGTGGTGTTTGGCAATTTGAGATATCTCACACTAGAATTGTTCAGTTTTGTCTTTATCGAATAATGTAGAAAACATGGATTGTACTACAATAAAAGATGCATCACCCATATGAATATGATGAGTCCAAACTTGTGCTCTTTTGTTTTTAAAGTTTTAAAAAGAGTAGACCAAGGTATGTGGTTATTATTACTCGTTTCTAGATAGGAGAGTCTTTCCCATTATTTAGCATACTTAAACATCCTTTGCATGAATTGATCCTGAAATAAATATTAGTGGGATGAAAAATATATTGCGATTTTGGTTAGATATTTGTTTTTGAATGGACAATAGGTTCATAGATAATATTGGAATGTAGAGAACATATGATGATGGAAGAATATGTTGAAGTTTTATTCGTCTCCTTCCATCAATATTAGCTAAGGTTCCTTCAAGTACTTTCATATTTTGATTTATTGAGCTTGGTGTCCAAGGCCTTTAAAGGCATGATGCAAAATACGTACCTGCTTTAAAGCATCTACTGATTGGTTTGTCCAGTGTTTTTAAGAAGTTAATGAGTTTTTCTATTTCTTTTTATTTTAGCCCTTCCATTTATGTAGCAACCTTATCTTTTTCCTCCTTACAAGTAGTGTTGGCTTGATGGTGCTTGTGTTGGTGTTGATATGGAGGCTTTTTTAAGTTTTATGTAGTCTTCTCTCTAGTTTCCAACATGTCTTTTGCTTGCCTAGCCTTTTTATACTAGTAACAAAACATTTATTTTCAATTATTTGTCCTATTAGGCTCAATTTGGGCTTGGGTGGCTTGGTCCTGTGAATGTTCAATGCATGGGAAATGATCAGGGCAGAGCTTTCACCAGCTAGTGGAATTTCTTGCATAAGTCCTTACCTCTCTACCTCATTTCTACAACAACAACTACAACAACAACATCAAGCCTTTATCCCACTACGTGGGGTCGGCTACATGAATCCTTTTTTCTCCATTGTGTCCTATTAAAGGTCAAATTCTCGTTTAAATCTAATAAAGAAAGGTCATTCCGAATATTTTCTAACCAAGTCTTTTTAGGTATGCCTCTATCTTTCTTAACATAAGTCAAATCTAATACCTCTACTCTCCTAACCGGGTCATTGGAAGGCCGCCATTTTATGTGACCAAACCATCTAAGGCGACTCTCTCTCTAATCTTATCTTCTACTGGAGCTACTCCAACCTTTTCACGTATATGCTCATTTCGTATCCTATCTCTAAGGGTAAAGCCACTCATCCACCTGAGCATCCTCATCTCTGCCACACTTAACTTATTATTATGCTTTTCTTTTAATGGCCAACATTCAGCACCATAAAGTATTGCAGGCCTCACTACCATCTTATAGAGTTTTCCCTTAAGTTTGAGGGGTACTTTAAAAGAGATAAAATTGGAGTCTTTTACAATATTTGAATATGTATTTTGTTATATTCGCATGCAATTCAACTAATTCTCATAAATTCTTTCTATTTTCACAAATTACTATAGCGTAATAATTTCTTTATTGCATCTCATTTTATTAAATTGATAGTTGTTGAGTTAAAACTACAAATTTTTTATTTTATTATAATACTTGATAATTGAAACAGCATCTTGGTTGCATGAATTATAGTCTAAATTTCAGAAACTAAGGCGATATCATAAACCTTGGAGTATGTTTTCTTCATTTTGTCCAAAATATTGAGAAAATTGCCAAAATGGTTCCACGAGTCTAGGGCCAAAATTGTCCCAATTGTATGGAAGTCTCAATTTAGTCAACTGTAAATATGGAACTAAATTATCCCTGCATGCAAAGTAATGGATGTTGGAGTTAACGATATTATAAGTAGGGATATTTGGAATTTTTTTCTTATTGAATTATTTAGTACATATAATTTTCAACTAACCATATTTTTTCATGTACAACAGATATGTTTGTATATAAGCGGGAGTAAATTTAGATCATACATATTACTAGCAATTTATTTTTTAAAAAAACTGCTTGTCATTTTAAAAAAACTGCTTGTCATTTTTGTTTATTCTAAATCTATTATAATGAAAGAAACGGAGTTTTAAATATGTATATTGATTTTATTGGGATTTTTATTTTAGAAAAAAAAAATGAAATATATATTTAGTTATAAAAATATTTTCTTATAAGGAGAAATTTTTTTTCCTTTTATGAAATCATTTGAAAAAAATAAAGTATATAAAGGTTGCATTAAGTGCCTGTTACTCTCGATCAGTTTCGAGTGGGGCAGATGGGGGTCAGAAGCACCAGTCGCCTTCTTGCTTAAACTGGGGGTGGTGACTCAACGGGAAGAAAGGAATCCTCACTTATTCTTTCACGCTCATCTCCTAGCCGAGTGGGGTCTTGTCGTTGTTGGGGTGTGATGTACGGAACCATGTGTAAGGAGTTGAAGGGGTTGAGTAAGAATATAGCTATGTGACCAATGGCAAGAAGGGAAGAAAGGAATCCTCAACTACTCATTCAATCTAGTCTCCTAGCCGAGCAATGTCTTGTCGCTATTGGGATGTGAAGAACAAAGCTGCGCTCTATCCTATCTCGGTATTTAGGAATCAGTGTATTCAAAAACTTTCATTTTGAAAATACCACCCGACATCCATAGCACAATAGTTTTTCAGGAACTTTTTTTGGTTAATTTGGTAATTTATTCATTAATTTGAATGGCGGGGCTATTTAGGTCCCTATTTAAAGAGTCAAGGGACTAAATTGGGAATTTTATGTATTCGTGGATCATTTTGATTTTGTCTAGAACCATTTAGTTAATCAATAGCTTCTGATACACATGACATTATCCCTAATGCTTTTTAAAATTTTTCTTCTTTTCTAATTAGTAGTGCAGGCTGGAGTTGATGGTGTAGGCAGTTGAAGAAACATGAACAATAAATTTTGAAGAAACATGAACAATCTTTATAGGATTAGCTCCATTCGGAAGCTGGGCTCATTCTTGAACTTTTCACATGTGGTGATACTCACATATGGTTTAATTTCCAGCTCATGATGTTACTTGGTTAACTGTATCGTTTAAATTATTTTTCGTTTGTTTTGAGTATCTTTTTCTAGTTTTGTACAAATGGGAATTATGAAGTATGTAGTCTGAGTGGAATAGTTCCTGCTTGAGGTCTTTTTTGAGTCAGAGCGCATTGGAGTTTAAATATTACAGGCATCTGAATCGTATTTTCTTTTCTTGTATGGAATTTCTTAAAACCTGCTTAACAAATAATTTTCTTGTTTAGTCTCTTTAAATTTATGTAGATTATAACCTTTATATTTTATTTCCATTTTCAAGAATGTATTGTACAATTGTCATGCGGAGTAATTTTTTATAGTTTTATCAGAAAACCCCTATTGTTTTTGAAGTCTTATATGCATAGTTTTTATCGTGTCCCTGACAGACCAAAGAATGCTCGAGGAGTGGTGGCAGAAGTCATCTTGGCACTGATATTGCTTCCTCAAGAAATTCCAATGACATTTATCCTATTAGTTCCAAGGAGGGATACAGTAATTGCAGAAAGAACAAAAGTTCAAACAAGCAACACGTTACTGAAGAAGAAACAGAGGAGCTTGAAGAGGGCCAGCTAGTAGAAGAATCTGACAATCATGAAACTGCAGAAATAAAATGTAATTCTGATGGAAGAACTCCGGCTAAGATGATGAATTTAACAGATCCAATACAGAAAAATAAGTTGGTTGGGAAATATGACAGGAATCATTTACTTGAAACGATGGCAAAGATGGAAAAACGTCTAGAGCGATTCAAAGATCCAATTCCCCTGAAGAAAGAACCAGAAAATTGTGGTAACTTGCAACCTGTTACTGCCAACGAAGATGCGGTCAAGCAACAGCGACCAGCTAGAAAAAGGCGGTGGGGTACCAGTTAGTTATGAAATGCTTACCATCTTGAAGCTAGCTGGAGATTGGAATGTAAGTTTCAGCTGTTGGAATCACCACTTAACCCAACTATTTGGTCAGCAAGTTTCAGCGATTGGATTGATATTCAATAATGTTGCTGATATACTTCAGATCTTCTACCTCTGCTGGATTACTACTTATCATTCCTCACATCAATGGACTTAATTACCTTAAAAAGACTCTACAGTACCCTAATCCTGGACATGATTATTGACAATTCCTGCTATATCTTCTGCTGCTTGCAGTTTAATTATACAAATAGAGATATAATTCTTTGAATTTTTTTTACTCAGGCTTTAATGGCTTATGCCAGACCAGTAAGTACATCAGTAGAGCCTATTTATTTTATGCTTCCTGGATTCCGCACTTCTAATGCGAGCCTACAGCTTCGATACGAAGAAGAAAGAAGAAGAAAACTTTAAAGAGTATGTTTATTGCTTGCAGAGTTTAATGAAAACAGGCCTGCGGTTCTGAATATTGGAATTCCAGTCTTGGAGAAACTTGGACTATTATTTTTTTCCTTATTGGACTCCATATTTTTCTTCTGAACTTTTTTAGTTAAGGTTTTCTTGTTTCTTCTAAGTTTCCCTTGACTTTAATATTCCAAAATATCTGTATTCTGTAGTTAATCGTGCAGTTGGTTTATTGATCTTGACAAGATGTGAAGATGATGGGCTTGAAGCTTCTCGAGTTTTATATTCAGTTTTTAGTGGAGGTTTACAATCTTATAGCTAAGAATAATCATCCCTTGGTGCGCAGCATCTGTACAAGGTGCCAATGTGCTTATGAAAGAAGAGATCACAGGTTCCATCTTTTAATGAAGGACGGTTTCTATCATTTGAGGTATCACTGAACTTTGTTTCTCTATAATTTTGTGAGAAAATTCCTTTTTATTTGTCTTGTCAACTGTTTAAGTATAATTTGACAATGTTTTTTTTAGAAATCATAGTCATTTTGTTGCTTTCATCAGTGTATCTTAACATTTTTTAATGCAGGACAATAATGAACTGGATGATCTGCTGTGATCATTATGCTTTATATTTGCTTTATGCTTGTTTTAGTCACCTGTGAGTAGTTTTATGCTATTATAATGAATGAAATGAGAAACTTGTTCTCTCCTCTCCTTTTTCTCCTTCCTCTCCTCTCCCTCTCAGTCTATCTAGCTTCTGGCTGGCTGGCAAGATTTCTTCTTCACCCTCCTATCCCCCTTCAAATTCTTCCTGCTCCCCTGCTAGGGTGATAAATACAAGAGATAAATTATGAAAAGTTATTATGTGTCTCAGTAGTTTACAGAATAATATTAGTCATTAGGCAGTTTGAGTGTAGTCACAATTATCAGTTGGTTATTGAGTCTTTAATAGTCTTGTATTTTTATTAAGTCTCCATTGAGAGGTATTAAAGCATGAATGGAGAAATGTGGTAATCCTCCCCAAACCTATGTTTTGGTCTCTTTCTCTCTTCACCAGGTTTATGAAGTTGTCAGGAATTCGAATACGCCTTGCCTTTCCTTCCTCGACAAATAATGGATTTGAAACACCCCCTTTCCACAAAGATACTTCATTAGGGGTGTAAACGAGTTGAAGTGAGCTCGATTTACGGCTAACTCAAGCTCGGTTCATCAACTCGAGGGCAAGCTCGAACTCTGGCTCGGGCCATATGGTGAGCTCAAGCTTGGCTTATTGGAGTTCTAGTGGGCTCAAGCTTGACTCCTGAGTTTGGTTATTAGAGCAGGTAGGAAGCAACAATTCAAACTAGCCAGATGTGCGACTTGCCATGGGATGCTTGCTGGAAAAGTAGGGAGATATCAGCTTTTAAAGTAGAAGAGAAGGATTTCATTAAAAAATTAGAGGAATACTGAACTGCCGGTAGTCAGACATTTTTATTTTATCCTTTTTAACATCCATCATTCACTTTTAAAAAAATAATAATAAATTTATGATGAGACAAATTGTATGTGGAAGTCCCATCACAGATTTTATTTTTAAACCAGGTAGCAGTGGAAAAAAATAATATTTTTTATTTAATTGAGTCAACTTAGGAGCCAACGAGTTAAATATTGTTAGCTAGTATAATACATGAGCTCTAATCTGACTCAAACTTGGGTATCTTGCTCAATAAATTTCACTCATGAGTCCGTTAATGAGTTGAGTACAAGATGGTTCATCTCACTTACACTCTTATATTAAATAACTATTTGATCTCCTTTGACTCCTCTTTATGATCCAACAACAACTTAATGAAAACCATGGCCATCTCGTCATTTCCATGGAAAACTAAGGTCATGAGTAGGGGTGTAAACGAGTCGAGTCGAGTTTAGGCCCTTATCGAGCGTGGCTCGTTAGATGGAAAGCGAGCTAGAACTCGAGCTCGTCTCACTGTAAACGAGCTCGAGCTGGCTCATGAGCCGGATAGTCAGCGATGGGCGGAAATTTTTAAATTTAGGCTAGATTTTTAAAACTTCGACAAAATTTTTAAAAAAAAATATGAAATGTTTAATATTTAAATAAAATTTAGGTGATTATTATTATTATTATTTAATATTTAAATTTAATAAATAAAATAAAATTATTTTAAAAATATTAATATTTATTCGAGTTGGCTCACGAGTCGAGCCGGCTCAGGCTCGAATTCAAGCTCGTTTACTAAACAAGTTTGAGCTCGACTCGCGAGCCCATAAATGAGTTGAGCTCGAGCCCATAAATGAGTCGAGCTCGGCTCACTTACACCCCTAGTGATGAGGCCCTTGATCATGGGAGGTTGATGAGGATGGGTGGTCCATCTTCAAAGCAAAGATTTCTGCAAGAATCAGGTCAGTATCATTTGATCCTTAGATTCTTCTGATAATTGCTACAATTTTACCTTTTATTTCATCACTTTCTCACTCTATCAAGTGATCAATGTATTGTTTATTTCATGAAACAGTGTGCTGCTGGTTCTTAATTTGAGGTTACAGTCCTTCATATTGTTGGTCCCTCAAATCTTATGATCTGATCTTTCATCTCATCAACCATATCTGTAAGGTGAAGAATGTTGTAAGCCCGTCTGCTCTCTTAAATCTTTGGAGGTCATCAAAATATTTGCCTAACAAGCCTCCAAAACCTACAATTAGAAGTTGAAAATTATTTAAGTTTAGTTTACGATAATTTTTTTGTTGCTTTCTAAAATGACTTTCTATTAAAAAAAATTTTATATAAAAAAAAATTGTTTTAGAAAGCAGTAAAAAGTTCTTCCAAAAGAAATCTTAAAACAATTTTTCTTTGTTATCATTTGCTTGGAGTTTAGGGTATTTGCTTAGATAGTAATTTAATTTAGGGTTCATTTGAGATGATTTTTTCACAATTTTACTTCGGCGCCATCAAGCCATAATATTTTTGCTAGTTTTCAAATTTTTTTGGTAACAACAATAATGGCATCAAATCTTATATCACTAAGTGGGATAGGCTGCATGAGTCTTTTTTCTCAATTATATCTTATTAAGAGTCAAATTCTCATTTAAATCTAATAAAAAAAATCATTTTTAACGCTTTATAACTTAGATTTGATCTAATATATCTATTCTTTTTAATTGGGTCATCTGAAGGCCAACCTTTTTTTGGTGAGATAATTATTATAATTTGATCTACTAATAAGGCTTGATCATATATATGATTTCATTCATTCCCATGCATATTTATTGTAATGTTCAGCGGTTTTAATTCATCCATATTTCTCATCAAACATCCATGTGTGACTGGCTCCAAGCCTGGTTTGTTCTAGGTGGAATTTTGATGGAAGTTCAGGGCAAATTATGGAAAACATTATGTTGGTATATCCTCATATAATTTATATCAATTTAATATTAAGATGGGGATAAAAATTATTATATTTATTTTAAAATTAATGTAATATAATCTTAATAATTTGATGAGAAAAATATATATATATTGAAAGCTTCTCACATGAATTTTGTTGCAGGATGCGTTGGTTGAGTACATGAAACTCATGGTTAATAATAATATTAATAATAAAACATAAAAAAAGAAAATAAAAGAATTTCATATTCAAGATATATTTGAACTATTAAAAGTTGAAAACATCTATTAAGAACATGAAAAGTGTGACTAGCATAATCTTTTTCTTTTTTTTTTTTTTGGGAACATTTAGGCTAATTAAATCAGACTCACACACAAATCGCATGCATAATAAATAGAAAAAAAAATGCATAAGACTTAAACTCAAAACCTCTTAGTTGATAGCCTAAGCTCCCAAGCAATAGACCAAGATGAGCTGTGTATCTTTTACTTAAATTTCATAAAAATGAACAAACTTTTTAAAGTGAACTTCGAAATTTGCTTAGGATTTAGCATCAATGCTTTTATGCATAATAGAAATGAGAAAAAAGTTTGTGGTCTATTTGTGATTGTAGTAGTATTTTATAAAGTTGGTTATGTAATTGATGTGAGGATAACAGCTTAATTATTCTGATCGTAAAAAATAAATTTTTATCACAAAAAATTTTTAGAAATAATGAAAAAATAGTAGGAAAGTAATATAAAAAAAAGATTGATATTTAAAAAGCAAAACAAATAAAAAAAAATGTTCCAAATAAACTCATAGAATGATCATTTGAAATTAAAATGCCTCTTATATAACAATTTTGACCTTTTTCGTATAGAAGTTATTATATAGTTGTTTCTTAATTTAAGCATATTACATAAACCTTTATATCTTGAGGGATTCTAAGAAATCATGAACTTTTGGTCTTTTGGTTTATAAATATAACTCCCAAGGCAATTACATAGTAAAGAATTACATAATAAATTTATGTCTCCTCCAAGATCTTGAGAACTAAATGAATGGATGAATACAATATGTACAACAAACACATGGCACCATAAGAGACTAGTAGGTATAGTAGGAAGTACTAAATTTTTAGTTTAGAATAAACTTTATGCGACCCCACGTAGTGGGACAAAGAGTTGTTATTGTTGTTGTTGTAATAAACTTTATGCGATAGCAGCTCTTTCATTGTATAAAATTTCTTTTGTTATATTGAATGATGATATTTTAAGAATGCTTAGAGTTGGTATGTAATTTATAACTTAATCCGATCGTCTATTCCCATCTTGATGTTCAAAGCTTCTAGATTGGGTCGTGCTAAAAGTGATAACATAATAAAAGTTTGATGAGTAAAACCAATCATGAAGAAAGCGCCGCTAAGATAACCAAGGAAAAAAATTTAGGAAGTTTAGTTAGACAATATGTTAATTCTAATTAGGTAATATTGTCTTGTATATCTTATGGAAAATTACGAAAAATAAGAGATATAATATAGCGGAAGATGGAGTACAACTAAGTTTAACTATTAATTAAATTGTAGCTAGGGATAATATATTTTGTGGTAATTTTTTTTCAAGTGTGGAAGATTGTAAAGACCCAAATTTTTATTAGATTAGCAACTTTTAAAGACAAAAGTTATATAAAAGAAAATTATAAAATCTAATTAAAAAAGACTGACAAATAATTTGAATCAATTAAGATTGGTACACTGAAATCTACATTACTTGTTTCCTAATTTAACTAAGGGGGAGGCTGACAAGAGCGAGCGACATATAGAGTGAGCGAATGCAAGTAACATAGAGAGAGCATGCGAGCAAATGTAGAGATTGAGATAGGAAGAGATAGACAAAACTTGTTTGCTTTATTATTTGCTCCAATTGAGGTTCAAATAGACTTGCAAGGGTCTTAAATAATAAAACTAACTAAAATGGAACAAATAATGTAAGAAACAAACATACTAAATTTTTTAATTTTTTAGGACCATATAGATCTATAAATAAGAAGCAAATAACTAAAGAAACAAACCTAATAATTTTCCTTATTTTTTAAGAATTCTACAAATACACAGATAAGGAAACAAAAAATAAAACTACTTAATTTAAAATCCTAAAAATTGGGAACCAAATATTTCTTAGGAATCTGGTATCCTTCCATTATTAGGTTTTTCAACCAGCCTGAATGATCCTAGATCAGATGAGGATCAATGTTTGTACTAAATGCCTCGGCCATTGAGCAACCTTATTACGTTGAATGAACATTGCCCTTTTCAAAATGTTGAAAGAAGAATTCAGCAACTCACATCTTCATTTAGAACAAGCAAATTAGCTTATTCCACGCAGTTCCAAAAAAAAAAAAAAATCAGTAAGGGAAATGCTTGCACGCATTCATTTTCTCAAGTTTGAAAAAGAAAATATCTTAGAAATGATACATATTGGGAGACTTCCAAAAATCAAAATCAAGGGAGAAGTTACCGGTAAGGAGATTTTATTAAAAAAAGTTCCTTCTCTCATGTGATCACAACATTAACCGTGCACAACTCCAGAGAAATCCAAATTGAAATTGGTATCGCTAAAAAATCATGAGATTGAATTATTTCAAATTTATGTTTGAGGAAAAATTCCACATACCTCCTCATCTCTACCGTTTAAAGTCTGAGCGACATATTCATCAAATCGACGTGCCTTATCGATCAACTTTGCGATAATAGTCTCAGCAACCCTATTTATTGTCTTGGGTAAATATTCCTCCATCCTATCAAACCATTCACCAGTAGTCATGCTATCCATATCACCCTCCACCTCTTTATCCCGTGCTTCTTGTTCTACAACCAGGGATGGCTCCTCTTCCTCAGCACCAATACTGGTCTGTTTGAGGGGCTTCTCCTTTTCTGCCCCTTCAGCAGAATCTGAATCGGAAGATACAATAACCCTATCCTCCTCCACCAGCTTCATTTCAGAAACCCTGGTAGACCTGGCCCTCCCCTTGCTCTTTTTCATCACCACGGGCTGGAAGTCCTCCCTATTCCTCTTCCTTCCACTGGTCCTCGCTCTCCCTCCAATTTTCTGCGGCTCATTCACCTGCTCCTCCCATGAAAATATCTCTTTGATCCGCCTTCGTACACACCCGTGCCTTGAAAACGGAGGTGCCTCGGCTTGTGAAGCGGAAACATGAACTGCAATGCTCGTTTTCTCACCGATCCGGATGATGTCTCCGTCCAGGAGAGGCGAAGGGTTATTGGGAGAAATGAGAGCGCCGTTGACGTAGGTGCCATTGGAAGAGTTGAGGTCGGTGACGGCCCAGCGGTTGATTTCCGGGATGAATTGGACGGCAAGATGCTTCTGGGAGATCGAGGGATCCCTAATGGAAAGGGCGTTGCCTCGAACGACTCGGCCGATGTGAAGCTGGTCTCCGGGCTTGCATTCTAGGGTTACCCCCTTCTTAGGTCCGCTTTCAATGGAGAGTGATAATGTCGGGTTCTCCATGGAGGGAGGGACGTCGCGGAGCCCTAAGCCGTCGATGGAAGCATTGAAGGAACGGAGCGCCAGACAGGAGAGGAGTGTTACAGCAAGAACTGAGAATTCCTTTGATGTGGAAGAGCCAATTTAAATTTTAAAACAAAACTTATTATAAGCCAATTCTCTCTCTCTCTCCCTCTCTAAAAAGGGAATTTACATGCATACCACCACCTTATATCCTATTTATATATCTAATCCTCAAAATTTAAATATTACATTTTTATCACCCATATACAACTTTAATTTTAAATATGTTGCTAATATATTTCATTCATAACTCTTATATCACCATATCACCATATCACCATATCACCCTACAAACTTTAATATTTCGTTTCTAGCATTCATATCTGATCTATGGGTGGTATGCAAGTAATATTTAAGTTTTAGATGTGAGATATATAAATATGGTGATATAAACAGGTCTGTCAAAATCAGGTCACGGGTTGGATTCGAGTCGAACTTGAAACTGACCCGACACTATAAAACCTTGACAATTTTTGCAAAAGGATCATTTTTTCGAACTCAAACATGAATCCGACCCACTTTGGGTTCGAGTTAACCCAACCTGCTCCTGTCATCGTTGTAACTTATGAGTTGCAATCTCGGTCCAAACTCTTGAAGGCTTGACTAGACGGCGAGGCAGCAGTCCTGCAAGGGCACTTAGGGCAGTAGTGGCGTAAGGGCAGTCGACCAACAGTCAGCAACAGAGGCTTGAGCCGCTTGACGTGAAGGCGACCCTGAACTGACAGCGACAATGTCATACGGCAGATGCGCCTGAGCGGACGCGACTGAGGTGGACACAAGCCACACGACTGAGCGGGACTGCGGGAGCTGCAGGACAGCGCGATGAATGGCGGGACTGAGCTGAAAATGGTTTGTCCGGGTCAACCGAGTTTATTTTGGGTTTCCGTGTCAACCCGAACTCGATCCAGTTTTACAAACTGGTTGAAATCCATAACCCGAACCCAACACAATTCGGATTCGAGTTCGAGACATATTTTTGGGTCATGACAAATATTGACACCCCTAATATAAGATGGTATGTATGTAAATCCACTTTTGAAAAATATAGCACATATGGCTTCTATTTAACAAACTTTGCAAATTAAGCCAAACTTTTAAAGGTTTAGGTCTTAAGTTCATCTTAACTTGGTCAAATTTATTTAGAGAAAGATTAAATTTAAATCTGAGTATGAATTAAATATAATGATTTGTTATAAACTAATTAATCAATTAATTAATTAGACTCAAAGAGTAATTGATCACTATATTAATTAATTTATTTAATCAATGTTTTACAAATATTTTATAATGGATTAATTAATAGTCTATTTTGGGGGTGGGTCCTATTGAAATGGTGTAATCATGGCCAAATCTTGTAGTTTGGTTTTGGATCATTTAGGATATTTTGATAAGGGAACACTTATTCTCTCCATAAGGCCCCAAACAATTTGATGAAGGGCTGAGATTTAATTATAAAGCCAAAATTGAATTAAAATTCATTAAGTTTAACATAATTATGTAATTAAGCATCTTTATTATTTAAGTTACCTAATTAAGCAATTTTAATGAAATAGATGGACCATATGGAATTAAATTAATTTACAAACACATATAAATGATTGGAATTATGATGATGATTCAATTACGTGATCACGAAATAAAATAATACTTAAAATAATATTTTATAATAAGAAATTAGGGAACAAAAAGCCCAATAAATATAAAACTTACCCAAGTTATTTTAAAAAATGATTATATATATTTTTTGTGAAATTACAAAGATGTTATAAATGTACATAGATTAAATACTAATCAATTTGATTATATGTTAATCATTCTTTATATCTCTGATAAATCTACTCAATAATGAACTATACATAAATGCTTAATAAATGATTAGATATGCCACATAAAATTTTATAATCTTGAAATCAATAATGAGCCACATACAAATCATAAGAGTTCAATAATAGTGCTTGTTTGGATCATGAGCACAATGGATGTGATTGACTTATTGAGCTTGGCTCATTAAGAAATATATAAACTCGAGCTTGTTTTGATTTTAAATATATTTTAAAGTTAATTGAGTGGTTTATGAGGCGAGTTAGGTTAGAACTAAATTCTTTCTTAACTATCTCACAACACTAACGAAGATAATTGACCATAATTTTTCTTTGGACTTCCCCCAAAATATTGGAAGCATGGCTTAGAAAATATCTATCAAATAACTTAAGAATAAGACTTGAAGTCATGATTGGTTGAACTGAACCAATCAAGACAAAGTTTTTAGGTGAAATTGAAGCCAAAATGGAGACCCTCACATAGGGTTACAAATGAGCTGAGTTGAGCTCAAGTCATGCCTAACTTGAGCTTAACTCTCAAGCGAAATCCTGAGCTCGAACTCGAGCTTGAGCTTTAGTCAAGCTCAAAAGGTGAGCTCGAGCTCGGCTCCCGACCGTGGATGCGGATTTGCGAGGCGTAAGAAGAACAACCAATGCTTCCACATTTGAGCCCACTTTCGATTTCACGTCCATGGCCTGCTTTCGCCTTCCTAGCCAGCCCTCATGGTTCTGCCTTTTGTGTTGTATTCCGTCCTTGTGGTTCTGCCTTCTGCATTAGAGCCCATTGTGGTTCTGCCTTCCGCCTTCCTCTTTCCTCCTTTGGCTTTCATGGTTCCGCTTCCACACTCGAGCCGTTAAACGAGTAATCGTGCCAAGCATCATTTGGATCGAACTCGATTATCTAGCGAGCTCAAAATTCTGCTCGAGCTTAAAATTCTGCTCAAGCTCGAAACTCGATGAGCTCAGCTGGTGAGCTCATTAATGAGTCGAGCTCGAGTTTGCTTGGCTCACACTTACACTCCTACCACCACATGAAAGGTGCATGTCTAATTTATGCATCAATAAACTTCTTTATTCGAGATGAAGGAGATTGAGGATAATTAGGTGATCGTTGATTGGAGATGATAGTTAGTCAATATCTCGATGGTTACTAAGATAGCATTTAATCTATAGTAATCATGAAATCACCAACTCGGTCTTTCAAGGTTTAACATTAAAAAAAATTCAAAATAATGCTTCGACTCAAACAAATCTAAGGGTGTGAGCGAGGCGAGCCGGCTCGGCATCATGCTCGAGCTCATCTCATTAACGAGTGCATGAATCAAACTTATCAAAACAAAATTGTATATTAAACGAGCTCGATTTTAGGCTCAAACTTGCTAAATCGCTCAATTAATTTAAAATTAAAAGCAGCCCGAGCTTATAAAATTTTTAATGAGCTGAGCTCAACAGATATTAGACTCAATTACGCTCCAAAACAAAATTAATTCTGATGATTAATACATTTAATAAAATAAGTTCTGAAGTCATAGCATTATGATTTACGAAATATAAGTTTTTGCGTTTGCCGGGAGTCGAACCCGGGTCTATTGCTTGGAAGGCAATTATCCTAACCGTTGGACTACAAACGCTCAACATATTAAATTTTGTACTTATTATTTAAAATAAAATTCATTTATTTATTATTATTATTATTTTTTGCTGAAATGCGAAAAATATATAGCTATTTTGCTTTGATTTGTAGCATTACTAGCAAAAATACAAGCGTTAAGTCTTCAAGACATCAATGGACAAAATTAATTGGTTATTTCCTCAAGCTAATTTAGCATACTATGATAGTTCAACCAACACAATTTTTAAGGGATTTTTAGTTAAGTTGTAAGTCGGGCTTGTGAGCTTAAGCTAGCTATTAAGCTCCACCAAACAGTCATATATTACATTTTTTAAGCCATGTGTTTTCAATTTTGGTTTATCTTAATTTAGTAGATGAAAAGATAAATTGGATGGATGATGAGCTTAAATTTAAGCACTTGGTTTGTTTTTTGAGATAAGTAAATAAAATTAAAGGTACTTTAGAACATCTAATTATCATCAAGTACATGTAATTTGTGAGTGTTGTGCATGGAAATTGATATCCTGACTTGGGAAACTATGGGTGAGTAATTTGAGTAATCTCGAACATTGTTGTTTTATTTAAAAAACACTTTGTCTTTTGGTAGTTTCAAATGATTCGGAACTTGACAATGTTATTATGGAGAATATAGTGGCCCTAAATGTTGAACCAAATCCAATTGAGGAAGGTGATGTTTCAGTAAACGGGAGTGCTTGACACCAGAGCGGAGGGGGCTCGACGAATCCACGTCGAGGATCCGGTGGCGGTCGCCGGACACCACTCCAAGAACTCCTTGGAGCAAGAACCACCACCTAAGAACAATCTTAGGATACAGAAAAACACAAGAGAATAAACTCTAATTTTATTAATCTCCAAATCTCCCTTATTACAAGCATTGGCTACCTATTTATAGCCAAAAATGAAGCATCATAATAGGCTACATACAAAATAAGAAAACATTACACCTCTATAGCCCTATAACTACCAAATGGACTTAATATAGCATGAAATTTAATACAATTAACGACTCAGCTCCGGCGTCATACTACCGGGGTAGGAGGAACTTCATGCTCATAAGAAGATGCCCGGTTGTCCACATTAAGGAGGCGGATTTGGTTGGCTAAACGGATCAGGATAGTTCCACCCGATGTCTATTTGCCTACCAATCTTCAATCTCTCAAAAGAAGCATAAGCAGATGAAATACTTGTGATTGTGAAAGCATCTAGGACCAAAGGTGTTTCTTTCATCCATCTAGAGGAGAAGATAAGAGCTTCACGATCCAACCCATTGAGGAGATCTTCACATGCAATTTTTTTTATCAACGATGGAGAGCGTAATTGTTGTCTTGTTTGGAACATTGTGAGTGAATAGTTCCGGCTGGACATTTGACTCCGATTGGCCATCCATTTTACCCTCGTCGTCCTCATATGCGGGCTGATCAATATCAAGAACTTCAAATAACATGTCTTCATTGTACACGTCATATACATGCTCATCGTAGAGAGGTAAAGTCGACGATTTCAAAAATGGATCTTCAAATTCTTTGAAGCTGAACTCGATTGACGGTGGAGTGGAAGAGATTTGATTATATGCAATGCCCTTGTTATCGTCGTCGGTTTGTAAGGATCTTTGTTCAATCCTTGACAATCTTAGTTTGAGTAGGGCAATTTCTTGTAGGAGATCTTATATTTCTTCTTCTTGCAGTGGTCTTTGATGATTTTGTCGAGGTGACATCTTCTGGCACGAAACTTTCTTGAAATCTTCCTATTGTCGCCGGAAATGCAGAAATAGGCGAAAGAAATTAAAAGATCAAGAAGAAGCATTGGTAGTGATGTTGGTATAATCCTGGATCCCACGACACCTTCGTTCTTTCCTCTCCTCACAATATTTTGGAGAAATTCAAGAACGTCTGTATATTGATCCCATGGACAGCACAAGCTTTAAAGAGAATGATAAAATTGAGAAAAGTGATATGACGAAGGAAATTGAGTCTGAAGATTATGTTGAAGAAAGTGATTATGAATCAAAAGGCAGTCATGATGAAGTTGATGAGGAAATTCCTTTTAATCATGATCAAGAAAAAGCTGAATTCCACAATGGAAGGATGAGACGAAAAGCCATTTGTACGAATTTTAAAGATCTAGAGGATTCTGAAGAAGATGATGCAGATAACCAGTTGACTCTCAGTTCAGAATCTTCTGACGGCAGCGTTAAGGCACGGACTCGGAAACAGAGAGAGGAAATGATTCAAAGTGGAAGGAGTCTTTGATTGCCAGAGCAAGGACAAGACAAAACATTACTCTGATGCAACTTATATATGATCATTCATTGTCTAACTCTGTAAGCACTGGAAGGGTAAGAACAGGATAGGCGACTAATGTTCTGCTTCTTGGAAACAGCTCTCGGGTGTATGCTAATGGCTGTGGAGGATGAACCACAGCAACTGGTTGAAGTTCTGTGGTTCTTGAGTTGTTGTCTTGGAGTCTGCACACAAGAGAAAAGAAACACAAAGGACAAATAGAAGGTGGTTGTCAGCTCTATGGATGAAGAACTACAGCCACCACACTTCTTGAATGCTTGGCGACTGTTGGATTGCCTTGAGAGCTTCTCCACCAGGTTCTTCTCTTCACCACCTGAGATATTCTCAGCATACAGAGAAAGAAGAGCCTATTGGCTCTGATACCAAATGACACCGGACCGGAGGGGGCTCGACGAATCCACGTCGACTATCCGGTGGCGGTCGTCGGACACCACTCCAAGAACTCCTTCTTGGAGCAAGAACCACCACCTAAGAACAATCTTAGGATACAGAAAAACACAAGAGAATAAACTTTAATTTTATTGATATCCAAATCTCCCTTATTACAAGCATTAGCTACCTATTTATAGCCAAAAAGGAAGCATCATAATAGGCTACATACAAAATAAGAAAGCATTACACCTCTATAGCCCTATAACTACCAAATGGACTTAATATAGTCTGAAGTTTAATACAATTAACGACTCATCTCAGGCGCCAGTGCTCTAGCTGAAAATTGATTTATGATTGGGATTTGTTATTGCAATTTGCATTAGTGTTGTAAGATTAAATAAAAATTCTTTGGTTGTTGGCCGGTCTAGCAGTCGTTGAGATATTTGTTGGTTAATTATATACTTTGGCTTATTTCCTGGGCAACACCATTACTATTAGTTGAATATTTCTATTTTTTTTTTTAATTTCGATATATTCTATTATGCAAAATATCATATAACATTTATTGAACATGTATGTTGGGTGCTGGATTGGATTGCAGTTGTGGTTGTGATTGTGTACTTGTTGTTGTAGTTATAATTATAGTTGTCGTTGTGATATATGTTGTATTTTGTTGCTGGAATGGGTTGTAATTGTAGTTGTTGTTGTGGATGTTATTGTGGTTGCTGGGTTTGGCTAAAGTTGTAGTTGCTATTGTGGTTGACGTTGTGGTTCTTGTTGTAGAGTTATAGTCGTTGTTGTGGTTGCGGTTGTACTGTTGTGATTGTTGGCGTCATCAATTCACTTGCAGTTGTTGTGGTTATTGTTGTGGCAATTTGGCTGCTGTTGTTTCTAGTTTTTTTATCAGGTATGTTAAATGCTTAATACCGAACATAATTTATGGTGCAGAATTTGATGATTGGTTGTGCAAAATTTTAATTTTTGATTTAGAATTTCTGTTGATTGTTGATCCTGAAATGACCTACCAAATGACAATGTGGTTGGTGTTGTGGTTGTGGCAAGTTTCTTGCAGAATTTTTGTTGAATGCTAACCCTGAAGTGACACTATCTTCGTCTGCTAGAATAATTGATTTATTTATAGATAATTGCCTTTATTCTGATTATTTTCTTAAAAAAAAAAATGATGAGAAACCTCCTAAATGAAACTTGTGGATTTCTTTAGGGTAAATGCAACCAGGTGACTTTTGTGTTATCTTAGACTGAACAAATACAATCATCTAAGCTAATGCAAAATGCTGCCTTCTACTCCCTAAATATTATTTACTTATTTATATTTTACTAATATTAGTACTTGATTATTGATGATTGATTTGGAGATTTAATCTAAGCTCGAATATACATTACATTTATATTATTTTATACACTTGTTGTTGTTTTTGACTTTTACTTGTTTAATTTTTTAGGGATTTTTTTTAATTTTTCTAGATTTATCTCATATCCAGTTATCCACTCCATGAGGCACGAGGCACGAGTTACTGAGCTAGAGGGGTGCAAAGCAATAAAGTAGATTAAATATAATTTCTGTTTATATAATAGTGTAAAATTGTAAATGTTATTTGTAATTTATAATTTGTATTTCAATGTTGATATTACAGTGTAAATATAATAATATAATGTATACTAGTATTTAGTAAATATAATTTGTGTTATGCATTAATTTTTATAAGTGTACATATTACTATTTTGACAATTAGAGTTAGTATTTTGTACATGTAATTTGACAATTTGTGTTCATTTATAGTAGCATTTTAATTGAATTATTTAAATAAATTTGAAATAACAAAAATACTAAAAATTTGAGAAAAGCCGGGTTGGCAGGTCATTTTGGGTCAGGTTCTAGTTCGGATTCCCGACTCGTTTCTATAACTAAGTCGGTTCAGCTGGCAAGCGGGTCATGTTTGAGTTGGACCTAAGCACGACCCAATAACTCATATTGACACCCCTATGGACAATAAAGATTTCATTAACATAATTTTATGTAGGTGCTAACTGTGCTAAGTGTCCTAAAAAATAAAAGAGCATGATCAAGTGAATATTTTGGCTTAGATGGGAGCGAATGAAATAAAATTGCTTGGGATTTTTTATAATTCTAAATATAACAGCTTAGGATAACATGTAGGTTGTGTTAGAGCTATTTAATATTTATATAATGTGTAAATTTAAATTTAAAAGAGTTATGCAAAATTTCTTCTACTCATAATTAAATGAAAATTTTAGACTCACATAGAAAGATAAACGATCTTTAAAAAGTAAGCCCGAGAATGCCCATGAGTTTTTCATGTATTCATATTCCCTTTTCTCCTTGTTATGCACCTCCTTGGCTATGGATCGTGGCAGACCACTTGACCTATTAGAGTGCAGCATTGTCTAGGGGATGTTATGTATATGATTCAAGAGTGATACATCATCATACTACTCATGAAACAGAATGTGAGGATGATTGGGAATATGAAGATGTTGATAATCATTCCTTAATATTTTGCACCCATTATGAGAAAGCTGATGGAGAAAAATATATTCTTCATGCAAATAAGCAAATGAGCCCATTATTTTAGGGAGTATTGTCATAACAAGCATGCACAAAAATCTATTGGCAATGATTTGTCTATAATACGGGGTCTCAGATATGGTCGACATTCATGTCTCACATGAGCAATATCCTATAACTATCTTGAGTACCTCCGACATCAACATTTGTTTGAATGAAAATGTTTTGAAAAGGAGAATTTGAAAATTTTAGTTTTATGTAGGAACTTTAATTTAGAATTTCAACTTCAAAATTGAATATATAATTACGAATGATATATCATCCTGAGGGGCAAAAGATATCATTCCTTAATGAGTTCATATAATGAAATTGAAAATCTCATCCTGATTATTATAGTCAAATCCATGGGAGAACTATATATGACCCGAATAGTCAAAATGAGGTTCCACATGAATTTAGTTATCATGACATGGATAAAAAAACATCATTATTTTTATATTAAAAACACTACGATAAATGATATATCTCCTTGTGGGTAGAAGGTATCACTTATCGTTGATTATTTTAATGCTACGATAATGATCGTTGTTGATTTTATCTTTCCCAAAGAAGATGAATTGAGTTTTGAAAATTGAATTTTGGAAAAGTATGTGTATGTTCTAAATCTCCTACGATAGCAAGCCTTCGTAGTTAATTAAAACCATTTAGACCCTTAAAGGGTCATTGGGTCAACATAGGTTGACTTGGTCAACCAAATTAACCGAGGAGCTGGAAATGGGCTCAATAAGTTTGAAATGTTATTTGGAGTTGAATGGAAGTTGTTTCATCCAAAAAATAGGATCATTTGATTTAAAATTATTATTCACACCCCTAACGGGCATTTTAGTCATTTTGGGTTGACCTGGTTAATCAGGATTGACCAGGGTCTGGGTTTGATTCCTACACACTCCTAATGAGGTTTAGGATGCATTGAAGAAGGTTTTGAGGTTTGATTTGAAAATGCGACATTGAAGTCTATAGAAAACTTCAAAATTACCTTTAAGGGACATATTGGTCATTTTGATCCCTAGTCAACTGGGGGTCAAAGTGGATCCACCTAAATGTAGTTTAATGCTTAATGCATCATAATCAAGGGTCTGAATGTGATCCTATTGTCTGGGTAGATCTGGGATCTGGATTGGTCCCAGTGACCGCATATAAAAATGAAGTCAATATGCGGTTGGTCCAATAGTACAATACGATTTGACTTGATCAATTAATCTAAATTTGATCAACTAATTATAGGATTAGAATAAATAAGATTTGATTATATCGTACAATACTATGTGTATCATATAGTATGATTATTACAAATTTTGAATTTAATAATATTGCCTAAAATATGTTTAGCGGCTAAGATCTTGATTTCTATTCATCGTCCTGTATGATATAAAATGTGCAATACAATTAGTAACAATTAATACAAAAATAGTAATTATGCCAATTAGATGTCATAATAATTTTTTGAATAACTGATCGTCCAGTACGATTAGTTAAAAAAAATACACTTCTAATTTCTCACTCCCCTATGTATGTACACAATCACCAAGTTTAACATCCACCAAGTGAGCATCCACTAAATACAATACTTTGACTTAAGAAAAGTAGAATTAAATAAAAGTAAAAATATAAATTCTTATAGAATCTTAAACCTATTCTACCAAATTTTGTGTTGATCACTTTGCATGGTATACGATGAACCTGAAATATTAACATATAATAAAAAAATCTAAATAATAATAATAATAATAATAATAATAATAATAATAATAATAATAATAATAATAATAATAATAATAATAATAATAATAATGATAATAATAAAAAAAAAAAAAAAATAATAATAATAATAATAATAATAGGAGATGACATAAATACAATCTAATAATATTTTTTAAAATCAAAATCACTAGAGCGAGGTCTAGATTTGTAATAATAATAGTAATACTGTGAAAGCCCTTTATTTTTTTTAAGAATTTTTTTGACCAAGAGCAGTTAATAATTATTTCAGGAGTCATTATAAGTCGAAATCACAATCAGTCTTAGCCAGAACATTTATAGTGTAGTGCTTTAATTACTCTAAAATTTTATAATTTTTAGGCACTGTTTAAATTTCTTAAGAAATTGGCACATGTCGGTATAAATGGAGTTTTTGGGACTGTTATGCGTGAGTTTTAAGAACTGATTTCATCATAATTTTTTAAGTTAATTTATGATTTTTTCTATAATTTTTAAATATAAAGATATAAAAGAATTTAGATAAAATTAATATTTTAATATTAAATTATTAGAAAATTATTATTTTAATATAAGATCTAACTTCACTCATCTACTATATTAAAATTCCATTTAATTTTTAAGCCAAATAGTTTAACAAAGAGGTGCTTAAGGGATTAAGGGAAAAAGAGAGGAGAGAGAAAGATAAAACACTAGTTTTAGGCGACATCAGACCTTTTTTGTCCGTTGGTCCAACTCGGAAACTTTTTCGTCTCGAGATAAGTCACATTATACCAATCTCAATGTTTAAAAATACATAATTTTTAATAATTTTTTAGATTAAAATTATTTTTTGTTAGTAAAAAACAAGGATAACTTTGCAATGGTAAAATTTTCACACCGTAAGTTTTTATATGTTATAGGATTACGATTATGCACATTTTGAATATTTTAAAAAAAATTTACCACTGGGATTTTGAAATTTGTGAGGTTTTTATTGAATATAAAATTATCTGGATGTTAAAAAATAATGGCGCAGTACAATAAAAATCTTAAAATGTCATTTTACATAATCCCTAATAATTTGATAATTTTTTAAAAATATTTTTTTTGCATAGTAGGATTTTTATATTATCTACCATTATATTATAATATACAATTTTGATACATGCTCAATTAATCTTTAATTATTGTAATATGATGATATATGTATATATGTATTTATTATTATCTGCTGGGAGCCATAAGGAGCCATATTCATTTGAGATTATGTTTATGTCAAGGAATTACTGGAGTTATAAGAGGTCATAATGATTTGAGATTATGTTTGAGATAGAGATATGTTATATATTCTAATGTTATAAGCACAAACAAAAAGGGTGTCATAAGGGGTCAAAATCATTTGAGGATATGTCTGAGTATGGGAAATATAATATGAACTATTTTGTGATATGAATTTCAATTTATTTACTTGTTTAGTATTGTTATTTAAATTAGTGAATAATTATTATGTATTTATTATATCTCTCAATATATTGATTTATTTAAATTGCATTTAATTGCTTTTAAATGTTTAGTAAAAATATTTAAAAAATTAGATTAATTTGTGTGGCTTGCTAAGCCATTGTAGCTCACTGTGGTTTTGCTTCTGATTTTTAGGATCTGAGAAGGGGAAGGAGATTGTTGACTAGAAGTTCAGGATCAGATATGAGATTATAAGTATTTTACTATTTTGATTTTTTTTGTAGAGTTATGTCTATTTAAATTTAATTTATGTAGCTCTTGCATATATCTATGTATTGTAGTGTAGAAATTTATTTTAATGAAATAAAAGAAACTTGGTGGATGAATTTATTTTTAAATATTTGGATGTTTTGTAGTTCAACAGTCTATATTTTGTATTAGTGAATATTGGTAGAAAAATTGAAATAATTTCAAAACTAGATCTTGTGATTTGCATGTCACATCTCAACACAATATGACCTGTCCTGATTAAGTTAGATTATGACAAGTACTAGTACCCGTATTCAGTAATAATAATTGGTATCAGAAATCAATGTTCATCATATCAGTATTCTTACAATATCAATAATAATAAAATCAGTATTTGTATTCAGTAATCAATAATTAGTAACATAAATCGATATTTGTCATATCAGTATTTGTATAATATCGATAATAGTAGTATCAATATCCATATTTAGTAATCGGTAATCAATAATCAGTGTTCCTCATATTAGTTTAAACACAATATCGGTAACAATAATATCATTATTCATATTCAATAATTAGTATTGTTTGTATTAGATACTCACATTAGTGTAAGTTGATCATGCTTCTGCCTTTTTAGTTCTCAATCAGTAAACTTCTTATAACTCTCAATCAGTGATCACATGAAATAATCTCCCTGGCTACTTATGACTCCCAATCAGTCTCCAGTTCCTTATGACTCCCATCAGTGAATCAATGAATTTTGAGGCTATCACTTGGGGTTCTCATATTATGTATATCTGATAACAATCATTACAACCATTCAGTCAGATCAGCATTACATTCTAGTTCACATCAATCTTATTAATCATTTAAACATATATTATATTTTAGTATTATCATATTAAATCACAATGCATCACTTTCAACCCATTTTCAATACACATTTTCCCTGCTCATTTCATGGAAATATTCATATACAAATTCATAATAGGTGAAAATATAATAAAATCACATCATATTATTCATAATGATAAAATCTAAATCATATCAAAAGTTATATAGTGAAAGCTCACAAAGTCAAGAGACAATGTATTTTTTAGCAGATTTGGAAGAGATAAAATTTGTGGAAATCAAAACCATTGAAAATAAAAGTAAGATGATAATTACTTACCATGAATGGAATAAGTTTTGTAACATGAATGATGGATAAAAATGACTAAAACCTATTTTCTCTCTTCCTTCTCTCCTCTTCCTCTCCCTTCTCATACTTTCATTCTCCCGTATCTTCCCAGCCAAGCCATGTCATAGTGCTCTAGCCTAAATCCGAAGTTCTGTATGTTGAATCTAAAATCACTATTGAACATAGACTCTAATGTCAAAACGACAATTTCTAGCATCGCAGTGCTACAGAACTTTACCTTGAGCTTAAGATAAGACAATACTTATGGAAAGAGAGAGAAGTTTAATAAATTTTGGAAATGTGGAACTATAGTATCCTACACACCCTTCTTCACTCCTTGAGCGAACAAGCTCCAAAAAAATTACGTTAAAGGTTGATCAAGGTTGGGTTTTAGACTAGTTTGATTGTAGATTAATATACTTGTTATTTGACTTGGCCTCGACTCGATAAATAGCATGTAAGCCAAACTCGATGGCTAACGAGCCAAATTCGTGCTTGACCTAACTCAACTCATTAGCTCACGAGCCGACTTATTTAAAAAAAAAAAAATATAAATATACTTAAATATATTAAAATTAAATATTTTAGGTATAAAATTATTAAAAATATTTAAAAATTATAACTTATTTTTTTATCTTAAATAACTCTCCATTATTTTTATTTAATTTCTTATTTTTATTATTTTATTATAATAATTAATTAAATTATAATAATTTTCTCTTATTCATAATAAATGAGCCTTCTCGTCTCCCTATCAGGTTACACTGCAGGTACAGCTGTAAGCTTATTGTGGCAATTGGCACATAAACGGTTGATCGATTATCATATAAAAAACGGCCACGATGATTATCCGCATGAAGTTACCATACGGGAATACGCATATTTACTGTAGCTAGTTCATTAACCGTGTTTGTTTACATTTTCATCTCTGTGCCTGCTTCTTCGCAGTTACAACCTCCAACCTTCTCTTTCGTTCGATATTCAAGCCGGCGGAGGCTGAGTGCTATTACCGGTGGCGATGTCTCTCCGGCCGTCATCTAGAACTGAGGTGAGGAAGAAGGGGTACAAAACTGGGGTGGACGTTGAAGATGCGAGGAGAAGGAGGGAGGACAATTTGGTCGAGATTAGGAAGAACAAGAGAGAGGATAATCTCCTGAAGAAGAGAAGGGAAGCGCTCCTCAAAACGGGCCAGGAGCTCAATCCTGCCTCCCATGGCCTCCCTGCGATGGACAAGAAGGTCTTTGTGTGCGCCGTGTTAATATTGCAATCTGATCGTTTAAACCCCCCATTGTTGTTGTTTTGACTTGAAAATTGGAATTGAGCGCTGGCGTAGTTAAGAAGTTATGCTTTTTATCATTTTGTTTCCGTGGCGATTAATTTGTTGATTGATGCATTAGGTTTTCACTTCGCGGGTAACTTCCTTTGCTTGGTAATTCGCCTGATTCTTTAGGAAATTGCTATAATTTTACCGGTGTGCTCTTTTAAATTGTGTAATTGCAATTTCTAATTTTGAAGGTGTGTTAGCTTTAATGAGTCTATACAAGGTTTCCTCTTATCATCTTAAAAGTTGTTGAAAAATTAGAATTGTATATTTGGTTTAGTGACGCATGTATACTCATGCACGTCTATGTAGGTTTGCTAGGGCGAGGATACGGTCAAAGTACCATTTCCCAAAAGAAGTTTTGTCTTACAGAGTAGTCTCTAGCGTGTGGGCAAGTGACCACTCCCCCTCGAAGATCACAATATGTAGACTTATCCTAAAAAGATCAAACCAAGGGTGTAACCTTCTCCGGCAGGCTCCTCCAAAAGACTTGCCTAAGCAAGTTTTGCTCTGAGGAGCACTGGCCCCAACATAGCTTGCCCTTCTACAATAGTTGTTTGCATTCAAGGTCACTGCTTATCGTAGATGTCCTTGATCAAGCTATGGAAAATGCGGATCTATAATGCCCACAGTCACGACTCCACTGATTGAACTACTCACTGGCTCACAACCACTTCAACCTAGGGGACTCACCTCTTGTTCCAAGGGATTCAATTTTCGTTCATAGGGACTCACCTTCACAAACTCGCCTTATATGCCAGGTCCTAAAAACTTGTCTAAGACACTCACTCTCAAAGACTCACCTAAGATACTCACATGAGAGGAGAGGGTCATGCCAAAGATAGAGGTCCACATATATATCATCCAATTTGTACGTCCACATATTTGTGTCAGTTTGTATTGATTGGGTCATGCATTATTTTTTCTATTTGTTATTGGTGTAACCTTTTTTTGTAACCTCCTAACCCTATAAATATGGGGTGAAGAGACATATAATGGACTTGCTATGGGGATTACTTATAAAGATATTATGAGAGGAGAGGGTCATGCCAAAGATAGAGGTCCACATATATATCATCCAATTTGTACGTTCACATGTTTGTGTCAGTTTGTATTGATTGGGTCATGCATTATTTTTTCTATTTGTTATTGGTGTAACCTTTTTTTGTAACCTCCTAACCCTATAAATATGGGGTGAAGAGACATATAATGGACTTGCTATGGGGATTACTTATAAAGATATTAGAGCTTTTTCATTACTTTTCATACTCACTTCTCTCACTTGGTTCTCTAGCTCTAACCCTCAAAGGGTCTATTTGGTATTATCCATAGAAAAATTTGGCTATAACATCCCCAAAGGTGTAATGAACATGTATTGAATCATAAGTATGCTTATCCATCATGACTTGATGGAGATGGCAGAGAGAATTATCAAGATGACAAAAGACTAATTATGCTTATCCGATCGACTTCTTTGTCGCCTCCATTGGAGGGCGATTAGGAGCCACCTCCTTTTTGTTGGGAGGCCTCTCTTTTGGACTCACAGGTGGCTCCTCCACTTTCCTCTTCTTCTCCCCTTCTTTCTCAATAGGGGGTCATCACCAAGGAACTTCAATACAACCACATTCTTAAGGTAGGAATATTTTGGCACCCTGCCTACAAAAATACCCAAAGTTAACTTTAAGGCGAGAAGAACATAAGTCAAAATTCACATTAATGAAAGAAGAGTGAATTGCTTTTATAAAAGGTGTCATAAAGGACTCATGCATTTACATGTTCGTGGACCATCAACAACATCCCCTTCAAGTGGTTGAAAGAGGGGACCACTGCCTTGTCCTTTGTGAAGGGGATATAGCGAGTTGGCACCGCCTAGCCTACTAAATACCCGACGAACATGAATTTTGTCTCCAGTCCATTATTTTGTTTGTCAGACCACCCATCCTGCAAAGAGAGAATACACTAACGCTTTGAGTTTGGCATGATTTGCGTTGGCATAAGCTCATGGAATTTAAGGATCTCGGCAACTCCAGGTAGAATGGGAGTTGCACGCTGAGCTTAAAGTGATCGTAGGAAATGCATAACTTGTCCTCTTAAAATGTATTGAGGTGCTCATCTTCAGTGGGCACTAGGACCACCATGTTGGCATTCTTATAGAAGTACTTACAAAAGATCATATATGCAAACCTCTCAGTCATCCATAAGACTTGGTAATACTCGAACTCATCAAATGCCTTATGGTACCTTCTCAAAGTTGCTATCTCAAGCGGAACAGGAAAATTCATCAACAAAGGCATAAAGCCTACGAATCCTGATCCTTTGTCGATAGCTTGATAGAGTCGACAAGGTTCAATCCATAAATGCAATGATCCCAAACACCCGCATGGGCCTCGACGAGCATGTTTTGGATATACACGTGACTTCTAGGGATATTGCGCGGGTCAATAAATGAACGTAGTTTGAGCCCGATTCTTCTATATGGATAGATAGGAGTTGACACGGCTCAAATTATCAAACAGATATATTGTTAGGGTGATAACCAGAAGATATGTTTTATACATTCATATAAGGCCTTAATAGACTATAATTCTATAAACAAAGAAATTCATTAAATAAAATCATATAGCCGACAAACCCGATCCCCTATCGACAAATTAATAGGGTCGACAAGGTTTATTCAATGAAAATGCCTGTACATCCCGATGATGGCCCCGTTGAACGAAAATATAAACTGGAGGGGTTAATTTCAAATACTCAAAATGCCACCCAAATACCTACGAAATTCAAAGCTCCAAAGAATCTAAAAATCATTCTAAAATCTCAATATTTAAAACTAAAATCCAACCATTCTAGTGCTTAAAGTAAGATCAATCCATCCTCCGCAACAGTTTATCGGGGTGGACATATTAAAATTTACTTCAGCTCACATATAGCTAATGTCTTGTCAAAAATATTACTAGGATCCATTCTCAAATAATCTCTTGCCAGTAAAGACGTTGAATATGTCATCTGTTCGACAGTTTTGCCGTCAAATAACATCGCAGAATAAACGGTTATGATCCGGGGCCCTCTGAACCAAGTGATTTTATTGCCAAATGACACCACAAGATAACGTTTATGGCCAGAGCCAATACGTTCCTTAGTGACATCAAATCCTTGAGATATGAATCAATAAGATATGATCGATAAGGCACAAAGCCCTCTGTTAGCTAAAGTGGATTCAAATTTATCCCCTTAGACAAACATCCACCCAGGTCTACAAGATACCCTTGAACGAAGCAACCCATGGCTGCCAACAAAGATCCTTCTGTCAGGTTGGGTCGACTACTTCCTTTGACTAAGTAGACCGGGACCATGATGGCCCGGGATGACAGAACTATGGGATCTTGATCGGATCTATCATCCATTCATCCACCATCTGCTTTAAGTGCAAGATGGTGTAATTTTCAATTTTAAATATTAAAATTTTCAATCAAATATTCAAATTCCAAATGCCTATGCTGCTACTATATGCCATATACCGCGTATTTACGGGTACGACATATTCATCGACGACTAGCCTTAATTGAAAGTTCTCTCTTGTTATCAGGAGGGGTAATTAACTATAGCTGCTTGCTCTTGTAGGAAATCAAAACTCAAATCATATAGTCCTTGCAAAATGAGGGCTAAATATCTGAGTAGTGTCTTATCTACAAATCCATCTAACTTCCAAAAATTTACCCTGGAACTGAATACGTTAAAACACCCCCGTAGAAAAGAAGCAGGCGGAGCATGGGGCCGAATTTTTGGAGCCCACATCAATGTATACATAAAATCAAATGGTCCGTTGTGAGAAAGTGAACAAGAAACTAAAACAAAGAAAACACAACTTGCCAAAAGAGTATGCAAACACTTATAAAATTTTTATTACTTAGAATTTTTTACACTTGCATTACATTTTCCATTTAATAGGATGAGCTAGGGATGTCAATATTTGACACCACCCGAAAATCCGACTCAAACCCGACTTAAAAATTTCAGGTTCGTGTTGATCCGAATCGGGTCGGGTTCGAGATTTCAACCCGTTTGTAAAACTGGGTCAGATTTGGGTTGACCCGAAAACCTGAAAATGACTCGAAACTACCTGCGCTGCCTGAGCTGACCAGCCTGCCTACCGCGCTGACCTGCTCGCCCGCGTTGCATCGAGGTGAGACTCCCGCGTCACTTTGCGTCCTCGCACCGCTGTCCCTCTTCAGCCATTAGGTGTCACATCGTATCCCCGCTGCTAGCCGTGCTGACCCGCCTGCCAACAGCGCTGACTAGTGCTACCGCTAGCTCGTCGCTGCCGCACTGCTATTGCCGATTTGAATCAGAAGCACGTTGACCCGCTGTTTGTTGTGTTCGCGGGTTTGGTCGGGTTGACCCGAACCCAAAATGGGTGAGGTTAGGTCTGAAAAACTGACCCGTTTCCTAAAATGGGTCGTGTTCAAGTTGACTAGAATAGTGCCGATCAGTTTCGGCGTTGACCCGAACTCAGACCCGTGATCCGAAATTGACACCACTAGGATGAGCTCATTCTTCCCTCAACACCAACTTATGCAAATGATATAGTAGCAATTTGGGAGGCATCACTCTTCTCTCTATTGTCATAGGATGAAGCGCCTGCTAGTTAGGAACTAACTTAATCGCAACAGCTCCAGTAGCCGGCGAGTCGCTATCACTTTTACTCTAAGCTCTAGCAACTTGCGCCATAGAGGCCTCGCTTGCTGAGCTTTCCCTCTTCAAGGCTTCGATTCTTTTCTTAGATTCAGTTTGGCGCGGGCGAGCTCCTTCTCAATGGTATGGAGTGCGTACTCTTTTGGTAAGAGCATTTGGAGAAGGTGGCCCAGAATGGGGACTTTGAAACGTTAGCTACCAACAAGAGGAGAAGCCTCATGAGTTGCTGGAGTCGTCAAAAGCAGGGTAGTGGGGAGTTCTTAGGCTGGGGATGACGACACATGCTCATCCCCTGAGGCGTTGATAGTCATTGTCACTCACTGAGCTTCTATGGTGGTTGGTGCGTACTGATCTATTGTGCCCGACACTTATGGGCATGGTTTAAAATTGTGCAATATGAGGCTCGCCTTGAGGCCCGCCTTTGCGCGATTCCAGTAAAAAACGCCTCGATGCTTACGCCTGAACTTGGTTGAGGCCCTCCTCGCCACACTGGCATGAGGCTTACGCCTCACGCTATATATATTAAAACTTGCATAAATCTTGAATAAAATGCCCGACATTGGACTCTAAAGGAGATGAGGAAGGGGAGAGAGCAGTTCATCATAATGATGATTAAAATGAAGAACCCCTTAGTGACGACAGTGCTGATGACTTATGAGTTCTTATTTGATATGTAATTGCTATTTATTTTTGAAAATTTGCATTATATGTTAATGAAAAGAATATTGGGATTTGGGAAAGATAGAATTTTGAGTTGAACTATATTTCATGTTGTCTTATTATTGGGATATTTTGATTTCACTTCATATCTTATATTCTTTTATATTTTATATTATTCATTCATTAGTATATAAAAAATTAATCATTTTATGTTTACGCAATCTTTTAATTTTGAGGCTTACGCCTCAAAACGCCTTGAGGCTTACGCCTCGCCTCACGAATGAAAAACGCCTCAATACCCGAATACGCAATTTTAAACATTGCTTATGGGGTTGCTCTTGTGGTATAAAGGGAAGGACTAGGGATGAGTAATTTTTTATCCAAGATAATGGAATTTCTTCATGAAGTTCTACGGTCCTCTATATATCCATTGACAAGTCAATTTCGTCACCTCAAACTCATTCGATAGGTGACCTAAGAACTCACATGAGGTCAAGTGGATTCTTGACTTGCTTGTGGTCGGTGGCATTTGACCTCTAGACATAATTCTTTCAAAAATTGAAAATGAAGTCTTCTTACCTACATTAGTAAGCCCATGATTGCCTGAGCTCCTCTAGCACTTATGTTAGTGTCTTACAATACGTTTGCAATGAGTTTTTAATGATTTTTTAATAAAAGCATTAAGCAAATGTGTGATAGTTCATGCATGAAAAAAATTATAATGTTTTTCAAAATTTGAAGTTTTGTAGAAAGGCTTATGCATAGTGTTCAGAGAATTGTAGCTTAATTAATTCTCAGTTTCTTGTGTAATACCTTTAATGAAATGGATATTTAATGAAGCATATACTGATGATTCAACGATCCATAGGCAAATGATTCGTGCTACATGACCTTCACACTGAAGAAAATATTTAAAACGTCATATCTATCTTATTAAAAAGTTCTTTAATTGATCACGTAATTGCTCTAAATTCAAGGAATATCTAATATATTTATTCCCTTAGTTGATGTTTCATATCAACCTCATGTTGTTTTTATTATAATTGCAATATTTCATCAAAATATTTTAGCAAGTCCCATTAATTTTATTTAGAATCACAGTTTAATTGATTTCATTTGTGCTAGATATTTTTGTTGTTATTTTAACTGACCATGTTATTATGTCCTACATTTAGAAGGCATTATATTACAAATTTTAGTCGTGATACTTAATCTGATGTAGGATAACTTAGGATCTAGATTTCTAATGTAGATCTAATATGAGATGCAAAAATTATTCATCAAACACACATAAAAATTCAAAAGCCATAAACTCTTAATTTTTAACAACTTCTCATTTGATGAAAATTGAAAAACATATTGCAGATCAAATCTTATGAAAATCTAATAGCGTTTTTCTAGAAATAGTGATAAGAAATCAGGATCATGAAAACCACACAATAGGTTTAAAATTCATGCATTTCGTCATAGCCAAAATGTAATAAATTTGATCAAAATCTATCACATTTTCAACCAAATAACAAAATATTGAAGGAAGAATTAGAGAAATTTTTTCCTAAAATACATTCATCTTGCTTGTATAAGAAGATAATCGTATTTTTTTGTTCCTGCATTATACCCCTATTTGTAATTACAAAGCTAATTGAAAACTTTCCGTTGCACCAATTACTACAATGCTAACCAACGTGAAAATTAACCACATTCAACCATTAACCACATTCAACCAACGTGAAAATTAACAAAATATTGAGGAGAGGGAAAAAAAAAAAAAACAAAAACATAACAAAAGCAGAGGCCATACAAAATAGAGGAAATAGTTGGAACTGCATGCTAGAAAACCGCAGGTAGGAGAAATTGAGGAAGTCCTCGGAGCTGCACACTGGAAAGCCTTAGAAAGCGATGAAGTTGGAATATGGCCGATGACTTCAAATTTAAAAGATCATACTGAAAAAATGATTTTTTGCATCATTTTCTGTAAATAATTTTTTACGTTTGATAGCATACTAAATAATGTTGCTAATTTAAGAAGTTTTGTTCATAGTCATTTCTAATATGCCAGAATGAAAGAAACATTGTTGACTTTCTTAAGTTTCTGATGGGGACATCAGCAGCGATTTCGACACATGTACCTTCAGGAGATGCCGGAGATCGACGACCACGATCATGATTTGTATTTTCATCATTTATGTAGTAGTTTATTTTTATTTTATGTTTTTCCGTTTTTATCCTTATGGGTATTTGGTAGCTATTGTAGCCCAAGGGGCATTTTAGTACTTTATTTTCTTTGTCATTTTGAGGCCTATTTATATGGCCCATTTCTCATGTAAGAAGTAGTTTTGATGAATGAAAAGTTGCCACTTATGATCTCTTTGTGAGTTCCCCTCCTCTCTCTCTCAAATCTCTTAGTGAGTTTTGAGAAGAGCTAGATCTCTTTGTGAGTTCTAGTCATTCTTTTATCTTGTTTTGTGATCAAGTAGTGTGTGGACTCAAAGGAATTTCATCCCAGATTGCATTCTCTCTGAAATTTCTTCCCCACAACCTTTCCACTCAGCAGGCCAGCCTCCAACCAGCAGCTTCCCGCCAGCCACAAGCCTACCAGCTGCCGCTCAACCCCTGCCAGCCAGTCGTGACTTCATTCCACCGGCCACAGCCATCCCGTCCCGTGCAGCCACTCCCCCCCCCCCCTTACGGCTCCCAATCCCACGGTCAAACAGCCACCCGTGAACTTCCAGCCCACCGCCTCCTTGCAGCTTCCCTTGCCGCTGGAGATCCCTGCTTTGCCCAAGCACGTGAGATCCAATTCCAGACGTTTCAATTAATTGCCTAATTAAAATCCATCTTCAGGCAAGGCAATTAATTACATTATGAGCTATTTGAAATTTGAATTCGCCTTCTTAATTGAGCCAATTAATTTGGGGAATTAATTAAGGGGGTTACACTCTTTTGAAATTCAAATTCAAATTCAACCCAATTAAATGCTTAAATTAGGAAACCTTCCTTTTTATCCTAACCAAATTGTTAATCTCAGATTTTAAATAAAACCTGAGATTAATTTCGTGGACCCCACTTGCTTAATCTCCTCTCTCTCCCCCTTTCTCTCTCTTGGCCGGCCTCTCCTTGAGCTCTTCCCTCTCTCCTAATCACCCCAATAACTCCACAAATTCAGCCCCAAAATCATCTCCATTAACCGCCCCCTCCCCTCTTGGATTTAATTTGATTTTCAAAGTTAAATCCCTCCAATTAAGTTCCCAAAACCGTTTCCTGCAGAATTTCCTGCAGTTCTCCTGCTGGCTGAGTTTTTCCAACTCCTGTATATTAATTCCCTCCACGAAAATCTCCCCAAATTCACTCCCCCCGTGAAGTTTTCTGCCTTCTAAGGCTGCAGCCAGAAAATTCCAGCAAATGTCACTGATTTTCTCAGCAACTTGGAGCTTCAAAGTCTCTGTTTACAAGACCAACCCGCTGCCCAAGGACTCCCAGCTTTCATACAATTATGGTCCAAGTTTCTGACCATCTCAAGGATCTCTGTCCAGAACTGTGATGAGAGCATAAAGCTGCTGTCCCCCTTTCTTTCCGGCCTTCCAACGACTATCCCGGAGCTCGCATCCCTCTTGTATTTGGGTAAAACTCTTCCCCCGACTCTTTTATCTTCGAAGTTACTTCTCTATTGTGGTGATATCTTGATTCATGGAAATCATGCTAATCTTCTCCGCTAAAGCCTAGTAATCAGGAGAGTTGAGTGAGGGATTTCTTGTAGTGACTAATCTTATTATTAGTATAGGGATTTATTATTGAAACCATCCATGTATGCACGTTAGATTGACTTGATTGTTATATCATCTTAACTTTTACGCGTGTGAGTCAGCCTAAGCTCGTTTTACCGCTCTTAATGTTTTATCTCGTCGTTCAAATTATTATAAAGATATAATTATTTGTTCTCTATAAAATTAAGCGTGCAAATTCATTAATTAGTTCATCTTCACATGTACGTATCACATCATCTTGGTATCAGAGCATGGTAGACATGCATGACATGTTAGAAAAACATCCTAGGGTTTAACGATTCATTATAGCTTTAATTTTGCATGCATATCATTGCGTAGCTTCGAGAATTTTCCTGCTTTAGCTGCTGTTTTTACAATTCCTGCACCGTGTCATGAGCATTTAAGTCATCCTAGCTAGTATCACTTTGCTGCCTTTGAACTCATAACATTTCTTAGTGTGTAGGACAACTTCACCTTGATGTATCACTGCTGTCCACACTGTTTCAGCTGCTGTTAAGTACCCTTTAGAGGGCTTAGGTTCACTGTTTTAGTGCTGTCCACACCTTGGAGCTTGGCCGAAATTCCTAGGTAGTTTTCCCATCCCTTGTGCTTGCTGCCCTGACGTCTCCAGCTGCTGGAATCACTGTCCAGCAAGCATCTCTGTGGGTTTTAGCTGCTGCCCGCACATTAGTAAGCCTTCCTAGTGACCCTTAGCAACCAATCATGGACCCGATAAGACTCCAAAAGAGTTTAGATGACATCGTTAACCTAGTAGGCACTATGACTAGAATCATGACGGAGAAACCGGTTGACTATCCCCACGTGAATTATGTGTCTCACTCTGTTTTTCAATCTAAACCTGAGTTCAAACCACAACGACCTCACTTTGAGTCACCTTATCGTCTACCCACCTTTGATGGCTCCTCAGACCCTTACCACTTCAGTGAATGGGCTAGACAACTAGATGACTATTTTGAATCATGTCATATCCCTGAATCCCACCAGATTAGCATTGCTAAATCTCACCTCAAAGGTCAGGCTCTTAAATTTTGGGCAAGATTGGAAGGTCATAAAGAGTCTCGTGGTGAGTACCTTAATTGGAAAGACATGAGACGAGAACTTAATTTGAAATACCGACCCTCTACTAGTGACCGTCATCTAGAGCATCACCCTACCTCTTTTGTTGGGACAAGTCGTGAACATTACTATGGTCGAGACCACCCACCCATCAGTAACATCAGGGTTGCTGCCCCACCCTGTAGGTCTTCATTCAATCTGGTTGACCGACCCTTTAGCGGGTCTTATGTTAATTCGAGCCCATATGACTCACCGTTTGGATCGACTTCTACCCAGCTCAGTCAACCTTTAGCCTCCCCAGTCCTTGACCCTGAAAGTGTACTTTTGATAGAGAAATGCATTAACAAGAAAGCATCCTCTGAACCTAAAACGGAGTGCATCCATTTCGTGGATGCTAATGATATTAAGGATAACGAAGACTTCTTTGAGGAGAAAACAAAAGTGAATGAATCAAACTCCCAGCATAACTTAAATCCTGAGCTAGGAAAATTAGAACCTTTAAACGTCGACACCTTAGCCCACCCCGATCCTAGTCTCCTCGAGGATAAGTCTTTGGACAAAGTATGCTTGGATGATAGTAGTGTGATCTCGGAAGAAACCAACCAGACTTCGAACACTTTGGAATTAAATTTGGAAAATCTTGATTTAGTTTTAACACCTACTGAGATGACTCCGGATAATTCTGTTAATTCTGATTTAATTTTGGATAATTCTGACTTAATTCTGGAAAATTCTGATGGCGACTTAGATAATCTCGAGTTGGAAGTAAGTCAATCAAATTTATCACCTGATATAAGTGAAACTGAACCCATGGATCTTAGGGTTGCAACCAAACCTGAGTCTATTTCGAAAAACAGTACTTTGAGTCTAAAAGTTTTTGAGCCTGATTTGAGCATTGAGCCCCCTCTTGTTTCATTAGAGTCTAATTTTAGAGCTGCTCAATTGGATTTATATTTGGCCGAATGTGTCATTCATGATTCTTACATTTTGCCTGTTATAGCCTCGTCCTACCAGGATAAGGACCACTTCTATCCTAGTCAGATGAACTTGTTCGATTACACTACCCTCACTAGGAGACTGTTGTCGACCCTTACTGAAAACCCCTATAGAAGTGCCCTGGTAGCTAAGAGTGTTTTTATTTCTCCCCCAACACCAGTTCCCTTAGGTCGAACACTTTAAAACCCCTCTTTTTGTGACTCGTCCACTTTGTCTAGCTATATGTTCGTGTGAGTTAGTATGTTGTTGCGTGTGTTTTGTAGTTTGTTGTCTTTCAAAATCTTCTTTGTTTAAAATGTATGTGTGAATCCATATTTCATTCATCTTGCATATCAAATCTCTTGCACCACCTCATGTTCATCTTGTTGAGTCTTTAATTTTAGACATGAATTTTACATAGCACATGCCGCATCTACATCGCATCAGCATGACCTACTTATGGAAATTGCACGCCTAATTAGAAAGAATGATAATAATTATAGACTTTATGCTGAATTCAAAACGACAATTTAAAACTTTTGAGAATGGTAATTCAGCGACGGTGCGGATTCGTCCGGCGCAGTTCCCACAAGGAACTGTAAGGAGTCACATGCTAGGAGTGCGGGACCAATTAAAACAGTCAAGAAAATCATTGATAGCGCTTACATGATGGCTCTGCTTGCAGAGTTCAACATTTATCCCTCTATTAACATTGAAGATTTAGTAACCTATGAGGGTCCAGAGTTTAACCCACCACCTCCACTTCAAATTAAGCCTTGTGTGAACCACCTTGTGAGAACCCCTAAGCCTACCTCCACTTCCAAAATTATTCCCAAAATTCCTATAGCGGAGAAGGTTGACATGATTCATAGTGGTGATACTATTGCCACAAAAGAGGGTGGACGAAGAAGGTACTTGATTAGGTGAAGAGGTGAACCAAAGTCAGAGGATACGAGGTCAGAGTGCGAGGAGCTACATCCGATAGACCCAGATCTCCTAGAGTTGTACGAGGGCTCCATAGATATTTACTCGACGGGGTCGAGTTTTCTCCCACCTGGGGAGAATGATGGGGACATCAGCAGCGATTTCGACACATGTACCTTCAGGAGATGCCGGAGATCGACGACCACGATCATGATTTGTATTTTCATCATTTATGTAGTAGTTTATTTTTATTTTATGTTTTTCCGTTTTTACCCTTATGGGTATTTGGTAGCTATTGTAGCCCAAGGGGCATTTTAGTACTTTATTTTCTTTGTCATTTTGAGGCCTATTTATATGGCCCATTTCTCATGTGAGAAGTAGTTTTGATGAATGAAAAGTTGCCACTTATGATCTCTTTGTGAGTTCCCCTCCTCTCTCTCTCAAATCTCTTAGTGAGTTTTGAGAAGAGCTAGATCTCTTTGTGAGTTCTAGTCATTCTTTTATCTTGTTTTGTGATCAAGTAGTGTGTGGACTCAAAGGAATTTCATCCCAGATTGCATTCTCTCTGAAATTTCTTCCCCACAACCTTTCCACTCAGCAGGCCAGCCTCCAACCAGCAGCTTCCCGCCAGCCACAAGCCTACCAGCTGCCGCTCAACCCCTGCCAGCCAGTCGTGACTTCATTCCACTGGCCACAGCCATCCCGTCCCGTGCAGCCACTCCCCCCCCCCCCCCTTACGGCTCCCAATCCCACGGTCAAACAGCCACCCGTGAACTTCCAGCCCACCGCCTCCTTGCAGCTTCCCTTGCCGCTGGAGATCCCTGCTTTGCCCAAGCACGTGAGATCCAATTCCAGACATTTCAATTAATTGCCTAATTAAAATCCATCTTCAGGCAAGGCAATTAATTACATTATGAGCTATTTGAAATTTGAATTCGCCTTCTTAATTGAGCCAATTAATTTGGGGAATTAATTAAGGGGGTTACACTCTTTTGAAATTCAAATTCAAATTCAACCCAATTAAATGCTTAAATTAGGAAACCTTCCTTTTTATCCTAACCAAATTGTTAATCTCAGATTTTAAATAAAACCTGAGATTAATTTCGTGGACCCCACTTGCTTAATCTCCTCTCTCTCCCTTTCTCTCTCTTGGCCGGCCTCTCCTTGAGCTCTTCCCTCTCTCCTAATCACCCCAATAACTCCACAAATTCAGCCCCAAAATCATCTCCATTAACCGCCACCCCCCCCCTCCCCTCTTGGATTTAATTTGATTTTCAAAGTTAAATCCCTCCAATTAAGTTCCCAAAACCGTTTCCTGCAGAATTTCCTGCAGTTCTCCTGCTGGCTGAGTTTTTCCAACTCCTGTATATTAATTCCCTCCACGAAAATCTCCCCAAATTCACTCCCCCGTGAAGTTTTCTGCCTTCTAAGGCTGCAGCCAGAAAATTCCAGCAAATGTCACTGATTTCTCAGCAACTTGGAGCTTCAAAGTCTCTGTTTACAAGACCAACCCGCTGCCCAAGGACTCCCAGCTTTCATACAATTATGGTCCAAGTTTCTGACCATCTCAAGGATCTCTGTCCAGAACTGTGATGAGAGCATAAAGCTGCTGTCCCCTTTCTTTCCGGCCTTCCAACGACTATCCCGGAGCTCGCATCCCTCTTGTATTTGGGTAAACTCTTCCCCCGACTCTTTTATCTTCGAAGTTACTTCTCTATTGTGGTGATATCTTGATTCATGGAAATCATGCTAATCTTCTCCGCTAAAGCCTAGTAATCAGGAGAGTTGAGTGAGGGATTTCTTGTAGTGACTAATCTTATTATTAGTATAGGGATTTATTATTGAAACCATCCATGTATGCACGTTAGATTGACTTGATTGTTATATCATCTTAACTTTTACGCGTGTGAGTCAGCCTAAGCTCGTTTTACCGCTCTTAATGTTTTATCTCGTCGTTCAAATTATTATAAAGATATAATTATTTGTTCTCTATAAAATTAAGCGTGCAAATTCATTAATTAGTTCATCTTCACATGTACATATCACATCAGTTTCTTTGGCAAAAATAAAATTATAGCTATACATAGAATTGTTTATATATATATAGATTTAATAAACATTAAAAACTTAGAGCTATGCTTCTACTGTTCCTCACATTCCAATGACTTTAGAGAATAAGTTTTGCAGAGACAGTTGGCATAATTTGTTTATAAAATTCTGTGCTTGTTTTGGTTTAAACTTGTTCAACTTATTCTGATGTTCTCCAGTTGGAAAACATTCCTGCACTGATTCAACAAATATGGGCGGTAGATACTAACATGCAATTGGAAGCTACAACCCAGTTCCGGAAGCTTTTATCAATTGGTGAACATGCATAATTTGAAGTTTTTTTTTGGTTCTTTCTTTTTTGATATCATGGTTGTCTAGATTCTAACAAATCTTTATACTTCATCAAACTTTTAGAGAGGTGTCCACCTATTGAAGAGGTTATCAAGGCAGGTGTTGTTCCCCGGTTAGTGGAATTTCTCTCAAGATCAGATCTTCCACAATTGCAGGTGATATTCCTTGGCAATAAAAGTTCTTAATATATGTGAATCTGTTGCCTTTGTAACTGTATTATTGTTCTAGTTTGAAGCCGCATGGACTTTAACCAATGTGGCTTCTGGGACTTCAGAGCATACAAGAGTTGTCATTGATCATGGAGCTGTTCCGAAATTTGTGCTACTTATGAGTTCTCCAAGTGATGATGTTCGGGAACAGTTTTAACATCATTTTGTTTATAAAATTTTTTCTTGTGTCTTTTGTTTCTTTTGTAGAACATGTCCTCATCTTTGAGCAGGCTGTATGGGCATTGGGGAATGTAGCTGGGGATTCATCAAATTTTAGGGACTTTGTTCTTCAGAATGGTGCACTTCTTCCTTTGCTAGCTCTGTTAAATGAAAGGTCAAAAATCTCAATGCTTAGAAATGCGACATGGACCCTATCCAACTTATGTCGTGGCCAACCTCCTGCCCCTTTTGAGCATGTATGGACCATACCTATTTTTTCCCCTTCTTTCCAAACTCCTACTTAATTTATCATAGCAATTTCTGATACAGTCTTGTCGATTTAATTAGACTAGAGCTGCACTTCCAGTATTACAACGCCTTATCAATTCGACTGATGAAGAAGTTCTGACAGATGCTTGCTGGGCTCTCTCATATCTGTCTGATGGAAATAACGACAGAATCCAGAGTGTGATTGAGGCAGGAGTCTGCCCAAGGCTTGTTGAACTTCTACTGTATGATACTCAATGCTCATATACCTTTAAAAGGAAATTCCATATATATATTTTTTACTTTGAATAGCAAAGATTATTAACTGTTCATTATTAATTTATATGCTTGCATACTAAAACTGTCAATGGTTGCTTTTACTTAGTTATCCATCTACCACAGTTGTTGTACCTGCTCTTAGGACTGTGGGGAATATTGTCACCGGAGATGATTCTCAGACACAGGTTTGAATCTTGACATGTATAACAATTTGTGTTGCCTACTTTGTGGAGGTATAAAATATTAATACATGGTTTATCAGCTATTACAAGATATCTGGAAATGCTCAGTCACTGCATCTTTTTGGTGGAATTTTTTGTTTAACCCATTGCATTTAGTTTGAAAGAATCAGTTTGGTTTCATTTCATGAAGCTCTATCATCAAAGTAATTTTTGTGTAAGACAATTAATGAAATAATATAGAGACCAAATAAAGCATATTCATTTGCTTTTTATTGACTTTGAGAAAAGATATGATTGAGTATCATGTGAATTAATTTGATTTTCATTCAGATAGGAATAAATCTCAAAGGCACATAGATATTATTAAAGATATATAGGATTGAATATTGATTAGTTTAGTAGTTGCCGAGTGTTTCAAGAGTTCTCAATTAAAATAGGTTTATATTATATTATCATTTAGTCCATAATTAAAGGCATTCAATGCTGATTCACTGTGGACATGTTGTCTCACTCCTTTTTTAGTTGAGTTGTTTTTCCCATTCCTTCTACATTACTCTTTGTTGGTTGGGCTAACCTTCGAACCCTCTTCCTTGATATTGTTACCTTTTGGTGTTGTCATCTTGGCTCCTTGATGTGACAGCATTGACTTTGTCTTGGATGCCTTATTCTCCCCTTAGGTCCTTCTCTTGTAGAAGACCCTTGATCATTGTGACATCAAAATCATTCTCATGAGCAGTTGGCATTGCTGATTATACAGTGCTCAATGAATCTCCTCACCATGGAGTTCTGAAGTTCTTTTCTTAAGGTTTTCTTTAGTAACTTAGATCCCTCGTCTTCCATAGCCTTAAATAGGTTTCTTCATTAATTGGCAAGCTGGATTTTATATTTACTAAGGCTGAGATAACACTGCTTGCTACATTTTGAGTTTTCTTTGGTTGCTTTCTTCCTGTCACCCCAATATGGAAGGTATTTTAATTTTGAGGTTTCTGGGTTTTGTTACCATTCAAAGAATATTCTGATTATGGTTAACCAAGAAGAGGGCTATATATGATTATTCTCCTTTAGATTTTTTTTTTGTGCTGAATTTTTCCCTATGCAACTTCTTAAAAGGATTCCTAATTTTTTGCAAATGAGTAACCTACCATTGTCCCTATTTATATTTCATTCCCTTATGTATTAACTAAACTTCCTAAACCTTTGCTAGAGTGTTGGCTAAAGTTTACATCACTGCCCCCTTTGATGAAGAGTTACGGATATCTGCGGATTAGGGAGTTTATTGGCAAGAGGTTGTAATGGAAAACAACCCTGATTATTTTCCCACGGGTTGTATGCATGGCCATAACTTTGAGAATTATTTCATCTTAAATTCTCGACCTCAAAAAAATCTGTTGAATTCAGTAGACAAGCTATTGAGGGTAAATCTAGCGTTTTTACTAATAACCTGGAAGTCAATGCTATTAAATCTACTAAATATCAATTAGGTGAAGTTGTTCATCTTGAAAAAAAAATTCCCTCTCAAATACCTTTCATTGAGACTCCCAACCTCCTATTTATAATGAACTCAATAATTTAGTGAAATTAACCCTTATAATGAAGTTGATATAATATTTTTATTTTTGCACTCGTTTTTCTACTGAGCTTGTCTTTGAGGCGTGGGCTTTGAAAATTTGCGCTCAACTCCTCTGAGAGATTTTGTAGTTCCGGATTAAATTTTTATAAGATAGATTGAATTACAAATAAGATACTATCTAGAAATTCGACCTTATTTTGTGAGAACTTTAGGATATAGTTCATGCTTTCCCATACACACAATCCTCTATTGTTAATTATCTTTCCCGTTAATGAGAGAGAACTTTCAATCAATGTTTTAAAAGGCGAAATCAGGAATCAATGCGCAAGCCTCGAGGCGGATCAAAGCGTAAGCCTCAAAACGAAAAAATAAAGTACTTGAAAAATTATAAATAATTTAAAAAAAAAAACAATATTAAGTAAATTATGAACATAATGATTTGTTTGAAGATAAATATTACTGGAACACAAGATTCAAAATAAACACTCACTTAAAACTTAAACACGCTCGTAGTATCAAGACCCAAGACAGTCTCATCATCATTTTGACTGTATTTAAACGAATTCTTTTAATTTATGTCAAAGTCATCTTCAAAATCTTCTTTATCTATAATATTTATTTCCTTATCCCCTATATCAGTTTACATTTCATTAGTTGTATTCTAGTATGAAATAATAAATTAATAACATAAAAAATAATTCATTATAGAATATTTTTGAATTTTTTTGAAGCTCCGATTCTAGTTTGTTTCTTTCTTTTATATACTTAGGAAGTAGAAGACTCCAATATAGTAAACTTTTTGATATCTTCTCTGATTGCTTCATTGTCTTCATTTACATGAGTTTTTCCTTCAGCTTCAACTTCAAGAACATCAACACCCTTAGGAGTAACCCATTAATATATATATATATAAGTAGGGTGAGGCGTACCGCCTCACGCCAGCAAGGTGAGGCGCTTCTCAAGGCTGGCCTTAGCCAAGTTGAGGCGCAAGCCTCATAAAAAGGTTCGAAGCATAAGCCTCGAGACATTTTTCAGTGGAATTGCGCAAAGGCAGGATTCAAAGCGAGCCTCATATTTCGCAATTTTAAACAATGGTTTAGTGATCAGCTAGGATTCGATGAAGAGATCGCCAATGTTGGGTTGCTAAGTTGGGAGGTTTGGAGGTGGTGGTTGGAGGATTGGTTTGCTGGAGTGGTGGTTGTAAAAGTGGTTAAGGGAGAGAGTGAGGGTTGTTGCATTTGAATAGGAGTTTAATTTTTTTTTGGGGAGAAGCATGATACATGGGATCTTACTGGTGACTGGGGAGAGGGAAATGACATTGCCAAATGGAGGTAGAGGAGTCACTGGTTTAAAGTTTGGATGGGGTTGCAATGAGAAGCTTGCACGGTATTTGCTGATGAGGAGAAAATAAAAGAGAGAGAAAGAGAGAAGCGCAAGCAAAGGGATGGGGAGGGATAATGAGCTCGACAATCATTAAAGAGGGAGAGATGCACATGAAGTTATGGGTTCGGCGGGTGTGGAGGCAAAGCCAACAAGTAAGGCTAAGGAGAGAGAGTGCCAGTATAGGAGGAAGCCTGTGAAAGTAGTGACATGTGGATAGGAGATCTCGAGAGGGCGAGATGGGCGAGGACTTTGTGTGTGAGGGAGAGTTTTGAGTGAGAGAGAGAGTGTGCGAGTGAGAGTTTTAGATGTAGGATTTTTTGTATTTTTTTATTAAAATGGGAGGGGAGATGGATAGGAGATGAGACCTCAACAGCAAGCAGAATATGGGGAAAGAGGATATATACAGGATTCACGGGATTTTCAGGTATGGGGATAGGGATTGATTTTGGATTTTTTAAATTAATTTTCTTAACTAAATATAATTAATAAAAATGACAAAATAAATGTTTGATATAGCAACTCGTGTAATCCCTCGTTCCTCATGTGTCTTGAATTATATGCCATTGCTTTATGCAGGATGATTCTTTCCTTTTTGCTTTCATGATCTGGATAAGAAAATATGTGCGTCTATCCAAATATTTTTGATATTGAACGCATAGTCTCTTTCGTGAAACGGGCAATTGTTACATGATTTTGCTCAGCATCACATCCCTAGTATGCCATTTCACCACTTGGGGATCTTTCTTTGATAATTTCTACGCTTTGAATATATTGGCGTAATCTTTTTCATGAAATAAGCTATATTTGAGTTGCTTCGAATTTGTGCGATGCATTTTAAACAAAACTTGCACGTTATTATATTCGGTAGTTGTCTTTTTTGCCGTATTTGATCGAATAGATTTATGATTGATATGAAGGTCAACATGAGGATGAGAAAGGGGGGTTTTCATAATTTAAAAAATAGTTATTAAAAAAGAATTTTAATATTTTATTATATTTATAATTATTAATTTTAATTTTTTTTACCAAATAATTAATATAAAAATATAATTAAATTTTAAATTAATTTAAATAAATAAATAATTATTAATTATATTATATTTAAATTAAATTAAATTAATGTATTCCTCAACTATATTTCTATTTTTTCTTTTTCTTGGTGAATCTCTTTTTGCTAATTTTCTTACTATTTTATTTTTATATTTTGTGGATACCTTCATTCGACAGATTTACTTGGTCTGCTTTTCCCCTTCTCCACTGTTCATTGCTCTTTGACTTCAGTTCCGTTGTGTGACAAGTAGAGTTTTGAACGAGAAGCTAAATACCTTCTTCGCCTCCTTCAACGACATTCCTTCCTGTTGGATCCAATTATCAAACTTCGTCATTCATCTGTTCGATCGGAACTAACGATGATGATGGGAGCTTGCTCGTTGTGAAGGTAGCCATCTTTCTTCCGTTGGCGCGCTTCTTTGACCAAATCGACTGCGATCGATGGAAGCTTGGATAGACTGTGAGATCGACGTTGTGGGACTGTGGGGTTGAAGCGACCACTGCTCTAGGGATGGACTGCGCGATCAACGTGATCTACCGTTAGGAGCGCGATCAATGATGCGGGACTGTGGGATGGACTGCAGGCTTGGCTGCGCCTTGAGGATTAGCTAATGGGCTAGGTTTGGAGCCCACAGAAATATATATATATATATATATATATATATATATATATATATATATATATATATATATATATATATATATATATATATACAGTATTTTTGAAATCATTGGTTGATGAACACCTGGTACCATCAATCTTATCTTTTAACTTTACAAGTGAACCGGAGAAGACTCCTCACCTGAAATTCCTTGAACTCCACTGAAATTTCTTGCCCCTGGGATGCTGCTCACCCAGGTGCATGGCTTCTTACCATTCAAAGCTTCCCACTTGAAAGGATCTATTGCTTCTTTCCTGGCCATGGCAAGGATCATGATTGTTGCTCTTGACATGGATATGTTATTGTCGCTATAGCCACTCAAATATATATATATATATATATATATATATATATATATATATATATATATATATACAGTATTTTTGAAATCATTGGTTGATGAACACCTGGTACCATCAATCTTATCTTTTAACTTTACAAGTGAACCGGAGAAGACTCCTCACCTGAAATTCCTTGAACTCCACTGAAATTTCTTGCCCCTGGGATGCTGCTCACCCAGGTGCATGGCTTCTTACCATTCAAAGCTTCCCACTTGAAAGGATCTATTGCTTCTTTCCTGGCCATGGCAAGGATAATGATTGTTGCTCTTGACATGGATATGTTATTGTCGCTATAGCCACTCAAGCAGGATTACCCTTTGTTACAATTTCTCTGCAAGGTTCTGCAGCTGCTAAACTAGGATATCCAGATCCACTGAGTTCTCGTCCCCTCAGCCTTTCCCAGATATTTGATTAGCTTCAGATTTAGATGCAATTTTTTCCTTAACTGAATAAAAGAAGTTGGTTGGATTTTAATTGACTAAGCCCGATCCCATCCTACTCTCCCCTTTATGCTCAAACAATATCTTGTGAGGCAGCGTTACTAGCCGTTCTATCTTATGAGTAATTCACCTATTATTATAAAGCTAAATTTTGTAAACGTGCGTTACTGCCTGTCTATGATGCACCGACACTTCTCGTCAAAGAGGCGTGCAGTGTCCGACACCGTGTCCGACACCATGTCCGACACGACACTCGTCCGACACTCCTCCGACACGTGTCGGACACGCCGAAAACGTGTCCGATTAAAAAATATTAAATGCAAATTGGACACGCGTATCGTATCTTAAATATTTTATAATTTTTTTTAAATATAATTTCTCGTATTTTGCGGGATTTAAAGTAAATTTCTTATTTCCTATCCATAACACAAAATCAACGTCCGCACTTAATTCCCAATCATCGAATATTCTCATTTTCATTTCTTTTTGGCAGTGAAGATATTTTTACCTCCTCTCTCGGTGACTGATAAAAGGCATCGACACCTGATTCTCGACGTTTGAAATATTAATTGTTGTTTTTGAAACTTACCAAAAAAAAAAAGCTAATGTACATGCTCGGTACTGCTAGGTATCGCTAGGTACATGCTCGGAATCGCTAGGTACATGCTCAGTACCGCTAGGTATCGCTAGGTACCGCTTAGTACATGCTCAGTACCGCTAGGTACCTAGTTATCATGAAATTGATTTATTATTGCTTGTCATTTTTAATATAATGTCACCTTAATTTCTATATATTATATTAAAAAATTATTATGCCGTGTCCACGCCGCACCCGTGTCCTATATTTTTAAAAAATGCCGTGTCCCGTGTCCGTGTTATGTCGTGTCCGTGTTGACGTGTCCGTGTCGGTGCATCATAGCTGCCTGTATTCTTAGCTGCCTTCGCCTTTTTATGTTCCTTTTTTTTTTCAATTTTCTTTTTGTCACAAGTGCTAATGTGAATCATATATGCAGTGCATCATAAATGAAGGGGCACTCCCTTGCCTCTTTCAACTCCTCACGCAAAATTACAAGAAGAGCATCAAGAAGGAGGCATGCTGGGCCATGTCAAATATCACTGCTGGGACCAAACACCAAATACAGGTAAAATAGTTGTTGTCATGATTGCTTTTATGCCCATGATTTTGTTAGTTGAGAAATGCAATTTGATTTATAAGTGTTTGGTCTGATTTGACTCATTTTGGAAGCTTTGTTTTTGTGCTCTATCCTTAATGCAGGCTGTTATTGATGCAAATATTATTAGTCCTTTGGTTCAACTGTTGCAGCATGCTGAATTTGAGATAAAAAAAGAAGTTGCTTGGGCTATATCAAACGCTACATCTGGGGGTACCAATGAACAGATCCAGTTAAGACATTTTCTTTGTTACATTCTCCACATTTTCTAAGCGTAGTAAGTGTAGAAAAATAGTATGGTAGAAAAGTTACTTTCAATTTTATTACTTAATTTTATATTAAATATGAAAGTATATATAGACTTACATAAAAGTTTTCTAATCAAAATAAATTAAAGTTATTGGCAAAAGAAAAAATTCTTAGGAGGGGTCGGCTGCTTAAAGAATAAGAGGAGATATATAAATTGTAATCAAAGAGTCATAAGAGGAGCAATCTAATGATCGGGACCTTTAATTTGTGTGTTCAAGTATTCATATCAAGATTGATTAAATTATGGGTCCCACCAATAACTAGCCATGTGTGGAAGAAGGGTCAATGCTTTATTTAGGCACTCGACTATGATTTGGGCCCCACGATCATTCAACACTGTCTTTGAAATTGAATAATAGAAATTTACCATTCTAAATTTGCTTATAATATTTTTGAATGTTGGATTGCAGAGTCCTTTGACGAGAATCTCAGCAAGTTGATTTTCTATTGACATATATGCAAGGTTGTGAAAATCGGATCGGACAACGAACTAATAGGAGAGTTTCACACTGAATGATTTAATAAGTAATAATATTATTAAAAATTAAGAAAATTAACATAATAAAGATGTTATCCTCCGTCAACCCATTGACGACGAAATATCTTTCAACCTTGTAGATCGACCCGTGCACATCCTCCCTCTCAAAGATTGGCATCTTCAGTTTCCTCACCCTCGGATCACCTCCGTTCCCTCTGTTCCCTCTATAATTTTCCATTCCCCAAGGGGGTGGTTCCCTCAAGTTCCCCACTCATCCATTCTACGTTCATACCCGTCTTTCATCAAATTCTCACATTTTCCTTTCAAATTCAGCACCCCTTAGGATCATAAACTCCCCCTCTTTCTAATTTAGCCCTCCTTTGGTCAAAATTCCCTCTTTCCCTTTCAAATTTATCACCCTTCCACTCATGTCCAACCCCCTCACACCTCCCCACATACCCTCTACCCAGCTCCTCCCTAGGAATAAAGCCCTGGGGGAGGCATTTTTTCTGTTCCTTTCAAAATCTCCATCTCCTGAGCTTCCCTTTGTCTGATTGGTTTAGGCTTTTCCCCACTTCCTTGGCTGTCAATGGCTTCTCTCACCTCCGACGTCATTTCTTTGGTTTGGCCCTCAAGCACTTTCTTCAACATCTCCTCCATGATGGAAAATTTCGAATTGAACTTATCATGGGTTGAAATATTTTTCTTTAAATCTGAAATTTGAGTAGATTGAGTTTGGAGATCTCATATCTCAAATTTCAGATTTCATTTGTCCGATCTCCCATTCCAATACTTCTATCTTTTTTCCCTCCTGTCCCCTTGTCTCCATTGCCGCCGTTTGAATTTGATTCTCTAATATCTCTTTCACCATTTCATGAAGATCGTAAACTTTGTCTTCCACGGATGAAATTCTATTTTCTACTGTTGCTTTCATTTGGCTCATCTCCCCTTCAAGGCGTTCCTCCAACGCATCTACCTTCATGGTCGTCATCAATACACGGATTTTTTTAGGTTCAAAAAATTTGTATATTGACCCAAAAAAATAGCAAAAATCCCTTCCCCCGTCAAAAAAAAAACAGCTGTTGAATTTCTCGAAAACAGCCCACAAAAAAGTCCCAAAGTCTGCTCTGATACCAATTTGATAGGAAACACTTGAAGATCTCAAGTGAAATCCAACGATCTTGACAAAATCAGCTAGGATACTCAACAAGTAGAGGAAAACTCAAAGAAAAACAATCCACTTTATTGAGAAAAATCAACTAACGGAAGAAAAACAAACAAGATACAAGTGATCCTCAGGAAGATCGATCTCTCCCAATTCTCTAGACACCGCTAGAGCCCAAAAGAAACCTAAACCTAAGAGATCAAAATTTAGCCAAATTTAAGATGCTCTAACCCTAGGAAAACAAATTATTTAATGCATACAAATCAAAAGGAAATCCCTAAACAGTCCCTACATTCAAATTTCCCTCTTAACTCCCTTAACAATCCTTTCTAAACAGCTCATGCACGCCCGGGCATATGTTTTTTGCGTACAGGAGGCAGACATTTCCGCCTATGTTTGCGTAAGCCGGTTCTGTTGGACCGGCTGGACCGGTCCAATGGACGGGTCTAACACAATCTAACCTTAAACACAAATTCATCATATTATATATATCAAGTATCCAAACTAATAATCAGTTGTAAGTTTAAAATCACACTTTATGTTATATATTTAGATATGATTTATACATATGATATAATATAAATATATGAGCATTAACTATATTTATAAATTTTTTAAAAAATATAATAAAAATTTATAAATATAAATATAATTTATAATAAAAATATATAATTTATAAATTTATAATATTAAAAATTTATATTATTAATTCTTATAAAATACATTATAGCATATTTATAATACACATTAAAAAAATTGCATACCAACTAGCCCAAATTTGTTGCCCAACTAATCCAAATAAGCTCAAATTCACATTCTAATTCATATAGTATTCATTCAACTTTTTTACCCCACATCATAGGAGTTTGAAGTAGTTGTCTTTAGTCATTTATAGTGTAAAATACACACTTTTTACTAAACACATTATGTGAGATATGTGAGATATGTGAGAAAGCATGTATATATTATAATGTAATTAATCATCATATTTAATAAAAATATTTAAAAAGGTTAAAAGAATTTAACAAAATAAAATATATTGTTTAAAATTTAATCAAAACAAAAATAAATTTTTTTATAGAACCAGTCGGTTCTTTCCAACCTGGATCGGTTCACCGGTTGAACCACCAGTTTTTGCTGGTTCAATCCGGTTTGATTTGAAGCCAGTTTTTAAGTTGGATCGAACCGGCCACTTGATTGATTCATGGTTGAATCGGCCGGTCCGATCCGATTTTTAAAACTATGGTTAAAACATTTTAACATGAGCTACATGCCATTTTTATTAATGTTTTGTTGGAGTCCGTTTGAGCCAAGTTCTACTTCTTAGAAGTTTATATTGCTTTTTTACTCTAGTTGTTTGTGAATAAGAAATTTTCATCATAAATAAGAATTACTCCAAAATGTATTATCTTTTCTTAAATTTTTTGGTCTCTACTACAGCTAGATCTTTACTCTCAAGTTGCACCATCTTATTTATTTATTTATTACCATATATCTGCCAGTAATCCTTGTGTTTCAACTGATTATGCATGTCTCTATAATTTATTCATTCACTTTCTATACCTAATCCGAAATCCCTCTTCTTCTGTAGCTATTTGGCAAGCCAGGGGTGCATAAAGCCATTGTGTGATCTCTTGATCTGCCCTGACCCGAGAATTGTATTAGTTTGCCTGGAGGGCCTGGAGAATTTATTAAATTTAGGCGAGATTGAGAAAGATGCAGGTAGGACTAATGGGATAAACATCTATGCTCGAATCATCGATGAGTGCGAAGGTTTGGATAAAATCGAGAGCCTTCAGGGCCACGATAACGCCGAGATCTATGAAAAGTCTGTGAGGATCCTGGAGAAGTACTGGATCGAAGAGGACGAGGAAGTGACCGCCGGCGAAGCCGGTTTTCAGTTTGGACATGGAGCTCCACCCAATCCACCCCCTGGAGGCTTCAAATTTCCCATCAGATAAGCCTGAAACTCCCATATTTTCAGTTTCAGAGCTTGACTATTATGATGTTTACCAGATAGAAAAGCCAGTGTTTTTGGTCTGGCTTCTTATGGTCTATCTCTTAAGGCACTTCTGTTCTTTTCTGTCAGAGTTAATTTGTTATTATACTTGGGCGTTTCTGTTTTGTTCTATTGTGTCTATGAACTTTTTCTCCACTTGCAAGCCAAGTTTTTTTATTTGATCAAACAATGGAAATAATCTCTTTTGCTTCCTGTAAATTTCTGAAGTGCAACAGTATACCTGATTAGTTTCATAATTGCCATTGTGCCTGTGGTTCAGTCCCTGATGAAAATGGTTTGCTTGTCTTAGCTACTCTATTTCATAATATATTTGATCAGTTTGTTCTGAAATGTAAAATTATCTTTCTTTTTTTTGTATCATTTTATGTTTCAAATGTTTGACTGAAGTTTATTAGTTGATTGTAGGGGTGAAATGAGTTCGAGCTCGAGCTTATTTATAAGCTCGTATACTAAATGAGCTTGGACTCGAGTTTAGTCTGGCTTGACTTAAAAGTTCATTGATTGAGTCATTTGATTAATTTTAAATATATTTTAAAATTAATTTAAATGAGCATTACATAATATATTTCAACCTTTTAAATTAATTATATATTAAAAAAAAACTATTTTTTTTTTAAATTTAAGAGTAAGATATCGAGCTTAATAATTGAGTCAAATTTGAGCTTACAAAATGAGCTCAAGCTTACAAATTTTTATTGAATCGAGCTTGAGCTTGATAAATGAGTTTGAATCTAGCTCGAGTTCAGTAAAAATTAAATAAGTTTAGCGTGATTTCAGTAAAAATTAAATAAGTTTAGCGTGATTTGGTAGATAATAGATTAGATTCAACTTATTTACATCTCTAGTTGACTATATGTTTAAGCATGAAAAAATATATTGAATTATTTATAGAACAGTTCATTCATCTATATAAAGGTGATAAATATATTTTGGGAGATTTATATGAATATCACATAATTTTATGTTTATATAAACAGTTTTTAAATTTATTTTTATGTATAGAATATTAAAGATATGCATGAAACATAATATTATTTAAAGAAAATTAATATTAATATATTTTTAATTCAATCTAAAGAAATTAATATTAATTATATTTTTAATGAGATTTAAAGAATTGTTATGGTATGCATGTAAATCCGCCATTTATTTTATGACATTATAAACCAAACTTTTGCATGTTAGAAAATTAGTGTAGGATCCTATTCCTACCATTTCAAGCGCTCCAAAGGTCAATACTCGTAATGAAGGGGGTGAAAATGAAAATATATTCAAATGAAATATCTCTCAAAATCTTGAGAAATTATTTTGTGTGTGGATGCCGAACGTTATTCAGAGACCAAACAGAATGAGCCCCATCATCTCCTGTTCGGTACCCGGCTCGGTACTACCATCAATAGGCAATAATAGAATGTATTTGTTCGAGGAATGTTAGCTGGTCCTAATATTTTTGGTTGAATTAGTTACAAATTTCTCTCATTTACAAATTAATCTAAAATTATACAGTATTTACAAATTTGGAGATAGTTCAATTAATAAAATTATGTTTTGAGTATTCTAATGTAAAATATAATATGATATGCATCAAATTGTTGGATTTATACTAAGTTTAATAAAATTCAACATATTACATATCACACCAATCCTAACATAAATCGAATGAATTTAAATTCAATCATGACAGAATTTTTTTTTACAACAATAACAACGACAAGCATTTATTTTACAATGTGGAGTTAGATATATGTTTTTTTTTTTTTTTTTTTTTTTTTGTGTACATTCTATTCTATTAAGAGTCAAATTCTTATTTAAATCTAATAAAAAAATACCATTTTTAATACTTTATAACCAAATATTTTTATATCTATATCCCCTTATATAAGCATATAAATTTAGATCTTCATAATCTTACGAAGAGGCCGATGAAAATTATAAATCAACAACGGAGTTGAGTATAATTTTGACCATTTACCAGAGGTTAAATTGATTTACCCTAAAAAATAAATCATAAATGATGGATTTAACAATATTTATCTTATAAGTAAATAAATGAGAAAAATAAACGTTAAAATAAATTATTCACCCATTAAATTGAATATGAAAATTGTTGCCTATAAATCCTTTATTTTATCTCCAATATTTATCAAATAAAACAGTACTTATATTTCACGTGCCTAATTAGTCCATTCTCTCCACTAAGAGTGTGAGCGAGTCAAGCAGGCTTGCGAGTCAGCTCGAACTTGACTCGTTAATGAGATATTGAGTCTAGCTTATCGAGGTTCTAGTTCAAGCTTTTAATTGAACTCGTATAGTATACGAGTTAGATTTCGAGCTAAGCCCGGCAAGACTAAAAAACTCGTTCAAGCGGCTCGATTGATAAAAATTTTGATCGCACAACCCACATGCCCCGTATCACTACTCCGCTCCCATTTAAGGTTTCACTTTTGATGCCTAGTTTTATTATGCGATTCTTGAGAGCTTGTGTTTTGTGACAGATGTGACCTACGACTGTGCAAGAAAGATATCCTTTCGTGCCCTAGAGCGATGACGAGTGCTTTCTTGGGTAAGAAAATATAAGGAGCTCTATTGTTCCAACTTATCCTAAAGGATCGACAATCATTTCATTACTCTGTATGTTTTTGTGCAGTGTTATTTTCTTTGATTCAATTTGAAAATTTTGAACTCTCTATAACTTTACCTAGTTCTATTCTACGATTCTCCTCTATTATCTCATTATGGTGCTTTGCTACTACTAGCTTTCGCTTCTTCTAGTTGCCATTTGATTTTATATCTTTTGAGGTCTGTTAAGATTCTATTTTTTGCCTTTAACAATGATGTTGTTCCCTTAATAAGCAGACCTTCTCTCCTTGGAAGGTCATTTGGCAACCAGGGGAGTGAGGTGCTATGGTGGCTTGTTGTTGCTGACTTGAACATACAACAGGTAATATCAATAGTCGGTAGGTATTGTTGGTTCTCCCCTGAGTCCCTGAGTCTCCTCTATGTTCGATCCTGGTTCATGTTGTTGTTGGATTTTCTATATTTTAAGCTATGGTGTCTTGCTTCTACTGACTTGAACATACAACCACTGATTTGAATACATGATCTATTGTCTTGTTGTTCCTGCCTCTTGAATTTCAATTCTAGTTGATCGTTTCGTTAGGTTTTCTAAATTTTAAGGGATTGTGAGATTCTATTCTTTGCCATGAACAATGATGTAATTCTCTTAATAACTAGACCTTCTTCCCTTGAAAGGTCATTTGGCAACCAGGGGAATAGGGACGCCTGTTGAATTGCTGATTATACCTGATCACTTTTTTTTTTTTCTTGTTTTGAGTCCTAGCATTCGTTTTTTTAATGCTATTGAGTTCAAGTTAGTGCATGCATGTTCAATGACTATATGTTCAAGTTAGTGGATGTATGTTGAAGCCTGTGTTTGTATGGTTAAGTCAATGGATTTATGTTCATATTATGGTATTTATATGCTAAAATACTTATTCACTCTATTTTTTTTTCAGGTTTGTTCCAAAGTTTAATCATCAATGGTTCTAATGAGGAAAGATTTCAAGATTGCTATTTATGGAAATAATTCAAAGATAATCATATAATGAGTTTTGTAATTTGTGAATACTTAGCTATGGCTTTCTTATGTAACATTGTTAAAAGTTGTAATATTTCTAATTACATTTTATAAAATACTGTAAATATATTGATATACTTGAATACTATAATTTTTGTTTGGTTTTACTTTGAGATGATTTCTTAATTTGACAATTATTTTTTCTATTTAAGATTTTAAATTTTATTTCAAAATCATCTAGTATCACAACTTCTCGAAAATAAAAATCATATAAGAAATAGTACTTAATTTTACTTCTTATTTATTAACTTTTATTTTAAATTTCATTTAAATATTTACTTATATTTTTTGAAGTTAAAATCAATATTTCATTTAAAACTATATATATATATATATATATATATGAAAAAAAAAGCCTTAAATTTTAAATCTGTACCAATAAAATTCGAGCTTTATAAAGCAGCCGAGTTTGAGCTTTTTAAAGTAGTCGAGTTCAAATTTATTAAATAAACTCGAGCTCAATGTGAGCTAAATGAGCACTATTCGACTCTATTCATTTACACCTTGCTCTCCACCCAGCTCAGCCCCCTAAGCTTGCCCTTCCTCCCCGCAGCCGCCTCCATCCGCTTCTTTACCTCCCTCACCTTCTCCCACTCTCCTCTCTCCCCATAAACCCTAGCAATCAACGCGTACCCTCCCGCTCCCATTTCATCCTCCAATTCCACCCAGCCCCCCGCCGCCGCCGCCGCCACCGCTGCCGCGGCATCTGGCCCGGCCGGCATCAACTTCGCCATCGCCTCTGCCTCCGCTTTCCTCCCGGCTCTCCCGTACAAATCCACCATACATCCAATATGCTCTTTCGAAATCCTGACCTTAAACTCTTTCAACATCGCTCTAAAAGCTTTTTCCCCTTCCTCAACCAATCCCCCGTGCACACATGCCGCTAACACGTGCACGAACGTCGTTCCGTCCGGCACCACCCCTGCCGCCACCATCTGACGGAATTCTTCCGTCGCCGCCGTCCCCCGACCGTTCATCCCCATCGCTCCAATCATCGCGTTCCGCACGGCCACTGAGTAATCTGCAGCGGCGGCGAAGGCCGCCGAAGCTGCATCGGCGTCGCCGCACCGGCCGTACATGTCAATGAGAGCGGTCGCTAGAATTATGTCGAGAGGTTCGCCGGATTTCAAGAAACGAGCATGGATGGACTCGCCGGAGCGGAGAGAACAGAGTCTAGCGGATGCTGCGAGCGCCGCTGAGAACGTGTACCGGTTCGGCTTTGGCGCGGCGGCGAAGAGATGCAAGGCGTCGGAGAAGTAACCGTATCGGAGGTATCCCGTAATTATTGCCGTCCAGGTGACGGCGTTCCGGTTCTCCGCCGCATCGAAGCACCGGCGAGCCTGGGCGAGCTCGCCGTCTGCGATAAGCCCGCTGATCAACGCCGTGGTGGCTACTGTTGTCCTCTCAGGCATTTTCTCGAACGCGTGGAAGGCTTCAGCGGTTCGTCCGAGTCGCATGCATCCGACGATCAGAGCCGTCCATGAGACGGAGTTCTTGAATGGGATGTCCTCAAACGCTCGCCGCACAGACACGGCGTCGCCGGTGGAGGTGTATCCGCCGACAAGAGCGGTTCCAACGATGGTGTTCGACTCATGGCCGGAGCGGAAAACGGCGACGTGGAGCTGGGGGACGGCGGCGGGCGGTGAGGCGGAGATGATGGTGGAGAGAGTGGAGCTGGTGGGGCGGAAGTTGAGGCGGAGCATGTAGACAAAGCGGTGGAAGGCTTTGAGATGCTCGCCGGCGAGGCGGTGAGCGGCGAGGATGGCGTTCCAGGAGACGATATCGCGGTGAGGCATTTGGTCGAAGAGGTTATTGGCGTGGTCGAGCTGGCCATGGCGGGCGTATGTGGAGATGAGGAGGTTCCAGGAGGTGGTGTTTCGGTGGTGGGGATTGGAGGAGAAGGCGGCGATGGCGTTGGCGAGGTGGCCGCTGCGGAGGTGGGTGGAGATGGCTGCGTTGAGCTCGGCGGCGGTGGAGATGGAGCGCACGGATATCAGATTGGATGAGATCATCGACTGTTGGTTTTACTGCATAGGATGAAAATGGTGATCGGACGGCGGGTAGCCTCCCACTTGTGGTGAAGCCTTCATGTTCGAAATACCAATGGAATCGTGCACTTTTGGAGTAAAAAATATACTCACACAATATTATATATGTTACAAAATATTACCATTTAATATGCTTTAAGTTTTTTAATTAATTATTAATTTTTTTAATGATGAAAGATTTATGAGTGTAGTTTTTATTTTATATAAAAAAATATCATGTAAAAATTTGTTGGCAATTCTTGATATAATATTTTTGGTGATGTAGAGCATTTTGATTGACTTCTGAACAAAATCTGATGACTGCACGTAATTATTTCACCTTCTTTAGATATATCTAGAGTCTTCTCAATATTGCTGTTGTTTTTGCAGTCTAGTGCCATCCCCACATTGGCGGCAAATTATTAGGTCCGGTCACCGGATCTAAAAATAGGTCCGGACATCCAATTAGAACTTGCCACGTCGACTGTATTTTCATTATGTTTTTTGACTGCGCTTTAGGTGTGCTTTGACTATGCTTTTTGACTGCGTTTTACCTGCACTTTATCTGCGCTTTACCTGCACTTTACGTGCACTTTTGACGTGCTTAACTTAAAATAATATTTTATTAGTGTCCGGATCTATCTCTAGGTCCGGTGACTGGCCTAATAATTTGCCTTGGCAAGGCTATAAGCAATCAAGAATCTAAGCGAAATTTATTTGTGATTTGCAAAATTCCAAGCCTATTGATTGACAAAATCACAACAACAAAAACAACACCAGCAAACCTTTATCCCACTATGTTGGGTCAGTTTCATGAATCTATTGATTGCCAAAACCAAATTGGGAATATATTTTTTTTTTAGACATTTACGTCAATTAAGGCAGACTCAAATAAGAAATTAAATGACATCAAATTTGAAGATAATTATAGTAAAATTTATCTTAATTAAGAATTTAAAGCTCGAATACAAACTAATCTAAAATAAATTAAAAAATCATTCTAATCCTACTGTAATATGAATTTTAATCCAACAATCTATAGCTTCAGGGACCTTAATTGCCCCCTTATGGTGTCAGATCTATTAGAGCAATCAAATTAAATACTTGTATAGCCATCTATATAGCTTTATATGTTACCTATTTTCTCTATTTAATCAAGCTGTACTCTGTTTTCTAAGACAATAAGAAATTCTTCTTTCTCTACATTACACACTCTGTATTCTTCCTTCGTTCACTGCTTCTTTAATCAAGAAGCTCTATCTTAAGAGTTTCTACATGGTATCAATTTAGGATCGTTGATCCAGGGCACTCATGGCATCTTCAGCCACCTCTCAAGCAGCGAACGGCACCACGACTTCATCGTCTTCAACGCCGACGCTCTCTTCTTCCCTCAAATTCGTTCTATCTAACATCAAGAATGTCGTCCAAAGTCCGCTCTCTCCGGACAATTATCATTTATGGCGTTCTCAGATCTTAAAGATTTGCCGGGCAAATGGATTCTTACCATTCCTTGACAGCTCTTTACCTATTCCCAACGAATCGACTGAGTCCGCAGACGGTACTCTCCTCCCAAATCCGGCATTCGATCAGTGGATTCTAACCGATCAGAACCTGTCGGCTGCCATTTGCGCAACAATCTCGGCCTCGATTTTACCGTATGTTTTGCATCTTGATCATACGGCTGATATATGGCATCTTCTTGAAACAAGATTCCAAGCCGCAAATCGTTCAAGAATGATACAACTCAAGAACGAGCTTTATAACATCTCTCTTAAAAACTCTACTATGGTGCAATATTTGAATGAAGTTAAAATTCTGGTTGACAATATTGCGGCAGCTGGATCTAAAATTGATCCCGAAGAAATAATTCTTCACATACTTAACGGATTACCACCGGTCTACCAATCTTTTAAAACTTCCATACGAACGATGGTTAATCCGCTAAGCCTAGATCAATTTTACTCTCTTCTTATAAGTGAAGAAATTCACAATGCCGCCGATCATGCAAGACTGCTGTCTTCGACCGATCATACTCAGGCGTTATTCGTCAGTCGAGGTCGCGGACGTCGGCCAAAAAGCAGAACATCCGCTCCGTTTTCTTCTCAACCAGAAAAACCTCCTCCGGTACCTACTCAATGCCAGATCTGCAACAAGAAAGGTCACTCGGCGATGGATTGTTGGCATCGTACGAACCTTCAATATGCTCCTCGCACAGATAAACAGTCTAATAAGGCGTTACTGTCCAATACAAACCAATCCCACATCGTCACATCTCACTCGCTCTCTCGACAATCTCTCCATGTCATCTCCGTATCAAGGAACGGACGGTATCGTCATAGGCGACGGGAGCTCGGTTAGCATCGAAAATTCCGGTCGAGGATTGCTACCGACTCCCTCTCGTAAGCTTAACTTATCAAATATTCTTCATACTCCTGCTATCAAATACAACTTATTGTCTATTTCCCAACTAACAAAAGACAATAATATTTCTATTACTTTTGATCCGACTAGTTTTGTTTTTAAGGATATGCAGACTCATCAAGAAATTCTCCGGGGACCTTGCCGTGAAGGCCTATACCCGCTCACGGCTCCGGTTGCACCTGCTCCAAATACTGCGTTTCATACGGTTATCAAGAAAGCTATACCTTGGCATCAAAGATTGGGTCACCCAAATCATAGAATTCTTGCTTCTCTTGCTGCTTGTAACAAATTTCTGAAAATTGATAAAACTTTTCATTCTTATCATTCTTGTAATAAGTCTAAAACTCACAAACTCAAATATGAGAGTTCCTCAATAAGACACAGTTTTCCGCTCGCTTTAATTCACTCTGACGTTTGGGGTCCTTCGCCGATCCCTTCTTCCAGTGGTTTTTTGTATTACGTTATTTTTATTGATGATTACTCTCGTTTCTCCTCGGCAGTTTTTGACATTTTTGTTGCTTTTAAACTTCAAGTTGAAAATGCTCTTTCAATGAAAATTAAATGTATTCGTACAGATGGAGGTGGAGAATATTCAAGCAAGGAGTTTTTAAATTTTCTCAAACAAAATGGCATATCACATCAAGTGTCTTGCCCTTATACTCCTGAGCAAAATGGAGTCGCTGAAAGAAAGCACAGACACTTACTTGAAACAACCCGAGCCATGATGGACACGGCAAATGTTCCGCCTATATACTGGACGGATACAATGCTTACAGCTATTTACTTAATAAACTCTTTGCCTTCTCCTAATACTAATAATATTTCTCCTCTTGAATTATGCTATAACAGGAAACCGGACTACACTGCTCTAAGAGTCTTTGGATGCGCATGTTTTCCTCATATCCCGGCAAAACTTAGGAATAAACTTCAACCTAAATCACATCTCTGTGTTTTCTTGGGCTACTCAATGAAATCCAAAGGCTACAAGTGTCTTGATCTATCCACAAATCAAATTACTATTTCCCGCAATGTGCTGTTTGATGAAGGCTGTTTTCCGTTTACAAGCATTGCACAGTCTCCTCATTTACCTCCAAGTGAAGTATCATCATTATTCTTAACTCCTCATTCTTGCTTACCACCGTCTATTCCTAGGCATATGCAGGCATCTAATGCTAATAGATCCACTGCAACGTCTTCCGCACTCGACATCCATATCGAACCTCAACTTGTCTTACAACCCTCGGTACAGCCATCTCAACCTCCTCAGATATCTGGGCATCATATGCAAACAAGAACCAAAACAGGCAACATTAAACCAAGACTTCGTCTTAATCTTCTTCACAAATCGACGGAGTCATCTTCAAATACTACCCCATCCTCATTTCAGGATGCCTACAAACACAAAGAATGGAGAGATGCCATGGCATCCGAATTTCTTGCGTTACAAAATCAAGGTACGTGGAGTCTAGTTCCCAAACCGACTGACAAAACTGTGTTAGGCTGCAGGTGGACATACCACACTAAGCTTCACGCCGACGGGTCCATAGCAAGGTACAAGGCTAGATTGGTGGCTCAAGGCAATAATCAAGAGTTTGGGCTTGATTATACTGAAACCTTTAGCCCAGTTGCAAAACTACCTACGATCAGAGTCCTTCTCACCATAGCGTTGCATAACAATTGGAAGGTTCATCAACTAGATGTGAATGCGTTCTTGCATGGACAACTCACGGAAACGATACACATGAAGCAGCCTATTGGATTTATAGATTCATCATATCCCGATCACGTATGCCTGCTTCATAAAGCTATATACGGCTTAAAACAAGCCCCTCGTCAGTGGTATAATACGCTTACCTCCCATCTTGAAACTATCGGTTTTCATCAAAGTACTTCCGATCCCTCTTTATTTATTTTACGCAAAAATAAGATTCAAATATTCTTGTTAATCTATGTTGATGACATCCTTTTGACGGGTAATGACTCTTCATCTGTTCATGAGGTAATTCAACTCCTACATCAGAAATTTACTATGAAGCATCTCGGTGAGGTACACTCTTTTCTTGGCATTCAAATTCAACATTCTAACAACTTATATTTTCTCTCACAGCCAAATTATACAAAATCAATCATTGAGTCCGCTCAACTCAGCAAGTGCAATCCACTTGCCAACCCGACGTGCACTAAGTTACCGCCCGACCTCACTCCCGATCCCTTTCTCTCGGAGCCGACCACGTACAGGCGTATTATAGGATCCCTTCAATATTTAATCCTTACACGTCCTGATATTGCATTTAGCGTGAACTTATTGTCTCAGCATATGCATGATCCTGCTCCTCAACACGTTTATCTACTCAAAAGATTGCTCCGCTATCTTCAAGGTACAATCGAATTTGGACTACCTATTACAAAATCTAACTTATGTCTTTCTTCCTTTTCAGATGCGGATTGGGCGGGTGATCCAGTTTCAAGAAAGTCTACCTCAGGCTACTGTTCGTTCTTAGGAAACACGCTCATTTCTTGGACAGTCAAAAAGCAAACAACTGTTGCACATTCCTCCACAGAATCTGAGTACCGGGCCCTCGCCGCACTAGCATCCGACATCATTTGGCTTAGGCGAATTCTTACCGACTTTGGCGTTCCTCAATCATCACCGACCGACATTAGCTGTGACAACACCTCAGCTATAGCAATTGCCAACAATCCGGTGTTTCATGCTCGCACAAAACACATTGAGATTGATCACAGATTTCTTAGAGATCACATTCGTCAAAATACGATTCGAATTATACCTATCAGCACAATTGATCAAACGACGGATATTTTCACAAAAGCTCTATCGACTCCTCGTTTTCAACTTCTACGAAACAAACTTACAATTGTAGAACAATCATCAGTTTGTGGGGGGATATTAAAGCAATCAAATTAAATACTTGTATAGCCATCTATATAGCTTTATATGTTACCTATTTTCTCTATTTAATCAAGCTGTACTCTATTTTCTAAGACAATAAGAAATTCTTCTTTCTCTACATTACACACTCTGTATTCTTCCTTCGTTCACTGCTTCTTTAATCAAGAAGCTCTATCTTAAGAGTTTCTACAAGATCGACCACCTGATTACCCTTATGAACTCCTGACAACATCCTCTTTGATTTCTATATACAAATCAACATCACTAAAATATTTGGATTGTTAAAACTTTAATGAACATAATTTCTTGATACCTTGATGATTAGATACCCAAATCACATGAAAAAAACTCCTCACAACTTTCAGTAAAAAAAAAAATCAGAAGATAAATCACTGGCAGACATCAAAAGAACTCCTTCAATAGAAGGCGCTGGGTTGCTAAATTGGTTAAGACCATTCTTATTGAATACATAGTAGAAATCATCATTCAACAACAGAAACCCATAGAGAAAGCGACAGATTGCGAGCCTCAAGCTACATAAGTCAGTGAAACCAAGAACACGCAAAACAAAAAATTGATGATGGATCATAATTTGTAAGCCACAAAAATTAAGAAACCATGAAACATAGGCAGTCGCAGTTGCATATGAGGCTTCAATAGTTTTATTACGTAGAATTATAAATTAATCTTTCTTTGTTGAGACTCTTCTTTTTTAAAAGCATGTTGATTTAAAATATATAACAGTTCCTTTAGTCCATTAGTAGCATTAGATTCTTTTACAAATGCACATGTAATTCCAAGTTTAGTAGATTTTAAAACTACTCTCTTCTCATTTCTTTTGAACACATAAGAATTAGATTTCTAAAATATTCAATTAAATCACATACCATGATGACCCCAAAATAATGTATCACATACTGTTAGACCGGTCCACTGGACCGGTCCAGCCGGTCCAGGCGGGACCGGTTCACGGTCGGAATCGCAGAACAGGCGGAGATTTCCGCCAGAACGAGCGGCCGAACGCTCATATAGAGCGTTTTAGGAAGGATTTTTGGGGGGTTTCATAGAGAAATTTGAATGTAGGGTCTGTTTAGGGATTTCCTTTTGATTTGTATGCATTAAATAGTTGTTTTTCCTAGGGTTTGAGCATCTTGAATTTGGCTGAAATTTGAGATCTCATAGAGTTAGGTTTTCTTTGGGTTGTAGCGGCGTCTAAAGATTTGGGAGAGATCGATCATCCTCTCGAATTGAGGATCAATTGTATCTTGCTATTTTATTCATCTTCTAGTGAAATAGAAGCTTTTCTTTGAGTTTTCTCTTAGATTTCCTTGTGGTGTTGGAGTTTTTCTGCTGTAAACAGCAGATTTATGCTGTTTTCCTGCTGTGGACAGCAGTTTTGCTGTTGAATGTTCGCCGATTTTGGTTAGGTTACTTGCGAACGCAAGTGTTTCCTATCAAATTGGTATCAGAGCATCGATTTTGGGACCTTGGGCGGCTGAAATCCTGATTTTTCAGCGAGCTTTTGGCTTCCGGAAGTGATATTTTTGAGATCCATTGGGAAGAAAGATGGCCGGAAAGAAGGTTGACATCTTGGAAGGCGAAGTCGGCCAATTGAAAGCCGATTTGGAGGAAAGATTCTTCAACCTTCAAAATCAAATCACCTCCAACAATGAAAGGTTGGAGGGGAAGTTCACCGCAATGGAGGAAATGTTGAAGAAACTACTTGAGATGAAAACCAATCCGGCGACATCGGAAGTAAGAGAGATCACCGACGGCCATGGCATGGGAGGAAATCCGAACCCCTTGCGGGGGAGGAGAAATGTGGAGGTGGAGATCCTAGAGGAAGAGAACGATAGGCCTCCTCTAGAGCCTCTTTCGAGGGAAGAGATGAGTACGGCATATGACAGAAGGGAGGGTGATTTTGGTGGGAGGAGAGAGGGATCTCATCGCTGAGGTGCTGAATTCGAAAGAATTCAGCGTCGAGGGGAGGATTTTGAAGGAAGAAGGGAGGAACGTCATCGTCGAGGTGCTGAATTTGAAGGTATTCAGCGTCGAGGTGATGAGGTTGAAGGGAGGAGAGGTGAGTATGAAGAGGGGTTAGAGTATATTCGTCGGAGGGACGATCGGGACAATTGGGGAACGCTTCCTCTGAGGGGAATGGGAGGCTATGGAGGATACCGGGGAGATCCCAAGGTGAGGAAATTGAAGATGCCCGTTTTTGAGGGGGAAGACGGCCATGGCTGGATCTACAAGGTGGAGCGTTACTTTGCGGTCAATGGGTTGACAGAGGATGAGAAGCTGACGGCGGCAGGATTGTGTCTGTAAAGAAAGGCTTTGGCATGGTATCAGTGGCGTGACAGGAGGGAGCCTATCAGGAACTGGAGGGAATTCAAAAGCTGCATAATAGAATGTTTCCAAACCGACCGGGGAGGAGATTTCTATGAGCAGTTCTTTGCTCTGGTGCAGGAGGGATCAGTAGAAGACTACCGTGATCGGTTCGAGCACCTGGCTAGTAGGGTGGAGCGATTATCAGATAGCGTATTGGAGGGGAATTTCATGAAGGGGTTGAAGGCAGAGATCTGAGCGGCAGTTAAAGTTCTGATGCCTAGTGACTTGGAGGAGGCAATGAAGTTGGCACAGCTGGTAGAAAATCAGAATAATCTGGAGAAGGGAGCTAGGAGCAGCAGCTCAAGAGGCTCTTACAAGACTACGACCACTCTTTTAGCATCAAAGGGGCCTACATCAGTCAACAATAATGAGATCACCAAGGAGAAGCCAGTAGGAGGAGGGAGTGGGGATAACTTCAAGAAGCTCACTGAGACAGAATTACAGGAGAAGAGGGCAAAAGGGCTTTGTTTCAGATGTGACGAGAGGTATACGCCGGGGCACAGGTGTAAGGACCGAACTCTTCAAGTTCTTACTGTTTGTGATGAAGAAGGAATGGAGGGTGTCGTCTTTCCACCTTGCGGACAAGGTGGATCTTTGGGAGGGGAGTATTGTTAGACTGGTCCACTGGACCGGTCCACCCGGTCCAGGCGGGACCGGTTCACGGGCGGAATCGCAGAACAGGCGGAGATTTCCGCCAGAACGAGCGGCCGACCGCTCATATAGAGCGTTTTAGGAAGGATTTTTGGGGGGTTTCAGAGAGAAATTTGAATGTAGGGGCTGTTTAGGGATTTCCTTTTGATTTGTATGCATTAAATAGTTGTTTTTCGTAGGGTTTGGGCATCTTGAATTTGGCTGAAATTTGAGATCTCATAGAGTTAGGTTTTCTTTGGGCTCTAGCGGCGTCTAGAGATTTGGGAGAGATCGATCCTCCTCTCGAATTGAGGATCAATTGCATCTTGCTATTTTATTCATCTTCTAGTGAAATACAAGCTTTTCTTTGAGTTTTCTCTCAGATTTCCTTGTGGTGTTGGAGTTTTTCTACTGTAAACAGCAGATTTATGCTGTTTTCCTGCTGTGGACAGCAGTTTTGCTGTTGAATGTTCGCCGATTTTGGTTAGGTTACTTGCGAACGCAAGTGTTTCCTATCACATACATAGGTAAAACATCAAACAAAATTTATCACTATATCTTACAAGTTAAATAGGCACTAAACATCTTTGTGTTAAAATCAAGTTTTATGGACCCATGCTATTTTACATGATAAGCATGGCAATAATACATCACATAGCATTTAAATACTTTTCTATCAGAGCATCTTCATGATCACTTATTTCATCATCAAATTCATGAATATAATTTCCCTTATTAATTTCATTTTCATCTTCTTCCACATTAATGTATAAATTCCTATTATGAAATTCATTTGCATCATCGTTAAGGTTAACGAAACTTATAACAAGCTTTCACAAAAAATTGAAAACAACATGCAATAGCAAAAGAGTTTCCTTCATTGTCCTTATCAACAATATGATAGGAAACACTTATATATCCCAAGTATTTCCTGTCAATCTTCAGAAAAGAGCGAGAATACTCCACAAAAATCCGCACAAAATTATGAAAATAGTAGATAATTTGAATTATTTGATGAAAGGGAAACGGAAAATAGAAAGATACAATTGATCCTCTATTCGAGAGAAGGATCGATCTCTCCCAAATCTCTAGGCGCCGCTAGATCCCAAAGAAAAAGCTAAATCTAGGAGATATCAAATTTCAGCCAAATTCAAGATTCCCTAACCCTAGGAAAACAAACTATTTAATGCATATAAATTAAAAGTAAAACCCTAAACAATCCCTACATTCAAATTCCCTCCTAAACTCCCTTCAAAAACCCTTCCAAAACTGCCCGGTTAGTGCTTGCGGTGCGATCAGCGTACATGAGAGTCGGACGTTTCCGCCTTGGTTCCGCCTGGGCTGGTCCAATATGGACCAGCTGGACTAGTCTAATACAATAATATTATTGCCTTAAGATGTAGTAGGTGTAGTATATTGAGTTTTACTGTTTTTGACAAAAAGATATATTTCCAATATATATAATTCCTCAAGTCTATTCATATTTTAGTAAATTTTTGTTCATTATTTTAATTCATTTAATTCATCGAGCAATAGATATCAATATGATACCGTCAGATAATTTTTTTTAAGTAATTCTTTCATTTCAACCAAAGTTACAATTTCTCTCTTAGTCTTTTCCACACTCATCTAATATATTTTAGTTTGCCCAGTTAAATTAATTTAGCAAATCTTATTGAAATTCATCCGACAAAAATTATCATTCTTAACCTTAATAGAAAAATCCGTAGGATCTACTTTTCCATAAAATATAAATGATCTAATAATTTACTTTCTTATTTATATCACTTAAATCATATAATTGATTTTGCAATTATCATAGGATTTATTATCATACACTCTATAAAGTTTATTTTGATTGTCTACCATGATGAGTTTCTTTGTCTCTTAGTAATGATAATACTTAGATGGATGGGTTCATCGTTACTATTTAAATTAATTTTTTACTGCGATTAAAATTGTAATTCCAAATTTTCGATTTGCTATTTAATTTGATTTATATTCTGGCTCATTTGATCTTTTTTTTAGAACAATTCAGCTAATTGATTTTGCAAATTTTAAAAACTTGCATCCCATAGATGTCTGTTAAATGACCCTAACATTGAGACCTATTATAATTGACATTTTAACACAACCTTAATACTTAAGATCATCACTTTTTACTTAGCTGCTCCACTAGGGTTTTTTCTCTAGCTTTTTCTCGGCTGCTCTGGCCGCCGCCGTCCGTCGTTGCTGTTGTTCATTTCAGGAAAGCTCCTACTCTTCTATTTCATTTTTTGTTGTTTTTGCTGTTTGTTTGCTCTGTTCTTCCCATTTTGTCCACCTCCGGCCCTTTCCGGAATGGCGGTGAAATGCTTGAAGAATCTTGGCTTTTTGGATGTATCATCGAAATCGCATTCATTCCTGGAGGCCTTATCTGGTAATTCTTCCGATGCTTGTTTTCATGAGTTAAAATCGACTATTTTTCATGGTTTGCCCTCTCTATGGATTTTGGAAGAGATCTTTTCGCTGGCAGCTCCCCTTCAATTTGCTTTAGTTGGTTTTTTCCCCTCGCGGCATCCTAGCCTTGACTCTATCTGAAGGTTCTTTCTCAACATTAAACTGAATGACGACTTTTTGGTTACGTTGTTTGATCTATCACATGTTCTGATTAAGCTGGCAAACGATCTTGATTACAATATGGTTTCCTGTCAGATCCTATTTTGTTAGCAAATGTTATATGAAACTTACTAAATGATCCCCATTAGTTGATATTAGTGTGAAGTCACCTGTTATTCCGATCTAGATATCCTTTCCAAAATTGAGGCCTCACCTTTTCTCGCCGCGTATCCTTCATGAATTGGGAACTCTATTTGGTCATTCGTTGAAGGTTAATAATTCAACTTCTTTAGGTTCTCGTCTGTCTGTTGTGCGTGTGTTGGTTGAACTTGACATCACCAAAAAGTATCCTGATAGCGTATGGATTGATCTAGAAAAGTTTGGCTATATTCAGCATGTTGAGATGGGAGTTTTCCCTCACTTTTGTGTTCACTATAAATGCATTGGTCATTTGAGGGATGCTTGTCAGTCTTCTATCCCAAAGAATGTCCCTAATAATGCTAATTCTCTTGATAATTCTGATGGGCATGCCACTGTTGCTAAGGGTAATATGTTTAATGTTGATATTTCTACTTTAACTCCTGCATTGCATGTTAATGATTTGGTGGTGGATGATGTGAATGTTGTGACTAATCTTCCGACGGTAGCACTTTAATGGTGATCATCTCGGCTCTGGTGGAGAGGAAAATGGGGTCTTTGTTCATTCTGAATTGGTTCCTGCTGTGGGGGAATACCCGTCGGATGTTGGTCCTATTTTGGGGGTTGATCTGTCGACTACTTTTAAGCCTGTGTCTAATAATTGTGTTAGCCAAGAGAGTTTTAGGAAGAATACGAGAACAAATATTTGTTTGCTTAACGTTAGAACCAATCCCATTTTGTCCACTAGATCTAATGTTGGAAATGAAGTTGTTGCTCTTGCGAATTATGGTGGTAATTAGGTTTTGTTGGAACCTGTGGCTTGTAATGCTATTGGTCCTATGGATGTTTTGGTTTATGATGTTCCTATGGAAAGTGATGATAATGCTATAGCTTATGTGGGCTTGCCCTGTAACTTGAGGGAGGATGAGAATGTGACGTTTGTTAATATGCCGATTGAGCTTATTTCTTCTTTTGAATTGAAGGCTAAATTGTTTTCAAATTTGATAGAAACTTGTTGGATTAATCTGATTGCCTGGATGGATGTGTTTCCTCGCCTTTACAGGGATGCTGGAGATGATTTGGATGAGACGTTGGATGATTTTCATGAGTTATATGGCTTAAATGTGAGTCGTAATGTCCATAAAGCCTTATCGAATGGTGGAAGTAAGTGTCGTAGGAGAAAATCCAGGAAGAAGTAATGGTTTTCTTTCTTCTGCTTAAGTGACTCATTTGGTGTTTGTGAGTTCTTTTTGCTGGTTGGTTATTTCCATTTGCTGCTCAGTTAAGTGTTTTTTTGTTTGTTGGCTTCTGTTGTATCCGACTTTTATTAAATGGCCCTCTCTGTTGGTTGTTAGGTGTTGTGGTTGCCTTGTGGGCTCCTGTTATGTTGGGGCTCTGTTTTGTTTTTCTATGCTTTGTCTTTTGCTTTTTGTAGGTTGTGGACTGCATGGCTGCTTGTGGCTTCTTCTAGGACCTCTATTGGTTGTTGATTCTTAGGCTGGTTTTCTTTATTGGTTTTGTTTATTTATTGTACAACAACAACAACAACATTAAGCCTTTATCCCACTACGTGGGGTCGGCTACATGAATCCTTTTTCTCCATTGTGTCCTATTAAAAGTCAAATTCTCGTTTAAATCTAAAAAAGAAAGGTCATTCCTAATATTTTCTAACCAAGTCTTTTTAGGTCTACCCCTACCTTTCTTAACATAAGTCAAATCTAATACCTCTACTCTCCTAACCGGGTCATCGCAAGGCCGCCGTTTTATGTGACCAAACCATCTAAGGCGACTTTCTCTAATCTTATCTTCTACTGGAGCTACTCCAACCTTTTCACGTATCCTATCTCTAAGGGTAAAGCCACTCATCCACCTAAGCATCCTCATCTCTGCCACACTTAACTTAGTATTATGCTTCTCTTTTAAAGGCCAACATTCGGCACCATAAAGCATTGCAGGCCTCACTACCATCTTATAGAATTTTCCCTTAAGTTTGAGGGGTACATTTCTATCACATAACAAGCCCGATGCATTCCTCCACTTCAACCATCCAACTTGAATTCTGCTGATAATATCCCCATCTATTTCCCCATCACTCTGAACAATAGATCCAAGATATCTAAAACGTGTACTCTTATTAATGACTTGATCGTCCAAAGTCACAATCCCCTCACTAGGTCTATTACTACAAAAATTACACTCCATATATTCCGTTTTAGATCCACTCAAGCGAAAACCTTTAGACTCTAAGGTTGACCTCCATAATTCAAGTTTACCTTCAACTCCCTCTCTAGTCTTATCAACAAGAAGAATATCATCAGCAAAAAGCATACACCAAGGTACATCCTCTTGCAAATGTCTAGTGAGAACATCCATGACTAAAGCAAAAAGATAAGGGCTTAAGGCTGATCCTTGATGTAACCCAACCGAAATAGGGAAATACTTGGTCAATCCACCTTGTGTTTGAACACAAGTAATAGCTCCTGCATACATATCTTTAATGATTTGAATATAAGCATTATTGACTCCTTTCTTTTCAAGAACTCTCCGTAGCACTTCTCTTGGAACTTTATCATATGCTTTTTCTAAATCAATAAATATCATATGTAGATCCTCCTTATTTTCTCTATATTTCTCCATCAAACCTCTTAATAAATGTATGGCTTCCATAGTCGACCTACCCGGCATGAATCCAAATTGATTTTGAGAAACATTAGTATCACGCCGCAACCTATGCTCCATAACACGCTCACATAGTTTTAAAGTATGACACATTAACTTAATACCTCTATAATTCGCACAATCTTGTGCATCACCTTTATTCTTAAAATAGGAATTAACACACTCATTCTCCACTCATCTGGCATCTTCTTAGTCTTCAAAATAGTATTAAAAAGTTTAGTAAGCCATGAAATTCCTTCATCTCCTAAGCATTTCCACACCTCTATTGGAATATCATCAGGTCCAACAGCTTTTGTTTATTTATTGTAATTAGTTTAATTTTGTGGCTCATAAGTTTTATTTCAAATGTTGTATTTTAGAGGGCTTTGAAGCCATTAATGGCTTGTAACTTTACTTTTTATTAATACATAGACCTCTCCCGTAGGTTTTATCTAAAAAAAACCTTAATACTTATGTTGAGAAGCATAAAATCACACACAACGAAAAAAAATATCACAAAGAATAATTTAATAGTTGCTTATTAGTAATATTTCATAGAAATTCAGAAGCATGAAAACCATAAGTTAAATTGAAAATCATATCGTAACTGATATATAAACTTACTTATACACGCAAACCAATAACTGCATATTAGAGAATTGAAATAGAAAAGTAAGCAATCATCAGATGACAACACCAAACCTCACATTTTTACGATGAAATAAATCCAAGAACTCTCCCATCTCCAATTGCATTGGGAGAAGATTAGAAAGAAGTACATCCAACCAAAAACTTTTTGAATCAACGCAGAATAAGATTTGAACATGTTGTACATGCTTCAAACCGCATATTTACGATTACAAAACATTCTCTCAATTTAAAATTAAGAAAATCAAAAGAAAAAGTTGAAGGCAACCATCAAAAGAATTCCTAAAAGAGAAGGCGTTGGGTTTATGAATTGAAAGGTTATTCAGGTGGGGCCCATAATGGGAGCCACTACTCAACAGCAAAAAACTGTAAGGAAATACTTGACAAAAACTGATGGGGACATCAGATTTCGACATGTGTACCATCGCCGACGGCGCAGATCGATGGCTACGATCCCGAGCCTCTACTTCTGAGTTATTTACAGCTTATGTCATGTGTACTTCTTTAGTTTTTCTAGTTTGCCCCTGAGGGCATTATTCTACTTATGTAGCCCAGAGGGTGTTTATGTCTTTTCTTTTTTTTCTTTTATTTGAGCCTCCTTATATGAGGCATGATGCATTGTAAGTTGTTAGTTTTGATGAAATGAAACGTTATTTCCCTTTGTTCTCTTTGTGAGTGCATTTCCATAGATCTCTTAGTGAGTTCAACGGGAAAACTAGATCTCTCCGTGAGTTCTAGATTTCATCCCAAGATTATTGCGTGGAGACCGAGTGTTGAAGAAAAGCGAGGAAAGTGGAATCCAAACAACGGAAATCTTCAGAATTTTCCATCTTTCCTTCCCCTCACCCTATTGCCGCCGATCCCCCTTGAATCCCGTCAGGCCGCCGGCCTGAAAAGCTCAACCCGTCGGCCCACAGAACTTCCCCCACCAGCCAGCCGCCCGTCCAGCCCCGCCGACCGCCGCAGAAATCCCCGCAGCCGCCTGCCACCGTGAATCCATGCGTCGGCCCCCCTAGTTTCTCCCTTGCAGATTTGTATTTCCCCATAATTACCTTCCTAATTGAGCCACTCAAATTGAGGAGTTAATTAAGGGAGTTTCAACTTTTTTTTGAAATTCAATTTCCCTTTCAATTATCTTAAATTAGGGAGTTATTTGATTTAATCAAAATCTGAAATTTCAAATTCAAATTTGGATTAATTAAATGTGGTCCCCACTTGTTTATTTCCCCAAACCCCTCACCTCTCTCTATGGCCGGCCACCTCCTCTCTCTCCCCCCTCTTAATTTTCTTAATTGCTCTTTTAACTCTTCTCCTCCTAATCTTAATTTCAAATTTCATATTTTGAAATTAAAATTAAAAGTTCTCCTATTTGGGAAAATCTGAATTCAATTTCAGATTTTCTCCCATAGCTCCACCCGCCCCTATCCCTCTCCAAACCGTGGCCTTCCTCCCTCTTGCTCACGTTCCGCTCGCTCGCCTCCCCTCTTTGGTCGCATCACTCATCGTCACCATGCATGGAGGAACCCGAATGGAATTTCGGATTTGAGTACGACAACCACGGAAGGGTTAATATTCTCCGATCACCGTTCTTCGACGTCGGCTTCGACTTTGACGACACCGTTGAGGAATACTTGGATCGGATCCTACCAACACTAGTGGAGTCCATCGACGACCACTTCTCCGTCTACACGTGGATCATTGAAGGCCGTCCATCCGCTCCTCCGAATCCGGCTCCCTCCCCGGCGACAAGTCCTCTCAAGATCACTTGCCTATTAGTAGCGTCGCTAAGCCTACTTACGGTTCTCTTCCGCTAGCCACCAACATAAATATGAGTGACGGATCTTAAGGTGAAGGATTTAAATTTTAAATTTGGGGCTTTATTATTCTTAGCCGTTTGCACTACTTATTATTGACATTATTTTGAAGGTCTTCTAATCTCTAAATGTTATTTCTTGTCATTACTTAATTTATCGTCATCTAATTCGTGAACTCAACTTGATTAAGCAACGAGTTTTGGTAGCAAGTTTTGAATCAATACTTCTATTAATTTTCTATGTGCAATTCGCAAGTCATTGCATGATTGTTTCACATCAAAAACAGCAAGAAAACTCCAAAATTTTGGGGGTAAAACAGAAGAAAACAATGATTTTATTGCGAGAATCAAACTAACGGAAGAAGAAAAACAAGATACAGTTAATCCTCAATTCGAGAGGAGGATCAATCTCTCCCAATCCCTAGACAAACTAGGGCCCAAGACACCAAGAACAAAAGACACCAAATCAGCCACAATCATGCATAATCCTAACCCTAATCCCTCATTCCTACTTAAAGCATACAATTAAACATTTAAGCCAAATTGCATATAAGCCCTTGCCGCCTCCTCCTTTGGCTCCAAGCTATTTGAATTTGAATCCTTAGTGGACCCCATCTCCTCAAAGGCGGCACTCACAACGGGGCGGACCAGCTTGGTCCGCCTCTTGTATACGTGAGGCGGCCCATGGCAAGGAGACAGCTGGACCAGTCTAACAAAAACTTAGCATGAGTTGTAAGACATGGAAATTGCAAAAACAGAACCTCCAAAATGGATGCATTATGACAAAACTGCTATGCTATTCGCAAGTTACCGGAGTGCTACGCAAACAAAGAACTTCTAATGCAGTCAGAGGTAGTTATGGTAGAGGTGAGGTAATGCTTAAAGTTGAAACCGAATCAGTCTGAGGTAGAGAATTGAATTGAATAAGAGAAGTAACTAAACAAAAATCAAAGAGAGCAACCCATTCTCATGGGGAACATCATATGCATAATTCAAAATAAAACTAAAACTAAAACGAATAAAAAATAGTGAAAAAACTATAAAATTAAGTCAAAAATTAAATTTTCAATTTCTTTTTGTCAATGCAAGAGGTACATGATTTGTAAGTCATCCGGGAATGAGAGGTCAAATGTACTTAAAAATAATGAATGGATCACGTTTAATCCCAATTTGGTTGAAGTTGATTGAGCGTCCTAACTTATTATTAAACCCACAAACAATACAAATATGACAAACAATTAAAAAAAAATGACAGATATGCTTATGCTTAAATTCTAGGAAAGATAACCAACCCACAAATTAAGGTTAAAGTGCAATGCTGATTTTTCTTAAATCAACCTTCATTCTATTCTGCAATTTCTCTTTCAAATAATAGATTGAAAATCAACAATTATGCCAAAAAGACATTTAAGGAAGAATGGAAAAAATAAGCAATAAGAGGTTTATAGTGTACAACAACAATACCTCTGCAAAAGGAGATATTGTTCACAATGGCAAAAATTAATCGATCCTTTCCATCTGCTTTGGGCCCCAACCACTCAAATAAACAAAACACACTCACATCTTCAGAAATCATCTATGATGTAGCATTCAGCGAAGTGACAAAGCACAATAGCCTCGGGTACACATCTGAAATATATAAAGAAATAACAGAAGGTACTCAAGAAAAAATATCATACAATTAGCAGAAAAAGAATGCCAATAAAACACAGATGAATATGTGACAATTAACCATAGGAATAATCATATGTATCATTATAATTTTATAATGACAGTACTAAAAATACAAAGAACAAGGAAACAAGAAAAACAATTCAAACACGGTATTTAAAAAGATTATTACAAATTATGTGTTAAGAAGCCTTTCAGAACATTTAAGTATATATCCACTATTCTTTTGAAAAGACATTATGTCCTTAAAATTTGTGGATCTTTTCAAGAGATCATATCTCTAGGTTCTCCAAAGGGACATGAACGGTAAGATTATGACTCAATATGACAAAAGGTGAGGACTGAGAAGCACAATGACTTTGAGAGAAGAAAGTGGCACTCAAAGTCAATTTGAGTTTAAGCAAATGGTTCAAGTTCCAGTTCGAATTCCAATTCAAGGCATCCGAATAACATTTATAATTGACTTAACATATCATGTAGTTACATGAGTAAAAAATCTATGTTATTTATAGAAGTTTACTAATGCATTTCGCTATGAGCACCATGTAAAAATTTTTTTTTTTCTGAGGGGCTCATTTGATTACTTATTTACTTGTAAAAATAAAATATATTCATAAGATGGTGATTTTATTTTCACTCATTATCTGAGCAAAGTGAAATGATTGCTTTTAAAGATTTTGACAAACTTTAGTAAATTCAATATTTTTCAAAACTTGTTTTCTAATTTCAAGCAATCAAATGAGCCTTACTAAGTATATACAAAGAATTTATTTCCTTTCTTTCAAACAAACACAAAAAAGACTAAAATTAATGAAATTAGGAAACAACTCAATGAAGTTACGTTCATCTGATCAAAACTTCATCTGATTTTCTGTAATATTAGTTATTTCAATTGAAGGAAATTAATATAGGATAAATTAATTTAGAATTTATTTTAAGCATTATTTAGATCATTTGATATTTATTTAGTTTTGAGTATATTAGACTTACCTGCAAAAAAGTCAGGAACTCCTTTCATATACAGAGACCTTTGACCTAAGGTTTGGATTATTATGATTGATGATTAAATGAAATTTGGTTTCATCAAGCCATAACAGTTGGCTCTTTTTTTCTCTTCTCTTCTCATTTCCTTATCAATCTCTATCTACTCTCTCTCTCCTCAAGTCTTACTTACAGCAAGCGTTCTCTCTTCTTTGTGCTTTTGCTATATTGCTCAATATTAAATTGGTATCAGAGCCAAGTTTTCTTATTATTCACCTTCTTAATTCTACCTGCGGCAACCATGCTTACACCTTATCGTGTCTTCAATGTACTCACCAACATGCATTTAGTTTGCACTGAAAAGAACTCATCCTTCAAGAATAGCACTCACCATTTATATTTTTGCTCTCTTCGTGCAATCACACCTTTTTCTTCATCAATGCTTCAGCTACTTGCACATTCCTTGCACCTCTAACTTGATCGTAGTTCTAACCGCAAACATTCATCACCGCACTTTTTTAATATCTTCCTTTCTATAAATTTATGCCCCTTCCTAATTGTATTGCAGCTTGCATTATTCCTGACTACAATGCCCATCATTTCATGTCGAGTCCCCTTCTAAAGCAAGAGTTCTCTAGCATCCTCCCCTCACTCTTAAGCCCTATGCAAATCACACTCACTTGCATTCTCTACCATGTCAATCTTATCACGTAACTATGCCTTTTGCATGAGATCACCAACACGTTCTCATATGTTCATAGCGCCAATCCAAGCCACAACTTACTAGTTGTATCTTTTACAGATTATTCGTAAAAACTTGTTGCTCATGTAGAAGTTCAACAATGACAAATGAAATCCTACAGATTATCCTTATGTTTACTCTCAAAACAACCATTGAAAATTGGTTTGAACTACTTTGCATCAGCTTCCGCCAATTTATGGGTGAAAGCTGAGCAAAGGACAATAACTTTTTTGTTGTTCACAATAAATTAAACATCATTTTTGCACTAGTTTGACACTAGTAGACCATTATAGAGATCAAAGACTTATTTGATAAAGTTACTATGGTAATGGTGTTTTATTCACTCATCTATACGTTACTATCCTTAATTTGAAATTTTATTTTAAATTTATGTTGATTGGTAAATCTCAAGCTATTCTTAGGAATAATGCCTAGAGAAACTCTATAAATTTATGACTTAAGTGTCCATTACAAACCTATCCTAATTTTAATAAGCTTAAGATAATTATCACCACTAAACTTGAGAATAAGTGAACGCCTTATTGAGTATGAGTGTTTGGGAGAGAAGATCTTCAACATTGACTCGAGGCTTAAATTACTTTATCACTATCCTGACACTTTCAAGAACTACATCAACAGATTCATGAATTTAATTTCAATTATTAACATAATAATTTGTTTTATTCTACTTAAGTTGCACATGCTATTAGTTACATTTTTGTTTGTCTAGCATATCTATTTTAACCGATTGCATGTAAGTAATTCATCATGCTATAGTGACCATGGGACTTTATGTAATGAAATAGAACTTATACCCAATAGTACAACAACAATAACAACAAGCCTTTATCTCACTACGTGGGGTCGGCTACATGAATCCTTCTTCTCCATTGTGTCCTATTAAAGGTCAAATTCTCGTTTAAATCTAATAAAGAAATGTCATTCCTAATATTTTCTAACAAAGTCCTTTTAGGTCTGCCTCTACCTTTCTTAACATAAGTCAAATCTAATACCTCTACTCTCCTAACCGGGTCATTGGAAGGCCTCTGTTTTATGTGACCAAACCATCTAAGGCGACTCTCTCTAATCTTATCTTCTACTAGAGCTACTCCAACCTTTTCACGTATATGCTCATTTCGTATCCTATTTCTAAGGGTAAAGCCACTCATCCACCTGAGCATCCTCATCTATGCTTCTCTTTTAATGGCCAACATTCAACACCATAAAGCATTGCAGACCTCACTACCATTTTATAGAATTTTCCCTTAAGTTTGAGGGGTACTTTTCTATCACACAACAAGCCCGATGCATTCCTCCACTTCAACCATCCAACTTGAATTCTGCTGATAATATCCCTATCTATTTCACCATCGCTCTGAAAAATAGATTCAAGATATCTAAAATGTGTACTTTTATTAATGACTTGATCGTCCAAAGTCACAATCCCCTCACTAGGTCTATTACTACTAAAATTACACTCCATATATTTCGCTTTAGATCTACTCAAGCAAAAACCTTTAGTCTCTAATGTTGACCTCCATAATTCAAGATTACTTTCAACTCCCTCTCTAGTCTTATCAACAAGAAGAATATCATCAGCAAAAAGCATACACAAGGTACATCCTCATGCAAATGTCTAGTAAGAACATCCATGACTAAAGCAAAAAGATATGGGCTTAAGGCCGATCCTTGATGTAACCCAACCGAAATAGGGAAATACTTGGTCAAACCACCTTGTGTATGAACACAAGTAATAGCTCCTGCATACATATCTTTAATGATTTGAATATAAGCATTATTAACTCATTTCTTTTCAAGAACTCTCCATAGTACTTCTCTTGGAACTTTATCATATGCTTTTTCTAAATCAATAAATATCATATGTAGATCCTCCTTATTTTCTCTATATTTCACCAACAAACCTCTTAATAAATGTATGGCTTCCACAGTAGACCTACCCGGCATGAATCCAAATTGAGTTTGAGAAATATTAGTATCACGCCGCAACTTATGCTCCATAACTTGCTCCCATAATTTTAAAGTATGACACATTAACTTAATTCCTCTATAATTCGCACAATCTTGTGCATCACCTTTATTCTTAAAAGTAGGAATTAACACACTCATTCTCCACTCATCTGACATCTTTTTAGTCTTCAAAATAGTATTAAAAAGTTTAGTAAGGCAAGAAATTCCTTCATCTCCTAAGCAATTCCACACATCTATTGCAATATCATCAGGTCCAACAGCTTTTCCACCCTTCATTTTCTTTAAAGCCTCTCTAACTTTGGTTTTACTAATACACCGATAAAAACAAAAATCTTTATTCCTTTAGGATGCTAATGTCACGATTGGGTGTCTAATAACAAAGGATTGCAGGGTACATATTGTTAATAAATGAAATGTGTATCATCACAAAAGTATAAATTCTTACAATCCTCAATATGATGATCAATATATTAAAGCATTTACTGATCAGACACCCACATATTATCATCAAAATGTAAAGCATCAAGCCAACAATAATGTACTTTTGGTAATGTTGTTGAGGGCACTATTGACTACCCCAATCTATGAAAGGCATCGTTTGGCCTAATTTCAGCTAAGGTTTTTTATGTCTCCTGTATTAAAACCCTCAAGTCCCCTTGTAAAAGAGAATAATCACATTAAGGCTATAAGAAGCCATAAGCTTTTTTTTTTATCATGAAGATTTGGAAAAAGTTTCTTCATTGCAAGATGATTTTAAAATTGAAACTCCATTTCAATGTGAAGTATAATCTAAGATAGAACCAAAAAGTATATACTTGCATCTATGTTCACACTTGAAATTTCTTGTGAATTAGAATTAGCCTCCAAACTTAATCCTGGAACTAAACCTAACATTGATTATGATCACCTCCTGCTTGCTAATACTGTTAGTTTAGATGTAATTTTTATTCTCCAACTCTCGAGAAATTATCTGTTGGAATTTCTCATATGCAAGTTAATCAAAACATTAATTTTGTATTTGGTTATGTTATCAAGAATGTCATATAATAGGAAAACCACGTGGACAATAGTGCATTAAAATTGCATATGTGTAGACTTCATATTGATGGATGGCTTCCTTATTGCAATCTTAGGTCCAAAGATTCTTTTAATGTCAATGATAGACCATACCATACTATTTATTAAATAATATGCTTTGATTTATTGTACTTAAAGGAAAAAGCCTATCTTTTTAAAATGCTAATTTTTATTAAGAGAGCTATTTATAATAAATGGGAAGTACCTTGAAATTTTGTTGGTTTTTATCATGAGTTTTTAACCTTTTAACCTAATGAAGTTATCCATTATAATTCCCTTAGAAATCTTATAGAATATAGGCCAACATGCATCTTCTTTTGATTTTATTGTGTTATTTGTAGTTCATTTGCATAAATTTTTTGTTAACATTGAAAATTTAAATGCAATGCATAATGAAGTTTTTATGGCTAGGCCATATGTTTACTATATTTTAGGACCATAATGATGAAAATTACATTTAAGTTTACAACTATCTTACATGTTTTCTACATTTTAATTGCAATATCAAACCAAAAACTCAAAGTTTTATTATATGTTAAGAAATCTAGTACCTATTATGTTTGTTCTTGTTCTACCTTTCAACATAGATATTAATTTGATTTTTCAATGATAAGGTTTGTTACCTTGCAAAGATCTTTCGAGATTTCAAAATTTCTTAAAGTATATTGTGGGAGGAGTGTTGCATCCACCTCAGAAATGTGAATCCAACAATTGTGGCACCAATTCCACTATCATCCACCATTAGATGATTCTTGCGGACCAATAACAAGTTGTAGTTTATCTCTTCTGGGCTTTTGGATGAGTAATTTTGTAGCCCAGGGGAGATTAGTATCTTCATACCCAAATAGAATAGACGAAGACCATCTTAGTAAAACTGCATATGATTGGTAACTTTCCTATATTATTAATTGTTCGTATTTAAGAAAATGAAAGATAAATTGAATTATTTTCAAAATTATTCAGATCATTTGGTATTCATGCAATGTTAAGTTGTTATTGGACTTTCTAATAAAAAAAATGAATGGCTCCCTATAGATAAGGATATCTTTTACCTATTTCTTAGATTATTATGATTTACAATTGAAAGAAATTTGATTTCCTCAAACCCTATTGGACAGATTCTTTTTCTCTCCCCCTCTCTTCCTCTACTTCACAATTTAACACTGTTGGGTTCCTCATTTCAACTCTCATTCTTCTATTCTTTTTACTTCAGCTATATCACTTTGTATCACAACTTCCAATGAACCCATTTATAAGTAAATGTGGATAAAAGAGATAAAGTAATTTACTAGAACAAAATCAAGCATAACAGCACAATATTAAGATGATTTTTTATTACACTTTTAAAAACAATTCAAATTCACATTAAATATCTTTACTAAACATAGTATTTTCAAATAAACAAGTTGAAGCAAATGATGGTATTTCAAAAAGATGGTTTTTCATTCTCATACCTACAAGTATTATTTTTGAACAAATAGGTCACAGTGCCATTCATGAAAACGCTTGCAAAAGTCCAACACTAAGTCTTCATTTGGCCATGATTTGTTGTGCTGTACAAAGGAAAATGACAGGTACTCTGAAAGATATGGGCGCACTTGCTACCAAGTGTATTTTCCATTGTGCCAAGCTAAGAAGAGAGTGCAACAAGGGAAATAAAGTGTTCATAAAAGGATGTGCTGAAAGCCACAAGGCATATGTTACATTGTTTCCAGTGTATGGATTTCTGTTGAGCTTCTCCCACAAAAATAAAGGGGGTATGACAGGTTTTTGAAAAGCAACGGCTATAAAAAGCACTGAATTAGAACTGCACAGCTTGGTCACAAGGAAATAGAGTGCTTCTGAAAGGATGTGCTGAGAACCACAAAGGATAAGCTACATTGTCTCCAACAGAAAAAACCTCCTTCCACACCTTATTCTTTCTACCATATGTCAAAATTTTCCTTTGTGTGGCTAAGAACACTACATCACTACTTAAGCATACAGGAAAAGCACTTGCCGCAAACCCCAAGATGCACCTGAGATGCACTCTATCAATCAGAACCCAATGCTCTCTGTCATAGTCCTTCAGAGCCCATATATACAACCACACACCTAATATCTGAATCAAAGAGACAGTGCCCTCCAATTCCAGAAGATAAATCCTCCCGCAAAACCCAACAGCCACTATCTCCTCAGGCAATGAAATCTTCCTCCAAACATTACTCCTCAAATCAAGCACAAGCACATAAGAGCAGCTGTGTGTAAGCCAATGCAGTGAATTGTTGGAGAAAACAACTTGATTTCTATTCATGTGGGTAAATTCATCATAAAAAGATGAAACAAACCTAGTCCAGGAGTTAGTCTCTGAGTCAAACACCATACAAACAAGTTCCTCATACGGCCTCCGGCCAAATGGCCTGCAAAATCCCGCAACGGCTACATTGAACTTCCATGAACATGTATCAAAAGACAACCCTACGAGGGTCTCCTCGTAGTCAGGGTGGAACCGTGAAAAGGGCCTTTCTCTGGTTCTTGGTAGCAACCTGAACTCTTTTGTCATCGGATTGCAGACATAGAAGACTCCCCGGTTGGGAATACTTGAGCAACACAAGAGGCCATTGCATGAAGCTCTCACCTTGACTCTATCTTCCAAGAAATTCAACGAGAAGCACGAAGCGGCATCGAATCTGTCAACGCTGAGAAAACTGGGGATGGGATTCGCAGGCTCCATGACTTCCAAGAGTACGATGGGCTTATGCAAGGAGGTCACCGAGTATAGCATGATGAAGTGCTTCTCGGAAGTGAGCCTGTACCATGATCTACAAACAGTTTTGAAGCGGAAAAGAGACTTAACAGGTAGTCTCGCGAGGATTAGGAGGATGACATCGGATGGAAGAACTCCGCTGGGGGGATCCGCTCGATCCGCGGAGCTCATCGGCTCGCGAGGAGTAACTGAGTAAGAAGATCGGGTTTTGTTTTGCGCTTGGACTCATACAAGGGAAAATAACCCAGGATTGAATTGGGATGAAAGATGGCAGTTTGACAGAATTGGACCTATCATTTGCCGGAATCCGCCATTGACGGTCGGAATGGATCGATCGAGTGAGAATATGGTGAAGGGCCTTCCAGACGAATCAGTTTCCCGATCGATCACAGGGTGGCTCCCATTTGCCAGTAAAAGGAAAAGGCCCTAAACAGTAAACTCCATGATTTTCTCCCATCCCCTTTGTGGGGAAAATTATTTAAATATCCGAGCTTAATAAAAATGGGTCATGTCATCTGATGCCGAGCTATACCGAGCTGCGGTGCCGAACAGTACCGAGCCTCGGTACTGATACCGAATGACATGACCCATTTTCATTGGGCTCGGAATGATGTTCAGCGTCTGTAGATAATAGTTTTTCCCTAGTGGGCCTGAATGTTTGGCTTTCAAAACCGTTTTTTGTTGTGTAATATTTAGGCCAATTAAGACCACTTCAAGCACACATCACTCATACAAGACTCCAATTTAATATCTAGTCAAATCTCTGCAAATCAAGAGAAACTGTGTTCAAATCGGCATCAAGTAGGATTAACTTGTTAAAAAAAAATATTGATTTTCTCAACTTTTAGAGTAAATTTAACTTTAATGTCTCTTAATATCTACAATTGATATCATATCATGTTTTTTTTAATTTATCTTAAAATTATTTTCGGACTGAAAATTTCTTATTTATAAAAATGTAAGCCGCAACTCTCGAGTCAAGGGATTTTTTTTAAGGTGCATGTTGGTTAATTTAAATTAAGAATAGAAAAAGAGTATTAAAAATTTTTAAAAAGAATCAAACTATCCAAATCATTTGTCACATTCTAAATAATGCACCAAATGATTTGGTGCATTCACACCAGTCAACCGAATTAAATTCTAAAATTAGTGTAGCAATGCACCAAACATTTTGGTGCATTCAATGGAATGTGCCAAACATAATTGTGCATTCCATTGAATGCGTTAAACTATTTGGCTTATTCTAAATATGTCAAATAATTTGGTGCATTTAATGGAATGTACTATTCTGCTTGACTAATTTATTTTATTTTATTTTTTTTAATACTTTGCTCCTATTCATAATTTAAATTAACCACCATGCTCCTACCTAAGAAAATCCCAACTCAAGAGTTACATAAACTTTCAAACAATATATTTGTTTGAATGTCTCTCTTCCTAGCACCTTCAATCTCTAGTGATCTTAGAATTTATGTGATTGGTCTTAGATAAAACTTTATAGCCATATTCTTTATATTTTTGTCATTTTTTTTACTAAATTAGTGGTATTATATATATTTTTATTTTTTTTAGATTTAAATAATATTCATTGCCAATAATTGTATGTTATCATAGGATGGACAATAAAGCAGAACTCTATATTTACTATTTAAAATAAGAACAAAGTAAAAACTTATAATTGTAATTTTGAACAATGATTGTGCACTAAAACTAATCTATCAAACATATTAGATATCATATTAGCTATTACAAATTTACAACTACAGTCGAATAATATTTGGATCTCATTCAAACATATTCAAATCACGCTCAGAATCAATTCAAAGTTTACTTGAATCATGCTCATATATGTTCGAACAAGTTTCAAAAATGGTTCATACCTTATTTGAACTTAACTCAAATATGATTCATGTCATCACCTTTTGTTTTATGCCCACCGTTTTTTATAGGACTTGATTTATTTTGAATTTTTTATTTTACATGCAGATGTTCTCTCTACTATTACATGTAAAGATGTTGTGTAATACTCAGGTCATATATAAAGTTAGGGTTGTGATGGATAAATTTGTTAGATAATGTATTGTTTTGGATAAATTGATCCAAATAATATTTAAAATTTAAATATATTAATAAATATTTTTTATTTCATGCTACATGAATTTATACCACTTAAAGATATTAAATAAAAGCAAATAATAACATTTATAAACACTAAAATACTTCATAACTATATTCACTACAATAAAATTAATATGGAAAAAAATAGACCCCAATAAAATTTTTAACATTTAAATACATTAATGAACATTTTGCATGTCATGCTACATGAATTTATAGCACTTAAGGATATTAAATAAAAACAAATAATAACATTTATATACACTTAATACTTCATAACAATAGTTACTTTATAGATCAATACAAGCTAAAAGCTAGTCATTTACATCAAATAGAATTATAATTATGAAAAAAAAAAACATTAGTTGGACCATGCCTCAAATGCAAGGCTTGTGTAAAAATATTTCTCATTATGTAAGACTAAATACCATGATCACCACTTGCAATGCCAAAATCCCTAGGTAGGTATAATATTATAAACTAGTGGAAAGGAGAATCTTAGGTTAACAATGAACCTTATTTTAACCATGATCAAATGTACTTACAAAAGAGGTTCAAACATGATTTGAATGTGGTATGAACCTTGTTCAATTCATGTTCGAATAGGCTTTGAATCATATTCAAACATGGTTCGAAGTAGCTTCTTTATGGCTTCAACCTCATGTGTACATCAATATACTCATATAGATTAGTTGAAGTTAGATGAGACTAATATAACAAAAAATATTAGAGATTCTTTAGAAGAAGAAAAAATTAATGAAAAATATGCCTTTATTAATGAATTAATAGGTGCATATTATCCTCTAATTTTCTTTTCCCAACAAGTACATCTATTATTGACTTTAGATTAGCTTTCTCTAAAATAGTCCATCTATATGAGTATGTTTATTTATATATGAAGGTGAAATTGCATAGGATTTGGTTTAAACCATGGTTTAACGATGTTTAAATCTATTCAAAAACAATTTGAATAAGGTTCAAAAGTGGTTCAACCTATGTTTGACTCATTTTAGATGTTTGAACCTTGTTCAAGGATTTCCTTGTTTAAGGGCTCTTCCTTAGAGTGAGGATGGAGAATTCTTTTATTGCATTCTAAAGAACCAAAGTTTGAAATAAAATTGGTGTGATTTTATTAATCATTTTATGATAGGTGCCCTTTGGCTTTTGACATTATCCCTTAGGTTTTGTAATGCATCTCAAGTTAAAGCTTCTCTAGAGCCCCATAGACTATCTTATTTGATTATAGGATAAGAAAACTATTATAATTTTAAATTGTAAGGATTTTCACATTATTTAAATATTTCCATGATGCCTTTAACACTATATAATCTATTAAAGTTCTATCATAGGATGTTTTGACTATTATACTTGTTAGATAATATCTTATTTCATGACATTATAAACCATATAAGCAAAGGAATTACACTAAGTAGAATAGAGGAACCTTATATTATTTTAGTCAAAAGGCTCCTATTTAAAGAGGGAGAGGATGAGATTTATTTCGTTGCATTTTGGAGAAAAGAAAATGTGGTCCAAGTTAGACGTGGATTTAAGCTAAGGGCACCGGCCCCTACTAACTGTATGGTTAATAACTAATTAAGATTATTTATTGCTCCATAATTATTTCCTAAAGCAATTTATTGATATTAGGGTTTTTTTTTTGGCATCCTCAGTCCCGCCTTGCTTCTTTCAGATGCACAAGGACCACGGACCGAAGGCTTCTTCTTTTGTGCACGCATGAACTAAAGCAGAACTTCAGATACTTATTTCTCGTTCAATCATCCATTCACCCACACCGTCTCGTTCAATCGCCCATTCACCCACACCGTCGCTCATCTCTCTCTCTTTCTCTCTCTCTCTCTCTCTCTCTCTCTCTCTCTCTCTCTCTCTCTCTCTCTCTCTCTCTCTCTCTCTCTCTCATTAACCAAGCACCCTTTCATTGACATTGAGTTTTACACCCCATGGTAATGGTTACAACATATTAAAGTTTAAATTTTGTCCGATCACTGTTAGGTGATTTCTCTCAATTTCTGGTTCTTCAATCCTTTAGGGGTTGTTTGGCAATTTGTAGGATTTAACTTTAGTGGGATTCAGTAAATGATTGTCTCAATTGGCTACTTCAGCATACGTGGCTCACACAAGCACTCGGCCTGATCTAATTAAAGAAAAGTAGAAGAAGAATCACTTCACGCCACATATATGAGGGAAAGATGGAGGCGACCCCATCAAAATGACATGGAAGGGATAGGATTTATAGTCTCCGAAGAATGGAGAACTTACCTACTGATAAGACACACAATGGTACACCGATACCGCCAGCCTTTGATCCTAAATCTATAAGGGACGTTCTGTAAACTCAGTACAGCCGTCCACGACCTAACTAATACAAGACACCTCAAGGGGACTTATAGCTTAAATCTCACAAGGGATCTAAGCAGCCCCGACCTGGATTTACCTCCATGCTCGAAAAGTGGTACTAGCTAAACTCCACTTAGCGTATCAAATCCATGTAGTCCTGTCTTATCTAAATGCAAGAGTAGTAGGAAGCTCAGAAAAGGAAATGGGTATTCAAACCCGACCATGAATGGTACTATACTTATACAAAATTAGTTATCCCTATATGTTACAAAAGAAAATCTACATGCTGGCTCAAGGCTATGCATGTGTAGGTAGTGTCAATCAAGACTGTCCAATAGTCACTGTGAAGTGAACAATGCTTATTGTAATTTTAAAAAAATGACCCTTTAAAAAAGTCATGCATTAATTTTTTTTAGAAAGATTGATTGATTTTAATCCTATGTTCACTTTTTATCTTGCTTAAATAAATTTTAACTTTATAGAAAATTTAACATCCTAAAGAGCCTAACGTTGACTCCGTCCAAGCCACACCCAAACAAAGCAATTTCAGAAACCTAAGAAAAAGCATACAGTTCTATTACGTAATCAAAGTAAACACATCATTATAATGTTAATTATAATGTCCAAAGTCCATGTCAAGCACCACTTATTATACAACTAATAAATTACTGAAAAGTAAGGGTGGTCGGGCTCCACCGACCACAACCCGTATTCTATCCCTATGAAATGACACAAGTCTTAAAAATGAGGTATTTCTTTCCTTCGAGCTCCTTGTATTGTATCATCCAATAGGATAACCAAATGAGAAGAAATTTCCCTATAAGGGTTTTCTTGTCGCTTTGGATCCCTAACACATTAAAAAAAAATCATTTAAAAGCTTTCACAACACTTTAGATCAAATTACATTTTATCTAAAAAAAGAAAAATTACATTGATTACCTACAAAAAATACATATTAGCATAATTATAATAAAAATCATATGTCATCCATAACCTAGTCCTTAGGGCCATATTCCCAAGGGCTTTTTAGCATTCCTCGCAGTATCTATTAAAGAGCGTATTTATGATGACAACATTTTTATTTTTATTGCCCTTTAAGAATATGACCACCTGTAGAAGATATCTCTAAAAGATTTCTAACCATTTAAGGACAAGTATCCACTCATCAATCAAAAAGAAAAGAAAGAAATTAAAAAAAAAAAACAAGTTAAACCACAAACAATCATCACATCATCACATATGCAAAATGCAAGAAAAAGAAAGTATAAAATGTTATCCTAGCTACACCCTACCCTAGGATGCCTAAAAAAAGTGTCCTATCCAGCACCTAAGTGTGTGAAAAAATGTGTACCTAACTACTCCGAATTAGGTGAGTGGTTTGAGTTATAAGGTCGAATTCTTATTGTTTAATTTATTAACCCTCAAGTTTATATTTAAGTGCTTAGCCATTTAGGATGAATTAATTAAAATTTGATCTTATGATTAAAATTTGAATTATTAAATTATAAAGAGCCTAAAGACTTAGGCCCTAACATATACTAAGATTATAAAGAATTGAGGGGCAAATGGCCCATCCTCAATCCTACTCCTAATTAAGGCTGAAATTATTAAAAGGTGACAAAGATTGGTTGATCCTTCCCTTAGTAGCAAAGAATGGCTAAAAGGTGACGCCACTAAGGTGGACCTACTACCCACCATGAAAAGAAAATCCTAAGCTTCTTATGTCTAAGGTAAAATTTGTTTTTAAAAATTGACATGAGAGTGGAATGCCACACTATCTATATAAATGTATATGGGTTCTACCTAACCTAAGTTATAACACTTGGGTGGTTAAAGTAGTTGGCTTAGGTTCCTAAATATGACTTTATTTTATTTTATTTTTTTTAGAGAGAGATCCATTTATCTATACCTTCATATTGTTTTTCCTTAATTTATGAGGTACGTGACGTTGTCATAGTTGACTCGAGGAACTAGCCTCCTTAGGACACTTAGCCCCGCAGCTCAAGGCAGTCCATCCTATATACCTCATATATTAACTAAGAGAGTATGTATAAATGTGAATATAAATTCTACATGAGTTAAGGCACTAAGGTATAACTTGAAATTCATTTGCTCCTTCAGATGCATTGTTTGAGCAAATAAAAATCAAAAGAAGAGATGCTATGCTAGGCCAAAAAATAAGAAAAAAAGATAAATAAATTATTCACAAGGATATCCAATAAACAATGCTAACCTACAAATCTCCCTAAACATACTATAGCTCAATTTTTTTTATTCTATTTTATATATTTCTTAACATGCTTATAAAAGATACCTTTGGAGGTTCAAAAATCATTGAGTAATTTATAGTTATTTAATCATTTTAAAACCCAAAGAAAATCATCCTAGCGTTGCCCACTTCGTGTGGGAAAAATGATGCATATGACACACATAGGTGACCTACACTACAGGCCTAAAATAACCATAAGGGTCTCTAGGTTTCATGATAAAGGGGGCAAGCTTTGGCCCACAAGGCTAAAGCTTCGTTAGTGAACTAATTTATGGTCGGCTAACTAAACATCCTAGTATATGTATATTTGAGTGGGAAAATAAAAAAACAGTCAAATGTGTGTGCTAATGTGTAACCATTCGGCAATACAATGAGGAGTCTCTACAGGAGTATCAAGGTATACCTGACCCAGGCGTGTCCACTTAGAAGCTCCTATACAAACGACCCACTGATCAACGCATAGGAAAGACTCAATGTTCCTCGCAAAATAGTAAAAAGAAGGCAAATATGGAGTGAGAGTAGGCACTATTCAAAAAGAGAAGCAAGTTGATATTAATCTAATTACTGAGCAATTCATGTTTATCAATCAAGTATATGTCATCAACTAAAATATAAACAAAGTCAAAAAAAAAAAAAAAAACTTCTACCATAAAACATAATGAAAAGTTATACATGAGTTTCATAGCATAACACATGCATCTACATGAGGAGTATATAAAAACTTGCTATCTCATAATGCGCGTGAAGAATAAATTAAAGACGTGAAAAACTCATTGATGTAAGTAAAGGAGATTGGGGGTAAACCATGTTATACATAAAACATGTAAAAATTCATTAACATGGAATATAGAGGCACATTATGCATGTATTGTACAAATATATAGGCATCATTTCTTACAGTACATAAATCCAAACATATATTATAAAATTTTCAATGAAATCATCAAACTAGTTTAGTAACAAATATGTGCGTAATATTAAAATTCAATCTAATAATGAAAATATTCTTTTATATATATATATATATTGGATAAATTGGAACGGTATATGCAAGAGGTACTTATAAATAAAACTTTGAATTTCATGGCATGAATCATAAACAAAATGCACTTCTCATGTAACAACTATACATTTCCAAATAATCTATATCTACATATACATGAATCATTCACTTTGTTTACACATGAATCAATTAATTAGAGAAATAAGCATTATTGTTGTAGCTTCTTACTTCATGAAGAAGACATAAGAAAAGAGAAATAAGAGAAAGAAAAGAAGAAGAAGAAAAAGGGAGATCCTTCTGCTGGAGTGCGAAATCTAGAGGCCAAGAGAGCTCTCTGGCTGTTCGTGTGGTGTGCGAATATGGAGAGTCCCGAGATAGAGAGCCGGCTTTGGCTCTTTTGAATTCGCCTCCTCCATGCGAGAATCGAAGAGGCAACGAATGTCGTGTCCGACGCCTCGACATTCCCTGTTGGCTGCTCACATTCTGCTTCGAATCGAGGCAATATCTAAGAGCAAAACTTAAAAAAAATAAAGCCAATAATAATAATAATAATAATAATAATAATAATAAAATGATTTGGGTTAAAATTTAATTCAAACTAAACTCGATTTGACTCAAATCGAGTTACCTTGGGTTCAATTTGATTCAATTAAAAATACATTAATAAAATTTCACTCAAATCGACACCGTCATGACCCAAATTAGGCTTGTCGGGGTCCGATCGAGTCGATCGAGCTTAATAAAAAATTCATCATGTCCAATTTAACTTGACTCGAGTCGCTTCGAGCTCACATTGAGTTCGACGAGACTCAATTAAGTCAACCAAACACGCTCGAGAAGAAATTGTACAAAAACGAGGTCAACAAAGGTCAATTGTATTTACATTATCTTCATTGAAAAGCTTAGCAAAATATTTCATCCACCTTTGTTGAATATCCTCTTCTAAAAAAGTACTTTTTGATCTTCATCATTAATGTACTACTCATATCTCCTTGTTTGGCTAGCTTATACATATAACTTTTGCCTTATTTAGTATATAATTTATTAAATAAATAATTAAAAGCTAAAGTCTTTGTATCGTAGAATGATTTCTTAGACTCCTTACGGGCAACTTTATATCTTTCCCAATTTGTAAAATTTATACATCTAAACTAATTTTTATAACATATTTTTTTATTTTTTATCTCTTCTTGCACATTTAGATTTCACCACCAACTATTTTTAATATTATAAGCTTTTTCTTTTAATACTCAAAGTACATTCTTTACAATATTCTTAATATTACAAGCTACTATTTCCCACATAACATTAGACACTGACAAAATCTTAAGATCATGAATCTTACTCTTAAAAATATTTTTTTAGAGTTTTTTAAATGCCACCATCTAATCATGTAATAATGATATACTATACTTTTCATACTTTGCCCCTTCATCTTAAAGTCCAAAACTAATAAGCAGTGTTGGATACATAGATTTTCACTTAGAATAATTTTACAATCTCTGTAATGCAAATGATATATGTTTTTCTAACAAGAAAATAATCAATCTGAGTTTTACTACAATATTTTTTTAAAAGAAAAAGCTCATATATTTTTTAAAAATATAAAAAGTTACTAGGCGAAATTTTTACTAATACAATATTATCCTCATTTTTCGATAACAAAAATACAAATTTGATCAAAAAATTTTCAAATATAAAAAGTTATTGAAATCAGAAAAATGGTAATGATTCCTTACAATGAGACATGCAAATTTCTCAATAGGATTGACAGGCAAAAATCGCTCTATAACCTTCAAATCCTGAGTTTTCTTTTCTCTCTCTCCTCACTTCTCTCTCTAATTTCACCTTGTATTCTCTGTTAGCCAGTTTTAGGAATTATATTAAGTGGTTTAAGATATTTATAATAAAATAATATATAATATCAATATAATTTGTATAATTTAAATAATTTTATAGAAAAATAGCTATAAAATAGTTCATTATAGTTCAAACATAATGGAGGTCACAAAGACTCTATTGACCGACAAAGGTCAAGGAGATTATAATTGGGCAATTATGTTTGAAGGGATCAAGATTAAGTAACACAGGTTGGAGGGACCGTAGTCTAGTGATGATAGTTGAGTGATCGTAGTATGACGATGGTGGTATAATGGATCATAGTCGAAGGGTGACTATGGTCAAAAGGATTATTATTAGGTGATGATGGTTTGAGAACCATAGTCGATGGATGATTGAGGTCAGAAGGAATGTAGTCATAAGACAATATTTTGAGAACCATAGTCAATGGGAAAAAGATGTCAGAAGGGCCATATTTGGGTGAAATTAGCGTGAGCAATATGGTCTGAGCACTATAGTCAAGCAATAGAGGTCAGCGGGACCAGTTCGACAATAGAGGTCGCAGGGGCCATTATCGTGTGATAGTGATTGGAGGGAGTGTAGTCAGAGAGCAACTAAAGTCAAAAATATTATAGTTAGCGGGCAATGAAGGTAGGAGGGACCATTGTCAAGCAAGTGAGATCCGGGGGACCGTTGTCGAGCAAAAGAGGTAAGATGGGCCATAATCGATGGGTAACCGAGGTCAGAAGGATCATAGTCATGTGACAATGGTTTGAGGACCATGGTTACGGGTCGACGGAGGTCAGAAATACCATGATTAGGTGAAGGTGGTCTGCGGCCCATAATCTGGCGATGTAAGTCAGAGGGACCATAGTCCAACGATAGAGATCAGAGTATCGATGATGGAGGTTAAAGGGACCATTATCATGTGAAGATGGTTGGAGGGAACATAGTCAGCAAGCAACTAAGGTCGGAAGGATCATAGTCGACTGACAACATGTATTAGAGGGACCATTATTAGGTAACTGAGGTTAGAGGGATCATAGTCAAAGAGCATTTGAGGTTGGAGAGATCGCTATCCTGTGACGACGTTAGAGGGATAGTAGTCGATGGGTGATTAAAGTCAAAAGGACCATAGTGGTCCGAGGATTGTAGTCAGTAGGCAATGGAGGTTGGAAGGACCGTGATCTGGTGAAGGTGGTCAGAGGATTGTAGTTAAGCATCAGAGGGACCATAATCTAGTGATAGAGATAAGAGGGACTATCATTGAGTGACACAGTTTGGAGGGATCATTATCATGTGACAGTGGTTAAAGGGAATGTAGTCGGTAAGGCGACTAAGGTCAGAAGGGACATAGTTAACAGACAACAGAGGTTGGAGTGACCATTGCCTGACAATGGAGGTCAAAGAAGTCGTAGTCGATTGGTGACTGAGGTAAGAAGGTTGTAGTTAGGTAACAATAGTGTGAGAACCGTACTAAGTGGGTGATTGAGGTCGGAAGGATAGGTTTGAAGATAGTTGTGTGGTGGCGGCCAAATTGAGCTCTACCAGCAGTGGCAAAGTGGACACCTAGCAATGGTTGACAGGTGAAAGTCCAGCAGCAGTGACTGGCCGACGAGGATTCACTAGCAGTGGTGCTTGGGTGGAGCTTTGAGATTCTTCGAGCCTTGGAACTATCTTAATCTCTAGCCCAAAGTTCAAGTTTCCTCCTCCCAAGTCTCGTTCATGTAGAAAGTGAGGTTTATTTGTAGTTTTTTAGAGTCGCATGCCCGTAAATATGGAAAAGATTTAGAGCAAATTCGGAGTGCCCCAAAAGGCGACTCTTATTAATCTCTTGATCATAGAGCGTTCGTCAAGCATTTGAGTGTCATAATGATGCTTGAATTAAGCAATCTTAGGCTTTTGGGATTCGTCTCGTCAAGCTGCACGATTTGACTATAATGCTATATTTGAATATAATTTAGTATCCCAATTAATATTATGAAGCTTTTAAAAACACTTCAAACTATTCATTTAGGCTCATCTCACCGAGACATTCATTTTGATTATAAATTTGCTAAAATCCAAATTTGGATAGTCCCAATTTTAATTTAAAAAATTTCCAACTCATACATTTCTTGAGATTTATGCCCAATTAAGATAATTTTTTGTTACGTATCAACTTTAAATATTTTTATAAAAAAAAAACTTTAAATATTTTTGTATTTAATAAAGTTCTAATCTTAATTTAAACCCTTAATACATATATAATAATTAAAAAAAAATCTCAGTAACAAATATATGGAATCTTCATTCAAATTCTTTTTCTAATTTCACGGACGAACGGCTTGCAAAGCATCAGCTGGCACCAAAAGTAGCTTTTCATGAATGATCAGAATCAAATGCAATCACGTGCAACCGACGAAATTCACGTGACAATGGTTAGGTTGACATTTTGGTAGCTTTAAAATCAAATATCTTATTCACATCCACATGTCCATGGCTAGCAGGTGTCAATTCGGGTTGATGAATCGGTTCAAATTTTATTCAAAATTGACCCGAGTTGAATGAATTCGTGTATAATATATGTTAAAATATTTGCCCTAAACCTGGTTGGATCATTGCTCGATTAATCCGAGCCTAACCCATTTGACTCATTTATCATATAGATCATACAATTTAAGCCATTTAACCTAAACACATTTAGCCCAAACCGAAATAATAATTGGGTACATTTAGATATTTAAGATCAAACTGTATCATACCCAAAATTTAATCGACCAATCCTAACTTAATTTTTTGAGTCAGATTCGAGCCGAATATGCAACTCATCTTGATCTGTTAGTTGGGAGCTTTGGCTACCAACCAAGAGGTCTTCAATTCGAGTCATACATATATAATGTGTATGTGAGTTTGTCTTAGGCTTTATTTGGAACGACTTTCTTACTGCTTCTTAAAGCAGCTTTTTAGTAAAAAAATTAAAAATTTTGTACTAACAAGCTACTTTAAGAAGCAGGAAAAAAGCTGTCCCAAATTTTAATTTTTATACTAGAAAGCTGTTTTAAGAAGCAGTAAGAAAGTCGTCCCAAACAAAACCTTAATTGAACTAAATGTTTCAAAAAAAATTTATAAGTCTTGTTATATCATTTATTAACACCTCTCTCTTCCAACTTACATAATTATGAGAAATAAATGCATTCATTTATAAAGTTAGTTGAGACATTGGACATCAACAATAAATTTTAGAATGCACTTTGTCCTTTAATCCATTGGAATTTTTTAAAGATATTTTTAATGAATATGACCGCACAGTTTTATGTTTATTAATATATTCTATAATTATGATAATTATTATATGATTTAATAATTATATGTTTAACAGATTCAGTGATAATATTTTATATTTTAATTATTTATCTTATAATTTTAGACATATTATCATATCATCATTATAAAAATTAAATATTTCAATGGCAAATCATAAATTCTCTGCCAACTTAGAGGGCAAACAAATGTCCAAGTCTTTATATTAAGGAACTTACTTGGCCTCTCTCTGTAATACCTAGCAAGCACAAGAAGAGAAAAGATGTCGCTGGTAACAGAAGATCAGAGGGCAAAGGCAGAGATATACAAAGGAGACTCACTCTGCCATGAAAAATGCCAGTTTCTTCTCAAAGAAGTTAACCTTCCCAATGGCCTCCTTCCCCTCAAAGACATCATAGAGTGCGGCTACATAGAAGAAACTGGTTTTGTGTGGCTCAAACAGAAGAAGAAGATAGAGCATACCTTCAAGAAAATAGGAAAGCTTGTGAGCTACGCCACTGAAATCACTGCTTACGTTGAGAATCTGAGGATCAGAAAGCTCACAGGAGTGAAGGCCAAAGAGCTCTTCATCTGGATTACTCTCACTGATATCTCAGCTGATGGAGGAGAAGAAGGTAAGAGCTCAGCTGGGAAGGTTACCTTCCACAGCTCCACTGGTCTTTACAGAACTTTTCCTGCAGCAGCTTTTGTGATTGAGGAAGATGAGGAGAAGAAGAAGGAGGTGGAGGTGAAAGAGAAGGTGGAGAATGAAGTAATGAAGGCTTGATTTATTATGATATTTGTAGTAGAAGTGTGTTTCAGGCTTTGAGCTATCGGATTTATCTCGCTGCTTTCTTATCTCAATGAACTATGTTTTGGATCGAACTATATGAACCAGCTGTGTGGCTAGCTCTCACTTTATTAATCATGGATGAGCATTTTCATTCATATGGATATATTTCTGTTTGGAAAGAAAAAGTTGAGAGTTATTGATGTATTTTTAGGCTTCTTTTGAGACGGTTTTTTACTTCTTCTTAAAACAGTTTTTTAGTATATAAATTATAATTTTGTACTAAAAAATTATTTTAAAAAACAGTAAGAAAGCCATCCCAAACGAAACCTACAATGATCAAAATAAAAAGCTGTTTGGCTAGAAATATAAAATTTTTTATAACACTTATAAGATAATTATTTAAAAAAAAAAGTTTCAAAAGCTCTTGAAGTAGACAAGAAATTTTTCTTCATTTCCATATTCTTTTGAGTTGATTGTTTTAGGGTTTGTTTGGAATGGCTTTCTTACTACTTCTTCAAACTTTCTAAAAAGCTGCTTGAAGAAGCAATAAAAAAGTCATCACAAACGAAATCTTAATTAGCTCAATAATTTAAGGTTTTGTTTGGGATGACATTCTCAATGCTTTTTAAAATAATTTTACAAAAAAATTTTTGAACTAAAAAATAATTTTGAAGGTTCTTGTTAGAAGAAATTATCGAAGGCATTGCTCTTAGTTTGTTTGCTTCACAAGTAACTACATTGAGCCTATTAGTCATAAAATTTCTTGCAATTTTATCACATAGCATATTTTCTATCACCGATCTTAATCATATATATAAGCAGATAGTAATATAATTCTATACTTTCGAACAAAATTCTCTCTATGAATGCTAAAATCTATCTAAAATCTGATTTCAGAGGTTAGATTTATATCTGTTGTAGAATTTTAATACTTTCAAAAATACCATTAAATTCAACAATTGCAGCTCCCCTAAACAAACAAAGAAAATTTTCTTCGGAAATTCACCTTAAGTTCTATATAGAGAGATTATTACGTGCAGAGTCTAGACATAACTTTTCGTCCGGACTCCAATAAGGTGATGACATCTGAATTTTCTCTCTTGTACATGAAAAATTATTCTGTGCGGTAACCGGCGTCCGAAGGCAAATCAGAGAGCGTCACATCACTTTTTTGCTATTTACCTCTGTCTACCGGGGAAGGAAAAATTATTGCGTCCTCCCACCTGACGTAGAGATGCGTCATCCCAGAGCTAAAATCGCGCTAAAAAACGAGAAATATCAAGCAAATACCGAGCAATACCAAACAATAACGAGGAATATCATCATGTGAAGACCAATACCGAGTTATACCGAGCTATACCGAGCAATACCGAGCGATACAAAAAAATACCTAGTTTTTCCTAGAAAAAACTCAGTATGTTTTTGTATTGCTCGGTATTGCTCGGTATAGCTCGGTATAACTCGGTATTGGTCTTCACATGATGATACTCCTCGTTATTACCAAATAATACCTAGCAATACCGAGCAAAAACGGAGTTTTTTGGCGGCGGGAGGACGCATCTCTACGTCAGGTGGGAGAACGCAATAATACGAAAATGACCTAACACACTCTAATTTGTATCCGGACGGTCCGTGACCACAGAGAATAATTTTTTCTTGTACATATCCTATGTACAAAAGAGAAAAAAAAAATCTAAATATCTTCACCTGATTGTACTCCGCACATAATAATTCTTCATGAACTCATGTCTCCAAACCTCCACCTGCCAACAACCCCTTCACAAATGTTGATAGAACAAAACATTAAAGTCTGGCCCAACCTACTCAATGAATGGCTTTAATTTATGGATTGTACGATAAGATAATTATTTTTATTTTAATTAAATTAAAGATATATTTAAATTATTTAAATTAAATATATGATTTATTGAGCATGTTTGGAAAGCGTTTTAATAATTTTGATTGATGAAATTTTTGAATAAAATTATGCTTTTAAGGCTGTTTGTTTATATATGCCCTCTAACAATGATTGCTTTTTTATATGATAGATAAATGAAAAAATTATTATAAAAATAATCAAATTTTAAAATAATTTTTAGATAATTTTGTTCTAGAATATCATATTGCTTCAATTTAATCCCTTGACTATATAATATTGACTCAAAAGGGTTCATGTTGTATTAATGATATAAAATTGATTCCAACTTAGTCCCTTGACTATACAAAAAATTGATCGCAATTTATTCTCAAAGGGATAATTTTGAATCAATTTTGTATAATCAATGGACTAAACTCTAGCAACGTGATACTCTGAGACTAATTAAGGCTTCATTTAGGACGGTTGTTTTACTGCTTCTTAAAGTGACTTTCTAGTATATAAAGTCTCTTTAAGAAGCAGTAAGAAAGCCGTCCAAAATGAAGCCTAACGCTTCATTTGGAAAGCTTTTTTATTGTTTTGTAAAGCAATTTTTTAGTACAAAAGTTTTTTAAAAATAGAGAAAAAATAGTGGTCTAAAGTTATCCCAACCGAAGCCTAAATTAGTCATGTATAAATAATCAAGGAATTATTTTGATGTTGTATTTTAAGAGCTGATGGTTCATTAAAGACTTGTAATTCGGCCACTCAGTGGGTATTATAAAAAAAGGGGGGAATTATTTTGAGCTGTACTCCAAAATAAAAATTGAAGAAGGTTACTCCATAAATAATTTTCATAATTAAAGGAGAGAGTATGAGTTTGAAAACCATATAAGATGTTATTTTTAAAATAGAAGAAATAATAATCATTCTTTTCATAGGAATAGACGTACAAATGCATTAAAATCATCAAAAATTTTCATTGAAAAAACACAGAATGAATAACTTGATATATAATTTAAGCTTTTATTTTACCTTTTTTTTTCTGATTTTTGTTTTTGTTCGTTGAAAAAATAACTATATATAATGTTGATCCCTATATAGTATGAACTGTGTTCTATGCATTGCTTTGATTGAATTCTCTTAGATTTTAGTTGGGACAATTTTTTTATTATATTCTAAACTAACTTTTTAGTGTAAAATATTCTTTAAAGCAGCGAAAAAATAACGTTCGAAAACTATCGATATCTCAAGCTTTATTTGGGATAGCTTCTTATTGATTTCTAAAGCAGTTTTCTACTACAATAATTCTAATTTAAAAATTTTTGTACTTAAAAACTATCTTAAAAAATAGTTAAAAAACAGTCTCAAACTAAATATCAAACATAGCCTTAGTGGCCTTTTGTAGGAACAATTATTACGTCCTTTGACCGGATGCAGAGAAACATCCGGTCGCAGGCAAAAATCGCGCGGTACCGAGGTGTACCGAGTTTTTCAAAAAACTCGGTACACCTCGGTACCGCGCGATTTTTGCCTGCGACCGGATGTTTCTCTCATTCGGTCGACCGAACCAAATAAAAACTCCTTTTGTAGTTCTGTTCCAGCAGCTGGTTTAATATGATTTGTTCGTTGAGTTTCATTGGATTGCTGCTGGGCTTTTGCAGAACTTTAGTTTGGCTTCAGCGTCAGTCATGTCTTCTAATTCAGGGATTTACTATTTTATCTGCGTAAGGAACTGGACCTTATCTGATGTTTTTTTTTTTAAGATTGTAAAGAAGGGGATAAGGCGTCTAAAGAGTTTTTTTTTTTCTGGTTTTTTTATAAATTTTATTTTTTGGGTATTAGATTTTATTTTGATGTTTTAGTATTAATTAGCTGTAAATATCGCCAATGCAGAGCTGCTAACCACTCCTTATATTACCGTTGAATGAATGAATTTGTCTCTTAGTCTATAAAACAATTAGGAAAAAAAAAGTTTTTATGCTCTCACAGCTTTATCTTTTCATCTTCCTCCGCTATGTTAGGGTTTGCTTGCTCTAACAATACGTTCAGCATGATATCTAGCATTGTGGTAGTCCTTCCCCTTCACAAACCAACTGCTATAAACCTCCCTATCTTCTTCAGCTGCCACATTCTCCCCTCCGAATGGTTCAAACTTCATTTGAAACAGCTTTTTTGCTGCTTCTTAAAGCAGCTTTTTAATATAAAAATTAATATTTTTTTTCTACAAAAAAGTTGCTTTAAAAGTAGCAAAAAAGTCATCCCAAACGAAACCTCAATTTGCAGAGCAATTATTATGGCAGGTCACCTGACGCGTCCAGAGACCAATAATCACGTGTCACGTCACTTGAAACTCAGTATTGAACACTCGGCATTGCTCAGTATACATCAGGAATTCCGATTTTTTGACCGGACGTAATAATTATTACTCCAATTTGCGAACTCTTCCATCTCCAATGATCTTGCTACTCTCAACCTCGGCAATTGCTCTATCTACTCCCTCAAAACTTTCATTGCAAATTTCAAAACCATATATAGCTAATACTTAACTGGCAAGCGAAAAACAATCTTCTATTGAAGTTCAAAATTCTCAAACTCTGCACAATGAACAAATTTGATAGCTTCTTGGGTGGGTCCAATCAAAGCCCAAATAAAATGACAACTAACTCTACGGCCCACTGGGCCACTTCTACCGCAGTCCCTTGAACACTATATGAGCATTCATTAACTAAAACTTGGCCACAACCCTCCATCTCAACACCGTTAAATTGAATTAATTAATTTAAATATTGTTAATTTTAATATGAATTTCAATTTTTATAAATAATATAAATATTAGTAATATTGTTAATTAAATTTCAAATATTAGAAATATTAGTTCATTTTAATTTATTAAGAAAGTCAAATTTATTATTAAGTTAATAATAATATTTAAAATAAGTTATTATTATGTTATTAATTAAATTATGTTATAATAATTAATATTAAAATAAATAATTATTTTTATGTTAATTTTAATAATTATGAAATAGTCTAATTTATATATATAAATGTAACCAATCCAACATATGATTCATCACAACTCAAACGGTTTGTTCATGCTTGTCGAACAGGCCCGCAAGGCTGCATGTTGGCTGGTTCACTGGCCCTAATTAACACTCTAATTACTTCTACAAATGAACTCTTTATTTTTGACAAACCTAATTAACACTCTATCATCCAATATCTCAAAAATTTCTTGGGTGAATTCGAGGATCGTCTTGAAAACTTGAGAATTAATCATAACTAATTTAATACTTTCTTTTCAAAAAGTATGATGCATGACACTCAAAATATGTTGTCATCAATGTTGGATACTAAATGTGCCCCCTTACAATGAAAATATCTTGGTATATCTATCTACACATCAAAGCCTAATATTATGGATTGTATTTTTATCATGAAAATTTATTGCTTGACTTGGTGGCTAGAAACATATGACTATCTCATTTGTTGGGATATTTTAATTTAGGAAAGTTTACATACATATCACTTTATTTCATGCTATTTACATATCTTACACCCAAAATATTAATAGTACATATCTACCGGCTAGTCATATAAAACGTTAATATCAAATATACCACACATATAATTCATTTCTACCATTCATACATCCTATAAACTTTGATATTTCATTCCATGCATGCACTCAAATTTGATCTATGGGAATAGTCATGTAATATTAATGTTTTAGGTTTTAGATAAGTAAATAGCTTAAAATAAAGTGGTATGTATGTAAATCCCCGTTTAATTTATCAAAACCACTATTTGAAATTATTTAAACTATTTGTTTATATTTTTTATCATCCCCGGGCTTTACAGAGAAGATATTCTCTCTAATATCTAAATTCTCTTATCATAATATAGAGGAGAACAAGATGCACATTATAGCTTCATTTGAGATAGTTTTCTTAATGCTTTTTGAAGTATTTTTTTAGTATAAAAATTTTTTGAGCTAAAAATTTTTGTACTTTGTACTAAAAAGCTATTTTATAAAATCGTATGAAAGTTGTCCCAAACGAAACCTATATCTTAGTTCAAAAAAAAAAAAAAAAAAAAACTCTCCTCAAAGAAATGGAGGGGATTGAGGGTATACTCACTTGACACTATGAACTTTATCTACAAAGCAAAAAATGGTTGGCAAACTTTATAATTCTCAACCATATTTCCCAAATGGTTCAAAAATAATTATAGATCAGCTTGGGACCCATCAATACAAACACTTCTCCTATTTGGAAGGGGCTTCTCTATGTTGCTACCAAAATCTACATTTGAATCTTTTTTTTTTTTTATGTTGTCATAAGCTAGTTACTTTCATTATATTGAGATCAGTGGATTCATGAAAATTCTATTATGGATATGATGGAATCTAATGATTATTTCAAGAAACTTGATAATGTCAATGTTGATAATATCATATGCAATGGTGGGCGGTTCTTACTTAATATATCTTCTCTTGTTGAATTGGTATGTGCTAATTTTATTCTTGCTGCTCATATATCTGCTGTCACTCGTTTGAAATGGTCTGATTATGAATCTTTCTCCACTAAGAAAGCTTATATGATGCTCTTTGAGAAGCCCTTAATGTGACTTGGCATAAATTTCTATGGTTTAGTGACTTTGAGATCAACTTTGATACCTTTTATTGAAAAGTCTTAATTAATGGCCTCGCCACTAAAGATACTTTGGTAAGAACGAGGGTTATGATTAATACGTTTTGAGTGCTTTGTTGTATACATGAGGAATCACATGCAAACTTATTTTTTGTTTATTCCATTTGTTATGATGATACTTCAGTATTGTATCCCTAGAGGGTCTTTCTTCCTCCAAAGTTATACCTTTTCTTAGGTTATGCATCATGCATCTTCTATATCATGTAAAATGATAAGGAAATCCTTCTTGCTTGCATTGTAAATCACATCCTACTTCATTTGGTTGGAAAGGAATAATATCATTTTTTGGAATGACAAATTTCCTATTCACAAAATTGTTGAAAACATTAGATATGCTATCTGAAATAAAAGTAGGAAATGGATTTCCATGGGACCATTGCATACTAAAATTCAATACATAATTAACATGGATCACTCTGTATATAATGATGCTACCATATAACTATTTTTCGCCTATTTTTTCCCCTTCCACTCTATAGTTTTCATTTTCTTATCTCATGGAGGTTTATTTTATGTTTATACATGAATCACTATGTTTCATTTGTTTTTTCTCCTATATTGGAGACATGTAATTTCTATGTTGTACTACTGATGGCTAAATCCCTGGTTATGACTACTTGAATCATTTGATGGTAGAATTGGTTATCTATTGAGACTTAACTATATGCAAATGGCACAACCGAATATCGATTGTATCCTTCTGCCTTTTGAACTATTTAAGAGAGATTTTTGCAACTTTATGATCTTTATATCAAAATTGGCTTGTGTTCCTACTATCAATATCTTTAAGGTTTCTATTGTGACTAACTTCACTACCTTTTTATTCTTTCTTAATTGTATTTCTTTTAAGTACTTTTCATGTTTTCGGTTGTTGACCTTAGCAATTGATTGTTATATAGATATATTGTTGTATGACCTTATGATGGAATTGGATGAATTTGGCCCTCATTTTCCTTTAAAAAAAGAAAGAAAGAAATGAAAGCTTCGTATACAACTATAAATATTAGAATTTAATGGACCAATTAAAACTACTATATTTATTAATTACATGCCTTATGCTTCTTAGAAAAATTAAATCAGAATATACCAATTAAAATTTGATCAAAATAAAATTTAAATATTTTATTTTATTTTTAGATGAATTCAATATAGACAATTAAATAATTTTTTATTATATATTAATCTTATAGCATATTTAAAATTATTATAATTAAATTTTAATCAGAACATATTTCTTTCCTATATGCTTACAGTTGTCAATAAAATATCTATAAATTTGCATTGCAATTTGCATATATGAATTGGGATAGTTACTACTTGTGAGAATAACTGTAAGCATTTATTAATATAGAACAGAAATGTGATTAGACTATCCTAACTAAAATTAAATTCTTATGTATTTATATATTTAATATTAAAATTTTATATTTATTAATATAATATTCCGATAGTTAAATGAATATAATTTACTTCAGTTAAATTAATTTTAGAAATATTTTGTATATGATCTAAAGATTATATGTTATATAAATAAATATAAAAATGTACTTTTTTGGTATATATATATATATATATATATATATATATATACTCGGGTCCAAAAAATTGACCCGTTTGTAAAATAGTGTTGGGTTGACCCGAACCCGAATAGTTCTGGGTTCGACCCAAACCCGACCCGTGACCCGAAATTGACACCCCTAAATCACACCATCAACTTATTTGGGACAACATTTTCAATTAAAACCACTATATTTATTAATTACATGCATTATGCTTCTTAGAAAATTTAAATCAAAATATATCAATTAAAATTTGATCAAAATAAATTTAAATATTTTATTTTATTTTTAGATGAATTCAATATAGACAGCTCATTAATTTTTATATTATATATTAATCTTATAGCAAATTTAAAAATTATTATTATTAAATTTTAATCAGAACTTATTTCTTTCCTATATTAATAAATGCTTACAGTTGTCAATAAAATATCAATAAATTTGCATTGCGTATATGAATTGGTATAGTTATTACTTGTGATAATAACTGTAAGCATTTACTAATATAGAAGTGAAATGTGATAAGACTATTCTATTTAAAATTAAATTATTATGTATTTATATATTTAATATTAAATTTTTATATTTATTTTAATTAAATTAATTTTAGAAATATTTTTATATGATCTAAAGATTATATGTTTTATAAATAAATATAAAAATTTACTTTTTTTGATATTCAAAGATAGAAGAATTAAGTAGTATATATATATATATGTATATTATATATATATATATATATATATATATATATATATATATATATATATATATATATATATATATATATATATATATATATATATATATATATATATATATATATATATATATATATATATATATATATTCAAAACATATATGAAAAATTATTTAAAAATATAAGATAAATTTTCATAATAGATGCTCAATTTATGAAAATTCTAAAATATTTATATAAAAAATATAAAAATATTGCATGCACTATTGAATTAATAAGCTTGAATATTTTATAATTTTGATTAAATAATCATCTATTTTAAATATGTATCTTGCATTTTTAAAATAGTTTTAACTTAATAACAAATTATATTATTATTATTATTATTACTATAAAATGAAATAAAAAAAAAATCTCATAAACCAAGTCATAACATTTGTGATTTTAAATATTGACAAATTGCTAATTTTTGTTTGTTGACTTTGAATAGGGTTGGAAAGATCACATCATGAATTTATTTGGGACAACATGTTCAATGATGAGGACATCTAATAATATTTTCAATAATATTTTAATTCAAAATTAGATTTCATTATGAAAGCAAAATTATATATATATATATATATATATATATATATATATATATATATATACCCTTTCAGCCTAAATTACCCAACAAGTAGAATATTCTACTTGGTTCCACAATGATTACAATTGTAGAGAAGCAAGGGTGATCGTCGATCGCCCTCCCTTGCATTTTTATGGCATAACTTTTATCTATGTTTGGGCTAGCTATTCGGGCCAAGTCGACTCAAACCCGTATTATAAATAAGGTAAAGAGGTTTATACTACTCGGGTTGACTCTCATTAAGTTCAAATACAATATTTTGACATGTATGAGAATAGCTCAAATTAAATTCATAAATTAATTCTCATCTCCAACAGAGCTGCAAACAAGTGTTTATTGCCCACCTCAAGCTCCATCGAAAAGTCATTTACAATCGCATTTTTGCAAGGTGAACAGTGCGACGCCAATATTGGCGTCGCACTGTTCACAAACTCAAAATGACAAAAGCAAAGAAAGGCCATATAGTCCCTATACAATCAAGATATTATAATGTAACATTTGATCACAATAGGCCATAGATCTATTGGATTTACTTTAAGATTAGTGCAAATAAGTTCTTTATGTTTGACATTAATCTTTAAACAAACTAAAGATTTAAAAATATCATTGTCATTAAAATTGCGTAAGAATACTTTAATATTTTTTTCCATAAATAATTACGCAGTCTTTGAATATTAATTAGATTAAATTCAAAAATCAATATGTTAAGACTTTGAAAGATTAGTATCTCATTGATAAATCAATTTGATTGATAAATACAATAATATTATAAAAACCCTAAACTTTCACATAAATTTTCCAAATGATGAATTGTTCTCATCCTTTAGGGTTTATGGTCAAATTTAACAGATGACAGCATATATGATGGTGTTGTTTTAAATAATGCTGATATATTTGCATTGATCATATTAAAATAATATTATTAAAAAAAAAGGTCAAAAATTTCTATTCAACACAAAATAAATAAATATTTATTATAAAATCTAATAATATATAAAAAAAATATCTCAAAAAGAAAAGTTTGTATATGAATTAATGCTTTATAATTTTGTGTTAAATTTATAAAAAAAAAAAATATTTTTTGAGAAATTTTACTTTATATGAAAAATAAAGTCATATAAATTTATATAATTTAAATATAATAAAAATCATATTTTAAAAATTAGGTCAGAATATATCCACCTTTTTTTATATTATAAGAATAAACAAGCAAACTATGCTTACAATTGGGAGCTAGCTTTGTGTATTATTGTGTTCATTTTATGAGCTGTAAAGTGAATATTATGGGAAGCAGTCAAATAAATAATATTTTCTTAATTAGTGTTTTTAATTTGAATATTGGAAGGGAAAATAAAAAAATAAATGTGAAATGCAAGCACAAAAACGTATAGGGTAAGATATTAATTCAATACAAATAATTTTAAAATATAATAAAAATTAGTTATGAATATTTCAAATTGATTTTCTATGAGAAAAAAACTTTTCACCAAATTAAATTGAGTAGAGGTGATAACAATCCGACTTCGAGCCGATTCTGTGTCGTCTATAAATAGGGTTGAACCGGCATAAGCAGGCTCGAGATCAGCTCGTGAGTTGAATTTATCGTATTTTGAGCTTGTTTCAGTCGAATTGGCCTGATTTCGGGCTTGTTCGAATTCATTTTTCCTTTTTTTTTTTAATTTTTAAAATTATTTAATGTGCATATGTAGAGATATAGTCACCCATGCATCTATTGAATTTAAAAAATATATATATTATTTATATTTTGATGCAGGCTCAGCATGAAGATCAGATTGAGCCAAAATTTGGCTTATTGCTAACCTCTTCTAGCCAAATCCAAAATCGATCCAAACTTATAAGGTTTCATTTGAGACAGCTTTCTTACTGTTTTGCTTCTCAGATAGCAAGCACAATTTTTATTTGGCCACTGCTTTCAAAAAAATTTGGTGCTAATAAAGTGCTTTCTACAACACTAATAAAAAAAAATTACTTTCATTATAATAACTTTACAAGCACTTTTACAAAAAAGCTGCAACCGTCCTAAACGGAACTTAAAAAAGTCAATTCAAGCTTTGAATGATCTTCGATCTTCAGTCCAAAATCTCAACCCTAACTATGAGCATGACTTCACCAAAAAAGTTAAATTGAAATATCTTATGCTAATATTTTCCTTACAATAATCTCATTAACAAATCACAGAAAAGAATATTAAAATAGAGAATTGTTGATGATTAAGGTTTCGTTTGGGACAGCTTTTTTCTACTTTTTAAAGCAGCTTTGTAGTATAAAATTTAAAATTTTTGTACTAGAAAGCCGCTTTAAAAAGCAATAAGAAAGCCGTCTCAAACGAAGCCTAAGTTGAGGTAAGTGAAGCTCAAGGGAGGAACCACTACAAGCTTAAGGGGGGCAATTGGCCCCCCTCAATAAAAAAAAAAAAAATTTATAAGAGTAAAAAAAAAAAATTATAGGAGAGTAAAAAAAACTTTTTGCCCCTCCTAAATTTTTTTTTGCCCACCCTAAAAAACTCTTTTATTTTATCTTGCCCTAAAATATCTATATATTTCTTCACATTTAATTCTAATATTCTCTTTTATGTTTTTCATGACTATTTAATTACATTTTTTTTCTTTTTTTTTTCTTGCTTAATTTTTTTTTTAAACTCGTGGTAATATATAGATATATAATAATATTTTTTTAATATTTAATTATTTTTATGTTGTATTTGCCTCCCCTTAAAATTGAAGCTGGTTCCGCCCCTAGTGAAGCTGATTTAGGCTCTATTTGGGACCTTTTTTTCACTGTTTCTTAGAGCAGCTGTCTAGTTGTTTGGTATAGCCTTCTTACCGCTTCTTAAAGCAGCTTTCTTGTACTAAAAAGTTGCTTTAAGAATCATCAATAAAGCTATCCTAAATGAAGTCTTAGCCTACATTTGGGACGGCTTTTTTACTGCTTCTTAAAGTAAATTTTTAGTACAAAAATTAAGATTTGTTATATTAAAAAGTTGTTTTAAGAAGCTGTAAAAAAACCGTCTCAAAAGAAGCCTTAGTCATCATTAGATAATGCAGTACTTGAATAATTCAGCTGGTCAACACTAATCACGATTAATTAATGAGCATAATATCTGTCATTATAATATTAAAAATTATGAAGTCATAAGAAATGCATATTTTAAAATTGTGATTAATTAAGCTCAGGTGAGAGGCCTTCCATGTAGCCTCACATCATAGGCTAGATTTTCTCAATGCATCCGAGGAATGATTCCATCATGTTATGCCTGTCAATTTTAGTTAAATATAGATAAATAGAGCCTGTTGACCATATACAAATAAATTAATTAAGAGCATACCAATAATATTAACTTTTAAATTAAGCCAATATATTTTCCAAATGGCCGCCATAAGAATTATAAGTGCTTCCGGCGGACTTTGGCATCGTTTGGGACAGCTTTCTTACTGCTTCTTAAAGTATTTTTTGTACAAAAATTATAATTTTTAACTAAAAAATTGCTTTAAGAAGCAGTAAGAAAGTCATCTCAAACAAGCCTTCATTCCACCAAAAATCATGCCAGAAAATACTTATTTCCTATAGCGGACAAGAATATATAGTTCATTTTGTTCATGATGAACCGGCTGAAAATACATTTGAACTGCATAATATAACAACAACAACATCAAGCCTTTATCCCACTACATGGGGTCGGCTACATGAATCTTTTTTCTCTACTGTGTCCTATTAAAAGTCAAATTCTCGTTTAAATCTAATAAAGAAATGCCATTCCTAATATTTTCTAGCCAAGTCTTTTTAGATCTACCCCTACCTTTCTTAACATAAGTCAAATCTAAATTGAACTGCATAATGATCAATCAAAATTGAAATAATAGGCTTAAAAAATATTAATTTTTTTTAAAGATTATTATAATATGATTATTCATATACAATACAAATCTCAAATGGAAACGACAAATTTGATTATAACGTTCGTTCCGCTGGAAAATCTATGTATTTACCCACTATTTAATTTTCGCCTAAAATTAGGCCGGAAAATATGTTTTTTTTCCTAAAATGGGCGGGAACGTACAACTCATTTTGTTCATAACGAAAAGACCGAAAGTAAATTAGGACGACATAGTAGTAAAAAAAAATAATTAATAGGCTTAAAAATTTATTAAATTTGTTTTAATATTAGTATAATATGATTAATCATATGCAATACTAACCCTAAAATAAATCTAATGATTTTTAAGCATTTTTTAATATTATTTTTATCAGAATTAAAATAAATAAATAAAAAAGAGTGAGGGTTGTTGTCAATCAAGCTAGAATGCACGTATGGACGCATATTAATTAACAAAGTAATTATCACTTAATTATAGTCATACATCACACAGCCAATATGATGCTGCATAAATTATTTCGTTATTCATTACATCATGTGGTTTGTCTAATCCTTCGAGAATCTTCTCTTTTGCTTCCACGTGGCAGCTTAGTCCATGATGCAAGGCTGTTAATCATAATTAGCTGGCAATTAATTTGGTTGGAAGAAGTATTAGGACAGCATGTATTTTCATTATTGCATGAACATAGGAATAAGAAGAATTTATGTAATTGGAAATAGAGAGAGACATAGGCCTCATTTGAGACAGCTTTTTTGCTTCTTTTTAATACAATTTTTAGTACAAAATTTTCAAATTATAAAATTTTTGTACTAAAAAACCGTTTTAGAAAGTAGTCTTAAACGAAGTCATAATTATCATAGGCAGGTTAAAAGCATCATAACTGGTCTATTTCTAAAATATTTGAAAGCTTAATGGCTATCTTTATGATGATCGGTATGTGTTTGATGTGGTTGTAAACCCTAAAACGTTAAGACATTAAACATTTATGGTTTTCACAACATTAGATTACTTTGTGACTTATGTGATACCATTTATTCTAATACTGCTTAGATGATCGTGATTTCATAAGAACAGTGGATGGATGATGACGATTTGATAGTGGTGGTCGGACGACAGTAGTCCAATGGCATGGCTCTTTCTATTATCAAGTCACTTAAAGGTCCTAGCTCCAACTCCACTTCATAAGAAAAATAAGTGTGTATTTATAGTTCCTTGAGACTGTCATTTTTTATAAATCTAATCAAAATCCGAAAAGCACTCCATCAGATGATTCATATTGTTTCCCCTAGTCATAGACTATTCTTTAACATTTTGGTGCCTTAATATCATCAGAATTTAGTGATATTAGACTTGTTGGATTCCTCTAGCCAAGAGGCTCGATTTAACTATAAGAATGCATGATTTGGATATCATTTAATCCTCTAATTAATGTCTCAACATTTTGAACCACGCTTCAAGTGTTTAATATAGGCTCATTTGGAGTCAGATCGAATTGCTTTTGTTGTGTATGATTTCATTACATTGAGGCATTCAATATTTGTCTATTATGTATATTAAAATTGGAGTTTATATTACAATTCTTAATTTAATTTTAAAAAAAAAATTCAATTCAAATGTTATATTAAGATTTGTATATCATATGAGCTCTTTTGGTGACTTATCAACGACAATATTCATTGAAACACAAGAAATATTATAGTTAGTGGTAGATTCCAAACTTCCTATCCACCGGTTGTTATAACAAAGTTCAGCTGATTAGGTACGATATTTTACTTTAGGTATAGTGTCAATGCGTGGCTAATGCTATAAGACATGGAGATTGAGAGATCATTTATCCCCAACTTCTTCCTATTGATGTTTTTAGATAATTAAATTTGTCATACTAGTGCTGATTTTTTTCTCTACTTCTTTCCAATTATGTAGTTGACTGCAAATTTTTCACCTGAATCTTTTATTCATGGGGATCTGAATTCATCACTTCTGCGCCTTTAGCTATTAGAGAAGATCTAGGCTTCATTTGGGACGGTTTTCTTATTGTTTCTAAAAGTAACTTTTTATTAGAAAAATTAAAAAATTTGTACTAGAAAGCCACTTTAAGAAGCAATTAGAAAGACATCCCAAACGAAGCCCTAGTCTTCCAATAGCCAAGATGGTATACAACAGAAGGAATACAATTCCTTTGGTAACTTTGTTACTAGCTTAGCTACATTGACTGTGAAAGCTTACAATTATATATTACAGGGAATATGCATTATGAGATTGTGCTTAGTTCATTGGTAGGTTAGAGGATGAGTTTTAATGTGGAATGTGACTAAATTCTAAGAGGTCAAATCCCATATTAGATACCTTTAATAGATTGATCATTTGGTTAGTTCTTCTCTAGCTATTCTAAAAGTTAGGGTTGATACCTTTAATTGCTTAAGGATCTGAAGACCTTTAGAACTATGTCTGACTTTCAAAACTGATAATCGTCGTCTAACTGTCAATATCTGACTTCCATCTCCCGGCTGCTATTATCTGACCACTATTGCCTGGTCATTATTGTCCAACTATTATTACCTAACTACAATCACTAGACTGCTATTGCCCAACTTTCATAATTTTCTTTCCATTTTCTAATAGTCCTCACCCTATTTTCATTACTTGACTGTCATCTCTGAATCATTGCATTATTCAACCACCATCTCCCTACCATTGTAGTTCAACTTACATCTCTCAATTATCATCAATGCCCTTAACTTCTCTTCTAGCATTCTTTACTACATCCATAAAAGGTCAAGCTTGTGTTATACACTATGTAACCTTATCTTCTTTATTTGAGGGGAGGAGCAGACTTATGTAACCTCACTCTCATAAAGGACTGTTTCAATTGGGCCAAGCCTTATATTTTCAACTTTTAGTTTTTTTGATGTAAAATTTATGATGTCACTTGTGAATTACATTTTTTTGTGTATGTGGAAGATCTTGGTATAAAGACCAAAAACTCTCTATACGGCAATGAATATTATAACATCTAAAATTTCAGTGCCATCTGTGAGAATAATCCCATCATCCTAGTGTTTAAAAACACTTCTGTAATGACTAACAATCAATTCCTAAATCAAGAACGACCTAATCCAACTATTGAGGGCTTCCAAAGCTAGAATTTAGAGGATTGCTTCATAGGATGGAGAAGTAATAAGCTCAAACCCTTTAATTTTTATAAGAGTATACCCAACAAACATTACCATTATCACATAATAGAGTTTTCCTATATAAAAAAAAAAAAGAAAATCACAGTTGATCAGTAAGGCAAGTCTTAAGTGACCCTTGCTTCCTTTTACCTAGAGGTTGCCTTGGAGATCTCCCCAACTCTCTACTCATAAAATGTAATGCATAATCAATCGCAATAGACCATACCATAATTTGAACAACTGACTAGCCACATACCCTTGACAAGTAGCTACAGAGTTGTGCTCCAATGAACCATGCTCATGTCATCGTTCAGGATAATACAATGTATCAATGTATCTCTATTGATTTATCATCTCTTTCAATGTTATTAAGACCCTTGCTTCCATATTCACTACCTTGTTATCATTTGTCATGACTCGAAATATATATTAGAATAATTGAACATCATTTATATTTATTATATTTTTCTTTTCAATTAATAATAAGAGCTGATTAATTGTTGTATAAATAAGAGAAAATATGAATAGTAGGAAAATATAATTATGTTATCAATGCACAACATATAAACAATCATATCAATATAAACAATCATCTATCATAATACTCATATCATATATCATGTTATGTATCATATATCACATGTCTATATCAATCATGTATTAATTAGTTAATATCATCATACCACCTATAAGTATGCCAGTCTTTCAATCTTTCAAATATATTTATCAATCAATATTATTTATCAATCAATCTTTATTATTTAGTCAGTCTTATTCAATTCATTAAACTCATTATATACTCTATCTCATTAATCAATTAGTTATATCAGTAAATCAGTTGTATTGGTATACTTATCATATATCAATTCAGTAGTACTATCCATACTCTTTTCATGTATCATATATTAAATTTTTTTTTTTTTTAAGTGTCTTAATATTACTCTTGTTCTTATGACTAATGTATCAATCTCAAACTTCTTATAACTCTCATCTTAATATTGAGAGTATTATGTGAGGTTATCATATCATATATTTGAAATCAATCGGTACATTATTTCCATATCAATCTTCTTGTCTACTCACCATCGCTCTTTGGGATTTAGATCCTAATTCCAATAATGATGTCATCTCGAAAGTATCACCAAAGGTGAAGTGATGGGCTCAATATCTCTCTTTAAAATGAGAGGCAAAGACGCGTAGAGGAAATAAATTAAACAAGCTCAAAGAAATCATATAAATAAAAACACATATAAAGATTAGGGCAAAAAAGTGGATATATAATATCAAACTTTTTTTTTTGTTCAAGTAAAAATCACTCACTATTATTCAATGCTTTTCTCACTAGAAGGGAATAAATTTTGTATCCCATCCTAATATTCCCTCTTCTGATTACCCTTCTAGTAAATGGTTATTGGATTAATTATAACTTTTCTGCAAATCCCAAAGTAGATAGAGGCCACTGACCAAAAAACTATAAATACTTTTGGCCTTTCGTTTAATTAATTAATATTATTTATTATTTTCTCAATTCTTTATGTTTGAACTTTTTATGCCTCTTCATCAAATAACCAACTCATGCAACATATTCCAATCTCTCTCTCCACACAAACTCTGATACATGTACTCTACCATAGCCCAATCGAATCAAGACAGATACTATCGTGTTGAACTGTGATAGACAAATTCAAAAATATAATTTTAGGATATTTCATATTCTCTTCCAATATTTATTTTAAATAAACAATATACTATAAAGCTATTAAAATATCTAAGTACTAAAAAGAAGTTCTTCCACAAGATTTCTCTCATTTCATTAAAATATATAAACTACATTATATGGCTATAAATAGAAGCTATAAAATTGAATAATAAACTAGTCATACTACAACAAAAAATCAATAAAAAATACCTAATAACTCTGATTAGATCATGAATTGCTAATCAACATTCTACTTTCCTTTCCCAGATCCAAAAAATTAGAAGCAAAATCATAGTGAGCTACAACAGCTTAGCAAGCCATAAAAATCGGTCTAAATTTCTAAATTCTTCTATTAGATATTTTTAAGAATATTTAAAAGTAATTAAATGTAGTATAATAAATCACTGTGCAGTAATAAGAATATATTAGTTATTTAAAGACTCAAACAATAATATTAATAACCAATCTTATAAATTGAAATTCATATAACATAAAAAAATATAACAATTTATATCAATTCTCTTCTCCCAGACCCAATCAAAATCTTAAATGATTTTGACTATCTTTTATGCTAATAGCATTAGAACATGTCTGCATGCATCAAAATATGGCTTATAGCCAAGAAACATGTCTTATAGGCACTCGATTCTCAAATACAGATAAATTCTCAAAAGATTTTTGCCCCTTATATCTCCCAGCACTCATAATCCAGTCACTTATGCACATTTTTCATCATATTATAACAATTAAAGCATAATTGAGCATATGTCAGAATTGCACAATTTTCTTTAACGATAGGCAAATAAAATTCCTATTGAGTAAAATTTTATAATTTCAAAACATAATCAAATTACTAATTATTGTATAAAATTCTATTTTAAAATACTAATTGTACTACAACACTAATTATTAGTGTTGAATAATTCTTTATTCAATAAAAAATAAACAATTTTCAAAATAACTTATAAAATATTTTCAGAATATTTATAATCTCATCTCTATGGAAAGTTACATAGTGAAAGTTTTTTTTTTTTTTTTTTTTGTAAAGTCATTCATGTTTTTGGTAATGGAATTATAAATTTAATAAAAAAAAATTTAGAAAAACTTCATACGTTTGAAAACTGATATAGACGTATTGTGCGCTACCTCGATCTGAACAACTATCCCAATTGGGCCGACGATTAAAAATGGACTTAACTCAAAATTTTACTTTTCCCTCACAAAATCTTTCTCTTTTTATGTACTGTACGGCCAGTTGCTAGTCAAATGGCAATAAAATAGTGGTTCTAATACACACACATGTGTATATATATAAAGTATTATTAATGGCCTAGCGCTGAGGCGCTACCACCTAGTGCTGCGTCGCTAGTTCAAAATCTAAAATTCCAGAGCATGAAGCACTACAATGTTACTATTTGGTGTATGATACTATAGCAGCACCAAGGCGTTCAAACACCCAACATTGGGACGCTCCAATAGTGACATGTCTCATATTTTGCAGAAATTTTCTTCAGATCATTAGGACTTATTCTAGAACATATACAACCATTTTCATGCAGTAAAACACTCCCAAAGACATGCAAAGGGTTAAAAACTTAAAATTTCAAAAATTTACCTTTCTCAATCGAGTCAGAACCATTCAAACTAAATACTGAACCTGGAGATATCACTTAATTACTCCCCCTTCCCATTTTGAATTTTCTCAATCAACATCTGATAGCTTCCACCTCATAAGATTCACAAGTAATAGTTGCTCTACATAAATGCAACTTTAGAAGATTTCCTTCATTGCCTCCTATTTTCTCTTTGATAGTTGTACTACCTGCAAAGTTAACTTGATTTCTTTCATTTAACTACCTTACAGGGGCACATATCTCTCAACCATTATGTTCTTTAACATTATTTATAAGATGAACATTATTTTGAGACTCTTCAATATTATTAATTTGTCCTTAATTTCATGTAAAAGGCTCATATAGCTCCCTATGGAGCATTATTTTTTGGATTGTTTCCTTTTTCAAAGGGAAATTGAAACCTACTTCTAATTTTAAACGGTGATGACCTCCTTTAAGTGTTAAGAATGACTCTCTTGTATCTATTTTTTTAAAAATAACCTATGGATTACGTGTTATTCTCTTGACGAGAAATTGGGGATAAAATCGTTATGTTATGTTCAATAAGCATTTTGACGTGAATCTCAATTTTATCATTTCAGATAAGAAATGTGTCATCTAGAATCACTCTCTAAGAATTTTGCATTTGTTTTTTTGAAAAAAAAAAAAAAATTCTCAATGTGACTAAATGTATGTAACCATCATATGTTGTTATGTTTTAGCATATGACTTTCTAAATGGCTTTATGTGCATTATGATTTTAAACAAATATTCATACTGTTTTGGAAGGAGCTTCATTACACTACTAAATTAATGTGGAGATGGATCAATGTTAAGGTAAGGAAGGGAGCTTACTTCATTACCCCAAGTGACAATTATTAGTTACCCCTTCAATGCATATCAATCTATCAATTTTGATATCATCAATATGTTTCTCTTATTAATGATGTCTTCTATAGATATTTTTCTCTTTCTAATATATCGAGCAATAGGGGTGTCAATAAATGAGTCAACCCGTCAATTCGATCCAAAAATGACCTAAAAATTTGGGGTCCTGCCATGTCTATTAAATGGGTGGTTTTAAGTTGAACCAGCAACTTGATTTTGACCCCAAAGTGACCCATATAATTTATTTTACTTTTTTTAATTTGTTAGTAAAATCTTTTTATTTTTTATAAATTAATCTATAATATCTAGCTAACAAGTTTTTTAAAAAAATTAATCAAAATAGGTTATCAAGTCTTATTCGAGTTGCTAGCAAGTCATGTTATCATGTTCACTTTTTGGATTTGTTTATTAAACGGCTTAGGCTCAGATTGACTTGATATGGGTTAGCTCAATTTCAAATTGGATCTGAATTCTACTAAATAACCCGTTTTGACATCACATATAAGCAATGACTCTTAGTCTTCTTTTAGGATGATTTTTTTACTACTTTTTAAAATATTAAGAAAGTTATCCCAAATGAAAAATTAATCTTAATATTCCAAATAAAAATATATTTATTTTACAGCCATCAAAACCTTCCTTTTAAAGCACAGAAATTTATATCTTGAATACATTAGAGAGAGAGAGAGAGTTTCTGTCAAAATTCCATGGCCGGCTTCCCATTTTTTCAAAATATTTTATTTACTTTCTTAATTAATTTCAGCCGGCTGATCATTTTCTCAATTTGTGAGGGAAACATCAACGGTGGGTCCCATATATTTTAGCCATTAACTGACGAAGTATTTCAATATATATATAAAGAAAAAATATTATACGATAATCTATTTATTTTATTTTCCTGATTTGTTTTCAGACAGCAAATTATTTTTATTGTTTTATTTTTTTATGACGAGGAACCATCCACTGTCACGCCAGACTTTGCCGAGCACACTTGGTGGTCCGTACTACTGCCGGGCAAACCCACGTCACACTGTACCAACAGCTGGCGCTTTGGGATCCCACTGAAGAGGTGACTGCCGCTCGAGAGAATTGAACTCGGGATGAGAGGTTGCCAACCGAGCTAAGCGTCAGTTTTAATTTATATTACTAAAATTAAATAATGGTGTTGACCGATAGCATATCAATGGGAGATTTACGCTCAATATTAAAATAAAACATATTTGGATTTTGCGAGAGAAGGGATCTCAAAGAAAGCCTTCCATGTGGAGTATTTATAATAATTATTATTTTTAGTTATTAAACTGTGATATTTCCTATGAATATCAAAGATATACTTACTGTCAATTTGGCAATGAAATATTAAATATATTATTATTATTATTTAAAAGGCAAAGCAAATCATGCATATGGTGCATTGCTAAATTATTGAGTTCTTTTTTCTAAAGAAAAATGTCGGAGAAATTATGCTTGGATGATTAAATTTTGTAAGAGAGTACCAATTGAAATAAATTAGTTAGAGGAGCACAATTTCAAATGTTTTTATAAGGAGCGCATTGTTGTACCAGGAGGTAGGGTTGTCAAAATTTGACCCGATTCAAAAAATTTCGGATTTCGGTCAAACCGTTTGTCATACGGATCGGGTTTGGGTTGACCCAGAAACTCAAAATCAATCCGTGTTGACTCGCCAGTCACCCAATGTTCGGACCCCGTAACTCGAAATCAATACACTCGGTTCGTCGGGTTCGGCTTCGCCACTCGACCTAGTGTGACCTCGTCCAGAGTCCGTTAGCTCAGACCATCAAGCGCTTTCGCCCGTTCAATTGGTGTGCAGTTGGCAGTTCAACTTCGCATGACCGTGTGGTCCTTGTCCTCTTGCTCAGCGGCTCACGCTGTTAGGCAAGCTCAGCCTGCACACAGCCCCACCTCCGTTTGCTCCGTCAGGCCCACTCAGCGGCTTTGGTGATCGTGTCACCAGCTACATCCACCAAAGGCGGATTCACATGCAAGTCAGGGGGGCAATTGCCCCCCCCCCCCCCCCCCCCCCCCCTTAAAAATCATTTTGTCTTAATTTGCCCAATATTCTTTCCAAACGCTCCCTTAAAAAGCCTTTTTGCACTAATCCTAATGATGACAAGTTCTAATCTACTGGTAATCATAAATACGTACCCTAAAATATCTATGTATTCCTTCACATTTAATTCTAATATTTTCTTTCATACTTTTATGACAATTTTATTACACAATTTTTTCTTCATTTTTCTTTCTAAACTTTTTTTAAACAACTTTTTCTAATATATATATAAACAACCCTTAGATATTCGCGGCAGTAGAGAAATGAGGGGTTTCTTCTTAATAAACAACCCTTGATAGAAGGAGATCAATTGTTGCTTATATATGAGGGTGATATGAGAAGATCTAGCGATAATAATATCCGGAAGGAGAACTATAAGTGATGAGTAAACGGAGAGAATTTTGATGCTATTTGAGCAGAAATTTGTCGGCAATGGATGATCCAGTGGAAGTTCGTTGCCAGTTAATAACCGAGTGGAGAGTTGAATGAGAGAGTTGGAGGGGGTGCTACTATCAATAGCTGAGTAAGAAACCGATGATGGCATTTATAAAGTGAAGGATCGACGGCGGACATCAGGCGAAGGGTTGATGATTGTGGTAGTCCAATGGCATTTTGCTAAGGCAATATGCATCCATATGAATGTGTGCCGACATTAGATATCCCTGATTTAAGAAGCCAAATGAGTGTGTTATGTTAGTAGTATGGCGACACACTTATAATGTCAACTGAGTTGAAGCTTGATGAAGATCAAATTATAATTTTTCTTTGAAGAAACAGTTGTATGAAATACATTGATGTGCAAAAGAGAAGAAGTCACTTGAATCTATCAAGGATGTGTGACATATCCGAGGTTGTATGTCAGAGCGTTGCTCGATGATGTTAACAAACATGGAAGAGGTCAAGATAATTTATCAAGGAAGTGTGATCTATCTGAGGTTGTATGTTATAGTCTTATTCGATGACATTAACCTATATAAAAGAGGTCAAAAGAATCCATCAAGAATGTGTGACTTATCCGAGGTTATATGTGTGACGTCCCAAGATCTAACTTGGAAAGAATTTCAAGCAATCTATCAACAATTTACCAGAGCTATCTATAACTTCAATCAAACAGTCTAGCAAAAATCTATAACATTTAAAACATCAATGTACAAGTCGATTCAAACCTCAAAAGATCATATACAATACTCAGGAACTACACTATGAACTGACATCTATCCAGTCCTGAGTACAAAAGAATCATTATAACCAAAAAGGATAAAAACCTGGAGATTCCTCATCAACCTCAATCTCCTGCTCCCTTGCTCGGACCTGAAATTATTAACCACATATAATGAGCTTCAAAAAGCCCAGCAGGTCACCTAATACCTAAAACTGAAATCAAAGCATGGTACTGGAAACAATATGCATGTCAGTCAATCAAATCCATAACAGTCTATTGCACATGATCAATGAATCTATGCAGATACGGAAATCAAATCAGTAGTCAATGCAGCGGTAGAAGAATCAATAAATAGTAAGAAATCAATCGATCAATCAAACCAATCGTATCAAATCGAATCAATCAAAACAATACCATATGGTCAATTAAATCGATCGGTACGAAATCATAAAATTAATACGATAAAGCCCAGTCTATACTAGCAATGAATCAAATGCAGCAGTTCAATACAGTGTAGAAACAATAGTATCAATCAATATCAATGAATCCATAGTATACATATCATAGCATCAATGAATCAATCACAGTATCCATATATATACAGTATCTATAACAGTAGCAAAATCGTACGATAACAGTAAATCCGTAAATCCGTCAGTAAATCCAAATCAATAAACAATAAATCCATCACGAGTCAATGCCGTACACATGCATTTCAATACAATAGTCTTACTGAACAAGTACATCGCTGGCTATTAAGGCATTTTTCAAGTCAATAGTCCATAATGCTGTTGTAGAAATCCATAGTGCTATTGTAGATATTTATCCGTTGGTTGAATAAGAGTCGTCACTCTGTGCCCGTCGGCATAGTAATCTCCTTATGACTCCCAATCGTTATATCAATGATCAATAGAGGATAACACCAAACCCTTTTTAAAGGAAAGTCCGTCGGCCCACCATCCTATACAAGTCAAGTCGATCTCCAACCAACGGTTCAAACAATCTTCGCTTGTCTTTCAGTAACAATAATCAAATACTCACATTCGTATGCATTCAAATCATCAATTTCAGAAAATCGGAAATCGTACGAAACTCCAGCGACATAACGGCAGTATACGGAATTTACACAAAAATCACAGAATCCAAAAATTACCAAATTAGTACAGAACGTTCACAACAACATTATAAGACTTTTATTCTACTGAAGCAACATCAATCAACATCATGATATTTATCTATTCGATTAAAATCGCACAGAACCAAAAATAACCGGTAGAATCGTTACAAAAAATACTCAAAACGTGTAGAAAAATCATATCAATAACATATCAAAAGTTGTGCGGTGAAAGTTTCGTCAATACAAAATACGGCGCGTTTTTCGGTAACGAAAACACAAATCTGTGCACAAAAATACCAAAACTCGACGTCTTCGAAAACAGAAATAGGATTCGGAGTCCTTACCAAGAGATAAACACTTTTCCCAACAGTGGCGTCGAACGAAAAGTGCTCCGCGGCCTCCAGAAACCAGCTTTTCCTTTGCTTTTCTTCTCTTTCTCACTCCTTAGATATTTTGTTTTATAAAAATGATTTTCTCTCTCATCAAATCGAGCTGATTTTCTTTTAAAACAAGTCTGATCAGCCCGGCCGATCGCCATATCGTCCAGGACGATGTGAACAAAATTCAATCATCCAGGACGATATCTCAGGACGATAATTAATTTCTTGGACGATTTGCTCTCTGACTTGTGCCATGCTCTGATCGTCCCAGGACGATCCAAAATCGGCCTGGACGATCCACTCCAGAAAATCAGCTGTATTCACTGCACTGATCGTCCTGGACGATCTCAATATCGTCCCGGACGATCCTGTGAGGAAAATCGGATCTTGAAAGGAGAAATCAAAGGAACGAGCTCTCACAATCTCCCCACCTTAGAAAAATGTTGTCTCGACATTTCCCTAAGGGTCCGAAGCAAAATGAGACAAAACAAATTCAATCAAATCCAAATCAAAATCAAAACTCGGCGAAAATCAATACAAATCACACAATCCAGTCAATCACATGTCACTATATATACAAAATGATGCACTTACAGCTACCCATTCTACCCAACTCTCAATCCAATCCTATAACTCTGGTAACAATCCATTCTTCCAATAACACTGCTCTGATACCAATTTGTGACGCCCCAAGATCTAACTTGAAAAGAATTTCAAGCAATCTATCAACAATTTACCAGAGCTATCTATAACTTCAATCAAACAGTCTAGCAAAAATCTATAACATTTAAAACATCAATGTACAAGTCGATTCAAACCTCAAAAGATCATATACAATACTCAGGAACTACACTATGAACTGACATCTATCCAGTCCTGAGTATAAAAGAATCACTATAACCAAAAAGGATAAAAACCTGGAGATTTCTGATCAACCTCAATCTCCTGCTCTCTTGCTCGGACCTGAAATTGTTAACCACATATAATGAGCTTCAAAAAGCCCAGCAGGTCACCTAATACCTAAAACTGAAATCAAAGCATGGTACTGGAAACAATATGCATGTCAGTCAATCAAATCCATAACAGTCTATTGCACATGATCAATGAATCTATGCAGATACGGAAATCAAATCAGTAGTCAATGCAGCGGTAGAAGAATCAATAAATAGTAAGAAATCAATCGATCAATCAAACCAATCGTATCAAATCGAATCAATCAAAACAATACCATATGGTCAATTAAATCGATCGGTACGAAATCATAAAATTAATACGATAAAGCCCAGTCTATACTAGCAATGAATCAAATGCAGCAGTTCAATACAGTGTAGAAACAATAGTATCAATCAATATCAATGAATCCATAGTATACATATCATAGCATCAATGAATCAATCACAGTATCCATATATATACAGTATCTATAACAGTAGCAAAATCGTACGATAACAGTAAATCCGTAAATCCGTCAGTAAATCCAAATCAATAAACAATAAATCCATCACGAGTCAATGCCGTACACATGCATTTCAATACAATAGTCTTACTGAACAAGTACATCGCTGGCTATTAAGGCATTTTTCAAGTCAATAGTCCATAATACGGTTATAGAAATCCATAGTACTGTTGTAGATATCTATCCGTTGGTTCAATAAGAGTCGTCACTCTGTGCCCATCGGCATAGTAATCTCCTTATGACTCCCAATCGTTATATCAATGATCAATAGAGGATAACACCAAACCCTTTTTAAAGGAAAGTCCGTCGGCCCACCATCCTATACAAGTCAAGTCGATCTCCAACCAACGGTTCAAACAATCTTCGCTTGTCTTTCAGTAACAATAATCAAATACTCACATTCGTATGCATTCAAATCATCAATTTCAGAAAATCGGAAATCGTACGAAACTCCAGCGACATAACGGCAGTATACGGAATTTACACAAAAATCACAGAATCCAAAAATTACCAAATTAGTACAGAACGTTCACAACAACATTATAAGACTTTTATTCTACTGAAGCAACATCAATCAACATCATGATATTTATCTATTCGATTAAAATCGCACAGAACCAAAAATAACCGGTAGAATCGTTACAAAAAATACTCAAAACGTGTAGAAAAATCATATCAATAACATATCAAAAGTTGTGCGGTGAAAGTTTCGTCAATACAAAATACGGCGCGTTTTTCGGTAACGAAAACACAAATCTGTGCACAAAAATACCAAAACTCGACGTCTTCGAAAACAGAAATAGGATTCGGAGTCCTTACCAAGAGATAAACACTTTTCCCAACAGTGGCGTCGAACGAAAAGTGCTCCGCGGCCTCCAGAAACCAGCTTTTCCTTTGCTTTTCTTCTCTTTCTCACTCCTTAGATATTTTGTTTTATAAAAATGATTTTCTCTCTCATCAAATCGAGCTGATTTTCTTTTAAAACAAGTCTGATCAGCCCGGCCGATCGCCATATCGTCCAGGACGATGTGAACAAAATTCAATCATCCAGGACGATATCTCAGGACGATAATTAATTTCTTGGACGATTTGCTCTCTGACTTGTGCCATGCTCTGATCGTCCCAGGACGATCCAAAATCGGCCTGGACGATCCACTCCAGAAAATCAGCTGTATTCACTGCACTGATCGTCCTGGACGATCTCAATATCGTCCCGGACGATCCTGTGAGGAAAATCGGATCTTGAAAGGAGAAATCAAAGGAACGAGCTCTCACAATCTCCCCACCTTAGAAAAATGTTGTCTCGACATTTCCCTAAGGGTCCGAAGCAAAATGAGACAAAACAAATTCAATCAAATCCAAATCAAAATCAAAACTCGGCGAAAATCAATACAAATCACACAATCCAGTCAATCACATGTCACTATATATACAAAATGATGCACTTACAGCTACCCATTCTACCCAACTCTCAATCCAATCCTATAACTCTGGTAACAATCCATTCTTCCAATAACACTGCTCTGATACCAATTTGTGACGCCCCAAGATCTAACTTGAAAAGAATTTCAAGCAATCTATCAACAATTTACCAGAGCTATCTATAACTTCAATCAAACAGTCTAGCAAAAATCTATAACATTTAAAACATCAATGTACAAGTCGATTCAAACCTCAAAAGATCATATACAATACTCAGGAACTACACTATGAACTGACATCTATCCAGTCCTGAGTATAAAAGAATCACTATAACCAAAAAGGATAAAAACCTGGAGATTTCTGATCAACCTCAATCTCCTGCTCTCTTGCTCGGACCTGAAATTGTTAACCACATATAATGAGCTTCAAAAAGCCCAGCAGGTCACCTAATACCTACAATTGAAATCAAAGCACGGTACTGGAAATAATATGCATGTCAGTCAATCAAATCCATAACAGTCTATTGCACATGATCAATGAATCTATGCAGATACGAAAATCAAATCAGCAGTCAATGTAGCGGTAGAAGAATCAATAAATAGTAGGAAATCAATCGATCAGTCAAATCAATCATATCAAATCGAATCAATCAAAACAATACCATCTGGTCAATTAAATCGATCGGTACGAAATCATAAAATCAATACGATAAAGCCCAGTCTATACTAGCAATGAATCAAATACAACAGTTCAATACAGTGTAGAAATAATAGTATCAATCAATATCAATGAATCCATAGTATACATATCATAGCATCAATGAATCAATCACAGTATCCATATCCATACAGTATCTATAACAGTAGCGAAATCGTACGATAACAGTAAATCTGTCAGTAAATCCGTCAGTAAATCCAAATCAATAAAGCAATAAATACATCACGAGTCAATGCCGTACACATGCATTTCAATACAATAGTCTTACTGAACAAGTACATCGCTGGCTATTAAGGCATTTTTCAAGTCAATAGTCCATAATACGGTTATAGAAATCCATAGTACTGTTGTAGATATCTATCCGTTGGTTCAATAAGAGTCGTCACTCTGTGCCCATCGGCATAGTAATCTCCTTATGACTCCCAATCGTTATATCAATGATCAATAGACGATAACACCAAACCCTTTTTAAAGGAAAGTCCGTCGGCCCACCATCCTGTACAAGTCAAGTCGATATCCAACCAACGGTTCAACAAGTCTTCACTTATCTTTCAGTAATAATAATCAAATAGTCACATTCGTATGCATTCAAATCATCAACTTCAGAAAATTGAAAATCGTACGAAACTCCAGCGGCATAACGGCAGTATACGGAATTTACACAAAAATCACAGAATCCACAAATTACCAAATTAGTACAGAACGTTCACAACAACATTATAAGACTTTTATTCTACTGAAGCAACATCAATCAACATCCTGATATTTATCTATTCGATCAAAATCTTACATAACCCAAAATAACCAGTAGAATTGTTACAGAAAATACTCAAAACGTGTAGAAAAATCATATCAATAACATATCAAAAGTTGTGCAGTGAAAGTTTCGTCAATACAAAATACGGCTCGTTTTTCGGTAACAAAAACACAAATCTGTGCACAAAAATACCAAAACTCGACATCTTCGAAAACAGAAATAGGATTCTGAGTCCTTACCACGAGATAAACACTTTTCCCAACATTGGCGTCGGACGAAAAGCACTCCGCGGCCTCCAGAAACCAGCTTTTCCTTTGCTTTCCTTCTCTTTCTCGCTCCTTAGATATTTTGTTTTATAAAAATGATTTTCTCTCTCATCAAATCGAGCTGATTTTCTTTTAAAACAAGTCTGATCAGCCCGGCCGATCGCCATATCGTCCAGGACGATGTGAACAAAATTCAATCATCCAGGACGATATCTCAGAACGATAATTAATTTCTTGGACGATTTGCTCTCTGACTTGTGCCATGCTCTGATCGTCCCAGGACGATCCAAAATCAGCCTGGACGATCCACTCCATAAAATCAGCTGTATTTACTGCACTGATCGTCCTGGACGATCTCAATATCGTCCCGGACGATCCTATGAGGAAAATCGGATCTAGAAAGGAAAAATCAAAAGAACGAGCTCTCACAATCTCCCCACCTTAGAAAAATGTTGTCTCAACATTTTCCTAAGGGTCCGGAGCAAAATGAGACAAAACAAATCCAATCAAATCCAAATCAAAATCAAAACTCGGCGAAAATCAATACAAATCACACAATCCAGTCAATCACATGTCACTATATATGCAAAATGATGCACTTACAGCTACCCATTCTACCCAACTCTCAATCCAATCCTATAACTCTGGTAACAATCCATTCTTCCAATAACATTGCTCTGATACCAATTTGTGATGCCCCAAGATCTAACTTGAAAAGAATTTCAAGCAATCTATCAACAATTTACCAGAGCTATCTATAACTTCAATCAAACAGTCTAGCAAAAATCTATAATATTTAAAACATCAATGTACAAGTCGATTCAAACCTCAAAAGATCATATACAATACTCAGGAACTACACTATGAACTGACATCTATCCAGTCCTGAGTATAAAAGAATCACTATAACCAAAAAGGATAAAAACCTGAAGATTCTTGATCAACCTCAATCTCCTGCTCTCTTGCTCGGACCTGAAATTGTTAACCACATATAATGAGCTTCAAAAAGCCCAGCAGGTCACCTAATACCTACAACTGAAATCAAAGCACGGTACTGGAAATAATATGCATGTCAGTCAATCAAATCCATAACAGTCTATTGCACATGATCAATGAATCTATGCAGATACGAAAATCAAATCAGTAGTCAATGTAGCGGTAGAAGAATCAATAAATAGTAGGAAATCAATCGATCAGTCAAATCAATCATATCAAATCGAATCAATCAAAACAATACCATCTGGTCAATTAAATCGATCGGTACGAAATCATAAAATCAATACGATAAAGCCCAGTCTATACTAGCAATGAATCAAATACAACAGTTCAATACAGTGTAGAAATAATAGTATCAATCAATATCAATGAATCCATAGTATACATATCATAGCATCAATGAATCAATCACAGTATCCATATCCATACAGTATCTATAACAGTAGCGAAATCGTACGATAACAGTAAATCTGTCAGTAAATCCAAATCAATAAAGCAATAAATCCATCACGAGTCAATGCCGTACACATGCATTTCAATACAATAGACTTACTGAACAAGTACATCGCTGTCTATTAAGGCGTTTTTCAAGTCAATAGTCCATAATGCTGTTGTAGAAATCCATAGTATTGTTGTAGATATCTATCCGTTGGTTCAATAAGAGTCGTCACTCTGTGCCCGTCGGCTGCCCGTCGGCATAGTAATCTCCTTATGACTCCCAATCGTTATATCAATGATCAATAGAGGATAACTCCAAACCCTTTTTAAAGGAAAGCCCGTCGGCCCACCATCCTGTATAGGTCAAGTCGATCTCCAACCAACGGTTCAACCAGTCTTCACTTGTCTTTCAGTAACAATAATCAAATAGTCACATTTGTATGCATTCAAATCATCAATTTCAGAAAATCGGAAATCATACAAAAATCCAGCGGCATAACGGCAGTATACGGAATTTACACAAAAATCACAGAATCCACAAATTACCAAATTAGTACAGAACGTTCACAACAACATTATAAGACTTTTATTCTACTGAAGCAACATCAATCAACATCCTGATATTTATTTATTCGATCAAAATCACACAGAATCCAAAATAATCGGTAGAATCGTTACAGAAAATACTCAAAACATGTAGAAAAATCATATCAATAACATATCAAAAGTTGTGCGGTGAAAGTTTTTTCAATACAAAATACGGCGCATTTTTCGGTAACTAAACACAAATCTGTGCACAAAAATACCAAAACTCGACATCTTCGAAAACAGAAATAGGATTCGGAGTCCTTACCATGAGATAAACACTTTTCCCAACAGCGGCGTCGGACGAAAAGCGCTCTGCGGCCTTCGAAAACCAGCTTTTCCTTTGCTTTCCTTCTCTTTCTCTCTCCTCAGATATTTTGTTTTATAAAAATGATTTTCTCTCTCATCAAATAGAGCTGATTTCCTTTTAAAACAAGTCTGATCGGCCCGGCCGATCGCCATATCGTCTAGTACGATGTGAAGAAAATTCAATCGTCCAGGACGATATCTCAGGACGATAATTAATTTCTTGGACAATTTGCTCTCTGACTTGTGTCATGCTCTGATCGTCCCAGGACGATCCAAAATTAGCCTAGACGATCCACTCCAGAAAATCAGCTGTATTCACTGCACTGATCGTCCTGGATGATCTCAATATCATCCCGGACGATCCTGGGAGGAAAATCAGATCCAGAAAGGAAAAATCAAAGGAACGAGCTATCACAATATGTCAAAGCCTTTGCTCAATGACGTTAACCTATATAGAAGAGGTCGAAAGAATCCACCAAGGATGTATGACCTATTTGAGGTTATATGTCAGACCCTTTCCACGATGATGTTAACCTATGTAGAAGATCTAGAAAATCCACTAAGAATGTGTGAATTATCTAAGATTGTATGTCAGAGCCTTTACTCAATGAAGTCAATCTATATAGAAGAGGTCGAGAGAATCCACTGAGGATGTATGACCTATCCAAGGTTATATGTCAAATCCTATGCTCGATGACGTTAAGCTATATATAAGAGGACGAGAGAATACACCAAGGATGTATGACCTATCTGAGATTGTATGTCAGAGCCCTACTCGATGACGTTAACATATTTGAAAGAGGTCGAGAGAATCCACCAAGGATGTATGATCTATCCAGGTTGTATGTTAGAGTCTTTGCTCAATGAAATTAACCTATATGGAAGAGGTCGAGAGAATACACCAAGGTTGTAAGACCTATCCGAGGTTGTATGTCAGTGTCTTTGCTCGACAACGTTAACCTATATGGAAGAGGGCGAGAGAATCCACCAAGGATATATGACCTATCCAAGGTTGTACGTCAGAACTGTGCTTGATGACATTAACCTATATGGAAGAGGACGAATCAAATTCCCCTGGGATCAATTTTGCCTTGATTGGGAGGGGCGAACGCTACATGTATCTCGAATCAAAGGTGAAGAATGATCTATCTTTAGACCGTCACTATCTTTTTGAGGTTGAGACTAAGACCTTGCTCAAGAAGTAGAAGTTCTTCAAGGGACTGTATAAAGCTTGCAAACTTTGTATTTGCTAGAAACTCTATGAAAATATTTTTCTGAAACATCATCTTGGATATTTGAAACATTAGAGGAACTTTGTTGAATGTTGCTGCAGTCAAGGTTGCCATCCCCCCCCCCCCCCCCCGGCCCAATCTAATTTCCATGAATTTGAGGAAGAACTAGATGATATCAAGATATTGGCATAAACCACTTATGATATTGCAGCAATACTTGCCCCCCAGTCAGGAACCATGTTCCCATGGACGACGTCAAACTGTTATATCCTGGAGTATTCGTGGCGGTTGAGAAATATATAGTTTAATGTATTAGAGTTGTACGAAGATCCAGCATATAAGCAGATAAGGGAGAGTGTAGCGTTCATAAGAGTTACCGGAGTTTTTACGTGAAAACCCCTAAAAAGGGGAAAAACTATGAGGCCAGACCCAGTTTGAATAAATTCACTAGTATTTACAGTCAATTACAAATGAGGCCCTTTCATGGGAGAAGGCCTTAGCTTGATGTCACAAATATACGTCATATAGAGCGCATTACATGATGGGAGTTACAATAATCAACATAGACATATTTGTTTGGTTAGCAGGACCACAATTGATATGATGAAGGTTAGAAAGATTGTAGTAAGCAGGAGACTGGGGTCAGAAATACCGTTGTCTAGTGATGGAGGTCAGAAGGACTGTAATAGGTGATAGAGGTCGAAAAGACCATAGTCGGCACGAGATATAGGTCTGAAAAATCATAGTTGCATGAGACTGCGATTAGAAGTACCATAGCCGGCAGGAGACTGGGTTTGAAAGATTGTAGTAGAAGGGCATTACTCCAGGAGAACTGTGATGCCCCAGATATCAATAGTGAAAGGATTCGTCTGACATTCTGATCGAACTCCATTACAGTTGCCTTGCTCGGACCTGAAAATTTTTAACCACATATAATGAGCTTACAAAGCCCAGCAGGTCACCAAAGCCTACAACTGAAATCAAAGCACGGCGATGCTATCAATATGCATGTCAGTCAATCAAATCCATATCAGTCAATGGTCAATAAGTCTATGCAATACGGAAGTCCATAGTCAATAAAACCAGTCAATGCAGCGGCAGGCGAATCGATAAATCAACTCAATAAATCCATGTCAATCTCGAAGAAATCCGTACACAATAGAAACTCAATCAATCCGTCAAATCAATCGCTATCAAATCAAATCAATGCGGCCTAATCAATACTAACTATTCAATGAAATCAAACGAGGAAAGCAGTACGATAAATCTCAATCTATTCTAATAGTGAATCCATGCAGCAGTCAATACGGTGCAGAAACAATAACAACAGTGAATCTATATGAAAGATCAATAAATCCATAGGCAGTAGTAACAATGAATCTATAAGCAACAGTGTCAATGATTCTATACTATTCATGTCCATGCTATCAATGAAATATCTATATCCATCCATTTCTATATCAATGCTCTATGTCGATGCACAGCAATCAATCAGTGAAATCAATGAAATCGTACGATCTAGTAAATCCATAAATCCATCAATAAAGCCGTTCAATAAATCCGTCAAAATCAATAAATCAATGCATATCAGGAAATCCATACGATGCAATATCGTATACATGCAATTCCATACAATGGGCTTACTCGACAAGCACAAACACTAGCTATGATCAATAGTGTTGTTGTAGATATCCATAGTTCAACCAGGTTAAACACTGGCTATTATCAATAGTGCTGTTGTAGAAATCCATATTGCTGTTGTAGATATTCATACGTTTGTTTCTATAACCAACGTTCAACCAGGTTTCCACTTGTCTTTTAGTATCAATCAATTCAATCAAGAATCAATGTAATAATCGATGCAATAAGCAATATAAAAGAAATCTAGAACAATCATATCAATAGACATACGCATATCAATTCAATCTATCAAATCCGGGAAAATCAGAAATCATACGAAAATCGGGCAGAGTAACGGCAGTCTGTCAAATTTACACAAAAATCCTGCAAAAAGCACAAATTCTAAATTTCTCCAAATTACAGTAGAATATCTACAACATCAATACAAGACTATTATTCTATAGAATCCAAATCAAATCACGTCCTGATATTTTTCTATTCGATTAAAATCGCGTAGAATCAATTCCGACCGGTAAAATCTTCATAGAAAATAGTCAAATCGTGTACAATAGTCATATCTATAACATACCAAAAGTTGTGCGGTGAAAGTTGTGTCAAATCGAAATCATGTCCAAAATTCGACTACGAAAACACAAAACAATGCACAACTCGGTCAAAACTCAATATCTCTGAAAATAGAAATAGGATTTGGAATCCTTACCACGAGATCTACACTTTCTCCAACAGCAGCGTCGGACGAAAAGCGCTCCGCTGCCTCCGAAATCAAGCTTTTCCTCTTTTCCCTTTCTCTTTCTCTCTCCTCAAATCAGATATTTTGTTTTTAAAATGATTTTCTCTCTCCTCAAAATGAGCTGATTTTCTTATATCATTAGGCTGATCGGCCCGGTCGATCGCCAGATCATCCTGAGACGATCAGACTAAAATCATCAGCCTGGACGGTTCCCAGAACTATTTTCAGGCCGATATTTTGAATAGTATAGATCGGCCTGGACGATCTCACTATCGTCCTGGACGATCCTGGGAGAAAAATCCAAGTCAGAGAGGAACAGTAAGGGAACGAGGTCTCACAAGAACTCTGGGCATCAAGTAATGGCCCAGCAAAAGTTCGAGTCTCATGTACGTTGTGGTATGCTAGAAGTCTGGGTCTCAGGTGGTGGTCCGACAGAAGTTTGAGTGTTAGGTCGTGGTCCGGCAGAAGTTCGAACCTCATGTGGTGGTCCAGCAGAAGTTCGGGCCTCAGGTGGTGGTCTGACAGTACTCCGGGTCTCAGGTTGTGGTCCAGCAGAAGTTTGGGCCTCAGGTGGTGGTCCGGCAGAACTTCGGGCACCAGGTGGTGGTCCGACAGAAGTTCGAGCCTCGGGTGGTGGTTTGACAGAACTCCGAGCATTATGTGGTTATCCGGTAGAAGTCTGGGCCTCAGGTGGTGATCTGGCAGAACTCCGGGTGTCAGGTAGTGGTCTAGCGGAACTCCGACGATGGTCGAGGAGGAGCGAGGAGGCAAGAGCGATCTCTGATCTCTCTCTTGCTCTCTTTCTTGGAGCCCCCTTTTCAAAAGGGATGAGGGGTATATTTATAGATTCTTAGAGTGACATGGCCCGTAAATATGTGGGAGATCTAGGTCATATAGAGAGTGGCTTGGATGGACGGCCGATGTTGATCGAATCCCTTGATCATAGACCATTTGATTGACATTTGAATGTCTTAGTGATGTCAAAATTCAGTGATCTTGGTCTCGTTGGATTCGTCTCGTCAAGCCGCTCGATTCGATTATAAGCATGACACGTTTGGAAACCGTTTGGTAATCCAAATTTTGGTTTGAACCTTCCAATAGTGCTTCGGGTCCTCGATTCGGACCCATTTGGGCTCAGATTAAGTCAATTTTAATGTAATTGGGTTTGTATTTCCGAGACGTTTAGTTCAACTATAAGTTTGCTGAAATCGGAGTTGAGATGGTCTCCTAATTAATTTTTGAAATTTTCAACTTGATTTTGTCTCGAGATTCGTGCCCGATCAAGATAATTTTTTGATGATATATCAGTTGGGTGATTTCTAAAAGTTAGATCATCTCTTATTAAACTGGAATTGCTATATCTCAAATCCTTACAGTCTCTCCCTTCTTCCTTCGAAAGCTTATCTTCACTTCATGAACATGTATTGAACATGTTCCTTGCTTCAGGAATTACCAAACCTTCCGCCCTCTTTGAATTAAGCAGGCAGCCTGGAAAGGCCTGCCCAAATATATATATTTAATTGTTTTTGTATTGAATTTGCCCCTCCTCAAAATTGAAACCGGTTCTACCCTTAGCGTCCACCATCCGGAGTCTCTGAACCCACTTGCCAGTCACTGCTCAATTGTTCGCGGGTCAAGTCAAGTCAATCTAGTAACCTGCATGGGTTGGGTCCAAATTTGGATTCTTGACCTGTTTGCAAAACCGGGTCGGTTTAGAATCAACCTGTTTAGACTCGGGTCAATCCAGGTTGGACCTAAACCCGACCGTTGGCCCATTTTGACACCCCCTACCTGGAGGCGATTGCAGACAGGAGATAGTTAGGTGCTTGCATGACAAGTCCAGCATATAATAAGTCCGGTATGCAGCGATTCTGTTAGTGGTGATTTTGTGCTGACAGATAACAAAAACCTGGAGTTTGTGAGTTAGCTCGCCTTGATTGTGTACATAAATCTTGTAAATAGTGGTTACGTTGAAGTTGTACAGCAAAAGAAAGATAAGGATTATCCACATCGATGATTCAAAGTAGACAAATCTGTTAATTAGTAACTTTTGACTTAAAAACTGTACTAAAATTATATCTTCAAATTGACATGTTCATGTGTGGATGAGCACTTATGTTGCTGGTTGCTCTAATGACCATTATCAAACAAGGTCTGATCATGAGATCAAGACCCAAAGGAAGTGATAGAATTTTTGAGGGAGCGCAAATATGTGAGTGATATGTGTGGAGCACTTACTGTCAACAAATTCATAATTAATTCAACTTGATGAAGTATATGAGACAATGAAAATGGTGAATTTAGTCAAGAAGAAAATGAGATAATGTGTTAAGCATGTATGAATTATCTTAGGTTACTCATGGATGAAATTAAAGTTGGGAATAATTGTGGATAATAAATCTCTATATTATCATCTTTATCATATACTTTATCAAGGAAAATATATGAAAAGAGAAGCTCGGGCTGTAACACATCAGAATTTAATTTAGAAGAATTATTCTTTTATCTTTTAATAAATAATAATCAGAGCTACGTAATTTTTTTAATATAAATTGCAGCAAAAAAGAAATTATCGATCAAAACATCAAGATATACATCTGTATTCATTTCCTAAAAAAATTATATACACTATTCATGATATATACAATCATACCACAACTAATCTATCTTAAGTACAAAAGAATTGTTAAAATAATCAGAACATGGACCTGAATGATATTGGTCAATCACTCGCTCATGCTCCCTTGTTCTGACCTGAAATCATTTAATCACATATAATGAGCTCAAGAGCCCAACAAGCAACCAAATCCTACAACTGAAATCAAAGCACGACAAATGAGCAATATGCATCTTAATAGTCAAATCATAGTAGCAGCACACACATAATCATTAGAAAAATTAGTAAACTAGTACATGTGTCCAATCACTAAAGCAATCATCATATCAATGCTACAATTAGTGGAAATATTGTATAAAGCATCAAATCAAAATATCGGTAAAGACTGTTAAAATCATGTCAATGAGTAAAATCATATAAAAATAATTATATTCGTATATCACATGCTCAGAAATATCATATAAGTATTAACTCAGTGTCAGTGTCTCGTGCACATGCTCAATAAATATCACATGATTAACATATCAATAACAATATAACAATAATAATATCAACATCATGAGCGGCAATAACAGTAAAGACATATAGTGGCAGCTATTCAATAACATGCATTTTAACAATTACTATAAGTAAATGTATTGGCTGCAACATTTTTTTTTAGTATCACTGTCAATATCATTAACTCGTTAACTTAGTAAACATAATTGTCACCCTTTGTCCGTCGGTACAGTAATAATTCTTTATAACTCCCAATCATTGTATAAGTGAATCAGTAAAGAATAACACAATCATAATATTTAAAGAAATGTCTATCAGCCCACGACCCTATACAGGCCAATTAGTCTCCAGCCAACGTTAATGAATAATCAGTCTTTACATATTTTGCCAACACATATTATTATTATAGTAATATAATAGTAATATAGCGTCTAATTATTTTTCAACCAAATAATCTTACTCTTTTTCAATGCATTACAGTAAATAAAATATATTTAGGCTTAATTTAGAATGTGTCAAAATGACCTAACAATAGGCAACAGAATATCCTACTGAGTAAAATTTTACCTTTTCAGAAATTTACAAAATTATCAGAGATTGTATAAAACAACATTCTGAAGCTTTAGTTGAACTAAAGCACTATTTTTATATGTCAAAATAAAATTCTAAATTAGCAAAAATCACTGCATTTTTTTTAAATTACCTAGTGAAAAACTTCAAATAAATACTCAAAACGTTCATAATCTCAAGCTCTATAAAAGTTATGCAGTCAAAGTTTTATCAATACAAAATTAAACTCATTTTTCGATAACGGAAATGTAAATTTGATAAAAAAAAATAACAAAAAGACCAAATTATTAAAATAAAAAATAGGATATAAGTTCTTTATAATGAGATGAGCAAGTCTCTTAATAGAGTCGAGGGACGAAAATTGCTTTATGATTGTCAAATCTGAATTTTCTTTTATTCTCTCTTCTATTTTTTTTCTCTCAAATTTCCCTTCCCATTTCTGTGTTCTAGTTCAAGCCGAATGAATAGGAATTTTAATGGATGAAGATAATGGAATTACATTTTATATTAAAATAATAATATAATATTAATATAATTATATAATTTAATCATTTTTCATATAATTTTTATACTTTTAAAATTATATAAAAATATCCATAAAATCGCTAATTTTATTTAGAAAATTTTTGAAAAATCAATTTATAAAATGGACAACTGATAGTCCCAAAATCTTCACTTGTACTAACATGTATCAATTTTTTAAGGATTTGCACCAGTGTCTATAAATTATGAAAAAAAATAACAAAAAGACCAAATTATTAAAATAAAAAATAGGATATAAGTTCTTTATAATGAGATGAGCAAGTCTCTTAATAGAGTCGAGGGACGAAAATTGCTTTATGATTGTCAAATCTGAATTTTCTTTTATTCTCTCTTCTATTTTTTTTCTCTCAAATTTCCCTTCCCATTTCTGTGTTCTAGTTCAAGCCGAATGAATAGGAATTTTAATGGATGAAGATAATGGAATTACATTTTATATTAAAATAATAATATAATATTAATATAATTATATAATTTAATCATTTTTCATATAATTTTTATACTTTTAAAATTATATAAAAATATCCATAAAATCGCTAATTTTATTTAGAAAATTTTTGAAAAATCAATTTATAAAATGGACAACTGATAGTCCCAAAATCTTCACTTGTACTAACATGTATCAATTTCTTAAGGATTTGCACCAGTGTCTATAAATTATGAAAAAATTCATGTAATTAAAACACAATAATATATATCTTATGGCAAAGACGATTTTCAAATTTGACTTATAATAACTGCTAAAAAAATTATTTATCTTAATTAAAATATGGGCTATTTCAAAATCATTTAGATATTTTGCATGACTTAATTTTTCATCTTCATAAAATTTGTGCTCCCATCCTCCCTCCTCAATCAGAAGAAAGAAAAAATGGCAATGATTATAATTGTTAAAGGTCTTATTAAGAAGCATTAAAAACTATTCATTATTTAAGTAAAAATGCTTATCATCTTCATAAATATATACTTACATGAATTAGGAAGGGATGATTATAACCCTTCATGATATAATGATGAGTGCCTAATCAGATACGTACATACATTGGTGCTAATATATACAAAGGAACCACCTCTTATTCATGAGTTCAATGTCAATCAATCAACACCCAATAGGAGGCATCCTAATTAATAATGTGAAACTTTTCTTTAGTTATAAGTGCCCTAAATTATTATATAATTAGAATGAATCTCAATGTTCATTGCCATTCTTATCAAAACCTCACATCAAAAATTTGTCTTACAATAATTTTTATAAGTTCAATGATAGTTGGCTCAAGGTATTATCTTGTATTAGTTAAATTGATAGAGTACCATAAATATAACTATGGCATACTCAAGGTGATTTTCTTTCTTATAGTCTCCAAGGGAAGGTCTTCGTCTAAGAACATAATTATAAGGACCTATTTTTAGATTCTCTTCTTAATATCATCCTCTATAAATTAAGCTTGAAAACTTCTAATTTCAACAATGACTTCATCGAAGTTAACCTAGTTCGGGGGATAATATTAGAGCATCATAAATGCTAAGATGATAATGCGATAATTTGTAATTTATTTTTGTTAATGTGAACTATGGAGTTTTAACCTTCTCTTGGGGTGAGCTAAATTTTAATCTATTAGGATGATTTTGTCCTTTTCAAGGACACTATGCTTAGCGGCCATGAGAGGTTGGAAGGACCATATTACTCGAAAGTTCCAAAATCTAATCTTGGTTACTTATAAGACAAAGGTTTCGTTTGGGATGGCTTTCTTACTGCTTCTTAAAGTTATTTTTTAGTATAAAATTTTTAATTTTTGTATTAAAAAATTGTTTTGAGAAGCAGTAAGGAACCCGTCCCAAATGAAGCCAAAGTTTAGGTTATATATTGGAGTTAATGGAGGGTGATATCTTAATTTTATTTGAAGGATTTTAGTGTTATGATAGTAAACAAGGGAATTTCGGTACTTAATAAGTAAATAAATAATATTTTAGTGCTATATTGATAAACTTCCCAAGAAAATTTGATGCATCCAATTGATGACCAAACTATTTTGAAAAAATTGAAAGCAAAGATAAATCAATAGTCAAATAGAATTATGATTACAACTTGAAAAAAAAAAATAATAATAAGAAAGTTGTCACAAACAGACCCTAAGTAAATAACTTAATAATCTATAGCCCTTTTAAAAAGAAAAAAAAAATTATATATAAATATTCTAAAATAAAATATACTAAAATAATATCTAAAGTTAATAAATTTACTCTAAAATTAATATTTTATAAAATAATTATATTACATTAATATCAAAGTAAATTTAATAATTTTCAAATTCCTCCAAATACAATTTATATTATAATATTTACAATATTTAACTTTTTTTTACTTAAAAAGTTAAAACCCCGCATGCATAGTCATGCCAAATAATCCTTTTTATAATTTCACATTTTCTACGCATTTGCAATTAACAATACGCAGCCCACCAACACAAAGGACATTTACATCACCGTGGAACGTTCATGCACCGCAAGCTGTTTGTATAAAATTGCGTTTGACATTGTGTACCAGCAACTAAGAAATGCGTTTCAACAATCTGAATTTGAAATCTTCATTTCTTTATTCTAACTATGAATCTTTATGGCTCCAATATGAACGCAAAATTATCAGAGAAAGATGAAGAATCACGTTCGGAAAAGCGGCTGGCATGTGCCCCGAAACGCAGCAGAGGTCAAGAACGGATATTTTTTTATGATCGTTCGGGTGTTCACGGCAACGACGCACGCCAAAAGTCCACGTCAAGTTATTTTTTTAAGAGTAGATATAATTGGAAAAGTTAAGGTTCATCTGAGGTGTTATGAAAGGAATTGAAGTAATTTATTGGTATTATTGGAATAAAAAAATTTTGCACTAATTTATTAGAAAAATTATATATATATGTAATATTAAGATTATGCTATTACATAGGGTGTCAATTTCGGGTCACGGGTCGAGTTCGGGTCGAACCCGAAACTGACCCGACATTATTCGAGTCAACCCGAACCCGACCCGTTTTTGAAAACGGGGTCAGTTTTCCTGACCCGAACTCATCCCGCTTCGAGTCCGGGTCAACTCGACACGACCCGAATGACCCGTTTCCAACAAAAAATTGTTAGTTTTCAAGTAAAAAAAATGGGTCAACCTCCTCTTTTTCGGATCAAAAATGGGTCTATCTCATCTTTTTGGGGTCAAAATCGGGCCAATCTCGGGTTGCCGAGTTAAAATCGGATTTTCGGTCAAAACGAGTCAATTTCGGGTCAAATGGTTAACTCGAATCCGACCCGATTTTTGAAACGGGTCGAAATGTTGAACCCGAAACCCGGGTTGACCATAACCCGAAAATTTCAGATCGGGTTCGAGTCGGGTTTTCGGGTCGTGTCAAATATTGACACCCCTACTATTACATATTGAAACTATGGGGAGATTAATTAATTATATATGTTTATTATTATGAGTGTGTGTTACGGTTTATTTGGATTGATTGGTTGATTGATTCGCCAAATATTTTGGTCTTTTGAATTTGGCATCTATAAAATTGAATCGTTCAAATTATGTGTACAACCGAATCAAATTGAAATGAAGTTTGGTTTGGTTTTGAATAAATGGAATCTTTGAGTTGAGTCAAGCTCAAAGTCATAGTAAACCAAAACTATACTCTCCGCTCAATGGCTTGCTCCAACTTGAGTTGAGCTCATGTAATGGGCTTGAGCTCGACTAGTGAACTTGAGGACCCAAAAGCAAGGAAGTCATAATGGGGACTTGTTGGAGATGACATAATGGGACAATGAGGAAGTTATCACGGGAGTAGGGCTACAAACAAGTCGAGCTTGAGTCAAGCCTTACTCGAGCTCGACTCACGAGCCAAAGTATGAAATTGAGCTCAAGCTCAAATGTAGAGCTCGGCTCATTCCACTGAAAACGGCTCGTCGAATTGCTCGAATACCTTGTTTGAGCTTCGATTCTGCCCCGCCACTCTGTCGTCTGAACTCGCGTCCAAGTTCTGCCGTCCGAGCCCGCATTCGAGTTCCACAGTCCGAGCTCGCCTGTCCCATGATTCCGTCTTCTGAACCTGCTACCCCGCGATTCCGTCATCCTATCCCCCATCCAAGCCCTCATTCTGCATCAAAGTTCCACGTTCAAGGCTTTGATCCCTCCTTCTAGCTCGCAGTCTCTTCTGCCATTGGGATTCGAGCGGCTCGATGAGTAATCAAGCTGAGTATCCCGAGGATCAAACTCTAGCTCAATAAGCTAGTGAACTCAAAGTCCCGCTCAGGCTCGACTCATGAGCTCGTTAACTAGTTGAGCACAAACAGGTACGTGAGTTAGCTTGACTCAGTTGCACCCCTCCACAAGAGCTCAATGCTTGCTAGAGAAGACATTCACAAAACTAGCTACTAGAGTGTGATGAGAGCTCATTGTTAACTAGAGAAAGCATCAACAAGATTTGATTTAAATTCCCTAGACCTAACAATAAATAAGAAATGAAACTTGAGCCAGCTCATGAGCTAACAAACCGAGCATCATCAAGCTCGAACTCGAGCTAACTTAACATACAAATTGTAATTAGAGCTTGACTATGATGCCCATTAAGCTCAGCTCATTGGCTCATTAATAAGTTAAGTTCAACTCAATTCGCAAACTAGGCAGCACATACCCCTCTAATTGAGGACATAAAAGATATTAAATTAAGTGGCTAAGATAATTAACTATCTAAAGAATACAATATAATGTCACAATATAATATATGAAGACTTAAAAATATAATCTATAAGATCATAATGAAACTAGGTATGTTATCTATCTAATTGATAGACATTAAAGTTTCATTTGAGACAGCTTTCTTATTGCTTCTTAAAGCAGTTTTTTAGTATAAAAATTTATTTTTTTACTAAAAATTTATTTTAAGAAACATTAAGGAATTCATCCCAAACGAAGCCTAAATAAGTGATTGATAATCAAGTTTATGATGGCAGAAATAAAATTTGAAAGATGAATGCATGATAAAACTATAAAGTGAGAGGTTTAGCAAATTAGTGCGAAAGAATTAAGTGAGGAAATCAACAAGTATGGAGAGTAAGTGAGAAGCTCAAATATCTCTGTGAACAGGCAGGGTAAAAATTAATAGGGTTATTATAAATTTTGCTAAGGCTAAAACAATCATCTCAAGTTGTAATAAACAAAATTGACTGGTTGGTTGATAGAGTTGACACCCAAATGTTGAAACAAGCCTAATAATGATTATGGTTGATGGTATCACATATTTTGCTATGTAAGATATGTTGGTCAAATTTAGGTTTAGGTTTTTTTTGGGGCGGTTTTTTTTTTCAGGGGAAACTCACTATCGGGCCTACGTGCATGTTAATTAAACGAAAAATTACAAGTCCTTCGAAGGGATCTAAAGCTCGCTACAGCTCAAGAGATCATACAATCAAAAGCAAAAATAAGCACCTAGGAGCCAAAGATCCCACCTAATTACAAGCAAAATAAAACCTATAAAAAAATACTAGGGATGTTAGGAGCCATCACCCAAAAGAGGGTCGCAAAGATTTGACAAATGAAACCCAAGTACTGCAAAAAACTTGCACTAAAAAGAGGAAGAAAAGCAACAAACAAGAACTAAAAATTACAAGTCCTTCGAAGGAATCTAAAGCTATGTAAGACATGATGGTCAGATTTAGATTTAGGGTTTTTTTTTCCCCCCGAGGAAACCCACTATCAGGTCTACGTGCATGTTAATTAAACAAAAAATTACAAGTCCTTCGAAGGGATCTAAAGCTCGCTACAGCTCAAGAGATCATACAATCAAATGCAAAAATAAGCATCCAGGAGCCAAAGATCCCACCTAATTACAAGCAAAATAAAACCTATAAAAAAATACTAGGGATGTCAGGAGCCATCACCCAAAAGAGGGTCGCAAAGATTTGACAAATGAAACCCAAGTACTGCAAAAAACTTGCACTAAAAGGAGGAAGAAAAGCAACAAACAAGAACTAAAAAGTAAAAGACAACAAACATAAATGATACAACCTGATGAAGGCGCAACATATGACATAAAAGTTGTGATGAGGTCAACGTTAACAGAACAAAGATAAGAACAGAAAAATACAGCAACAACCACCATTTTGAACTAGCAGAAAAATACAGCAATAGCCACCGATAAGAACTACTAGCAGGTATAAAAACATAAAGATCAGGCAACAGAGAAACAAAATCTCATGACAAAAGAGAAACTAACAGCAGGTATAAACTTTTTTTTGTTTAAATTTAACTAACAGCATGTATAAACTAACAGCATGTATAAACTAACAGAGTAAACGATTACCATTTCATGAATCGAAGATATTCTAAATTGAATATTATGTTGTAAAGCCAGAATATGATGCATGATACATTATAAGAGAACCAACGATTACCGTCGGTCAAATTACCGCCAGAATTACCATCAATTTAACCAGCTATTTGACCGCATGGCTATGCTTATGAGGGCAGTTCATCTACATCAGAATTTTATGATGTTAGTGGAGCTGAAGAAACTGTTAGCCAGAGGGTTGTTGCTCCGATGAGAGAGATAGAGGAGATGAGAAAGATTCAAAACGAGATGCTGGTGGAGCTGCGATCCTATAGAGACGAAAATTATAAGAAGAAAGAGCAAAAGCCGAAACATGAATCACAAGGCAGCGAGGACACGGATGATGATTAGTGATGTCATTTGTTTGATGAACTTTTTGGTGTATTTTGAACATTCTACTGTGGATTTTATATGTTATATTTATTATAGAACATATGCATTTCTCTTTGTTTAAACATTTGTTTCTGCTTATTGTGGATTTTTTATTGTGCAAAAATGATTTGTTGATTGTGTTTTGCTATTGAATGTTATGTTGATTTTGGACTCCATTTATGTAAGTTGATTATAGTGGCATGTTGTCCTGTGTTATATATGTTTTGAATTATGTGCCGGTATTATGAAAATTTATATCAATAGAGGGGAAACTGTCAATTTTTTTTTTTAAATGCTATAGGTTTCCGGCAGCTAACCGACGGTTTGGCAGTCGGAAACATCGATACCGGACGGCTTATTTTAATTGTCGGAATTTTAATATAGCCATCGGTAAATACCAGTGGTCCACCGACGGTAACCGGCGGTCAACCAGTGGTTAGCCGGTGGCTGGGCGTTTGGGCAGAGCAAGAAATTCAAACCTTCGGGGCATTCGACTTAGCCGGAGTGATCGAGTGCGTCAACGGGCAAAGCAAGAAATTTCGGGAGGCTGAGGGGCGTAATCGGCGGCCAAAGTAAGGGTGTGATCATCGGCCGGAGTTACGGTGTCGGCGGCCGGATTAGTGCGGAGGCAGTCGGAGGCCAGCGGAGGATGATACGCAAACAAATGAGGACGGTTTAGCCAATTTTAGGTCTATTTTTGGCTGTTTTCCGGCTGTTTCAGTCGCCCAAAAAAATACTTAACACAGGCGGTTTGGCCGCTGGTAAAGGCGCTGCGAAAATAGAAAACCAGCATCCTACCCGGGGGTTATTTTACCATCAGGTAAACCACCGGTTAGTACCGACGGTCAGACAGCCGATTAAGCTGCCGGTAATCGTTGATTTTCCTATAGTGGCAAAACCGGCGTTTGAGATGGTCAGTACGCCGTGGGTAATTAACCAACGGTCGCCGACGCTATGACCGCCATAATTAACTGGCAGTTGCCGGTGCTATGACAGCACAAAAGAGAAGAGAATCCATCTGTGAAACGTCTTAATACCCAAATGTTTGTTGTTGTTTCTTTCTTATTGCTTTCAAAAGCAGCTTTTTTCTAGCACAAAAATTCAATAAAAGTAGCAGAAAAATAATGATCAAAAGCTATCACGAACGAAGCCTTAATCAATTAATGATATTCCAGAAGCAAAAGATACAGCTGCAGCAGAACAAGTTCTTATTCTAGACGTAGGATTAAGCCAAACAAGCTGGACAATGAGATGATTTGGAGAGGCCAATGTGCCAGATGCTACCTCCTCGTAGCCCATAAGATTCTAATCAAATGCCAACAAGAAGCTTTACCCCCACCAAGATTGACCTCCTCAAGGCCTTGGCTATATACAAAAATAAAACATGAATGATGGAAAGTTCCTTCAGGCTTCTAAACTTATATACCTTCGTGTTTATTAATACATTATGTAAGGGATAATTGCTTTTTTGGATACCAGGAGAAATTGTCGAGGAGAATAATTAACATGGTCAACAGCTAGTAGGAGAGAGGTCATGGCCATTTGTACTTGTCCAAACTCACACCAGAATTTCCTATAAATAAGAACAAGTTCCTTCATCCCTCAAACTTCATCGATCACTGCCTCCTACTCCCAATTATCTCATCTCTTCTTCTTCTTCTTCTTCTCTTATTCTGAACTTCTCTTCCAAATCAGAACTGAAGGGTGGTGAAGCCATGGTGATGACAACTTTGATACCAGAGAGCAAGGAGAGGATGGTATTGTCTGATTTGCCAGTGATAGATCTCTCTGGGAAGAGGGATAAAGTGAGGAAACTCATGGTGAAAGCCTGTGAGGAATTCGGTTTCTTTAAGGTGATCAATCATGGTGTGCCCAAGGAAATTATCGACAATGTTGAGAAGGAAAGCAAGGAATTTTTCTCTTTACCGACTGCCGAGAAGCAGAAGGCTGGCCCTCCTAATCCTCTTGGATATGGGAGCAAGAAAATCGGATTCAATGGCGACACTGGTGATCTTGAATATCTTCTCTTCCATGCAAATCCTACATCCATCTATGACAGAATCAGAAACATCAGCAGCAAGGACTCCAATAGGTTCAGGTAAATTATCTTCACCATTTTTCTCCTATATTTAACTATTGAACACAGTAAATTAATCATGTTATATTTCCAGGTAGTCTTAGGTGGAAATAATACAGCTTTAGTTCTTTAGTTTGTCCTTAGCAGCTTGAATTTTATGCTAGATTGATGCTTTTAATGCTTCTTAATTTTTTTTTTCATGCTTGTCTTATTAGCATATATATATGATCAAATATATTTAAAAAATAAAAAATAAGCGTGCAACTGGAGGTCTGCGCCCCCGATGGCCCCATCGTGGCTCTGTCGATAGGTGAAAGGTAACCTTGCAAAAGGGTGGGAGATATTTATGTATGGTGGACAAAACTATCGATCAATCATTAGTTTGATGCTCATTTGATACCAAATTAAGAAAAAATAATTATGATAAGAGAATGCTAGGTGAGATGGATATTTGGGGTGTATGATGAAGATGCTTCATTATCATCATCATTAAACTGATCCAACTACTAGGAGTTGACTTTATGAATCATCATTTTTTATTAATCTGTATTGAATTGCATGAAATAAAAACTTTATTTTGAGGCAATATTGAAGTACAACCTCTAATCATATTACCATTAGTTAACCATTTATTTTTCTGATTCTTTGTAATAATTTTATTTTTGTCTTGTTGGTGCATCTTTTGACCTCAATTTCATGTCCAAATCTTCTTCTTTTTTTCTATTTTGTCATATTAATCTTATCATTCCTTTAATATAATCATTTTTTAATATATTATTTACAAATTTATATTAACATTTCTCTTTCTAGCACACTTGGTTATTAGCTAGTGTCATATTCACCGCTAGGAATGATTATCCATATAAATTTCAAATAGTCTCCTGACTATTCATATATGGTTATTTTAATCACATAGTATAACGTTGCTTTAATTTGACTATACAAAATTGATCCAAAATAGTCCCTTTGAACTTTGAAGCTAAATTGAGATCAATATCTGAAACATTGAATACTTATGATTTTTTCTCTTATTTCTTATAGTTCTGTGCTAAGTGATTATGTGGACTTGATGAAGGAGCTTGCGAGTGACTTACTGGAGTTACTAGGAGAAGGGCTGGGGCTTGAGGATAAGAAAACCTTCAGTAAACTCCTAAAGGATAGTCAAAATGACTCTCTTATTAGACTAAACCACTATCCTTCCTGTGATAGCGATGCGGACCAAAGGTTGAGCTTCATGAAGACTAAAGATGACAAGAGTTCAAGGGTTGGATTTGGTGAGCATTCTGATCCTCAGATTCTCACCATCCTTAGATCGAATAATGTTGAAGGTTTGCAAATACAATCACCTTTGGATGGCAACGTATGGATCCCAGTGAAGTCTGATCCGTCAGCATTCTTCATCAATGTTGGCGATGCTCTGCAGGTTTGTAACACCTCAAATCTGTAAATATTTCTTCAAATATACACAGTTCATGCATGATTTTTTATCTAAACTAGTCATGTTCTTCATATGGTTTAGCAAATCATAATCAAATTTGAAAGGCAAAATAATGTACAAAATTCGCATTCTTGCAAGCAAGGGTGGAACCCCCTTGAGTCCCCCTCAAAAAAAGATTTTTTTATTTATTATATTCTTTACTGTAAGGTCAAACCCCGTCAAGGGGAGCTGCCCCCTTGGACCCCCGATATATCTTCCAACAGTTACGTATAAGTTTGCACCCCCTGAAAATTATAGTTGGTTTTGCCCCTGCTTGCAAGTCTAAAGATAGGTTGAAGTTTTGCATTTATATTCTTTCATAACAAAGAGGTTATTTCTATGATTCAAATATACATATCTTTCCCTCAGTGTGTTGAGGCCAATCAGTGATCATATTCCAATCTATCTTACTTATGCTTCATTTGGAACAACTTTCTTATTGGTTTCTACGACAGATTTCCAACACACAATTTTTGAAATAGAGGAAAAACAGTAGCCAGAAGTTGTTCCAAACGAGACCTTAATTTAATATATACACATAGCACCATGAAATAAAGTAGAAAAGTGATCCAATTCCAACTTCTCTTAGCCTTTCTAGCAAAAAAACTGCACTTCTACGTCTTTATATTTTATTCTTTTTAATGTTGAAGCCAATCAATAATCATATTCCCTTCTCTTTCAGGCTATGACAAATGGAAGATTTGTAAGTGTGAGGCATAGGGCTATAGTAACTGCACAAAAATCCAGGCTATCCACAATGTTTTTTGTTGCACCCTCCCTACAAGCTTGCATCTCCCCTCTACCAGAGATGGTCACACTTGAGAATCCTCTGAAATATAGGTCCTACACTTGGGCCGAGTACAAAAAGACTATGTACTCACTCAGGCTTGCTTCCAACCGGCTCGAGCTCTTCAAATTGGATTGCAATAAGGAGAGCAAGGATTTGATGAGATGATTTTAGAATTCCTTCAATCCTTCTGATGAACAACAATGGTGCAGAGAAGAAGGATTCTTAAAGAGAGCAGATCTTGCTATATATTTCATGAAAGAAAGAACAAGTTTTGTTGATTATGATATTACAATTTTTTTATAGAATGGTTAGCTAATGCAGTGCTGTTAAGGAAAGTTTACTGACAGCAGGTAGGCGTGGGAGTAAAGTCGTCTTCTGTGTTTTTTAGAAATCATGAAAATTTTTTATTTTTTCTGCTTTGATTATTTCTTTAATTCTATTACTAGCTAGTAATTGAATTTATTTTGCTTATGTAATGATTCTTGTAGTTGAATCAAGAAATTTGATTGAATATTATCTTCTATTCCTGTATCTCTCTTGTTTTTAATGTGGGATATGAATAAATGCCATTGAGGAATCTTAAATTCAAAGTTCTTTGAAAAGTTCTCCTTTGAACATTGCCTACGATTAGACTTTTCTCCACTATTCTTCTTTAAATTTTTTTAGTGCTCTGTATCTGTTCATATCACAACTCATGACTGCAGCAAATTTGACCCAAAAGCCATTAAATGCATCTTTGCTGTTATTCTCTGAACCAACAATGATGCAAATATTACTATATAAATAGGAATATATTTTATGGTTCTATGAATCACTATAAGAAATTCACTGATTGACTGCCGGAATTACCGGCAGTGAAACTGGTGGTCTGACCGTCGCTGTTTACTGGCGGTTGGAAATCAATCATTTTCTTTAACTCGCATTCATCCACAACAAAATCACCTAACTGAACCAAGCACTTATCATTATTCACATAGTAATGTTAATTATGATCTTGATGTCCTAATTTCTCACTAAGAAAAGTACAAGAACAACAAAATCTTGTATAAAATATCCATTTAAAGAATATATTTCTTACAGTAATCCATTATATTAGTTTAAGGCTTTTACAATCAACCTTTCTGGTGTGAACATTCCCAACAACATTCAGGAAAGCATTATAAATATTTGAATATAGAGATGATGCTTATGAAGAAATAGAAGTACTCGAAAATAATAGCTCATGGCAAATAGAAAGAAACATGTTGGCTACAAATGAATCTTCAATATAAAATGCAAGGCTAATGGGAAATAGAACAATACAATGTTTGACTGGTTATAAATGGGTTTACTCAAACATGTAGCATAGGTTATCAAGAAACATTTGCATTAGTTGCTCATATTAACTCTATCCAAGTCATCCTCGCAATAATCATAAATTTTGATTGGTCTTTCACCAACTAGATATTAAAAATGCATTTCTAAATAGAGATGTGGAAGAAGTGTCAATAAATTTCCTCCTGTACCCTCTGTTGTTTTGCTTGGTTTGTGGGCGAGTACTATTGGGAATCCCCTAACCCGTGCTCGATTACCCTCGAGCGACAGTGCCTCTTAATGAAAATATATATATGCAATCTTTTTGGTCAGCCGATGATTAGTCACGCCGTCAAGCGTCATTTCGAGGTGGCAGCGGGTGGATACCCTGTTCCCAAATATATATATGCAATCTTTAAGAACCCGGTTCAAAAAAATTATCACTATAATTAAAAAATATGAATATTATCAAAGGCAGGTTGATCATGTCTAATTTTTAAAGAAATCACTTGCTAGTCAAATCATTATTTTGGTTGTTTATATGAATGATATTCTCCTGATTGGCAATGATGAGTTATAATCAAAAGATTAAAAAATGACTTTAGCAAATAAATTTGAAATTAAAGATTAGGGAGCCCGAAAATATTTTTGGTGATGAAAATAACATAATAAAAAAGGTGGATATGTCTTTCAACAAAAATATAAGTGTAAGCTCTTAAAACTTTTGAATGATGGGATGCAAACCCATAATTACTCCTTTGGATCATATTAAAAAAATGATCAAATGGTGACACTCCAAGTTGACAAAGAAAGGTACCAGTATCTAGATGGAAAACCAATATATCTCTCCCATTCATCCTATCTTATGTTACTCCATCAATGTGATTAACCTGTTTATGAACTCTCTAACTAATTATTAATTTAATGTAGCCTATAGGATACTAACATACCTAAAAAAGAATCTTAATTTTTTAAAAGATAGGAGTATAAAATTTTTTACTAATGATGAATGGCACAGGTTTTGAGGTTTATAACTAATTAAAAATCAACCACTGGCCATTATTCATTTTTGTGAGTGATACATCATCAAAAATTTATCTTGATCGGACACGAATCTCGATGCAAAATCAAGTTGGAAACTTCCGAAATTAAAACTGGGACCATCCAAACTCTGATTTCATCAAACTAATATTCGAACTGAGCGTCTCAAGAATACGAACCCAACGACACTAAATCCAACCCAATCCGAGCCCAAATGGGTCCAAATCAAGGGTTAGAAGCGTTGTTGGAAGTTTTGAACAACAATTTGGATTACCAAACGGTTTCCAAACATAACATGCTTATACTAGAATCGATCGGCTCGACGAGACGAATCTAAGAAACCCAAGATCACTAAATTCCGACATCACTAAGACGTTCAAATGTCCATCGAACGGTTTATGATCGATCAAGGGATTCAACATTGGTCATCCATCCAACCACTCCTCATTTACCCTTGATCTCTCACATATTTACGTGTCATGCTACTACATAAATCTACAAATAGACCCCTCATTTCTCTTGAGAGGGGATCCAAGCAAGAAGAGAAGAAGAGAAGAGAAGGAAGAAGAGATGGAATAAGCTCCTCCTCGACCACCGCCGGAGTTTCGTTGGACCATCGTCAGGCTAGAGTTTTGCCGGACCACCACCAGAGTTTCGCCAAAACACTACTGGACCTTCGTTGGACCACCACCTAAGGTCCTCGCCTTCGTCGGACTTCCACCTCATGAGGCCCTCGCCTTCGCCGGACCACCACTTGAGGCCCTCGCCTTCATCGGACCACCACCTGAGGCCCTCACATTTTCCAGATCACCACCTAAGGCCCAGAATTTTACCAGACCACTACCTGAAGCCCGAAGTTCTGCCAGACTATCACCTAACACCCGGACTTCTGTTGTACAATTATTACTTGAAATCTGATCACCCTTGGAGGCTAGTCAGCCCATTGTAACAAATTCAAGTTCTAGTGTAATCATTTTCAACTAGGTCAGGCCCCGTGGTTTTTCCCTTTTTTTAGGGCTTTCCACGTAAAAATATTGTGTTTTCTGTGTGTGAGCTGGATATCCATGCAACGCTAAGACATAATATTCTAACTCTATTTCCGCGTATATTCTAGACTGCAACAGTGAGGAAATTTGGCTGAATGTAACCAATTATGATGATTAGTGACAACTAAGTTACTGTTATTATTGCCCATTGCTGAAGGCTAAGCATTAGAGGCCAGGACTAATAATTATTGCAGCCTTTATATATTCCTGAATGAAAGTGGGAAGAAATCATGATGGATTTTGCTATATATGAGATTCTCAAGATCAAGGTAATGTCACAATGCAGTATGGGTTGTGGTTGATCAGTTGACAAAGTCAGCACATTTCTTCAAATGAGGCATATTAATTCAATGGAGAAGTTGGCATAGTTGTATGTGTAGGAGATTGTCACACTACGTGGAATACCTAAGGTTATAATTTTTTATCAGGATGGTAGGTTTACTTTCCAGTTGTGGAAAGGCATTCATGAAGGTTTGGGAACTAAGTTGAATTTTAGTACAAGTTTTCACCAACAAACAAATGACCAATCTGATATGACTATTTAGGTGCTTGAAGATCTGTTGAATTTTAATACAAGTCAGAAAGATAAAAAATACGGGGGAAAGAGGATGAGATGAGACAACTTCATCCACATATATTCTAACTGCTAGCTTATAATGAAATATCGAGGATGGTATTTTTTTCTAAGGAGAAGAGGATGTAACAGCCACTTCTACAGTGTTGTGTCTACTTGTGTTAACCCAAATTAAACATGGTTAGAATTACAAGTTCATTAAGTATACATTAAATCTTTATAAATTTTTTAAGTTATTTCTTTTGTTATTTTGGCCATAAAAGGGATGTAGTTTGAACTAGAAAAGAGAAAATGTAAAGTATGAAAATTCTCCTTGGGAGCGTAGCAGCACTGTAGTTGTGGTGTTATGGCATTGCTCTCTCTAGTAATTAAAAGTGTTTAGGATTAATGTAGTGCTAAAGTCTCTATTTAGTACTGAAAATTTTCTTAGTAGAGCTCAGGCTTTGGAAAAGGGATGTTGTGGTGTGAGACTCTTTATCTAAATGTCTAAAAATTTCCACTATAACCATTGCAACACAGAAAATGGTAGTGCCATGGCGTTGGGTCTATAAATATCAAAATCTATTTATAAAAATTCATTTATTATTAGAGGCATCGAGCTAAAGAGAGAAGAAGAGGAATTTTAGAGAGAGAATAATAAGAGTTTTAGAGAGACAAAATTAGATTTAGAGGTTTTAAAGCCAATTTTTTCTGATAAGCAGTTGGAAAAGTTGTTTGGCTCCTTATCTATCTTATCAATTATATATTATATGAAATCAGTACATGTCATATGTTATATATGCACACTCATTTTTTTTAATCTATCTATCAATATTATCCATATATGTATGCATTAGTATTTGATTCAGCAATGCTTGATATTTAGCTTCAATGTGGTGTTTTCATTCTTTCATTTGTATTTATCATTATCATTATCATTATAGTATCTTTATCATTATATCACTAAAGGTGGCTTTCAATAAATCATTAAGATTTAGCACACTACAAGAAATTGGTAATTACTGGCGGAATTTTCGACAGCTTTCCGGCTGATTTTTTGACAAATTTTTTAGAAATTTTTTCACCAAATTATCAAGTAGATTTTCCGGCGGCTTCTCTTGCGGATATTTTTTCGACGGATTTTCCGACGGAGTATAAAAATCTCTAAAAATATAATTTATTCGTAATTTAATTCATTAATAATTTTATAGTTTTTTTAATTAATAATTAAATTAATATTATATTTCTATTAATTTAATAACATGTTTTAACTAATTGTTACTTAACTAAATTATTTTAATTATCAATTAAAATAATAAACTTAAATAAATAAGTTTTAATTGTAATATTATATAGGTTTTAATATAAAAAAATACATATATTTAAACATTTTATAGGATCGGCGCATTGGTAGGAATTGCATGCGGGTGGGGGGGGGGGGGCTTCAGGTGAGAGGGCTGTGGTTCGATTCTCAGCGCAGACAGGCACACGGGCGCGGGCGCGGGAGCGAGAGCAAGCGTGCGCGGGAAAGGGAGCGCGGGCTGGCTGGCGCGGGAAGGGTTCCGGGCAGGCTAGCTGGCAGGCTCCAACGCGCGGAATGGCGGGCGCTGGAGAGGTTCCGGGCGAGCTCCCGCGTGCAGGATGGCAGGAGCGGGAGGGGTTCCGGGTTGGCTAGCTGGCAGGCTCCCGCGCGCTGAATGGCAAGAGCGGGGTGGTGCTGGCGGGCTACTGCGAGCTAGGAAGGCTCCCATGAAACGAGAATTTTTTTTCCATTATATTTTTTTTAATTTACCAGCAATTTAATTCTGCCGGAATTTATTTTCCTACGTGGGTTTTACCGGCGGAATTTTTTCCACCGAAAAAACGCCGGTAAATTCGAAAACCGCCAGAAAATTCCGTAGGTAATAGATGATTTTCTTGTAGTGTCACCTTTTGCTCGTCAATGTAATAAATTATTTTGTTACATACTACAACTGGGATAACACTACAAACCATCTTTAAAGAAAAGCATGTCGGTCAAATTCCCTATGCAGGATATTATGCTTTAATAGTCAAATCGTATTAATTATAATGTTAATAGTCATCCTTCATTGCTTACATGTAAATGTCATATTTATCATATATTGATTGTATAAATCAATTTTTAATGTATGATATATAACATGAAATGCTTAAATCTATACAATATAAGAAAATATGTATATTAATTTATAGTTTTAAAAAAATTATAAGTCTCATTTTTACCCTTTGAAATTCAATAATATTACAGTAAAAAAAATATCTATAAAAATACATGTCTATCGTATACCAAAAGTTACACAATAAATTAGAAGAAAATGTATTTTATCAATTTAAAAGAGATTAAATTCATCAAACTCAAAATCATTGAAAATCATAGTGGGATTTGAGTTACTTATAATGATCATAAAACTTTTTCTAACTGAAGCAACCGACAAAACTGACCAAAACCCAACTTTCCATCTTTCCTCTTTCTCTTCCTTTCCCTCTCTTCTTCCATAGCAAGCCACATAAAAAGGGAGGGGAAATGGCTCGGTTGATTTAGCGCTTAGAATCTTAGAATTATATATATATATAGTGGCCTAGTGTTGCAACGCTTTAATCCAATGCCACAATACTGCATGTTGAATCCATAATTACTATTATAATACAAAGCCTCTAATACTGCGGGGTGATTTTTGGGACCGTTGTGCTCTTAAGATTAGCGCCACCACACTACCAAGCACAATAACGAAGTGTTCCAGTCTAAACAATAATTTAAATTTTTATTTTAAAAATATTTTTCATATTTTTTTTATTATTCTAGAATTGTGCCTGGATTGTTGTACATTCTTGTTTTGATGGTATGAGTGAATGAAATAATATTTATGTTTACTATTATTTGATGATTTTAGATGGCTTCACTACATGAAAACCAGCTATTATTAAATCCGACGGAAGTCCTAGGTTTCTGGCGCATTTACGGCGGATATTCTCGTGCGCCTTTTTTTTCATTATATTTTTTTTAATTTTCCAGCAATTTAATTCTGCTGGAATTTATTTTCCTACGTGGGTTTTACCGGCGGAATTTTTTCCACCGAAAAAACGCCGGTAAATTCGAAAACCGCCAGAAAATTCCGTAGGTAATAGATGATTTTCTTGTAGTGTCACCTTTTGCTCGTCAATGTAATAAATTATTTTGTTACATACTACAACTGGGATAACACTACAAACCATCTTTAAAGAAAAGCATGTCGGTCAAATTCCCTATGCAGGATATTATGCTTTAATAGTCAAATCGTATTAATTATAATGTTAATAGTCATCCTTCATTGCTTACATGTAAATGTCATATTTATCATATATTGATTGTGTATAAATCAATTTTTAATGTATGATATATAACATGAAATGCTTAAATCTATACAATATAAGAAAAATATGTATATTAATTTATAGTTTTAAAAAAATTATAAGTCTCATTTTACCCTTTGAAATTCAATAATATTACAGTAAAAAATATCTATAAAATACATGTCTATCGTATACCAAAAGTTACACAATAAATTAGAAGAAAATGTATTTTATCAATTTAAAAGAGATTAAATTCATCAAACTCAAAATCATTGAAAATCATAGTGGGATTTGAGTTACTTATAATGATCATAAAACTTTTTCTAACTGAAGCAACCGACAAAACTGACCAAAACCCAACTTTCCATCTTTCCTCTTTCTCTTCCTTTCCCTCTCTTCTTCCATAGCAAGCCACATAAAAAGGGAGGGGAAATGGCTCGGTTGATTTAGCGCTTAGAATCTTAGAATTATATATATATATATATATATATATATATATATATATATATATATATATATATATATAGTTGCCTAGTGTTGCAACGCTTTAATCCAATGCCACAACACTGCATGTTGAATCCATAATTACTATTATAATACAAAGCCTCTAATACTGCGGGGTGATTTTTGGGACCGTTGTGCTCTTAAGATTAGCGCCACCACACTACCAAGCACAATAACGAAGTGTTCCAGTCTAAACAATAATTTAAATTTTTATTTTAAAAATATTTTTCATATTTTTTTTATTATTCTAGAATTGTGCCTGGATTGTTGTACATTCTTGTTTTGATGGTATGAGTGAATGAAATAATATTTATGTTTACTATTATTTGATGATTTTAGATGGCTTCACTACATGAAAACCAGCTATTATTAAATCCGACGGAAGTCCTAGGTTTCCGGTGCATTTACGGCGGATTTTCGTGCGCCTTTTTTTCATTATATTTTTTTTAATTTACCAGCAATTTAATTCTGCCGGAATTTATTTTCCTACGTGGGTTTTACCGGCGGAATTTTTTCCACCGAAAAAACGTCGGTAAATTCGAAAACCGCCAGAAAATTCCGTATGTAATAGATGATTTTCTTGTAGTGTCACCTTTTGCTCGTCAATGTAATAAATTATTTTGTTACATACTACAACTGGGATAACACTACAAACCATCTTTAAAGAAAAGCATGTCGGTCAAATTCCCTATGCAGGATATTATGCTTTAATAGTCACATCGTATTAATTATAATGTTAATAGTCATCCTTCATTGCTTACATGTAAATGTCATATTTATCATATATTGATTGTATAAATCAATTTTTAATGTATGATATATAACATGAAATGCTTAAATCTATACAGTATAAGAAAATATGTATATTAATTTATAGTTTAAAAAAATTATAAGTCTCATTTTACCCTTTGAAATTCAATAATATTACAGTAAAAAATATCTATAAAATACATGTCTATCGTATACCAAAAGTTACACAATAAATTAGAAGAAAATGTATTTTATCAATTTAAAAGAGATTAAATTCATCAAACTCAAAATCATTGAAAATCATAGTGGGATTTGAGTTACTTATAATGATCATAAAACTTTTTCTAACTGAAGCAACCGACAAAACTGACCAAAACCCAACTTTCCATCTTTCCTCTTTCTCTTCCTTTCCCTCTCTTCTTCCAAAGCAAGCCACATAAAAAGGGAGGGGAAATGGCTCGGTTGATTTAGCGCTTAGAATCTTAGAATTATATATATATATATATATATATATATATATATATATATATATATATATATATATATATATATATAGTGGCCTAGTGTTGCAACGCTTTAATCCAATGCCACAACACTGCATGTTGAATCCATAATTACTATTATAATACAAAGCCTTTAATTCTGCGGGGTGATTTTTGGGACCGTTGTGCTCTTAAGATTAGCGCCACCACACTACCAAGCACAATAACTAAGTGTTCCAGTCTAAACAATAATTTAAATTTTTATTTTAAAAATATTTTTCATATTTTTTTTATTATTCTAGAATTGTGCCTGGATTGTTGTACATTCTTGTTTTGATGGTATGAGTGAATGAAATAATATTTATGTTTACTATTATTTGATGATTTTAGATGGCTTCACTACATGAAAACCAGCTATTATTAAATCCGACGGAAGTCCTAGGTTTCCGGTGCATTTACGACGGATTTTCGTGCGCCAGTTTGAGTCCGTAGGAAAAAATTTTCCGGTTTTTTATGAGATGTCGGAAAATGTTCCGGCGCACTTTCCGACGACAACTCCGCCAGAAGTTTACGTCGTATTGATCCACTGGAAAGTTCCAGCAGACAAAACGTCGTAGATATGCTACGACTAGTTTACAGAGCCTATTTGACTCCGAAACCCGCCGGCGGATAGGACGTCGTAAACTGCGCCGGTAAGTTCCGGCGTTCAAATAAACAACGGCATGATCGTAATGATTCGTTCTTTCATTGTTTCCGTCGAATTTCCGACGCAAAATCCGCCGGAAACCTATAGCATTGACAAAAAAAATCCCTTCCAGCCAACAATTGCATTTCCACACCTACAAATATATACAAAACCACTTCCAGAATACAGCTATACACATAACAGATATAAACAGCTTCAATATATACTCAAAAATATAAATATCCATGTAAAGACATTTTTCAATAGCATCAAATAACTCAAAACATCACATATTGTTCAATAACACATGTTCACATAAAAAACAAGTTCATATAAACAAAACTAAACTACTCTGACTCCGTTGACTCCTCCTCAGCTGGAGCTACCTCTTTTCCACTCATCTGCTCAATAGCATCAAATAAAAAAGCCGTCCCAAACGAAGCCTAAAATAGTCTCAATCTAAAGTAATGGAAGTTAGAGTTAATTGTGTTAAAAATAGAAATATGTTTAGTAAATATGATTTTTTTACTAAACATATATATTTCTTCATGTATAACAATTAAATTTACGTACAAGTGGGAGTGTATTGAGATTGTGCATAGTGCCAAATTTTTGTTCTTTTTTTAATCCATAGTAATAAAATAAATTGAGTTTATACTTTTTTTTTCCTCCATAATGTTAATGTTTTGAATTTATATATTGATTTTATTGAAATTATTATTTTACAAAAAATGAAATATACTAGTTGCTTAAACTTAAATTTATTTTCAACAAACTACAGCCCTTTTATTGATTGAAATAAATTTTTTTAGAAAAAGCAAATTTTTTTCTTTGCTTTGCATAAAAATATTTTCATAATAATAATAATAATAATAATATATAATATATAATATATAATAAATGAGATACATTCAGAATAATTATCACTACAATTTTTTGCCTGATAATAAATTCAAACATGATATTATTAATATTATAAAGGATTTCATCTGATCAATATAAATTTTAGCAACTAAAATTTTGAGATATCTCAATAAATTCAAAGAAAAATCCCAAAACATCTCAAATTATATTGCTCCTTTCAGATTAGGCTTCAATTTGGGCAATTTTCTTACTGCTTTCTATATTAATTTTTTAATATAAAAACTTTTTAAATTTAAAAATTTTTTATTAAAAAATTATTTTATAAAATTATAAGAAAATTGTCTTGTACAAAATCAAAAGTGACTTGAATAGAATTAATTGGCTACGTCCAATTGTCTTTCTAGTCCTAGCAACAAAATCGCTATGAAATTCAGGATGATATATGACACGAAGGGAAGCTACGTTTGAAATAATTTTTTTCTTGTTTTATAAAATATTTTTTAAGCATAAAAATTTTTTAATTCAAGAAATTCTTATACTAAAAATTTGCTTTAAAATGCAGCAAGAAAATTTTCCAAAACTAAGCCTAAAGCAGCTTTTGAAAGCCTTGAAAGCTTAAGCAGCTAATTAGAGTGTTCATAAAATTTAACAGTTCATTTCAAAAATAAAAAATAAAAAACCGTCCAATTAATTAAAAATATACTATTAAAAAATCAAATGAAGAAGTTTTTATCATTATAAAATATGATATTTATGCTAATCTTTGATCCCCTTCTTTTTTTGTCATTACAAAAAAATGAAATAAAAAAAAATAAAGCAACAATGTAATGCCTTTCAAAGCTTTAAAAAAAAAAGTTTTTTTGGGATAACTTATTAATTTCTAAAACAAATTTTTAGTACAAAAATTTATTAGACAATAATTTTTTGTACTAAAAAATTATTTACAAAACAATAAGAAAATTATTCCAAACGAAACTTTGGTGCGTGATAGATGAACATTTTATCCCAAGCATTTATACAATCTTTTGTTCTTTCCTTTGGACCTGTATGCCTCTAGAAATAAGCTTTAATTAAATTTTCATTAAAAAAAATTCCAACTTGAAGAAAGAACTTTTATGACCTTAAGAAAAATAACTTTTTTATTTGAACATCTTTGTGTCAATGATTACGACATTGATTCAAATTATGATTGACTCTCCGTTTGAAGGTCAAGAATTGTAAGGAAAAATAAAAGCAAAGGTTTCAAATACTATCTTACCATTCTTCAGAGCTAATTATAGTCATAATGTTGCACTCATAACTTCCTTAAATTTTCACATCAAAACCAATAATTGGCCTATAACATAATAGAAAAAATCTTTTTTGAATGCAGCAGCCTCACAAATCTTTTCTATCATCAAAATCCGAGTCTTTATACTTGTATGCAATGAAATAGTTCAATATAGATTAGGGTTTACAATTTCAAGAAACGAAATCATAAATTGTATTAATTTCTTTTTTATGTGGACCAAATTAATATAAAAATTAAAATTTCTATACTAGAAAGTTGCTTTAAGAATTAGCAAGAAAACTATTCCAAATGAAGTTTTAGTAGATAATTTGTATTAATTGATGAAATAGAAACGGAAAATAGCAAGATACAATTGATCCTCAATTCGAGAGGAGGATCGATCTCTCTCAAATTCTCTAGACGCCGCTATAGCCCAAAGGAAACCTAAACCTAAGAGATCTCAAATTTCAGCCAAATTCCAGATGCCCTAACCCTAAGAAAACAAACTATTTAATGCATACAATTCAAAAGATAAACTCTAAACAATCCCTACATTCAATTTCCCTCCTAAACTTCCCCTCAAAAAACCTTCCAAAGATGCTCCGTTAGCTCCTGTGGTCGGATCGGCCTCCAGTAAAGGCGGAAGATTTCCGCCTCTGTTTCACACGGGCGACCTAAAAGCTATCTTGCTCTAACAGCCGGATTCAATGGGACACCAATGGGATCCACCCGCTCAAAGAATTACAGAAAGATGAGGAAAAAAAAGCTGTCTCTCTCTCTCTTTACAATTAAAATAGGCTAAAATTCTAAATCAGATAAAGCAGTAAATATAACAATTTTCAGAATTCTGGAATTAAGGGATTCTTGATTCCATAAAGGCAGTTACAGTATACAAGGAGACAAAGTTCTATCCTCAGTTCTAGAGAATAGAAGCAAGAATTTTGTTGTTATACATGATTTCCTTCCCACATATGTACTTCACAAACATCTAAAGAACTCTAATAAAATAAGAATAAAAAATTTCTAATAAGAACCAACCACCCAATTGGAAACCCACCAAGTCGCAGCTCAACTAAAATAATGAGCTTGCAGCTTTGTATCGAGTGGACGAATGAATCAAACTTCACTTCCATGCAGCAAAGTTTTCCATTCTTTCTTATTTTTCTGATTCCTTCACATAATTATTTCTTATATACAAGTATATGAATTGAAGTATGGTGAGTTCTTAATTGCAGTTAGATTAGAATCTGAGATTTAGCAGCAGGGCGAGAGCACCTGGTTCTTGCGTTCTTCTTGAGGCTACAGGAACAGCCCTCGAGAAGTTCAAGGTCTTCTTCACAGGTGAGGATGGAGCACAATTCTGGCCTTTCCAAAAGCATTTTTGAGGTCAAGTAACCAGCGATAGTCCATGTTTGGAACAGCCGTGACTGCTTTCCAATGAACCTGCCAGTTCTGGTGTCATAGTACTCGGGCCATTTGTCCTTTGAAAGTCTCTTCTCTGCAACTGCGACGGCTTTTCTGGCTAACTCAGGCCTTCCCATCTTAATGCATGCCAAGGTGAACTGAAGAAAAGTTCAGGGGAAGTTATGTCAATCTCGTTAGCTTTTGAATATTTAAATGAGAACTAAGCCTGTAATGAGAAAAAAAAAAAAGAACACAAGAGAGAGAGAGAGAGAGAGAGAGAGAGAGAGAGAGAGAGAGAGAGAGAGAGAGAGAGAGAGAGAGAGAGAGAGAGAGAGAGGGAGGGAGGTGGGGGTCAGGCTAACTAAGGCCTGCCCCTCTGAAAGCAGGTCAATTTAAATGTGGAAAGAGCAACAGAAAAGCAAGTTTGAAAACAGATTACAAGAAAACCTTAAAGAGAGGTGAGGTAAGGGGATATAAGAGAGAGAGAACTTCTCGGAAAAAAAAAGTTGAGGGAGAAAAAACAGAAAAATATACCTGCCACAAAAGAGTAGGCCAAGATCCCCCATTATGGTATGACCAAGGACTGCAAAGAAAATAGTTTCAATTACTAAATGAGAAAAGCATATTAAAGAATATATATATATATATATATAATCAAAAACATGTATTAAAGCCTTCAATTGGCTAAAGGAGCAGTGGGCAAGAGCATTGTCCAAGATCATGCAGCACCATTATTAAGAGTGCACACCTTTTCAAAAACTTTGTGAAACATAGTTCAGCAGCAGTAGTTCCACTACACACATCAAGTGCTCCTCAAACTAAACTGGATCAGAGAGCTAAGTCTATAATTTTTACTACAGTTTTCATATCAACTAAGGAAATTCCAATTAGCAGTGGTCTAAAAGTATTATTGGGCAATGGCATAGTCTATTACGCTGAAAGAACTTGAGACCTGAGGAGGTTTCCAGAAACCAATTATTCATCACTGGAGCTTTACTAAATACTCTCTTGCATTCCTACTTAAAATTTAGCAATTATGGCTTTAGAGAATTGGGCAATGGCATACTCTATTATGCTGAAAGAAATTGAGCCCTGAAGAGTTTTCCAGAAACCAATAATGAATCTTTTGGAGCTCCACTAAGATGCTCTCTCGCATCCCTACTTAAATTTTAGCAATTATAGCTTTATAGAATGAATGGTTCCCTCGTTTTACATTTCAAATATTAGATGCATCCATATTTTTTAAATCTAGAAATTCTCTTATAATTACCTTAATGAAAAACAATTTTTTCTAAGAAGCTTCTGTTCCCAGCTACAGAGCTTATGCTTCACATAAACCCAGCAAATACCCATCATGCAATCGCTCTTATATAAAATTATAATTCAAAGTTACAGATTAAAATATAATATGATTTAATAATAGTATTTTAAATAATGATTGGATCGGGCTCAGGCTAGGTGGCATGGAGCAAGTTGAGGATCTGTTTTGGTTTTAGTGAGCATTACCTGTGTTGAAATTTCATTCAGCTATTTATTTAAATTGAGTGATTTTAGATGTTATTTCTAATTTGTATTTTATTAGTAGTGCCCAGTAAAATTCAAAGAACTCGTCAATAAATAAAACATAATATTTATATCCTTCATTTGAAATTTTTGTGGAAGGATCTTATACATCCGGAGTGTATAAGTTCAAGAGATTGAGAAATAAGACGGACTTTCCGCCCCGAAGTTTAAGAAATAATATCAGCCTTGCTTGTGCTTGTTTGGGTAGTAAAGACTAAAGACCTATGCAAGCAACGTGTTGAAACAAGGGACCCACGCCCTAAGCCTCTAATGGCTAGGAGAGGAAGTGCAGCTTATGTCTTCTAAATACCTTAAAGTTTGCATACATCCTCTATTACAATGTTTGTTTCTTCACTGTAAAGAAGGGAGTAGAGTTCGTCTAGGCTAATTGATTACAGGTTTGTTCATATGGCCATCTTAAGGGATTGATAGGTTGGGGGAAAGCCTATTAGTGTGTGGAGAATGATATCTTTTAGTTTACATAGGAGATTTGATAGCGTTGATTGTATCAACCTTGGCTTTGATTGTAGATAGATAATGGGTTATGGTTTGATACTTCATGAAGATGTTTTTCAGTTAAATAATACAAGAGCGATTGGTGCACCACATTTTGTCAGTCTACTCTAGTCTAAATTTTTGTACATGAATCTAGAGTAAGAAAATAGAGTAGGACGGGGTGCTGATATTATGAAATATAGCATTGTTGCTAAGTTTTGATCAATGTTGTTATGCGGGTTGAGATGATGGCTAGAGAAATCAAGATAGCGTTCAAAGCCATTGGCTTGGAATATTCTAAGGACTTGGGATCTCCACATTAAAAGGTTTTCGATCGTGAGGACATCATAAATTTTAACGTGGGAATAAGGGTATCTTCCATTTTAAGTGATGGTTTGTCTTTGGAGCCGAAAGTAGGTTTAGTAGAGGTTGCCAATAAGTGCTTTTAGACATAGTTTGTGAGATGGGTACAAACGGCCAGAGATTCAAGTGACAAGGGAGGTTGCTTATGCTCGAATACCATGAAGAATGATTATACACATTAGAAGCAATAAAGTATAGAAAAATATATGGAAGAAACTAATTGATGTATTCATCTTTGCTATATCTAATGCAGGGTGTGATAGAGGACAAATAGTTTAAACATACTAAAACTTACGTGTTCTTTGGATCACTTCCGGTGATTATGCGCCATTCGTCATTCTCCAGTGCAGGATAACATATCTTTAGAGGCATATTTCCCACAAGATCATCCCATTTGTCCTCTATAAGATTGAGGATGCCCTCAGCTTGCCAAGGCGTGGTTAAGGATGAAGTTATGGCCCAGAGATTTCCAAGCAAAAAGAACCTGAAATCCATATGAGCAGGCTGCACGTTTCCAATAAGATAGCCTCCTTTATCAGGAATCCAATTCACTAGCCATGAAGGAATCTGTTCAGGATATATATTGAACTTGTTTGCAGCATCATATGAGTACTCTTCTGTCTTATATCGATAAATCTCATTAATCTTCTTCATGTCCACCCAATAATACTCTCTGATGTGAAATGATAATGCACTGAGCCGATTATTGATGGCATGAATTAGTTTCTTTGACCCTTCATTAGGAGTGATCATTTCACGGGAGCACCGTAAAGCTGAGTAGAACAAAGCCTGAAGCAAAAAATTCAACAAGCTTATCAGCCCAAAAGTGCACCTCTAAGAGCCATTTGTTGATACAAAAATGAAGATAAAAATGAGCATATCCTATTTATTTATTTATCATGGACTAGTTGGCAGGTAAATTGAAACCTTAATGTGACAATGAGATTGACTATTCAATTAATTTAGCATAGAGTTCTATCTAAATCAACTATACTATTGTGGTCAAGCACTTGTCTTGCAGATGCTATTAGCTATTCTACAAGTGCTTGCATAAAATATCATCAGGAACTGCAACCCTAGATCAAAACCTAAGATTTAAAACATGCGTATTTAGCAAAATAAGAAATCCAAATGAATTCTACTAACTTGGATTTCAAGAGGATGGCCATGGATGCCCATTCTTCTATCTATCATGCAAGAGCCGTCAGTTACCAGGAGAGTTGGAAACATGTCAAAGCCATCTGTTAAACATAAATTCAAGATGAGTCTGATCCCTGTTTGCACATCAACACGTTCCTGCAACGCATAGTCTCCAGAGATTTTTCCATAAGCTCTCAGCAAAATGATCCACCACAATCCTATGAGAAAAGCTGGAGGATTAATCCATTTTCATCTTCAAGGAATTTAGTTCACTTTTGATCATATGAAATAGAGGAAAATTTTTCAGCAAGTCAAAAGGCTAACCAGAATCAACCGGGGCTACACGTCCAATGGCCGACTCACCAAAATCAGGATCAAGAACCTCCTCGTATGCTTCCTTGTCATCACTCAAAGGCAGGGTTCGAACCTTAAAACTGGCGGGCATCAATCCTTGCCCTGGGCTGTAGCAGTCAACAGTCTTTTCCCAGCTCTAAATGTTAAAAAATATAGAAAGAGACTGTGAGAAACTCAAGCTCACCATACCTTCAAAGCTAGTAAAATTCAATAGAATTTAGAACACTAGAATATTATATATAAAATGTGGACATGAAAAAAAAAACTGTTTAAACTCTTGTTCAGTTTGCAATCAAATATTTCCATCAAATGTCATTCTAAAATATTTACAGATGTTAACGCTTCTTCAAAACTTTAACACTGCCAAAATAGCAAAGGACATTAGATCCAAGCATTAGCTAATTCACAAGGAAATAAGGAATCAAATAATGTTTCACAAATTCGAAATGAAAATTTTTAAGATTATAGCAATAACATCAAGAGAATTTCAATGCACAAAAAGACAAGATAATGTTTTTTTCTATCAGTAAATTGTAAATAACAGTTGTTAAATGAGATTAATTTCATTCAGTGAATTCAGAGAATAAAAATGAAGAAATAACCTTAAAACAGTTGAAGGGTATTTTAGGCAAAGTACATCTGTGCCCAACTGCCCATCGAACATCGCGTATAACAACAAATATCCTAAATCCAATCGCAAATTAGCATGTACTGATAATTCATCCCAAAAAAAAAAACATGTACAGATAAGTATTCTTAGAATCATAAAACGTTTTTTTTTCCTTAATTTCCTAATAATTAAGGAAAAAATCTTATATTTCAAGGAGAGGGCTCATTTAAGATCGAAGGCATGCAATTCAAATTTCAAAAGGAGATATCTTATTAATTTCACAACAAACTGGTAATAATAACTCAGCTGCCAGACTAGAATCAACAAATCCCAATTAAATTAGTACCAATTATATACTCCTAACCACAATAATAATCAATTATTAGGACATGCAGAAATTTAATCCAACACAATTCCTTAACAATCCAGAATAGATCTCCCTTTCCGCAAAATTTACCTGCAATTGCAACGTGTGCAGTAGAAAATTCCTGACAATCTCCGTCTCCCCCTTGAGTAGAAAAGCCAGCGCTGAGGGCACGAAATCCCTAATAAAAACCTGATCGTAATTAAGCATCTGCCCTCCATTCACCGGATCGTCGGCCGCCACCGTTCCCACCGGAGTACCGCAATACGTCACCACCGACTTCTTCAACAATCTCCACGCTTCCTTCTCCTCCTCCGTCTCATGCCTCCCACTAGCCACCTCCTCCTTCTTCTCCACCTCCGGCGCCGGCCCGGGTTCCACCCTCTCGATCACGATCGGCTTTCCCGCGAGCCCCTGCTCATAGATCCGATCGAAAGTCTTCTCCCCGCCGATGATCGGCTCCGCCGACGTCCCCATAGGCCGTGCACCGGCCACCGCCCTCACCAGCGCGGCTTCTCTCCGCCGCGAGGCAGAGGCGGAGGAAATCAGGTCGGTATGAGGGCATTTTGGGAACAGAAAGGGGTATTTTGGGAAGACAATGGCGGCGGCCTGGCCGGAGCTGAAGAGGAACCGGAAGCAGGGCCTCATGGTCGCGATGCGCATCGAGCTCGTTGCATTCATGACAAGAAGGATCGAAAAGCAATAGATGGTTTTAATTTTTAGCTGTAAGGGAAAATTCGAAGACGTTTGCGTGGGAGAATCAAGCGGAAACACAGAGTTCAGAAAATTGGCGTAAAACGCGGAGAAAAATCTTGCTCCGTGAGGAAGAATTTATAGGCGGGAGAAGAAATGGGTGGTGCGCTTTTGCGAAGTGGAAGATTCGCCTCGAAGACTAGTTTTTATTGAACATATTTTTTTTTACATGAATGAACCGGAGTCATTTTTCCGAGTAAAATTGTGACCGACAGTGAATAAAATAAATCAATTTATCTATTATAATAATAGCAATTCTATTGCAGTTAGATATGCTGATCTACATTCCCAACAACTCAAGTTGAACTGAATTTGGATCCTGCCTTATGTACTAATCTCAAGCAAATTAACTCCAAGGTTGTTGAAGGTGCTTCTGCTTGCAACTCTTGGACAATCTAAAAATTTAAAGTCAAATGGTTCTTGAATGGAGGAGAAGATTTAAACTTTTTGTGTTCTAAAATCTGTGGAAATGACTGTTATAACAGGAAATCTATTACTGTTGCATTGGCTGGTTCTTCACCTGGGTAGCATGTTATTAAGGATGTTATCCTCCAACATACTAAAGGTTTATACAACTCCCCTTGTCCCCCATACTCAAACCTCATATATTCCCCTTGTGGAAAAATCATTCCCGGCATCTTATAGCTTTCTTGATTGGGCATGTGTCAGACGACGAAATCAAGTTAGCTATTTTCTATAGTTCATCTTCGTCTATTCTTATACTAGATGATTTTAACTTTGACTTTTTCAAAAAAAAAAAAGGTTGGGAAATAGTGAGACCCTATGTATACAAAGTTGTTAAGTCATTTTTTTTCTTGAAGCTATCTCCTTAAGATGTGTTAAAGCTATTGCTTTAGCTTTAATTCCCAAAAAACATTATGTTAATAACCTCTTTGACTTCATACATATCTTCTTATGTAATACTTTTTATAAGGTTATTGCTAAAATCCTTGCCTCTAGGCTCAAGCCCATTTGCCCTTCATTTTCCATTATAGTCAAGCTAGTTTCATTAAGCACCGCTTATTCCCTGATAATATCATTTTGGTATCTAAAATTTTGGGCCTTTTCAAGAAAATTGTTAAGCAGAAATTCCTATGTACAAAATTTGACATAAAAAAAAATATTTTATACTATTTCTAGGGGATTCTCTCTCTAGATTGGCTCAGAAAGACTTCTCTCCTTTTATTAGTTGGTATAAACCTTGCATATCATATGTTAATTTTTTTATATGTATTGATGGGGCTTTAGAATGATTCTTCTCTTCTTTTAAAAGCCTTGGGCAAGGATGCCCATTGAGTCTATCTCTTTTGTATTATTATGCATGTATTTTTCTGTCTTATTGATGAGGTTGATCCGACCGTTGGCTTTGAAGGGTTTAGCATGGATGTCTTCAACATCTCTTACATGCTATACATAGATAATATTTTGATATTTTCTAAAGTAAACATCCAAAATTGCAACACTCACATTGAAATCCTAAATATTTTTGTTAACTCATCTAGTTTGCATGCCAACCCAGATAAAAGCTCTCTGATTATTTCCCTAAATATTCCATTATCTAATGGAATTTGTGAACTCCTAAAATACACAACTCTTGCCCCAGATTCACTTATCTTGGACTTCACATCTCTCCCAAGAGAGCTAGACTCTCTAATTTCTCTCTTTTTCTGGAGAAAATTACTAATCATATGTTTGGCTAGAAAGCTTTACTTCTTTCTTTTGTATGTAGGTTGCAGTTCATAACATAGACAATATGTGATACTATTGGATAATGGATACATGGATTTATTATACCTAAGTCTACTTGCAATATCATAAGAACAATGTGTGCCAAATTTCTGCATTCAAGAGATATTCAAGCCAACAAATTGCATCTTATATCCTAGGTTAATACTTGTAAACCTAAAAGCATGGGAGGTTTGGGGATACCTGCACTCCAAGCTCTCATGTTTGCATATAATTGCTCCCTAATTAGTAGGTTTTAGAATGAATCCTTCCCTCTCACTATGTGATTATCAGCTGGATACACATCTCCCTGGAAGCCTCCCAACACCAAATCTTCTGTTTTCTGGAAAAACCTTTATTGCACTGATACAAAGGTTAAATATAAGTTATTTTTTCAAGTTAACTATGAAATTTCAATTTCTTTATGTCGGAACCACTAGTGTAAGGGTTGTTATATTTTTTATCTTAATTTAGATCAATCTATCTTAAACTTATAACCCAATAGTGCTCATCTATCTCTCGTGATTTTTGAAAATAGTTGTGACTTACCTAACACCTTTAGTTCTCTATTCAGAAAGTTCATTTACTTTATATCCATTCATGAACCCGATTCAAGGTGTCTTTTTTTGGAATAATTCTTCTTGTGACTCACTTAAAGATTATTATTTAGAATATTTCAAGGATGATATTAAATATGATTGACAAATTTATGTTTGGCATAAACAAATGCCTTGAGATATTCAACTTTTGATTGGTTGGCTATTCGAGGGAGATTGAATATCTGATGTTTTAGTAAGAAGGAATATTCATGTGCATAATAGATGCTCTCTTTGTTGTAATTGCCCCGAAAGTTCCTCCCACCTACTTTTTGAATGTGATTATTCCTACTCAGTTTTGGTTGATTTGATCTCTAAGCTTCATAACTTCTTATTGAGACCAAATATTACCCAAGTTTTTTTATTTTATTAGGGGTATGACATGTTCGATGGATGATGTTAAAAAATCTTTACCTACTTATTATTACTTGCTCTATTTATCATATTTGTCGATAGAGAAATGACTGGAAATTTGGCTCCTCTGCTAGCTGTGACTTTATGTTTTAAAATTAGAAAAGCTATCAAGCTAAAGTTATCTATATGGAAAAATAGGAATCATTTGACGGAACTTAAGAAAAATTTGTGAATTTCTCTAGGTTTGATTGCTCTATTGGGGGAGATTATGGTGTCGGTTTGTTGGCATCCTTTTTTTTTTTTTTTTTTGCTTCATTTATGATGATGCTCTATTGTCTTTTCATTTATACTATTTGGTCTAGTGGGATTTGTGAATTTTTTTAGCCTCGGATGATAATGATATATTGCCAATTAACCCTTCCCCTTGGAAGATCCTTGGGCAACCAGGGGAACCTCTGCTGCTATGATTTTGTTTGTTCTAAATGTATACACTTTAAGTTGAGTCCAGACCTTCATTTTTGTGCTATTGTGGCATTTCCATTTTATTTTTTTCTATGTTATATCTTTTTTATCCTTTTAACCCCTTCCCTGGTTAGTTAGGGAATTTTGGAGCTTTTCGTGTATTTGAGAAAGCTCTTCTTGTGTTTTTCTTTTTATACTATAATCTTTTCTTTCTTATAATAGTTATTATTTGTTAATGAATGGGCTCTATCCCTAATTTTCTATTATAATAATAAGAATAATATTAATACATTAAATAAATATAAATTCTAGATGCAATAATTAATTTAAAGTGATGTTAATGCCTCCTTTAAAGCGATGAAGAGTAGTTATTATCATAATAGTGATATGAGGAGAGAAATGGTGGTTTTTGAAGTCAATGATGGAGTCGCATTGAACTATTTTTCATAATAAGATTCTAGTAACTGTATTTTGGAACTTAAGGGGAGGTTGAGCCTTAACAAGTTCTACTAAAAAAGTGTTGGCAGATCACTCCTTTCATTTTAATAAGCAGTAATAAGAGAAGATCATATAATGTTATCTTCAGAGAGAGATATCATTATCCATGTGAAATGGTGCAACAATTTTGGAACTATCACAAAACCAATTGGTCATTGTGCCAACTAAATCATGTTTTTATGGAAAGTGAATAAGAACATCTTATTAAAGGTGTTTTTTTTCTTAATCATCTTTGTTTGATAATGTTTCATTTAGTTTAATTTCTTATAGGTAATGACATTATTGGTAATGTTTTGCTCAATATAGACCTTTTTTATGAAACTCCATTATTTAGTTCCTTATCTTAGACTTCATTCCTATTTCACCTCACATTTACGATGTGGGATCAAAAATTATCCATGAAGTAGTGGCACCAAGACTTTAGCATAATTTTGGGTCAAGCGTAAAAAGGTTATAAAGAAAAAATAAGCTATAAATTACTTAGCAGTGATTCTCTTTCATTGATTGAGAATTATAGAAAATTTGATTAACCCCTTAAAAAGAGAATGGGGCATCAATTTAGGATTATATGCATTTTGGAGAGAGAAGCTTAAGTAAAATCTTTGCTTCAAAGATTTATCCAGAAAGGAAGAGTTCTTTGAAGAGGGTAAGTAACCAAAAGCATACTCTCCTCACAAGAACCTTGAGTGGTGTTGCGTTCTGGAGTATTTGCGGCGGTAGAGAAATATAGTTTTTAACGTCTTAGCATTGTACGAAGATCCAGCACACAATCAGATAAGTGAGAGGTTGTAGCATTCATAAGAGACACCAGAATTTTTTACGTGGAAAAACCCCTGAAAAGGGGGAAAAACCACGGGGCCTAGCCCAGTTTGAATGAATCCACTAGTATTTATAGTCGATTACAAATTAGGCCCTTCCTTGGGAGAAGGCCTTGGATTGATGTAACAAATGTACATCATATAGATTGCATTACATGGTAGGAGTTACATATACATGTTTGTTTGGTCGGAAGGACTGTAGTTGGCAGGAGACCGGGGTCAAAAAGACTGTTGTCTATTAATGGAGGTCGGAAGGACCATAGTAGGCGACGGAGGTCGGGAAGACCGTAGTCGGCAGGAGACTGGGGTCTGAAAGACCTTTGTCTGGTGATAGAGGTCGGACGGACCGCATTAGGCGACGGAGGTCGGAAGGACCGTAGTCGGCAGGAGACCGGGGTCAGAAACACCGTTGTCTGGTGATGGAGGTCGGACGAACCGCAGTAGGCGACGGAGGTCGAAAGGACCGTAGTCGGCAGGAGACCGGGGTCAGAAAGACCGTTGTCTGGTGATGGAGGTCGGACGGACCGCATTAGGCGACGGAGGTCGGAAGGACCGTAGTCGGCAGGAGACCGGGGTCAGAAAGACCGTTGTCTGGTGATAGAGGTCAGACGGACCGCAGTAGGCGACGGAGGTCGAAAGGACTGTAGTCAGCAGTATTCTGGAAGAAATGTGGGCATCAGGTGGTGGCCTAGTGGAGCTCAAAGCCTCAAGTAGTGGTCCGGTGGAAGTCTAGGCCTCATGTGATGTTCTGGTGGAGCACACGGCCTTTGATGATGATCTGGCGAAGACAATGGCCTCTAGCAAAGGTGAGGGCCTCTGGCGAAGGTGAAGGCCGTTGGTAAAAGTGAGGGCCTTTGGCGAAGGTGAATGCCTCAAATGAAGACTTCAGGCCTGAACGTCGGGCCTTGAGTAGAACGTCGGGACTTGAGCAGAATGTCGGGCCTGAACGTCGGGCCTTGAGGTAGTGGTGCAATGAAACTCCGGCGAGGTTCCTGCGGTGGTCCGGCGAGGTTCCTGCGGTGGTCCGGCGGGACTTCTGCGATGGTTCAGCGGTGGTCCGTCGGCTGTCGAGGAGGAGCTTCCATCCCCCCCCCCCCCATTAGAAATGAGGGCTCTATTTATAGATTTTCTGGAGTGGCATGGCCCGTAAATAGGCGTGAGATCAGGGGCGAATGGGGAGTGGTCAAATGGACAACCGATGTTGAATCCTACGATCGTGCACCGTTCGTTGGACATTTTAAGGCTTTAATGATGTCTAAAATCGGCGATCTTGGGCTCGTTGGATTTGTCTCATCGATCCGTTCGATTCGAGTATAAGCTCGTCAAAATCGGAGACCGTTTGGTAACTCAATTTGCAGTTTGAACCTTCCAACAGCGCTTTGAGCCCTTGATTTGGACTCATTTGGGCTCGGATTGGGTTGATCTTGGTGTCGTTGGGTTCGTATTTCCGAGACGCTCAGTTTGACTGTAAGCTCGCTGAAATCGGAGTTCGGGTGCTCCCAGAATTAATTTTTGAAGTTTCTCACTAGCTTTTGCCTCGAGATTCGTGCCCGATCAAGCTAATTTTTTTATGCCGTATCAAGTGGGTTATCTTGTCAAGAACTTAAAAAGTTAGATTTGGTGAGAACCTCTAATGAGGAAGCAAATACCCTAGATTAATTAATGAGATCTCCAAAAAAGTAGCTTTTATCAAGTGAACGACTTTAGGAGTTTCTCAAATAAGTTTGAGTGATATATCTTGTCAAGAACTAAAAGAGCATATCTTTTGAGAACCCCTAATGAGAATTTAAAGCGAGTACTCTAAATAAATTAATGAGATCTCCATTTTTTTTTCAAATCTTAACAATGCTCGATTGTCCACAATGCAACATTAATAATTTATTGATCATTGTGAGGACCATTTTGCAAAATAGATATGATATTAATTTTCACATAAAACAATGGTTAAAAGGTTGGGTAATTTTCTCTTCTTGTCAATAACTTCAATTTATAACAAATAAAATTATATTTTATATAATCACCACTCTTAAAAAATCTTATATTATTTCATGAGAAGAATTGTTAAAATTTATTAAATCGACCAGCATCAACACTTCAAAAGTTATAATATTAACTGCATGACTTTATTGAAATTTTATCGAATTTGACTATTTTTCTTTAATCAGAACAAGGTATATGACATGCTATTTAATTAAAAATAAAAATTATTTATGAACTTTTTGATATAAAATTGTTGCGTCCTAGAATATTCATCGGTCCAACTTTCAAAACAAATTGTGGAGAGAGAAATATAGTTTAGCATCTTAGCTTTGCATGAAGATCCAACATACAAATAAATAAAAAAGTAGGAGTGTATAGTTCATAAGACACACCATAGTTTTTCCATAAAATCCCTTAAATTGGGGAAAATCACAGGGTCTTGCCCAATTTAAATGAATTCACTAGTGTTTGTAATTGATTACATATGTGGCCCTTCATTGGGGGGGGGGGGGGGGGGGTTTGCCTTAACACGATGTTGCAAATATATATCATATAGAGTGCATTACATAATAGGAGTTGGAGGAATTAGTGTTGAAAAGTTCATTTGGTCGACAAGACTATAGTCGGCGAGCGATGTAGGTTGGAAGGACCGCAGTGAGGCGATGGTGGTCGGAAAGATCGTAGTTGGATGATGATAGATTACGATCGGGAGGACCGTAGTTGGTGGGCAAAGGAGGTCAAAAAGACCATAGTCGATTATGACGGTCAGAATGACTATAAGCGGGGGACGGCGGTCGGGGATGACTGTAGTTTGAAGATGTTGGTTAGAGATACCGTAATAAGTAGGCGATAGAGGTCAGAAAGATTGTTGTCAGGTGATAGAGGTCGAAAGGACCGTAGTTAGGTGATGGAGGTCGGAAGGACCATAATCGGGCAATAACAATTGGGGAGATTGTAGTCGAGTGACAATGGTTGGAAGGACTGTAGTCGACGATGTCAAAAAAATATAATCGGGTGATGGCTAGTGGCTGGGCAAAAGTCTGGTGGTGGCTAATGGCTTGGCAGATGTTCTGTGACAGTCAATAACCGGACATAAATCAAACATTAGTTGGTGGTCGGACGGAAGTCCGGCGATAGCTTGTGGTTTGGCAGAAGTTCTGTAATGATTAGTGGTTGAGTATAAATTCAGCGTCATTTGGTTGTTAATTGGGCGGAAGTCTAGTGAACACTAGTGGTCAAACAGAAGTCCAGAGTCAGTTGGTGGCCATGCGGAAGTCCGACGACAACTTATGGTCTGCTAAAAGTCCGACGACACTTAATGGCCGGGCAAAAGTCCGGCTACGGTCGGTGGCCGAGCAGTGGTTGAGGAGGAGTCTGGTGGCAAGATAACTCTAATTTTTCTGCATTCTCTTTCTTGCTCCATCCCCCCTCAACAAAGAATAAGAGGTCTATTTATAATTTTTTGTGAGTGGTATAGTCAATAAATAAAGAGTAGATCAAGGGTAAGTTAGGAGTGTTTCAAATGGACAGCCGATATCGTCTCCTTAGATCATAGATCGTTTATTGGGTATTTAAATGCTTAATGATGTCCGAATTTGACACTCTTAGGCTCGTTGGATTCCTCTCGTCGAGCCACTCGATTCAATTATAAGCATGGCCCATTTGAAGATCATTTGGTCATCTAATTTATTATTTGAACCTTCTAAATGGGCTTCGAGTCCTTGATTTGAACCCATTTGGGCTAGAATTGAGTTGAATTTGGTGTCGTTAGATTTGTATTTTCGAGACATTCAGTACAAATATAAGTTTGTTAAAATCGGAATTTGGATGGTCTTGAATTTAATTTTGAAAGTTTTTAACTCAAATTTACCTCTAGATTCGTTCGTGCCCGATCGATCAAGATAAGCTTTTGATGATAGATCAAATTTATATTAGAATAAATTTAGAAATTATTTAATTTAGTTTAAATTAATACAATACAATTTAATTATATATATTATTAATTTTAAAATATATTTAATATTTTTTTTATGAATAACTTGACATAAATTTTTTTCTTGAATTAAATTTCAAGGCTACAAATTTTTCTAGGTTTAGAGTGTGTTTGTGATGGCTATAATTTTTTGTAAATGTGGTTAAGAAGCTCTTGTGGGGTAAGTAAATTCTTTGAAAGATGTTCCATATTATTAATATCTTCATTCTTTTTTTTAATCGAATAGCCACTTCTTAAAATTATCACGCATCATTAACTCTGATTATAAAAGCTGATTACCATCATAGTAACTTTTGAAAATTTGTGAGAATGCATCAAGAAAGTAGTAGCAAAATTGAATTATAATTATGATTTGAAAAACATAGCAACAAGAAAATAGTCTCGAACACCCTTATTGACAGAAAGTTCTATTAAATACAGTTCACAAAGTGTAAAAATTTAATTTATTAAAATCCAATCAAATAATTTCTTGAGTAAAAAATATTTCATCTCTTTTTTTTTTCACTAAAGAGTTGTTTGATTGACTAAAGAATGAATGCAATATAAAAGGAATACTTCAATGTTGTTGGATTAGAATAAAATAAATACATTTGAATGTTTTTTTTTTTTTTTGTAAAATAAAAATAGTGTAAAGTCCAACGATGGTGATGATGATGGACAACAATGGCGGTGATAGTCGGCGGCGGGTGACCGGCCATGGTGGTGGTGGTCGAGGGAAGGTGATCGATTGCGGTGGCGGAATCCACTGACGGGTGGTGTCGGTTTATGGTGTCGACGATAATGGCAGTGGCTAGCGACGGATGATGAAAGTGTACGACGGGGGGTGAATATGGTGGACAACAGTTGCAAGAGAGGTCGTTTATAGTGAAAACAAATCACTCAAGATTGGATGAGTTTATTTTACCTAAAAATAAATAAAAATGCTCTCCACTATTTTTTTTCTTTCTTTTCTTTCAAATAAACTTTAATATTTTTTAAATTCATATAAAATATTTACTTTGCATTCCAAGGGGACAAATACGGGAATGTAAAGGGCATAAGCTAGCGGAGCGGTCAAAACTTATACCCCTCTAGAAAAGTACAAGTCAAACCGCGCACGCAAAAATCATGTGCGAACACCGCCCACGGAACCTGACAACGATATAAACGCCACGTGTTCAAGATCCCCAGACCGAATTTAACGCGATATTATCCTTTGTGAATATCAACGGTTCAAGCTGAGAAATTAACGGTCGAGATCATTTGATCGCCGATACTTTGGTAGTTACGATTCGTTACATGACGCGATAATATGCGGATAATAACGTGAGCCACGTATACTATCTCGGGATAAGGCTGGCCTATGCACGGTGGCTGCATTATCTGCTTGCTCTCTTTTCCTTTTACGGCCCCCACCAATGGTTTCTTTTCCGCCACAATACTTAGTTTTTGCCATTATTAATCGACTTATATATTAATTGACACCACCATTCACTTTCCGCCACGTGGCTAACGTGGCATTGGGAAATAGCCCATGAACTTTATGATCACAACGTGGGCTTTTTTTTGGGTGAAATATCGAGGGGATTTCATCAATTGCATGTCTAAAATTTATTGGAATTATTTTAAATGTGTATAATATAATAATATATGAAAAATGTGTGTAGCACTTGAAATAAGTTCATGATTTTTGAAATTTCTTTAATAAATTATTCTGTGCGGCTACCGGATGATCCAGAGGTAGATCAGGATGAGTCATGTCTTTCGGTACACAGCGGAACACAGCAACGGACAAGCTAAAAAATGATGTGGCGCGTCCTGATTTATCTCTGAATGACATCCGTTGACCGCACAAAATAATTTCACAATTCATCTAGAGTAAGAGTAAAATTCACTTTGGATATACTATTTTTTTTTTTACAAAATTTTCAAACAAATTAAAGTAAAACTTTACAAGTAATTTTTTTCAATTGGATAAATTTTAAGAAAGTAGTTTTCTGATTAAATTAAAAAGGTTTGTTGAAATTAAATAACTTTAAAAAATTTGAGTTTATATGACTCATTAAATCTGAAATTGGAAAAATGTGCATGTTGTTTCTTTTCTTGCAAAAAATATGCTATTATATCCCCACTATACTCATATCCCACTCAAATTAGGAAAAATCCCTCACGGTTTTCTAGTCGATTTTGTTCTTTCATTTAATTTTATTTTTTATGAGGGATAGTGTTGGTGAACTTTGAGATTTATGGTTCATGGATGACTTAAGCACATATGGGTATTTTTTATAGAACAACGAAGTTATGATTGATAAATATTTGAACATGATTAAGTAAATTTTGATCTATATTTGAAGAACAATGAAGTTATAGACTGATGAAGTACTTTTTTTAATAAATCAAACATCAATATTCTTATATCATATCACTACAGGAAAACAACTCATTTTTAGCGGAGGTTCTGACGGATCTAAAACTGTCGCTTAAAGCGCGGTTTAATCGATGGATATTACGCCGGAAATCTTCCAACGTAATTACCGGCATAGAGTACGCTAGTAATTAAGTTTCTATCGTATATAACGCTGGTTAATTCACCAGTGTGGTGATATACCAGCATAGAATTTGCCAGAAATTACTGGCGTTTACGCCTGCGTATTTAAACACAACGACTTATTACCGGTGTATATGTCGCTGAAAATTGACCCGGCGTAATATTCATCGGTAAATCCGCCGAAAAGAGTCCTATTTCCACATTTCGGTCTGTTCTTTCTCATTTGCTTTCGTTCTGTTCTTTGTTCGCTCTCTAGCTGCGATGACGCCTCGCCGACCTCAGTCGCTGTTATTGGGCTCCGTCGACGTTCTTTGCCTCTGCCACCGATAAGGTGAGCCGGTGTTTGTTCACCCGTACCGGTTCTCGTGACGGTTTCCATCTCTTCAGGTAATACTCAAATCTTTTTTTTTTTTTTTTTTTTTTTCATTCTTGGATGTTCTCACTAGACATTTGCAAGAGGTATTTCCCTAATCTATGCTATTTGCTTATGATATTCTTATTATTTATAAGACTACAGAGGGAGTTGAACATATGAAATATAATTTTAGTAATAGTAGTTTTAGTATGGGGGGAGGGGAATTGTGACTTTTAGAATTAAAGTTGGATGGTTGAAGTGGAGGAATGCATTGTGTTTGTTTGTGATAAAAAAAGGGCCCCTCAAAATTAAGGGAATTTGCTTCTGTTGTTGGGGGCATGGGGATTCCCTTCATACTAGGGGTTCTGTACCACATACTGAGCACAGAAAATTTTTGGTAAGAAATTTGAAAATATTTTATTAATTTACTTTAATATGAATACTAATGTATGCCTACTACAAAAATTGGTGCTAGGTAGAGAGCCGACACCTGTCGAATTGCACAGTCGTACTCACAAGCAACAAGATCAGTAATGGGTTGATGAGCGAGCGAGGAAAGTCTATGTAAGTATATAATTTTAAATTTTTTTTTTTATATAATGTATAATTTGATTAAATTTTTTTATAATTATCGTAGGAGGAATATACGACTTCGAGAGAGCCAGCCTGCACAGGTTGAAGGTTCTTCTACTGGATCGGTTGAATATTCTGAGTACCGTATTTTGTCGCAAATAGTAGGAGGGATGCAACACGGAAGAGTGTATGGTTGAGGCTCGCAAGCTCATGTATACGAAGGACAGTCCTCTACTGGCTTTCACATCAAGTTCCCAAGACTCTCCATGTAGCCAACCAATAGCTGACCTTACTGCCGAACTAGAATAGGTTAAAAAAGCTTAAGTTGACTGGCAGATGCGGATGCAACAACAACAGATGCAGCAAAAGTTGCAAATGCAAAATACTCAATTATTGGATGAAATAAGAAATATGAGAGAGTAGCTTAGTCAGAAGAATATAGTTTCTGAGGCAGATGAGACTGAATCAGAGTAGTTGTGTCAATTTTAAACTTTTGAACAATTGAATGTTTAATCTTTTGAACAATTGATATGTTTATATGTTTTTTTATATTGTTTAATTATTGGATAAATTATATTTTTTTATATGTATTTGATGTTGTTTTATATGTTGTGAATCAGATGTTGATATTATGTGATGTTTAGATGTAATGTGAAAATTTGTTTGTAGGTGTGAAAACCCTTTTTCTTTCATGTTCAGCTTGTTTTGGATTTTTCTTCCAGGTTCGCCCGTACGAAGTTGGGTTCATCCGGGACGAATAGTTGAAAGCCTTTAGACAGAGCTTCTTCCAGGGATGAAATTGATCATCGTTCGTACGATGGCAACCTGAGGAGATCATCCCTATACGAAGAGCAAGTTTTGTTTGTACGAACTTTGTTCGTGAACAACCCGAGGAGATCATCCCGGGACAAACTGCGAATATCGTCCGGACGATCAGGGGAAATATCTCAACCATTAAATATCTATTTCACGTTTTTGAAGAGATAGAAAAAGCAGAGGAGAGAGAAAAACAAGAAAAATAGAAAGAAATCAGCATTTTCGGCGTCTTCGGTCCGTTTTCGTCCATCGCCGTAGTTGGGAAAGTTGATCGACTCGAGGTAAGGCACATTATGTCTTTCTCAATTTTCAGAAATGTGATTTTTGACGTATTTTCTGTTTAAGATTTTGTTTCTGTTAGCAAAAAATGGGTATATCTTCGCACCATTAAAACTTTTACCATTTAACTTTTGGTATGTTGTAGAGATTGTAATTTTGCACGTTTTGACTATTTTCTGGAAGTTTTTCACAGGGTATTTTGAATTTTGTGGAGTTTTTATCAAAATATGAAGTTATCTGGTTGCTGAAAAATATTGCTTCAGTACAAAAAAAGTCTTGAAATGATGTTTTACACGATCTCTGGTAGTTTGGTAATTTTCTGAAACTATGAATTTTTGATCCGTTGAATTTCTGTTGTTTGTCGTTATACTCTCTAACGATTTTCTAATACGAATCTGATTTCTCTGAATCTGATATGGTTTGATGTTTGATGTGATTTGAATGATATCAGAAAGGAGTTATAAGGGGCCGGAATCCTTTGAGATTCTATCTATGTCAGAGAAGGGAGGCATAAGGGGCCAAAATCCTTTGAGATTTTATTTGTGTCAGGGAATATGAAAATGAATTCTAATCTGATAATTATGTATATCTGATATATTCTGGTGATATAAGTACAAAGGGAGGCATAAATGACAAGAATAATTTGAGATTCTATATGTGTCAGGGAAGGGAGACATAAGGGGTCATAATCCTTTGAGATTCTATCTGGGTCAGGGATATGTGATTTGATATATGATTTGAAAAATGTGATTTGTGATTTATACGATCCTGTGATACGAATTTGATTGATCAGTTCTTTTGTATCTGTTATTTGATTTTTCATCTGATTATATGTTATGTGTGAATATCTGAAGTCTATTTGTTGATACGTTCTATATGAATATATGCATTCTATCTGATTATATGATTTCTATACGATTATATATCTGAATTCTTTATGGCTATTTGAGTAAACTATTTTTTAGAGCTTTTTGTGAGTATTTTGATAAGAGAGTTTCTGGAGATTTTGATTGGCTAGTATAGTCTTGCTGAGCTGTTAGCTCATTGTGGTTATCTTCATGATTTTCAGGTTCTAGGAAAGAGAAGGAGGTTTTGGACTAGCCGTTCTGTATCTGATCTAAAATTAGGTATTTTTGTACTTTTGATTTTTGTATTGTCATAACTATTCTACTTTTCTGTTATGTACTTTTTGTTTAATAGTCATGCACTGTAATGTTCATGATTATTTTGATGAAAGAAAGAAGAAAAGGTTGGATGATCTTTTCTGTATATTTGGATGTTTGTAGTAGCTCTGCGTTTCGTAGTCATGTGTATATTGGAAGAAAGTGCGAAAATAAATTCCAAAGCTAGATCGTGGGATTCATCCATCGCTATTCAACGCGATGGGATCCGTCCCGATCAGGTTGGGTCGTGATAGCAAGTGTGAAAATCCATTTTGAATGTTGGAAGGCAATTTTTTTCCCTGTGTGCTATAGGTTTCCTGTGGAAAATCCGTCGGTATGTGTGCCGTCATACGATACTACGACTTCTACCATCTATTACCGGTGTAATAATGTGTCGGTAATATCGACGGCATTTACGCAGGTGTTTCTGTTAAATCGAGTTTTTTGCAACAATTCCAGCGTAAGTTCCTCCGCTTTTACCTAGCGCAAATATACGTCGAAAATATCGGCGGAACCTACGCCCGAAAAGGGGATTAAAAAAATGACAGATCTGCTATTCATTTCCACCGGTATTTCACCGGAACTACCGTCATAAATATTTCCGGCAAATTTATTGCATCATAATGTTGTTTCCGGCGTGTGTTTTACCGGCGTACGATTTTCCACCAGAAACTCATAATTTTCAGCATTTTTTCATTGTTTTCGGCGAATATTTTGAGAAAAATATTTTGAGATTTGCTAGCATCATCAATATTTTGAAAACTTCTATAAAAGCGCCAAGAGTGCATATCCTATCCAGATGGTTAGAGTTTTGAGGCATACAATGCAAAAAATAATCTTTGATAGATGCAATATATATTGCATGCACAAAAAAATTATTAGACATGAAAATTGAAAAAGTATTGGGAAAATGGTTGAATAAGGTTCAAAGCATGATTGTCTAACATATTAATTAGTTTGAATATAATTGCATGCCCTTCATAGAAGATAATTAATGGTTATATTAATTTATGGAAGATGACATGTAAATGCAGAGAGTTTGATGCTATAGGTCTTCTATGTGAATATGCATTGGAAATACTTGGGACTAGAGTGTCAGTTATTCTTTCTTATGCTCAAAGTTTTATACACAGCATGATTACCTGCATAAGGTGAAAATATATATTCAATAAAAAAAGAAGAAACTTAAGAGATTCCATCTAAAATAAAAATAGTTAGCATATTACTCATATTGGCAAATACTATGAGTAACCTTTAAAAAAAAGGATGGGAGAGAAGAATGTAATCCAATATAAACGTAGCCAATAAGGAGTTAGAAGCTTTGATCGAGTTAACTATAAGGCTAAATGCTCATAATTTTTATTTTTTAACGAATCAATTATAATGCTTAAGATAATGTTACTGAATGAATGGTCGTGTAATGATGTATTGATTGTTATTTTTACTGTGATATGCATGACGTGATCACTCTTAGTTGCAGCTACACTATTTGAGCCCAGTTTGATCATTATTTGGCCCATGTAATGGAAAAATTATTAGTTCAGGTAACCTGATGTAGCTCTACGTCCGGTAGCCAATAATATGTCGCCACGTGCTCTTACCCTTTACCGCGCGGCCCGACGACCCGACTTGGACCGGAATCCGAGATTACTATATATGTTCACGTATTGCTCGGTATTTGCTCGGTATTGCTAGGTATTGCTTGACAATAACGATAAATACCGCTCTGTGAAGACCAATACCGAGCAATACCGAGTAATACCTAAAAGAACTAGGTATTGCTCGATATTGGTCGGTATTGGTCTTCACAGAATGGTATTTTTCATTTTTGTCGAGCAAAATTGACCAATACCTAGCAATACCGAGCAATACAAAAACTCCCGGGTCCGTTCCGGATCAGGTTGTCGGGCCGCGCGGTAAATAGTGAGAACACGTGGCGCCTATTTAGTACTCACCGAATGTAGAGCTACGTCAGGTTACCTAACCTAATAATTTTTCCATGTAATGAATGAATTTTTTATGCTACCTTTTGTAATCACTCTTTGAATTAGTTTTGTTACTTAGAAACATTAAACAAACCTTATTTGAACATTCAATTCAAATATTTTATATATTTTTCTAACAATATATTATTCAAATCTTATTTAAACTAGGTTCGAATCTTGGTCGAAATATTTTTTTGAATAACGAATATAAATATTCAATTATGATTCAAAGAATACGAGATTAATGGTCAAATATTTATCACACATCATATCAATTTTGATTGATATTAATTTGAACTTTGTTCAAATGTTATTCAAGTTAACTTGGGTTAGTATAGTCTTAAAAGAGTGGTTTGAGGTTCTGAGTAGGGCTGCAAACAAATCGAGCCGAGCCGAGTATGTGAGTGTTCATGTTTGTGTTCATTTAATATCAGCTTGTTCAAGTTTGGTTCATGTTTGTTCGAGCTTTATTGTTTGTGTTCTGGATGTTAGAAATGTGGTTGTGGAGAGTAATTTAAGCACTGATCAAACTGTTTTTCTGGGCGTGGATGGTACTAGCTGCGGGCATGCTCTATTCTATACCCGCAGAAAGATTTTGTTCTTAATGAATACATTGGAATGTTCTTTTAATGTGGTTAACTCTGAGATTAATGCTGTGGTCAGTGCCTTGGCTCTCTTTGGTAGCAGGTTTTCTGATATTATTGATCTTACTTTCTCAAATCTGCCGGTGCATATTCAAGGCTTGATTAATTTGGATAAGAGGAAAGTTCCCTATGTTTTGGGTCTGTAGTTCGGGCAAGTCTTGGTTGGGGTGTTTCTCCTCTGTGTGTTGGTTGATGGGCTTTTTAATTTGTTGCTTTTTTCGCTGATTTCTGGTGGCTTCTTCATTGAGGGTGTTTTGTTTTGCTCTTGGGATTAGCTGCTGCCTTTTTGTTCCATTTTATCCCTGCTGGAGAATGTTGTTTTTCACTGGGGGTTGTTCGTGGTGGTCTGCTTTTGGGCCCTTCTGTGCTGGTTGTTGTTGGGTTGAGCGGATCCTTGGCCGGCTATTTATTCATTCAGGGAGTATCTTAATTCTTGCTGATCTGCTTTGTGTTTTTTGTTTTTTGTTTTTTTGTCGGTTGGCTTAATCTGTTCTATTGTACCTCTGCTTGCCTGGTGTGCAGGTTTTTGGAGCATCGTGCTAGTTTTGTGCAGGGTTCGTGTGCTGATTGTTAGATTAAGCTAACTTTGTTTTTCTTTCCCATGATTTTTTTGGGATCTTAGAATGTTATTAGTGTTCTTTGTATTTTGTTTAGTAGGGAATTCGGGCTCTTAGGTTTTCTTTCTATTTTTGATTGTAGCTCTTTGAGCGTTAGCGGGCAAGAATTCCCTTTAAGGACTTTTGTAAATTTTTCCTTAATTAACGCGCAAGCCCGTCGGTGGGTTTTAACCAAAAAAAAATGTTTGGTTCATTTAAATTAATGAGTGTTCATGTTTGGTTCATGTTCAGTTCATGTTCGTTCATTTAGTGCTTATCGAGCTTGTTCGGGAACATATTTAACAAATTTTTTTTAACTATCAAACAAATATATTCATGAACATATCTATGAATAAACACATTTATAATAAAAACAATTGTCTATGTAACAAATGCAAATATTATTTATATTTATTAATTTTATAATCAAATATTAATTATTTTTATCTAGCTTATTCAAGAGTTCAAAATCGAACACGAATCAAGCTTTTATCGAGCTTGTTCACGAACTTCAAATAATGTTGTTCGCGAACATAAACGAGCCGAACACATTAGTGTTCAAGTTTGTTTATTTAAGAATCGAGTATTTAAAATATTGTTCAAGTTTGTTTGTTTAGGTAATTAAACGATCACCAAAGCTAATATCAAATTAGCTACTTCGGCCAAGTTTATTAAAATATGAGTAATTATCTCCTTAATACTCATACCAAAGCTAATATCAAAGTCAAGGATTTCTTTATTAATGGGAATTGGAATTATGTTAAACTTTGTAGTGTGGTGCCTATTTACATTGTTGATAATATTGTTAACATTCCTATTAAACTTGATAGTGCTGATAATATCATGTTCAAATTAGCTACTTCGGCCAAGTTTTGCACTAAAAATGTTTGGGATATTATTAGGATTAAAGGAGAGGTTTCTAACGTTTATGGTTTTCTTTGGCATAAAATGATCCCCTTATCCTATACTTTGTTGACTTGGAGATGTGTGAAAGAATTCGTGCCTGTGGATACTAATTTGTTTAAGAAAGGTTTTCAGTTTGCTTCTAAATGTCAATGTTGTTTTAATATTGAGAGTTCTATTCATGTGTTTGTTAATAGTAACATGGCTCGTTTGGTTTGGTGTCATTTCTCTAATCTTGCTGAGATGGATAATTTCAATTATCAGAGTTTACCGGATATCTTGAAGGATTGGTTTGCTAAAGATAAAAATCATATTAATTGCTTAATCCCTATTCTGATTATTTGGTATATCTGAAAAGCTAGGAATGATTCTAAGCATAACAACATTAAAATGTGGGCTAATCAGATTATTCATAATGTTATGACTAAAGTTTTGAAACTTATTGCTGTTAATCTTATTTCTCAAAAAAATTTTAAGAATAGCAATCGTATGGCTAGTTATTTTGGGATTGTTCCCAATGAGTTTAATATTATTAAGATTGACCGGATTGTGCATTGGTTAAAACCTGATCCTCCTTATGTCAAATTAAATACGGATGGGTCCTTTGGGAAGGATGCTGCGGGTTTTGGTGGTTTAATTAGGAATGTGCTTGGTAATCCTATTGGTATTTTTGCTGGGCCTACGGATAAAGTTTCTGCTTTTAATGCTGAATTAATGGGGATTTATCATGGTTTGCATTTATGTATGGTTATGGGTATCCAGCATGTGTTAATTGAAGTGGACTCTAAACTTGCTATTCATGCTATTTCGAATATGGATGATGTTTTTCCTAAGGAATTTTATATTATTAGAAAAATTAAAATGCTGTTGGCTAACCTTAATTATACCTTATCCCATATTTATCGAGAAGGGAATACTGCTGCGGATTGGTTGGCTAATTATGGCTCTGGTTTAACTTCTTATCAAGATTTGATGATTACTAATCTGCCTAGTCCTCTTAAAGGTATGATTGCTTTAGATAAAATCGGTCTTCCCTATGTCAGGCATGGTTGATTCCTTTTTCTCCTTTATGGTGTGGTTGATGGAATATTTTGTTGTCTGGGTTATTCTGCTTGTGTTAGTTGTTAATTTCTATATGATGTTTTTAGTTTTTCTGGAGTTCCATAATCTGGGTGTGTTCATATGGTTGGACTGTAAGGAGGAGTTATTTGGTTGGGTTATTTTCTGGAATATCATGGCTACTGGTCAGTTGATTATCGGGGAAGTTTTTCTGTGCTGGAAATATTGTTGTAGGAATTGGGTTTCTCTGGGTTGGTTTCTGGATATTTTGTTGGATTGGATTATGAAAGGGGTGAGTATTGATGGGGGTGGTCATTCTGTTGTTTTAGGCATTCATATGGTCAGTGAGGTTGGGTACTTATGCTGCAGTTGGAATTCCTTATCTTTTCCCTCGGGCTTGGCTGTCGTTAATTTCAATTCTATGGCTTATGGGGATGTTTTTTCTATTGTTTCCAACTGCTGTTTTACCTCTTTTGGGAGTTTATCTTGCAGGTATCAATACTTTTTGAGTAATATGAGCTTCAAGGACAGCAAGGTAATCTCTTTCTCTTTTGCCTTTTTAAGTATCTATGTGCTATTTTTTTTTTTGCAGGAAGATTGAGCTGAAAAGGTTTTATATGTTCTTCCTTTTTTGGGTGCTGTTTCTGAACAGCCCGAGCTTATTTACTTGTTCTTTTTGTAATCATAGAAAAAGGACCTACCGTCTCTTAGGTTTTATTTCTTTTTTAAAATGTAGCTCTATCGAGCGTTAGTGAGATGGTGGGTTCTTTTGAGGACTCTGTAACCGTTTTTTGGCATTAACGTGTAGGCCCCATAAGAGGGTTTTAACCAAAAAAAAAGGTAACTAACCGATCACAAACGAGCTTTAATCGAACCGAACAACGAGTAGCTCGTCGAACGTTTGGTTCGCTTGCAGCCCTAGTTTTGAGCAGGTGTATTATGATCTTCATAAAAATTTTGGACATATTTCTCTAATTTTGGTATTATGGGATATATAAACTCAAAATTTTCAATGATTTTATAGATAATGAATTTGTTTGTAAATAATAATATATTTTAAAAATTGATGATTTATTTTTATTTATTTTAAATAGGAAAATAAAATATATTTTGAAAATATTTTTGAAATTTTGAAATCAATATTGATATCTAATAAAAATCTATTTAAAAGTTTGTTATCAATTTTTAAAAATATAATTTTAAATTTCAACCAATTAAATGAATTCAAAAGAAATAATTTCATCTAAAACGGAAACAAAATAATAATAATAAAAATACTGTCATGCATTTGCATTAAAGATAATCATTTCTAACAATCTCCTATATAATGAGCAATATATATATATATATATATATATATATATATATATATATATATATATATATATATATATATATATATATATATATATATAATAAATTTTGATTAGGATAATTAAAAACTTTAATTTGATAATCTAATTATTAGAAGCAAAACATGTTCAATTAAAATAAATTAAGCTTATCAATTCATTAATGCATGAAGAGAAAACTTTATAATTATAACATTTAATTAGTTGCTATTTTAAATTATTAAACTTATGAGCATTCCAATAACTTGTATAATTTAATAAAATATTAACTAATTTTTAATAATAAGTATAAATAATACATTATTTAGTTGATTAATCAATAATTGAATTTAAGTTTTCCCAAAAAAAACTTCTTAGTATTTTGTGATAGCTTAGTAATTAGGTGGCAACAGTTGTTAGTGTACTAGCGATCAAATGATAAAATTTATAGGAGATTATGAAATTTTAATATAGTTGTACGGAGCTAGGATGATCATGTGTCCAAAAGTCTTAAAATTGCTATGTTTTGTAAGAAACAATGAATAGACGGGAGGAAAATGAAGCATGGTGTCAATATTTGTATTTGTTGGGTGATCTCTTTTAAACTAAATCTTAGAGTGTCAAAATCGACAAAGTCTTCTACACCTAGTCACAAAATCAATATCAAACTTCTCTTAAGACTCCCAAATTAGGCTAGCCCCAATGACATAGACTAGTACTATTATAATTCACAGTCTATTATGTCACATGGATGATCTTAATAGATCAAGAGAAATGAGATATTACAATAATAGCATTCATCCACTAGTTATGCTCAGTAGAGAGAAGAAAAACTGCTACTTTATATGTCCAATTAACCTGCTAGTCACTAACCTCTATGATAGTCACCAACTTTCTCTTTAAGAGAATTCTAATTTTTAACTATCTCCTTTGCTCTTTTAGTAATTATTATCGACCAAGTAATTGGGGAATCCATTTGTAAGTAATTAGCCAATATAAATGTCATCTTTGATCATCCCATAAGGAATTTCTTCGATCTCCAATTTCATAACTAATTGAATAAGCGAGAAGAATGATTAATAATTTAATATCTTACAATCATTAATTTATTTCTATTTTAATAGAGTAATGTGTGACAATATGTATGAGTTAGTAGGTGTGAATAAAAACTTGAATTTTTAAGCTACCAATCTTAAAAATAAAAATCACATCTAATTTAAATATATAGATCAAAGTAGTTGAGGGAAATTAGCTATTTCTAATACTCTCCCACTTAAAGGCTGAATTTTTTATGTATTATGAGGAGAAACATGGCTATCTATATGTGGAGTCCCCTCTCAATCCTACATAGGTTAATTGAAGTTTTAAAATGCCACTACCTTAATAATAAATTTATCATCATTAACTACTATATTTTTCTTCATTAACTTACTCTTCTTGATCCTAAAATAATGCGTGCCCTATAATGCTCATATTTCCTTTGAAAGTTCCCCGGTGATATAAACATTAACTAATATTGCACTTCTACAATTAGCAAAGATAGATTTAATAGTTACTTTCGTTATTTTATGTTTGGCATCATATACATAATACTACTTTTACTTTTCTATATTATTATGATAACACCGTTAATCACTTTTCAAATATTAGTATAGAATGTTGAGATATATTCGTCTTCAATATGTAGCCTTATATCTTATAACATTGTAAAGCTTTCATGCAGTCTCATCATCAATTTTGATTCAAATATGACAAATGCTCTTAACATTAAAGAGTTCATTATCATTAAGATGAACATTTTACAATACCAAACAGAATAATTAGATATAAACTCTTTATATGAAGTTGAAAGAAAAAAAAAACACCATAGTCCCAAATCAAGTACTCCATATATATAAGGCTCTCTTCTTTAAAGACCATTGCTTTATTACTCTATGATAACTTGCGCTATCATGAACTTTTGATTGGTACCTTAATTATTGAGACTTGTAAAGACCATTATTATTGTCTTTTATTTCACTTATTCCTCTTTTCCCAATAAATACTTCATATGATTCTCATCTCATATGATGTCCTGAATTAAGATAAAGTAAGGTCATTAGATTGAAGTTATTAATATGCAAAGTAAAGGAAAGACCTTCAACTATAAGGAAAATTATTACGTGCAGCTAGCATCATGAGGTGAATTCGAACGCGTCATGTCACCGGCGGTCAGTGCAACACAACAAGTCAGTCAGGATCCAGTGCATCCGGTTGACGTGGCGCGTTCGAATTTTCATGTGGATGAGCCGGACACCACGTAATAATCTCTCCAACTATGATGTGGTTAGAAAATTCTTATTATATAGATATTGTACATGGCTGAGGGCTTCTCATACATGTCAGTAGCGTTTTCATCGTGGTAGCTGTGATCCTTTTATGTGATATTTTAAAAGCAATATTCTTTACCAATGACTTCCATGAAACTCCCAATGCATGTTTGTCCAGTAGATCTTAATCTTCTTGGCTGATAATGGTTAGCTTCCACTCACAGAGTGGCAGATCTTTTATTTTTATTTTATTTTTTGGTACAGTACATTGATCCTCAATCTGTATCTTCCACTAACAAATGTTCTTGTCATTAAATCAATCGATAATCACTTTCACATATTTCTATGCTATTGCTTCCTCTTTCTCACATAACTCCAAAGTGTCAAGCTCTTAGATTAAAACTTCGTTTGAAATGATTTTCTTAATGCTTTTAAAATAGCCTTTTAATATAAAATTAAAAATTTTAACTGTAAAATTATTTTAAGAAGCAGCAAGAAGATCATCCCAAACAAACCTAAACCCTAAAACTTAGGGTATTGAGTCTAGCACTTATATAATTTTTTTTTTTTTTAAGTCTTACAGTATTGTGGCTGTCTTAACTGCCAAAAATTGAAAATAGGACAGCTTGTGATTATTAAAACCGTTAAGATTTTATTTGGGACGACTTTCTTATTGCTTCTTAATTGAAACAAAACCTAAATCTTAAGGCTTTAACTTTTCAGTGATTATGATTTTGTTTGGGATGTTACTACTTCTTAAACCAACGTTTTAGTTCAAAGAATCAACACGAAAGCTGTCCCAAAGAAAGACTATAGCGGCAGCGACAATTAGCATTGCGAAATATCTTTCTTATCTATTTAAAAATCGTTGCTGAAAAGCTTGTACTGGATTGCAAATAGAGCCGTTTGGCAGTGGATTTAAAACTGTTGCGAAGTCATTTTTAGAGTTAAACCAGCCTCATAAGTTTCTTAGAACTGCCACTACACCCTTTTTTTTCCTAGAGTACTATATAAATAACACAAAAGAGTTTTATATATACTGGAACAATAACGTACGTACTTCCTTGTTATTTCATTCAACGAAACTAAACATGCAAATGCCCAACAAGAAGATAACAACAACGATTAACCAAACAAAGCATGCAAGAACAAACCACTTATCTACTTGTAATGAGCGTACAGGTCGAAGTTATCCACCAGCTCCTGAGAAGAACCTGTCTCCGGATCACCATACACTCCCATATAATACCCTCCCATTTCACCACCCGTTGCAGCACCCCCGTAGACTCCAAAATGGTGGTGTTGGTGCTGGTGGTGGTGGTGGTGGTGAGGCTCCGTCGCCGGGAAATGATACGCCGCCTGCAGCTGCGGCAATCCATACACCCCAACAGCCGGCGAGTTATCCACACCACCCTCTGCGGCAGCCCGCTTGAGCTGGATCGGCTCACCGCGGATAGAGCCGCGGTGATCCCCCTCGTGCTCGCGGTATCGTTGGAGGTGAACACTGAGGGGCTCAACGTAGTCATCGAAGCCGAGCTTGCTCATCGCCCACAGCACGTCTTCGGCGGTGATAGTCTTCCGCTGCTCTCGCTGACACCTCTCGTTGGCTTCGCTGGTGATGAAGCTTATGTACTCCGAAACGCACTCCTGAATAGTCTCTTTGGCGTCATCCGAAATCTTGGCGTGCGTTGGGAGAACCTTTCGCATTATCCTTATCACGTTCGCAATCGGCATGAACCGGTCTTGCTCGCGCACCGTGCATTGGTTGCCGGCGCCACCGCTTCCGCCACCACCAACTCCGCCGCCGATATGATTGTTGATACACGGGTTCATGGCGGCTTGGCTGGTTGGTTGCCTGTGCTGCTGCTTGGGTCTCTAGAAGCTTAAATAAATTGCTTGGCGTTGGGAGGAGGAGCGAAGGAGGCGTTTTTCAGGCGTTGGGACCATGCAATCTGGCTTTATTATTTGAACTATGAAAAGTTTTCAATTTCTTTCCAGGTGGGTGACGCGTTAAATTTCTTGTTCAGTAGTAACGTTCGCCTGACTTTCTTTGGCTTATATTGTGGGGTCCACACTGACCCCTCTTTTTCTTCATGCTTGTTTGGAAACTCTGTTCGTTTAACCTCGATTCATCCGTCATATAATACTATATATATAATTGGAAAAATTTTAATATTAAGCATAAATTGTATTAAGAGCTTGAGCATATTAAAAAAAAATTAAAAATATGCAAAATAGCTCCGAAGTCGTCCGTCAAACGAAAATTTTAAAAATAAAATACAATTACTGTAGCAAGTAATTTTATTTTATATTAAATTATTTCAGAAAATTTTTAATTTTTAAATTCTCGCTACTAATACGGACCAATAAAAATATGTTATATCAACATAAGTTTGTGCATTTTATCCACCGTTCATCTCAAGCACGTTAAAAAATAATAATATTATATTGTAGCAAGTCGTCCGTTAAATGACAAATATTTTTATTTGCCATTCCTTAAGTCTCTACTTCTCCAAAAAAGATATTAAATAAAAAACAAAAATATTTGTTTGAAGAGAAAAGTAAGGATAAAAGATTATTGGTCATATATGCAGTTCATCTTTAAGAACTTCATGAGTTCTGCTTTTTTTTTTTTTTTTTTTGATAACATGCTCAATCACGAAATAATATATTAAATGTCTCTCTATCATTTTTTGGCCATGCAGAGAGGAGCGGTGGATTAAATGTGCAAACATATGTTAATATAACATATTTTTATTTGTCTGTATTTGTGAGAAATTAAAAATTCAAAAAAATTATGAAATAATTTAATATAACAATAATATTATATTGTAGCAAGTCGCATATTTAACCAGCGACTTGCTACAGTATAATATTATTATTTTTTTAGTTTTTTTTTTTTAATGCTGACTGGACTAGTAAATCGCCAGTTTAACGGGCAACTTTGCCAATTTTTAAATTTTTTTTAAACATATTTAAGCTCTGAATATAATTTATAATCATGTTTAGTCTTAAAATTTTTCCTATATATTTTAGGTGTTCAATAAAAAATCAGACTCATACATTCCACTCGGACCCACTAAAAAAAATTTAATTTTGAGTTGATCTGTTTAATAAATGAGACACGGTTCAGACGATACATGTTGACCTGTTTATTAAACATGACTTATTTGAATTGACTTGTCGACCTGATTTTGATTCGAAAATGATATATTTCTTTTCTTTGTTGGTATAAACTTTATAATTTTTATCAATTAAGTTAAATTCTATGATTATCAAGTTAATACTTTTTAATTAAAATGGGTTATTGATACAAATTTACATCTCATCATAATTATTAAACAGATTAAATTCAAGTTAATTGGATTCGAGTCTGAATAATATGGGTCGGATCCGAACACAATCCGTTGACCCTTTTAGCACCCCTAATATATATAATTTTATATTTATTTATATGTTATTTTAGTGTTAGTGTTAGTCATTCTACAATATTGCAAAAAGTATATATTTCGCTACTAAAATTAATATTTATGTTACTTTTCAAATAGTTTTAAATTTTAGATATTGCACAAGTAAATATAAAATTTAGATTATACATTTTATATTTTTTGTATAGGGGCACAAATTAATATTAATCATTAAGTTACTCTCAAAGTATAATTTTTTTAATGTAATCATAGATCATGAGACATGTTTTTAATGAAAATTTATAAAAATTCATCTAAAATCATATGTATTTTCATTTTAAAAAATAAATATATCAATCTATATCTTATTATTTATTAAAAAGTAATTTTTTTAGGGTTATTATTTAATTGAGATCATATAAAATGTTTTTCTAGGTAAGGTTCTTTTATTTGAATTAATTAAATGAAGTCTTAATTTTGAACTACATTCAAATTAATTAAACTAGTATGAGATTATAATCTACTAAATTTGAAATTAATTATTTATTAATTCTAAATCATTTTTTATTTTATTAATTTGATGTAATGGTTTACATTTAGTAAAGAAAATTATAAATAATAAAAAAAATTTAAAAGTTAATATAATTAAAATAATTAATTTCCTTATTTAAATTTATTAAAAAATTCATCAATTCCCTTCTCCCACAAAAAACCAGCGGGCAGGTAAAATAAAAAAAATAAACTAGCGAGCAGGACAGAGAGAGAGAGAGAGCAGATATAATAAAGAGGGATAGAAATAAAAAGCTACTGCCAAGTCAGCCCAAAAATAAAACATTAAAACTTGGCTTGAGGCTGAGGCGGAGGCGGAAGCCTAGGCGAACCGAAACTGGTTTGTTTTAAAATCAAATTTAATCTTATATATTAATATAATTCAAAATAAGTTGATTTTAATTATTGGCCGGCCAGAGGGACCCGTGCCCCCAGGGCCCTCACTGTAGATCCGCCCATGTATATATATATACATGTTGGTGATTAATGAAGATAAATAAAAAGGAGGTGACCAGGTTGGTGGTAAAACTACCATCAACATATTTGGAATGAAGAAATAGTTCATTAAACTTATAAAATATCGCTAAATTAATTTAATATTAAAATAAAATTTGACTATAAGTAAAAGATAAAATTTTAAGATCGATCAAAAGTGGCTATAAAAAAATCATAAACATTGGGTCATAACACATACCAAAATTAATACAATCTTATGGAACCGAATAAAAACTTTAACGAAGCACAAATAAATTTGTTATAACATAATATGGTGGTTAAATGCTTTTGCTTAGAGATTAAGGTTTCGTTTGGGATGACTTTCTTAATGCTTCTTAAAGCGACTTTTAAATGCAAAAATTTTAAGTTTATACAAAGATCTAGCGCAATCAGATAAAAGAGATAGGTGTAGTATTCATAAGATACACCATAGTTTTTACATAAAAACTCATGAAAAGTGGGAAAAATCATGGGGCCTGACCCTGTTTAAATGAATCCACTAGTTTTTGCAATTTATTACAAATGAGGCATATCCGTAGTGGGGAAGGCCTTGGCTTAATGTAACAAATATACATCATATATAGTGCATTACATGGTGGGAGTTGAAGGAATCAGTATTGACATGTTCATTTGATCGACAAGATCATGATCAACAGGCGATGTAAGTTGGAAGGACCGTATTTAGGCGACGGTGGTCGGAAAGATCATAGTTGGCAGGTAACGTAAGTAAAAAAGATTGTAGTCAGTAGGCAATGAAGGTCAAAAAGATCGTTGTCGAGTGATGGTGGTCAGAAGGATCATAATTGTTGGGTGACGTAGGTTATAAAGGTCGTACGTAGTCAGTGGGCAACAAATGTCAAAAAAACTTAGTTAGGTGATAGTGGTCATAAGGATAATAGTTAGTGGATGATAAATGTTAGAAAGAACATAGTCGGGTGACAGTGGTCGGAAGGACTATAATCAGTGGGTGACGGAGGTCGGAAAGGCTGTAGTCAAGTAACGGTGGTCGAAAGGACCGTAGTTGGTGGTGACATAGGTTAAAAAGATCGTAGTTTGGTGAAAGTGGTCAAAAGGATCGTGGTTGGTGGGTGACATAGGTCATAAAGACCATAGTCGAGTAATGGTGGTCGGGAAGACCATAGTCTGGAGATCGTGGTCGGATAGACTATAGTCATCGGGCATCAGAGATCAAAAATAACAGTCAGGTGACGGTGGTCGTAAGGATCTTAGTTGGCGTGTGATATAGGTCAAAAAGATCATAGTTGGGTGACGATGGTCGAGAGAAAATATGGTAACAATCGATGGTCGAACGTAAGTTCAATAATAACTGGTGGCAGAGTGGAATTCTGATAAAAGTCCGACGATGGTCGATGCCTAGGTGTATATCAAATGTTAGTTGGTGGCCGAGCAAAAGTTTGACAATAATCGGTGGTCAGGCATAAGTATGATGACAATTGGTGTCCAGGAGAAAGTCTGGCAATGGTGGGTGGACAGGCGTAAATCTGGTGTCTGTCAAAGGCCGAGAAGAAGTCTGACGACAATCAATGGTCGGGTGTAAGTCTGACAACAGTTGGTGGCCGGGTGAAAGTCAAGCTATATATAGTTAGTGGCAGTGCATAAATCCGACGTCAAATGGTGACCATCGCCCGACCATCAATTATCGTTGGACTTATGCCCTACGGTCAATTATTGTTGAATTTTTGCCTGGCCACTAAGTGACATTGGATTTACGCCTGGACATCGAATATCTTTGGATTTTCACTTGACTTATGCTGGCCACCAACTGTCGATGGAATTACACCCGACCACCAAATAATGCCGAATTTACACCCAACTATCGACTGTCTCTGGATTTTTACAGGGCTTCCGCCCAACCACTAAATGTCACTGGACTTATGTCGAAACACCAATTGTCACTAGATTTCCTCCCGACCACCGTCATAGACAAAGATTTTTCGACTCTGTTTCTCTTCAATTTTGGTATCTACGACCTCTATCGCTCGACCACGATCTTTTACACCTCTATTACCTAATTACTATCCTTTCGACAAATTTTAGCCAACTACGATCTTTTTGATCTCCATCGCCCGATTATGGTCTTTCTAACTATTACAAATTTATTTTTGGAATATGATTTTGATGATAGCAAATAAATCTTGGTTCACTACAACTGTCTTTTTCTCTATTGACTTTTCACGACCCAAAGATCGGAAGGAAATCAGAATCAGCTACAGATTGGGTAGATTAGGGTTGAGTCAGAATGTAATCTTCTTTTTTCCTTTTCTTGAGTCAATTGTAAATGTTTGAAGTGACTAATATTAAGTAACCCTACACACACACACACACTTCAGAGATTTAGAACTTGTGTTTTTACTCGCATCGACCTGGACGATATTTATATCGTCCTAGACGATCGAGTTCAAAATAGAAGTTCTAATCAGGATTTCTTGTTAAGGTAGTCGTAATTAACTAATCGGCCTGAACGATACCTATATCGGCTAGGACGATAAGCTTAATATAGAAAGAATTTTTTCGACATAAATAATTAAGGTATTCTGTATTTTTGGAAATCGGCCAAGATAATCTTGGATCGGCCTGGACGATGTTCACAATTGTGCCTTAATTGATAAGACAAATCAAGAAAGTAATTAAGGATGATTGATACGATCACATCGTCCTGGACGATCGAAGGATCGACCATGACGATCTAGTCAAAAAACCTTAGTTACTTCTGGACGATAAATATCGGCCAGCACAAATTCTGGGCGATGTGCTGGACGATCTGGATCAGACAGCTTGAATTCAGGGTGATGCTCTGGACAATTTTTTTCTGATTTGAACTAATCGGCCGGGACGATCGTGACGATTGTGAGATCGTCCTGGACGAACAAGCTAATTTTCAATCGTCTAGTTTGCATTCAGAGCGATGCTCTGGCCGATCTCATGGGATTTACACTGATCAGCCAAGACGATTTCCATATTGGCCTAGAAGATATAGTCGGCAACTTACAATTAATGAGCTCCTTTGAAGCTCTTCTATTTAAGAGCTCTTGTTCAACATTTTTGAACATCCTTGGCTGCTGTCTTGACCTGAGAAAACCTAAAGGAAAGAGAGAGAGAGAGAGAGAGAGAGAGAATCTTATGAAGGGGAGCTTGTGAGGGGATTCACAATGGTTGCTCTTAGCATTGTTCCACTTCTTCTTTCCTAGAGTCTCTTGTCCTTGGAAGGGTTGGGAGAGGTAAGTTCCAGCAAGTGATCGAGGTTCTCTGTCTGCTTCAGGAGGAAGCAAAAGGAGGAAGGTTCTCTGCCTTGCCGGGTGTGGAAAAAAGAGGTGTTTGTAAAGGCTTCTCCGCCTAGCTGTGGAGGCTAAAGAAGAGTCACGATTATAGTGCAATACTCAGAGGGCGCCTCCGGGGAGTGGACGTAGGTCGAGTTGATCGAATCACTATAAACCTTGTGTTCTTATTTTTTACTGTTTATGCATTTATTTTCTTCTGCACTTATTTTTGTGGTGATTTGGTTTGCATTCGTGCTTTGCTTAAAGAAATTTTTTAAATACCAATTCACCCTCTTAGCCTTGGGCCAGTTCTATAGGGCTTAACATCCCTAACGAACTTTCAAGTGGTATCAAAGCAGGGTAATAAGAACTAAGTTTAAAAACTTTTTGAATTTTGATTCATGGCTAACTTTAGGAATCATAATACACCGGAAGGGTACTCTATTACCCGACCACCTTTGTTTGATAATATCCCATTTGATTTTTGAAAAACTCGCATGTCTACCTTTTTACAATCTACTGATTATCACATGTGGATGCTTGTTATGGATGGTTACACACCTCCAACTGGTAAACTTAACAGCATTACTGTTCCACTTCCTTTTACTAAATAGACTTTAGATGATAGGGATTTGGCTCAATTGAATGCAAAATGTCTTAATTATTTTTTCTGTGCTTTAAAATTAGAAGACTACATGCGTGTTTTCACTTACAAAACTGATAAATAAATTTGGGATAAATTGTGTATCACTTATGAAGGCACTAATGAAGTTAAACAATCCCGTTTGAACATTCTCTTGCATGACTATGATTTTTTTCGTATGAAATCCCATGAATCAATTTCTGAAATGTATATGAGATTTACTCAGATTGTTACTTCTTTGCATGTCTTAGGAAGAGAGCTTTAAAACTTTGAAAAAGTAAACAAGATTTTACGATGCTTGCCTTCCTCTTTCGATGCTAAAATCACTGCTATAACTGAATCTAAGGATTTGAACACGTATTCGATTGACAACTTACTTGGCTCACTCATTGCTTACGAGTAAGGGGTGAATCAAGGAAATCTTGATGCATGTGAGAAAAAGAAAGAGAAAACAATGGCACTGAAGGCACATAAATCTGACTCCAATTCTTCCGGATCTGAGAGCGATGAAGTTGCCTTCATCTCAAGGCAATTCAGAAACTTCCTAAGGATGAAGCAAAAGCATCATTGGAGAAAAGGTAAGGATAACAAATATTCTAAAGGATCTTTTGATGTTGTTTGTTATGAATGCATGAAGCCTAGACATGTGAAAACTGATTGTCCTACACTTCAAGATCACTCAAACAAAGAAAAGGAAAATGATGAGAATAAATCTAAGTTAAGAAAGGACAATAAAAAGTTTCAAAAAGCATTCTTGGCAGAATCTGCATCAGATTCCTCTGAGACTGAACCTGAAGAAGAGACAACAAACCTATGCTTAATGGGGGAAGATCATCCTGAGCAAAGCGATGATGAAGAGGTATGTAAACCAACTTATGATCAATTATTTGAAATTTGTGAGAAAATTTATGCATCATATAAAAAACTCAAGAATACTCATGCTAGTTTAAAGTTAGAGCTTTTGAATTTACAAAAAGAATATGAAATTATTCTAAAAGATTATTCTACGTTTGATTCAAATCACATGGTTCTACTTGATGAATTTGATGATTTAAACAAAAAATATTTAGAATTAATTGATGAGCATGATGCATTAAAAGTTTCACACACCTCACTTAAATCTGATTTTAAGAAATCTAAAGAGATAGAAAAAGATTTGAGGGTTGATAATGATGTCTTAAAAAATAATAACTTGGGTCTTAAAAATGATTTGGACTCACTTAAAGGAAATTGGAAGACTCCCACTTTGAATCCAAAGTCAAAACCTAGGAAGAGGCATTATAACCCAAGTCATTTAAGAAATCCTTTTCCTGGAGTTAGATATTTTTCATGTGGCATGCTAGGACACATCTCGCACACTTGCACTGTTCACCGTATTACACATTGGGTGTGGAGACCAAAATTGCATAATTCACAGCATAACTCACATCCATTACACTCTACTTTTTATGAGAATGGACCCAAATCTATTTGGGTTCCTAAGTCCGACAGTTGTTGATTCTTGCAGGATGGCTCTCACCAAAGACCTCATGAGAGCATAGGATACTTGGACAAACGGAGGCTCGCAACTCATAACTGCTTAAATTTGCTGCTTAATAAATTCTTGAATTATTTTTTGATTATTGCTATTTTTTTGTTTTTGTTTTTGGTTAATTGTGCTAGTCATTTTTATTTTTATTTTCTTTATGATGATTTTTTCTTGCTCTTAAACTTTGGAGATTTATGGACAATAATTAGCATTTCTAAATCGGTTAAAGGGAGAAAACATCGTTGATGATTTCCCTTCCTCTAACCTCTTTTGGTGATATAATTTTCTTTTCTAAAACAAAAAAGTCTATCTAATTTTAACAAATGGTTTTTGAAATTAAGATCTTTTTTTCTTCTTGTTACAATAGTTTATCTTATATATATGATCCAAAGTTCTTATATACCCTTCAAGTTAATTGAAATCTTGACCGTTATACTTATCATATGATTTTGATTTTGTGGTTTGTTGTTCTCTATGTTAGAAAGAGAACACATCTTCTCTAATATCTAGAAGATATAATCACAACGAAGAACTTTTTTAAAGAATTTGTTAAAAAGTTTTTAGCTTGCAAAAAATTAAAAAGGAAAGAGGCCAATGACGCCAAATTGAAAAAGAAAAATATATACACAAAAGTGTATCAAAAAATCAAAAGATGCTCAAAGAGCCAATCAAAGTGACAAGAGGCATAAAATGAGCCCACTAAATGCAAGCTATTCTATATTTTCAAAACTTTTTAAACTTAGAAGGACTCATGGATTATTTGATATTTTCAAAGGCTTGATTTCAAATTCCATGAAAGAGACAAATTACTTTGGTATACTATTTTAAAAGATATTTTTTGTAACCAAGTTTTGAACCGATCTTCTTTTTATTCAATTTATTATGAGTTAAACCTCTTGTTTTCAAAATACAATTTTTATCCTGGAAGAAGTCCGAGGTAGGGTAAACAGGATCGAATTTTCTACCGCTTTCTGATTGTGACATTGTTAACTCATTGATCTTTCAAATCTTTAAAATTTAAATTATTTGGGAAATTTGTCATATGCTTGCTTTGCTAAAAACAAATATATATATATATATATATATATATATATATATATATATATATATATTAAAAATAAAAAACATCATTTCTTTTTTGTGTTTGTTTTTATTTTATTTTGGTTTATTTTTTTTTTCGTTTAGTTTTTTTTCTCAGATCATCTCCATCTTTTCTTGATTTTCAAATTCTTGTCACATCATCCTTGCCGATTCCTATATCGTCCTGGACGATAGGACAATTTCTTCAAAATTTCTTCTACTGAACCTTTTTCTGAGCATTCTATAACTCATCGTCCTGGACGATCCATTTTCATCCTGGCCGATGCATTTATGGTCATCGTCCTGGCCGATACACTAGATCGTCATGGATGATCCACGTGTCAAATCGACCCCGGATGATCCATTATTGGACAATCGTCCTGGCCGATCCATTGTTCGTCCTGGACGATACACATGGCACAGATTTAAAATGTTTTAACTTCAATCGACACGATTAATTATTGTGCATCATCCTGGACGATACACCTAATCGGCCCGGACGATCTGCTTTTTCAACGGTCGTCCGGCTTGACTCCTCGGGATGAAGGCCTATCGGACTTTCTTTTTAACCAATCGGTCTGTATGCAAGAATTGAACCAAATCGTCCTAGATGATTCTACGATCGTCCTGGCGATTCTACGATCGTCCTGGCGATTCTACGATCGTCCTGGACGATCTGGCCGTTTCTTTAAATTCAGGTCATTCCAGCCATTGTTTTCACCTCAACCTTCTTCTTCTCTTATGTTTTCTTACTAGTTTCTTGCTATGGCTGGTGGGAAGCGAGTCCGACAAACTTCTGAAAGTTCCTTGAGGGCCACTCTGGACCCTCGATTCAGGGAAGTGGAGGATCAAGCAGCTTATCGTCGCTACAAAGAATGTGGCATCACCCTTTCCAGAACCATCAATCCTGCCCACCTTTCATATCCGGTAATGGATCTCTTAGCTCACACTTCTCTCTGTTTCATTCTTACCCTCGTTGTCCCTTTCTCCTCAGAACTTTTGTTAGAATTTTATGCAAATTTTTACATAAATCCTACTTTCAAAGCCCTGACCTCCTATGTGAATCGACGTCCGGTTGAGATCACATATCAGGACTGTACTAAACTATTACAACTATCCACCACCGGGGATAAGCTGCACATATTGTTTCAGATCCTAATTTTGACTGGTCCACGACAAATAGGGGTGTCAATTTTGGGTCACGGGTCGGGTTCGGGTCGAACCCGAAACTGACCCGGCACTATTCAGGTCAACCCTAACCCGACCCGCTTTTAAAAACGGGTCAGTTTTCCTGACCCGAACCCGACCCGAATGACCCGTTTCCAACAAGAAAATGGCTAATTTTCGGGTCAAAAACGGGTCAAACTCTGCTTTTCGGGTCAAAATCGGGTCAATCTCGGGTCAATCTCGTGTTACCGGGTCAAAATCGAGTTTTCGGGTCAAAATCGGGTCACTTTCGGGTCAATTTCGGGTAAAAGGGTTAACTCGAACTCGACCCGATTTTTAAAACGGGTCGAAATGCTGAACCCGAACCCGACCAGTTTCGGGTTCGGGTTGACCCTAACCCGAAATTTTCGGGTCGGGTTTTTGGGTCGTGTCAAATATTGACACCCCTAATGACAAATCATTTTCTTCGCCAAACCAACACACCCTTTCATATTGGAGAGACTACCTCTTTAGTCAAAGATGATAGGACAATTCAACATGTCCTTCACACCTCCATTATTCCAAAAGCTGGGGACCAAATCCACATCACTCTTCTGCTTTCTCTGACTACCTTTTTCATCATGGCCCTGAGAGAATTTAATGCTACTGATCTAATCTTTCGATACATTGATCATTTAACAACTATTTGCGATTCAGGCCATAGGAGGAAACTCAACCTTGCTTTAGGATATCTCATAGCCTATATTCTTGAAACCAAATACAATCTTCAATATCCTGCTCGTCACGACCTTTAGCCTCCTTACTACTCAAATAGCTCTTTCAATATCCTTCACAGTACTCGTCTCCACCCAAGGGATGGGGAACCTCAAGGGGCCGAGGAGGAGGAGGCTCTTGCTCCCGCTCCTGTTTCTGATCCTACTCTTCGCCAGCACTCACAGTTTGACCAGTTAGTGAAGAGATTTGATCGTTGGGACACCCGTTTTGACGCTTATGTTGTCTCACAGGAGCAGCAACATTCTGAGGACATGGCTCGCTTCAAGCAACACCGCACAGAGGACTTAGCCCATTTTAACAGCTACATTACTCACCAGCAGCAGCAACACGACTAGGACATAGTCTGGTTCAATACTCAGTTTACTACGCTAGCTGGCTACTTTCAGCAGACTCCACCACCTCCACCTCCATCTGATGATAAGGATCACTCGTTCTTTTAGCTTTAGTTTTTTTTTTATTTATTGCTTTCGCTTTATATTTTTTTTAGTTGGTTGCTTTAGTTAGAAGTTTCCTCCTCCTTTTTGAGATGTAAAAAATGGGAGTAGTGTGTTTGTACTTGCTCTTGATTAGTGTATTTGTACTTACTTTTGTTTAGTATGTTTGTACTTGTTTTGGTAAAAGCCTGTTTAGTTTATTGCATTATTATTTTAGAATTAATGTTTGATATGTTTGTCATCATCAAAAAGGGGGAGATTGTTACAAATTTATTTTTGGAATATGATTTTGATGATAGCAAACAAATCTTGGTTCACTATTTCTCAATTGACTTTTTCTCTATTGACTTTTCAGGACCTAAAGATCGGACGGAAATCAGAATCAGCTACAGATGGGGAAGATTAGGGTTGAGTCAGTCTGTAATCTTCTTTTTTTCCTTTTTTTTGAGTCAATTGTAAATGTTTGAAGTGACTGATGTTAAGTAACCCTACACACACACACACTTGAGAGATTTAGAACTTGTGTGTTTACTCACATCGTCTCGGATCATATTTATATTGTCATGGACGATCGAGTTCAAAACAGAAGTTCTAATCATGATTTCTTGTTAAGGCAGCGTAATTAACTAATCGGCCTGGACAATAGGCTTAATACAGAAAGAATTTGCCGACATAAAGAATTAAGGTATTCTGTATTTTTGAAAATCGGCCAGGACGATCTTGGATCGGCCTGGACGATATTCATAATTATGCCTTAATTGATCAGATAAATCAATGAAGTAATTAAGGATGATTGATACGATCACATCATTCTGGACGATCGTAGGATCGGCCAGGACGATCTAGTAAAAAAATCTTAGTTACTTCTAGACGATAAATATCGACCAACATAAATTCAGGGCGATGTGCTGGATGATCTGGATCGGACAGCTTGAATTCAGGGCGATGCTCTGGACGATTTTTTTCTGATTTGAACTGATCGGCCGGGACGATCGTGAGATCGTCCTGGACGATCAAGCCAATTTTTAATCGTCCAGTTTTCATTCAGGGCGATGTTCTGGCCGATCTCATGGGATTTGCACTGATCGGCCAGGACGATTTTCATATCGGCCTGGACGATATAATCGGCAACATGCAATTAATGAGCTCCTTTGAAGCTCTTCTATTTAAGAGCTCTTGTTCAACATTTTTGAACATCCTTGGCTGCTGTATTGACATGAGAAAACCTAAAGGAGAGAGAGAGAGGGAGAGAGAGAGGATCTTGTGAGGGGCAGCTTGTGAGGGGATTCACAAGAGTTGCTCCTAGCATTGTTCCACTTCTTCTTCCCTAGAGTCTCTTATCCTTGAAAGGGTTGAGAGAGGTAAGTTCTAGCAAGCGATCGAGGTTCTCTGCCTGCTTCAGGAGGAAGCAAAAGGAGGAAGGTTCTCTGCCTTGCCGGGTGTGGCAAAAAGAGGTGTTTGTAAAGACTTTTCCGCCTAGCTGTGGGGGCTAAAGGAGAGTCACAATTATAATGCAATACTCGGAGGGCGCCTCCGGGGAGTGGACGTAGGTCGAGTTGACCGAACCACTATAAACCCTTGTGTTCGTATTTTTTACTGCTTCCGCACTTATTTTTGTGGTGATTTGGTTTATATTCGTGATTTACTTAAAGAATTTTTTTAAATACCAATTCATCCCCCCCCCCTTCTTGATTAGCCTTGGGCCAATTCTATAGGGCTTAAAATCACTAATGAACTTTCTCTAACCAATGTCGCTCGTCAACTACGATCCTTCTTACCTCTATCACTAAACAATGATCTTTCCGACCTTTATCGCCTATTGACTACGACCCTTCTAACCACTATCATTGACTTTGATCTTGTTTACCTCTATTGCCTAACGACTACTATCCTTCCTACCACCGTCATCGAACTATTGTCTTTTTGACCTCCGTTGCATGCCAACTACGATCAATTCGACTACTGTCACCTAATTATAGTCTTTTTTAGCTCCGTCGCCCGCCGATATATGTTCTCTTTGACCACCATTTCCTGATTGTGGTTATAAAAAAGTTAAGTTTTGACAAGATTAATTTTTTTTTGGAGAATTTAATTTTTGGGATTTTAATTTTGAGATTGAGCACGTCATTATGAAAAATGCACTACTCTAAGAGGCAAATATATCATTCTTTAATGGATTTAATTTATAGGATTAAATAATCATCCTGATTATCGTAATCAAATTCAAGCAAGAATTACATATGACCCTGGATGGTCAAAATGATTATGCAATTAGGTATTTAACTACAATAATTTGAATAAAATATCATTAATTTCATAATCAAAGTTACGATAATAATTGATATATCTTCCTAAGGAAAACAAATATCAATCATTATTGATCATTTGAAAATAATGATAATGATTATATATTTTAACTTGAATTTTTTCAAAGATAATTAATTGAGTTTTAAAAAATTAATTTTTAAAAATTTAACCTAGGTTTCTAAATCTCCTACGAGCACAAACCCTTGTATTTAATTACATCGTAGAAAACTAGAATTTCTTAAAAAGCTCTGGATTAAATTAATGATAAAAATTTATCTAGAATTTTAAAGAGTTATATCAAATGATTGAAGCTAGAATTTCAAATGAAAATGAAACAAAATTGAACACTTATTTCTGGAGGTCAAATGATGAAAGATAGAAGGTACTTTGAGATTCTAAAATATTTCAGCAACACCCTAGCATATCTTATATGTTGAGCTTAAATTTTGTGTTAAAGATATTTAATTTGACTTGTCAATTTTATTAGAAGATTAGGATTAAATTCTCAAAGATTGAGATATTATAGTCTGAACCTGACTTAGAACCTAAATCTAAATTGGGCACTGAAAATTAATAGCCCAAACTTAATTAATGTAGTGCAAATATGGACTTACCTCAGCCTGAATTGGGGAGCCAATGAACCACCTATGCGCTTTAAAATCATGAGTCAAATCATTTATGAAAGAGTGATATGAACGTTTAAGTAAGCTTTGAGGAGTAAGGGATGACATCTAGAGTAGATCCTAATTGGTCACTTGACTTATATATGATGATATAAAGCTTAAAATAAAATACAATTACATTATAGACTCACTTAAATTTATTTTTAATGTAATTAATGCATGCAAGATGACTCGATAAATGCATAAAATAAATATGAAGCAATTTTAATATGTATGTATGTGACCCTCTGTGAGCCCGAGTTTACTTTTTAAATTTTCTTGACTTTCTATGTTGACTTAAAAAAGTATAATTTAATTAAAAAAAATTTTGTTTTTTCCCTCATGAGCCTTCGATTATTTCAAGCTAAAACAAAAGCAACATATAATTGAAAAAAGCTAGAAAAGACATGCAATTTATACTACGTAATCAAATTAAATAAATCAATTAAATTTAATATTCAAATTGAAAGTCCTAATGATAAGTGCCACTTAATAGTACATTATAATATTTATAGAAAAAGTAAAGTTGTCGGGTACCACTAACAATAGTTCATGTTCTACTCCTAAGACACAAGTGACATTCAGAATGAGATTCTTCTCTATCTTCACTTCTTCATCCTTCTATGAGTTTCTTGGATTCATCGGGTTTAGATATCCACATGAAAAGAAACTCCTTTCTAAATGGGTGTTTTTTTTTCTCATGAACATCTGAAATCATTCAAATTTGGATGTCCAAATGGAAAGGAACTCTCCCATAAGGGATGTTCCTTTCTCTTTTGATTCCAAATTGGATGTATAACATCTCATCTCAAAGCACTTTTACAATACTTGATTACAACTCAAATACATCAAATTATATTGAATATTAAAAAGAAAAATAAAACTTAATTGCAACCTACAGGATTATCCTATGTAGTTATAATCAAAATCATCCAAATCATTTATATATTCCAAAATTTAAAATGCTCAAATCACAACCACACTTGATCGTGTTCTTTTAATTTTAAAGGGGCTTAGCATTTTATTACACACATAAAATTTGTCAATTTTAAAGCATAATTTTGTGTCCCCTTTTATTTAATAATCATGTATGAGTATGTCCACTGCATAAATCATGTTAACATCCAGATTATCTCTAACCTATGGGTAATTTATTACCCACCACATCAATACACAAATTGCATAGAATTTAAATAAAAAATCAAATCAAAAAATTACATCTAATAACTAACATACAATAAAAGCTCGAAAAAATTGGTATACATTAACAGAAAAGTAAAACACTAGTCTAGCGTAAGACTAGAGTTAGTTATCCTAAAAAACCATCTAAAATATGCGACGTAGGCTGTGTGGTTTGGATATATCCTATGTGTTATAATTCATTAAACACTACAGGAAAATCAATAATTATCGACGGCAATACTGGCAGTCAAAGAACTGTCGGAATTACCGGCGATTGAATCATCCATGTGACTGTCAATTTTAACCAAAGTTTGAGATGCCTTGTATGCCATCGATAATTACTCAGCGATCATCAGTGCTTTAATTGCCGAAATTTACCGGCTGTTATAGCCGCTGGAACATTTAATTGTTGAAAAATAGCCGTCGTAATTTGTTTTCTATGAGATTTATACCAGCAATTAACAGACAACCGATATATTCTCAAATTGTCAGAAAAGTAATATGAACCACTGAAAATTGCTGCCGATAATTGACATTTTTTATTTAGTAAAAGTTGTATAATGTTCTAGTTGGTTGAAAGGTTTAAAGAGAAGTTTATTTAGAGTTTAAATATTAATGTTTTAGATTAGTTTTAAGATTTATTTTAAATGTCAAGTGGCTATCACCTTTGTTACTCACCGAAACCGAGAATTTTGTTTCACCTTTTTTGGGGCTAAGTTAATAGCCTCGTATGCCCGGGTTACCTAGTGTTAACTAGTATAATTAAGTGAATTTAATTGGTTGAAGCTTAATGGTTGTTAAATTTTTACTCAAATTGATTAGTTACTAATTTTAAAGTTGGATTAAAGTTTTCTAAAATTTTAAATTAAATATTTAATTTATAGAATTATTTAAAAGATTTAGTTAAAAGGGTCAAAAATTAACTTTTTGAATTATAATGAATAATGGAAATCTTTTTTTTTTTAAATACTAGATCTTAAACTGAATGATTAGACACTAAGTTTACTGGAATTTAATTTTTCTATATTTATTTATGAATTTTTTAAGATTTGACCTATTTTAAACTATACTTGACCAATTAGTTGACATTTTGACTTTGAAATATTTTAAGAATTTGACATTTTTAATAAATATTAGACAATAAATAGAGTTTAATGCATTTGAGTTCGCTCAATTTGAAAATTTTTAAAATTAGTTATTGATTTTTAAATTTGATAATTTATTTGAATTTTTAAAAAAGTTTAATTGGAAGGGTTATAGTAATTTAAATCCAAATGAACTCCAAACTTCTTGAAAACATCTCTAAAGCTCAAAAATGACCTAAAAGAGGTGTTCTCAAGTGTTTGAGAATTTTTTTAGAATTTTTAATTAATTAAATTAATTAATTATTAATTATTATTTAAAATTCAATTAAACTTCAAATTAAAGTCCAGTCAAGGGGCTTTTAATTTTATCTAATTAAAGGTTGAATTTTGGTCTATTTAATATAATATTTGTAATTTTGCATTTAAATTTGACTTATTATAATTTTCATAAGTTTTAATCATAATTAAGGTTTAAATTTTAAATTAAATAAATAATTAGCTTAATAATTTTTAAAATCTGCAAGAAAATTTTCAAAGGTAAAGGGTGTCATTAAGTTTAAATATTCAAAATTTTATATATAATAAAAATATATTTTATTTTCTAAAATTAATCTAATTTTTTTAAAAAAGTTATCAATTTTTGTTCTTAAGATGATACTAAGCCATATAGGTTCAAATCAAAGTTTTACTAACCCTTGACACACACATAATTATACACACAATCACAATCAAGTCCTTAGATTTATGAGAGCCTAAAATTAAGTGCATGTGCAATCCTAAACATGAAAATAAAAGCATAATTTAATTAACAAGAAGATTAATCAATAAATAATTAAAAAAATAATTGCTCATTAATTAATCACCATTCCCCATTAATTCAAATAAATCAAGCACAAATATGTTAAAAATTTCAGGAATCCTCACTCAATGCACTCAAAAATTCAATATATATAGTTTGAAATAAAATTAATTTTCTAAATATATATAATAAAATACAAACATTAAATCTAATGAATTTAAACGAATGCAAAAATATAAATCAAAATAATTTTAGAAAGTTATGAAAAATTAGAGATAACTTTAAAAAAAAATTCTCAAATTCTAAAATAATTTGAATTAATATTTAATTAAATAGTAAATAAATATCAAATACTTTAAATTTAAAATTATTTAAAATATATTAAGTATTTAATTTTGAAATTAAATTTAAATCAAATTATTTGAAATTATATAAATTTTAATATATTATATCAACTTTTCTCATTTGATTTAAATCTTCTTTATCTTTTTGAAATTTCTAAAAATTAAACGCATTTAAAATAATTAATAATAAATAATATTTAAAATAATTTTATAATTTATAAAAATCAATATTTATTCATATTTTAATTAAGTATTTAAATAATTAAATGACTAAAATTATTTAAAAAATATATTAGATATTTTAGATAAATTTTAATTTTAAAATATTTAAAATGACTTTTCTTATTATTTATAGAAAAATAAAAAATTTTGTTGTTTTGAAAATATTTCTTTAATATTTAATTTGATATAAATAATTTAAATTTTGATAATTAAAATTATTAAAATGTATGATATATATTAAATTGATTTTAATTTTAAAATATTTATCTTATTATTTTGAATATTTTAAAAATAAACTTTTGATTTTTTTTTTAATATTTAAAATTTTAAGTTAATATTTTGCTTAGTTTAAAATTTTGCTTAATTTTAAAATAAATTTCAATTTAATATTTTACTTAATTTAGAATTTTTTAGAATTAGTTTTGATTTTTAAAAATTGGGTTATTTATTTGAATTATCAAAATAATTTTAATTAGAGAGATTTTTATGATTTGAATCTTAATGAGCTCCAAATTTTTTAAAATCATTTAGAAATTTTTTAACTTTTTTATTTTTTAATTAATTAAATTAATTAAATATTAATTTTTAATTAAAATTAAATTATGGTTGAAATTGATATAAAATTAAGAGGCATTTATTTTTCTTGGATTTAGGGTTGAGTTTTGGTCAGTTAGAGATATTATATATAATTTTTGAAGTTAAATTTAATTTATTAGATTTTTTGGAAATTTTAAGGCTTAATTAATACATTAAACTTAAGTTAATTAATTAATGGACTTAATGATTTTTAAAAATCAATGACAAAATTTTCTAAGGCAGTGCATGTCACTATATTTGAATGGTTTAAGTTTCATGGCATGATGACATATATTTTAATTTCTAAAATTAATCTAATTTTTTTAGATAAATGTCCTTAAGTTTTATCCTTAATGTCTCTTAGTTGTATGTGTTTAAAATAATATTTATCTAATCTTTGATAACATGAAAATAAATAAATGGTAAATATATTAGTGAATAATCAAGACATGATTATTCACTAATCATCTCCCCATTAATCCAATTCAATCTAGCTTAGTCTATGTTTAAAATTTCAAGGACACATTAAAAGCTCCCAAAGGATTTAACATATATAATTTTAAAATTAACTTTATATTTGAAAATAGATAAAATTTTAAATTTTTAGATAAATTTTGATATTATTAAAAATAATTTTGAAAGTGCTTTAATAATAGTTTAAAATAAAAGTTTTTAATTTTTTTAAAAAATTTAAGATAAAAATTAATTAAATATTAAAATATTTAAATAATTAAAATTATTTAAAATATTTAAAATAAAAATTAAAATTTTTAAATATTTAATTTAATATTTAATTAAATATTAATTAAGTATTAAAGTAATTAAATAATTATAATTATTTAAAATAAATTAAGTTTTTAAATTTGAAATTAATTTTCAATTTAAATTTTTAAAATTCTAAAATTTTTTGTATAATACATTAAAATGGGAAGTAATGATTGGTCGATGGCACGTTGGTTACTAATGATTGTGCCGCTGGAAATCATTAGTAATAAATAAACTGTGGAATGTGATTTTACTCATACGAGTCAGCACGCGTCTTGGCGATCAAATCCTTTGCATTTTTAAATCAACGATTATTATTCAGTCGGACGAAGCATCTGATCGGTTTACACCTATGCGCAGTCGGATCGTGATGTGAAACAACGTGATCTTAGCCGTTGATCAAGAGATTATTGACTAATATCTAATACAACACACGTACACCACAGATTAAGCCCTAAAAACAAAAATCAAATCATTCTCTCAATACATGATGAAGTCAAACAAAATTTGAAACTTAGATTAAGTGCATGAACAAAATTAATTGGGGCTTGAACTCACGGTCTAAAACACGCTTAATGAAAAAGCTAATTTAATATAATGTCTTAAGCCAGGGTTATAATTTTACCTCAATTTAATCAATGGATTGAGGTAATTAAGGATGCTTTGAACTTGTAGTTTGTCCACGATTATCTTCTCAGTTGAAGTTGTAGCTCGAAATACGCTCCATTGCAAGATAAACATTTTGGACATAATGGTATCCAGAGGATCACCATCGGTAGCTTCCAATCGCCGGAGTTGGATTTGGGAAGTGTAGAGAAGACCCTTGGGAGCTCAAGCAAAATGAGATTGAGTCCTAAGAGGCTGAGTGTGGTGAGAGAGTGTTAGTTGCTTAAATGAATACTTTTTTTGTGTTTTTGGCTCAATTGAAGCACCATGGCTTGATTAGATGATCCATATAGCATTAGAAGCTCCCTAATGCATGCCAGCTATCCCAGGGTGGGTAGGATGCAAAGGTATCAAAGGAGACAAGGACTATTAGGTGGAAAGGCCTCTTGCTCATTTGGGCATGGAGGTGATTAGGCTTAACCTAAGCCTAATCCAAAGTTCAAGCATGGTTAAAGAAAACTCTAGAAGTCCTTTGCAACTGGTGGAATTTGTTTGAATCAAAAGGATTAGGTGATGCAGACATCCGATCATAAAGATATTCAAAGGAGGAGACGATGATAGACAGCCGAGATTATTCTACCTTATCTTAATTTATTATTTTAATTTTTATTTTTATTATGATTTTTTCCTTTTTTTATCCTTACTTAAAAGTGTCGTCCTATGTAAGCCTTAGAGGTATATGTGTCTTGTTTTAGTTTTTTAGCCCTATATATAGAGGTCATTGCTTGTGTAATGTAATGATGAATTATTAAGAAAAGAAATTTTATTTGCATTTGTATTCTTTGGAGAGAACTTGGGTGAGATTCCTGTGGGAGGGAATCAGAGTTTCCACCAGCCGTATGATGGGTATGGGCTCGTGGCTTGAAGTTCCTTGGAGAAGGGCAACGTATTACTCGTTAGCTGCAAGATGTGTCCGGGCTCACGGTTATATCATTCTTTCCATAAATCCTTTTCTCCTCCTCCATTGTCTGTCAGCCAAAATCCCTCACTTGCCACCAGCTGATTCTCCCACAAACCCCTCCAAAGCCACAAGCCTCCTCCAATTTATCCATATCAACCGCCGACCATAAACCACTCCACCACCACCTCTTAGTTGGCCACCCCATCTCCTCCCATCCTCCTAGCCCCCGGCCACCCCATCCTTTTTTTCCTAATACCTACCAAAATTAGCCTACCTAATTTAGGGTAAGTATTAAATATATTTGAAATTTAAATTTGAATTTCAAATACTTTCCTAAAATTAACTAAGCTAAATTAAAAAAGTTCCTAAATTTAAGTCTAATTTGATTTTAAATTAGATTTGATTTAATTACCCTTTTCCTAATTTAGAATCATGATTTAGAAAGTTTTAAATTCCCTCCCAATTCCCCTCTCCCCATTAATTACACCCATCATATCCTTCCTTAACCGCCGACCTCTCTCTCACTTCTCATTTGATCCCAAATTAAAAGTTATTTCCTTATTTAGCCTCTTGTTATTTGGAAAGAATTTGAATTCAAATTCAAAATAATTTGAATTCCAAAAACTTTCTAATTAAACCAACCCTCATTTAGGAAACCCCTCAAATCTAAAATTAAGATCATATTTAATTACCCGTCACATTTAATGCTATGGTCCACATACATTGTATGTGGACATTTATCCTCCCTCCCCATATGGATGGCCCCATCTCTCTCTTATTTTAATTATTTCTTTCCTTATCAAGGAATCCAATTAGGGGAATAACTAATCACCTATTTATCCTTCCCTCCATCTTATTTTAATTTCAAATTCAAATCCCTTAATTAAGGGAAATTTGAAATTGAATTTCATATATTTATTTTTTTAACTACCCCTCTTCATTCTACATCATTAGGAGATTTGAGTTTGTTTGACCATTTAAACCTCTTAAAGCCCTTAGGAGACTTGTTGACTGATTGACCAACCAACCAATCTACATGGCTGATGATGTGGCAATTAGGATGGTTTGATAAGCTGGTAGGATAAGTTGGGTGAAGATTCAAGTTAAGGGATTAACTTTTGAGCATGTGAATGAAAGTTTGACCATTACTTGTGAGTTGACCAAGTCAAGACAAGTGTGGCTTGACTCCAAATAAGTTTTAAAAAGTTTGAATCATGAATTAAAATTGATTTAAGGCTTAATAAGAGAAAAATCAATAGAGTTTATTGGACGACATGGTTTGAATACATATAGAACTAGCTTGACTAGGTTTAATAATTTGACAAAATCAACGATTTGACTCAAAATGAACTTGAATATGTTTGAACTATCCTTTGAAATGGGTTTGAGAGCTTGAATAGTTTGATTTGATTAAATGAGTTGAAATGACCCATTTAAAGCCTTAAGGGATTATTGGGTCAACCTGGTTGACCCATAAGCTGGGTCTGGACTCAACAGGTTTGAAATAATATTTTTGAGACTATTGGAGGTGGTCCTAGGGCCCGAAGAAGTCATTTTAGACAAATTGATTGTTTGAAGCTTAAATGTTTTGTTTGGTCAACATAGGTTGATCTAAGACTTGGATTTGGGTCCAACAGGTTTGATTTGATGTTTGAAATCTATTGGAATTGGTCTCATGCAAAAAGGAGGCCATTTGATTTGAAATGAATATTTACAACTTAAGGGGTATTTTGGTCAAAATTGGTTGACCTGATCAACCAGGTTTGATCTAGGTCAGGGCTTGAGTCCAATGTATTCATAATAATGATTAGAATGCATTGAAAATGTTTTGAGGCTTGATTTGAAAATGTCATGTTGAAGTCTATAGAAAACTCCAAAATTTCCCTTAAGGGCTATTTTTTTATCATTTTGACCCCTGGTTGATTCGGGGTCAAAGTGGGTCCACCAAAATGCAGTTTGGTGCTCAACATGTCAGAATCAAGGGTGTGAATGTGGCTAGAGGCTTTAGAGAAGGCTTTAAGGTCGAATTCCAGTAGGGGACAAGTCTAGTGGCATAAGCTATAAATATTTGAAGGTTTTACAATATTTGGATTTCATTACAGTTTCTAAGGTCAGAGGCCTTAGATTGAACTCAAAATCGAAGGGTAAACCCTAGGGACATGCTAATCAATATGCAATTGATAGATTATTAATTGGGAGTCATTTGATTGAGGTTTGAAGTATTTGAAAAATCACTGAAAAAGACTTTCATGACATAATATTTTACCCTTGAATTTTGCCTATATTTCTGGACTTAGATGAGTTTTGGTTTTGAAAGATTCGAATTAAATTATCCAAATAATTTATTATCATTTAGATGATCATAAGTGATTGGATATGGTTGAAGCTAGATTGGAGGCTGGATCAATGTTTAAGCTGGAATTAAGATTTGTGTGGGTTTGAAGTTTGGGCTTGATTTGATTATGGATTGATCCTAGGGATTAGGTATATTTATGGTCTGGATAAATCCTAGAATCTGCTAGGATCTTGATAGATCTAGGTTCTGGATAGATCTAGGGTTTGGATAAATCTTAGAGTTTGAATAGATCTTAGGAATCTCATACAAAAATGAGGTCAACACAGATCTAGTGGAGGGATTGCGACTTTGGGCGATCAAGTCATTAATAAGAGCACACATTTTAGATATCTTGGATTTATTGTTTAGAGTGATGGTGAAATAGATAGGGATATTCCTAGTAGAATTCAAGAGTTGGATGGTTGAAGTGAAGGAATGCATCTGGCTTGTTATGTGATAGAAAAGTCCATCTCAAACTTAAGGGAAAATTCTATAAGATGGTAGTGAGACCTGCAATGCTTTGTGGTGCAGAATGTTCGCAATTAAAAAAGAAGAATAATATTAAGTTAAGTGTTGCAGAGATGAGGATGCTCAGGTGGATGAGTGACTTACTCTTAAAGATAGGATACAAAATGAGCATATACATAAACATGTTGGAGTAGCCTAGTGGAAGATAAGATTAGAGAGAAGTCTTAGATGGTTTGGTCATATAAAATAACGACCTTTTGATGACCTGATTAGAAAAGTAGATGTATTAAATTTGACTTATATTAAAAAAGATAGAGGTAGACCTAAAAAGACTTAATAATAAAATATTAGAAATGACATTACTTTATTAGATTTAGACGAGAATTTGATTATTAATAAGACACAATAAAAAAATATAATAGACCCTATATAGTAAAATAAAATCTTATTAACTTATTATTGTTGTTATCATCATCATCATAAACAAAATGTAATTTACAGTTGCTGTTATATGTCAGGGTAACGACTACTGGATAACCACAAAACAGGATCCACCGGTTATTAAAAAGGCTAATCCCGTAATAACTTCCAAATTCGAGGCTTACTTTGCGATCGAACTATTCTGAAGCAATCGTCTACTCATAGGCACCGGCTCGCTCATCTCACGATCGATGAGCACAAAGGTCGGATGAAAGCTCCGAGACTTCAGTGGTTCCATTTCCGACCTAGTAGCCGTGTAGAATGAAAAACTGAAGTAAGAAAAACATTTTCTTTCATCTCTTCGCTCCCCCCTTGTCTCTCAGTTCTCGATTGGGGAGTAAGACATGGCGCAAAAGCTGCAGCAGCAGTTGAGAGAAGTTGGTTCGAAACTTCAGAGTCAACCAGCTTCAAAGGATGCGCTGATCAAACTCTTAAAGGTGGGTTTTTTCCTTTTCTCCCAATTTATCTGCGGCGGATCCGAGCTTTTGTTTGTGTTTAAATCATCTTATTAGATCCATTTTGATGTTATGTTAGTTCGTTCCTGAGGTTATCCATGCGTGGGTGCCGTATTTGGGTTAGAGCTAGGGTTCAGTTGGTGAATTTATTCGAAGCGATGAACTGGAATTTATTTTTGTTGGTGATTTTCATTGGCCTTCTTTCCATCACGGCATGCTAATAAGCATTGAACGTATGTAATGTGGATGTAGTCCAAAGAGTGATTCGGTATCCTTTACATTTTTAACGCAAAATTGCTTCTTTGATGCAAAATGGCGTACCTTTGGTGTTTATTGGGTTACATTCTGTGATTAGAAGGGCAATTGTTTTGCTTGGGGTGAATGAAACAACCATCTGAGGTAGGGGATACTGGTCATTAACCTGAGGGAGATTTTCCATGAAGAATGAAGATTGCATGGACTAGAGTTTCATTAATTTTTTGTTTGTGAGGTGATCATTCTCCTTTTTCAATGGGCTGTGACTCGAGAGACAAGCAGAAGTCAATTTTCTGAAGCTCTCCTGTTAATTGTTTTGTTTTTTTATTATAATATTTTAGCTTAAACTGTATTTACTTAATTGAACTCATCAATTGCTCTAAGATTTTTAACTTATTTGAACTCACTTGTTCAAATTGTTCCGAGGAACTATTAATTTTTGTGTCTTTAGAAGTCTTTGCAGTTTGCCAAACCTAAATTGCTTGACCTTTTTTTTTTTTCATATCCTAATAATTGACCACTTTTTATATAACCTTAGAAGTTTGAACAAATTTTACTACAAACTATTACGAAGTTATACTGTAAAAGTACATATGAATAGTGCTATGAAAGTAATGGTAATCAACTAGGATGACGATCACTATAAAAAGTTAAAAATTTAAATGAACAAAAACTTTTGTCCCACTTAAAAAAAGGGCTTTTCCAATGATCTTAGTGTAGAAGCTCATGTGCTCTTCCCATAAGAATCCAACAAAGCCTCGCACCTTTGCATCCTTAAGTGATAATCTCGGGATCCATCTAAATTTATGTTCAGGGGAATATTGATAGGTCTCAATGGATATGGTGTTTGATGGTGGTGGGTAGTCATTTGGTAAGATTAATGGTTAGCAAAATTATAGATCTTTAGTTTGATATTTATAGAGGTATTAAGGAGTTTATGGTAAAATGATGAGGAGTTTAGAGGGTGTCTTAGTAGGAATAGGGCTATCAAAATCGGGTCACGGGGCAAGTTCAGGTCCAACTCGGAACTGACCTAACACTAGTTGACCCAACCCAAACCCCACTCATTTTTGCAAACATGTCAGTTATTTCAACCCGGACCCGACCCACGCAGGTTACTGGGTTGATCCGATTGGACCCGACCCGTGGACCCGTTTGATTCAAAACCAGCGAGTGCGACTGCGGAGCGGGCGACAACGGTCGACGGCTCAGCGTGGTATGTAGGCAATGACGACCACGGTCAGGGCAAGACCACGTGAGGAGAGCTTGTTGCCGGTAGGCGGCGTTGTGCAGGTAGGGGCGGGCGAGAGGACTTCGGTACGGCGTGCAGGCTGTTCGGCTGTGCCGACGGAGTCCAGTTCAGACGTGAGGGCCTTATGGTTAGGCAACTGTGTATGCGAGTCACGTGAGCGACTGAACGAGACGGTGCGAGTTCTTGGGTCAACTCGGGTTGAGTTTGGGTTTCCGGGTCAACCTGAACCCGACATAATTTTACAAACGGGCCAAGAAACGAAACCCGAACCCGATCCGTTTGGTAAACGGGTTGACCCGAACCTGAAAGTTTTTGGCTCAGGTCCGGGTTAGATTTCGGCTCGGGTCAATTTTTGACACTAAGTAGGAATTCCAAGACTTGTCCAATTTGGACTAATTTGGAAGATCATTTTTGGGAGGACTTTTATGAGGGATAAATGACGGGAGATGATTGTATAAGATTAGCTTAGGAAGTGAACTTATGATTTAGAGTTGATGGTAGAGTTTGATGGGGTTGAAGAGGATTTCAAAGTGTAGGGATTAAAACTAGATCCAAGTGTTCCCTAATTGGGCTGGTGACTATGTGGAAGTATTTAGAGTGAGTTTAAGGTTTTGTATGCTGATTTATCAGTCTTAGAGAATGCTTATGAAGTTGGAAAAGAGTTGTGAAGAGTTTAGAACACGTGTTTTTGTCTTAACTCTTATAGTTGGACTTTTAACTTGATTATCTTCATCCACATGATGTGCTGCATCAATGTTTAGGACAAATGAATTGGATGATTGATTACTAAAAATAAATGTAGTAAGGCATATATGATCAATGTTTGGAATCATGTAATCCAATTCATAGAGAAAGTAGGAAGGACTAGGAGAAAGCAGCTATGCACTAAGTGCAACAATGTGAATATTTTTAGGAATGTACGGAATAATGGAGCTTTGCTGCTCAAGATAGAATGAATGACTAGGAAAAAGTGGATATGCTCTATGCTTGACAAGCCAAAAGTATTCTTTTGGAGGACCGAGTTGCATGAAAGAATAGAAGTATATCAGTCATGACATGCACGGAGTATTTACTTTGGGATTGGGGTCTCTCGTGTATGAACATGCCAGTGGTCTCATGCATGATTCTGTTGGTCTCATGCATGAAATATTGCTTCCATAGTCATTGGAGAATAGGAAATGCTAGGATAAAATTTTGATGATATGCAAAAAATATTTATTTGTTGAGTTTCTCTCTTACTTGAGATAGTAGAGGTTTGGTTGGCCTTGGCTAGCTGTGTATAAGAGAATATGATGTGTCTTGGATATCTCTGAAGATGTTCTTGAACAAAATAAATAAATGAGCAGAATTAATTAGAATCGATGCTTAATGAAGCCGACAGTTCAGAAAATCCAGTTGGCCCTTTACCTGCTCATAGGCATGTCTAAAAACCTAATTCAGCTAGAATTCAGCAGGACTTGAACTAGATTAAATGTAAACTTCTAATAATTTTGTTTTCTACAATGTGGAACTATAGAAACGAGCTTTTGGATTTGAAATAGCTAGATATATACAGAAAACACTCAGTGAAAATGTTCTTATGCCATGAATACTCTTTTTAATGCATGCAGCAGCTTTGTTTTATAAATTGATCTGTCCTTGTGATTTCATTTTGTAGCAAGCGGAAAACTGTCTATCTGAATTGGAACAATCACCACCACCTTCTATGCTGGGTGCAATGAAGCCATGTTTTGATGCAATTGCAAAAGAAGATGTTTTAAAGCACCAAGATAGGGATGTGAGAGTTCTTGTGGCAGCATGTATTTGTGAGATCACTCGGATAACAGCTCCTGAAGCACCTTATAGTGATGATGTTCTCAGGGTATTTTCTTCTTAGGAGAATTAATTTATTCTAATATCTTTAGAAATGAGCTTGTGTGATATTATTACATGTATTTTCTAGGTAATTTTTATATCATAAATCCTCATTACAAGTTTTACCTTTTTCTATTGCAGGACATTTTTGATTTGATTGTAAGTACATTTAGCGGTTTAAAGGATACTAACACTCCATCTTTTAAGAGGACGGTTATAATCCTGGAGACACTTGCAAGATACAGATCATGTGTTGTGATGTTGGATCTTGAGTGTTATGACCTCATAAATGATATGTTCCAAATTTTTTTCAGTGTTGTCAGGTAAGGTTTTGAATTTAGATCCGAGTTTTGTTCTTTATTTTTAAATGTAGAGTTGTAAAGCTATTGTGTGTAGATTATATATATATATATATATATATATATATATATATATATATATATATATATATATATATATATAGCTGGCATTTCATGCACACAATTCTATATTATTTTGTTCTACGATTGATTTTGATAAAAAATGTCATATCATAAATATATTATTTGAAAATTAAATTGTATTTGCTTGCTGATTTTATATATATCCAATTTCTTGCTGAAACTCTTTGATTATTTCGATCATGTCTTTATTAGTTGGTTTTAAATTCTAATATTGTCTTTTTTTTAATATATTGTTATCCCTTAACGAATTGGAGACCATTACTATGATTTTAGCTAAAGACTGAATGGTTACAAAGATTCAACAGCCCCAATTTAGAGGCAGCTGGCATTGTGAACATTTCTAGAAAAAGGGCTGAAATACTGCTGTAGAAAGTTTCTGTGACGAGCTCTGCTTAGTGCTGGTGTTACTTGGCATGGAAGCATCCAAGAAATTCTTGGTAGATCATTTTGGAAATTGTGTTAAGCGAAGTAGGGCTTATAGAAAAAGTGCCAAAAGAAGAAAAAGAAAAGATGATATGAAAACTCATTATTTTTTCTTACAGAATTATGTAAAACCCTTCATCCCTTTCATTGTATTTTACTGCTCTTACATGATCAGTACTCAAAGCAGCAAAAGCTCTAATGTTATCACCCAATATAATTTTAACTTGGGAAGACTGGGAGGAGGATGATTAACTAGTTACAGTGATGCGTAGATGATTGAATTAGCAGTTTAAAATTTTGTTTTATTTGCAGCTAAATGCGAACTCATGGAAGCATGCCGTGCAACGTTTTCAGATTTTGCAATTCAGGATGTATTTCATTGGGCAAAAACCTGGATTTTTGCTTCATTTCATTTCTCCTTGTATTACGGCATTCTTCATTTTTTGCTCTTGACAAATAGGCTTTTGCTTTCAAAGAATGTGTTAGACCGGTCCTCCATGGACTGGTCCAGCCGGCCCAGCCCCCTGGGCTGGTCCGATTTGTATACAGCAGGGGGGCTGGCGGCTTCAATGAAGGGGGAAAGGGTGTTTTTTGTATTAATTTTGAATTTCATGCATTAAGTAGGGGAAAAAGGCTAGGGTTAGGTTGATGTGAAATTTTCTGAAGGTTCTCTTGTTTTTCTTTGGTGGCTAGGGCTCTAGATCATATTCTAGAGATTGGGAGAGTACGATCCTCCTCTCGAATAGAGGATCTTTGTATCTTTGCTATTTTTCTTTCATCTACTAGTGAAATACAAATGTTTGGGTGATTTTTTTCTCCAATTTCCTCTCAGAATTTTACTGTTTTGATACACTGTTTGCTGTTTTCCTGCTGTAAACAGCAGAATTCTTTGAGATTTGCTTCAGACTTTGGTTAGGAAATACTTGAAATCAAGTATTTCCTATCAAATTGGTATCAGAGCAAGTCTTGGGACCAATCATTGGCTGTTTTTGACAGATTTCAGCGGCTGAAATTTGTGCCGGCAAAGTGGAAATTGCTGAATTTTTTTTTTCAGATCTAGAGTTCGTCTAAAAAATTTCAAGCCGTAGGAGATGACGGCTAAGAAGGTGGATGCTTTGGAAAAGAGGCTTGAAGGAGAGATGAATCAAATCAAGGAGACCGTGGAGGAAAGGATTTCGTCCATGGAAGGGCAAGTGGCCGACCTATGGGATATGATAAAGAAGTTGTTGGAGTTTCAAACTCAATCGGCGGCGTCGGATGCAAAAGGGCTTGAAGCGAAAACACCAACTCGGAAATCCATAGGGAGGAAGAGGAAGTGGAAATCGTGGAAGGGAGTAGGGGTAGACCTCATTTGGAGCCTTTCCAAAGGGAGGAGAGAGGAGGAAGATACGGGGAAAGGCAAGGGTATGGAGGCGTGGAGCCAAGAGGTGCTGGTTGGGGCACCGGGGGGGGGGGGGGGTTATTATGGACGCCACGGGGCTGTTTTTGAAGATTGGAGAGGGGATCTTGAAGGGGGATGGGGGCATGGTAGAGCAAGGGAAGATCAGGAGACATGGGGAGGCCTAGGAACATGAGAGAGGGGAAACTACGGAGGAATAAGGGGAAATGGCGGGGATCAGAAGGTGAGAAAATTAAAAATGCCCATTTTTGAAGGGGTGGATGCCTATGGGTGGATCTACAAGGTGGAGAGGTACTTTGTCGTTAACGGCTTAACGGAGGAGGAGAAATTATCGGCAACGGGCTTGTGTCTGGAAGGGAAGGCACTCTCTTGGTACCTGTGGAGAGATCAGAGAAGACCAATCCGGAGCTGGGAAGAATTCAAGGACAGTTTGATAGAGCGTTGCCAAAACGACCAGGGAGGAGACTTCTACGAGCAGTTCTTTGCCCTAGTGCAGGAAGGGTCTGTAGCGGACTACCGAGAGGGATTTGAGGATCTGGCTAGTAGGGTGGAGCGCCTGTCCGATATTGTGCTGGAGGGAAACTTCATGAAGGGATTAAAGGCAAAGATTAGAGCAGCGGTGAAGGTCCTGATGCCCAGGGACCTGGGGGAGGCCATGAAGCTTGCACAACTGGTCGAAAATCAAAAGAATATGGAGAAGGGAGCTAGGAGCAGCAGTTAAGGAGGCACCTACAGGTGGACGACTACCCACCTAGCCTCCAAGGGAGCGCCCCCAGGAGGAATGAAAGAAGTTCTGAAGGAAAAAACAAACAGGGGGGGGGGGGGGGTGGGAGGAATGGGGGGCAATTCAAGAAGCTCACTCAGAAGGAAATGCAAGAGAAGAGGACAAAGGGGCTGTGCTTCCGATGTGCCAGGGCATAAGTGCAAGTATTGAAATCTTCAAGTTATCCTCGTTTGTGAAGACAAGGAAGACGAAGAGGGAGGGGGAAGCGGTCCTGAGGTGGAGGAGGAAAAGTTGCATCTGAATGTAGCGGAAGTCTCTCTTAACTCTGTAGTGGGATTCACTCCGAGTCACACTATGAAGATGAAAGGAGAGATAGCTGACCGTGAAGTTGTGGTGTTGATTGATAGTGAGGCAACCCACAATTTCATTTCCATCCAGATGGTGGAGCTGCTGGGGTTGGAGTTAGTAGATACAGGAGGCTATGGGGTGATGATGGACATGAGAAAGGTAGAACTGGGAAGAGGAGTCTGTAGAGGGGTGATGCTGAAGATTTAAGGTATCCCAGTGAAGGAAGACTTCCTTCCCCTAGAATTGGGGAGTACGGATGTCATCATAGGGATGAAGTGGTTGCACACTTTGGGGGAAACCAAGATCAATTGGGGTACTCTGAGGATGGAGTTGGTGAAGGGAGGAAGGAAGAGGGTGATTCAAGGGGATGCGGGGCTGACCAAGGCAGGGGTTTCTCTCAAATCCCTAATTAAAACAATTTAGGAGGAGGGGGAAGGCTATTGGGTGGAATTACATAGATTGGAGGAAGGGGAAGACATACCTCTCTCTGTGCAACCTTTTATCCAGGAATTTTATGAGGTTTTTCAACCCCCTCAAGGGTTGCCACCACCCAGGGAGCAGGAGTATGCCATCACATTGAAGGAGATAGTGTCACCTGTCAGCGTGCTACCTTACCATTACCCTCATTTTCAGAAGGACGAAATAGAAAAGTTGATCAGAGAAATGCTGGAAGCAGGGATCATCAGGCCCAGCACCAGCCCGTTCTCTAGTCCTGTTCTATTGGTGAAGAAAAAAGATGGCAGCTGGCGGTTCTATGTGGACTACCGTGCACTTAACAAGGAAACTGTACCTGATAAGTTTCCCATACCAGTGATTGACGAACTGTTAGATGAATTGAGTGGAACAGTGATCTTCAGCAAGGTCGACTTGAAATCAGGATATCATCAAATTCGAATGAAGAAAGAAGATGTTCCGAAGAACACTTTTAGAACTCATGAGGGCCACTATGAGTTCCTAGTGATGCCCTTTGGCCTCACCAATGCCCCAGCCACCTTCCAAGCACTCATGAACAAGATCTTCAAACAATATCTTAGGCGATTTATTTTAGTATTCTTCGATGACATCCTAGTGTATAGCAGAACAGAGGAGGAGCATTGGGAGCATTTGAAGAATGTGTTAGAAGTTCTTCAGGAGCACCAGTTGAGGGCTAACTTAAAAAAGTGTTGCTTCGCACAAGCCAGTGTGGAGTACTTGGGGCACATGGTATCTAAGGAAAGGGTAGCAGCAGATCAGTCCATGATTGAAGCCATGTTAAAGTGGCCACTGCCTAAAAATCTGAAGGAGTTGAGGGGATTCCTAGGGCTTACAGGGTACTACAGGAGATTTGTGAAGTGATACAACACTATAGTTTGGCCACTCACTGAACAGTTGAAGAAAGATGGATTCCTATGGGGGGAGGCAGCCACGACAACATTTGAGAAGTTGAAGAAAGCTATGATCACAGTATCGGTCTTAGCTTTGCTAGATTTCACTCAGGTCTTTATAGTAGAGACAGATGCATCTGGGTATGGATTAGGGGCAGTGCTGATGCAGAATCACAGGCCATTGCTTATTTCAGTCAGGTGTTGATTGCAAGAGCCTGACTGAAATCTGTCTATGAGAGGGAATTAATGGCAATCGTTTTGGCCATTCAAAAGTGGCGGCTCTACTTACTCGGGAGACATTTCATAGTCAGGACCGACCAACAAATCCTGAAATATTTGCTGGAACAACTCATGGTGACGGAGGAGCATCAGAAGTGGCTATCCAAATTGCTGGGATATGATTTTGAGATTCAGTACAGGCCAGGGGTAGAAAATAAGGTAGCATATACCTTGTCCAGATGTATGGGGGAGCTGCAGACTATAGCTGTATCAGTTCCAATGATGCTAGATTGGGAAGCCATCAAGGAAGAGAGTGTCAGGGATGAAGAACTATGCAAGATCAGCGCGGACTTACTAAAGGAAGAGAGCAGCCATCCGGGGTACTCATTGGAGGGGGAGAGATTGTTGTATCAGGAGAGGTTTGTGTTGCCCAGAACATCAATTCACATCCCACAATTGCTCCAGGAGTTCCATGGGACTGCAGTGGGAGGTCATTCAGGAGTGCTAAAGACATACATGAGACTAGCGGCAGAGCTGTACTGGAAGGGTATGCATAAAGACGTGGAAGAGATGGTATCCAGGTGCGAGGTCTGCCAAAGGAATAAGTATCTAGCTATGTCACCAGTGGGGTTACTGCAGCCATTAGCTTTACCAGGTCGAGTCTGGGAGTAGGTATCTATGGACTTCATTGATGGGCTACCCCTCTCTGAGGGATTCACTGTGATTTTGGTGGTAGTGGATAGACTGAGCAAATATGCTCACTTCATCCCTCTTCGCCATCGCTATACTGCGGTGACAGTAGCATCTACATTCATCCGAGAGATAGTCAGATTACATGGGTTACTAGAAGCGATAGTATCAGACAGGGATAAAGTATTCCTCAGCCATTTTTGGAAAGAATTGTTCAGACTACATGGGACTATGCTGAAAAGGAGTACTGCTTGCCACCCACAGACGGATGGTCAAATTGAAGTAGTCAATAGGAGCTTGAAGACTTATTTGAGATGCTTTGCGTCAGAGACACCCAAACTATGGGCTAAATGGTTATCATGGGCCGAGTATTGGTACAATACCTCTTTTCATTCAGCCTCTCAGATGATCCCGTTCAACGTGTTGTATGGAAGGGATCCGCCCCACTTGGTGCATTTTGGAAGTAGCAATACTCCAGTTTCTTCAGTGGAGGAGTACTTGGAGGAGAGAGATAGGGTGCTTGAAGAATTAAAAAGACATATGTTGAAGGCTCAACAGATTATGAAAAAACAAGCTGATGGACATCAGAGGGACATTCAGTTTGAGGTGGGCGAGAGTGTGTTTCTGAAACTCCGTCCTTATCGACAGAAAATGGTCGCCAACCGGAGGAATGAGAAGCTTGCTCCAAGGTACTTCGGTCCTTATGAAGTGTTGGAGAAAATTGGAGCCGTAGCATATCGTTTGAAACTACCACCTACGGTGATGATCCACCCCGTTTTCCATGTATCTCAGCTGAGGAGAGCCATTGGGGATCATAATGCCAGTTCGGAGTTACCAAGGACATTAACTGATGAGATGGAAATGGTATTGGAACCTTTAGAGCTCATGGAGGTTCGTTAGAAAGCAGATGGAGCTACAGAAGTTCTGATCAAATGGAAGAACCTTTCTGACTACGAGGCCACGTGGGAGCCATACGAGCGGATGAAGCAATAGTTTCCTGACTTCCACCTTGAGGACAAGGTGGTTCTTTGGGAGGGCGGTAATGTTAGACCGGTCCAGCCCCCTGGGCCGGTCCGATTTGTATACAGCAGGGGGGGCTGGCGGCTTCAATGAAGGGGGAAAGGGTGGGGTCCACTTGAGATTCAAGTCAATCTTGGAGCCAAAAGGGGGTGGGGTGAGGGCAATTTAGTCCTTTTGTATTAATTTTGAATTTCATGCATTAAGTAGGGGGAAAATGCTTGGGTTAAGTTGATGTGAAATTTTCTGAAGGTTCTCTTGTTTTTCTTTGGTGGCTAGGGCTCTAGATCGTATTCTAGAGATTGGGAGAGTGCGATCCTCCTCTCGAATCTTTGTATCTTTGCTATTTTTCTTTCATCTACTAGTGAAATACAAGTGTTTGGGTGATTTTTTTCTCCAATTTCCTCTCAGAATTTCACTGTTTTGATCCACTGTTTGCTGTTTTCCTGCTGTAAACAGCAGAATTCTTTGAGATTTGCTTCAGACTTTGGTTAGGAAATACTTGAAATCAAGTATTTCCTATCAGAATGGTTCTTAGATCCGCATAAACTCTCTGCTTAGTGCATTCTGTGATGTTTTTTGTGCCATTCTCATATGAGACTGCTGTGATGTACTTTCAAGTATTTCCTATCAGAATGGTTCTTAGATCCGCATAAACTCTCTGCTTAGTGCTGCTTAGTGCATTCTGTGATGTTTTTTGTGCCATTCTCATATGAGACTGCTGTGACGTACTTGTGAAAGGTTTTCAATGTTTATGTTCTAACGATTTTAGCTATTCTCATGTGAATTCATTGACCTGGAAATGTACACCTAAGATGACTCATTGCATGCAGTGATGAGCATCCAAATAACGTTCGTGCTTCAATGCAAACAATCATGGTCCTTATACTTGATGAAAGTGAGGAGATACAGGAGAATCTACTAGTTACCATATTGTCTCCTTTGGGCCGTAAAAGGAGTGTGAGTTATACTGATTATTTATCTGTTCTTTCTTCTCATTTAATTTGAATTTTAACATGTGAAACTGAACTTTAATTTGGATAACAATATTTGGGTTCTTTATTAATTAAGTTTTTTTTTTTTTTTTTTTTTTTTTGTGTTACTAGGAGTTTACAATGGCAGCCAGGAAGCTTGCTATGAATGTGATAGAGCATTGTGCTGGAAAGCTTGAACCTTCCATACGGCATTTTCTTATCTCATCACTATCTGGAGATAGCAGTAACTTGAATAGTACACTTGATTATCATGAAGTCATTTATGATTTATATCAGTGTGTTCCACAAATTCTTTCTGGAATAATTCCATTTATGACTGGAGAATTGCTGGTAAATGCTTCATTCCATATGCAAAGGCCCTATCATAAGGGCATTCTTGTGATATTTCAGGACCTTCAGATATCTAACATTCATACCCCTATGTGAAAAAAATGGCATTTTTTTTCTTTTCGATTATTTTAACACTTCCCATAATCCTCCTCCTCCTCAAATTTGTAGGCAGATAAGTTAGACATTCGACAGAAGGCAGTCCAACTACTTGGAGACCTATTTGCTTTATCAGGAATACCTATTTCCGAATCTTTTCAGCCGCTTTTCTCTGAGTTTGTGAAAAGATTAACTGATAGGGTTGCTGATATTCGTGTTTCTGTAATTGGACACTTGAAGAATTGCTTGATGTTGAACACTTCCCGACCTGAAGCTCCTCTGATAATTAGTAAGAAGTTGCAGAGAAATTTATTCTTGTTTTTCTTGATACATAAATTCTGAATATAATATGTGACCGTGTGCTTGACGGTTGTTCTGTAGAGGCTCTCTCAGATCGGTTATTGGATTATGATGAAAATGTTCGCAAGCATGTTGTTGCCGCAATTTGTGATCTAGCATGCCATTCTGTCAAAGTCATACCAGTTGAAACTGCTAAAATAGTGGCAGAGCGCCTCCGTGACAAATCTGTTTGCCCTCTTGCTTCATTGCCATTAATTTTAGGCCTTCATTTATTTCAATATCTGGCTAATTTTGAAACCTTCTTATTTTTTGTATTTGGTTAGCTCTCTGTCAAATGGTACACCGTGGGGAGGCTGGCTGATGTTTACAGATGTTATTGTTTGAAGCATACAAATGCTTTGTTAAATGATGATGATTTTGAATGGATACCTGGCAGAGTATTACGGTGCTTATATGACAAAGATTTTAGGTAAGAAACATAAGAGTTTGTTTAATGCATTACTTCTGATAATTTATATTTTTTTTTGGTTCAGTTATATGTTGCTTATTATTTTATAACAGCCTTTTAGCTGCTTGCTATCGTTCTCTGTACTGGTATCCTATATGGGAATCTACCATGCTATCATTTCTTTGAATGACTCTTTAGTGACTATTCATTAGTAAAATTGATTGATAAAGCTTAAAAAAGAACGGTAATCAATCCCATCATCAACTAAGCATTTATCTCTTGAATGGATGGTCGCCATATCATCTAAAGCTTCGTTTGGGACGGTTTTCTTTTTGTTTCTTAAAGCTGCTTTTCTAGTACAAAAATTTTAATTTTTACACTAAAAAGCAACTTTAAGAAGCAGTAAGAAAGCGGTCCCAAACGAAGCCTAAGTAGGATTAGAAGGATAGATAAAAGTTTTTTGGTTGGCTAAGTACTATTGTTTGTCAGGAGCATTTGAGTATTATTTGGGTTACTTTGTTCTGGTGGATGACTATATAAAAGCAACTTGACTACATGATGATCCTACTCATTTTAGTTTATGGGGATAGGTTTCTGTACGTAACCTTCCCATCTACATAGTAGAGAGGTCTTTTCAAGATTCAATGTGCCTGCTTTTTTTTATAGGTGTTAATATTAGAAAAATATATTACTACTATCAAGGTTTGTTTTCGTCTCTTTAGCTTAACCAGCTCTCTACTAGTGATGCTTTCCATATCTGATATATGTGCAGCCTATTTGACTTCTATGAGAAATGATATCACTTTAATGGTTTAGGTTCTACTGTTGCTGATACTGGTGGCTAAATTTTTAGTCAATTATGATTGCATTTTTAAACTTTATCATTTTTTCCCTTGTTTTTATCCTATGAATAAACTTTAGTTATTAATGAGGTGATTGGGTACTTTCCTTGTTTGGGTTGTAGTTCTCATCGAGGTCTAATCTACTTGTGGATGTTTTGTTTGTGATCAGCATGTAACTTAAATATGTGATTTGCAGACCAGAGACAATTGAATTCATTTTGTGCGGCTCTTTGTTCCCCCGTGATTTGGCAATTAGAGATAGAGTAAAACATTGGATTAAAGTGTTCTCTACATTTGAGAGAGTAGAAGTGAAGGCACTTGAGCAGATTCTGCTACAGAAGCAAAGGTTAGTGATAATCGATCATCATAGTTTTTAAAATTTAACAGCGTGCATGCATACATCACTAGTATTTGATAGCTTTCCACGGGTTTTCAGGTGATTTCCTGTTGGATTGCAGGTTACAGCAAGAGTTTCTGAAGTATTTGACTCTTAGACAGACCCGTCAGGTTCGTAAGGACTAATTTTATTAAAATTTTGACAATTTTCCATCATAAAAGCAATCTTTCTTGGAAGCAGGATAATGTCCCAGAGATCCAAAAGAAGCTTAATGGTTTTTTCCGCTTTATGTCCCGCATGTTTCATGATGCTGCTAAGGCAGAGGAAGGTTTTCAGATGCTTAATCAGTTAAAAGACCAGAATATATGGAAATTAATGATGATCTTGCTTGATCCAGACACCAGTTTCTGTCAAGCTTGGTCATGCCGGGTATTTGCTACTTCAGCTCATCTTTAGTGTTTTAAAAAAAAATCTTACCTGTAATGAGTGGCTGCCATGATATGCTTGGCAAACAAAATCATTCTTTCTGGTGAAATGTTGTGAGCTTCAAGTTTCAAGTCATACAATGGATATTAAATTACCATAAATGCTACATTTTTTTTATTTTTATTTATTGTAACAGAGAATTTGCCTGATTTGGGATGACCTGAACTTTTTCTAAAAAATTTGAAATGCAGGATGAGTTGCTTAAGATCCTTGGAGAAAGGCATTCGCTTTATGAATTTATGGATATGCTTACAGTAAAGTGCTCATACTTATTCTTTAACAAGGAGCTTGTCAAGGAAATTATTTTAGAATCTGACGAGCAAAGATCTTCTGGTGATGTAAAATTCATTTTGTCATGCATGGACCTACTAACGGTAAGATTTAATTCGTGTACTTGAATGCATATTTGTTTTCATTAAATGCTAATCTGTAGGCTATATTTTGTTTCTTACATTTAAGCAGCTGCTGTGCTTTTCTGTTATGCTATTGTGAGGCATACTCATCTTCTTCATATGGTTGTCTGACTTGTAAATATTAAATTTAAATATTGATCATTCTCTGTGAGTTCCATGAATAAGGTGCTTGAAAGCGAAAAAGATCTAATATGATGTTAATGGATCATGGTTTCACTTTATTTTTATTCTGTTCCTCCTATCTTTCTAAATTTGCTAATTTATTTATCATGGTGATGAACAATCTTCTCTATTTTCTATGTTATTGCAAGTTGCAATTGCTGGTTTGTATCTTGAATTAATGGTTTTTTCAGCTTTTTTTTGTACTATCTTGGTTTGTCATTGCAATTTAGGTACAACAACAACATCAGACATTTGTCCCACTATGTGGGATTGGCTACATGAACCCTTTTTCTTCATTGTCCTGTTAAAAGTCAAATTCTCGTTTAAATCTAATAAAAAAAGATCATTTCTAAACTTTAAATTCATAATTTATGCCATTAAGATTCGATTATCCTAAGTGAACTAAAAATGATAACTAGGTGCCTAAGAAACTATACCAGTACATTGTTTCTTGCAGGCATTTTAGCCTACTTTTTTGCTGAGCATACTGGATTGGATTGCCTTGCAATAATATTTTGTAAGATGTCGGTCTTCTTTTAAGGAACTGAGACTCGTGAGAAAACTTTAGTCTCCATCCTACACATATGATACCCCCTCCAAGTAACATTGTGTTTGAAAATTGCTTTAGTTTCCAGTGCAATTACATTACTACATATTGACATTATTGCTAATTGGCGCACAGCATACATTCTGAAAGCTTTCCTGTATGCTTGCTGCAAATAAATATTCCATAGCTCAAGTAGGATATGCTGAGAATATGAGGGACCGCTTTTTCATTGCTTCTTAAAGCAGCTTTCTAGTCCAAACATTTTAATTTTTGTACTAAAAAGCTGCTTTAAGAAGCAGTAAAAAAACCGTCCCAAACGAAGCCTAAATCATGTTATGGCAGTTTCACTTAATCGAAATAATAGTATATTTTAGATTCTTCTCCTGCCATGTATTATTCTTTTCTAGCTGTTTTCTTGTTCTTTGATTTGTAAGATTGCTGGTTTGTAGCACATGGTTCTAATCGTCTGATTTGTTACTTTGCAGGTAATAGCTTCTTTTTCTCCCCACCTTTTTATTGGGTGCGAAGAGGATCTTGTGCATCTGCTGAAGGAGGACAATGACATAATTAAAGAAGGAATTACTCGTGTTTTAGCAAAAGCAGGAGGGACCATTCGAGAACAGTTGGCTATGACATCAAGGTAAAATCTTGAATCTGTATTGGAAGTTATTAAAAATATATGCTTCATTATTGATTCTTATTTGTTCCATCAAGCATTTCTTTTAATCTGCAGCCCTGTTGATCTAGTACTAGAACGGCTATGTCTAGAGGGTACTCGCAAGCAAGCTAAATTTGCTGTACATGCTATAGCCGCAATAACCAAAGATGATGGTCTCAAGTCACTTTCTGTTTTATACAAGGTTTTGGAAACGCATTTGTTCTTCTTGAATAGATGTTTCATGAAGCCTTAAATGTTATCCAACACTGTTAAATGTTGCAGAGGCTTGTGGATATGTTGGAGAAGAAAACACACCTTCCATCCATATTGCAATCTCTTGGGTGTATAGCACAAATTGCAATGCCAGTTTTTGAAACTAGGGAAGATGAAATTGTGGAGTTTATATCCAAGAAAGTCTTGAAGCGTAGTAATGTAGGTTCTTCCAGTCTAAAATCTTCACTTATTTGAAGCTGTGTTTTTATTAATTGCACATTGTTTGGGCCTCTTCTTCAGGATACGGCTGCTGCTTTGGACGGTATTGATTGGAATGAAAGAACTGAACTCTGTTCATTAAAGGTTTGAATAGTGTGTTGTCAGGATTCACTTATCCATTTATAAAACATGTGCTACTCTAATATTAATCAAGATTCTCTGTTCTATTATTTGTGACATGAATTTCATGATTCAGTTCTTTTTTCGCTTATATTTATATATTGCAGATGCTTGGCATCAAAACTTTGGTGAAGAGTTATTTACCTGCCAAAGATGCTCCTTCACGAACTGGGATTGATAAGCTTGTGGCATTGCTCAGAAATGTTCTAGCGTATGGTGATATCTCAAAAGACGTGGAATCAAGGTACCGAAGGAAAGCAATAAAAGTTGGCCTTTATGTAGTTCTCTGATTTATTTTCTCGCTCTTAATCATTAATTTTGCTGAGCTTGAATGGTTTTTATTAGTGCTGTTGACAAGGCGCATATGAGGCTTACTGCAGCAAAATCTGTCCTTCGGTTGTCAAGGCTGTGGGACCATATGATACCTCTTGACGTCTTCTATATAACCTTGAGGATTTCAGAGGTCCATTCACAATACTTTGGCAATCAATAACTGTAATGAGCATTGTCTTTTTGCATCTTGAATTTTTTTTTTTATTGTCATTTAATGATTTGCAGGATGTATACCCTCAGTTTAGGACATTATTCATCAGCAAAGTGCATCAGTACATCAAGGATCGATTGTTGGATGCGAAGTATGCCTGTGCTTTCTTGTTAAACATAAACCAGTATCAGTCTCCTGAATATAAGGAGGTGAATATTCTTAAATACCTTAACCGTATCGATCTGAAGTTCTTATTTTTATCCATTTAAGATTTATTCTACTGACATTTCCTATTTCCTAGGCCAAACATAATCTACTGGAGGTTGTTCAAATTTGTCAGCAACTTAAACAACGACAGATCTCTATGCAAAATGATGTGAGTTCCTCAGTAATGTATCCAGAGAGTATTCTTGTTTATTTGGTTCATGCTCTTGCGCACCACCCATCATGCCCAAATATTGATGAGTGCTTGGAGCTATCAGCCTTTGAACCCATTTACTGGTATGGACCCTGCTTTTCTCTTTTTCATTATCTCTTCATTTCTTTTATATTACTAAATATTCAATCTGTATTTCTCCAAGCAATTCAATGATTTCAATTATCATCTTAAACTCCTTAAAAATCCATTAAATAACTGTGTAGTGGGAGGCACTTTTTCAAAGACATGCAACAAATATGATGTAGAACGGAAACACGCTTTGCTAGGGACAAATCTCCTCTCCACATTTTTTTTTTTTTTTGTTTGACAGCAAGTTCAGATTTCACCAAAAATCTGAGAAGAAAATTCTCAGATTTTCTCTTGAGAAAATAGGGGTAGGGGAAGGAAGAGTTTGGTTGAAAGACTTAAGGGAGGATTTAAGGCTGATTGGGAAGACGACAACCCAAGGTGAAGCCTTGGGAAAATTCGGCCAGCAGCAGCAGATTTGCTCTTCAAATCTTCCCAAAAATGAGCACTGTCCTGTGGACAGATTTTGGGAATTTTCAGTAAAGGGAGGCGGTAAATTGGGAGGGAAATAGAGAAATATTTCCTAATGTTTATTCTCAGATTTTGGAGACCAATTAAAGGGGTTGGCTTTAAACGTTTCAGCTAACAAGAGGTGGAGTTATTTTTAAACAGAGACATTAGGAATTAGGAAGAGTTTCCTAATCCAAGCCCAGGAGTGATGGACGGCAGCAGTAATGGGGTTGTGAGGGGCATTGAATGTGGTGTTTTAATGCTCTTAGATTTGAATTTAAAATTCAATTGAATTTAGAATTCAAATGAATTTAAATTAAGAGTTATGAAAGTGAGGCAATAAATCAGATTTTGAATTTAATTTCAAATTGATTTCAATAAAGCAATTTCCAAAAATAGATGAACTAAATTAGGAAAGAATTTGAAATTTGAATTTGAATAATTTCAAATTCAAATCAATCCCTAAATTAACCCAACCAAATTAGGAAATCCAAAAGGGGTGGAGAGGAAGGTTGGGCCGGCGGCTAATGGGGTGGAGCCGGCGGCATGGTTTCGGGTATGGGGGGATTTCGGGTGGAGGTGAAAATCCGGCGGCCAAAACGGAGATGGGGAGGAGGAAGAAGATGAAGATAATGACGAAGAGCAATAAGAAGGAACAAAAACAAATAAACAAAATATCAAAGATACAACCGCGAGCTCGGACACATCCTGCGGCTGACGGGTACTACGCTGCCCTTCTCCAAGGGACTTCACGCCACGAGCCCGGACCCATCCTGCGGCTGGTGGAAACTCCGACTCCCTCCCATAGGGATTTCACTAACGTTCTTCCCAAAGAACCCAAGTGCAAAACGCAAATTTTTTTTATTATAATTCCATCATGTCCTAATACAAGAGCAAAGGCCTCTATATATAAGCCTTAAAAGAAACTAAAAGACAATTTTGCCCCTTGGGCTTACATAAAACAAATCCCAAAGGTAAAAAAAGAAAAATGCATAATTAAATAAAAATTACAATTAATAAAATAAGATAAAATGAAGGGATCTCGGCCGTCGATCTTCAGCTCCTCCTCGAATAGGCATGGACGGTTGGATGTCCGCATCATTCTCCCGGGGTGGAAAAGACTCGACTCCGTCGAGTTCGCATCCCGGGTGAGCAACCATGCTCTGATACCAAACTGATGTAGAACGGAAACACGCTTTGCTAGGGACAAATCTCCTCTCCACTTTTTTTTTTTGTTTGACAGCAAGTTCAGATTTCACCAAAAATCTGAGAAGAAAATTCTCAGATTTTCTCTTGAGAAAATAGGGGTAGGGGAAGGAAGAGTTTGGTTGAAGACTTAAGGGAGGATTTAAGGCTGATTGGGAAGACGGCAACCCAAGGTGAAGCCTTGGGAAAATTCGGCCAGCAGCAGCAGATTTGCTCTTCAAATCTTCCCAAAAATGAGCACTTGCCCGTGGACAGATTTTGGGAATTTTCAGTAAAGGGAGGCGGTAAACTGGGAGGGAAATAGGGAAATATTTCCTAATGTTTATTCTCAGATTTTGGAAACCAATTAAAGGGGTTGGCTTTAAACGTTTCAGCTAACAAGAGGTGGAGTTATTTTTAAACAGAGACATTAGGAATTAGGAAGAGTTTCCTAATCCAAGCCCAGGAGTGATGGACGGCAGCAGTAATGGGGTTGTGAGGGGCATTGAATGTGGTGTTTTAATGCTCTTAGATTTGAATTTAAAATTCAATTGAATTTAGAATTCAAATGAATTTAAATTAAGAGTTATGAAAGTGAGGCAATAAATCAGATTTTGAATTTAATTTCAAATTGATTTCAATAAAGCAATTTCCAAAAATAGATGAACTAAATTAGGAAAGAATTTGAAATTTGAATTTGAATAATTTCAAATTCAAATCAATCCCTAAATTAACCCAACCAAATTAGGAAATCCAAAAGGGGTGGAGAGGAAGGTTGGGCCGGCGGCTAATGGGGTGGAGCCGGCGGCATGGTTTCGGGTATGGGGGGATTTCGGGTGGAGGTGAAAATCCGGCGGCCAAAACGGAGATGGGGAGGAGGAAGAAGATGAAGATAATGACGAAGAGCAATAAGAAGGAACAAAAACAAATAAACAAAATATCAAAGATACAACCGCGAGCCCGGACACATCCTGCAGCTGATGGGTACTACGCTGCCCTTCTCCAAGGGACTTCACGCCACGAGCCCGGACCCATCCTGCGGCTGGTGGAAACTCCGACTCCCTCCCATAGGGATTTCACTAACGTTCTTCCCAAAGAATCCAAGTGCAAAACGCAAATTTTTTTTATTATAATTCCATCATGTCCTAATACAAGAGCAAAGGCCTCTATATATAAGCCTTAAAAGAAACTAAAAGACAATTTTGCCCCTTGGGCTTACATAAAACAAATCCCTTAAGTAAGGGTAAAAAAAGAAAAATGCATAATTAAATAAAAATTACAATTAATAAAATAAGATAAAATGAAGGGATCTCGGCCGTCGATCTTCAGCTCCTCCTCGAATAGGCATGGACGGTTGGATGTTCGCATCAAAATAATTCATAAAATATTATGTAATTAAATTATGATGGTATTAGCCACTGAAATGCATATAATCTCATGCTAAAATTGAGGCACTAATATGCTGTTTCCGCTATATTTAATGCAGCCAGATAACATGTTTTCAGAGATTTTTTTAATTAAAAGGAGAGTTTTATTTTAGAGTAGACTCAAATTTTTGTGTCAGAATTTTTATCCATTTTGTTTATTCTTTTGACTTGTCTGTTTTGGTATAGAAAACTTGATTGTTCATGGGATTTTCTATAGCTCCCTTGTGGGTTGAAGATTGTGTCATTTTGTCTGTAATAATTTGTTATTCAACTGTCTTTGGTGCTTATAGGAAAATTAATTATGATTACCTTGGTTTTAACTGGTATTTTGTCTATGATCTTTTAGAACTTTCCAAAACTATAAACTGCAGAATTTAAGTTGTGCAGGGGAATAATATAGAAATGTTGCATAAAATTTCCAAAGATTATATTCAAATTCATCATGGATATCTTTTGCTCTTTCCTCTCTTTTTTAATGTCTTTATCATGGCCGTCAATGCTTATGCTGGATTGGCGGTCTGCGCATGCAAATCCTAAAAATTATTAAATGCTATGAGAAGTGTGTTAGACCGGTCCAGCCGGTCCGTGCGGGACCGGCCCAGTGCAAACTGGGCGGAGAAATCTCCGCCCGCGGAGATGCCGAGCAAGCCGCACACCGTGCGGGAGCTTTTTTTGAGGGTTTTGAGAGGGAAAATTGAATGTAGGGACTGTTTAGGGATTTCCTTTTGATTTGTATGCATTAAATAGTTTGTTTTCCTAGGGTTTGGGCATCTTGAATTTGGCTGAAATTTGAGATCTCTTAGATTTAGGTTTCTTTGGGCTCTAGCGGCGTCTAGAGATTTGGGAGAGATCGATCCTCCTCTCGAATTGAGGATCAATTGTATCTTTGCTAATTTCCTTGCATCTACTAGTAAAATACAAGTTTTTCCTACGATTTTCTCTCAGTTTTCTACATTTTTTCCACTGTTTTCACTGTTCTCCTGCTCCGGACAGCAGTATTTCGTGGAGATTTGCTGTAAAGGTGAATAGGAAAGTCAAGTATTTCCTATCAAAGTGTTGGGATAAAAAATAAAAATTGCACATATTTTGGTAAAAAAAATCCATCAACATTTTAAAATAGAAGTTAAAACATTAAGCAATATTTGTATGTACTTCCTTTTATTGGGGGGACAAAAAAATTTTAGATTTTCTGATGTGAAACGTATTAGCATGGATGATTAAATTAAGGAAGTTTGCACGCTTAAATTTTAGAGCACAATAATTATAAGCTTTCTCTTGATGATAAACGACAAAATAAAAAATGATAAGGTGATAAAATAGCTTTGGTCTAAAGACATGAAAGAGGTTGAGATCATTAAATAGTCAAATAAATCTTACTTTGCATACATGGATTGTTCCAACAGTAAATTCAAATACTAACAATAAGATTAGTCTATGAAAGATCCCTCACACAACTCTTCTAATTGCTAGGTTTTAGCGGAGAAGCATTAACATGATCGTCATGAATTTACTAGACCACAATTGAGAGTCACTACGAAGATAAAAGATCCGGGGGAAGAGTTTACCCAAAGGAAGTAGATTCGAGGCCCCGAGGTGATCGTTTAGGTGCTTGAGAGAGTGGGCAGCAACTTTCAAGGCTTGGGAACCTTCTGGTTGGCGATTGGAGGTCTTCTGGACGTCGAGATAACAGCAGGAAACTGCTGGGCTTGCTGGACAGCACTTGGGGTGACTGGATAGCCACTATGAGGGATTTGACATCAGTGTTGACTTCCCAGAATTCTGGACAGCAATCAGAATTGTCTGGACAGCAAATTCCTATCTTCAAATTCCTGGACAGCAGCAGTTTTTGGTCTTGGACAGACCCTGGACAGCACCCAATCAGGGTCAGCAAGGATTTGGCTTGCTCGTGGTGCTGCTGGACACTTTGTGCAGCAACTTGTGGCTTTCCGGGAGGCAGGACAGCGAGGAAAGTTGCTGGAACAGGAAGGGATAGCATGCGGAAGTGAGGGAGGGAGAGTTAATTACCATTAGAGTGGCAATTAAAAAAAGGAGAGAGATGGGGAGAGGAAATTAAGGAGTAATTAATGCTAATTCAAATTCAAAATAATTTGAATTGTCATTAATTGGGAGCATTAAGTGAAAGCGGAGAGAGAGGAAAATTAATAAAAAAAATCTGAAATTAATTTCAGATTTTAAGTGGATTTGGCGGGATTTAATTTGAATTTTGAATTCAAATTAAAGTGGGAATTAATGGACCCTTGTTTGGAGCCATGAGTTAAGCTCCTAATTAAGGGGAGGAGTAATGGGCGGCCATAGAGAGAGAGAGAGAGAGAGAGGGAGGGATTTAGGGAGAGGATTTGTAACTTCCAAATCAATTTATGTCATTTAGGAATGAGAATGACAACTCAAATCTAATTTGAAATTCAAATAGACTTGGAGTTATACACTTTCCTAATTAATATTTGCAAATAAGGAAAGTTTTTGAAATTTGAATTTCAAATTTCAAATTGAGGAAAGTGAATAAAAAATCCAATTTAATTTATTTTGAAATTGAATTCATGATTGATACTTTCCTAAATTGGGATTCCCTATATGGAAAGAATTTGAAATTCGAATTTGAATTTCAAAAGAATTCAAATTTTCCCTCTCACGCTTGAGCTAAATTAGGAAGTCATTATGGTGATTGAAATCAACATAATGAGGGGGAAATTATGAGTGGGGGCGGCGGCAAAGGGGAAGGAGGAGATGTCGTCGGGTGAGGGGAAGGGGAAGGGGAAGGGCTTAGGTTGTCGATGGGAGCTTGTGGTGGTGGAGCTAGGGAGGACTTGGGGGGAAAGGGGAGAAAGGAGATGAACAAAAAATACAAATAAGATAAAAGTAAACTAACGAACTCACAAAGAGATCGTAAGAACCGCGAACCTTGGACTCTTCCAAAGATTGACGGGTATTGCAAATCGCCCTCCTTGGGCTTCTCCTCTCATGAACTCACTAAGAGATCAAACAAGAACAAACTCTTTTTCATTCAATAATTCATCATCCTCAATACAAGTAAGCTAGCCTATAAATAGGCCTCATGAAAAGAAAAATAACAAAGATTAAAATGCCCTTCGGGCTACAACACTACATGACCACCCATAAGGGTAAAAAGGGAAAAACAACAATATAAAATAAACTAGTACAAAAACATATAAATAAATAACTAAAAAAAAATCGTAGCCGTTGATCTCCGATGTCCTCATCATTTTCTCTCTGTTTTCATGTCTTTATCATGAGCATCAATGCTTATGCTGGATGGGAGTAGGTTAAGCTGGTCTATGCATGAAACCCTAAAAGATACTTAAATGCTATGAGAAGTGGTGAGATAAAAAATAAAAATTGCACACATACCAGAAATAAAGATATTCTATCAATATTTTAAAATAAAAGTTAAAGCAATATATATATATATATATATATATATATATATTGCAAAACAAATTTAAGATTACCTAAATGATTGTGACTTTTGACATGCAATGTGATAAATACGTATAGACTACACTAGACAATTGTCTCATTTAAACTAGTGATTGAAATTCATGGATGAGGCCTGAAGGGCCATCAAATCCAATTCTTCAGATAAAGAAAGGTGCTATGATGGTAAGAGTGTCATATGTAGAAGATGATATCAGAAGTTTGGAGAGTTAGATAAGGTTAACTCTTACACAACAATAACTTTTCACTCTAATTCTTACTCATATTCCAAGTTCTTCTTCATCTGCTGTGCCACCCTTTAAAATTTTGCTCCCATTAGAGATCCTTGAGCTCATCTCTTGATTGTGCTTAGGATCTAGCTCTCTATCATTTGTTTTCGTTTTAGCTTCATCGCCTCTCCTCATTTGGCTCCACCTCCCCACTCTATCTCCACCGCCTGCTCTCACACCACCTATCTTTCTCTTTAAAGTTCTCTTCATTGCTCTTATCTAGATACCATATAGACATGCAAATAAAGTCCAGCTATATGACAAGGAAAGGGATCAACAATCATAAAAGCCAGAATCCTTCATGGATAGTGGATTTTAGCAGGATAAGGATGCACATGACTGTAAGGGTGAGTGCTTCGTAATTCTCTCCTTCCATGAATTGCTTGTGCTATGGGTAATTCAGATGCCATCAGATCCATGATCTTTCCACATATCACTTTTGCTTAGTAGTTCCCGATCTCTGGGGCTTCGATAATATAGAATTTGTGTTGGGTGTCGAAGCTTACACCATGGTCCAAAAAACTTGATGCACTAATTAGCTAACTCGATCAATAGTAGATAATTGTGGCCCCTTGTTCAGCTTCTCCAAATCCATTCTTGTTTATTTTATTTTGTTTCTAAGAGTTAGGGGTTGTGATTTGGAGAAAACACCAGGTGTTTGTGGTTGGGCATGTTTGAGTGTGTTGGTGGCATCGACATTTTGGTAGTTTCAGCCAAGCTTTACATCCAACTAAATAAGAAAAAAAAATATTACTGTACATGATTTACATCTAACCAAATAATTTCAGATTAATAAAATATGGTACATTTGTTTTATTTTGCAATACTAAAATGCACACGTTCTAAATAAATCTAAACTAACAGCCCTTAATTCTAGGTAATCGTGTCTGTAAATTTATTTGAGGTGCAGTTTTTGAGAAAAGATTTGGAAAATATATGGGGCTACATTTAAGTTGGACTGTATAGGTGATTCTGATGAAGAATGATGATAAAAATGAACCAAAAATTATTCTAATGATAATAATGATCATGATTGCAGCATAGCTTTGATGTTTATATTTTGATGAGTTCTTGTCAGTTGAAGAAAGTTATTAAACATTTGTATTTTTCAGATTTTCTTGCTGAACCGTCAGTATCTGCTGAAGACGTTCCCTGCATGATATTATATTTTTGATGTGTGGTTCACTAGGGTAGATGATTTTATTTTTTTTCTTGGTATTAGCTACTTAGGGTTTTGTTAATTCTTTTTGAACATTCAATATTTGTGAAGGAAATGAACTATAAAATAAAATAACTTTTCATCGCTAACTTTGCCTCAAATCAAACATAAAAAGACTAAAAATGCATGCAAATGTTTTTCTTTACATCAACTCTTCTTTCAGCCAAGCAACTTTTAATAAGTTTGAAATTATTTAATACAATGAACATAAGTAATAAATATTTTTTTTCTAGTTTGCTAATTTTCTTATAGCTTCCAGGCGGTTGCATTTATTTCTTTCTGTGCTGTTAATTGGAGATGAAGGTTGGCAATCGGGAGCTTGTTCTGACAGGAGAAAGGATAGTTATACTTCAGTTGTATCTATTTTCCGTAGTATAAAGTGTTCAGAAGATGCAGCTGATAGTGCAAAGTCAAGAGTATGTGACCATTCAAGATCTGATGTGTTATGCCATTAGCATGCTGGAAGCATTCGATTTATAATGCGTGTTATAGGCTTCTATGTGTTAATCTAATTGCATTTCCCATAAACTACAGACATCACATGCTATATCGGATCTTGGACTGTCAATTACAAAGAAGTTAGTTCCTGATCAAGCGGATGTTTCAGAGATAGCTAATACAGTTTCATTGCCAGCCAGTTTATACAAGGCTTCTGATAAGGACGAAGAGAGCTCCGTGGTAAGCTTTTCAAAACTGCTCTTTTAGACTATATATAACAAGGTCAGTCTTAAGTACATTTTAATTTTTAATTTCATTTTATTTATTTTTTCGCCCTCATTTTCATTGCTTATGCAAGTTTCTCTATCTGTTTTGCCTCCTATGGATGCTTTCATGAATTTGCTAAATCTAAATGTACATTATTAGGGTTATAATGTCAATGATCCCAGTAAGAAAGATTATAAATGCATGAAATTTATGAAACTTAAGAGAAGCCAGTGGACTGTACCAGTTGCTTTAATAGATGAATATGTGGCGCTCATCTTAGGAGGGGTTTCAATTTGGAGAGTTGGGTTGGAAGCAAGCTCTAACCCATCCAGAGCTTTTAGATTCTCCAAACCTAACTCAAAATAACTCTTTCCTACTCGTAGTAGGTTAGCTTGGGTGCTAGATGTTGGTTGGATTGATTGAACTTGTATATTGGTTTGTCTATGAAAACTTCTGCCATAATGGTAAAGAAAATGCTGGTATGATTATCGTACAAGTGTATTTGTAGTTATTAGGCACAAATTTGGTGTTTATTGGATGCACCGATGCTTGGACTCTTTTAAATGCTCATCCCCTCAACCATATAACAATTTACCAGCTCACCCCACTAAATTTAGTTGTGATCAAGTTTGGGTTTGAGCCCTTTCTAAGTTGCTGCACATCAATTTATCATCTTCCAGTGCACTAAGGCTTTTCCTTTTCCTGTGTCCTTTTCCTGTGTGCTTAATGCTCTATGAACCATGAATTTGAAATTGATTCATGGATATGATTACTTGAGCTAGGGGACATACCGCATCTGCTAAAAGGCTAAACATGATGGCATGTGAATATCTATACATGCCAATATGGTTTTATTTGCCATAATTTACTTATTGATTTCATAAAATTTAAATCCCTAGTCTTTACATTGGATATAAAGCTTAAAAGACGCATTAAGTGAAGAGGATACCAAAAGAGAATGATTAACATTGAAATTGAGAGAGAGAGAGAGAGAGAGAGAGAGAGAGAGAGAGAGAGAGAGAATGGATACGAAGCTTGATTTGAGATCTAATCAGGCTAGAGTGACATTGCTTTCCCCTATAAGTGTTCCTGATGTGCTTGAACTGTGCCCATGAAGTGTCCAAGTGGGATTTGATTCCTTATTTGAAGAAAAGGCCAATTCTAATGCCTTATTGTATAACTATTAATTCATATTATGAAGATAGACATGTGGGCTCTAAAAATTCGAGCCCCGGCCTCTACGTGATTTTTTTGTTGACGAGGAAAGTTATAACAAATTAGGTTTTGAGGTACATTTTTTCAGAAGGCAGATTGTATTTTAGATAAGACACTGCCTAGAGATTTCACCCTCATTTTGCAAGGACTTTATGATCTGAGGTATGGTTTTTGATAGGCGCGAGCCCCTATGGTTTATTACCCCTCCCAGTAATGAGAGAGAACTTTCGATTAAGGTTAGTCATTAGATAGACACTTAAGTATCCAGTATATAGTAACAATAATTTTAGGGTTTAGAAATGGGGTTTTCAGGGTTTCCAAAATTTGAAATTTATCATCGTGTACTTAAAGCAGGTGATGAGGGAATGATGATGGGCATGATCAAGATCTCATAGTTCCGTTGTCCCAGACTATCATGGTCTCTATCTCTATTCCATTTAGTAAATGTTCTTTGTTGATGATAGGTTTATAACTTGTAATATTAGTCTGTCCAGGTGATCCTAATTTTTCTGATAGATGGTCGTGACTTTTGACTTCGGGAGAGGTATATGTAACTTCAAAGTCCTTGTCATCAAATTCGTCGGTCCTCACCTTCCCATCTTTTGATGCCGTTTGTCCCATTTTTCCTGTAGAAATCCAAAGAGCCTGGCTTTGATTCTAGTTGTTGAGGAAATTACATGCTCGAGAGCAATGAATTAACATAAATGAAGGAAATAATAACCACCATGGATATATTAGAAAGCAAGACACAATAGAGTTATGTTGATGCAAAGCGTCTTCCAATTTTATATGATGTAAATGCCTGGATCTGCACGGTTTTTTTTTTGGTTTATTAATTTGTTACGTTTATGCTTTTGTTTTCTGGATTTTGCTTTTAATAAGTGATAATATTGGCAGTAATGTAAACACCATGAACTTTATTTTGTGGGGATAATTTATGTAAATGTATTGCTATCTTCTTTCAGATCAATGGCGATCAGTCTTGGCTGAGTGGTGAAAGTGCGTTGGCACATTTTGAAGCTCTTATGTTTGAGGATAAAGAACAGGTTAATGTGCATTTATAACTATTGCTTATCCTATTTGATGCTAAGAGATTTGTTCTGTATATAAACATCTTTGTAACATAGTTCTATTGAACCTTCCAGATTCTCTCAGTTATCAACAAGGATGAAATACTCTTGGAGAAAGACAACGATGATAATGATGTTCCTCTGGGAAAAATGATGAAACTTCTTAAATGCCAGGGAACTAAAAAGAAAAAAGCAAAAGGACAAACTTCGAATTTTGATTTGAAAAGTAAAGATGAAGATGTTGATGTTCTTGGAATGGTGCGAGAAATCAATTTGGACACCATAAAAGCAGCTAGGAGTATGGAACATGGTAGTCAGAAAAGAAAACGAAGTGAAGCGAGTCAAGCAACTAGCAGCGTGGTTGCTCCAACTCCTAAACGCAAAAGGTCAAGCAGTATTCACAGATCCCCCTCTTCGAACCTGGATAAGAAGCAGCATGTTTCCTTAATAGAATCAGAATTTTTGCTTTCCTCTTTGCCAAAAATACAAAGCACATCTAGGCGTGGAAAGAAAAAAGGAGATCGATCATATACTGATGAAGTTTCCGTGATTGACATGAAGGTGAAGTCTATTCCTTGTATTCTGTATCATCTGATGATTACTTTGTTCTATGGTTCTAATGACCTTTTTGTTTCAAAATTCATACTGGTTTCAGAACGTCTCTGTCACAGAAGGCTCTCACAAGAAAGGTAGTGGCAGTTCTGCAAAAAAACGTAAAGTTAGAAGTATCTCTGGCTTGTCGAAGGTATTGTTTTACTCAAATCCCATGGGGAATAGAAAATGATGGTAGTTTGGTATTTTTTTATTATTATTTTTACACTAGTCTACCATGAGTGTGAAATAGAGAGATATGGTCCTCCATTATTATTCATTAGTACTCTGTTTGGATTTTGTTTATGATACTTCTACTATTTGCTTCAGCATGGTTATCAATTGTGGTCCTCGTTACATAGTTGAATAAGCATGGAAAAATGCGTATATTTTAAACTTCAAAAATATGATGCAAATATTTTAAGTTTTATATTCCTATATTTATATTTTGATTTCAATTAAATAGTGTATATTTTAAGTTTAAATTCAAGAATAAACTTTGTATAATTCAATTACCTTTCAATACTTGTTTAATAATTAATACACATCATATTTTACTAAATAAGCTCGGTACTGCTGGGATTCAACGTTAATCTGCATTTGCTTCTGATCTCATCCGCCTATATGTATCAGAATATTTGACTTCTCATCAGCAACAGAACAACTAATTTAACACCTATTTTGTTTGTTGGAGCTTGTCCATACCCAGGAATGATGATGGAGAAATTCTCTTTTTGAGGTGTAAATGTTTCCTGAAAAGGATTTAAAATGATAAATATGAAAAAACAAGGACTAGATAGAAAATCTGTAGAGGAACTCTATGGAAAAAAGAGAACTTCTTTGAGTTTGGTGGTGAGTTTTATTATATTCTCAAGGATATGACTAATTCTTCCATATTTTCAGAGTTCATCAAAGAAGACTCGGCCCAATGGAGAACTGGTTGGATCTAGAATTAAAGTTTGGTGGCCTTTAGATAACATGTAAGTAATTTAGTTAGCTATTTATTTATATTTATCAGCTTTGGCAGGTCCTGAATAATAAATTTAGTTTAAATGGAAATTTTATTTTATATCAAATATTGTTGCTGTCAATTATACGAACTAATTGTTGCTGTCAAATTATATTTGTCAAATATACAAATATTATTTTCTTCGTAAGGTCTAGTAATTTCTTCTTGTATTTGTGATCATACACAGGTTCTACGAAGGCGTCGTGCATTCCTTTGATCGTGGAAACAAGAAACACAGTGTAAGCTTATTCGTTGAACTCTTCTCTTTATGTATGTAGCTAATGATTTAAATGAAACTGATGTGATTGTTTGTGTCATGATCCAAAATGTCCAATTCTTATATCGAATAGGTCACATCATATTTAGATGCACAACAAATAGTATCTAAGATCTATTTGGAATGAATTCTCATATATGTATATATATAATATAAATCCACTAACATCATTAAAATATAATAAATAAAATCATCAACTTTTTTTTAGTTAATATCATAAGGCTATATAATAAAAATATCCATTTACAACAATCATGGTACTTCTATTTCTATCCATCATTATATACATGGTTTAAAATTGCACAATATGAGGCTCGCCTTTGCGCAATTCCAGTAAAAAACGCCTCAATGCTTACGCCTCGAGTTTTGTTATGAGGCTTGCGCCTCAACTTGGTTGAGGTCTGCCTCGCCTCACTGGCATGAGGCTTACGCCTCACGCTAAATATATTAAAACTTACATAAATCTTGAAGTAAATGCCCGACATTTGACTCTATAGGAGAGGAGGAAGGGGAGAGAGCAGTTCATCATAATGATGATTCAAATGAAGAACCACTTAGTGATGATAGTGCTGATGACTTATGAGTTCTTATGTGATATGTCATTGCTATTTATTTTGGAAATTTGAACTATATGTTAATGAAAAGAATACTGGGATTTGGGAAAGATAGAATTTTGAGTTGAACTATATTTCATGTTGTCTTATTATTGGGATATTTTGATTTCACTTCATATCTTATGTTTTTTTATGTTTTATATTATTCACTCATTAGTACATAAAAAATTTATCATTTTATGTTTATGCAATCTTTTGATTTTGAGGCTTATGCCTCAAAACGCCTTGAGGCTTACGCCTCACCTCACGAATGAAAAACGCCTCAATACCCGAATACGCAATTTTAAACATTGATTCTATAATATCATTATGATTTCAAAAATAACAACAAAAGACACCTATAAATAGGAATATATCAACTATATCTTTACTCAACCCATTCATTTTCCTTTCACTGTCTTGAAATAAACACATGTAGACAAAGTAGGAATGAGCTTCAACCGCTTAATAGGTAGTACGAAATCTACCTAAATTTATAATATGTAAAAAAATAGTAAATAAATATGTTATTCTATCACTACGTCATAAATGACAAAGCATGTTATAATTATAGAATTTTTATAGTAATGCTCATGATAGTAATATTAATTATTAAATACAATATCTTAACATGTCCAATATATTGCTATATTAAGTCAAATGTCAAAATAGAAATTTACTATAAAGACGTGTGTTAGATTACAATATTAATATAACTAAAATAAAACACATCACATAAATTTCTTCTCAGGCTCTATACCTCCCAATTACTTCACATATTCATCATTAGGCCCTTATATCTCTCATGTACATATATACAATATTAGGCCCTTTAGCTCTCTGTACTTATGCCTTCATTCAAGTTCTTATGACTCCTTGTGCATAGCACAATTCATATATTTAGGCCCTTATATTTCCCCATAAATATTTATACATGATCTCCAATAATTTGTAAATGACACATCATTTTCTTACACAAATATTTTTGAATAAATCAATACGGTTGAATTAACATTTAAATGAATTGAAGTAATTTATGTCAATACATAACAATAGAAAATAATTTACATTTTGCAACTACGAGAAATAGTAAAATTTATAAGATTTATCATTATATTCAACTCAATGTGCATGAAGCATACAACACGACTACATACATTATTTATAGCTTCATAACGATGCTTTCAATATTTTACATAAATTTTTATCAAATTTTTAAAATTTGTCAAAACAATGTGAAATATCTTGTGGAAGTTCAAAATATTTATATCTATATGTGCAAAATGACTAGAGAAACAACATACTAAAATTTACACAGTAAAAATTGTCCTCAATTTTTATGAAGTTTGTTCAGATTAAATACAGTCACAAACAATAAAATTATTAAAAATTAAAATTTGATAAAGATAACCTACCTCGAACTGGACAAACTTTTCAACTGGCTTGACAGATGAAATAACTTGAAGACCTATGAATCTTTACTTTATCTCTCCTCTCTTTTTCTCTATTTTTCTTCCTTTTCCTCCACTATTTAGGCAAAATGAAATGGATATGTAAGGATTATGTAGTGGGTTAGGATTTTTATAATAATATAAGGCTATGGTAGATTTGTAAGTATAGTAATTGTTTAGATTTAAGCATAAAGTTTATATGGATATTTTTATAACTTGAAATTAGGAGCTCTAAAAATTATAAAAAAATATTTATAAAGTAGAATAACATGTCTAGAATGCTCTTATGAAAACGGTTTGCAAAACGGACACTTGAGATCTTAGAAAATCTACTCGTACCGATATATATCAATTTCCTAAGATATTTCAATTTAGTAAGCAACCCCTTATTTTCATATCTACAATGTCTATAAAAATAGGAGAAAATTATAGATAGAGTGCAACATTCCCTAGGATATGGTGAAGATGATTTGCAAACCAGGCTTATAACGACTACAAAAATACTTTTTTGAATATTGTATGTCAAATCCATCCTAATAAAAATTCAAGAAAATTGTACTATTATGGTTAGGCAATCTTTTTGTATAATTATTTGAACATTAAAATAATTGAATATATGCATTAAGAGCTAACTTAAGCACTTCGTTAATCCACATGAATCTATATTTACAAATTTTGTCTATGGACCAATTAAAAAGATGCAAGTATAGGATCATGATAGGAATCCCTTGTAGAAAACCAGAAAAATTACTCGCTGAAATTTAATTTTAGCAATTGGGCAAACAAGAATTGCAAAGAACTTGGATGGAGAAAACCAGAAATTGCACTTTTGATTAACATTAGATGAAGAAAATCAACAAGATACAATGGATCTTCTATTGGAGAGGAAGATTCGACTCTCCCAAATCTCTAAACGTTGCTAGAGCCCACTCAAGACATAAGAACCTTCACTTTTTCATCCAAATCAGAGATAAAAACATAACACTAGCCTCCCCATGCATTTAAACATACAATTCCTTCAGTAAACTACCCAAACAGGCCTTCTAATTTGAATTTCCTTCCTAAATTCTCTTTAATTCCCCATTAAAGCCTTGATTTATTGCTGGAATTCGCCTCCTGTAGACAAATGCCGATCCATCAATACTGAACCCAGGTGGTCTCATAGTCATGTAGGTTCTTCCATTTTATCAGCACTTCCTTGATTTCATCCTATCCCTGTCATACCTCTTTTAGCTCCAGTGGTTTCAACAGTACCTCTAGATTTGTTATTAATGTCCCTCTGAACTGGCTGGATGATTCTCAACAGCTCTTCTCAACTATGATATGTTGAACACCGGGTATATAGTAGCGGTCGGGGGTAACTTCAGTCAATAAGCCATAGCTCCAATCCTCTCTACTATCTTATAAGGGCCGATAACTCGGGGCTAGCTTTTCATTCCTCCTGTGAGCTGTTGTCCTCTATCTGTAGGGGCGTATCTTCAAGTACACTTTGTCTCCCACATCAAATTGAATATCTTTCATGTCCTCATCCGCCTGCTTCTCATAATCTACTGAATTCTCAACAAATGTCTTTTCAACTCATCTAACACCCTGTTTCATTTTTCCAAATATTGTTCTACTGAGGAAACTGACATGCTTCTTTGTCCAAAATGTACCAAGTGAGGTTGTTCTCTTTCATACAATACTTTAAAAGGAGTTATTTGGCATGCTGAATGATAAGAAGTGTTGTACAAGTATTCTTCACATGCTAACTACACCCACAATCTAGGTGTCTCGGAAGCAAAATATCGTAGGTTTGTTTCTAAGATCCTGTTTACCACTTATGACTGCCAATTTGTCTTGCGGTAGGTGGTGCTCCTCTTCAGCACTATTCCTTGCAATCTGAACAACTCCCTCAAAAAAATGACTTAGGAACACCCTGTCGCTGTCGGACACTATGGATTCTGGTAATCCATGTAATCTGACCACCTCTCTAATGAATGGCGTCGCTACTTTCACTGTTGTGAAAGGGTGTCTTAGGGGAATGAAGTGAGCATACTTGATCAATCTATCAACTACCACTAGGATCACCATAAACCCTTCTGATCGTGGTAGTCCCTCAATAAAGTCCATAGTGACCTCCTCCCTCACCATATTTGATAAAGCTAGTGGTTGAAGTAGCCCCCCAGGAGTCATGGCCATGTACTTGTTCCTCTGGCACATCTAGCCACCATTTCTTCCACATCCTTTTGCATCCCCATCCAATACAGCTCCGCTACCAATCTTCTGTATGTATTTTGTATGCCTGAGTGACCTTCAACAGTGCTCCCATGGAATTCTTGCAGTAGCAATGAGATATGAACTGAGATCCTAAGCATCACAAACCTCCCATGGTTTATAGTAACTCTCCCCTTCCAAAGAGTAACTCGGGTGACTGGTCTTATCCTTCAAAAGATTTGCCTTTTTTTCCCAACTTCTCATCATGCTTGCTTCTCTATTTGATGGCCCCATAATTCAACATCAGTGGTATCAACATTTCTAATTCCTGGCGTTCCCCCATGCATGTGGATAAGGCATCAATCGCCTTATTCTTCAATCCTGACCTGTATTAGATCTCAAAATCATAGCCCAGCAGCTTGGACAGCCGCCTCTTATGCTCCTCAACCCCAAATATTCTGCACTAGCCTGTGTGAAGCCGCACTTTGTTAGGTTAACTCTCAGTTGATGCTCCTGTAAAACTCCTAAGATCACCCTCAAATGCTCCAGATGCTCCTCCTTAAACCTGCTATATATTAGTATGTCGTCTGAAAACTAGTACAAACTTCTGGAGGTATGGTTGGAATATCCTATTCATGAGAGACTGGAAGGTAGCAGGAGCATTGGTGTGACCAATGGCATCACTAAGAACTCGTAGTGCCCCTCATGTGTCCTGTATGCAGTCTTCTGGACATCCTCCTCTCTCATCATAATATGATGGTATCCTGACTTCAGATCCATCTTGGTAAACACCATTGCTCCATACAGCTCATCCAGTAACTCATTGATCACTGGAATAGGGAACTTGTCTGGCACGGTCTCCTTATTCAAGGCCTAGTAGTCCACACAAAATCTCTTGCTCCTATCATTCTTCTTGACCAGTAAGACTAGGCTAGAAAAAGGCTCACACTCGACCTGATAATCATCGCCTCCAGGATTTCACATATCAGCTTCTCTATCTCATCGTTCTAAATATGAGGGTAGTGGTAAGGCCAAGCACTAATCAATGACACCCCCTCCCTCAAAGTGATGGTGTGCTCCTGCTCTCTCAGTTGTGGAAGGCTTTGGGGTGGCTGAAAAATCTCTCTGAACTGCTGGATGAGTGCTTGTACTAAAAGACGAATGAATATTTTGGTTTTGACTTCTTTTGGACTTGATAGCTCATTAATATTTTGAGCAAAAAGTTAGCTCATTATGAGCTGTTTTTTTAGTTCATTTATTGATGAATTATTAGATTCATTCCCCTTTTTATTTGTCCCTTTGGTTCCCGTGGATGGCTCCTTGGTTCCCGTGGATGGCCCTTTGGTTCCCGTGCCTTGGCTCCTTGGTTCCCACGGTGGGCTGCTGGTCTTCTGTGCTGGGTGGCTTTTCCCGTGCCTGGTGCCTCGGTTCCGTGCGGGCCTCTTGGGTTTCCGCGACTTCCTCTTCGGGTTCCTGGCTGGGCTGCTTCCCGTGGCTGTTTGGGGGCTTTTCCGTGGCTTTGATGCTTTGTTCCTGGAGTTGACTGTTGGCTTTTCATATTCCCTATTTAAATAAGCTTTTAAATTAATGTTGTGGCTATTTGTATTCCCTCTCATGCCTATATATAGAGATGTTTTGTGTATGTTTAAGAAATGTTATGTTAATGATTTTTGGAAATGTAAACCTGCGGGTTTTATTAGAAAAGCTTGCGAGCTTGTTCCATTCTCCTTCTCATCTCCCCAGGAAATCTTGCGAGCTCTTTCCGCCCTTCGTCTTGGCTTCTAACCTCTTTCGTCTCTCCGCAAGTGACCACCCCACCTGTATCATTCTTCTCAAAGTAAGCAATTTTAGGGTGTCTTGTTTGAGTCAAGTTTGTAAGAGTCTTGTCTTGTTTGAGTCAAGTTTGTAAGTCTTTTATGTTATTAAGAAAAGTTGTTGTTTTTAGTTTATTCATCTATTTTGTGTCCTTTTGTGTCTTTTCTATTACCTAGTAATGTATTATATTTGTGATCAAAAATTTGGGTCCCTTTCCCAAGTTTTTGATTACATCATTTGGTATCAGAGCAAGTTAGGAAGTCCTAGGTTTTTGTTTGTTAAGTCAAGTCTTATGATGGACCGGCTGAGCCGGTCCATCCTAGACCCTTGCGGGTCTACAGGAGGCGAAGGGAGGGGTAGAGGGGGGCAATCCGGTCCGGGTAAGCCAGGGGGGGTGGGGCGGCCGAACCTGGTGAGCAAGGGGAGAGGGTCACGGTGGGCCCCATGGGCCCACTTACTTGAATTCTTGGGCATCAAGGGGGGCGGGCCATGTTTTTGGGGGGAAAATGGAGGGTGGATGATGGGGGGCAATTTAGGGATGAGGGGGAAGTTGTGTGATTGTATGAAAGGAGCCATTAGGGTTTATTTTGGGGCATCATGTGAAGAAAGTTCTTTCTCTTTTCCTTCTTGTTTTCTCTAGGGTTTCTTTTGGGAGATTTGGTCCTTCTCGAAGTGGACTAGCTTTGTTTTTTTGTTTTGTCTTGAAGATTAATGCAAAGCTCTTTTGTTCTTCCTCTCATTCTTCTTGTTTTGGGTTAACTTTGATTTGGTGGAGAAATTTCATCCTTGAAGGAAAATTAGGGCAAACCCTAATTTGTGGAACCTAAGGCGTATCAATTTGGTATCAGAGCTCTTGATCCTAGAAGGCATGGCGTCAAAGAAAGTAGAAGTTTTGGAGGGAGAGATGGGCCAATTGAAAGAGGAGGTGGGTGAGAAACTTTCATCGATGGAGGGAAAATTTTCATCCCTAGAAGAGAGATTTGGGGGAATGGAAGAGATGATCCGGAAATTGTTAGAAGCTCAAGTTGTTCCATCAAACCCTAAGGAAAAAGGGAAATCTCCGGTGACGAACCAAAACCCTAACCCAAATTTTCCAATTATGGAAGAAATAGTAAATCAAAGTGAAGATGGCATGCAAGGGCAATGGCCAAGGGAAGGATGAGAAGGGTCGGGAGTAGGTGGCCCTTGGGGAATGACCGGTGGTCAAGGGGGCCGGCCTTGCATGGGCTCGGGGGGCCCCCACGGCACACGTGAAGGGTGGCCGAATCAGATGGGGGGGTTTCCGGAAGGAAATCGTGCCACATGGGAGCAGGGAGGAAGAAGGGAAGACTACGGCATGGGCTATGGAGAGCCAAGAGAACCCCCATGGAGGGGGCTTCAAAATCCTTACCCGGTGGAGAGAAGGGGAAGACCACAAGGGGAGGGATTTACTCAGGGGACTTGGGGAGATGGAAGAACCTTCCACCGAGCTGACAACCGCATGAGGAAATTGAAGATCCCTATTTTTGATGGGGAGGATGCTTATGGATGGATCTACAGGGTGGAGCGCTACTTTGCAGTGAATGGTGTCGTAGAAGAGGAGAAGTTGATGGCAGTCCCGGTATGTTTGGAGGGGAAGGCATTGGCCTGGTTTCAATGGCTTGAAGGGAGACAACATGTTAGAAGTTGGGAGGAGTTCAAAGATCTCCTACTGCACAGATTCAGGGTGTCCAGCGAGGGTACACACTATGAGCAGTTGGTGGCTCTAGTGCAGGAGGGCACAGTGGCAGAGTATAGAGAGCACTTTGAGCTACTATCAGGCAGATTGAGAGGGATTCCAGATGACCTTCTAGAGGGGAGTTTCATAAAGGGGCTGAAACCTCACATCAGAGCAGTCATCAGAGTAGTGGCTCCACATGGGTTAGTAAGGATCATGGAGACTGCACAGCTGGTAGAGGACAAGCTGAAGGTGGAGCCACCGAGGAGATCAGGGGTGTCTTACCCCACTTACCGACCACCACTCATGGTTGGAGGCCCAAGGGAGACGACCATCCTTCCTCCTAGAGAGAGCCAAAGAGAAACCCACTACGGCAGTGAACCAAGGAGGGTTCAAAAGGTTGACTGATTCAGAGCTGAAGGAAAAAAGGGCCAAGGGCCTTTGCTATCGATGTGATGAAAAGTTTACACCAGGGCATAGGTGTAAGGAGAAGACCCTACATGTGATCCTAGTGGGGGATTCAGAGGAGGAGGAAGGGGATGCAGGAGCAACTGAGGAGGGCGAGGAGGAAGAGCATCCTCATTTGGCTATGGTGGAGGTTTCACTCAACTCCATAGCCGGATTGACATCACATTCCACCATGAAGCTAGAAGGAGAGATTGCAGGTTGCAAGGTGATGGTACTGATTGATAGTGGGGCCACTCACAACTTCATAGCTTGCAGATTGGTGGATAGGGTGGGGCTACTGGTGACCCAAGGGAGAGGTGTCGGAGTCATGTTGGGCACGGGTAAGAAGGAGCGCTGTAGCGGGCAGTGTAAGGGAGTGACCCTCACATTGCAAGGGGAGGAAATAGTACAGGACTTTCTACTGTTAGATTTGGGAAGCACTGACGTGATACTGGGGATGCAGTGGCTCCAATCCTTGGGAGAGATGAAGGTAAATTGGAAGAAGTTATACATGGAGTATGGAAAGGGGAGCAGGAGAGTGACACTATAGGGAGACCCCAGCTTATGCAGAGCCAGAGTGGCCTTAAAGTCCATCTTCAGGACTTTGAGAGATGAAGGAGAGGGCTATCTGATAGAGCTACAACAAGTAGACAGGGAGACCGAAGGGGAATCAGAAGTCATACCGGAGGTGGTTCAGGATCTTCTACAGCAGCACTCCACAGTGTTTCAGATGCCTAAAGGGCTACCCCCTGTCAGATCTAGAGAGCATGGTATTGTGTTGAAGGCAGGGGTGGCACCCATCAGTGTGCGACCCTACAGATATCCTCATGCTCAGAAAGAAGAGATTGAGAGGTTAGTAGCGGAGATGTTGGAGGCTCAGGTGATCCAGCCCAGTGTGAGCCCATTTTCCAGCCCGGTACTCTTAGTGAAGAAGAAAGATGGTAGTTGGAGATTCTGTGTAGACTACCGAGCCCTCAACAAGGAAACTATGTTGGACAAGTTTCCTATTCCTGTAGTAGACGAGCTTTTGGATGAACTTGGGGGAGCCACCATCTTCTCCAAGGTGGAATTGAAATCTGGTTATCACCAGATTAGGATGAGGACTGAAGACATTCAGAAGACGGCATTTCGGACACACGAAGGTCATTATGAGTTTTTAGTGATGTCGTTCGGGCTCACTAACGCTCCCTCCACCTTTCCAGCCCTGATGAATCAGGTCTTCCAGCCCTACTTGAGGAGGTTTGTTTTAGTTTTTTTTTATGATATATTGGTGTATAGCAAGTCTCTGTAGGACCATGTCGCCCACCTTGGGGTGGTACTCACGACCTTAAGGGAGCATCAGTTATATGCCAACCAGAAGAAGTGTTCTTTCGCTCAGAAGGAGGTGGAGTATCTGGGACACATCATTTCAGAGAGTGAGGTAGCTGCTGACCCCCACCAAGATAGAGGCCATGGTGAAGTGGCCTACACCAAAATCCCTTAAAGGCCTACGGGGATTTTTGGGACTTATTGGCTACTACAGGAGGTTTATCAAGGGTTATGGTTCCATAGCAGGTCCTTTGACAGATCAGTTAAAAAAGGACAACTTTCAATGGGGAGAGAAGGCAGAGGAAGCCATGAAGACTCTGAAGGAAGCCATGACTAGTGCTCCTGTGCTAGCACTCCCAGATTTCACCCAGCAGTTTGTGGTGGAGACTGACGCTTCAGGAGTGGGTTTGGGAGCAGTTCTCATGCAGAATCGTAGGCCGATTGCCTTCTTCAGCAGGATCTTATCTACTAGAGCAAGACTAAAATCAGTTTATGAGCGGGAACTGATGGCCATTGTGTTGGCTATTCAAAAATGGCGGCCTTATCTATTGGGGCAACGATTCATAGTTCGTACAGATCAGCGGAGTCTCAAGTACTTATTAGAGCAGAGATTGGTGGCGGAAGAACATCAGAGGTGGCTAGCAAAGCTCTTGGGATATGAGTTTGAGATTCAGTACAAGCCCGGAACTCAAAACAAGGCGGCTGATGCGCTTTCCCGCGTGGAGTGCTCACAGCTGATGGCACTATCTGTCCCACAATTGGTTGATTGGGGAGAAATGGTGAAGGAAAATCAACAGGCGGAGGAGTTAGAGAGAATTCGGGCGGCTATCCAGAAGGGAGAAGGAGGGTTCAAAGGGTATCACCTAGAGAACTCTCTTTTATTATATAAAGGGAGGCTAGTACTACACCGTGACTCAACATTCGTCCCCATTCTTCTACGAGAGTACCACAACAGCCGGATTGGTGGACATTCAGGGGTGGAGAAGACCTATCGGCGGGTGAAAGCTGAATTTTTCTGGAAGGGGTTAAGAGGTTATGTTGAGGACATGGTGAGTAAGTGTGACATTTGTCAACGGAACAAGTATCAAGCTTGTGCCCCTAGTGGTTTACTGCAGCCCTTGGTGCTTCCAAACAAGATTTGGGAGGAAGTCACCATGGATTTCATCGAGGGGTTACCCAAGTCGGAAGGATATACGGTCATCATGGTGGTAGTGGATCGTCTGAGTAAGTATAGCCATTTCTTTCCTCTACGGCATCCTTTTTCAGCTCCTACTGTTGCATCTACTTTCATCAGAGAGATGGTTCTATTGTCTCGGATAGAGACAAAGTCTTCTTGAGTTCATTTTGGAAGGAGCTTTTCAAGATGCAGGGCACCTACTTGAAGAGGAGTACAGCATACCACCCACAGACAGACGGACAATCCGAGGTGGTGAACCGGAGCGTGGAAACTTATTTGAGATGCTTCGTTGGGGAGAGGCCTAAGCAGTGGGTCAAATGGCTACCATTGGCAGAATATTGGTACAATACTTGCTATCATACCGCATCTCAGTTTACACCTTTCAAGATTCTTTATGGGAGGGATCCACCACCATTGGTGAATTATCAGAAGGGGACGACTCCTGTCTATCTAGTGGATCAATACTTGGAGGAGAGGGATAGAGTGTTGGAAGAGTTGAGGGAGCACCTATTGCGAGCCCAGCAGATCATGAAGACTAAGGCATATTCGCATCGCAAGGAGGTGACATTTGAGGTGGGAGAAATGGTGTACCTAAAGCTGCGGCCTTACCGACAGAAGACTTTGGCTAACAGAAGAAGTGAGAAGCTCTCCCCACGATACTACGGGCCTTTCGAGATCGAAAGAAAAGTGGGGATGGTGGCCTACCGCCTCAAGTTACCACCTCAATCCTCCATCCACCCTGTTTTCCATGTGTCACTATTGAAGAAGAGCATAGGGGAGAACATCATGGCCACTCCTACCATACCACGGGGCCTCACAGGAGATATGCAATTCTTATTAAAGCCACTACAGGTGAAAGAAGTAAGGAAGAATGATCAAGGCAAGAGGGAGGTACTCATCGAGTGGAAGGACCTTCCAACGCATGAGGCTACTTGGGAGATATATGAGGTCATGCAGGAGCAATTTTCAGACTTCAACCTTGAGGACAAGGTTGATCTTCTAGAGGGCGGTATTGATGGACCGGCATCCTAGACCCTTGCGGGCCTACAGGAGGCGAAGGGGGGGGGGCATCCGGTCCGGGTAAGCCAGGGGGGGGGGGGGCGAACCTGGTGAGCAAGGGGAGAGGGTCATGGTGGGCCCCATGGGCCCACTTACTTGAATCCTTGGGCATCAAGGGGGGCGGCCAAGTTTTGGGGGGAAAATGGAGGGTGGATGATGGGGGGCAATTTAGGGATGAGGGGGAAGTTGTGTGATTGTATGAAAGGAGCCATTAGGGTTTATTTTGGGGCATCATGTGAAGAAAGTTCTTTCTCTTTTCCTTCTTGTTTTCTCTAGGGTTTCTTTTGGGAGATTTGGTCCTTCTCGAAGTGGACTAGCTTTGTCTTTTGTTTTGTCTTGAAGATTAATGCAAAGCTCTTTTGTTCTTCCTCGCATTCTTCTTGTTTTGGGTTAACTTTGATTTGGTGGAGAAATTTCATCCTTGAAGGAAAATTAGGGCAAACCCTAATTTGTGGAACCTAAGGCGTATCATCTTATTTTGTGAGTCATGTAAGTTTTGTCTTGTGGGTCTTGGTGTCAAGTGAGCAATCTCAAGCCTTGGTGTCTCTTGATGCAACGCCTTCAGAACAAAGCTAACTCATCGAGAGATGAGTTCTCAAGAAGGGGAGTCTAATGTAGGCAGGGGTGGGGATCAAAACAAAATGAATATTTTGGTTTTGACTTCTTTTGGACTTGCTAGCTCATTAATTTTTGAGCTAAAAGTTAGCTCATTATGAGCTGTTTTTTAGTTCATTTATTGATGAATTATTATATTCATTCCCCTTTTTATTTGTCCCTTTGGTTCCCGTGGATGGCTCCTTGGTTCCCGTGGATGGCCCTTTGGTTCCCGTGCCTTGGATCCTTGGTTCCCACGGTGGGCTGCTGGTCTTCAGTGATGGGTGGCTTTTCCCGTGCCTGGTGCCTCGGTTCCGTGCCGTCCTTTAGGGTTTTCGTTGTCTTCCTCTTCGGGTTCCTAGCTGGGCTGCTTCCCGTGGCTGTTTGGGGGCTTTTCTGTGGCTTTGATGCTTTGTTCTTGGAGTTGACTGTTGGCTTTTCATATTCCCTATTTAAATAAGCTTTTAAATTAATGTTGTGGCTATTTGTATTCCCCTCTCATGCCTATATATAGAGATGTTTTGTGTATGTTTAAGAAATGTTATGTGAATGATTTTTGGAAATGTAAATATGCGTGTTTTATTGGAAAAGCTTGCGAGCTTGTTCCATTCTCCTTCTCATCTCCCCATGAAATCTTGCGAGCTCTTTCCGCCCTTCGTCTTGGCTTCTAACCTCTTTCGTCTCTCCGCAAGCGACCACCTCATCTGTATCCTTCTTCTAAAAGTAAGCAATTTTAGGGTGTTTTGTTTGAGTCAAGTTTGTAAGAGTCTTGTCTTATTTGAGTCAAGTTTGTAAGTCTTTTATATTATTAAGAAAAGTTGTTGTTTTTAGTTTATTCGTCTATTTTGTGTCCTTTTGTGTCTTTTCTATTACCTAGTAAAGTATTATATTTGTGATCAAAAATTTGGGTCCCTTCCCAAATTTTTTATTGCATCAATTTGGTATCATAGCAAGTTAGGAAGTCCTAGGTTGTGGTTTGTCAAGTTGTAGTTCGTCAAATTTTATTTTGGTTGTCAAGTTTTGTTGTTGTCAAGTCTGCGTTTGTCAAGTTTGTCAAAGAGTTTATTGTAAGTCTAAGTTTAGATTATATTTTTTTGAGTCTTTTTTGAGTCTGTCAAAAAAAAAAAAAAAAAACAACAAAAAAATGATGCAATCAAAAATTTGGGAAGGGACCCAAATTTTTTATAATAAAAACAAGACCTTTCTAAGAAATAGAAAACGACATGACTATACTAAAAAGGAGAGATAACTTAGAAATTTTAAAACAAACTCTTACATTTCATATAAAAAGAACACTTTAAAACACAATACTAAAAGACTCTTTTTTATATGAAGACTCTTACAAGACGCTTACAAATGACTCAAACAAGACTTATAAAAGAAACCTAAACTTGCTCTCATTGAGAAGAAGGATACAGGTGGAATGAAACTTGCAGAGAGACGAAAGAGATTACAAGCCAAGACGAAGGGTGGAGAAGAACTCGCAAGTCTCCCCAAGAGATAGAAGAAGAAGTGGAACAAAGCTCTCAAGCATTTTCCAAAAAACCCTCAGGTTTTCTTACTCCAAAAATAACATTTTTCACCACCTAAAACAGCCACAAACATCTTCTATATATAGGCATAAAAGAGGAATACAAACAGCCTCAAAATCTTTTCATATACTCAAATAAATGAGGGAATGAAAGGCCAACAGTCACTATACCGAAATCCCAAAAGGCACAATAAAAGAATCAGGAAAAAGGCCACGGATCCAGGCAGGTACATTACGGAACCCAGCAGCCAAACAGCCACCACAAATTCGGTAAAAGGAGGACCACGGGACATTAATTCAGAAGCAAACCGAGGGACCAAAACCAGCAGGAAACCACGGCATCCCAAGAGACAGAAGGGAGAGGAAAGGGCAAGATAAATTGTAGAGAAATGAGAAGAAAAAGGGGGGAGGAGAAAAGCCAAGATTAAGAAATAATGAGCTAATTTTTAGTTCAATAAATGAACTAAAAATCAACTCATAATGAGCAAATTTTCCACTTGACATTAATGAGCTAGAGAAGTCAAAAATCAAATATTAGAATTTGATTTGACCCCCCCCCCCCCCCCTTGCCTACATCAATCACTGGTGTTGGTCCCTTAGGAGCTAAGAAAGTGCTGGTCATCCTGTATGACCCCCTGAGCATCTGTCTCTAGTTCCTCTCTCTAGATACTTCGGTTCTCCACCAACTGCGCAAGCTCCATAGCCTCTCCTATGTCACGCGGCCTCATCACTCTAACAGCCACTCGGATCTCGAGCTTGAGCCCCTTCATAAAGTGTAGATTACTTTTAGTATAGGCTTTATAAGTCATCTATTTCTTCATTAAGTTTGATCAGCAGTCTAATCTTCATAAAAAGTTATCCAATTAGTTTAAGTTCTTAACTTGTAGATTACATCATTAATCTTCGTCTTTCATATGAAGGTTGTAATATAGAAAACTAATCGCATGTATAATTAATTTTTCTCACATAAAAGTCATTTCAATTTATTTATAGACTGTTCTATTCAGTTGAAACCCAATATATTCGAGCTCTATCTAAGGTTTCCCCAGTTCTTTAATAGGCTCATCATTCACCTTGATCTGAGCCTGATCTCAGTCATTGAGCTAAATTATTTTCTCTGCAGTCTCGATCATGGTTTTTTTTATTTACTTGGCTGAATCATGTATCTTTGGTTCATGTTGACAGAGTAAGATAGCTATTTTTTAAGACATGATAACCTTGAATTTAGTTACAAATAGGTAAATTTATAAAATGAGAAATGTTGACCCTCAATTGAAGGTATCCGGTCAGAGTTCTTAGGGGTGAACATTTATCAAAAGCTGGTTTTTGCTATTTCAATCAAGAAATTGTTGTATGTTTCACTTCGGCTTTGTCTGGGACGGCTTTTTTCCTACTTCTTAAAGTAACGTTTTAGTAAAAATTTTAAATTTTTGTACTAAAAAGATACTTTAAGAAGCAATAAAAAAGCCGTCTCAAACGAAGCCTTCATCTCCAACTTCTCCCTTTATTGTTCTTTTCCACCAGTTCTTAATATCCCTTATCTCAGTTCTTATTATTGCTTGTCGTTTCTCTGTTCTAGTTTCTCTCATGTAAATTCACCCATTAACATTTTTAGCGTACTTTGCAGATATTGTATGATGATGGTGATGTTGAAGTGCTTCGACTAGAAACGGAGAAATGGGAGCTTATACCAAATGTCTGGACACCTAAAAAGGTATGACCACTGTATTGTTATGGCTATTGTTGATCATTGCTTTCCTTTTTTGCTTCTTCTTGCTTGCTAGTTGACGGAAATTTATGGTAATGCTAATTTATTACATGTGGGTACTTACAGCGATCCAAAAGCCAGCAGTCCTCGTCACATGAACAACTGTGAGTATCTTTCTTATTTTGACTTTCCTTATAACTTCTTAGATGCTTATACGTTTTTTTTTTTTTTTAATTTGACACTTGTGAACACGTTCTGAACATTTTTTCAACATGCTTCATTATTGCCATGTTGTATCTTATGCTAATCCAATTTTCATTTCTAGTTTTTATTCTCTCTTGCTCGCTTCCTGATACAATTTACATGATCATGGGCTCTGTGCCTCATTTTTTGGATTTATTATTATTTTTTTTATCGATTAGATGTACTGCCACATTCAGTTATTCTACACTCAAACATGATACCAAGTTGGGATAAAGCTTATTGTTGCGTCCTGGAGTATTTGCGGCGGTAGAGAAATATAAAGTTTAACGTCTTAGTGTTGTAAGAAAATCCGGCACGCAATCAGATAAGAGAGAGGGTCTAGCATTCACTAGAGACACCAAGATTTTTATGTGAAAAACCTCTGAAAATGGAGAAAAACCATGGGGCCTAGCCCAGTTTGAATGAATCCACTAATATTACAGTTGATTACAAATGAGGCCCTTCCTTGGGGAAGGCCTTAGCTTGATGTACATCTTATAGAGTACATTACATGAGGTGAATACAAAGAATCACTGTTGATGTGTTTGTTTGGTCGAAAAGACTGTAGTTGGTAGGCAACGTAAGTCAGAAGGACCTTAGTCGGCGGGCGACAGAGGTCGGAAGGACCGTAGTCAGGGGACGACGGAGGTCGGAAGAATTGTAGTCGATGGGCGGCGTAAGACAGAAAGACCGTAGTTGGCGGGTGACGGAGGTCGGAAGGACTATAGTCGATGGGCGACGTAAGTTAGAAGGACCGTAGTCGGCGGGCGACGGAGGTCAGAAGGGCCGTTGTCTGACAACGAAGGTCAGAAAGATGGCATCAGGTAGAAATCTAGCATCATATAGATGTCCGACGAAAGTCTGCAACATGCAGAAGTTCGGCGTCAGGTAGAAACTTGGCGATGAGCGGAGGTCCGACGTCGGGTAGAAGTCTGACGTCAGTTGGAGGCCGAGGAGAACTTCGGCGTTAGATGGTATTTGAGCATAACTTCAGAGTCACTTGGAGTTCAGGTGAAACTCCGGCTTGAAACTCCGGCGTCACTTAGAGGTCATGCAGAATTCCGACGTCACTTGGAGGTCGGGCGGAATTCCGACGTCACTTGGAGTTCAGGTGGAACTTCAGCATCACTTGAAGGTTGGACATAAATCCGACGTCACTTGGAGTTCGGGTGAAACTCCAGTGTCACTTGAAGGTTGGATAGAAATCTGGCGTCACTTGGAGTTCGGGTGATACTCCAGCATCACTTGAAGGACGGACGGAATTCCGACGTCACTTTGGAAGTCGGGCGGAATTCCGGCGTTGGTCGAGTAGGAGTTTCTTCCCTCCTATTCTTCCTTCCTTCTTCTTGCTTTGATCCCCCACTCAAGAGAAATGAGGGGTCTATTTATAGATTTCTGGAGTGGCATGGCCCGTAAATAGGTGAAAGATCGGGGGCAAATGTGGAGTGGTTGGATGGACGACCGATATTGAATCCCTTGATCGTGTACCGTTCGTCAAGCATTTGAAGGTCTTAATGATGTCGGAATTTAGCGATCTTTGGCTCGTTGGATTCGTCTCATCGAGTCGCTCGATTTGACTATAAGCACGTCATGTTTGGAAACCGTTTGGTAACTCAAATTGTGGTTCGAACTTTCCAACAACGCTTCAGGTCCTTGATTTGGACTCATTTGGGCTCGGATTGAGTCGAATTTGGTGTTGTTGGGTTCGTATTTCCGAGACGCTCAGTTTGACTTTATGTTTGTTGAAATCATAGTTCAGGTGATCCCGAATTTAATTTTTTAAGTTTCTGGCTTGATTTTTGCCTCGAGATTCGTGCCAGATCAAGATACATTTTTTATGATATATCACTTATGATGATGATGTTGCACCTTAGCAAGGTTTTTTTTTCAGATTTCTTTTGTTTTACTTTCGTTCCAACTCTAATCTTTGAAAAAAAAAAATTCTATTTCTAGATTGCAAAAATGGTTCCTAGTGTTATTTCTATTTTTATTTAAAACTATCTTCTAGAATTAAGAATATGTCTTCTACATTTTCGCACTTTGTCATCTTTTCATTGTGCAGAATTTATCAGTATAACTTTATATAATTTTTTCCCAGTATGTTTTATTTGTACTTTTGTGTATTTTATTTTTTTCATATCATTCTCTCTTTAATAATTTTTCTAATTATCCTTCTCTCTCTCTCTGTCTTTGCCCATTGCCCTATGAACCTGTCGTTTTTCTTCTTGAATCTAATGATTAGTTTAACATAACAATTTGTTAATATTTGATTTATTTAGTTTTTTTTTTAACATTCTTTTACCCTACTTAAAGCTATAAATCCAACCTCCATTTTCTTGTCATTTCTGGTGTCCTCATGCCCAGGCTTTACCACTAGTAATATGTTAATATGGCACAATATAATGTATCATGAGCTTTGTTTAAATAATCTGTACATCAGCAAAATTTCTGGGAAAAAAATTCTAATTTTATTTCATTGCTACTGAAGCTCGATGGACATAAATGATCATAGCAATGACCATAATTCTCAAGGAAATAATAAGCCTACGAAAAGGTAAGTGTAAACTTTGTTAGGTGCTTCAGCATGAAAACTTCAATTTTTAAAATATTTCATTGGTTAATCAGGTCGGCGGCTGATTCTAATCTTGGAGTAAGACATATCTCAGGAAAAAGTTCCCAATCTCATGGCAGAAGGGTATCAAAAAATGACATCAATGCAGACAATAGTATACATATTAAATTTGATTCAGAGGCAACGGATGTTCATCCTCATTCTGGATCAGAGATTGATGATGTTAATTTAGGTACGTAGTTCAAATATATTGCCTTCAGCATTTTCTTGAATAGATGAGAGTTTCAAAGTATCATCTACACTATATGTTCTTTTATTTTAATTCTAGATTGGTGATGGTGTTTTCCATCTTTATATTTTATAGGAATAAAAAGCTCAAAATAGTCTCTCGATTATGAATAAATATTCAATTTAATCGCATAGCTTTAGATTGCTCCAATTTACTATTAAAAATTGAACCAATTAGTCCTAAAATTAAAAATAAGAGTTAAAGTTAACTCTAAAGTTAAATATAAATGATATTTTAGGTACTACAAATGAATATGAGATTACATTCTTATATTTCTCAATTTTATCTTTTTTATTATAACTCATATTTAATCTATTACATAATAAGTGTGAATAAATAGTGAAAAAAAAAAATAAAGCAAAATCGAAAAAGATAAAAACTACAAATTTATATCACTTAAATATAATAAAAAATTAGAGCTTCCCTTTTTATCATATAATATAATTTTTATCATGTTAGATTTTACTTTAAAAAATTAAAAAAAAAAATCATTATTTATTCACTCTTATTATGTAGCAGGTTAAATATGTATTATAATTTATTAAATGATAAAATTGAGCAATATAAGCAATATAATCTTATATTCACTTGTAGTACTAAAATATCCTTCATATTTAATTTGGAGTTAACTTTAACTCTTATTTTAAACTTTAGGATTAAATTGACTCATTTTTTAATAAATGAGGGATTAAATTGGTGCAATGTAAAACTTTGGAACTAAATTGGACATTTATCAATAATTGAGGGACTATTTATAGCTTTTACTCTATTTTATAGTAAAATGGAATTGTATCTTAGTAAGTTATATTACATTATTGATTGTTAAAGTGGAATTTTATTGGATAGATGAGAATTTCTTGAAACTTAAATAGATGAGAATTTCATTGGCGCTTGATTAGAGCTGATGTTATAGGTGAACATACTTGTTGACTGTAACTGCTTAACCGACTGAAGCTCCCGACTGGCAGACACAACGATTCGCTGACCGACGTCACTAACGGTTCCACGACCGCTCTCGTAACTGCTCCCTCACGAAATAAAACCGAAGATCCTCTCATTCGGCTAGGGGAGGGGGGCAATTAAAAAAAAAAATCACACACAAAGAAGGAGATTTTGGAAGCATACCTGTGCGCTTAGTTGTCCCTTTTCTCTCGTCGAAGCCTGCTCGGGTGTCGACCCTTCCGGCAGACCAAACTCCAGACGTCTTCCTCCATCTTCTCCGATTGATCTGAGCCGCACTACCGACTCCAGTCTACGATCAAGGCTTGCGACCAAACTAGACCCAGCGACTTGCCCTAGACGTGGTGAACCAAGTTGACCCGAATCCCACCAACTCTAACCAACCTGCTCCGGCCTGAACCGTCGCCGACGAAGCCGCCGTGCCTTGCCTCTGCGAGTGCGTGCCTCTGCGAGTGCGTGCCTCCGTCCCGCCTCCATGCCCAATCGGGCTTCCCGATTCTTCCCCTCTCCCTCACTATTATATATATTATAATATAATAGTATAATAGTATTTATATATAATGTTTTAACATAACAGTATAATATAATATTAATATAATGTTATATTATATTAATATAACATTATAATATTATAATATAATATTATATTATATTATAATAAATATATTATAATATAATATATATTATATTATGATTTTAATATAATATATAATTATTTAAAGAGAGATGGAGAGAAATGTGAGGATTTTCAAACAAGTGTCGAAGACCTCGGCCGTCGTACCTTAGGTCCGACCGGGATGGTTTGAAATTAAAGACCTGCGCCGTTGATTTTTAATCCGGGTTGATGGTTTTAAATTTGAAGACCCCGGGCCGTCGTCTCTTAGATCCGGCCGGGATGGTTCCATATTAAAGACCTCATGCAGTCGATCTTAGATCCTAGTGAGATGGTTTGAAATCGAAGACCTTACACCGTCGACCTTAGATCCGGGTAGGAAGAATTACGGCAGTGCCGTCCCGATTTTTCCCTCGGTGGGGAGGTGATGCCGGGAGGCTGCCGAAATTTTCAGTGAACAACAGAGGACTTGGACTTAAAATAAAAAATTGATTTAAATTCAATTCAAACATAAAATGAATTTTAAATCATATTTGATCAAATAATACTGGACCTAAACTCGAATTGGACTCAAATTTGAACTCAAACCATACTTGCACTCAACATGATTATAAGGACTTGAATTTTATTGAGTCACTTAGAAATTAGCGACGATGGAAACATCTGCGGGCCATTACAGAAAACACTACACACGCAAAAGAAAAATCATGTACGACTACATTCTAAATGAAGGTGAAAATTTTCTTGAAGTCCATGGAAGGAGATTGGATGCTAGAAACTTGCTCTATACATAATTTGTAGTGTCAACTTTAATCATGTATAAGATTTTTAACTAAGGCTAATAATTAAGTCCGCATCCATAAAATAAATTTTCATTTGATGGAAGATTTTTATTATGTTCTAAGTCACTAAGGCATCTTGCTTATGTTGCTTATGCAATATCAAGATGATTATGTTATATTGACCAAACTTCCTACAAATGTGAACTAACTTCTAAGGCAATTGATCACAATATGATGATTTGAAGAATCGATGATTATCATAAATCAGTAAGACCTTATACTCCAAGAAATTGAGAAATTGTCTAGGTCCCCCTCAACATCAACTAGTCTGCAAGCAAGGACAAGGAGCTTGTATCAAATAAATCAATCTATTCATGGGAGAGAATAGATGAACTTATAACAAGCATGATAATTACCCTACGAATACTAGCATGATCTCCTAATGCCCATCAAACAAGCATTCTCTGTAAGTTATGTTGAGTGGGATAATAACAACAATGTGATATCTTCTATGTGTTACAAATGAAATCTAATTTAGAATAACGCCACCGGATCCGCAACATGTGTGCAAGCGGACAGAAGGCGTTCGTAGGCCCCTTAAATGAAATTTTGGGCATTTCCTAAATAAAACCACTCTCGCAAATGGATCATATTTAAATATTTTAAAATGCCTCCTTATGTATTAAATATGATCTCTAAAACTAAATATACCCCTGTATGTGCTCCGACAAATGCAATAAATTTCTAAATGTAAATGTCAATGTCTGAGAATGCTGCGCAGGGTCAAATGCACATTCTATGTTGAAACTAAACATACCCTCATGTGCTCCAATCGTCACATCTAAATCACAAATCCAACGATTCGTGAATGCTGCGCGGGTCTAATATTCAAGTTTCATCCTCCTCCTCGAAAGGACTGGAGTCGACACGACTTGAATTGCAAAATACCTCCCAAAATCCTACGAAAATAAAAGTCTTTGAAGTCACCCCGATGATGTCCGCGTTGACAGAAAAGCTCAACCGGAGGGGTCAAATCTCAAAATCTCAAATCCCAAATCCAATCAAATCTCTGAAATAAAATTTATCACCTAAAAAATTAAAACTAAAAACCATCCACCTCCCGCAATCGTTTGTCGGGGGTTGTGGACCTCCGAAAGAGCACCGCTCGTGGGGTACGAACGCAGAAGGTACGGCCGCACTATCCAGTAGGACAAAACGATCGTAGGCCTCTACACTCGACACGAATGGGTCGATGGAAGGGCAGATTGGATCGTGCATACGACTAATCATTGAGGATAGAGGCTGACGCCAACACACCTCGATGGATAGTAATATACACGACCTAGTCACGGGTTTCCCCCACCCGATGCAAGAGCTCGAATGGGGTTTAGTAGATTGTGGGGACCAAGTTTCCCACGGGCGCAAGCCCCCGTGGTTAATTACATCTCAGGCCGAAGCCCGAGAAAACTCTCGATTAAGGATTTTATATTATCCTCTCTTAAAGTGGGATTGGCACATGGGTATAGACTAGGAAGTCCTATCCAAAAGGAAGAAAGGTCCGAAGGGCTGAATCAACATACGTGGCTCATACCAGCATTCGGAGGCTCTGGGTACTAAACAGAAACTGGAGAAAGAAAAATCAGGCAATCAATCACATGCATGAGAGAAGGATGGAGGTGGCGTCATCCTGCGACGCGGATAAATAAGATTTATAGTCCCCGAAAGGAAGGGACCTACCTACTATTTAAGGCATACTACGAGACCGAATGTAGTAGCCTCGGATCCTAAATCTAGGTTGGGCTTAGTGTTCTACGAACACTAAGACCCGTGTCCTAGCTAATGCAGTGCAAAACCTGGACTTACCCCGGCCTGGATTGGGGAGCCAGCTAACCACCTAATCGCTTTAAAACCATGATGTCAAGTCATTTATGATAGATGGGTGGGTGGTACAGTTGTTTGAAAATAGGACCGACATCTAGAGAGTTTCCTAAGTGGTCCTGGACTTATGTGGGTCATCAGATGCTCCTAGCTAATCCAATTAAATTTTATTTAGTTGGTTACTAATGCAATGCATGCTAGTTGAATTGTCAGCTCATGAATGCTATAGAACTTTAAAAACAGGCTTATAAAAAATAATTTTTTGAAAAGACTGGGTCTCCCTAGGTCCGGCACTTCATCCTCATAGGCCAGATTATCCGGACTACCCGCAGGCAGGGAGATGTCTTATAAGAAGGAAAGAAGAATGCAGTAATATGCATGCAACCCCGGACGATTCCGGCAGTTCCCTAGGTTCGTTAGGTTTCTATGTTATTTAAATCTTAAAATTTTAGAAATTAGTTACGAGTAGAAAAATTTTATAGTCCTTAGAGAGCCTAACGAAAATCCAGGCGAAAATAAAATCGGCATACAAGAAAAGAAACCTAAGAAAAGCAGGCAATTTCTACTACGCAACCAGGTAAACACATCAATAAAAAAAAATTAATCAACTAAATGGCCATAGGCAAATTGCCCTTATTACACCCCAGATATACAGAAAATAAAGTGGCCGGGCACCACTGCCAACAACCTGGATTTCTAAGCCTATGACAGACGCAAATGACTTTGAGTGGGATATTGGTCTTCAGCCTTCTTTGGATCACTCCTCCTTGGACTCCTTGACACTCTCCTCCTTGGACTCCTTGGCAATCTCCTCCTTGGACTCCTTGAATCTTTCCTCCTTAGACTCCTTGGATCCGTCGTGGCTTGAATATCCAAACGAAGAGACAATTCTCCCATGGTAGGATGATTGTCTTTTCTCTTTGGATATCTAAAGCCATCCCACTCGATTTTCCAAATGGAAGAAGACTCCCCTATGAGAATGCCTTCTTCTTTTAGGATTCAAGTGGGATAAGAATATCCACACTCAAGGGTCATTTTCACAACTCTTAACAAATTTATTACAAACAAATTACATTAATTGAAAGCAGTAAATCTAAGAATCCCTGCAAGGTTATCCTAATAAAAATCATCCCAAGCAGTTTATATGAAAATGAAAGTGCTAGCACCATTGACCCTGTGCCAAGCCATGCTCTTAATTATGAGGGCTAAACAGCTCCATCTGTGCAGTTATAATTATTAATTTTAGCCCTCATTTTTATTTGGGGGGAAGCTGAGCAAGCACCTGCATAAAACATTATTAGAAATCATGATAATGCTCCCCCCTTTTTATTAGCATTGAGCATGGTCACCTGCACGGAAGAACAGTATATATATATAACGCTCCTAACCTAGGGGTAAATTTAGCGCTCATCACATCACAGAGTGCAATAAATGTAAGCAAACACACCAACCATTTTTCAAACAGCATGCAATGAAAATCAAGGAAAGCTCCGGCACACAGCAGAAAAGTAAAACCCAGCGGCCTAACCTGGATCTAGAAGTGGTGCCCTAGCAAACAATTCTATGTGTGTGTAAGGATGGTGTGGTTTGGATAGGTCATAAGCAGGGTAGTTAGTTAAAGTTTTCTAGAATTCAGGTTTGTTGGGGGTCTGAAAATGATATTTTACTTGAAATTCAAATATTAGTGGATTAGGGTCCATTTTAATTATTTCAGTTTGTTGATCAGTTTTAAGAGCTTAGGATACTGACATTTAAAGTTCAAGTGATATTAGCCAATTTTAGAAAGTTCTAGGTCCTCCTAGGAATTAAGCTAAGGGTCCAAAAAGTCACTATGGGAAAAAGGCTAATTTCTGGGTCTCCTATCACCTTAGAAAAATACTAGACCTTAAGACGAGCAGTTAGACAGGTAGTACACTAGATTTGGAGTTTTCTAGGCAAAGTTATGAAATTTATAAGTTTCGGGCCATAAATGAACTACGGTTGACCAAAAAGTTGACTTGTTAATCTAGGTCATTTTCTGGAAACCTAATATTTTTAATAAATACTAGATCCTAATTGGAGTCTAATGCAAGTGAGTTTACCTAATTTAGAGTTTTCTACAATTCGTTATGGATTTCCTAATTTCAGGGTATTTAAGGGAATTTCTAAATTAACTAAGAAAGGGCCTTTTTTACTGTTTTGCCCCAAACAAGCTCCAAACTGATTGGAATCACCCCCAAAGGTCAGGAATGATCTGAGAAAGTGATCCCAAGTATTTGGGAAAAATTTGGGATTTTTAATAATTTTTAATGATTTATTAGGAGCAAAATGGTAAATTCCACCTATGGTCAAATTATGGGTCAACCTAGAGTCAAACTAGGGAGCCCTGTTTATCTAAGGTCAATGATCAGATTCTGGTCAATTCAAGGTATTATGGGTAATTTTCTGACCTAAGGTGTATTTATTGTGTTTTTTTGGAAGGTCTAGGGGCCTTATTTAGCAGGTTAATTATGGTTGGTTAATTAAGGGCTCTGAAAGCTCCTAAAAATTTTCAAGAAATTATGAAAGGCTTATAATGTCACTAAGTTTAAGTGTTGAAGTTTTCATGTTAATCAGTGATCTATCCTAGCTCCTATGAGACTTCTAAGTTTGCTAGACAGATCCTTAATTTTTGTCCTTAGGGTGTCACTACGTTGTAGGAGTTTAATGTGAAGTTTACACTAACCCTCAGAATAATAAATGCATGGGAGTACAAAAATGAAATAAACACACCATCTCCTTAGATTTAGGAGAGCCTAAGCTAAGTGCTCGTGGTGCGACCTACACATGCAAACTACGAACAATAAAGAAGTAAAGACACCTAATGAAGGGATTAGTGAATGATTGGGACTCAACCATTCACTAACCCACTCCCCCATGATTGCTCTTCATATCAAGAACCCATGTCTAAAATTTCATGAAATAGTGGATCTCCCAAAATTAAGATTTAATTATAAGTAATTTCAAAATAATTTAAAATAATCATGTAAATATAGATTTTTCTTGAAAAATAAGATAATTCAAAATAAATCAGTTTGTAATAAGTAAATATATAGGAGACCCACTGACCACCCAATCGAGGTCTCAAAACGGTTTAAAAATAGTTTGTATCCTAAAAATACTATTATATTAATTAAGTAAATAATAATTAAATAACCAAATAGTGCTCCAAGATAGAAAACTGTCAAAACAGCCAAAATCAGGGGCTAGAAATAGTTTCAAAGCATAAAGCTCGCTTTTCTGAAAAGAACGAGGGATTATACGCAAAAATCCGATTTAAAATGACGAAGATACGAATTTCCGAAGTAAAAACATAATAAAAGAATATTTAAAAATAATACTGTTTCACTGTTTTTGTAATAACAGAAAATACAGACATACTTTTTATCTGAAAATAGTCTTAAACTGTGCATAATTCAAAATACACCCAAAACAAGGTGCTGTGCATCAAGATCCGACTTAAGACAAGAAAGTTATGCAATTTCAAAGTTCAAATATGATAATTAAATATTTTTAAATATTGTTGTTTTTGATGTTTTGAAAATAACTGCCTACAGACTCAAAAATTTCAAGTAAAACTGGTTCCGGAATGTGCAGAATCCAAATACGTTCATATCAAGGTATTGTGCGTTAAAAACGGAGCGAAAACGAGAACGATACGAATTTTGGGAGTTTAAGTCAATAAAGGATATTTACAAATAAACAATTATTGGAAAATAGTAAAATATAATTAAAAAATAATCTCAAAAATAATTAATAATAGTAATGATTATAAAATAAAACTTAAACAGTAAAATAATAACTTAAACTAATGATAATTAATATAAATAACTATTAAATAACAATATAATAATAATTATATAAAAATAATAATTTAAATAAAATAAAAATAAGGCTATTTCACTGTTTTAATAATAATTAAAAATATATACATTATTTTTATAAAAAAAAAAAATTTCCTAATTTATAGAATGAAAATACGAGCAAAACGAGGTATTGTACGCAAAAATTGGAGCAAAAATGAATTTTTGATGAATTTTTGAAGTTCTGTCAATTAAAATACACTTAAAAAATAATTAAAACCTAATTAAAACCCTAATCCGGCGGCTAGGGCTACGTGGCGCAGTCCGATTGGATCCCGCGGTTCGGGCAATGATTGGCGCCGCCGCCAATCATTGTCCGATGATTGCGGCGGCGGTCAAGTGACGGGACGTCACTTAAACATGTCGGCGGCTAATGCCGACCGTTGGATCTGCGCGGTCCGAATCAGACGGCGGTGATCAAGTCGGATGGGAGCCCGTCCGTCAAGACTAGGTACACGAATCGGATCGCACGCGGTATGGCGCGATCCGAACCGTTGATCCTAGGATCAACGGTTCAGATATCCCGCAGGCCATGCAACGCCTGATCCGAAACCCTATAGCTATTCTTGCTTCGTTCTCCCAAACGGCTGAACCAACTCGCATAAAATTTTAGATCTAGGTTTTAGGCATGAAGAGCAACAGTGGGGAAATTTTATTTTGATCTAAAACACGATATATATAACTCTATTTAACCCTAAGTGTTCTAACTAGGGTTTGCGATATACCTCGATCCACACGGTGGATTCGGGAGATCTTGGGCTCGTTGGACTCGTGGACTCCTCTAGAACAAGTCTCTTGTTGAACTCGAGCTCCGAAACCGCCTCGATTGGCCGGAAGAATCCCTGAAAGTAAATTGGTCACGGGTTCGCCGGGATCTCGCCGCCGGCGAGCTTTGTCCGTCAGGATTCGATGGAGAAAGGATGTGGGAGCACTCTCACAAAATCTCAGAACCTGAGATCGCCTTGAGAGAGAGAAAGAGCCAAAAGATCCATTCTAATGACCTAATTTTGGGTATTTAAGCCTTGGGGTTAATCTTAACGGCTAAGATTGAATCACCAGTTGATTTGGAGGGAAATTTGAGTGATTAGGCCGTGGTTGTGAATTTAAAACGAAGGGGCATTGATTAGAGCCTTAAATGGGCTATTAATGGGCTCTAATAGGTTATTATGACCTATTAGTGGCTTGGTTTGACCAAGTCAACGTTGGACTTGGTCAAATCAGTCAAATAGGTCAAGGAAGTCCAAGGATTGAGCCATGAAAGAGGTTGGATTCGATTTGGGCTCTTTAGTGGGTCAATTTTGACCCATTAAGGCTTGGGTTGACCAAGTCAAAGGTTGACTTGGTCAACTCAAGCCACCATGCCCACATCCGGGCAAAATCGAGGTCAACAGGGGTGATAAATTTGAAATTAACCTCAGCTCACAAAGAGGAAATGCATGTCGAGTGTATCACTAAGGTTCATCATCAAATAGTCTCTTGCCAACAGGGACGTGGCATGTGCCCTCTGATCGGATGGTTTTGCCGCAAAATGGCGCCATTATATTATGATCACGGCCAAAGCACGTATGTTCCCTAGAGGCGTCAAACCCTTGAGTTATGAATCCAGGTCTACAAGGTATTCTTGGACGAAGTAACCCATGGCTGCCGACAAGGTACCTTCTGTCAGGTTGGGTCGACTACCTCCTCTGACTAAGTAGACCAGGGAACATGAAAGCCCAGAATGACAGAACCATGGGATCTTGATCGGGCTCGTCTTCATTCTTCCCACCACCAGTTTTAAGTTTATGGCGATAAACTCTGAATTCCAAATTTCAAACTTTCAAATTCAAAATTTAAACCCTAAAATTATTGCTATTATACGATAGGTTTATAACCTATTCGACCTCTTTTACGACTAGCCGTAATCGAAAGTTCTCTCTCATGATCGAGAGGGGTAATTAACTATAGGGGCTTGCGCCTATAGGAAACCAGAACTCAGATCATAAAGTCCTTGCAAAATGAGGGCGAAATCTCTGGGTAGTGTCTTATCTACAAACCCATCTGCCTTCCAAATTTTACCTCAGAACTTATCAGTTAAAACTCCCTCGCTCAAGCAAAAGAAAATAAAAAGAAAAGCGCGGCGAGGAGGCCGGGGCCGAATTTTCGGAGCCCACAATACTCTTAAAACAAAATGGTAGTGGGGATATTGAGCAAAGTAATTGTGTAGATGGGTCTAACTGTCGGTTTGGGACTTGGGTTGATGTGATCTTGTAAGCTTCAATCAATGATAGGGTTGTTCTTGAAGAGCTTGATGAATGTAAGGATTATGATATGTACTTAGAGGGCATGATGAATACTAGCAAATAGAGATTATAATAGATCAAATTATTGATAATTAAATTCATATCATTAATGAATGATGGCTTCCTCTTCTTGGATTGCCATCCCTTCTTCCTTCTTTTCCTTATTTGCTTCATTTGTCTGGATTTAATTCCAAAATTTTGACAGGGAGAGTCTAGAGAGAGAGGGAGAGGTAGAAAGGTTGGGTAACTTGGAGATCAAATTGACTTGGAGAGAGAAAGACGTTGGCCTCTTTCAAGGGAGTTTGAGGAATTTTAAAATTGATGTTAAATGACGTAAAAGAAGATTACAAATAAGGAGTCTATAGATTCCAAGAAAAATTCAAAAGAATCTAAAATTTAATTAATTGCTTCGTGATAATAATAATTAATCCTGAAAATACTTTAACTATGTCAATATTTTTCTAATATAATATTAATAAAAGATTCATTTAAAGTCGATTTATTGGTCTGCATAATTTTTACGTGCGGCCATCATATGGAAAAATTATTGCCCTGTGCATTCATTTAAATGTTATTTTTAAAATGGGCCATCATATGGAAAATTTATTATGTGCGGACGCCAAACGCGTCCAAACTCCAATCAAGAGCCGCCACGTCACTCAATGCATAGGGCATTGTGTGATGTGGCGGCTCCTGATTGGCCTCCAGACGCATTCGGCGTCCGCAAGTAATAATCTCTCTATCATATAGGAGAGAGACAGGAGGAAAATGTGGTTATGGCCCTTGTAAAGGGTCCATGCAGCTTTTTTATACAACTTCATCCATATCCAAAACGTCCTTCAATTAGTTTGCATATTAAAGTATTGTGACGATTTGTTAACGATAATTTATGTTGGAGGTAGTTGGATATTTTTTCACATTTGATAGGGGTATTCAAGAAAACCTTTTTAAGATAGCAGTTTTTTTTTTTTTTAGGAACCTATTCTTTATCTTTGGATCCCTTGTGTAAAGTTTTATCTTGCCTTGTTACTCCTGAAGAGGATAGTATTTTTAGGTTTTTTTAAAGGACCCAAAGGAAAGAGGAAGGATCTTGTAGAAGGCTAGCGCGGACATGTTTTTCTACTTGTGGATGCATAAAGGCAGCTAGTATTTAGATTAGCGGCTTTCTTACTACTTCTTAAAGCAGCTTTCTTGTAAAAAAAAATTGTATAAAAAAGCTGTTTTAAGAAGCAATAAGAAAGCCGTCCCAAACGAAACCACAGTAGTATGTGCTGTTTCTTGCTGATTCTAGAGGGATTCAAGAATGAAAAACCATACAAACCTCCCTTGGAATCATCTGTTTTCTTAAAATTTGTCTACTGTTTAGTTAGAATCTAAACCGGCTTTTGTTCGCATTCTATGGTAATTAAGTGATGCCCTCTCTTTAAAATTTTCAACTCATTGCTGCATTATGCTTTTGGCCCAATCATGAATCAAAGCTGGATTAAAGTATTGATATTTCCTGATTATAGCGTAGGGAACCTGCATAATTTTGAAGACATCTAATTCCTTTTTTTTTTCCTTGAAGAATTTGAAGCAAAAGAATCTTCAACTCCAGTAAAAATAGCCGATGAAACCAAAGTGAACACATCAGATGTGTCCAAAGAGTTGCCCGAAAAAGGCGACGATACTTCCAGTCCGAAAACCATGGAAGATTCAGACGACGAGCCCCTTGTAAACCATCTCAACCTCCATGTTTACAAGTACAATATTTCCTTGCTTCTGGTAGCTCTCCTCATTCTAAATTCTCATTGCAAATTTTTCAGAGTTCATGGAGACAACGTGCTGCCAAAACTGGCTGAGAAGATGATCTTTTTCACTTCTTTCTTCAGTATCTGCTCTAAGTATTGCAATGGTGGTTTCTTCACAACTAGTCACCTTACAGGTTTTCAATCACTGCAGAAGCTTAGGCGTTCTAGTCTTCTTGTTAGCTTTGATCTTTTGTGGCTGGTTTAACAGCATCAGCATTTAGTCTAGCAGATTCATTTTTTCTTGTACTGAACGAGTAAATCTGTTTACATGGTTAGGTGAATTTGTTATAGATGTGGATTGTTTTCCTGGCCAAATGAGGGAAAGTCTTAGGATTGAAAATAGCCAGGCTAGTTTATCAGCACAGGCTGCTCTCTGTATTTGGGGATAAAACTTTGGTTGCAAAGCTGTATTCTCATCTGATAAACTGAGCCAATTAGTTTGTATTAATACACTTTTGAGAAGTATTTCAAAATAACTTAAAATCATTCCCTTTATTGTATGATCAGTCTTACTTGCAAGGCTGTTAAATTGTTGCTTCTTCTCCATTTCTGTTATGTTTGTGTACTCAATCAATCACTTGTGATTAGTTGCTCAATTATAAATTTAAGTTTCGTTTGGGACAACTCTTTTATTGCTTCTTAAAGCTATTTTTTAGTACTAGAAAGTTGTTTTGAGAAGGGATAAGAAAGTTGTTTCAAACGAAGCCTTAGATTTGGATTTGTGCTATTTATTGGCTTTGAATATTGATCAGTCCTTTTGTTTTTAGAAGTATTGATCAATATGATGAATATGTTTCTTTTCATATTGATTTATAAGGATGTATTCATTTCAATTTTTATATATTTTAAGTACATGATATATGTTAATATCAACATATGATTCACTTCATTAATAATTAATGCAATTTATGAAAAAGTTGTGAGTTTAAAATTTATATACAACAACAACAACAACATCAAGCTTTTGTCCCACTATGTGGGGTTAGCTACATGAATCCTTTTTCGTCATTGTGTACGGTTAAAAGTCAAATTCTCATTTAAATCTAATAAAAAAATATCATTTATAGTATTTTCTAACCAAGTCTTTTTAGGTCTACCTCTACCTTTTTTAACATAAGTCAAATCTAATACCTTACTTTTTTAATCGGGTCATCGAAAGGCCTTCTTTTAATGTGACCAAATCATCTAAAGCGACTTTCTCTAATCTTATCTTCCATTGGAGCTACTCCAACCTTTTCAGGTATATGCTCATTTCGTATTATATCTCTAAGGGTCAAGTCACTCATCCACCTAAGCATCCTCGTCTCTGAAACACTTAACTTAGTATTATGCTTCTTTTTTAATGGCCAATTCGGCACCATAAAGCATTTCAGGTCTCACAATCATCTTATTGAATTTTTCTTTAAGTTTGAGGGGGACTTTTCTATCGCACAATAAACCCGATGCATTCCTCCACTTTAACCATCCAACTTGAATTTTATTGATAATATCCCCATCAATTTCATCATTACTCTAAACAATAGATCCAAGATATCTAAAACGTGTACTCTTATTAATGGCTTGATCGTCCAAAGTCACAATCCCCTCACTAAGTCTATTGCTACTAAAATTACACTCTATATATTCAGTTTTAGATCTACTCAAGTGAAAACCTTCACTCTAAAGTTGACCTCCATAATTCAAGTTTACCTTCAACTCACTATCTAGTCTTATCAACAAGAAGAATATCATCAGCAAACAACATACACCAAGGTACATCCTCTTGTAAGTGTCTAGTGAGAACATCCATGACTAAAGCAAAAAGGTATGGACTTAAGGCTGATCCTTGATGTAATCCAATCGAAATAGGAAAATACTTCATTAAACGACCTTATGTTTGAACACAAGTAATAGCTCCTGCAGACATATCTTTAATGGTTTGAATATAAATATTATTAACTCCTTTCTTTTCAAGAACTTTCCATGGCACTTCTCTTGGAACTTTATCATATGTTTTCTCTAAATCAATAAATATCATATGTAGATCCTCCTTATTCTCTCTATATATCTCCATCAAACCTCTCAATAAATGTATAGCTTCCATAGTAAACCTATCCGGCATGAATTCAAATTGATTTTGAGAAACATTAGTATCACGCCGCAACCTACGCTCCATAACTCGCTCCTATAATTTTAAAGTGTGACACATTAACTTAATTCCTCAATAATTCACACACTCTTGTGCATCATTCTTATTCTTAAAAATATGAATTAACACACTCATTCTCCACTGATCTGTCATCTTTTTTGTCTTCAAAACAGTATTAAAAATTTTAGTAAGCCAAAAAATTCCTTCTTTTCCTAAGCATATTTCCACATCTCTATTGGAATATCATCAGGTCCAACAGCTTTTCCACACTTCATTTTCTTTAAAGCCTCTCTAACTTCGGTTTTACTTAAACCTCGATAAAAATAAAAATCTTTACTTTCATTTAGGATGATAAAGTCACTAAAGTCAATCGTATTTTGACATTCTTCATTAAAAAGTTTAGCAAAATACCTCATTCACCTTTGTTGAACATCATCTTCTAAGAAAAGTACTTTTTGATCTTCATCCTTAATACACTTCACTTGAACTAAATTTTTACTACTTCTATCTCTTTGTTTGGCTAACTTATACATATATATTTCTCCTTCCTTAGTATCTAATCTATTATATAAACTATTAAAAGCTAAGCTCTTTGCATCGCAAATAGATTTTTTAGATTCCTTACGAGCCTCTTTATAGTTTTCCCAATTATCAAAATTTTTACATCTAAATCAATTTTTATAACAAATCTTCTTATTTTTTATCTTTTCTTGCACATTTGAATTGTACCACCAACTATTTTTATTATTAAGAGTTTTGACCTTCGAAACTCTAAGCACATCTTTTGCAATATTCTTAATATCACAAGCCACTTTTTCCCATATAATATTGAAATCCTCATGTACTGACAAAATCTTAAAATCTAAAATCTTACTCTCAAAAATACTTTGTTAAAATTTATTTAAAGGATTTTATTTTTTATTTGATAAGAAATATAATTATAGAATGAAACATTAATTTTCTTGCTCTTGATAATAATTAATTTTAGGTATTATGAGTTTTTAAACCTTACCTAAAAATTTTAAGAGTTTTTTTTTTTATTATTTTTATGTTATGAAGGCATCAACAAGAGAAGTGGATTGTCTGTCTAAAGAATATGAGAAAGACAATCAAGTATTTTAGGATTTTCAAAATTATAATTGTTGCGTGCTTGAATATACGCGGTGGTAGAGTTTGTAAATTCGCGTCCGAACATTGTACGAGTATTCAGCACACAAACAGAAAAGAGAAATGAACACCAAGGTTTTTACGTGGAAAACCCAAAAAGGGGAAAAACCATAGGGCCTGGCCCAGTTGTAAAGTTTCACTAGTGTTTGTTTGAAGTACCAAGGTTGATCCGTCTTACAAATCAAGACGATCAATTTACAATCAACTTCTCACAAAGTTACAAAGTTCTGCAAATTCACGGCGTTTCCCGAAAATCCGGCAGAGTTCCGGCATCTTCAGGTGGCGGGAAGAGTTCCGGCGGTGGTCGAGGAGCTTCTTCCTTCTCTTCCTGCTTCTCTTCTTCTCTCTCTCTTTCTTCACTTGAGTCCCCTTTGTGAAGAATGAGTGCTCTATTTATAGTTTTTCTGGGGTGGCATGGCTAGTAAATAGGTGTGAGATCAGGGGCGAATAGGGAGTGGTTTGAACGGACGGCCGATATTGAACCCTTCGATCGTGCACCGTTCTTTGGACATTTGGAGGCCTTAATGATGTCGTAATTTGGCGATCTTGGGCTCGTTAGATTTTTCTCGTCGAGTCATTCGATTCGAGTATAAGCTCATCAAAATCGGAGACTGTTTGATAACTCAAATTGCGGTTTGAACCTTCCAACAGCGCTTCGGGTCCTTGATTCGGACCCATTTGGGATCGGATTGGGTTGAATTTGGTGTCGTTGGGTTCGTATTTCTGAGACGCTCAGTTTGACCATAAGCTCGCTGAAATCGGAGTTCGAGACCTTTCAAATTTAATTTTTGAAGTTTTCAAATAGCTGTTGCCTCGAGATTCGTGCCCGATCAAGCTAATTTTGTGATGCCGTATCAATAATTATTTAATAAACGTGTCAAAATGGGTTAACATGTTGAATTTTGATATGGATGGAAATTGGTCTAACTTTGATCCATTTAAGATAAATTTGACCTGGTTAGTAAATGAGTAAAAAAAATAGACCTGAACTCGACTTATTGGCAACCTGGATGTTGTTGCTTGGATGATTCAGCTAAAGGCTATTGTATACATGACTTATAAAGCTCTCAGTTATTTTCATATTTCCAAATGATTCAGACATCAAGTTTTAGTTCCACATCAGTGCTTTTTAGACGATATTTATTATTACAGATCAAGCTTACTGTAGAATAAATATTGATAGGTCACAAAAAAATCACCTGCATGAATCTCAAGGCAATCTTAGTTGGAAACTTTCAAAATTAAATCTAGAGCATCTGAACTCCGATTTCAATAAACTAATAGTAAAATTGAATGTTTCGAAGAGACGAATCTAACGACACCATAATTGGTCTAATCCAAACCCAAATGGGTCCAAATTAAGAGCCTGAAGCACATTTGAAAGGATAAAAGCATAAATTGGATGACCAAATGATATCCAAATATAGCATGCTTATCATTTAAACGAGTGGCTCAATGAGGCGAATCCAACAAGCCAAAGATCACCTAATTCTGATATCATTTGGCATAAATGTTTGACAAATGCTCATAATCTAGGAGATTAATATGGTTATGGGTGATCCGATTGAACACTCCTAATATGCCCTTGATTTTATTCATATTATCGGGGCATGTCACTCTCAAAAAACTATAAATGAACCATTCATTCTTCATATGAGGAGAAAGAAGAGAAGAGTTATGAAACTTGAGGAATCCTAAAGCTCCACCCCGATACCACCGCTAACGAATCTATGCCACCAGGCTGTTGTTGAGGAACCTCTGGCCGACAATGATCGTCTAACCTCTAATATAGAAGCCACTAATGATCCTTCCAAACTCAGTCGCCCGCCAACTATGATCTAGGTACTAGAAATCGTGGCGGTACTTTGTTTTTGTTGTTCTGTATGTTTCAGAGTACAACTTTAATTTTCCTTTAGTTTTTTTTTTTTTTTTTTTACTTTTTTTAATTATAAGTTTAAGTTGAGTGTTAAAGCACCAATGTGTGGTGAAATTATTCTATGCAGGCCTTGAACATCGTCCAGAGTCCAACCAGAATGCACCACATCACCCCCTACTCGGTACCCGGCTCGATATTGCTGGGTACTGCGGCTCGGTACCGCTTGGTACCCAGCTCGGTACTGGTTACGTGGCACATTCTGGTTGGTCTCCGGACAGTGAATTGTGTTAGGCCTCCGTACAGAATAATCTCTCACAATGTGTGGTCCGTTTTAGAGTGTTTGTGACTGTTATAATTTTTTATAAAAAGTGATTTTAAACTTGTTTTGGGATAAATATTTTTTAAAAAAAGTTGCTATAAAAAAATAGCTTCATAATATAAAATTTTCTTTTAAAAAAAAATAAAGAGAAAATAGAAATCAAACAAAAATTATGATTGCAATTTAAAAAGCAAATTAGAAAGAATTATTTTAAACAAACTATTAGTGAGCTTTCTCTTGGGGCGTAATAAGCTAACTCTTCCATAAATGGCTTATGAGTCTATTTAAATTTGACTAGCTAGCTCGTGAGTCAATTTATTTAAAAAATATTAATATAAAATATAATTATGATATATTAGAATCCAATTGATTAAATATAAAATTATATTTAATTTTCTTATTGTAAGTGATTTTTTATATTTTTCTTCTAATTATTTATTTTTTGTCATTTTATCACTACAATTGTTTGTATTTAACTTAAATTTTATTTTTCATAATAAATGAACCATCTTGTGAACTTATTTGAACTCGTATAATCAGGACCTAAGTTCCAATTTAAATTTAATTAATTAATCAATCTAAAGTGGAATATGGCTAAAATTTTGCTCGACTTATTTACATCTATTATTCTTTTATAATTATCTTTTAATAAAATTAAAAAAAAAATTAGTGAGGAAAAAAATCATAATCATATTCATGCAATGAAGTGATTGTAAAAAAATTTGGCATATGATTCACAATTGTTTTGAAAAAATAACTGCCGCAATTTTGTACAGTATAACCGTATTCTGTGCATCTAACTGTAGCTTGTGCCTGAAGTCAGAGCCTTTGACCAATGAAGCTAGAGAGGCTGGGCGGCCTTCTTTGAATTTCTTATGTACTTTATCTGGATTATGGATGCTGGATTATGGATGCTGGAAAAGTCGATATTGAGATGCTGATCACCTAAAAGGCAGGTGAATGCTACGTTAGGTTGGTATGGTTGGGTGTCGAAATTAGGTTACGGGTCGGATTTGGAACAAATTCGATATTGATTCGTTATTATTTGACTCAAATCCAATCCGTTTTCGCAGACGGATCAGAAATTTCAATCCGGATTCGACACATCAAGTTTCTAGGTTGATCAGACTCGACATGAAATCTCATGTCTCGCCTGTGGGAATGCGCGAGCCACGAGAGAGGAAAGACAACTTGTCGTCATCGCATGTGAAGATTACAATGGTGACAGCAAGGCGGAAGTTGGCGTCGGCAGCAGTGCAGGAGACGGGGCATATGCTGGCAACTTTTGTCGTTCACTACAGGAAAATCACTTATTACCGGCGGAATTTTCCGGCGGCTTTCCGGCGGTCAGTTTTACGGCGGCTTTCCGGCAGATTTCCGGCGGTTTTTTACGGCTTATTTCCTACAAAATTTCCGGCGGCTTATTTCCGACGGCTAATTTCCCGCAAAATTTTCCCGCTGACTTTTCCGGCGGCTTTCCGACGGATTACCGGCGGCTTTCCGGCGGTCACATTTCCGACGGCTTTTCCGGCGGCTTTTTAACGTTTCCGGCGACTTTTAAAAATTTAATAAAAAAATGAATAAAATTTTAAACATTTAAATGATTTAACAAAAAATTATTAAAAGTTAAAATAACTATTAACTTAATTTTCATCTTAAAATTAATTAGTTAGTTATTTTTTATTTTTTATTAAATATTATTTTTTATTTTAAATTAATTAGTTTTAATTTTTTATAATTAAAGTTTTTTTTTTCTATGTGCAAGTAGTTTAAATAATAAATATTGACGTTTTACACATATTTACTTCTTCAGCAAAGCGGTCCGTCGTTTGAAATTTCATACAGGGAACCAGCGTTCGAACCCCCCCCCCCCCCTTGCACGCTGGAGCGCGCGCGGGAGCCGCGCGGGGTCATCGCCTGAGCGCGGGAGCCGGGCGGGGGCATGGCCGGAGCACGCGCGGGAGCGGCGGGGGCATCGCCAGAGTGCGGGAGCCGCGGGAGCGGGGGTGGCTGGCTGCCGGAGCGGTGTATTAATTTTTTTTAAAAAAAATTTGACCGGCGGTTTAAGAAGCTGTGGGAATGCGTGCGGGAGGGAGGAAAGACGGAAATGGGTGATTTTCCTTTTGTCGTTTTCCTTGGCCGGAGCAGTTGAAGAAGCTGTGGGAATGCGTGCGGGAGGGAGGAAAGACGGCCTCCTCCATCACATGTGAAGATTACATCAATGACAATAGGGCAGAAGTCGGCGTCGACAACGATGCAGGAGACGGGGCGGGCTGGTAGACTCTGGCGGGTTTGCAAGTAAAACTAGGGCAAAACCATGTAAAAACAAGGTTAACACTAGTCCATGTTGATCCGAACCCGACCCGATATTCATAATGGGTCGAAAATCATGATCCAATCCCAACTAATTCTTAAAACGAGTTGACCCTAACCCAAAAATTCGAGCCGAGTTCAAGACAGGTTTTTGGGTCGTGTCAATTTTTGACAGCCCTAGATATGGTACGTTGTAGCTAAGTAATAATCATAATTGATGAAATCTCTAATCAATAAACTATTGATAGATCTCAACTTCATAAATTTAATGAAGTTTGGACAGTTTAACAAACTAGTTAACATTTTGACACCAACAACTTCAAGAATGTAGCTCGGCTTGAACTATTTGTTTAGTGTTTTGGCTATTAATCAAGAGATATTGAATTCGAAGCTTTGATATATGATGTGAGTGTGAGTTTATCTTAATTGGCTCAAAAATCCAAAAAACAATCCTATATTTCTCTACAAATACTAACTCTATTTAGAGAGTGTAGCGGTATTTTTTTTTTTACTTTAAAATATTTAATCAAATTTTCACAACATAAACTTAAATTTAAATTTAAATAACAGAGAAATGCGTACAAACTTTGTTTATAAAGTCAAAAAATTAACACATCTTTTTTTTTTTTTTAAATAGAAATTCAGAAAAGAAACAAAATCAATCTCTCTCACAGTGAAGCATCTAATCCAAAACAAAATGACCATAACATTCACAGCAACAAAACCAAACTTCAGAAGTATAAAAGCAAACAATTAATCAAGATTTAAACCATCTGCCAAGCCACTCCAATTAGGCCAATGGCCAACACATAATCAGTCCTTCCAATTCTCCAAGAACCACTCGACTCAGGCTGGTCTGGCGAGCCCGACCAAGATGTTGGGCTTGATCCAACAAATGGTGCACTCATTGGGGCCGGCGCCGGCGCTGATATCATCTCTGGGTGAACCATGACACGCACAATGAGTTTCTGTCCAGCCTTACAATGGCCCGATTGACCGCTTATGAAGTAGAAATAGCCGAATCTATCGAACCTAAACGTAGTGTTGCCATCAGTGAACCTCGAGAGCGGGTTCATAGTGTTGCATTCGTCGTAATGGCCTTTGTCGACGACCAATAATGAGTCTTTCTCGTACTTGAAATCTATGTGTACACAAGATAAAAGTAAAAAAAGATAGAATTTTTTTTATTAGGCCCTAGTATGGAGGAGTCCAAACCTTCTAGTTTTAGAGAAATTGTTACATGGGGAGTCCGGACGTGAACTACGTATAGACTCCGCAATATTTTTTTCTATTTGGAGCAACTGCAGTCTGCAGCAGTTTAACAAAAATACTATAGAATTATTATAATTAGAAAAATGATTTTTTTTATAGGAATTATAAAAAATATTTTAATAGAATAATAGCTTTTTTTAACATCTACCAAATATTTTAGTAAATTTTATTATAAAGATTTAGTTCTCATCACAAAAATCTTGAAGAAGAGAATTAATAAAATAAAACTATATTTAATATCTGAAAAATAAAATATGTAACTGTCGAGAAAGCCGTTGAGGAGAAGGAAGAGCATACAAAGGGAGTCGCCGACGTGGAACCGGTTCCGGCCGGCCCACTGGCTGTACGTTTCCGACTCGAAGCCGGTCGGTTTCCTCCATCCCAGCGGTCCACCGACCCGAAACTGGGTAGCCGTTGCGGCGTCTTTCAGAAAAGCAGAAGCGGAGAGGAGAATGAGGAAGACGAAGAGCTTCACAGAGTGAAGAGGAGAGCGAGAAGCCATTGGAATTTTACGTCTGGTTATCGACAGAGAAAGGGAGGAAGAGAAGAATGAACTGCAAAGTGGCTTTTTCTCCTTCAGCCAACGCTTAATAGCCTGAAGAACGGTGAGGGATCGGAGAGTGGGGACGTGCATGCATGGAATGGCTTAATGGGATTGACCAAATCAACTGCGGAAACCGCTAACAACTGTTTGCATTAGGGACGGTTTATTATTGTGGGGATCATTAAGAAAATTTTGCTGTATTAAATTATAAAATCATATGCAAAGCAAAGGACTAATCTTGATTAGCAGGCTAAAAATTAACCTGATGAGGTTTACTGGATCCATGAACCAGCTTAGCATTTAATAACCAAATTGATAATAAGGTTGAATTGAAATGACAATATTTTAGGGTTTGGTTAGGACCGCTGCAACATTTTTAAGAAAATCGGACAACGGCTTTATTATAACTACCAGATATCAGCAAATTTAGGCTTTGTTTGGGATGATTTTCTTACTGCTTCTTAAAACAGTTTTCTAGTATAAAGATTTTAATTTTAAAACTAAAAAGCTGTTTTAAGAAGCAATAAAAAAAGCCTTCCCAAACAGAATCTTAGTTGCAATAAGCAACTTTGTGCTGTAAAAATTTAGAAAGCAACAAGAAAGTAATCATTAAATGAAATTATATTTACGTTCTGAAAGGTAGACGAAGACCAAGCTGCCCCAAACATACTATTAGGCTTCGTTTGGGATGGCTTTTTTGTTGTTTTGTAAAGTTGCTTCTTAGTATAAAAATCTCTTCAAAATAGGGAAAGTAATGGTCTAAAACTATCACAAACGAAATGTTGGGACGACTTTATTACTGCTTCTTAAAACAGCTTTTTAATACAAATATTTTAATTTTTATATTAAAAATTTATTTTAATAAGTAGAAAAAAAAATCATCTCAAATAAAACCTTAATTATAAATTTTGTATAGACTCAAGTCGAGAGCTGTTATAATAATCAACTTTTATGGAGAGAGGATGACTTAGGATTGTGATATCATTATCATTTAATAATATGGGATGTTAGGCATCTGCCACGAATGATGAACTTAATTACACCTTGTGCATGTGGTGTGCCCTCGTTTTCATTTAATGATTTATGGTATTAGAATTGCTTGAAATAAGTAATTTTGTTGTGTTCATTTGTCTCAAAAAGATTTTTCTTTAGATGAGGAAGATATCCTCGTTATTCTTTTGTTATGATTTTTATTGATATGAAGTCCTCGTAAATTTTCTGATCTAATCAATGCATGAAATATAAATTTTTTTTTCTCAAAATATAAATCGGTATTATTCTATCTTGTTCAGTTAAATAATAATTTGATTATATTTATATATGAATATACATGCATGTGTGTATATGAATATTTACAAGTGTTTATATATGTATGTATGAATATATAGATTGTGTATATTCTTATTCATATATTTATATTTATATGAAATATGTAGCGGTATCAAAATGGGTTTTTGGGTCGGGTTCGGGTTGAACTCGAGATTAACCCGGGTTCAAATCGGTTGACCCGAACCCAAGCTAATTTTATAAACGGATTGGAAATTCAAACCCGGACCGAACCTGCCGGGTTACTGAGCTGACTTGACCCATACCGCGAACCCGGAATATAGTCAATGCAACGAGTTCAAGCGCAAGCGGGTGTGGGGTGCGGTTGCGAGAGCAAGCAAGCGCGTAGTCCGGGTACAGAGTCAGGATGTGAGCACAACCTGCACAGGGTGAGGGGCGAGCACCGAGTCCGGAAGCACAGCTTGAGCGATGCGGTCGCCAGTCCGAGTGCAAAGTCTGGGCGCAAGCGCGAGAGGGCTCGCTGCAATGGAGGGAGCTACGGGTGGTTACAATGTTGGATAGAGTGCGGGCATGAGCAGGAGCACAACGGCCTATGAGAGTGCGGGGTTACGCTGAAGGCGGGCTTTTTGTATCATTTCGGGTTTATGGGTCAACCTAAACCGGCCAGACCCAATTTTAGAAACGGGTTGGAAAACGAAACCCGAATATTACTCGTATGGTAAACAAGTTAACCCGAACATGAAAATTTTCGGATCGGATTTTGCATGGAGTCAAATACTGATCCTATAAATATGTATATATACATAGCAGCAGGTATATTCTATATTATATATGACTTCAAAAAATTTAATGTGTGAATAGTTTGTGTTCAGGTCAATAAAATAATTAATTAAAAAGCCTATTTGATTTAACTCTGCAAAAATTCTATAAATAAGGTGTAGATATTTACCTTTATTTATTCCAAAAATATGCATTAACTAATAAGCTGAGTACTCATAATAGCCCATCTTTAGTTATTAGGAGATTGATTAATATTGCCTTTTATACGATAAAAGGCCTTGGGACCTTGTATTGCAATATTTTGTGCTTGCCAATGTGGATAAAGGGCATTTACTAGGCATTTGAAAGATAGATCTATCTCCATATTAGTTCATCATTTTGTACTAACCATATCTTTTATTTAACTTGCTTTCCCAAACATCAAAGCAAACAGCCTCTTTTGTGACTACCCTAAATATGAGAAGGGTCTTTAATGGTACCTTATGGATAATATTCAATTGTGAGTTAGGCTTCGTTTGGGACGGCTTACTTATTACTTCTTAAAACAACTTTTAGTACAAATTTTTTAATTTTTATACTAAAAAAGCTGCTTTAAGCAACAATAAGAAAGTCGTCTCAAACGAAACCTTAGTCTTACTATTTAAATAAAAGACATCATAACAAAAATTTATCATAGTTTAAAATAATTGAAATGATGCAAATTGAGACAGTAAGACTTGCACTAGTTCAACTTAGATTAAGGTTTTGTTTGGAACGGCTTTCTTCCTGCTTCTTAAAATAATTTATTAGTATAAAAATTAAAATTTTTATACTAAAAAACTGCTTTAAGAAGCAATAAAAAAACCGTCTCAAATGAAGCCTAAAGGTGGGTGACATAAAAGTGTTTGTATCTAACAAAATAGGCAACAAGTGACAATTCCCACATAATAATATGAAATTAATATGTTAGCACATAAATGATAGTACCACATAATAAATTGTCATGATGTCTAATCACATGGTCATATAGGTTCCATTTGAGATAATATTTTTACAATTTTCTACAACAGCTTTGTAGCATAAAAAATAGTAAAAAAAAATAATGATAAAAAACTGTCACATATTGTGAGGCCTAAATCAATAATCAAATTTTAGGCATTATGAATACAACCAATTCAACAAAACTTCAATATGAATGAAAGGAAGAGATTGAAACAGATTTTAAATGTGCTCAAAAAGGTTTCTACATCAATGGCCATAAATGCTTAGCAGATACCTAACTGTAATTATAAATCAGATTTGATGAACATAAATTCATTTTTCATGAGATATTTATAATTGATAAGAAGCCTCTCTGACAGGCTACTATGTACTATCTCATGATTCAGATCTTATTTGATCTATAAATTGTGATGTGTGGCAATAATCTTAGGCTTCGTTTGGGACGATTTTCTTACTACTTAAAAATACTTTTTAGTATAAAAATTTTAATTTTTAAACTAAAAAATTATTTTAAAAAGCAATAAAAAGCCGTCCAAAACGAAGCCTTATCCATGTCTCAATAATTTTTAAAAATTCTCAAGTGCAACTAGCTCAGCCAAAAACTTCTTATCAGGGTAGACATTATCAGCTTTCATCCTCTCCCTGAGCCCATAAGCTGGAGTTTTGGCATTTTTGTAGGCCTTGGCTAGAAGCAGATACTGATTTACCCTACTGGGGTATTTTGCCTGTCTCAACCTGTCAAATATCTTCTCAGCATGATGGACATTACCAACTTCTGCATATTTATCCAACACAGTGATATATGAACTATAGAGAGGTCTACTTCCAGTAGGCCGAGCTGCTGCATTTTGCAATACAGAATCAGCTTTCTCCACTTCACCAGCTTCAGCAAACAGCTTTACAAGTGCATCCCAAGTTAAAGGACCAATCCAACAGCCATCATCAGACATCTTTCTAGCCAAATCCTTCCCCTTGGATACAAGCTTATGGTCTGCATAAACTTTCAGCAAAGCATTGTAGCTTCGAGGAGGGATCTTCTTCCATTTCTTCGTCATTTTTTCGAAGATATTCTCGGCTTCCTCTACAAATCCTAGTTTTCCCCAGGCCTCTATAGCAGACGTAAAATCATCGATACAGGCGGAAGCTTCACATGATTTCCACATCCTCCTCACATCATCAACTTTACCAAGTGAAGCATAAAGAGGAAGCAGAAACCTCCATGCATCAGAGTTCTCCCTGACACAATCATCTTCCATCTCTTTCAGTATTGCTTCGGCCTTCTCATTGCACCCTGCAGAAATGTAATGGCGTGCAACCATAGCTCGGAGAGGGTTATCAGGCACAACACCTTCAGCCTTCATGCTCTCCACTATCTTTTGGACGCCTGCAATGTCTTTAGAGAGACCTTTCGCGTCAATCAAAATCATGTAGGTGAACAGAGATGGTTTAATGGTATCCTTTTCCATCATTAAGAGGACATCAGGTATCTTCCTACGGTCAATCCTTCTGTAAAGCAGCAAGAGTTGATTGTAAGAAAAAGAACTAATTGAAAAGCCAAGGTCTCTCATTCGGGAAAACACTTGCTCTGCTTTCTCAACATTACCAGCTGCAACACAGTTAGCTAGGAGAGTTCTGTAGACCACCTCTCCCCTGAAGGTTTCCGGAACTTTATGGATGTAAGTTTCAGCCTTATGAAGGCCATCAGTTTTAGCAACCAAATCAAGATGTGAAGCATAATCTCGCTCCACAAAATTGAGACGCTTAGTTGATTCCAACCACTCCACAAACTGCAAACAACATGAAATAATTCTGATAAAATAGAAAGACAGTCGTCAAGATAACAATATATTTCCCTGATGTCCAAGATATAAGAAATTCTTCTACAAGCAGAAAAGCACTAAGTTAAAGAGAAGCTTATCTGTCATCACTTTTAACGTAATAGAAAATTAACTTCCAAGACCATGAATGGCAACAGGATATTGGAGAAGCCTAAAGCCAGCATAGTAGATGGAGTTCTGAAAAGATATTTTGTTTCGATTGACCGATACGTGATGATCTTGGGTGACTCCTAGGAATCCATAATGTAGTGAATCTATTATCCTTAAAAGAGTGCCATATTAGACACAGAGAATTTAAATTGATCATTTAATTCGCATAAAAACAGAGAATTTAATTTTTAATTAAATAAATTTGATAAATTGAAGATAACAAGAAAATGGTTAAGATTCAAATTATGGAAATATTTAGATTGTACAATTAGATAAAGTTTAAAAGAGTGCCATATTAGAAACTTGAATGTTATTTATGTATAAGTAAAATAAAAGTGATAAGTTAACAATCCAATTATGTTGTTAAATTGGTCATTTTTAACCAGAAAAATCATAGTTACCAAGTGACATCAACAGGAAGTTCTTTCATTCACTCGCCAGCATTTCTGAGTTTATATATCTTCCATTCTTTTCTACAAAGGAAGCTAAATTGATTCATCAATAGCAAATAAAGGGCAAGTACACAACACCAAATTAACCTCAAGGTATAAATCATTGCCCCATTCCTTTGAGGTGGTTTTCATGATTGGAAACCATAACTGCAGGTTCACAAAGGCAATATTAAATTGCCCATTGATCACCTCTAACAACAACCTAATCCTTGAAGCAACCAATAAGGAACAATATAATCTATGCTTACCAAAATCAGGTTGGTTTACAGAAATATATGAATAAGGATTTAGCTTCAATGTCATACCAGGAAAACTGAATTTGCTTGCAGTTCATTTAGTCAAGATTCATGTCAAACATGCAGGACACTGGTTAAGCAGGCAAGAATTTGCACAACATTCATTCCTTCTTTAGAATATAAAATAGATATATGAAGTATAATATAGTCTACATCATTCAATTCTTCTTATACATAATAATTTTCTTAAAGAGAAAGAGGAGAGGTTTTTTTTTCTAGAAGTTTTCAAGTCCACCATCATCAAAATTTCAAACTAAATCACGCTGTAAATTCTCTTTGTTGCATGAAAACTGAGGGACATAGAGTTTCATAACTTTTCATATTGATTTGACATCCATCAAAAAGAATTTGTTGCTAATGAAGAACAACCAAGAAAAATGAATAAAATTCAGTTTATCTATGCATGAAATTGATTAAAACTATCAATGTATGGTAAATATTATTAAGCGTGTTCATGCAATCCCAAGTGAATTCAAAGAACTGAAAAAAATCATAAATCTCGTCTTTAAGTGTTGAGACCAACAATCCTGAAAAAAAATTGTAATTATGGATAAACAAACAATTTTAAAAATGCATCAAATCTTGTACGAAATTAATTTTGATGTTGTTGAAGAGGATGGGCAATCATCAACTTGGAACTGACACCATTTGTCTTGGACTTTAAGAATAGACAATCTCTCTCTCCCTCTCTCTCTAACCTCCCTCTCTCTCTCTCTCTCTAAATTATTTACAAGTTGAGATTCAAAAATTTTCATAATAATTTAACCATTCACTAAGAATATAAAAAAATGATGACCGGCCAATATAAAGAAGCCCTCTTAAGAGTCTCATTATATTCGTATATTTCATCACTCAAATTCATCAAATATACTCTTAATATCATCAGGAGTACAAGTACTTAATTCCAAGTCATTTAAAAGTCTCTAAGGGGTTGCAATTTAAAATTTGATGTATTCAAAATACGATGAAAATTTTGTGTTTGGTTGCTTACAAAGTAAAACTAATATTTAAACTGCAGTGGTGGTGGTGGCAGTGGTAGCAGCGGTGGTGGTCAGCAATAGGGGTTATGGTAGCGATAGCCGGCAACGACAACAATAATGACTAGCAATCATCATCTAGCAACAGTAGCAAGTGGCGGTGTCGATATTCATTCTCATTTTCATGGGTTGTCATATTCACTATAGATGCTAGTACGTGTTCTATCACTTGCCTTTGTTTCCCTTGTTGGACAAGCAAGCTTTTGAATTTGGATTGCTATCTTGCGGGTTTGTCCAAGTGTAGGTTTTTCTCTTGAATGTAATTTTTTTATTTAAATCATATTAATGGGTTCATGTTTTAATGTACTTCATTTATCATTATTATCAACTGTGATAGATGTAACATTAGTTTGATTTATGTTTCTCTTTTTGCCTTATGGCCAGTATCATATTTTGTTTCAATGATGGTTATATTGTTGACTTACCAGTTACCAACCATGTGTGATCATTTTCCATTATGTATAAAAAATTACATAACTAGATACATACTCTCGCGGACATCAGATGAACTGCTCTTATTTGCACACAATAGATTATTGAGAACTACAACTCATGCTCACTTAACTATAACATAAAAAAAATGTAAGCCAACATTATTTTTGGTGCATTATTTCTCTTAAATAATAATAAGCATGCAAATAAAAGCTATTGAAATATTTCTAAAGGCACACCTGCAAGGCCTTATCATACAATCTTCTCCGTCGAAGGTAAATCATTGCAACAGAGATTTCACTCCGATCCAATATATTACCATGCTTAACCCAATCATTAAGAGTAATACTAATAGAATTGCATGGAGCTTTCATTAGAGCCATGACCAAAGGAGATGCTACTTCTCTATCTCTTGAGCGTTTCTCAACTGGTTCTATTGAACTAGCTTTTGAGTTTATTTCAGGCAATTCCTCTTGAACTAATTGCCCTGTATCCATTCCATCAACAATACTTCCATTTTTATTATGGTCAAAAGCTGCATTAGAATCAGAAAAGCCCTGCTCATCAAGTATATGAATTGTCAAATCTCCAGCCTGTGAAGAAAGGCTCCGATACATAAGATTGGACCTGATATTAGAGAAAGGTCCAAAGAAGAATTTCTTTTTGTAAATACATAGTCCATAATAATGGTGATGTGTCCAACTTTCACCATTTGAATGCCCCAAGTTGTAGATCGATGCAACTGGGTTGCTGGCACATGATGCTAGAGCAACCATATTGCAAGAATCATGAATCCTGCAAATTAATATGTGATGTCAAAAATTGATGTCCTTTTTTTTTTTAAGTTTGTTTAACAAGTTCATTTATCTTATCTGATGAGTGAAGGACAAGAAGAAAATAACATTCTATACAAATATTAAATTTTTACATAGCCAAATGTTACTTAATTTCATTTGAAAATGCGATTTCACTCTCTAACATGTTATTTCTAGCAAAAAATGGTTTCAAGATAGACATTCAAACTGATCGAAGCGTCATCCATGAGTACAAGCCAATCCCTTATGCTTTGGAGGTGCTGGTGAGTAGTGGTGAGTAGTGCTGGTGGTAATTGAGAAAAAATTGGTGGAAGATGATGTAGCTTGGGTAGGGTAGAAAGCAATGTAGAATCATCAGATTCTACAAATTTTTACAGAACCCAAATAGAGAAAGGGAGACATACAATGCTTACAGAACCCAAATAGAGTGAGAAAGAGAAGGGTGAATGACCACCATAAGTGTACAAGGGGATGGAACGCATCTTGCTCACTAATTTTGTATTTTTAAATCATCCATTGATATTCTCTTACAAGCTTCATTTGTTTATAAGAGGATTTAAAGTGAGGAAAAAACAAAAGGAAAGAACCAAAGGAAGGCAATAAAAAAAAAATCAAAATGGTCTTTTAAAGATGTTTTTTTTTTTCCCCTAAAATGATCCTCTAAACAAAGCAAAACATAATTGCACCTATATTATATTAATAATCCTAATATAGCAGGTGATAAAATGTCCAAATTTGACGGGTTAAAATCAGGCACTTAATGACATGGCGAATAATTACATCCATCATCATTATCATTGTATGTTCCCAATACGTCTACAATAGACGCATCTGAGGCCCAACCTTTGCTTTTTCTTACTGTAAATAGGTATTTAATACTGAATCCCTCCACTTTCTCTCTAAGATGGACCACCATTATACTAATTTTCTACAAAATAGTACATCCTCACAACAAGGCTAAGCTCCAAGATTTTTTTTTTCCCCTTCTAAAATTTTCCACATAAAAGTCAGTGTATCTTCCATGGTATATGTGAACTGAAAAAGCTCTAAACTAAGACAAAAAATGTACTCAAACTCTATCATGTCCTGGAAGTCGTTCTAGTATGCAACAAGATTAGCCAATTAATAGAAAAATGCCCCAACTAATAACCTTGTTTAATCCGGTTTGATGAAGAATAGGATCAACTGCACTGCAATGAAAAATTGAGCCTCTTGACCGACTTATTAGAAACATAATATCATAATATGATATCAGTATATGGCCACATATGTAGCGGCACTTTACTGTAACTAAAATCTATTTATAGGATGTAATCGGTGAGAAGCATAATAAGAAAGTTTTCAGTTTCTGTCTTCTTGTTTAGTCTTAAACCCTCTTCTTCTTCTCCCATTCTTGTTCTTTAAACTTCTACATGGTATCAGATATGGATTAAAGATCCAGGGTATTCATGGCTTCATCATCGTCGACTACCCAACATTCCGATCACCAGGAAACAGCGACGTCGGATCATGCCGACACTGCATTCAACCTGAAGTTTGTGCTCGCAAATCTCAAAAACTTCGTGCAGAATCCGTTAACTACTGAGAACTACTCGGTATGGCGTTCTCAAATCGCAAAAATCTGTCGAGCGAATGGCTTCGAGTCGTTTCTTGACTCGAACAATCCGACTCCGGATAAATTCATAACCAGCCAACTTCTAGGTGCTACAAACATAGTCGCAACCTCCCCACCATGATAAGAACTTAGTTATCACATGCTAAAACTTAAAAGAAAACAAAAGACTCCATCACTTTGAAGCAAGAACATTAATTCAATGTCAAGACAAATGAGATGTTCTACTGAAGAAACATAGGGCAACGGGAAGAAAATATGTAACCTCGCAAGATTCGCAGCTCTGCCGAGCGCCCTCATAACTTCTGGACTATGCGAGAGCTGAGAAAACAAAGAAGAACTGGAACATAAACGGATGCCCCAAAAAAAAAAAAAAAGAAACGGAGTAACAGTAAAACGAACCTGCATCTCCCCTTCCGAAAACCGCAAGCACAGTTGAATAAAAACCCTAATAAATGCCTGCATCAGCTTAAAAAGCAAAATCCCAATTCATCCGGACAGCATAAAACTTCGATTTTGGGGGTTTAGCATGTTGGCAAGGAAGAACAGGGAACGGGTAAAGTGACAATTATCAAACAATAAAAAAAAATGGACACCCCATCTTTATTTTTTAAGAACAGTGCTTTAGTTGTATTAATTTTGAAATAAAAGTAATATTATTTTTTAAAAATTTAAATATATTGTATTTATTTTTAAAAACTAAATAATTTTGAGACTTTTTAATTAATATTTTATCAAAATATTATGACCTAAAATTGCTCTATATTAGGGTTATGATTTGATATTCTACTTAGAGTGGAAGCCTAATTATTATATTTTAAAAATAAGTTTGTGTATGATTGATGTTATTTTATTTTGCAAGTTTTTTAAGTGAAAGAATATTAAAAAAGATGGAGATAGATTGTCAGCTTAAAATTAAAAGAAAATATAGAAGAAATGCATATATATTAGTAGCAATTTATAAAAAAATAAAAATTGTTTTACGTTAAAATTGATAGATAGGGTAAAACTGTTAAATTTGACCTAGTCGAAATGATTCAATTAGTATTAATCATATATTACAAAGAACGTTAATCATCATAACTTGGTGAGGCATTAATACAATATGGTATATACAAAGTGTTAATATATCTTCCATGTTAGAATAGGAGACTTTAGATGCTTGAGTTATCATCATATGATTGTGGGCGGACATCTCATCAACTTTTCTTATAGAAGAAGAGAGTGGGTGATCATTAAGAAAACATTGAATTTTGGTAATTGACAAGAATCAGGTATCAGTCATTGAGAAGTGTTAGATGGTGATAGATAATATGGTTCTCCTTTTGAAAAAAAAAATGAGAATAACAACCAAGAAGGGCTTCTTACCTCAATAGCTAACAAATAAATAAATAATGATTGAGTAAAAATATCAGGCATCGGGCAACAAATGGTGGCCAACATAATTACACTTTTTTTTTAAAGGATAACCATCGATTAGGAAGGTTATGGTTGAAATTCAAATACTTAAAAATATTGAAGATTTGGAAGAATTGGACGATGATCGATTAACAACAACTTAATAATAATAAATATTGGGTGATGGTCAAATATTTTATTGTTTTCTCTTCTTATATGAGGAAAAATCGACACACATGAAGGTACACATTAGATGTTGTTGGTTGGCAGACATCAAACATTAATAGGCATTGGTTTATGTAATGTCAAATACAATGTGTGATGATTGATGGTATGCTCCATCATTCCCTTATATTAGGGATAAAGACAACCAAGAAGGCTTGTGACAAAGGTCAATAGCTAATAGACATTGGATATTGACTAGCTATACGACAATCAACTGGTACCATCAAGCATTGGGCGACTGCCAATGGTTTGCATTGTTGTTCACCTTATAAAGTGGGATTCAGTGTCATATGTTAATGGTTGATTAAGATACAAAAAAATAGTAATTGGCATGTGCAAATCAATAGATGATAAGGAAAGTGGGTTTGGTAATATTGGGAAGTTTGACTCGACATTTCTACTTAAAAGAAGAGAGATTGAATGGCCAATATAGTTGGTGTCAATCATTGATAATTAATTGACTTCAAGCGATGGTGATGAGGGCATCCATGTTGGTCATCAAATGGCTTTGGAGTTGGTTGGCGATGGGTGACCGTGTTGAGGTTAATTGACAATACATGTCTAGCAATGGTGTAAATTAGACTGAATATTGGTCAACTGTTGATGTCAACTAATGACCAATAAGCTATATAATTCTCTAAGTATGGTAACTCTCTATACCAAAGTCCTCTTTGAGGGATATCTTGGGATATATAGAAGCAAAGATATTTCTATGTTTCTAAAGGGGGCGCAATAGATTTTTATGTCAAAAATCAAGGCATTATCGAACTTTATCCCTCTTGATAATTTGATTTTTTTTAATTGTAGTATTCTAATTATATATGCATGTAATTATTAAGCTTATTAGATTTCTCTATAATGATATCAAAATGTTATTGGTATTGTTGGGTTTGTTTCATCAAAATGCTTATTTTAATAATAATTTTCTCACAAATAGAGTTCTAGAGATGTTAATGTTGAATCTAAATGTTTTTTCTTTGAACACTCAAGTGTTTTGACATCAAACAAGTTGCAAAGAGATTTGTGTTTAGTTAGATATATTTCTTTAGAGCATGTCATTGTCCCTTATTTTTAGATGTTGATATATTTGAGTTCAAAGTAACTATGATCCTGAAATTTATTATTTATAGAGCCATAATTAAATATATATATATATATATATATATATAAGTCAAAACCAATCTCTTGATGACAATGCAAACTTCATCTTAGAGTTGTGAATCGAATGATTATCCCTTGATTGTAATTTATTAATTTAGTGAAGTTTGTGCACCATTTGGACAAAAAAAAAAAAAAAACTAAAAAATATCGCTTAAAGTTTTTAAAATTTACTTGAGTATGCTTTTAGAGGCCCTATTTTGGGTACATAAGTGCCTAGATAAAGTTTGGATCATCAAAAAAGGATCTTAAGGGGTTAAAAAGTTGTTAAAATGCATTTCTAAACCCAAAAGATTTGGTCTATGCATGCAGGTGAACCCAGGTGGTGTAATAATTGATTGTTGATTTTGGTAGCAGTGTGCACATGCATGCATTATTCATATTTTTTACATATAGTTTTAGATTTTTAATTCATTTGAATTTTTTAAAGACATTTTGTATTAAAAGCTCATTTATAACTAGATTTTATACTTATTTAAGACTTAATAATATATTCATTTAAGACTTAATGATACATTAATTTCAAAATTTAATTATATGATCAATATTTCATAAATTTATGTAAAATTTATTTGACATTTTGTGTTAAAGATCCTAATTCCCAAGGTAAAATTAACTTTATATGCTCCATAAAGGCTGAAATTTGAGAATGATGTGAGCAACTTTATTTATTGGAGAAATATTCCCAAAGTTCTATTTACTCCAAACCTCGAGCTTAGCCTTCCTCAACACCAAAACCCATCCAACTTCTTCTAAACTCACACATATATTCCCTCGCATCCCTCATAATATTTAAAGGGCTCAACTTCCCAATAAACCTAAGATATCATAGCCAAAATCCTAATATAGAGATGTTATTTCATTCTTGCTATACAAAACCAAATTAAAAATATCATAAATACTGAACCACCAATATAAAATTCATAAAAATGACGCCATTAGTTCCTTGACATTCCAAACTATTGTTTTAAAATTCCTCATCATTTTTCCCCTATGAGAACTCATCTTTCAATTGTTTTGAAGTTTCGACTCAAAATCTATCCAAAACATGATATCTTGTTTTATCACCACACAAATAACTCTTTCATCTCAACTCTAAGAGGATACCAATCAAGCTATTTCCTCCATGAATAAGATCTTATAAACCTACATCACTATGTGCAACTTTTAATGTTGTCATCACCAAAATAATTCAAATAGCATTCGAATTAGGTTTGAATAAACTAGGATTAAGATAGAGGAAAGTATGATAAATAACTCGATCCATGATTAAAGACTATTTGACCATAACAAAATATTAATCGTTCATATAATCCAAACTTTTTTTATCATGGTTCAAAAAATATAATCGAATAAAACACTGTTAGAAAACATATAAAATAATTAAGTTGCATTTTGGAATTGGGTTCATTCAATATTTGAACTTCTTAAACAACATATTATAATATTTCATGATACAATCATAAAAGTTATAATACTGAAATAAACATAATAGAGGATAAAATTTAACTAAACAAATATTATGTTAAATTAAATTTTAGTAATGATTACGTATAATCACAACAACTATATCATTATAAAATGTGCATTGAATAGCACATCCATATCTATATTGCCATTAAAAAGTGCTCCTAAAGATCATCATCATTAAAACCATTTTCATCAAGTAATAGAAGATGATTTTTTATTTATAATTGTGAGTTTAGCACTGATCTTCAAGCACATCCACATAAAATAGTGTAATCCCTCTCTACATGCATGATGTTGTGCTCTTGCCTTACATATCCAATATAATAATGTCATTAGCCTTAAATTGCTCAAATTGCCTAACAATTTTATCTATCACACCAAAAGCTCAATATATAACATGAGCATACATTTGCATGCAAAAGCCAACAAATAAAAAAAAAGGCGAGTCAATCTCAAAAGAGATAAAGTGCAAAATAATAAATTTGAACTTTGCTTGAAATTTCATCAAATATTAATTGAAGCTTGATCAACCCTGTCATAAGCTGTTTGACTATGATCAAACGATCTTCGAAAACATGATAGAAGCTTCTTTAATTATCGTTTGATCTTCTTTTGAAGTACAAACAAACTTTGAATAAGCTTCAAATAGTATTTGATATTATGTTGAACAAATCTGAATCAAGAAAATAATAATATTTAAGCAACGTTCGAAACTATTATTTATTTATTTATTTATTTTAATTTTTTATTTATGTTTAATATCCTTTTAGGTTTATATTTTAGGTTTTAAGCATATATTATCATCGAAGACAAACTTTGCCAAATGTTTAATATCAATAATCTTTAATGGCAAACACCGGCTAATGAGAAGTGAACTTATAAATAATAGAGGATTGATTGTAGCTTAATAAGATAGTGCAATAAATAAATACACATATTTTATTTTATAAGACAAAATAATACTAATTATTATAAATACACTATTTTTATAAATAAACTAATGTTAATGCCAAAATAAATTATTACAAAAAAATCGCTTTTACTTTACTCTGGATCTACCTAACCAAACAAAAGAAACAATTCTCCTGCGTTTATTTTGCAGACAACCAAACAATCTCAAAGCATTCGAAATGAATTACATTTATTTTATATTTCATTACTTTATACTATATTTACCTTTCAGGCAACCAAACAGCCCCTAATTATATTTCTTTAAATTTGTAGAAAATATAATAAAATATATCATTCTTAAACTTAATTTGTATTATTAAAAAGTAAAAAAACTTATAAATTTTATATTTCTAAAATTATATAATTATTTATACGAGCTCCACTATATAAAATGTCAAAATGAAAAAACCTAAATCGTAATCCGATAATCCCCAATTCGAGTTCAATGGCTTCGCCTCACTCTTTTGGATCCCGCAGCTATTGTCCTTGGTAAAAAAGATCGTTCTACAGCTCTCGCTGCTCTTGAAGTGATCCAAGGTTTCGGATCTCTCTACTCCCCGCGGTCAAAGCTCTCGGCGACTCTCGCTACACTTACGACTCGCAACACACTCGAAGGCTAAATCGTCAAATCTCAAAGCTAAAGTATGTATAGTTTGTATAAAATACGTTGATTGATTTCTGGGTTGAGTCATATGAGCTGTTGAGCCTTATTTTGAGGGTAGAAGGTGAAAGGTTGATGACGTATTGTAGTACCAGGGGCGGAACCCTCAAGGCCGAGGAGGGCAGCGCACAAGGGGGAAGCGAGAAGAAACGGGAGCGGCAGCGTAGGAGCTACATCTCTTGATCGGACAGAGGGAGGTGAGTTGATGAAATGGATCCTTCTCAGTTCTCTATTAGGTTTACAAGTGTTTCAGATTAATCGTGATGTTCAAAAACTTAATATATTTTTTTTAATGAATGCGGTTCAGAACTTCGTTCTTTCTCTTCGGATCGGTTACTGGCATGATTTACTTGGCTTCCTTATTTTCGTAATCCTTTTCTTTTAAGATAGTTGCTGTAAGAGGGAAGAGAGGGCCAATGCTTAAAATAGTTGTTGTAGGACGGAAAAAGGGAGAGAGGGAGGGCGGCTGACATGAAATTAATGCAGGGAAAGTAGCAAAATTGCAAATTTTTGTAGTTGATTCCCTTGTACTAGTTAGTAGATCCTTGGCATAGTTTCAATGACTGAAAGAGCTGTAGAACTACTGCAATGGCTTTAGAAGCACCATATTTGCTTCTCTCGATTGTCTAATGCTTGATTCCAAAAAATTTTTCCTCAAAACTTTTTTTTTTTTTTAAAGACATTTACGATGATTACAACCTAAATCATTTTTTTGCTATAACAATGTTAAAATTTTTCTGCTATAATAATATAGGAATTATGTATGGTTCAAAGGTTCAAAATGTAATGTTTCAAGTGAATATATTTGTTTAGACGCTTTGTTATTTGATGAGACATGAATCGACAATGTCGTGGTATACATAATACATTAAACATTTGGAAGTGTGTAATGCAGCTTTTGTTCACCAAAGTTTTATGGAACATTGAAGTGTTGCTTCCAAACAAATTTTTGTCTATAAAAGACATTAAGCAAGCTTTAGAGTTTAGACGGTCTTCATGTTTTTATATACATTATACAACATATCTCCAAATAATTTGACATAATATGCATTAATCATATTTTATGAATAATATGAAGAATTAATCATATTTTTCATAGGATATATCAAATGGAGCGTTATTTAAAAAGGAAAGTACGTTTCGAGACTGATATTAACAACCTCCCAGCTGATCCTGGAACTCGACCTTCAATTTGGTGTTACGATGTAAATGAAAGAGATAAAATTTGGAGAGTATATCTATTGAAGGAACCCCATCAACTGAAAAGCCATCAATTCCCTCAAACAGTATTTGACAATGTTGCACGTAGATGTAATCCAAAATGGTTTGAGGAATATCCTGATTGGTTAGAATACAGTGTGCAGAAAGATGTTGTTTTTTGTTTGTATTGCTACTTGTTCAAATCTCAAGATAAAACTATTACAGGACAAGGTACGGGAGACTCATTTATTGGAGAAGGGTTCAGAAATTGGAAGAAGAAAAAAATTGTTAAGTCACGTTGGAGATCATAATGGTGTACATAATAAGGCTAGACACAAATGTGAAGATCTGATGAAGACTCAAGAACAAAGTATTCAAGTTGTATGGTTGAGCAAAAATGAGAAAAATAAAAAAAGATTATAGGGTTATGTTTACTGCTGCATTAGATTGTGTACTATTTTTGTTACGCCAAGTGTTTTCATTCCGTGGTCATGATGAGTCTTCCGGATCAGAGATTTTGTAAATAATTATAGATGATGAGGGATAATGGATGGAATTCCTTATTGGAAGAAGTATCTCGTTTTTGTAATGTTTTTGAAATTGATGTTCCTGTTATGAGTTCTACATTCAAAGCCCGCCGACGATCAGCACACATAAATGATGACATAACAAATTTACATCATTATCGTGTGGAATTCTTTTACACTGTTATTGATATGCAACTTCAAGAACTGAATAATAGATTCTCTGAAGCTAGTACTGAATTGCTTCTTTGTATATTATATCTAAATTTTAGTAACTCATTCTCTGCTTATAATAATGAGAAATTAATTCGGCTTTGTAGAACTATATTAAGCTGACTTTTCTATAGTTGAACTTGTGGCTTTAGAGCACCAGCTATCAACATACATTCTTGATATTCGTACAAGCGAGGAGTTCTCATCTTTGGAGAGCATTGTTGATCTAACAAAATAATTTGTTAAGGTTAAAAAAGATATCGTGTACCCCTTAGTTCATCGGCTTCTTGTTTTAGCATTACCTTTGCCCGTTGCCACCGCTTCAGTAGAGAGCATTTTCAACAATGAAAATTGTTAAACATAGATTACGCAGTAAAATGGGTGATGATTGGCTCAACGACTGTTTAGTGCCATATATTGAGAAAGAAGTATTTGATTTTGTTCCAAATGAAGTTGTAATGCAACATTATAAGAAAATGCAAAATAGAATGTAATGCTTGTAATTTTTTTATTGCAGTATAATGACTTGTTTGAATTTTGTTATATATATATTATCTTTTTATAATTCCCCCCCTAAGAATTAAGGCTGGTTCCCCCTTGTGTAGTACATGGAAATATGATAAGTAGTTATAGTTTCTATTGGTTTATTTGCAACCATAATCCCGCTGCTCCTTTACCATTCTCACTTAAGTAGTAATAAAATTTATCTACACATTTACCCATGCACAATTTTGTTGGTGGCTGGATGATATATCCTATGATAGTATTATGCTCTTGATTTTTTTTTTAAAATCAATCAATTATGATAGTAATATATAAGGTTTGGTCATTACATTTAACAAAGAAAAATGAGAAATTTCTGTTGAGTGTCTGTATCTAGATAATTGTTCATTTTCATAAAATATCTATATAAAAACTGCTTATTGGTTCCTTTGGGCTATCTTTCTTGCTCTGCAATCTACTGTATTTGATGGTTGTGATGCTTCTTATTTCTTATATCTTATATTAATGGCATGTCTTACATTTCATTGCAAAAAGGTTGTTAATTCATTAGGGCTGATACATTATCATGAAATTATCTTGATTGAGCACGAATCTCGATGCAAAACTCAACCTGAAAACTTTAAAAATTAAATCTGGAAGCACCTGAACTCCGATTTCAGCGAGCTTACAGTCAAACTGAGCGTCACGGAAATACGAACCCAACGACACCAAATTCAACCCAATTCGAGCCCAAATGGGCCCAAATCAAGGACCCGAAGCGCTATTGGAAGGTTCAAACCACAATTTGAGTTACCAAACGGTCACCGATTTTAACGAGCTTATACTCGAATCGAACAGCTCGACGAGATGAATCCAACGAGCCTAAGATCGTCGAATTCCGACATCACTAAGGCCTTCAAATGTCCAACGAATGGTACATGATCAGAGGGTTCAACATCAACCGTACATTTGACCACTCCCTATTCGCCCCCGATCTCACACCTATTTATATGCCATGCCACTCCAGAAAAACTATAAATAGAGACATCATTCTTCACAAGAGGACCTAAGCAAGAAAGAGAAGAGAATAAGAAGAGAAGGAGGAGAATCAGCTCCTCCTCGACCACCGCCGGAGTTTGTCCTGCCGCCCGAACACGCCGGGATTCGCCGGAATTCTGTCCAACTTCCACGTGATGCTGAAATTCTTCCCAATTAACAACAGAGTTCCCTCCTGACGCTGTATCTCTGCCCAAGTGAAGCCGGAGTTCTCCTCTGCCACCAGCAGACGTCGTACTTCTACCCGACGTCGGCCCTTCACTATTCGCCAAGTTTCTACCCGACGCTAGACTTCTACCGGTTATCGGACTTCGCTGGACGTCTATGCGAAGATGGATTTCTTTCCTTTATTGGACTTCTACCTGACGTCGTCCTTTTGATCTTCGTCGTCATACAACAGTTCTTCTGACTTACGTCGCCAGCCGACTACGGTCCTCTTGACTTACGTCGCTCGTCAACTACAGTCTTTCCGACATCCATCGCTCGTCGACTACGGTCCTCCTGACTTATGTCGTCCGCCGACTACAATCCTTCCGACCTCCGTCGCCAGCCGACTACGGTCCTCCTGACTTATGTCGTCCGCCGACTACAGTCTTTCTGACATCCGTCGCCCATCGACTACGGTTCTCCTGACTTACGTCGTCCGCCGACTACAGTCCTTCCGACCTTCATCGCCAGCCGACTACGGTCCTCCTGACTTACGTCGCCCACCGATTACAAGCCTTCTGACCTCCGTCGCCCATCGACTACGTTCCTTCCGACCAAACGAACACGTCAGCAATGACTCTTTGTATTAACATCATGTAATGTACCCCATAAGATGTACATCAAGCTAAGGCCTTCCCCCAAGGAAGGACCTCATTTGTAATCAACTACAATACTAGTGGATTCATTCAAACTGGGCTAGGTCTCGTGGTTTTTCCCCCTTTTCAGGGGTTTTCCACGTAAAAATCTTGGTGTCTCATAAATGCTAGACCCTCTCTCTTTATCTGATTGTGTGCCGGATTTTCGTACAACGCTAAAACGTTAAATCTTATATTTCTCTACCGCCGCGAATACTCCTGGACGCAACAAGGGCGAACAACTACTTCCCTGCAATATATAATATGAAAGTCAATTTAGTATTGGATCGTTTTCACATCCAAGAATAGTAATTGAAAAAAGGTATTATAACATCAATGATGACCATGATAACCCTTATACAGAGAAGCAACGAGTAAATATCATTAGTATGGCAAAAGTTTACTTTGATAAAACGTAACAATGAGATTGAGAAGATGTAATGCAATCATTATAAACATAAACTCTCCAAGGGAAAAGGGGGTGCAACTTCATAGTACAAACAACACTTACTTTATTGTGGAAGAAGGGTCCGAGTTTAAGGGCTTACTTAATATTTTTGTATAATCAATATTGCTAACAAGTAAGTTTGATTCTATAAATAGTGTTAATGCCTTTTGCCTCCATTACATAGCTTTATTCTATTATAGCCCCACTGTAACTGAATGACATTAAATCTTTGCACTATCTTCCTTGCATATTTTTTTAAAGTTTTTTTTTTTTGAATTTTTATAGACAATCATTTTTTGGTCTGATCTTTCTGTTGAAGCTTCAGAATTGACTAAGGCTTCGTTTGGGACAACTTTCTTATTGCTTTATAAAGCATATTTTTAGTTAAAAAATTTTTAGTATTAGAAATTTTTGTACTAGAAAGCTACTTTAAAAACAGCGAGAAAGCCATCCCAAACGAAACCTAAGACATTTGGGTTTGAGGGGATAGAATTTTGTCCCAATTCTAGTTACCATGTTCTAGTATTAGAAATGACATTTGTTTATTAGATTTAAATGAAAATTTGACTCTTAATAGGACACAATGAAGAAAAATGATTCATGTAGATGACCCCATGTAATGGAATAAAGGCTTGATGTTGTTATACTAGTTATTGTTTTCTACCTCCATCTGCTTTGTTGTTTTCGCATTGCCATATGTTTTCTTCATCATGCCTTTTACACTTTTAGTAAATGCTTGCTATTTTTGCCTTCCATATCACCAAACTTTAATTAACTCTTAAATTATTAAGTTAATCAATATTTGTTCTGTTTTCATCACTTGTCAGCATCTTCTTGACGTATAATGTTATTGAGATTGCCCATATTAAGATAATATTTAGAATTGGTAGCTCCTCATTTTATTAGAAGTGGTTTGATTTTTATTCCCATTATGGATGCTCTGCAATTCTCATTCAGATTTTTTACAGAGAGAAGATGATCAATTAGGCCAATATTTTGTTGGAATTGATGAGATTAAAGAATATAAAAAACATTTGCTCAGTTCTTTGTTGGAATCGGTGAGATGCATGTCTTAAAAAATTCAAGAGGCTGTAGAAGGAATTTCTTGAGCATTTTATGGGAAACTAGAAGGTTCAACTTATAGGAATGATTTCAAATGAAACAAAGTATCTACTAACAGGTCATTTTGATTCATTCTGAATTGTTAATAAAATGAAATTGTTTTGATGTTACAATCTTATAAATGATAAATAAGGAGAAATTTTGTGACAGATTGCATGCTTTTAATGCAACTACAATTCATATATTCATACGTACATGTATGTATTCATATGGGCATTTGTGTGTGAATACCATATAATCTACATATTTGCATCATCCGAATCTGCACTACATAGATTGATTAGATTTGTCGTTGTTATCAATATATTATGGATCTCAGTATTGCAATATTGTGTTAGTGATTCATAGCTTTTTTTTGTCAGGGTTCCAGTATTTCTATTTTGGGTGTTGGAATCATGGATTTCGCTCCACCAAAGGATTTTCTTGATAAACCAGATTTGAGGCCATCATTCCGCAAGCCTTCAAATGATTCTGCTAATAGGAAGTATCGTCACCATTCACCTGTTGATGGATCAGATTCTTCTTCATCAGGAGGTTAGCATTTTCTTTGCTAACATTTATTTCCTTTTTTGTTTCATTTTCAAACACGCAAGCTGTGTTTGAGCTTGTTGTCCATTTTTTCAACACAGGAAAATTATAGCCTTGATTAAACATTCAAAATGCTGACCATAAGAGTTTTGTTACGCTAAAATTTTGATGAAGGCTTTTAATTCAATTAATGCTATCGATTGCTTAGAGGTGGATGGTAGGGTCCATAGTACGCTTTACTTGAAATTCTTTGTTGTAGCATTTAAAAAGAAGGGATGTTAAAGACTTTAAAAGGGTTTGTTGGTTCAAGTATGTTCTATTAATGCCAATTAGTTATGTTATTTCATTCCTGCTAGCAATCAGCTTGGCCATTATCTACTAGGTAGCATGCTAGCACTATGGAATTAGTTGCGAAGAGCCCAACATTTAGAAGGAAAAAGGGATGCATAGAGATTAAGGGAGTATTTTGCATGGACAAACTGTAATGCTTTCTCTATTATATGTTGCATATAGGTGCAATCAATATTATAAAAAGTACTAGGTGCTTTTAAGTCGATGTTGTTGTCATATGCCTGAGGTGCTTGCTTGAGCTAAATGATGTTTTTTTAAAAGAAATAATCACGCTACTTTAAACTAATTGCATTTATGATAAACCTTTTTTAAGAATATAAATTGATTATCATCAAATTAAAGTAAGCATGAAAAATTATTAAAATTTTTAGTTTTATTGTAGTTTAAATTTAAAATTCATGGTATTTAGATTGTATAAACAATAACAACAAAAAATAATATCAATCCTTTATCCCACTACGTGGGGTCTGCTAAATGAATCATTTTTCTTCATTGTGTTATGTTAAGAGTCAAATTTATATTTAAATCTAATAAAAAAAAGGTCATTTCTAATATTTTCTAACATAGTATTTTTAGGTCAATCTTTACCTTTTTTAATATAGGCCAAATCTAATACATCTACTCTTCTAATCGGGTCATTAGAAGGCCGATGTTTTATGTGAACAAAGTCACTAAACCATCTAAGACATCTCTCTCCAATCTTATTTGTCACTGGAGCTACTTCAACCTTTTCCCGTATATACTTGTTTCGATTCTGTCTCTAAGAGTGAAGCCACCCATTCACCTTAGCATTCTCATCTCTGCAACACTTAACTTAATTTTATGCTTGTCTTTTAATGGCCAACACTCTACCCCATAAAGCATTGCAGGTCTCACCACCATCTTATAGAAATTTCTCTTAAGTTTGAGGGATACTTTTCTAACGCACAACAAGCCCGTTGCATTCCTGCACTTCAACCATCCAACTTGAATTTTACTAATAATATTCCCATATATTTCACCATCACTTCGAACAATATGGAGGCCTAATTATTCTCTTTTCAAGGAGGAACCGTGATTTTATGATGAGTTTTAAAATAAAAGGATAACAATGAGCCTTTGTAGTTGTTTTTAAATATTTTATGTAAAGAATTTTATTTCTATAAATACTCTAGCTTATGGTAGGGTTTTTTATTCATTCCAATTCTAATGAATCTAGAAGAGTTCCTCTCCAAATTTTCTCACTTCTCTTTTCCTCCTTCCAATAGTTGTACAAATCTCTCTCTCTCTCTCCCTCCCTCCCTTGCCCTCCCTCCCTCCCTCCCTCTCTCTCTCTAGTATTTGGTCTAAGGTTTTCTCCTTCGCAGAATTTCAACCATTTTCACCAAATGAAGCCTTGCCCTTTACCTCTAAACTAGCCTAACCCTCTTCCTCTCACCTTGCTGTGCAAGCCCAAGCTCCCCTCCCCTCTCTAGAACCCTTGCTCTTTTTTCTGTCTTTTCCTAAAGCTAGGTGATGGGAAGGATTAAATTGATTGCTTAAGGTAATCAAGGGAGTTTCAAGAAATCAGGAAAAATGAAAGAAACCTTAAACAATCTATAAGGAAAGCAAGTTTTCAAGGAGGATGATCGAGGAAGAATGCAAAGTGAAGGGAATATCAAATGCTTTCAACCAACGAGGCTACACTTGAAGATTGGTAGCTCAATCTCTTTTAGTTGTTAACCATTTTTTGCATTATCTTAGTGCACATCCTCTTGAATATCCACAATAACTTCTTCACCTAATCCATTGACCAATTTCATGCTATAGCAGACTATACTTTGGTTTGTATGGGTGGTCGGGTTTAGGGAATAAATGCGACCAATTACATATTCAACTTTGGTTATTTGGGTTAGGACTCACATCTCCAATCATTGGCCAATTTCCTTCACCAGGAAACCTATTATGAGTTTTTCAACTTCATCAATTATTTCAAAAATCAAGGCTAAACACATAGCTTTAACTCTTGAAACACACTTTCTTTGTATCCAAGGTTGAAAGGAGATTCATGAATCATGAGTAATCATTCTCTTCAAACCCGGATCATCATTAATCTCTACTTTTAGGCCATCACGTCATGGTTTTAGACTCCATAAAATATAATAGTTTAAAATTTTCATCAAAGTGCTTAAATTATGTTTTTTTACATACTTTTCCTTCTTTTGAGTCCTTTTTAAGGTCTTGTTTATTTTCATTCGAGTTATATGTAAAATATATTATGTGCTATACATTCCATTATTTGGAGAAAGCTTTTTCTGTTTGTCTGCATTTAGTGGTCTAGCTTTGTTTAGACAAGCTATTATCTCTTTCTTTCAAATCTGTGGCATTACTATGATTAATTTCATCAGTGTGGTAGAGTCATGGTCTGTGCATGCTGTTCCCCCTTGCTCTAAAGAGCCATTTTAGAGCATTGTTTATTGCATTTTTTATAAATGCCTATACCAAATTAATGTCTTTTCTTTATTATAGTTCATTTGGATAAGCTATCTTTTCATTTCCTAGGCTTTGTTAATATTATCTAGTTTCTGATTAAAAAATTGAGAAGTTACACCACTTCTAAATCGTGTCCGATTGACTTGGTCTATTACTTTTTCTTGTTCTGATGAGCCTTTTTAAGAGCATTGATCATTGTTGTTGGAGTGCATGAAAACTAAGCAATCAATCTAGCTTTCTTAGTAGGATAACTCATTTAAAGAAGCTTTAATATTTGTGTGATTCATGGAGTTTGTTGATATCAAAATTGCTTATTTCAAAATTGTGAGGCTTTATCGCTTTGCAAACAGAAAGATGTTCTACTGTCTATAATGTGGTTCCTTTCTTGAGGTGGCTGATCAAATGGAGATATTTCTCCTACATTGTTTTGAAGTGGCAAATAGGTGAATTTTGTGAATATATATATTTATGTAAATTCTGTAAATTTTTTTAATGTAGAACGTGTTAATTAAAACTATAGAAAATTCAAAAGTTCATACTGACATATATTGTTTATGAATTTTATGCCTTCATATTTTGGCATTTATTTTTTTAAGAAGATTTGATTGCTTTTAATATGCATTTAACATTCTAGTTAATTAATGTTATCTAAATCTTGGCTTTTACTAAACTCTAGAAATACCCTTTCTTACTAAACTCTAGAGAGAGTTGTCTTAGATGGTTTGGTCATATAAAACGGTGGGGCCTTCCGATGACCTGGTTTGGGAAGTAGAGTTATTAGATTTGACTTATGTTAGGAGAGGTAGAGGTAGACCTAAACAGACTTAGTTAGAAAATATTAAAAATAATTTATCTTTAAACGAGAATTTGACTTTTTAACATGACACAATGGAGAAAAAGGATTCATGTAGCCGACACCATGTAGTGGGACAAAGGCTTGATGATGTTGTTGTTGCTGCTGAAAAGGTGATTTTGTCAAATTTATTCTTCTGTGGTCATTGCATCCATGTTGATTGTTGAGGACTAGTGCATTATATTTCTAACCCATGTTGATCTATTTTTCGTGTTCACTCTGAAATGAACTTGTAAAATAGAATGGATGTTCATCTATTTCCCTTCTCCTTCCTCCCTCATCTCCCTTTCCCTTCCACAATTTCAACTATATTGTCACTTTTTGTCGGCCTATTTACAAAGGGGTAACTATAAAGTTGGATTTATTTAATCCAAGAGGAAATTATGTAAAAATTTATTGGCTATGAATGTAGATTAAGAAAACTTTGAAGAAATAGAAATTATTTTCTTCTTTTTATTATAGTTTGTTTGGATAAGCTATTTCTTCGTTTGCCAGGCTTTGTTCTAATTTCTGATTAAAAATTGAGAAATTACATCACTTCTAAATTGTGTCTGATTGACTTGGTCTGTTACTTTTCCTTGTTCTGATGAGCCTTTTTAAGAGCACTGTTTATTGTTGTTGGAGTGCGTGAAATCTAAGTAACCAATCTAGCTTTTTTTGGAAGGATAACTTGTTTATAGAAGCTTTTATATTTGTTTGCTTCATGTAGTTTGTTGATATCATAATTGTCTGTTTTAAAATTGGGAGGCTTTATCGCTTTACAAACATAAAGATGTTCTGCTTGCGCAATGTGATTCTTTTCTGGAGGCTGATCAAATGGAGATAGCTCTCCTTCATTGTTTTGAAGTAGCAAATAGGTGTTTGTGATTATATATATTTATGAAAATTCTGTAATATTTCTTTAAAATAAAATGTATTGATGAATACTATAGAAAAATCAAAATTTCATTCTTTGGCATATTTTGGTTTATGAACTTTATGCCATCATATTTTGACGTTTGATTTCTATTAATTTGAAAACAATTTGTTGTAGGGGGGGGGGGGGGGGGGGGGGGGTCAAAATATTTTTGGGAGCTACTTGGTTCTAGCTCATAAATGCTTAGTTTCTACTCAAGTCAGCTCATTAATGAGCTTCTACTACTTTATCAGCTCATTAATTTAATTAATTAGATTCATTTCCCCTTACTTTGGCTCTTTGGTTTCCCCCTCCTTGGTTCTCCTCCCCCCCCATGGCCGATTCTCTTCCCCTTCTTTGTGCCCCCTTGGTTTCTTCCTGGTGCCGTTCCCGTGGCTGGTTCGTCCCCTGTTGCTGGGTGCTGGTTCCAGTCCCCTGTATTGCTTCTTCGGGTTTCTCCCTGGTTGTTTTCCTGTGGCTGCTTCTACCCGGTTCCTATGCTGTCTTTTGGGTGCTGTTTTGGCATGAATGCAGGGTTGTTTGGGTGCTGTTTTGGTGTGATTTATGGACTGTTTCTGGACAGAATTCTGGATTGACTTTTGGCCTTATATATTCCATGATTTAATGGGATTAATTAGTGGTATGGTAGCTGTTTGGCTCCCCTTTCTTTACCTATATATAAGAGTGTTTGTGGTTGTTTTAGAGAGTTTTTTTTAAAAAGATGTTATGATATGATTTTTGGAGCTAAACCTGTGGGTTTCCTTGGAAAGGTTTGCGAGCTTGTTCCATTCCTCTCTTCTCTTAGGAAAGCTTGCGAGCTTCTCCTCCTTCTCGACTTCTAATCTTCTTCTTCTCTGCGCAAGTGTCCAGCCCATTTGTATCATTCTTCTCAATCAATCAAAGATGACGAGTTTAGGTGTATGTTTTTATTTTGCATTTGTAAGCGTCAAAAGTTGTAAGTATTCTTTTTATATGTTATAAACTTTGTTATTTCAAGAGTGTCTTTGTATCCTTTTATTATCCTACGAAGAGTTTCTTTTGCTTGTAAAAATTAGGGGTTTTCCTAATTTTTGCTTGCATCAATTTGGTATCAGAACAGGTTTGTCGAGTGAGTCTTAGTAAGTCATAGTAGTTATTGTGTGAGTATTGTTATCAAGTGATTTAAATTCTGTTGAGTCTTCTTTAAAAAAAATTAAAAAAAAAAAACAATGATCCAGTGGTGGATGAAAGTTAGTCAGAAGATCTCGAAGAAAATGTTCCAATGGATAGGTGAATTCCGACGCAAGGAGATTCAACAGATCCACTGCAAAATGAACTATACAAGCTTCAGTGGAAGATGCATTTGAGTATAAAGCAGTACTTGAAGAAGAAACAACTTCTACAAGAACAATTCATGCTAGAGCGAGAGAAGATCATGAAGAAATATGAGGATAAAATTCATGAGCTTGAAGTGCCTCCTTTGCCTCGTCAAAAGAAACTTAAAACAACCTCATCGGGTGATGAGCTTCTTCAACCGGAGGAGAATTGATGTAGGCAGGGGGGGTCAAAATAAGTTGGGTTTTAATTTTTGGGAGCTACTTGGTTCTAGCTCATAAATGCTTAGTTTCTACTCAAGTAAGCTCATTAATGAGCTTCTACTTCTTTATCAGCTCATTAATGCAATTAATTAGATTCATTTCCCCTTACTTCGGCTCTTTGGTTTCCCCCTTCTTGGTTCTTCCTCCCCATGGCCGGTTCTCTTCCCCTTCTTTGTGCCCCCTCGATTTCTTCCTGGTGCTGTTCCTGTGGCTGGTTCGTCCCGTGTTGCTAGGTGTTGGTTTCGGTCCCCTGTATTGCTTCTTCGGGTTCCTCCTTGCCTGTTTTCTCGTGGCTGTTTCTACCTAGTTCCTATGCTGTCTTATGGGTGTTGTTTTAGCATGAATGCATGGCTGTTTGGGTGTTGTTTTGGTGTGATTTCTAGACTGTCTTTGGACAGAATTTTGGATTGACTTTTGGCCTTATATATTTCATGATTTAATGGGATTGATTAGTGGTATGGTGGCTGTTTGGCTCCCCTTTCTTTACCTATATATAAGAGATGTTTGTGGCCGTTTTAGATAGTTTTTTAAAAAAGATGCTATGACGCGATTTTTGGAGCTAAACCTGCGGATTTCCTTGGAAAGGCTTGTGAGCTTGTTTCATTCCTCTCTTCTCCTAGGAAAGCTTGCGAGCTTCTCCTCATTTGTCTCGACTTCTAATCTAGTTCTTCTATCCGCAAGTGTCCACCCCATTTGTATCATTCTTCTCAATCAATCAAAGAATGCAAGTTTAGGTGTATGTTTTTATTTTGCATTTGTAAGCGTCAAAACTTGTGTCCTTTTTATATGTTATACAGTTTGTTGTTTTTGTTCTTTCAAGAGTGTCTTTGTATCCTTTTATTATCCTAGGAAAAGTTTCTTTTGCTTACAAAAAATAGGGGTTTTTCATAATTTTTGCTTGCATAATTTTTGGGGTCAAAACAAGTTGAGTTGAAATTTTTGTAAGTTCTACTAGAGTCAGCTCATTAATGAGCTTCTACTTTTTATTCAGCTCATAAATTGTCATTATTGGGTTCATTCCCCCTTGATTTGGCTCTTTGGTTTCCCCTCCTTGGTTCTTCTTCCCATGATCGGTTCCTTCCCTTGGTCTCTTTGGTTTTCCCTGCTGGTTCGGCTCCCCTGGCTGCTGGTTCCGGTTCCTGTACAACCCCTTCAGTTCTCCCCTGGTGCTGTTTCCCGTGGCTGCCTCTACCCGATTCATGTGCTGCTTCCTTGTCTGCTTTTACCTGGTTCCTGTGCTGCCTTTTTGGCTGCTTTTACCTGGTTCCTGTGCTACCTTTTTGGCTGCTGTTTTGGGGTTATTTCAGGCCTTTAAGTGGTTGTTTATGGGATGTTTCTGGAGAACAAGTTGACCTTTCATTTCATGCTTTTAATTGGTTTGAATGGGGTTTTTTTTTATGTGGCTGTTTGGCTGCCCTCTTTGGTCCTATAAATATGTGATGTTTAGTGAATAAAAAAAGAGTGTTATGACTGATTTTTTGGCTTAAAAACCTGAGCGTTTTTTCTTCTTTGGAAATAGCTTGCGAGCTATGTCCCCTATCTCTTCTCCTCTCTGTAGCTTGCGAGCTATATTTCGTCTCGGCTTCTAATCTCTTTCTTCTCTCCGCAAGTGACCACTCCACCTGTACCTTTCTTCTCGATGAATGCAAGCTCCTTTAGGTGTCTTTATTTTGTGTTTGTAAGCGTCAAGAGTTGTAAGGTGCTCGTTTTATTTTCATAAGTTTGTAAGCGTCCTTTAATATTATAAAAAGTGTCTTTTTGAGTATTTCACGTAATTTTGTACTTATTTAGGAAGTCTTTGTTTTTGCTTGCAAAAATTTGGTGCTTTTCCAAATTTTTGCTTGCATCACAATTGTAAGAAAATTTTGAATGCTTTTAATATGCATTTGACGTCCTAGTTAAATAATGTTATCTAAATCTTGGATTTTATCTAAACTGTAGAAATACCTTCTCGCCCCACGTAGTGGGATAAAGGCTTGATGTTGTTGTTGTTGTTGTTGTAGAAATACCTTCTCTCTCTCTCTAAAAATACACTCCAAAATAAATGTTAGTTCATTTTGTTTTATTTCTTTCAATGAAAAGGTGATTTTGTCAAATTCTTTCTTCTATGGACATTGCATCCATGTTGATTGTTGATGACTAGTGCATTATATTTCTAACCCATGGTGATCTATTTTTCATGTTCACCCCGAAATGAACTTGTAAAATAGGGTGGATGTTCATTTATTTCCCTTCTCCTTCCACCCTCATCTATCTTTGCCTTCCACCATTTCAACTTTATTGTGCCACTTTTTGTCTGGCCTATTTACAAAGAGGTAACTATAAAGTTGGATTTATTTAATATGAGAGGAAATTATGTAAAAAATTATGGTCAAATTATAAAAAGGAGTATGTTTTTAATTAAAATATGTATATGAAGCAGGTTGAATACTTAATATAACAAGGAGCAAATATGGAGAGAGTTCCGGTTTCAATAGAAACTGGAGAAACAAATTCCGGTTTCTACTGAAATCGGAACATTGTGTCATGGTTTCATTAGAAATCGTAATTTGATTCTCCAGTTTCTATTGAAACTTGAATTTGATTCTCCGATTTCTATTGAAACTTGAATTTGATTCTCCGGTTTTTATTGAAACCGGAATTTTGTAGTCCGATTTCCTCTCATTAACCCAACTACCTTGTATTCCGCCATTGATCACCCTCCCTTTTTCTGCCCGTGATTCCCTCAATCATCACCAATCAGTATTTTTTTTTCCTTATCCCTCCGGCTAGCAGCCAATCATTTCATTTAATTGATTGATGCGGGTTCATGCCAGTCCGAAATTGAAGCCCTATATATTTTGCTGAATGGAAGAGTTGCAGGGTGTTAGATGAATGCAGTGTTGAATAGAGTGAAGTAAAAGTTTTCTTGAAGACTTGGTGCTAACTTTGGAGGTATTTTTTTCTCTTAAATAATTTGTTTAATGTAATAATTTATTGATGATGTAAATGATATTTAGTTTTAGTAATAGTATTTTTCAGAAATTTGTAAGAATATATCTGAATAATATTTTGATTTTGGAATCGTTTCAATTCTAACTGTTTTCTACTGGATCTAGTTAGTATTAGTTGGAGTTTTATATTTAATGTATTATTCATGATGTTAATGATATATCTGAGATCTGAGCAAATAAAAAGGTTTATCTAGTTTTTTTGTTAGCAGATCGCAAGTGAGTTAGTAATTATTGTAAAGCTTGATTATAGTAAGAATTTTTTTTAGTTAGATTTCTCAAATTAAATCTAAGTTGAAATTAAATTAAATTTTTTGTTTGTAAGAAATAGCGTAACTTAGTAGCATATGTTATCGAGGAATTGTGTGGGTAGAGGACATGTAATCTGTGAAATATGTCAACATAATTGATGAGAAAAGCATCATGGTTAGAGTATAAATCTAGAACTACTAAAGAGCACTTAAGCCATGCTCTACAGAAGGAATCTAATTAAACACAGAGATCATGTGGACAATTATGCACTCTTGCAATTCCTATGAAAAGTCAAGGTGTTTATTGTTGTATCTTTTGAGTAGAGCAAATTGTAGAATGTGGTCAAACACTAAATATTCATCAAGCATGCAAATATGTTACTTTCACAATAGATGCAAATGTATGACACCTTGACCTTTTGCAATTTTTAGATTATGACCAACTGTAATAGTCTGTGTTAATGTTTCTGTAAAAATTAAATATGTTATATTATTGCCTTGCTAATAATTTAATCAAAGTACACTGTAACTTCGAAAATGTTGAAAGAACATGCCTTTGATTGGCATTTGAAAGAAATTTTCGTCCACCTAATAAAAAGTATGTTCAAATTTCTTTTATGACACGTGAATTTATTTATTTTTCTAAAGAACAATCGAAGATTAGATTTCGAGCAAATGTCACGCTTCATTCTGTATTACGATGGTCACCTGAACATACGAAGGATTTCATCCCTTCATATATTGGTGGAAGAAATCGTCCCATTGAAATAAATGAGAATCTTACAGTGGAACAATTAAACATTAGAGTTCTTCGAGCATTGCGCTGTGACAGAGAAAAATGCCGAGTTCATCTTGTTTTCCGCCTTCCGAATAATGGTGGTTACACAACAATTCAAATCATGGACGATGAGGGTTGCGAGTTTGTACTTAATGAAGCTCAAAGGCGTATTTTGATTATTTATGTTCAAATTAAGGAACCGCGTAGACGTGACATAAGTCTCAGTTCTCTTGATAAGATGTTTTATGTTGACCCGGCATCCTCTTACCAATTAGATAGGTTCATACGCACCTAATATGAGCTCGATGTTAATCGTAGTCTAGATGAAATATTGTGTTTGAATTGAAATATAACCTTTACCTTCTAATGTGTGTTGCAGGCCCACTGTAGTACCCACTATTCCACATGAAAGTCTCCGCTTTAGTGTCAGTGAATGTTCACTACACTATGAACCAATAAGTGCTGGCCGCTTAAGTCTGAGTGAGCGTCCTGCAATATTAGAACAATATGCGAGAGGGCATGCAAGTGTTAGTGACCGGACATCATCAGGTGCACCATTATTTAAACTCCAATAAAGTCAACATTTCGATCATGGAAATGATGCTGAGGCCACACCAGTTGTTAAAGAATATGAGACGATGGATGGTGGAACTAGTGAGAGCTCAAGTGAAACGCCCATAGGGGGTGAACGAAATCCAACTCCAGAAGACTATGATGTATCATTGTCTGGCCATGAGTTGGTCCTTTCACAACATGCCTTGGTTAGGGGCTATTGTGGCAAATAATGATTATGTTGAACCGTTGAACTTATACGATCAACACAGGCATGGGATAATACGAATGCTGTAGATGCTCCAATAATTTTTGTTGGGGGTTGGATGGCATTATTCCAGAACACTTATACGAAGGGATAACTTTCAACAGTAAAGATGCCCTTCAGTGTGCACTTAATGGGTGGTCAATCATCAACAATGTTGAGTACATAAAGAGCACATCTAATAAGACAAGACTTATAGTTAGGTGTCCACAACATGATAACCTTTCCCGTCCATGCCTACGCGTCTGCACACCGCAAAAAGTAGGCGACTTTGTGGTATAGGAAAAGTCTCGTCTAGTGGTCCTCCACATACTTGTATGACTCATATCATGTCAGGTGGCCATTGTGATTGTAACTCCATGTTTATTAATTACTGCATCACCACCATTCTTTGTCAGCAAATATATTTGAAGCCGCATGAGATGAGATCATTGCTCAGATGGAGTCTACGTGTGATATTAAGATTCCTTATATTAAGGCTTGGGATGCACGAAGGAAGGCTATCAAATCAGTCTTCGATAGTTTTGATGAATCATATTGCTCACTACATAGTTATATGGATGCAATTAAAATTGCACTTCCAGGATCAATTTATAATATATAATTTGTTGGAAATTATAATTTCAAATCACTATTCAGGGCATTTGGTTTATCAATTGAGGGATGACAGTTCTGTTGCTCGGTGCTTAGCTTGGACGGGATGTTTCTTTTAGGTAAATACATAGACACTCTACTTGTCGCAGTGGGCATTGATGGGAATGATGGACTATGCCCTCTTGCATTTGCTATTGTAGAGGCATAGATTAATGAGTCTTGGTCATGGTTCTTGAAGATGGCCCACAACCTCACTTCACTGGTTCGAGCTTGACAAGACATTTGCTTTGTATCTGATAAGCACTTTGGAATTATTTGCCGATGTTGAGAAATCTTTTCGCATGCAGCGCACCATCATTGCTTACGACACCTTCGAGAGAACTTTAAGAAATGTGTTTGGCGTGTCGCAATTATTGATTCAGAAGCTATTTGCGAGAAAATATACTTGGTTGGGAACACAGACGAGTTCGCAACTTTCAACATACTGATGTTGGATATAAAAAATATTGAGGAAGCACATCAGTGTTGGTCGAGCGAGATGTCGGTAAGTGGAGCCGTTTGTATGATGGTGGGTGCCGTTACGGGATCATAACCACGAACGCATCAGAGTGCTTCAATGGGATTCTTAAACGTGCACGCGGCCTACCCATCCATGGTCTAATCACAGCTATATACTATAACCTCATTGTTTTATTTAATAAGTGTTTATCTGAAGTAACCACTTGGGTTGCTACTGGGGAGTCTTCATTTACCCCCGTATAAGGAGTTCTTTGGAGCGATATGAGTGGGAAGCTCATCGTTGTCCAGCACCTATTTGCATAAATAACCAGGAGCTAGGATGCACGGACACGGACACGGACACGACACGACACGGACACGGCATTTTTAAAAAATATAGGACACGGGTGCGGCGTGGACACGGCATAATAATTTTAAATATAATATATATAAATTAAGGTAATATTATATTAAAAATGGCAAGCAATATTAAATCAAAGTCATGATAACTTGTTTAGCTCATAACATAAAGATGTTTAGTACAAAATGTCTAGTGCAACCACAAAAATATAACCAAAAAACCATTTAGTACAACATGAAAGTTCAACTACTCAATAGAGGGAATGATAGAATTAGATTCAGATGTTGGTCTTTGGCCTTCAATATCATCATCATTGAATATCATTGCTTCCAACTCTGGTTCATCTAAAGAAAGATTTGCAACCTCAATATAAACATAAAGCTCTCTCACAATAAAATCACTATTTCAAAATACAAGAACAACCTATGAAACCAAAAGCAAAAGCAAGAAAAACATGTGGATTCTAACAATTCCTACAACAAGAAAAACATGTGGTCCAAAAGTTATACTCCATAGGTGCACTGACATTTGCTTCCCAATCAATGTTTTTAGTCAGGTCAACATGAAATGGGTTCTTTATCAAGAAAGGAACAAATAGGAGTAATAAAATCTTGATTGACGTTGATTGGGTAGCATATATAAATGATCAGAAATCCACATTTATATGGGAAAACTTAGTCACTTGGAGCAGTGAGAAATAGGTGGTAGTTGCCTGAAGTAGTGCAAGAGAAGATTTCAAGGTTATGGTACAAGAGATTTGTGAAGGTATTTGACTAAAAAAACTTTTAGAAGACCTTAAATTTTCATATTAAATAATCAATAATGATGATGTGTGATAACCAAGCTATAATCAGCATTGTTAAAAATCCTATCTCCTTGATTGGGCTACACAAAGAAGATTGATAGATAAATCATGAAAGAAGAAAATAAATTGAAGTGATTTACACCACTACATATGTCAAACGAATGATATCCTCATTAAGGCCATTAATCATAAACAATTCAACAACCTTAATTTCAAGCTAGGCACGATTAATATGTATTCCCAGTATGAGGGAAAGTGTAAAAATTCCAGAACCGTTCAAAGCTACAGACATTTGCCTTACATGGAATTGGAAAATGTTATGATTGCCAAAATTATGGAAGACAAGGTGGAAGGTGATTAAAAAGAAAACAGCAATGATAAAGGTGTTAAATGGTGGTGCTAAGTGTCAAGAACCTATTCTGAAAATCTTCAGAAAGATGGCAAAAATCAATCCATCCATTCATAAAAATCCGAACAGTTAGATCCTGCAGTTCTTTCTACATCTATTCTCTGTTGTAATGCCAAGAAAAATCTCACCGCATGCTTAATAAAAGAAATTGATTTCCAGGAAAGAGAAGAAATTGATTTACGAAAGGGAGAAAGTTACCTTAGCAGCGTGCGAGCTCCTGTCTTTGCTTCCGATCAAAAAGTTGTAAACTCTGATAACGTCGTCGAACTTACAGATCGACTGCGCGAACTCCTGCTCGGGAAAGCCGGAACTTGAAGGCGACGGTGCGGGCTGGAGACTCGATCGACTGCGCGACTCTGCTTGGGACGGCCGCTCGCCTGGTCGGGACGGTCGTAAGCTAAAGGCGACTCCTCTCGAGGGTGCGGGCTGGAGCCTCGGCTGCGGCTGCGACTCTCTCGCTCGAATGAATGAAACGGGGGCGGCATTAGGGCTATTTGCGTGCTCTTATTAGTTTTTTTTTTTAATTTAAAATATGAAATAACTTTATTTTTTTTAGCCCGGACACACCCAGAACGTGTCGGACACGTGTCCGTGCCGTGTCCGTGTCCGACACTGCATTGCCTCTTAAAACGGAGTGTCGGTGCATCATAGACCAGGAGTATCAGATATTCGATATGGTAGGGCATTCAAGGTCGAAATCAATTCCAGTTAGATTTATTTGTGCAGTTGTAATAAGCTACAACTGTATCATTTTCCATGTCTCCATGCTATTGTTTTTGCTGGAGCAAAGAGATGGGATTACAATGTGTTTGTTTTGTCCTACTACAATATACAGTTTAACCAAGAAAGTTATGCTACTATTTTTCACGTAATACCGGAGTTGTACTGGCCATCGTTCAATGAGGTAGAATGGATCATACCATTATTGCCACCTGTATTCAGGTGGTGGGTTGGAAGACCAAGGTCAATTAGGTTCAGGAATACAATGGATGAACCCAGAAGTAACACTGGTCAATATTGCAAAGTATGTAGTGTTACTAGCCATAATAGAGCGAGCTGTCCAAACAGAGCTAACAATTCATGGTAAGTCTTTTACTATTCGTATTATGTGCCTCATATTACATAACTAACAGGACATATCTTCATTTTATAGGCAAGGTGGATAGTGGACCTATTTGTGTTTGCCAGATTATCACCATCACCTTCGTGTCAGCATTATATTGTAGTGGTCTTATGTTTTTGAACTGTTTTTGGTTGTGGGCTATGTATGTGTTGTACTCATGTAAAAATTTATGAAGTTCTGCCTATGGCTTTAATTAAAATCATTTTTGCATTACTTTCACTTTTTTGCCTTGAGCATCATTAGTGTCTTATTCCTATCATTACATATACAACTATTTTACATCACAAATGGTAGGATTAATAAAAAATAAAAAACTTCATATTAAGAAGCCACATTCAAACAAACATGAACCTACACATCTATAATACATAATAAACATTAACACAAAGGCGAAATTTAGAGAACTAACACACTTAACAAAGTTCAAGAAAAAAAGCCCTTAACCATTCTTGATTACCATGCGCATGCGAGCTTGGACTTAGGATTGAGTTGAACAACGACTGAATTTGTACTGAAACTCGTGCTGGATGTATTGCTAGTCCGATGCATTCAGAAACTCCTTCCTCTTTTGACCTGCCACAACATTCAGATTCTCATATGATTCAAGGAGGAATGCTTCAGCTGCATGATATCATTTACAATAGAGAATATAGAGATTTATATCAGCCGTTGGGCTTTTTATAATCACCTAAAAAACCATCTACACGACATCCAATTTTACAAAATCTGGCCTTAAGAATGTTCACAAGAGCTAAATGACAGCCATGTTCATAAACCTCTTCTGCAAAAATCTCGAACCCACATTACTTAAATCGGTTCCATCCCTATAAAAGGGAATTTTTATAACTTCATCGTGTGTATGCCACAATATGCGATCTTCCTCCTCTGACCAGAAATGAATATAACACCGAAAAAATTCATTCAATTTGGCCGTCTCCTCTAGGCCATCATCAGTGGAATGCGCCAAACATTCCTTCAATCAACTGCTACCCTCCACAATTAATTTCTTCAAAGGAATTTTTGGAGTCCTATCTATAACAAACAAAGACATAAGAAGTAGAATAAGATTTGCAAAGGAACTTGAGCCCGTATGATACAGATCTCATGCATCCAAATAACCAAGACATGCTCAAATTATACAACAAGGCCATAGATCTCATTAATGCTAGTCGGTAAAAAAATAAATCATTAGACTGATTTGATAATACAAACTGATCTGACAAAACTTAGTACAAGTTATTCACAAATGAATTTACAATTGTTTTATTTTAACTAAATTTAAAATTAAAATTAAATTTATAAATAATATACTATTTAAATTTTGTCAAAAAAACATAATACTCATATAATAAATTAAAATAATAATTATTAATTTAAATCTTAAGTTAAATATTTATTAACAACTAATTCACTTAAATTAATCTTATTAATAATGAACTGGTAAATAAAAAAATTTATGCTCACTAATTTTTTAAATATAAAATAATATAATTTATACATATAAGACAAAATAACATTAAAAAAATAAGTGATGATATTTTTAATCAAATTTAAATACCGTTAAATAACAGTTTATGTGTAAGCAAATAAAAAAAATCGCTTGATAGATACCGGAGAATTAAAATCCGGTTCTACAAAACCAGAGAATGAAGTTCCGGTTTTAATAGAAACCGGATAATTAAGTTCTTATTTCTATTGAAACCGGATAATTAAGCTACAGTTTCTACGAAACTGGATAATTAATCCCCAATTTTATGAGAATTTCGAATGCTTCTGTTCACCGTATTTGCTCCTTTTTAAATTTTTTTAACCCTGCTACTTAAGCTAATTTAAGTATAAAACATCCTCATTTTTATAAATTAACAAAAAATTATTGACTTTGTATGTAGATCAAGAAAGTTCTAAAGAAATAGAAATGGTTTTCTTCTTTTTATTATAGTTCGTTTGGATAAACTATTTCTTTGTTCGCCAGGCTTTGTTAATATTTTCTAGTTTGTGATTCAAAGATTGTGAAGTTACATCACTTCTAAATTGTCTGATTGACTTGGTCTGCTACTTTTTTCTTATTCTAATGAGCATTTGTAAGAGCACTGGTTATTGTTGTTGGAGTGCATGAAAACTAAGCAACCAATCTAGCTTTCTTAGTAGGATAACTCATCTATAGAAGCTCTTATATTTGTTTGCTTCATGTAGTTTGTTGATATCAAAATTGTCTGTTTCAAAATTGGATGGCCTTATCGCTCTGCAAACATAATGATGTTCTACTTGCTATAATGTGGTTTTTCTTGAAGTGTTTGATCAAACGGAGATATCTCTCCTACATTGTTTTGAAGTAGCAAATAGGTGTTTGTGATTATATATATTTATGAAAATTCTGTAATATTTCTTTAAAATAGGACGTGTAAATGAAAACTATAGAAAATTCAAAATTTCATTCTTTGACATATGTTGGTGTATGGATTTTATATCTTCATATTTTCAGGTTTGGTTTCTTTTAATTTCAAAACAATTGTAAGAAGATTTTGAATGCTTTTAATATGCATTTAACATCCTAGTTAAATAAAGTCATCTGAATCTTGCTTTTTAACTAAACACTAGCAATACCCTCTCTCTAGAAGTACTCACTAAAATAAATGTCATTTCATTTTGTTTTATCCCTTTCCTTGAAAAGGTGATGTTGTCAAATTCTATTCTTCTATGCAGATTACATCCATGTTGATTGTTGAGGACTACTGCATTATATTTCTAACCCATGGTGTTCTATTTTTCATGTTCACTCTGTAATGAACTTGTACAATAGGATGGATGTTCATCTATTTCCCTTCTTCTTCCACCCTCATCTCCCTTTCCCTTCCACCATTTCAACTATATTGTGTCACCGTTTGTCTGGTCTATTTACAAAGGGATAACTATAAAGTTGGATTTATTTAATCCAAGAGAAAATTGTGTAAATAGTTATTGGCTATGAATGCAGATTAAGGAAGTTCTAAAGAACTAGAAATTGTTTTCTTCTGATAGAAGAATGCTTCTTTAAGCAAAATCACATTAAGTACTAAAGCCCAAAAATGTTCGAGGAAGAAGGAGAGAAGTACTCACCTTTTTGAACTAATGCTCCAAGTTTCAGACAAAAAAAGACAATTTTCTTTTGTTTATACTTTAAAACATTTACAATTAAATGTACTTTTTATGGGATAAAAACTTTGAAAAGCTCATTAACACTGATAAATAGCATTTTTACATAATGGTTTATGCAATTAAGAAATATGTAAACAAATAAATCTTTCATAATTTTTAATTTGAAGGATTGGAATATGAAGAGTTTCACATATTGCTTACACAATTCAAGCAAATAAGTTTTATGAAAAGGACAACATTATTATGAGGTTTAGTATAAAATAAAACACTATGCTATAAATCATATAAGTCCAACAATTTACCATGAAATTTGGGAAAATTGGAAAACAAGATTGAGAAGGTTATGAAGAATTCAGAGAAGGTTTACATTGCATTGATGATGCAGAAAAAATTTCTAAGACTTACAAAAATTAGTCTTGTAATATATATATATATCTTATTTCCAACTTAAGAAAATCTTATACATTATACCATACAGAGAATTTAAGAAATAAGATAATGGAGAAATAATTTTATTGAATCCTAAGATTTGAAAGATATAGGTGGGAGGTAAATGTAGCATTGAGGAGTGAAAAAAATTCAAAATTTATATGTATCATATTTCATGAAGTTTTCTTGTAGTAAATGTCAAATTGTGTATATAGTTTTGATTTAGTTAGGATGAGTTTATTTTATGGACATATCAATTTTTAAAAAGGCAAAGTTGAAATTGAGGCGTTTTGCCTTAGTGAGGTGGGGTGTAAGCCTCAAAACATGAAGATAAAAGACATTAAATTATAAATAATTTTTAAAAATGACAAAAATGAAATAAATTATCAACATAGTTACTTGATTCATCATCATAAAGATATAGATTATACATCTCAATATTAAATGTCATAATAACACAAGTTTTAAATGAGATTCAAAGTAAATGGTCATTTCGAACTTAAGTATGCCATGAGGATCAAGATCCCCAACGACATCATCTGCACTTTCATATTTTTCAGAAGAGTTTTCATATTTAATATTTTTATCATCTTTAAAATCTTCTTCATTTATAATATTTTTTTCTTATCATTTATATAAGTTAATATTGCATTAAATATATTCAAAAGAAAAGCAACAAATTAATAACCCAACTAGGTTATTGATTATACTTAAATTACCTTTTGATTTTTTAAAACTCCAACCTCACTTTGTTTTTTTCTTTAATGATTGTAAAGTAGAAATTGCTCCTAATTCACTAGAGTATTTATGGAATAGAGTATATATTAATAATAATAATAAATAATAAATTTTTTTTACTAAAATTTAATCTAAATGAGCCGCCGCCTCAAAACGCATGATTTAAATGTTAAATATGCTAACATATGTATTTTTGTATTTAATTAGATAGATGGAGTTTTACCTTTTTAAACTTTAAAAATTCCTTGGAAACAATTGTTATTGACAAATCTAGGATTATATTGATGTAATTTAACTTCCACAATAAAATTGATATCAATTTGATTTTTTTTCATAGAGATAGTATTAGAAGGTAAATCTTACTAATAATAGTATTATTAGATTGCTCAATTGATTTAGCAAATTAAGTTGACGTGATTATTTCAGTTTCATAGCCACATATTTATTTTGATTCTAATTGATGTTTTTGTTGAAGTATGATTTCAAGTTCAAGTTCTTATTCAGGTTTTAACTCATGCTCAACATTAGATTCAAATTTATGAACATGTTCTTGTGTAGACTCTATTGCATATTTTAGTACGAGTTTTGGTGCAAAATTAGATTTAGGATTATTCTAAAATATATAATTATAACTATAACTATATATAAGTCATCATTTAAAGAGTATTAGCGAATTACATTTTCTTCAATTATTACAAGCTTAGCCATTCATGGTATTGGTGTTAGTTTATGTTTTAGAGGCTTTGGGTTAGATGCATATTTTTTCCTAAAAAAACTATGTTGATGTGCAATAGGCTTAATAGGTGGATATTTATAATATTTTTTCGCACGGTAAAGCTTTAAAATACGTCTTATCTATTATTCATGGAGAATTGTACCTCAATTCATTCTTAATTTCTTTATTGTAATTTTCATGAAATAGATATTGATATTATAATAATTTCTAGGCAATTTATATTTGGGTAACAAAATTTTAAAATCTAAGAAAATATTCAAATATATTATAATAACCTTGTTTAAAGTTTTTAAATTCATCGCATAATTGATATGTATTTAGGGAGTGTTAAAGATAGTTCTTTAACTTTGTGTTCATATAAGCTCAAGCAGGTTTACTTTCAAATTTTCATCAAAATATTTGAGTAGATTTTATGAATTTCATTCTAGTAAATTATATGGTTTAAAAAATTGTTCGAGGTGCGCCTCAAATTGAGGCACACAATGAGCGCCTCGAGGCTTATGCCTCACAAGGCTCAAGGTGTTTTGAGGCTGCACCTCATTCTGGTTAAGTTTTATAATATATATATATATATATATATATATAAAGATGGAACCAATTAGCTTCAAGATGAATGAATAAGGTTGAATGGATGTGTTATATTAATAAAAATTTGAAAGATAAACACTTCAACTTATAGAGGTGAGTAATTGGTGCTGTTTAAATAAATCCTTTGGTGGTTATGACATATTATCTTATGATGAATGTATAATAGCAAAAATAGTGAAATATTTAAAATTGAAAATGGGAAGAATGCATTTGTTGATGAGGAGAATGAAGATATTAATGTTAATATTAAAATGACTACTGGATTGATAATAATTTCTACTTAACAATCAATTTAAAGAAAGTAGCAAAGTGGAGTTCGTGTTTAAAAAAAATATCAAATGGTGATTTAAATATAATTGATTATTTTATTGTGTTGTTGATAGGAAATACTTGTAAAAATAGAAGAAAACCTTGGCTGAAATTTAATTTTAGGAAAATCCAAATAGTAATTGTGAAGAAAAATGTGGAAAACTAGAAGAAAAGCTTTTTAATTGATGATATATGATAGAAAACCAAAAAGATGCAATGAATATTCAATTAGAGAGGAAGATCCGTCTCTCCCAAATCCCTAGTTGCTGGCTAGAGCCTGAATCTCCTATGAAATTCTAATTTCAGCAAACACATACATAACCCTAGGAAAAACACAATACTTAAAGCATACAAAAATATTTCAAATTCCTAAACAGCCCCTAACAAATCCTTCTTTCCTCCTAACTGCCCCCTCCTTTTGAATTTTTTCCTTGGGCCCCACTGCAGGGGGGGGGGATGGGAACTGCTCCTCCTCTTTCGCCTGCTGTACATGAGTATTGTGCAGGACTTCTTCTGCCAACTATAGATGAGGCCCGATCCAGGAGGAATCGACCCAATGATCGGTCCAGGAGGGACTGGTCTAACAATGCTCCCTTTCTAAAGACACACTTGTCCGCAAGGTGGAAAGACGACTCCATCCTCAATTTCCTCGTTATCACAATTGGTGAGAACCTAAAGGGTTCAACCCTTACATCTATGCTCAGATGCATACCTCTCATCACATTGGAAACGCATCCCCTTCGCCCTCTTCTTCTGTAACTCTGTCTCTGTGAGCTTCTTGAAGTTTTCCTCTTGTCTCCCTCATGCATTCTTCTCCTTCGGGGTATCCCTAGGAATACCTGGTGTCAGCTCATTGGATGCAAAAAAGGTGGTGAACCTCTTGAGTAGCAGCTGCCTTCATCCCCTATGTGCAGGTGCCTCTGATCCTCCACTAATTGGGCTAGCTCCATAGCCTCTCCCACGAGCCCTCATCACTCTAATTTGTGTTAGAATATCTGGTTTGAGCTCTTTCGTAATGTTCTTCTCCAATACAGGCTCCGAAAGCTAGTTTGATTGTTTAGTCAGGTGCTCAAATTGCTCATGATACTCCACCACTGATCCCTCCTGTGTCAGAGTGAAGAGTTGCTCATAGAAGTCCTCTCTCTTGCTGGTTCGAAAAATGTTCTAACAAGCAATCTTTAAATTTCCTCCAAGTCCATGTAGGCCACCTCGTATCTCTTCACTGGTACCATGTCAACATTTTTTCCTCCAAGCACATCTTGGCTGTCTTCAGTCTCTCCTCTCCCATCAACCTATTGACGATAAAGTACCTTTACACCCTGTAAATCCAATCATTTGCATGATCTCTCTCAAAATATCCATCTTCAACTTCCTCACACTTGGATCTCCTCCATTCCCCCTATTTCATTTATAATTTCCTATTTCCCAAGGGGGTTGTTTCCCACAGTGTCCCAATCATCCCTTCTACGCACGTACCCAAACCTTTTATCAAAATCCTACATTTTCCTTTCAAAGTCAACACCCCTCTGGTCATAATTAGCCACTCTCCTCTCAAATTTAGCACCTCTTTGTTCATGCCTGACCCCATCACGTCTCCCATTTCCTCTACCAGACTCCTTCCTCAGTAGGCATTATCTCTTCTCTCTCCAAAATATCCACCTCATGATATTTCCCTTGCTTTATCAGATTAGGGTTTTCCCCACATCTTTGGCCGATGGTGGCTTTCCTCGCCTTCAACAACGTCGTTTTTGTTTGTTCTTCAAGCAACGTCAACATCTCCTCCAGGATGAAAAGTTTCCCATCGATCTTCTCATGGATGGCTGAAAACATTTTTTCGAAATCAGAAATCTTTTCTGCAAAATCATATTTCAATATGTTTGTTCTCCCCTTCCAACATTGCTACCTTTTTTCTCCCCATAGATACCCGGATCAAGGCTCCAAATTGGAAAAATGAAAAAAAAAAAACAGCGAATCGGCCCTTCAAACTGCAAAAATCAGCAAGATTGAAGAGAAAAACACAGTAGAAATCAGCGAGGAAGATTTATATTTCAGCCTAAGACATGGCTTTAATGTCAATTTAATAGGAAATGCTTGTAGAAATATAAGAAAAAACCTTGGTTGCAATTTAATTTCAGCAAAATCTAAACAGTAATTGAGAATAATAATATGGAAAACTAGAAGAAAATCTTTTTAGTTGATGATATATGAAAGAAAACGAACAAGATATAATTGATCTTCAATTGGAGAGGAAGATCCGTCTCTCCGAAATCCCTAGCCGCTGGTTAGAGCCCAAACCTCTTAGGAAATTCTAATTTCAGGAAATACATACATTAACCTAACCCTAGGAAAAACACTATACTTAAAGCATACAAAAATATCTCAAATTTCCAAACAGCCCCTTCCATATATAATTAAGTGCGTTCTCTATTCTATTTGATGTGTGTGTGAGTTTACCTTAATTGGCCCAAATGTCCCTCAAACCACCCTCACACCCACCACACACACACACACACAACTTTATCCCAAAGAGGCAAATTTTTCTGTCCACTTGTGTATGACGTGCTAAGCAGTCAATAATTTTCAGCAATAGTTGGCCCTTGCTAAGTTGCTTTTGAAGTGGAAGGGCTGCATTGACAAATTGAAGTGTTCTAAGATATAGCATTAGGTGAAAAATTTAACATGGAAATAGAGAAAGAACTTTGTGAGTTCTTTGTGCTGATTTTAGTTATGACTGGGTTGCATCACAGCCATGTTATAGGTAAAAATAAGTTGAACATTCTGAATGAAGCTATAACTTAATAATGCTATTTAGCTTTCTGAGATTCTAATATCCTGATAATCTTTTGCAGGCAGCCCTAAGCATGAACTGCATACCAGTCCGGGGAATTCCTTGGCAGATAGGAGTAAAGTATCTGATGACAGGGCCAGGACGTATCATGGAAAGGAACCAGAGAGGGATCCTGGTCATAGTCGTTCTAGCAGAGGGAGTGATTCTTACAGATATTCTGATAAGCAGGCTCATCGAAGTTCTCGTGACTACCAGCACAGTGATGATGGTGGATACCACAGACATGCTGATGGTGAAGACAGAGCTTCTGTTCGGTATTCTAAGTATGGCAGAAGTGCTCGTCCTGATTGTGCAAAGCATAATGACAGTTCTGAGAGGTCTAAAGAAACTAATCGAAATACGGATAGAAATGTGGAAAGATACCCCTCTAAAGATAAATATGATAATGCTGTACATAGAAGTAGAGGCAAGGATAGAGAAGTGAATGATCCTGATGATAAGTATAATGAGAAAGAATCTTCCAGAACTGCCTCTGGGAGCAGGCAAATGACTTCAAGAAGAGATAACAAAAGGGTTGATGAGCCTGAACGACTTAGAGAAAGGGATGATAGAGATGACAGAAGAATTCGCCACCGTAGTCCAATTGATTACAGAAAAGAATATGCATCCACTCCTGAAGACACTAGAGGACATGCCAAGGATTCCTTTGTAGGAAGGGAAAGTGTCAGTTATCGAGTGAAAGAAAGTCAGCGAAAGGAAATTGATGAGCAGGATTCTCAGGTACAGAAAAGGCGATACAATAATAAGGATTCCAAAAAGTACGAAGATAAATGCTCTCTAGATCCTGATGAAAATAGGAAGAAGGAGAGTGATAGTTTTTCTAGGGAGGAGAGAAGTGATTGTTATGTTGATAAGAACTCCAATGCAACTGAGGATCAAAGTTCTTCATCAAAAAGGTTGAAGTTAGGGCAATCAGATAAGTGTATGTTTGACATCTTGGAGCTCTTTTGTTGTTGTATTTTTTCTCATAAAATTTCATAAACTGTAGTTGCAGTTGACTCTTCTAGTCTTATTTCAGTTCCACTTAGTACGGCTGAAGGAAAACCATCATCAAGTGCAAAGCAAGTTAATGACGCAAATGAGAAATTCACTCTTGGACCATCTGGCTCGGCCAATAATCATACTGAAGCTGCTCAGGATCTTAATGCCGCCAAAGTTGCTGCTATGAAAGCTGCTGAGTTAGGTGGGCACACTTTTATGAATTCTTTTTAACTACTTAAATTTTCTCCACAATTTGTTGTGATATTTATGTTCTCTTGTTATGGTTGTGCAAGTCAGAATTTTTTTTTTAGTTATATACTGAAGGTGCTATGTTAATGTTTAGGTTGTCTATGTCCTTTGATGTTGTATTTTCAGCTTTTCGTTGTATAGTTTGTTGGGTGCCACTGGGTTCTAAGTTGTAAATTGACATATTAAGTGCCATTATTGGTTTGAATTTTGCTTATCCCAAACTTGTAACTATTTAAAAGTTTTTGTTCATCCTGGAATAGTCTCCATTATGGCTGCTAGATAATGCCACCTCTTGATTAAAATAAAAAGAAAAGGTGTGCTTGGAATTTTTTTTTTGATGCTATATTTATGTAAGTATTAGAAAAGTAGAGGTATTAGATTTGACTTATGTTAAGAAAGGTTGAGGCAGATCTACATAGACTTGATTAGAAAATATTAGAAATGATCTTTCTTTATTAGATTTAAACGAAAATTTGACTTTTAATAGGACACAATGGAGAAAAAAGGATTCATGTAGTCGACCCCACAGTGGGATAAAGGCTTGTTGTTGTTGTTGTTGTATGTTTATATAGACTATATGATCTCTCTCTATGGAGAAAAAATAATTTGAATGAGGAGGTGATTCGGTTGATTCATTTTTACTATTTTTTTATCACGTCTTCATACATACATAGAGCGTCTGCAGTTTTTTTGGCAATGAAGCTGCAAAGTAGTTTCTGTCTTTAACTGAGTTTATAGGCATTGCTGCCATCTCTTAAAGAACATGCTTGCCTCACTTTTATTTTATTTTTCTTACATAGGATTTTTGACATGAAGGTGCTAGCCTCTAAATCTTAGTACCTAATCAACATTGCCTATAAATTAAATTAGTATTATTGAGGTTCTGTTTGGAAAATTCAGATTAAATTATTTTAAAAGGATTCAGAACCTTTAAGACTTCAGCTCATACTGAGGACTGAGTTCCATCGGTAAACATCTCATTTAATCAATTCCAAAATGGACCATGTCAGTCTGAACTATCTTTTGAAGGACGGACTGTGAAGCATGAATAATTCTATTATTCAATACTTTTTTGTTCCGTAATTCTTGATAATCCTAGTGAGTGCATTATATATTAAACTTGGCAAACATTAGTTAAAAAGTTTTATATTTTAGCGGATTCTTCCATTCTAGTTAAAATTTATGGCAATAATATTCGCATGTTCAAAGTCAAATGCTCCATCTCTGCATAGTATCTTTTGTTTAGCTTTAGATATTGTAACTACTTATTGTGTCAGATTATATATATAACAACAACAACATCAAATATTTATCCCACTACGTGTGGTCGACTGGTCGGCTACATGAATCCTTTTTTTTTTTCATTCCAATGCATCCAAAAGATAAGGGCTTATGGCTGATTCTTGATGTAATCCAACTGAAATAGGAAAATACTTGGGTCAAACCACCTTGTGTTTGAACACAATTAACAACTCCTGCATACATATCCCTAATGACTTGAATATAAGCATTATTATCCCTTTTTTTTCTAGAACTCTCCATAACACTTCTCTTGAAACTTTATCATATGCTTTCTCTAAATCAATAAATATAACATGTACATCCTCCTTAATCTCTCTAAACTTCTCCATCAACTCTCTCAATAAATGAATAGCTTCCATTGTAGATCTACCCGACATGAATCCAAATTGATTTTGAGAAACATTAGTATCACGTCATGACCTATGCTCCATAACTCTCTCCGAAAGTTTTAAAGTATGACACATCAACTTAATTCCTCTATAATTCACACGATCTTGTGCATCACTTTTATTCTTAAAAATAGGAATCAACACACTCATTCTCCACTCTTCCGACATCTTTTTAGTCTTTAAAATAATATTAAAAAGTTTAGTTAGCCAAGAAATTCCTTAATCTCTCAAGCATTTCCACACCTTTATTGGAATATCATCAGGTCAACTAGTTTTTTCACACTTCATTTTCTTTAAAGCTTCTCTAACTTCAATTTTATTAAAACATCGATAAAAATAAAAATTTATATTTTTATTTCGAGTGCTAGGATCACTAAAGTTAATCGTATTTTCACAATCTTTATTAAAAAGCTTAGCAAAATATCTCATTCACCTTTGTTGAATATTCTCTTCTAAAAAGTACTTTTTGATCTTCATCTTTAATGCACTTCACTTGAACTAAATTCTTACTACTCCTATCTCTTTGTTTTCCTAACTTATATATATACATTTCTCCCTATTTAGTATCTAATCTATTATATAAGTCATTAAAAACTAAAGCCTTTACAACGCAGATTATTTTCTTAGACTCCTTACATGCAACTTTATATCTTTCCTAATTTTCAATGTTTTTATATCTAAACCAATTATTATATTAATTCTCTTTATTTTTTATCTTTTCTTGCACATTTTGATTCCACCACCAACTATTATTATTATTTAGAGCTTTTCCTTTTGAAACTCTAAGCACATCATTTGCAACTTTCTTAATATTACTAGCTACTTTATTCAACATAACATTCATTTCCTAATGCATAGAGAAAATCTTAAGATATTAAATCTTACTCTAAAAAAATTTTTGTTAGTATTTTTTAAAAGCTCCTGACCAATCTTAGAACAACGTTTTACTAAATTTTTTATATTCCGCCTCATCATCTTAAAATTCAATATTAATAAGTGATGTTTGGTACATAAACTTTCACTTGGAATAACTTTACAATCTTTGCAATCTAAACGATTTATTTTTCTTATAAGAAAATAATCAATCTGAGTATTACTATCCATTCTTACAAGTGATGAAATGCTCATCTTTTTTCTGAAATAAGATATTAGCAAGTACAAAATCATAAGCTAGAGCAAAATCTAATATAGTCTTACTACCTTCATTAGTCACTTCAAACCCATAACCATTATGAATACTTTTAAAATCCTCTACCTCTCTACGAACATATCGATTTAAATCTCCTCCAATAAAAAAACTCTTTCTTCAAGAGGATTCTTTTGAATTAATTCTTTTTAATCATTCTAAAATTTTAATTTTAAACACATATCTAAACCTACTTAAGGAGCATAAGCACTTATAATATTAATAATCTTAGCATCAATAATAATCTTCAAATCAATAATTATGTCTCAAATTATATCAATTTTTATAACATTATCATTCAAACTTTTATCTATAATCACACTTACGCCATATTTAGTTTCCTGAATGCATAAAATATTTATCTTCCTATGAATCATAATATCAATTAATTTTATTAATTTGCCTGTAAGAAAACCTACATTCCAAGATCCAATTCGTATTCTTGTTTTATGGACTAGCTTCTTTGCCCACATCCATCCATGATGTGGGAACCTTGATTATTTAACACTGCACCTGGGTGCTGATGCAACGACGCTTGCACACTTCTCGCTGTATTCAGGCCATACAACGCCTCGCTTCGTGGGAACGCCTTAGCATTAACACAATGTATTAAATAATTCATGTCATGACTATTCAACAAGTTTTATGCTGATTGTCGACTACCTAAAGCAACCTTCACTTTTCTCGTCTAGAACTTGGGACCTGACAATGGCAGTGTTATTGTGTTAGATTATATAATATATATTTTTCTTTCTGGTTATGTACACTAGTTTATAATGGTTGCGGTTGTGCACTGTATATTGTGGACTAGTAATGCTTTTAAAATTATAATATATTTATGATTTATGTGTGTTTATGGACATATTAACGTACCACTGCCGTATTGCCAATACCCCTACACTAATTTTTTTCGGACTTATATTTTCCTTATTTTCTTTGTGCAGCATGTTAATTTAATAGAGGCTGTTTAAAGTTTCTAAAAAATTATGAAAGTTTGGTCATATTCACTTTCATGTTTTTTTTTTCCACATTCTTGAATTTCTTAGCCAAAATATTTTATAGATTAGGAAGTAAACAAGCTAAGATGATCTTGAGCCAATTAAGGCTTGTGCTTGAACTGATTCCGGTGCTCGCACATTGAGCTAAGCTTTATTTGGACTTGAAAATCATACCTGACCCCCATAAAGATTGAACTCAGCACATTAGTATGATGAGCTTATCACTATAATGGGTTTAAGTTTTTAATGATTTGTCCTAGATTGGGTTGTAAAAGGGATTGAGCAGACATGCTAGGGATGGATCGGTGAATATGGATGTGCAATGACTATTTTTTTAGTTGTTTGAAAATTTCTTTAAGGTAGATTGATGGCTCATCTTTTGGTTGATGATGGTGAGTTTGGGTAGTTGTTGATGATGAATGCCATGATTTTGAAGAATTGAGATTGGGATTCCAACAACAATGGTGACGACGACAATATTAAGCCTTTATCCCACTTTGTGGGATCGGCTCTCCATTGTGTCCTGTTAAGAGTTCAATTCATTTAAATATAAGAAAGAAATGTCGTTTATGATATTTTATAACCAAGTCTTTTTATGTCTAACTCTACCTTTCTTAATATAAGCCAAATCTAATACATCTACTCCTAACCGGGTCATTGAAAGGTCGCTGTTTTATGTGACTAAACCATTTAAGGCGAGTCTCTCTAATCTTATCTTCCACTAAAGCCTACAACCTTTTCACTTATATGCTTGTTTTGTATCCTGTTTTTAAGAGTAAAGCCACTCATCCACCTGAGCATCCCCATCTTTGTAATACTTAACTAAATATTATGTTTCTCTTTGAATGACTGGCATTTTGTATTTTTGCTCCATAAAGCGTTGCAGGTCTGACAACCATCTTATAGAATTTTTCCTTAAGTTTGAGGGAGACTTTTCTATCATCCAACAAGCTCGATGCACTCTTCCCTTCAACTATCCAACTTGGATTCTAGTAATAACATTCCCATCTATTTCACCATCACTTTGAACAATAGACCAAATCTACAATGTATACTCTTATTAATGACTTGAACGCCCAAAATCACAATCCCCCCACTAAATCTATTACTACTAAAATTACACTCCATTTATTGACATTGGGATTCCAAATCTAATCAAATTTGTCATTTGAATCTATTAGTTTAGGAATTGGTCTACAATTTTGATTTGTTTGATACATAGAACAAAAGGATTTTTTTTTGTTTATAGAATGAGTATGACTTTGTGTCGTGTTGAGAAGATTGATGATTTTTTTTTTGAATCATTTTGGAAGTTAAATAACATACTTCCTTGATATTTCATAGTTCTTGAAGACTTTATATTTCATGGTTTAAAGCTTCCTATGTGCAGATGCCCCAATGATTTACTGCCCCTCCCAATAATGAAAAATGCCTCTTTATAAAATGGATGTCATGAGGCTCTATTTTAATGTATTAGGATGGCTCATTCTTTGCATTGAGATACGCTACTTTGTGCCTAGAGGAGATATGATGGGGTGGTGGTCAGGGGTATGTTATGGAGGTAAACCTTGTTAATCTCTTATAGTTATTGTATAGTCTTTTGGTTGACGTCAACCTAATAGTTAGAATAGTAGAAGTGATTTTTGGCCTTTTGTCTTGGTTGAGTTTTTGTTTTAATTTGGGAATCTTATTAGAAATTGAGTTCCGTTACCCATGTTGGTGAACTCTATCATGGTTCCATGAATCCATCTTCTAACAATGGGTTTTTGACCTTTCCATATGGATTCTGTGGTTTAAAGCCTCGAAGGCATGGCCATTATGGAACATGTGGGTTTTAGAGCATGGTTCTGTGGAAGTTCCACGTATAATGAATAATATGCGTAAATTAATTCATCAACGAAGGCATATTTTCATTTTTTTTTCTCGAGAATCTTTATTTTTGCCTTTATAACTTTTAACTTCAACCTATTTACATGAGTATGCTTATGTATATAAGAATTTCAAACCGCATAGGAGATTTAACGAGCCATGTTTGAACAAGGTTCGAACCCCATTCAAATGAGGTTCAAGTCGCATTCGGATGAGGTTAAAACTACATTCTAACGAAGATCGAGCCATGTTCGAAAAAGAATCTAACCATGTTCAAACATGGTTCATTTTGAACCTAGGATTTTTCTTATGTCTGCTTGATATATTAACATATTGTATATAGGGCTTCTCGTATTAGAATGGGTGATGAGTGATGACTGTATTTAGACTTACAGAACGAAGAATTTTTAAGCACAAATCTTTCGTTTGTTGGATGGGCACGTGCAGTTATTTGATTTAGGTTTCAACCAATGCTTTCATAAATGTAACACCTTGTTGTCATAAGTATAATATTATTTGATGTATTGTACTTAATGTAAAAGGCTAACTTCTGTGTTTGTAATAACCTGTAAAGTACCCATTGGTATAATTTAGTCATAAATGTTATTCCTTGATTCTATTTAATGTATTTAAGTGTTGTCAATTTTGTTGTATGCGCCTCATGAGAGAATTGAATCATGTTCTAATAAGGTTCGATCAAAATTTGAACATGTTCAAGCCACGTTCAAGTGAGATTTGAATCATGTTTGAGATTTGAATCATGTTTGAGCCATATTCGAACTTTATTCAAAAATGGTTTAAAGGGACTTTGAATATGCTTTAACACAATATACTATAATAATTAAAATATGATGAGAATAATTATAACATAAATATGTATAACTTAAATTCAATGGAGTGCAATTACAATAGTTTTAACACAGTAGATTATAACTTTGATACAAGAAAGTACAATCACTATCTATAATACAACGAACAGTAACTTTGATATAATATGATATAATCAGCTATAACACAACATAATTGAATTTTCCCTTATGCGTCTTAGGTAAGTGTTCTGATACTTAATATTGATAAAGCTAATATCTTCCCATTCAGCATAGTACTTAGGATATACATTTATATTACTCCATCACGATAAAGTGCCAAAATTTGACTTCATTTATATCACTATAGAGTGCTCAAACCTAAATTTATACTATTCTTCATTAAAATTAGAATTTTCTATGCGCTTACGCGTAGATCAAAAACATCAAACTTACAACTTTATTCATCACAAGCCTAGCTCTATATGCGCCTCAAACATCGTAATGCCTCTCTACAAGTGTGATTAGAGTGAATACTGCATATGTAGTAAATCAACTTAAATGAATCAACATCATAAAAGTTGGGGAGTATGAACCACGTTCGAACCTTATTCGAGCCATGTTCGAGCATGGTTTGAATTTGGTATGAATAAGATTCAAAGTTAGTTCGAACATGATTTTAATAGATAATATCATATTTAATGCATTTTATGATTTATGTTTTAGTGTGCAAACAAGGTTTCAAACTCCTGTTTAAAAATTTATGTTTTTTTTTTTTTTTTCTTTTTTTAAACCTAGGATTCACGTTTATTCTTCTCCTTATTATAAACTGTGATTGTTCCTGATGAATACATTCAAGCATAAATGATAAAAAATAGAATAAATATTGAACAAAAGATGGTTTCCATGAATTTTACCCAATATCGATCACAAGAGCTTGAATATCACCAGAGATAGAAGGTGCTAGGAAGAGGGACATTGGAGCATTATTATTTTCAATTGAGGCTTATTACTTATATTTTTATATTGAAGGTGCTGGTCTGAGAGTAACTTTTAGACATATTTTTTTACGAAAAGAAATAACATGCATATTTATCCAATTACATGATTATGAGGCATGTAAAGTCAAATATGTCCTTTAGATTTCATCTTGATTTTCTCTAAAAATGGTATAAGAATTAAAGCCTTTTGTAATTTTTTTTCATGGGAGAATATAATATCGATGTATATATCATGATAAAGTTCAAAATTTAATTAAGCGCTTGATTAATCTAAATTCATTTAAGTTTAATATAATTTTCTATTTAATTATCATTGTATTTCAACTAATGGCACTGTCGATGGAAGAATCTTTATGAATACATTTTATATAGGGTTGCCAAAGTTGAGGCTTTTGAAAAGTATGTTGCAACTTGAAATACCATCTATACCTCAAAGGAAGAATCTAGTTTTCCCTTTCAAGTTTGCATTCTTCCAACTTTTTATTGGTTCAGCAACAAGTAACTTATTCATTCCACACCTGCCTTTTATAAATAAACTCCTTGTAATTCCGCTTTTACCGTTTCATGATTTTACAATTTTACCGTTAATGTTTGAAACTCGACTCTCTGTGGCTATTCTATTCCCAGATTTTGGATGTAATGTTCCATTTTCATTTTCTTCCCCATTTAATGGGATAGCTACGCTACCTGCACTCTTTTGCAGTAAATAGGAATCTCGTGGGGACTGGTTTCATGTCAACTGACCAGAAGAAAAAACTTCTTTGGGGCGGCAAGAAGAACAGTTCCGATGAGGTATGCTTCCAGATATACATTGCAGCTGCTTATTTATAATATGTAAAATATAAAAAAAATTCTGATTTTCTTCACTGCACCACTCTCTACTTTTTATTTTCATTAATGTTCTTAGTCCGGCAATCGATGGGATTTTCAACTCTTTGCTGATCGAGAACGCCAGGAAAAGTTCAACAAGCTCATGGTAATTTTTATTACCCTTCTATTTTTTAGTTTGAGGATTCGTTTGGGACGGCTTTTTGATGCTTCTTAAAGCAACTTTCTAGTAAAAAACTGCTTTAAGAATCATCAAGAAAGCCATCCCATCCCAAACGAAGCCTGAATCAAGCTGTTCAAAATATTTTTGATGCCATATAAGAAGCGTGAACTCAGCATTCATTGTTTACACATCTTATTTGCTTGTTTCTTAAGTATTTTGTAGAATTGCCATTGAAATCGACCATTTTACTAACACTTGTTTTAGAGTCTGAGGTTGCCTTGGTACGTATGGCCAATTGTAGGGTGTGAAGGGAGAGGCAATTCCTCAAGAGCGGAAGCCCGACGAGAAGGATGTGGAGAAGCAGAAGGAATTGCAGACAGATTTGGAGAAGCAGTACACTGCCGGTCTGCGACGCAGAGATGGCCGCACAGTTGGTCTTGGTCTGTAATTGTCATCTTCTTCTTCTTATTCTGTTTTCGAACCAGAAATTTACTACTGAAAAATGGATTTGATTGTTCTGTAATCTTTTGCAGTGAATTTAAAGCTGAATGTTCGCGACTCTTTTTGAAGTTTTTATGTTATATTTCCACTGCTGGTCTGATTTTGCTTGTGTGAATGCTCAAATGATTTCTCGTTAGTACAGATTTACATACATACTACTCTATTTATATATTTAATATCTAAAACTTTAATATTACATAAATACCACCCATAATTTATTTTCATATCAAATATGAGTGGTAGAAATGAAATATATGAGTGATAGAAAAGAAATATATGAGTGGTATATTTAGTATTAAAATAATATATGGCAGTATGTATGTAATATTGAAATTTTGAGTGTTAGATATGTAAATAGGATGATATAAGGTGGTATATATGTAACATTAAAGTTTTGGGTGTTAGAAATGTAAATAAGATGGTATAAAGTGGTATGTATATAAATTTTCATTTTATAAATTATAATTTACATTTCAACTACGTCAGTGGTTAAACTCATGGGTTTCAATTATGCAATTCTTTTAGGTTCTCAACGCATAATTTATGCTGTGTTTGGGATGACTTTTTTTATTGATTTTTAAAGCAGCTTTCAAGTATAAAAATTAAAAATTTTAACTAAAAATTTGCCTTAAGAAGCAGTAAAAAAGCCGTCCCAAACGAAGCCTTAATCGCTAGTAAAATAGGGGTGTAAATGTGCTGCAACTAATGGAGCTCTGTAAGAGTTGCTTGTTATATATTTGATTGATGTGTGCATGTTTCTCTCTCTCTCTCTAAAATCTTTTATCTATCTTTTACAGTTTCTATCTAGCTGCTCAAGCATTTTCTTATTCCTAATTTATTTTTCATGGGATAGCTTTGCACTTTAAATTTATCTGTGGATGAGATTTAAACTTTACTAGTAAGACTCATAAAATTAAAGCAGAAAAAAGATAAGAAACGATGGAGAAGAAGAAAGAAAAAAAAAAAAAGGAAAGAGATAGAAATAGGAAGGTGAAATTCTAGAGAGAAGCTTTAAATATTTTATTTTATATTTAGCATAAAATATTTAAATTGTTAAATAATTATCATAAAAGTATTTTTATTTTTATAGGACTTTGAGGGCTATAGGGGAAGTTATATCTAAGTCTCACAAAATTAATAGCAACATCAAATCTTTATCTCATTATGTGGGGTAGGTTATATGAATTTTTTTTTCTTTGTTATGTCATGTTAAGAGTTAAAATTTTATTTAAATGTAATAAAAATTATAATTTTTAATATTTTTTAATTAAATATTGTTAAGTCTATCTCTTTCTCTTTTAATATAGGTTAAATTTAATACATTTACTCTTCTAATCGGTTCATCAGAAGGCAGACGCTTTATGTGATCAAAATCATTTAAGATTGACTCTCTCCTCTTATCTGCCATTGGAGTTACTCCAATATTTTCAAATATATGCTCCTCTCACATTCTATCTCTAAGAGTAGAGCCACTCATCCTCTTGAGCATTTATCTCTGCAACACTTAATTATATTATTTCCTTTTTCTTTTAATGGCCAGCATTCTGTGCCATAAAACATTACAAATCTTACAACAATCTTATAAAATACAACATACATAATACATTCCTCCACTTCAACCATCCAACTTGAGTTCTACTAATAATAGCCACATCTATTTCAACATCATAAAAAAAAAAAAAAAAAAAAAAAAAAAAAACCCTTAAAAAGGTACATGGCATAGTTGTTACATGCACATGGACATGATTGCATAATTTTAATGAGTACATACATAAAGTTGTCATGGGTGAGTAAGCTAGAGAATGCTGATTTATCATGCTTTTTCAGATTATTTAGGGTTGAGTGAGTGATATTGAGGATGAGTGACTGAATCCCTCTAATTAGGATGAGTAACTTTGCTCTGAATTTAAATTAGAATAATTATTTTTTTTTAATATTTTAATAAATAATAATCAGAGCTATTTAATTTCACTTATAAAAAACAAAAAACAAAAATATATCATTAATAATGAGATCTCTCTTTGACCATTCATTAACATATGGGTTTATGGGCATAATATGCTTAAACTTTTTGGTGGCAATATTACTGAATATTTATATTTTAAAAACACTGATATGAATTTGGCTATCCTTCATGCATGTTGGGCTTGAATTCCTTAACATCTATAAAATAATTAACAATATTTCATCAATTTTGATCATCATGATTCTATTCTTTGATGTTATGTGTTTGCCATTAAGTTTCTTCTTGCTAATTTAAAGAATGTGGATTGGGTTCTTTTTATTAGATAGTGTCTAAGATGAGATATAGCTTTAACTCGTGTGTGTCCTTACTTTTAGAAAAAAATTATTCAGTGCGGTCACCGGATGATATTCGGAGGCAAATCAGAATGTGCAACGTCACTTTTTTACTATGTATCGGTGTTGTGTCTTGAGTGATGTGTCGCTCTCTGATTTACCTCCGGACAGTCCGGTGACTACACATAATAGTTTCTCTACCCTATGCTACTACACTTTCCATTAGCTTATGGCTACTCCTGAACTCCTTTTCTTTTAAGTTTATTAGAATTTCAATATGTTCCATAGCATCTTGCCACTTTAGACCCCATCTCCTAACTTTTCCTCCTTTTCCTCCTTTTCAACCACATTTTTATACTTGTTTTCCATCAATCTTATAGTCTTGCCACATTTGGGGAGCTAAAAATAGTATTATTTTTTATGTGAAGATTCCTAAACTAGCAAACTTATTAATTTTATTACATTTAATCTCTCTATATTCATCTGTTATAATGATTAAAAAAACCCCAATTCAAGATTTATAAATGTTATCACCATATAAATATACTTTTTTTATGGTTGGTCGATTTATTTGAATTTATATTTACTTTAATTTAATGATATGAATTTATTTATTTGATATGACCCTTCTAATTTTATTTTGTTTGCAATGACTTTTCTTGTTGGTTGTTTGATGGTTCTTATTGATTCTTTCAAATGGCTTCTTTTATAATAAAAGTTTTGGTTCATTTCATGATTTCAATTATTGTATTGATCTTTATTGCTTCCAACTCTTATATAAATTACTATTATATGAACATTTTATAGAAATATATAGAAAATAGAGAAAAATAGTAATAATATTGCAATAAAATGGATAATTAGGCAGATATAGCTTGCCTATATCTCCTTATAGTAAGGGGGCAAGGGATTTGAACTATTGTAGAATGCCCATAACTCATAATTTGAAGGGGAGATGCTTAATAATCTACATAAGTTTTTTATAGGCATAGAGACACTTAGTAAACATATATATATATATATATATATATATATATATATATATATATATATATATATATATATATATATATATATATATATATATATATATATACCGAAATACCTAATATGCTTGAGGCCATAATGAAAATGTTAGGGTACGATGAACCAAACATAAAGAGAAATAATAATTCACGATATACAAACCACAAACGAACACAAGAGATTTACGTGGAAAATCCAAATCTTCGAAAAACTGCAAGGAAGAAGGGAGAACAGGTTCACTATAGAGAAGGTTGAACCCCACCAGGGGACGCTGCCCCTCTTGTACCACAGACATATCTACGAAGAGTACGACGGTCAAAGATATGAACAAACAAGAATCCAGCCAAATTCGAGACAACTCCGACTGAAAATAACATCCTACAATAGAAAATAACATCCAAATTGCTCATTAATTGTCCCATTAGTACATTTTAATCTTCCAACATTCCAGACACCTTGATAATGAAGTTATCCTCAAGATTGAGCAAACACATAAGAAAGAAAAAATATTAAACTCTATCAAAATCTGTGTGCATCAGGCTCGAGATCGAACATGAAGGTGAAGGTGATGGCTTTGGGAACTGGACAGAGACACATTTGGCCTTGGAGGAAGCGGATCTCAGCTCCTTGCAGTGAAAACTGTGGCCAACTGAGCTGGCAAATTAGCCGCAAATGATGGGAGGCGGCGCTTGGGATGATGGTGAGATATGGCAAACTGAATGAGGCCAATATTGAGTTGGGTTTGATGAAATTGATGAATCTATGATGTGGAGATTTGATAGCCGCGAATGGGATGGAGATGATGATGTGGCGATGCTATGGAGATGATCATGTAGGTTTGACTTGGGCATATGAAGATGGCTCCGATGATGTAGATCTACATGTATGGAGGTGGAGATTCAAGAGTCCTAGGTAGTGTGGATTTTACAAAAGTTGGAGAATACATATCTATGAAGATAGTAGAACCAGAGGCAGCACTTAGTGGTAGCGAGGTCAATGAGAGCATCTTTTGATATGAATATTTTGTAGAGATACATACTAAATAGATAAAAAGTTTTATTCACAATTCCCTTGCCATTAGGGCAACTGCAACCGAAAAATTCATTTTTCACTCCAAAACACAACAAAATTTTAAAATGCAGTAATTCATCTCCAATCGAGCAACATTTTCTCCCTTCTTTCGCGCGCTTCCTGCTAAGATAACCATTTCTCCTCTTTCCCACGCTTTTCTCCTCTTACGTGATCTTCTTCGATAAATCCTGTAGCCTTTTTTTTTTTTGTGTAGTTGAATAGTGCGGTATTAAAATTGGCATCACACTATTCACCTGCCGAACTTTGGCGTACGATTTGTGGTACAAATGGATCGAATGGTTGACGACATATGATGTTATACATTTCAGTTGTGAATGGTCTTCCTTTAAAGGCTCAAGCTTGATGCATTCTTGATGTAGCATTCTTTTTCTTTCTTCTTCTTCAGCTTTTCTCCTTCCATGCTGAGACTCTCACACATCACAAATTTTTTTTTTGTGGAAGTGATGATATACCTATGAATGAACTCTTTCTTAAGCCAAACGACGTAATACATTAAAAATTGTATTTTTTCTATATTTTTTAGCCTATAAATTTAATTAATCCTACACATTTTATTCATAAATAAAAATCAAAACTTTTTGTCAGATTTGAAGGCACTCATCCAATCCTGTGAGGCTCATTAAAAAAAAAAAGCATCAATTTTATGTCTGGCGGCATACGAGCATGTGGGTTGGTAAGAGAAAAATCCTTTTTTTATTGCGTTTTTGACTTTGGAAGAATCTTCTCCATTTGCACAAAATAAGAGCCATTCATAATACCTGCTACTGTTACATCCAAGAAAAAAACAAAAATTTTGCATTGAAAATAGTTTTTTTATTGAATGTTTTATTCAAAAGAAACAGAGATTAATTAGCACATAAAAATACCACCAAACAAACAAAAATCAAACAGGATAACAACAACAAATAGTATATGAATTTTTACCCTTTACAACTCATTTTTACTAAGCTACGAACAGTTATTGATCGAATAACTTAACTCATAGCTAGTCCGCCATGCGAAGAAAAGCTCGGCAGTCTTCAGATCCTCACGAAGAAAATACTGAGCTCGGGGCCGCTGTTAGTCTCCGGATTAAGCATGTAGAAAGTCTCCGAATCCTTGCTGCCAACAACGCGGTCAAAATGAGCCCGCATATACGCAAGCTCGCCGTCATTTGCGTCGGCGAGGTGCGGCGGAAGAACCCCGGCGCCCATCGACACCGCGTGGAGAAGCTGCAGAACGTGGAGATCCGATTGGTTCGGTTCGCGCCGCTGCGCATAGCCGATCCTCCGCCCGTTTATGAATGCGGACCAAATCTTCTCTTCTAATAGCCGGACGCGGTCCCCCGGTTTTTTCTCGCATTCGAGCGCCACGCGCAGCAGCCCGGTCCCCATATCCTGCATGAACCGGGCGGTCTGGACCGCGAGCTCGAGGACCAGAATGGGGATGCTACGGGAGTTCTCTTGGATGGCGATGGAGATGCGGGCCTTGCGGTAGCCGAAGAGAGTGCCGGTGGTGCGGGTGGCGCCGTGGATGTGGCCGTCGTGGTGGGCGCTGGGGGCGGATCGGGGGATGGGGGAGTGGAAGCCGCAGGCGGGGCTGATGATGGGGAAAGTGCGGAAGACGGAGCGAAAGACGCGGAAGACTTTGGATGGATTGGGGCCGCGCCTGCGGTGCGAAGGGGGTTGGAGGATGGTGGTGGGGGAGGCGACGGTAGGGCTTGTGGAGCTTCCGGCAGGTTTTGGAGGAATGGGAGGCGGCGGCGGCGGCGGCGGCTTTGTCATGTGGAAGATGGGCGGCGGAGGACGTTAGGGGTTGTTGAATTGAACGTATGTGTATACGAAGCTTAGATTTGGGTGGGTTAATGCGTTGTGCGCACGTCGTCGGAAGAGGAAGGTAGGAAGGGATCAAAGACGAAGTAGGAGAGAGAGAGAGAGAGAGAGAAACTGTTTGAAAAGGGGAATATGGACGGTGAAGAGGAGGATACTCGAGTGATGGCGCGGCGTTACCCGCGGGCCTTTTTTCTCCCTTTTAAGGGCATTGGAGACAGCTAGATCGGCCCTCAAAGTCGGACTTTTTTTTTTTTTTGGGTATTAATCATTTAATATAAATTCATATATATATATATATATATATATATATATATGATAGTCAAAGTTTTTAATTAATAAGTCAAGATAGAGCTATATATATCAGAGCCGTCATACCAAGCAAAGGGTGATGTGGATTTCTGGCTACATGAAAAATGTTTTTTTTTCCATCAGCCATTTTCCATTTCATTGGAAAATGACTAAAATTTGTCAAAAATTTATATTTTCGGAGGATTTTTGGCTATAATTCATGCATCGAAAAATAAACACTGTCGGAAAAATTTATGTTCGATTTTCTGGCAGAAATTGATTAAAAAATAAAAAAATGTTATTTAGCCCGAGCATGCCTGTGAAACTGCCTTGAGTTTGCGGGCCCATGAACCACGCCTGCCCGCCTGTGTTACGCAAGGTTCAAACCACACCCACCATAAAATCACCTGTTATCCAATGAGATGTGATGCATACAATGTCATATTAGTTGCATTTTTTTAATTTAAATTATACTTTCTTAATAATTAATTTTAATAAATAGTATGTTCAGATTATTTAATCTATTTAACAATAGCTATTAGATCAACTAATAATTTATTTTATTTATTTAAATTAACATAATAATTATTAATAAAACTTTTTAATTATTTAGTTTAATAATATTTAATTTAATTTTAACAAAATGAATAATTATTTTTTAGATAATTTAAAATTATGTTGGAAATCCATCGAAATTTTTGATGGATTTATTTTCGCCGAAAATTAGCAATTTTTTTATAATGTTATAATGTTTTTTAAATGAATATAAAAATTTATATGATATTTATATAAAAATATGAGAGTAGTATGTATGCAAATCTTGAGAAAGAAATCATTGATAAAAGATATTTTTCATGAAATTTCTAATAACATTGCACATTACTATTAATTGTATGAATCTTTAGTTAGAATATAGACTATACTTATAGTTTTTGCACATTGTCAATTTTGCGGACGTTATAGTTAGATTGAGATATATATATATATATATATATATATATATAATTTTATGTGATTTTCTCTTTTAAGGTCATTCAAAATGGGAGTTGAACCCTCTCCTCAAGGTGAAAGAAATACCGTATAAGCTCAAGCTTATTTTTGAAAACAGAGATGACTCAAACAGTAAAGGTATTTGATTAAGAAATTATATGTCCCACAGTACATACGTTGGGGCATATATATAGATGCCTACAGAACTTAATACAAGATACATGTTAATAATATAGGTTCATAAGCAGGTTACTTAAGTTGTTGTACATGTGTCTCTTATTATACCCCCGCAAGCTGATGGAGGGACACCGACACTGAGCTTGTCACGAAGAAGATGAATTTGGTTGTGTCTCTTATTATACCCTCGCAAGCTAATTGATCCTTGGTAGAAATATGTAGGATGTTGACAATTTGCGATAGAATGTGATCGTGAATGCAGTGATGGTCGATTTCAATGTGCTTCGTCCGTGCGTGAAATACTGGATTGTTAGCAAGGGCTATGGCAGACATGCTGTCGCAATGTAGATTTGTAGGTGCTTGAAGTGGAATGTTAAAGTTGAGTAGTAGTCTTCGGAGCCAGATAATGTCGGTGAGGGAGGATGCTATGGACATGTACTCTGCTTCAGTTGAAGATCTAGCAACCGTGTGTTGTTTCTTTACACTCTAGGAAATCAATGTATTGCCCAAGAATGTGCAGTACCTTGAGGTTGATTTTATGGTGTCCTTGTCTCCTGCCCAATCCACATCGGATAATGAGGTAAGTTTCAGTGATCCCTGCAAAACGGGAAGACCGTATGATAGTGTACCAGAGGAGGGATTGTGCATGTTTTGACATAGTAGATTGATTGCAAAGGATATATTTGGCCTTATTAGAGTTAAGAATTGCAGAGATCCAGTTATCTGTCTGTATAACTTAGGATCAGGCGGTAGTTTTGTTTTTGGAAGAGGATTAGGAGTCTTGTTGCACGATGGGTTGGACAGAGCTTTACTGTGATTCATGCCTGTAAGTTTAAGAATAGAATCAGCATAATTGGATTGAGATAAAACCGGTAGTTAGAACCTGTAGTTATCTGAATCTCGAGGAAGCTGTTAGCCAGTCCGAGATGTTTCATGGAAAATCAAGTATGCAGCTGAGAAATGATTTTATCTAACATGGTAGAATTGTTGCCAGTTAGTAGTATGTCATCCACATAGATGGCTAAGTAAGCATCCATCTGATCTTGGTGCAAAACGAATAGCGATGAGTCAGCTTTCCATGGTACAAAAGCAATAGTATGAAGAAATTTGGAAAATGTAGTGAACCACAGCCTGGGTGCTTGTTTTAGGCCGTAGATTGCTTTTTGAAGTTTACAAACATGATCAAGATGAGTATCATCCTCGAATCCCTTGGGTTGTCTCATATAGATGATTTCATTGAGATTGCCGTTGAGAAAGGTATTCGGCACATCCATTTTGTGTACTGGCCATTTGTTGTTGAGAGCTACCGTGATGAGAGTTTGTATGGTAGGAAATTTAGTAACCAGGCTAAAAGTCTCAAGGTAATTGATGCCATATTGCTGATTATTTCCTTGGGCAACTAATCTGGCCTTAAACCGTGAAATGGTGCCATCAGAGTTATGCTTTGTTCAAAACATCCATCGGCTGCCAAGTATTAAGGTGTCTGGAGGTTTTGGTACTAGTTTCCATGTTCCTTGGCGTTGTAGAGCATGAAATTCATCTGACATTGCTTGGCACCAGTGATAATGTTTGCTGGCTTCCTGGTAGTTGTGTGGTTCGGGTGGAGTAGAGAGAGTGGGTTGTTGTTGAATGTGAAGCAGGTTCAATTTCTGGATAGGTTTGAGAGAACCTGTTTTAAGTCTTGTAGTCATGTGATGACCCTTCGGTTGAAGATCAGCTGCAGATGGTTGAGTGGTAATAAAGATAGATGGAGAGGATGAGATGTCGGTAGTAGAATTTGGTATGGCATATTGATTGGAGTTTGGTTGATCTAAGACCTGCTGAGCTGAGAACTGAGAGGGAGAAGGAATGGGAGCTTTAGGTGGAAAGGGGTAGTCACAGTAGAGTTATTGAGATGAGGTACCAGGAGTTGTGCTGGAAGTGGGGTGATATGTTGTGAATCCTGTGAACTGGGGTGCTGAGAAAAAGGAAAATTGGTTCCATCAAAGATTACATGCCTTGAAACAAATATTTTGTTGGTTGTGTAATCAAGACACTTGTAACCTTTTGAAATACTTGAGTACCCGAGAAGTGCACAAGGTCTAGCACGAGATTCTAGCTTGTGGCGTTGTTTGGGAGGAATCCAAGGATAACAGGCGCATCCAAAGACTTTGAGAAAAGAGTAGTCAGGTATTTTGTGAAACATAAGGTAGAGAGGAGAGGAAAATTGAGTTGCAGAAGACGGAAGACGATTGATAAGATATGAGGCTGTAAGGACAGCATTGGGCCAAAAAGAATGAGGAAGAGAGGAGCTATTGAGAAGAGTACGAGTGGTTTCTATTAAATGCCTATGCTTGCGCTTTGCCAACCCGTTTTGTTCAGGTGTATACGGGCATGATGTTTGGTGTTGAATTCCATACTGAATGAAGAAATTTATTGTAATATCAAAATCTGCTCCTGGATCGTCCTGGGACGATCAGTTGAGAATCTGCTCCAGAATTTGCCCAGATTTGTTCCAGGTGATTTTCTGTAAGCATCGTCCAGGCCGATCGAGGACTTCGGCCAGGCCGATTGGCACTGTAGAAAATATCGGCCGGAAAATAGTTCTGGGAACCGTCTAGGACGATCGAATTTGGCCTGATCGTCCTGGGACGATCTGGCGATCGGCCGGGCCGATCTGAGTTTTATAAAGCTGAAATCAGTCATTTTGAAGAGAGAGAAATTTTATTAAAAATGAAAATATCTTTTGAGGAGAGAGAAAGTCGAGGTGAAAATTGGCAAAGTTGATTTTCGGACGACGCGGAGCCGTTTTCGTCCGGAGAGACTGTTCAGGATTTTGTTGTACGCAAGGTAAGGCACATTCCGCCTTTCTCAATTTTTAGAACCGTCGTGTTTGGCGGTATTTTCTGTCCGAAATTTTGTTTCCGTTAGCGATTTTCGTCCGTATCTTTTGATTGGTTCAGTTTTTACCGCGTAACTTTTTGTATATTGTTGTCGTGCCGGGTGTGCACGTTTTGAATATATTTTGAAGATTTTTGTCCAGGTATTTTTGATTTGACGGAGTTTTTAGTCGACTGGATTTTTTTGTGTAATTGAAAATTGTCTGTGCAGTAGAATAAATGTTCTGAAATATTATTATCTATATGCTGTGCAAATTTGGTGAATTGTGATTTTCAGGAAAAATTGTGTAAATTCCGTATACTGCCGTTGTGCTGCCCGATTTTTGTCTGATTTCTGATTTTGTCTGGATTTCTCTGAAATGATATGCTATCTGTATATGCTATAAAAGGGAGTTATAAGGGGCCTGGATCCTATGAGATTCAGTTAGTGTCTGGGAAATCTGAAATGAGCTCAATCTGAAATCTGTTCTGTTCCGGATCCGAGGAAATCTGTTTAGGTGCTATAAGCACTATATATGTATTCTGGTGCTATAAGCACATCTGTTCTGGTGCCGTGAGCACAAAGGGAGGCATAAGGGGCCTGGATCCTATGAGATTTAGTCAGTGTCTGGGAAGGGAGGCATAAGGGGCCGGAATCCGTAGAGATTCCGTCAGTGTCAGGGTATTTAGCTATGAATTAAATAATATCTGATATCTGATTTGATATGATTCTGATTTCCGTATCTGTTCTGTAAGCAAATCTGATTCTGATTTCCGTACGATATGAATCTGATTCTGATCTGTATGATACGATTATGTTTTGTTCCGATATGATCTGAACTTCTAATTTCTGTACGGATTTGTCTGATGAGTTTGGTTTTGAGATTCTGAGAATTTTGATTGGAGGTTTGTTGCTTTGCTGAGCTGTTGAGCTCACTCTCATTTTCTGGTGGTTTTCAGGTTCTGAGAAAGGGAAGGAAGTCCAGGACTAGAGTTCAGAGTCCGATCTGTGATAGGTACTTTTGTACTTTTGATTTTGTACGCTCATGGCTTTTCTTCTGTATTTTTTTTCTGTTAGCCATGTACCGTATTTGTAGATGATTGTTTTGAGAAAAAGAAAGGAAAAATATAGATGTTTTATTCCGCTGCAATTGACGATTCATAGTAGCTCTGGTCTGTGTCTGTGTGTTGGTTTTTGAGTTAAAATAATTTGGAAGATTCAGTTCAGTAAGCAAATTCCAAAGCCAGATCCTGGATATAAGGTTCGGTCGCGGCCCGGTACGAGCGGGATTCATCCCGGGTCGGGTCGGGTCGTGACAACTTGAGTGGTATCAGAGCATTGGTTTTGGAATTTGGTTGGATTGTAAGACAGAGCTATAGGAAGTGATCTGTAGTGAGTCAGTCTGGGGTAGTTTTGGTTTGTTCGGCTTTTTATTGTGTTGTTTTTGTGATAGTTTTCCGGATTTTCTGGATTTTTCTGTATGGATCAGCCAGACCCAGACATGATAGACGGGCAGAGTTCCAGTCAGGCAGCACCAGTGGGGAGTACAGCCCCAGTGGCCGGTGCTGACACGCTTTCACAGTTTGCTACGCTTGTTGCTCAGATGATGAGCGAGACTCAGAGTAGAGCTTCTACCGTCCGATCTGATGATCTTGACAGACATCTGCAGTTGTTTTTGAGGTTGAAGTTTCCGAGATTTGAGGGCGCTGTTGAGCCCAGAGCTGCTGAGGAGTGGTTGAGGAGAGTGGAAAAGACTTTTGACGGGATGCAGTGTCCTGTGGACAGGAAGGTCCCATTGGCAGTGTTTCTGTTGGATGGAGAGGCTGAGCACTGGTGGGTTGGCCATCAGGAGGTCAAGTTTTAGGGCAGATTGAACTCTTTGATTACCTGGGAAGAGTTCACTGAGGTATTTCAAGACTGGTTTGTTCCCCCTTCTGCACGACAGCAGATGCAGGAGACTTTTCTGAGGCTGGTTCAGGGGAGCAAGACAGTGATGCAGTATGAGGCTGAGTTTACTGCATTAGCCAGGTACGCTCCGCAGTTGGTCAGCACTTCTGCTGAGAGGTGCTACAGATTTTTGAGGGGACTACGAGACACTCTGAGACAGCCCCTGATACCATTCCAGATTACTGATTTTTCTGAGCTTGTGGAGCGAGCTCTTTTGATAGAGAATGACCTGACAGCTAATCAGCAGCGGTGGACTGCGAGTAGGAAGAGATTTGGAGGCGAGACTTCAGGTAGTGGTTCCTCTAGGAAGATGAGATTTGTAGCTGGTTCTGAATCTGTTGACTCCAGGAGGAGCGGAGGGTCGTCTGGTACTGCTACCAGTACGACGAGTTCTGGTTCTGTCAGTATGGCACCTGTGTGCCAGAATTGTGGATGCCGACACTTTGGCCAGTGCTACAGGATGGCTGGTCTGTGCTTCAGATGTGGTCAGCCAGGACATCGGATTGCTGAGTGTCCACAGATGGGATTTGATCGGCGTTCTGAGTTCCGATCTGAGGGTCCTGTTAGACCTGCCGGTTCAACAGCAGGAAGACCAAGGACTGTTCCTCCTCGCCCTGAGGGATTTTCTGGTAGAGGTGGTGGATCTAGTTCTGCACGACGGAGACCACCTACTGTTCAGAGAGAGCAGAGTAGTTATGTTGCTTCAGCTCCTGCTCCAGTTCAGCCACGAGTTTACAGCTTGAGTCAGCAGGAGGCTCGAGATGCTCCAGATGTTGTGACAGGTACGATTTACATTTTTGATCAGCCCTGTCGTATTTTGTTTGATTCTGGAGCCAGTCACTCTTTTCTGTCCGAGCACTGTTTTGAGATTTTGCATTTGGACTCGTTTTTGCTTCCGGTTTCTTTGTCTGTGATTTTACCGGCTGGGAGTCCTTTGATTGCTCGGAAGTTTTGTTTGTGTGAGATTGACATTTCTGGCAAGAGGTGGAAATCGAGTTTGATTATGTTGCCGATTTCGTCTTATGATGTGATTCTGGGCATAGATTGGCTGAGTCAGTATGAGGCCCATATAGACTGTCTGAAGAAGCAAGTGAGCTTGCTTATGGCTGGAGAGAGATTTGTATTTCAAGGATTACGAGGTGTTCTCTCCAGTCTGATTTCTATTTTGGAGGTGAGCAGAATGTGGAAGAAAGGGTGTCCAGTGTTTTTGGCTTCGGTGCGGGATCTGAACCTAGAGGTTGGTTCTATTTCGGAGATCCCAATGGTACGGGAGTTTGCTGATGTTTTTCCTGAGGAGTTGGTCGGTTTACCTCCGGATAAAGATGTGGAGTTCTCTATCGATGTTTTTCTGGGTACCGCTCTTATATCAAAAGCTCCGTACAGGATGGCACTGAAAGAACTTTATGAGTTGAAAGTTCAACTTCAGGAGTTGGTTGATAGAGGTTTTGTCCATCCTAGTGTTTCGCCCTGGGGAGCACCTGTTCTGTTTGTGAAGAAGAAGGACGGTACACTCCGTATGTGTATTGATTACAGAGATTTGAACAAGGTCACAATCAAGAACAAGTATCCTTTGCCTCGGATTGACGACTTGTTTGATCAGCTTTCCGGATCTTCTGTATTTTCGAAGATTGATTTGAGATTCGGATACTATCAGGTGAAGGTGAAGGAAGCTGATGTGGTGAAGACAGCTTTCAGTACTCGGTACGGGCACTACGAGTTCTTGGTTATGCCTTTTGGGGTAACTAATGCACCCGCGATTTTTATGGATCTGATGAACCGAGTATTCAGGGAGTATTTGGATCAGTTTGTGATCGTCTTCATCGACGATATTCTGGTATATTCTGCTTCTGAGGATGATCATGCCAGACATTTGAGGATTGTATTGGAGACTTTGAGGCGACATCAGCTGTATGCCAAGTTCTCCAAGTGTGAATTCTGGCTGAGGAGCATTTCTTTTCTGGGGCATGTGATTAGCGGAGAAGGCATTTCTGTTGATCCTCAGAAGATTCAGGCAGTTGCTGATTGGCCAAGGTCGACTACGGTATTTGAGGTACGTAGTTTCTTGGGCATGGCCGGGTATTACAGGAAATTTGTGAAGGGATTTTCACAGATTTCGACTCCTCTGACGAGACTGACGCTGAAGTCAGTAGCTTTTATTTGGACACCGGAGTGTGAAGCTTGTTTTCAGAGATTGAAAGACTGTTTGACTTCAGCTCCAGTGTTAGCAATTCCGTCAGGTACGGAAGGTTTTCAAGTGTTCAGTGATGCTTCACTGAAAGGACTGGGATGTGTCCTGATGCAGTATGGTCAGGTAATTGTTTATGCCTCTAGACAGTTGAAACCACATGAGAAGAATTACCCGACACATGATCTGGAGTTAGCTGCTGTTGTTTTTGCTTTGAAGATTTGGCGTCCTTACCTATATGATGTCAGATGTGAGATTTTCACTGATCATAAGAGCCTGAAGTATATTTTTACTCAGAAGGATCTGAATCTGAGACAGAGAAGGTGGCTCGAGTTGATCAAGGACTATGATTTGACCATTCAGTATCAGCTTGGTAAGGCTAATATGGTAGCCGACGCTCTGAGCAGGAAGTCTTCTGGACTATCAGGTTTGCAGCTTACTTGTGATGACTTTCTGATTCGAGACATGGAGTGTTTACAGTTGGAGGTGATTTCCTCCAGTAGTTTGGATTTGGCTCAGATGAGTATTCAGTCTTCCTTGTCTCCAACGATTCAAGAGGCCCAGAAGTCAGATTCTGACTATTCGAAGTTGATTGCACAGATTAGATCCGGTAAGACTCCTGAACTTCGAATTTCTGATTATGGTGCTATTTTCTGTAAGAACAGGTTGTGGGTACCTGTGTTTGGAGATTTGAGGCAGGAGATTCTGTATGAATCTCATCATTCGGGCTACACTGTTCATCCAGGAAGTGGTAAGATGTACGCTGATATGAAGCTTTTGTTCTGGTGGCCTGGGATGAAGAAGGATGTGGTGGAGTTTGTGTCGAGATGCGAGGCCTGTCAGTTGGTGAAGGCAGAGCATCAGCGACCAGGTGGACTGTTGCAGTCGTTGCCTATCCCTGAGTGGAAGTGGGAGGAGGTAACGATGGACTTTGCGATGGGTTTTTCGCGATCTAGGCAAGGGCACGACGCCATTTGGGTGGTTGTGGATCGATTGACGAAATCAGTCCATTTTCTTCCGATCAGACAGACTGATCCGGTGGATCGTTTGGCACAGATATATGTGAAGGAAATAGTTAGATTGCATGGTGTGCCTAAGGTGATTGTATTCGATCGAGATAAGTCTTCTATCAGCATCCTATAGGCCTAAGGTTGGGTGATGCCCTTCCTTAGACCCAAGGTTAGGTATTCCCTACCTTGGTTTCCAGTTGATCTGTCTACTAGGAGTAAGTCTTCTATCAGCATCCTGTAGACCTAAGGTTGGGTGTTGCCCTCCCTTAGACTTAAAGTTAGGTATTCCCTACTTTGATTTCCAGTTAATTTGCCTATTAGGAATAAGTCTTCTATCAGCATCCTATAGTCCTAAGGTTGGGTGATGCCCTTCCTTAGACCCAAGGCTAGGTATTCCCTACCTTGGTTTCCAGTTGATTTATCCATTAGGAGTAAGTCTTCTATCAGCATCCTATGGACCTAAGGTTGGGTGATGCCCTTCCTTAGACCCAAGGCTAGGTATTCCCTACCTTGGTTTCCCAGTTGATTTGTCTACTAGGAGTAAGTCTTCTATCAGCATCCTGTAGACCTAAGGTTGGGTGATGCCCTTCCTTAGACCTAAGGTTAGGTATTCCCTACCTTGATTTCCCAGTTGATCTGTCTATTAGGTGTAAGCCTTCTATCAGCATCCTATAGACATAAGGTTGGGTGATGCCCATCCTTACACTGTTAAAATTCTATTCAAAATTTCCATTCGGTCAACGCCAATGTGTACAGCAGAAGTTTCTTCTGCTACACACATTGGGGGTCCATTTGTTGACCTCATTTTTGTATGAGGTCACTCTTAACTCCTCCCTGAGTCCTAGATCATAGGATTTTCCTAGTTCCTAGCCCTTAGGCTCAATCCAAATCTTAACTCAATCCAAACCCAGAACTCTTAGGCTAAAGACTTAGGTCCTAAAGCCCTTTCTAGGTGATTTTTCCATCACCTTGAAACCCAATCTTTTGGCATTTGATTTAGGGTCTGTCAATTTAACATTGATGTGACATGTCTCTAGTGCCAACCCTCCAAATTTGAACCCAATTGGAGTACTCTAACCCCTTAAACTTAATCAAACTCCAAATATTGCAAAACCTTCGAATATTTACAATCCAAGCCACTAAGCCTTTCACTTAGTGGAATTTGACTTTCGAGCCCCCTCCAAATCTTTTGATCCCTCCTAATACCTCGATATTGACTTGTTAAGCAATAATCCATATCTTTTTAGATTCAATTTGACCCATAATTGACTTGAGACCAAAATGACCAAAATGCCCTTAAAGGAGGATTTTTGGACTTTTGGCTTAAACTCAATTTGATTTGACTTATCAACCTTTGAAATATTCTCCAAATGTCATTTAAATGGATCCTAAATGACTTTAGGAACACATTGAACCCAAACTTACTCTTTGGTCTGACCAAGTTGACCAAGTCAACTATGGTTGACCAAATCAACCCTTAACCTACAAACTTGTCAAATTCAATCATTCAACCCATTTGAATCAAATCAATCCTTCAAAATTATTCAATTGGACACCCATGACATGTCCAAAGACTTTCAAGTCAATCCTCATATTAGGTTGACTTGGTCAACTCATTTGGAGAGGTCAAAACCCTCTTTAACTTCATGTATTTGCCTAAAACATCAAATCCTTGACCTCAAACTCTTGGCCACATCATCAAGCCACCTTGGAAATCCATGGATTAGTCTAGAACCTGCTCAAACATGATGTGATGTGACCCATTTCCTCCCCTAATAGAGCTTAAATCATCCCCTTAAACAAGGCTTGGCATTGGTTCATCCAAATGGGGAAAAAGGTGTGGTCCCTCTTCACATGGACCAAGAGAAGTCACTCTCAACCACCAACCCTATTCCATAGCTTTGGACAGCATAGGGGACACTTGGCACTCATCCAAAACCACTCCAAATCAAATCTCAACCATCCAATCCAAAAGCCAAAGATAAAGTGGGGGAAAATTTGACCTAAAGGGGGCTTCTTCATCATTCCCTTTGATATGATCAAAAGCTCAAAAACTCCAGTAGCCCCCAACCTTCTAAGAGCTCCTCCTACAAACTCCAACACATTTCAAGTCCTTCCCAAGCTTTTCTCAACCATTTCCAAGCCTCAAATCACTATTTTAGTGAGGAGAGAGCATTCTAGAGAGAGAAAGAGGACTTTCAAATATAACTTTCAATCCAGAAAGATCCGGCTTTTTGATTCTTCAGCAAAGTTGTAGGAGATTGCTGCAGCTTTCCAACAAGCCAAAAATCGCAAAAATCCGACGGTTGGATTGTAAGTTATACTCCTTTTAAGTTTAAATTTTAATTTGAAACTGTAGCAATTTTACAATGAATGGAGCCTCCAAACTCCAGGAATTGTAAGATCATATTTCCCTCTAGCTACAGTTCAAATTTCGTACAATTTCGTCGAGTATTTTGAAAGATATGAGCGTTTAAAGATTTTTATTCAAAATGAACTAGAGAAGATCTGGACCGTCCGATCGAAGATCAGACGGCTCCGATCTGGGTATACCGTGCGGCTTCCTCCAGGTTTGAACGTGGGTCATGCCACGGTTTGGGAGGGTGACGTGGCATCACGTCACGCCGCCACATCACCGTCAGCTGATTTGACTCAAATTTGAATAAAAAATACTTTAAATGCTCAATCTTCCAAAATTCACAGAAAATCGAGTTTGCCACCAAATTGGGCGTTCATGGGCTCGTTGGAAAGATAATTTAATGTAGTATTTATTAAAATTAAAATTATATTTATTTGATTTCTGTATTATGTGATATTTGAGTTTATGTTAATTTTATTTATTGCAATTTTCTCACAATCCAGTGATCAAGTGAAGCCCAAATTTTGGTGGGTGATTATTGAGTATCTTAGTCATGGTTAGTAATTTTTCTAGGTTCCGATGCTCAATAGATTTCTGTGATATGAATTTTTAAGGTAAATGGTCTATTTTGGACCCTAAACTTTGAAAATTCATAACTCCTTAGGGTTTTAATATTTTACTGTGATATTTCTGTGGTATGATTTTATGTATGTCAGGGTTAGACACACCAAATTTTATGCCTATTTGAATAGTAGAGACACCTAGGAAAAATAATTTAGAAAATGTCTAGAAAAGTTAGAAAATTCATAGGGGATTGTACACACACCCAATAGGGGTGAAACTTGAACATAGTAAACTTAGTGACATAAGATACCTTAGGTTTAAATTTGACTCAATTTGGAGGTCATTAGGTTAGAAAATTAAGCATGTCAAATTTCAGCCCCTTTAAGGACTTAGAAAATTCAATAAATCATCATAAATTTATATTAATTCCAAAAAATACCCATAATACCTCTAATCAACCATATTTCAACTTTTAATTATTTAAAATTGAAATTACTTTAATTTAACATTAAAATCCACTTTAATTTAATTTTAATCAAAATCAATGTTTAATCAATTTTAAAAAATTAAAAATTATTAAAAATCCCAAAAAATCTTTAAACACTTTCTGATCTCTCCTTAGATCATTTCTGATATTTGGAGTTGATTTCAAGAATTTTAAGACTCATTTGGGTTCAAATCATTAAAAGGGCCCTTAATTGAAATAATTAAATAATTCTAATAAATACCCAAATTTCTAAAATTCATAACTAATTGTAGAAATTTCCAAATCAATCAAACTCAGTGGCTAATGACTCTAATTAAAATCTAGTATTTTCCAAAATATTAAACCCCCAAAATCTGGTCAAAGTCAAAAAGTCAACATTTTGGTCAACTCTAAGTCAAAATCGGGTTAAAACTTCTAAAAATCATAACTTTTCATAGAAAATTCCAAATTGAGTGTGTCACCTGTCTAACAACTCATAATTAGGTCTAGTATTTATTAAAAATCTGAAACCTTTAAGATTAATCCTAATTTTAAAAGTCAAGTTTTGACCCCTTAGTTAGCATATCTGGATAACTTCAAAAATTCATTAACTCTCCCAAATTCCAGAATTTTCTTAATAGGATAATAAAATTCTCAACCAACCCATTAAAATCAGTAACCAACTCCCTTTAATATTAATCCACTCCTTTAAGTCCAACCAATTTAAATCAACTTAATCAACCCGGATTGCTACTGGGTAACCCAGGCCTACGAGGCTATTAGCTTAGCCCCAAGGAAGGTGAAATAAACTTCACGGCCTCGGTGTGAAACAAAGGTAGTAATCAATTAACTTTTAAAATATGTTTAATTAATTCTTAATATATTAATACTTAAATTTTAATCTAAATCCCCTTTTAAGCCTTAACAAACTCAGACTTTTAGACAAATTCAACTAATTACCCACTTTAGGACTTACCCCAGCCACACGACCTTTTACACACACTTTAGATGATTTGCTAGGACAACCAACTCTAGATCTAGGTTAGGCCGGTGTTTACTTTACTGCTGTGTGCCAGATTTTTCGTAGTTTTCACTGCATGTTGTGAATGAAATTGCTTTGCTGTGTCTGCTTACTTTTTCTGCACTATGTGGATGGATTGATGTGTTTGGAGACCAGATTACCCTTAGGTTAGGTACGATCTGGATGTTGACACAGTTTTCTGCAGGTGGCCACGCTCATGCAGGGCAATATAAAAAGGGGGCAAATCAAAAAATGCATAAATATTATAAACTCTTTGCACAGGTGCTTCAGCTACTAAAGCCCCCAAATTATAAAAAGAGCGTGGCCAGTGTGTTTACTTTCTTTTCTGCTCATATACAACTGCTTGGGAAAAACTGCTTTTTATATACTAATTACTTAGGATAACCTTGCAGGTGAGTCTAGATTTTTATTTTGATATCAATGTAATTTGTGTAAGCGTCAAGTGTTGTGAAAGTTGATTTTGAGTTGGGATACATAGATCCAAAGCTTGGATTCCAAAGAGGAAATGATACCCCTTTAGGGAACACTCCTTTTCCATTTGGAAATTCAAATTTGGATCATACCTCCTCCTTACCCAAAGAGGAAAGAGTGGCCTTCCCCCTTAGAGGGAAGTGCCCTCTTGTCCATTTGGGTAATCCACTACGAAGATTCCAAGAAGATTGAAGAAAAGGAGTCCAAAGAAGAACGAGATTGAAGATTTGAGGATTTGAAGATTGAGAGTATCCCACTCAAAATAACTTGCGTCATTATTAGTCTTGAAATCCGGGTTATTGTCAGTGGTGCCCGGCCACTTTACTTTCTGTAAAATTCTGGTTTGTAATAAGCAAGGCAACTTGGCCTATGGACATTTATTAATTAATTCATTTACATTTGATGTGTTGAATTGATTGCCTTTAGGATTGCTTGCTTTTCTTAGTTTTTTGGCAATTGTGTGCCGCTTTTGTTTTTGCCTGGACTCGTGAGGCTCGTGAGGGTGTGAAAATTTTTATACTCATAACTTTAAAAGTCTAAAATTTTAGTGAGTCTAAATAACATAGAAAGATAACGAATCTAGGGAATTAGCTGGGGATCGACCCTGGGGTCGCATGCATATTTCTGCATTACTCTTTCCTTGCTTTAGACCCTTCCCCGCCTGCGGGTAGAGTCCGGATAGTCTGACCTATGAGGAAGAGGTGCCGGACCTGGGGAAGTCCAGTCTTCTAAAAAATTATTTTATAAGCCTGTTTTTAAAAAAATTTCAAGCATACTTGATTGGAAGTTGTTAACTAGCATGCATTGCATTAGATACAAATCTAAAGAGTCAAAATTTTAATTGCATCAGTTTAGCATTTTAGCACCCAACATAAGTTGAAGGGGCCAATTAGAAAAATCTCTAGATGTCGGCCCCAACTCTCCAAAACTCTAATTACAACGTCCCCACCACTCTTTCATAAAAGACCGGACTCATCTCTTTTAATTCGATTAGGTGGTTAGCTGGCTCCCCAATCCAGGCCGGGGTAAGTCCAGACATTGCACTACATTAGTTAGGTTTGGACGACTGTGGTCCAGTGTCCAAATTAGATTTAGGATCCGGGGCAGATTTTTGATTATAAGACCCCAAATTTCGGGAATATAGTCCCAACTTTCTAATAAAATGCTCAACTCTAATTAAATATCATTTCAATCCAAAACATAAAGCCCAACACTTAGATTAAGTTGGGACGCTTCCGGATGGTTCTGGAATTTCAAAGTGTCCCCTACCTCTCCTTTTTTAACTCCGTTAATAACTGCTCAATTTTGATCCATTCCCTGTTGAATTTCCAAAATTCACTTCTCTTTTTGATATCACTCCTAGAAATTCTAACAAAATTTCTGCCGTTATTTTAATCGAGAGTTTTTGTAGGAGACCTTGTTTTCTTACGATGTAATTAACTACGAGGGCTTGCGCTCGTAGGAGATTTAGAACCACACACGCACCTGATTTTAAAAATTGATTTTTCAAAACTCAATTGGATTTCTTTGGGAAAACTTAAAATATTAGTGATCATTGTTATCATATTCAAAGAATTATCATTGAATGATATTTTCCCCCTTCGGGGAGATACATCTTTCTTTTATAAGGCTTTGGATGTGAACCTAACGATCACTCTTCTTGAATATTGTAGCTGGATATTCAGTTGAACCTCATTTTGATCCTTCGGGGCCATATGAAGTTCTCTTTAGCATCCGGTCACGATATTCAAGATGAATTTTATAATTCTAAATCTGAATACCGTTATGAAATTTTATTCTCACCTCTCGAGGTGATATACTTTTTCTAATAAGACAATTCGATTTTAGAATTTAATTTTAAGTCCCAAAGAAAACCAATATTTTCAAAACATGTTTTCAAAATTCCACCAACAGCAAGCTAAGTCTGAGGTATGTTGGCCCATTTGAAATTTTGGAAAGAATTGGAAAATCTGCTTATAGACTGTTGCTCTCTGATTCGATGCCTGATGTGCATAATGTGTTTCACGTATCCACTTTGAGAAAGTGGGTATCAGACTCTGGAAAGAAGATATCTGCTGATGAGGTTGAGATTCAGGAGAATCTGGCGTACAAGGAAGAGCCAGAGTTGATTTTGGCGTACGACGTCCGAAAGTTAAGAAATAAAGAGATTCCGATGGTTAAAGTCCAGTGGAAGCACCGGACTGCGCGGGAAGCGACTTGGGAGAAGGAGTCTGACATGAGACAGTCGTACCCGTACTTGTTCTGACTGAGTTTGGATTGGATAATATCGAGGATGACATTTTTCTGAAGTTGGGGAGATTGTAATATCAAAATCTGCTCCAGGATCGTCCAGGACGATCTGGGATCGTCCTGGGACGATCTGGGATCGTCCTGGGACGATCAGTTGAGAATCTGCTCCAGAATTTGCCCAGATTTGTTTCAGGTGATTTTCTGTAAGCATTGTCCAGGCCGATCGAGGACTTCGGCCAGGCCGATTGGCACTGTAGAAAATATCGGCCGGAAAATAGTTCTGGGAACTGTCCAGGACGATCGAATTTGGTCTGATCGTCCTGGGACGATCTGGCGATCGGCCGGGCCGATCTGAGTTTTATAAAGCTGAAATCAGTCGTTTTGAAGAGAGAGAAAATTTTATTAAAAATGAAAATATCTTTTGAGGAGAGAGAAAGTCGAGGTGAAAATTGGAAAAGTTGATTTTCGGACGACGCGGAGCCGTTTTCGTCCGGAGAGACTGTTCAGGATTTTGCTGTACGCAAGGTAAGGCACATTCCGCCTTTCTCAATTTTCAGAACCGTCGTGTTTGGCGGTATTTTCTGTCCGGATTTTGTTTCCGTTAGCGATTTTCGTCCGTATCTTTTAATTGGTTCAGTTTTTACCGTGTAACTTTTTGTATATTGTTGCCGTGCCGGGTGTGCACGTTTTGAATATATTTTGAAGATTTTTGTCCGGGTATTTTTGATTCGACGGAGTTTTTAGTCGACTGGATTTTTTTGTGTAATTGAAAATTGTCTGTGCAGTAGAATAAATGTTCTGAAATGTTATTATCTATATGCTGTGCAAATTTGGTGAATTGTGATTTTTAGGAAAAATTGTGTAAATTCCGTATACTGTCGTTGTGCTGCCCGATTTTTGTCTGATTTCTGATTTTGTCTGGATTTCTCTGAAATGATATGCTATCTGTATATGCTATAAAAGGGAGTTATAAGGGGCCTGGATCCTATGAGATTCAGTTAGTGTCTGGGAAATCTGAAATGAGCTCAATCTGAAATCTGTTCTGTTCCGGATCCGAGAAAATATGTTTAGGTGCTATAAGCACTATATATGTATTCTGGTGCTATAAGCACATCTGTTCTGGTGCCGTGAGCACAAAGGGAGGCATAAGGGGCCTGAATCCTATGAGATTCAGTCAGTGTCTGGGAAGGGAGGCATAAGGGGCCGGAATCCGTAGAGATTCCGTCAGTGTCAGGGTATTTAGCTATGAATTAAATAATATCTGATATCTGATTTGATATGATTCTGATTTCCATATCTGTTCTGTAAGAAAATCTGATTCTGATTTTCGTACGATATGAATCTGATTCTGATCTGTATGATACGATTCTGTTTTGTTCCGATATGATCTGAACTTCTGATTTCTGTATGAATTTGTCTGATGAGTTTGGTTTTGAGATTCTGAGAATTTTGATTGGAGGTTTGTTGCTTTGCTGAGCTGTTGAGCTCACTCTCATTTTCTGGTGGTTTTTAGGTTCTGGGAAAGGGAAGGAAGTCCAGGACTAGAGTTCAGAGTCTGATCTGTGATAGGTACTTTTGTACTTTTGATTTTTGTACGGTCATGGCTTTTCTTCTGTATTATTTTCTGTTAGCCATGTACCGTATTTGTAGATGATTGTTTTGAGGAAAAGAAAGGAAAAATATAGATGTTTTATTCCGCTGCAATTGACGATTCATAGTAGCTTTGGTCTGTGTCTGTGTGTTGGTTTTTGAGTTGAAATAATTTGGAAGATTCAGTTCAGTAAGCAAATTCCAAAGCGAGATCCTGGATATAAGGTTCGGTCGCGGCCCGGTGCGAGCGGGATTCATCCTTGGTCGGGTCGGGTCGTGACATTTATGAAGTTAGAATTCACATTGTGCATCCATCTGATCGTAGACATTTAATTTTAAAGTTTGTTTATTTTTCAACAAATCATTTGAAATCAAGAAAAAATTGAAAAACTTCAGATTTTTGTCACATGGGAAAAACCCTTGTAAAACGTGAGAAATCGTCGATAAAAACCACATAATATAAAAATTGTGAAGGTACTAGGGATGGCCCCCACACGTCAATATGAATCATGGCTAAAGGAAAGCAAGCTCTTTTAGATGATTTAGAAAACTTGAGTTTCTGACATTTTGAACATGTACAGCTTGACAAAACACATTACTAGTAGGGATATGCAAAGATTTATTGGAAACAGAAACTAAACGAATTATTTTGGCATTCGAATGGCCTAATATCTGATGCTAGATACAATAATTGTGACGTTGAGCTGCAACCGCTATCCGGGCAGGGGAGACGATTGCCGTGCGAACCGGGATCAGTCCTTTATTACTTGGTCCCGACAGTAGATTTTCACCTGTCTTCCGATCCTTAATGAAAAAACCAAGTGAGTCAAAGAAAACATATACATTATTGTCTTTGATAAGATTAGAAATGGATAACAAATCGTGAGATAATGATGGAACGTTAAGAAGGGGATTGAGTTTAAGCATACTGTGTGGTGTTGGCAGAATATAGTTGCCTGAATGAGCAATAGGTAATGATCCTCCATCACCAAGCGTGATATTGTTTGAACCGTTGTTGGAGCCAGCTTGAGAGAGGTTGTCTAACGATTTGGTAAGGTGTGCAGAGGCTCTCGAGTCCAGGTACTAATCGGTGTTGGAAGAATCATGCGCAGCAACCATGACACGGGATGAAGACGATGCTGTTTGAGGTTCCGGAGGATTGACATTAATATTTAGACGATGCCAGTAGTTATTTGCTGAGTGTCCACGCTTGCTGTAGATTTGGCATTGAATGATTGAAGAAGAGTTCGTTCTTGATTGCTGAGCCGAATTTCTTCCACGGCCTCTTCTTCCTCTACCCCTATGGGAATACAAAGCTATGGTCGAATCAACTAAAGAAACCGTTCGCAGAGCTTCGGCTTGAATATTTATCTCTTCACTGATTAGAAGGGAGTAAAGATTGTCCAAGTCGATCGGAGTGAGCATCATGCGTATAGAGGTTTTGAACGCATTGTATGCCGGTGGAAGACCATTGAGTGTATAGATAATGATATCCTCTTGATCAATAATTGCTCCAGCAGTGGCTATATTGTACACCACGGTTTTGATCTGCGTTAGATATTGAGACATGGTTTGATTTTTCATTTGAAGATTGTGCAGTTCATTTTTCAACTATATCACACGCGATCGGTTGGATGATTGCAATAGTCGTTCAATTGTAGCCCATATATCCGAAGTAGATTCAAGATGAATTACATATGGCAGTATAGCCGAGGAGAGCGTAGAACAGATTGTTGCCGATATATTTTGATCAACATGAACCCATTCTTGATATTTAGGGTTGAGTTCTTGATTGTCGTCCCGGCTAACAATGTAGCGAGCGGGAGGGGAAGGAATCAGATAAAGAAACGAGACAAATCCATTGGCGGTGAGGAGTTTAAGAATTTGTGATCTCCATACCGAGTAATTATCGGAGGATAGAGGCATATGAACGATGATTTTGATATTCGATATAACGAATTTGAGCGCCACAAGGATTGTGAGGCTTTCGTCCTTCTCTGGATGAGATTGATCGACGGAGGTAGCTGAGCCTTCCATCTGGCTAAGGAATTTGATGGAGAAACAAGAAGATGCACAGAGACGGATTATGAGATCAAGAAAAGAAAGAAAGCCAGCTCTGATATCATGAAAACAGAGATGACTCAAACAGTAAATATATTTGATTAAGAAATTAGATGTCCCACAGTACATATGTTGGGGAATATATATAGATGCCTACAGAACTTAATACAAGATACATGTTAATAATACAGGTTCATAAGCATGTTACTTAAGTTGATGTACATGTGTCTCTTATTAATTTTGCTTGTTGTCATTTTAATAATGGTTAAACACTTATAAATTTGTTCTTAATTTGTACTTAGGCTTCATTTGGGATAGTTTTTCCACTGCTTTCTAAAACAGCTTTCTAGTACAAAGTTTTTTACTTCAAAAAATTTTTGCACTAAAAAGCTATTTTATAAAACAATACAAAAGCTGTCCAAAATGAAGCCTTAGATTTCTTTTGGGATGACTTTTTTTTATTGTTTCTTAGGCTTCGTTTGGGACAATTTTATTCATGGTTCTTAAAAATGCATTTTAATATAAAATTTAAAATTTTTGTGCTAAGAAACTGCTTTAAGAAGCAGTAAAAAGTCGTCCCAAACGAAGCCTTAAAGTAGGTGTTATAAGACTTTTATGGAATCCCTTATAGGAATTTTGCCTAAGATCTTATAGTATTCGTCAGGTGTTATAATTCAAGTCCTAGGCTATGTTTGTTATTTTCCTCCTACCCACTAAATTGGGCTTGGGGTGCAAACAAATCAAATTCAAGCTTGAGTTGAGCATATGGGAAAAGTTTGAATTCAAACCACACTAAAAAAACATAGGGCTTGAGCTCAATTTCATGACTCGAGTCATCCACGAAGTGTGCTTAATGGAGAGACATTGATGGGTACTTGTTGGAGAAGTTGGCAACTTGTGCTCACCGGAGAAGTCAATGATGTGTGCTTGCTGGAGTAGGTGGCGACGAGTGCTTGCTGGAGAAGCCACCGATGGGGCCAACAAGAAAGTTAGATGGAGAAGGAAGTGTCTGGAATTTGTTGGAGTGCACAACTAAAAAAGATCATTGGCAAGTGTAGCAATGAGACCTTATTAGAGAGTGTATCCATGCACTCATAGTGTAAGAATAAGTAGAGCTCTTTGATGTTCTAAATCCAATGGCTTGATCACACAACCCTAATTTAATATGTAAATTAATCATGTTGGCTCTTGAACTAAGGAGTGGAGTTGGTTCAAGCTCGAGCTTGTATAATATAAAAGTCATAATTTGATATCAAGATTGAGCTCATGGCTCGATAAACTTGTTTGGTGAGATCTTTCGTGAGTTAAGTTTGATCTGGATTATGAGCCGACTTAGCTCACCTACACCCTTATATGGGGCATAAGTAGATAAAATTGAGGTTCAAGGTCACATAGGAGCCTAATTATTTTTTCATAACAATTTTCAATAAGCCACCATTTCAATGGAATTATATCAGGAGATGGCATGAAATTGCTATAACGCTTGCAATTTAAAATGTCCATGCATATATTTGACTCATACCATTTTTGTCATATTATTGTATATTTTGTAAATTTTATTATGCATTTTATTTTGAATTTTTATGAGTATGGCTTCATTGTTGTGAAAGGTTGTTTTATTTATTTGTTTATTTGGCCTTATTGCTCTTCCAAAAACTCCTCTTTCAATATCTCTCTATCCCTTTTTAGAGAAAAAACACTTTTGTATATTTCTCCTTTATAAAGCAATATGGTTCATTTATTTCTTTTTTACTTATCATGTAATTGCTTTGATGATTTTGAGATAAAATTTCATGAATATTTTGTGATAAATTTCATGAATGAAAATTTTATGTGATTTATAATTTATACACCATCATTAAGATTGTTATTCCACATGATCATCACTCCTTAAAACTAGTAATTTATATATTTCAAATGTTAGGAGTATAAAGCCTAAAACATCACATAAAATTAACCATATAATTCAAGACACATATACAGAAAAATGATATGCATGATTGTAGTTCATATCATTATTCAGATCCTTGACATGCCATATAATTTCATTACATGCATATCTTACAGACTTTTATTATTGAACCAGCTTCATATACTCTTCTTGTATCTTCTAGAACTTTTGAATTCTCTTCTATTGAATATGTTGCATAATCATTTTGGACAATTGGAATTCATACATCTCAACTAATTCTCCATCTCCAGCTCCATGTTCTCCATGTCCTTAATCAATTCAAGTTCTTTTGTAATCAACAATCCTATAATACCATTAGGCTTCCACTTCATCTACTTGAATTACATTTATACTAAAAAAATTGATACCATATTCTTATATTACAGTCTTTGATCAAGTCAATGCATATTCTTTGACTCAAATATAATTCTTTTTTAGTGAAGATATATATTCTGCAAGCTTTGATGATCTATTAATACTTAACATTTGATTTGATATAATTAATTTATCCTTATCATTAGTGTAAATATAGTTTCAACTAACTTTAAATCATGTATAAGATAGTTCTTTTTATGAGTTTTTTTAACTATTTAGAAGCACAAGTTATCACCTCATAATACTACTTCAACATATAATCCAATCTCTTATATGATGCATCATTAAAAGTTTGGAAATTTTTAATTCCTAATAGATGTCTATGAGAAGAGATAAACCTTCATTCTAGTTTTGGAAATTATCTTTAGATTTGATAGTCAATTAAAATTACATTGCCATTTTAGTGTATTATAATGATATTGTAATATATGAACATCTCTTTATAACTGAGTTAACATGGATAACTTCTTATAATAGAGTTTTACTCCCAAAAAATTTCTAAATTTTGATATATTGGCAGGCTTTGTCCATGTAGTTACTTCCTTTACCTTTTGAGGATCAACAAAAATATATTTTCAACTTACAAAACATCCTATGTAATACTCATCAACTAAAATTTATATTTTAACAACTTAAGATGCAACTTGTTCCTCCTTAGTGTCTCTGACATCAGACACAAAAATGTGATATGATAATCATCATTCCTTGAATACAATAATATCATCTATGAATATGCATCAACAAGTCTAAATAAGACTTGAACATCCAATTCATCATATCCATGAATATCCATATAGTGCATTCATCACCTTAAATAGAAACATTAAAGATTCATAGTGTTCACATCTAGTATTGAAATTGAACTTGGCCGCATCTTTCTCTCTCTCCCCCTTAAATAATGATACCTTGACCTTAAATTTGTCTTTAAAATAACTTATATCTGATTAAATAAATCATCAAATGTGTGCACTATATACTTATTCTTGTTTCTTATCATATTAAACTCTCAATAATCTATGTCAATCTTCATTGTCCCATTTTTCATCTTCATAAATAACACAAGAGTTGCCAGGGAAACTCATAAAAATCATGTCCTTCAATTACAACTTCAGATCTTGTAATTCTTTTATGCATATATACATAGTTGTCTAACTTGAACTTAATTTCTCATTCAAGTGCCAAATTTATTAATTCATATGAAGCAAATTCAATTATTACTAGCACTTCTTCTAGCTTCTCTAATGATTTGCTTTTACCCTTTAATTACATATTAAAAAAAAATACATCAATCACTTTAATCCATATTCTATCAACTTTAATCAAGGTGGATAACACTTGTAGATAAAAGTATTATAATATTAAGATCCAACTTATTTGGCTAGAAAAAGGGAAGGTAGAAATATAATAACATATGACAATTTCTTTTGCTAGGAGACACTAGAGAGGAATAAAATGCATGGTATGTTCTAAGTGTTAATTATGGTCTACATTTCAACATGTTAATCTTGATAAAGTGAAGTCAATAATTAAGTGGTTAAAGACTACCGATATATTTTAAATTAGAACTTTTATTAGTTGTGATGGCTATTATATGAATCTTGTGAAGATTTTTTTTTAAATAGCATTATTATTGATATATAAACAAAAAAAATCTTTTAATCAAGCATAAATCTCGAGACAATATTTAAATTGGAAACTTTCATAATTAAATATTTTAGGATCATCGATATTCTAATTTTAGTAAACTGATAGTTGAATAAAATTTCTTTACAAGATGAACCTAATGACATTTAAAGAAATTTAATATAGATCATTTGATGGAGTGTTGAGATATTAATTAAAAGGCCAAACAATTAAATGAAAATTATTGCTTTATATGGTAATAAAAATATATTTAGGAATGTTGAGATATTAATTAAAAGGCCAAACAATATCCAAATGCTGCATGCATATAGTCCAATTATGAAACTTGATGTTAAAAATTGAATGAGCTCAAAATCATATGATTATGAAATTTTTGGGCACTTAAATGCTAAATAAACGACATACAATCAAATAATTTAATATAGATCATTTGATGGAGTGTTATAAAAATTTGATTAGATTTATCATAATTTCATTCATAACATAATATAAATAGACTTACATCCTCCATATGAAGAGGTCATAGACTTGAATTTGGAGAGATCTTAGAGATTTGAAGTATTCTAGAGATTTACCCGACGTTCGTTGCTGACAATCTCCTCTAGCTTCCACGGTCATCCAATAGCTTAGACTGTCATTGCTTGACAACAACCTTTCGATAATCATAATATATTCACCATCATTTAGATGAAATATTTAAATGAAATTTGCTTTAAATTTTAATATTTTAAATTGAATTTCTACTTATTAACATATTTGGTCCATTCTTTTTTTTTATTTAAGCTTTTCTTTGGATTAAGTTAAAAATGCATGCCAAATTCATTCTTTAATTATCATAAAGAATTATTGTATTAGAATAGTTCTATTTAAATTATAATGATGAAAATAATTAGTCTGTCATGTAAATTCAGGTTAGAAAGAAATATGAATTAATGGACTACACTCATATAAAAGGAAGTAATTTGAGCTATAATTAATCATAAGAAATTTAATCTTTATATTTTTTAATTAATTCTAATTTTTAAATCACATATTGAATTACAATATTAAAAATATTCCTTAAGTGTATTGAATCATTAATAATCCTTTAATAAGAAATATATTGAAAGTTTATTTAAAAACTTTTTATTTTGAGTTATTATATTCTCAATATTCCACATTGGAAATAAGCCTTTTACCTATAAAATTTGCATACAATAAATTATTATTTTCAAATTTTTGTAATTTATTATGTCTATTCAATCTTGATTTTAATTTAGATAGATGGTTCATCAATTATTCACCCCCTTAGTTGTGTATAAGGCCCACACTTGATCAATGTAAACCAATAAGCATTTCAATTGATCAAGGGTTTTGCCTAATTTGGCCTGACTTGATTTTTTGGGGGATGATTCAATTCAAAGGGTGATTGATATGTTAATGAGTAAGTAGGGTTTGATGAGACATATTGAGGGGAAATTTATGCATTAGATAATTAAACTTATTGGCTTCCTTAATTAGAGCCCAATTAAGTCACATTGAGCTAATTTCATTAGGGCTAGATTAGTCAAACCCAATGGTGAATTAAGGTGAATCTTAAGAGAGCCATGCACCCCTTGATCTTATGTGGGACCCACTGTGTTGATATGTAAATATCATCGAGTCTAAGGGTTATGAGGCTTTATTTAATTAGTCACAATCATAATTAGGCTTTGACCATGTAAACTTTATGCATGGTGAGCTAAGGCTAAGTAGAGCTCAATAGATTAACTAGAACACCCTATTAGTTAGCTTGGATAAGGCAACTCAATGAGCATTAACCTTGGCTTAACATAATTGTAGGGGTATCAAGATAGTTTTTTGGGGTCGGGTTTGGGTCCAACTCAAAATTGACCTGCCTTCAACCCCCCGCACCCCCTCCCCCCACCACTCAAACCAAACCAAAGTCTAATCTAGGTCGACCCAACCCGACATGCTGACCCGCTAGGCTCCAAGGCTTGTGTGGGTGCGAGTGCAAGCTTGTGCAAGTGAAGGGGGCGAGAGCGATGTAGGCATAGACGCAAGAGCATGTAGGCAAGCGCATGTGCGGGCACAGGCGTGAGTGCGGGGGTAGGTGCATGGGCAGACATAGGCGTGGCTGCGAGAGCGCTACGGATGTAAGAGCTAGTGCTCTGGGCTTGAGCGAGGGAGTCCGAGACCATTGCGAGCGAGGGGGTGACCCGGGTTAGTTTCGTGTTGATTTAGAGTTTTTGGGTTGATCCAAACCTGACCTGAAATTAGAAATTGGTCATAAAATTAAACCCGAACTCGACCCATTTGCAAAACGGGTTAACCCAAACTCTAAATTTGTCGGATTAGATTCTAATCGAGATCCTTGTTAGATCAAATATTAACACCCCTAACATAACTTAATTATAATAAACTCTATCAACTTATCTTAATCATTGTGATCATAACTGTGAGCTAATGATTAATTAGGCTAATTGGAATGATATATAAGCTCACATGGGTTAAGTAGTGCACTAGTGTTAAGATAGGCTACCTATGACATTAAGAAAAATCTAAAAAACTACTTTTATTTAACATCTTAAGCATTATTTTCATAATATCTTATAATAAAAAATATTTGAGATCATAATTGATATTGAGTTTTAAAATTGTTGAAGCCATCGAAATTCGAAATTGCGTCAAAATTATAAAATTTCCTTCTAATAACACTTTATAAAAAAAAGAGTTTTCAACCCTTGTTCGTAACCATTCTGAAAAAAAAAAAAAACTACACTTTAATTAAGCTATTCTCTCATTAATTACTACGCGGTATTTAAAAGGTCATGGCGAAGATACAGATTTAAGATTTACAGACTGAATTGAGTGGATCGACTTAGACCAATCAGCAAAATTCGGGAATGGCGGAGGAGGAAACTAGAAGCCCGCCGACGAGCGGGGCAGAGAACTCGCAGGGAGATAGAGGGAGACCCGGCAGTGGTGGTGGTGATGGTGGTGGTGGAGGAGTAGGATGGGGTGGTTGGGATTTCTCTTCTTTCTCCGTCTTATCGGATCTACAGAAGGCTGCCTCTGCCGCAGCACAAGAGATCTCTAGAAATGTGCGTTTTTTACTTTCTTTATTCGTAATATATTAGGGTTTACTAATCGTATCTTCTTCTTTATTGGATTGAGTTTTGAGTGGATTACGCCCTTACCTATGTTTGGTGGGTTTCTTTGTTGGCATTGTATCAGGCTGCTGCTGTTGCTAAAAGTATAACAGAAATAGAGATTGCAGAAGAGGATGCAAAGTCTGATGCCTCTGCTGGTAAAGAGGGGAAGGAGTTTGAGAATGACATGGAGGATGAGAAAAACCTCCTCCGTAAGTCAGCTTTGGATAAGTTGGAGAAAGCCAGTGAAGAGTCGTTGCTGGGACAGGCAAGTCATCCGAATTGAGGAAGATGTATATTATTCTTATTATTATTGAAAGTTTAGGCCTTGTAGGCTACTTTATTATGTTGTTCCTAGAATTTCAAGGCCTTTATTCTTCTCTTTAATTTTTCCTTCAAGTCGAGTACTGGGGTTTGTTTTCATGTCTGTCATGTGCAGGGTCTGAAGGTTATTGATAGCTCTGTGGAAAGCCTGGCTTCAGGGGCATGGCTTGCAATCGGGAATGCACTGAAGGGAGGATCAAACCTTGTACACAAGTATGCTATAATTGAGGGTTGCATGGTGCTGCTTTTGGATTGCTATTTTATAATTTAAAATCCGGCTTTCTACATATCGAAGTCCATGACCTTCACTTGCTTGCAAAGCGTACCACATAAAATTTATAAGCTATACTGTTTTTTTTCTTAAGTACCTTTGTTTCTTGAGTGCTGTTGTAACTACCAGTCAATAATGTTGAGAGATTAAGTGATTCCTTGATGAAAATACTTTGAATTTTTTTCACGAAACAAAGATAAATATATGATTAAGATGATTGTTCTAATTGAAATGATCAGTTGTATATGCTGTGATTGGTAACTATTTAAATAAAGAGATAGGATAACTCTTGGAAATTAGGATGCATATACATAGTATCATACATTTAATTATACACATTAACTTATACATGGACACACATATGCATACATATTTATTTATGGATATAATATGTATATTATGTATAATTTATACAAATATACATATATACATACTTACAATAAAAAAATAAGAAGCTTTGTTATAAAAATTGGTTTAGAAGTAAATGCTCAAAAAATTGGGAAATATATAGAGGGGCCTACAACGATTCTATGAAGGCAATATATGATATAAAAATTTTAGATTTTAGTAAGTTCTATAATAGATTAGATACTAAGGATGTCGAAAAATATATGTATAAGTTAGCTAAGAAGATACTCAAGTGAAGTAAATATTTAGTTCAAATGAAGTGTATTATGGATGAAGATCAAAAAGTTCTTTTCTTTGATGAGGGTATTCAACATAGATGTATATGGTATTTTGATAAATGTTTTAATGAAGGTTATGAGAATACAATTGACTTTATTGACATTAGCACCCTAAATGAAAATAGTGATTTTTATTTTTATCGTCCTATTAGTAAACATGATGTTGGAGAGGCTTTAAAGAAAATCAAGTATGAAAAAGCAATATGATATGATGATATTTCGATAGAAGAACAGAAATACTTAGGAGATCAAGAAATTTGTTGGCTTACTAAACTTTTTAATATTATTTTGAAGACTAAAAGATGCCAGGTGAGTATAGGAGTATGTTGGTTCTTATTTTTAAAATTAAAGGTGATGCATAAGAGTGTACGGATTATAGAGGAATTAAGTTAATGCTATACATTAAAATTATGAGAGAAATTAATTGAGTATAGGTTACAATGTGATATTAATGTTTCTTAAAATTTGTTTGGATTCATGTCAGGTAGGTCTACTATTGAAGCCATATATTTGTAGAGATGTTTGATGAAGAAGTATAGACAGAATAAGAAGGATCTACATATGATATTTATTGATTTAGAGAAAGCATATGATAAAGTTCTAAGAGAAGTGCATTGGAGGGTTCTAGAGAATTAAAGTGTTAATAATGCTTATATTCAAGTCATTAAGGAGATGCATATATGAGCTATCATTTGCGTTCAAACACAAGATAGCTTGATCAAGTATTTTACTTTTTAAGTTGGATTATATTAAGGATAAGCTTTAAGCCCATATCTTTTTACTTAAGTCATGGATGTTCTTACTAGACATTTAAAAGAGGATGTATCATAATGTATGCTTTTTGCTAGTGATATTCTTGTTGTTGATGATATTAGTTTGGGAGTTAATGAAAAACTTGAATTATTGAGGTCAACCTTAGAGTCTAAATGTTTTCGTCTAAGTAGATCTAAAATCGAATACCTTGAGTGTAATTTTAGTAGTGATAAATTTAGTTGTGGGATTGTGAAATTGGGTGATCAAATCATTAAAAAGAGTAAATGTTTTAGATATCTTGGGTCTATTGTTCAAAGCGATGGTGAAAGAGATGGAAATATTATTAATAGAATTTAAGTTGGATGATTGAAGTGGAGGAATGCGTCGGGCCTATTGTTTGATAGAAAATTACCCTGCAAATTTAAGGGGAAATTTTTTAAGATGGTGGTGAGACCTACAATGCGTTATGGTGCATAATATTGGCCATTAAAAGAGAAGGATAAAATTGAGTTGAGTATCGTAGAGATGAGAATGCTAAGGTGGATGCGTGCCTTTGCCACTTAGAGACAGATTGCGAAAGGAGTATATGGGTGAAAATATTGAAGTAGCTCCAATGACAGATAAGATTAAAGATAGTCGTCTTAGATGTTTTGGTGACTTAAAAATGTTGGCCTTCTAATGGCCTTGTTAAGAGAGTAGATGGAGTAGATGTATTAGATTCGGCCTATGTAAGAAAGGTAGAGGTAGACCTAAAAAGTCTTGATTATAAAGTACTAAAAATGACATTTTTATTAGATTTAAATGAGAATTTGACTTAATAGGACAAAATGGAGAAAAAAAGATTCATGTAGCCGTGGGATAAATGCTTGTACCATATATATATATATATATATATATATATATATATATATATATATATATATATATATATATATATATATATATATATATATATAATTTTTCCACACATATTGTGATGTAGACTTTCCAAGGAGTAAGAATCTCTGCAAAATATGGGGACACAATAAGCTAAGAGGAGAGTAAATTTTGTTGGTAAATACAATAAAGGGTATGTTAATGATGTGAGATTGTGGAAAAGATTATCAACACAAACAAATATGCTTTTAAAGAATGAAAAATTGGAGTATTATTAAGATGTACAATAATTATAAGTAAGAATATTAAAAAAAAAAAAAAAAAAAATATATATATATATATATATATATATATATATATAGGGTATAAGTAAAAGCACAGTCAGAGTTACATTGTATGATTTACATACTTGATGATATAGTTAGAAGGAGAAAATAAGATATATAGAATAACCAAGTCCAAAGAAAATAGATATATGGATTTTGATCTTTTTTTTTTTTACTGTGAAGATAATATGATTCGAGTTTAAAATAATGACTTCAAAGAAAGATGAAAAAAGTGATTTTAACACATAATTAGGTGAAAGTACTATGAATATTTTCTTATAGAGGAGAGCAAATGAGCATACTCATGAAGTACACCATGGGTTTCTACCCCCCCACCAAAAAAAAAAAAAAAGTTTAGCTTGAGAGGATGCATAAGGCATAAAGGTTAAATTTTAGATTCAAATGAGATACCCTGTAAGATTTGATGAGTTAAGAGATGTTGGTGTAATTTGATTACAATTTTTTGGGGTGAAATCATAGCTACTTGAAGGATCCAAGTTATTCGAGAAAAACATATTGATAGTGGTTTACAAGAGCAAAGGAGACGTCTAAGATTGTAATAATTTTAATGGTGTAAAATTAATGAGCAATTTAGTGAAGATATTAAATAGATTAATAAAACATTGGCTTAGGAAATCACATTGCTATCTGATAATCTATTTAGTGTTATTTATTATTTTTTCTAACATAGTTAATGAATAAGTATACAGAGAAAGATAAAAGACTAATATAGTTAATATTGATATTTATAAGGTATATGATCAAGTAGCATGAGAAGTGGTTTGGTTGGCATTAAGTGAGAAGATTTGTGTTAAATATATGCTAACGTTATTTATAGTATGTTTAATGGGACAATTTTTTTACTTTAGAAGTACTTGTGGATTGGCCATAGAGTTTCTAATCACAGTTGGTTTAATAAACACTCAATATTTGGTATGTCCATTTTTTTATTTGTTATGTGGATGTTTATAACAGACTTTTAAAATGAGGTAGCATGGTACATACTGTTCAAGAATGATTTGATATGATCTTGATAGTTGAGGCCTTTTTTTAAAGAAGTAAGAAGTTATAAAAAATGGAAAACAAGTTATAAAAGATGAGGGAATTAGGATTTGGTACACTAAAGATGAAGTGTGTGTGTGTGTGTGTATATATATATATATATATATATATATATATATATATCAATGAATTTATAATAAAAATTATGGTCCAATATTGGTGGAAGATCATGTGATAACTAAGTTTTGTAGGTTTAAGTATCCTTCATTTATTGCTCAAGAGAATTAGGATCTAGTTGACTACACATATTTGAGAGAAAATTGGTAGTTAAAGGTAAAAGTTTCTTAGTAATACTTTGCGGTATGGGAGTATCAAAGTAAAGAAAATATCATGATGACTTAAAAAAATTGATTGCATAAAATAATAACTAGACCACCTATCCATACGGCTTTGAGGTTGCTTAATTGAGAAGCCAATAATATTCAATCGAGTGCCATGGAGTAGAGAACCTTTAGTTAAATATGCGTTAAAACTAGAAATGATAGTGAAAGAAATATAATAAGGAGATGATGTGATTAATATTTGTTGAAGATAAAATAGTTAAAATTAGATTTAGATGGTTTACCCATCTATAATAGAGGGTGCATAGGTAATAAGTGTATTAATAATTTATGTGGATAAAAAATAATATTGAAGGAATTTAAATAAAAGTAGATTGACAAATGTAACGGGGATAGCAGAAGTGTGGAAAATGTCATTCTAATGATGTTAATACTGCATAGGAAGGAATTGAGAAAGAGGATTCATCATGCTAGGCCAAAATAGGTGGGATAAGGGTAATTATGATGAAGATTTGCAGCATGATGTGAAGGTAAAAAAACCACATAAAAACAACATATTGGTAATATTCCTTCTAGATCCAATAAATCAGAAGCTACTATATCTCACATGTTAACAGTCAAATTAATTGAAATGTAAGATATAGACACAAGAATCCTTTAGAAGTATCTATGCTTCATATTTTGTAGCTTACTAATTTGTCTTCTTTAGTTCACGATATGCTGAAGTTTTAATTTTGTCTACGAAATTAATGTTTACTTTTCATGGATTAGACAAACTTGGCTTTAAAATTTTAGTTGATTATGGTGTAGGCAGTGTAAATTGATAGAAAATCACCTGAACACTGGTTAAATAGTATGATAAACTTAGCACAGATTGATCAATGTAGCCCAATTTTGTGTTGTGCATTTATCTGTATTTTCTCTAATCAACTCTTTTGTTGAAATTTCTTTTCCGTTGAGCTTTCCTTGTTAGCTAGGTTTATAACTTATATGATTAGGCTTTTAGGGAACTCCCTGTCCATTAGATTTTCATTATTTAGTAGGGCCTGTAACTTTCTTGGTTAACGATATTAAGAAAATAGCTTTTGAAAATCTGGCTTACGTCTCGTTCTAACTTAGTATATTTTACATCTCTTTTGCTAATGTGACATGTTTCTCCCTGAGCTATATTCCTCATCTCCTTCCCTTCTCTTCTAGACTAGAACATTCTGCTGCAAACCTTGCCGATTCTATTCAAAATGGTGAGCTGCCAGGAAAAGCTACTTCCCTTGCACCATCCATATTTGAGGTATACTTTTTTCTTAGATTACTTTCCCATCAAATTCCACAAGCTGACATTTAACGGCATTCTCCTTTTTTCAGACTGGAAAGTCTTTCACTGCCAGGGGAATTGAAGTGCTTGAAAGAGTAGGCAAAGAGACCATAGAGCTTCTTATAGCAGAAACTGGCCTTGAAGTTGAGAAGAGTTCTAATAAAGCTGATCAACATGTTGATGAAGAACCATTTGAAGAAGTTACATTTGACAGATGCTTTTATATTTATGGGGGTCCTGATCTCCTTGAGGTATTGTCCATCTTTTGAAAAAGGATTAGGCATATTCCAATACCTTATCATTGTGTATCGCTAAGATTTGCATCTCTTTTTTAATCTAGGAGCTGGAAGCTCTGTCAAGCCATTATGCATTGTTGTTTAATAGGAGAAAGGCAAAGTTAGCTTATGAACAGAAGTCCTTCTATGATGGAAAGTTGAAGCAGATCCTACAAGTTTTTAGCTTGGGTTCAGATCCTGAAGAAAGTGGATTGGTCCTGGATAAAGGAAAGAATGTTGTTACTATAAATGAAGCAGGCCGTTTTGAGATGAAAAACCTGCGGGACTCTAGTGTAAGCAAGGCTGCTGATATGGCTGCAGGGTAAAAATCTTAAACTCCTGAAAAATTACTTTTCAAAAGCAGATAATTAGTTAAATTCATTTAGCTGTAAAATTCAATACTGTCAAGTAGCAAAGTGATTAAGCTTTGCTTCGGTTTTGATGCATGTTGTGCACTTGATTCTATTATTGATATCGTTGCAAAGTTACCAGGATGATGAACTCGGATTCCCTGTTTTTGTTAAAAAAGAATCAGAGACGCAAGAAAATAAACTGTAGTGCTATTTAAATACAGAAGAATCACGCACTAACCTTATGCTTAGTTCTTAGTTATTCCCGAAAGAAATTAAGAATTCTCTTAGCAGCCCCATTTTCACCATTCTTTGATGTATATTTGGGGCTCCACTGATTCGTGGTGATGTGATTTTAGGTGAAATCTATAGGCTGCTCATCCCCTATTCTGGGTTGTGCATGGTGTGGTGGAGCAAGTGATAGTTTGTCTAATTTGACCACCAAAGTTGCTTAAAAAATTGTTTAGTGTAATATACGATGTATAAAATTTGCTTTGGCATGCGGTTACACACGATATTAGAAGGATAATTTAAAATAACAGCAAGTTTATATTAAAGCTAGATGCATAAATAACAGAAATCCATCGTTTAACAAATAGAAAGTTCACCTCCAGTTTCCCTCACTTTCACTCTTGATAGTGGGGTTAGTGGGAGAATAATTTCAACAAACTTAAAGATGCCACCAAAAGAAAGAGGACACTTATAGCATTGCCTAATGAAAATTTTGTTGGAGGGGAAGGAGTCGGTGGATATTGAATAACTCACCACTGTTCGGAGATTTGGTGCTCGTCGATGGCGTTCGTCAAAGTGAAGAGGATCCAAGTTGAGGTCGAAGAAGGATGATCTCAACATGTCTACTTGTCCTTGATGATTGTATACGAATCCTTGGTCTCTTTCAAGATCGGCAATTCATGGGGAGAAGGCCGGGTTGTGTAGCTTCTTCCTTTGGGTGTATGAAATAAGGGAGAAGAGAAGAAGAGGGGATGTTTGGAAAGGTCGGTCATGGGTAGGAGAAGTGGCTCCTTTAAATTTAGCTTTTGGTTTATGTGGGTGGACAGGCAATAAATTAAAATCTAAATTTTAATTTTAGATTTTGAATGGAAAGGGAGGGAATAATTTTGAAATTCAAATCTTCCTTAATTGGGGAGTACGTGGGCAACCAATACTTGAAGAAAGGGTGTTGATTGATAGCATTAATAGAGAGAATTAATTAGGAGAGCGGGGAGAGAGGGGGCCTTCCAAAAGAAAAGGGAAGGAGGGTTGTCCACATTCAATGAATGTGTTTAGATACAATGAATGTTGAAATTGGAATTAATTCCAATTTAATTTCAGATTGGGAGTGATTTGGGGGGTTTCCTAAAATAGATTTACTAATTAGGAAAGGTTTTGAATTTCAAATATCATTTGAATTCAAATTAATAGACTTTCCCAATTAATAATAAGATATATTAAGAAGGTGTTTAAGAGGCCAATTGAATTTGAAACTAGGGCTTGGAGGAGGAGGGGCCGGCGGCTTAGGCTTGGGTTTGGTAGGCCGGTGACTTGAGGAGGAGCCGCACTTAGGTTCGATGGAGGGAGGGGATGGTGGTGAGGCTAGGGGCCGTATAGTTGGGTGGGTATGGGAGGAGGGGCCGGCAGCTTGAGGTGGAGAGGGGAAGGAGGCCGGTGGGTATGGATTGAGGGGAGAGGGCTGGCCGGATTTTAGGGGGATTGGTGTGGGTGGCCGGTGGTATGGGTTGAAGGAAGGGGGGGGGGGGGGATAAGAACAGATACAAACCACGAGCCCGGAATCCACCGACGGCTGACGGGAATTCCTTGGCCCTCTCTTAGGGTTTTCTCTACTCTCAAGAACTCACAATCAAGAGAAGTAACAAGTGCTGAAATTTTATTCATCAAACATCATCTCATACAATAGTGAGGGCCCTCATATATAGGCCTCAAAATAAAAGAAAACGCAAAAACTTAGGCTACAACATAAACTAATCCTTCTTGGGGGTACAATGATAAACCATAATATAAATAAACAAATACATAAATGCATCATAAATAAAGACTCCGAATCGTAGCCTTTAATCTAAGATTCCTCCAATGATAGATGCCGAAATCTTCTGCTGATGTCCTCATCAGTTTGCCAACAATAGAAAATGAGAGTGATCTAGCAAGCTTAGTTATCTTATCATCAGAGAAATGAATCTGGGCTTGTCTTGAAATATAGATGTTGCTTAAGTTGAGGTGCATTATACGATGATATGAAAGTAAAAGGATGATAGTCCGATAGGGTGTCATTAGAACATGTAACAATGATGGTGGTCGAATTGGGGGAACCACTAACTGCTTCAGAAGGAGAAGATTGAGAAGGAATTGGGATCAAAGGGAAAGGAAAGCTGACCTATGTTGGTAAATTGAGGTAAGGACACTAGCAATAAAAATCTTGAATGAGGAAACATAAAGGAAAACTAGAGAGGAATCAATGATTTGTAAGAGAAGAGCACAAAGCCACAACGCTAGACAACTCTATAACAAGCATCAGAAGCAAGTGCGACAACCGTTACGACACAATAGAGGTGCAATCGTGCCTAGCTTACGAGCAAGAGATGAGACAAGAAATCCTGAAGGAGAGGAGGGCACACAGGCTTGTGTGTGCCAATTGCATGAGGGAGTCAATTGATCTAATGAACAAGTAAGACATATGTGGATACCCTCATGCACACTAGCGTTGGGAGCGAATGGGCATGCTGAGAGTCTAGTTTAGCACATGTATGAGTTTTTAGCTAGGTTCATTTGTGAATCTATTATCTGTACTAGTATTTAAAAAGTGCATGCGATTCTACCAATCTAGTATTTTAGGCCTTCATTTTTAAAAAAATAATCTCAACGATTGATGTATTCTAGCATATAGCTGAATGGTAAGGGTTGTTGATGCGGACATCAGCACAAAGATTTGGCGCAATCACAGGAGGTGTTGTAAATCGACGGCTCTAATTTAAATTGTCATTTATGAGTTATTTTATGAATTTTAGCTCTTATTTTATGTTATTTCCTGTTTTACCCTTAGGTTAGTTTATTTGAGTGTTGTGGCCCAAGGGGCAATTTTGTAATTTTTGATTTTATCATGTTGTGACCTATATATAGGGCCTTAAGCTATTGTAATAGGATGAAGATTTGATATTAAAAAATTTGTGTCCACACTTATGTTCTTTTTGAGAGAGGACGAGAGTGAGATTCCTATGGGAAGGAATCGGAGTTGTCACCAGCCGCAGGATGGGTCCGAACTCGTGATTTGAAGTTCCTTGGAGAAGGGCAAAGCATCACCCGTTAGTTTTCAGAAGAATCTGAGGCTCACGGTTTTTATTTTCTCTCTTTCGTTTTATCTTCTATCTTTCTTTGTTTTTGTTTTGTTTCCCTCTTTTGTTCCTAGCCATCGTCTTTCTTCCTCCTCCCCTCTCAACCCCTCGGCCAAACCACCATACCAAGCTCCACAAAATTTTCCCCATAGCCGCCAGCCACCTTCACCCGATCCCACCCTCTTGGCCGCCGACCACCTTCCCCCATTAGCTCCACCGCCGGCCACTCTTGTTTGTCTCCATGAATGAGGAGTCAATGTCACCTTAATGCTTGTCTAAAGAGTTCAAATAATTTAGGAAATTATTTTCATCCTTTGAAATTCGAATTTTGAATTTCAAATAGTTTCCTAAATTAGAAAGCTATTTTAGGAAAGTATCGAATCTCATTCATGATGTAATTAAAACTTAATTTGGGTGATTTAATTTTGGGCGGTTTTCAAATTTTCAAATTCCACTAATTTGAAATTTGAATTCTTTCCTAATTTATCATTCTATTTTTGGAAAGTTTTAAATGACTTCTGTTTGAATTTCAAATTCAAATAGGATTGAATTTATTCCATCACTTTCCTAACTCATTAAACCAAATTATGAAGCCTTGAATACTCCCATTAAATCCCTTCCCCTCACCATGCCGCCGGCCCCTGTGGTGGTCCCCTCTCCTTTAATGTTTCATTAAAGGATTTGATTGCATGTTATTTGAATTTCACATTCAAAATTCAAATTGGCATTATTAGTTAAATGCCATGAATGCCAATTAATTTCAGCCTAGCCGAAATTTCCCCTTAACACAATTTCTTAAATTGTTTCCTAACTCTAAATCCTTCCTTTGGAAATAATGGCAGTTTATGTAACTCTTACCTGGCTGGAATTTTCATTCATATATTGACTTTAAAGTATTTCCTAATACTAAAGCTTGGCTTTAGGCAATAAATTTAAATCCTCCCAATCCCACCCAGCCGAAAATTTATCACTCCCATATCTCTTCAATCAAGTTACTTAAATCTAGTAATTTGTTATGAGAAAACGTGAGCTCACCCCCTCATGCATCCACTTCTTTAAATCTTTCCAAAACCTCCTATTTTATTTTGGAATTGAGCCCGCCTCTTTATTTCTCTGCTGGCCGAAACTTCCCAAGGCTGGTATATTAATTTCCTGCTACAATTCCTCCCCAAAATCCACCCAACATTGAGCCCTCTTCTTCCTAAAACTGTAGCCTGAAGTTTCAGCCGTTGCCCATGCAAACCCAGCCATTGCAAGCCTCACAACTGCTGTTTGGAAGATCAAAACTGCAGTCCCTGCTGCCAAAGCTGCTGTCCAGAGATCCCCGCAGCAGTTTGTTGCTGTCCAGCCCCTCTGGGAGCGACCGTGGCTGCCTGGAACAGTAATCCTCCTACCTGTTCTACATCAGTTGTATATAATTCTAAGATTTAGAATTTAACATATAATGCCGTTTTTATGAATTTATTTTAAGTTAGCTATGCATATATGAAATATGCATAAATTCATGAAAAATCTAAGAGTTAGTACTACATTTGAACTATTGAACTTTAGATAATTTTATCATAATTTCTTTTTTGGAGTTGTATTATTTCTAGAAATTTTCTCGGTGTATATATATACCCATGAGATCATTTTGGAATGATATGCCAAGCCGTTTGAGTGTAAAAACTCCTCAAAATGCAATTTTTGTTTCCTTAATTTTTTAGTCATCTATTTCCCTTAACTTCTGTCACATTTCACTTAAATTCTTTTTATTTTTCAGTAAGTTTGCAACCAAAATCAAATTTTATTTAAATCAAAAAATTATTTTATATTCAAATTATTTAAATTTAAATGTTATTTTTCCCTCTGATTACCCAGTTTTAAACTTTTGAATGTGGTATAGTCGATTTTTAGATGTAGTGGTTCATTCGTAGCAATGATGGCAAGCAAATGCGATAGGTGAATGCTCACTGGAACAGTTCAACTGTTCATTTTTAATAATTATTTGAAAAAAGAATTTATATTTGTTGTCTAACAAATTTTATTTTTATTAGTTGATGAGAAAATATTATATTTTAAAGTTAAATCATCGATTATCTTAACAATATATGATTAATGCTATCTGATTTCAACTATCGTATATTTGAACTTCTTAAAGCTATCATCTATTATCTTGAAACTATCTTAGTTTAATTTTTTATGACAAAATTAAAATTTACTATTTATTTTAATACAATTATAATGTTTGAAATTTTAAAGAGCCTTCGTTTACTCAGAGAAAAACTTTGATTGTTTTTATTGCTTTGAATTGTTTAAAATATTTGTGGATGTATATTTCTATTTGACATTGCCAACAAAGCTATTTGTTTATCAAAAACATGTACCCATCAAATTGAATATCAAAACTTACTTAAAATTGAATGTCTGGGCTCGAAATTGGGCCTTATGTCTAATGATATAGCAAAAAAAGTATGACTGACTTAGATGCTCGTATAAATGTATCGAGTGGATGTATGAATATGATGTTAAGAAACGTGACTTAGAAAAATGAAGTGAAATTTTATTTTTTTACTTGACTTGAAATTAGTGAACTATTCTTCATTTATATTCCCATCGGACCATTCTAATCACAATGGGCAATTATTTTTTTTACAATTTCCTTTTCTTTTTTCAAAAATTTATAAAAGTTAAATTCAGTTAAAAAAAGGTTTAGCAAAATACATACTTTTTATGTCTTCCATCTTGCTAGCAACCCTTTAATATTGTGGATTTTAAAATAATTTTTTTGTAGAACATTTTTAAAATTTTCGATCAAATGATAGTTTATATATATATATATATATATATATAGAAAATACTTTTATATTTCATTGTGTAAGCATATAGATTTAATGCATCAAAATTAAGAAAAATAATTTAAATTATCAAAATCCATCACAAAAGACCAATATCTACCTATGATTTAACAACGTTTTTTTTTTTTTATGTAATTTATGTTATCATCTAGCTTTTCTCAAATGATATTTACTACGATGAATTTCTTTTTTATTTGAAATCATTTAAAAGAACTTAAAAAAATATTAAATAAATTTTTTTAAAGGATTGTGGGACTCGCAAGGTAACCAATTTTGGTAAGTTTCTTGAGCATACAGATTAAAGGTTCTAACCATTATATCAATCATTTTATGACTTTTAAATTATAATCCGTGTGCCTCCTATTCCTATTCTAGCAACCGACCCCTCTTGGAGACTTTTTTTTTTGTTTTGGTAAATAGATCTAATTTATTTCCATGTTAAGTTTTTTGGAGATGTTTATAAATGGTTTTATGCTTTGTATAGAATCAAGTAATAAAATTCAAAGAAAATTTCTTTTTTTTTTTTACAAAATTACTGATTTTTATGTGTATGTGTGTATATATATATACATAAATTCAAAATTGAAGCTTTTAATACAAGTGAGATTACCTGGTATATTTTCTCTCCTTTGGCTATCTTTCAATCTCTTAACGCATTTTCTCTATCTTCCCTTTTCTCTTTCCACCTTTCTTTCTAACAAGAAAAAAGACCTTATTGAACTAAAATTTGTTAATTTAAACTTATTATAAATGATATGAAACCCACTAATTCCTATTTTGAAACTGTTGAGATGCAGGGGATACCAAAATAATAAACAACCCTAAGGTTGATTAGTATTCCAGAGTTCCCATCCAGATAGAGAATAAGACTTAGTAATGATTCCAAAATCAGTTAAAAAAAGTTTAAAATAACAAATTAGATGAAAAGCAAAGTAATAAAAGCTAAAAAGAAAATTACATTTTAACAATAAAATCCAACCATCACTTAAGAATATCTTTGATAGATAATCCATAAGCTTGTTCCAATCTCCAAAGTCAGATTTCCAAGATAGCATTAAATCAAACATTTTGATAATTTGCTCCATCTCCAAGTATGTTGATAGGAAATACTTGGGTTCGCAAGTAAACCTAACCGAAATCAATACCAAAACAAGAGAAAACTGCTGTTTTCAGCAGAAAAACAACAAATCGCAGCAGTTTTAGTGGAGAAAACTCAAGGAAAATGGAGAAAAACAATATATTTCACTAGTAGATTCGAGAACATAAACAAAGATACAATTTCCTTCAATCCGAGAGGAAGGAATGACTCTCCAAATCTCTAGCCGTAGCTTAGAGCCCAAGAACACAAACCCTAGATCTCCCAACAAAATTCAAATGCAAGATAATCCCCCCTTTTCCTCCTAACCTCCTAATTAACCATAAAGGAGTTTTACAAAATGTCTAAACAGCCCCTCGCATTCAAAATTTCCCTCCCAAAATTCTTCCCTGGCCCCCGTCGACTTTGCTCCCTCCGCTCGGTTCCGCCTGTTGGCTGCGGTTCCGTCGCGAGAAGACCCGGACCGGTCCGGGTTGGACCGGTCCAGCCGGCCCCTCCTGGGCCGGCGTAACATATGTCTCCACTATGTAGTTATCATCGGGATAATTTTCTTGCATTTTATTGAGATAGTAGAGAAGAAGAACCTCTCAAGCCGTTCTTCACTTTGACAGTCTATATTGTTGAAAAGAGGGTGGCCTGCTAATCCCTACTGTGGTTGCTTCATTGTCTTTTCAAGCATAGAACACCTGTTATTTTCCTGTACCTTATGAGATGTACTTAAACTTTTCCATTGCTCTCAGATTTTCTTGCATTGCTTAATTGAAGCTTTTGTTTGATTGGGTAAAGCGCAAACAATAATTGTTGATGGGAGATGATTATATAATTGTCCAACTTATTAAACTTATTGTTTCTTTGGTTGCATGAAATTAGCTGATTCCTTACAGCTATTAATTCGAGCACATGCATGAATGGATTGCTGAATGCCTCCTAAAACATGCTTTATATTATGATCAACCACATAGATAAAGAGCATAATCCACACCTAACATGTGCAGCATAAGATGCTTACTGGCCATTTCCTACGGCTAAGTTTATTAATTACTTCATCTTGTTTGATATTCTTAAATGATAGCATTTGTAACTATTTAAGACGATTTAGTGTATCTATTAATAACATAAATTCTTCAACAGCCACTTCACTTTTCTTACAGGGTTTGATTAGTATTGGATTACTAGCATTAGATCTTTGCTCTAAAGGGGATGAGCACTTCCTCTGATGTGATTGCTTCCAGGCATATATGCATGATATGGTAAAACTAAGTAACAGATGAACATCAGAAGAGAAAGCATTATGAAAGTAGACAAACATTAGGAAGACGATGAAAGGATTTAATATTTTCTATTTAGGCTTTTAAAATAATTTCGCTTACCCTCTCCAAGTGATACGAAAAGTTGTTATATTTTTCTCTTAGTTTACCCACATCCAAGCAATAAAAAATATCTTAGCGCCTATATCTCCCCAAACCTTGTATATACTCATAGGGTGGAATTGCACATTATACTCATTTTGATGAATAAATAGTATCTCAGGGATGCAAAATCGGTCTTCTATTTGTGCATTCCTACGCTGGGTGGAATTGGTAATGTGGGCTTGCCCCTTACTCTTCAATATACTTTGCACAACTTACCATAACTTTAAACCTTTGTTTGTCCAAATAGTTCTAGTGAAGTTTATATTTAGAAAATAAATACTTTCGTTAAATTAGAGAAGCCTCTGAACGCTTTCGTTTATTAAAAGTTCTTAATGCGTGGCTGATATATATAAATGACCTTGTGAAATGGAAGCTTGAAGTAAGCATAAAAGAGAGAGAAAATGCTTTTAGAGTAAAAACACATACAGGAGAAAAAAAGGTTGAAGATAATTGAAGCAAGACTCTAAGTCGGTAAAAATACCAAGGGATGATTAGTTTGTTGGGCTGGCAAACAATACTTTAGCGACCTATTCACAGTCCTGTGGGCTCCGAAAATTCGGCCCCGGCCTCCGCCCGCCTTTCTTATTCGGCGAGGGAGTTTTAACAGACTAAGTTCCGAGGTAAATTTTGGAAGGCAGATGGGTTTGTAGATAAGACACTACCCAGAGATTTCGCCCTCATTTTGTGAGGACTTTATGATCTGAGTTCTGGTTTCCTATAGGCGCAAGCCCCTATAGTTAATTACCCCTCCCGATCACGAGAGAGAACTTTCGATTAAGGCTAGTCATCGATCAGATACGTATAGAATATATGTGTTATCTGGCATATAGTAGCAGCAATGGGTTTGGATTTAGAAATTGAGTTTTGATTTGGGTATTTGGAGAGTTTGCTATTTAAAATAGAAATTGCACCATCTTGCACTTAAAGCGGATGGTGGGGGAATGGATGATGGGCCCGATCAAGATCCCATGGTTCCGTCGTCCCGGGCCATCGTGGTCCCTGGTCTACTTAGTCAGAGGAGGTAGTCGACCCAACCTGACAGAAGGATCCTTGTCAGCAGCCATGGGTTGCTTCGTCCAAGGGGGCCTTGTAGACCGGGTTTGAATGTTTGTCTAAGGGGACAAATTTGAATCCACCTTAGCTGACAGAGGGCTTTGTGCCCTATCGATCATATCCTATTGATTCATATCTCAAGGATTTAACGCCATTAAGGAACGTATCGGCTCTGGCCATAACCGCTATCTGTGGTGCCATTTGGCGGCAAAACCACTCGGTTCAGAGGGCCCCGGGTCATAACCGTTTACCTGCAGTGCCATTTGGCGGCGAAACTGCCGGTTAGAGGACACGTACCACGTCCTTACTGGCAAGAGATTGTTTGAGAATGGATCATAGTAATATTTTTGACTAGGCATTTGGCTCTTTGTGAGCTAGAGTTTATTTGAATTTGTCCGCCTCGACAAACTGTTGCGGAGGGCGGATGGATTTTGCTTTAAGCGCGTTTTGATGGATTTATTTCATTTTTAAATATTTTTGGAATTTGGGCTTTTTGTGGAGCTTTGGATTTTGGGGATTTTGGGGATTTTTGGATTTTTGTGGAGTTTTGGAAGACATTTGGAATGGACTTTTGGGAGACAATTGAAAGTATTTGGGAACCCCTCCGGTTGAGATCTGCATTCAACATGGCCATCATCGGGGTGTTTGGGGCCATTTCTCCTTATGGATCGAGCCTTGTCAACTCTGTCGGGTTGTCGACAGAGGATCGGGTTTTGTAGGCTTTGAGCCTTTGGGAGTGAATTCTCTTGATTTTAGGCTTTGAAGGCCTAATATGAATATTTTAAAACAAATATTCTGGTCGTCACGGCCACATATTTGCTTAATGGTTCGAACCCTGTCGACTCCTATTGACCCGTATAGGAGGATCGGGTTCGAACTAGAATTCACTTGTCAACCCGCGCAGCATCCCTAGACGTCACGTATGCACCAATAATACGCTCGCCGGGGCCCATGCGGGTTTAGGATTGTATTTTTACCCTTTTAGTGTACCTATGTGTATACAATTTATAGTGCACGTGCAGGGGTATTTTGAAATAGTTGTGGACGCCTTCTGTCTGCTTGTACGAATGTTGCAGATCCGGTGGCGTGGCGTTGTAGGTCGTAGACGCCTTCTGTCTGCTTTCATAGATGTTGCAGATCCGGTGGCGATATCTGTTGACTCCCCCTTTCTCAATCACCGGGGAAGGATTCTTTTGAACTTTGGAGTATTGGACTTGATATTGACTCCCCCTTTCTCATTCACCGGGGAAAGATCTTTTGTATTTTGGAGTCAAAGACTACTTGATTTGGAAATAACTCCTTTTAAGCTCTTCGGTGTAGTAGACTTGCTATTTCCGGTGTTTGTGGGCACCTGAATTGCTTTTCTTCTAATGTGTAGGACCAAGAAGAAGCTTTGGAACACCAGGAAGTTTGGTTCTAATTTGTTCAAACATCTCCTCTCTTCTGTTAGAGGTGTTCTTCGTACATCGGGCTGCCTTTGTACCCGGTGTACTTGGAGATTTTGATCACCGTTGCTGTAGGTGATATTCATACTTGTGCCCACAGTGGCTCGCTATGCTTACGAAACTCTCACTGTTGTTATCCACAAGTGATTCGTAGTTGTTTGCAGGGACCCATTGTATCCACTACGAGCACCTGGAACTGTTCGTAGGAGACCCATTGTTTCCTACACCATGCTCACCTGTCACCAATCTCAGGTGGGATTTGTCGGGCTGCATTTGTTCGTAGGAATGGGTCTTTTGATTATTGATTTCCCGTATCGCCATCTTAATCAACAGGCGGTCGTCAGGCTCGTTAGAGGAGATATTTGTACTTGTGTCCACAGTGATTCGTTGTGCCTATGAAGTTCTCACTGTTGTTATCCACAAGTGGCTTGTGCCTAATTGGAGGGACCCGTTGCAGCCACTACGAGTTCTTGGGAGTACTCGTAGGGGAGTCGTCGTCAATTTTGCCATTTCCACCCTTCACCAATCTCAGGTGGCAGCTTTGACTGGCGTTGAACGTGAGAGGGCGATGATGCTCAAACCAGGCTCAAGTTTAAGTCCTTTCAGGATCAATCAGGTTCATGAGCTTAGTGTGCAAGCTCAGTTCCATGTCTTCTGTAATCTGAGTCTTATTCAATTTTAGTGCCCTTCACACTTAGTTCCTTTGAATTTGAGTCCGAATGTACATTCAAATGATTATTCAGAGTCTTTTTGAGATCTTTTGAGCTCAATTTTGTATTCAAATGATTTCAATTTGGTCCCATTTCGAATTTATTTCATTTGGATTTGATCTTCAGTTCTGTCTTGATTTTATCTGGATTTGACCTTTATGATTCATTTCAATTTTGTTCCGGTCCTCTGCACATGTTCAATCAAGTTCGACAGTCCACAAGTCTACAGTTCATGTTCATGTTCCAAGGGTCCACTGCTCTTTCTTATTATGTCCAGATTTTTGTTCTTTTGAGTTCAAAACAGGTCCGAGTGTAGTGATATTTCACCCGAAATTTCGGCAGCCTCCCGGCGTCTCCCCCGTTTAGGGGAAAACTACGAGAAAACTGGGCCTTCCCACCACGGCCAATAAAGGCGTGCATGGTAGGTGCCCTCTTTCGAGGACACCTCGGCCGTGATTTTTCTTCCCACCACGGCCAATAAAGGCGTGCATGGGGTCTTCGACGGTACCTGTTACAAGAAGAGCAGTTGCTTTCCCCCCGCCCGGGAGTACTTATAAATCATTCCGGCCACACAAAGAAAGGGTACACCAGGCTCGCCTGGCCTCGCCGTGTGCGTCAAACCGGTTTCCCTCCTACCACGGCCACCAAAGGCGTGCTTAGGTGGTTTGCCGGTCCGACACGCATGTCGAGACAGGATGGCGTAGGTCGCTCGCTTACCTCAACACAGGTGTCGTGCCGGTTGCCCCTCCTACCACGCTCAATAAAGGCGTGCATAGGTAGACCGCCGGCCCGACACGTTAGTCGAGATAAAAGAGCGGAGGTTGCTCGCTCACCTTATCGTAGGTGTCGCGCCAGTTGCCCTTCCCACCACGCTAAGAAAAGCGTGCATGGGTAGACCACTGACTCGCCACGCATGACGAGGTAAGAAAGCGAGAGGCGACTGTTCGCCTCGTCGTAGGCGTCGGACCGGGGTCCCATCCCACCATGCGCAATAAAGGCGTGTATAGGCGGTTTTCCGGTCCGTCGTACACATCGAGGACGAAAGCCTGAGTTTAGGGGGTTATACCTTTGGGGCCGGCGGCTGGTGGGCCGGCGATGGAGTTGGCTCGGGGATCGAAGCAAGGAGCGAGTTTATAATTGATCATTATTATAATTAACTAATTAAAATTAATTATAACTAAATTTAATTAATTAAAATTAGTACACAATTAATTATTATAATTACCATTTAATTAATCATGTAATGATTAATTCATAATAATTATAATTATTAATTAAATGTAATTAAATTTTAATTAACTATCATTAATTTATAATTAAAGTTAATTAGTAATAATAATAATAATAATTATAATAATTATAATTATATCAAAATAGAGTAAAAATAGATCTCTCCCTCTCCCTCTCTCTTTCTGCTTAAGGGATCCGACCAGAGAAGCGCGCGGAAGGGAGATCGTTACCTACACAGTGAGCGGCTCCCATAGTTGCTTCGATCAAAATGTTGCAACTTCCGATCTCGACAAGAAGGGAAAGCCGTCGAAGGAGCGCAGTCGAACAACCGAAGAGAGCCGGAGGAGACAACGGCTTGGACAAGAGGTAGGGAGATCTACCTCTTCTTCTCTTTCTTTCTCTCTCTCTCTCTTTCTTTGGATCCGGCCGAAGAAGCGTGAAATGGAGAAGGTTATCTCCACAGCAAGGGGGCTCCTGTTCTTGCTTCCGACCAAAGTGTCGTAACTTCCTATCCGACGGGAAGGAGTCGTCGAAGGTGGAAGTCGGTCGGAGGGGGAGTTCCGATCCAACAGAAGGGAAAGTCGTCGGGGGAGAGTTGGAGCGGGAGAAGAGAGCTCGGGAGCCAGGGAGATCAGAGAATGAGGGGCGGAGAGGCCGAAGGCCTCGCAGCTGCGGCTTTTTAACGACTCCAAGCGAGTCGTGTGGGCGACGTGGGAAGAATTGACGCGAGATCGTGCGAGGAGAGGCGACGACGTGCGTAGGTTGTGCGACGTGTTTCCACAGAGGGCAGGTGAGATTTGATTTGATTTTTTTTTTCTTTTTTTTTGTTACACAGCAGGTCAACAAATGCCCCCCAACAAATGTGGTAGGCGCCTGGAGCGGGCCACGTTTGTTGCATGCTGATTGACCCTGTGGATCTCTGGATATTTGTTCTAGATGTCACACTAGGGTTTTCATTTAGTGGATCTCCAAAATTTGTTTGGATGTCACACTACTTTCTTTTAGTGGATCTCCAAAATTTCATCTGGATGTCACACTAAGATTTTCTTTCTTCACTGCGCTTCTAGATGTATCCATAGATGGTTGATATTTTGTTGAAATTTTAAATATTTATTTGGGGATCTCGGCACGCAGCGCGATGTCGACCCAAATAAATATTTAAAATGCCCCCAGTCTTTAGGGACATGGGTAGATGTCATTCAGGGAACTCATTCTGCAACTTTAGCTAGAGCCCTGAGGTTTTGATTCCTTCTGTCCTATGCTTCGTGCTGCGGACTTGATGAAGGGTTGTCTGATTTGTCTTTGCTGACTTGTCAGAATTTTTATTTTCCTTCTGCCCTGTGCTTCTAGCTTTGGCGGGCTTGATGGAGTAGATGCCAATGACCTAAACCCTTAAGTTTGTATTAGGTTGATGGTGAAAAGTCATCGGTCCAGAGCTTTGTGCATAGCGGACTTGTTGATGATAGAAATCCACTTAGTTCAGCCTTGAGCTTTTCGCGAACTTTTGGATAATTTTCTTCGGTCCTTGCTTTGTGCTTTGGTGGACTTATTGAAGAAAAGTTCCTTCGATCCTCGCTTTGTGCTTTACGGATTTGTTGAAGGATTTGCAGATTTTGGATTTGATTGATAGTACCGAACGTAGGTAGTATCTTGATCCTTAACCACTTGAGAAGACTCTAATCTGAATTACTTGAGTTCGTCAGATCGGGAGAGCTGGGATTTGACAGCTCTTTGTCCTCTGGCTGCTGAGATGGGGGTTCCTCTACTGCGGCCTTTCTTATGGCTTATTGAGTAGACGGAGCTGCCAGCGATCCGGCCATATTTGGGCTTGTTGGATCCGACCTCTTACACCCATTCAGGTTTCAGACTTGAGCTATGGGGATTGCGCTTCCCAATGCTGATTTTACTGAAGTTGGTAAATTTGGAGTCATCCTTCGTGATTTTAGATTTTGGAGTCTACGAACATTCAGTAGCTGCTCGAGACTCATTCTTCCACTGGAACTTTGATTCTCCAGTCATTTTTTGGAGAACTTTGTAGACTACAATCACTTGAACTGGTCGAGTCAAATTAGCCTTCGTACTTTCTTCAGTCCCTACTGACAGGTTGACGAAGTGGGGGTTCCGCTACTACGGCCGTTCTTATGGCTTGTTGAGTAGACGGAGCTGCCAGCGATCCGGCCGTATTTGGGCTTGTTGGATCCGACCTTTTTACACCCATTCGGACCTTAAGCTTCAGGCTGTTGAAAGACTTCAAGCTTTTCCGGCTCAATTTTGTAGGAGTGTGTAGATACAAAAGTCTCTTTCTTGACCTTTGAGTCTTGGTTTGTTGGAGAAAGTGTCTCAATCTTTTGAAAGATCACCTGCATAGACTCTGAAAAAGAGATCTTTGTATTATTTAGAACAAAATAGCATTTGAATTGATAATTTTAAATATTTATTCGGGGATCTCGGCATGCAGCGCGATGTCGACCCGAATAAAAATATTTAAAATGCCCCCTGTCTCGCAGGGACATTTTTAAAGCAGAATAGGATTGGAATTTTGAGATTTTAAATATTTGTTTGGGGATCTCGGCACGCAGCGCGATGTCGACCCGAACAAATATTTAAAATGCCCCCAGTCTAATGGGGAATTTTGAAATGCGTTCTCATGACATAAGAGAATTTCAAAATGTAGAATATATATACGCTAATAAACATGTATGAAAACATAGCGTATTAAACATGACATCTGCTTGAGCAATTCATGCATAGTATTTCTTCAGGTATCGGCCATTGAGCGGCGGCATGGGCCTTTGACCAATCAGATCGATCAGTTGATAAGCTCCTCCTTGAAATACCTTCTCGATGACGAAAGGTCCCTCCCAGTTGGATACGAATTTACCACCGACTTTTCGGTGTGGGATGATTGGTCTTCTCTGCACCAGGACCAATTCTCCTTCTTGAAATGATCGAGGACGCACCATTCGATCAAAAGACTTTGTCATTCTTGCTCGGTAGATCTCCAGGTTCTGTTGAGCTTGTAACCTAATTTCATCGAGTGCATCGAGCTCCTCCATTCTTAATCGAGCATTTTGTTCCTGAGTCAACTCATTCTGGACAGCAACTCGAAGAGATGGAAGTTCAACTTCTAGTGGCAGCACTGCTTCAACTCCGAACACCAGAGAGTAAGGAGTGGCTTTGGTTGGCGTTTTGTAAGTTGTACGATACGCCCATAATGCCTCTGCCATCTTCGTATGCCACTCTCTTTTGTTCTTAGATAGAATCTTCTTTAGCAATTTCACCAGTGTTTTGTTGAATGCTTCAGCTAAGCCATTTGCTCTTGGATAGTATATAGAGGAATACCGCCAATCGATTTTGTGCCGATCAACGAACTTATAGATTTTTGTACTCTTGAAAGCAGTTCCGTTGTCTGAGATTATGCGGCGTGGCACACCGAATCTGTAAACAACATTGTGGGTGAAGAAGTTGATCACGTGCTCAGACGTAACTTCTTTAAATGGAGCCGCTTCTGCCCACTTGGAGAAATAGTCAGTCGCTGCCAAGATGAAGCGGTGTCCTGCTGATGATGGCGGATCTATCGGCCCGATAACATCAGTACCCCAGCATTCGAATGGCCAGGATGCTATTGTAGGGTGCAGTGGATTTGGCGGTTGATGTATAACATCACCGTGGATCTGACACTCGTGACACCTCTTAGCATGATTGATACAATCTCTGACCATGGTCGGCCAATAGTAGCCCATTCTTTTGATTTTGATTGCCATCTTGGGACCTGATTGGTGCGCTCCACAAAGTCCTTCGTGAACTTCTGCTACCACCTTATCAGCTTCTCGAGTCCCTAGGCACCTTAGCCACATTTGATCGAAAGCACGCCGATACAATGTGTCGTTGACAAATGCATATCGTAGCGCTCTCTTTTTGATTTGAGTAGCTAGTGATTTGTCTGTTGGCAATTTACCTTCTTTGAAATAATCAATGAAAGGCTGCCTCCAGTCATTTTCTTCCTCGACATCTAGGCAATGCCACCACGACTCTGAAGCTTGACTGGCCTTGCGCCTCTTCTTAGGAACTTGATTTTCTTCAGATTGATCTTCCGGATCAACTGATTGGGGAGATTGAGGATCAACCGGAGTTGCATCCTGCTGGCCTGAATTTGGTATTCCCTCTGCCTGCGGGAATTGTAGTAATGCTGGCTCTAGGATTCGTCGATTGTGCACCATAATTATTATAGGCCATTCGTCGTCCATGTTCGCCATTTCTTTAGCCAATTTGGCAAGAGAATCAGCTTTGGCATTTTGACCTCGAGGAACTTGAGTTAATTTAACAATTGGAATTTGCTTCATAAGCTCAAGAACTCGCCGATGATAACAGGCCAACTCGAACTTGGTGATTTTGTAAACTCCCAATACTTGATTTACAACAAGTTGAGAATCACCGAAAATTTGGAGGTTTCGGATTCGGACATCGATTGCAATCTCTAATCCTGCTATTAAAGCTTCATATTCAGCTTCATTGTTTGTCCGAGGTTCAGTTAAACTGAATGAGAATCTCATTATGCCTCCCTCGGGCGCCACGAAAATGAGTCCGATTCCAGCTTGAGCTTTCTCTAGATTTGGAGGCCGAGCACGCTTAATCGATGACGCTCCATCAAAGTACATTTCCCATACTCGTAGCATCTCCTCCTCTTTGACATTCATGATCTGCTCGTCAGGTAGATCGTCGTTGAGCGGTGAATCTGCAGGGATAGGATGTGCTGCAAGAAAATCTGCCAACACTTGCCCTTTCACTGCCTTTTGAGGGACATATGTGATATCAAACTGCAGGAGTATCACTGCCCACCTTGCCAAACGACCTGTCAACGCTGGTCTTGTCATCAAGAACTTCAACGGATCGATCTTTGATATCAAGGTGATTTTATGAGACAACATGTAATGGCGGAGTTTCTGAACTGCAAAAATCAGTGCCAGGCAATGTTTTTCAATAGGAGAGTAACGGCTTTCTGCTCCAATCAACCTTCGACTGATATAGTAGAGCGCATTTTCTTTTCCTTCTTCATTATTCTGGGCCAATAGTGCTCCGAGGGACTCTTCTAGTGCAGCTGTATACAGTATAAGAGGCTTCCCCGGAATTGGCGCTGCTAGAATGGGCGGATTCAACAGATATCTCTTGATGCTATCAAACGCTTCCTGACATTCTGCATCCCATTTGAAACGAACGTCTTTCTTCATTAGCTTTGAAAATGGCTGGCACCTACCCGATAGATTTGATATGAATCTCCGAATGAAAGCCAGTTGTCCTTGCAACGAGCGAAGCTGTCGAAGGTTCCTTGGTGGTGGCATTTTCGTGATTGCCTTAATTTTGTTGGGGTCGATCTCTATTCCTCGATGACGAACAACATACCCCAGGAATTTGCCGGAAGAGACCCCAAAAGCACATTTGAGAGGATTCATCTTCAGATCAAACTTTCTGATCCTCTCAAATACTATTCTGAGATCTTTTAAGTGATCATCTCGGCCAAGGCTTTTAACAACAAGGTCATCTACATAACACTCGACCTTCTGATGTATCAAATCATCAAATATGTGAGTCATCGCCCGCTGGTAGGTGGCACCAGCGTTCTTCAGGCCAAAGGGCATGACTGTGTAGCAGAAAATGCCAATGGGCGTTCTGAATGATGTATGTTTTTCATCTTCGGGCGCCATCTTGATTTGATTGTATCCTGACGATCCATCCATGAAGGAGAACATGTCGTAGTTGGAAGTGTTGTCCACTAGGAGTTCGGATACAGGGAGTGGAAAATCATCTTTTGGGCACGCCTTATTGAGGTCCCTAAAGTCAATACATACACGAATTTGCCCGTTCTTTTTCTTCACAGGGACGATGTTGGCAATCCAATCGGCATATTTTTCTTCTCGGATGAAGCCTGCTTCTATGAGCTTCTTTGTTTCTGCAATTACCTGCTCTTCAATCTCCAATCTCATTCTTCTTGGAGCTTGTTTGACGGGCGTTACATCCGGTTTGATTGCTAATCTGTGAACTGCTACGTCAGGGGATAAGCCAGACATCTCAGCATATGTCCAGGCAAAGCAATCCCTGAATTCACAGAGAAGTTCTTTTATTTCTTCTATTTGTTCCTCGGGTAGAAGAGAACTAATGAAGGTTGGGCGAGGGTCTTCCTCAGTTCCCAAGTTGACTTCTTTTAGCTCATCCATAGTGGCCGCCTGTCCACCATCTTCAAGCTCTTCTGGTGCAGGTTCGGCTTCTACGGGCTGTTCATCATAATCGTCAGCTTCGTATATCTCTTCAGCATCACCATCTTCGGATTCAATTTCCACGCATGTGATGGCGCGACAAATCTCTTTCCGGAGGAATTTTCTTTTGATGAATCCAATACCTTTATATGCATTTGTATCCTTCTGCTGTAACGGACGCGGACTCCTTCCATACCAGAGGCCCAAACTTGTACGAAGCTGTCGTTTGGTAGTAGGAATATTGACTTGTTTTCGTAGCATTCTTTGAATGTTTTTGGTATTGAACCTAGGTAGCCTCGTAGGAAATAATTCCTCGGAGTCGAGGAGCATACAATCCCAGTCATGATTCTCCTCTTCACGAACTCCTGTGGAATATAGCACATTCTTTGGCACAGTCCCATTTTTACGGGGAGGCAGATAGAGAGTAGCGAGTTCTTCAACTTTATGCACCTCGCGTGAGATGATTTCTTTGAAGTGTTGCAAGGGAACACGTGTGACTACGAGCACATTATCTGAAATTGATAGGTTGTCTATTCTTCTAGAGAATACATTTTGTACCGTGTTCATATAATTAGTGTCGTAGTCATAATCATCATTTGAAAATTCGACCTGTCTGCTCCATTCATCCGTGGACTGGTATACTTTCCGAGATTTAGCAGGAGTATCATCATCTTCATCTGTGTCACTTCCCAGATGAGGTATAAATTTCTTCTCTTTGGGAATGGTCGGTGCCTTGGGAAGAGTCGACGCTGCCTTCTTTCTCCCCACCTGCTTTTTCTCACCTTCTCTTTCAGGTCGCTTTACAGCCTTTGAATTTGATGCTCTAGCTTCGAGAGAACTCGAAGACTTTTGCTTCTTTGGCATGAAATACCGTGCATCTTCATAAACTGTTGCTTCATGAACTGTAAAGGGCTGAATGTCACCAGAGATCCTGAATTCTTCTCCATCTTTGAGATACTTCATACACTGGTGCAATGTTGACGGGACAATACCATATTCATGCAACCAGGGACGACCTAGTAGCGCCTTGAATGAAGTATCCGCGTCAATCACATGGAATTTAGCTTCTGTATGGAGCTCTCCAAATACAAGAGGCAGCATAAATGATCCAAGGGTCTTCTGCCCTTTCTCGTTGAAACCATGCACCATCAACTTATCTGGCCCGAGGTGTTCCACATCAAGGCAGAGGGATCTCAGTGCTTTCAAGCTTATCAGATTTATGGAGGATCCAGGATCGATCAGAATTCGACTGATGATCAGCTTATCGCTCTCTGCAGTAATGTACAAAGGACGGTTATGGTCTGCAGCAGTTCCGAGCATCATATCCTCTTCGGAGAAAGTAATGAATGGTTCATTACGAGCTTGCAGAACTTCAGTCAAATTTCGTTCAGCAAAATATGCCTCATATCTTTCGGGATCTTTGAGAGCCTGAATCAGAGTCTCCCGAAGGTCTTTAGACATCACCAAGGCGTCGTATATGCTGAGTTGTGCTGGGATTTTTCTCAGATGGGATAAGATATTATAATCTATCCCATTGGCTGAAGTCTTCTTTTTCTTAAGATCTTCAGGGATAATGTCATCGTTGATAATTATCTCTTTCTCCTTATCTTTATTGGAGACCCCCTTTCTTCAGTGGAGGCGGTAGTATTTTGCCGCTTCTTAACTGCACTTGAGCAATCTCCTCCGGTTCAGAGTCATTTAACTGTACATTTTCTTCAGAGTCAGCCATCGTTGCGTCTAGGGACTCATCCGTTGATTCAGAATCACCACCTAGGTTTACATGTCCCATCCGAGACGCTATGCTAGGGTCTGATTCGTCTCCCTCTGGAAAATATAAAATCCTCCTCCGAGCTGTAATCCATTGGCAAAACCATCATACAGGATTCAGAGGGTACTTCTTCTGTGTATTCTTCTTTCATTGAGGTACTCGGCGCCACTGAGATGACCCGACATACTTCTTTGGGAAGAGAATTCTCATCATTTTCTTCGGCTTCATCTATCTTAAGCTCCGACATGAAGTCAGCGAGCTTGACAGGTCGCCTCACAGTCTGGTAATATTCATCCAAATTGTTGATGACTCTCTGAGTTTCAGTCATTTTCTCCTTAGGCTTTTTCAGCTTGGTTTTCTTCTTGGATGATTTCTTCTTTTCAGTCTTTGAAGAACTAACTTGGTTGGAAAACTGTTTTTTGAAGTAGAAGGTCGTACCACTGGCAGTGCCTTCAAATCTATCATTGGCTCAATAGGGAGATTTCCACTTTACACCTGAAACTCCTTCGAGTTGCTTTAACATTTTTACAGTTTTCTTGGAGACCGCAGTCTCCCATTTTTCTTCTTGAATTGGCTTCTTTTCATTTCTTCTTTCTTCAACCAGGGGTACGGAAGAGGACGTGACCCACGCGAGTTGATTCTTTTTCTAGGGTGAGACAACACATTGTCGGACAAAGTGAGTTCCCCTTTTTGATATTTTCTTTCAAGCCAATCCTTAAAGATGTAGCAATCTTCAATAGGATGGCTGAGTACCCGATGATATGGGCAATAATTTGGGTCACCAGTGTGCTTCGACTCTTCGGGTCTCTTGCATTCAGGCAGTTCTAAACCCGATTTCAATACTTGTCGAAATAATTTGGCGACACTTTTCCTTTTGAATGAATACTCTTTATTCATTTTATCTTTAAGGGATTGGAACGTTCTATCACCAGTTCCTGTTGTTTGTTTCTGTCCTCTAGTTTGATAAGTCCGTGGCTTATCATTTCCCCCGAATATCAACTTCGGTTGGGGATTGGGGTTGTAGGCCTGTTTGGGCTTTTCTTGATATTGCATCGGCTGCTTGCCCTTGTCTACGTTGTAAATCACTTGCTTTTCTCTATCAGCTCTAGAGAAGAATATAGAGTCGGCCTCACCCCTTCTAGCACCTGGGGCCTTGGCTTTCTTGGGCTTATCAGAGTGATTTTCTGATCTGGAGAAATTCAGCTTCTCAAATTTGGCCACTCTGTCGAGCAAGTCTTGGAATGTATTGATTGTAGCCATGCACAGGAAGGGTTGCATCTTATCATCAATGTTGCCCATTAACAACTGTACGGCATGCTCTTCTTCAAGCTGCTGCTCACATTTCATGCTCAGATTGCGCCAGCGAGTGATATATTTAGTCACTGATTCTTCTCTTTTTCTTTTATCCAAAGCAAGATCAGCGATCGTGATCTTCTCAGTTGCACTGGCGAACCTCTTCACGAACATATTTTCCAATTCTGCAAAGGTTTTTCACAGAATCATTCGGCAGTTCAGCATACCATTCGAAAGCAGTTGCTGTTAAAACTACTAACGAACTGTCGGAAGAGTAGGGCGTCATTTCCTCCTGTATTCCCACAGGTGGCTTTAAACTGTGCCAGATGTTGCCTGGGGTTGTTATTACCGTTAAAAGTGTTAAACTTTGGTACAGAATACCCTTTTGGGTACGGTACTTGGTCGTATTCAGCAGGATACGGACGACTTTTGCCCACTAATTTTTCTGCTTGATCAACGGCTATGATAGCCCTGATCCTTTCTGTTATCATTCCTTCCAACTGTGCGGCAGTTACTGGTTCGGAAGTACTTGCAACATTTTGTGGGGTGGGCTGACGGATGACATTATGAGCCTCATGACCACCTTCAGGAATACCTCGTACTCCCGAGACTTGAGGCATCTGAAAATTCGGAGGATCAGCAGGAGGATTAGGTATGGCACCAACAGCGGCAGTTCTTTGCATCATCTGCATCATCGCTCCCATCTGAGCCATCATCTCAGTCATCTTCTCATTTAACTGATAGATTTCTCTATCTTTGGCTCTCATCTGTCGCCTCATTTGTCGCCGCATTTCTGCAAGCGTGACATTCTCGTCAGCGAAGGGATTCTCCTCGGCTTCTCCTTCTTCTTCAACTTGAGAATGACCACCTCTGCCAGTGGTGGACCCAACTTCACGACGACGGTGATAAACTCGCCTAATCGGCGGTTGTTGATCGTCTTCATCTTCACCCTCATCATAATAGGTTTCCTCATTAGTATTGGTGTGTCTCACCATGTAGACCACCTCCATGTCCAGAGTATTATTTATTTCTTGCATTCCTTCTTCTAGGTTTCCCTCCATAAATTCATCCATATTTTCTTCCATATTTTCTTCAATGTTTTCATCCCCTTCGAGATATTCTTGTATATTTTCACCCTCTTCAAGGAATTCCTCTTCTTCAATGTTGTCTTCCCCTTGTACATTTCCTTCCTCTTCTAGTACTCGGATCTCCGAGCGGCGCCGCCACTGGATTTTCCGGTTCCTGATTAGGCACGGGGATTTCTTCGATCAGTGGGCTGCGATCGAAGTTGGTTTCTTCTTTTGGAGGGGATGGAGGGCGATGGGATCCCTTGGAGGATTTCTCCAAGGTGTCTACCGTCTGGAGGAATGTCATTATGGGTCCTTTTTGGGGCCCACTTCTGACGTTGTTTGTAGATGGGGGCGGATCTCCGGGAAGCTTCACCGGATGTCACGCCCAGATCAATACTCATTTCTCTTCTATCATTCTCATTTCTTCGAGGCTTTGGCCTCCAGACTTGTTTCCCTTTCCACCGGGACCTTTCAGCGGCGGATCCCTGAATCTGTAATTCAGGTGTCACGCCCCGATGTTCACCGCGCGTGAAACATACTGTCTTTCTCTTCTTTCTGTAGCAAAGGACAGACGCTCCTTTGGCGGGGTTCTCCTAGCCTCGATCACCAAAGGCCGTTGGAACTTCTTTTTCTTCAGCCCCTTCTCCTTTACAGTCTTCAGGACTCTGTATACTCGAGCAGACAGAGTTTCGGGCTCTTTCTTCTTTGGAGGGATTGGGGCTTCAGGCCGTCGATCCCAAAAAAGATTTCTTTAGCTCTCCAGTAGAGCTATTCCTTTTGACCCATTTCAGGTCAGTAAACTTGTTCCGAGTGGGAACATTGGCTTCAGGCTCTTGGGCCGACAGATTGGAAGGATGGATCGAGAGTTGTTGATGTTGAGCTCGGAGCTCAGCATTCATCTTCCTTCTCTGTCTCCTTGTAGGCCTTCCTCCAGATGAGGAGGCCTCAGCATCGTATTTTTCAGGTGCAGATAACCTGGTTGACAGAGTGGTGGTGTTTGCAGTCACCACGGAGATTCTTCCACCATTCACAGTTCTCCTGGTGGTCAGGGCCTCAGGCTGTGACAGCCTCTCAAACACAGAAATTCTCCCACGAGAATTTTCAGCAACAGGTCGTTGTGCCGGCAGATGCACACGACGGATAGGAGCTTCATCAGCATTGAATCTCCTGGCAGACTTCTCAGCATTCCTACCATTCACAGGAATGGCGGCACTCCTTGCAGCAATCGCCGGGAAGTCAACGCTACCAAACTGGATGGTAGCTCCGGCATTTCCGGTCTCAATAACAGCATTAGCCAGTTGAATCCTGGCTCCTCGTCCCAGTTGGACGGTCATCGGGGTGTTCTGTAGATCCATCTGCATAAATGAAAGGCAAGGGTTAGTAATCAGAATCTGATACATCACCCCGCACTTTCAAAATGCAGAGACTTGCACAGAACACAAAAATAAGAGAAGATAACATTAGCGAGCAATTCAAATAATATAAATCTAAAATACTGCTAAATACGCTATCTCAATGAAAATTTTTTTTTTGAACGATCATTCTTTAGAAAATTCAAATATTTAATTTCTTGAATGATCATTTTGGAAGATTCAGAATTTTGAGTACGATTTGATATAGCTGCTACTATAGCTTATGAATGACTAGCCAGAGATGGAAAGAGAAACCAATCCCCAGCGGAGTCGCCAGAAATCTGTGGGCTCCGAAAATTCGGCCCCGGCCTCCGCCCGCCTTTCTTATTCGGCGAGGGAGTTTTAACAGACTAAGTTCCGAGGTAAATTTTGGAAGGCAGATGGGTTTGTAGATAAGACACTACCCAGAGATTTCGCCCTCATTTTGTGAGGACTTTATGATCTGAGTTCTGGTTTCCTATAGGCGCAAGCCCCTATAGTTAATTACCCCTCCCGATCACGAGAGAGAACTTTCGATTAAGGCTAGTCATCGATCAGATACGTATAGAATATATGTGTTATCTGGCATATAGTAGCAGCAATGGGTTTGGATTTAGAAATTGAGTTTTGATTTGGGTATTTGGAGAGTTTGCTATTTTAAAATAGAAATTGCACCATCTTGCACTTAAAGCGGATGGTGGGGGAATGGATGATGGGCCCGATCAAGATCCCATGGTTCCGTCGTCCCGGGCCATCGTGGTCCCTGGTCTACTTAGTCAGAGGAGGTAGTCGACCCAACCTGACAGAAGGATCCTTGTCAGCAGCCATGGGTTGCTTCGTCCAAGGGGGCCTTGTAGACCGGGGTTGAATGTTTGTCTAAAGGGGACAAATTTGAATCCACCTTAGCTGACAGAGGGCTTTGTGCCCTATCGATCATATCCTATTGATTCATATCTCAAGGATTTAACGCCATTAAGGAACATATCGGCTCTGGCCATAACCGCTATCTGTGGTGCCATTTGGCGGCAAAACCACTCGGTTCAGAGGGCCCCGGGTCATAACCGTTTACCTGCAGTGCCATTTGGCGGCGAAACTGCCGGTTAGAGGACACGTACCACGTCCTTACTGGCAAGAGATTGTTTGAGAATGGATCCTAGTAATATTTTTGACTAGGCATTTGGCTCTTTGTGAGCTAGAGTTTATTTGAATTTGTCCGCCTCGACAAACTGTTGCGGAGGGCGGATGGATTTTGCTTTAAGCGCGTTTTGATGGATTTATTTCATTTTTAAATATTTTTGGAATTTGGGCTTTTTGTGGAGCTTTGGATTTTGGGGATTTTTGGATTTTTGTGGAGTTTTGGAAGACATTTGGAATGGACTTTTGGGAGACAATTGAAAGTATTTGGGAACCCCTCCGGTTGAGATCTGCATTCAACATGGCCATCATCGGGGTGTTTGGGGCCATTTCTCCTTATGGATCGAGCCTTGTCAACTCTGTCGGGTTGTCGACAGAGGATCGGGTTTTGTAGGCTTTGAGCCTTTGAGAGTGAATTCTCTTGATTTTAGGCTTTGAAGGCCTAATATGAATATTTTTAAAACAAATATTCTGGTCGTCACGGCCACATATTTGCTTAATGGTTCGAACCCTGTCGACTCCTATTGACCCGTATAGGAGGATCGGGTTCGAACTAGAATTCACTTGTCAACCCGCGCAGCATCCCTAGACGTCACGTATGCACCAATAATACGCTCGCCGGGGCCCATGCGGGTTTAGGATTGTGTATTTTTACCCTTTTAGTGTACCTATGTGTATACAATTTATAGTGCACGTGCAGGGGTATTTTGAAATAGTTGTGGACGCCTTCTGTCTGCTTGTACGAATGTTGCAGATCCGGTGGCGTGGCGTTGTAGGTCGTAGACGCCTTCTGTCTGCTTTCATAGATGTTGCAGATCCGGTGGCGATATCTGTTGACTCCCCCTTTCTCAATCACCGGGGAAGGATTCTTTTGAACTTTGGAGTATTGGACTTGATATTGACTCCCCCTTTCTCATTCACCGGGGAAAGATCTTTTGTATTTTGGAGTCAAAGACTACTTGATTTGGAAAATAACTCCTTTTAAGCTCTTCGGTGTAGTAGACTTGCTATTTCCGGTGTTTTGTGGGCACCTGAATTGCTTTTCTTCTAATGTGTAGGACCAAGAAGAAGCTTTGGAACACCAGGAAGTTTGGTTCTAATTTGTTCAAACATCTCCTCTCTTCTGTTAGAGGTGTTCTTCGTACATCGGGCTGCCTTTGTACCCGGTGTACTTGGAGATTTTGATCACCGTTGCTGTAGGTGATATTCATACTTGTGCCCACAGTGGCTCGCTATGCTTACGAAACTCTCACTGTTGTTATCCACAAGTGATTCGTAGTTGTTTGCAGGGACCCATTGTATCCACTACGAGCACCTGGAACTGTTCGTAGGAGACCCATTGTTTCCTACACCATGCTCACCTGTCACCAATCTCAGGTGGGATTTGTCGGGCTGCATTTGTTCGTAGGAATAGGTCTTTTGATTATTGATTTCCCGTATCGCCATCTCAATCAACAGGCGGTCGTCAGGCTCGTTAGAGGAGATATTTGTACTTGTGTCCACAGTGATTCGTTGTGCCTATGAAGTTCTCACTGTTGTTATCCACAAGTGGCTTGTGCCTAATTGGAGGGACCCGTTGCAGCCACTACGAGTTCTTGGGAGTACTCGTAGGGGAGTCGTCGTCAATTTTGCCATTTCCACCCTTCACCAATGTCAGGTGGCAGCTTTGACTGGCGTTGAACGTGAGAGGGCGATGATGCTCAAACCAGGCTCAAGTTTAAGTCCTTTCAGGATCAATCAGGTTCATGAGCTTAGTGTGCAAGCTCAGTTCCATGTCTTCTGTAATCTGAGTCTTATTCAATTTTAGTGCCCTTCACACTTAGTTCCTTTGAATTTGAGTCCGAATGTACATTCAAATGATTATTCAGAGTCTTTTTGAGATCTTTTGAGCTCAATTTTGTATTCAAATGATTTCAATTTGGTCCCATTTCGAATTTATTTCATTTGGATTTGATCTTCAGTTCTGTCTTGATTTTATCTGTATTTGACCTTTATGATTCATTTCAATTTTGTTCCGGTCCTCTGCACATGTTCAATCAAGTTCGACAGTCCACAAGTCTACAGTTCATGTTCATGTTCCAAGGGTCCACTGCTCTTTCTTATTATGTCCAGATTTTTGTTCTTTTGAGTTCAAAACAGGTCCGAGTGTAGTGATATTTCACCCGAAATTTCGGCAGCCTCCCGGCGTCTCCCCCGTTTAGGGGAAAACTACGAGAAAACTGGGCCTTCCCACCACGGCCAATAAAGGCGTGCATGGTAGGTGCCCTCTTTCGAGGACACCTCGGCCGTGATTTTTCTTCCACCACGGCCAATAAAGGCGTGCATGGGGGGTCTTCGACGGTACCTGTTACAAGAAGAGCAGTTGCTTTCCCCCCGCCCGGGAGTACTTATAAATCATTCCGGCCACACAAAGAAAGGGTACACCAGGCTCGCCTGGCCTCGCCGTGTGCGTCAAACCGGTTTCCCTCCTACCACGGCCACCAAAGGCGTGCTTAGGTGGTTTGCCGGTCCGACACGCATGTCGAGACAGGATGGCGTAGGTCGCTCGCTTACCTCAACACAGGTGTCGTGCCGGTTGCCCCTCCTACCACGCTCAATAAAGGCGTGCATAGGTAGACCGCCGGCCCGACACGTTAGTCGAGATAAAAGAGCGGAGGTTGCTCGCTCACCTTATCGTAGGTGTCGCGCCAGTTGCCCTTTCCCACCACGCTAAGAAAAGCGTGCATGGGTAGACCACTGACTCGCCACGCATGACGAGGTAAGAAAGCGAGAGGCGACTGTTCGCCTCGTCGTAGGCGTCGGACCGGGGTCCCATCCCACCACGCGCAATAAAGGCGTGTATAGGCGGTTTTCCGGTCCGTCGTACACATCGAGGACGAAAGCCTGAGTTTAGGGGGTTATACCTTTGGGGGGGGGCGGCGGTGGGCGCCGGCGATGGAGTTGGCTCGGGGATCGAAGCAAGGAGCGAGTTTATAATTGATCATTATTATAATTAACTAATTAAAATTAATTATAACTAAATTTAATTAATTAAAATTAGTACACAATTAATTATTATAATTACCATTTAATTAATCATGTAATGATTAATTCATAATAATTATAATTATTAATTAAATGTAATTAAATTTTAATTAACTATCATTAATTTATAATTAAAGTTAATTAGTAATAATAATAATAATAATTATAATAATTATAATTATATCAAAATAGAGTAAAAATAGATCTCTCCCTCTCCCTCTCTCTTTCTGCTTAAGGGATCCGACCAGAGAAGCGCGCGGAAGGGAGATCGTTACCTACACAGTGAGCGGCTCCCGTAGTTGCTTCGATCAAAATGTTGCAACTTCCGATCTCGACAAGAAGGGAAAGCTGTCGAAGGAGCGCAGTCGAACAACCGAAGAGAGCCGGAGGAGACAACGGCTTGGACAAGAGGTAGGGAGATCTACCTCTTCTTCTCTTTCTTTCTCTCTCTCTCTTTCTTTGGATCCGGCCGAAGAAGCGTGAAATGGAGAAGGTTATCTCCACAGCAAGGGGGCTCCTGTTCTTGCTTCCGACCAAAGTGTCGTAACTTCCTATCCGACGGGAAGGAGTCGTCGAAGGTGGAAGTCGGTCGGAGGGGGAGTTCCGATCCAACAGAAGGGAAAGTCGTCGGGGGAGAGTTGGAGCGGGAGAAGAGAGCTCGGGAGCCAGGGAGATCAGAGAATGAGGGGCGGAGAGGCCGAAGGCCTCGCATTTGCGGCTTTTTAACGACTCCAAGCGAGTCGTGTGGGCGACGTGGGAAGAATTGACGCGAGATCGTGCGAGGAGAGGCGACGACGTGCGTAGGTTGTGCGACGTGTTTCCACAGAGGGCAGGTGAGATTTGATTTGATTTTTTTTTTTTCTTTTTTTTTTGTTACACAGCAGGTCAACAAGTCCTTTAATAAGACAATTAATTTTTACAATCATAGCATGCTTTTTCATTTGTCTAAATCATGCTATTTTCTAAGCTATTTATGCTCGGTTCATTATGGAATGGTTCAATTTTCATGTCAAGTTTATGCAATTAAAATTCTACCAGGGAAGTTAATTAGTACCCGTTACAAATCTTCATAGTTTGTTAATAAATACTAAAGGAGTTTTAGTTAATCGCAATCCTCTGCATTTGGAAAGAAATTTCTAATGGACTTTCAGCATATTTTGTGAGCTAAAGATGGTATTCTGATTGACATAGTTGCCAATTGGAAATAGTACCTGAAAAAAGAAAACAAGAAAAAAAGAAGAGCCAAACTTTTGGGTTAATGTAGGTCTGAATATCTAACTCCGGCTTGAACATAATTGCAGATTTATCTTGACCCACATGCTTATGGTAAAAATTCAACCGGTTTCCTCTCTTTGTATTATGGTGATGCTTCTCATGTCAGCAGTAATTAAAGATCCAAATGACATAAACACTTTCTATATTCAAATATGATTTTTAATTTTAGCAAGCCGTGTAAATTTTAGTTGAAGTTTCAATATGCTGCAATATTTTTTGGTTAAAATTTGATTAAACTTCATAGTTTGACTGAGTTTTTGGAGGCTATAACCACAATCTTGCAGCATTTTTTTTTTGGGGATCTTGATTGTGACACGCTTGCAGGTTTACCTCTGCGCTAGGTGGCATCGCTGCTGTTGAGATGATTCAGAGAACCATGGATAGGCTTGAGATGGTTCACTCAGAGGGTGTTCATGTAAGCATATATAGTGAATACATCTTTTTCTCCTAGACAACCGACCTGATTACGCAGACACTGAGGGTAAAAATAATAAAAAAAGACAAAAAGTTCACCGTTAAATTTTTTTCTTGCGTTTCCTATTAAACATCCGCCATCAAGCAAAAACAAACTGAAGTAAAAGTCTAAGTGATGTATTGTGTGTTTTATATAGGATTCATGCTCTTATTTAAATTGTTTTTTGCAGAGGCTATCTGAGTTTTGTTGCTTTGGGCTATCACATCTTCTATTGCTCGGCAAGTCTGTCATATCTAGTGCAAGCAAATCAAATTCTGAAGGAGCCGAAGATGATAACATAAAAATTGACTGGCCCGAAGATTCTGTTTTAAAATCCCAGATAATTAGATCCAATGCCCAATTAATGTCCGAAGACGTTCAATCCATTTCTAACAGTTTTCTCACCGGTACGTTTCCTGTACTCGGCACCTTGGCACCTTTGATTTAGTGTTTTCTTTTTTACCCCTTTGTATTGCATTTTATTTAAGAATTCAGTTTCATTTGCAATTTGCTAGCTGTCTCTTTAACTTGATACAGGGATGCCCATCGACAGATTTAGTATTTCCCAATCTTTTGCATGATATTCTAATTAAATGTATTGAGTGTGAATATAATAGGGTCTTGTTTTGATTTATAAAGTAAAAGTAGGAAGAAATTTTTCATAAAAGCAAATAAACAACAATTTTGAAGTGTACCAAACATTGATCTAAAAAAGTAAAGTTGAATTATGTTTGAAGAGGATACATAAAATTAATTGCCTAGGTCCAAATGAAATATTTATAAAGATTAAGTAGATAGACTAATGTTGAAAGATCGTAGGAGCCACAAGTCAACCAGTTTTGATAGGGATTCTTAAGCACACAAATTGAAGGTTCTAACTATTATATCAATCCTCTTAGGACTCTTAAATTGCAATCATTGTGACTCCTCTTTCTATTTTAGTTGTTGACCTCTATTTGGGACTTTTTTTTTTAAACAACTTTGAGTTATTTCTATTGTTAGATTCTTTTAGAAGTGTATATATATATATATATATATACACTTCTATACTTTGTGCAGAATTAAGCAAAAAATTTTAAATTAGTTTTTTCTACCCATCTATTTGTTTATATGGCATCATGCAAGGTTAGGGTTTTTTAATTTCAACATTTTTTCTTTTTTTCTATCCTCTCTTGTTGTGATTTTCCCTCTCTTCATTATGATTGATTTCTTTGATCTCTCTTTCGAGCATCAAACATCATGAATGGTGAAAATCAGATTAAATGAAAACTTCAAGGGCTACAAGCCTCATGTTACCTAAATGGGAGAAATTATTTAAAATGGTCCTAAATTATGCAAACCTGTATAAAAGGATAGGGAAATATCCATGATCTTAGAGATCCTCCTTCGAAGCCAAAACATCCAAAATATGCACTTTAGAATGAAGTGAATTCCATGATCATAACATGATCATGGAATATCATGATGCCTAAAATCAGTGGGTCATATATGTTTATTTCTACTGCAAAAGAAATTTGGAACGTCATTAAATAATCGTACTTAAAAGGATGCTGCTCTTGTCTATAAGATCAAACCTAAGATTTCAACAACTGAGCAAGTTAGCCTTAATGTTTTTTAGTACTTTAATGCTATGAAGATTTATTGACTTGAACTAGGTTATTATTAAGATCTCAAGATGATATGATGAGATGATACGGTAATTCTTAAATAATTTGTAGAAATAGAAAGGGTATTTGAGTTCCTTATAGGACTCAATAATGACTTCTACTAAGTTCTTGTCCAAATATTAAGTAGAGAAAAATTACCATTATTAAATGAGATTTTTTCTCATACAAGATGAAGGAAGAAGAATGGTAATGCTCAATGTTTCAAGTCTCAGAAACATTCCATGACAAGCACCAAACTCCAAGATAAGGGACTTATTCCTATAGGTTTTTTTTTAAAGAAGGGCAAAAGTCTTGTTTCAAAAGCAATCTATAGTGCAACTAATACAAGAAGAAAAGGCATATAAAAAAATCTTGGAAACTACTCGAAAATCCTTTAGGTTATGGTGGATATAAAGAAGGTCACAAAAATTACAAGCCTGCCTTGTTGAATTAGAAGGGCTTATTTTAGAAGAAATTGATAAACTAAAGAGCTTCCTCAACTCTATAAAAAAACTATTTGGATCAGGTTCTCTTGCTCAAAATTGTATGACCTCTAACTCTTACTTTTTCAGTGCCTGAAATAATTCCCCTCACATCCGGATCCTAAATTCAGGAGCCACTAACAACATGATCAATCTCGCACACCTCTTTCTAACCTACAAACCTTGTCCCAACAATCGAAAACAAAAGCCTTTAATGATTTTCTAAAGACTATTGCAGGTCAAGGAAATATTTAATTTCCTCCACTATTACTTTCATTAATTTCATTAATGTACTTTATATTTCTCATCTTGTAGTAAATCTTCTATCAATTTATAAAATCATTAATAAAGATCACAACCTTAAGCTAATTTTTTAGCTAATCATGTATATTCCAAGATCCATTACAGGAAGATGATTGGGCTAGAGAAAAGGATATACTATATCTTTTTAAAGGTGAAATTTATTTATATTTATTCATTTTTATTCTTAATACATAGGCCATTTAGAAATATCATTATAGGCTAGGGCATCCCTCTTTCAAAACCTTATAATATATATTTTCTTATCTTTTTTGGAATATAAATATAATTTTTTTTTATTATGCGACTTGTGAAATTGCAAAACATCATCATGTTATTTAAAATAAAATAATTATAGATTCTCTATTCCTTTTCTAATTGTTTTGTTTGGCATTTGGGGACCTTTCATAATCCCCAATATTTCTGGAGTTATAGGATGTCACATTCATTAATGATTGCACTCATATGACATTGATATAACTTATTAAATAAAAATGTGATGTCAAAGTTACTTTTCTTATTCTTATTTCCATGATATAAAAATAATTTAATGCTAACATTAAAATATTTTGAAATGATGATGCCGGTATTTCCTTAATCACATATTATCATTTTTTTTTCTAAAAAGAAGATATCGTTCACCAAATCTCTTGTTCTGACATTCTCTAAAAAAATGAATTGGGAAATAAAAAATCGCTCTTTTGAAAATTATATGGACTCTTCTACTCTTTAATTAAAAATCATTCTCTTTTGAATACCCTCAAGAGTGATTGACTTCAAAAATCCTAGAAATTATCTACCTAACTCATTCCCACGAATAAATTTCTCTGAAAATTTTTTCCAAAATTTGTAGGTATATTGTCTCTATGGACATCCATAAATAACATATTGGTAAATTTGATCCAAGAGCTCTTAAATTTGTATTAATTAGGTATTCTCTTGCTTAGAATTGATATAGGTATATCTTTCTATCACAAAAAAATTGCTTACCTTAAAAGATAATCACCTTTAATGAGAAGCAAAATTTTTCAATCAAGCTCATTTTAAGGGGAGAATTCTTAACTGGAAAATTAGTTTGATGAATATCTATTTTTTATCTTGACATATCTAGAATTTAATTTATAAAAAATTTAGACATTGTACCCTTTTAAGTATATATAAGAAAGAAAAACCTTGCCTAAAAATCTCTAGTAAACTCAAGATTCTAAACTATTATCTTTTAATAATGATAAACTAATCACTATACATTCTCCGATGCTTTCCATCTTCTATTATATATCTTTTCAAAACTTTTCTCCTGCCCATAAAACATTACTTATACGTATCAACTCTAAATTCATTACAATACCATAAATTTATTTTAGACATTTGATAATAAGATATGGAATGATGCCATAATATCTTTTCAAAGTTTTTGTCTTGCTCATAAATTATTCCTTATAAATATAAGCTCTAATTTCATTACAATATCACAAATTTTATTTGAGACACCTGAAGATAAGATATGGGAGGATGCCTTAAGAGAAGAGATGAATTCTCTGGAAAAAAAATCACACTTGTAAGATTGTTGAACTATCAAAGGAGAAGAAAATGGTGGCTTGCAAATGAATTTTTTCTAAACAATATAGAACAAATGGAAGCTTAGAACTATATAAAGTAATATTAGTAGCTAAAGGATATACTCAATCCTATGGAATTGACTGCCAAGAAATTTTTGCTCATTTTGTGAAAATGAATATAATATATATCTTATTTTCTATTGCACCCAATTGTAGATGATCCATGCAATAATATGATGTAAATAATGTTTTCCTATATGAGGATGTTATAAAGTCTAATGGATTCACCACCTAGATTTAATAGTTCTTCATAAAGAATAAATGTACAAATTAAATAAGTCTCTATATTGCCTTAAATTATCTGTGAGAGTATGATTTGATAGATTTACAAAAGCTATGAATGAAGTTGAATATAAATAAAATCAAGGAGATCATATCCTCTTCATAAAATACTCAATGGATGATAAATTCTCAATTCTCATCATATATGTTGATAATATAGTTGCTATAGTTTATGATGATAGAGAGGAGTCTCAAAAAATAGCTTGTTGAAGAATTTGAGATAAAAAACGTTGGGAAAATTTAAATATATTTTTTAGAATAAACGTTGCTCAATTAAAATAAAAATATTTCTCTCTCAACAAAATCATGTCATGGGTCTATTTAAAGAAATAAAAATAATTGATTGAAAATCTTGTTAAGCCCCAACTAAATCATGCCAAAAATTGGATGAAGTTGAAAGAAAAGAAGACATGGGAAAATATTAATGACTAATTGAAAAATTGATATATTTCTCACATATGTCCGAACATTGCATTTGTAGTTTGTCTCATTTGTCAATTCATACATAAACTCCAAAAATATCATCTTCAAGTTGCTTAATGAATCCTCAAATACATTAAATCAAGTCCTGATAAAGGAATTCTCATTTTAAAAAAGGATGCCTTACAATTTAAAGGGTATACTGATGTATACTATGCCAAACCAGTAATTGGTAGAAGATTTATGATGCAGGCAAACTAGAAAGAAAGAGCCAAAAGAGGAGAACACCATGACTAGTAGAACAAAACTCAATTCAAATTAGAATGCTGACATCGAAACAAACACCAAAACAAACGAAACAAAATTAAAATTAAAAAACACTACCCTCAGAAAAATCGGCAAGTGGTTTCTTCACATGCAATGAAAAAGTAGGCAAAGTAAAATAAGTGCTTAAGGGATTGCAAACCAAGGGTCCACCACAGCTACATGGTCCAGCATCTAACAAAACTCCTCCGGCAAATGTCACCAAATCAGCCAACAAACACCTCCAATACCTCAAGAAAAAGGATACATGTGGAGTGGAACTTGTGGAGAGAAGAAGAGGTTAGAAGCTCTAGACGAAATAGAGAGGAAGAGAGAAATGGAACAAGCTCTCAAGTTTTTCCAAGGAAGAAGAAACCCTCAGGTTTTGTAGAGACTTTACTCAAATATTCAACAACCTTTTGTCTCAAAACATCTCCAATTTATAAGAGAAAAAGGGTCAGCCAAACAGTCATTCAACCTCCAACCGAACCAATCATGTAAGGGAAACTAGAAGGCCAGAAATTATTCCAGAACAACACCCAAAAAAATACACAAAAAGCCGGGTAAAGCATCCACGGGACAGGCAGCCAGGGGAGAAACCGAAGGGACAACATAGAGAATTAGAACCAGCAGCCAGGGGAGCCGGAACCAGCAAGGGGAACTGGAATAGGCAACCAGACAGGGAAAACTGAAGAGGCACAGTGATGTAGGACTATTTAGATGCTATGGTTATGAGCTCACTTGAACATTGCACAACTATTAAATTAGAATAATTTCAGAACAAAATTATAAGCAATCTTCAAACGACGGTTAAGACAAATGAAGCGATCAATTGCGTAGGCGAAATCACATGCTCCGAATTTGAAATGTTCAAGATAATTAAGAAAATAAAACAACACAAATAGTAGCTTTCAAATTAATCCCTAATCTAACAATGAGATCTAGGATGCATAGAAAGCACTCTCAATTCCTATGATTCACTAAGCTTTTGGCAAGAGCATTCGGAGTAGGCCTTAGCGAGTACAATCTTAACCAAACGAGAATTTAGAGTTAGAAGAAATTGAAGACAAGTAGAAAGAAAACCTTTCGCTAAGAAGATTTTGGAATTCTCCAATCAAGACTTTCGAAATGCTCTTCAATGGCTTCCGTCAATTGGAACAAAATACGAACTACGTATTCTTCGATTGTATGATCGATCTCCAATTGTCCTCCAAAGTATATCTGGTTATGGCTGTCAAGAAACCTGAAATAATTCAGGTTTTCCTTCTCAAATCTGAGAGGAAAATAAGCTCTAAACGTAGAGAAGATGGATGGGACGGGTTGAGTGTATGGCTGTGAACAAAAGGGGATGAGATGTGGAGAAGAAGTGGGAGAAGGAGGGGAGTTACGGGTGAGGGACGGAACACAGATGTTGGGCGGCAAAACAGGGAAAAGCAAAATAGAGAATCTGCTCTATTTCCCAAAGGGGGTGATACCACTTATGCAATACCAAAATCCAATCCAGGTGGAGAGAAATTTCGGTCAGAGGAGTCAAGGGAAATTCGAATTATTTCCAAAGTATGAATAGGGGATTAGGAAATAATTGCATATGGCATTAATGGGTGGGAGCATGTGGCCGGCGGCATGCATGGGGGATGGGAGTAATTAGGGGAATTAATAGAGCTCCCTAATTTAAGTTATAGGATTAGGAAATTTTAAAATTAAATCCAATTGAAGGAAAATATTCAAAGGGATCTCATTCAAAACTTTCCTAAAATAGAATGAGTATATTAGGAAATATTTTGAAATTCAAATATTTTGAATTCAAATTCCATTGTATTCCAAAATACACCACATCCGAAATAGGAAACAAATCAAAGGGGGATGGTCGGCGGAAAGGAGCTATGGCCGTCAAATTGCGGGCAATGCGAGGTCGTGAGAATTTTGGGAGGGATGGTTGGGTGGGATGGCCGGCGGCTTGGAATGGAGGTGGGGATGTTAGGCCGTGAGGTTCAAGCGGGAAAGTGGGTGGGTGAGGTGGAGGAAACCGGTGAGTAATGGTTGGGGAAAGAGATAGGAGAAAACAAAGAGGATTAAGGAAGAGCCACGAACTCGACTTATCTAAGTTGGTGGGTATTGCGCCATCTCCTTCCTCTCCAAGGAAGCTCTCCACTAGAACTCACAAGTTCTCACAATGCTCCAAGCAAGAAAACAAAATTCTCCAATAATTCTTCATTACCTTGAAAATAAAACAAAGGGGCTTTAAATAGCCTCATACAAAAGACTCCAAATAACATGACACAAATGCCCTTAGGCTTACACATGACAACTCTCCTAAAAAAAAGGTACAACGGGAAATAATAAAACCTACATAAGCAAATAATAAAATGCATGAAAATAAAATACATTGACTCAAAAATATAAAGACTCGATCGTGGTCGTAGATCGGCGGCCACGTCGCTGGTAAACTTTCCATGATCTAATGTCCCCATCACACAGATAATAGAAAAAGACAAGAATCCACTCTACATAATGAGCTAACAAGTGTAATAACTTTTCATAATAATGAGCTAAACATCAGCTCAAGCATTTATGAGCTAGAACCAAGCAGCTCCCAAAACATACAGCTCAAAACCAAGCAGTCAAGCCCAACCCGAGAGGCAACCTGCAGGCCAAAGACCAAAAAAACCAAGTAGCTAACACACCCAAGGTTTGCCATGCCCAAGCGCTACCTACTCATGATCATTGGATGTTTTCCATTATAGGATAGCATAAAAAAAAAAAAAACTATAGCATTCAAATTACAATAAAAGAAAATGAAAATAAATTAAAATTTGCATGCATCAATTCTCCTCTGGTGGGAGAATCTCATCTCCTAATGAGAAGGCTTCAACAACTTTTTAATAGAGATCCGGATGATGATTTTTAAGTTTAACTGCATCCATCCATGTATAGTCAGTCAATGGACGATTGCTCCATTTAATCAGGAACCTTTTGTGCTCTCCATGTCTAGTCTTAGTAATTCTGATATCAATAACATCTTCAATCTGATCATCACTGTTTAGAACAGTTGTGGAAAGTGACAAAGTTTTGACTTCCACAGAATCATCAGAATTTTTTTCTTAAAAATAAAGGTCAGAAACATTAAACACAGGAGAAGTTCCAATAATAATAGGAAGATCCAGGAGATAGGCATTCGTACCCAACTTTCGTAGAATATGAAAAGGCCCAAATTTATTTCTGCTTAATTTGTCAAAAGTACCAACAGGAAATCGTTGATGACGAAAGTAAGCCATAACCCTGTCATCCTCTTTAAAATAAACATCCCTCCGGTGTTTGTCAACAGCAAATTTGTATTTAACATTAGCCATATGGGGTTTTTCAAGGACTTGCTGTTGAACAGATTTGATATGATTAAAAGTTTCTATGGCTTCAGCACTAAGTTTGTTAGGTAAAGGCAAGCGATTTCTATTCAAAATGTGAGGTATAGGATGACCTTAAATAATTTCAAAGGGAGTTTTTCCAGTGGATCTATTAACATAATTATTGTATGCAAACTCAGCTTGGGGCAATATCAAAACCCATTGGGAAGGTTTCTCACCAGCAAGACATCTTAGCAAATTTCCTAAGCTTCGATTGACAACTTCAGTTTGTCCATCGATTTGTGAATGATAAGCAGTACTAAATTGAAGAGTAGTTTCTAACTTAGCCCAGAGTGTTCTCCAAAAATGGCTCTGAAATCTAGTATTTCTATCAGAAGTAAATGTTCGAGGAATGCCATGGAGACGAACAATTTTTTTTTTAAAATAAATCAGCAATATATGAGGCATCAGAAATTTTCATGCATGGAAAAAAGTGTGTTATTTTGCTAAGTCGATCCACAACAACAAAGACAGAATTATATTTTCGTGCAGTAACAAGCAGCCCTAAAATATAATTCATAGAGATATCTTCCCAAGGTTTATTTGGAATTGGAAGAGGAGTATACAAACCAATGTTTTGAGAAGTTCCCTTGAAAGCTTGACAGATTTTACATTGTTTTACCAGTTTAGCAATTTGCTTTCTCATATGAGATCAAAAATATTTTTCTTCCACTAAGGCAACAGTTTTTTCTTTAACCAAAATGCCCACTCAAACCCCCACTATGAAGTTCTTGCACAAGTTGTTCTTTTAAAGAATTTTTTGTAATGCAAAGTCTTGAACTCTTAAACAAAAAATGTTGTTGAATGACAAATTGAGCAGATTGATCAGTTCCAGAAGTGAGACATGATTCTCAAATACCCTTAAAATCTGGATCATTCGCATAAGTGTCTTTTAAGAAATCTAAAGAAGTTATGGTTGGGTAAACAATTACCAAGAGATGAGACCTACTTAAAGCATCAACCACTTTGTTTAGCACCCCAGTTTTATGCTTAATATAAAAAGCGTATTCTTGCGAAAAAGAGGTACATTTGGCATATCTTTTGTTCAGTTTTTTTGAGAGCCAAAAAATCGCAAAGCTTCGTGGTAAGTGTTTAAAACAGATTCTCTTTGAATTAAATATCATATCCAGAATTTCAAAGCTTGAACAATCACATAAAATTTCAAGTCATAAGTAGAATATTTAGATCGAGAATCATTCAACTTTTCACTAAAGTTTGCAATGGGCTTTCCTTCCTAGCTAAGTTTAGCTCCTATAGTAATATGCGAAGCATCACTATCAACTTCAAAAACTTTTTCAAAATTTGGCAGGCTAAGGATTGGAGCTTGACTTATTTTTGCCTTAATTATTTGAAAAGTTTGTTCAGCTTGAGGTGTCCATTTAAAGACTCTTTTTTCAAATAATCAGTGATAGGAGCAATTAGAGAGCTGAAGTTATTAACAAACCTTCGATTGAAAGAAGCTAAGTTATGAAATCCTCTCACTTCACTGATATTTTTTGGAGTAGGCCAGTTTTGAATTGCTTCAATTTTTATAGGATCAACCTTAATTCCTTTAGCAGACACGATGTATCCCAAGAAAGTCAAACTTAAAGTCATGAAAGAGCATTTCTTTAGATTGATGTATAATTTTTGTTCCCTTAGAGTTTGCAGAATTTGCTTCACATGATTAAGATGTTTAGAGGGGTGAATGTTGTAAATCAAAATATCATCGAAGTACACCACAACAATCTTTCCAATGAAAGGTCTTAAAACATGATTCATTATTCTCATAAAAGTACTAGGAGCATAAGACAGCCCAAAAGGCATAACAAGTCATTCGTACAATCCTTCCTTGATTTTAAAAGCAGTTTTCCATTCATCTCCGGATCTTATCCTAATCTGGTGATACCCACTTTTCAAGTCAATTTTAGAAAAGATTTTAGCATCATTTAACATATCCAACATGTCATGTAGCCTAGAAATTGGAAATCTATACTTGATGGTGATTTTATTTATAGTCTAACTATCCACACACATCCTCCAGGTTCCATCTTTCTTAGGGGTAAGCAAAGAAGGCACAACATAGGGACTTAGGTTTTCTTTAATTAGACCATTCTCTAATAGTTCAGACACTTGCTTAAAAAGTTCATCATGTTCAGTTGGACTCATTTTGTAATGGAGAAGATTAGGCAATGTAGCTCCAGGTATTAAATCAATGTGATGTTGAATGTATCTCATCGATGACAAACCTTTTGGTAGCTCTTCAGGTGTTAAATCAGAAAACTCATCAATTAAAGGTTGAATTTCTTTAGGAATTTGAGAGGTTGAATCAGTTTCTTTTCCTAGCACCATATAAGCTACATCATATTGTTTCAACTCATTTGTGTTAAGAAACAGTTTAGGAGTGGTTTTTGCAGTTTTGTTATTTTTGGCAGGCGGGTCAGGAATATGTTTTTGAAGATAAAGAGTGAATTTTTTATTATTTTGAATCAAAGTGTAGGTATTCTTTTTCCCATTATGAATGGTTTTGTGATCAAATTGCCAATGACGACCTAATAAGATGTGACAGACTTCAAGAGGTACAACATCGCAAACAACTTGGTCTTTGTAAGAACTTTCAATTGTTAAATTAACAGTGCATTGTTTTGTTATAGGAACCTCACCCCCTTCCTTGAATCAAAATATTTTGTATGGTTTGACAAGTGGTTTAGATTTCAATTTGAGCTTATCAACCATTAGCTGAGAAACAAAATTGCCTGAACTCCCACTATCGATCATTAGAGTACAAAATTTTCCTTCAACTGTACAGGTGGTTCAAAAAATGTTCCTTCTAAGCCACTTATCCTTATTTTCCATTTTTGTAGTTATGACTTGTCGAATTACTAAAAGTTGTTTACCTTCATCGCCCTCTATATCAATTTTTTCCAATTCGATTTTGTTTTCAGTATCATATTCATTTTCTTCCTCTTCTTTCTTCATCATTTTTAATGTAATTATTTCTTGGGGGGTTGTTTTTTCTACAGACAGCTGAAAAATGACCATATAGTCCGCATTTGTAGCATGGTCTTATTAGTTTTGGTTGTTCAGTAGGTTTAGGCCCCATTATTCCTTTTCTTTTATCCACAGTTTGAGTTTCAAATGAATTAGTTCGTACACCCGATGTTCCTATAGAAGTTTGTGAAGATTGAGTTTTAACCCTGCCAGTCTTTTGTCGCTTATAAGTTTCATTTATTTTGTTGACCCCTTTGATGTTGCTTTTCAATTTTCAGTGTCATTCGATAAGCCTCGTTGAGTTTAATTACGTGGTGCAAATTCAGCTGATCTTAGATTGTCCATTTTAATCCGTTGATATACCTAGTGACAGTTCTTTCCTCGGATTCATCAAGTCATTTCGAGGTTGGAGTTTATAGAAAGTTTGTGTATTCTTCAATCGATTGATTACTTTGACGAATATTGTTAAACTCTTGAAATATAGTTCGTGCGTAATCTAAAGGCAGAAATTTCCCTCTCATTTTCTCTTTCTTTCTTTCCCAATTTTGTATTTTTTCTTTCCCTCGCCTTAGCCTATTGTTTTGAAGATTCTTCCACCATGTGAGTGAATGACCAGTGAGTTTTAAGCTTGCAAATTTAACCTTCCTATTATCCAGTATTTTTTTCCATTCAAAAAATTGATCTATTTTTTCTAGCCATTCGATGAATTGGTCGGGTTGTAATTTTCCTTCAAAGTTATGAACATCAAATTTAATCCCATAATCTCAAATTCTTTATCGCCTATTTTGGTTCCTAGGGGCTTCCTCCTCACTTTCAGAAGTTTGAATATTATGATTGTTGACATTTAAGTTTGCAAGAGTATTAACCATGTTGTTTATTTGATTTTGCAAATCCGCTAACTGTTGCATCATTTGTTGCCAATCTCCTTGATTATTATATACAAACTTATCATAATCTTTTCGTGTATCATATTGGGATTGGACCTAGGTCTTTTAGGCACGATCTCCTAACATAACACTAATTGTTAGGATAGTTTTTTGACAATGTCATAATCTTTTGTTTGACCTTCATGAAAACTTTGAGGCAATTTATGTGTGCTTCATCGACAACCTTGCCTTCATTCAGAAACATTTGATTGGTGTTGACTTGCCACCCTTGTAAAGTTAGGACTCTAGATCATGTTAAAACTTTTATGTATCCATAATGCCAAGGAGAAGACCCAGATTGGAAATCTTTTGAGAATAATGTGATGATGTGTACACTTTTGAATATATTAACCTTTAGTAAAATTTTAAAATAGACCCAAACTATTTGCGTGTGGGCAATTTAGTCTCAGACTATCTTGTTACTCTAATTTAGCCCATCAACTATACAAAATTATAAAAAATGATTCCTTATGTTGTGATTGTAATATAGAATTGATCTCATTTTTGTCCCTCAAATATATAAAATTGATCCCAATTTAACCCCAAATGTGCCATTGTGGATCACTTTTGTATAGTCGAGTGGCTAAATTGGAATAATGTGATAGTTTGAGACTAAATTGGCCACATGCTAATATTCGGAATACTATTTTGAAGTTCACCACTATTGACCTTACTCTGAAACTTGAACTTGGACATGATTTTGTGCATCAACACTAGGCCCATGATGAGTTTTGATTGGTTGGGTAGACCTTTTGAGTTCCTTTTTGGTCGATACAAGTTTGCCCATTTCGTTGAGCTCTAGGATATGTACTTATATGTGAGGATAAACCGCCTTGATTACTAGTCCTTTATTGGCTATGCTTTAATTCTATTTTTCTTTTTAAAAATTTGAAATCAAAGTTTTGGTTTGCAAGGGAAAACTGCTACCAAAAAGTGCTATGATGCATCTCTTTCATGGTTTTTATGATCATGGGAAACAAACTTCCGAGTAGTGTGTCCATTTCAGTGAAGTGGCAATGACTATTTCATGCTAACAATATATAACATCAATTTCATAACATTATCCTATGAATCTTTACCCATGAATGATAGGATAAACCACCAAAAGTTTTATGCTATAAACTTTATCCTATGCATGATGCGTTCACCATAAGGTTATTGCAATCACCCTAAGCATGTTGACCATAATCTAGACAATCATATAACAAAGATGATGAAATTCAAAATACTTTTCATCATTATCATCATTAGCTCAATCTCAATTATTTGGTGTCAGCTTTGTGAATCCTCATTTTTCATATAACTACTAGTTTCTTCTTTAGGTGTTAAACTTATTCTTTTCAAATCCTGTTGAAAGACTTTTATTTTTGTTATTTAATGTCTACTTCATTACCTTCTAATCCTTTGACACTAATTTTGTCTACACATATAATTTACGTATTTTTTATTCTTTGTTGAACATGTCCAAGCTACATCAGTAAATTTTATTTGATTTATTTAAAAAAATCAATATTCCTCTAATATAACTATTTTTAATGTTCTCTTTCATTGTTTTGTAGCATACCCATCTTAACATTCTCATTTCTGTCATGCTAAATTTTCTTATCAACACTTTTTTTATTGGCCAACTCTTTGATTCATAGAACGTTCTAGCTTAATTGTAATTTTATAAATTATTCTATTAGTCTCTATGATATATCCTCTTATTGCATTGTACTCCGGTGACACTTTTTCATATAGATATATATTAACTTTTTGGTTTTTGTTTAGAAGTTATATATATCCTGATTTTTCTATATAATAAATCCATTTATATTTAAATTATGATATCTTGGTATCACTTTTTCTTATGATTAGTTTGATTAATAATTATTAATATCACATCTATTAAAATTAAATTGTATATACTTAGCTTTATTCTACTAATTATAAGTTTTTTTTAGTTTCTAAATATTCATTGTTCAAAATTTTTACTTATTTCAATATATGCTCATCAATTGGAATTATGTCGTTTGTAATAGGCACATACCACGACAGTTCACTTTTAATATCTTTCGTAAGCATCTCTGTAACTGTTGCAAAAATATATGGACTCAATGTTGATGCTTGATGTATTCCTGCTATAATTGAAAATTTTATGGTCTCCTTATCTACTAATATTAGTTAGCGCTTCATTATAGATATCTTTTATAACTTACACTTACTTTAACTCACACTTTTCCTTAATATGCACCAAATCAATTATTTTGGTACTCTATAATATGCTTTCTCAAGAGAAGTGGGAAATGATTTTATATGAATATCCTTTTTTCTCTTTAGATTTTTTTTAATTTTCTTTATCTTCCTTTGATGTGTGACGGGTTATATTTGACTGGCACAACATTGAACATTAGGTGGGTTTGATTTGTCAAAGAAAAGTTGACTGGTCAATAAGGAGTATATTGGACTAATGTTTAGGGGGTGACACTTGAGATTGTGCTATGACTTGATACTGAACTTGGATGAAATGAACACAACTATTAAAAAGAAACATATCTTAATGAGTTTTTAGGATTCTTGATGGAATATCTAACCAATTTGCGACAGGAGGCTATGATTATGATAATTATATGACTGTCCTAGACGATAATTGATTATTACGGCATAAATGGTCTTATAGTTACCTTATCCAGATTTAAGTCTAGCTTGCAATCAAACTTCTGTAGATTTTACCTCAGTTCTTAGAGGAGACACTTCACCTTGCTTATGAACTGGAGACTTGCTTTGACACTTATGTTTCTAATAGGTTTGGTTCCCAGCGAGAATACTATAATGTTGGCATGTGACCTCTCTAGCCTGTTCTGGAGCACCCATAGATTCCGTGGGAAGCACCACTACTACAATGGCCAGAGGCTTTAAATGAAATTCTAATGTTGATCCTTCTACTACTAAGCAAGCAAGTCATCCTGGAGCTTGTTCAAGTGCACCAATGGTCATGCATGACATCTTAGGTCTAGGATTCATTAATACAATGTAGAATGATGTAGCAAAAAAAAAAAACATAAATGATTTGCTGTTTTCCAACTCTTATTTTAGGCAAAGATTAATCACTTTTGATGCAAAGTTGTAAATCACATAAATTCATTCCAATTGATAATATAGAAGTTTCCAAAATATAAAATCCTATAAGAAATCAAAGAACAGATATAAAATCTCACAATGCTGGAGATTCGTACTATCAGAATGAAAATAGGTATATAAAGAACTTCATAAGATCTCTCACATAAACCAGTCACAAAACAGTTTAGATTAAAGAAGTGTGTAAGTTGCTAATTTAAAGATTCACATCTCACGTTGGTCCAAGGAGAAAATCATCAAGTGATCCAGAAGTTTTTGTCACAACTTGCAAAAAACTTTGAATAATTCGTATCCAACAACACACATTTCAGAGGAAATACTGTATTATGACTACCGAAGGATGCATACAAATTATCTATGCAACCTTTTCACTCTTCAAGAACAGTCCTGCAAGTCTTTTTTTATTCCATTGAATTAAGTATCCATGACTACGGAAATGCTACTCATTTGGACACATTGACTAAGGCTTTGTTTGGGACGGCTTTCTTACTGTTTACTAAAGCAACTTTATAGTAAAAAAATTTAAAAAAAAAAAAAACTAAAAAACTGCTTTAAGAAACAGTAAAAAAATAATCTCAAACAAAACCTAAATAAGCGATATAGATATTCTAAATGATTTTATCTATTTTTTTGTGATAACCCTCTCCGAATAATCCTCTCCTACTATAATTTGTCAGGCATAGCGGACATAATGGAAGCATATCAAGCTGCCATTAAAAATGCCTCCCCTGTTACTCCTACTGAGCCGCCACAGCAGCCCAACTCAGTCCAAGAAAAAGCAAATACAATCTCTAACCTTCTTAACGTTGACCGCTCAGCTGCCCTGGAGAAGATTCAGGATGCACTGAAATTTCTGTCTTATGTGGTTCTTTCTTCCTCTATGCCTTCCATGTAAAAAGGTAACTTCAAAAGTCCTACTCCAAACCTCCATTAAAGTTGATGGGTTTTGTATATAGATTACTTCTGATTACCTCTAATACTGCATGAATGCCTATTCATTGATGAGGCTTATAAGATGTACCTGAGGAAGTGGTTCACAGGTCATGAGCCTGCAGATTGTTTGAACACTAAAATACCTACATTTGTTCTTTATATAGATTTTCTCTTATATATTCTTTTTAGATATATGTTTACTGTGAGTGTTTAAACTTGCTGATTGTTATGATGCGTATACAACTTATGAGGGAAGAGGAGGGAGTAGTAGTGCTTACTTTCATTTTGATGGAACAAATGGCTCTTTGGAGGCACCTTTTCTTTTATGTTGAAAATGAGAATGGGGGGAAGTGATTGACTGCCTGCTCGTTTGTTGGAGAAGGATCTGCGTTGGTGTCCTAATTATTCTGTGCGGATGCCGAATGTTGTCCGGAGATCAATCAGAATCTTGATACTTCACCTCTTCGTTGGGTACCGTGGCTCGGTATTGCTGACGTGACTACACATGATTCGCCTCTGGAATAGAGTTGTGTTCGAACTCCGCACAGAATAATTTCTCCCTTGAGCTATCAAATTGGCCTGCTTTCGAGTTAGAAGTTATGCTAGATGGCCATGTGTTTTGATTTTAGCCCATTTCTTGCGTACTGATGGGCCGTAAAAAGATTGGTAGTTTAATGGCTATTGAAATATGGAAGAGAGATAAGGTGGTAAAATCATATACTCTTTTTTTAGTTCTCGCTCTTTTTATATATATTAGGTTGGAGATTTTAGCCCATTTCTATTGCTCGCAGGATTTAGAGCAATATAAGAAGACTCTTTTGCCAATAAATACTTCGTTTGGGACAACTTTTTCTCTTTTGTAAAATTGTTATAGAGCTTTAAGTTTCATTTGGGATAACTTTTATATTGCTTTTTAAAACAATTTTTTGCACAAAAATATTTAATTCAAAAAAAAAAAAAAAAAACATTTGCATTAGAAAGTTGTTCCAAACAAAGTCTTAAAAGTTGTTGTAGAAAGTAGTATTTTAGTACCATTTTTTTTTTTGAAAATAACAAAAAAATAATGATCAAACAAAAAATATGATTACGATATGAAAAACAAAGCAATAAGAAAACCGCCTAAAATAAAGTCTAAGCCTAAGAATATATCAATGATTATCTAGAATCTATAGTAGTATATATATATATATATATATATATATATATATATATATATATATATATATATATATATATATATATATATATATATTAAATATTTTAAAATCAGCTGTAGTATTTTCTTCTAAATTCATCTTATTTTGGCCAACACATGATCCAAGAGGCTGCCTCAGCCTTACATTTGGCTACTTTGTTCAATTGCTACTTTGATGAACTAAGATGGTGCACCATATTTAGATTAACCTAATCTTAGATTAAGACACATGAAAACAAAAGGGATCACATCACAATTATGGTTTGTTAAAGCTTAGAAGGAAGGTAATAAGGCTTAGCTTACATATAGTACATGCAACTCAATGGGCTACATCAATAGGTTATACACATAAAATAAAAAATAAGCAAATCTTACTAGTCTATAATTACTCCCATCATCATTTCTCTCTCCTTAATGAGATATGATATTCGATGGAAGATACATGTGAAGCGCATTTGCTTAGCGATTTCATTAAGTCTTTGACATCAAATATAAGCCATGACATACAGTGCGAGGTGTTTGCACATAAACTTTTTTCGGAAGTTTCGACGTGTTATTGTAGATACTAACAATTCAATTGTAATTGAGTGAAAGAGAAGGGATGTCGTGGTTTGCAAATGATGAAATTTGAATATTAGATGTGGTAATACAAATTTAAGATTTTTTTTTTTAACATCCATAGATGGGCACATTGATAGCAATGAAGGTCATCAACATGCTTTGGGTTATTTACCACATGGGCTTTGCTTTTATTTACTCATTTCCTTCCTTGCGCTAATACAAGTAATATAATAATTGGTCTGGGCTTGGACTTAACTGATTCAATCATGCACAAACTTTACTCAAAATTGAGGAGCCAATTTGCAAATGGTTGAGCCAATTTGAGCTTTTTTTAAGGCATTTATTTGATCAAAATCAATAATAATTGCTCCCAATTTAGGCTTTGTTGGAAACAGCTTTCTTACTGTTTTGTGAAGATGTTGTAGAGAAAGTAAATTTTTATAGTTGTTTTAGAAAGCGGTTTTTTTGAAAAGCAAATAAGTAAGAATGCTATTCCGAACGATGCTTTAATACCAAAAGTTCGAGACACAATGTTTTATAATAATGCCATAACAATCTCTAAAGGTGATAAAACTGAGTAATTTCTTTTTTGGGTGGGATAAATACTTGAATCCAACCTAAAATTCTCAAATTTGATGACAATAATATATTATGAAGTTGATAATAAAATTATTATGGAAAAAATAACTTAGGTTTTGTTTGGGACGACTTTCTTATTGCTTCATGAAGCAGCTTTTTAGTACAAAATTTTAGTTTTTTAACTAAAAAAGTTACTTTATGAAACAGTAAGGAAACAGTCACAAATGAAGTCTTAATTATTCTGATTGTTAAAAACAACTTTTAACAATAAAAAATTCAATAAAGCAATGAGAAAATAACAAAAAAGTAATAGTCAAAAGAAGCTGTACTTGCTGTTTGAGAAGCAAAACAACGAGAAAACTATCCTAAAAAATCATTTATTTTCAATCAATATATTATAAAGTTGAGCTCCCCGTTAATTCTTTTCAATAAACTCCAATTCATTTTGAATAACAATCACACAAAATCAGTTTATGTAAATATTTTGCATAACTAAGAAGTGGGTCAAATACAACTCATTTTGATCTATTAACTAAAATATATTGAGTTCGAAGTTTATATATACGGATATGTATTTGAATTTATTTTAATGACACAGATATCCATAAAAATTAGCGGGCCAAAAATTTGACATGTGAAAACATTATAAATGGCAACTTTTTCCCCATAAGTGAAATTTTATGGTAAGAAATAGAATAAAATTTAATAATTGCATTTAATTCGTCAGAATTTTTGCCACTTTTCCTTCCCAGAGAGCATCCGCCATCATAATATTTAAAAATGTAAAATGGAAAGAGCTGGTCAAAGTCAAATAAATAAGATAATAGATTATGATTGATTTACGAAGGCTCAAACTGCAATTTCAGAATTATCTATATACCCTATGAATAAATAGTTTAAAGTTGGAGGGTTTTATTGGAAGATAAATAAGTTTTTTTATCATTGAGACGCGCTTTTGAGTCCAGGAGGACCAGGACCGCATCAGATGCTGCGGGAGCTCGCTGCTATAAGGCTGGGCCGCACATTCTCCTGTTGAGTACTCGTTAAGTTTTTTCGTTTCCGCGCTTTCCTTCGTTCCTCTCTCTCTCTCGGCGAGGTTTGTTGCTATGGCGGATCAGCTGACGGACGATCAGATTTCCGAGTTCAAGGAGGCCTTCAGCCTCTTCGACAAGGATGGAGATGGTCAAACATTCTCGATCTTCTTTCATTCTATAATGTTTTCTTTCTGTTTTTTGGCTTTTCACCCGTTCTTGGTTCTAGATGTACTTGAATTTGATTATTTTCCTCCCGAAGTCTAGTAATCTAGTTGTTTTTGGTTGGGTTGCTTTGATTTGATCTACAGCTCGTTGTGGTACCTTTTTTGTGCTTTGTTCCGGTCGATTCTAGTTTTGGATATTTTTAATTTTTGGTTGGATCTCTGTGTTTTATGACGATCTAGGATGGAATGGTATTCCCCCTCCCTTTATTTTTTATATTATTTATTTTTTGCTTATTTTGGTGGAAGTTTAAGGTTCTGGATTTTGCGGAGATCTTCTTGTCTGTTTGCTTTTGTTCATCTTTTAGTTTCGAATTAGTATGGCTCTCATAATTCCATTTAGGGGCGAAACCAACCTTAATTTTCATGCAGGGCAAACTTATAATTAAATGTGTAGAGATTTCTTTTTTTTTTCATAAATATCTTTACAACCCCTATTTTTTCATATTCTTGATGGATGTACGCTTCAGAGATATGTCGGGTCCAATGTGGCAGCACCCCTGTAGGGGTTTCCAGGACAGCGCCCCTAGAACAAATTTTAGTTTTAAGAATACTTTTGGATTTTCTTTACTATTTCTCTTTGTATTTGGTTCATATTTTCCTAAGAATAACATATCTACATAATGTGTTTAATTATGTTAGGGCAATTGTCTAAAGATCATAGTATTATAAAACTTTTAGCGGGGTCAATTGCTTAAAAATCTTTATTATAAAGACTAAAAAATAGATGAAGGGAGACAAATTAGCTAAAGAAATATATAATAATTTTTTTTAAAAAAATTTTTGAGAGGGGGCAATTGCCCCTCCCTGGGCTTATAGTGGATCCGCCCCTGGTTCCATTTCTCTTGAGATATAGATTGCTGATGTGCTTTCATTTTCTACTGCTGGTTTTGTCTCTGTATGCATCATAGAGATGCTTATTAGGTTCACGAGATTGTCATTAACTAGAGTCACTATTTCAGGTTTGCGATTCTTTTACCATAGCAAAAACCTTACACAGTACCACAACTATAGGTGGACATTCATGTTTTGGCTTTAGGTTGTTTGTATCAACCTGCTATGTACCTTGAATCCATGAAGAATGTTTAGACGTCAATTGACTTCTAATTTCTTGAAGCCTCTGAAGTGTATTATACTTAACAATAAATTAACAATAAAGGCTTCATTTAATTGGTTTTGATTGGAAGTGTATTACTCATACTCATATTAATTGTTCACTTTAACTAAAAACGTATTTTAATATAGTTTGAAGTTGTTTACCTTACAAAGGTTAACTTAGTTACTTGTTTTAAAGATCCATCATGAATCCTACTTCATAATAATTCCTGCACAAAATATTTGAATAGACTTAAAATTCCTAATCTTTGAAACATATAAACTTAATCATATTAGATTGGGAGGACGTTCATCAATAATCATCATTTATGATATCATGTTGGTGTTAGAGTGTTGATCTTGTTGTAGGTTGTGACTTGTGATATTTTGAAAATGGTAATAACAAGGGAGATAGTCCAAGACCCAATTAAGGCTAGTGAGTCTATAATTACATGAGAGCCCTCCATGGAAGATCAAGGGATTTGAAAGCAGATTAATCAAAATTAAAAAAAATTCCAGTAACCAGCCTTATTGCAGTGATGGATTTAGAGAGGACACTTGCATCTCCAAAACATATTGAGATTGCCACTAATAATCACAATCATCCTGCCACTTGAAGAGGAGGAAAATAGTGCTTAGAAGATGCCTTCTAAGGATGAGGAGGGAGAAGTAAATCAATCTGGTTTTCTTTTTAAACATCAACTTTCACTCAGAGTTGATGCAATAGTTGAAATTGCCTCATACAACATTTCATTTAATGGGGAGAAGGTGAACAATTTCTTCGAACTTTTTGAAATATATTTCCTATCTATACATACTGTAACACTCAGCATGTTTCATTTGCTCAACTAAACATTGTCCCTACATGCACTCATGCAATGCAATGTTTACTGCAAGAAGTTATAAATTGTCAGGAATTATATGATCTAATTCAAAAGAATTTAGGTCTCAATTCTATCAAATTGACTACAAAGATTATCAATGTATCTGACGACAACAAGTGAGGGAGAATCTTTAGTAAGCTTTTTCATTATTATACCATGGAGTTCCATAAGTAAGTCATCACCTTTGAAGTCTTTTTTTTTTAAGTCAGTCTTTATGAAATATGTAACAAAGTTGCATAAAGGCCTCCAATGATAACTACAGCTTTTTCGAGTGGGCAGTATCTTCAAGAAGATCAATGGAAATAATCATTTAGGAGAAAAATCCAACTAGCCTCAAGAACAAAGGCTTAGAGTTACCTCAAAATAGTAAGCTTAATAATGAGAAGCATTAAGAGGAGAGTAAGCATTTCAAAATTGTTTGAAGCTTTACCATGAAAAGATGCCAAATAGATAGGGGCCCAAAATGACTCTTACCACCACAATTAGAGATTTGGTGGAACTACCCATTAAAAAGGATAATGACAACTTCAAGACGAGGAACACTTCAGGCTCAATATCATAGTAAAATCCAATATCATCAGTACAATTGTCGGATTTGGAAGTGTTTCAAATCTAATATCTAAAGGTCTAATTAAAAAAATAGGACTAGACATCACTTTTCTCCAAGTTAGCATGCTTTGAGGTGAATTCATAGAGATACAAAGTTAAGCGTTGTAAAGCAATTAATTGTAACTTTTGTCCTGTTAAGAGAAGATAATAATGTAGTAAAGTGATGTAGCCTCTCTAAATGTATGTTATGTAATTTTTAAAAATATTTACTTATGGGATGTAAACTTGACTTATGGAGGTCAACCTTAGAGTCTAAAGGCTTTTGTTTAAGTAGATCTAAAATTTTATTAATATATGGAGTATAATTTTAGTAATAATAGTTCTAGTGGGGGGATTGTGACTTTGGGTGATCAAGTCATTAATAAGAGTACACGTTTTAGATATCTTAGGTCTATTCTTCAAAGTGATGGTGAAATAGATGGAGATATTATTAGTAGAATTCAAGTTGGTTGGTCGAAGTGGAGGAATGCATTGAGCTTGTTGTGTGATAGAAAAGCCCCCCTCAAACTTAAGGGAAAATTCTATAAGATGGTGGTTAGACCTACAATGTTTTATGGTATAAAATGTTGGCCATTAAAAGAGAAACATTATATTAAGTTGGAGATATTAGGATGCTTAGGTGGATGAGTGGCTTTACTCTTAGAGACATGATACAAAATGAGCATATACATGAAAATGTTGGAGTAGCTCTAATGGAAGATAATATTAGAGAGAGTCGCATTGGATGGTTTGGTCACATAAAACGGCGGCTTTTTGATGACCCAGTTAGGAAAATAGATATATTAAATTTGACTTATGTTAAGAAATATAGAGGTAGATCTAAAAAGACTTGGTTAAAAAATATTAGACATGATATTTTTTATTTGATTTAAATGAGAATTTAACTTTTAATAGGGCACGATGGAGAAAAAGGATTCATATTACTGACGCCGCATAGTGAGATAAATGCTTGATGTTTTTGTTGTTGTTGTATTTACTTATGGGAATGATGCATTACATATAATAGGAGGGAACATAATTATGTATTTTTTAAAAAGGTAAAGCCATTCGTATTGTGTAGGTCTATTCAACTCTATCTCTTTTTCTCGCTAAATGAGGACCAATAAGGTATAAGAATTTAATTCCTTATGCAAAGGGTAGTCTACAAGGAGAAGAAAAGCAATCAAGATATGAAGGCAAGAAGGCGAAGGTGAGTCCAAGAAGATAATATAATCAAATGAGTTTCTATAAGAAGAATAAATCCTCATATAATTCTTAGTCTAGGGCATTAAATTCTAGTGCTTACTAGTTTTAATTTAATAATTTCTCAAGTGTATCACACCTCTTGTCCACACCATATCCTCATTTGGCCTAAACATTTCAAAGTGTAACATATCTTGGTTACTTGCTACAAAGGTCTACTATAAATCGTACTCCATAAGAATCCTAGTCCAATCACTCAAGGAGTTCCAAAAATTAGGTTCACTTTTGCCTTTTGAATACACACATCCTAATGGAGTGGACATTAAGTAGAGATCATCATTCTAGGCCATGATCAATACAAGTGCACCTTAATGGTTCAGTTAAAACTATCAACTCTTTCTATGAATAACAAGAGGAACTTATGTGTTTTTGAATTATTGTTCCATATTCATATGACAGATGAAAAATAGGTTTCATAGCCTTAGTTGCTAATTCTTGTTCACCTACCAAGTTTCGAACTTTATAGATTTCGCATGGAAATATCCTCACTTTTAGGTATTGTTGAATCACGCAGCTAAGGGGAGGCCACATCAGTAATCCGTGTGCAACAATCTGAGGGTTGCAATTGGAGATCCGTGGGCAGCGATCTGAGGGCTACATTTGGAGATCCGTGGGCAGTAATTTGAGGACTGAATTGGAGATCCATGGACAATAATCCGAGAGTTGCAGTTGAAGATCTGTGGGCTATGATTATTATAATTAATTATATTAAATATAATTTCTTTTTCTATTTATTCTCCTTGATTCCAAGGAATAGAATAGAATTTTAATTTTCCTCTAAATAATTTCTTCATGGTATCAGAGCCTAGGAAAATCCTAAGCCTTCTCTGAGTGCCAGAGGCAAACCTTCATTTTTTTCAAATTCTCAACTGAGGGTAATTCTCCATCATCCTATCAATAGCCTCTCTTCAAGCATCGGTAGCCCTTGCCCAAAATTCATCTTCTCTTTTAACCGAGGAAACCCAACAATGTTCATGGATAGCGAGATCTTATCCTTCTATCCAAATATTATCGGTTTGAACACCAGAAACTATGGATTTACATAAAACTCTTCTCCTCTTCCTAGACCATGGTGTGATCATTGTGCCAAACCAGGACATACAAAGGAGACTTGTTGGAAGATTCATGAAAAAACCAGTTGATTGGAAGGCAAACAAATCAGCACTAGAAAGCATGACAAACTCTATCAACACCTCGCAAAATCAATCCATCAAAGTTGAAGCCATTCCTTTCATCAAGGAATATTTAGAGATGTTGAAGTTTTTGCTTAACAACATCACGAGCCAACAATCTTCATAACCTACTACCAGTCTACATGCTCATTCAGGTATAAAATAGTCAAAACTTTGAGTTATTGACTCAGGAGCATCAGATCATATGATAGGAGACATTACACTCCTTCATGACTATCAACCTTATCATTCAAATCAAGTAGTTAAGATTGCTGATGGCTCAACATTCAAAGTTTTGGAACTGGTTTTGCTTTTGTCACAGAAGCTATCATTCTTAAATCGATGCTTTATGTGCCCAATCTTGAGTACAATCTGATTTCCATTAGCAAATTGACTCGTGATAGTAATTGCTTAATAATTTTCTCCAATAATATATATATATATATATATATATATATATATATATATATATATATATATATATATATATATATATATATATATATATATATATATATATATTTTATGAACTGGATTCGGAGAAGAAGATTGGTAGTATTGAGATGTGTTCTGGGTCATGTTACATCAAGACACTCAAATCCATACAAACTTTAATTGCTGCTCCTAAGAATCCTCCTCCTAAGAATGATCCTATTGTAAGTCAATTTGTTGAGAGTCATTCTAGAGACAATCAAGATAGAGAGATTATCACATGACATTATAGGTTAGGTCATCCAAATTTCATGTATCTTGAAAAGCATTTTTCCCATTTATTTATTAATAAAAATCTAAGTTTGTTCAAATGTGAAACTTGCCAATTGGCTAAACATATCAGATCATCTTACTCAATAGTTCATTACTAACCTTCTAAACCTCTTTCCTTAATCCATAGTGATATTTGGGGACCCTCAAGTTAAAAAAATAAGTGGAGCAATGTGGTTTGTGATATTTGTTGACGATCATACTAGACTCACTTGGGTTTATTTAATGAATGAAAAATTTGAAATTGAAAGGATATTCAAATCATTTCAACTGATGATTCAAAACCAATTTGATATAAGAATTCAAATCTTAAAATTAGATAATGGGAGAGAGAATACTTCCATTTTATCATGAGAGAATACCTATGAATTCAAGGGATAATCCAAGTGAGTTCACGTGCGTATACGCCTCAACAAAATGAGTTAGCTGAGAGGAAAAAATAGATAACTCATGGAAGTCATGAGATGTATTATGCTATTCACAAAAGTACCAAATTATCTATTGTTGGGGGTGGGGAGGGGGGACCATTCTTATCGCTACATACCTAATAAATATGCTACCTACTCAGATTCTAAAATTTGAAACACTTAGACAAACTCTACTCAAAGCCTATGCTCATGCTCGATTCATATAATCAAACCTTTCATCTAAAATTTTTGGGTGCTTTGCCTTTGTTCATATCTATCCACAAGATAGAAGCAAGCTTGACCCAAGATCAAAAAATTGTGTTTTTATTGGCTATTCCCCCACAAAAATAGGTTACAAATGCTTTTTTCTTATTTCTAGAAAAGTATTTGAAACCATGGATGTCATCTTCTTTGAAAACAACCTATACTTCACTAGTTTTGAAAATTCAAAGGGAGAGTGAAGGAGAATTTCAAACTTGAGAGTGAAATTTTTTATTATACAACCAAATAAAGTCCAATTAAAATCAACAAATATGACAAGAAATCCAAACCAAGAGCATTTCCCAAGGTATATCTCCTATATCTCAAACTCCGTCTTCAGACCTATTACCTCCACCCATAAGTCTTCATCAATCCCTGCAAAGAGCAGCAATTCAGGAACAACAATATGTATACTCAAGAAAAAGAAAGAAAAATCAGCATATGCCGAGTAGTGAGACATATCTTACACCTGTCAACTCTACTTTAGTGGAACCAGCAACTGTAGAAATTCATACAAAGGAGAAAAATGAGGAAGTTCAAAAAGAGATAGAGTTATCAAATGATCAGAAAGAATCATGCACCAAGCATACAATAAAAAACTTTCTCTTTTATAGCATATTATCAAACACTTATCAAGTCTTCCTTTCTAAGTTGGATGATGTACATATTTTGACCAATATTCAGGAAGCTTTGAATCACCCAGGGTGGAGACAGGCTAGTAAATAAGAAATTATGGCCTTTGAAAAAAATCAAACATGGGTGATTATGAATCTTCTACCAGGAAAGAAAGTTGTGACTTGCAAATGAGTATTCATTGTAAATCATAAGATGGATGAAGTGTTGAGAGGTTGAAAGCTAGTCTGGTTGCTTGAGGATTCCCTCAGTCTTATGGAATAGACTATCAGGAAACTTTTGCTCCTGTTGTAAAGCTCAACACCATCAGGATTCTACATTCCTTAGCAACAAATTTAGATTGGCCCCTACATCAACTAGATATCGAGAATGTATTCTTGAATGGGAACCTGAAAGAAGAAGTTTACATGGAGATTCTAATGGGGATTCATAAGTCTTATGGAATGGATAAAGTGTGTAAATTGTTGAAATCCTTGTATGGAGTAAAGCAGTCTCTAAGAGTTTGGTTTGGAAGATTCTCAATATATGGAAAAGGTCATGATTTTAAATAATGCCAGACATATTATACCTTATTTGTGAAGCAGTAAAAAATAGACAAGGTAGCAATACTGATTGTATATGTGGATGATATCATCCTTATTGGAAATTATATAGAGGAAATAATGAAGATTAAGCAGGCTTTGTCCAAGTAGTTTGAAGTTAAAGATCTAGGACCACTTAGATATTTCCTTGGTATGGAGGTAGCTCGATCAAGCAAAGATATATTTATTTCCCAACGCAAATATACCTTAGATCTACTGAAGGAGATTGACATGTTGGGATGCAGACCATCCAGTATACCTACGGATCCTAAGAAGAAACTTGGAATAGAAGAGGGAGTTCCAGTAGATAAAGGTAGATATCAACATCTTGTTGGAAAGCTTATATACCTCTCCCACACCTGTTCAGATATTGGGATTGCTGTGAGTATAGTTAGCCAATATATGAGTAATCCTATGAAGGAGCAAATGGAGGTAGTATATCAAATCTTGAGATATCTCAAGAACATTCCTGGAAAGGTGATATTATTCAAGAAAAATGAAGATATGAAATTAATATTTTATTTTGATGCAGATTGGGCAAGAAGCCAAGTTGACAGTCGATTGGCCACAAGATATTGCTTATTTGTGTGGAGGAACCTAGTGACATGGAGGAGCATGAAATAATCTGTTGTTTTTATAAGCAGTGCAAAATCTAAATTGAGAGCATTGGAAGTGAAGGTATTTGGGTCAGACAAGTATTGATTGAATTCAAAATAATGATTTAAGGCACGATAAAGTTGAAATGTGATAATTAATACGCAATCAGTATGGCCAAGGATCTAATACATCACGACAGAACAAAACATGTTACTATTAATAGATACTTTATATCTGAGAAAATAGAGAATTCAAAAATTGAAGTAGTAGATACCCCAACACATGAATAACTTGCTAATTTTTTAACAAAGGCACTACCGTACTCTCTACTTTATAAGTTTGTTTGTAAGTTAGGATTGTACAACCTAACTTGAGGGGGAGTGTTGAATCACGTAACTAAGGCAGCAATTCGAGGGCTGCAGTTGGAGATTTGTGGGCAACAATTTGAGGGATGCAGTTGGATATCTATGGGCAATAATCCAAAGGCTATAATTGGAGATTCGTGGGTAGTAATCTAAGGGCTGCAGTTGGAGATCCGTGGTATATAATCATTATAATTAATTAGATTAAATGTCTTTCCTTTTTCTGTTTATTATCCTAAAATGTATATATATATATATATATATATATATATATATATATATAGTAGAATTTGAATTTCCCTCTACGACTCGTTATTATCACTTTTTATAGGGCAATGTCATAATTTGTTGATTGCAATATTGGCATATAAAGTTTGGAGCCCATTTCCATCACATGCAATATCTAAAAAAAAAAAAATAGTCATTAACAACCTATGGAAAGAATTTCAAATTAAGACTGTAGAAATAAGTTACAAACCAATACTTGAAAAATAATGAAACTATGTGTATCTATTGTATTCATTATAATTCTTTAATTTTATCTGCATCCTATATTATATAATTTCCATTTTGTATGCAGCAATATTTTCATGAGATATCACAAACTTGGAATGAAAAGTTCAAAACCATTTTCATTTTGTTCGTGTGCTAAATTGAGTCTCCTTTTTTTCCTTGGGACATGATTTCAATTTAATATTGTCTAGAAATAACTTTTAAAACCATTATTGGAAGATTTTGAACATTATCTAAAACTTTTGAATTACTTTGAGAATTTTTTGTATTAGCCATACCACTATCTATATTAAGCATCTCATGATAACCACCAATTCGGCCTAGATGACAATAAAATATGACTATTCAAATAATATTCTATTGTAAACATGTTTCAATCTTATTATTGGTTTTTAACTTATGCAAGCTTATTTTATTACACATTGTTTTTTTTCTAAACTATTTACATGATGGGCTGCCGAAGGCGGGGAATTTGAATTTTGTAGCTGTGCCAAATTTGTTGTGAGAGTAGCTTTAATGGAGTTTAGAAATGAAATATATACGTATCTTTTTAAGAGTGATAAAAGTTGAATTTTATTGATACTTGTAATAATGATAAGAAAGCTAGAAGTTTTGAAAGAGTGTAATGAGCAGAGTAGAAGTTATAGCCTTTGACGATTTATGTAATAGATTTCTTGCCAAGGATAAAGAAAATGTGATATATAAAATGGCTAAGGTAGAGATAAAATATCTAAATATTTTGATTAAATAAGAAAGATTAGAAGCAAAAATAGTAGACATTAGGAAAAAAATGATGGCATCAAGGAAAGATGAAAGTATTCTTGAATGAGATTTTTAAGGAAATAATTTTTTTTTGAAGTGCCTAATGAATAATATAATGGGATATATTATAGATTGATCTAAAAAGGTGATGTAGAGTTAGCTTTGAGAAAGATATATAAAGACAAGATTTTAGGTCTAGATGAGATATGTGATTTGGAGAGTAATGAGAGATATACGGGTAATTTGATCTATAATTCTTTCCAATTTGAAGAAAAGGTTGCCATCTGATTGGAGAATAATCATTTTGGTACCATTATTTAGCAATGAAAGAAATGTTTAAGATTTTGCTGACAAAGATTGAATCAAATTTATGAGTCATACAGTGTAGTTATAGGATAGAATAATGAAATACAGACTTAGGAAAAATTACGTAAGTTTTGGAGAGTCAATTTTGATTTTGTGCCAATAAGATTTATTAAGGAAATGCTTTCTGTGTTACTAAAATCAATGGAAAAGTTTACCAAGCAGAGGAAATATCTTCATATTAGTTTTATTTTGTTAAGAAGGCATATGATCAAGTAATACAATAATTAATTTAGTGTACATTAAGAAAGAAAGGTACATGTTAAAGTTATATTAAAGTTATTAGAGATATACATTGATTAGTATTAGTTAGTGTTGGGGATGATTAGGAGTAAACATCACAATGATGAAACAAGCGAGAAAGTAAAAGCAGCGGGAAGTAAAGGACACCAGGATTTGACGTGGAAAAATTCAAAATAGAGAAAAAACCACGGAGCCACAACACACCAAGAAATCCACTATAAAAATAGGGAGAAATAAGTACATATCTCTCTTCTCTTACACTCTCTCCTTCTCTTCTCACATGCCCAATTCTCACACTTACCCCTAATAAAAAAATACAAAGAGAAAGCTAAGTAAATAACTCCAAGGGACGTAACCCTTAAGAAAAACAAGAAAGAAACCGTTCAGTCTGTCTCGCAGCGCTAGTTTGAAGCACTGCGACATTTGAACCTCTGTCCTGATCCGCTGTAGTGTTGTATCTATGCTGCTGGGGCGTCTTGCTCTCTGTCATTCAGCATCGGGATGCTCGAGAACACAATACCGACTCAGGTACGTAGTGTCAAGGCGCTCAGGTACATAGTGTCGGGGTGTTGTATGAAAAAAAAAAATTCGGATGGGTCCTGGGGTTAAACCCCCGCACCACCCAGCAAACACGACAAGCTTTAAGGTCCGAGACAACAGAATAATTGGATTGATCAACACAATTAGATTCCACGCGTAATAGTTAGTGCTTTTTGGAGCTATTTAAGAGTTTCAAGTTTAATAAGATTACTTAATTATCGACATTTATCTATATATTTTTGTGTTTGTTATTGATATGCTTACAATGGATATTAGAAATGAGGTGCAATTGTGTATATTTTTTGCTGATGGCATAATTCTTGTCGGTAATACATCTACTAAAATAATTGAAATAATTGAGTGTATTTATAAGATAAAGGGTTTATAATTAATTGAGCAAAGACGGAGTATGATATTTAATGTGATATTTATAATTATGATTTAATATTATTAGAAGATGATACCTATATGCAATAAGTTTAAGTGTCTTAGGTTTGATATAAAGAAAAGTTTAAGTATCTTAGGTTTAATATAAAGAAAAATGGAGACATAGATAAGGATATAACTTCTATAATTAAAGGTAAGTGGACAAAATGTAGAAGTCTCTTATTAGTATTATGTGATAAGAGGTGTATTATACAGACTTAAAGTTAAGTTTTATAATTGCAATTATGGATGCGAGTCATTGATTTTTAAGCGTGGAAAAAATTGTAATGATAAATTAAGAAATTATTACTTAGATGTGTGGTTGGAGTTGCATCTTTTGAAAATAGGGAAACTTAAAATATATGAAATTAGTTTGAATATGTGTAACAAAAGATAAAAAATCACTCGTTTGACAAGTATATGAAATTAGTGTTAGAGTGTCATAAAGGAGAAGAGGTAGACTTTAGCATGAACCGTCTTAGGAGTATTATGTGATAAGAGGTGTATTATAGAGACTTAAAGATAAGTTTTATAATTGCAATTATGGATGTGAGTCATTGATTGATATTTAAGTGTGGACAATTTTTTTTATGATAAATTAATAAATGATAACTTTAGATATGCTGTTGGAGTGACATCTTTTGAAAACAGGGAAACTTAAAATGTACAAAATTAGTTTGAATATGTATAACAAAAGATTAAAAAAAATCACTCATTAGACAAGTATATAAAATTAGTGTTAAAGGGTTAGAAAGGAGAAGATTTAGATTTTAGGTAGCATGAATAGAAGTTGTTCAAAATGAATTGCCAAGATTAAGTTTAAAAACTCATTAAAACAAATGGAAAATGACACGCAATAAGAATGATTGGAAAATTTAGATTCATTAGGCGTATACCAAATAGTTGGGATAAGATATGATGATGATGATGATGATGATTATTTGTATTATAAAGATAAGTTTGAATAGAAGTTGTTCAAAATCAATTGCCAAGGCTAAGTTTAACAACTCATTAAAAACAAATGGAAAATGACACTATAAGAATGATTGGAAAATGTAGATTCATTAACCATACGCCAAATAGTTGGGATAAGATATGATGATGATGATTTGTATTATAAATATAACATGAGAATGTGTTATTCTCTAAATTCTAGGATTGGATCTTTATAAAATATGACACATTTTTGTTTATTTCATTTTACTTGCGTGTTTCAAAGTTCTTAGCGAAATGAATATATGGTTTCCTTTTTTATTTTGTTTAAACTATTTTTTTGTACTCAAACGCTGGATTGCTTTTTATTTTATGACAATTTTATATCCATTGAAGTATTTCACAGTGCTCTTCTTGTTATTGCAATTTCTATCTTCATTAAAATGGTCTTTAGTTTTAATAAAATGATGTAAGGAGGGACAATTCCTTTTTTTTTTTTTCAATTTGCACTAACATTTTGCTTAAATTTTAGGATTGAATCTGATTGTATATCATAAAAGTTTGTTGCATTTTTTTTATTTCATTTTAGAGTGTTTCAAAGTTCGTATCAAATTTGATATGTGATTCCTTTTTTTAATTTTGCTTAAACCATCTTTTGGTAGTCAAACATTTGATTGCTTTTTTTATTATGACATTTAATTTTTCACAGTGCCCTTCTTGATAATGTAATTTCATGCTGCTGCTTTTTTTTCTTCCTATGTTCCTTTTAGTAATTAGTTACACTTGAAATAGCTGGCTTTCCAAGAGTTATTCTGATATAAAAATCATTGCTTAATTTTTGCTTTAATTAATCCCTTCAGCATTCAGAATGGCTGCTAACATTAGTATTGAATTTTTTTAGTTTTTTCCTAACCCTTGAGGTGGATTCCCCTGAAACGCAGCTTTAAAAATGTGTTTTACCTGAAATAGAAGGCTAATTCATTTTGCCTTGAATTTTGGATTTGTATAGGTTGCATCACAACTAAGGAGCTGGGAACTGTTATGAGATCACTGGGTCAAAACCCCACTGAAGCTGAACTGCAGGACATGATCAATGAGGTTGATGCTGATGGTAATGGAACCATTGATTTCCCAGAGTTCCTTAACCTTATGGCTCGCAAGATGAAAGACACCGATTCCGAGGAGGAGCTCAGAGAAGCTTTTCGAGTCTTCGACAAAGACCAGAATGGTTTCATCTCCGCTGCTGAGCTCCGCCATGTGATGACCAATCTTGGCGAGAAGCTCACTGATGAGGAGGTTGATGAGATGATCCGTGAGGCCGATGTCGATGGCGACGGCCAAATAAATTACGATGAGTTCGTCAAGGTTATGATGGCCAAGTGAGGAACTGATCTCTATTTAAGACCTTTTTAAAAATATAAAAAGCAAAAAATGAAGTAAAAGATAACTAATACTTCTAAATTTCCTGATTTGTAGGTAGCTGTATTTGATTAGCAGTCTTGGCCAGTTGTGTTTTCAACTATTCCTGATTTGAATCTTTCGTTTTTTCCAACTTTTGCTCCTTTTATTTTCTTACTGCTGGTTGGACCTTTTATGCTGGTCCAATGCTTTTTTTTTAAGTGCTGGAAGCTTTTGGACAACTGAAACATATAAATGAATATTTTCTCTATTACTGTAATATTTTTTTGCAGCATTTATATTTGAATAGTTCTGTACTCCCATAGAAAATCAAACAAGAAAAGGTGATTATTTATTAATTGAAGCTTTCCCACTCTTTTAAAATGGGAATTCGTGGCTGGGGAGGAAAGGCAGAGAAAGTGAGATAGCCTGGAATGAATATTTCTTATATATGCAGGAGGCTGTTGAAGGCAAACATGGCAAGATCGCCGGTTAGTAGCCCACGCACTCCTAACAAGCTTAAGAAGTGTTGCAGCAACTGTACCATCTTATGAGCAAACCAATCTTTAGCATTGGTAGCGTCCTCTTCCCATTCTGTTTCTTGTTCCTGTAACTAAATAAGTAGTTCTCGTATAGAATCTTAATCATCCACCATATAAATCTTATTCTGGTACCGTTTCATTGTAGGAGTAAATGAAATATAGTTGGAGGAAAGCAATGGATGTCTAAGTACTTGACGACAGATATAGCCAATCAGTACTGTATAGGAATTAAGAGTGTGATTGCATTAGTTACAAAGCCTAACTGTGCTCAAGTGGAATTTTGTATCTTGAATTAGGTTGTTTAGATGTGAGTGAGATTTTAATTTCTGTTCCCTCAAAATCCTGACTTGTCTGATAAATCAAAAGGTTGTTCCCTTGATACAATTTAAAAGTTCTGGTTGTTTGTGAGCACTTGATATTAAGGCTTCATTTGGTACGATTTGTAGTTGTCTCAAACGAAGCCTATCTTAATGATCTAATGCAACCCATAACCGATTAAATCCTCGCGGCTTTTTACGCAGTCTTTTTTGGGTGAGAAAGACGTCTTAGAAGTGAGCGTTGCTTCGTTGAATGATCATTTTTTGCTTTGATGTAGAATGAATTTATTTAACAAAATATTTCCTAATGTTGAGTTTGGCAACCTTGTTGCTATGCGTGCCTTTTTAAGGACATATGAGGACGGAATTAATAATTGCGAGGCGTTACCAGCTTTGGGTAATGATCGTGGACCACAGCTAGCAGGTTATCCATTCGACCTTCCTTGTAGCTTAGACTTGTCATTTATTATGTCATTGATAGGCCTCCAACTAGGGGTGTCAATTTTTGACATGATCTGAAACATGACTCGAATCCGATCCGGAAAAATCCGGGTTAGGGTCAACCCGGACCCGAAGCAATTCGGGTTCAACAAATCAACTCGTTTTAAAAATCGGGTCGAGTTAGGGGCAACCTAGCAACCCGAAATTGACTCGAAAATGATCCGAAATTGACATGAAAATTCTTATTTGACACAGAAATCCAAGATTGACTCGTTTTTGACCTGATTTTGACCCGAAAATTGAAGATTGACCTGATTTTTTACTCGAAAACTAGCAATTTTAGGTCAACTTCAGGTCATTCATGTCGTGTCGGGTTGACCCGGACTCGAATCGGGTCGGGTTTGGAAACCTGACATATTTTTTAAAAATGGGTCGATTTCGGGTTGACCCGAAGTGTCGGGTCAGATCCGGGTTCGACCCGAACCCGACCCGTTCACCCGAATTGACACCCCTACATCCAACAAGGCTCTTTGGAGCCTACACTCAATGGCTGTGAAACTTAGGTTTTGTTTGGGATTTGTTTTTTAGATCTTAATCATAATTTTTATTTGATCATTATTTTTTGTTATTTTTAGAATTTTTTTGTATTTGAAATTTATTTTCTATGCATATATCTAGAAATTTATTTTTTTCTACAAGAACTTTATGATCACCTATATAAAAAGTTGTAGTCATATTAAATGTAATCTTATTTTAAAAAGTAATAAGAAAATCATCCTAAATGAACTCTTTAGTCTCAAGCCCATGTGCTTATGACCATAACTTCCGTAGTTCATAGTGGGCCCTCTTTGAACCTCTTAGGTTGGGTTAGGTGACCTAATACAGCCATACTTTAATGATTATTGTACACTTCAAAAAGGCCTTGAGCAATCTCATTGGGCTATTTTGGCCCTTAGCCTATATGATGAAATTGCAATAATTGATTTAGGCTTCATTTGGAAAGACTTTCTTATCACTTATGAGGGCAGGTTTAGGCTTCATTTGGAAAGACTACTTTATTGCCTCAGAGGGCAGCTTTTCAAATGAAGCTTTAATATCTAGGAATTTTTATATACCTAACACTCAAAACACTTCTATTTACATATCTCACACACAAACTTCACTTTTACTGTTATACCACCTAAAAGCCTAATACTCTCTAAATACAACACTCCGTTTGCTCCCGTTAAATGAGCATCACCAAACTGCTTCGTCTTCAGCGACTTTCTCTTGCTTAGTCAAAAAGAGGTGTGACTGGAACTTTAAAAGTGGAAGAAGAGGTGTCGCCTGCTCTGTTTCGAAAAAAGGGAGCTACGTCGGTCCAATGGAAGAGAAAGAAGGGAGCCACTCCAATCTCCATTTCTACTGTTCATCTTCTTCCTCCTCTACTCTTTTTTTTTTCTTTCTAATCTTTATAGATTACAGAACTTATCAGTTCTATGTTGGGTGAAATTAGAGTGGTGTTTGGTGAGAAATATCTTTGTCTTCTTCACGGAATGGGCCGAGCAGCAACCACCTCCACCGATTGATCTTTTCTTACTTTCCATTGTTATAGTATTCGTTGTCAGTGTTCTTGTTTATTGTTCGTCTTCTCCATGTCGGATTTTTTTTGGTGAATTAGCTTCATGTTGGATGTGTTTCTTGAATGAATAACAATTGCTCTTTTAAGTAGTTATTTGTGATGACATGTAAATAGAAGAATTGGTCTAGCTTCCAGAACAGGTAGCATTCAAAAAACTGGACAATGCTGTGGAATGCTGTTGGAAAGAAAACTATCAGCATTAAAAGTAGACAAAACTATTCAAAAAATATGGAAGCATTTTGGAAATATGCTCGGTTTGTTAGCAACGAACATGTTGCTTAATCGTGGAAGACAAAAAAGGGGAGCTGCGTCGGTCTGATGGGAAGGAGAGAAGGGGAGAAGCAACGCGGGAGAGCTGCTTGAACAGGTTTCCCACGCGAAAGGCTATTTTTGCGAATTGGTTTCTGACGGAAGCAAACAGAGTGTTGTATTTGATGAGGTTAGGGCTTTTAGGTGGTATAACAATAAAAAGTGAAGTTTAAGTGTGAGATGTGTAAATACAAGTGTTTTGAGTGTCAGGTATGTAAAAAACCCTAGTATCTAACATGATTACAATCATAATTAAAAAATCAAACAGACATTAGAAATTGAATGCTAACATCTGTACCAAGTCTTCTCTTTTATCACCACAACTATGATTCTTAGTTCTTTTGAGGTTTCATTTGGGACAGCTTTCTTACTACTTATACCAGCTTTTTAGTACAACAAATAAAATGTTTATACTAAAAAGTTACTTTAAAAAATAATAAAGAAGTCGTCCCAAACAAAACCTGAATCAACTCCTAAAGCTTCGAGCCTTCATTGTTTCTTACTCATCTTTATCAGACTGTCCTCATAATTCCCTAGCATCAAACCTTAGTAATCATTTGATCAACTATTACTGCATATGATCTAAGTTGATTAGATATTGTGTAAATACATTCACACTTTCAAATATAGATCCTTAGTACAAGTACACATCCTCTTGTGCCTATGTCAATAAATTTATATTTAATGGTGCAGATATCCTTGTATATTCAAGGATCAATCAGGACCCTTGATCAAGGATCATGCATGCTCTTGTTGTATTGTTTTGAGTCCTTCAGATCCCATGCAGCAACTAATTTTTCATATAAGATCATAAGATAAATAAATCATCCAGCATCACAAGTCCCATATATTCTTAATCAAACAACTACAAATCCACCTGTCTTCCCCTAAAGGTCAGTTATTAGCCAATGATTGGTTAGTTTCATATCATAACACCCAATTATTGGATGTGCAATCCTACTCCTTTATATTAAAAAAAAAAATCACAAAATTGTTCTCTTTAATATGATTTAATTTTATATGATGTTGACTTTTTTTTTTAAATAATGCATTAAAATAGGTATTAAATGTAATAATATAATAACAACAATATCCAAAAAAAAAATAAAAATAAAACATTTTCTTGATGTAAGATTTTTAAATTAAATAATAATAATTCTAAATCAAGAATGGGCAATTTGATGTTTTTAAAATTAATATGAATAAAAAATTATTATAATAGATTATTAAAATTAGAACAATTAAACATAATTGCAGAAAAAGACTATTAAGCAATCTGTAATGTTGTGAGTCCTTTTATCATTTTGGGTATTATACTATGCATCTATTGTTGAGTGATTCAATCATTAAGATTTGTTCATCAATAATCACTTAATGAAATATTAGTACTTTTAATTATTTTTATTATCATTAAAATAAGCTCATCAACTTAATGGGATTATGGAGTCAATAATCTTTCCCTTTCTTTTTATGATAGCAAAATATTGTGATTATTTTCTTAGCTATAGTAATGATGCAAGATAACCTTCTCGAGTAATGTACAGCGTCTCTATGTTTTGTGAAGCTACATAATTTTATTTCATATTGAACTTGTTGCGTCCAAGAGTATTCGCGGCGGTAGAGAAATATCATATTTAACGTCTTAGCATTATACGAAAATCTGGCACGCAATCAGATAAGAAGAGAGGGTCTAGCATTTATGAGACACCAAGATTTTTACGTGGAAAACCCCTGTAAAAGGGGGAAAAACCACGGGGCCTAGCCCAGTTTGAACGAATCCACTAGTATTTGCAGTCGATTACAAATGAGACCCTTCCTTGGGAGAAGGCCTTAGCTTGATGTACATCTTATGGAGTACATTACATGATGTAAATACAAAGATCTACTATCGACGTATTTGCTTTGTTAGAAGGACTGCAGTTGGCGTGCGACGTAGGTCAGGAGGACCGTAGTCAGCTGGCGATGGAGGATTGTAGTCGGCGGGCGACGTAAGTCAGGAGGACTGTAGTCGGCGGGCGACGGAGGTCGGAAAAGATGTATTCGGTGAGCGACATAAGTCAGGAGGACCGTATTCAACGGGCGACGGATGTCAAAAAGACTGTAGTCGGCGGGCGACGTAAGTCAGGAGGACCGTAGTCGGCTGGCGACGGAGGTCGAAAGGACTGTAGTCTGACGACGAAGATCAGTAGGACAGCGTCAGGTAGAAGTCCAGCAATGAAAAGAAATGCATCTTCGCATAGACGTCCAGCGGAGTCCGATAACCGGTAGAAGTCCGGCGTCGGGTAGAAGCTTGGCGAAGAGTGAAGGTCCGACGTCGGGTAGAAGTCCGACGTCATTGGTGGCAGAGGAGAACTCTGGCTTCACTTGGGCGGAGTTTCGGCGTCATGAGGGAATTCTCTTATAAATTGGGAAGAATTTCAGCATCCCATGGAAGTTGGGCAGAATTCTGGCGTTCTCCCGAAAATCCGGCAGAGTTCCGGTGTCTTCAGGCGGCAGGAAGAGCTCCGGCGGTGGTCGAGGAGGTGAGGAATCTCCTTTTCCCCTTTCTCCTCTCCTTCCTCTCTCTCTTCCCTTCCCCCCCCTTGGTGTAGAATGAGGGCTCTATTTATAGTTTTTCTGGAGTGGCATAGCCAGTAAATAGGCGCGAGATCAAGGGCAAACAGGGAGTGGTTTGAATGGACGGCCGATATCGAATCCTTTGATCATGCACCGTTCGTTGGACATTTGATGGCCTTAATGATGTCGGAATTTGATGATCTTGGGCTTGTTGGATTCGTCTCGTCGAGCCCTTCGATTCGAGTATAAGCTCGTTAAAATCGGAGACCGTTTGGTAACTCAAATTGCGGTTTGAACCTTCCAACGGTGCTTTGAACCCTTGATTCGGACTCATTTGGGCTTGGATTGGGTTGATCTTGGTGTCGTTGGGTTCGTATTTCCGAGACGCTCAGTTTGACTATAAGCTCGCTGAAATCGGAGTTCAGATGCTCCCGGATTTAAATTTTAGAAGTTTCCGAACTGATTTTGCCTCGAGATTCGTGCCCGATCAAGATAATTTTGTGATGACGTATCAGAACTAATGTTAAAATAACTATCATTAATTATCCAAATTACTCCTAATTAATTGATCATTTTTAATTTTAATTTAACATTTTAAATAACCGTTACTGGATCAATTTTAATTCAAAAATTAAAATTGATTGTTACTTAGTTTTGAATTCAGCTCTTAAAACTAAAAAAATCACTTATTGCTATGATGGGTAGCAATAATTCATAATTTCTATATATTTTGGATTTCTAAGTCTTTCTCTTTAACCACTTCTGAGAATAAGAAATATATATCATTATTTTGGAAGAGAAAAGGTTTAGAAAAATTCGAAGTTTATGAAAAACACGATCAAATATAATGGCCTGAGGTATGTAAAATATGTTTCTAAATTAGCTTTCAGATGTTTAGTCTCTCTCTTTTATAATTAAGATTAATTGATTCAGCTAATTTATAAATCAAAACTTCTAAATCTGAATAAAAGTAGTACACATCGAACCTATGATTCTTTTCCTTTTTTTTTGTTTTTATGTAAGAATTAAATTTTTGGATAGAAGAGTCTTTTATATTTTCATATTCCAGAGAACTCAGTTAAGCAAATTATAACCAATTTCCTCTCCATTTCTTTCTTTTCGTGAAGAATCGAAGAATAAGAAACGTCAATTATTAAGTTGCACGACTCTTGTAGCAAACTGCTGACCACTGCACATTTCCGTACTGAACCATGACTGACACTTGGGAAGACCAAAAGCCGCAGGATGGATCTGAGCGTCCAAGCTTAAATCATCGACAAGTATGTCTTCAAAGCATTCAGTTTTTATATATAGAGCTCGTATCAGCTCCTCGGGACTCAAGTCAGCAGGGGAAGCTGAAGGGAGGCGACAAAGGATGCCAAAAAGCGCAGCCGCCGGAGGCCGCCGCGATGTACGGTGTCAAGCAGCCGAAGGGGAAGATTGGAGGGATTGGGAGGGGTTGAACCATGAGGTCTTGGTCCTCATCTTCAGGAGAATCCCAGCCGAAGAGCTGGCGCGGACCGTGCCTTTCGTCTGCCGCGGGTGGCGGGAAGCCAATTCTCTGAGCTTTCCGGTATGGATCCGTATTCCCCAACTACGGTTTCTATATTTGGACTTCGAAAACGTGACTAGGATTGCCAACATCATCGGCGAACCGGTCTGGTTGGACTCCCGTACCATCACTTGGGGGCGTTGGGGCTGCTCTTCTTTCGTCAGAATTTGTGTAAGGCTAGATCTGTCCAAACGTCTTCGACCAGGGATATGGATTCAAGGTATTGAAGGCCGGTTTTTCCAGAAGTTCCAATACGAAGGATTGTCGAGTCTTTGCTTTGGTTGTGGGCTCGTCGGCCACACCATGGACAAGTGGCCCTCTGGGCAAACTGGGCCACCTCCTCCTACCGCCCCTCCCAGTGGTGGCCAAATCAGCCCTGCTACAGGCTCTGCTAGGGAGCAACCGATACCCAACAAACCATGTGGGGAAGAGGAACTCGGGGAGTGGAACATTGTAAAGCGCAGCTGCGCAGGCCTAGGGGTAAGAAGGTGGCCTCCAAGACTCCTTTCCGTCGCCACCCAGAATCACCTTCACGGCCGACAAGCAGAAGCAGATGCAGGAGACCTCAGACAGAATCCTGAGCCTAGGCAAGCAACTGCCGGGAATCTCAAAGGCCCAAAAAGAATTACTTCAGCTCGGCCCCATTGTTGACACCCCTAGAAAGCGCAAGAAGACCCTTCCTGATGCTACCGGCGGGGACGTTGTCCCTTAAGTGACTAATGTGGGCTCTTCCAGTTTGTGTTTTTTGTATTTTCTTTTGTGCTGTGTACTATGTTGCACGGGCACGGACACGGACACGGACACGGACACGGACACGGACACGGACACGGCGACACGACACGGATACGGGACACGATTTTTTTTTTAAATATAGGACACGGGTACGGCGCGGACACGGCAATACATTTTTTTATATATAGTGTATATATATTAATATAATATCATATTAAAAATGACAAACGATAATAAATGAATGACACGATAACTTGTCTAGCTTATAATATAAAATATTTAGTACAAACTATTTAGTATAACCATAAAAATATAAGCAAATAATCACTTACTACAACATCAAGCATTCAAGCTTCAACTACTAGGATTAGCTTTAGAGGTTTGTTTTTGGCCTTCAATATCATCATCATTGAATATCATTACTTTCAACTCTGTTTTAACAAGAGAAAGATTTCTAATTGTGCAAAAAGAGAGGAGATGAAAATACCTTCACTGCCAAAGGGAAATGAAAATGAGAATATTCGATGAATGGGCATTAAATGCAGACGTTGATTTGGTATTGTAGATATGAAATAAAAATTTAGTTTAAATCTCGCCAAATATAAGGAATTATATTTAAAAAAAAATTTAAAATATTTAAGATACGCGTGTTCAATTTATTTTTAATATTTTTTTAATTGGACACATTTTCGGCGTGTCCGACACGTGTCGGAGGAGTGTCAGATGAGTGTCGTGTCGGACACGGTGTCGGACACTGCACGCCTCTTTGAGGAGAAGTATCGGTGCATCATAAGCTGTGTATGGATGTTGATCTTTATTGTATTATCCTCCATCTTTTGTTTTTTTGGTGATGCGAGGATCTTTTAATACTCTGTACCAGCTCTTTTTTGTACTCATCTTTATATTTTAATGAATGCAATACGCAATTTCCAAGGGTGGCGGGAGGCGGCGGCGGAGCCTTACTGTTGGTCGGAGATCGACATTGAGGAATGGTGCCGACGGGTTGACCGCCCCGAAGTCATCGACCTCGCCGTTAGGAGGCTTGTCCGCCGGAGCTGCTACACGCTCCGACGACTCTCCGCCTACCGCATCGGAAACTGGGGATTCTCACTCGCCGCCTGTTCGTGATGCTTCGATTATCTTCTTGCTTTTTTTTACAGATAATTTTTCTCTGTTTGTTCTGTTTTGTTTTCCTCTACTTGGACTATATGAGTGTTATATAGTAGATCATAAACTGCTAGTATTTGATATATGATTCTCAAACCAGCGAAAAATTATTAGCTGGGGAGTGCTGACCGTTCCACTGGGTATCTAACGGTACCGAGTGCGAGTACTTCCCAACAATATTTAATGTTTGTGAACCGTCCGCACTCCGCAGTTAATAATCTCTCCAAAAGGAAATGAGATGCTGATCCACATTACTTTGCTTGATTTATTTTTTTTTAAAAAAAGGATTAGTAGTAGATGATTTCTTTGCTATCACCGGATTATTTTAGAAGAATGAAATTGATAAATATTTTTATCTACCAAAAAAAGAATTAGAAAAAAAAGAGAAATCTTCATTTTTAAGATTGTACTCTCAACTTATTTTAAGATTAGATTAAATATGAATTACTTATTCTTGTAATAAAAATTATCTTTATTGAAAAAATAAAAAAAAATCATATATTGAAATGGGGCCTTTCTGTGTCTTATGATGAGGGTTAGGTAGGGTGTGTCAATTCGGGTCAACTCGTCGGGTTCGGGTTGAACCCGACCCTACCCAGATCTAAACGGGTCAACCCGAACCCGACCCGTTTTTGCAAACGGGTCGGACATTTCAACCTGGACCCGACCTGGCCGGGTTGCCGGGTTGACCCGAACAGACTCGCGACCCGGCAGCTGGAGCGCAGCAACGAGCGCGGAGCAACGGCGGGCGCGCACGCGGGCACCTGCACGGCGGCACGCGACACGCAGCACGCGGCACGACGGCACGGGGCACACGGAGCGACGGTGGCACACAGCACGACGACGGCACGCGAAGCGACAGCGGGCTCGTTTACACGGGTTCGTGCGGGGTAGCAGCTTGTCGCGCGGGGCAGGCTGGCAGTGGGTAGCACGGGCTGGGGCAGCGGGCACGCTGGGCAGCGCGGCTGGGTTGCGCACTTGCGCCAGTTGCAGGAATTCAAAATTTTTAAAATTAAGCGGGTTATCGGGTTGACCCGACGGGTTGCCGGGTCAACCCGAACCCGACCGTTTTTTCCAAACGGGTCAGATCTGCGAACTCGAACACGACCCGTTTATTAATCGAGTCGGGTCCAACCCAGATTTTTCGGGTCGGGTCCGGGTCGGGTTTTCGGGTCGGGTCAAAAGTTGACACCCATAGGATTTGGTTGTAAATGATGGAGCCAAGTCAAGTAAATGCTTGTTTATTCTCGAGCTCATTTATTAGCAACCTGTTCAAACTTGGTACGAGCTTTATTTTATTTTTCCTTAAATTTGGCTCGTTTAAAATGGAATATGTTCAGACATGATTTGTGTTCGGTTCATGTTCTATTAATATTGTGCTTATGAAACTCTTAGCAAACAGCTTGTATTGTAATAAACAAGCCTTTTCGAGCCTGTTAGTGAACATATATATCGACCCCTATGGAGCCCATAAATGAGCCAACCTATTGAGTAAATATTTTCGAGCTTAAAAATGAATACCTTAATTTTGCTCTGTATAAATGGCTTTAATTTAATTTTATTAATTGATGTTATCAGGTTTAATAACTTTTAAAATGTTTAATTAATGATTATAATACTATTTTATATTAAATATGAAGCTTTTAATTGATTTGTTCATTACTTTTATAATAAGACTTAATTGAGTTTCTTAACACACGAGCTCTATATTAAACATTAATTATGTTTTTTAATGAGTTTATTCACGAGCTTTAAATGATATTATTCATGAACATAAACGGATTGAGCAAATATATGTTCAAACTTATTTTTTAACACTGGAGTATTTTAAAACTTATTCAAACTTGTTTGGTTAGTTAAACAAGCGATCATGAACGAGCTACAATCGACTTAAACAATGAGTAGTTTGTCGAATATTTAGTTTGTTTGCATCCCTAGTGAGGGCAAAGGACTTTTTTTTAAACTAATCCACACTTATAAGGGACTAATTGCTTTTATTAGATAATATGTAGGGGTTTATTGATATTTTTAGGTTATTTAATGAAATAAAAGCTCTACATTATTTTTTCATAATCTGAGTCTTATAGGCATTAATTTGTTGTTTAAGTGCACTTGGAATCAACTCAAAGTTCTACAAATTCTAATGAGTGAGGTTAATGATCTCACTATACAAAAGTTTTCTTGATTCCTAACATCTAAATTACTTAGGTTTCGTTTGTGATAACTTTCTTATTGTTTTTTAAAGAAATATTTTATTATAAAATTTATAATTTAAAAAAAAATTATATTAAAAAGTAACTTTAAAAAATAGTAAGAAAGATGTCCCTAATGAAGTCTTAATCAACATCCATACTTTAATCATCATGACAATCAAGACTTTCATCACTTCTTAATCCGGTTTCTTGAATAGGAAGCTTGACGGTAATGTTAAGGTGTGATGCACTGAAGTCCTAAAAGATCCTTTCTATGACACGTATGAACTGGATCTGTCAAGTAGCTAGTGATGAAAGTCGTGATTGTTATGATGATTTGAACATAGAGGTTGATTAAGGCTTCGTTTGGGACATCTGTCTTTCTTTGTTGTACTAAATGATACTTTAAAAAACAATAAAAAAGCTACTTGAACTCGAAAAAAGGTCATTAAAAAAACTCTAAGGTCTCAATCGCTAGATTATGTGGACAAGGTTGTGATGGAGCTAGTAACATGTGTGATGAGTTTAACGGGCTAAAAGCTTTGATCATGAAAGATAAATGCCTAGTTTTTTACATAAATTGTTTCACACATCAGCTACAACTAACACTAGTTGTTGTGGTTAAAAATTATATCCAAGTTGCTTCACTTTTCAATATAGTTTCTAATTTGATAAAATATTATTAGAAGTTTATGCAAGATGAGAGAAATATTATTGGAAGTTTATGCTTCACTTTTCAACGTACTAGAGATACATGTTAGAGTTCGCATTATGGATATTTTATAAGTTTAATACAAATGTTTGGATCTATCATTAAGCTTCTTGAGATAATAATATAATATGGTTCAAGCAGTACGCAAAAATGTGAAACATATGTCCTTCTTTATTCTATATAATATTTTGAATTTATTTTTAATTTGCATATGATGAATGTTGTATTACACTATAAGAAAATAGTTATTTCCGGCAAACTTTTTGATGGATAGACGGCAGCCAAAAATACTAGCATTTTTTTAAGGAAGCCATTCAGCAGAGTTTCGGCGGATTAGTCGTTGAAAATTTTCCGGCAGACTATCTGTTAGGTAATCCATCAGTTTACTTAAATCCTGTGAAATGTATCCGTAGAAATTTTGTCGGAACAATTCTGACAGATGTGCTGGCTGAATATTTGCCATATTACTTAAATCTGTCAAATTAATTCTGGCGAAAGTGCCGCAGAAAAGTTGGCAGTGGATTATTGGCCGGAAACTATGTCGGAAAAAGCCCTATATCATTCACACTCAATCATCACTAGTGCTCCGTTCTCATTCGCCATCAGTTCTCCGTAAGTTTTTCAGAGACAATCATAATTTTTCCATTATTAGGTTTATCTGGGACTTAATGTATGAGCTTTCATATTTATGATTAATTATTGAAGTAATGGGCAGTTTAAGGAGAAATTCTTGCGTTAGAGTAAACAACATCAATAGCTTGAGATTCATTGTTTGCTACTTTTGCATTTTTGTTCTATTGATTTTACAGAGAAAGATAAATATCATAGAAACTTTTACTCAAAATCCTTGCCCGTGATCTCATTAGATTTCTTTGTATCCCTCGTATCATTTTGTTAATAATATTTATTATTTATACTTATAGTCTATTATTTTTTTCATGTTATTAATCTCTGAGTGAACACTATCATCCAGGCATGAACAATGTTATTTTAAATGTTCTATGACATAGTGAGATGTACACCTCATCATGGGCTTAGGTGAAGGAAATGTCTCAAGGAATGCAAGGTGTATTTTATGGCTTTTATTAATTGGGAAATTTTAAAATTATAAAAAATAATTTTATAGAACATTCTAACTTACTCATTTTTAGAATAATATCGGAGCTTAGCCAAACTCATTAATTATTTATTTATTAACCACTTAGGATGATTGTTATGTCCCTCAATCTAGTATAAGTCTATGGATTAGGCTCGCACAAGCCTACATGTATGAGGTGTAGACCTGTGGTCGCTCTAGCTTCTCAGCAAGCGGCTAGGAGATTTTATATGGCCAACAGATGGCTACCCTTATACCAGAGCAAGATAAAGTTCAAAAATCATAAACTGACATGCAAATGTATATAGATGCATATGCAGTAAAGTGAAATATTGGAGGAGTTGTAGAGAATGAAAGAGCAGTTCAGTGGAAAGCATCAATCATCTGTAAAAGAGGAGAATGATGAAATAGATTTTGATTATATTATATGTTATTACTATGTGTTTATAGATTGTATTTTTCATTTTTATTGTATAATGAATTTGATGTTTATTTTAGAACCATTTTAAAAATGTATATTTTATTCTGATCAAATGCCTTATTACTTTAACATCAATATTTCTATTCAATGTTAAAATGTGAGGATGATATATATATGTTTTGATTGTATGATTGCAAGGTTATTGTATTGTACAATAATGAAGAGAATGAGCTAATTTCTTTAAAATTTTGTGTACAGGTTTCCGGCATATTATCCACCATAAACATCTATATGACGAATTACTTTAAACTTTCTGATAGATAATATCTGTCGAGATTATTGACGTATTACCCATCGGAATAATATGCAAGCTCTTTTTACGGGAAGAACCGACGGTTAAACAGTCGACATTTCCAGCGGATCCTTTTTGTCGGACTTTCTAACAAGAAGACCGAGCCGTTAGAATATGCTTCCAAAAAAAAAAAACGTCGTCACGCTTAAATATGTTTTATTAGGCAAACAATATATTTGTTTCGGATATGAATGATGCTTTTTGTAATGTGAGGAAGATCAAGGTGAAAAACTAAAGTAATCACAAATATGAATCATCATTAAATTGGACTACTTTTCACTGTGATAGATATGCAACTTTAAAGGCTCAATAATAAATTTGATGAAATAAATATAGAGCTATTGATGCGTGTGATATGCTTAAAATTATGTCATCATTTTTAGCTTTTGATAATTCACGAGTGATAAACCTGACAAAGTTTTGTCCATCAAAATTTTCAAATATAGATATCATATTCTAGAACCAACTTGATAATTTTATTATTAATATAAGATATAGTGTTGTGTTTATGAATTTGAAAGGACATAAAAAACTTGCTCAAACATTAGTGGAGACTAAGAAAAAATGTATTTACTCTTTGTTATTTTTACTTATAAAGCTTGCTCTGATTTTGTCAATTGTCATATCAACGGTCGAATGAGCATTCTTGTCAAAGTATATACAGCCAAATAAATAAACAATTATTGGTATTATGTCTTGTAAATAGATGAGGTGGCTTTAGCTCATTGGTTGCTAGTTCTTTACTCTACTTATATATACCTGTAATATCTCTTCATGAATACAAGTTTTACATTTTCTACTTTCTATTTTTCCTGCTTCCAAATCTCTTCTTGATCTTGTCTGAGAAATGTATGCGATATCGTTTCTTCATGGTATCTAGAGCTAGGCAAGAAGGGATTGCATCGAAATGAGTTCTGCCACTTCCGACACAGGAGAGAAATCGGAAATGGATGAAGCAGAAGAATCGACGATTCCATCAGCGCTAAAGTTCGTCGTATCAAATTTGAAGACGATCGTCTCCATTCAGCTAGATGCCGACAACTATCCCGTATGGAAAGCACAAATCGCAAAAAATTTTTCGTGCAAACGGGTTTGATCGGTTTCTTGACTCTTCTTTCTCCCTCCCGGCCGCGGACACTTCTCAATCCGACGGCACTTCAACGCAAAATCGACAGCGCACTCAGTGGCTTCTAACGGATCAAAATCTTGCCGCCGCTCTTTGCTCTACGATCTCCTCGCCTATCCTACCCTACGTTGTTCATCTTGATTCCACTGCAGCAATTTGGTCTATGCTCGAATCAAGATTTCAATCAACGAATAGGTCAAAAGTAATACAGCTCAAGAACTCTCTTCATAACATTGCTCTCAAGAATCAATCTATTAGCGAATACCTATTTGAGATCAAGAAAATCGTAGATCAAATCACAGCTTCTGGCGCAACAGTGGATCACGAAGATGTAATTCTGTACATTCTCAATGGTTTACCACCGGCGTACCAATCTTTTAAGACGTCGATCCGAACGATGTTAACGCCCATTTCTCTTGAGCAGCTATATCCTCTACTACTCAGTGAAGAAGTAAATATCGCATCTGATAACGCTCGTGCTGCCTCCTTGCCGGATCCTCACACGGCATTGTTCACTACTCGTGGCAGAGGCAGACGCTTTCGCGGCAGGGCACCACCGAATACAACGACAAATCAAACGAACCCATCCCGCTCCTCCTCCTCCTCTCCAGTGATATGTCAAATATGTGACAAAAGAGGACATCTTGCATCCAGCTGCTGGCATCGAGCTAATCTCAATTATGTTCCTCGGCAACAGCAGTCGCAAACCCAGGCTCTTGCGGCAAGCTCCGAAGCCTCACATTCAGAATGGTTTCTTGACTCAGGAGCTACCAATCATCTCACTAACTCGCTGGACAACATGTCTATCGCAACACCATATCAAGGCTCCGAAACGGTAACTGTAGGTGATGGGAGATCGGTGAACATTGCTAACACCGGCAATGGTTTGCTACCGACTCCCAATCGTAAGTTACTCTTATCTCAAATTTTTCACGCACCGTTTTTACATTTCAATTTGCTTTCTATTTCTAAGCTTACTCAAGACAATAACATTGAAATTGTTTTTAATCCTACTGGTTTCTTGATTAAGGATATGAAGACCCAACAGGTCCTTCTTCAAGGCCCATGTGAAAATGGGTTGTATCCAATTAGGAATCTGCCTCCGTCTACAACAGGAGTCGGTCTTGCTGCTGTAACTGCGAATTCTATTACTTGGCATCATAGATTAGGCCATCCTCACGAGAGGGTGATGAAAAATATATCTCAGTGTAATCCTTCTTTACAAATAAACACTGATTACGCTGTTTGCTTGCCTTGTAAACAATCCAAATGTCATAAAATCATGTTTGAAAATTCTAATACTCATAGCAATGCTCCGCTATCTCTCGTTCACTCGGATGTCTGGGGTCCGGCCCCGGTTGTCTCTAATCAAGGCTACCGTTACTATGTACTTTTCGTGGATGATTTTTTTCCCGTTTCTCTTGGATTTTTTCCTATGAAAAGAAAAATCTGAAGTTTTTGATATTTTTGTTCATTTTAAAACTAAAATTGAAAAGAATACTTCGCATATTATTAAAACTTTCAGGTCTGATGGTGGGACTGAGTTCGTCAACAACAAGTTTACTCACTTTTTAGTCCAACATGGCATCGTCCATCAACTCTCTTGTCCTTACACCCCAGAACAGAATGGGGTAGCAGAACGTAAGCACAGACATTTGATCGAAACAACAAGAACCCTGCTGCACACTGCCTCGGTACCATATAAATATTGGCCAGATGCTGTTCTCACAGCATCTTATTTAATAAACCGGTTACCTTCGTTCACTACTTCTAACTTAACTCCTTTCGAATTGTTTTTCCATCATAAACCTACTTACAATCACTTACGAGTTTTTGGTTGTGCTTGTTTTCCCCTATCTCCTAAACATAGTCGTCATAAACTTCAACCAAAGGCACCGCTATGTGTTCTCCTTGGTTACTCTGATATGTATAAGGGATATAAATGTTTGAACATCTCGACTGATAAAATTATATTTTCTAGGCATATCTCTTTTGATGAAAAACTGTTTCCATTTCATAAGTCTCAGGTTATTACTAATGAACAAGGATCATTTAGTTCCAGTGTCCATCCAAATCTGCTGCTTCCGCTGTCCGTTTCACAGGTTTCTCACCAAAATCATTTAACTCAAAATGTTATATCGGCTCCTCAGAACCATTCCAGCAGTGACATATGCTATACGGGCAATGTTAACAATCAAGTAAGATCTGAAATTTCTTCCCCAAGGGCAATGTCACCACCTCAACCGACAGTTCCTGAAAATGCAAAATACTCTACTCATCACATGATTACCAGAAAGCAAACAGGACATCTGAAACCTCCAGATCGTTTGAATTTGATTCATTCCATCGCCTCTGATCCTGCATTGGACACGCCTACAACATACGCTCAAGCTATTAAATCACCTGCTTGGAGAGATGCAATGGCCCAAGAGTTTCTTGCTTTACAGCGACAGGGTACATGGAGCCTTGTTGAACCAAAACCTGAATACTCTATTGTCGGCTGCAAATGGACGTACAGGACTAAATTACACACTGATGGATCTATCGAAAAATACAAAGCAAGGTTGGTCGCGCTTGGTAATCATCAAGAGTTTGGTCTGGATTACAACGAGACATTCAGCCCGGTTGCCAAATTACCAACCATACGCATTCTTCTAGCTGTTGCACTTCACAATCATTGGCAGGTTGAACAACTTGACGTTGCAAATGCCTTTCTCCACGGAAATTTAACTGAAGAAGTTTTTATGCGGCAACCGCGTGGATTTGAAGATTCCAGGTTTCCTAATCATGTTTGTAAACTTCATAAGGCCATCTATGGCCTCAAACAAGCGCCTCGCCTATGGTATAACACGTTTACTTCATTCTTGCTCTCCCTAGGCTTCTCTCACAGTAAATCGGATCCCTCCCTTCTCACTCTTTGTAACTCACAAACTACTATTTTTCTATTGTTTTTATGTTGATGACATCTTAATTACAGGGAACAACACAAATGCCATCTCTTCGGTTTATCAGTCAGCTTGGCACAAGGTTCTCTATGAAGCATCTTGGTCCGGTGCATAATTTTCTTGGCATCCAGATTACCAAATCCACAAACAACACGTATTTCCTCTCTCAGCGGCACTATGCTTCTTCAATTCTTCAGCAGACGAACCTCACCGACTGCAAGCCGTTAGCCAACCCGACGTGCACAAAATTTCCGCAAACGTATCCCGTAGACTCTGAGCTAGATCCACATCTATACCGAAGGTCCACAGGAGCTTTGCAATACTTAACGCTCACTCGACCTGATATTGCGTATAGCGTAAATCAATTGTCTCAACATATGCATGATCCTCAACCACAACACTTTTTCATGCTCAAACGACTACTTCGTTATATCAAAGGTACGATCGATTTTGGAATTCCTATTACAAAATCTAACCTTCATCTCCAATCTTTTTCAGATGCTGATTGGGCGGGTGATCCGGATTCAAGAAGATCAACATCGGGATATTGTTCCTATCTCGGGGACACACTTATCTCATGGACCGTCAAGAAGCAACACACAGTTGCTCGTTCTTCCACGGAATCGGAGTACCGTGCACTTGCTGCTCTTACAACCGACATTATTTGGCTTAGGCGACTTCTATTGGAGTTTGGGATTGATCAATCTGAGCCTACAGAAATTTTTTGTGACAATACCTCTGCAATTGCTTTGGCAAACAATCCTGTTTTCCATGCCAGGACAAAACATATAGAAATTGATCAGAAATACATTCGGGAGCATCTTCAACAACAAAATATTCGTCTTCTCCCAATTAGTACTATTGACCAAACAGCGGATATCTTCACTAAAGCCTTATCCACACCAAGATTCGTCACTCTAAGGAACAAGCTAACAGTCTCCACAGACCCTTTAGCTTGCGGGGAAATGTCAAAGTATATACAGCCAAATAAATAAACAATTATTGGTATTATGTCTTGTAAATAGATGAGGTGGCTTTAGCTCATTGGTTGCTAGTTCTTTACTCTACTTATATATACCTGTAATATCTCTTCATGAATACAAGTTTTACATTTTCTACTTTCTATTTTTCCTGCTTCCAAATCTCTTCTTGATCTTGTCTGAGAAATGTATGCGATATCGTTTCTTCAATTCTCAGCTATAAATATCTTAAAGAAATATTTATGCAATCATATTAAAGACTATTGGATAATGATTGTCTGATTACATATATTAAGAAAAGATATCATTAATATTTAATATTATTGATAATGAAAAAATTGTACAATGATTTTAAAATATGAAAACTCGTAAAGAGAAATTATAAGTAATATATATTAAAAATATGAAGAACAAATATTATCTATTGTAAGTTTTTTAAAATATAATTTATCTTTTTTTATGAAGTTAAAAAAAATTTAAAACCGTTAATGCCGATCTCAAGCTTAGATAAAAAAGGTTAAGGATTAGGATTTTTTAAGATCAATAATTTGTGGTCCAAGGAAAATGCTAGTGCTTATTATTTTAAGTATATGTAATGATATGTTTTTAATTTTATTTTTTATTAAATTTTTAAAAAATTGTTGAAGTTTAAATTTTTATAATTTTGTTATTACTTTTTAAAGCCGTCATTATTAAGTTGCGCCTCTTGAAGCAAATTACTATTTACGTCCGATCACCCGCAGCGTCTGATCTTCTCTTCCGTACTGATCCATTCCCGTAGGGCTGTATCAATCGGACCGTCCAAATTTAAATCGTCGACGCGTGTCTGTAATCCAATGGATTTAGTTATCACTTTTAGCGCGAGGTCGTATCTTCCGCAGGGAAAGAGTAATAATGGACACATCACCGGAAGTGGAGAGTATGGGGCGTAAGATGCAACGAAGTGAGGCCGCCGGAGGCAGCGGCGAAGTATCGCCGAGAGCGGTGGTGGGCGATGAGTGGAGGTATTGGGAGGGGTTGAACCATGAGGTGTTGGCCCTCATCTTCACGAGGATCCCAGCCGATGAGCTGGCGCGGACAGTGCCTCTCGTCTGCCGCGGGTGGCGGGAGGCGGTGCTGGGACCTTACTGCTGGTCAGATATCGACATTGAGGAATGGTGCCGACGGGTTGACCGCCCCGATGTCATCGACTTCGCCGTGAGGAAGCTTGTCCGCCGGAGCCGCAACACGCTCCGACGACTCTGCGCCTACCGCATTGGAAACTGGGGATTCTCACTCACCGCCTATTTGTAATGCCTCGATTCCCTTCTCGCTCGTTATTACGGATACTTTTGCTCTGTTTGTTCTGTTTTTTTTTTCCTCAACTTCAACTAGATGATTTTAAAGATCACATATATACTGCTAATTGTTGATATATGATTCTCAAACCCATGAGGTAATGAGATACTGATTCACATTTCCTCGCTGGAATCCGTTCATTCATCTTATTTTGAGTTCTTGAGTGATGTTTTACGTGCATTTTAGCCGTGCTTTTTGGTTTAGCTTTTCATCTCTGTTATTTTGTGGCTTGTTTAACATGGTCAATAATTCCGATTATCATTACTGGATGAAATCAATGCAAGTGGATTCAAGCTTTGAAGATTATTTTTCAGAAAAACAATTACAAACAAATCTTTGTCTATTTACTTTTTGGCCTTACGTTTTTCCTGTTGATCTATCTTTCAGATTATTTTAAAGAAATTCTGGGTTTCTTTTTCTTTACATCTTTTTTATGGACTAAGTAATAGGTGATGCACTGTCATTGTTTAAACACGGTGAGTCAAGTTTCTTTAATCATAAAAACAGTCGACAAATTCTGGTTATTTGTTAATGGAGTAAAATTAGAAGGAATTTATGATGAAAATTTAGGGGGGGCAGAGAGGTGGAAGAGAAGTTATTTTGATTTTCGTTCTGATTCACATATATTGAAACGATTTCTTTCAGACATAATTTTTTTTTTCTTTTCCAGGTGTCATATTATATACAATATACTATAAATGAGAAAAATGAAGGTAACAACCACTTAAGCAGACGAATTATTCTGTTTAAAAGAAATAAGCTAGAGAAGCATATTGTTCTTTAAAAATCAAATTGTGTAATTAATTTAACAATCCTTGCTTTGAATCTACAAACACTTTGCAGATGATATCTTAGTTTTGGTACTATAGAAGAGTAGTTCTGCAATGCATGCTAGAATAAAAATTAGGGGATTTACATACATAACATTTAAAATAACTCTATTTATAAATTAATGTGTATGCATGGCCATCTGCCTTTGGCGTAGCTCGGGAAGTCCCTGGGCGTACCCTATGCAAGTCCTTGGGGGCGAGTGTTGGGGGCGAGTGCATGGTGTGAGTACTTGGAGTTAGGTGCATGCCAAGGGCAAGTCTTTGGGGTCTAAAGCCTTGGTCGAATACTTCGAAACTATCATCATCGGTGAGTTCGAATCCAAAGGAAAATGGTGAGTCCCTCAAAACTAACGAGTTTTCTAGACAAATATGATTATGAGCAAGGAATGAACATAGGTGATGGAGCCATGATTGTGGGCTCTCCATAGTTGTATGCCTCATAATGTTTAGATGAGGGTATCCATGAAATATTGATTGTCATGCCCAAGAATTTAATTGGGAAGAATTATTATTTTTTATGTAATAATTAGAGCCATTTAATTTCTTTCAATAATCAACTTATATTGATCAAAATATTAATGTACATCTGTAATCACTATTCAAAATTATATATAATACTCATGAGTCATACAAATAGAACTATTCATTTTTTCATTCGTGAGTATAAAAGAATAACTAAAATAAAAAAAAGGGTAAAACCTAAGGAATTTTTTAATTTATTAGTCTTGCACTCTTAATCCTATTTTCTAATATGAAATTATTTAAACCACATATAATGAGTTAAAAAGTCGAGCAAGTCACTAAAATCCTATAAATGAAATCAAATAACTGTAAAGAAATATTATGCATGTAATCATTCAGGTTATAACAATAATAGTTAATATGATCATGAATTTGTGTAATAAGGATATACTATTCACTAAAATTTTTGAATCGGCAAACAATGCAGTATGAAGGCCAATAAAATAGTGAAGTACGAAAACAAAAATATTTGTAAATCAGTAAATTCATTATGGATATCATTCATATGTCGTAGCAGTTAGGGGTGTCAAAATGGGTATTTGACTCGAGTTCAAGTCCAACCTGAAATTGAACTACTACCACCAGAATTGACCTAATTAAGGGAACTGGTTGAGAATCCAAACCCAAACTCGACCTGTTTTGGGTTTGGGTCAATCCGAAATGACCCGCCAACCCATTCTTTTCCCAATTTTTTCTATTTCATATTTATTTAACCAATTCAATTAAAATACCAAAAATTGAAAAACATATGAAATTTAAATGTTAATTATAAACTATTAAATACATACAAATTTTTAACATTCAAAAAGTAAATGTTAAATTATTAAAATTTAAATGTTGAAACTTCAAACTTTAAACATACAAAATGTCAAAAATCAAGTTTATTAGCTTATTGCTATGTTAATTTAATTGTTTGGACATACATAAATGGAAAAATCTTACTATCAAGTACATACAGAGTTTAGAATATAGTACAATTAGTGTACTAATATACATTACATTTATACAAATGCAAATTATAAATTACACTTATAAAAAATAAAAAAAATCAAATAAATTGTTCCTATTTAATCTACTTTGCTGCTTTGCACCCCTCTTAAGTCATGAAGCGGAGATGAGATCCATCTGCAAAAAAAAAGAAAAACACAAAAAAAAATTAAATAGCTAAAAGCCTAAAAAGGGTAAAACTATGTAATTGTCCGTTTGCAAAAAGCTTGATTACTATTTATAGAGCTAAGATTATACCTCCAAAACATTCATCAAGTACTAAAATGTAAATGAGTACAACAACAACAACATCAAGCCTTTATCCCACTACGTGGGGTCGGCTACATGAATCCTTTTTCTCCATTGTGTCCTATTAAAAGCCAAATTCTCGTTTAAATCTAATAAAGAAAGGTCATTCCTAATATTTTCTAACCAAGTCTTTTTAGGTCTACCCCTCCCTTTCTTAACACAAGTCAAATCTAATACCTCTACTCTCCTAACTGGGTCGTCGGAAGGCCGCCTTTTTATGTGACCAAACCATCTAAGGCGACTCTCTCTAATCTTATCTTCTACTGGAGCTACTCCAACCTTTTCACGTATATGCTCATTTCGTATCCTATCTCTAAGGGTAAAGCCACTCATCCATCTAAGCATCCTCATCTCTGCCACACTTAACTTAGTATTATGCTTCTCTTTTAATGGCCAACATTCGGCACCATAAAGCATTGCAGGCCTCACTACCATCTTATAGAATTTTCCCTTAAGTTTGAGGGGTACATTTCTATCACATAACAAGCCCGATGCATTCCGCCACTTCAACCATCCAACTTGAATTCTGCTGATAATATCCCCATCTATTTCACCATCACTCTGAACAATAGATCCAAGATACCTAAAACGTGTACTCTTATTAATGACTTGATCGCCCAAAGTCACAATCCCCTCACTAGGACTATTACTGCTAAAATTACACTCCATATATTCCGTTTTAGATCTACTCAAGCGAAAACCTTTAGACTCTAAGGTTGACCTCCATAATTCAAGTTTACCTTCAACTCCCTCTCTAGTCTTATCAACAAGAAGAATATCATCAGCAAAAAGCATACACCAAGGTACATCATCTTGCAAATGTCTAGTGAGAACATCCATGACTAAAGCAAATAGATATGGGCTTAAGGCTGATCCTTGATGTAACCCAACCGAAATAGGGAAATACTTGGTCAAACCACCTTGTGTTTGAACACAAGTAATAGCTCCTGCATACATATCTTTAATGATTTGAATATAAGCATTATTGACTTCTTTCTTATCAAGAACTCTCCATAGCACTTCTCTTGGAACTTTATCATATGCTTTTTCTAAATCAATAAATATCATATGTAGATCCTCCTTATTTCCTCTATATTTTTCCATCAAACCTCTGAATAAATGTATGGCTTCCATAGTCGACCTACCCGGCATAAATCCAAATTGATTTTGAGAAACATTAGTATCACGCCGCAACCTATGCTCTATAACTCGCTCCCATAATTTTAAAGTATGACACATTAACTTAATACCTCTATAATTCGTGCAATCCTGTGCATCGCCTTTATTCTTAAAAATAGGAATTAATACACTCATTCTCCACTCATCTGGCATCTTTTTAGTCTTCAAAATAGTATTAAAAAGTTTAGTAAGCCAAGAAATCCCTTCATCTCCTAAGCATTTCCACACCTCTATTGGAATATCATCAGGTCCAACAGCTTTTCCACCCTTCATTCTATTTAAAGCCTCTCTAACTTCAGTTTTACTAATACGCCGATAAAAACAGAAATCTTTACTTTCATTTAGGGTGCTAAGGTCACTATAGTCAATCTTATTTTCACACTCTTCATTAAAAAGTTTAGCAAAATATCTCATCCACCTTTGTTGAATATCATCTTCTAAGAAAAGTATTTTTTGATCTTCATCCTTAATACACTTCACTTGAACTAAATCCTTACTACTCCTATCTCTTTGTTTGGCTAACTTATACATATATCTTTCTCCCTCCTTAGTATTTAATCTATTATATAAATCGCTAAAAGCTAATGTCTTTGCATCGCATATTGCTTTCTTAGAATCCTTACGAGCCACTTTATATAATTCCCAATTATCAGAATTTTTAAAATTAAACCAATTTTTATAACAAATCTTCTTATTTTTTAATCTTTTCTTGCACAATTGGATTCCACCACCAACTATTTTTACTATTAGGAGTTTTTCCCTTAGATACTCCAAGCACATCTTTTGCAATATTCTTAATATCACTAGCCACTTTTTCCCACATAACATTAGCATCCTCATGCACAGACAAAATCTTAAGATCTAAAATCTTACTCACAAAAATATTTTGGTTAGTATTCTTTAAATGCCCCCATCTAATCCTCGAAAAAACGTTTTACTTTATTTTTTATTTTATGCCCCTTTATCTTAAAGTCCAAAACTAATAATCGATGTTGGGTACATAAACTTTCACTCGGAATAACTTTACAATCTTTGCAATCTAAACGGTTTAATTTTCTAATAAGAAAATAGTCAATCTGGGTTGTACTACAACCATTTTTATAAGTGATGAGATGCTCATTCCTTTTCTTAAATAAGGTATTAGCAATTGAAAAATCATAAGCTAAACAAAAATCTAATATGGTCTTGCCACCTTCATTCGTCGTTCCAAATCCATGGCCACCATGAATGCTTTTAAAATCAACTACCTCTTTACCAACATGTCCATTTTAAATCTCCTCCAATAAAAACTCTTTCTTCAAGAGGTATATTTTGTATTAATTCTTCTAAGTCATTCCAAAAATTTAATTTAGAACTTATATCCAAACCTACCTGAGGAGCATAAGCACTTATAATATTAACAATCTTATCCTCAACAACAATTTTTAAAGCTATAATTCTATCACCAATCCTATTAATTTTTATAACATTATCCTTTAAACTCTTATCTATAATGACACCTACACCATTTCTAGTACGACTCCTACCCGAATACCAAAGTTTAAATCCTAAACTATCGATTTCCTTGGCCTTCTCTCCAACCCACTTAGTTTCCTGAATGCATAAAATATTTAATTTCCTATGAATCATAATATCTATTAACTCCATTAATTTTACCTGTAAGGGAACCTATATTCCAAGTTCCTATCCTAATTTTAGTATCATGGACTAGCTTCTTTGCCCACATCCGTCCTTGATGCGGGAACCCTTGCCTATTTAACACTGCACCCGGGCGCCGGTGCAGCGGCCCTTGCACACTTGTCACTGTATTCAGGCCATACAGCGCGTCGCTTCCAGGGGACGCCCTAGCATTAACACAATTTCTTAAAGGATTCATGTCATTTTTGTTCGACAAGTTTTACGCTGGCTGTCGACTACCTAACGCAACCCTCCACTTTTCTCATCCAGGACTTGGGACCTGGCAACGGCAGTGTTAAAAAGGATAATGGATTATCATCCAAGGTGGCAGTTTGTATTAGCTTTGCTAGTATTATCTATTTAATTATAAAGTATTTGATCGATCTAAAAGAACACAAAAGCCACATGGTTGCATTTATTCAAAAAAAATCACATTTTTACTTTAGGAGGTTTCGCACATCGCTCTATTAAAAGAAAACTATCAGATTAAAGGCATATATCTAGTCTAGCAAAAGCAAAATAGTTCAAATAAATCAAATCCATTAATCTAGTAGAATAAGAAATTATCAACAATAATAGTTCAATTCAGGCTACACCAGAAATTAGTTCAGGCAGTTCAGTGTTCAACATTCAACAAGATAGAAAACCTGATAAAACAACAAGAAAATCTACAGAATTAGTTGAGGAATAGAAAATAAGTAACCAACAAGCTACTACAAGCCAAGAACTAACAACCACAACCAGGGCCAACACCTAGCTACCAGCCTACCAGCACAGTAGCAAACACAAACACAATCACAACTACAACCCAACCTAGCAACTAGCCAACCACCATCCACAAGGAAGCAACCAACAAGGCTGTAAGCCAGCAAACAGGAACCCAACTAGGCAAAAGTACATATTACTAAGGTGATTGAAAGATAATTCATAGCAGAATATACTGAAATAAAAAAAATAATCTAACTTTTCCAGGAAACAGGAACCAAGACACACAACGGCCATTGCAAATAAAACCAGTAAGATGCCATTGCAATAAAACCAGCAAACTCATGGGATTATTTTAGAAGGATGAAATTGATAAATATTTTATCTTCTAATAAATTAAAGAATTAAAAAAAAAAAAGAGAAATCATCATTTTTAAGATTTTAAGCCCTCAAATTATTTTATGGTTTAATTAAATTTAAGTTTAACTTTTTTTTCTTTTTAATAGTTAGAGAAGCATATGAGATGTAGATTAGATTAACTATGTCTGACTTAATTGCTCTATCGAATAGAATTTCTTTTATAAAAAAGAATATAAAAAAAAAAAAGTCTTATACATAAATAGATCCTTTTTTTAGTCATTCAGGATGGAGATAAATGACATTTATTTTTAGCAATTTAACCCATACATGTGAACTAGCTGTTATTATGAGATAATCAATCGTGTTTTATTGATATTTTCAGGTTATTTAATCAAATAATCACCATATATTTATTATTATTTTTCATAATCTATCTTCATCTTATGAACATTGATTTGTTGTACAACTGCAGTGGGAATCACCTCAGAGTATTGCAAATTCCAATGAGTGAGATTAATGATCTCACTATACAAAAATCTTCTGGATCCCTAACAGCTCTAGCAGTTTTGGACATCAGCTACTGCAAAAATATCACTTCCAAAGGAATCCTCACATTGGGAAAGAATTGCAGATCTCTTGTTAATTTGCGAAGAAACATGACTCCTCCTGAATACGAATCAACCCAAGATAATGGTGTGGCAGCCAAAATCAATGAAGATGAGGCTTTAGCTATCGCCAACACCATGGAAGGAATTGAGCAGCTCGAGCTAGCCTTTGGGCGCTTTAGTGACCATGGCTTAGGTGCTATTCTAAGCAACTGCAGAGCTTTATCCTCTCTTGACATAAATGGGTGCTGTAATGTGAAGCTTGATGGTGATGTTGGCATGAAGTGTGATGCCCTAAAGTTCTTCAAAGATCCTTTTTATGATAGTTATGAACTTTATCCATCAAGCTGTGAGGATGATTGTGATGATGATGACTTAGACGAGGAGGCTGATTAAGGTTTTGTTTGGGATGATTTTTTTGTTGCTTCTTAAAGCAGTTTTTTAGTATAAAAATGTATTTATTGTACTAAAAAAACTGTTTTAAGAAACAGTAAGAAAGCTGTCCTAAACGAAACCTAAGTAATTTAGATGACAAGTAAGCCTACCATTTTGCTTGCCATTTTTTAGCTTCAGATTTTAGTATTTTGCCTCAACAGTAATCCTTTTTTCTGTTGCTAAAGATTGCATATTCATTGAAATTTGAGTAGCATAGAGTTTAAGAGTTTGGTTATCGCATAATGGCAATGATCATTTTGTTAAGTTTGTGTCAGAAACTTTCTCCTATAGATTTTATGTTTACCATAGTATTTTGCTGTCTAAATCTTTCCATGTTTGATTTATTTTTTGCATTGTGAAAGTAAGATTTTGTTATGGGATATAATCACTAGTCTATATGTAAAATATATGATTTAAGTTTTTTTTTTTTGGGATATTTAGGCCATTTAAGGCAAACTCACACATACAACGCATACACATAGACTCGAACCCTAGACCTCTTAGTTGGAAGCCTAAGCTCTCAACCAATAGGCCAAGGAGGGATGGCTTTCTTGCAGAAATAGTTTTTTAGTACAAAAATTTTAATTTTTTAATAAAAAGCTGCTTTAATAAGCAGTAAGAAATCGTCCCAAATAAAGCCATGATCTAATTGAGGGAGAAATTTCTTGTAAAAGTCGTGAAAGACTTGTGGCTCATTAGTTAAAGGAGATTTTTTTTTTTACTTGAGATTATGTGTTGAAGCTACATACTTTATGATTTATCTTGACAATCCAAAAAAAAAATATCTTGAAAAATCTAAATAATAGCAGACATAAGTCACCGATGATGATTTGCTAAGAGTTTTTAAAACTATTTGTCAACGTTGTGAAAATCGGACCGGACAATGAACCGGAAGAAGGAGAGGTTCACGGTTCGACCGGTCGAAACGGGGTCGAACCGGATGACGTAATAAATAATATTATTATTAAATAAAATAAAATAGATGTTAAATTTTCTTCTTATACATTCATTCATACAATAGCATAGACAAATCAAAGCATAGACTAATCAAAAGCATAGACATAGACATAGACATAGAGTTTGTTCAGTTTTAAGCATTCTGTTAAGTTTTAAGCATAGACTAATCAAGATTTAAAGCATAGACATTCACCAGCAATGTTATGACATTTTGAAGCATAGACTAATATGGATTTAAAGCATAGTTTTAAACAACAGAATGTGATTCCAAGCAATGTTCAGTTTTAAGCATAGACATAGTGTCACGACCCGACCCGACGGGGACGGATCCCGCCCGAGCCGGACCGCGACAAAACCTTCTTATCCAGGATCTGGCTTTGGAATTGGTTCCTGAACCGAATCTTCCAAATAAATCAACTCAACAGACACACAACCATAGAGCTACTATGAATCATCAAACACAGCGGAACAAAACATCTATATTTTCATTTTCCTCAAAACAATCATCTACAGATACAGTACATGGCTTTTGAACAGAAAGAAAGACAGAACAGAAAGGCCATGACTGTACAAAAATCAAAAGGTACAAACAAATACCTATACTGATCAGAACTCAGAACTCTACTCCTGGACTTCCTTCCCTTTCCCAGAACCTAAAAACCACCAGAAAACAAGAGTGAGCTCAACAGCTCAGCAAAGCAACAATCCACCAATCAAAACTCTCAGAATCCAAAACCAAACTCATCAGACAGAAATCAGATCAGAAATCGGAACAGAATCAGATCTCGAATCAGAACAGAATCAAATCAGAACTGAATAAATCAACAGAGTCAGAATCGTACAGAAATCAGAGATTCAGATCATATCAAATCAGAACTAAATGGAACAGATATCAAATTACACAGATCAGAAATCAGAATGGCAGATCGTATCAACAGAACATATACAGAAATCAGAATCAGATAATAGCGGATATCAGATATTTAATTAATAGCTAAGCTAAACTAAACATAATCACTACGGATTCTGACCCTTATGTCTCCCTTGTGCTCACGGCACCAGAAATTCGCTGAATAATTAATAGCTAAGCTAAATGTGCTCAAAGCACCAGAATAATAGAATTCACGGATCCGAAATATAACAGATATTTCTCCAACTCGAGCTCATCTAAGTTTTCCCCAGACACTAACTGAATCTCATAGGATCCAGGCCCCTTATAGCTCACTTTTTATAGCTTATACACATAGCATTTCAATTCAGAAGAAATCCGGGCAAATCAAAAATCAGACAAAAATCGGGCAGCACAACGGCAGTAGACGGAATTTACATAAAATTTCCTGCAAATAAAATTTCACCAAATTCGCACAGAATATACATAATCACATTCCAGAACATTTATTCTACTGCACAGAGAATTTACAATTTCACAGAAAAATGTAGTCTACGAAAAACTCCGCCGAATAAAAAATACCCGGACAAAAATCTTCGGAAAATAACCAAAATGTGCACACTCGGCACGTCAACAATATACAGAAAGTTACGCGGTAAAAACTGAACCGATCAAAAGATACAGACGAAAAACAGTAACGGAAACGAAATCCGGACAGAAAATACCGCCAAACGCGACGGTTCTAAAAATTGAGAAAGACGGAATGTGCCTTACCTTGCTTACAACTAAATCCTGAACAGTCACTTCGGACGAAAACGGCTCCGCGTCGTCCAAAAATCAACTTTTGCCAAAATGCCCTCGACTTTCTCTCTCCTCAGATATTTATTTTTAATTTTCTGATTTTTCTCTCTCTTCAAAACGACTGAAATCAGCTTTATAATACATAGATCGGCCCGGCCGATCGCCAGATCGTCCTGGGACGATCAGACCAAAAATCTATCGTCCCGATCGTCCTGGAGGGTTCCCAGAACTATTCTCAGGCCGATATTTTCTACAGTGCCGATCGGCCTGGACGATGTCCAAATCGGCCTGGACGATATGTACAGAAAATCACCTGGAGCAAATCTGGGCACATTCTGGAGCAAACTTTTCACTGATCGTCCCAGGACGATCCAGATCGTCCTGGACGATCCTGGAGCAGATTTTTGATATTACAATCTCCCCAACTTCAGAAAAATGTCGTCCTCGACATTATCCAATCCAAACTCAGTCAGAACAAGTACGGGTACGACCGTCTCATGTCAGACTCCTTTTTCCAAGTTGCTTCTCGTGCAGTCCGGTGCTTCCATTGGACTTTAACCATCAGAATCTCTTTATTTCTTAACTTTCGGACGTCGTACGCTAAAATCAACTCTGGATCTTCCTTGTACGCCAGATTTTCCTGAATCTCAACCTCGTCAGTTGATACCTTCTTCCCAGAGTCTGAAACCCACTTCCTCAGAGTGGATACGTGAAACACGTTGTGCACGTCCGACATCGAATCAGAAAGCAAGAGTCTGTAAGCAGATTTTCCAATTCTTTTCAAAATCTCAAACGGTCCAACGTACCTTGGACTCAGCTTACTCACCTGACCAAATCTGCTCACACCCTTCATCGGGCTGACTTTGACATACACAAAGTCACCAACTTGAAACTCAACAAACCTGTGCTTCTGATTATAGTACTTCTGCTGTCGATCCTGAGCCGCTTTCAATCTTTCTTTTATCAAATTGATCTTCTGAGCAGTTTCATCAGCAAAAGTGGCACCCAAAGCCTGTCTATCTCCGTCCTCAGTCAGAGTCAAAGGAGTACGGCACTTCCTGCCATACAGAGCCTCGTACGGTGCCATACCAATACTGGACTGAAAACTGTTATTATAAGCAAACTCAATCAGCGGAATATGATCTTCCCAGCTTCCGCCAAAGTCCAGAACAGAAAGCCTCAACAGATCTTCCAGTACCTGAATGGTCCTCTCAGACTGTCCATCGGTCTGAGGATGAAAGGCTGTACTGAAATGCAGTTTCGTACCCAAGCCTTGCTAAATGCCCTTCCAAAGTCTGGAAGTAAATCGTCGGTCTCGATCAGAAACTATCACTCGAGGCACACCATGCAATCTGACTATTTCCTTCACATAAATCTGTGCCAAACGATCCACCGGATCGGTCTGTCTGATCGGAAGAAAATGGGCTGACTTCGTCAATCGATCTACGACTACCCAAATGGCATCATGTCCTTGCCGTGATCGAGGAAAACCCATCGCAAAGTCCATCGTCACCTCCTCCCACTTCCACTCAGGGATAGGCAACGACTGCAACAGTCCACCTGGTCGCTGATGCTCTGCCTTCACCAACTGACAGGCTTCGCATCTCGACACAAACTCTACCACATCCTTCTTCATCCCAGGCCACCAGAACAAAAGCTTCATATTTGCATACATCTTACCACTGCCTGGATGAATAGTGTAGCCAGAAAAATGAGATTCATACAGAATCTCCCGCCTCAAATCTCCGAACACAGGTACCCACAACCTGTTCTTACAAAAAATAGCACTAGAATCAGAAATTCGAAGTTCAGGAGTCTTACCAGATCCAATCTGAGCAATCAACTTCGAATAATCAGAATCTGACTTCTGGGCTTCCTGAATCCGTGCTTCCAAAGAAGACTGAATACTCATCTGAGTCAAATCCAAATCACTGGAGGAAATCACCTCCAACTGCAATCGCTCCATGTCTCGAATCAGAAAGTCGTCAAAAGTAAGCTGCAAACCTGATAATCCAGAAGACTTTCTGCTCAGAGCGTCCGCTACCACATTAGCCTTCCCAGGCTGATACTGAATAGTCAGATCATAGTCCTTGATCAACTCAAGCCATCTTCTCTGTCTCAGATTCAAATCCTTCTGAGTGAAAATGTACTTCAGGCTCTTATGATCAGTGAAAATCTCACATCTGACGCCATACAGATAATGACGCCAAATCTTCAGAGCAAAAACAACAGCAGCTAACTCCAGATCATGTGTCGGGTAATTCTTCTCATGTGATTTCAACTGTCTCGAAGCATAAGCAATTACCCTTCCATTTTGCATTAGGACACATCCCAGTCCTTTCAGTGAAGCATCACTGAACACATGAAAATCTTCCGTACCTGACGGAAGTGCCAACACTGGAGCTGAAGTCAGACAGTCCTTCAATCTCTGAAAACTAGCTTCACACTCCGGTGTCCAAACAAAAGCTACTGACTTCTGAGTCAGTCTCATCAGAGGAGTCGAAATTTGTGAAAATCCCTTCACAAATTTCCTGTAATATCCGGCCATGCCCAAGAAACTACGTACCTCAAATACCGTAGTCGGCCTTGGCCAATCAGCAACCGCCTGAATCTTCTGGGGATCCACAGAAATACCTTCTCCACTCACCACATGCCCCAGAAAAGAAATACTCTTCAGCCAGAATTCACTCTTGGAGAACTTGGCATACAGCTGATGCCGCCTCAGAGTCTCCAACACAATCCTCAAATGTCTGGCATGATCATTTTCAGAAGCAGAATATACCAGAATATCGTCGATGAAGACGATTACAAACTGATCCAAAAACTCCCTGAATACTCGGTTCATCAGATCCATGAAAATAGCGGGCGCATTGGTTACCCCAAAAGGCATAACCAAAAACTCGTAGTGCCCATACCGAGTACTGAAAGCAGTCTTCACCACATCAGATTCCTTCACCTTTACCTGATAATATCCGGATCGTAAGTCAATCTTCGAAAATACTGAAGATCCGGAAAGCTGATCAAACAAGTCGTCAATCCGAGGCAAAGGATACTTGTTCTTGATAGTGACTTTGTTCAAATCTCTGTAATCCACACACATACGGAGTGTCCCGTCCTTCTTCTTCACAAACAGAACAGGTGCTCCCCAGGGTGAAACACTAGGACGGACAAAACCTCTGTCAACCAACTCCTGAAGTTGAACTTTCAGCTCAGAAAGTTCTTTCGGTGCCATCCTGTACGGAGCTTTTGATATAGGAGCTGTACCCGGAAAAACATCGATATAGAACTCCACATCTCTATCCGGAGGTAAACCAACCAACTCCTCAGGAAAAATATCAGCAAACTCCCGTACCACTGGGATCTCAGAAATAGAACCAACCTCCAGGTTCAGATCCCGCACCGAAGCCAAAAACACTGGGCATCCTTTCCTCCACATTCTGCTCACCTCCAACGCAGAAATCAGACTGGAGAGAATACCTCGTAATCCCTGGAATACAACTCTCTCTCCGGCCACAAGCAAACTCACTTGCTTCTTCAAACAGTCAATCTGAGCCTCATACCGACTCAGCCAATCCATACCCAGAATCACGTCATAAGACGAAATCGGCAACAAAATCAAACTAGATTTCCACTTCTTTCCAGCAATGTCAATCTCACACAAATTAAATTTTCGAGCAATCAAAGGATTTCCAGCCGGTAAAATCACAGACAAAGAAACCGGTAAAACCATCGAATCCGAATGTAAAGTCTCAAAACATCGCTCGGACAGAAAAGAATGACTCGCTCCAGAGTCAAACAAAACACGACAGGGCCGATCAGAAATGTAAACCGTACCTGTCACAACATCCGGAGCATCACGAGCCTCCTGTTGACTCAGGCTGTAAACTCATAGCTGAACTGGAGCAGGAGCTGAAGCAACAGAACTACTCTGCTCCCTCTGAACAGTAGGTGGTCTCCGTGGTCCAGAACTAGTACTACCACCTCTCACAGAAAATCCCTCAGGGCGAGGAGGAACAGTCCTCGGTCTTCCTGCTGAACTGACAGGTCTGACAAAACCCTCTGATCGGAACTCAGAACGCTGATCAAATCCAGCCTTTGGACACTCTGCAATCCTATGTCCCGGCTGACCACATCTGAAACAAAGACCAGCCATCCTGTAGCACTGGCCATGGTGTCGCCGTCCACAATTCTGGCACACAGGTGCCATGCTAACAGAACCAGAACTCGTCGTACTGGTAGCAGTACCAGACGACCCTCCACTCCTCTTGGAGTCGCCATATCCCGAACCAGATCCAGATACAAATCTCCTCTTCCCAGAGGAACCACTGCCAGAAGTCTCACCTCCAAATCTCTTCCTACTCGCAGTCCACCGTTGCTGAGTAGCCGTCATGTCATTCTCAATCAAACGAGCTCGCTCCACAAGCTCAAAGAAGTCAGTGATCCGAAATGGTATCAGGGGTTGCCTCAAAGTATCTCGTAATCCCCTCAGAAATCTGTAGCACCTCTCAGCAGAAGTGCTAACCAGTTGCGGAGCGTACCTGGCTAATGCAGTAAACTCAGCCTCGTACTGCATCACCGTCTTGCTCCCCTGAATCAGCCTCAGAAAAGTCTCCTGCATCTGCTGTCGTGCAGAAGGGGGAACAAACCAGTCTCGAAACACCTCAGTGAACTCTTCCCAAGTAATCAAAGAGTTCAACCTGCCCTGAAATCTGGCTGCCTGCTGGCCTTCCCACCAGTGCTCAGCCTCTCCATCCAACAGAAAAATGGCCAACGGAACCTTCCTGTCTGACGGACACTGCATTCCGTCGAAGGTCTTCTCCAATCTCCTCAGCCACTCCTCGGCTGCCCTGGGCTCAACAGCGCCCTCAAATCTCGGAGGTTTCAACCTCAAAAACAACTGCAGATGTCTATCAATGTCCTCAGATCTGACAGTAGAAGCTCTACTCTGAGTCTCGCTCATCATCTGAGCAACAAGCGTAGCAAACTGGGACAGTGTATCAGCACCGGCCACTGGGGCTGTACTCCCCACTGGTGCTGCCTGACTGGCACTCTGCCCGTCTGTCATGTCTGGGTCTGGCTGATCCATACAGAAAATCCAAAATCCGGAAAACTATCACAAAAACAACACAAAAACAACACAATAAAAAGCCAAACGACCCAAAACTACCCCCAGACAGACTCACTGATCGCTTCCTATAGCTTTGTCTTACAATCCAACCAGTTTCTAAAACTAGTGCTCTGATACCACTAAAGTTTGTCACGACCCGACCCGACGGGGACGGATCCCGCCCGAGCCGGACCGCGACAAAACCTTCTTATCTAGGATCTGGCTTTGGAATTGGTTCCTGAACTGAATCTTCCAAATAAATCAACTCAACAGACACACAACCACAGAGCTATTATGAATCATCAAACACAGCGGAACAAAACATCTATATTTTCATTTTCCTCAAAACAATCATCTACAGATACAGTACATGGCTTTTGAACAGAAAGAAAGACAGAACAGAAAGGCCATGACTGTACAAAAATCAAAAGGTACAAACAAATACCTATACTGATCAGAACTCAGAACTCTACTCCTGGACTTCCTTCCCTTTCCCAGAACCTGAAAACCACCAGAAAATAAGAGTGAGCTCAACAGATCAGCAAAGCAACAATCCACCAATCAAAACTCTCAGAATCCAAAACCAAACTCATCAGACATAAATCAGATCAGAAATCGGAACAGAATTAGATCTCGAATCAGAACAGAATCAAATCAGAACTGAATAAATCAACAGAGTCAGAATCGTACAGAAATCAGAGATTCAGATCATATCAAATCAGAACTAAACGGAACAGATATCAAATTACACAGATCAGAAATCAGAATGGCAGATCGTATCAACAGAACATATACAGAAATCAGAATCAGATAATAGCGGATATCAGATATTTAATTAATCGCTAAGCTAAACTAAACAGAATCACTACGGATTCTGACCCTTATGTCTCCCTTGTGCTCACGACACCAGAAATTCGCTGAATAATTAATAGCTAAGCTAAATGTGCTCACAGCACCAGAATAATAGAATTCACGGATCCGGAATATAACAGATATTTCTCCAACTCGAGCTCATCTAAGTTTTCCCCAGACACTAACTGAATCTCATAGGATCCAGGCCCCTTATAGCTCCCTTTTTATAGCTTATACACATAGCATTTCAATTCAGAAGAAATCCGGGCAAATCAGAAATCAGACAAAAATCGGGCAGCACAACGGCAGTAGACGGAATTTACATAAAATTTCCTGCAAATAAAATTTCACCAAATTCGCACAGAATATAGATAATCACATTCCAGAACATTTATTCTACTGCACAGAGAATTTACAATTTCACAGAAAAATGTAGTCTACGAAAAACTCCGCCGAATAAAAAATACCTGGACAAAAATCTTCGGAAAATAACCAAAATGTGCACACTCGGCACGTCAACAATATACAGAAAGTTACGCGGTAAAAACTGAACCGGTCAAAAGATACAGACGAAAAACAGTAATGGAAACGAAATCCGGACAGAAAATACCGCCAAACGCGACGGTTCTGAAAATTGAGAAAGGCGGAATGTGCCTTACCTTGCGTACAACAAAATCCTGAACAGTCACTTCGGACAAAAACGGCTCCGCGTCGTCCGAAAATTAACTTTTGCCAAAATGCCCTCGACTTTCTCTCTCCTCTGATATTTTTTTTAATTTTCTGATTTTTCTCTCTCTTCAAAACGACTGAAATCAGCTTTATAATACACAGATCGGCCCGGCCGATCGCCAGATCATCCCGGGACGATCAGACCAAAAATCGATCGTCCTGATCGTCCTGGACGATGTCCAAATCGGCCTGGACGATATGTACAGAAAATCACCTGGAGCAAATCTGGGCACATTCTGGAGCAAACTTTCCACTGATCGTCCCAGGACGATCCAGATCGTCCTGGACGATCCTGGAGCAGATTTTTGATATTACACATAGACTAATAAAAGCATAGATAAAAAGAAAATTTACCTCCAAAATGTCAGCACTTGGCGCAGAAAATGACAGAAATTCACCTCGACGTTCCAAACCATCAATTGACCGAACAAATCCAGATTAAAACTGAACAAAATCCAAAAATATGTATATGTCAGTGAAGGGCTTCAATGATAATTGATCTCATACATGAATGCAAATATGCAGTGAAGCTCAATAACATTTACAATAATATGATAATTGATATCTCATACATGAATGCAAATATGCAATCCCGGATAGGGCTTAAATGTCGGTTAGGGCTTAAAACTGAACAAAATCCGAAAATCCCTCGTCGCTCTTGGTCTCGGTTGCGGCAAAGGCGAATGAACCATACATAAAAAAAAAAATACAAACATCACGACCAGCAACTCGACAACACCATTGTCGGACCAAAAAGGCAAAAAGGAAAGCTGCTCTTAGGTCTCGGCACGGCAACACCATTGCCCGACCAAAAAGAGAGACGAAAACGGAAAGCATGCCCTTAAGGTGTTTCGACTCACTTGCAAACGAAAATGCCGCCGTTCAGCTCTCCTAGCGTGAAGCCTCTGTCGTCTTCTTCGTTGGTCCCGTAGGGATTGCGAGCAGCGAATGAAATCTGCGAAATAAGTGTTTCGAGTTTCGACTCCCGCTTAGTGAGACTAAAATCCAATTTTGGCTGTTGGATTTGAGATAAACAGCTCTGATTAGGAATTTTCGAAACCGAACGGTTCTTTTAACGGAGTCCGGTTCGCCGGTTTAGCGGTTCAACCGGCATTGGACCCAGTTTTTTGCCGGTTGAAATGCAGCCCGATTTAAAGGGGCAGACCGGACCGTCCGCCGAACCGGTTTCCGGTTCAACCGGTTGAACCGGCCCGTCCGGTCCGATTTTAAAAACGTTGCTATTTGTTGCTGTGTAAATATTAGAACATTATCTATATTTATAGTAGAGATTTATTGTCATTATTATTGTATATTCTTATTATGAAGTACATTTTTTTTATTGTACTTTTTATCACTTAATAATAATTTTATATACATAGGCACTGTTGAATCAATATATTATTTAATAAAGTGTATTATAATTAAAAAATCATGGTTTCAAAGGAAAGTTTAGAGGAATTCAATATCTATCCAAGTTTAACGAGTCCAACTGAACATTGAGTTGGTCGAGGTTTCAAAAGGTAGAAGTCCACCCTATAGAGTTAGCTACATGAATATTTTTTCTCCACTCTCTCCTATTCAGAGGAGTCATCATCACATTATTATTATTATTATTATTGTTATTATTATTATTATTATTATCAATTTTATTCTTTCATCAATTTTATGGAATTGTTGAAAGAATAAAATTGATAATGATAATGATAATAATAATAGTACTAATAATAGTTATAATAATAATAATAATTATTATTATGAGAATGCAATTAACTTTAGTGATTTTAACACCCTAAATGAAAATAATTTTTTTTTATCGGTGTATTAGTAAAACTGAAATTAAAAATGCTTTAAAGAAAATTAAGTGTGAAAAAGCTATTGGACCTGATGATATTCCAATAGAGGTGTTGAAATACTTAGGAGATGAAGGATTTTTAGCTTACTAAACTTTTTGATATTATTTTGAAGACTAAAAAGTTGTCATATGTGTGAAGAATGAGTGTGTTGATTCTTAATTTTAAGAATAAACTGATGTAAAATATTGTGCGAATTATAGAGGAAATAAGTTAATGTTTTATACTTTAAAACTATGGGAGAGTGTTATGGAGCATAGGTTGTGGCATGACACTAATATTTTTCAAAATCAATTTGGATTCATGCCATGTAGGTCTATTATGGAAGCTATACATTTATTGAGAGGTTTGATCAAAAAGTATAGATAGAATAATGAGGATTTACATATGTTTTTTTATTGATTTAGAGAAAGCATATGATAAAGTTCCAAGAAAGTGCTATGGTGAGTTCTACATAAGAAAAGGGTTAATAATTCTTATATTCAAGTCATTAAATATAGGTATGCATGAGCTATTACTTGTGTTAAAAAACAAGGTGGTTTGACCAAGTATTTTCCTATTTCAGTTGGATTACATCAAGGTTCAGCCTTAAGCCTATATCTTTTTTGCTTTAGTCAAGGATGTTCTCACTAGATATTTGCAAGAGGTTGAACCCTGGTTTATGCTTTTTGCTGGTGATATTCTTTTTATTGATAAGAATAGAGAGGGAGTTAAGGTAAGCTTGAATTATGGAGGTCAACCTTAGAGTCTAAAGACTTTCGTTTGAGTAGATCTAAAACTGAATACGTGGAGTGTAATTTTTGTGATAATTGATCTAGTGGGGGATTATGACTTTGGGTGATCAAGTAATTAATAAAAGCATACATTTTAGATATATTGGGTCTATTATTCAGAGTGATGGTGAAATAGATAGGGATATTACTAGTTGAATTCAAGTTGGATGGTTGAAGTGGAGGAATGCATCGGGCTTGTTATGTGATAGAAAATTTCCTCTCAAACTTGAAGGGAAAATTCTGTAAGATGGTAGTGAGACCTGCAATGTTTTATGCTGTCGAATGTTGGCCATTAAAAGAGAAGCATAATATTAAGTTAAGTGCTGTAGAGATGAGGATGCTTTGGTGGATGAGCAACTTTACTCTTAAAGACAAGATACGAAATGTGCTCATACGTGAAAAGGTTGGAGCAGCTCCAGTGGAAGATAATATTAGACAGAGTCATCTTAGATGGTTTGGTCAAATAAAATGTCAGCCTTCTGATGACCAGGTTAGAAAAGTAGATTTATTTGATTTGACTTATATTAAAAAAGGTTGAGGTATAACTAAAAAAACTTGGTTAGAAAATATTAGAAATGACATTTCTTTATTAGATTTAAATGAGAATTTTATCCTTAGCATGACACAATAGAGAAAAAGGATTCATGTAGCTGACCCCCACATAGTGATATAAAGGCTTGTTGTTGTTGTATCAATTTTATGGGATTAAATTAGAAGGATGAAATTAATAAATCATTTCTCTTCTTAACAAACGAATGTAAAAAAATGAGAAATCATGACTTTAGATCAAGCTCTCAACTTATATTGAGCTTTGGTTAAATTTAAATTTTATATTTGTAATAGTTAGAAAAGCATATGATATGTGGATTATAGTAAATATATGTTAGTAACATTTTAAATAAAATTCTCTTTAAAAAAATAATAAAAGAAATAAAAGTTCATTACAATTTGAATGTCTTCACTTTTTAAATAAAAAAAAAAAAAATAAAATCCATCTTTTAGTAATACATAGTGGCTCACTTTTAAAGACTTATTAGACTAACTTTTTGTAATGATTGAATAATTTCACTATAAATTACATACAAGTTTATTATGAAACAATAATCCTATGAGATTTTTTTATTAAACATTTAGGTTTTTTTATTAAACATTTAGAATTTTCTTTTATGAGGATATATTGTTCTCTCTCATCTCACTCATATGTAGTGTAATAATAAAAGCTTTATTCATGTTATTGATAATTTAGTTTATCATAAGAGAACTAAATAATATGATTTTTATTATCAATTTATCATCACTCGTCATCACCATCAGTATGACATTCTTCTCTACATAACATAAACAAAGTCTCATCCATTTTCCTATTTTTATTTTTTGATAGACAAACTCTCAATGATTTTTATTGCTGCATTATCTATTTGTAAAGAGATATTAGAGTTATTAGAATTATTCACTGTCATATAAACATGAGAACATATGTATAATATTTATTGTAAGAATTTATAGCAGTTATTATTACAATATATCATCATTATTAACAATATTTTCTTTTATCATATTTCCTTATTACTCTATTCTGTTTTCTATATCTAAGCACTATTGTATCAATAAAGGGCAGGGAATTCTAGCTTTTAAAAAAATGACGAGATTTGGTGGGTGGACGACAACAAATGAAGGTATTGGGAGCGGTTGAACCACGAGGTAATGGCCCTCATCTTCAAGAAGATCCAAGCGGACGAGATGGCATGCATAATACCTTTTTGTCTGTAAGAATTGGAGGGAGGTGGTGGCCATAGGGGTGTCAATTTCGAGTCACGGGTCGAACCCGAAACTGACCCGGCACTATTCGGGTCAACTCGAACCCGACCCATTTTTAAAAATGGGTCGGTTTTCCGGACCCGAACCTGACCCGCTTCGTGTCGGGTCAACCCGACACGACCCAAATGACTCGTTTCCATCAAAAAATTGCTAATTGTCGGGTCAAAAACAGGTCAATCTCCTCTTTTTGTGTCAACACCAGGTCAAAATTGGGTCAATCTCGGGTTGCCGGGTCAAAATCGGGTTTTCAGGTCAAAATCGGGTCACTTTCGGGTCAATTTCGAGTCAAAGGGTTAACTCGACCCGATTTTTGAAACGGGTTGAAATGTTGAACCTGAACCCGACCCGTTTCGGGTTTAGGTTGACCCTAACCCAAAATTTTCAGGTCGATTTCGAGTCAGATTTTCGGGTCGTGTCAAATATTGACCCCCCTAGGTGGCCGGGCCATGCTGCTAGTCGAAGATTGACATTGAGGAATGGTGCCAACTTTTTGACCGCCCTGATGTCATCAATGCCGTTGTGCTGAAGCTTGTCTATCGTAGTAGCTATGCGCTCCGATTACTCTCCACCTTCTGCATCAAAAAATCGTGACTCTTGCTCACTTCCTCATTGCAATATACTTTTATAACTTTTAAAATATTCTCATTTTTTAAAATTTTCATATTAAAAAAAAATCTCATCTCATAAGAACTACTCAAAACTTATCTTATTCATATATATGTTTTGATTTTCATATAATATTAAAATAATAAATTATCTCTAATGTAGTAAATATTTTAATATACAATAAATATAATATTAAATTAAAAAAAAAAAAAAGAACAAACAAAACGTTTCTCTGACATATTTTTTTGAAATCAACATCCATCCAATACCGTTTTTTTTCACTCATACAACTCCTAATTATTTAATCTTAAGTGGCTAAGCATGAAATAATAATATTTCATCCAAAAAAAAGAGGTGCAAGCTAAGGGAGAATAAAATTTTCCCCTTTTATTTTGATCTAGAAAAGTATCGAGTTATATGAAAAGCCTTCAAAGTTAAATTGCTCCTTAATCACTTCTCTTCCTTTGTCCTTTAGGGAACATAAAACAAAAAAGTTCACCACTTAATTATTTAATTATACATAGAATTAAAGGAAAACGGCACAAAAACAACGCGGTAATTGCAAAATATTATAATAACCACCATGATGGATCTGACACCGAAGATCGAGGAGAAAAGAGATAAACTCAACAACGGCAAGCAAGCGAAAGCGGGAGTAATTATATCCTCTTTGAAGACGTCGAAGCTAGTAGAAGACCTAGTTTTTGAGATCCTAAAAATGGCTGACGCGAGGTCAACGGCGTCATATTAGATTTTGCAATTGTCGCTTTATTTTTGTTCCTTTTTTTTTACATTTTTTTATATTTGCAAAATATGATATTCCATCATTGAACTAGCGTCAACCCTTTTCAGGATCTCTAAAACTAGGTCATTCCCTAGATCCGACATTGCATTTTCCTCTGAAAAGGAAAGAATTGCCTCCCCTTCCTCTTGCTTGCTGCTTTTGAGTTTAGGTATTTTCTCCTTGGTCTCCGGTAGATCTCTAGCGATATATCCATCTTGGTTGTTACTACATGATTTTGTAATTACCGCGTTATTTTTGTGCCTTTTTTATTTTTGTGTTTTTATATTCTTTAATTCCATGTATTGTTAAATGCGCAAGTGGTGAACTTTGTTTTATGTTCTAAACATCAATATAATAATTAATGTTATTATTCTTTTTATTATCAAAGTTTTTTAAAAGTAGACCTATTTAACTGTGTACTGGCTGACCGGCCGGTTTGACAAATTCCCAGGATCAGGATAACAAAAAATCGGGATTGAGCCAATTAAGCTGGCCGTCAAATTGTGAAACCAACGAACCGACGTTGATTTTAAAAAGCCATTCGGTTTAGTTAAAATGCAATCTTAGTCGTAGGAATGATATCAAGCGATATTTGAGGAAAAATTAAGAAGTAAAAATTATTCCTATTCGAGGACCCAAGATATATTTAGAAGGTTCAAAGCATAAATTGGATGATCAAATGATATCCAAATATGACATGCCTATATTCGAATCAAGCGGCTCGACAAGACAAATCTAATAGGCTAAAGATCATCAAATTATGACAACATTAAAGTATTTAAATACTCAATAAATAGTCTATAATGAAGGGAGTCGATATCGACTATTCATTTGAAACACTCCCAACATGCCATTGATCTTCTCCTTATTTACTAGTCATGCCACTCCCAAAAAATTATAAATAAACCCCTCATTCTTCATTGAAGGGGGAGCAAGCAAGAGAATGAAGAGAAGAGAGGGAGAAAAAATTTGAGTTTTTTTGCCACCAGTTTATCCTCCATGACCAACACCCGACCACCGATCATTGCTAGACTTCCACCTGGCACCAATAGTCATAAGATTTCCACCCAGCCATTAACCATTGCCAAACTTCCACTTGTCCATCAATCCTAGTCAAACTTCTTCCTGGCAGTCATCGAACTTCTGCTCTGTCACAGTCAGACTTCTGCTCGACCACAATCATCAACATAAAGTTCAACCCACTTACCGAACTTTTGTAATCCAATCGTCCTCAAGTTTAGGATGATCTTTGTAATACATTCAAAAACTATTGGAATCATTTCAACGTGGTGTGGCCCCGTGATTTTTTTCTTTTTCAGGGTTTTTCGTATAAAAATCCTAATGTTTATAATTTCTCTTTTTATGTGCTAGGTATCTGTATAACACTAAGATGAAAAATTTTTCTACTTTATCATCGTAAATATTCTAGCCCGTAACAGTTTGCTACATTTATGGGAATATAATCCCACTATTGTAAGTATAATTGAATCTTTTATAATGGTTAATAGGCATAGAAATCACAACATTAGAGCCTCCCATGCTAGCTCACGACAATCCATGAATCAAGGATGCAAGACATCTACCTCTTTTTATCTTAGTGGGTGAAACCCTGCTAGAGAAGGGATTTTAGGACCCTCCCTAGAAATCTGCATTCGAAAAATGGAAGAATCTTAAAATGAGATTCTTCAACTTCTATGAGGGACTCGATTACCAGTGTTAGCACAACATGGGGAGATTCATCTACCTTAGGATCCACCACTAACTAGGGACTTCTAACTTGAATATCTTCAAGTAGTACATCCTCTTCATCAGTCAAGGATTTATCACTTGTCACATCAAGATAATACCTTATTGACACATTAATTATATATATCTCTCTTGTATGGATTGACCAATTTGTGTTGCTATAGTCACTATTGAGGAATTAGTTTGACATCACATTGATAAAATCACACATAATGCTCAACGAGAAGAATTATGGTGATTAGCTAGGAAAGGTTTCCCTTTAAAAGGTGGAAACCAATCCCTTATTCCTCAAGATTTTCAAGAAAAATTTCCTTTAACTAATGTTGACCTAATTTTTGTATGAGGTCACTAGGACCTACCTTGGTTTCTTTTTGGTGACCTGATGATTAGGAGGTGTCTACTTCTCAGCCATATAGGCCCCAATCAAAACCAATTCCAATCCTGATCAAATCCAATTCCACCCTTCAATTCAATCTCTAGTTCAATCTTCCACCAACTTTCAATCAACCTTCAAATCATATCCAACCAATATTAATCATTCATTTGATTGTTATTAATATGGATAATTCAAACTCAACCATTAAACCCCAAAATTCAATCCACAACCAATATTCCAAACCAAATTCTAAAGTTAAGGACCTATGTCCTAAAATCCTTTATGGGTGAATTTTTTGTCACCTATCAAATGACCTTCGATTTGGGATCATATTGTTTAGATATGTCTCTAAGACTAGCCCAACAAATTTGAGCTCATTTTGAGGACACTAACATTAGAAACTAGATTGATTTCCAAAGGCCATGAAAAACTTGAAATATTTACAACCTGGTTCCACTAAACTTGTCATTTAGTGGAATTTGACCCTGACATTCTTTCCAGACCTCCCAACCACATCCATGACCTTTTTCAAGACTTGTTGACAAATAACATACACTTGGTTGGACCCAGTTTGACCCAGGATTAACTAGTGGTCAAAATGACCAAAATATCCTTTTAGGGGGTTTTTGGTCTTTTTCCTAAAATTTAATATGTCCTTCCCATATCAACCTTCAAAACATATCCCAATGGATCCTAAATATCATTAGGAACACAGTGGATCTAAACCCATACTTTGGTTTGACCTGGTTGACCAAAGTGACCCTTAAGGGTTTAAACACCTATTTCAAGCCAAATGGCCTCCTCTTGGCTTGGGACCTCTTCCATTGAGTTCATATGATCAATTTGAACTCAATGGACCCAACCCTTGACCCTAGGTCAACCTGGTTGACCAACCCAACCAAGTTTGACCAAACCTTTCATACACTCCCACCCTCTCAAACCTCTTGACCAAGACTTCTCTAAACCCATGAGAAGACCCATTGGTTCCTTAAGAGACCATCTTAATGACCCAAGACTTGGGTGCACTTGGTTAGCCATTTGGCTTGACCCAAGTGCCCAAAGATAGGTCACTTATGCACCAAATTTTAACCCTAGCCAAATTGGATCAAATCAATGATGGTATTGGGTCCCCTATGACTCAATACACCTTCCCTAGCTAACCCAACCCTTGGGTTAGCTTGGGTTAGGAATTAGGTGGTCAAAACCACTATGGGTTGAGTCATTTCTCAACCTAGGCCCACCAAGCCAAACCAACACCCCTATTAGGTGGATAATAATAATAATAATAATAATAACAATAATAATAATAATAATAATAATAATAATAATAATAATAATAATAATAATAATAATAATAATAATAATAATAATAATAATAATAATAATAATATAGATTATATTGAAGTTGAAAACATAAAACAAAGTTCACTACTTTCATATTTAATTATGCATTGAATTAAAGGATCGAGGAACACACAAACAAGAAAACACAAAAAAATAATGTGCTAGTTACAAAATATTATAATAACCACCAAAATGGATATAACATTAGAGATTTTCAAGAGACAAAGGAGAAAAGTGCTAAACTTTACAACAGTGAGTAAGAGAAAGGGTGGTGATTATCTCCCCTTTGGAGGAAGATGCAGTGTCGGAGCTAGGGGAATACCTAGAAATTGAGATCTAAAAAAGAGCTGATGCAAGGTCGTTGGTGGTATATTATATTTTGCAGATAGGAAAAAGGGACTAAAAGAAAAAAAAGGCACAAAATTAATGCAGTAATTATAAAATATAGTATGCTGCCAACGACCTAACATCAACCCTTTTCAAGATCTCAAAAATATGGCATTCCCCTAACTCCAACATCGCATCTTCCTTCAAAGGAGAATTAAGTGCTTCCCCTTCCTCTTGCTTTCCATTGTCATGTTTAGCTCTTTTCTCCTCAATCTAAAGCAGATCTCTAGCATCAAATCCATCTTGGTGGTTATTATAATATTTTGCAATTATCACATTACTTTTTTTCTCTTTTTTCTATTTTTGTCTCTTGATCTTTTTATTTGATGTATAATTAATTAAATTCGCAAGTGGAGAACTTTGTTTTATGTTCTTAACTTCAATATAATCTTTACTATTTTATTATTATCATTATTTATTTTTCTTATTATTTATGTAAATTTTAGTTAATTTCTTCTAATAGGGTATCAAGGTTTTTGGTGGTTGGAACATTATTCATAAAGGACAAAGGAAGAGATGTGATTAAGGAGTAATTTAACTTTGAAGGATTTTCATAAAACTAGTTGCTTATCAATATATAGTAAGTATAAGGAAAACCATAGCAGAGCAAAGTCACCTTATCCTCTCCAATTCGATCCTACGCACTTTGTGTTCTAGTTCTCCTGCTATTTTTGAACATGGATTCCATTCTACTTGCCTTTGGAAGTTTTCTTATCTTTTATTCTAGTGTTTTCGTTCCTTTTCTTGGCTTTCAAACACTAGATTTAATTTTCTTTTTTGCCAAGTTTTGGTTTTCTTTTTGGTTTAGTTGCTCCCTTTGGAGGCACCTTCATCTTTTAAAGTCCGTATAGGTTGTTAGGGTTAACGCAATTATCTCAAGGCTAATCAAGAGGGGGTTGAATTGGTAATTTAAAAATTCCTCTTGAATAAAAACCATTTTAAAATTATTTTGTACAGTTAAAGTTTTAATAAAAATAAAAGTTTTTTCAACCACAAAAATTAAAATGTGCAGAAAAATAAAATTGCAGAAAAGTAATGAACATGGAAAAGCTTTTATTTTTAGCTTTTTTTAGTCCAACTAGACATACATCCACTCCCTAAGGACTCCCTCTTCAGTTATTGCACTATTTCTAAAGTGACTCTCATTTTTCTCCCACAGCAAGGCAGAGAAACCTTTACAATTACCCTCTCTTCCACCAATCCTCGGTGCAGCAGAGTACCGTCATCCTTTCACACCCTCCAAGTGTCGGCAGAGTGTCATCATCCTTTCACGCCCTGCAAGTGTCGGTAGAGTATCATCGTCCTTTCACACCCTCTAAGTGTTGGCAGAGAATCACCATCCTTTCACACCTTCATAGTGTTGGCAGAGAAACGACATCCTTTCATACCCTCCGGGTGTCGGTAGAGAATTGGCATCCTTTCACACCCTCCTAGTGTCAGTAGAGAATTAGATCTTCTTCAAAGATCTTCCCTCGAGCTTCTTCAAAGAAGGAAGAGATTTGCTACAAAACATAAAGAGATTCTCACATTTGAGTAACCTTGTGAACCCTTCACACTCTCAATTTAAAAGAACTCTCTTTCAAACACTCTCCTAAATCACTCTCACACTTTTGCTCTCAAGAAAAATGAAGAAGGATTTGTCCTTAGTCAATTTTGAGGACTATTTATATGAAAGACACCAAAAACTGTCCAGAAAACTGAAAATTTCAATTATAATTATCCATGATCATGATGTACGATCAACGATCGTACATACAAACAGTTCAAAATTTAATTTATTCGTATAATCCGGTAAAAACTGATTTCAAACATAGATTATTATTTGTATGAACTGAAAATGTACAATACGAACTGCTTTAATCAAACCATGTTTCATTTGGAAACATCTGTATGAACCTAAGCTCTTACAGTATGAATAGTTCAACAAATTTTGTTATTTGTATGGAAGTAAATGTACGTATCAATTTTGTACTATGGACGTCATCTGTATGAACCCAAGTTTGTCGCAGATGAACAGTTCAAAAAACTTACTTATTTGTATGGACGAAAATGTACGCATCAATTTTGTACTCTAGATGTCATTTGAATAAACTCAAGTTCATCCCAAATGAATAATTAAAAAAAATATCCGTTTGTATGGACAAAAATGTTCGCATCAATTTTGTACTATGGACGTCGACTGTATGAAGGTAACTTCATACAATATAAAAAGTACTTAGAAAAATTTTCCATCCATAGTTTGATTAACTGCTTCTAGAGGAACGCTCAGGCCCAATCATTTACTATGATCCAAAATCATACAGTACGATCAGTTTAAAAAATTACAAGTTTTTACAGTCCCCTAGTTTATTTGTGCACGATTGTCCAATTACAATCACACTCTCTCCGACTAAAAAAAAGTAAAAATGTACAGACTTTAGATATAATTAATCCTAGTCTAATCTGTCTTGAAATATTCAACTCTATGGAGTATGATTTTCCTGAAATATTAGTACACACAAATAACAAAAGTAATATTTCCAATATATATTAGTAGAAATAGTAAGCAATACAATAATATTTTGGAATCATAAAAAACACACATAATATGAAAAATATAGTTATAAAAATTAAGTTATAATAATCTCCCCCTTTTTGATGATGGAAAAAATAATTATTATTTGAGTTAACATTTAAAACAATTTTCTCCTTTGCTCCCCATAAATAAATGATCCATTAAAAAACAAGGGTTACCCATAAAAATAAAAAAATAATAATCAACAACCCTAAAAATTAAAAAGACACCAAATAAAAAAAAAACATAACAAAACAAAGAACTAGAACAAAAACACGAAGACATCAAATCAAATCAAATAAAAAACACGAAATCAAAACATACACACATCTCAAAACATATTCTTCAAATAATATTCTTACTCTCTCTTTTGATAACAACAAAAAGGAAAGTATAACTTGAAATGAAAGATTTTAAAAGATAAACTAAAAGAGTTGAAAGAGAAAATGATTTTAAACCAATTGCAAACATAATATTAATTTCATAATACTAAAAAAAACTTCAAAAATTTTAAATCAAAGAACAACTAAAAAAAGAAAAGTTAACCAGATTCCTTGTTAATTGTAGACAAATTATATAAAAATGATTATATCAAAAATGATGAAATGAAGATTAGTTAACTTTGAATTCAATATGATATATGATTGTCAATTAGATAGATTTAGATTAGAGATTGAATGATAGTGGAAAGAACACAATAACAAATTTTAATTTGACGACATTGCGCATCTTTTTAAATATTTATGGCACACTTTGTGCATCTTGTCTATATGGGCTGATTTTGTACCTCTTTTTACTTTGCGAACCATTATGCATCTTTTCTATTTTTGCACACATTGTACAATAATTTTTTTTTACTTTTGAGTCTTTCCAAAACCAGCAATCTAAAATCAAATTTCACTAATACCAAAAATAAATATATTTAAAATAAAATAAAAAAATAATAAGACATTAATCTTACAACAATTTTAGCTTAGATATGTTTGTCTAAAAGAACATAAAATTGATCTCCTTATCAACTTTTAGTTATAAATTTAATTTAAAATTTTTGAAAGATTAAATTTTGTATGGAAATTAATTTATAGAATAAAATAATTTATAACCCATTTCAATGATCAATTTCAAAAGGTTTTTCTCATTTTAAAAACATAAAAATTTCAAGAATTAAAAGTCAAGACATGTGAACGAAGCATTCGAACATTCCATTAATTATAAAGATCACATACAAACACATATTTGAAAAAAATATCATCATGACAACTCATATCACTTTATCCAATCTACATCATCTCAACATATGAAAACACTTAACTAAAATAGAAACAACGGAACATCAGATTTAAAAACTAAAAAACAAGAACAATAATGAAGTACAACTAAAATTCTGACGGGTCTTAGTCTGGAGGAGGTGGTGGGTTGAACATTAAAAAATAGCTATTCATCAAAGCTACATTCATGTTCACCATTTCAAACTAATCATGAATCCAACCCATGTCTTCCTTATATCTTGCATCCTACTGAGTCAAGTGATTCTCAATTTGATCAAAATGTTGATTAAAATGAGTCTCTAATCTATCAAAGCATTGGACCATTTCTTGGTAAAAGTTTTGGTCAGGTGCATGTGTTGGAGCAGGTGAAGGAGCTCCCCCTTCTCCCTCAGAATCATCACTATCAGAACTTTGATTTCTCCCAAGAAGTGTTTGAAAAGAAGCATCAGTGAAGTTAATAGGTAGTTCAGTGGGAGGATCAGGATGAATAATATTATACTTCTTATGTAGAATGTAGACAACTAAATGTCCTAAAGCCACATTTTTCTTTCTTTTATGGTGTGGAAGTCCAATTTCAGAAAGGTTGTATAGATAGTCCATAATAAGTTGGGCTTCATCAAAGGGCTTTTCAATCATAAGAAGATAGGTGACTGTGGATAAGAGTGGAGTCATATTTACTCGATCACCAGCTTTAGGAATAATCGAAGTTCTTAAAACATGTTGGATGATTCGGACATTTTGGTTCAAGGTGTAGACACAAGCTAAATAACTAACTTGGGAGACACCTCTAATAACTTTATTAATTTCAAACCGGTCAAAATTAGCTCTAGAGGTTAAAGTGTTGGCTCGAATCCCCTGGGTTCTTAGACAAAGAAAGTTACCTAAATCTTCTTTGGTTATTTCTACATGTTGTTTTTGGACATAGGAACTTATCCTAGAGTGGTCATCTTTGACTCTCATGTTGGCCAAGAAATATTAAAAAGTTTCTTTGTGATAGGCATAGATGAGAGTGAGAATGAAAGATAGTTGAGTAGAGGTATACAAAGGCATTATAGAGAAGTGAAGATCATCCTGGATTAGAAGTCTAGATGGGGTGATCTCTTAGCAGCAATATAACTAAAATAAGCATCCCCATTCTTCTTAGATAGGAAGTTAGAATCCCCAGCACTTCCAGAAGAAGAACCATTAGAGCCATGTGGACCTTTACTAAGACTAGCCATTTCTAAGATGAGGGCTCTAGAGGGTTTTGAAAGGAATATGAAAGTGAATGAAAAAGATTTCAAAAACCCTTCTATTAAAAGATAAATGACTAATCGTACCGTACAAAACTTGGATCGTAAGTACAATTTTAAAATCATATGAGATGAAATTATTTTCATACGTACGAACAGAAACAGCCAAAAAAGAAACAACTTTTCATAAAACACCATTTTTAAGCATCATTTTGTACAAGCTTTTTGACCAAACGATCGTACAGACGAACATGTGTTCATTCGGGACGATCATAATATTAAAGATTACTTTAAAGGTGGTTAGGTTCGTCTCCCACAGAAACTAACATCTGGATCGTATAGATAAAAATGAATTTGTACGTACGATCATCAATAAATAACTGTCATTTTTGGGAAAATCGTCCCCATGCGTACAGACGAAATTGTACAAATCATACAGTATGATGATGTCATCATACTGTATGAAACTTATGAAAATCTAAGTTTCACGTGTTCAACTCCAAAAATTATCATGTATATGCTATAGAATTCGTACATGATAAAAAAATATTTGTACAATATGAAAAGAACATATAGAAGACAATACATAAAAATAAAAAAATCTTCTAAAAAATACTCATTTCAAATTTTGTGACATGCGTCCAGTCTTAACACACACAAAAATAAACGTCAATCTTTAAATGTTTTTGAAGGATTTTTATCAAGGATTTAATAATTCCTTTAATGTATTAATGCCCTTAAGAACGATCAGGGTGTATGCTTGTTTTGTACTCTCTATGATGCATTATTTCTAATTGCTATTGTAACCAAGCTTTTTAATTGTTTGAATTGTGTTTTAAATGTTTGAGTTGAAAACCGTGGGATGTATGAGCTTTTTTTTAAATGTTTTGAATTGTGTTTTGATATTATTATAACTTGGTGACATGTATGTGTTAAACTTGTTGTGACTAGCAAGTTTGCAACATTGATGTGGAGATGCTATTATAAATTTTGCTCATTATTATTTTTAGGTGTCATCAATCTGGTCATTATGCAAATGATTGTACTTGCAGAAATTTACATATTGATGTGGAGAAAGATCATAATGAAATTAAAATCAATTTTAGGTGTCATCAATCTAAAATAAATACTTACTATTTTGCAATTATCGGTTGTTCATAAATTTCACCTGACATATGAAGGTGATGAGGACGAAGTGCTTGGATGTGAGGATGTTGATATATTTGAGGTAGAAGGTTTCAGTAGAGAAGGAATAGGTAAACTAAGCATTATTGGATGATACAAATCTAAGAGATTATTAATTTCATTTAGTCTTTCTGAGTTTTTTAATATAAGAAATGCAGTGAATGATAAAATGTGGACTTTTATTTGTTTAGGAATTTATCTTTATAACATGAATGGATAATTTTATTATCTTTAGAAATTTTATGGTTGATATATCATCAAAAAAAATTCTTGGTCGAGCACGAATCTTGAGGCAAACTCGAATTGGAAACTTCCAAAATTAAATTCAGGGCGGTTTGAACTCCGATTTTAGTATAATTGTAGTCGAATTGAATGTCTCGAAAGGACAAACCCAACGACACCATATTCAATCCAATCAAAGCCCCAATGGGTCCAAATTGAGACCCCAAAATATCTTTAGAAGGTTCAAATCATTAGTAAGATGACCAAGTCATATCCAAATATGACATGCTTATATTCAAATCAAGTGGCTCGACGAGACAAATACAACGAGCTAAAGATCAACAAATTTTGAATAAATTAAAGTATTTAAATACTCAATAAATAGTCTATGAACAAGGGAGTTGATATCGGCCATTCATTTGAATCACTCCCAACATGCCCTAGATCTTCTCATTATTTACTGGTCATGTCACTCCCAGAAAACTATAAATAGACTCATCATTCTTCATTGAAGGGGGAGCAAGCAAGAGAATGAAGAGAAGAGAGGAAGAAAAAATTCAAGCTCTCTTGCCACCAGTTTATCCACCTAGACCAGCGTCCGGCCACAGATCATCGCTAGACTTCCACCCGGTAATCGATCGTCATTAGATTTCCACCCAGCCACTAACCATTGTTGAACTTCTATTCGTCCATCAACCCTAATCGAACTTCTTCGTGGCAGCTGTCAAATTTTCACTCTACCACCATCAGACTTCTGCCCGACCACCATCTTCCAAACAAAATTCAACCTACTTCCCAGACTTTCGTAATCTAATCATCCTCAAGCTTAGGAATGGTCTTTGTAATACATTCAAATACTAGTGGAATCATTTCAACTAGATGTGGCCCAGTTGTTTTTTTCCCTTTTTCAAGATTTTCTATGTAAAAGTCCTAATGTTTGTGATTTCTCTTTCTATTTGCTAGGTTTTCGTGTAGCAATAAGATGAATGATTTTTCTACTTTACCGTCGTAAATATTTTTTCCCATAATATATAGTTTACTGCCATTTATGGGAATATAATCCCACTATTACAAGTATAATTGAACATTTTATAATGGTTAATAGGGGTAACTATATATTATGGGGGCCTCCTACTCTATGGTGTGCTCTCTGAAGATCCATTAGTTAAAACATGTGTTTGGAGCAAAGCATAAAACTTTGTTATTATTAGTGAAGAGTTATACAAACAAGCCTTCACATGATCATACCTTAAGTGCCACCAAGCTTTAGAAGCAGATTATACGCTTCGAGAGGTTCAATTGGGAATATACAAAGAAAATATGGGGGAAAAGTGTTTGCTTACAAGATCATAAAACAAGTGTTTTATTGGCCCATAATGAAACAATATGCACTCAAATTCACACAAAAATGAAAACAGTCAATTGTATTCCAATCTCTCTCATTTGCCCAGTGCAAAATTTTCATCGCTCCAGATCCCATGGCCTTTCGCCCAATGGGGAATTGATATAATTGGATCATTTCCTACATTTATTGGATAATGGAAATTCATCAACCTAGCATTGGGCCGATTGGCACCTTGGCCGAACCCCTCCATCCGCCGCCCCCCTTCAGCCAATTTCCCCTTGCTCCCTTACCAACTTAAGATTGACAAATTTCGGGGCTGATTTGAAATTCAAATTCAAACAGTTTTAATTTCGAAATCTTTTCTAAATTAGGCAATCTATTTTTGGAAAGTTTCTAAAATTGATTCTATTTAGAATTCAAATTTAAATAGAGTTGATTAAATACTTTCCTATTTTCTAATCTAATTTAGGCAAGCTTGTACACTTGGAAAACAAATCCCAAACCCCATCATGATGCCGCCGGCCTCCCCATGGTCCCCACCTATTTATTTCTTTCCAAACTCAAGTCCCATCATTAGGAAACTTACTTAAACCACTCCTAATTAAATTTTAAAATAAGTAGGGATGAGATATTTCTTTTCTAACTTAATTAATAATTTAATTAGGCATTAAAGGCATCATTAAACCTTTCCCTCTCTCTTTAACCACCGGCCCCCCTTGGTGGTTTGAATTAGGAATTGTTTCCTAAAGGCCACCTACTCTTTTGGAAACCATTCAAAACTCCTCCCCTCCTCCTTGGCCGAAACACCCATACCCTTGCCACTTAAATTTCTTTCCCAAGATCTCTCTCTCTTAATTAACTCTTCACCTTGACAAAAATCTGAAACTTATTTCAGATTTTAGGTTTGGTCTTCTTCCCTCTCACTAGCAAGAGAAACGTTTTTCTCTTTATCCACCCCCAAGAACCCTAACATGGCGAAGAGAACTTTGTTATCTGGCGCCCATGAATGGCGGATCCTGCAATTGAGTACAGTTTAACTTGAGATGAAGACGGCTTCACCGATATTCTACGATCAACTTTCTTCGACGTGAATTCAAGGGTTGATCATACCGTCGAGGACTACTTGGAGCGTATTCTGGACACCTTAGTGGAAGCAATCGGCGAGCATTTCGAAGGCGTCTAGTGGAGGATCTCCACCACTCCTTGACGAAAGGTTCTCTTTTCCCCCTTTCATTATTTCTTAAGTCTAATCCCTTGGATTTGATTAAAGTCACGATAGATGACTCTTTACTGCTCATGCTCAAGCTTATTAAACGTAGGGTTGAGTGCACTTTTATGCTTATTAGCTCTTGTTGTTAGATTAGGGATTTTCTTGAAATTACTACTTGCCATTGTGTTGATTTCTATTTTATTTTGGAAGCTTCAAATCTCTTGCCACGTGATTTAGCCTAAGCGGGTGTGGCCCCTAATTTGTTTTAATTCGTTGTTTTGAACTAATGCTAGTATTGTTCTACAATTATTCTAATCAAGAGTTGTGCAGCTTCCTAATCATTTGATTGCATTCATACGTAGCCTTGCATCAGAGAGCTTCAAAGTAGCGTTCTTCTCTAATGCTCATACGTCTTCATTAACAAAATCTCTCCATTTAGATATTTTCAAGGCCTCATAAATATTATTGAGAATGTTCATAGAGCAATTCAATGTCATGGTCTACCTTTATATTGATAAGATCATCTTTGGTTTCAAATTAAGATTAAATCCAATAAAAGTTTACTTGCTTATATATCCAATGAGCTATAGTTAAGCTTTTTTGTGGCTTTTAGATTTAACATTCTAAGTGCGAGCATATTCTGATTCATAAAGGTAATTTCCAACTTATTTGTGTTTGCTAATTTCATAGCTCGCAAGAACCATGAACATTCTCTTAAGTGCAACCAATATAGCATACATCTTTAACTATTTCTTTCACTTAATATTAAAATTATTTTTCATTACATATAGATATAGCATCCACTTTAACTCTTCTCAACTCTCAAAAAATTTCCCAACTTCCAAATGAATTTAGGATAAACTGTATGAGACCATTATGTCAACAACCATTGAATTGGATCTACTTTCAAACACTGACCTCTATAGGATAAAAATTATCCATATGTTATATATATCATAAATTGATACATTTAGCCCCAATGTATACAAAAATTAAAAAGTCCCACTCGTTTATTTGTTTTAGGCATATCACAATATATGGTTGTGATATCTAATGGATGTTCTAGTATTGAAGAATCTATGAAGCCACCATCATTTATTGCCTGCACGTCCACAACATCACCAACTTATGCAAATGGTATGTCCATAGCATTGCCTGCATCAACAAAAAATTATGAACTACTAATTTTGCATCATTCTCGTTCGCATTAAAATCTATAATTGAAATCTTTTTGGGAGCAATAGACACACATATGAGAGATCTATGTCAAATAAATATAGATAGCTCAATCTAGGAAAAAATAAAACAAAATCATGATCTATTGATGACTCAATTTGAAGAATTAAAATTGTGGAGTGTGCTCCACCAAAATTTCACATCATCTTCAATTGGGAACTAAATTGGTTCGTATCAATCTCTAACATTTTGTATACAAGATCTATGAGAATTTCAAAAGAAATAATTCTATGTAACATCAATGATTTGCCCCATTTCCAAAATTAAATTTGCAACCAACTTGAATAACTTTTTTTAATTCTCCTCCACTCCGTACAATAAATTTGAAATTTGATTCAACTTTAGAAAATAAAGGGACAACATAAGTTCATCATTGTTAGAACATGTGTTTGAACCTTAATTGAACAAGTTCAAACACATGTTCAAACCATGATCGAATATGTTCGAACACAAGTTTAAACAAAATTAGAAAAAGTCGCTTTAACATTTTTATCTAGCATTGCGTTACAGCCACATCAAAATGACTTAATTTATGTTATACAGTAGAAACATTAAAAAAAAACTTTAATCATGTATTAAAGTCATTGTTAAATTAACCTTTTTCATTTGATCAAAAAGAAATCCCAAACGAAAGGATGATGAAAGCAATAGTGCAGGTGAAACATTCTTCTTCCTACATGGCAGGGAAATAACAAAGAAGGGGTATTTCCTTTGAAACTAAGTTGAAGGCATATTTCTTCCAGAAAATAAAAAAAGATTGCATATTTCTCCAATTTTAGATATTATGTCAAATTTCTCATCAGATAACTACTGAATAACAACTTGCAGGTTTCTTTGTACAAAACCCAACAATCAAACTTGATGTTTGCTCGTTCTAAAAGTTAGTACCATGCACTTCTCTCATACAGACAATGATAGGTTTTTTTCTGAAAAGCTAAGTTACAGTGAGTATTACAAACTAAAAAAATATTTCAATAAATAAACTCAATGACACATTCATCTTCCAAATAACGTACGCTTTAAAAAAATGAAAATAAATAAGAATATTAATCAAACAATAGATCTATCACGAAACTGAACCATGAACCATCATTGCCTCTTCCTTACATCGAGAAGAAAAGTAAAAAAATCCTTGCTAACTAATGACTTCTAGGTTTCATTCATAGACTATTGTTTATCAAGAGAGGGTTCCTCGAGGAAGAAAATAGAGTAGGGGTCGCTTACCTGAAGATGATGGACTAACTGTCCTTTGCCGGCTTCGGTCTCATACCATATTTATCGAGACGGAAAGCTATTGGTGCAAGGGTCATCCGCCATCTTGCTCAGATTTTGCCTCAGTGACTTCACGCAGGGACCTGTGACTTGTAACGGGTGGATTTGGACTCGTGCCGATCTCAACTTGGATCCGAAAAGCTATTGGGCTGGATCCGAAAAGCAATTGACCCAAAATTAAATTAGTTCACGCTTGATCCAAGTCAGATCGGATTCTTAAAGGTTGGACATTAGCGTAAAGCTTTTTTAGGGCTGTTTGGTAGTGGGTTTTAAGCAGTGAATCCTGCCAAACAGGAAAAAAATACTGCTCATAAAATTCCAGTTCGAATCCGGATTTATTATTTTTCTGTGTAAATTCAGGATTTTTGGCTGATCTAACAGGAACTGGAGAATGTTCAAGGACGAGCTTTTGCGTGTGAAAGATTGTTACCTCCACACGAGCTCCCGTCTTGACTTCCGATCTTACAGGAACAACGACGTCGAAATAAGCTAACATGCTTCCTTAGCGGCTCTTTCAAACTCTACTTCACGCGAAGCAGGCGAAGTTGGAGAAGATGAAAAGCAAACCCAAGACAGGCCTACCGCCTACGGCTACAATAAGAGTATTGACAAAATTAAGGCCATAAAGGAATACTCCCTCTGAAGTGGAGTGAAATTAGTAGAGGGAGGCAGTATTCCTTTCTGGCCTTCATTTTGTCAATACTCTTCCGGTTTTTTTTTTAAACCTTTTTTTAATAGTCTTCCTATAGCCGTAGGCGGTAGGCCTGTCTAGGGTTTGCTTTTCATCTTCTCCAATTGTTCGACTTCGTGTGCTTCATGTGAAGTAGAGTTTGAAAGAGCCGCTAAGGAAGCGTGTTAGCTTATTTCGTCAATGTTGTTCCTGTAGGATTGAAAGTCAAGACAAGAGCTCGCGTGGTGGTAACAATCTTTCACACGCAGAAGCTCACCCTTGAACATTCTCCAGTTCCCGTTAGAACAGCCGAAAATCCCGAATTTACACAAAAAATAATAAATTCGGATTCGAATTGGAATTTTATGAGCTGTATTTTTTTTCCTGTTTGGCAGGATTCCCTGCTTAAAACCCGCTACCAAATAGCCCTAAAAGAGCTTTACTCTAATGTCCGACCTTTAAGAATCCGATCTAATTTGGATCAAGCGTGAACTAATTTAATTTAGGGTTCAATTGCTTTTCGGATCAAGCCCAATAGCTTTTCGGATCCAAGTTGAGATCGGCACGAGTCCAAATCCACCCGTTACAAGTCACTGGTCCCTGCGTGAAGTCACTGAGGCAAAACCTGAGAAAGATGGCGAATGACCCTTGCACCGACGGCTTTCCGTCTCGATAAATATGGTATGAGACCGAAGTCGACAGAGGAAAGTTAGTCCATCATCTTCAGGTAAGCGACCCCTACTATGTTTTCTTCCTCAAGGAACCCTCTCTTGATAAACAACAGTCTATGAATGAAACCTAGAAGTCATTAGTTAGCAAGGATTTTTTTACTTTTCTTCTTGATGTAAGGAAGAGGCCATGACGGTTCATGGTTCAGTTTCGTGATAGATCTATCGTTTGATTAATATTCTTATTTATTTTCATTTTTTAAAAGCGTTATTTGGAAGATGAATGTGTCATTAAGGTTTATTTATTGAAATATTTTTTTAGTTTGCAATACTCACTGTAACTTAGCTTTTCAAAAAAAACCTATCATTATCTATATGAGAGAAGTGCATGGTACTAACTTTCAGAACGAGCAAACATCAAGTTTGATTGTTGGGTTTTGTACAAAGAAACCTGCAAGTTGCTATTCAGTAGTTATCTGATGAGAAATATGACATAATATCTAAAATTGGAGAAATATGCAATCTTTTTTTATTTTTCTGGGAGAAATATGCCTTCAACTTAGTTTCAAAGGAAATACGCCTTCTTTGTTAAAATCTTCTGGTTCCCTAACAGCTCTAGCAGTTTTGGACATCAGCTACTGCAAAAATATCACTTCCGAAGGAATCCTCACATTGGGAAAGAATTGCAGATCTCTTGTTAATTTGCGAAGAAACATGACTCCTCCTCCTGAGTACGAATCAACCCAAGATAATGGTGTGGCAGCCAAAATCAATGAAGATGAGGCTTTAGCTATTGCCAGCACCATGGAAGGGATTGAGCAGCTCGAGCTAGCATTTGGGCGCTTTAGTGACCATGGTTTAGATGCTATTCTAAGCAACTGCAGAGCTTTATCCTCTCTTGACATAAATGGTTGCTGTAATGTGAAGCTTGATGGCGATGTTGGCATGAAGTGTGATGCCCTAAAGTTCTTCAAAGATCCTTTTTATGATAGTTATGAACTTTATCCATCAAGCTGTGAGGATGATTGTGATGAGGACTTAGATGAGGAGGTTGATTAAGGTTTCGTTTGGGACAGTTTTCTTACTGCTTCTTAAAGCAGCTTTCTAGTACATAAATTTTTTTTTATATTAAAAAGCTGCTTTAAGAAGCATTAAGAAAGTCATCTCAAACAAAGCCTAAGTAATTTAGATGACAAGTAAGCCTACCATTTTGCTTGCCATTTTCTTAGCTTCAAATTTTAGTATTTTGCCTCAACAGTAATCCTTTTTTCTGTTGCTAAAGATTGCATATTCATTGAAATTTGAGTAGCATAGAGTTTAAGTGTTTGGTTATTGCATAATGGCAATGATCATTTTGTTTAGTTTTTGTCAGAAACTTTCTCCTATAGATTTTATGTTTACCATAGTATTTTTCTGTCTAAATCTTTCCATGTTTGGTTTATTTTTTGCATTGTGAAAGTAAGATTTTGTTATGGGATATAATCACTAGTGTATATGTAAAATATATGATTTAAGTTTTGTTTGGGATGACTTTCTTGCAGAAATAACTTTTTAGTACAAAAATTTTAATTTTTTTAATAAAAAGCTGTTTTAAGAAGTAGTAAGAAATCGTCCCAAATGAAGCCATGATCTAATTGAGGGAGAAATTTCTTGTAAAAGTCGTGAAAGGCTCGTGGCTCATTAGTTAAAGGAGATTTTTTTTTTTACTTGAGATTATGTGTTGAAGCTACATACTTTATGATTTATCTTGACAATCCAAAAAAAAAATCTCTTGTAAAATCTAAATAATAGCAGACAAGTCACCGATGATGATTTGCTAAGAGTTTTTAGAACTATTTGCTGCTGTGTAAATATTAGAACATTATCTATATTTATAGTAAAGATTTATTGTCATTATTATTGTATATTCTTTTTTTTTTTGGAAAATTTTTGGGCAAATCCCTTTCATATATAAAAAAGATTACAAGTAAAGTAAAAAACTCAAACTAAAACTCCCAAGCTCAAAAATACAGAGGTTAGGAGTTCTAAAAGAAGCAAAATACACAACAAAAGAGAGAACAAAAGGCCAAAGCCTAAAGGACTCAGGTAGTTCTGGCATTCACGGTTGAGTCTGTTTCACGAGCGGGTCTGGCCAGAACAAAAACCCCTGGTTGCCAACTGACTGTCCAAGGGGCAGCTGATAAATCATCATTCATTATTGTCTTTTCAAAAATACCAACCAGGCTACCTAAAAGAGAGACAAAATTTACAGGCGCCTCAAAAACAGTAAGCAATAAAACCAGCAGCAGCAGGTAAAACCAAGTCCATAAGACTTCAGCCAATCCAATGATCTCAAGCGTGCTTCCAGCCATGGGTTTTGAAAAAAAACAACTTTTCTAATTTTGACAATAACCGTCTCTTGACTCTCAATGATTCCACTAAACAACCATTCAATTCTTGCTCTCCAGAGGTGATAAATAGAGGCAGAAGCAGAGAGCAGATAATAAGATTTAACATGTTGTTGAATCCTTGCTCGAAAATGCTATCATAGACTTGAAATAAGTTTGGTTTCATCAAAAGAGAGTTCAACTAGGGAAGCAAAGTTTTAATAACGTTAAAGGAAATGCAGTCAAAGAATAAGTGGGGTAGAGTTTCCTTATCATAATGATAGAAACAGCAAGTATTATGACTGATAATCCCATGGATAGCTAATACATCTGATTTTTTCAGTCCACCTTTAAAAGCAAGCCAGGCATAAACCAGAAAACGGAGTGAAGCTTTCTTATGCCAAATGTATTTGTGCCAGTTAACAGCCTCTAGCTTACTAAAGTAATAGTTACAAAAATCAGCAAACTTAGGATTCTACTTACCAAGCCAGTAATGACTCTCCTCAATGCCATCAATGTTAACAGCTAGCATGAATGAGAGTAGATATATGATTATCAAAAAAACTAGGGATAGCCCAGTTTTCTCCCCAGATAATATCAACAACTTTCCAGTCAAAATATTAAGAATAACCAGCTATCATGTTATTTTGTTTCAAAAAATCAACAATCGAAACTCCCCCACAAGGGTCCCAAATAACAGAAAGGCAGCTGGTCGGGCCAATCAAAAAAGAGATACAGTTTTTAATACTAGCAGCTTGTTTACTCAATACATTCGAATATTGAGAACAATTCATAGCCATAGTGTTCCACAGAGAATGGTATCTAGCTCTCCACCAACAAAAAAGCAAACTATTGGTGTTTAATAACCTCCAAATGACAGAACAACCAAAGCTATGGTACAGGGAATCAAAAGATGGAATTCCCAATCCTCTATTTTGTTTTGGGTAGCAAGTTTGTTTCCAAGAAACAGTATGTAGCTTTTTTAAATTGATTTTGCAAAAAGAAAGTAAACCTTGAACACATACGGCTGATTTGTTTACAGCAACTTTTAGGTATTATTGATCCTCGAATCCAGTAAGCCAGTGTGTTGCTTATAGTAAATTTGATATACTGGACCCTTCTCGCAAATGACAATGTCTTAGTGTTCCAACCATCTAAAAGAGTGGCAACTTTTTGTAAGAGGGGCTCGAAGTGTGAAACTTTAAGCTTTTTGTAGAAAATTGGCAGACCCAAATAAGTCATTGGGGTGTAAGATTGTTGTATGTTTAGAGTAGCACAAATGTTTGGAGCAAGCGGGGTGTCTTTGGATATGAAAATAGAGCTCTTAATTGGGTTCGTATGAAGACCAGTAACAGCCCCAAAGGTGTTGAGTATAGAGTTGAGGGCTTGAGCATTCTTGATGGTAGCCAACCCAAAGACAAGGAGATTGTATGCAAACATAAGGTGAGAAATAGTGCGGTTTCCAGTCGAGATGCCATTGAAAGAATTGTTAGCAGTTTCCAAATCAAAACAAGAAGATAATCCATCCATTATAATGCTAAAAAGGTAAGGGGATAAAGGGCATCCTTTTCTAATACCAGAGGTGGAGTTGAAATACCCTTCAAGCATGCCATTAATACAAACAGAAAAATGCACATCCGTAGTGCAAGCCTTAATCCAAGTAATGAACATGTCAGGAAATCCTTTAGCCTCAAGTCTTTGGTAAACAAAATCTCTAGAAACCATATCAAAAGCTTTGGTGATGTCAAATTTTGCACAAAAGTATTTTTGCTTGGCTTTAAGGTTGAAACTGCCAAGAATGTCAGAGGCTAGAAGAATATTATCAGAAATAATCCTCTTCTGAATGAAGCCTCCTTGACTAGGATGTATAATGAAAGGCATCACCTCCTTCATTCTATTAGTAATGATTTTCGCTATGATCTTATAAATGACATTACAAAGAGCTATGGGTCTAAAGTCCTTGACATTACTGTCATGAGAATGTTTTGGAATAATTGCAATAGCAATGGCTTTGATTTGATTGGCAATGTATCCTGTGTTGAAGAAGGAGGAATCAGCTTTACACAGATGGGTTTGAATGGTATTCCAAGTTGCTTTGTAAAATTCGAAAGTGAATCCATCCGGTCCAGGAGCAGTGTTAGGCTTAACAAAGAAGACTATGTTTTTAATTTCTTCCATGGAGATCGGAGCAGTGAGGTTTGAGATAAGGTGGTTAGGAATCTGATTGCCCACAGGAATAGCTTGGTAGTTGAGGGTGGAAGTGCAGGGTGCAAGTGTGTTAAAAAGCTTGCTGTAGTGGTTAATGAAAACATTGGAAATATCTTTGTGGAGAGAAAAGGTATCGTGCTCGTTGGTGATCTCCTTGATACGGTTGTGGTTTTGAGAGATGTTGATTTTGGAGTAGAGGAACTTGAGATCATCCTCCCCATTGGTAAGCCATTTCACCTTAGCTCTTTGAGTCATCCAACTAGTGAGGGTAGCTTGGTAGTAAGCTAATTTAGTATTAATATCCTTCAGGTAGCAGTTAAAGGAAGGGTCCAAAGGGTTAGTTTGGAGCTGAGAAGTCATAAAGTGTTGTTGGTCTTTGAGTGTATCAATTTGAGTTTGGATGGTGTTTGCATTGGACCAAGGTTTGTACTTCACAATGTTTTTAAGATTCTTAAGCTTGAAGCTGAATGAGCTTAATGGACTGCTCTTGTTGGGAAGAGAAAAAACATCTAATAAGGTGCTCCAAAACTCCGGTTATTTCAAGTAGTAGTTTTTAAACATAAAGCGGTGACTTTTTTGGGAATCGGCAGAATTCAGGAAGATTAAAGGCGAATGGTCAGAACAATCAGGGTCATCCACTTTATAGAATGAGTTAGGAAAGGATGCCAACCAATCATCATTAACCAGCACACGGTAAAGCTTAATATGGATAGGATTGTGTTGTTGCTGGTTATGCCAAGTAAAGAAATGCCCCACAGATGAAAGATTATGCAAACCAACATTAAAAACCATGCTATTAAATTCACCAAGCTTAGCATATGCGAGAGGGGTGCCACCAAGTTTTTCATTCAGCTTACGATAGCAATTGAAATCCCCAATAATAGCCTAGGGGATATTGGTATTACTAGCAATCTCTTAAATGCTCTTCCAAAGAGTCTGCCTTTCTAATTGTGAATTACTAGCATAGACCACAGTGACATCACAAATGATTTTGCCCGTTAACAGAGATATAACCATGGATAAATTGGTTTGACATTTGTTGGGGAGCAAAATTGACGGACTTCTCATTCCATTTAACCCATATGCGATGTGATGCCCCAAGATCTAACTTGGAAGAATTATTCTTTTAATCCTTTTAACTCTTCAGCTACCAGAGCTATCTATATTCATCAATCAGTGACAAAAAATCTAACAAAAATCTACAATTCAAAACATCAAGTAAATATTTCTATTCATTCCCAAAAATTTATTTACAATACTCAGAATCTTCTACCAAATCATAATCTATCCAGTCCTGAGTACAAAAGAATAACTATAACAAAAAGAACATAAACCTAAACAATCTTGATCAGCCTCACACTCATGCTCCCTTGCCCTGACCTAAAATATTAACCACATATAATGAGCTTCAAAAAGCCCAGCAGGTCACATAATACCTACCACTGAAATCAAATCACGATACTAAAATAATATGCATGTCAATCAGTCAAATCCATACCAGTCACTTGCACATGGATCATTGAATCTATGCATATACGAAAAATCAGTAATCAATATAGTAAAAGAAATCAATTTCGATCAACAGTATCAATCGGTATGAAATCATTCAAAACAATCAAATCAATACATCGTTAAAAAGAGTTGAAATCAAATTTCGTAATCGTACCTAGACAAGTTGCTCTCTGGACAAATTTCGTCCCGACGAACCAAATTTCATCCTGGGATGAACTTCTCTGTCCACAGATTCTGTACTGATCGTCTCGGACGATCCCACTTCGTTCGGACGATCCTAGAAGGAAAAAAAAGGTTTTCATATGTGACCAGGACTAGAATAACTGAAGTTGCCACAGGTGGCTTCATGCGGGAAAATTTTATGGTTGGCAAGGAACCAATGGTTATTATAATTGGTTTGGGTGATTTTGGCTTCTAGGATAAATAAAAGGTCTATATGGTTGGCTAGGGCTAAGTTTTTGCAGCTAAACACTTTGGTCGGGTTATTGAACCCACGCAAGTTCCAAGCTCTATGTTGGGCAAGGTCATTAAGACTTTGAGTTTGGAGTAGAGGCCTTTTTGGCTTTGCCTCTAGTTTGTTTCTAGTTTTGGCTTGCAGGATGCTGAATTTTTGTTGAGTTAGAGTTAGATGTGGAGGTTTCGTTGGTTGAGCTGGGTATGTTAGGTTGGTGATTGCGGGGGGATGTCTGAGGTGGACTGCTATGATTTGGATTTATGGTATTTGTATTAACAAGATTGGTACTGTTAGTAGTTATGTTGTGGAGAAGAGAAGGAGGCTGATTCTCCTCCAAATTGTCTTGCTCATTCAAGGCATCAAATTTGTTTTTGGTGCTTATAAATGCGGGCTATTTTTTCTGGGCAATGATTTCAGTGATGTCCTGGATTTCTCCAGAGGGTGAGTTTAAGATCGGTAGTATTGTTCCTAAGTGGGAGTTTTGCTCTTCAGTTGGGATATGTAACTGTGGAGGTAAGGTTTTGCTAGCTTGGTTAATTTTTAGTGTTTGAGGAGGTTTTGGGATGAAAAGTTTGGGAGGCTAGGTGGAGTAAGCCGAGGTTTTCTACTGGAACTCCTACCCCTAGGTTTAGCGATAGTTTGAGTTTTTAAAATTGGATCTTTTGGGCATAAGGTTGGGGGATGCATGATAGAGCCACACTGTGTACAAAGTTTAGGCTTCCAGTCATATTGTATTCTTAGGGGGGAGGATTTACCATCCACAGAATAGAAAATTTCCTCAGGAAGGAGAGAATTACTAGTGATTTGGACACAAACTCTGGCAAATGTCAAACGGGTCTTTGCCGCAGTAAGAGCATCAATAGCTATAGGAATCCCTACACAGCTAGCAAGTTTCGATATACCTTTCGGAGTCCAGAGAGAAAGTGGCAAGTTCAGGATTTTAATCCAAAGGGGATTGAAGGAAATTCTTCTCGTTTTGGTACAAAATATGGTGTCCATTTTTGCAGTATGAAAGGCTTTCCAAAGAAGAACAAGGGGCCTCCCGTCCACACATACTCATAGTCTTCAAGCGCAGAAAATTTAAGCAAGAAAAATCCCTCGTCCATAGTTAGCAGAGAAATAGAACCTTTAAGAGGCCAGGCCTTTTTAATCACAGAAAGAAGAGCTTCGTAGAAGGGGCGTTTCCCGATCGAGTACCCAACCAGCGAAAGCGACCACTCTGAAGCTCTAGCGTTGAACTGGTCGTTGGTGAACTGAGAAATAAGATTCTACGTAGGGACGAAGGATAGAGAGTGAGAGAAATCAGCAGAAACTTGAGGAGTGGTGTTTAAAAGGTTCTTCCAGAGAGGAAGAATAGAGGAAGCAGGAGATGCAGTAGAGGTGGAGGAAGTGGGGAGTGGTGGGAAATCATTCTCGGCCATGGGGAGAGGTCCCCCGAACGGGTGGTGGCGGGAGAGCAACTAAGAAACTTCAGCAAACCATAGCATAGCTCAGAAAATATCTCGAATGCTTTTTGCTTTATTGTATATTCTTATTATGAAGTACATTTTATTTTATTGTACTTTTTATCACTTAATAATAATTTTATATACATAGGTGCTGTTGAATCAATATATTATTTAATAAAGTGTATTATAATTAAAAAATCATGGTTTCAAAGAAAGTTTAAAGGAATTCAATATCTATCCAAGTTTAACGAATCCAACTCAACAGTGAGTTGGTCGAGGTTTCAAAAGGTAGAAGTGCACCCCTTAGAGTTAGCTACATGAATATTTTTTTTCCAGTCTCCTATTCAGACGAGTTATTATTATTATTATTATTATTATTATTATTATTATTATTATTATTATCAATTTTATTCCTTCATCAATTTTATGGAATTGTTGAAAGAATAAAATTGATAATGATAATGATAATAATAGTACTAATAATAGTTATAATCATAATAATAATAATTATTATTATGAGAAAAGAGATTATCATCTCATTACTTATAAGAATGGATATGGTAAAACTCAAATTGATTATTTTCTTATAAGAAAATTATATCGTTCAGATTACAAAGATTGTAAAGTTATTATGAGTGAAAGTTTATGTACCCAACATTAATTTTAAATTTTAAGATGTAAGGGCAGGATATTAAAAATAAAGTAAATCATTAGTCTAGGATTAGATGGGGGAATTTAAAAAATATTAATAAAAATATTTTTGAGAGTAAGATTCTATATTTAAAAATTTTGTATATACATTAGGAAACTAATGTTTGTGGGAAAAAAATAACTAGTGATATTATGAATGGTACAAAAGATGTGCTTGGAGTATCAAAGAAAAAAATAATTTATAATAAAAATAGTTGGTGATAGAATTAAAATGTGAAAGAAAAGATAAAAAATAAAAAGATTTGTTATAAAAATTAGTTTAGTTGTAAAAACTTTAATAATTAGAGAGATATAAAGAGTCTCGTAAGAAGTTTAAGAAAACAATTTGCAATGTAAAGTTTTTAACTTTTAATGATTTATATCATATATTAGATACTAAGGAGCACGAAAATATGTATAGTATAAGTTAGCTAAACAAAGAGATAGTAATAGTAAGGATTTAGTTCAAGTGAAGTGTATTAAGGATGAAGATCAAAAAGTGCTTTTATTAGAGAAAGATATTCAACAAAGGTGGATGAGATATTTTGCTAAATATTTTAATGAAGATTATGAGAACGCAATTAACTTTAGTGATTTTAACACCCTAAATGAAAATAATTTTTTTTTATCATTGTATTAGTAAAACTGAAATAAAAAATGCTTTAAAGAAAAATAAAGTGTGAAAAAGCTATTGGACCTGATGATATTCTAATAGAGGTGTTGAAATACTTAGAAGATGAAGGATTTCTTAGCTTACTAAACTTTTTGATATTATTTTGAAGACTAAAAAGTTGTCAGATCTGTGAAAATTGAGTGTGTTGATTCTTAATTTTAAGAATAAACTGATGTAAAATATTTTGCGAATTATAGAGGAAATAAGTTAATGTGTCATACTTTAAAACTATAGAAGAGTGTTATGGAGTGACACTAATATTTCTCAAAATCAATTTGGATTCATGCCATGTAGGTCTATTATGGAAGCTATACATTTATTGAGAGGTTTGCTCAAGAAGTATAGATAGAATAATGAGGATTTACATATGTTTTTTTTATTGATTTAGAGAAAGCATATGATAAAGTTCCAAGAAAAATGCTATGGTGAGTTCTACATAATAAAAGGGTTAGTAATGCTTATATTCAAGTCATTAAAATAGGTATGCATGACCTATTACTTGTGTTCAAACACAAGGTGGTTTGGCCAAGTATTTTCCTATTTCAATTGGATTACATCAAGGTTCAACCTTAAGCCTATATCTTTTTTGCTTTAGTCAAGGATGTTCTCACTAGATATTTGCAAGAGGTTGTACCCTAGTTTATGCTTTTTGCTGGTGATATTCTTTTTATTGATAAGACTAGAGAGGGAGATAAAGGTAAGCTTGAATTATGGTGGTCACCTTAGAGTCTAAAGGTTTTCATTTGAGTAGATCTAAAATTGAATATGTGGAGTGTAATTTTAGTTATAATTGATCTAGTGCGGGATTATGACTTTGGGTGATCAAGTAATTAATAAAAGCACACATTTTAGATATATTAATGGGTCTATTATTCAGAGTGATGGTGAAATAGATAGGGATATTAGTAGTTGAATTCAAGTTGGATGGTTGAAGTGGAGGAATGCATTGGGCTTGTTATGTGATAGAAAAGTCACTCTCAAACTTAAGGGAAAATTCTGTAAGATGGTAGTGAGACCTGTAATGCTTTATGCTGTTGAATGTTGGCCATTAAAAGAGAAGGATAATATCAAGTTAACTGTTGTAGAGATGAGGATGCTTTGGTGGATGATTGACTTTACTCTTAAAGACAAGATACAAAATGGGCTCATACGTGAAAAGGTTGGAGCAAGTTCAGTGGAAGATAATATTAGAGAGAGTCACCTTAGATGGTTTGGTCAAATAAAACGTCGGCCTTCTGATGACCCGATTAGAAAAGTAGATTTATTATGTTTGACTTATATTAAACAAGGTTGAGGTATAACTAAAAAAACTTGATTAGAAAATATTAGAAATGACATTTCTTTATTAGATTTAAATGAGAATTTTATCCTTAGCATGACACAATAGAGAAAAAGGATTCATGTAGCTGACCCCCACCTAGTGATATAAAGGCTTGTTGTTGTTGTATCAATTTTATGAGATTAAATTAGAAGGATGAAATTAATAAATCATTTATCTTCTTAATAAACGAATAAAAAAATGAGAAATCATGACTTTAGATCAAGCTCTCAACTTATATTGAGCTTTGGTTAAATTTAAATTTTATATTTGAAATAGTTAGAAAAGCATATGATATGTGGATTATAGTAAATATATGTTAGCTACATTTTAAATAAAATTCTCTTTCAAAAAAAAAAAAAAAAAAAAAGAAATAAAAGTTCATTACAATTTGAATGTCGTCAGTTTTTAAATTAAAAAAAAAATCCATCTTTTAGTAATACATAATGGCTCACTTTTAAAGGCTTTTTAGACTAACTTCTTGTAATGATTGAATAATTTCACTATAAATTACATACAAGTTTATTATGAAACAATAATCCTATGAGGTTTTTTTATTAAACATTTAGTTTTTTTTATTAAACATTTAGAATTTTCTTTTATGAGGATATATTGTTCTCTCTCTTCTCACTCATATGTAGTGTAATAATAAAAGCTTTATTCATGTTAGTGATAATTTAGTTTATCATAAGAGAACTAAACAATATGATATTTATTATCAATTTACCATCACTTATCATCACCTTCAATATGACATTCTTAATTCATCATTTGTTTCTTCTTCTCTACAAAACATAAATCCATCCATTTTCCCATTTTTATTTTTTGATAGACAAACTCTCAATACTTTTTATAGCTGCATTATTGATTTGTAAGGAAATATTAGAGTTATTAGAATTATTCACTGCCATATAAACATGAGAACCTATGTATATTATTTATTGTAAGAATTTATAGCCATTATTATTACAATATATCATCATTATTAACTATATTTTCTTTGATCATATTTCCTCATTACTCTATTCTATTTTCAATATTTAAGCACTTTTCTATCAATAAAGGGCATGAAATTCTAGCTTTTAAAAAATAACGAGATGTGGCGGGTCGAGGACTACAAATGGAGGTATTGGGAGCGGTTGAACCACGAGGTAATGACCCTCATCTTCAAGAAGACCCAAGTGAATGAGATGGCATGCATAATACCTTTTGTCTGCAAGACTTGGCGGGAGGTGCCAATGTGTTGACCACCTCGATGTCATCGAAGTCGTTGTGCTGAAGCTTGTCTGTCGTAGTTGCTATGCGCTTCGATTACTCTCCGCCTATTGCATCCAAAATTTGTGATTCTCGCTCAATTCCTCGTTGCAATATACATTCTATAACTTATTTTGCCCACGTTCTGCTGCTCCCCCTCCACTTCAGGACACCACACTCAATACCTGGCCTAATTATGTTGAGGCCATACGTTAAGACCCACGGGCGGCCTCTATAGATTGCTGCTCGATATGCCTTACCAACTATAATGAGGAGGAGGAGGAAGGGGAGAACAATGCATTAAAGATATTACCTAATTGTGGCCATGTGTTTCATGCCATATGTGTAGATCAATGGCTTCGACAATATCCAACTTGTCCAATTTGTCGATCACCGATGACGCTTGGATGATCAGATTCTGTTTGAAATTTGGAAGGAAGGTTTTTAAACTAATAATTAAGTCTTTAATTGGAGTTTGTTGAATATTTGAAGTGGTAATTCATACTGTTTCACATTCCTTCGAATGGATGCGAGAATGTTATGGTTTGGAATATGAAAGGTTGTAGATAGAGTTGTTAATTTTAAGAGATATTAATTATAAAGATGTAGTTTACTATATAACCTAATAATAATATCAAATATCTTAAAAATAATAACTGATAATAACTGATAAAAGATTTTCACTAACCTACTTAAGCAGAAGAATGAAATCTTTTAGCGATAAATTGCAACAAATATACAAACACCCAGGACAACAAAATGATCCCAGCCTCGAAAAATTCAGAATTTTCAGCATTGGTAAAAGTAGAGTCGCTGCTGCAGTGGTAGTTAGCTGGCTATGAAATGGAGAAAGGTCTAGACGCTGATGTACTATACCAATTCAATTACCCATAAAAATTTTTCTATCTTAAGATCATTCATTATTCTGGCATCAGCCAAAAGCCTCGCGTACAATTCTTCAGCTTCTCGCAGCTCACTCCTAAGCTTTTGTTCCTTAAGCAAAAGTTGTTTCTCTGTCTGAATAATTGTACGCAAAGCTTTTGGATGATGCCACAATAATGAATGATCTTAAGATCAAAACTTTTTTATGGATAATTGAATTGGTATAGTACATCAGCGTCTACACCTTTCTCCATTATTATTACAATATATCATCATTATTAAAATTATTTTCTTTGATCATATTTCCTCATTACTCTATTCTATTTTCAATATTTAAGCACTATTGTATCAATAAAGGGCATGCAATTCTAGCTTTACGAGATGTGGCTGGTCGAGGACTAAAAAAAGGAGGTATTGGGCGGGGTTGAACCCCGAGGTAATGACCCTCATCTTCAAGAAAACCCAAGCGAATGAGATGGCATGCATAATACCTTTTGTCTGCAAGACTTGGCGGGAGGTGCCAATGTGTTGACCACCTCGATGTCATCGAGGCCATTGTGCTGAAGCTTGTCTGTCGCAGCTGCTATGCGCGTCGATTACTCTCCGCTTACTGCATCCAAAATTCGTGATTTTCGCTCAATCCCTCGTTGCAATATACATTTATAACTTGAAAAATATTCTTATTTTGCCTGCAATATACAATAACTATAATATTAAAATTTTCCCCTTTTATTTGGATATAGAAAAGTACCTAGTTGTATGAAAAGCCTTTAAAGTTAAATTACTCCTTAATCACATCTCTTCCTTTGTTCTTTATCTATAATGAAATAACCGCCCAAAAACTTGGTCCCCTATTGGAAGAAATTAAATAATAATTACATAAATAATAAGAAAAATATATAATAACAAGAATTATAATAGTCAAGTTTATATTGCAGTTGAGAGCATAAAACAAAGTTCACCACTTAAGTATTTAATCATACATAGAATTAAAGGATCAAGAAGCACACAAAGAGGAAAAAGGCACAAAAATAACGCTGTAATTGCAAAAATATTATAATAACCACCATGATGGATCTCACACCGAAGATTGAGGAGAAAAGAGCAAAACTCAACAGCGGCAAGCAAGCGGAAGGGGGAGTAATTTTATCCTCTTTAAATCTATTTATGATTAAATACGCAAGTGGTGAACTTTGTTTTATGTTCTAAACATAAATATAATCATTACTATTATTATTATCAAAGTTTTTAAAAGTAGACCGGTTGAACCGTGTACAGGCCGGCCGGCCGATTCGTTTAATTCCCTGGATTGGGATAGCAGAAAATCATGATTGAACCGGTCAACCTGGCTGCCAAATTGTGAAACCGACAAACCAATGTCAATTTTAAAAAGCCATTCGGTTCAGTTAAAATGCAATCTTAGCCATAGGAATGAGATCAAGCGGTAATTGAGGAAAAATTAAGAAGTAAAAAATATTCCTATTCATATGTCATTCGCTGATCTTCATTCTTGTGAATAGGTGATGTACCATTCGTATCGTCCGGCTGCTCGACATCGCTCTTCTTTTATGAACTGGACTCGACGAGAGGCTACAATGAAGTTATTATTCCTCTCTGATATCATGCTCCCTTCTCCTTTTTTGCTTCAAATCGTAGGATGTAAGTTTTTTAACTCTAATTTTTCTAGGTTTTGTTTGGGTTTTTTTTTTTTTTTAAATGTTTGTGAATGATTTCTACTAAGGATTTAATAATTCCTTTAATGTGTTAATGCCCTTAAGAACGATCAAGGTGTATGCTTGTTTTGTACTCTCTATGATTCATTATTTACTATTAAAATCTTAAAGAATATCAAGATTGAATCTTTTTCCCCACTATCTTTATGATGTACTAGTTTTCGTTATTCATAGTAGCAATGATGATAATGATTGTGTAAGGTAATATACCTATGTAGTCATTGCAATGGCTGTGATTTTCCTCTTTGTGTTTTGTGTGGTAAGGTGTTGATCCTTTCTAATAGCTATTATAAGCTTTTTTTAAATATTTTGAATTTTGTTGTGGTATTACTATAAATTGGTGACATGTATGTGTTAAACTTGTTGTGAATAGCAAGTTTGCAACATTGATGTGGAGATGTTGTTATCAATTTTGCTCATTATTTATTTTAGGTGTCATCAATCTAGTCATTATGCAAATGAATGTACTTGTCGAAATTTGCATATTGATGTGGAGAAAGATCATAATGAAATTAAAATCAATTTAGGTGTCATCAATCTAAAATAAATACTTATTATTTTGCATTCATGGTTTGTTCATAAATTTCATTTGACATATGAAGGTGATGAGGACAAAGTGCTTGGATGTGAGGATGTTGATGTGTTTGAGGTAGAAGGTTTCAGTAGAGAAGGAATTGTGAAATTAAGCATTATTGGATGATACAAATCTAAGAGATTATTAAATTCATTTAGTCTTTCGGAGTTTTTTAATATAAGAAATGCAGTGAATGATAAAATCTGGACTTTTATTTGTTTTAGGAATTTATCTTTATAACATGAATGGATAATTTTATTATCTTTAGAAATTTTATGGTTGATATAACATCAAAAAATTTCTTGGTCGAGCACGAATCTTGAGGCAAATTCGAATTGGAAACTTGCAAAATTAAATTCAGGACAATACAAACTCTGATTTCAACAAACTTGTAGTCGAACTGAACGTCTCAAAAAGACAAACCCAACGACACCATATTCAATCAAATTAGAGCCCAAATGGGTCCAAATCGAGGGCCCAAAATATATTTAGAAGGTTTAAAGCATAAATTAGATGACCAAATGATATCCAAATATGACATGCCTATATCCGAATCAAGCAGCTTGACTAGACAAATCCAATGAGCTAAAGATCATCAAATTCTGACAGCATTAAAATATTTAAATACTTAATAAATATTCTATAATCAAGTTAGTTCATATCGGCCGTTCATTTGAAACACTCCCAACATGCCCTTGATTTTTCATTATTTACTGGTTATGCCACTCCCATAAAATTATAAATAGACCCCTCATTCTTCATTGAAGGGAGAGCAAAGCAAGAGAATGAAGAGAAGGGAGGAAGAAAAAAATTCGAGCTCTCTTCCTACTAGTTTATCCTCCTCGACCATCGCTCGACTAACAACATCTCTACACTTACGCCCGGTAACCAATCGTCATCAGATTTCCACCCATCCACTAACCATTGCCGAACTTTCGCTCTTCCATCAACCCTAACTGAACTTCTGCATGACAGCCATCAAATTTCTACCCTACCACCATCAGACTTCTGCCGACCACCATCTTCCACACAAAATTCAACTCACCTACTAGACATTTCTAATCTAATCATCCTCAAGTTTAGGGATGGTCATTGTAACACATTCAAATACTATTATAATCATTTCAACTAGATGTGGCCCAGTTGTTTTTTCCCTTTTTCAGGATTTTTCATGTAAAAATCCTAATGTTTTTACTTTCTCTTTTTATGTGCTAGGTATTTATGTAACACTAAGATGAAAGATTTTCCTACTTTGCCGTCATAAATATTTTTGCCAGCAATAATTTGCTACCATTTATGGGAATATAATCCTACTATTACATGTATAATTGAATATTTTATAAAGGTTAATAGGCGTACGTAACAATCACAACATTAGAGCCTTCTACTCTGTGGTGTGTTGCCTGAAGGCCCATTAGTTAAAATATGCCTCTAAAGCAAATCAGCAAACTTTGCTATTATTAGTGGAGATTTATACAAACAAGCTTTCACAGGATCATACCTTAAGTGAATTGGTGTCCTTATGGATCATCTTAGTAGAACAAATTCTGATGGTGCTCCAGTTACTACTAACAAAGTCATTAATTCTAATGAATTTATTCATTTTCAATTTCAAAACATGTGGCTCCAATCTCTAAATTTCCTTAAGGTTGTTGAGAATAATATGCTAGCTTCTACGCTTCATTATGAGGGATCTAATGACTATTAGATTCTCTCTGAAAATTAAACGGCTTAAATAGGTTATCAAATGGTGGAGTGAAAATATTATTGGACACATTTTTATAATACTAATAAAGCTGAAAGAGATGTTATTCTTTTGAAGAATATTTATATTTCTAATATTTTTTAGGATAATAAAACTAAATTAATTAAAGATAATAACATCCTTTCTAACCTTCATTTCATAGAGGAGGAGTCAGAAGGCTAACTAAAAGCAAATTGTTTAGGGTGATAGGAAAAAAAAATTTGTCTAAGCTTTAGCTAACAAAAGGAAAGCTAAATCTAATATGTCTAAAATAAAATTGGAGTCAGTTGAGTGGATGGATGATCAGGATGTCAATTTTGCATTGGCAGTCTCCCATTTTAAAACTTTAATTGGGGCTAACAAGAATATAAATAATATTTCTAACCACAGTATACTTCGTCTATCTTTTAGACTGAGGATAAAATTCAATTCTCTAGATATCCTACTGAAATTGAATTGTTTAACTTACGGAGATGAATAAGGATTATGTGCTGGTCATGATGGTTTTATTATTATCTTCTATAAAAAATGTTGGCATATCATTGAGGATATATCTAAAGCTATATTGGGTTCTTCAATGGATCTTATATGCTTAAATGCTTAGCTAGCACTTATTTTATCCTAATTCCTAAATGCAAGAATATAGAAAATTGAAATGATTTCAAACCTATTAGCTTGTACACAACTTTTAATAAAATTATCACTAAGATTTTGGCGTCTAGATTGGCTCTTTTTCTTCTAAAAATTATTTATGTTAATCAAACTGGCTTGGTAAAGGTACAAGTATTTTTGATAAGGTGTTACTTGCCTGGAAACTTATTCACGATATTAACAAAAAAAGACTGAGCATAATTTGATAGTGACTAGATATATCTAAAGCTTTACACATTTATTTGGTTTAAATGAGAATAGTATATCGCTGATTAAAACTATTTTTTAGAATGTTTAACTTTCTATTATTATCAATGGTAGGTCTCAAGATTTTTGTAAAACAAACCAGGGTGCAATTGAATATCTTTCTAGAGGCTTTCATTTTTTTTCTAAGTTTAAAAGCTTGGCCTTTATCAATTCTGGTGATCTGAATAATTTGCATATGAGTTTTACTGATGATATTAATATCTTTTGAAATGGCTATGTTAGGTTTTATTCTAGATTTTTAGGTTTGTTTTTTGTATAGCTTTGGTGTAGCCATTTGTATAGCTCTAGGGGCCTATTAATAGGCTATAGCTTATATTAGGAAAAAAGCCAAGGAAATAAGAATTTGCATAGTTTTGACTCACCTCTCCTCCCTCTCCTCTCTCCCTCCTCCTCCTCTTTCAAGATCCATGAGGAAGTGCTTCTTCCACAAGTGAAAGGATTGACATCTGGTATCAGAGCCACGGTGGTGGCGATCTCGAGGTGGAGGAGAGAAGGTTTCTTGTCTAAAGAAACTGGAGCAGGCGGTCTTGGCGGGGTTCGTCGGATTCGGCGAAGGGAGCGGTTGACCAGAGAAGCCGGAGGTGGCTTCGGCGGCGGCCAGGTGACGCGATTTGAAGTTCGCGTGGAGATCGCACGGGCTTAACGTGCGGATGTCCGACCAAGGTGCGAGGGGCTCGTGGATCGAAGACGATGTCATGTTGACATCGGAATTCATCTAGCAGGTTGAGAAGCCGGACTTGGTACAGGAGATTCAAGAAAGCAGCAATCAAGATGCTAGGTGGCAAGAAGGCTACAGGAAATCGAAGCAGAATGTGCTTGTTTTGTTTGCTGGTTAGAGATGCCTTGGGTGATCGTGAAAGTGGAAGATGGATGCTCTAGTTCGTTTCTTGGAGATCTCCTGTCTTCAAGAAAGAAATTTTATTCAAGGCAGAGTTCTTGGCGGGAGATGCTTGCTTGCTGACGGTTCTTGCACAAAGACCGGTCAAATGCTGTAGAGTTCGGGTGAAGAAAATAGCAAGGCGAACAAGAGCGGAGGAATGGAAGCTGTTGAGACCGGATTTTTTGCTTGATCTTGAATCAAGTTTCGATGGGTCTTGACTAGCTTGGATGCATTTTTTTTTCTGTTCTTTGATTAAAAGATCGGTTCAGATCTTTAAAGAAGATATTAGATCTTCTTTGTGGTGGAGTTTTGGACTTCAGGTAGAGTCCGGAAGACACTGAGGTAGTGTCGGCTGTTCTTGGAGAACAGGGTTGAGAGTATGGGGCGCTTGGAGATGCGTGGTCGTGCGGTGCACGAGGAGTCCGCATAGGAGCGCGGGGCACTGGTGAAAGGCACGCAGGGTACTGGCCGGATGCGGCAGTGCGGAGCGTGGTTTTGTGACGAGCAGAGCGCTGGTGAGGGCGCAAGGCTCGCTGCATGGGTGGATACGTGTAGGATGTGGTCGGAGAGAGACCACATGAGTGCAAGGCGCGGGCGCGAGCTTGTGGCGTTTGGACGCGGGCTGGAGGCGCAGGGTGCTGGTGGATGCACAGGGTGTGGAAGCCGGGCTAGGGGTGCTCGGGATTGGCTGCGTTGGACGCAGTGCGACAGGAGATCTGTCGGGAGGTGGAGATAGAATATCGGTGGACGCTTTTGGCGGAGGAGATCGACATGATCATTATTTGGCTGTTCTTTATGAACAGTGGTTATCTTGTGTTTTGTTAAATCTGGACTAAGGGGATGATTGTTAGGTTTTATTCCAGATTTTAAGGTTTGTTTTTTGTATAGCTTTAGGTGTAGCTATTTGTATAGCTCTAGGTGCCTATTAATAGGCCTTTAGCTTGTATTAGGAATCAAGCCAAGAGAAATAAAGTTACAGAGTTTTTTGGCTCACCGCCTCCTCCCTCTCCTCTCTCCCTCCTCCTCCTCTTTCAAGATCCATGAGGAAGTGCTTCTTCCTCAAGTGAAGTGATCTCACAGGCTAAATTAAAAACATCAAAAGGATTTATCATTTTCTTAATGTTTTTTTGAAAAGCATAGTGGCCTTCATTTTAGCCAAAATAAATACTCTTTCATATTGGGGAAGGATATGCCGCTGGAGAAAATCAATAGCATAAAGAGCATTACTAGTTTCATAAACAAACTCTTCCTATTTATTATCTGGGACCCCTCTCATAAAGGGCATAAAAGGACTTTTTTGTTTGATAAATTATTCTTTAGTATTTAAAAAATTATCTACGTGAGAATTCAAATTACTTTCTATGGGAGCCAAACTTGTGCTGATTAAAAGTGTTCTATATTTTAGGCATATTTACGTGTTTCAAACTGTTAGCATTTTATGGAAGTATGCTCTATATTAGACAAAATCATTAATCATAAAAAAAGGACAAAATCATTAATAATTTTTCCTAGTTCTTCTCAAGACAAAAAAGATACATGGCATGCCTAGAACTATTGCATTGGCCCTTTTAGCGAGGGTGGTTTGCGGCGCAAATTAATTGTTGATATGGTTAAAAGTGTTTCTATCAAACTTTGGTGGAAGTTTAGGATTACTAATTCCTTATGGGCTAACTTTCTGAACCATAATAAAGTAAAAATATTCACCTCTCTCTATGCACTTTCAAGAAGGATCAATCTCTTGGGTGGTTTAGATTATGTAATATCAAATTGGTAGAATAATTGAATATTCAATGGGGCATTGGTAAGGGATATTCCTTTATTTGGCAAGATGATTGGATGGGAAATGGGTCTCTTGACTCACTTTTTAACACACATTAATTATCCAATACGAAGGATTCTGACTTCATTTTAGATGGGAGACGGTGTTTGAATCTTCGTTTAGATCATATCCATAATACTATGGTCGATCTTTTTTATGATATTCTTATAAATATGTAAATAAATGATCAACCTATTTTTAAATATTCTGATGATGGTGGCTTTTATATTAAAGATGCAGGAACTGGTTCAGATCTAAAACTAATTCCAATATGATTTTTCATAAAATTTAGAATTCTACTACTCCTAATATCTCTCTTTTTACTTGAAGATTTACCAAAGGTTAGATCCAAGTGGATGATAGATAAAAAGCAAGGGCGTTATATTACTTCTAAATGTCAATGTTGTTTTAAGATTCAGACTTTCAAGTCAGTTTTTTCTAAATGGGCATCTAGCCTCTAGAGTTTGCTCTTTTTTAGAAATGCTTTGGGAGTTAATGTGGGATATCATAATTTAACTAGTTTTCTCTTCTTGATCGCTGGTTTGATAAAGATCATATTTTAAGAGTAATTAAGGGATAAGAGCATAATAAATTTTAAATAAGAATAAATCTAAAAAATGAAATTTGGTTTTATTAAAAAAAAATGCATTTTGCAAAACAAAACACAACTTTTTATTACTCTAATGCAATTTTCTATGATGCTACATGCCAAACATTTTAAAATAATAATACGACCCAAAGATAAATTTTAGTTAATCTTGAATTTTTTATCTAATAATGTTATTGATGAAAGTCATGATGATGATGAAAGTCATGATGATGATGATGAATATGATGAAAATAATGAGGAGGATGATTAAGTCATTGGAAGGGCAAGTAAGCCTACTCAACTCATCTTGATCTGTTAGTTGAGAGCATGATCCATTAAAAGGGTCAAGTAAGCCAAAAATTTATTGCAAGAAGCTTAAAAGTTTGGCTATTGCATTATGGTAATTGCCATTTTGTAATTTCAATTCAAAAACTTTCTCCTCTAGAATTTTCGTTTACCTTAGTACCTTTTTATCTAGATATCTCCTAGCTTTTTATTTATTTATTTATTTTTAAAGAGAGTTGGATTCTAGTGAACTATATAGGTGTCCACTTTGCAGTAACAAGCTATGTTGATCATGCTCCATGCTTTGAGATGTGGATTGTTCTTTATTATTATGATCTTCTAATTTATTGATATATATGGTGCTCTATTAAATATATATTATTAAATCACAATAAGGGTGTAAATTCTCTTAAAAGTTTCAAAATAATAATAGAACTCCATTTCAAATTGATCTTCATCAAAATTTTAAAATTTCTATTCCTTAATGAATTTTAAGAATTCATAAGAAAAATTTGACAAATCAAATGTATCAAATCTATTTGATAAATAATGTAATTCATATATCAAGCATTCTTCTATTTATTGAAAGATTTTAATTAATTTTAAATATTTAATATATAAGAAGAGTTTATTAATTTTAAATCAATGTATTCAATCGTTAAAATCTTATATAAGGTTCAAGATAAATATTCAATGAGACTCTTAAAGATTTTGTATAATATATTGCTAATTATTATAGTTATCCATCTTAATAATCAAACTAGAAAAAGACTAAATTGGTCCTTTTTTTTGGATAAAATTCACATAGGGGCTTACACGTTAATTAACAGAGGGGGTTACAAGTCCTTAAATAACAGTTAAATCTTTTAAAATACAATATTTAAAGTAGAACCTATAAGCCATTGATTCAAACTAATACATGAATTAAATAAAAATAAAAGGGGCGAGACAAACCACTGAGAGGGCCCATAAAAAACAACCAGAATATCCACAGCAACAAGCCATCCAAAAACGCCACTAGCTGATAGGCACCCACAAAGCCATATGAAAACAACCTACAGAAAAATGAGAAATGATATAACAAAACAAAAAATATGGTGCTAAGGGAGGCAATCTCCACAAACCACCAAGGCAACCAAACCCAAAACCAATGGCCCCCAACATCATAAGCCACCAAAACCAACCACCAGGAAGAATCCCCCAGCCAAGGACAAAAGCCAACAAGCACCCAACAACAACCACAACTAAACCCTACAAAATAACAGACAGATAAAGGGACAACAATAGCACCACAAAACTCAGCTCATATTTTTTTTAACCTTCTTCTTCTTATTTTTCTTTCCTAAGCTGAAGAGAACCTAAATTTATCAATTTTCAACACATTCAAATCAAAATTCTCTATGGGCACATCAGAGTAGCCACCATAGAAATCCCCATCATGACACTTATTACTCGAGAATTCCTCAATCCAATCACAGTGATCAATAGGGTCAGAGTGCACACCCTTATGCAATTAACCATCCAAATTAATATACACATCCGACAAGGGATAAACAAGCCATGAGAACAAAAACTAGCATATGAGAATAAAAACTTAATACATTCATAATTGTTATGACCCACAGCTTTGCAATGAGAACAAAGACTAGAAAATCCTTCCAAAACAACCTTTTGAATATAGCACAATTTCTTAGGACCAAGCCAAGCAGAATTAGGATATATCCGATAATTTTCCATTTCACAAGATTACGAGCAATTGACGGCCTAGAACCCATAGCAGTGGGGTGATCAAATAAACAGCCCAAATTGAAAAGAATGCGAGGAGAAAAGAGATGGGGCGCAGTTTAGGAAATGAAATCAAGATAGGGACGATCAGACATTCTTCCGATAACTCGAGAAATGGCATCCATTTTATCAATTTCATGAAACACCCATAAACGAAATAAGATCTATGTGCAAAAACCCTTCTATAGTTAAAATCGTTAGAGAGTTTGATCAAAATGTTGTGCTGATCCAAAAGGGTGACAGGAAACTCATTAGACAATTTAAGATAGAAAAAAAATTATTTATTAAGTATAACACAGGGCGGCGGAGCGGAAATTTTCCAACCATAGCTAGATCAAAAGGCTTCACAAGGAGATGAATTTCATGCTCTGAAATCCATAATGCCGATAAACCCCTAATCATAGTAACCTTCATATCCAAAAAATCCTTCAAAACATCAGAGCCATATAAAGCATCTTTGAAAGATTTTGAGCGATTCTTACTAGCAAAAACACTATGATCACTATTCTTAAAAGCAATTCACATAGAACCACCACAAAAGCCAAATGAAAAACATTAAAAAAAAAAGAATCACAATGAGAAGAAAACAGAGCAAAACCACTAAAAGAACCCATGAAAAGCGAAATGACAAGGAGCAAGAGAAGAGGAAAACACCCCTTGGCACCAGACGCGAACATGGTACCAGATTAGCGAAGACAAGACACCACATCGAAGGGGCCAACAAGAGAGAAACTGAGCTAGTGGATCAAAGGCGACGGGAGCTGGCTAGGGTGATGCCCTAGCAGAGCCGGCCCCAAAATCACATCTCATCAAGTTATTTTGTTGTGAGTAACCTAATACATTTAGTATTGTTATGACCCAAAGTTTAGCAATGAGAACAAAAACTAGGAAAGCCTTCCAAAACCACCTTTTGAATATAGCATAATTTCTTAGGACCAACTAAATTGGTCCCCTAACTTTATCTAAAGGGTCAAAATAGTTATCAACTAAAAAAATATCAATTTGTTCCCTTGACTCTTTAAATAAGGGTCAAATTAGTTCTTCTATGGGATCTTTTAGGCCCTTATTTAAAAAATTAAGGGAATAAAATGATTTTAAATAGCTGGAAATCATTTTTACTCTTTGTAATAAGTCAAAAACAATTTTGATCCTTATCTCATAATCAATTTGTGAAGAACTTTTGCTCTAGAAGTCATTAATTTTAATTATAATTGACATTAAATTAATCCTAAAATTAATTTTAGGATTAATTAACGTTAAATTAAGGTGATAATTTTAATCAATTAAATTAATTATTTGTTATGTATTTAACAAACATTAGTAAAAAATTTTATCATCTTATTAAAATAATACATTAATTTATCAATTTTGTTATTTTGAAATAACTCTAAAATGATCATAAGAATAAAATAAAAGATTTTTTAAATTATGATATAACATCCGTAATCTTAAATAATTATAAAATAGTAGTTTTTTCTAATCTCCTAATTATCAGATGGGATTATTTTTTCATTAAAATTATTAAAATAATTCTTAAATTTAGGTTTGTAACTTCTTATAAAAGAGATGTGATAAAGATTATAGCTTATATAACCCTTTTATGTGCATGAAATTGTGTGTTTTGCTTTGAATAAGTACTTAATAATTAATTAAACTAAGTTATGAAATTAATAATTAATTAAATGGGATGGAAGTTATTATAGTAATAGTTTATTACATATGAAGTTTGTTGAGTTAAAAATAATGGTTTGAAGGGTTTTATATGTGAATCCTTTTAAAAATTATTCTTATTATAATAATTTCTAAGTTTTTATTTTATAAGGCTATTTCAAAGAAAATGAAAAAGATTAATAGTTTTTATTTTTTATTCAGTCATCTTACGCATGGGATTATTTTAAAAGGATGAAATTGATAAATATTTTATCTTTTAATAAATTAAATAATAAAAAAATGAGGAAATCATCATTTTTAAGATTGAGCCCTCAATTCCTATTATACATTAACTAAATTTAAGTTTAATTTTTATCTTTTTAGTGATTAGAGAAGCATATGAGATGTAGATTAGATTAAATATGTATGACTTGCCCAATTGAATAGAATTTCTTTTATAAAAAAGAATTAAAAAAACATTCTTATACAGTTATAGATCCTTTTTTAATCACTTAAGATTGGGATAAGTTTTTTTTTTTTTTCTTTTTTTTTTCTTTTTTTATAATTTAATCCACATATGTGATCTAGCTGTTATTGTGAGATAATCAATAGTGTTTTTATGAAAAAATTAATATATGCTCTATCCTAGTTGTGTTATTTTCAATCTTTCCATGTTTGGGTTATTTTTGCATTGTTCTAATGAACCAAGCAACCATCCTATTTCAAAGCTAAGTGTTGATGATCATGTTCCTTCCTTTTGAGATGTGGATTGATAGTTATGATGATGATCCTCTATGTTTATACAATGTTTTGTTATGGGATATAATCACTAGTCTATTTGTAAAATTTATGATTTAATCTGAAAGAGGGAGAAATTTCTCGTAAAAGTCGTGAAAGACAAGTGGCTCGCTCACTCACTTTAAAGGTGAATATTTTTTACTTGAGATTATGAGTTGAAGCTACATATTTTATGATTTATGTCGCAAATCCGAAAAAATAAATCTCTTCGAGATTCTAAAATAATAAAGGTCCAACATTAATTATGGATCTATTTTCAAATATGAAAATTTTAAAAATTTAAACTAATTATTCTTTACTATTTTATAAACATTAATAAATTTATTTTATTATCTTATCAAAATAATATAACAATTTATTATTTATTCCTTTTAAAATAGCCCACCCATACAATAAATTTTACAGTAAAAAATATTTATTAAAACTTTTTGGCAACATCTAACATCTTGAATAATTATAAAAATAATAGTTTTTAATCTCTTATCTAATATATGTTATTATATTATTTTTAAAATTAATTTACATCCAATAAACCATATTAATTTTTATCTCTTAAGAAAATCAAATTTTAAATTACAAATTTATTTTTATTGATAAAAATCTCGAACATTATAATTAAATTTATGTTTGGATAGCATATCTGATAGTTTAATGACATTCCAGCAAGGAAATATAAGGAGCTTTAATTTAAATTTAATGATAGCATAAATTACTTATTTTAAGCTTGAATTAAACTTAAATTTAATTTAATCATTTTAATAGTTATACAATCATATGTCATGTATATTACAATAAACGTATGTTACTTTCCCATTAAATAAATTTCACTTATAACGTCTTAAAAAGTCTTGTATGTTTGATATAACGTCCTTTAATATCTAAAAAACTTAGGATGTTTGGGAATTTAAACACTTGTTTATGGGTGTGCCCCGGGTGATTTTGATTAAAAGTGTATTGTGTTCAATACATATTTATCTGGAGTAAAATGTCAACCCTTCTTTAGAGGTTTACTCTAGATTTGATAGATTAATTAATAAATTCTTTTGGGGCTCTTCCCAGATCCAGAAGAAGATTCATTAGAGGACTTGAAAATCTTGTTGTAATCCAGTTCATGAGGGGGGATTTGGTTGTAAATACAATATGGATATGGTTAAAAGCTTCTCTATTAACCTATGGTGAAATTTTAGGTTAATTAATTTTTATTGGCCAATTTTGTGAATAAAAAAATTGTAAGAATAATCACCTTATTCATTGCTTTTTAAAGAAGGGTCAATGTTCTAGTTGGTTTAGGCTTTCTGAAATCAAATGGCATGGGGAGTTAAATCTTATGTGGAGTCTATGTAATGGCTCTTACTTCTTTTGGCAGGATTATTGGATGGGGAATGATTCCCTTGATGACATTTTTAATACACATCATCGCCCCCAATAACAAAACATATTCCCAGCAGCAAAGAAAAGCAGAAAGGTGATGCTTAAGAGAAATAGCTTCAGCAAATCTGAAAAGTCATAATAAAGCCTTGAGTTCATCACCATTTTTCCATCTCTGAAGTTTAAACATACTGCCTTCTTAATCAAAATTTGGATGGTCTTGGAGCTTTTAGCCACATTCATAAATTTTCTATAATTTCTTTCCCTCCAAATGTAGTAAACATAAGCCCATAAAATCAAAAGGAAAAACTGCCGACTGTCAGTAATAAAGCAGCGCCAACCAGAGAAGAATTCCAAAACCTGGGAAATATTCGGTCTAAGAAGGAAGGAGGTAAGAGGAGGAATCAGAGAAGAGATAATCTGAAAAGTATAATCACACTCAAAAAAGAGATGTGACACACTTTCCACTTGGAATTGGCAAAAAATGCATCTTTTATCCACCACAATGTTCCTTTTTTCCAATTCAGCAGCAGTTTTAAGCCCCCCAACAAAACAAAACCAGGCGTATACCGAAAATCTCAATGGATAATGTTTGTGCCACACAGAGCTGCACCATTCAACATCATTCTCAATTGAATAGTATTCATCAATGAACATTTTTAAAGCAGGCTTAACCGCAGATCCCCAAAGTAAACAGCCAAGTGCATCAGAAATGGGGATAGAAGTAATGAGGTTGTGAATGGTTTTCGGACAAGCAGGAGGAATAACCCAGCCATCAGAAGTATTCAAGAGGGAAAGAGGTGCATTATCAGGAAATAATATAGTTAAAGCTTGATGCTGAAGAAACTCTTGGATGCAAAGCCCCCTACACCAGTGATCCCATTTAAGATTAATGGGAGAGTGAGTGGTAACTCTAAAATTCAAAATATGCTTAACAATACCAGCAGTAGAGTGAATACTTTTCCACATAGGAGAAGAGGAAGCATACGGGTTTTTCCATGGGGAGCAGTAAATAGAGAAGCACCAAGAAGAAAGAGGGGAATCCGAGTTGTAAATTCTGAGAATAAGTGAGCAGTCAAACGCATATCTGATAGCTTGAAGAGAGGGCAAGCCCAAGCCTCCCTTAGTTCTTGTCTTACAAGTATTGGCCCAGGAGACCAAATGAAGTTTTCTAGCCGTGACATCACCAAAGTAAAGAAATTTAGCTGATAGTTTAGCAACCTGTTTACAGCACGTTTTGGGTATTATAGCTCCACGAATCCAATAGGCTATGGTATTCCAAATGGTGAATCAGAGAAATTGAAGCCTATCTGCAAAAGAGAGAGATTTTGCCTTCCAACCGGAAAGCAGGTTAGCAATTTTATCAAGGAGGGGGGCAGATTGAGAAATCAAAGGCCTTTTGATAGTAATGGGAATGCCCAGGTAATTAAAGCTCGTGCAGTAATTGTGGATTTGAAGAGAATCACAAATGTCTTTAAGGTATGGTGTATTATCTCTCATAATAATAGAACTTTTATGAGGGTTCACTTTGAGGCCTGAAGCATTTGCAAAAGAATGAAGAATGCCCTTTAAAGCTTGGCAATTGGCCAAGGAAGCTTTGCCAAAAACCAAAACGTCATCTGCATAGAGGATATGAGACAAATGAAAACCATTAATTTGCACAGGTTGGAAGGAGCTCCCCCTCTCATTGCTGTCAAAAAGGCATGATAAAGCATCCATAACAAATCAAAACAAGTAGGGGCTTAGGGGGCAGCCTTGCCTAAGCCCCACGGATGAAGGAAAAAAACCTTCCAAACCACAGCCTAAGCAAAATGAGAAATGGACATTGGATATGCAAGCCTTCACCCATGAAATGAAGAGAGGAGTTATGCCCTTATGAGCCATTCTTTGCAAAAGGAATTCTCTAGAAAGAGAATCAAAAGCTTTCTTTATATCCAACTTAGCACACATATAACTTTCCTTTGTGCACTTCTTAAAAAACCCCAGTATTTCAGCAGCCAATATGACGTTGTCCGTGGATATGCGATTAACAATAAAACCGGCCTGAGCTTTGTGAATAATGATCGGCATAATATTCTTGAGTCTAGAAGCTAGAATTTTGGAGATAATCTTGTATAAAGCATTGCAAAGCGATATAGGCTGGAAATCATAAATAGAGTTAACATGAGAACTCTTAGGGATCAAAAAAATTGTTGTGGCTTTGAGGCCTTTTGGCATGTAACCTTTGTCGAAAAAGGACTTGACAGCATTACAAAGGGATGGGCCAAGGATGTGCCAAGTGGCCTTGAAAAAATGGAAGTTATAGCCATCTGGGCCAGGGGAGGAGGAAGAATCCCCAGAGAAAATAGCAGCCTTGATTTCATCCTGGGAGATGGGAGCAGTAAGGAGGGATTGCATATTATGTGGAAGAATCGAGCCAACATGGAAGATGGATGAATTGTGGTCAGTACAAGTAGGCGGATTGTAGAGGTTTTGGAAATGGGAAATAACTTCATATTTGGCATTGTCCATAGTACCAGTATTCCCACATATTGCAGAAATAATTGCAGAAGTATTAAAATTTCTCCTCATCCGGATTTTCGAGTAGAGGTATTTAAGGTCATCTTCACCGTCTTTAAGCCATTTGGCTTTAGCCCTTTGAGTCAGTCACGAAGCCCATGAAATAGTAAGATCAGCAATCTCCCCATTAGTGGTTTTCAGAGCAGAGCATAGGGGAAGGTTATTGTGATCCTGCTCCAAGAGAGCAAGAAGAGATCTCTGCTTTTCATGAAGATTATCAAGAGAAAGTTGTAAAGCATTAGCAGATGCCCAAGCTTGGGATCTGATAGTACTTTTAAGCTTCTTAAGCTTATTGCAGAAATCCACTAAGGGATATCCCATCGAAGGCTCCAAAAAAATGCTAAGCAGAATAGGCCAGAAATCATCTCTAGAAGTCCAGTAGTTCTTAAATTGAAACCGGCAAGAGAGTTGATTGAAACTCCCATTTTTCAGGATAATCGGGCTGTGGTCCGAACACATGGGTTTATCTATAAGGTAGTGAGTAAGAGGGAAACTAGCAAGCCACGACTCATTCACCAAAATCCTATCCAATTTGATACGAATAGGATTATCAACTTGTTGATTGTACCAAGAGTAATAAAGACCAGATGAAGAGAGGTCCATGAGTTGATTATCAAATATGCAGTTGTTAAGTTCCAGCATGCGGCTAAAATGAAGCAGAGAGCCACCAACTTTCTCATTCTAAAAATGGCAACAATTAAAATCCCCCATCACAATCCAAGGCATATCAGGACCTGAGGCATTAGCAGAAATTTGCTGCCAGAGAACATTCCTTTCTTCGGCAGAGTTAGACCCATAAATTGCATTCAAGAACAAGGTCAAAGAAGGACCGAGATGAAGGTAACCACAGATCATTTGAGAAGAGAAAAAAGTTGGAGAAAAATTAATCTTATTAGCAGCCCATTTAACCCAAATTCTGCCAGAGATGGATTTATCAAAATTGTTACAGCTTCCTTCGTTACCAAAAACAGTGTGATGTGCAATAAACCAAGGATCATCAAGGGAATCCCTATGGATCCTATTCTCCAGAATACAGATCATATCCAACTTGTGAGATTTAACAAATTGTTTGCAGGCTAAAACTTTGCTCGGGTTATTAAAATCCCTGATGTTCCAAGAGGCAATGGATGGGGGGTTCATTGAAATTTGGAGGTTGCGGGTTGAGGCTTTTTGGAATGCTTGCCTCGAGTGTTTTTGCTATGGGCTGAGGAAGGGGGAGGAATGACTTCTTTAAGTTTTGGGGGGCGAATCTTCTCCTGATCTCGGGTTGTTGAACTTTCGGGATTACCATCACAATTTGAAGAAGAAGAAACCTCCCCAAAATTATCTTGAAGAGCATCAAATTTGTTAGGAGAGACAATGACAATAGGCTTAGTTGTGGTAATGAAAGGGGTAATAGTAGAGATGACAGTTTCTTCAGTTGGGGAGTTGAGGTTAAAAATAGAGTCAGGCTTAGGGAGATGTTTTTTGGGGGAAGAGGATTGGTTTGTGCCAGCGGAAAGATTCTTTGGTGGCGGGGGTGAGGAAGAGGACGGAATGTCCAAGGTAGAGACTGGTTTAGGTGGTTTGAGAGGACTCTGAGCTGCAGTAGTAGCGGGATTGAGACCAGGCTGCTGAATAGCAGGGGGAAGTTGGCTGTGTGAGTTGCTTCGAGTATTTATTGGAGGCCGAGAGCTGCTTCTGCCTCTGTTAGGATGAACTTTCTTAGGCTCAGTATTGGTTTGGGCATTCGGATTAGAAGAGCAAGCATTAGCAGAATGAAATAGGGAGCCACACACATCACACGGGCTGGGCCGCCATTCGTACACGATTTTAAGATGCATAACTTCATCTTCAATGGAAATGGGTACAGAATCCGGGTATTTGGTTTTGTTGTTCACTTGAATGCAAACCCGAGCAAAAGTGAGACGCGATTTCTGCGCGGTGAGAGCGTCAACCGCAAGAGGGATCCCTATTTTACTGGCAATTCACAAGATTCCCTCCGAGTTCCAGACACAAAGAGGTAAATCCATGATTTTAACCCAAATGGGTGCAGTCATATACTTGTTGAGCATATTCCTAATTCTATTATTGGCATTATTTGTGATATTCTTATAAATATGAAATGTAAGAATCAACCTATTTTCAAATATTCTGCTAATGGGGATTTCAATCTTAAATTGGTTTGGAATTGCTCTTTAGAAACAAAATTGAGCCTAATTCAATTTTTTAGAAAATTCAAAATACCTCTACTTTTGCTAATATTTCTTTATTCATGTGGAGGGTTGTCAAAGGTTTTATTCATATTGATGAATGTCTAAAAAGCAAAGGTTTTTATATTGCTTTTAAGTGTCAATGTTATTGTTATCTCGAATAGATCAATCATACATTTTTTATTGGGCCTATTGCTTCTAGAGTTCGGGTTGTTTTGGGGATGCTTTGGACTTCCTTTTTTCAATTAAAGATTGATTTTGATAATCATGGCATCATCCCCAAAATTTTTCATTGGAAGAAACCTGATATGAATAAGTTTAAGCTGATCATTAATGGTTCTATTATTAGGTATGTTGTTGGTTGTGGTGGTCTTATTAGGGATTATCAAAGTGCTTTTATTCTTATCTTTATCTCTAATATTTCATATTATGAAGTTATTGAGGTGGAATTGACTGCTTTATATAATGGCATAAAGATTGTTTGGATAAACAGATCCTAAATTTATGGATTAAATCTGATTCTATATTGATGATTAATTTATTTTATTTTATAAATAATGTCTAAATACTAGCCTCTATTATTTAGTCAAAAAATTTTAAGTATAAAATTGCTTATATCTGGAAAGAAGTTAATATTGCTGCTAATTGGCTTATCAAAAAGGGTTCTTCTATCTTAAATTTGAAATTCTTTGATAATTATGACAAGCTCCAAGTATTGAGCGGCATGACGAGGCTTGATGTTTTGGCTTACCTTACATCAGGAAAGGTATGTGATTTGATGGTTTAGGGTAAATTCAATTTGAAAAAAGTTTGGGATGCTATTAGATTTAAAGGTGATGTTTCTCAAATTTTTGCTTTTCTTTGGCACAATAATATTCAATAATCTTATTCTATTTTGGAGCTAGAATTACTTCATAGATGTCCATCCATGTGTAGCAACAGAGTCTTATTCATGTATCTATATTATTTAGTATTCTCTATGTTTGACTTTTATATAGGCCTTCCAACCATTTAAATAAGATAAAAGGTATTTTTATGATATTTTCTGTTCTTTTAAACTATTTGTAAAGATTAGAAAATTTCAGAGATTTCTTCTTCCTTGCTCGCTCACTTTCCTTTCCTTGCACTATCTATCTCCGTAAACTCACAAATACGGTCAAAGTGTCGCACGCTAATGAAATTGAATCTAATAGGCTTATAATTCGCATGTGACAAGCATGTCATAGGGTATTATCCTACCATGCTTTGTAAAACCTAAGATGATTAATTTATGTTCATATACATGATACTTGATTTTGACTTGATTATTTTAAAATTTGACTATTTTTCAAATTTCTTTATTTCCATTAACAACTTTTTCAAAGTAGCATGCTTTGTTTTTATGCTGTTTGGACTAATACTTTGGTTGGCCATAAAATATCCCTAATTTCTTTGTATTTTTTGGAGACTCTTATTTCTTGGAAAAGAAATAAATACAAGTATTTTTTTCTTGATCATCCAGACTTCCACAAAAGAACAGTATCGTGTTACGGCCTCTATTACTAGTAAGATAATTTTGTTGTATTTTTTGTTTGCTAATATATTATTCTCTCTCATTTCACTCATATATATTGTAACAATAAAAGCTTTATTTATGTTATTCATAATTTAGCTTATCATAAGAGAACTAAATAGTACGATAATTATAATCAATTTATCATCACTCGTCATCACCTTCAATATGACATTCTTAATTCATCATTTGTTTCTTCTTCTCTACATAACATAAACAAAGTCCCACCCATTTTCCCTTTTATTTATTTATTTATTTATTTTGATAGGCAAACTTTCAATGCTTTTAATATATTGCTGCATTATTTATTTGTAGAGAGAGATATTAGAATTATTCACTGTCATATAAATATATGAAAACATATGTATAATATTTATTGTAAGAATTTATAACCAATATTAATACAATATATCTTCATTATTAACAATATTTTCTTTTATCACATTTTCTTATTGCTCTATTCTATTTTCTATATATAAGCACTATTGTATCAATAAAGTTTATGCAATTCTAGCTTTAAAAAAATGTCAAGACGTGGGATCGACGATGACAATTGTAGGGATTGGGTAGGGCTAAACCACGATCTATTGGCACTCATCTTCAAGAATATCCCATCGGATGAGATGGTACGCACAATATCTTTCGTCTGCAAAAGTTGGCAGGAGGCAGTGGCGGGGCCATGTTGCTGGACAGACATTAACATTGAAGAATGGTGCCGTCATGTTAACAATCCCGATGTCATCGACACCGTTGTGCGAAAGCTTGTCCGTCGGAGCCGTTACAAGCTCCGACGACTCTCCGCATACCGCATCCAAAATTGGGGATTCTCGCTCACCGCCTCTTTGTAATATACTTTTATAACTTGAAAAAAAAATTGAAGATGGTATTGCAACATCCAATAATAAAAATTATTGATTTGATTTTAAGTCTATTTTGAAAATTATTTATATATATTAGTAGTTTTTCATTCTGATATTTTGTAAATGGTCACATTTTAGGTGCTATGTTATATATATTTTAATAATCTTTCTTAAGCTTATGACATTTACTTTTTGTGTATGTGCAGTGGAATTAACCTTAACGTGCTAGAAATTCCAATGAGCGGGGTAAATGATTTAGCTATAAAGAAATATTCTGGATCCCTAACATCTCTTACAACTTTAGACATCAGCTACTGCATCTACATCACCTATAAAGGAATCGAAATATTGGGAAATAATTGCCCATCTCTTATAAGCCTGAAGAGAGATCTGATTCCAGCTGAGTTCGAATCAACCCAAAATAATGAAGGGGCAGCTAAAGTTAATGAAAGAGAAGCATTAGCTATATCCAATACAATGTTCGGGCTTGAGCAACTCGAGTTAGCCTTTGGTCGCTTTAGTGACTATGGGTTAGCTGCTATTCTTAGCAACTGCAAAGCATTATCTTTTCTCGACCTAAGTGGGTGCCAATACGTGAAGCTTGAGGGTGATGTTGGCTCAAAGTTCTATGCACTCAAATCTTACAAAGAACCTTTTTCGGATTTTTATGAATCTTTTCCTTCGAACGTCAATGATGATGATGATAATAATGATGATGATGATGATGATGATGATAATGATAATAACGAAGAGCATGATTAAATATTTTAAAAGGCAAGTAACCCACGCACCTCTCCTTGTTCTGTTGGTTTGGGGCTTTTGGTACTAATCAAGAGGTCTTGGGTTCGTAGTTATATATATATATATATATATATATATATATATATATATATATATATATATATATATATATATATATATATATATATATATATATATATATATATATATGTGTGTGTGTGTGTGTGTGTGTGTGTGTGTGTGTGTGTGTGTGTGTGTGTGTGTGTGTGTGTGTGTGTGTGAGTTTACCTTAATGGCTCAAATGTCCTAAAAAATGAGAAAGTAACCTTAACATCTTGTACTTGAAGCTTAAAAGTTTGGTTATTGTGTTATGGCAATTGCCATTTTATAATTTCAATTCAAAAACTTTCTATCCTAAAGATTTTATGTTTGCCATAGTACTTTTTTTATTATTATTGAGACTTTGATTCTAGTAAACTATATAGGCGTCCACAATCATGCTGCATGCTTCGGTATGTGGATTGTTCTTTATGATTATGATCTTCTATTTTATTGATATATATTGGTACTCTATTAAATATATATTATTAAATCGCAAAAAGAGTGACAATTCTATTAAAAGTTACAAAATAATAATAGAGCTCCATTTCTAATTGATCTTTACCAAATTTTTTATTAAATTAATGTAATGATTTTAAATTAATTAGTTTTTAAGTAGTTAAGAAATATTTGAGTTTTTTATCAAACTTATCATATATATATATATATATATATATATATATATATATATATATATATATATATATATATATATTGAAATAATTCTAAAAATTATCATAAGAATGCATTAACAAAATAAAAGATATTTTAAATTTATGATATATAACATCCAATATCTTAAATAATTATTAAATGGTATTTTTTTTAATCTCGTATGTATCAAATGGGATTATTTTGTCATTTAAAATCTTAAAATGATTCTAAAATTTAGGTTTGTAACTTCTTATACAAGATATGTGATTAAGGTTTCATTTGGAATGGCTTTCTTACTGCTTTTTAAAGCAGATTTTATGTACAAAAAATTTAATTTTTTTATTAAAAAATTGTTTTAAGAAGAAGTAAAAAAGTTGCCCTAAGCGTCGTCTCGAGTGATTTTAGGGTTTCCTTCCTCCTGTGATCTTATCGCCTCCGCGTCCTCTCCACCCGATGAAATCTTGTGTTCTACTTACTTTCCCTGTGCTGGTGTTTATCCTTGTCGATTGGCCCTGTTAGGCTTCGAAGTTATGGTGAGGACTTCGTCTTCTACGCCTTGGGGGAATGTTGCCTCTCAGGTTCAAGATACAAACAAAGGTTTCTTTAACTTGGATTCAGGGGCTCCTCCTCTTTAGTCACATTCTTTTAAGGAAGTTCTCTCTGGTTCTTCGGCAGGTGATACCCTACCCTCTTTAACTCAATTGATGTTTAATGGTGTGCCGGCTATTATGCTTTCGGATGAAGAAGTTCTAAAACTTGCTTCTCCTTTTTAATTTACTCTGGTTGGAAATTTTGGCCTGCGACGGCCAAATCTGGATCCGATTCGTGCTTTTTTTGGTAGCCTTAAGTTCTCGAGTTTTTATTCGGTTGGTCTTATGGATTCGAAACATGTTGCGATCTAGCTCTCGGATGATTTAGATTATAGTCATGTGTTTTCTTGTAGATCGTATTTTATTCTTAACTGCCAAATGTATATCTTGAAGTGGACACCTTTCTTTGATGTTAGAGAAGAATCCCCCATTGTGCCGATTTGGATCTCTTTTCCTAACTCATTGTCATGTAGTTTCTGATTGCTTCAAATTGCATCCGGATCTTAAAAAAAATTTCAACAACTCAGTGGGGAAGGTGGTCGCTAATGCTACATATACTACAAACAAGAATGTTGATGACCAAATTCTTTTGAATCAGGTCGAGACCCAATCCCCAATTTAGAAGGTTGGAAATGAAAATCTTAATGATTCGGATAATTTGATGGTTTTGGTCGATAATAGCCTAAATCTATCTCCTGAAAGAGTTTCTCCTAATGATAAACGTATTGGGGAAGGTGATAAGCTTCCTAATTTTTTTGTCTCTATTGATTCTATGCTACAAAATAAAGAGAATCCTTCCCTATTGATTAATGTGGATATTAATGAAAAGGAGATCCCACACTCCGAAAGGATTCTACTCGTGGGAGAATAGATTGCAAAGGATCTGATTGCACCATCCCATAGGACAAAATGGTTGTAGACCTTTACTCTACACAAGCAAATCAATGGGAGAGCAGATAATATTATATATACTATTAACCATGGAGAATAGCGGCTTTCACCTACATACCTCGATGGGTAATGATATATATAACCTAATCAAAGTGACGAGATTTCTCCCTTTCAGTACATCAGCTCGAATGGGGTTTATTTGATGTGGGGATCAGTTTCCCAAGAGCGCAAGCCCCTGTGGTTAATTACATTCTAGGTCTTGACCTAAGAAAACTCTCGATTAATAATGTGGTATTATTCTCTTCTTAATTTAGTGCACAGAGAAAGTTTCTAAGTTCTATTCCGAGGAGGATAAACTCAATTTAAAACTATTTTGAATGAGATGTTATATTATATCATTTAGTTATTTTTTCTTAATATGTATATTTATATCAATTTAATTTTATATTTTAACCCAAATTTAATTTATCAAATTTCTTTAATTTTAAAATAATCAATCATACATATGTATTTTTAATTTCTAAAAATAATTTATTACAATTATTTAATTTTAAATATATTAGAAAGATATGTATATTTTTTTCTTTTTTATATATATAAAAAACACAATAAAGATAATAATAATAGTAGTAGTAATAATAATAATGATTCCTTTGTGTATGCAGCTTGTACTAGATTGGGTCCGCTTCCTCTCTGTGATCTCTTATCAAATTTTACTCTTAATTCAAATGGTCCTTGGTGTGTGTGTGGTGATTTTTATATTATTTCTAATGCTAATGAATGAATATGGGGTAACCCCCCTAATATCAATGCTATGGATGACTTCAAATACATGATTTCTAATTGTAACTTATATGATATTGGTTTTACTGGTGGGGCTTTTACTTGGAGTAGAACTTCTATGTGGCAAAGACTTGATAAGATTCTCTTTAATACTGATTGGATAAGAGATTTTCCTATGACTCATGTTCAGCATTTGAGTAAAACTTTATCTGATCATGCTCCTTTACTTATGACCATATATACTAATAAAATTAATGTTACTTCATCTTTTAGGTTTCAAAACATGTGGCATACTCATTCAAATTTTTTAAATGTGGTTTCTAATAATTAGCACGCAATTATTTCTCCTTATAACAATATTGAGGGCATGTCTCGTCTCTGGGAGAAGTTGAGTAGATTGAAACAAGTCCTTAGATGATGGAAGAAAAATATTTTCAAAATTTTTTTTTCTAACATTAAGGAAGCTGAAGATAAGGTTTTAGAGTTGGATAAGTTATTTTTGAAGAATCCCATAAGTGACAATCTTCCTAATCTTGATAATGCTAAAGTTTACCTTTTCCAATTGCAAAGTCAAGAAGATATATTCTGGAGACAAAAGGCTTCGACTAAAATGGTTTTGGAGGGGGATAGGAACACTTCCTTTTTTCATTTTGGCAAACAAAAATAGAATCAAGAGTCATATCCACATAATTGTTAATAATCAAGGGTGTATTTATGATACGGATGAGTTAATTGTTAATTCTGGAGTGGATCATTTTAAAGAGGTTTTTAATAGCATTACTTTGACCTCCCTTATTACTAACCCTAATGTGATTCCTTGCTCTATTGTTGAGGAAGACAATCTTTTACTCAATCAAGCCCCTACGTAGGATGAAATTTGGAACACTGTTAAAGACATGAATGATGACTCTGATGGGGGTCCGGATGGTTTCACTACTAAATTTTTTATTAAAACTTTGAATATTGTTAAGTTAGATGTGGTGGAGGATGTGAAGGATTTTTTTAATGGAAATCATTATCCTAAATTTTTTTCTTCCACTAATATTGTGCTTATTCCCAAAAACGATTCTACTACCAACTGGAATGATTTTAGACCTATTAGTCTTTGTACTTTCTTTAATAAATTTGAGGCTAAAATCATTGCTTCTAGGTTAATGTACATCCGTCGAGAATCACTCTTTCAACCAAACTGGCTTTGTAAAAGGTTGAAGCATTTTTATAATATTCTTCTGGCCGAAGGGGTGGTTCATGATATTAATGCTAAAGTTATTGGAGGGAATCTCATTTTTAAACTTAATATTACTAAGGCTTATGATAATTTGAACTGACATTTTCTTTACAATGTGCTTTTTTTTTTTTATTTTAGTCAATCCTTCATTATGCTTATTAAGAATAGTATTGAAAATTACTATTTTTTTGTGATCATTAATGGTCATAACCAAGGTTTCTTTAAATCTGAGCATGGGCTAAGACAAGGGGATCCATTATCGCCTTCTCTTTTTATTATTGCTATAGAATACCTCTATAGAGGTCTTGAGGATCTTTATAGAAGATATCCTACTCTCCATTTCCATACTGTTGGTGGCATACCTATTACGCATCTCAGTTTTGCTGATGACTTTATTATTTTTTTGAATGCTTCTATTTAAAATGTTAGTTCAATTTCTGTCTCAATTTCAAAGTATGAGTGGTTTGTCCATTAACAGGGATAAGAGTAATTTCATTTCTGGCAAGTCGGTGAATCGTAGTAGAATTAGTGCGATTAAAAGAATTTGTTATTTTAATTCTACCTTGCTTCCTTTTAAATACTTAGGCACCCCTCTTTTCAAAGGGAGAAAAAGAAATCACCTATTTGATAATATTTTTACGATGTTCCAAAGGAAACTCCTTAATTGGTCTTCTAATTTTCCTTCTTTTGGGGGTAGGTTGGTTTTGATTGAAAGTGCTTTAAATTCGATTCCAACATTTATCTTTCACACTTTGCAACCTTCCTCCACAATTTGTATTAGAATAGAGAGAATGCTCAATAAATTTTTTGGGGATCTAAAAATAATAAGTCTTATATTAATTGGGGGCTACTTGGAACAAGGTTTGTGGGGTTTTCAATGAGGGTTTTTTGGGTTGCAAGAGTATTCTTGATATTGTGCATGTTTTTTTTCATAAATTATGGTTTGTCTTTAGAACTAAAAATAGCTTATAGGCTCAGTTTATGAATGTTAAATATTACAAAGGTCTTAATCCTTTAATTTTTCACTATAAATCTTCTTATTCTTCTGTTTGGAAAAGGCTTTGTAATATCAAATGGGAGGCTGAACAACATATTCAATAGGGCATTTGGAAAGGTGATGTTTCTTTTTGGCAAGACAATTGGTTGGGTACATTTTCTATTGATAGCTATCTTAATACGCATATAATTGTTAATACTAGGGTTCCCTCTTTTATTCAGAATGGTGATTGGAATGTTAGTAAACTTTTGACATGATTAATAAAAGTTTTCAAATCCCTTTACAATTACAGTTCAAGGATAATTTTTTTTTTAATTTATCCTCTTCTGGTAAATTCAATTTGAAAAAAGTTTGGAATGCTATTAGATTTAAAGGGGACGTTTCTCAAATTTTTGCTTTTCTTTGGCACTATAATATTCCATTATCTTATTCTATTTTATAGCTAGAATTGCTTCATAGATGTCCATCCATGTGTAGCAATAGAGTCTTATTTATGTATCTGTATTATTTAGTATTCTCTATGTTTAGCTTCTATATAGGCCTTCCAACCATGTAAATAAGATAAAAGATATTTTTATGATATTTTCTTTTCTTTTAACTATTTGTAAAGATTAGTAAATTTCAGAGATTTCTTCTTACTTGCCCTCTCACTCTCCTTTCCTTGCACTATCTATCTTGGTAAACTCACAAGTAGGATCATAGTGTTGCCCGCTAACCAAATTAAATCTAATAGGAGCCACTTTTAAACAAGCAATTTAAATGAACATTAAACAAATTTACTTAAAGTAGGCTTATCATTAGCATGCAACAAGCATGTCACAGGGTATTATCATACCATGCTTTGTATAACCTAAGATGATTAAATTTATGTTCATATACATGATACTTGATTTTGACTTTATTACTTTAAAATTTTACTATTTTTCAAATTTCTTTATTTTCATTAACAACTTTTTCAAAGTAGCATGCTTCTTTTTATGCTTATTGGACTAATAATTTGGAAGGCCATAAATCTATCAATAATTTCTTTGGATTTTTTGGAGACTCTTATTTCTTGGAAAGGAAATAAATACAAGTATTTTTTTTCTTTATCTTTAAGACTTCCACAAAAGAAGAGTATCGTGTAATGGCCTCCATTACAAGTAAGATAATTTTGTTGTAGTTTTTGTTTGCTAATATATTGTTCTCTCCCATTTCACTCATATGTAGTGTAACAATAAAAGCTTTATTTATGTTATTCATAATTTAGTTTATCATAAAAGAACTAAATAATATGATATTTATTATCGTTTTATCATCACTCATCATCACCTTCAATATGACATTCTTAATTCATCATTTGTTTCTTCTTCTCTACATAACATAAACAAAGTCCCATCCATTTTCCCATTTTTATTTTTTTATAGACAAACTTTCAATTATTTTTATAGCTGCATTATTTATTTGTAGAGAGATATTAGAATTATTAGAATTATTCACTACCATATAAATATGAGAACATATGTATAATATTTATTGTAAGAATTTATAACCAATATTAATACAATATATCTTCATTATTAACAATATTTTCTTTTATCACATTTTCTTATTGCTCTATTCTATTTTCTATACATAAGCACTATTGTATCAATAAAGTTTATGCAATTCTAGCTTTAAAAAAAAAATGTCAAGACGTGGGATCGACGATGACAATTGGAGGGATTGGGAAGGGCTAAACCACGATATATTGGCACTCATCTTCAAGAATATCTCATCGGATGAGATGGCACGCACAATATCTTTCGTCTGCAAAAGTTGGCACAAGGCGGTGGAGAGTCCATGTTGCTGGACAGAGATTAACGTTGAAGAATGGTGCCATCATGTTAACCATCCTGATGTCATCGACGCCGTTGTGCGAAAGCTTGTTTGTCGGAGCCGTTACACTCTCCGGCGACTCTCTGCATACCGCATCCAAAATTGGGGATTCTCGCTCACCGCCTCTTTGTAATATACTTCTATAACTTGAAAAAAAAAAAAAGAAGTGAAGATGGTATTGCAACATCTAATAATAAAAATTATTGATTTTATTTTAAGTCTATTTTGAAAAAAAAAAAATATATATATATATATATATATATATATATATATATAATAAGTAGTTTTTAATTCCGATATTTTGTAAATGATCAAATTTTAGGTGCTATGTTATTTTTTTTAGTAATCTTTGTTAAGCTTATGACATTTACTTTTTGTGCATGTGCAGTGGAATTAACCTTAACGTGCTAGAAATTCCAATGAGCGAGGTAAATGATTTAGTTATAAAGAAATATTCTGGATCCCTAACATCTCTAACAACTTTAGACATCAGCTACTGCAACTACATCACCTACAAAGGAATCGAAATATTGGGAAATAATTGCACGTCTCTTATAAACCTGAAGAGAAACCTGACTCCTGCTGAGTTCGAATCCACCCAAAATAATGAAGAGGCAGCTAAAGTTAATGAAAGAGAAGCATTAGCTATAGCCAATACGATGTTCGGGCTTGAGCAACTCGAGTTAGCCTTTGGTCGCTTTAGTGACTATGGGTTAGATGCTATTCTTAGCAACTGCAAAGCATTATCTTTTCTCGACTTAAGTGGGTGCCAATACGTGAAGCTTAAGGGTGATGTTGGCTCAAAGTTCTATGCACTCAAATCTTACAAAGATCCTTTTTGGGATTTTTTTATGAATCTTTTCCATTGAACGTCAATGATGACGATGATAATGATGACGATGATAATGATGATGATGATGATGATGATGATGATGATGATGATGATGATAATGATAATAACGAAGAGTATGATTAAATACTTTAAAAGGCAAGTAACCCTCATACCTCTCCTTGGTCTGCTAGTTTTGGGCTTTAAGTACTAATCAAGAGGTCTTAGTTTCATAGCTTATATATATAATGTGTGTATGAATTTATCTTAATGGATCAAATGTCATAAAAAATGGGAAAGTAACCTTAACATCTTGTGCTTGAAGTTTAAAGTTTGGTTTTTGTGTTATGGTGATTGTCATTTTGTAATTTCAATTCAAAAACTTTTGATCCTAAAGATTTTATGTTTGCCATAGCACTTTTTTTATCTAGATATCTTCTAGATTTTTTTTTTTAATTGGGACACTGATTCTTTTTTTTTTTTAAAATTGAGACTTTGATTCTAGTAAACTATATAGGCGTCCACTTTGCAGGAACAAGCAATGATCATGCTCCATGCTTCAGTATGTCGATTGTTCTTTATGATTATGATCTTCTAGTTTATTGATATATATTGGTGCTCTATTAAATATATATTATTAAATCGCAAAAAGGGTGAAAATTCTATTAAAAGTTACAAAACAATACTAGAGCTCCATTTCTAATTGATCTTCACCAATATTTTATTAAATTAAGGTGATGATTTTTAATTAATTAGTTTTTAAGTAGTTAAGAAACATTTGTAATTTTTTTATCATCTTATCAAAATAATATATTAATTTATCAATTTTCTTATTTTGAAATAATTCTAAAAATTATCATAAGAATACATTAATAAAATAAGATTTTTTTAATTAAGATATATAGCATCCAATATATTTAAACTACATGTGTATGGCTAATTTAATTACAAAAATGCTGCCTTAAGAAGCAGTAAAAAGCCGTCCCAAATGAAGCCTAAGATTATAGCCAGAAGCATGTAATTTAAATTTTGTGTGAATTACAAGCAGATAGCCCATATGATCATACATATGAAATTTAAAATTTATTTCTTTTACAAATCAAATTACTTTGTATGCCCAATAACTTAGTATATTAGTCGGGAGCATATATTTTGAATAAGAAGGTCGCTCATTCGAGGCTTTTGTATGTGGTTGTGTGAGTTTGAAATTGAATTTACATTAAAAAAAAGAATTCATATGCATACCTAAAATGTTCACATATGCATATAAAACATACAAATATTTAAAGAAATAAAAGGATCACTAATATTAACTTCTCTAAAGTAAAATGTTCCATTTTTATGTATAAATTGTGATGTAATCGGTACATTAGATATGTAAGTACATAAAAATTGGCACAACAAAAAATAGGAAAAAATTTAAGAATAAGTATAATTATAAATTATATTAATAGTTTAAGCATGTTTAAAAAAAATTAAATATAGGCAAAATTACCTGTTTAACAGGCGACTTATGCTGACTAGGATTAGTTGAGTCAGGTAGCTGTTATGCTGAGTAGACAAATAAATGCTAGATATTAATAAGTTGCCCCTCATTATTAAAAAAAATTAATGAGTAGTGTTTAAAAGTTAAAAAAAAAAATTCTACAAGTGTTGCAAGAATAACATGTAAATCGAATTTTTTCTGACTATAAGATTTGATATTATATTTAACTATTCAAAGATATAAGATTTAAAACTCATTAAATAATTATTATTTTTTAAAAAATAGATTTTATAATAAAAATATTGGCGCAACACATGTATGTATTAGTTATATATACTAAAACTAATGTAAATAATGATTAGTATTGAATAGGTACGATTAGAGTTAATGAGTGTTTCATTATAAATATATATAAAAAAAAAATTAAATAGACTCACGTGCATTTTACTAGTCAAGTAAAAAAGATTCATAAATAAAATGGTAATAATTTAAATTATCCATAGCATAAGCATAATGAAATACATGATTGGATGAACTAGTGTCGCCTACGTGGCCTCTGTGGCAATGCATCAGTGCCTGGAGTGTTATGTTGTGAAGGTCATCATGGCCTTTGATGTAACATGTATTGTTCCTCCATAGTGACTTCTTCCTCAGCTATGTCATCTGTATGAAGGGAGCTTGGTACAAAATCTGGGGTGAGGTATGCATCCAAATCTGCTGGCACCTGGTTACTGAAGATGTCCCCATTAGGCCCTTAATCAGGATAAGAGGAGGGTCCAGCATATCCACTGTAATGCTGAGGAGCATCCTGGGTCCTAGAAAATAGTGTATCATGCTCACTTCTATCATCAGTATCCTTGATCTTGAATATACAACTGCCTACGCAAACCATGGCAAAGCTCTGCCACTGTGTTTATGTCCCTCTGTTGTTCTGTATTATTTGTACCATTAAAGTGTTGTCGCAAAGCATGTTCAGTACCCAGAAACAAATCCCTCTGAATTAACAAAAAAATATTATTATTTCATAAAAAAAAAATTATCTAAGGAATTTATAGTATGTTCAATTTGAACCTACCAGAAGGTTCTCAGAGGAATAGGATATGCCATTGTGGGAGGCTCAACAGGTGCCTTCAACATGTATCGTGTTGCCCATGACTTGTACCACTATATGTAGTGATGAATCGAGTATTTTTGTGCTAGTCAAGGAGGTCCCCTGTAACTTTATATCCACGCCTGCTCTTCCATATGGCAATGTGTGCTTGGTGGTATAACAATCAGTCCATGCCTAGTTTCCCACGACAATCTACCCTTTTGAAGCTTGGTTCCATTGGCTGGATGTTAGTGGTGGGGCAAAATCTAAACTGTCGTAGTACTCTATCTAGGAAGTGCCATTGAACCCTCTTCCAACTAATCAAAGGCATTCGTGTAGTCCAAATGTCCTCCCCTGACAGATAAATCTATGTAACCTGAGCATGAATATCATGCGTATATTGCTTCCAAATTACCTGAAGATTCAATAATAACTTATATGAATTGAAAATAACAAGTTAATTTTTCATTTCAAAACTTTAGGAAGATACCTGACTATCAAGCAAATCATCGAGCTCATCTCTATAGCTAATGATATTTCCAATGGGCACCTCTCTTAGTCTATACTCATTCCACCTATTACATTTATATTGTAAATAAATAAGATTTCATTTCATGTAGTATTAAAAAAAAATTAATTAAATTAGATTATTTCATACCTAAATTCAACACTAAGACCATGGAGTTCTACTAGAAAGGGAACATGAATCTGTGGTCATCCTACATACATACAGATGCTCCCAAGCCTAGATTTGTAACAAATGAATGCATCTAGCTATGTTGGACCTACTAGGCCGTGTTGCTTCTCCCAACTCCCTATACAAATGGGCTAAAATTTCTCCTCCAAGAGAGTATGTACTGAAAACTGCCAAATTCTCCATAATAGTAAGGTATTGTAAATGTTCTCTAAACCTGAAGTTTCCGGGAGAAGGTGATAGCCCAATATGAACAATATGTAAGCCCGAACATACCTCCAAAAATCCATATCATTCAGGTACAAGTAGGAGTCACGCCAAAACATCCATCGCAACCATCTAAGGGGAATACAAGTTTGTGCATGTGCCTGTCTCATACAAAACCTTAATGTGATGCGATGATCGAATGGGTCACGATATAAAACATCTGGCAGTGGATGACTCCCAAGGAGGTCATCACAGTAGTCTGGCCAGCTAAGCCAACATCTCCCAACTCCAATAACAACATGACCTACCAAAGCTGGACCATCTATATGGACACACAAAATCATAGCAGCATGACCTTGTAACATAAATTGCATATCAATCTTTCTTGTGAAGCACATTCCTTCAAATAAGTCTTTAGGAATCGAGAATTCTTCCTCCATTATCACCGCATCATAAACATCATCAAAGTCAACTTCCTGATCCCATTGTTGTGTAGTCCTACAAGTTTCGACGTAGTTATTATTTGCTACCATTGTATCCTCACTGTCTACTGATCTAGAACAATAATCTTGGATGACATTTCTAATCTCCTCATTATGAATTTCAACTCCATCATTAACCACTAGTAAAAAATCAGCACCATCATCATCAGAGCACTCCTCACTATAGCCACTACTCATAGTCTCATAATCGCAATGATATGAAGGGAATGATTTTGTAGACAGTATTGGAGGTTCCTGCGTCTGTTGGTTCTCTGTATCACTAAATTGAAAATATTATTTATCATTTATTAATCAATAATACAAATTTCTACATAACTATTAGTGATATGTGATATATAGAACTCACTAATGAAGGGCTTCTTCCACTGCTTTTACCCTTGAAGGACAAGTGACCACATCAACCCTTTCAAATTGGGTTGAAGTTGCATATCTTTGTGAATTTGGAGGCTCATTATTATCTTTAGTCACATTAATCTCTTGGACATCAACGTACATGATGAGAAATTCTATTTCAGCCTGACATAATAGAACTTCACAAACATAATCTTCAATATGTGAAGTGACAAACTCATTTCCCACAAACACTCGACAAACTAAGTTCAAAGAAAACTTTGTAGGATCATACTAGCTTAAGTGCTCTAAGTATCCTTAACTTAAGCTGCTCTAAGTTTATATTTCTCGGCACATGTAAGGAATGATTCCTACCCCAAGAATAACTTTGTGCGAATTTGTCATCCACTTGTAACTCACCTCCATACAGTAGCATGAATGCGTTGCACCATGTCCACTCATTATTGAACTAGTACAGTCCACTAAAAAAGATGAACAAATAACAAACTCTTAACATACGTTTATTTTAATTTATATTAATTCTAAATCCTAAACATAAGTTATAAAAATTATAACTAATATTAACATGAGAATATCATAATGAAATGCTACATTAATTCAATTATGACATAAACATATTTAAATGATTAGTATAATATGAAAAAAATTTTAATATCCAATAAATTACTTCTAATTATCTATCTACCAAATAATGACTCAAAACAAAAACTTAAACTTTTAATTTAAAAATACTTCTAATTATCTATATTTAACATAACCTCAATTATTTCAACACTAAAACTTATTAAGGATTTCATCTCAAAATTCATCGAACTAATGCACATATACCTTCAAAATAATTAAAATTATTACAACAAATAATTAAAAATTTAAATTAAAATTTTAAAATTTTACCTCTTTTCAAACACATGTAAAATTAATCCAAATATTTACTTGAACATACACTAACTTCAAAATATAATGAGTATTGCTTAATAAACAAAATATGAAAAAATTCCAAAAAATTTGTATCCAACTTTCATCTTCTCCATCCCAAAATAACCCAAAAAACATGTATATTTACAGTACAAATTGCCACTTTAAATATATAATTCAACCCTAAATCACATATCTAAAAAATATTTAAAACATTCACATCCTAAGTGCAGAAATCTATACTTATCGCAAACAAATTTTGAAATTAATTCAACAAACAAAGAGATTTAAATAAAAAATTAGAGAAACAGTCCACAAAACATAAATTTTTATTTCTCTAAGCAAAATAAACACTAATCAACGTGTATTTAACTTAATTAACATAAAATACATAAATAAAAACTTACCTTACCTAATGCCAGCGAAGAATCGAATCGGCTGCGAGAAATGGCAAAGAGGGAGAGGAATGGATCGGGAAAGGGAAAGTTAGAATTTTATATAAGGATAAGTCCCCCGTTTAATGGGCGACTTATAAGTTGCCCGTTAAACAGGCGACTAACTTCAAGTTATCTAATTGTCACATCATCTACCACGTTGTTCTTTGGATTAGACATAAGTCGCCTTTCAAATGAGCGACTTTGCCTATTTTTAAATTCTCTCAACGGCCTGCTTAATCATATAATTAACTTGCTAATTATGTTTACTTTAAAAAATTGCCTAAAAATAACCATATATTGTGTAAGTGTAGTAGGAATCACTCAATGTGTCGCAAATTCTAATTATATTAATAAATCATTTTGTGTTCCTTATTTTCTCTCTTAATATTCTTTGTTGAATTCTTTATTTAAGAATTAATTGTAAGAGAATAGCAAATCACATTTATTAAAGCTATGGGGGATTTACACATATACCACAAAATCCTTATGTATTTATGTATCTAATACCTAAATAATAATATTTACTTATTTATGCTTTGATTGACCCCAAATTTTTGAATGGGAAGCACAAATCGTGATCTCTTAGAGATATTTTGTCTGGGGCTTCGCCCTCTACTGAGTTTCCTCCACTCAAACTTTCTTCTCATCATGGTTTACATGCTATGTTGATTTCGGATCAGAAGTTTGTCTTGTTGGAAAATTTCATGGGCGTCGTCCGCCTCTTGATGTGATTCAAAAACTTTTCTTTGACTTAAAGATCTTTGGTGATTTCTCTGTCACTTTGCTTAATCCAAAAAATATCTTGATCAAGTTGGTGAATGACTTAGATTATTGTAGGATGTTTTTCTGATGCTCTTACTTTTTTAGCAATTGTTTCATGAAGCTTTTTAAGTGGATTCCCCATTTTGATGTCAATGTGGAATCCTATACCATTCCTATATGGGTCACTTTCTCCAATCTTCGCCCTCATCACTTTTCCCCCTACATCATGCATGGTTTGTGGTCATTATTTGGTCACCTCTTGAGAACAAATAATGCTACTTCTAATGGCACTCTGACTTCAATTTCTTGCATTTTAGTTGAGTTAGATGTTACAAAATGTTGTCCTAATCAAGTTTGGTTGGGTTATGAGACTATGGGGTATATTCAATATGTGAAAATGGAAGATTTTTCTCTCTTGTTGTTTTCACTGTAAAGCTTTGGGTCACTCGAAGGGTGAATGCCCAATTTTGCCTCCTTATTTAGCTAACGATCCTCCTAAGAATGAGGGGGATATGACTAAAAATTCTTCTTCACATGGTCTTATTGCTATTACTAGTCCTATCATGAATGGGGTGATTCCTCATGTTGTGAATTTTGATGTTCAAGATGTTGTTGGTGACGATTCACATTGCCTAATGTTATGGGGCAATAGATTGTGTCTATTTTGGCTCAAGATCATTGTGAAAATATTACTCATACCTTTGATTGTTTTGTCTGTCCTAATGTGGATAGTCATGTAAGAAATCTGGAGTTATCTCCAGGTGGTTGGGATTGGAGTTGATGGAGTGGTGGATTGTGCTATTTTCTTGGTTCAGGATAATATGGTTGATGGGTGTGAGGTGGATGGGGATCTTTGTCAAGCTAAATTGATGGTGGTAAATGAATTATCTGGTGATTTTGCTGATTATCCTTTGGATAATGTTGACCTGGTTCAGTCGCCCTCTCCTATGGGGACTGCTAATACTGAACCTCTTATTAATGTCCTTATTGATCTGATTTTGCCTAATGCTCTGAATGCTAAGTTGATATCATCTTTTGGGTCCACTTTTTTGGTGCAATCTGACTGGCTTGATGAGTCTTTCGGTTTCTCCTTGTGGGCTTGAGGATTACATGGGGGTTGAGAATGCTGAGTCATTTCATGAGCTGTATGGGCTGGATGTGAGTCGCATTGTTGATAACTCTTTCTATCGTATTGGTAAGCATCGTAGATGCAAATCTAAAAAGTAATGGTTCATTTAGGTGTTATGTTCCTGTCTTTTATGCTTTTGGTGTGTTTGGTGGTTGGGACAGTGGTTTTATTGCAGTTGTTATTGGGTTGGGTGCATGTCATGTGTCTTGGGCTTTTGGGGGTGTGGCTCGCACCCTGGTGGTTGTCCCTTTGCTGATGGTGTTTGATTCATGGAATAGTTTGTGATGGTGTTAGGCCTTGTGGATGATGCTCTTATAGGCTATTAATATGGGTTTTTTATTTGTGAATATTGGCTGCCCTATTTTTCTTGCCTATTTTCTTAGTGTTATTGCAGGTACTCTGTTGGTGATATAGAACCTTCTTTTGCTAAGATGCTGATGATGTTGGATTTTTTGTTTTAGTTTTTTATCAGTCGTGTTGGCTTTCCTTTATTTTATTGTTCACTTGTTGTATTTAGTTGGATCATTAGCTCATAGGTTTTTTTGAAAGGTTGTATATTTAGAGAGCTGTTGATGCTCTAAGAATATGTACTTTGTTATGGAACACATAGGCCCCATGTGTTGTTTTCCAAAAAAAAAATTATGTGCATGAAATTGTGTGTTTACTTTGAATAACTTAATATTATTTTTTTTATGTGATTAAGAAATGAGTGTTATATAGAAATGAATATAAAGGTTTAACTGTTAGATTTTTTTAATGTTATTTTGCAGGTTTAAGTGTTAGATAAGTAAATACATAAAAATATTTTGGCATGTATATAAAGTCCCCTAAATCTATTTAGGAATTAATTAGAAAAACTTATACATCATGTATTCTTCTTATTATTAAAATATTTAAATTAATTTATTCCATCATTTTTAAATGCTATTTAGGTGTTAGATAAAAAAGTGTTATTGTATTCTATGATCAAAATCTTTTATAAGATTCACGGTCAATTGAATAAGACTCTTTAATATTTTTAATAATCTTGATGCGTCATAAAAAAATCTATCAATCAGGCTTTGAATGTTGATGCAAGAAACTTTTAGTATTAACATAAAGACCATTTAAACTCTAATTTAGCAAATTTATAGTCAAATTGGACATCTCGATAAGATGAACTAAATGACACCAAAAGAGATATAATCTAAGTCCAAATGACACTTAAAGTATAGTTAGAAACTTCATGAAGTTAATTGAATAATCAAATGATCTCTAATTCTTTTATGCTTATAGTCAAAACAAGTGTATAGACAAGAAAAATCTAATAAACCCAAGATTGCTAAATTTTGAGATCATTAAAACATTTAAATGATGAAAGAGTAATCTATGAACATATATATATATATATATTCTGATGAAATGTTTTTGAATTTTGGCTAAATTTACTAAAATTTCACTTTAAAAAATTATAAATTGACCTTCATTATTCATATAAGGGAGACCTAATTTTAAAATTAGCGAGACAAAGGAGGATTAATGAACTATAGAGCTTTACTTGATGTTTGAAACTGGCGATCTTCACAAACACCCACTTCGTTCAACCACATTCAACTGATAGTTGTTACCCATCCACTGTCATTGAACCATCAACATCCAACTACCATCATATGATTGCCACAATCTGACCATTATTGCTTTACTGCAACACCAATCGACATCATATGATTGTTTTCATCTCCTTTCAATATTTCTCAAATATTCTTAGTTACAATCACAAGAGATCGAACTTCAAGGGAAGCAAATACCTTTGTAATTTCCATCAATACAGTGAATCATTTCATTTGGGTCATACCACAAGATTTTTTCCTTTTAGGATCTTTCTTGTAAAAATTTTGGTATAACATATATTCTTTATTTTTAACTATATGTGTACAATATCTTTAAAAGTAAATTTGAATAACTCTTTATTGATGCAAATTTTTTAGCTTGCAACAATTTGACAATCTATAGGAGACATGAATTACTATTGATAAGGTTATTAATACACTTCAAACATAGTTCAAACAATCATTGAAAAAGTTCAAAAAATGATGCCCATGAAGTAAGAAATTAACCTAATTAAGAATCATATATACAGGAGAAAATTAATATGAAATTGAGGTGAATATAATTGAAATAAAATGAGCAATAACTAACATGTTAAAACATCAACTACAAGAATTAACTCCCCTCACAATCATATTTGGTTGACAAATGGTGAGCTATATTTTAAGTTTATATAAAACAAGTGGCATAGATATTACATTTGGTCCAAAACTTTGAACATTTTTATCCTTAAAAAATTCTTTATTTAAGAATTAATTAGAAAAGAATAACAAATCACATTTATTAAAGCTTTGGGGGAATTACACATATGCCACAAAATCCTAATGTATTTATGTATCTAATACCTAAATAATAATATTTACTTATATAATATTTTATTGATCCCGGATTTTTGGATGGGAAACACAAATTGTGATCTCTTAAAGATGTTTTATCTGGGGCTCACCCTCTACTGAGTTTCCCCCACTCAAAGTTTCTTCTCATCATGGTTTACCAGCTCCGTTGATTTTAGATAAGGAGATGCTTGCTCTTGCGGCCCCTTTCGAGTTTGCTCTCCTTGGAAAATTTCATGGGTGTCATCCGCCTCTCGATGTGATTCAAAAATTTCTTTAACTTAAAGCTCTTTGGTGATTTCTTTGTCACTTTGCTTAATCCAAAAAATGTCTTGATCAAGTTAATGAACGACATATTATTGTAGGACGTTTTCCCACCGCTCTTACTTCGTTAGAAATTATTTCATGAAGTTTTTTAAGTGGACTCCCCATTTTGATGTCAATGTGGAATCCCTTATCATTCCTATATGGGTCTCTTTACCAAATCTTTGCCCTCATCTCTTTTTCCCCCCGCATCATGAATGGTTTGGGGTCATTATGTGGTCGACTCTTGAGAACAAATAATGCTAGTTCTAATGGCACTAGGCCTTCAATTGCTCGCATTTTAGTTGAGTTAAATGTTACAAAGCTCTACCCTAATCAAGCTTGACTGGGTTCTGAGATTATGGGGTATATTCAATCTGTGAAAATGGAAGATTTTTCCCTCTTGTTTTTTCTACTATAACTCGAAAGGTGAATGCCTGATTTTATATCCTTATTTAGCTAATGATCCTACTAATAATGAGGGGGTTGCGACCAAAAATTCTTCTTCGCAAGGTCTTTTTTTTATTACTAATCATATCATCGATGGGGTGATTCCTCATGTTTTGAATTCTAATGTTTAGATGTTGTTGCTGATGATTCACAATTGCCTAATGTTGTTGGGTAAGAGATTGTGTCTGTTTTGGCTCACGATTATTGTGAAATATTATTCATACCTTTGATGGTGTTGTTTGTCCTAATGTGGATAGTCATGTGAGCAATCTAGAGTTATCTCCGGGTGTGGAAAGGGCTGGTATTTATGGAGTGGGGGATTGTACTATTATCTTGGCTGATCAGGCTGATATGGTTGATGAGCGTGAGGTGGATGAGGATCTTAGTCAAGCTAACTTGATGGTGGTAAATAAATTGTCTGGTGATTCCGTTGATTATCCTTGGGATAATGTTGATCGGGTTCAGTTGCCTTCTCATATGGGGACTACTAGTAGTGAACCTCTTATTGATGTCCCTATTGATCTGATTTCGCCTAATGCTCTAAATTCTTAGTTGATATCTTCTTTGGGGGCCACTTATTTGTTGCAATCTTATTGGCTTGACGAGTCTTCAGTTTCTCCTTATGGGCTTGAGGATGACTTGGGGGTTGAGAATGCTGAGTCATTTCATGAGCTATATATGGGATGGATGTGAGTCATGTTGTTGTTAACTCTTTCTCTCGTGTTGGTAAGCATCGTATACGCAAATCTAAAAAATAATGGTTCCTTTGGTTGTTTTGTGCTTGGCTTTTATGCTTTGGGTGTGTTTGGTGGTTGGGACGATGGTTTTATTGTGGTGCGTGTCGTGTGGCTGGGGCTTTTGGGGGTGTGGCTTCGCACCCTGGTGGATGTCCCTTTGTTGTTGGTGTTTGATTCCTGGAATTTTTATTGTGTGGGTGTTAGGCCTTGTGGCCGAGGCTCTTCTAGGCTGTTATTGTGTGTTTTTTAGTTGTGGTTCTTGGTTGCCCTGTTTTGCTTGCCCCTTTTCTCTGTATTTTTGCATGTACTTTCTTGGTGTTGTAGAACCTTCTATTGTTGGGATACTGATGTTGTTGGCTTCTCTGGTTTTAGTTTTTTATCTGTCTTGTTGGCTTTCTTTTATTTTCTTATTTGCTTATTGTATTTAGTTGGATCATTAGCTCATAGGTTTTACTTCAAAGGCTGTATTTTTAGAGAGTTGTTGATCCTCTAAGGACATGTACTTTGTTATGGAACACATAGGCCCTTTGTGTGAGTTTCCCAAAAAAAAAAAAATACTTTTAAGTGCATGAAATTGTGTATTTTACTTTGACTAACTTAATATTAGTTTTTTTTATGTGATTAAGAAATTTTAGTGTTATAGAAATGAATATAAAGGTTTAAGTGTTAGCTAAATAAATACATAAAAATAATTTTATATGTATATAAACTTCCCAAAATCTATTTAGGAATTAATTAGAAAAACTTTTTTATCATGTATTCTTCTTATTATTAAAATATTTAAATTAATATTTTCCATCATTATTAAATGTTATTTAGGTGTTAAATAAAAAAGTGTTAGTGTATACTATCATCAAAATCTTATATAAGATTCACGATCAATTAAATGAGACTCTTTAATAGTTTTAATAACCTTGATGTATCATAAAAAAATCTATCAATCTAGCTTTGAATGTTGATGGAAGAAACTTTTAGTATTAACATAAAAATCATATAAACTCTAATTTAGCAAGCTTATAGTCAAATTGGACATCTTGATAAGATGAACTAGGTGACACCAAAAGAGATATAATCCGAGTCCAAATGAGCTTAAATTAAACATTTAAAGTATAGTTAGAAACTTCATGAAGTTAATTGAAGAATCAAGATCTCTAATTTTTATGTGCTTATAGTCAAAACAAGTGTATCGATAAGAAAAATCTAATAAACCTGAGATTGCTAAATTTTGAGATCATTAAAACACTTAAATGAAGAAAGAGTAATCTACGAACAAAAAAATTATTATATGTTGTCCGATAAATTGTTTTTGGATTTTAGTTAAATTTACTAACATTTCACTTTAACAAATTATAAATTGGCCATCGTTTTTCATATAAGGGAGACCTAATTTTAAAATTAGATATAGAAAGAAGAATTAATGAACTATAGAGCTTTGCTTGATGTTAGACGAAGGCCATCATCACGAACACCCACCTTCGTCCAACCACATTCGATAGATGAAGTTTGATAGTTGTTATTCATCCACCGTCATCCAACTACCATCATATGATTGCCACAATTTGATCATTATTGTTTTACTGCAACACCCAACCGACATCATATGATCGTTGTCATCTCCTTACAATATTTCTCAAACATTCTTAGCTATAATCATAAGAGATCGAGCTTCAGAGGAAGAGAAGACCTTTGTAATTTTCATCAATATTGTGAATCATTTCATTTGGGCCATGCCTCAAGATTTTTTCCTTTTAGGATCTTTCTTGTAAAAATTTGGGTATAAACATATATTCTTTATTTTTATCTATATGTGTACAATATCTTTAGAAGTTAATCTGAAAAACTCTTTATTGATGCAAATTTTTTAGCTTGCAACAATCTAACGATCTATAGGAGACACAAATTACTACTGATAAGGTTATTAATACACATCAAAAGTAGTTCAAACAATCATTGGAATAATTCAAAAAATGATGCCCATGAAGTAAGAAATTAACCTAATTAAGAATCATATATACAGGAGAAAATTAATATGAAATTCAGGTGAATATAATTGAAATAAAATGAGCAATAACTAACATGATAAAACATAAACTACAAGAATTAAACTCCCCTTACAATCTAAGTTGGTTGACAAATGGTGAGCTATATTTTAAGTTTATATAAAACAATGGCATAGCTAATTACATTTTGAGTTAAGCAAAATTTTCCTAAAGCCCAATAGAAATAATCAACACAAATGCATTTCTCTAAAATGAAAAAACAATTATGAGTACCAAAGTTTAAAAGATTAAAGTCAGACAATAGTGGAGTTTCTTATCAATTACATTGTTACATTTGATTTAAGTAAGACCCAAATTATTGAATCATGCTGTAATGCTTAGTTTATTTTGAAAAGCCCTAATGAAATACAAGCACCAATTAGGATCCTGTTGGTAATTACAATCACATTCTTGAATTTGCCAAGTTATTCAAACCTTAAAGATACTGTTATTAGTGTTGAAGTTTACTATTAGGAGTTGGTAGAATACCTTTCCCTGAATGGTCTATGGGGAGATTTCTTCCATCACCAATGGTTATGCTGTCAGTGTCATTGTATGTTGTTGGTTGCATTACATTGTCAAGACTATGTGTGAGATGAGCTGATGCACCAGAATCCAAATACCAATCAGGATTTTGAAATTCATTTGTTGTTATTAATGCTTTTGATTGTTGGCTATTTTATGCAGATGAATCTGCTGGAGTATAATTCAAGTTCGATCTATGCCAGCATACTGAAGCTAAATGCCCTCTTTGTTACAAATCTGACATATCACTTGACTTTTTGCAGAAGTCCTGTTATTCTGAGACGAAGAAACATCCCCTTCCTCTACGACCTCTTCCTCTGGTTGTATATAGTGTTGTATTTGAGTCAGATATATTTATCTGCTTTAGTGCTTCAGAATTTATATTTATTTCTTCACTTATCAGAAGTGAATATAAGTCTTCCAAGCTAACTGGATGTAGCTTTGTTATAATAGCTGTTTTAAATGCCTGGTATGTAGGTGGAAGACCATTCAGAGTATACATAATAATATCTTTTGTATCAATAGTTGCACCCGCTACTTCTATTTGATCCACAAGTGTCTTAATTTCATTCAGATACTGAAACATGGTAATATTTTTCATTTTCTTATTGTGCAACTCTTTTTTGAGTTGTATTACTTTTGATATGTTTGATGCCTGCAACCTTCTTTCGATTGTTACCCAGATTTCAGCTCATGAATTCAGATTTGTTTCATATGAAAGAACTGCTGGTGATAGAGTTGAGCATATAGCAATAGATAAGTTCTGACCGATTAGCATCCATTCATCGTATTTCGAATTTGTGATGCTTATCCCATCATATTGTTTTGATAAGCGGGGAGGGGGAGATGTTTTTATTTCAAGAAAATCAGCAAACCCATTTGTGGTGAGTAATTTGAGTACCTGAGATCTCCAAATATTGTAGTTCTCAATGGATAATTGTGTCGGTACGATTGTTTAATGTTAGCCATAAAAAACTTGAGTGAGGCAGGAATTTTGACGTATTCTGAAGTTGTATTTGATGAGTTTTCTCCTGTCTGAGTGGGGTAGACATTTTGAAAGAGAAATGATCTAACGCCGCTCTGATACCACATAGAATTGTTAAGAAGAGGTATTTGAGAACATGTTTAGATCACTGTTTTTCATTGCACTATAGCTGGATACATTCTAGACTTATCTAGTTACAGAGTTTTCTTATCATTTTCAAATTACACAATGAGGGACTAACTTCATCTCTATGCAGATCTTGCTATTAGAACTAAATAGTATGATATTTATTATCAATTTATCATCACTCGTCGTCACCTTCAATATGACATTCTTAATTCATCATTGTTTCTTCTTCTCTACATAACATAAACAAAGTACCACCCATTTTCCCATTTTTATTTTTTGATAGGCAAACTTTCAATGCTTTTAATAGCTGCCTTATTGATTTGTAGAGAGATATTAGAATTATTAGATTTATTCACTATCATATATTTATATGAGAACATAAGTATAATATTTATTGTAAGAATTTATAACCAATATTATTACAATATATCTTCATTATTAACAAAATTTTATTTTATCACATTTTCTTATTGCTCTATTATATATTCTATATATAAGCACTATTGTATCAATAAAGTTTATGCAATTCTAGGTTTTAAAAAAAATGTCGAGACGTGGGATCAATGATGACAATTGGAGGGATTGGGAAAGGATAAACCACGATATATTGGCACTCATCTTCAAGAAGATCCCATCAGATGAGATGGCACGCACAATATCTTTCGTCTGCAAAAGTTGGCAGGAGGCAGTGGCGGGGCCATGTTGCTGGACAGAGATTAACATTGAAGAATGGTGCCGGCGTGTTAACCATCCCGATGTCATCAACGTCGTTGTGCGAAAGCTTGTATGTCGAAGCCGTTACACGCTCCGGCAACTTTCTGCATATCGCATCCAAAATGGGGGATTCTCGCTCACAGCCTCTTTGTAATATACTTTTATAACTTGAAAAAAAAAAGTGAAGATGGTATTGCAACATCCAATAATAAAAATTATTGATTTGATTTTAAGTCTATTTTGAAAATTATTTATATATATTAGCAGTTTTTCATCATGATATTTTGTAAATGATCAAATTTTAGGTGCTATGTTATTTTTTAAAAATCTTTCTTAGGCTTATGACATTTACTTTTTGTGTATGTGCAGTGGAATTAACCTTAACGTGCTAGAAATTCCAATGAGCGAGGTAAATGATTCAGCAATACAGAAATATTCTGGATCCCTAACATCTCTAACAACTTTAGACATCAGCTACTGCGACTACATCACCTACAAAGGAATCAAAATATTGGGAAATAATTGCACGTCTCTTATAAGCCTGAAGAGAAACCTGACTCCTGCTGAGTTCGAATCAACCCAAAATAATGAAGCGGCAACTAAAGTTAATGAAAAAGAAGCATTAGCTATAGCCAATACGATGTTCGGGCTTGAGCAACTCGAGTTATCCTATGGTCGCTTTAGTGACTATGGGTTAGATGCTATTCTTAGCAACTGCAAAGCATTATCTTTTCTCAACCTAAATGGGTGCCAGTACGTGAAGCTTATGGGTGATGTTGGCTCAAAGTTCTATGCACTCAAATCTTACATAGATCCTTTTTTAGATTTTTCTGATTCTTTTTCATCCAATGACAATGATGACGATGATAATGATGATGTTGATGATGATAATGATGATAATAACGAAGAGCATGATTAAATACTGGTTTGGGACTTTGGCTACTAATTAGAGGTCTTGGGTTCGTAATTTATATATATAATGTGTGTGTGAGTTTACCTTAATGGCTCAAATGTCCTAAAAAATGGGAAAGTAACCTTAACATCTTGTGCTTGAAGCTTAAAAGTTTGGATATTGTGTTATGGTAATTGCCATTTTATAATTTCAATTCAAAAACTTTTTATCCTAAAGATTTTATGTTTGCCATAGTAATTTTTTAATCTAGATCTCTTCTAGTTTTTTTTATTATTATTATTGAGACTTTGATTCTAGTAAACTATATAGGCGTCCACAATCATGCTCTATGCTTCGGTATGTGGATTGTTCTTTATGATTATGATCTTCTATTTTATATCTATATATTTGTACTCTATTAAATATATATTATTAAATCGCAAAAAGAGTGACAATTCTATTAAAAGTTACAAAATAATAATAGAGCTCCATTTCTAATTGATCTTCACCAAATTTTTTATTAAATTAAGGTGATGATTTTAAATTAATTAGTTTTTAAGTAGTTAAGAAACATTTGTACTTTTTTATCATCTTATCAAAAATAACATATATATATGAATTTATTTATTTTTCATATTTTGAAATAATTCTAAAAATTATCATAAGAATACATTAATAAAATAAAAGTATTTTAAAGTTACGATATACAACATCCAATATCTTAAATAATTATTAAATAGTATTTTTTTTTTAATCTCGTATGTATCAAATGGGATTATTTTGTCATTTAAAATCTTAAAATGATTCTTAAATTTAGGTTTGTAACTTCTTATACAAGATATGTGATTAAGGTTTCATTTGGAATGGCTTTCTTTCTAATCTTTAAAGCAGATTTTAGGTACAAAAAATTTAATTTTTATTAAAAAAATTGCTTTAAGAAGCAGTAAAAAAGTCGCCCTAAGCGCCGTCTCGGGCGATTTTAGGGTTTCCTTCCTCCTCCTGTGATCTTTTCGCCTCCAAGTCCTCTCCGCTAGCGAAATCTTGTGTTCTACTTACTTTCCCTGTGCTGGTGTTTATCCTTGTTGGTTGGCCCTGTTAGGGATTCGAAGTTATGGTAGGGGCTTCGTCCTCTACAAATATCAGTAAATATAGAAGTTTAGATGTTAAATATGTATTTTCAATAGTTCTAGGTGTTATGTATGTAAAAAATCCCAAAACTATTTTGGTATGTATATGAACTCCCCTATATCTATTTAGGAATTAATTAGAAAAACTTATATATCATGTATTCTTCTTATTATTAAAATATTTAAATTAATTTATTCCATCATTTTTTAATGTTATTTAGGTGTTAGATAAAAAGTGTTAGGTATTCTATCATCAAAATTTTATATAAGATTTACGATCAATTAAATAAGACTCTTTAATATTTTTAATAACCTTGATGCGTCATAAAAAAACTTATCAATCAGGCTTTGAATGTTGAAGCAAGAAACTTTTAGTATTAACATAAAGACCATTTAAACTCTAATTTAGCAATTTTTATGGTCAAATTAGACATCTTGATAAGATAAACTAAATGACACCAAAAGAGATACAATCTGAATCAAAATGAGCCTAAATTAAACACTTAAAGTATAGTTAGAAACTTCATGAAGTTAATTGAAGAATCAAAAGATCTCTAATTTTTTGGTGCTTATAGTCAAAACAAGTGTATAAACAAGAAAAATCTAATAAACCCAAGATTGCTAAATTTTGATATCATTAAAACATTTAAAAGATAAAAGGAATATATATATATATATATATATATATATATATATATATATATTGGTGGAGGCGTGTTTTTGGCACCTCGACGTTTTCGTGATCCTGATTTTTTGGTTGGATCTTCTTCTCTTTCCTTCAAGGATGTGCTTTTTGGTTCTTCTCCTTCCACTTGCATTTTTTTTGAACTTAAGGTCTGTTCTCATAAGGGTTTGTCGGTGCTATGGATTTCCGAGGCGGAAATCATGTCGCTGACTGCTTTGTTCGAATTTGCCCTGGTTGGAAAATTTCCTGGCCGTAGGCCATCCCTTGAAGCAATTAGAAGTTTCTTTTTTAAGCTTAGGCTTAATGGAGAGGTTTCCATCACTATTTTGAACCAGCGAAATGTTTTGATTAAGTTGTTTAACGACTTAGATTAATGTAGGGTTTTTGCTCATAGATCATATTTTGTGAGTATTTGCTATATAAAATTGATTAAATGGTCACCTACTTTGGATATTGAGATTGAATCATTTGTTATCTCCATCTGGATATCCTTCCCTAACCTCCGGCCTCATCTGTTCGCCCCACGTATTCTTCATGGATTAGGTCTGATTTTTGGCAAACCCTTGAAAAAGAACAATGCAACATCTTTTGGTTCTTGTCCGCCTGTAGATCACATTTTAGTTGAACTGAATGTATCCAAATAGTACCTGGACAAAATTTGGATCGGACCGGATAACACTGGTTATGTTCAATATGTGGTTTTTGAAGATTTTCCATATTATTGTACGCATTGTCTTGCTTTAGGTCATTCTAAGGCTGGGTGTACGTTTCTTCATCCTAATCTTAAATATGCTGTTGTGCTTAATCCTTCTATTTCGACAGAGGTGGCTATTCGTGGGATTGAGCCAACTATTTTTGTGGCGGGTTTGGAGGGGGTGGCCACTATTGCCCAGGTTATTGTCTACGCCAGGTAGGATTGAATTGCCTGTGCCTACTAATGTGGCTTTAATTCATGATCCTATAGAGAATGGTGTTACGTCTGCCATGGGTGTCCCTCCTTTTGTCTCTGCTGATTTTATTTCTCCATTCCATTTGAGATAAAGGTGTGGAGTGTGAGTAGGCTAGTCTAGTTAATTTAGCCCAGTTGGAATTTGTTGAGGGTTTGGAGGGAGAGGCCCCCACTGTTCAGTTCCCTCGTTTGTGCTTGAGTGAGCCGGGTGTTGTGAAATGTGTCCTTAATTTGAAACTTGCTATTTCATATGCAGGTAGGTCTGGCACGAGTGATTTTGTGCCCTCTGTCTCTCATGTTTCTCCTACTCGCACCATGGATTTGCCTCTGTTGGCTCTCGAGAGTCATGTTACTATTACATCCTCTATTAATCTGGCATCGACTGTGAAGGCTGTTGATTCTGTTGTTAACCTGTGACGCCAACTGACCTGGTTCCTGGCCCTTTTGTTGAGGTTCCTGTCAAATTTATTTCATCTGAGGCTTTATTCTCTCAGGTGGTTGCTAACTCGGGTGAGAGAGTGAGATTGCAATTAGATTGGTTGCATTGTTCGTCTGATTCATCTTCTGAGGATAGCGGGGAGGAAGTTCCTGAGGTTGATTTGGTTAGGCTTAAAGACAGGCTTGTTGTGTCTGTCTCCTCTCGTGGGAGGGGTAGGCGTGGTAGGAAATGATTTGGGGTTTTGGTGTAACTGATTTGGGCTTTTGGTCGGTCTACTCCTTCGGGTTTTGGCTGTGGCTTCTTTGGTTGGATTCGTTTGTTGGTTGCTGGTTTGCTGGAGCTACGTTTGAGATTTTCCGAGGCGAATGTTTGTTTATGGGCAATGATGTGGATAGAGCTCATTTACTATAAGCTTAGGCTCGTGGCAACCTTTAGTGGTGGGTCTTTTGTTCGTCACTATTTCGTTCATTACTGCTATCACTCCATATTGGATGGCCCGTGCCTAGTTTTGAGGGGGGAGTTGGAAGCCTCTGCCAACTACTGAGCCCGACGGGTTGATAACCTTTTAATCCTCTATAACTATTTTTGTTTCTTTTTCCTAGTTGGTTGTACTTTTTATGCTGTTGGAATAATTTTTTTTTTTTAAATGGAGAATAAATGAACTATAGAGCATTACTTGATGTTTGACACTAGCAATCTTGACAAACACCCACTTCGTTCAACCACATTCAACTAATAGTTGTTACACATCCACTGTCATTGAACCATTAACATCCAACTACCATCATATGATTGTCACAATCTGACCATTATTGCTTTACTGCAACACCAACCGACATCATATGATCATTTTCATCTCCTTTCAATATTTCTCAAATATTCTTAGTTACAATCACAAGAGATCGACCTTCAGGGGAAGAGAAGACCTTTGTAATTTCCATCAATATAGTGAATCATTTCATTTGGGTCATGCCTCAAGATTTTTCCTTTTAGGATATTTCTTGTAAAAATTTTGGTATAACATATATTCCTTATTTTTATCTATATGTGTACAATATCTTTAAAATTTAATCTGGAAAACACTTTATTGATGCAAATTTTTTAGCTTGCAACAATTTGACAATCTATAGGAGACACAAATTACTACTGATAAGGTTATTAATACACATCAAAAGTAGTTCAAACAATCATTGGAACAGTTGAAAAAATGAAACCCATGAAGTAAGAATGGACCTAATTAAGAATCATATATCCAGGAGAAAGTTAATATGAAATTCAGGTGAATATAATTGAAATAAAATGATCAATAACTAACATGATAAAACATCAAGTACAAGAGTTAACTCCCCTCACAATCTTAAGTTGGTTGACAAATTGTGAGCTATATTTTAAGTTTATATAAAACAAGTGTCATATCTATTACATTTGAGTATAGCAAAATTTGCCTAAAGCCCAATAGAAATAATTAATACAAATAAATTTCTCTAAAAAGAAAAAACAATTATGAGTACAAAAGATTAAACGATTAAAGTTAGGCAATAGTGGAGTTTCTTATCAATTACATTGTTACATTTGATTTAAGAAAGACCCAAATAATTGAATCATGCTGTAATTCTTAGTTTATTTCGAAAAGCCCTTATGAAATACAAGCATCAATTAGGATCCAAGTAATTGCAATCACATTCTTGAATTTGTCAAGTTATTCAAACCTTAAAGATACTGTTAGAAATTTTTTGAATTTATTTTCAGCCCAAATGTTGTTAATTTGTTATTAGTATTTGACAAAATTAAAAAAAAAAAAAAAGATTTTTTAGATGACACAAATAAGAACATTACATAGTCATAAATTTGTAAACAAGCATAAAATGAATAAATAAATTAGGGTTTGTCACAACCATGAATTTTTGCAGAAAATGAATAAATGATAAAATGCACCCTACCATGAGTAACTTACACAAACAAGAACATTATCAAACAAATTTAAAAGGAATTATTAAAAAAAAATATTCATATGTACTAAATAATGGTTCTCATAATTTTTCTTGATTAATGCTTACTCCCAAATCCTCTCGGATGAAAAGCTTTAGGGTCAGCAAAGTGAGAAGGAACGAGCACACCTTAACCATCAAGAAGCTCCGGCTGCTGATGACAGCTGCATAGCAAGGATGAGTTTTAGATAGACAAAGGGGAAACGAATGCAACTGCAATAGTCGGGAGGGATATTGTTAATAGAAATTGTTAGTATTAGATTTGATATGTTGTCAAAAAAAATATTTTGATCGGGCACGAATCTCAAAGCAAAATCAAGTTGGAAACTTCCAAAATTAAAATTAGGACCATCCAAACTCTGATTGCAGCAAACTTACAGTCAAACTAAATGTCTCAAAATGAACGACACCAAATAGATCCCAATCCGAGCCCAAAATGTTCCAAATCAAGGTTAGTAGCGTTGTTGGACGGTTTGAACCACAATTTGGATTGCCAAACAGTTTCTAAACATAACGTGCTTATAGTCGAATCGAGCAGCTCGACGAGACGAATCCAACAAGCCTAAGGTCACTGAATTCTAACTTCTTTAAGACCATCAAATATCTAACAAACAGTCCATGATCAAGGGATTCAATATTGCCCATCCATCTATCCACTCCCCATTTACCCTTGATCTCTTACCTATTTACGGGTCATGCCACTCTAGAAATCTATAAATAGACCCCTCATTTTTCTTGAAGGGGAATCCAAGCAAGAAGAGAAGAAAAGGAAGAAGAGAAGGAAGAAGCTCCTCCTTGACCACCATCAGAGTTTCGCCGAACCACCGCCGGAGCTTCGCCGGACCACCACTGAGGCCCTCGCCTTCACGAAACCACCACCTGAAGAGAAGAAGGAAGAACAGAATGAAGAAGATCCTCCTTATCCACCACCGGACTTTCGCCGGACCACCACCTGAGGGTCTGAGCCCGCCGGACACTCGCATGACGTCGTTGTTCCACCAGACCACTACTTAAAGCCCTGAATCTTCATCGGACCACCACTTGAGGCTCTCACCTCCGACGGACCACCATTGGAGGCCCTCACCTCCGCCGGACCACTGCATAATGTCATTGCTCTGCCAGACCACCGCTTGAGTCTCTCACCTTCGTCGGACCACCGCCTGACGTCGATTCTCACTACAGGAAAACAGTTCATTTCTGGCGTAATTTTCGACGGAAATAAATTCGTCACAAATTCCGGCAGATTTTTCGACGGACTTCCAACGGATATTTTTTGGCAAATTTCCGACATATTTTTTGACTGGTTTTCTGACGGATTTTTTCCGACAACATTTCTGATAGAATTTCTGAAGGTAATTAAAAAATTAAGTTATATTTTAATAACTTATTATCAAATTAAATTATAAAAATAACTTAAATTATAATTTAATTCTTTAATAACAAAAAATTAAATAATTTAAATTAAAACTTAAATTATAATAATTTTTTATAATTATTTATTTTGTTAAATTAAGTTAAATAATTTAATAATTTATTGTTAAATTAAATTAACTAATTTAATAATTCAATGTAAAATTAATTTTTTTTAATTTAAATAAAGATTAACTAATTAATTTAATTAACAGATTTTGTTAAATTAAATTTACTAATTTAATTAACTAATTTAAAAAAATTACTTTATCAATTATAGCCTAAATAAAATAAAGTCTAAGATTTAACAGATTTTGTTTTAATGCTTAGATGGCAGATGGCGCGGAAGCTTATGCGCGCGAAGGGGGCGGGGTTCGAAACCTGCCGAAGTCATTAAGCACGGGCGCTCTCACGCGGGCGGGCTCACTGTTGGCGGCTGGGCTGGATCAGAGCAGAATTGGGTGCAGCAGACGGGCTGGCTAGGCGGGGCCGGTCTAGTTCTTTGGATATATTTTTTTAAAATTATCTTGACTTTCCGGTAGAAAAAAAATTCGCCAAAAAAATTTTCCAGTAGAAAATACGTAGGAAATGTTTCTGGCGTATTATTTTGTGTCGGAAGGCCTTTTACGACCCGCGTCAAACCGGCGAAAATATTTCCGCCGGAAATGCTAATTTTCGACGGATTTTGGATAATTTTTCGACTAAAATGTCTGCCGAAAAATGACATTTTTCCTGTAGTGTCTCCGTCGGACCACTACTTGAGACTCTGAGTTCCGCCGGACTACCACTTGAGGCCCTCACATCCGTTGGACCACCACTGGAGGCCCTCACCTCCGCCGGACCACTACCTGACATCATTGCTCCCCCGGACCACCACTTGAGGCCCTGAGCCCCGCCGGACCACTGCCCAACATCGTTGTTCTACCGGACCACCACTTAAGGCCCCGAACTTCTGCCAGACAACCACCTGAGGCTAAGACTTCCACCGGACCACCGCTTGATGCTCGGACTTCCACCGGACCCATACTTTTGCAATACCACCACCTGAGGCCCAAACTTATGCCATACCACAACTTGATGTCCACAGTTCTATATATCATAGTATTGCCCTATGACTATAGTCTCTCAGACCCATGTCTTCTGCTGACTATGATCCTTCTAACCTATGCCTCCTACTATGGTCCTTCTGACCTACATCGCTAGATAACGGTCTTTCTGACCCATGTATCCTACCGACTACGGTCCTTCTGACCTCCGTCGCCTACTATGGTCCTTCTGACCTCCATCACCAGACAACGGTCTTTCTGACCCTAGGCTCTTGCCGACAACTATCCTTCTGACCTCCATTGCCTACTACGGTCCTTCTGACCTCCATCACCAGACAACAGTCTTTAGGACCTCTGTATTCTACCGACTACAGTCCTTCTGACCTCCATCACCTACAATGGTCCTTCCGACCTCTATCACCAATTAACGATATTTCTAACCCTGGTCTCCTGCCAACTACAGTCTTTTGAACCCTTGTCTCGTGATGTCTATGGCCCTTCTAACCAAACAAACATGTTTATTATTGCAACTTCCACCATGTAATGTGCTCTATACAACGTACATTTGTAACATCAAGCCATAGTCTTCTCCCTAAGAAGGACCTCATTTGTAATTGACTGCAAATACAAGTGGATTCATTCAAACTGGGCCAGATCCCGTGGTTTTCCCCCCTTTTCAGAGGTTTCCACATAAAAACTCTGGTGTCTCTTATGAATGCTACACCCTCTTACTTATCTGATTGTGTGTTGGATCTTCGTACAATGCTAATACGTTAATTTTTCTACCGCCGCGAATACTCCAGGACGCAATAATAGTTATGATGATGATCCTCTATGTTCATGCAATGTTTTGTTATGGGATATAATCACTAGTCAATATGAAAATTTTATGATTTAATCTGAAAGAGGGAGAAATTTCAAGTAAAAGTCGTGAAAGGCTTGTGGCTCATTGGTTAGAGGTGAATATTTTTTGCTTGTGATTATGAGTTGATGCTATATACTTTATGATTTATCTCACAAATCCAAAAATAATTCTCTTCGAAATTCTAAAATAATAAAGGTCCAACATTAATTATGGGTCTATTTTCAAATATGAAAATTTTAAAATAATTAAAATAATTATTCTTTACTATTTTATAAACATTAATAAATTATTTTATTATATTATCAAAATATTAATATAACAATTTATTATTTATTCCTTTTAAAATAGCCCACCCATACAATAAATTTTATAGTAAAAAATATTTATTAAAACTTTTTGGCAACATCTTACATCTTGAATAATTATAAAAATAATAGTTTTTAACCTCGTATACAATATATGTTATTATTTTAAAAAAAATAATAATTTATATCCCATAAACCATATTATTTTGCATCTCTTAAGAAAATCAAATTTCAAATTACAAATTTATTTTTATTGATGAAAATATCAAATATTATGATTAAATTTATGTTTGGATAGCATATATGATAGGTTATTGACATTCCAACAAGGAAATATAAGGAGCTTTAATTTGAATTTAATGATAGCATGAATTACTTATTTTAGGCTTGAATTAAACTTGAATTTAATTGAATATTTTTAATAGTTATAAAAATAATATGATATGTATATTACAATAAACATATGTTACTTTCCCATTAAATAAATTTCACTTATAAGGTCATAAAAAGTCTTTTATGTTTGACCTTTAATACCTTAAAAAAGTTAGGTGTTTGGGAATTTAAACTCTTGTTTATATGTGTCTGGTTGTTTTGATTAAGAGTGTATTGTGTTCAATGCATAATTATCTGGTGTAAAATGTTAACCCTTCTTTAGAGATTTGCTCTAGATTTGATAGATTAATTAATAAATTCTTTTAGGGGCTCTTCCAAGATCAAGAAGAAGATTCATTATAGGACGTGAAAATCTTGTTGTGGTTCTGTTAATGAGGGGGGATTTGGTTGTAAATAAAGTATGGATATGGTTAAAAGCTTCTCTATTAAACTCTAGTGAAAGTTCATGTAAAATAATTTTTATAGGCCAATTTTGTGAATAAAAAATATTGCAAGAACAATCACCCTATTCATTACTTTTTAAAGAAGGGCCAATCTTCTAGTTGGTTTAGGCTTTGTGAAATCAAATGGCAAGGGGAGTTAAATCTTATGTGGAGTCTTGAAAATTGCTCTTACTTATTTTGGCAGGATGGTTGCATGGGGAATGATTCCCTTGCTTTGGGTTTAAGAAGGAGGTCTATTTATAATAGTTATTTTGCCTTGCGTAAGTACTGGTTTATAAATAGACCTAAAGGTAATCTTTTGACTGGCATTTTATGATTGTGTTCTGGCTATTGTGGTAAAAAAAGAAATAACTGTAATTAGTATCAAAGTACTAAAATGAAATCTGATAGGATCATCATTATTCTTAAGAATAAAATTCATCGGTTTATTAGTTTAAAGCTTCTGCTTCCTAAACATTTATTAGGTAAGAAGTCTTGGGCTTCATTTTTTCAATTAAAGTTTTATTTTGATAATCATGGCATCATCCCCAAAATATTTAATTTGGAAGAAACCTGATATGAATAAGTATAAGTTGAACATTATTAATTGTTCTGTTATTAGGGATTATCAAGGTAATTTTATTCTTACCTTTGTCTCTAATATTCCATATTACAAAGCTATCGAAGTGGAATTGACTGCTTTATATCATGGCCCTAAAGACTTGTTTGGATAAACAGATCCTAAATTTATGAATTAAATCTAATTTTCTAGTGCTAGCTAGTTAATTTATTTTTTCTAAATCATGTCTCAATACTAGTTAATTATATTATCTCAAATTTGAAATTCTTTGATAATTATAGTAAGCTCCAAGTATTGAGGGTAGACCTGTCAAAAACGGGTCACGGGTAGGGTTCGGGTCCAACCCGAAATTGACCCGACACTGTTCAACCCGACCCGACCCGACCCGTTTTTGCAAACGGGTCGGTTTTCCGAACCCGAACCCGATCCGCTTCGGGTCCGGGTCAACCCGACCCGACCCGCTTCAGGTATATTTAATTAAAATTTTTTTATTTAATTCATTTTATTTAAATTTAAATCAAATTAAGGGTAGATTTACTTCAATTAATTTAAAATAAATCAAGATTAATTTAATTTGGGCAATAATATTTATAATTTTTTGAAATATTATTTACTTATTTCATAAAAATTCATTAAAATCCTCAAAAATTAATTAAAAACGGGTCAAACCGGGTTGATTTCGGGTTTCCGGGTCAACCCGAACCCGACCCGGTTTTACAAACGGGTCGAAATCTCTAACCCGAACCCAACCCGGTTCGGGTTCGGGTCGGGTTTTCGGGTCGGGTCCAATATTGACAGGTCTAATTGAGGGGCATGATGAGGCTTGATGTTTTGGGTTTACCTTACACCAAGAAATGTATGTGATTTGTGATATATTATTTTGTATCCTTTTGTTTAATTTTCTTAATGTTCGTCTTTGTGTCAGTTTCTTTGGGTTCTCTAGGTATTGGTTATCTGATGCTTCCTATATTGGTAATGTGTTTCTTTTTTAGTCTAAGGATGTTGGTGTTTTACTTCATAAGAATTAAACTTTCTCTTGTGGGTGTTCAGTTCTGTTGTATTTTCTCTTTGGGGGGTTTTGGTTTGTTAGGATGTATTATTTTTGGTGTCTTTTCATTGCTTTCTTGTTCAATCATTATTTAATTTCTAACCGCTTTGTGTGTTGTCCTTGTTAATACTCATGTGGTTTGGCTGATCTTATGGTTGTTATATCGCAATATTGAGTCTTAATCCCTACACCAGCTTATGGTGTTTCTTTGGAGGATGTGTTGATTGTTTGTGTGCTTAAGTGAGTGTTTTCCCCGTATATTGTCGCTTGTTTTGAGTTGATATTGGGGTTTGATTCTAGTATTTCTCTGGGGGGGGTTGGGGGGCTTGGGGTTTTTTTGGTTGTGTGGTGGCCTGTCTCTTTTTCCTCCTTGGATTATTCCTTCTATATTAGTAAGTACTTTGTATTGCCATGGGTTTTGCTCATGGATCGAGATGGTTTAATGATGCGCTTCGACGCCGTTGTGCGAAAGCTTGTCAGTCGGAGCCCGTTACACACTCCGGCGACTCTCCGCATACCGCATCCAAAATTGGGGATTCTCGCTCACCGCCTCTTTGTAAATATTCTTTTATAACTTGAAAAAAAAAAAGTGAAGATGGTACTTGTAACATCCAATAATAAAAATTATTGATTTGATTTTAAGTCTATTTTTGTAAATTACTTTATATATTATTAGTAGTTTTTTTCATTCTGATATTTTGTAAATGATCAAATTTTAGGTGCTATGTTTTTTTTTAATAATCTTTCTTAAGCTTTATGACATTTTACTTATTTGTGTATGTGCAGTGGAATTAACCTTAACGTGCTAGAAAATTCCAATGAGCGAGGTAAATGATTCAGCTATACATAAATATTCTGGACCCCCCCTAACATCTCTAACAACTTTAGACATCAGCTACTGCAAATACATCACATACAAAGGAATCGAAATATTGGGAAATAATTGCACGTCTCTTATAAACCTGAGGAAGAAACCTAACTCCTCCTGAGTTCGAATCAACTCAAAATAATGAAGGAGCGGATCTGAATTGAAGTTAATGAAAAGAGAAGCATTAGCAATAGCCAATACGATGTTCGAATATCATTATAGCTTGAGCAACTCGAGTTAGCCTATGGTTGCTTTATACTGACTTATGGGTTAGATGCTATTCTTAGTAACTGCAAAGCATTATCATTTCTCGACCTAAGTGGGTGCCAGTATGTGAAGCTTAAGGGTGATGTTAGCTCAAAGTTCTTTGCACTCAGATCTTACAAAGAACCTTTTTGGGATTTTTATGAATCTTTTCCATCGAACATCAATGATGACGATGATGATGATGATAATGATAATGATGAAGATAATAACGAAGAGTATGATTAAATACTGGTTTGGGGCTTTGGCTACTAATCAAGAGGTATTGGATTCATAGCTTATACATATGATGTGTGTGTGAGTTTACCTTAATGGCTCAAATGTCCTAAAAAATGAGAAATTAAGTAGCCTTAACATCTTGTGCTTGAAGTTTAAAAGTTTGATTTTTGCATTATGGTAATTGTCATTTTGTAATTTCAATTCAAAAACTTTCGATCCTAAAGATTTTATTTTTTTCCATAGTACTACTTTTTTTATCTAGATAATTTCTAGTTTTTTTTTTTTTTAATTGAGACTTTATTTTTTTTTTTAATTGAGACTTTGATTCTAGTGAACTATAGGCGTCCACTTTGCAGGAAAAACATTGTTTTAATCATGCTCCATGATTTGGTATGTGGATTTTTCTTTATGATTATTTTCTTCTAGTTTATTGATATATATTGGTGCTTTCAAATGTAGTTTTAATATCCACACATCAGCTTCACTCGCCCTAAGCGCTGTCATCGGGGCGATTCTAGGGTTCCCTTCCATCCCCTATTAGGGCTTCCCAACTATGGCGGGGGCTTCGTTCCTTGATACCTTAGGGGAAAGGTCGCCTCCAAGGTTCAAGACTCAAAACAAGAGATTTTTTAGCCTGGATTCAGAGGTTCCCTTCTCCTCCATAATCATGTTCCTTTAAAGATTCTCTCTGGAACTTTAGCACCCTACCTTTTACAATTTTTTAATGGTGTGTTGGTTGTTATGCTTTCTGATGATGAAGTTCTAAAACTTGCTTCGCCTTTTCGATTCACTTTGGTGGGTAAATTTGGCCTCCGACGGCCCAATCTTGACGCGATACATGCTTTTTCGGTAATCTTAAGTTATCGAATTTTTTACTCGGTTGGTCTTTTATATTCCAAACATGTTGCGATTCAGCTATCCAACGATCTTGCCTATAGTCGTGTGTTTTCCCGTAGATCTTATTTCATACTTAACTGTCAAATGTGTATTTTGAAGTGGACACCTTTCTTAGATGTGAAAGAAGAATCCCCTATTGTGTCTATTTGAATTTCTTTTCCTAATCTTAGACTTCATTTTTTCAACGCTAAAGTTTTGCATGCTCATGGATTGATTTTTGGCCGTCCATTACAAACAGATCAAGCAACTTCTTCAAGAACCCGTCTGTCTATGGCTAAGGTTTTAGTTGAAGTTGACATAACTAAGAAACATGCTAATGAAGTTTGGGTTGGATCTAAAGCTATTGGTTACTTACAAAATGTGGATTTTGAAAAAGTTCCTTATTTATGTAATCATTGTAAAACTCATAGTCATGCAGTTTCTGATTGTTTTAAATTACATCCTGAGCTTAAAAAAGTTTCCAATAACTCCACTGGAAAGGTGACCACTACAGTTACTTCCAACAAGAAGGTTGATGTCCTAATTCCTTTGAATAAGGATGACACCCCCTTCCACTGTTGAGAATGTTGGAAATGATATTATCATTACTTCGGATAATGTTATGGTTTTGGATAATACTCCTAGAAATTCACCTCAAAAAGTGTTTCCTAATAATAAACCTTTGAGGAAGGTGAAAAGCTTCCTAATTTTTTTTTTTCTATTGATTCCATGCTTCAAAATGAAGAGAAACCCCACCTTCTTGCTTAATGTGGATACTAATGATAAAGGAAATGATAGTGTGGAGGATTGTAAAGAAGGGAAAATTATCCCTAGTAAAATTCCCGGCCCTCTTGATGTGGTTCATATTGATAATAAGGAGAATGGGGATTGTCCCAATATTTCCTCTTCATCTACTCATTTTGATAGTGGTTCTAAAACTAATGAGGAAGGAGCCTTTAAGGGGAAAAAGAAAAAAAAAAGAAAAATGGCAAAGTTCATTTACCTGATACACCTCGTCCTACTATGGCTCAAGCTAATACTAAAAATTCCAATGATTAAATTCCTTATTTGGAATGTGAGGGGGATTGGGGGGTCTGACTCTAAGACCCGTGTTAGAAACTTATGTCATGTGCACAACATTCATCTTTTGGTTTTAATTGAACGTTTTATCTCTTCTGATAAAATTGCTACTACTGCCTCTCGTTTGGGTTTTAACATGAGCTTTGCTAATTTTTCTAAAAAAATCTAGATTTTGTGGAAGGGCCACTTCAACATCACTATGATTACTTATTTTCACCAAATTGTTCATGTGCAAATTTCTTATTCCAATTTCATTTTTATTGCCTCTTATGTGTACGCTGCTTGTACTACAATGGGTCGGCACCCTCTTTGGGAGCTTTTATTAGATTTTTCTCACAATTATAATGGTCCTTGGTGTGTGGGTGGTGACTTTAATATTATCTCTAGTGCTAATGAAAGGATAGGGGGTAACCCCCTGATGTGAATGCTATGGATGATTTCAATCACATGATTTCTAATTTCAACTTATTTGATATTGGTTTTTTCTTGTATGCTTTTACTTGGAGTAGATCTTTCATGTGGCAAAGACTTGATAGAACTCTCTTTAACAATGATTGGATAAGAGATTTTATTATGACTCAAGTTCAGCACTTGAGCAGAACCTTGTCTGACCATGCCCCTCTTCTTTTGACCATTTCTAACAATGAAATTAATGCTTCCTCATCCTTTATTTTCTAAACATTTGGATTCCTCATTCTGATTTTTATATGTGATTTTTAATAATTGGCAAGACAATATCTCTCCTAACAATAATATTAAAAGCATGGCTCGCCTCTAGGCTAAGTTTAGTAAACTGAAACAAGTTCTTAAATGGTGGAATAAACATATTTTCAAAAATATTTTTGCTAATATTAAGGAAGCTGAATATCAGGTTTTGGAGTTGGATAAGTTATTTTTGGATAATCCTACTCGTGATAATCTTTCCAATCTTGATAATGCTAAAATTCATCTTTTCCAATTGCAAAATCAGGAAGAAATTTTTTTAAAACAAAATACCTCTATTATTATGATTTTTAAAGGGGATAGGAACACTTCTTTTTTCATGCTTTAGCTAATAAAAATAGAATTAGAAGTCATATTCACAGAATGGTTGACAACCATGGTTGTGTTTATGATACTGATGACTTAATTATTAGTTCTGGTGTGGACTATTTTAAAGAGGTTTTTAATAGTTCTAATTTAACCATTCCTATTACTAATTCTAATGTTATCCCTAATGTTGTTGGTGAGGAAGACATTCATTTACTCACTCAAGTCCCTACGGAGGATGAAATTTGGAGCACTGTTAAAGATATGAATGGCGATTCTATTGCTGGCCCTAATAGTTTCACTACCAAATTTTTTGTTAAAACTTGGGATATTATTAAATGTGATGTGGTTGAAGTTGTGAATGATTTTTTTAATGGCAACCCTTATCCTAAATTCTTTTCTTCCATTAATATTGTGTTTATCCCCAAAAAAAAGACTCTACTATCTACTGGAATGATTTTTAGACCTATTAGTCTTTATACTTTCTTTAATAAACTTGTGGCTAAAATTATTGCTTCTAGATTAATGCTCATCTTGCTCAGTATCATCTCCTTCAACCAAACTGGCTTCGTTAAAGGCAGGAGCATATTTGATAACATTTTACTGGCTCAAGAGATGGTTCATGATATTAATGCCAAAGGTACTGGAGGTAATCTTATTTTTAAACTTAACATTACTAAGGCTTATGATAATTTGAACTTGTAATTTCTTTACAAAGTGTTATCTTTATTTGGTTTTAATCAGTCTTTCATTAAGCTTATCAAGAATAGTATTGAAAACTTTTTTTCTGTAATCATCAATGGTCGTAACCTTGGTTTTTTTTTTAAATATGAGCATAGGCTCTGACAAGGGGATCCATTGTCTCCTTCTCTGTTTATTATTGTCATGGAATACCTCTCCAGAGGTCTTGAGGATCTTTATAGAAGGTATCCTAACCTCCTCTTTCATACTTCTGGTGGTATTCCTATTATTCACCTCAGTTTTGTTGATGAGTTTATTATTTTCTCGAATACCTCTATTAAAAATGTTAAAATTCTTATTCATTTTTTTCCCGTTTCCAGAATATTAGTGGCTTATCTATTAACAGGGATAAGAGTAATTTCTTTTCTGGCAAATGTGTGAAACAGAACATAATGAGTAAGATTAAAAGAGTGTGTGGCTTTAATTCCTCTTTTCCTCCTATTAAGTATTTAGGCACCCCTCTTTTTAAAGGTAGGAAAAAAATCATTTGTTTGACAATATTTTCACTATCTTCCAAAGGAAACTTCTTAATTAGTCCTTTCTTTTGGGGGAAGGTTTGTTTTGATAAAAAGTGTCTTAAGTTCTATTCCTATATTTATTTTTCTCACTCTGCAACCTTCCTCTATGGTATGTACTAGAATGGAAAGAATAATCAATAATTTTTTTTTGGGAGCTAAAAGCAACAAGTCTTGTATCAATTGGATGACTTAGAGCAAAGCCTATGGGGTTTACAATGAGGGCTCTTTGAGTTGCAAGACTATCCTTGACATTGTGCATGATTTCTCAAAAATTGTGATTTGCTTTTAGATCTAATAACAATTTATGAGCCCAATTTATGAATATTAAATATTGTAAAGATCTTAATCATTTGGTTTGTCACTATAAATCTTCTGATTCATTTGTTTGGAAAAGGCTTTGTAATATAAAATAGGAGGCTAAGTAGTATATCCAATGGGGCCTTGGCAAAGGTGATGTTTCTTTTTGGCAAGACAATTGGTTTGGTACATCTTTTATTGATAGTTATCTTAATACCCATATTATTGAAAATACTAGAGTTAATTCTTTCATTCAAAATGATGATTGGAACATTAGCAAACTCTTGGAGGTTGTTCCGAAAGACATTGTTGAGAAAATTGTGTAAATCCCTTTACATTTACAGTATAAGGATAAAATTCTTTTCAATTTATCCTCTTCTGGTTACTTCAGTATTAAAAAGGTGTGGGAGGCTATTAGATTTAAATGTGAGGTTTCTCAAAACTTTGCTTCTCTTTGTTATAATAATATTCCATTGTCCTACTTTATATTAATGTGGAGATATCTTAAAGGCTATTTGCCTATGGATAATCTTTTGTGGAAAAGAGGTTTTATCTTTGCTTCTAAATGTTAATGTTGCTCTAATATTGAAAGTATTAAGCATTTGTTTATTAATGGTGTGATTTCTCAAAAACTTTGATATCATTTCTTTAATCTTGTTGACTTTAGTTTCTTTAATGCTAATTGTGATGTTGTTGATATTCATAAACTATGATTTTCTAAAGTAAAAAACCATATCCATAATTTACTTCCTATTTTGATTATTTGGTACCTTTGGAAGGCAAGTAACGATTCTAAGCATAATAAGATCAAGATGGTTGCTAACCAAATCATTACCAATGTTAGAAATAAAATTCTGCAGTTGCATTCTGTCAATCTTATTTTGATAAAAAATTTTAAAAATTATCGTCATTTAGCTACTCATTTTTGTTTTAATAGTGATAGTGGCTCTTTGGATAAATTTGATCGTGTTGTGAGGTGGCTAAAACCAACTTTTCCTTGTGTTAAATTTATATTCTGTCATTTACTACTGAACTTTTTTGGGCTTGTCTCATGTTTTAAACATTTGTTTGAGAATGGGTTTGGATCATATGATCATTAAGGTTGATGCTAAACTCTTAATTCATATTATTACTAATGATAATGCTGGTAATCCTCATGATTTTGACACTATTAGAAAAATCAAGATGACCCTATCTAAGCTTAATTACTCTATTTCTCATATATATCATGAAGGTAATGCTTGTGTGGATTGATTGGCTAAATATGGTTGTCAACTTGATACTTATCATGAACTTACTGTGTGTAATCTGTCTTCTCCTCTTAAAGAGCTTATTACTCTAGAAAAAAGCGGGCTTCCTTACCTTCGACATGCTTGAATACCTTGTCTTGATGTTTCTGCCATTTTCTAGCAGTTCATGTGGTCTTCCCTATTTCTGTTTCTGGAGGTCTGGGAGTTTTTTATATTGTCCGGTCTATTGTTTTGTTGTGGTTGTTAAGTGATTTCTCTTTTATGGTTTGGGGGTCTGTTAAGGAGCGGGTTTCTGTGGGCTGCTATCTTATGGTGTCTCTTTCAGCTACATGTGCTTGCTATTCATAGTTGGTTGGTGAGCTTTTTGGATCTGCCTTTGTATTACCCCCTTAATATCTATTTTACTGGTGATAATTTGGTGATTGTTTATGAGCCGATCCTTGTTTTCAACAATTTCGGGTTACCTATAAGGATTTTTACAATTACTACTATCTCTGTTATGGTTCATACTCTCATCCAGGCTATCAATTTAAATGTTTGGGGCATTACCTATATGAGACTTTTCTTTCTTTATCTACTTGTCCTTTTGCTTGTGTTTTGCGGTAACTCGGTGACCAGCATCCTTACTTCCTTTTCCAATTGGTTATATATTTACTGCTTATAATTTTGTTGCCTTATTAACCTCTTATTTTGGAGTATTTCTTACATCCAGAAATTATCCTCCGACTTTTGGCCTTTCAAATTTTTCAAGGATTTCACGACTCCTACTTTTCAGAGCTCTATAAGGTTTGCTTATTCTTTTTGCAGGAAGATTGTGTTGAACATGATTATTATGTTCTTCCTTTTTGGGTGCTTTCTTCTTGCAGCCCTAGAATGTGCTTAGGTTTTTTTGTAAGTCTTAGAAAAAGGAACCACCGGCACTTAGGTTTTATTTTCTTTTCTCTTGTAGCTCTTCTGAGCATTAGCGAACTAGATGTTCCTTCTAAGGACCTTGTAACCTCTTTTTTTTGGATATTAATGCGTAGGCCCCTCCGAGAGTTTTAACCATATATATATATATATATATATATATATATATATATATATATATATATATATATATATATATATATATATATATATATATATATATATATATATATATATATATATATATATATATATATGCTCTATTGAATATATATATTATTATTAAATCGCAAAAAGAGTGAAAATTCTATTAAAAGTTACAAAACAATAGTAGAGCTCCATTTCTAATTGATCTTCACCAAATTTTTATTAAATTAAGGTGATGTTTTTTAATTAAATAGTTTCTAAGTAGTTAAGAAACATTTGTAATTTTTAATCATCTTATCAAAAATAAAATATTAATTTGTTTATTTTCATATTTTGAAATAATTCTAAAAACTATCATAAGAATACATTAATAAAATAAAAGATTTTTTAAAATTATGATATATAAAATCCAATATCTTAAATATTTATTAAATTGTAATTTTTTTAATCTCGTATGTATCAAATCGGATTATTTTGTCATTGAAAATCTTAAAATGATTCTTTAATTTAGGTTTGTAACTTCTTATACAAGATAGGTGATTAAGGTTTCGTTTGTGATGGCTTTCTTATTGCTTTTTAAAGCAACTTTTCTGTACAAAAAAAATAATATTTTTTTTTACAAAAAAACTGTTTTAAAAAGCAGTAAAAAAGCCTTCCCAAACTAAGCCAAAGATTATATCTATAAGCATGTAATTTAAATTTTGTGTGAATTACAAGCAGATAGCCCATATGATCATACATATGAAATTTAAAATTTATTTCTTTTGCAAATCAAATTGCTTTTTATGCCCAATATCTTAGTATATTAGTTGGGAGCATATATTTTGAATCAGAAGATCTAATTTGAGGTTTTTCTATGTGAATGTGTGAGTTTGTCGTTAAATTTACGTTAAAAATATATATATGCATACCTAAAATTTTAACATAAGCATATAAAACATACAAATATTTAAAACAAACATGAGGATAACTAATATTAACTTCTCTAAACTACAATGTTCCTTTTTTAAGTATAAATTGTGATGTGATCAGCAATGTTTTAAGCATTAGATATGTAAGCACATAAAAATTGGCACAACAGAAAAAATAGCCATATATTGTGTAAGTGTAGTGGGAATCACTCAATGTGTCGCAGATTCTAATTAGAATAATAAATCATTTTGCATTCCTTATTTTCTATCTTAATATTCTGTGTCGTCGTCTTTTCTCAATTTTGAAATAGATATTTCTCCAATCTTTTGAACATTTTTATCCTTGAAGAAAAATTCTTTATTTAAGAATTAATTAGAAAAGAATAACAAAATAATATGATTATTCAAGTTTTCTATTTTATCATCATGACCAGGGTTTGGAACCAATTGACTTATACAGGATCAATAGAGTTTCAAGCATTTGCTCCTAATGTTACTCATACAAAAATGTGGAGATGGTATTACAGCATTAGTCCTATAAGAAAGTAACTCATTCAATATAATAGTAACATGCAACAATAACATGCACCAAGCGATTATCCCACTTAGTGAGGTTACATGAATCTTTTTACTCCATTGTGTCCTATTAAGAGTCAAAATTATTATTATTATTATTATTATTATTATTATTATTATTATTATTATTATTATTATTATTATTATTATTATTATTATTATTATTATTATTATTATTATTATTATAGTAGCAGTTTTAAGATTACACTTTGTATTAATTATTTAAAAAAAAAGATTAGTGATGTTTTTTATTCTTTCATCAATTTTATGGGACTAAATTAATAAATCATTTCTATTCTTAATAAAGAAATAAACAAAATGAGAAATCATGTCTTAGATCATGCTCTCAACTTATATTGAGCTTTAGTTAAATTTAAATTTTATATTTGTAATAGTTAGAAAAGCATATGATATGTGGATTATAGTAAATATATGATAGTTATACTTTAGAATAAAATTCTCTTTCATTAAAATGAATTGAAGGTTAAAAAAAAAAACATAACAGTTAATTAAAATTTTAATATCACTTTTATTTTATTTAAAAAAAAAATCCATCATTTAGTCATACATAGCGGCTCACTTTTAAAGGCTTTTTAGAATGACTTCTTGTAATGATCGAATAATTTCACAATAAATCACCTACAAGTTTATTATTAAACAATAATCCTATGAGGTTTTTTTATCACAATTTATTAAACATTTAGATTTTTCTTTTATTATAGGATGTATAAAGATCTTAATCTAAGGTGACAATAAGTTCTTTATTAAAAATTTATAGGAAATTTCTTTATAGGATTTTCTTTTTTTCTTTTGTTGTTATTGCTCATGCTATTTGTGTTTAAACAAGTGGGATTTTGTACATAAGCACTATGTTATTAATTTAAATAAGAGTTCTACACTATGATACAAATTAATGACAACTCACAAATATCAATCGAACTTACCTCGAAGAAACTTGACCAAGAGCTGTAGCCATCGAAGACATGCCTCGTTTAGAGGGGGACCTACCCTAACAATATTTATTAAGGGTAGACACTCACCTCAAAGAAGCTCAACAAAGGACATCTCTGACAAGTTTTACTTGCCCACAATAACTCTCCTAAAAGAATGACTTGCCCCAATCAAGGCAACTTGTCCTTCAAAGGACTTGTCATCCAAACTACAGAAGATGCATACCTACCAACCTCACAGCAATGGCCCTATCAGTCACACCAACCCCTAGCTCAAAAGAACTCATTCAGGACACTATCTCGGGACACTCGCCAATAGCGCTTGGCTAGGGTAAGCGCTTTCTTAGGGTAATTGCCACAGCACTCGCCCAAGGCACTCACCTCCATAAGCACATATTAGATGGAGCTAGAATTACTAGCTCATAGATGTCCATCCATGTGTAGCAAAAGTCTTATTTATGTATCTGTATTATTTAGTTTTCTATGTGTTTAGCTTCTATATAGGTCTTCCAACCATGAAAATAAGATAAAAGGTATTTTTATGATATTTTCTTTTCTTTTAACTATTTGTAAAGATTAGTAAATTTTAGAGCTTTCTTCTTACTTACCTTCTCACTCTCCTTTCCTTGCACTATCTATCTCGATAAACTCACAAGTAGGGTCAAAGGTTTGCCTGCTAACAAGATTGAATCTAATAGGAGCCACTTTTCAACAAGCAATTTAAATGAACATAAAACAAATCTACTTAAACTAGGTTTATAATTAGCATGCTACAAGCATGTCACAGGGTATTATCATACCATGCTTTGTATAATCTAAGATGATTAAATTTATGTTCATATACATGATACTTGATTTTGACTTCATTATTTTAAAATTTGACTATTTTTCAAATTTCTTTATTTCCATTAACAACTTTTTCAAAGTAGCATGGTTCTTTTTATGCTGATTGGACTAATACATTGGTAGGCCATAAATATATCCCTAATTTCTTTGTATTTTTTGGAGATTCTTATTTCTTAGAAAAGAAATAAATACAAGTATTTTTTTATTGATCTTCCATACTTCCACAAAAGAAGAGTATAGTGTTACAGCCACTATTGCTAGTAAGATAATTTTGTTGTAGTTGTTGTTTGCTAATATATTGCTCTCTCTCATTTCACTCATATATAGTGTAACAATAAAAGCTTTATTTATGCTATTCATAATTTAGTTTATCAAAAGAGAACTAAAAAGTATGATATTTATTATAAATTTATCATCACTCGTCATCACCTTCAATATGACATTCTTAATTCATCATTTGTTCCTTCTTCTCTACATAACATAAACAAAGTCCCATCCATTTTCCCTTCTTTTTTTTTTTTTTTTTTTTTTTTTTTTTTTTTTTTTTTTTTTTTTTTTTGATAGGAAAACTTTCAATGCTTTTAATAGCTGAATTATTGATTTGTAGAGACATATTAGAATTATTAGAATTATTCACTGTCATATAAATATGAGAACATATGTATAATATTTATTGTAAGAATTTATAACCAATATTATTACAATATATCTTCATTATTAACAATATTTTATTTTATCACGTTTTCTTATTGCTCTATTATATTTTCTATATATAAGCACTATTGTATCAATAAAGTTTATGCAATTCTAGCTTTTAAAAAAATGTCGAGACGTGGGATCAACGATGACAATTGGAGGGATTGGGAAAGGATAAACCACGATATATTGGCACTCATCTTCAAGAAGATCCCGTCGGATGAGATGGCACGCACAATATCTTTCGTCTGCAAAAGTTGGCAAGAGGCAGTGGCGGGGCCATGTTGCTGGACAGAGATTAACATTGAAGAATGGTGTCGGCGTGTTAACCATCCCGATGTCATCGACGCCGTTGTGCGAAAGCTTGTCCGTCGGAGCCGTTACACACTCCGGCGACTCTCCGCATACCGCATCCAAAATTGGGGATTCTCGCTCACCGCCTCTTTGTAATATTCTTTTATAACTTGAAAAAAAAAAAGTGAAGATGGTATTGTAACATCCAATAATAAAAATTATTGATTTGATTTTAAGTCTATTTTGTAAATTACTTATATATATTAGTAGTTTTTCATTCTGATATTTTGTAAATGATCAAATTTTAGGTGCTATGTTATTTTTTAATAATCTTTCTTAAGCTTATGACATTTACTTTTTGTGTATGTGCAGTGGAATTAACCTTAACGTGCTAGAAATTCCAATGAGCGAGGTAAATGATTCAGCTATACATAAATATTCTGGATCCCTAACATCTCTAACAACTTTAGACATCAGCTACTGCAAATACATCACATACAAAGGAATCGAAATATTGGGAAATAATTGCACGTCTCTTATAAACCTGAGGAGAAACCTAACTCCTCCTGAGTTCGAATCAACTCAAAATAATGAAGGAGCGGCTGAAGTTAATGAAAGAGAAGCATTAGCAATAGCCAATACGATGTTCGGGCTTGAGCAACTCGAGTTAGCCTATGGTTGCTTTACTGACTATGGGTTAGATGCTATTCTTAGTAACTGCAAAGCATTATCATCATTTCTCGACCTAAGTGGGTGCCAGTATGTGAAGCTTAAGGGTGATGTTAGCTCAAAGTTCTTTGCACTCAGATCTTACAAAGAACCTTTTTGGGATTTTTATGAATCTCTTTTCCATCGAACATCAATGATGACGATGATGATGATGATGATGATGATAATGATAATGATGATAATGATAATAACGAAGAGTATGATTAAATACTGGTTTGGGGCTTTGGCTACTAATCAAGAGGTATTGGATTCATAGCTTATACATATGATGTGTGTGTGAGTTTACCTTAATGGCTCAAATGTCCTAAAAAATGAGAAATTAAGTAGCCTTAACATCTTGTGCTTGAAGTTTAAAAGTTTGATTTTTGCATTATGGTAATTGTCATTTTGTAATTTCAATTCAAAAACTTTCGATCCTAAAGATTTTATTTTTTCCATAGTACTTTTTTTATCTAGATAATTTCTAGTTTTTTTTTTTTTTAATTGAGACTTTATTTTTTTTTTTAATTGAGACTTTGATTCTAGTGAACTATAGGCGTCCACTTTGCAGGAAAAACATTGTTTTAATCATGCTCCATGATTTGGTATGTGGATTTTTCTTTATGATTATTTTCTTCTAGTTTATTGATATATATTGGTGCTTTCAGATGTAGTTTTAATATCCACACATCAGCTCACTCGCCCTAAGCGCTGTCTCGGGCGATTCTAGGGTTCCCTTCCATCCTCCGATTTTCTTGCGCTTCACGTCCTCTCCGGCGATGCAATCATGCATTCTTTTTTTTTCTTTTTTCTCTCTACTGGTATTCGTTTTGGCTTTCATCCCTATTAGGGCTTCCCAACTATGGCGGGGGCTTCGTCCTTGATACCTTAGGGGAAGGTCGCCTCCAAGGTTCAAGACTCAAACAAGAGATTTTTTAGCCTGGATTCAGAGGTTCCTTCTCCTCCATAATCGTGTTCCTTTAAAGATGTTCTCTCTGGAACTTTAGCAGGTGATACCCTACCTTCTCTAGCTCAATTTACTTTTAATGGTGTGTTGGTTGTTATTCTTTCTGATGATGAAGTTCTGAAACTTGCTTCGCCTTTTCGATTCACTTTGGTGGGTAAATTTGGTCTCCGACGGCCCAATCTTGACGCAATGCGTGCTTTTTTGGTAATCTTAAGTTATCAGATTTTTACTCGTTTGGTCTTTTACATTCCAAACATGTTGCGATTCAGCTATCCAACGATCTTGACTATAGTCGTGTGTTTTCCCGTAGTTCTTATTTCATACTTAACTGTCAAATGTGTATTTTGAAGTGGACGCCTTTCTTTGATGTGAAAGAAGAATCCCCTATTGTGTCTATTTGGATTTCTTTTCCTAATCTTAGACTTCATTTTTTCAACGCTAAAGTTTTGCATGCTCATGGATTGATTTTTGGCCGTCCATTGCAAACATATCATGCAACTTCTTCAAGAACCCGTCCATCTATGGCTAGGGTTTTAGTTGAAGTTGACATAACTAAGAAACATGCTAATGAAGTTTGGGTTGGATCTAAAGCTTTTGGTTACTTACAAAATGTGGATTTTGAAAAAGTTCCTTATTTATGTAAACTTTATAAAACTCATTGTCATGCGGTTTCTGATTGTTTTAAATTACATCCGGAGCTTAAAAAAGTTTCCAATAACTCCACTGGAAAGGTGGCCACTACAGTTACTTCCAACAAGAAGGTTGATCTCCTGATTCCTTAGAATAAGGATGACACCCCTTCCATTGTTGAGAATGTTGGAAATGATATTATCATTACTTCGGATAATGTTATGGTTTTGGATAATACTCCTAGCAATTCACCTGAGAAAGTGTTTCCTAATAATAAACCTATTGAGGAAGGTGAAAAGCTTCCTAATTTTTTTTTTCTATTGATTCCATGCTTTAAAATGAAGAGAATCCAACCTTCTTGCTTAATGTGGATACTAATGATAAAGGAAATGATAGTGTGTAGGATTGTGAAGAAGGGAAAATTATCCCTAGTAAAATTCCTGGCCCTCTTGATGTGGTTCATATTGATAATAAGGAGAATGGGGATTGTCCAAATATTTCCTCTTCATCTACTCATTTTGATAGTAGTTCTAAAACTAATGAAGAGGAAGGAGCCTTTAAGGGGAAAAAGAAAAATGGCAAAGCTCATTTACCTGATACACTTCATCCTACTATGGCTCAAGCTAATACTAAAAATTCCAATGATTAAATTCCTTATTTAGAATGTGAGGGGGATTGGGGGGTCTGACTCTAAGACCCGTGTTAGAAACTTATGTCATGTGCACAACATTCATCTTTTGGTTTTAATTGAACCTTTTATCTCTTCTGATAAAATTGCTACTACTGCCTCTCGTTTGGGTTTTAACATGAGCTTTGCTAATTGTTCTAATAAAATCTAGATTTTGTGGAAGAGCCACTTCAACATCACTATGATTTCTGATTTTCACCAAATTGTTCATGTGCAAATTTCTTATTCCAATTTCATTTTTAATGCCTCTTATATGTACGCTGCTTGTACTATAATGGGTCGGCACCCTCTTTGGGAGCTTTTATTAGGATTTTCTCACAATTATAATGGTCCTTGGTGTGTGGGTGGTGACTTTAATATTATCTTTAGTGCTAATGAAATGATAGGGGGTAACCCCCCTAATGTGAATGCTATGGATGATTTCAATCACATGATTTCTAATTGCAACTTATTTGATATCGGTTTTTCTGGTAGTGCTTTTACTTGGAGTAAATCTTTTATGTGGCAAAGACTTGATAGAACTCTCTTTAACAATGATTGGATAAGAGATTTTACTATGACTCAAGTTCAGCACTTGAGCAGAACCTTATCTGACCATGCCCCTCTTCTTTTGACCATTTCTAACAATAAAATTAATGCTTCCTCATCCTTTATATTTCAAAACATTTGGATTCCGCATTCTGATTTTTTATATGTGATTTCTAATAATTGGCAAGCCATTATCTCTCCTAACAATAATATTAAAGGCATGGCTCGCCTCTAGGCTAAGTTGAGTAGACTGAAACAAGTTCTTAAATGGGGGAATAAACATATTTTCAAAAATATTTTTGCTAATATTAAGGAAGTTGAATATCAAGTTTTGGAGTTGGATAAGTTATTTTTGGATAATCCTACTCGTGATAATCTTTCCAATCTTGATAATGCTAAAATTCATCTTTTCCAATTGCAAAATCAGAAAGAAATTTTTTGAAAACAAAATACCTCTAGTATTATGATTTTGAAAGGGGATAGGAACACTTCTTTTTTCATGCTTTAGCTAATAAAAATAGAATTAGAAGTCATATTCACAGAATGGTTGACAACCATGGTTGTGTTTATGATACTAATGACTTAATTGTTAGTTCTGGTGTGGACTATTTTAAAGAGGTTTTTAATAGTTATACTTTAACCATTCCTATTACTAATCCTAATGTTATCCCTAATGTTGTTGGTGAGGAAGACAATCATTTACTCACTCAAGTCCCTACGGAGGATGAAATTTGGAGCACTGTTAAAGATATGAATGGCGATTCTATTGCTGTCCCTAATGGTTTCACTACCAAATTTTTTGTTAAAACTTGGGATATTATTAAATGTGATGTGGTTGAAGCTGTGAATGATTTTTTTAATGGCAACCCTTACCCTAAATTCTTTTCTTCCATTAATATTGTGTTTATCCCCAAAAAAAGACTCTACTATCTACTGGAATGATTTTAGACCTATTAGTCTTTATACTTTCTTTAATAAACTTGTGGCTAAAATTAATTCTTCTAGATTAATGCTCATCTTGCCGAGAATCATCTCCTTCAACCAAACTGGCTTTGTTAAAGGCAGGAGCATATTTGATAACATTTTACTGGCTTAAGAGATGGTTCATGATATTAATGCCAAAGGTACTGGAGGTAATCTTATTTTTAAACTTAACATTATTAAGGCTTATGATAATTTGAACTGGTAATTTCTTTACAAAGTGTTATCTTCGTTTGGTTTTAATCAGTCTTTCATTAAGCTTATCAAGAATAGTATTGAAAACATTTTTTTCTATTATCATCAATGGTCATAACCATGGTTTTTTTTAAATCTGAGCATAGGCTAAGACAAGGGGATCCATTGTCTCCTTCTCTGTTTATTATTGTCATGGAATACCTCTCCAGAGGTCTTGAGGATCTTTATAGAAGGTATCCTAACCTCCTCTTTCATACTGCTGGTTGTATTCCTATTATTCACCTCAGTTTTGTTGATGACTTTATTATTTTCTCGAATGCCTCTATTAAAAATGTTAAAATTCTTATTCATTTTTTCCCGTTTCCAGAATATTAGTGGTTTATCTATTAACAGGGATAAGAGTAATTTCATTACTGACAAGTTTGTGAAACAAAACATAATGAGTAAGATTAAAAGAGTGTGTGGCTTTAATTCCTCTTTGCCTCCTATTAAGTATTTAGGCACCCCTCTTTTTAAAGGTAGGAAAAAAATCATTTGTTTGACAATATTTTCACTATCTTCCAAAGGAAACTTCTTAAGTAGTCCTTTCTTTTGGGGGAAGGTTTGTTTGATAAAAAGTGTCTTAAGTTCTATTACTATATTTATTTTTCTCACTCTGCAACCTTCTTGTATGGTTTGTACTAGAATGGAAAGAATAATCAATAAATTCTTTTGGGGAGCTAAAAGCAACAAGTCTTGTATCAATTGGACGACTTAGAGCAAAGCCTATGGGGTTTACAATGAGGGCTCTTTGAGTTGCAAGACTATCCTTTACATTGTGCATGCTTTCTCATAAATTGTGATTTGCTTTTAGATCTAATAACAGTTTATGGGCCCAATTTATGAATATTAAATATTGTAAAGATCTTAATCATTTGGTTTGTCACTATAAATCTTCTAATTCTTTTGTTTGGAAAAGGCTTTGTAATATAAAATAGGAGGCTAAGTAGTATATCCAATGGGGCCTTGGCAAAGGTGAAGTTTCTTTTTAGCAAGACAATTGGTTTGGTACATCTTCTATTGCGAGTTATCTTAATACCCATATTATTGAAAATACTATAGTTAGTTCTTTCATTCAAAATGATGATTGGAACATTAGCAAACTCTTGGAGGCTGTTCCGAAAGACATTGTTGAGAAAATTGTGCAAATCCCTTTACATTTACAGTATAAGGATAAAATTTTTTTTTCAATTTATCCTCTTCTGGTAACTTCAGTATTAAAAAGGTGTGGGAGGCTATTAGATTTAAATGTGAGGTTTCTCAAAACTTTGCTTCTCTTTGGCATAATAATATTCCATTGTCCTACTTTATATTAATGTGGAGATATCTTCAAGGCTATTTGCCTTTAGATAATCTTTTGTGGAAAAGAGGTTTTATCTTTGCTTCTAAATGTTAAAGTTGCTCTAATATTGAAAGTATTAAGCATTTGTTTATTAATGGTGTGATTTCTCAAAAAGTTTGATACCATTTCTTTAATCTTGCTGATATTAGTTTCTTTAATGCTAATTGTGATGTTGTTGATATTCTTAAACTATGATTTTCTAAAGTCAAAAGCCATATCCATAATTTACTTCCTATTTTGATTATTTGGTACCTTTGGAAGGCAAGTAACGATTCTAAGCATAATAAGATCAAGATGGTTGCTAACCAAATCATTAACAATGTTAGAAATAAAATTCTGCAGTTGCATTCTGTCAATCTTATTTCGATAAAAATTTTTAAAAATTGTCATCATTTAGCTACTCATTTTGGTTTTAATAGTGATAGTCTCTTTGGATAAATTTGATCGTGTTGTGAGGTGGCTAAAACCTACTTTCCCTTGTGTTAAAATTAACTCTGATGGGTCGGTTGGTGCTACTACTGATGGTATGGGTGGCATCATCTGCAACCATAATGGTAGTCCTATTGCTGCTTTTTCTGGCCCTCTGAATTTCTATTACGTCATTACTACTGAACTTTTGGGCTTGTCTCATGGTTTAAACATTTGTTTGAGATTGGATTTGGATCATGTGATCATTAAGGTTGATGCTAAACTCTTAATTCATATTATTACTAATGATAATGCTGGTAATCCTCATGATTTTTACACTATTAAAAAAATCAAGATGTCCCTATCTAAGCTTAATTACTCTATTTCTCATATATATCGTGAAGGTAACACTTGTGTGGATTGATTGGCTAAATATGGTTGTCAACTTGATACTTATCATGAACTTACTGTGTGTAATCTGCCTTCTCCTCTTAAAGAGCTTATTACTCTAAACAAAAGCAGGCTTCCTTACCTTCTACATGCTTGAATGCCTTATCTTGGTGTTTCTGCCATTTTCTGGCAGTTCATGTGGTCTTCCCTATTTCTGTTTCTGGAGGTCTGGGAGTCTTTTTATATTGTCTGGTCTTTTGTTTTGTTGTGGCTGTAAGTGATTTCTCTTTTATGGTTTGGGGGTTGTTTGGGGGTCTGTTAAGGAGCGGGTTTCTGTGGGCTGCTATCTTATGGTTCCTCTTTCAGCTGCATGTGCTTGCTATTCATAGTTGGTTGGTGAGCATTTTGGATCTGCATTTGTCTTACCCCCTTAATATCTATTTTACTAGTGATAATTTGGTGATTGTTTATGAGCCGATCCTTATTTTCAGCCATTTCGGGTTACCTATAAGGATTTTTACAATTACTATTGTCTCTGTTATGGTTGCTGCTCTCATCCAGGCTATCAATTTAAATGTTTGGGTCATTACCTATATGAGACTTTTTGCTGTAACTCGGTGACCAACATCCTTACTTCCTTTTCCAATTGGTTATATATTTACTGCTTATAATTGTGTTTCCTTATTAACCTCTTGCTTTTGAGTATTTCTTACATCCAGAAATTATCTTCCGACTTTTGGCCTTTCAAATTTTACAAGGATTTCACGACTCCTACTTTTCAGAGCTCCTTGAGGTTTACTTTTTTTTTTTGCAGGAAGACTGTGTTGAACGTGATTATTCTGCTCTTCCTTTTTGGGTGCTTTCTTCTTGCAGCCCTAGAATGTGCTTAGGTTTTTTTGTAAGTCTTAGAAAAAGGAACCACCAGCTCTTAGGTTTTATTTTATTTTCTCTTGTAGCTCTTCTGAGCATTAGCGAACTGGATGTTCCTTCTAAGGACCTTGTAACCTCTTTTTTGGATATTAATGCGTAGGCCCCTCCGAGAGTTTTAACCATATATATATATATATATATATATATATATATATATATATATATATATATATATATATATATATATTGGTGCTCTATTGAATATATATTATTAAATTGCAAAAAAAGTGAAAATTCTATTAAAAGTTACAAAATAATAATAGAGCTCCATTTCTAATTGATCTTCACCAATTTTTTTATTAAATTAAGGCGATGTTTTTTAATTAAATAGTTTCTAAGTAGTTAAGAAACATTTGCAATTTTTAATCATCTTATCAAAAATAAAATATTAATTTATTTATTTTCATATTTTGAAATAATTCTAAAAACTATCATAAGAATACACTTAAAAAATAAAAGATTTTTTAAAATTATGATATATAAAATCCAATATCTTAAATATTTATTAAATAGAAATTTTTTTAATCTCGTATGTATCAAATGGGATTATTTTGTCATTGAAAATCTTAAAATGATTCTTTAATTTAGGTTTGTAACTTCTTATACAAGATAGGTGATTAAGGTTTCATTTGTGATGGTTTTCTTATTGCTTTTCAAAGCAACTTTTCTGTACAAAAAAAATTATTTTCTTACAAAAAAACTGCTTTAAAAAGCAGTAAAAAAGCCGTCCCAAATGAAGCCAAAGATTATATCCATAAGCATGTAATTTAAATTTTGTGCGAATTACAAACAGATAGCCCATATGATCATACATATGAAATTTAAAATTTACTTCTTTTGCAAATCAAATTGCTTTTTATGCCCAATATCTTAGTATATTAGTTGGGAGCATATATTTTGAATGAGAAGATCTAATTTGAGGTTTTTGTATGTGAATGTGTGAGTTTGTCATTAAATTTACGTTAAAAATATATATATGCATACCTAAAATTTTAACATAAGCATATAAAACATACAAATATTTAAAACAAACATGAGGATAACTAATATTAACTTCTCTAAACTACAATGTTCCTTTTTTATTTATAAATTGTGATGTGATCAGCAATGTTTTAAGCATTAGATATGTAAGCACATAAAAATTGGCACAACAGAAAAAATAGCCATATATTGTGTAAGTGTAGTGGGAATCACTCAATGTGTCGCAGATTCTAATTAGAATAATAAATCATTTTGCATTCCTTATTTTCTATCTTAATATTCTGTGTCATCGTCTTTTCTCAATTTTGAAATAGATATTTCTCCAAACTTTTGAACATTTTTATCCTTGAAGAAAAATTCTTTATTTAAGAATTAATTAGAAAAGAATAACAAAATAATATGATTATTCAAGTTTTCTATTTTATCATCATGACCAGGGTTTGGAACCTGTTGACTTATACAGGATCAATAGAGTTTCAAGCATTTGCTCCTAATGTTACTCATACAAAAATGTGGAGATGGTATTACAGCATTAGTCCTATAAAAAAGTAACTCATTCAATATAATAGTAACATGCAACAATAACATGCACCAAGCGATTATCCCACTCAGTGAGGTTACATGAATCTTTTTACTCCATTGTGTCCTATTAAGAGTCAATATTATTATTATTATTATTATTATTATTATTATTATTATTATTATTATTATTATTATTATTATTATTATTATTATTATTATTATTATTATTATTATTATTATTAGTAGTATTATTTTAAGATTACATTATTATTATTATTATTAATTATATTAGTAAAAAAAAAATTAATTATTTAAAAAAAAAAGATTAGTGGTGTTTTTTATTTTTTCATCAATTTTATGGGACTAAATTAATAAATCATTTCTATTCTTAATAAACAAATAAACAAAATGAGAAATCATGTCTTAGATCATGCTCTCAACTTATATTAAGCTTTAGTTAAATTTAAATTTTATATTTGTAATAGTTAGAAAATCATATGATATGTGGATTATAGTAAATATATGATAGTTATACTTTAGAATAAAATTCTCTTTCATTAAAATGAATTGAAGGTTAAAAAAAAAAAAAGAATAGTTAATTACAATTTTAATATCACTTTTAAATTTAAAAAAAAAAAATCCATCTTTTAGTCATACATAGTGGCTCACTTTTAAAGGCTTTTTAGAATGACTTCTTGTAATGATCGAATAATTTCACAATAAATCACATACAAGTTTATTATTAAACAATAATCCTATGAGGTTTTTTTTATCACAATTTATTAAACATTTAGATTTTTCTTTTATTATAGGATGTATAAAGATCTTAATCTAAGGTGACAATAAGTTCTTTATTAAAAATTTATAGGAAATTTCTTTATAGGATTTTCTTTTTTTCTTTTGTTGTTATTGCTCATGCTATTTGTGTTTAAACAAGTGGGATTTTGTACATAAGCACTATGTTCATAAATTAATTTAAATGACAGTTCTACACTATGATACAAAGTAATGACAACTCACAAATATCAATCGAACTTACCTTGAAGAAACTTGACCAAGAGGTGTAGCCATCGAAGACATGCCTCGTTTAGAGGGGGACCTACCCTAACAATATTTATTAAGGGTAGACACTCACCTCAAAGAAGCTCAACAAAGGACATCTCTGACAAGTTTTACTTGCCCACAATAACTCTCCTAAGAGAATGACTTGCCCCAATCAAGGCAACTTGTCCTTCAAAGGACTTGTCATCCAAACTACAGAAGATGCATACCTACCAACCTCACAGCAATGGCCCTATCAGTCACACCAACCCCTAGCTCAAAAGAACTCATTCAGGACACTATCTCGGGACACTCGCCAATAGCACTTGGCTAGGGTAAGCGCTTTCTTAGGGTAATTGCCACAGCACTCGCCCAAGGCACTCACCTCCATAAGCACATATTAGATGGAGCTAGAATTACTAATTCATAGATGTCCATCCATGTGTAGCAACAGTCTTATTTATGTATCTGTATTATTTAGTTTTCTATGGGTTTAGCTTCTATATAGGTCTTCCAACCATGAAAATAAGATAAAAGGTATTTTTATGATATTTTCTTTTCTTTTAACTATTTGTAAAGATTAGTAAATTTTAGAGCTTTCTTCTTACTTACCTGCTCACTCTCCTTTCCTTGCACTATCTATCTCGATAAACTCACAAGTAGGGTCAAAGGTTCGCCTGCTAACAAGATTGAATCTAATAGGATCCACTTTTCAACAAGCAATTTAAATGAACATAAAACAAATCTACTTAAACTAGGTTTATAATTAGCATGCTACAAGCATGTCACAGGGTATTATCATACCATGCTTTGTATAATCTAAGATGATTAAATTTATGTTCATATACATGATACTTGATTTTGACTTCATTGTTTTAAAATTTTACTATTTTTCAAATTTCTTTATTTCCATTAACAACTTTTTCAAAGTAGCATGGTTCTTTTTATGTTGATTGGACTAATACTTTGGTAGTCCATAAATATATCCCTAATTTCTTTGTATTTAATATAAGTAGAAAAGAAATTTTTTTTTTCTTGATCTTCCATACTTCTACAAAAGAAGAGTATAGTGTTACGGCCTCTATTGCTAGTAAGATAATTTTTTTGTAGTTGTTGTTTGCTAATATATTGTTCTCTCTCATTCACTCATATATAGTGTAACAATAAAAGCTTTATTTACGCTATTCATAACTTAGTTTATCAAAAGAGAACTAAAAAGTATGATATTTATTATCAATTTATCATCACTCGTCATCACCTTCAATATGACATTCTTAATTCATCATTTGTTTCTTCTTCTCTACATAACATAAACAAAGTCCCATCCATTTTCCCTTCTTTTTTTTTTTTTTTGGATAGGCAAACTTTCAATGCTTTTAATAGCTGCATTATTGATTTGTAGAGACATATTAGAATTATTAGAATTATTCACTGTCATATAAATATGAGAACATATGCATAATATTTATTGTAAGAATTTATAACCAATATTACTACAATATATCTTCATTATTAACAATATTTTATTTTATCACACTTTCTTATTGCTCTATTATGTTTTCTATATATAAGCACTATTGTATCAATAAAGTTTATGCAATTCTAGCTTTTAAAAAAATGTCGAGCCATGGGATCAACGATGACAATTGGAGGGATTGGGAAAGGCTAAACCACGATATATTGGCACTCATCTTCAACAAGATCCCATCGGATGAGATGGCACGCACAATATCTTTCGTCTGCAAAAGTTGGCAGGAGGTGGTGGCAGGGCCATGTTGCTGGACAGAGATTAACATTGAAGAATGGTGCCAGCGTGTTAACCATCCCGATGTCATCGACGCCGTTGTGGGAAATCTTGTCCGTCGGAGCCGTTACATGCTTCGCCGACTCTCCGCATACCGCATCCAAAATTGGGGATTCTCTCTCACCGCCTCTTTGTAATAAACTTTTATAACTTGAAAAAAAAAAATAGTGAAGATGGTATTGCAACATCAAATAATATAAAATTATGGATTTTATTTTAAGTCTATTTTGAAAATTATTTGTATATATTAGCAGTTTTTCATTCTGATATTTTGTAAATGATCAAATTTAAGGTGCTATGTTATTTTTTAATAATCTTTCTTAAGCTTATGGCATTTACTTTTTGTGTATGTGCAGTGGAACTAACCTTAACGTGCTAGAAATTCCAATGAGCGAGGTAAATGATTCAGCTATAAAGAAATATTCTAGATCCCTGACATCTCTAACAACTTTAGACATCAGCTACTGCAACTATATCACCTACAAAGGAATCGAAATATTGGGAAATAATTGCACGTCTCTTATAAGCCTGAAGAGAAACCTAACTCTTGTTGAGTTCGAATCAACCCAAAATAATGAAGGGGCCGCTCAAGTTAATGAAAGAGAAGCATTAGCTATAGCCAATACGATGTTCGGGCTTGAGCAACTCGAGTTAGCCTATGGTCGCTTTAGTGACTATGGGTTAGATGCTATTCTTAGCAACTGCAAAGCATTATCTTTTCTCGACCTAAGTGGATGCCAGTACGTGAAGCTTAAGGGTGATGTTGGCTCAAAGTTCTATGCACTCAAATCTTACAAAGATCCTTTTTGGGATTTTTATGAATTTTTTCCATCCAACGTCAATGATGACGATGATAATGATGATGATGATAATGATAATGATGATGATAATAACGAATAGTATGATTAAATATTGGTTTGGAGCTTTGGCTAATAATCAAGAGGTCTTGGGTTTGTAGCTTATATAAATGATGTGCGTGTGAGCTTACCTTAACGACTCAAATGTCCTAAAAAATGGGAAAGTAACCTTAACATCTTGTTCTAGAAGCTTAAAAGTTTGGTTATTGTGTTATGGTAATTGCCATTTTATAATTTCAATTCAAAAACTTTCTATCCTATAGATTTTATGTTTGCCATAGTACTTTTTTTATCTAGATCTCTTCTAGTTTTTTTTATTATTATTAAGACTTTGATTCTAGTAAACTATATAGGCGTCCACAATCATGCTCCATGCTTCCGTATGTGGATTGTTCTTTATGATTATGATCTTCTATTTTATTGATATATATTGGTACTCTATTAAATATCTATTATTAAATCGTAAAAAGAGTGACAATTCTATTAAAAGTTACAAAATAATAATAGAGCTCCATTTCTAGTTGATCTTCACCAAATTTTTTATTAAATTAAGGTGATGATTTTAAATTAATTAGTTTTTAAGTAGTTAAGAAACATTTGTAGTTTTTTATCATCTTATCAAAAATAACGTATATATTAATTTATTAATTTTTCATGTTTTGAAATAATTCTAAAAATTATCATAAGAATACATTAATAAACGAAAAGATATTTTAATTTTATGATATATAACATCCAATATCTTAATTAATTATTAAATAGTATTTTTTTTAATCTTGTATGTATCAAATGGGATTATTTTGTCATTTAAAATCTTAAAATGATTCTTAAATTTAGGTTTGTAACTTCTTATACAAGATATGTGATTAAGGTTTCATTTGGAATGGCTTTCGTATTGCTTTTTAAAGCATATTTTATGTAAAAAAATTTTAATTAAAAAATTGCTTTAAGAAGCAGTAAAAAAGTTGCCCTAAGCGCCGTCTCGGGAACCATAAGATTAATTTTTTTATCTTCTGGTTCCATTTGAATGATGGCGGAGGGTTGCCGGTCATCATCTCCTGATGACCAAAATACCTCAAAAATCCATTCTACTAGGTTTCCCTATGATTCTAATCATGGTGGATCCAAAGGTAGAAATTCTAGGAACCACGAATTGGTGATCAAACAAGGACCTTTGGTTATCACCGAAGGTTGGTTTCTTCCAAACCATAATGTGGTTTCGGTGTTGGGCAAAGGTAAATAAACTTTGGAAAGTTTGGGAAAGAAGTTTCCGGTGATTCCTTCCTCCCCATTGAAGAATTGGTTGGCTGGTGCGGTGAATGACTCGGAGGCATCATCTTCCATTGGTTGTAAGTTGAAGGTAAATGGATTTTCAAACTTACCCTGTGTTGAGGAGGAAAATCAAGAGTTTTTTAATTTGAATTTGATGAAATCTAAGGAAGCTGAAGGATTGATTTCTGGTGTTGGAAATCAATTAGCAGTTGATCAGGATATCTTACCGAATAATGAAAATTTAAATTCGGTAAATGTTTGGTCTAAGAATCAGCATATAGCATCCAATCCAATTCATTCTGACTTGGAAGAAAATGATGACTCAGATGTAGTTAAACTTGACATGAGTAAGGTTGTTAAAAATGTTAAATTGCTTCAAAAATCTCTAGTTGTGAAGGTGTTTGGAAAAGGAATCCCGTTCTCTCTTTGTAGCATTGAATTAAGGCGTCAATGGGATAAATTTGGGAAGTTTCATATTACCTCATTGGGACTTGAATGGATTTTGTGTTCATTTTATTCTCCTCGGATAATGGAAGAAGTGTTGAGTGGAGGTCCATGGTATGTGGGAGGGCACATTATAGGAATGGATAAATTGACACATCAATTTAACCCTACGTCGTTGAAAGGGCTATCATCTCCGATTTGGATTCGCTTATCTCATTTGCCTCTACATTGTTGGGATGAGACTAATGTTACCAAAATTGTCTCAAAGATAGGAGTTCCCTTGTTGTTGGATGGGAAAATGTTTAAATGGGGAAGGCATGAATTTGCTTGAGCATGTGTATGAATTAATATAGACTCTAAGTTACCTCATGGAGTTTGGATTGAAGGGTTATATGGAAAATTTTTTCATAAAATTGAATATAAAAAAATATCCTCTTTTTGTTTCAATTGTGGCAAAATAGGTCACAATATGGAGACATGTACAGAAGTTGATAAAGTAGTGGGCAATAAAGTTTTAGATGATGCTCAAGGAATCAATTTGGTGAATTCAAAAATGCTTGGATCATGTTTTGATATGAAATCTAAGGACAAATCTTATGGTCCTTGGATTCATGTCAAGTTCAAGAGGAATAGAAGATTTTAAAAGCAAAAATCTCAAGTTTCAGCTGAGATGAAGAATCCTGAAGATAGCTTGGCACCGATTGAAGAGCAATATGAGAACAAATTCAAATTAATGTCCCAAGTTTTTGCTGAAGAATTTGTTAGGATGGATGATGAAGAACATGAATTGCAAGCCAAAGATAGCAGGATAGATCCAGATTTTCAAGGCTCGGTGATAGAAGATAAAATTACAGATTCTTATTTGGATAGTGTTGAACCAGAACAGCTAGAAGATGGTGAAACAGATCCAAGTGTTGAGTATGCTGGAATGGTAGAAGATTTGCATGATTGTTCTACTATTCTGGAACAAGTTGAGGTAGAAAAAATAGAGGTTTTGGGTACTAAGAGTGCTGAAAACAAAGATCCAAATTCAGTTAATGAAGAACTTACTCTGGTTGATCATTTGAAGTGCAAAGAGCATGAGAAGAGCATGGAAGTATTGGCTGAATTACAAAGTTCTGTCACTCCTTTGGCTAAGGGAAACAAAGTGAAGAGTAATGAAGTTGTGATTAAGGATGGAAAAATTTTTATTCCTTCCAAATCAGGAAATTAAAAAAAAGTTTAATAAATATTTGAATGTGTTTGGTACAATTGAAGGGAGTCTAAGAGGAAGTTGGGTAATCTTGGTGATAGTGTTAGATCCACTTCATCATTTGCCTCTTGATATGGTTATATTTACGTTTGAAGGAATCCAAGGTTGGCTTGTAGATTGGGCAAAGAGGTTGAAGATTGTAAATAACATAATCTGTGAAGAAGTGAAGATGGAAGTTTCATTCTCAGCGGTTTTTTTTATATTTTTTTTTTTTATGTGCTTTGTTTAGTTTTCTTGTGTTTTCTAATTTTAGTTTGAGCATAAATTGGAATTTGGAAAGGAGAGCTAGATTAATGGAACCTAAGCATCTCTCTATTTTTTATTTTCTACCTAATCAAGAATTTTGGGAAATTAATCAACCTTATGGGTTCTTTAATCTTTGGTATCCCCTCCACCCCAATTGGTTTAAAATGATAAGTAGAGGATCTTATTTTCATTATGATAATTCCTTTTTTCTGAATTTCTTCTTTATGCTTAAATTTCTTCTAATAAAGGCTTCCTTTCTCTTTGAAGGGATTGCCTATGTTTTAGTTTGTAATAGCTTCTTTTTATTTTAATGATATATGCATCTTTCAAAAAAAAAGCGTCATCTCAGGGGATTTTAGGGTTTCCTTCCTCCTCTTGTGATCTTTTTGCCTCCGCGTCCTCTCCACCGGTGAAATCTTGTGTTCTACTTACTTTCCCTATGCTGGTGTTTATCCATGTTGGTTGGCCCTGTTAGGGCTTCGAAGTTATGGCGGGGGCTTCGTCCTCTACTCATTGGGGGAATGTTGCCTCTCAGGTTTAAGATACAAACAAAGGTTTCTTTAACTTGGATTCATGGGCTCCTTCTCCTCCTCAGTCGCATTTTCTTAAGGAAGTTCTCTCTGATTCTTCGGCAAGTTATACCCTACCCTCTATAACTCAATCGACGTTTAATGGTGTGTCGGCTGTTATGCTTTTGGATGAAGAAGTTCTAAAACTTGCTTCTCTTCAATTTACTCTTTGGAAAATTTGGGCTGCGACGGCCAAATCCGGATTCGATTCATGTTTTTTTTAGTAGCCTTAAGCTCTCGGGTTTTTATTCGGTTGGTGTTATGATTCGAAACATGTTGTGATCCAGCTGTTGAATGATTTAGATTACAGTCATGTGTTTTCCCTCAAATCGTATTTTATTCTTAATTGCCAAATGTGTATCATGAAGTGGACTCCTTTCTTTGATGTTAGAGAAGAATCCCCCATTGTGTCGATTTGGATCTCTTTTCCTAACCTTAGACTTCATTTTTTCAATGCTAAAGTTCTACATGCACTTGGATTTATTTTCGGCCGCCCCTTGCAAACTGATCAGACTACTGCATCTAAAAATTGTTCGTTTGTGGCTAGGGTTTTAGTTGAAGTTGATATCACTAAGAAACATGCTAAGGAAGTTTGGCTCGACTCTAAAACTTTTGGTTACTTACAAAAAGTGGAGTTTGAAAAAGTCCTGATTTTTGTAATCATTGTAAAACTCATGGTCATGCAGTTTTTGATTACTTCAAATTGCATCCAGGTTTTAAAAAAATTTTCATCAACTCAGTGGGGAAGGCAGTCACTAATGCTACAAATACTACAAACGAGAATGTTGATGACCAGATTCTTTTGAATCAGGTCGAGACCCAATCCCCTATTGAGAAGGTTCAAAATGAAAATCTTAATGATTCAGATAATTTGATGGTTTTGGATAATAGACTTAATCTATCTTCTGAAAGAGTTTCACCTAAGGATAAACATATTGAGGAAGGTGATAAGCTTCCTTTTTTTTTTGTCTCTATTGATTCTATGATACAAAATAAAGAGAATCCTTCTCTATTTATTTATATGGATATTAATGAAAAGGAGATGTGGGTCTCCGAAAGGATTCTACTCGTGGGAGAATATAATGCAAAGGGTACGATCGCACCATCCCATAGAACAAAATGGTCGTAGACCTTTACACTCTGCAAAACAGATCAATGGGAGAGCAGACGAGATTATATATACAATTAACTATGGAGGATAACGACTTTCATCTACACACCTCGATGGGTAATAATATATATAACCTAATCAAAGTTAGGAGATTTCCCCCATTCGATATATCAGCTCGAATGGGATTTATTTGATGTGGGGATTGGTTTCCCACAGGCACAAGCCCGCATGGTTAATTACATCATAGGCCTTGACCTAAGAAAACTCTCGATTAAGGATGTTGTATTATTTTCTTCTTAATTTAATGCACAGTGATAGTTCCTAAATTCTATTCCGAGGAGGATAAACTCAATTTAAAACTACTTTGATATGTTATCATTTGTTATTTTTGTTTAATATATATATATATATATATATATATATATGTATATCATATATATTATATATTATATATATAATATATATATATATATATATATATATATATATATATATATATATATATATATATATTTAATTTTATATTTTAACCCAAATTTCTTTAATTTTAAAATAATCAATCATATATATGATTTTTTTTTATTTCTAAATATAATTTATTACAATTATTTAATTTTAAATTAATTAGAAAGATATGTATATTTTTTTTCTTTTTTATATTAAAAAAACATAATAATGATAATAATAATAGTAGAAGTAATAGTAATAATAATAATAAGAATAATGTAATAATTATAAAAATCTCAATTCATCTCATATTGGCACACGTCAAACGATGCCTGACTCAATTATGAATGGGCTCATATGAAATATCTCGGCGATCCAGACACACTCACGCAATCCATTTCACAAAACAAGATTTTGATCTAAAGATATTATGCACGGAACAAACATGCACGATAAATGATCAAATGCATGAAATCACATCGAATCATCATTGACCCGACCACAAGCATTTTAAAATATGATAAGAGAACAGCATGTGATCAAAAGGAGTGAATCCTAAGGCCGACAAAGAGTTGAAGTAACATACGCAAGGTGACCCTTCATCAACACAGTGGTGCAACATACAAGCAAATGAATAGATATATGAAATATGAAAGTGACAAGATTGTGTAAGTGACCGATGCCAAAAAGGAGGTCAACAAACACAACCCCAATATGTGTGGTGAATAATTGGTGAATCGCACGTGTTGGCGTTGACTTCCTTATCTCTAAAAAGGTACAACTCAACAACCACGAAGGAGACTCACTAGAAAGATGCAACCCTATGATCAACTAAAGAGACTCACTAAGAAGATGTAATCCTATAATCAACTAATGAAAATCAAGAAACATACATTCACACAACAATCATATAATAAGTGCCCCAACATGTTATGCTCACACAAATCACACAATGCTCATGGTATCATACATCAATCACATAATCATGCAATCAAGCAGTCTTATCATTAAATCACAATATTATATAATCATATAAACATCACATAACCATGCGATAAATATACGATAAACGTATAATCATACCAAACCATACAATAATACGCAAATGATTGTGTAATAGTCACTAAAAATCATATAACTGTGCAATGATTACATGATCACACAAAATGAGATATTATTGTGCTTATTCCAAAAAAAGACCTCTACTACCAACTAGAATGATTTTAGACCTATTAGTCTTTATACTTTCTTTAATAAACTTGTGGCTAAAATCATTGCTTCTAGGTTAATGTACATCCGCAGAGAATCATCTCTTTCAACTAAACTGCTTTGTGAAAGGTAGGAGCATTTTTTATAATATTCTTTTGGCCCAAGAGATGGTTAATGATATTAATGCTAAAGTTACTGGAGGGAATTTAATTTTTAAACTTGATATTACTAAGGCTTATAATAATTTGAACTAGCATTTTCTTTACAATGTGCTTTCTCTTTTTGGTTTTAGACAATCCTTCATTATGCTTATTAAGAATAGTATTGAAAATTTATATTTTTATGTGACCATTAGTAGTTGTAACCATGGTTTCTTTAAATCTGAGCATGGGTTAAGACAAGGGGATCCATTATCGCCTTCTCTTTTTATTATTGCTATGAAATACCTCTCTAGAGGTCTTAAGGATCTTTATAGAAGATATCCTACTTTCCATTTTTGTACTGTTCGTGGCATACCTATTACGCATCTCAGTTTTGTTGATGACTTTATTATTTTCTTGAATGCTTCTATTAAAAATGTTAGTTTAATTTCTGTCTCAATTTCAAAGTATGAGTGGTTTGTCCATTAATAAGGATAAAAGTAATTTAATTTATGGAAAGTCGGTGAATCGTAGTAGAATTAGTGTGCTTAAAAGAATTTGTGGTTTTAATTCTACCTTGCTTCCTATTAAATATTTAGGCACCCCTCTTTTCAAAGGGAGAAAAAGAAATCGCATGTTTGATAATATTTTTACGATGTTCCAAAAAAACTCCTTAACTGGTCTTCTAATTTTCTTTCTTTTAGGGGTAGGTTGGTTTTGATTAAAAGTATTTTAATTTTGATTCCAATATTTATCTTTCACACTTTGCAACCTTCCTCCATGATTTGTATTAGAATGGAAAGAATGCTCAATAAATTTTTTTGGGGATCTAAAAATAATAAGTCTTATATTAATTAGGAGCTACTTGGAACAAGGTTTGTGGGGTTTTCAATGAGGGTTTTTTGGGTCGCAAGAGTATTCTTGATATTGTGCATTCTTTTTCTCATAAATTATGGTTTGCCTTTATAACTTGAAAAAAAAAAAAGTGAAGATGGTATTGAAACATCCAATAATAAAAATTATTGATTCGATTTTAAGTCTATTTTGAAAATTATTTATATATATTAGTAGTTTTTCATTCTGATATTTTATAAATGATCAAATTTTATGTGGTATGTTATTTCTTAATAATCTTTCTTAAGCTTATGACATTTACTTTTTGTGTATGCGCAGTAGAACTAACCTTAATGTGCAATAACAATTTCCCGAAGTCTAACGTCTGCCTGACCATATTCATAACAGCATAGCAAAAAAGAGAAGTTATCCAACATCCACCTGACCATATTCGTAATGGCGGATGAGGATGACCCTATATTTACCTGACCATATTCGAAATGATAAAACAAAGGGTCAAAGAAAAGGGGAGTTCAACATTCGTCTGACCATATTCATAACGGCGAATGAGAATAGCTCAATATCCATCTGACCATATTCGCAACAGTGAATAAAGAGCTTCCCTGAAGTCTAAGGTCTGTTTGACCATATTCGTAATAGCGGGACAAAAGAGAAAGTCCAATATTCACCTAGCCATATTCACAACTGTAAATAAGGACTACTCAATATTTGTCTGACCTTATTCGAAACGGTGAAATAATAAGTCACTAGAAAACTTGACAACCCCCAAACAGTAAATAAAAATAGAGGGAATTAAGAGGTGGTGATGTATGCCTCATAGGGACTCTATTGGGCACCCAACTAGAAAGGGGAGTTTAATATTCATCTAACAATATTCATAATGGCGAATGAGAACAGCTCAATATCCACCTGATCATATTCGCAACAGAGAATAGAGAGCTCTCCCGAAAGTCTAATGTCCACCTGACCATATTCAAAATGGTGGGACAAAAGAAAAAAGTCCAGCATTCATCTCAACAGTGAATGAGGATTGTAATAATGGAATCACCCCACACAAGGGATGAGAGGGAGAGGATATGCTCTTTTTATGGATCATCATAACAAATTTTCTTTAAGTGTTTAAAGGAGTCAACCAACACTTACTCTATATTTTAAATAAAATAGAGGTAAATTTTCATTAAGAAAAATAAGTCCCTTACTCTCTAAAGAAAAATTTCCTCAAAATTTTATCTTATATTTTAAAATCTTAACTTTTCTCAAGTTAAACTTTCTTTTGAAAAATTTGCATATGTCAAATTTAAGGACCCTTCCATTGAAAATAGCATTTTGATTTTTATTTGGACTGATGTGAATCAAGATCTAATCTAGAAGAGCTCAAATAAGGGAGATGATAGATACTAGAGTCTATGCAAATATATGAATTATGCAATTAAAATAGAATATGGACTTCATTTGAAATGATACGAATTGAGATTAAATCTAAAAGAGTTCCAGCTAGGAACCGATTGAAATTAAAATTTTGACTTGAATAAGGATTGAAATAGATTAATCTAAATTTAAATTTAAAGCTTAAGATCAAATATCTAATAAACTTAAAATTTTAATCAAATCTTTATACATTAAAAAGATCTACTCTTCACTAAGGATGAAGAGAAGATAGTGGAGTAGAAAAGATGAAGCCAACCTAGGCACCAAACTAGGAATACCTACATATGAGAATAATACAACATCTAAAGATGGAGAGAGAAAAATGTCCTACCGTCACCAGAAATCTATGGGTCTCCGAAAGCATTCTACTCGTGGGAAAACAGAATGCAAAGGGTATGATTGCACCATCCCATAGGATAAAACAGTCGTAGACCTTTACACTCTATACAAGCAAATTAATGGAAGAGCATACGAGATTATATATACGATTAACCATGAAGGATAATGGCTTTCACCTACACATCTCAATGGATAATAATAGATATAACATAATCAAAGTAATGAGATTTTCCCCATTTGATACATCCGCTCGAATAGGATTATTTGATGTGGGGATCAGTTTTCCACGGGTGCAAGCCCCCATGGTTAATTACATCCTAGGGCTTGACCTAAGAAAACTCTTGATTAAAGATGTTGTATTATTTTCTTCTTAATTTAATGCATAGTGAAAGTTCCTAAGTTCTATTCCGAGGATGATAAACTCAATTTAAAACTACTTTGAATGATATGTTATATTATATCATTTAGTTTGGGGCTTTTGGTACTAATCAAGAGGTCTTGGGTTTGTAGCTTATATATATGATGTGTGTATGAGTTTACCTTAATGGCTCAAATGTCCTAAAAAATGGGAAAGTAACCTTAACATCTTGTGCTCGAAGTTTAAAGTTTGGTTTTTGCGCTATGGTAATTATCATTTTGTAATTTCAATTCAAAAACTTTCAATCCTAAAGATTATGTTTGCCATAGTACTTTTTTTATCTAGATCTCTTCTAGTTTTTTTTTTATTACTATTATTGAGACTTTGATTCTAGTAAACTATATAGGCGTCCACAATCATGCTCCATGCTTCGGTATGTGGATTGTTCTTTATGATTATGATCTTCTATTTTTTTAATATATATATATTGGTACTATATTAAATATATATTATTAAATCGCAAAAAGAGTGAGTGACAATTCTATTAAAAGTTACAAAATAATAATAGAGCTCCATTTCTAATTGATCTTCACCAAATTTTTTTATTAAATTAAGGTCATGATTTTAAATTAATTAGTTTTTAAGTAGTTAAGAAACATTTGTAGTTTTTTATCATCTTATTAAAAATAATATATATATATATATATATATATATATATATATATATATATATATATATATATATATATATTTTTCATATTTTGAAATAATTCTAAAAATTATCATAAGAATAAATTAGTAAAATAAAAGATATTTTAAAGTTATGATATATAACATCCAATATCTTAAATAATCATTAAATAGTATTTTTTTAATCTCGTATGTATCAAATGGGATTATTTTGTCAATTAAAATCTTAAAATGATTCTTAAATTTAGGTTTGTAACTTCTTATAGAAGAAATGTGATTAAGGTTTCATTTGGAATGGCTTTCTTACTGCTTTTTAAAGCAGATTTTATGCACAAAAAATTTAATTTTTTATTAAAAAAATTGCTTTAAAAGCAGTAAAAAAGTCGCCCCTAAGTGCAGTCTCGGGCGATTTTTGGGTTTCCTTCCTCCTCCTGTGATCTTTTCGCCTCCGCGTCCTCTCAGCCGGTGAAATATTTTGTTCTACTTACTTTCCCTGCGCTGGTGTTTATCCTTATCGGTTGGCCCTGTTAGAGCTTCAAAGTTAAGGCGGGGGCTTCGTCCTCTATGCCTTGGAGGAATGTTGCCTCTCAGGTTAAAGATACAAACAAAGGTTTCTTTAAATTGGATTCGGGGGCTCCTTCTCCTCCTCAGTCGCGTTCTTTTAAGGAAGTTCTCTCTGCTTCTTCGGTAGGTGATACCCTACCCTCTTTTACTTAATCGACGTTTAATGGTGTGCCGGTTGTTATGCTTTTGGATGAAGAAATTCTAAAACTTACTTCTCCTTTTCAATTTACTTTGGTTGGAAAATTTGGGCTGCGACGGCCAAATCTGGATTCGATTCATGCTTTTTTCGATAGCCTTAAGCTCCCGGGTTTTTATTCGGTTGGTCTTATGGATTTGAAACATGTTGCGTTCCAGCTCTCAAATGATTTGTTGAGTCTAGTGAATAGGTTGTTAGACCTAAATTAATGTCCCAAGGCTACCAAGAGGGGGAGTGAATTGTTAGTTTTAAAAAATTAACCCTCTTTAAAAAAGTGTTGAACCAAAATGAAAATTTTTTATTAAATTTTATAGAAAAAGTTTTTCAACCACAGAGTTTTTAAACAAAAGTAAAATGCGGAAAATAAAAAGAAATAAAGTAAATGACACAAGATTTATAGTGGTTCGGTCCAAACCAGACCTACATCCACTCCCTAGAGTTGGCAGAGAACCTTCCATCCTTTCACACTCTCCTAGTGTGGGAAGAGAACCCTTCGTCCTTTCACACTCTCTTAGTGTGGGCAGAGAACTCTCCGTCCTTTCACACTCTCCTAGTGTGGGCAAAGAACCCTTCGTCCTTTCACACTCTCCTAGTGTGGGCAGAGAACCCTTCGTCCTTTCACACTCTCTTAGTGTCGACAGAGAACCGGATCTCCTTGACAGATCTTCTCACAAGAAATCTAGAAGGAAGAAAGAAAAGAGTGAAGTAATCCCAATTCACAAGTAGAGATTCTTACCTTTAAATGCCAAGTGAAGCCTTCACGCTCCAGTGGTAGGAATCCTCCTTTGAATGCTCTCTCACACTCTCTCCTTGACTTTTCTCTCAATAGGCACGAAGATCAAATGGCAAAAAGATTGGGTGGCAGTCTAATTTGGACTATTTATACAAAAGACAAGAAAAATCGCCCAAAAACTGCAAGTTTTCAATTCTGTACGCAGTGGATCATCCCGTACGATCGTGGATCGTCCTGGACGATATTACTTAAAAGCCTTGAAACGAACCTGTTTGTATATGTGTACGAAATATTTTCGTACAAGCTGGTCGTCCCGTACGAACCAAGTTTGTCCGGTACGAACGGTTATAACAAGGTTGGTTCCAAAAACTGCATAATGAATATAGAAAAACCGTTCTAAGTTGGTTATATCGTCTGGACAAAAATATGTTCGTCAAGACGAAAATTTTACAGAGACCAATTCGCCCGTGAAGATAATTAATTTCGTCTGGATGAAATTCTTACAGAGACCAAATCGTCCCTGACGATAATTATTTTTGTCTGGACGAAATTCTTACAAAGAGAAAATTATCCCGGACGATATTTAATTTCGTCCCGGACGAATATGACTTAGAAAATTTTTCTACCCAGTTCCTATTTGTTCCATGTGATCTTAATAGAAGATAACTGTCTGATCATCCCGTACGATCAGTATAAATTTTATATGATCTCCTTATGTGTGTGTGTGTGTATGTTTTTTATTCACTCAATTACAATCACTCCCTCTCAATTCAAATGATAATCTTAAGCTTCAAAAACTAAAAGTATCTCATGCTGAATATGATTTGAAGTCTTCGTAGTCTGGAGTTCAATTTTCCTGAAATATTAGCACACACAAGAGCAAAAAACAAATCTTCCAAAAAATGTTAGGAGATAACAACACATAAAACAATAATATTTAGAATCATCAAAACTATACAAGTTGCAAGAATGTAAAACATGCAAATAGCAACTTTCCTAACATGATTTAGATTACAGTCATATGTTTTCCCGTAGATCGTATTTTATTCTTAACTACAAAATGTGTATCTTGAAGTGGATGTCTTTCTTTGATGTTAGAGAAGAACCCCCCCCCCCCCCCCCCCAATTGCGCTGATTTAGATCTCTTTTCCTAACCTTAGACTTCATTTTTTCAATGCTAAAGTTTTACTTACACTTGGATCTATTTTCGGCCGCCCCTTGCAAACTGATCAGGCTACTGCATCTAGAAACTGTCTGTCTGTGGCTAGGGTTTTAGTTGAAGTTGATATCACTAAGAAACATTCTAAGGAAGTTTGGGCCAGCTCTAAAACTTTTGGTTACTTACAAAAAGTGGAGTTTAAAAAAGTTCCTGGTTTTTGTAATCATTGTAAAATTCATGGTCATGCAGTTTTTGATTGCTTCAAATTGCATCCGGATCTTAAAAAAAATTCAACAACTCGGTGGGGAAGGTGGTCGCTAATGCTACAGATACTACAAACGAGAATGTTGATGAACATATTCTTTTGAATTAGGTCGAGACCCAATCCTCTATTGAGAAGGTTGGAAATGAAAATCTGAATGATTCGGATAATTTGATGGTTTTGAATAATAGTCTTAATCTATCTCCTGAAAGAGTTTCTCCTAATGATAAACATATTGAGGAAGGTGATAAGCTTCCTTTTTTTTTTTTTTTTTTCTCTATTGATTCCATGCTAAAAAATAAAGATAATCCTTCTCTATTGATTAATGTGGATATTAATGAAAAGGAGATGTGGGTCTCCGAAAGAATTCTACTCGTGGGAGAATAGAATGCAAATGGTACGATCGCACCATCCCATAGGATAAAACGGTCGTAGACCTTTACACTCTACACAAGCAGATCAATCGAAGAGTAGACAAGATCTCTAGATTATATCTACGATTAATCATAGAGGATAACAGCTTTCACCTACACACCTTGATGGGTGATTATGTCACGAGATTTCCCCCATTCGATACATCAGCTCGAATGGGGTTTATTTGATGTGATGATCGATTTTTCACGGGCGCAAGCCCCCATGATTAATTATATCCTAGGCATTGACCTAAGAAAACTCTCGATTAAGGACGTTGTATTATTCTCTTCTTAATTTAGTGCTCAAAGAAAGTTCCTAAATTCTATTCTAAAGAGGATAAACTCAATTTAAAACTATTTTGAATGAGATGTTATATTATATTCATTTAGTTATTTTTGTTTTATATATATATCATTTATATTATATTTTATATATTATATATATATATATATATATATATATATATTTATATTTATTTTTTCTATTTTAACCCGAATTTAATTTATCAAATTTCTTTAATTTTAAAATAATCAATGTATGTATGTATTTTTAATTTCTAAATATAATTTATTATAATTATTTAATTTTAAATTAATTAGAAAGATATTTATTTTTTATATATATAAAAAACATAATAATGATAATAATAGTAATAGTAGCAATACTAATAATAATAATAAAATAATGATAATAATCTCAATTCATCTCATATCGGCACATGTCAAACGATGCCTGACTTGATTACAAATGGGATCATTTGAAAGATCTCGGCGATCCGCACGTGCTTGTGCAATCCATTTCACAAAACAAGATTTCAATCAAAAGATATTGTGCACAAAACAAAGATGCGCGATAAATGATCAAATATGTGAAATCACATCGAATCGTCATCGACCCGACCACATGTACTTTAAAACATGATAAGAGAATGGCATGTGATCAAAAGGAGTAAATTCTAAGGCCGACGATGAGTCGAGGTAACATACGCAAGGTGAACCTTCATCAACACAGCGGTGCAACATATAATCAAATGAATCGATATACAAAATATGAAAGTGACAAGATTGCACAAGTGACCGATGCCAAAAGGGAGGTCAACAAACACATCCTCAACATGTGTGGTGAACAATTGGAGAACCACACATGTTGGCGTTGACCTCCTTATCTCTAAGAAGGTACAACCCAACAACCACGAATGAGACTCACTAGGAAGATGCAACCTTATGATCAACTAACGAGACTCACTAAGAAGATGTAATCCTACAATCAACTAATGAGAATCGAGAAACATACATTCACACAACAATCATGCAATAAGTGTCCCACCATGTTATGCTCACACAAATCACACAATGCTCATGCAATCATACATCAATCACATAATCATGCCATCAAGCAGTCTCATCATCAAATCATAATATTATATAATCAGACAAGCATCACATAATCATGCAATAAATATATGATAAACATATAATCATACCAAACCACATAATAATAAGTAAATGATTTTGTAATAATCACTAGCAATCATATAACTGTGTAATGAGTACATGATCACACAATGCTCATGCAACGATGCATCAGTCATATAGTCATGCAATCAAGCAATCATGTCACCAAAATCACAATATCATATAATAACCACCATATCATACGATAATCATATAACCATAAAATTACTACACACTCATGTCACAATCATCTCATCGTCAAGTTATGCAATAGTGATGCGATCACTCAATAACACATGATCAGGTAATAAACACAACCATATAATGCTCATATGATCACATAATAATTTTTTAGTCACATAATGATTATGAAACCACATGATAAACAAACAATTATGAAATGATCACATAGCAATCGTATAATCTACAGTGATTCACATGATCATGCAATAATCGCTCGATGATATGCTCACATAATGATGCAATAGTCATCATATCATGCAATGATCATACAGGCATGCAACAATCAAGTTGTACAGTGCTCACCCAATAATGCAATAATGGTGAGACAGAAGGAAGAAAAAGCCTAACATTCATCTGATTAAATTGAAATAACGAACGAAGAAGACTCAATGCTCACTTGACTAAATCAGAATAGTGAGAGAGATCTAAGAAAAGAAGCTCAATTCTGTGCCTACTTACACTGAAACTGCAAAATAGAAGAAGGAAGGGATTCTATGCTTACATGAGCAAAATTAAAATAATGACATAAAGAACTAAAGTATACTCAACAATCACCTAGAACACATTGTGGACCTCCGAAAGGACACTGCTCATGGGGTTCGAATGAAAAGGGTACGTCCGCACTATCCCATAGGATAAAATAATCATAGGTCTTTATACTCTGCATAAGCAGACCAATAGAATGGCAGATTAGATATTACATATGATTAATCATTGAGGATAATGGCTCTTGCCTACACGCCTCAATGGATAATAATATATATAGCCTGAATAACAATGTGTTTCCCCCACCCGATACATCAGCTCAGAGTGGGTTTAGTAGATAAGGAATTAAGTTTCCAACAGACGCAAGCCCCTGTGATTAATTACATCTCAGAATAGAGCCTGAGAAGACTCTCGATTAAGGAACATACATTATCCCTTCTAAAGTGGGATTGGCACAAGGGTATAGACTAAGAAGTCCTACTCAATGGGAAGAAAGGTCTCAAATGGCTTAGTCAGCATGCGGGGTTCATACCAGCATTCTGAGGGACTAAGATACTAAAGAGAAAACTGGAGAAAAGAAAGTCAACCACTCAATACATGTGTGAAAGAAAGATGGAAGTGGCGTCATCTAGATAAGTAGGATTTATAGTCCCTGAAGAACAGGGAACATACCCACTATTTAGGCGTACTACGAGACCGAATGTAGTAGCCTTGAATCCTAAATCTAAATTGGGTTTAGTGTTCTATGAACAACGCTAAAACCCATGTCCTAACTAATGCAGTATAAAAACCTGAACTTACCCCAAACTAGATTGGGGAGCCAACTAACCACCTAAGATATTTAAAACTATGTGGTACACTCATTTTATGAAAGATAGGTGGGTGGTATAGTTTTTGGAAGTTAAGGCCGACATCTAGAGAGTTTCCTAATTGGCCTTATACTTATGTTGGGTGAATGCTCCTAGAGCTAATGCAATTCAAATTTTCATTAAATTAGTTTTTAATACAATGCATATTAGTTTGGAATATCCAAATCAGGTATGCTTTAGATTTTAAAAATAGGCTTATAGAAAAATAATTTTTAGAAGGAGACTAGACTTCCCCAGATCTGGCACCTCATCCTCATAGGCCAAATTATCCGAACTCTACTCGCAAGCGGGGAAGTGTCTCATAGAAGGAGAAAGAAGAAATGCAATAATATGCATACGACCCCGGACGGCTCTAGCAATTCCTTAGATTCGTTAAATTTCAATGTTATTTAAATCTTAAATTTTTAAATATTAGTTATTAGTAGAAAATATTTTAGTCCTTAAAGAGCCTAACGATATCCAGGCTAAAATAAAAACATCATGCAAGAAACAAACCTAGAAAAAACATGTAATTTCTACTACGCAAGCATAGTAAACACATCAATATAGTCAAACTAATCAAGTAAATGTCTATATGACAACTGCCCTTTAATTACAACCTAGGGTATGTAGAAAATAAAGTGGCCAGGCACCACTACCAACAACCCAAATTTCTAAGCCTATAACTGATGCAAGTGACTTTGAGTAGGATATTAAGTCTTCAGATCTTCAATCTCTTGGATTTCTTCTCCTTGGACTCCTTGGATCTCTCCTCCTTAGACTCATTGGATTTTTCGTGACTTGAATATCTAAACAAAAAGACAATTCCCCCCTCTAATGGGCATTGCCTTTTCTCTTTGGATATCTAAAAGCCATCCAAACTTGGTCTTCCAAATGAAAGAAGACTCTCCCCTTTGAGGATGTCTCCCCTTTGCAGTTTCTGAAGCACCTGTAGTAGTTATAATTATAATTTTAGCCCTCATTTATTTAGGGGAGCTAGCAAATTCTGAAGCACCTGCACAAAACATCATTAGAATATCCCAACTCAAATATCACCTTTGCAAATCAAACAAATTATTATAAATTTTACATAAATGGAAAGTAGTAAATCTAGACTCTCTTGCAAGGTTAACCTAGAAAAATCCCAAGTAATTTATAGTATCTCAAGCAGTTTATATGAAAAGTAAAGATGCTCATCACAACCACACTTGGCCATGCTCTTAATTACTGAGGGATGAGCAGTTTCTGAAGCACCTGTAGTAGTTATAATTATAATTTTAGCCCTCATTTATTTAGGGGAGCTAGCAAATTCTGAAGCACCTGCACAAAACATCATTAGAAATCATGATATTTTGCCCCCCCCCCCCCCTCCCCCTTTTATTTAGTATTACATGAGCATGGCCACCTATAAAAAAAAAATAATATATATATATATATATATATATATATATATATATATATCATCCCTAACCTAGGGGAATATCTAACGCGCATCACCTCAATTCTCAGAGTGCAGGAAAAGTAAACAAACACAATAATTTCATTCACAACATGCAATGAAATCATTAGAAAACTCGGCACACGGCAGGAAAGTAAATCTCATCCTAGCTTAAGTCTAGAAGTGGTGCCCTAATAAGCAATTATGTGAGTATATAAGGCATGTGTGTCTTGGATAGATCCTAAGTTGGATAGTTAGTTAGTTGACTACAGTTCAAGTTTGTTGAAGGTTAGAAAAGAAAACTTTAATTAAAGTTTAAATATTAGTGATTTAGAGCCCATTTAAGTTAATTTTAGTTTGTTAATTCATTTTTAATGCTTAGGGTAATAGTATTTGAAGTTTAAGTTATATTAGCCATTTTTTGGAAAGTCTCATATCCTCCTAGGTGCTAAGTTGAGGGGGTCCAAAAAGTCACTATAGAAAATAGGTTATGTTTGGGATTCCTAACACTTTAGGTAAATACTAGAGCTTAAGGTAAGTAGTTAGGCTTTGAGTTTGCTGGATTTGGAGTTTCCTATGCAAAGTTATGAATTTTTAAAGTTTTGGTCAATTAATGAATTATTAAAACTGCCTAATTATGGGTGATTTTATGATTTTGATCCAAATCAGCTCTAAACTGATTGGAATCACCCCCCGAAGGTTAGAAATGACCCAAGAAAGTGTTTCCAAGTGTTTGGAGAAATTTTGGAATTTAAAAAAATTTTAATTATCTAATAAGGGCAAAATGGTTATTTTGATTAAAGTTGAAATTAAGGGTCAGATTTAGGTCAAACAGAGAAGCCCTATTTATCTCAAGTTAAGGATAGAATTTTGAATAATTCAACCTATTATGAATATTTTTCTGATCTAAATTTGATTTATTATAATTTTTAGAAGTTACTGGGCCCTATATAACGAGTAAATTAGGGTTTGTTAATTAAGGGGCCGAAAGACTCCTAAAAATTCCTAAAAAAATCTAGGAGATTTAAAATGTTACTAAGTTTAAATGTTAAAGTTTTCATGTAGATCAGGGATCTACCCTAGCTTCTAGAATTTTTCTAAGTTCGCTATATGGATCCTTAATTATTGTCCTTAGGATGTCACTACGTTATATGGATTTAAAATAAAGTTCTTGACTAACCCTCAAGGTAAAAATGCATGGAGTACATAAAAGAAGTAAACATGCTATATCCTTAGATCTAGGAAAGCTTAAACTAAGTGCTTGTGCATCCTACACAAGCAAACTATGACAAAAGAAAAGTAAATGCACTTAACAAAATGATTAATGAATGATTGGGACTAGGGGTGTAAACGAGTCAAGTTTTGACACTATCAAGCTCAGCTCGTCAGCTGGAAAGCGAGCTTGAGCTCGAGCTCGTCCCAATGTTATCGAGTCCAAGCAGGCTCGCGAGCCTCGGCGGTCCGGGCAGCCTTCGAGCGAGTCATCCTCATCTGTGTCATCCCGTCGAGCTAGCCATCGGAGAAGACATTGAAAATAAAATCTATTTTTTTTCATATAGGGAGAAGAGAAGGCTTGCTATAGCTTTTTACCTATCCCCAAAAAAGTAAAAGTAAGCTGCAGCATTTTACCTTTCCCAAAAATAATAAAAGCAAGCTCAGCAGTTTTCATTGATTAGATTCAAATAAAAGTAACATTATATATTATTTTATGGTAGGAAATACCAAATTGCAGGTTGAGTTTTTTGGAATTCCCACCCGATGACCCGCCTTCTTCATTTTGAATTACCGCCTTAAATCATTTATATTTTTTTAATTCAAATAATCAATCGAGCTTGGCTCGTGAGCTTGCGAGCCGAGCTCTCACCAAGCTCAAACTCGAGCTCGTTTAGCACACGAGCTCAAGTTTAAGCTCGAGCCAGCTCACGGCTCAATAAGCTCGGCTCGTGAGCTCGTTATCGAGTCAAGTTCGAGCTGGCTCATGAGCCGGCTCGGCTCATTTACACCCCTAATTGGGACTCAAACAATCACTAATCCACTCCTCCATAATTTCTCTTCACAAGCATAATCTATGTTTAAAAGTTCACAAATAGTGGATCTCCCAAAATTATAATAATATGAGTAATTTTAAAAAAAAATTAAAATACTTATAAAGATATAAATTTTGAAAAATAATGTAATTAAAAATAAATCAATTTAGAATAATTACATTTAGGGGAGATCCACTGGCCATCCTAACGAGGTTTCAAAAAGGGTTTGAAAATAATTTTTAGTTTTAAAAATAATTATTATAATAATTATTATTTAAATAATATCTAAATAATTGAATAATCACATGATACGGAAATATGCCATAAGTAAAAAATTGTTTTCTGAAAATAATTTTAAATGAAAATTAAGATTTGTCTAAAAAACTCAAGGTATTATACACTAAAAATGGATTTAAAATGAAAAAGTTATGAATTATCGAAGTCTAATATATGCATTAAAAATTATTTAAAGAGTAATTTAAAAATAATTAATGCTTAAAATAATTATTAAATTAAATAAAATTAAAGTGAGAAAACATGTGAAATTTAATGTTATTTATTAAAATAAATAATGGTAATATTTTTAAAATAATAATAATAATAAGGACAATAATGAAACTAACTATTGCTTTGAAATAATCATAATGATAATTAAGATAGTTTAATAATAATAATGATGATAATTTTCAAATTAATAATATACTAAACTAATAATAGTAATTATAATTAAAAATAATTCAATTAAAAATAAAGGATAATAATAGTAATAAATAATTAGAATAGTAATAATTTTAAAATAAAGGTAATTATAAAATAATGATAATAAAGAGAATGAAAATATGAACAATTCGATGTATTATACGTCATTTTTGGATTAAAAATGGATTTATTATGATTATTTGAAGAAATCTGATTTGAAAAAGATTTACAATTAATTTTAAACAAAAAAATGGCGGTGCCGGCGATCAGAGGGACACGTAGCAGCTCGATACTGGGCAGCTCAAACCGCGGCAATCATTGGGGATGATTGCACGATTAATGGCCAATGATTGTGCTACGGCAATCATTGGCCATTAATGCTAATATCGGCGACGGCAGATGCGGATTTGACTTAACACAGTCAACATGCCGCACCCGCCATTGGATGCTCCGCGTTTTGAATCAACCGTCAGGACTGAGTCGGACGATGATTCGATCTGAGGGAAGCATATATTCAGTCAGATGGAAGTGCGAGGCGATGTGATCCTAGCCGTTGATCGTAAGATCAACAGTCTTGGTCTCACGCCATTACCACAGAACATAAACTGATGCGCTAAATAATAATTTGACTTGTTTGATCGATCGGATCTATCAAATGAGCTGAAATTTGAAACATGTATTTATAATATGAAGAGCATCCATGGGATACCTATTTGGACTTCTAAAAATCACTTTATGAAAAGCTATTTAAACCTAAGTGTTCTAGACTAGGGTTGAAGATTTTACTGAAAATACCCAATGGATGTGGGAGATCTCTGGCGTGGTGCACTTGTAGACTGTCCATGCTCCTATTTGCAGAAGAAACTGTGTTTTGAAACGCAGTGGATCAACGGGAAAATCTCTTAGAAGCTATTTGGCCTCAAGTTGTTGAAATCTGGCCACCGGTGAGCTTTGACCGATCGGGATTGCCTTGGGGGAAGTAGAGGAAGGTGAGGGGAGTTATCACCCCAAAGCACTCAGTCTGAGGAGGCTTGGAGAGAGAGGGAGCAAAGAAAAAGTCCCTCTCAAGCCCTAATTTTGGCTATTTAAGGCCCTAGGTCGCAAAAGAACGGCTAGGATTGAATCAATATCGAATTAGGAGGGAAAATAAGTGGAATATCACGGGATTTTGAATTTGGGATGATCTGGATTTAATTTTGTGCATTAAAGGCTATAAATTGGACTTAAATAGGTCAAATTGACCTATTTAAGACCTGGGTTGACCAAGTCAAGGTTTGACTTGGTCAACTCAACCAAATAGGTCAAAGGAGGTGAAGGTTTTGAGTCCAATGAAGATTGGCATTGATTTGGATCTAATTTAGGGTTCTATTGGGTCTAAATGGGTTAAACTGACCCATTTATGACTTGGGTTGACCAAGTCCATAAGTGACTCAGTCAAACCAGTCAACTAGACCCAAGGAGGTGTAGGTTTGAGCCTAAGAGATGTTGAATTAGTTTTGAACTGAATTCAGGCTCAAACAGGTCTAATGGGTCAACTTAGGTTAGCTTGGTCAACAAGGTTGACCCATGACTCAGGTCTGAGCTCAACAAAGTTGGTCTGACCCTCTGAGTCCAGTGGAGGGGAGAAATTGAGCCAAGGAGCTTTGAAATTGGTTTGAAACTAATTAGAAGGAGTCAAGGTCAATTTGGGTCAACCCTGTTGACCTGGTCAACCATGTGGACCCAGGACCTGGGCTGGGCTCAGCAGACTTGGCTTGACTCCTTGAACCCATTGGGATGGGTCCTGGGGTCTAGCCTGGTCAAATTTGACCAAGTCAACTCTTTGACCTAGTCTGGGGAAAAAAAGTCAATACAAATGTCAAAGGTGATGCGATGAGAAAGGAATTTAACCATCACTTGATTAAATCAAAACAGTAAGGGATAACGATCAAAGATAAAGCAATGAAGAATGACAATCGAAGATAAAGATATTATATATCTGTCTGACCACATCGCAACAACAGAATAGAGAAAGGGAAAGGGGTCCCATATCCACTTGATCGGATCGAAATAGTGAATGGGGAAAACTCAATGCTCACCTAACCAGATCAAAATAATGGGTAAGAGTAAGGAAAGAAAAGAATCAATTATTTGCCTTACTATCATGAAACAGCAGAATAGAGGAAGGAAGAGGGGTCCCACATCCACTTGACCAGATCAAAATAATGAATGGAGAAAACTTAAGGCTCTCTAGACCATATTCGAAATAGCAATTAAGGAGCCAAAAGAGACTCAACAACCAATAGAAAAAGTCAACAACCACTAAGAAAGTTAATGACCACTCGGTTAGAGATCTAAGGAAGAATTAAAAAGAGGGAATCACCCGTGGTTGGTATATATGCCTAAAAGAATAACAAAGATAGAACTCAACAATCACATGGTGAATACATCAAGGTGATGTGAAAAGGAAAGAAACACTCAACATTCACCCGTGCATCTGCCGAGGTGATACTAAGAGGACAAGGAAATACTCAACGATCACCCAGCGCATCTGCCAAGGTGATTTGAAGAGGACAGGAAACACTCAACGATCACCTGAAGTATCTGCCGAGGTGATATGAAAATGATAGGAAAACACTCAACGATCACCCGGAGCATCTGCCGAGGTGATATGAAGAGGACAAAGAAATACTCGACGATCACACACATCTGTTGAGATGATACGAAAAGGGCAAAGAATTACTTGACAATCACTCAGAGCACACATCTAAGGTGATGCGAGGAGAAAGGAATTCAACAATCACTTAAAAATCATATGAAATAGGAAAGAGTAATAATCAAATGAAAGCAATAAGGAAGACTAATCAAAGATAGGAAAATCATCTATCCGCCTGACCACCTCGCAATAGCAGAATAAAGAAAAGAAAAGGGAGTCCCATATCCACCTGATCATATTCGCAACAGCGAATTGGGACAACTTAATGCTCGCTTGACCATATTCGAAAAAGCAAAATAAGGAGTTAAATTGGAGGGAGTTCTACATTCGTCTGACCATATTCATAATAGCGAATGAGAATAAATCAATATCCACCTGACCATATTCGCAATATCAAATAAAGAGCTTCCCCGAAGTTTAATATCTGCCTGACCATATTCGTAACATTAGAGCAAAAGAGAGAAGTGATCCAACATCCACTTAACCATATTTGAAATGGCGGATGAGAATGACCCAATGTTTACCTGATCATATTCAAAATGATAAAACAAAGGGTCAAATAACATGGGATTTCAACATTCGCATGACCATATTCGTAACGGCGAATGAGAACGGCTCAATATTCACTTGTCCATATTCGCAACAACGAATAAAGAGCTTCCCCAAAGTCTAATATCTGTTTGACCATATTCACAATAGCAGGACAAAAGAGAAAGTCTAACATTCACCTGACCATATTTGCAACAGTGAAAGAGAATGACTCAATGTTTGTCTAACCTTATTCAAAATGGTGAAACAAGGAGTCACTAGAAAACTCAACAACCCCCAAACAGGAAATAAAAATATGGGGAATTAAGAGGTGGTGAAGTATGCCTCCTAGGGACTCTATCGGGCACCCAACCAGAAAGGGGAGTTCAATATTCATCTGACCATATTTGCAATGGCGAATGAGAACAACTCAATATCCATCTGACCATATTCGTAATAGCAAATAGAGAGCCCTCCTGAAAGTCTAATGTCCACATGACCATATTCGAAATGGTGGGACAAAAGAAGAAAGACCAGCATTCACTTGACTGTATTTCAAACAGTGAATGAGGACTACCCGATGTTTGCCTGACCACATTCACAGCAGTGAGACAAAGGATAAAAGAAAAAAGGTTCAACATTCGCCTGATCATATTTATAATGACGAATGAGAACAGCTAGGTATCGACTTGACCATATTCGCAACAATGAATAAAGAGCTTACCCCAAAAGTATAATGCCTGTCTGACCATATTCGAGATGGCAAGACAAAAGAAGAAAAATGATCCAACAACTATTGACCATATTCAAAATAGTGAATGAGGATTACTCAATATCTGTCTGACCATATTCGAAACGATAAAATAAAGAGTGAAAGAGAAATGAAGTGGCAGAAGGGATCTCTTGAGCATAGAAATCCACTAGAAATATCTAATGGAAAAATCTCTCCTATGGGTTTGTTCGTAGAGGAGCAACGATATGGAATAAAGATGAATACTCTTATGCAAAATTAAGGCAAAGCTATCATGACATTAATATGAGAAAGAACATGACAGGACAATCATATATGAAAAGATCTAAGGGGATGAACCCAACTAATAAATGGAATAAGGACTTGAATGGAAGAGTGACTTCCAAAACAAGTGAGAAACACCAACAACTTGAATGGGATTGTCACTCCCAAGTAAGGGAACACAACAACAACCTGAATGGGATAATGACTCCTAAATAGGTGAATAAAATATACAACTTGAATGGGATAATGGCTCCAACGCAAGTGAACAAAACTAACAACTTGAATGGGATTGTGGCTCCCAAACAAGTGAGCAAAATCAATAACTTGAATGGGATAGTGAATCCCAAGAAAGTGAACAAAGCAAACAACTTGAATGGAATAATGACTCCCAAACAAGTGAATAAAATCAACCACTTGAATTGGAGAGTGGCCCCCAAACAAGTGAGCAAAATAACTACCTGAATGGGAGAGTGGCTCCCGAACAAGCGAGCAAAATCAATCACTTAAATGAGAGAGTGGCTCCTAAACAAGTGAATAAAATAATAAACTGAATGGGAGAGTGACTCCCAAACAAGTGAACAAAATCAGCGACTTGAATGGGAGAGTGGCTCCCAAATAAGAGATGGTGGCATATAAGATATCAAAAGAATAAATGCACGCCAAATGGTTGTTTCTAAGCAAAACAACCTTAACTCAAAAAAAACCATGATTTGAAAGACAAAGAGTGCAATCAAGGAAAGAATCATATTAGTCCATAAGAATGATCTATAATCAGATGTTGTGGTCCAAAAATTTTTATGCATGAATTTTTAAAAGAAAAAGAGGAATATTCAAGCATACTCAATAGTGGTGGCACTAAGAGATGTTAGAAACTCACCAATTAATTGAGAAAATTTTAATTCATATATTTTCAAAGAGTACAAATTTTATCAAAGAGTAAAAGTATTATTTTTAAGAATGAAATATTTACTTCTTGATTATTTTGAACTGGTCAAAATGACATATGGGACCAAATTTGAAAGTTCAGAAAGAAATGGGTTGACTCCATCTAAAACCAAAAATATTAGGGATTTAAAATTTGCTAACCCAAGTTAAGCTCCCTACAAGCAAAACTAGGCTCTCTCCCTTATATATGCCTTTTTTTGAATTGAAATATAATTCTAATATATTTAAATTAGAGAAAGAAATTGAATCTTCTTCAATCTTCTTGCATGAAAAATATTTTATATCCAATGCATAACAATGAATTCATAAATCATAATTTTCATACTCAAGTATCAAACAAATCAAAGGACATATGTTTTCTGAAATTTAAATATTTACAAGAAAGAGAAGCCATTTACATATTCATTTTGGGCTTATTTTATGTCCCTTTTAATAATTTTGGCGAACATTACGCCTCTCTTTTTTTTTTACGCACTTTGCACATCTTTTCATTTTGATACACTTTATGCATCTTTCATTTTTGGGTCACTTTGTGCCCCTTTAACAATTTTGGTGAACATTATGCTCCCTTTTTTAGCAATTAGCTTCATTTCTAAATCTTTAAAAAAATAATTTAAGGAAGAATGACCTTCGAAACAAACTGATCCTATGATAAGAATGAACAACTTAATTAAGAAAATTATGAAGTATATTCATCAGCATGCAAAAGAAGTCTATAAGATAGAAACTTGCAAGATAATGAAGAAAATTTTCATTTCTAAGCCCAATTCCAATTTGTCAAAGATTTTAATTCAAAAATGGAATCACCCCACACAAGGGATGGGAGGGAGAGGACATACTCTTCTATGGGTCATCATAATTTTTTTTTGTTTAAGTGTTTAAAAGAGTCAACCAATATTTACTCTATATTTTAAATAAAATAGAGGTAAATTTTCATTAAGGAAAATAAGTCCCTTACTCTCTAAAGAAAAATTCCCTCAAAGTTTATCTTATATTTTAAACTCTTAAACTTTTCTCAAGTTAATCTTTCTTTTGAAAAAATTACATATGTCAAATTTAAGGACCCTTCCATTGAAAATAGCATTTGGATTTTTATTTGGATTGATGTGAATCAAGATCTAATTTAGAAGAGCTCAAACAAGGGAGATGGTAGAGACTAGAGTTTATCCAAATATACAAATTATGTAATTAAAAATAGAATATGGACTTCATTGAAATGATATGAATCGAGATTAAATCTAAAAGAGTTCCAGTTATGAACTAATTAAAATTAAAATTTTAACTTGAATAAGGGTTGAAATAGATTAATCTAAGTTTAAATTTAAAGCTTAAGAACAAAGATCTAATAAACTCAAAATTTTAAACAAATCTTTATACTTTAAAAAGATCTAATCGTCACTAAGGATAAAGAGAAGAGAGTGGAGTAGAAAAGATAAACTCAACCTAGGCACCAAACTAGGAATACCTACAGAAGATAATAATACAATATCCAAAGATGGAGAAAAAACCTGTCCCATCATGGTCATCAGAAATCTGTGGGTCTCTGAAAGGATTCTACTCGTGGGAGAATAAAATGCAAAGGGTACGATCGCACCATCCTATAGAACAAAATGGTCATAGACCTTTACACTCTACACAAACAGATCAATTGGAGAGCATACGAGATTATATATATGATTAATCATGGAGGATATTGTCTTTCACCTGCACATCTAGAAGGATAATAATATATATATATAACCTAATCAAAGTCACGAGATTTCCCCCATTCGATACATCAGCTCGAATGGGATTTATTTAATATGGGGATCAATTTCCCACGAGCGCAAGCCCCCGTGGTTAAGTACATCCTAGGCCTTGACCGAAGAAAACTCTCGATTAAAGATGTTGTATTATTCTCTTTTTAATTTAGTGCCCATAGAAAGTTCCTAAGTTCTTTTGCGATGAGGATAAACTCAATTTAAAACTATTTTGAATGAGATGTTATATTATATCAGTTAGTTATTTTTGTTTAATATGTATATTTATATCTATTTAATTTTATATTTTAACCTAAATTTAATTTATCAAATTCCTTTAATTTTAAAAAAATCAATCGTATGTATGTATTTTTAATTTCTAAATATAATTTATTACAATTATTTAATGTTAAATTAATTAGAAAGATATGTCTATTTTTTTTATATAAAAAAAATATATTAATGATAATAATTATAGTAGCAGTAATAGTAATAATAATAATAATAATAATAATAAAATAATGATAATTATCTCAATTCATTTCATATCGGCACACATCAAATGATGTATGACTCAATTGCGAATGAGCTCATTTGAAAGATATCAGTGATCCGAACGCGCTCGCGCAATCCATTTCACAAAACAAGATTTTGATCAAAAGATATTGTACACTAAACGAACATGCATGATAAATGATCAAATGCATGAAATCACATTGAATCGTCATCGACCCGACCACATGCATTTTAAAACATGATAAGAGAACGATATTTGATCAAAAGGAGTAAATCCTAAGGCTGACGACGAGCCGAGGTAACATATGCAAGGTGACCCTTCATCAACACAGTGGTGCAACATACAAGAAAATGAATAGATATACGAAATATGAAAGTGACAAGATTGTGCAAGTGACCTATGCCAAAAAGGAGGTCAACAGGAGAATGTGGAGGAATGTGAATAAGGGGAATTTATCCCTAGAAATAGTTCTGGGCCTATTTCTGTGGTTCATGTTAATAATAATGATAAAGGGGGATCGTCTTCTTGTGATCTCTTTGATAGTGGCTCTAAAACTATTGATGGGGAAGGAACCCTTAAGGTAAATAAGAAGAAAAAGAAAAATGGCAAAGCTCATTTACCTGATACATCTCGTTCTACTAGGGCTCAAACTTTTACTAAAAGTTCTAATGATTAAAGCCCTTATTTGGAATGTAAGGGGTATTTGGGGGTTTTATTCTAGGACCCGTGTTTGGAATTTATGCCGTGTGCACAACATTCAACTATTGGTTTTACTTGAACCTTTTATTTCTACTGATAAAATTGCTATTATTATTTCTCGTTTGGGTTTTAACATGATATTTGTTAATTGTTCTAATAAATTTTGGATTTTGAGGAAGAGTCATTTCAACATCAATATTATTTCTAATTTTGCTCAAGTTGTTTATGTGCAAATTTCTTATTTTAATCTTAATTATAATGCTTCCTTTATGTATGATGCTTGTACTAGATTGGGTCGGCTTCCTCTCTATGATCTCTTACCAGATTTTGCTCTTAATTCAAATATTCATTGGTGTGTGGGTGGGGTGGTGATTTTAATATTATTTCTGACGCTAATGAAAGAATAGGGGGTAACCCCCTAATATTGATGCTATGGATGACTTCAATTGCATGATTTCTAATTGTAACTTATATGATATTAGTTTTATTGGTGGGGCTTTTACTTGGAGTAGAACTTCTATGTGGCAAAGATTTTATAAGATCTCTTTAATAATGATTGGATAAGAGATTTTCTTATGACTTATGTTCAGCATTTGAGTAGAACTTTATTTGATCATGCTCCTTTACTTATGACAATATATGCTAATAAAATTAATGTTACTTTGACTTTTAGGTTTCAAAACAAGTGGCTCACTCATTCAAATTTTTTAAATGTAGTTTCTAATAATTGTCAGGTCCCAAGTCCTGGATGAGAAAAGTGGAGGGTTGCGTTAGGTAGTCGACAGTCAGCATAAAACTTGTCGAATAATAATAACATGAATACTTTAAGAAATTATGTTAATACTAGGGCGTCCTCTGAAAGCGACGCGCTGTATGGCCTGAATACAGTGACAAGTGTGCAAGGGCCGCTGCACCGGCGCCCGGGTGCAGTGTTAAATAGGCAAGGGTTCCCACATCAAGGATGGATGTGGGCAAAGAAGCTAGTCCAAGAAACAAAAAATAGGATAGGAACTTTGAATATAAGTTCCCTTACAGGAAAATTAATGGAATTAATAGATATTATGATTCATAGGAAGTTAAATATTTTGTGCATTCAGAAAACTAAATGGGTTGGGGAGAAGGCTAAGGAAAATGATAGTTTAGGATTTAAATTTTGGTATTCGGGTAGGAGTCGTACTAGAAATGGGGTAGGTGTTATTATAGATAAGAGTTTAAAGGATAATATTATAAAAATTAATAGGATTGGAGATAGAATTATAGCTTTAAAGATTATTGTTAATGATAAGATTGTTAATATTATAAGTGCTTATGCTCCTCAAATAGGTTTGGATATGAGTTCTAAATTAAATTTTTGGAATGACTTAGAAGAATTAATATAAAAGATACCTCTTGAAGAAAGAGTTTTTATTGGCGGAGATTTAAATGGACATGTTGGTAGAGAGGTAGATGATTTTAAAAGCATTCATGGTGGCCATGGATTTGGAACAACGAATGAAGGTGGCAAGACCATATTGGATTTTTGTTTAGCTTATGATTTTTCAATTGTTAATACCTTATTTAAGAAAAAGAATGAGCATCTCATCACTTATAAAAATGAATATAGTACAACCCAGATTGATTATTTTCTTATTAGAAAATTAAATCGTTTAGATTGCAAAGATTATAATGTTATTCCGAGTGAAAATTTATGTACCCAACATCGATTATTAGTTTTGGACTTTAAGATAAATGGGCATAAAATAAAAAAATATAGTAAAACGATTTTCTAGGATTAGGTGGGGGCATTTAAAGAATATTAGCAAAAATATTTTTGGGAATAAGATTTTAGATCTTAAGATTTTGTCTGTGCATAAGGATGATAATGTTATGTGGGAAAAAGTGGATAGTGATATTAAGAATATTGCAAAAGATGTCCTTGGAGTATCAAAGGGAAAAGCTCCTAATAGTAAAAATAGTTGGTGGTGGAATCCAAATGTGCAAGAAAAGATTAAAACTAAGAAGCTTTGTTATAAAAATTGGTTTAATTTTAAAAATTTTGATAATTGGGAAATATATAAAGTGGCTCGTAAGGATGCTAAGAAAGCAATATGCGATGCAAAGACATGAGCTTTTAGTGATTTATCTAATAAATTAGATACTAAAGAGGGAGAAAGATATATGTATAAGTTAGCCAAACAAAGAGATAGAAGTAGTAAGGATTTAGTTCAAGTGAAGTGTATTAAGGATGAAGATCAAAAAATACTTTTTTTAGAAGATGATATTCAATAAAGATGGATGAGATATTATGCTAAACTTTTTAATGAAGATTGCGAAAATAAGATTGACTATAGTGACCTTAGCAACCTAAATGAAAATAAAGATTTCTGTTTTTATCGGCGTATTAGTAAAACTGAAGTTAGAGAGGCTTTAAAGAAAATGAAGGGTGGAAAAGCTGTTGGACCTGATGATATTCCAATAGAGGTGTGGAAATGCTTAGGAGATGAAGGAATTTCATGGCATACTAAACTTTTTAATACTATTTTGAAGACTAAAAAGATACCAGATGAGTGGAGAATGAGTGTGTTAATCCCTATTTTTAAGAATAAAGGTGATGCACAAGATTGTGCGAATTATAGAGGTATTAAGTTAATGTGTCATACTTTAAAAATATGGGAGCGAGTTATGGAGCAGAGGTTGCGGCGTGATACTAATATTTCTCAAAATCAATTTGGATTCATGCCGGGTAGGTCGACTATGGAAGCCATACATTTATTAAGAGGTTTGATGAAGAAATATAGAGAAAATAAGAAGGATCTACATATGATATTTATTGATTTAAAAAAAGCATATGATAAAGTTCCAAGAGAAGTGCTATGGAGAGTTCTTGAAAAGAAAGGAGTCAATAATGCTTATATTCAAATCATTAAAGATATGTATGCAAGAGCTATTACTTGTGTTCAAACACAAGGTGGATTGACCAAGTATTTCCCTATTTCGGTTGGGTTACATCAAGGATCAGCCTTAAGCCCATATCTTTTTGCTTTAGTCATGGATGTTCTCACTAGACATTTGCAAGAGGATGTACCTTGGTGTATGATTTTTGCTGATGATATTCTTCTTGTTGATAAGACTAGAGAGGGAGTTGAAGGTAAACTTGAATTATGGAGGTCAACCTTAGAGTCTAAAGGTTTTCTCTTGAGTAGTTCTAAAACAGAATATATGGAGTGTAATTTTAGTAGTAATAAACCTAGTGAGGGGATTGTGACTTTGGGCGATCAAGTCATTAATAAGAGTACACATTTTAGATATCTTGGATCTATTATTCAGAGTGATGGTGAAATAGATGGGGATATTATCAGCAGAATTCAAGTTGGATGGTTGAAGTGGAGGAATGCATCGGGCTTGTTATGTGATATAAATGTACCCCTCAAACATAAGGGAAAATTCTATAAGATTGTAGTGAGGCCTGCAATGCTTTATGGTGTCGAATGTTGGCCATAAAAAGAGAAGCATAATACTAAGTTAAGTGTGGCAGTGATGAGGATGCTCAGGTGGATGAGTGTCTTTACCCTTAGAGATAAGATACGAAATGAGCATATACGTGAAAAGGTTGGAGTAGCTTCAATAGAAGATAAGAGTAGAGAGAGTCGCCTTAGATGGTTTGGTCACATAAAACGGCGGCCTTCCGATGACCCGGTTAATAGAGTAGAGGTATTAGATTACTTATGTTAAGAAAGGTAGGGGTAGACCTAAAAAGACTTGGTTAGAAAATATTAGGAATAACCTTTCTTTATTAGATTTAAACTAGAGTTTGACTTTTAATAGGACACAATGGAGAAAAAGGATTCATGTAGACGACCCCACGTAGTGGGATAAAGGCTTGATGTTGTTGTTGTAGTTTCTAATAATTGTCATGTCATTATTTCTCCTTATAATAATATTAAGGGCATGTCTTGTCTCTGGGCCAAGTTGAGTAGATTGAAACAAGTCCATAGATGGTGGAACAAAAATATTTTTTCTAACATTAAGGAAGTTGAAGATAAGGTTTTAGAGTTGGATAAGTTGTTTTTGGAGAATCCCATAAGTGACAATCTTTCCAATCTTGATAATGTTAAAGTTTACCTTTTCTAATTGCAAAATCAAGAAGAGATCTTCTGGAGACAAAAGGCTTTGGCTAAATTTGGAGGGGGATAGGAACACTTCCTTTTTTCATGCTTTGACCAACAAAAATAGAATCAAGAGTCATATCCACATAATTGTTAATAATCAAGGGTGTGTTTATGATACGGATGTGTTAATTGTTAATTATGGAGTGGATCATTTTAAATAGGTTTTTAATAGCATTACTTTGACCTCCCCTATTACCAACCCTAATGTGATTCCTTGCTCTATTGGTGAGGAAGACAATCTTTTACTCACTGAAGCCCCTACAGAGGATGAAATTTGGAACACTGTTAAAGACATGAATGGTAATTCTATTGCGGGTATGGATGGTTTCACTACTAAATTTTTTATTAAAACTTGGGATATTATTAAGTTAGATGTGGTGGAGGCTGTGAAGAATTTTTTTAATGGAAATCCTTATCCTAAATTTTTTTCTTCCACTAATATTATGTTTATTCCCAAAAAAGACTCTACTACCAACTAGAATGATTTTAAACCATTTGATTACCAACCATTAGAAATATTGGAATTAAAAAATAGCCTTTTATCCTTACAATTGCTTGAACGTATTTAGATTAAATTTGAACTGAATAAATCTCAAATTTATTTCATTTATTTTAAAATAAATATATTATATGATAAATTAATTAAAATTGTATATTTTTCTCATTTTCAAATAAATTAATAGCTTCGTTAGTATTTTAACTTGCTTATACTTATATCTTGCTACTTTTACATACAACACAAGCACAAACATTCAGGTTTAAGCGCAAATCATGTTTCAATTCAGCAAAAACTCCATCTCACTCTTTCTTCACCTTCTTCTCACTTTCTTAATTATTCTATGTCTTTGTTTTATTTGTTCCTGGTTGCTACTGCTTTGGGACATGTTGGCTTGGAATGGCTTCGCGCGCGCTCACACACACTCTCTTTCTCTATATCTATCTATATATCTTCATTTTGTTGTTTTGGTTTTGGGAACTAAGCTGTTTGCTTAGATCTACTTGTTTTATATATTTTACTTTTTTGTATTGCTGATATTGCAATTCTTCTTAATGTGATTTCAGGTCATGATAGATTAGATTCTACCAGCAGTAAGTGAGTAAGGATATTAATTTACTTCTTCCAAATTCTTATTTGGATTATTAACTTGACTCAATAATAGGTTTTTGAAATATTTGTATATTTGGGCTTCCTATTTCTAGGTGACATGGATATTTGCCCGTCTTTGTGTTTCTACCCTTGAGTATATAGGCCCGGCTTCATGTTTCTACCTCTCATGATAACTTGAAGCTTCCCAATTTAGTCCATCACCTTTTGTGTTGTTCTCTGCTAACATTCTTGCATCAGCTACTTTGAAATAACAAAAAATAGGAAGCAGAATAAATAACAATATATTTGACTAATTTTTGGCCGACTTCCTTTCATCGTGTCCTTTTATGGCTGACTGGTCTTGAATTGAAGTGAAAATTATAGTTTGTAACTTTTTTTTTTTCTTTGCATTTGCTTAACTGTGGATTTAGGTTCTTTCTTTTTTAATTTGTGTTTCTTCTATAGATTTTATTATTAAATTAACTTGTTGCAAAAGTTAATTTATGAGACACTATCAAAAGTGTATGTGTTGCAAAAGTTAATTTATTTCTTCTAGAGTTTCAACAATTCAAAGACCTCCAAAACTATGGTTATTCCAAACATTGTCTAAGGTTTGTCACCTTTTAGACCTCCCTTTTTCTAAAATATTTGACACCAGAAGTACTTGATGAGTGAAAATTTATTCCAGGCAAGACTATTAAATTTTTTGGTCTTATCCCTAAATTTTGCTTTAGATGTGATATCATCAACGTACTTTATTTTTGTTGTACACGGTTGCACCTATGATGAATAGTTTGGACTGATAAATGCATGGAACTCTAAATCTAACTTTTCCTTGTGCTCAACTTTCTTAGATTCTTTTTCAGTTCAAAATTTGCTAGATTTGCTTCAATAAATAAGTGCATTTTTTGCAGCATCATGTCATGAATACATCCATTGAGAATATCATAACACCAATATAATCTTGATATCACATAATGTTTCCTTAAATTACAGTAATAGAGATTGAGAAACTTGAATTCTGTTGGTAGAAATTCACATGCGTTCTTTTTCAAAAACATACCGAGATTGAATACATTTCTAAGTCTCTTACAACCATCTAATATGAGTTGGTAAATGATTTCCTTTTCTTTCTTCTATATCCAACTAATTCAGCCAACCCATGCAAGCAGGTTCTTATGTGCAATATGATTAATGTTTAACATAAATTATAGTAATAGAAGAATTTTTGTAAATGGTTATGATAAATCAAAACTCTATCTCATAATTTTGATTTTTCATGTTGGTCTTATTTTTTCTTATTGCACAAGTATAAATTGGTAACTCTTTTGTATACAAAATAGAAATGAAGCTAGGCAAAGGTGGATTTGGCCAGGTTTATGTTAGTTGAAGAATATCTGGTGGGATTGAAAGAACATAACAATATGCCTACGAGGTAAATTATTAAACTTTAAGATTATTAATAAATGAATGTTTATAAATTGTTGTTTTTAATATATATACATTTTTTATCATTTGCAGGTAGCCTTGAAGGTTGAGCATCTTAATAGGCACTACAGGAAAAATAGCCAATACCGACGGTTTCTTCCGGCGATTTATAAGGTGACACCGGCGGTTTTCAGTAACACCGACGGCTTTCCGGCGGTTCCTAAACCGCCGGAAAAAATGGCGTAGGAAAAAGATCAACGGCGGTTATTACCGGCGGCCTAATTGTCTGGCGGTTTTCCGGCGGCCAAACACCGCCGAAAAATATCTAAAAATTTAATTAAAAAAAATAGCCCGTTGCCCAGTCGTTCTCCCGCCATGACCGCCCGAACTCCCGCCCTGCCAGATTCCCGCCGGACGGCCTACCCGCTCTGCTCGCAGAAGCTCCCGCCCTGCCGGCCCAAGTTCCCGCCGTGCCCGCGCCCTGCCCGCCAGAGCTCCTGCCGCTGCCCGTCGTGCCCGCCTGGATACATGCCCGCGCACTGCTCGCCGTGCACGCGCGCTGCCCGCACTGCCCGGGATTCGAACCATGTCCCTTCGTTTTGCTAAGTCCCAACCATTGTGCTGAGTTTGAAAATGTGTCAAATTATATATTTCAATTTATTTAAACTATATAACAGCAAAATTATGATTAAAAATTAATAAAAAAAATAATATATTAAAGTTAATAATTAATTAAATATGTTATTTTATTAATACTTAATTAGACTAAGTTATTAGATTAATAATTAATTAAAATAAATTAAAAATTATTAATTAAATTAAAATTAATTAAAATAAAATAAAAGTATTAATTAATTAAATTAATTATTAAAAGCCGCCGGTAAATCGATGGAAGAGCCCCCGGAAACAAATTGTCGTAAAATCGCCGGTAAGTCGTAGGAAAACCGTCAGAATTTTTTCTGAAATTTAAGCCGCCGGAAAACCGACGGAATGCCGTCGGAAAAGTCGGCCGCTGGAAAAATCCGCCGGTAATGGACGATTTTCCTGTAATGAGGAAAGACTGCAGTTTTGGCCCTCCATATGAGTGGCAAGTCTATAGGTATGCATTAATTTGTAAGTTTATGATTTGTTCCTTATTTTTTGTTATGGTCTTTATATTTCAAGTAATCTCAATGGAATTTATGGTTTGCCAGGTTCATCACAAGGGTAGTCAAAGTGATTACTATATTTTGGTAAGTGCTTGAAATATTATATTTAAAGCAATGACTTAATGTGATTATGGGTTTTAATTAGTGATAATATTCAATTTTCTTTGGGGTATGGACACTTAGGAGATATTCAATTCAAAACTTTTAGCACTAGATTTTTACTTCCTTCTTTTTTGTTAGATTTATAAATTCCTATTTTTCGTTTGTGTGCCGTAGATATTAATTTTATCTTCCAATGACTATTTCTTTCTCTCTAAAATTATAAAAATTTTGTTTCATACCGTTGTTAATTATAATTTGGATTCCATTATTTTTAGATTACATGTATTGTAAATATAATTATAGTATATAGTCATTAATTTTAAATTCTTACCATACTGATTATATTGTACAATCCTAAAAAGGTAGACATAGTGATTGTGCATTTTTATTAGTTTTGTGCTAACTTTAAAAATTATGAATTTTTTTTGCTAACTTTAAAAATTATTATAGTGTGCATTGAGCGCACTTACAATTTTAAGATAAAATTCCTCTCTTTTATAATTTTAATTTAAAATATTAATATAATGTTATAATAGCATGTTTATGATAAAAAATTGTGATTTTTTTTTTCAAAATATTAAATGATTGATTTTATTATATTATTATTAGTTTCATAGAGAAAAAAATATGTATTTTTTCAATATTAAACAGTAAAAATTATATTAATATATTTTTTCTACTATAATTTTAACAAAAAATATATCTCTTAATTAAACAAATTAATAATTGTAATTACTTACAGCGAAAAACTTAATATTTTTTAAGAATGATAATGTTAATAAATATTCAAGAGATGAATTTTTATTTTTAAAATTTTGTCCACGTGCATTTAATGCATGTGCAATAAAACTAGTGTGATTAAGGTTTTATTTGAATGATTTTCTTATTGTTTTTTAAAGCATCTTTTCTATTCAAAAAAAATTATTTTTTTACAAAAAAGCTGCTTTAAGAAGCAGTAAAAAAACGTCACAAAGGAAGCCTATGATTATAGCTAGAAGCATGTAATTTAAATTTTCTGCAAATTACAAGCTGATAGCCCATATGATCATACAAATGAAATTTAAAATTTATTTCTTTTACATTTCAAATTGCTTTTATGCCCAATATCTTAGTATATTAGTTGGGAGCATATATTTTGAATCAAAAGATCGCTCATTCGAGGCTTTTGTATGTGGATGTGTGAGTTTGTGATTAAATTTACGTTAAAAAAAAAAAAAGAATTTATATGCATACCTAAAATGTTAACATATGCATATATAACATACAAATATTTAAAAAAATAAAAGGATCACTAATATTAACTTCTCTAAAGTAAAATATTCCTTTTTTATGTATAAATTGTGATGTAATCAGGAAAATTTTAAGGATTAGACATATAAGTATATAAAAATTGGCACAACAAAAAAAAATTCATATATTGTGCAAGTGTAGTGGGAATCACTCAATGTGTCGCAAATTCTAATTATATTAATAAATCATTTTGCGTTCCTTATTTCTATCTAATTAATATTCTATGTTGTCGACTTTTCTCAATTTTAAAATAGATAACTCTCCAAAATTTTGAACATTTTTATCCTTAAAAAATTCTTTATTTAAGAATTAATTAGAAAAGAATAACAAATCACATTTATTAAAGCTTTGGGAGATTTACACATATGCCACAAAATCCTAATGTATTTATGTATCTAATACCTAAATAATAATATTAACTTATATAATATTTGATTGATCTCGGATTTTTGGATGGGAAACACAAATTGTGATCTCTTAAAGATGTTTTGTCTGGGGCTCGCCCTCTACTGAGTTTCCCCCACTCAAACTTTCTTCTCATCATGGTTTACCAGCTCCGTTGATTTCAGATGAGGACATGCTTGCTCTTACAGCCCCTTTCGAATTTGCTCTCCTTGGAAAATTTCCTGGGCGTCGTCCGCCTCTCGATGTGATTCGAAAATTTCTTTAACTTAAAGCTCTTTGGTGATTTCTCTATCACTTTGCTTAATCCAAAAAATGTCTTGATCAAGTTGATGAACGACTTAGATTATTATAGGACGTTTTCCCACCGCTCTTACTTCGTTAGCAATTATTTCATGAAGTTTTTTAAGTGGACTCCCCATTTTGATGTCAATGTAGAATCCCCTATCATTCCTATATGGGTCTATTTCCCCAATCTTCGCCCTTATCTCTTTTTCCCCCCCCGCATCATGCATGGTTTGGGGTCATTATGTGGTCACCTCTTGAGAACAAATAATGCTAGTTCTAATGGCACTAGGCCTTCAATTGCTCGCATTTTAGTTGAGTTAAATGTTACAAAGCGTTATCCTAATCAGTTTTTGACTGGGTTCTGAGACTATGGGGTATATTCAATCTGTGAAAATGGAAGATTTTTCCCTCTCGTTGTTTTTACTATAACTCGAAGGGGTGAATGCCTGATTTTATATCCTTATTTTGGCTAATGATCCTACTAATAATGAGGGGGTTACGACTAAAAATTATTCTTCGCATGGTCTTTTTTGTATTACTAATCCTATCATCGATGGGGTGATTCCTCATGTTTTGAATTCTAATGTTTAGATGTTGTTGCTGATGATTTACAATTGCCTAATGTTGTGGGGCAAGAGATTGTGTCTGTTTTTTGGCTCACGATTATTGTGAAAATATTATTCATTATTCATACCTTTGATGGTATTTTTTGTCCTAATGTGGATAGTCATGTGAGCAATCTAGAGTTATCTCCGGGTGTGGCAAGGGCTGGTATTTATGGAGTGGGGGATTGTACTATTATCTTGGCTCAGGCTGATATGGTTGATGAGCGTGAGGTGGATGAGGATCTTAGTCAAGCTAACTTGATGGTGGTAAATAAATTGTTTGGTGATTCCATTGATTATCCTTGGGATAATGTTGATCGGGTTCAGTTGCCTTCTCATATGGGGACTACTGGTAGTAAACCTCTTATTGATGTCCCTATTGATCTGATTTCATCTAATGCTCTGAATGCTTAGTTGATATCTTCTTTGGGGGCCACTTATTTGTTGCAATCTTATTGGCTTGACGAGTCTCCGGTTTCTCCTTATGGGCTTGAGGATGACATGGGGATTGAGAATGCTGAGTCATTTCATGAGCTATATGGGATGGATGTGAGTCATGTCGTTGTTAACTCTTTCTCTCGTGTTGGTAAGCATTGTTTACCAAATCTAAAAAATAATGGTTCCTTTGATTGTTTTGTGCTTGGCTTTTATGCTTTGGGTGTGTTTGGTGGTTGGGACGATGGTTTTATTGTGGTGCGTGTCGTGTGGTTGGGGCTTTTGGGGGTGTGGCTTCGCACCCTGGTGGATGTCCCTTTGTTGTTGGTGTTTGATTCCTGGAATTATTATTGTGTGGGTGTTAGGCCTTGTGGCCGAGGCTCTTCTAGGCTGTTATTGTGTGTTTTTTAGTTGTGATTCTTGGTTGCCCTGTTTTGCTTGCCCTTTTCTCTGTATTTTTGCAGGTACTTTATTGGTGTTGTAGAACCTTCTATTGTTGGGATACTGATGTTGTTGGCTTCTCTAGTTTTAGTTTTTTATCTGTCTTGTTGGCTTTCTTTTATTTTCTTATTTGCTTGTTGTATTTAGTTGGATCATTAGCTCATAGGTTTTACTTCAAAGGCTGTATTTTTAGAGAGTTGTTTATCCTCTAAGGACATGTACTTTGTTATGGAACGCATAGGCCCTTTGTGTGAGTTTTCCAAAAAAATATACTTTTAAGTGCATGAAATTGTGTGTTTTACTTTGACTAACTTAATATTAGTTTTTTTTTATGTGATTAAGAAATTTTAGTGTTATAGAAATGAATATAAAGGTTTAAGTGTTAGATAAATAAATACATAAAAATAATTTTGTATGTAAATAAACTTCCCTAAATCTACTTAGGAATTAATTAGAAAAACTTTTTTATCATGCATTCTTCTTATTATTAAAATATTTTCCATCATTATTAAATGTTATGTAGGTGTTTGATAAAAAGTGTTAGTGTATACTAACATCAAAATCTTGTATAAGATTCACGATCAATTAAATGAGACTCTTTAATAGTTTTAATAACCTTGATGCCTCATAAAAAAATCTATCAATCTGGCTTTGAATGTTGATGGAAGAAACTTTTAGTATTAACATAAAATCCATATAAACTCTAATTTAGCAAACTTATAGTCAAATTGGACATCTTGATAAGATGAACTAAGTGACACCAAAAGAGATATAATCCGTGTCCAAATGAGCCTAAATTAAACATTTAAAGTATAGTTAAAAACTTCATGAAATTAATTGAAGAATAAAATTAATGATCTCTAATTGTTATGTGCTTATAATCAAAACAAGTGTATCTACAATAAAAATCTAATAAACCTGAGATTGCTAAATTTTGAGATCATTAAAATCAAGGTTGTGAAAATCAGACCGGACAACGAATCGGTAGAGAGAGCGGTTCATGCAACCGGTCGAACCGGGGTCGAACCGGATGACGAAATAAATAAAATTTAGATGTCATTAAAATCATATAATAATATAATTTTTTTATTAAAAAAATAAATTGAATTCACACATTACTAATATCTTATATAATTTTTAATTTAAACATATTCAATCTTTAAACTTAATTTAAATTTAACAAAAAATTAATTTACAAATGAATTAATAAGTTTAATATAAATAATTCTTAATTTATGTTATATATTTATATATAATTTATATATTAGATTTATATTATTATTTTACATTTATAAATTATTGAGGTTAGATTAAATTTTTTATTATAAATAATAGATAAATTAATTAATATTTATAGTACATAAAAAAATAAATAAAGAATATAATTTATTTAATATTATTAATTAAAAATAAATATTATTTCATCATAAAAAGCTTATTTAAAAAATATATTTTAAAATGAGTAGTATATGTTGTAAACTTAAGAGTTAAGAAGAAAGATATAGGAGCTTTAATTTTTTTAGTCCCACATCACTTAGGAGAGTTTATCTTGGCAAGGCTTTTACTTATATTGACTTTTGAGTTTGAAAGAAGTAGTACATCATGTGAAAAGATGAATTTTAAAAAATGCAAAAGTTGAACCGACCGGTTCAAGAGAACCGTGATTGGTTCGCTGGTTCATCGGTTGAACTGACGATTTTTTACAAAATCGGTCGGTTTGATGCTAAGCCGGTTCTTAGGTTGAATTGAACCGGACTTTAGACCGGTTTATTGTTGAATCGGTCGGACCGGCCGGTCCGGTCTGATTTTTAAAACATTGATTAAGACACTTAAATGAAGAAAGAGTAATCTACGAACAAAAAAATTACTATATGTTGTCCGATAAATTGTTTTTGGATTTAAGCTAAATTTACTAAAATTTCACTTTAAAAAATTATAAATTGGCCTTCGTTCTTCATATAAGTGAGATCTAATCTTAAAATTAGATAGAGAAAGGAGAATTAATGAACTATAGAGCTCTACTTGATGTTTGACAAAGGCAATCATCACGAACACCCACCTTCGTCCAACCACATTCATTGATAGATGTAGTTTGATAGTTGTTACCCATCCATTGTTATCCAACTACCATAATATAATTGTCACAATTTGATCATTATTGTTTTACTGCAACACCCAACCGACATCATATGATCGTTGTCATCTCCTTACAATATTTCTCAAACATTCTTAGGAGTTAGCCTCAAGATTATTGTTTTACTGCAACACCCAATCATAAGAGATCGAGCTTCAGGGGAAGAGAAGACCTTTGTAATTTTCATCAACATAGTGAATCATTTCATTTGGGCCATGCCTCAAGATTTTTTCCTTCTAGGATCTTTCTTGTAAAAATTTTGGTATAACATATATTCTTTATTTTTATCTATATGTGTACAATATCTTTAAAAGTTAATCTGAAAAACTCTTTATTGATGCAAATTTTTTAGCTTGCAACAATATGATGATATATAGGAGACACAAATTACTACTGATAAGGATATTAATACACATCAAAAGTAGTTCAAACAATCATTGGAACAATTCAAAAAATGATGCCCATGAAGTAAGAAATTAACCTAATTAAGAATCATATATCCATGAGAAAATTAATATGAAATTCAGGTAAATATAATTGAAATAAAATGAGCAATAAGTAACATGATGAAACATCAACTACAAGAGTTAACTGCCCACACAATCTAAGTTGGTTGACAAATGGTGAGCTATATTTAAGTTTATATAAAACAAGTGGCATAGCTATTACATTTGAGTTTAGCAAAATTTGCCTAAAGCCCAATAGAAATAATCAACACAAATGCATTTCTCTAAAAAGAAAAAACAATTATGAGTACCAACATTTAAACGATTAAAGTTAGGCAACAGTGGAGTTTCTTATCAATTTTGTTGGGTATTGTTCCTAGATTTAGGATTGCTTTTTGTATAGTTTTCTTGTATGGCTTGTAAAGTTAGTAGTGTAGCTAGTTGTGTAGCTTGTTTTTGCCTATAAATAGGCTAGTTTGTAATAGGCAAAGAGTGAGGCCAAAAAATAATGTTTTGCTGTATTTCTCTAGAGAAAATTCAACATCTGGTATCATAGTCACGGTGGTGGCGATCTCGAGGTGGAGGAGAGAAGGTTTCTTATCGAAAGAAACTGAATGAGGCGATCTTGGCAGGGTTCGCCGGATTCGACGAAGGAGAGTTTGGTCGTTGGACACAGGCGACGGCTCCGGACTGTCATGTGGATCGGTGAGTGCGACTGTTGGACGTTCGAAGGTGGTTCTTGATCAGGTCAGGGCGAACGCTGGCCGGAGGCAAAGCGGCCAGGTGCCGCAATCGAGGCTATGCGATGGTCCGAGCTGGGAGATACGTTCAAGACAGACGTTGGTTTCGTGATTTGATCTCCGGAGATAAACTGGGTCAGGCACGGATGGTGACTGTGCTGCTTGGGCTGCTAATCTGCACGCAAGAAATCTCAAGAAGCTGGATGCGAGGGCTTTGCGGTCCTTTAGCCGGCCAAAAAAGCAACGAGGTTGGGACATGTGAAAGGCGATCTTGAAGCAGGAGGTCGTTGGAAACATGGAAACTGATTATGCATAAGATGATGTCATGATGACATCGGCAGTTGCCTAACAAGTTGAGAAGGCAACGTGAATTCAAGGATTTCTTGCAGCCAGACTACGTTGATGCAAGCTTGCTGGCACTGGTACTAGGTGGATTCAAGTGGATCTTTGAGGAGTCCAGGAGATCTTTGTGGTGAAGTTAGCATGTTCTTGGGGAGCAATGCCGGGAGTGCAGAGAGCTTGGAGGTGTGAAGTTGTGCGGTGCACGAGGAGGTCGCATAGGAGTGTGGGGCACTGGTGAAAGGCACGTAGGGCGCTGGCCTGATGCAGCAGTGCAAGGCGTGGGATTGTGACGAGTGGAGCGCAGGTGAAGGTGCAGGGCTCGCTGCACGGGTGGATACGTGCAGGATGTGGTTGGAGACATACCACATTAGTGCAAGGCGCGGGTGCGAGCTTGGGGCGTATGACGTGGGCTGGAAGCGTGGGTGATGGCTTGAGGCATAGGACTCGGGCTGGAGGTGTAGGATGCGGAGTGGAAGCGTGGGCGTTGGCTTGAGGCATAGGACTCGGACTGGAGGCGCGGGCACGGGCTAGAGGCTCAGGGCGCGGGCACAAGGCGCAGGGTCCTGGTGGATGCACAGGGCACGAAAGCGGGGCACATAGTGCTCGTGAATCGACTGCGTAGGACACAGTGCGACAAGTGAAGATCTGTCGGGAGGTGGAGTAGGAAACTCAAGAAGATGATGGAGCAATTCTTGAGAAATTTATTAATTGTCGATGGACGCTTTTGGCGGGGGAGACCGGCAGGGTTGTTCTTTGGCTGTTCTTTATGAACAATGGGTATCCTTTGTTGTGTAAATCTAAGACCAATGTGGAGATTGTTGGGTATTGTTCCTAGATTTAGGATTGCTTTTTGTATAGGTTTCTTGTATGATTTGTAAAGTCATTAGTGTAGCTAGTTGTGTAGCTTGTTTTTTTGCCTATAAATAGGCTAGTTTGTAATAGGCAAAAAGTGTGAGGCCAAGAAATAAAGTTTTGTTGTATTTGGCTCTCCTCCCTCTTCTCTCTCCCTCCTCCTCTCTCAAGATCAAGAGGAAGTGCTTCTTCCTCTCTAGAGCAAATTCAACAAATTCCATTGTTACATTTGATTTAAGAAAGACCCAAATAATTGAATCATACTATAATTCTTAGTTTATTTGGAAAAGCCCTAATGAAATACAAGCACCAATTTGGATCCAAGTAATTGCAATCACATTCTTGAATTTGCCAAGTTATTCAAACCTTAAAGATAATGTGAGAAATTTTATGAATTTAGTTTCATCCCTAATGTTTTTAATTTGTTATTAGTATTTGACAAAATAAAAAAAATGATTTTTCAGATGACACAAACAAGAACATTGCACAGCCATAAATTTTTAAACAAGCATAAAATGAATAAATATGAAATTAGGATTTGTCACAACCATGAATTTTTGCAGAAAATGAATAAATGATGAAATGCACACTATCATGAGTAAATGACACAAACAAGAACCTTATCAAACAAATTTAAAAGGAAAAATTCAAAAAACATATTCAGATGTTAAATAATGGTTCTCATAAATTTTCTTGATTAATGACTCCCAAATCCTCTCAGATGAAAAGCTTTATGGTCGGCGAAGTGAGAAGGAACGAGCACATCTGAACCATCAAGAAGCTCCAGCCGTCGATGACAAGTACATTGCAAGGATGAGTTTCACAGAGACAAAGGGGAACCGAATGCAACTGCAATAGTCGGGAGGGATAGGGTTGGGAGAAAATGTTAGTATTAGATTGAGGATGGCTTTACCATGTTAGATTTAGATTGAACGGCTGAAATTTGACTTTGATGTGTTCACTCAGCTTTCCAAAATCATTGTCGGTTCGCTGGATGAGCTGTTCGGCCGCCAGTTCCTTCCGATCCTGGACAGTTTCAGTCAAAATCAGTTATTATGCAAACAGAAACTGTTCATCAAGCTGCTCCGATCTTGAATTTTCTAACTAAAAAATTACTTTAAAATAGTTTAAAAAAAAAAAAAAAGTCATCCCAAAAAGCCAATCAGATTTGAGATCCAACATACGGCTCCTTAAAAAAGAAATTTAAAAAAAAATTATATTTGTTCTCCCATTTCACTAAAATACTAGAATTGTTATTTACAAATCAGTTTTCGAGAAAGAGGATTCTCAAATATCTAGTGAGCCGGTAGGCGCCCTTTCGGTTAAGCGCTAAGCTCCTTGATGCGCTCGGTCGTCCTCAAGAATCGCATCTCGGCCCTATCCTCTTACCGGCGCTGCGGCGACTTTTCTTCAGTACGCCGGCCGTTCTCGTCCTCTTCCCCCTCTACGCCCATCGACACACTTAACACCAACCTACGCCCCTTTCCTGAGTACACCCCTAAGAAGCTCAGCATCACCGACGCCGAACTCGTCCACAACCTCACCACCGCTCTGAAGCAGCGACGTCCCCACTCCCTCGATCGCACTCTCATCCCCTTTGCCGACCGCCTCCGATCCGACCACCTCGTTTGGGCTCTCTTCCAACTCCGCTTCCACCCTGCTATCGCCCTCTCCTTCGTCCGCTGGTTCCGCGGCAAAACTCGCTTCGTCGTACCTGCCGAGGCTCAAGCGATCGCCGCACACCTCGCTCTTGTCTCTGGCCGGGTAGGCGCCGCTCGCCAGCTTCTACGGCAGGGAATCGCTTCTTATAGGAATTTCATCGAACAGGTCATCTACACTTACCGCCATTGGTCGTTGGCCCCAGAGGTTTTCGATCTCCTCTTTCGCGCTATGGTGGAGCTCAGAAGGATAGAAGAAGCCCACTCACTCTTTTTCCACCTCACTGCTTTTGGGGTCGTTATCTCAGTGGAGTCCTGCAATGCGTTCCTCTCGCATCTTCCCGTTGATGCTGCTCTGAATGTTTTCGTTGAGTTCCCGCTCTCTGGCGTTAGGTGGAATACCAATTCCTATAATATTTTGATATGTGGGCTATGCAGAGTGGGGAAGCTGGTGGAGGCCTGCGAATTATTGCTTAAAATGAACTCTGAGGGCACTGTTCTGCCAGACGTCATCACCTATAGCACCATTATCGATGGGTATTGCCGTTCCGGGGAACTTCAGAGATCCTATGATTTGTTTCAAGAAATGCGTTCCAGAGGTTTGAAGCCAAATGAGTTCACTTTTAACAGCATAATGGCCCTTCAATGCAAGAAGGGGGATGGCTGTGGAGGCAGAAAGGTTACTTCTTGTGATGGAGAATGAAGGTGTGGTTCCTGATTCTGCTGTCTACACTACTTTAATCAGTGGATACTCTAATATTGGTAGCCTATCTGCCGTGCATCGCCTGGTTGATGAGATGAAGGATAAAGGGTTAGTTCCTGATGCTGGGACATACACTACTTTAATTAGTAGCCTCTGTCGATGCGGGAGGATCATTGATGCTGACCTGCTCTTCCAGGAAATGCTCAGAAAAGGATTAAGTGCTGATCAAGTCACTTATACCGTGTTGATTGATGGATATGCTAAGGATGGCAGGATGCAGGAGGCATTTCGACTGCACGAGGAGATGTTGCAGGCTGGCTTGATTTCAAACATTGTGACTTACACTGCTCTTTCTGATGGCCTGTGCAAGCAGGGGGAGTTGGAGGCTGCAAATGAGCTTTTGCATGAGATTTGTCAAAAAGGATTGCAGTTGAATGTATGTACATATAACTCACTAATCAATGGGCTTTGCAAATCAGGGAACATAGAACAGGCTATGAAGACCTTAGAGGAGATGGAAGCAGCAGGACTTAATCCAGATGCTTACACTTACACTACTTTGATGGATGCTTATTGCAAAATTGGTGAGTTAACTAGAGCTCACGGTCTCCTTAGGGAGATGTTGGATAAATGCATCCAACCAAGCATTGTCACTTTCAATGTCTTAATGAATGGATTTTGCGCTGCGGGAAAGTTAGAAGATGGACAAAAGCTTCTTGAATGGATGTTAGGAAAGAAGATAATGCCCAATGCAGCTACCTATAATGCTTTGTTAAAGAATTACAGCATGGAGAAGAACATGAAAGTTGTGACAGAAATATATAGGGGGATGCATTCTAGAGGGATCTTGCCAGATGAGAGGACATACATATTCTGATCACGGGGCATTGCAAAGCAAGAAACATGAAGGAGGCGTGTTATTTTCACAAGGAAATGATTGGGAAAGGTTTTAGAATGAGTGCTACCTCATACAATGCACTTATTGAAGGGTTATACAGAAAGAAGAGGTTTATGGAGGCAAAACAATTGTTTCAAGAGATGCAAGATGTTGGTCATGTCGCCAATAAGAATATATATAATCTTTTCATAGATTTGAGCTACAATGAAGGGAATATTGAACGGACCCTCGAGCTTTGTGATGAAGCAATAGAGAAATGCCTTATTGGATCTTAAGTTTGCGAAATTTGATGTGTAAAGGAATAGAGAATACTTTGAATGCGTATTACAATGTTTTGGTGTGCTCTGGAACATGAAATGGAGCCGATTGTGCCAACCGGATGAATGAGCTATCAAATTGTTGGAAAGTGCACTGTGCCTGACCACAATTTCCAAGCGGCTGATTTTGTACTCTGGTGAGCGGTAAACGACTTGATTTGTTTTCGACTTTGTCCTGAAGCTTAGAACTTCCATGAGGCAAAAGCGTAGCATTCTATGATATATTTTCAGGTATGCTGCATTTCAAACTGCTTTTCCGTTCCATTTACTAATTTGGCACTACACTAGTTTGAGGTTTGCTCTCATAGCTTGATCAATTTTCTTCCTTTTAATTTGACTTTGGGAATTTAATGCTCATTTATTTTTAAGAACATTAAATTTTATCCTATTTCTATATTGATTTCCCTTAGTTTGGATATTCGAAGAAATTGGTATGGTGATCAATTCCATCTGGGATTGAAGAAAACTGGATTTCTTGTTATGCTTGTTTTTAATTATTTATCCAATGAAATGCTGGAAATAGGATATGCCAGTCTTATATGTAGTTGAACTTCGTTGACAGACTGCACTAGGTATGATATCAGAATGCAGTTCATCCTCTTTTTTATCTTTTAATCTTTTATCGTTATGATTAGGTATGATATCGGAGCTATGTTATTTTAATCAAATATGGAATTATTAAATAAAAAAGGATCTATACTAGCATGTGTAGAAACTAAAGTATCCATAGATAAGCTCAAGAACTCAGATAAAGAATATGATGAACAGTAAAGTAGAATATATTTTGTATATCTTATTATCCTGAGTACAGGCTAGAAACCTATATATAATAACATATTGAAACCTCTTTACACGTGTACAGCTCTAATAGGTTAGCAAGAATTGTTCTAACATTCCCCCTCAAGCTGACAATTGAGTCCAATAGTCAGTTTGGATCGTAGAATTTTGAACCGAGGAGTGGCCAGCGGTTTGGTGAGGATGTCCGCAAGTTGTGGATGTGATCACGAACGAAACGTTGATCAATTTCTATATGCTTTGTGCGTGCGTGAAAAACAGGATTATTTGCCAACGCAATGGTAGATGTGTTGTCACAGAAGATATCTACCGGTTGAGGATGAGATATGCGAAAATCCGCTAAGAGCTTTTTAAGCCAGATTGTGTCTGCCGTAGCTGATGCCAACGCTCGATACTCCGATTCAGTGGAAGAGCGGGAAACCGTGGTTTGTTTCTTAACAGTCCAGGAGACAAGAGTGTCACCTAAAAATGTGCAAAAAACCAGAAGTTGATTTTCTGGTGACTGGATCCGACGCCTAGTCGGCGTCCGAGAACGTGCGAAGCAATAGATTTGATCGTGTAATGGGGAGACCAAACTCTGTTGTTCCTTTAATGTACCGGAGCAGTTTCTTCAGCATGACTGTATGAGGAGGTACTGGATCGTGCATATGCTCCGAGAGAACATTGACAGCGTAGGTAATATCGGGGCGGGTCAGTGTAAGGTATTGAAGAGAGAACCTATAATTTTCCGGTAAACTGATGTGTTGAAGCATGGAGGAGGAGCAGACGACGACTGTGCTGTCATTTTTGTAACAGAGGGATTAGCTACCGAGTTGCATTTCTGCAGCTCGGCGAGTTGAATAATAGAACTGGCGTAGAGACTTTGAGAAAGAAAGTACTTATCTGGTATGGACTCTATCTTGATGCCAAGGAAATGATTAGCTGGACCGAGGTTTTTTTCATCGTGAATCTGGATTTCAGTTGATTCACTAAAGCCGTCATTGCGGAATTATAATTGCCAGTTAGGAGAATGTCGTCCACATATACTAGCAAATAGAGTTGCGTTGGTATGGTCTCGATGCAGGAGTAGTAAGGACGGGTCCGCCTGGCTGTGTGAAAACCCGAGTTGAAGTAGATAGGAAGTAAAGGTTGTATACCATTGACGTGGAGCTTGGCGGAGTCCATAGATGGCTTTGCGTAGGCGACACACGTGATTAGGATTGGTTGAATCTTCGAAACCTTTGGGTTGTTTCATGTATACGATTTCATGAATGTCACCGTGCAGGAATGCATTTGTCACATCCAATTGATGAATTGGCCATTTGTAGAACAATGCGATTGTAAATAGAATGCGAATGGTCGATAGCCTTGCTACCGGACTGAATGTGTCGCGGTAGTCCAGGCCATATTCCTGTTGATTTCCTTGCGCCGCCAGTCTGGCTTTGAGACGAGCTACATAGTCATTCGAGTTATACTTAGTTCGATATGTCCATTTCGAGCCAAGTATAGAGCAATTTGACGGAGGCGACACCAAATCCCACGTGCCCTGGTTTTGTAGAGCAAAAAACTCCTCTGCCATGGCACGTCTCCACTCGAACTTCTTACTGGCTTCAGTGTAGGAAGTGGGATCAGAGTGCAATTGTTCCTGATGTATCAAGTTGAGTCTCTATATTGGGTTTGAGGGAGCTGGTTTGTTGTCTTGTGGTCATATGATGTTTCTGCGGAAGAGTAGGAGCTGGTGTCATGGTGATGGTATTGTGATGTTCTGGAGTGACAAGTTCTTGTGCGGGCAGATGGATGGGCGGAGTTGTGATCTGAGCCTCTGTGCTGCGGCTATTCGATTGAACCAGAGACTTGGTGGTCGTTAAGGTTGATGTGGGAATCAATAGTGACGATGGTATAGGACTAGGGAGTGGGAGATCTTGAGATACCCTGTTCTTGTATGGAAATATAGTTTCGTTAAATTGAACATCCCGAGAGAAAATAATTTTGTTTGTTACCAGATTTTGACACTTGTACCCTTTCATACTGTCAGAATAACCAAGAAATATGCACGACGGAGATGTTGGGGCAAGTTTGGTGCGATGAATCGTAGGAAGTAGAGGATAACATTCGCACCCGAATGTGCGAAGGTGAGCGTAGGATGGTGGAGTTCGGAACATTCTTTGAAGAGGAGAAGAATTCTTGGTCGTGATGGAGGGAAGGCGATTAATAAGGTAGGTTGCCGTGGTAGCAGCATCCAACCAGTATGTCATAGGCAGCCCAGCAGTATGAAGAAGCGTTCGTGTGGTGGTGATAATATGTCGATGCTTTCTTTTCGCAATCCCGTTTTGTTCGGGAGTATATGGACAGGAGGTTTGGTGACTGATGCCTGCCGTCCGTGTGAAAGCTTGAAACCGGTGATTCACGAATTCACCACCACCATCGGTCCTTATAACTTTTAGCTTGCGGTTAAATTGTCGTTCAATGAATGTTACAAAATGAATAAAGACATTGGTAACCTCAGATTTAAACGTAAGCGGGAACAACCAAATAAAGCGAGAGTAATCATCTACAAAGATTACATAATACTGGAATCCCTGATGTGAGGGGACCGGGGACGGTCCCCACACATCCGAGTGAACCAGTTCTAACGGAGCAGTAGTTCTACTAGTAGAAAGTTCGAAGGATAACTTGTGTCCTTTACAAGAAATACACGAGTTACAAACAGAATGTAGGGACGAAATACATAGAGAGGGATTGTTTTTGGAGATTGTCTGAAGGACACGGTTGTGAGGGTGTCCAAGCCGAAGATGCCAGTCAATGACTGGTTTGCGGATAGTCGAAAGACCTTTGTTCTGAGAGCTATGCTGAGTGGCGAGTTTATACAATCCATTTTTACATGGACCTTTGAGAATAATTTGATTGCTCGTTCGATCCTTAAAAACAAATCCATTCGCATCAAAGGTTATAGAGATATGATTATCTTTTACAAGATTAGAAATAGATAGTAAATTGTAAGAAAGAGAGAGAATATGTAAAAGCCGAGAAAGAAGAGCTTACTGCGGGGGTTGGAAGGATTCCCGTTCCCGTGTGGGCAATTGAGACGGACCTTCCGTCCCCGATCGTTACCATGTCATTACCGTTATAGGCGTTGGAGGTGGCGAGATTGTCTATCGTGTTGGTCATATGAGAGGACACTCCGGAGTCGATGTACCAGTCGACAGACGTGTTGTTTTCGTTGCTGGCAAGAAGTGCGTTGGTGTTCTTGGAAGATTGTTGATTCGGTGTGTAGTTGATGTTGAGCCTATGCCAGCACGCGTCGGCTTGATGACCTTTCTTTTTTACAGATTTGGCATTGGTGCCAGGGGTTTGGGATGACCTATTTGATGAGTTAGTGTCGGTGTTCGATCTGCTCCAACCACGGCGATCGCGACCCCTGGAGGTGTAAAGTGCAGACTGATTTTTCAGGCATTCTTGGAAATTTGGCTGCCGCGGCTTTGAGATGTATCTCTTCGCTGATGAGAAGAGCGTACAGACTATCAAGAGAGAGGGAATTCTGCATCGTGCGGATGGTTGTCGTGAACGACTGATATTTCGGAGGTAAGCCGTTTAAAATGTAGATCATTACATCTTCAGGATCCACCGAGGAGCCCGCGGATGAAATTTGATCTACAATCTTCTTGATCTCAGTTAGATACTGAGTCATGGTCAGTGTCTGCATTGAAATATTGTGAAGCTTGTTCTTGAGCTGAATAACCTTGGATCGATTAGACGATTGGAAGCGAGTGTGAAGCGTGGACCAGATTTCGTGCGTTGATTCAAGATGAATCACATATGGTAAGACCGACGGTGAAATTGTGGAGCACATTGCAGTGGCGAGATTTTGATCCGTGACGGACCAGCCTTGAAAATCTTGATTAGGATCCGCATTTTCTGAATCCAGTTTGGGATCAAGAAACTCAGCAAAACCCATTCGCCTTGAGCAACTTGGCGATTTGAGTGCTCCAAATAGGAAAGTTATCGGAGTAAGGGGAGTGTGGAACCAGAAATTTTAGGTTAGAAATGACAAACTTAAGAGAAGGGGATATTGCCGGAGCTGACGAAGCACCGCCTGTGGTAGCGGCCGTGAAGGAAAGCGGAGGCTTGAGCAGCCATGGCCAGGTCGTCAGAACCTAAGCACTCTTGATACCATGTAGAAACTCAAGTATCCATAGATAAGCTCAAGAACTCAGATAAAGAAGATGATGAACAGTAAAGTAGAATATAGTTTGTTATCTTATTATCCTGAGTACAGGCTAGAAACCTATATATAATAACATATTGAAACCTCTTTACATGCGTACAGCTCTAATAGGTTAGCAAGAATAATTATTTATTTGATATATATGCTGAGCTGTTCTAACAGCATGTATTTACATTTAGACATTTAGTTTGTTATTTTTTTAATTTGACATGGCTAATTTGCTAGGATTAGGATGATTCTACTGTGTTATTAATTAGCATTGCTTGTAATTTGTGCCATAATACTTTTTTTCTGTTTCTTTTTTCTCATGTTTTAGATTGTAATTTGATGTTAGGAAGTGGCGTCATCAAGAAATAAGCAACCACCAGTACTATTGGGAGGAAATCCGAGGATTATGTGAAAGAATTGACAAAAACTGGTGGAGTGTGATCATGTCCAGGTTCTAGCATCAAAGTTGCAGATGTAAATGAGGTAAGAACAGTGGAATGAGATTAGCTAATATCATTGAGAGCTGGTTAGAATGGTGAAGCAGTCTGTCTTGTTGCATGGCCAAAATTTTGAACTCTGAATTCACTCCAGCCTATGTTACACTGGATAAGTAGATATCTTGTATGCATTTCTTATGTGAAAATGAATTATTAATAACTAGGCTAAGAAGTGAGAACAACTTTTGGTGGCTTATTAATCTACTAATGACCACATGACTAGTGATTTGTTGAATATTGGTCACTCATATATATGTAAAGGCCGCCTTTTCTCATTTGCCATCTCCTACTCCCCCCTGCTCTAAAGCCAAGATGAAGCTCCATTTTTATCTTATGTAAAACCTTAGAACATCCCTTATCTTCATTCTGCATTATTGATCTCGCTGAATAAACTCGACTTCTGGACCTCGGAAGTCAAATTGCTCTTAAATAACCAAATTTGTCTTCTGTTTTTTACAAATCAGTACTTAGTCAGTCACTGTAGTTATCTGCTTTTACTGCTGGACATCTGTCTGTTCCTTTTAAATGATACTGTACGTTACCTTTGATCATTAGCTATGAAACTATTTTTCAGTGGAATCCTTGCATAGTTTTAACGTAAAGATTAATACTTATCTAAATGTTGGTGTACCTTAAGGAGTTAAGGACAATATGGATGTAGTAATCAAGCAGAACATAATACCTGTGGAACAAACATATAGAAATGTAAAACCGTGAAAGTTGCTCTTCCCACCAAATACGAGTGAAAACTCCAAAACGAAAAACACGAATTGTAGCGTCCATTCCTCAGCAATACAGGAACGTGCGAGGCGATGGAGAAGGTTCCCAGCGAAACTAAAGAATACTCATAACAGAAAAACATATATAAAAGTAAAATAATAACTAAATAAAGAAAATATATCTCAGCAGGCCAAAAGTAGCAATATAGAGTTGCGAGCCATGTGCTCCGTCAAGGCTTTCCTTGATGTAGGAATCTGCAAGATGAACAAAGCAAATAGAAGATTTGATAGAACAGTAACTCTCAGGTTACTGCGACTAGTATTAACTAGAAAATCAGTGAAAAACAAAGCTGCTTCCTCCTGTATTTCCTGCCTAAGTAGTTTCTTCCTTCACCACCTAATACCAAAGTAGAAACAAAACAGCAAAAACATAATAATTACTAAAACACTAATAGTAGCAGTAGTAGTGGAGTATTCCTAACAAACTACTCAGAGAACGTGTGTATAGAATGTTCCACAGGTCAGCTAGTTTAATATGCTCCGCATCATTCCTGATTCAGACAAACTCGACTCAAGCTCAGAGGTTGTAATGGCGGAGTCATTTGGTGGATGACAATGATATATATCAGAAACATTGCCGATTTGATAGTTCCAAAGTTATCTTGTTGTTCAACGTTCCATGTGAATTTTTTGGACTTCAAACAATCAATGATCGGCACCATTATGTTGCTAAAATCCTTTCACAAATTAGTAATCAAAGTTGGCCAATCTTTGAAGACTTAGAACATCAAAGAGGGAGTTCAGATGTGGCCAATCTTGATTAGTAACTACTTGACATTAATGATGTATCCTAGGAACTATGCACCCAAAGTGGCAAATTCATATTTGGATGAATTGAGAAATAGTTTGTTGGTGCAATGGGTACTCAAAATTTTGGCTAGATGATCCAAGTGATCAAATGAGGTGGAGCCAAAAGCTAAGATATAGTCAAAGTATATAATAGAAAAGAGCCAAGAATGATTTAGTGCATCATTCATGTGACACATAAATTTGCTTAGGAGCATTGCACATACCGAAAGGCATAAATCTTCCACTTGTACAATTCTTTCTCATGTTTAGAGCGTCATTTTCTGCTCACCTCTGAGGAGGATGAAGATTTGACCGTAGCTACTACGGAAGTCCAATTTGGAGAAAATGGTTGCTCCACTCAACCTATCCAACATATCCTCCATTCATGGCATAGGGAAATGATACTTAGACATCATTTGGGATGAATTTTGATCACTTTTTTTCACTATTTAAAAAAAAAAGTACTTCAAAACTTTTTTAGAAAATAGTAAAAAAGTTATTTCAAATGAAGTCTTAATAGTTATTTTATTCACATCACAGTTGTCCGTATGGGCGTCAATATTGGACTCGACCCAAAAACCCTATCCGAAAATTTCGGGTTTGTATTGACCCGAATCCAAAACGGGTCGGGTTCGGGTTCAACAATTCGACATGTTTTAAAAATCGGGTCAGGTTTGAGTTGACCCAAAATTGACTCGTTTTTTATCCGAAAACCCATTTTTGACCCAGCAACTCAAGATTGACCCGTTTTGACCCGAAAAGCGGACATTGACTCGTTTTTTAACCCAAAAATTAGCAGTTTTTTTGTTGGCACCGGGTCATTCAGGGTCGGGTCTGGTTGACCCGGACCCTAAGCCGGTCGGATGGGTTCGGGTCCAAAAAACCAACCTGTTTGCAAAATTGGGTCGGGTTCAAGTTGACTCGAATAGTATCGGGTCAGTTTCGGATTCGACCCAAACTCTACACGTGACCCGAAATTGACTCCACTAGTTGTCCGCATATATACGCTACTCTCATCTCTTTGATATAAGTAATATCAGGATAGCGTGAAGGCTTAGTTGTGTTGTATCAACTATTTGTTTAATAAATGTTCCACTAGTTTTTGCAGAATCTGAAATTGGAAGATTCGGCTAAGTAGCTCCTGGCATTAAATTAATGTAATTTTGTATGGTCTGCAAAGGAGGTAATTGGTTTGGTAACTCTTCTGGCCCGATATCAACAAGCTGCTTATGAATTATGGCTTCAGAACAGGTAAAAGTGTTGCTTTCAACAAGGATTAAAGGCAAAAAATGCTGAAAGATTCTTTGAAATTGTTTGCTAGAGTTGTTTTAGAGACAAATATCAAGGCATAGTTAAGTTCATCTCGTCCAACAACTTTGTCTAAATTATGGTTTCATTTGGGAAGACTTTCTTATCGCTTTCTAATACATATAATTTTAGTTCAAGAAATATTTTTGCTAAAAAGATCTTTTAAAAAACAGTACGAAAGCGGTCTCAAATGAAGCCTATAAATTTGGTGAAAACAAAGTTTTGAGTATCTTTAGGATAATTTCAAAGGCAATTTATGTATATAACACAAACTTTTTATGTGATACATATCTAATATCTAAATAGTTAAATTTACTTGAATAACATTCAAATTTTTAAATCGCATCAAAAATATCCTTAATATTAGTTTGTTTAAAATAAAATAGTTGTTCTTACGTATATATTTTGAAATGTTAAAAAATTTTAAATATTAATCAGGTATATGAGTACTTATAAAGATTTAAGTGCTCGAAATATAAATACATGAAGATTTTATTGAATGTCTATAAATCTCCCTAATTTTAAAAACTCTCAAAGAAAGAAATATTTGGGTGATTTGAAATCTAAAAATTATATCAAAATTGAAATTCCATCAAAATATTAATTCTTAAAATTAGAAGCATTTAAATAATAAAAATTTATATATTTCACCATTTTTTAAATAAAAAAATCATCTAGGTTTATAATTTATTATTATTTTATTTTATTATTATTTTTTATTATTTTTTGGGAAAAAAAATATTTTGATTTTCTTTTTCCTCAAAAGTTGCGTGACCATCTCAGCCTATAAAACCTACTAAGGGCATCTCCAACCGAAAATGTCATTTTTCACTCCAAAATGCAGGGAAATCAAAAAAATGCCGTGTTTCATCTTCAATCCAACGCCATTTTGCCGCTAAAATGGTCGTTTTCGTTGGCGCCTTTCTTCCCAAGCTGTTCGGTAGAGAGAAGAAAATGCCGCAGATGAACAGTGCAACGCCAATATTGGCGTCGCACTGTTCATCCGCGATCAAATGACGTCAAAAATGGAGATCGGTTGGAGCAAAGCAAGAACGGCAAACAAGTGTTTGCCGTTCGGTTGGAGATGCCCTAAGGACGCTAACAAGCTTGATTGGCTAACCCTTTTTCAGGCGGGGGAAATGACATTAATGGTGCAGAGAAAAGTTCCAGCTTAGCGTAAAATCACGTATTAGTAGTCTGCTTTCCCAAATTTTCTGATGTTGCTGAGACTGGGAGCAGCAGCTACGCACGCAAGTGCAGCAAAATTGAGCGGCCGCTCTGAGGAGTTTCATCGATCGCGAGATACCGGCGGTGGAGTATTCTCGCCGCCGCGATTCTCTATTCCACTTTCTCTATATCTCTATAACGATCATTCTGTCGCCACATTTGTCCGATTAATTCTCAGTCAGATTAGTTTTTTAAGATTATTGGGGATCCAACTGCTATAGCCTCCTGCTTCGTTTTGTCGTATTTTGATAGCGAGTGATGGGAGGGGAACACCATGGTTGGAAAAAAAAACCCGCTGTCCTGGTTACCTCATCATCCTATTTGGTCTGCGGTTCAATGGCGGGTTGTGAACCCACCACCGCTTTGTTGCCTCGGAGCGGCGTACAAGGGAAGGATGAGAGCTGGGGGATGGTGATTCCTACAGAGGTTAGGGAGGAGGAGCCTGGAGGCGTTGAGAAGCTAAGAATCCTGGTCTCTGAGGACACTGTACACCAGATTAGTACCGGTATCCAGCTTTTTCTTTTAATTAATAATTTGATGAAGGAAGTTGGCAGTTTCTTTGTTATTATTATTTTTTTATTTGGAATTTTCTTATTTATATTTTTTTCTAGAAATTTAACAAGAAATTTTCGTTGTTGTTGTTGTCAAGGCTTGGTCGCTGCTTATACTTTGCCTTGTTTAGATTTTATTCATTTATTTTTGCTGATTATTCTGTATTCCATTCTGATTTTAAATCCTAATTAGCTATATTGTCAGTGAATTAAGTCCATGATTTTTTCTCTTGTTACCTGAGATTGTCATCAAATGACTAGTAAATTTGAAGACTTTGTAATTTTTGTTCGTAAATTCGTAGTTGTGGTAATGATGGATACGTTAAAAGTCATGAATGTCATTAATTCCTAGCGCATTAATTTTTCACGTTTTTTTGCTACAACACAGTTCATAAAGACTCATATTATTTAGCATGATCTTAGTTGTGAAGACGTACCAAATATATTTTGAATCATAAAACAAGAGCTTCCCCATTAATATTATTTTTGTCAAGGTACTCTCAAAGAATCAATTAGAACGAAAACTAATAAAGGTGATAGAAAAAGTGTTGATTACATAGTATCCATATTAATTCCAAGGCTAAGGAATAAATTTGAAGACCATTTTTTTAAGGTGGTAGAATTAACAAACCAAACCTAGAACTAACAGAACCTACCTTTGGATCTACCCACTAGCAATAGTGTCCCTTCATTCCACCAACTCAGCCTCGCATGCAATAATTTCACTCCTTTTCCACCTTTGATTAATAATTTAAGAAAGAAGTTAGATCATCACATAATCATCCTTTCTTTCTAGTGCGTGCAAGTCTCATGAGCCCTACTCATCTTCTTCCTTAACCAAAGGCCACAGCAATCACAACTTCTCCTCTTCTTCCTTTAGCTTACCACTAATCACATCTCTCATTCTTCCTTAACCATCGAGTGACATCGCATCCATGAGTTTCTCCCTTGATCGCAAATACAAAAAAAAATGTTGTAGCTTTTGTCGTGTTTCCATCCTCTTCAAGTTTGGACCTAGGCGATGAGGCATTGTGTTGGTTAAGTCTTCTACCCCCTTATTTCCTCTTATCTCATAGCATTCAATTTATTGTTGTTATTCCTTGCAGAGGTTCTTTTGTTTTCTCCTTCACGGTATTTTATTTCTTGAGATTTCATTTCTATTGATCCTTTTGTTATGTATGCAAAGTGATTTGATTTTTTTTTCTTTTACTTTTTGAGGTAGAGTATATGAATAAGTTAAAATTTGTGGATTTAATTTCATCATAGTAATAATTAATCTATGTTGATTATGCGATAACTTTATGTTGACTAAGATGCAACTATATTAGTTAACTATTGATTTTATATACATATTTATATGTATATGGGATTGATTAAGACTCATTATTTAGGATTTTGATAGGAAATACTTGATTTCAAGTATTTCCTAATCACTTTAGTCAAAGATCTCACAGCAAAACTGCTGTCCACAGCAGTAAATCAGCCCAAACAGTGGGAAAAACACGAGAAAATGATAGAAACACGAAGTAAGAACTTGTATTTTACTAGAAGATGAAAAGAAAATAGCAAAGATACAAGGATCCTCTATTCGAGAGGAGGATCGCACTCTCCCAAGTCTCTAGAATACGATCTAGAGCCCAAATCAACAAGAAGAACAAGAGAAAACTTCAAAACAATCACATAACCCTCAACCACCCCATTACTTCCTACTTAATGCATACAATTCAAAATAGACACAAAAGGACCTAATTGCCCTCACTTCCCTTCGTTTTGGCTCCAAGAAACCATTTGAAATTCAAATGGGTCCCACCTCTAGCCTCCCTGCGATTTCCGCTGCTTTCTCCGCCCGCTTCCTTCGGTAGACGCGAACCGGCCCGCTGGATTGGGCCGGCTGGACCGGTCCAGGGAGGACCGGTCTAACATTACCGTCCTCCCAAAGAACCACCTTGTCCTCAAGGTGGAAGTCAGGAAACTGTTGCTTCATCCGCTCGTATGGCTCCCACGTGGCCTCGTAGTCAGGGAGATTCTTCCATTTGATCAGGACTTCTGTGGTTTCATCTGCTTTTTGGCGAACCTCCAATAGCTCCAACGTTTTCCAGTATCATTTCCATCTCTTCTGTTAATGTCCCTGGCAACTCCGTACTGGTAGCATGATCCCCAATGGCTCTCCTCAGCTGGGATACATGGAAAACGGGATGGATCGTCGCTGTCGGGTGGTAGCTTCAGACGATAGGCCACGACTCCAATTTTCTCCAGCACTTCATAAGGACCGAAGTACCGTGGAGCAAGCTTCTCATTCCTCCGGTTGGCGATCGTTTTCTGTCGATATGGGCGGAGTTTCAAAAATACCTTCTCACCCACCTCAAACTGAATATCCTTACGATGTCCATCAGCCTGTTTCTTCATAATCTGTTGAGCCCTCAACAGATGTCTTTTCAACTCTTCTAGTGTCTTATCCCTCTCCTCCAAATACTCCTCTACTGAAGATACGGGTGTGCTGCCACTCCCAAAATGCACCAAGTGGGGCGAGTCCCTTCCGTACAACACCTTGAATGGAGTCATATGAGCGGCTGAATGAAAAGAGGTGTTGTACCAATACTCGGCCCATGATAGCCATTTAGCCCATAGCTTGGGTGTTTCTGATGCGAAGCATCTCAAATAAGTTTCCAAGCTCCTGTTGACTACTTCTGTTTGGCCATCCGTCTGTGGGTGGTACGCCGTACTTCTCTTTAGCACCGTCCCCTGCAGTCTGAACAATTCCTTCCAGAAATGGCTGAGGAACACTTTATCCCTGTCTGATACTATCGCCTCTGGCACTCCGTGTAGTCTGACTATCTCCCTGATGAAGACTGATGCTACTGTTACCGCAGTGTATGGATGACGTAGAGGAATAAAATGAGCATATTTGCTCAATCTATCCACTACCACCAAAATCACCGTGAATCCCTCAGATCGGGGTATCCCATCAATGAAGTCCATAGATATCTCCTCCCAGACTCGTCCTGGTAATGCCAATGGCTGTAGTAACCCCCCTGGTGACATCGCTAGGTACTTATTTCTTTGGCAAATCTCGCACCTGGACACCATCTCTTCCACATCTCTGTGCATACCTTTCCAGTACAGCTCTACCGCTAGTCTCCTATAAGTCTTTAGCACTCCTGAATGACCGCCCACTGCAGTTCCATGGAACTCCCGGAGCAATTGTGTGATGTGCACTGACGATCTGGGCAACACAAACCTCCCCTGATATAACAATCTCTCCCCCTCCAGGGAGTACCCTGGATGGCCTCCCTCTTCCTTCACTAAGTCAGCTCTAATCTTGCTTAATTCCTCGTCTTTAGCGCTCTCCTCTTTTATGGCTTCCCAATCTAGCATCATTGGGACTGACACAGTCACTGTTTGCAGCTCACCCATGCATCTGGACAGAGCATCTGCTGCTTTATTTTCTACCCCTGGCCTGTACTGAATCTCAAAATCATACCCGAGCAGTTTGGACAGCCACCTCTGATGTTCCTCTGTCACCATGCGCTGCTCCAGCAAATATTTCAGGCTTCGTTGGTCGGTACGAACGATGAAATGCCTTCCCAGTAGGTAGGGACGCCACTTTTGGATGGCCAAAACAATTGCCATCAACTCCCTCTCATAGACAGATTTCAGACGGGCTCTGGCAGTCAACACCTGGCTGAAATATGCAATGGGCTTGTGACTCTGCATCAACACTGCTCCTAGCCCGTATCCTGATGCATCTGTCTCCACTATAAAGGGCTGTTTAAAATCTGGTAAAGCTAAGACCGGAACTGTGGTCATAGCTTTCTTCAACTGCTCAAATGCTGTCGTTGCTGCCTCCCCCCATAAGAATCCATCTTTCTTCAACTGCTCAGTGAGTGGCCAAGCTATAGTGTTGTACCCCTTCACAAATCTTCTGTAGTACCCTGTAAGCCCTAGGAATCCCCTCAGCTCCTTTAGATTTTTGGGCAATGGCCACTTAAGCATGGCTTCAATTTTGGACTGATCTGCTGCTACCCCTTCCTTGGATACCACATGACCCAGGTACTCCACACTAGCTTGTGCGAAGCAGCACTTCTACAAGTTAGCTCTCAATTGGTGCTTCTGGAGAACCTCTAACACCTTCTTCAAATGTCCCCAGTGCTCTTCCTCTGTTCTGCTATACACTAAAATGTCATCGAAGAATACCAGAACAAATCGCCTCATATACTGTTTGAAAATCGTATTCATGAGGGCCTGGAAAGTGGCTGGAGCATTGGTGAGGCCAAAGGGCATCACCAGGAACTCATAGTGGCCCTCATGAGTTCTGAAAGCGGTCTTGGGTACATCTTCTTTCTTCATTCGAATCTGATGATATCCAGATTTCAGGTCGATCTTGCTGAAAATCACCGTTCCGCTCAATTCATCCAACAATTCGTCAATCACTGGTATGGGAAACTTATCAGGTACCGTTTCCTTGTTGAGTGCGCGGTAGTCTACACAAAACCTCCAACTGTCATCCTTCTTCTTTACCAATAGAACAGGACTAGATAATGGGCTGGTGCTGGGCCTGATGATCCCTGCTTCCAGCATTTCTCTGATCAACTTTTCTATTTCATCCTTTTGAAACTGAGGGTAACGGTAAGGTCGCACGCTGACCGGCGACACTCCCTCCCTTAATGTGATGGCGTGCTCCTGCTCCCTGGGTGGTGGCAACCCCAGAGGGGGTTGAAAAACCTCCTCGAACTCCTGGATCAAGGGCTGCACAGAGAGGGGTATGTCTCCCCCTTCCTCCCCACTCGCTCCCTCTAAGCTATGTAATTCCACCAAGTAGCCTTCCCCTTCCTCTTGGATTGTCTTGATTAGGGATTTCAGAGAAACCCCTGCTTTGGTCAGCCCTGCATCCCCTTGAATCACTGTTTTCCTTCCACCCTTTACCAACTCCATCCGCAGTGTGCCCCAATTGATTTTGGTTTCCCCCAACGTCTGTAACCACTTCATCCCTAGGATGACATCCGTACTCCCCAGTTCCATGGGAAGGAAGTCTTCCTTCACTTGTATGCCTTGAATCTTCAGCACCACTCCTTTGCAGATTCCTCTTCCCATTTCTACCTTTCCCAGTGCCCATCATCACCCCCATAGCCTCCAGTATCTACTAACTTCATCCCCAACAACTCCACAATTTGGGTGGAAATGAAATTGTGGGTTGCCCCACTATCAATCAACACACACGACCCCATGGTCAGCTATCTCTCCCTTCACCTTCATAGTGTGACTCGGAGTGAATCCCACTACAGAGTTGAGAGAGACTTCTGCCACATCTAGATGCATCTTTTCCTCCTTCTCTGAATCGCTTCCCCCACCTTCTTCGTCTTCCTCGTCTTCACAAACGAGGAGAACTTGAAGAGTTCGATCCTTGCACTTGTGCCCTGGCATGTATTTTTCATCACATCGGAAACACAGCCCTTTTGTTCTCTTCTCTTGCATTTCTTTGTCAGTGAGCCCTCTTAAACTGTCCCCCATTTCCTCCTCCTGTTGCTTTCTCCTTTGGAACTTCTTTCATCCCTCTTGTGGAAGCTCCCTTGGTGGATAGGTGGGTAGTTGTCCACCTATAAGTGCCTCCTGAACTACTACTACTCCTCGCTCCTTTTTCCAGATTCTTTTGATTTTCGACCAACTGTGCAAGCTTCATGGCCTCCCCTAGGTCTCTGGGCATCAGGACCTTCACCGCTGCTCGCACCTCGGCCTTTAACCCCTTCATAAAATTGCCCTCCAGCACCGTTTCGGACAAGCGCTCCCCTGCTGGCCAGATGCTCAAACCTCTCTCAATAGTCTGCCACAGACCCCTCCTGAACTAGGGCAAAGAACTGCTCGTAGAAGTCTCCTCCCCGATCGGTTTGGAAACGCTCTAACAAACTGTCCTTGAATTCTCCCCAGCTCCTGATAGGTCTCCTCTGATCTCTCCACTGGTACCAAGAGAGTGCCTTCCCTTCCAGACACAAACCCGCTGCCGACAACTTCTCCTCCTCTGTCAATCCGTTAACAGCAAAGTACCTCTCCACTTTGTAGATCCACCCATAGGCATCCTCCCCTTCAAAAATTGGCATTTTCAATTTTCTCACCTTCCGATCCCCGCCATTCCCCCTTAATCCTCCATAGTTTCCCCTCTCCCATGTGCCTGGACCCCCCCACGTATGTCCCTTGCTCTGCCCTGTCCCAATCCCTCTTCAAAATCTCCTCTCCGATCTTCAAAAATTGCTTCCCGGCGCCCCTGAAATCCCCCCCCCCCCCCGATGCTCCCAACCAGCCCCTCTGGGTTCCCCACCTCCATAGCCTTGTCTTTCCACATGCCTTCCTCCTCTTTCCTCTCTCTGGAAAGGTTCCAGATGAGGTCTTCCCCTACTCCCTTCCACTATTTCCACTTCCTCTTCCTCCCGATGGGTTTCAGAATTGGCGTTCTTCGCTGCGGGCCCTTTTGCATCAGATGCCGCCGATTGGGTTTGAAACTCCAACATCTTTTTCATCATATCCCGTAGATCGGCCACTTGTCCTTCCATGGAGGACATTCTTTCTTCTACTGTTTCCTTGATTTGATTTATCTCTCCTTCAATCCTCTCCTCCAAAGCATCCACCTTCTTAGCCGCCATCTCCCACAGCTTGCAATTTAGGAGAAGATCTCAAGATTTTGAAACAAATTTCAGCGATTTTCTCCCTTGCCGGCAAAATTTCAGCCGCTGAAATTGATCAAAACAGCCCACGATTTGTCCCAAGACTTGCTCTGATACCAATTTGTTAGGAAATACTTGATTTCAAGTATTTCCTAATCACTTTAGTCAAAGATCTCACAGCAAAACTGCTGTCCACAGCAGTAAATCAGCCCAAACAGTGGGAAAAACACGAGAAAATGATAGAAACACGAAGTAAGAACTTGTATTTTACTAGAAGATGAAAAGAAAATAGCAAAGATAGAAGGATCCTCTATTCGAGAGGAGGATCGCACTCTCCCAAGTCTCTAGAATACGATCTAGAGCCCAAATCAACAAGAAGAACAAGAGAAAACTTCAAAACAATCACATAACCCTCAACCACCCCATTACTCCCTACTTAATGCATACAATTCAAAATAGACACAAAAGGACCTAATTGCCCTCACTTCCCTTCGTTTTGGCTCCAAGAAACCATTTGAAATTCAAATGGGTCCCACCTCTAGCCTCCCTGTGATTTCTGCTGCTTTCTCCGCCCGCTTCCTTCGGTAGACGCGAACCGGCCCGCTGGATTGGGCCGGCTGGACCGGTTCAGGGAGGACCGGTCTAACAGATTTTTTAGTTGATATTTGTTTGTTGTTGTTTACATGGTTCTCATCTAAGTTTTAGACTCTCATACTAAGCTAAGTAATTTTTATTTTTTGGATAATAAATATATCCTTCTTTGTTAGGGGTATTATCAATTATGTTTATAGTAGATTCCTTTAATATTTAGTAGATTGTAAGTAATGTCTTTTTACTTTCAGTTATTACCTTATATATTTTCATCGATTTTGTATTTTTTTTTTATGTTCATATTGAAATGTTATATGATGTATTGATAACTTTGTCATGATTAAGTATTGTATAAAGCCTTTTATGTTAGAATGATCCATAAATAGCATAATTTATTTCTCATGCACATTATTAGTTGATATAATAAATTGTATTCATGCAAATCATATTATTTTGATATATAATAAGCTTTGACCACATTGCTTATAATATTATTTTAACACGAGTTCAAAACACATAACAATATGTTTGCTGTGTTCAATAAATTTATTATCAGTAGAACCCTTTTGTGATATGCTTGGCTAGCTAACTTGATGGGTCCATAGAGTGATGACTTTTGAGAGTCATTGGATTCTACTAGGTAGTTGAAAAATCTTATTTTTAATCAAGATATTTTGGCAAGCTAATTATATAGATATATAATATAATATATTATAATAAATAACTAATGAGCTATCTTTGGATTTATATATAAATACGTCCATAGTGGTTGCAAATGAATATGTCAATATATAAGTATTGATTATTATTTTTCATATGATGGCCATGAACATAATGTTAGGAAACAAGTGCAAAAATCAAAGAGAGCTTGGTTGAAATTTGAAATTTTTGAACAAAGTTCAAGCATAATTTGAGATAAATCCAGTGGAAAAACATTAGGAAAACTTGATAATTGATGAAAAGAGGAAGAAAACAAAAAAGATACAATGAATCTTCAATTTGAGAGAAAGATCGGGCTCTCCCAATCCCTAGCCGGCGGCCAGAGCCCTAGCAAACCTAAGAGAAATCTCAAATTCAGCAAAAACAAAGATAATTCTAACCCTTCCCATCTATTTAAATAATACAAATATAATTATAATTACTAAACAACCCCTCCCAAATTTAATTCCCTCCTAAACCGCCCCCTCTTTAATTTTGTATTCAAATAATAGGCCCCACAAGGGGGGCCGACAGATATTTGGTTCGCCTGGAGTAAACCAAGGGCCAGCCTTGGTGTTGGGCCGGCTGGACTAGTCTAACACATCACCATATTATAAATCATCATATAGCAATTAATACTTTTGATCTGGGCAGGCTGGACTGACAAGCATTGATGTTTAAATTCTCTCCTAGAATTGGTTGTGATGGTTGCATCTAGCATGCAAAGTACCGTTGGAGGTGGCCAAAGTTGTCTTAGTCAAATTTGCTAAGGATAACCAAGCTTTGCTGTAAGGACTACAGGGCCTTCTTTAGACCTAGCGCTAGAAACCTCAACTTAGCCCAAGAGCACAGTAAAATTTGCTTGTCGTTGATGGGGTCTATTGGAGTCCATTTGAGTTAATGTCTAAAAAGCCCTCGGCTTATGAGTTTTAGTGGTAGGTCATCCATCGATGAGCTCATTTCTCCTATATCAATGATTGTCATAGATGTATCCATTGCCTTGAGAGTGGATACATAAGGGGTGTCTTATTTCACTATTTTGTCTTATTTCGATTGAAATATCTTATTTTTAAATTGAAGTACTTTATTTTTTAGTGAAGTACTTAATATTTGGATGAAAAGTTTCATATCAAATTAAAGTGTCTTATATCTAGATGAAATGCTTTATGCAAGTGTGTAATGGATGAGGAATCGGATTCATAAAGAGTTTGCCTTATTTACTAATTTTAAGAGCTCTTCACCAGCTACCACATAAGTTGTCGAAGCAGCACAATCTGAATGTGAATCTATTCGAGGATGTAGCATTATTCAATTTTTGCTGCCATCAATCTATGATATGAACATTTTATCTTATATCCTTCCCTAAAAGAGATTTTCTGCTACTACGATTAGTTTTTTTTTTTTTTTAGAGAAAAAAGTTGTATAATCTGAAGCAGGACTTTTGGAGTTATTCGGATATTTGTTCTTCCATCCTAAGTTATAAGTTTCTTTTGGTCCATTCATCAAATTTTAATTTTACCTTTTTTTCTCCTGAACTGGTTGGTACAGATCCTTGGTATCAAGTGGGGTTTGTCCTCACAACAGGAATCAACAGCTCATATGTATTGGGATATTCACAATCAATTATGGTTCCTTTGGGTTGGATATTTGGTACTGCTGGTTTACTTTTAGCAGCTGCAATTTCCTTATATGCTAACTCTCTGGTCGCTCGTCTTCATGAAGTTGGAGGTAGGAGGCAAATTAGATACAGAGATCTTGCTGGTCATGTATATGGTAAGGTCTCAACCTGATCTGTCCATGACAAGTTAAAGAAACTTGATATGGTTTTTCTATGTAGATTCAAAGTCATCAAGTCAACCTTCCTCTTAAAGCCGTTGAGGAGTTAGTACTTCTCTATTAATTGGTTCATTCTTGCATTATCTTTAAGCTTTTCATGTTGTTTGTTTCAAAAATTTGCAGGTAGGAAAATGTATGGCCTTACATGGGCACTCCAATACGTTAATCTATTTATGGTCAACGCTGGTTATATTATCCTGGCTGGGCAGGCACTCAAGGTTAGATAAATGCTATTCTTATCCTTGTTTTTAGTTTGTAAGTTATGAAATGAGCTTTCTTCATCTGCTTGCCCTTAGCTACAAGCAATGGTTGGAGTGTAGAGATACGCTGCAGAGTTTCTAGAATGTTAGTTGATCAATGAATATCTCATAGTGCAAATCCTTTTAGAAAAATGGATGAAGCTTGATGAGAAGTTTTAAATGTCTTTCTTAGATGATAGATTGATGATATATCCTAAGAGAAGACATATTTATGGAAATATTAAATATGTGGACATAAAATTTCCTCATCATTAGATTTTCACAATATTTGATTCTCTCTGATTTAATCTCACAAGTTTTCTTAATTTTAAATATCTTTTCATCACTTTATTTTTTATATATTTGATTATTTTTTTTTACTTTCAAATAGATGAAAATTATTATTATTAAGCATATTATTATCTTTCTTGAAAATTATTATCTAGTGTAGTTTAAGTTTGATTAATTAAATGAATATTGCATGAATTTAATATATAAATATAATATACAATTCATGAATGCTCTAGTTAGTAAAAGGTTTATTTCACTTTGCACTTTCCACATTAAAGAAGAAAGAAACTTCCGTGCATTGCATCTTAGTTAGCATTTTGAAAATATTTATCTTTTTTAGGCTACGATGATCTTCTAATCTTTGGAGAGATTTTGTAATTATTTCAAGGTTGTTGTGTTAACACTATAAATAAACCCTTAAGGGGAGAGGCTTGGTATCCATAACATCAAGCAAATAAAGAGAAGGGAGAGGGGATTCAAGAAAGAAATGGAATATTTGTGGTACCTATAAAGGGAAATCTTCGGCTTCACCAAGAAAGAAATGATCCTACCATTTTTTGCTCTAGCAAGCGAACCTTTTGCAAAAATATAGCAAAGCTCTTGTTTGGATTCCTGCAGCCTAAAAGAATGAGAGTAACTGCAATAGTAATGTCTTCTTATCCAATTGTAGCCTCCATCTTCACAGCAAATGGTTTTATTCGCTCTTTGCCATTGGCATAAACAAAGTAGTATATCTTGGCCTAATGTTCATCTTTTTTATGAAGTGTGACCTTTTCATGTATCCCTTTTGAAACTTTGTAAATTATTCGATCTTTGTGTTGTATTGGACGTAGGTAGATCTACCTAAATCACATAAATTTTGCATGTGTATGTTTGTGTATTTGATGCATTTGGTTTCTCCCTTTGTGTTTTCTCCTAATTATTATTAACCTTATAATTGATATCAACTGAGTTTAGTTTATCAAGGAATAAAACACAAGAAGGTTGAGATCAATGATTACTGAATTAGATGAATGAGATTCGGGATTTTGGAGCTTATGAGGAGACAGCGCACCAAATGAAGCTTAAATTGTGGATAGTTGGTCCTATGTTATTATCATTATTGTGCAGTTAATGATCTTCTCAGCTTTATCGCAAGAGCATTTAAGAGACATTCCTCTCGGGACTTTGGCTCTTTTGTGTCTTCTGTTTGGCACTCATCTCTTGGTTTTCAGGTGTCATCTAAGAAACTAAAGAAGGGTCTTATGATGACACCTGAAACTAAAGAAGGGTCTTACGATGACGACTGAAAACCAAGAGATGAGCGCCAAGCAGAAGACTGGTGATGAGACCTACAATGCTTTATGGTGCAAAATGTTGGCCATTAAAATAGAAGCGTAATATTAAGTTAAGTGTTGCAGAGATGAGGATGCTTAGATGGATGAGTGGCTTTACTCCTAGAGACAAGATAGGAAATGAGCTTATATGTGAAAAGGTTGGAGTATAATTAAAAATGTTTTCTTTTTGGTTTACTTGTTGATAACTCAATTTTTATCTATGACTATGAAAAATGAGGATCATAAAGCATATCAAATATAGTTGAAAAGTAATGATGATCATGAAAATGGTGGAGTGGATACTTCAGGGCACATACCAATCATGGAGAACCTTGAATTTATATTCAGAAAATTATTTAATGAAATATGGGTTGATTATCTGTCAGACCGGTCCAGCCAGTCCATACTAGACTGGCTCATGAAACGGAGGTGGAACTCTTCCACCTCCTGCAGGTGCCACGTGAGCCGCCGAAGTAAACGACGCATTTTAGGATCGATTTTTTGGGGGATTTGGGAGGGAAATTTGAATGTAGTGACTGTTTAGGGATTTTCTTTTGATTTGTATACATTAAATACTTTGTTTTCCTAGGGTTACAACATCTTAAATTTGGCTGATTTTGGGATCTCTTAGGTTTAGGTTTTGGGCTCTAGTTTCGTCTAGAGATTGGGAGAGATCAATCCTCCTCTCGAATAGAGGATCACTTGTATCTTATTGTTTTCTTCCGTTCTATTTGATTTTTGCAATAAAATTACTATTTTTTTGGTTTTCATTGGAGTTTGGAAGAATTTTCTCGTTGTTTTTGTCTTTCTTTCTAGGACTCACTTGAAATCTACAAGTGTTTCGTATCAAATTGGTATCATAGCTGTTTTTGGGACCTTTTGTTAGCTGTTTTGGGGGCTGTTTTGGTGAATTTCAGAAGGAGAAAATTGTTGTTTTTGATAATCAAAGTCCATATTTTTATTTCTACAAAAATTCTGGCATCAATGGCGGCCAAGAAAATAGATGCGTTGGAGGAACGCCTCGAAGTGGAGATTGGACAAATGAAATCTGAAATTTCATATCTCCAAACTCGGGTTTCAGATTTAAAAAAAGATGTCTCAGCCATCCATAATAAGTTTGATTTGAAATTTTTCATCTTGGATGAGATGTTAAAGAAAGTGCTCAAGGGCCAAACCAAAATATCGTCGTTGGAGGTGAGGGAAGGCGCCGACAGCCATGGAGATGGGAAAAACCCTAAGCCAATCAAGCAAATGGGAGATCAGGAGGTGGAGACTCGAATGGGAGAAGAAAAAATACCTCTCCTAAAGCCTATTTATAGGGAGGAGCCGGGCAGAGGGGTGTGAGGAGAGGCATGAGGAGGTAGGGCAAGAACGAATATGTGTTGATTTGGAGAGGAAAGGGGCGAGATTAGAAAGGAAAATGAGTAATTATGACCAAAGGGGGGCTGAATTTGAAAGGGGTGGTGTTTGATATGATTCAAGGGGTGCTTAATTTAAAAGGAGAATGTGGAAATTTGATGAAGGGCTTGGGTATGAACGTATAAGGGATGATTAAGACACTTGAGGGAAACCACCTCCTTGGGGAAGAATAAATTATGAAGGGATGGAGAGAATGGAGGTGATATAAGGGTGAGGAAATTGAAGATGCCTATTTTTTAGGGAGAGGATGCTCACGGGTGGATCTACAAGTTGGAAAGGTACTTTACTGTCAACAAGTTGACGGATGGAGAGAGACTGATGGTAGCTGGGATGTGCTTGGAAGGGAAAGCTTTAGCATGGTTTTAGTGGAGGGATACGAGGCGACCAATAAGGACCCGGAGAGACTTTAAGGACTGATTGTTGGAACGTTTCCAAACCAATAGGGGAGGGGACTTTTATGAGCAGTTCTTCGCTTTGATGCAGGAGGGGACAGTGATTAAGTTTCGAAAGCAATTTGAGTACCTCGCCAGTCTAATGGATCAGCTTCCAGAGTCTGTACTGGAGGGGAACTTTATGAAGGGACTGAAATCAAATATCTGCACTGCAGTCAGAGTGATGAGACCTCGGGACTTGGGAGAGTCTATGGAGCTAGTTCAGTTGGTGGAGGATCAGAGGCAACTGGAAAAAGGAGCAGGAGGCAGCAGTTCAGGAGGCTCGTGCAGGATGACCACCACATTTTTGGCACCCAAGGAGCCAACACCCGGTACTCTTAGGGAGACTTTGCAGGAGAAAACTACCAAAGGAAGACCTGGGGACAACTTCAAGAGAAGCTCACAAAAACAGAATTACATGAGAAGAGGGCGAAGGGAATCTGCTTCCGATGTAACGAGAGGTATACGTCGCGGCACAGGTGTAAGGACCGAATTCTTCAGGTTCTTACCATTTGTGATGAAGAATGAATTGAGGGAGGGTGTCGCGACCACCGCCGGACTTGAAGTGACGTCGGAGTTCCACCCGATCTCTAAGTGACGCTGGAATTCTGCCCGATCTCCAAGTGACTCTGGAGTTTTGGCCAAATACCATCTAACGCCGGAGTTCTCCCCGGCCGCCGTCTGACGTCAGACTATGTTGCACCGATACACCTATTTATGAAGACATAATGTATCTGATACACGGATACGCCTCCGATACGTGTCGAATACGCCAAAGTCGTATCCAATTAAAATACTATTTAATTTCAAAAGGACACACGTATCCTATACACGTGTCCGTTGAAAAACAAAAAGAAATCCGAAAAAAAAAAAAGTGTATATTTACTTCCGCATTTGCAAGCAAGGTTCTCTCATTTCCGAGATGGATTTGAGTCTCTTGCTAATATGGGAATATTAGAAATTACTAATCTTTCACTTAATGAGCCTGAATTAGAAGCTATGATATTTATTGAAGATGATATAGAAGTTCAAAGACAAACCACTAAAGAACTAATCATATCATTCCTTCTATTGAATAGTTGAAATTTCATGTGCTAGATAATTTATGTTTATGCTTTTGTTGTTGTATTAGACATTTAATGCTTACTTATATTTTGATGTTATAAGCTACAAGGCTACAAATGATGTTGTTGTCATTTTTGTTTTGTAATTTCAAATTTTATGTTTTGATTGCTTTCTTAATTTTTATGTATGATTTATAAATTAGAACGTCGTGTCCGCGTCGTACCCGTATCCTATATTTTTAAGAATTGACGTGTCTCGTATTCGTATCGTGTTGTACCCGTGTCGTTGTATTCGTATCGGTGCAACATAGACGTCAGAATTCTACGTGACGTTAGCCCTCCGCTCGTCGCCAGATTTCTACCCGACACCAGACTTATGCATGCACGTTGTCGGATTTTCGCCAGACATCTATCCGATGTTGGATTTCTGTCCATTGCTGGACTTCTACCTGACGTCGTCCTTCTAACCTCCGTCGTTAGACAGCGGTCCTACCGACCTTCGTCGCCGGCCGACTACGGTCCTTCTAACTTACGTCGCCCATCAACTACGGTACTTCCAACCAAACGAACATGTCAATAGTGACTCTTTGTATTCCCGTCATGTACTTCATATAATGTACATCATGCCAAGGCCTTCCCCCTAAGAAAGGACTTCATTTGTAATCGACTGCAAATAATAGTGGATTCATTTAAACTAGGCTAGGCCCATGGTTTTTTCTCCTTTTCAAGGGTTTTCCACGTAAAATTTTGGTGTCTCATAAATGCTACAACCTCTCTCTTATCTAATTGCGTGTCGGATTTTCGTACAAAGTTAAGACGTTAAATTTTATATTTCTCTACCGCCGCGAATACTCCAAGACGCAACAAGAAAGAAAAATTAGTGATCGTTAATAAAACCAAGAAGCAAGAACATGATGCTAATGTGAACGCATGGATAATTTTGTCTTAATGTAAAAAAATCAAAGTTGTGATGGAAAATGTTTTTTACAAGATTCAAACTTTCTTGAAACTTTTTAAGTAAAACATCAAATTTATGATAAGTTTACCCAAATTTAGTATCTAGGACGAATGCCCATGTGCTTCCTCTCATATTTTTAAAGAATTATAAATCCTATGAAATGCTCAATATAAGATTCTCCTTATACTAAATAAATTTTCAATAGAGCAACCAAGGTAAAAATAAAACTATAGTTTTTAAAAATATAATAAGTTTGTTGTGTTACTTCATCATTATCAACTTTTTTTCAATTATTTGGTGCAAGCTTTATGAATCTTCGTTTTCCATTCATCATTGTTGAGTGTTGTGTGTGGTGTTAAATCTATTATCCACAAATCTTTTTTTATCAAATTTTATTTATACCATCTAACATCTACTTTTTCTACTTCTTAGTCCTCTTATGATTATTTTATCTACCCATTTAATAGATGTATTTTTTATCCTTTGTCGTATATATCCAAATTATCTAACTCCGTTTTTATCCTTCTTCAATCATTTTGTCCTAAATAGATGTCTATTTTAATCATTATTCCATTATAATCGTTCTTTAATTTATTCTTCTTGATTTTTCCACATGTTAGTATTAACATTCTCTTATTCATCGAGTTGAACTTATCTATCAATGATTTTTTTTATTGAGAAATATTGATCAATATAACATCGCGCGCTAAGTTGTTTTAAAAATGACATCTACTAAGGCAGTTATCAATTTGAACCACTCAATCTTAACTGTGGAATTTATTCTTCTACATAATATATGCAATTTACTTAACTTATCACACCTAAATATCACTTTATTTGGTAATGAAATTTATTGATTATTGTTAATATACCCACTAATACTGCATACACATACTCAATATTTGTTTTACTAATTTTTAGCTTTAAAATTTCCAAATTATTTTTCATTGTTCTTGTTTTTTAGTCTAATTATGGCTACTAAATGTTTATGATACTATATCAGAATGATTATCATTCTATATTTTGTTGCACATCTACAAAGAAATAGTTGTTAAAGGATTAGAAAGATCGTTTTGATGATATTAGTCCTATTGACAAATTAGAGAGATCCATCTTGAGAATAGATAAGGTAGTTTGGATTTATGCAACGAATAGTAGAAAATGTGCTCATTGGATAATTTGATAAAATTAGTGTCGAAGGATTAGAAAGGAGAATGATGGACCTAAGGTTACATACCAAAGAGCTATAGCTAAAGTGGTATGCCTCCCTTGTTCTTAGGATAGAGGTCATTGGTTTGAGTCTAACTTATGATTTTCTTTAGCTAAATACTCACTAGCTCCCTAAATGAAATTTTATTGTAAATAGCCTCATGCCCTCCTTTTTTGTAAATGGTCTTGCACCCTACTTTAAATTAATAAAATATTTGGGATAGATTGATATCCTTAAAAAAAGGAACTAAAATTATATGGATGGTAATTACTTAGAATGATTTGCAGTAATAGGTTTAATTCCTAAAGCATTATTAAACACAAATGGATGGAAAATGAGGATTCATGAAGCCATCCTCAAATATTTGTGATAAGGCTAATGGTGATAATTATCCTTCATAATCAAAGGGGAAATATTGTATTTGATTTTTTATATTATGCTTGTTTTTTTACAGCTGATATTGTTCCTACTCTTAATTTCCACTGTCATGCAGGCTCTCTATGTTCTATACAGGGATGATGGTGTTTTGAAGCTTCCTTACTGTATAGGAATTGCCGGAATTGTTTGTGCTCTTTTTGCTTTTGGAATACCTCATCTATCAGCTTTAAGGATATGGCTGGGATTCTCCACATTATTTAGTTTTGTATATATTGTCGTAGCATTCGTTCTCTCACTTAGGAACGGTAATCCTCTCCAAACATTCTCAAGTTATCCTATTATGTTGTTCTTAATGTTCAAATGCCTTTGCTAATTTGGTTTTGGTAAATTTAAGTATAATTATATTGTTATACATTATTATTAATAGTTGTCAATAACTGATAAGCTATTCTTCATGGTATTTTTTGGATCCTTTCTATGTCAACAATTAGTGCTTCATATGAAAATTCATTTTTTGTATGACCAGTTTATGCATTTCGTTGTCTGTGGTAAATAATATGCTAGCCATAGTGTTTGCCACAACTTTGGTATGAAATAAACTGATAGAAAAGTTGGTGCTAACAATGACTATATTAAGTATATTTGCAGGATTGAACAGTCCAGCTAGGGACTATAGCATTCCTCAATTACATAACAGAATTTTCAGTACCATTGGTGCCACTGCAAATCTGGTTTTTGCTTATAATACCGGGATGCTTCCAGAAATACAGGTAAGCTCAATTTAAACTTCATGAATTGATAAAAAAGAGTACTTAATTCAGTTTTTTATTAATCTATACACTGAGATTCTGCTTTAGCAGTCTAGCTTTACCAAAAAAAATTTCATGCACCACTTTTGTTCTGTTAAGGAGATGGAGATTATTGACCTCTTATAAAATGCCTAGTTGGAGAATGTTTTTTGACCTTGGTTGAGTATGGAATTAAAAGATTTTTGGATTTCTAGTTGTCAATTTTAGGGCAAATTATTAGGTGCAGACACCGGACAGAGAGAATCATCCGGATTTTTTTTATGTCTATAGTAAAAGCGCAGTCAAAGCGCTGCTGCTACATTAATTGCGCTTTGACTGCACTTTTACTACAGACAGAGAGAAATCCGGATGATTCTCTCTATCAAGTGTCTGAACCTAATAATATCTCCAATTTTAGGCAGAAGTTACTCGGCTTGGCTTTTTATCTTTTCAATCTTTTTTTCAAGAGCACAGCATGCTTTTAATCATCATGGATCTTTTGTGCTTCTTCCTTCATTGATGTTGTCTATTCCAGTATTACTCGCATTCAAATTACTGCTGACTATCTAATATTGCAGGCTACGATAAAAGAACCAGCTATCAAAAATATGGAGAAAGCACTATGGTTCCAGTTCACAATTGGTGGTTTGCCGCTATATGCTGTTACTTTTATGGGTTATTGGGCTTATGGTTCTTCAACCTCGACCTATCTCCTCAGCAGTGTTCGAGGACCAGTTTGGGTTAAGACAATCGCCAATATTGCATCCTTTCTCCAGACAGTCATTGCGTTGCATGTACGTTCCCCACTAATTTTTGCCCCTTTTATTTTCTGCTAGTAAGAGGAATATGGTATTTCCTTTCTTTTCTCTTGCTTCTGATTCCTAAATTCTTATGTTTTTTATGTGCACTTCAGATTTTTGCAAGCCCTATGTATGAGTGTTTGGACACAAGGTTTGGCAGAGAAGGTAATCCCTTCTCCTTACAAAATGTATTATTTAGGATTCTTGTCAGAGGGGGTTATTTAACAATAAACACCCTGGTTTCTGCTGTCCTGCCATTCCTTGGAGACTTCATGAGCTTAACTGGAGCCTTGAGCACCCTCCCTCTCACATTTGTTCTTGCAAATCACATGTATCTCAAGGTTAAGAAGAAGCAGCTTTCAGCTTCTAAAAAAACCTGGCACTGGCTGAATGTTGTGGGCTTCAGTTGCTTGGCTGTGATAGCCGCGATTGCTGCCCTGAGGCTCATCGTATCTGATTCCAAGAGGTACCATCTTTTTGCTGATCTTTGAAACCTTTAGGCTTCATTTGGGATAGCATTCTTACTACTTTTTAAAGAAACTTTTTAGTAAAAAATTTAAATTTTTATATTAAAAAACTACTTTAAAAAGTAAGAAAGCGGTTTCAAATGAAGCTTTAGTTTGAAAATTAAGGCTCTGTTTGGATGCTGAGAATTTAAACTAAAGGAAATTGAAAAAGCAGTTGAAAATCTCGTATTGGGTTTCCTCAACTTTTCTCCTATCCAAGCAGAGGCTTTTATCTTTGCTCCTTTTAGGGTATTCAGTTTCATTATATAATTGTATATATTGTTCTATAATTTTAGCTAAGAATTGCAATGCCCATCCTTCTGACAAGTTGATTTAGTGATCAAGAAGGATAATTTGGTCATTCATTTCACCCAATTACTTATATTTGTACTTTGGAAATAATGTCATTGCAAATTTAATATTCATATACTATTTTTTCTTAATCTATCAACATTGCTCACCTATCTACTGAAATAATTTCGGCAAATTATTCTGTGGAGCAACTACTGAGAACACATCTTTAATTATAACTTTGCTAAAATTGAAGTTTGGATTGTTGAAAATGTATTTTAGAAGTTGCTAATTCATATACTATATATATATATATATATATATATAACCCAAACACCTGCATTAGGTACCCATACCCACACCCACCGATATCCAATGAAGTATGGGTACGCCCATGACCTTATGGATGGATATAGATGAGTACTCAACATCAAAAGATAAATTGATTTACATTGCTGATCACCATATATTTTATATTACTACAATTCTCACTACATAATATGCAACACTTAACCACGCTGTAATTATGTAAATTTTGATATTCTTCTTGAAAGTTTGCAATCATAACAAAAGGTAACAAACATCAAGGCCAACAATCCGTGGCAAACTGCGTTTAAAAAACATGAAAAATGGGTGGGTATAGATGGATATGGCATCCTAAAAGTCACGATATCAAAGTAAAACATGAATACCCAACCAAGACCCATAGAGGGCATTGATAACAACTTAGATATATATTCTAAAACAAATAAGAGCTAGGAGGCTGTTTGATACTTTGCCAATTAGAGACTATTGGCTCGGAGGATAAAACAACATAATTAAATTTATGATTACTTTCCTACAAAATTAGACATTAAATCATATAAACAGGAAAAAAATTAAAATAGTTGATTGATAATTTATGAAAGATCAAAATGATCCTCAATTATATTGAAGGATTATTTTATCTCTCAAGACTTTAAAAAAGAATCAAAATAATGTCATAATAAGACTATTTAGATTCATTTTAGTTGACACAGAGCCAGCTGAGTCCAGGAGGAATGTTGGAATGGGCAGTTGAGCTTAGAGAGCCCCAGAAATAGATCCTGGGATGATTTGTCACGACCGACCACCAGAAAAATAGCTGTTGGGATCATCAGCTCAAGCTGGGCAGCTCTGCACCATTTGTAAGTATCAAATTAATCACCCCACCAAGCACCTCACAAACTGAGGTGGAAGGGTTGATACCCCATTCCCAAAAAAAAAAGCATTAAAGACTTATTTCTGGTTTCTTCATTTTCTTTTGGGGTCTAAATTCAAACTTTTCAACTGCAGATAACTTCCAGAATTGAATCATTGGAAAAACAAAGTTAAATTAATTATAGTACCAGCAGTTTTCAGATCTTCTAGCAATTCAATACAAACTGGGAACTAACCTCTCTGCCATATGAAATTAAAGCCAAAAAAATTCTAAAGAAAAAGAAAATCATAAGCACCCTTCTAAAAACAAGATAAAACTTAGAAGGAAAAGACTGTAGTCGTGATGAAAGGTCCTTAGGATTTCATGTCCTCCTCTTCATCTTCAATCTTAGGGGCCAAGTAAAACCTGATGTACCCCATGTCAGCAATCTTGTACTCAACCACCACTGGCAGCTCAGAAGACAGACTAATAGTCACGGACTCAGATAATGTTGTAGCTTTAGTGAAAGAATTCAAGTATCTCAGAGCAAAGGTTAAGCTCACTGGTTCATTCATCTCAATGATAGTTGCCTCCTCTGGCTGTTAAATTGAAAGAAAAACAAATTCAATCTACACATAATCACTAGTTGATTCAGTATTTATATTCAAACTCATGAACTAAATGTCATATTTAAATAACCCAAAAATATTATCTTTAGGGGGTGTTTGATATCAGATTTGTACGTTGTTTTTAGAGTAAATCCAGCCAAACACATTCAGAATCCATAAATCCAAAATTTATGGATTTGTCACTGTAGAAATCATAATCTCATTCATATTCGAATTTAACACAATTTAAAGTTGCTGAAATTCTTCCCACGGTGCCAGTGCCGCAATCTTTTGCCAAACAACTTCTATGAATTTAATAGGATTTACAATTTGTCATACCAAACACTTTTCATAATTTATGAGCCTAAGATTTACTAAATCCAGATTTACAAGATTTAATCAAGAATTAGTATATCATACTAAAATTGAATCCAATTCTATACCAAACACCCCCTTAGTTTAGTCACTCACTTTTTCAAACATCAAATGCGTACCTTATCAACTGTTTTGTTCTGCCGGCAGACAATGTTAGCAGATCCAATATCGCCTCTGGTAGAAAACTTGACTCCTTCCTTGCTGACTGAAATAACAACTGTGATGAACAAAGCAAAACACTTATCAGAATAATCACACAACAATTCATATAAAACTAGTGGTTTAGATATAACCAGAATTAAGGTTTTACCAGTATCTCCTATGCTGCTGAGATCCTTGCATATTCTTCCAAACTCTGAAGATGGCATCTTTACAATTGCATGATACTCAGCCTCGGGAATTCCAAGATGCTCGCTATCAATGTCCATGAGCTTCATCTCGAAATCAGAAATCTTGTCTTGATCTGCTCAAAGACAGACCAACAGAATCAAGATTTGACTAGAAGAAAGGATCCAAACAAACAAGTATTACATAATCAAAGACTGGAACACTACATCTACAAAATGGAATTTTGAATGAGAAAAGCATCTTCACAATTTCTCTAAGAATCGGTTAAACGATCAACAATTCAATAAAATGCTCAAAAAAACAACAATTGAACAAAGATATCAAGCGAATAGAGACCAAAGCAGGTTCGGATGGTCTTTCCACTTACTAGGGCTTTCGAACATGAAAGTAACAGTGTCGCTGCCATCGTCTCCCTTGATGGTAATAATATCATCGTTTCCAGCACACTTGAGCATCTTGGACATGTTATTGAGGTTCATCCCCATGGAAATATTCCGATCGCAGCGATAGTGCTCGAAACCCTCGGATCGGAGGAGCAGCGCCACCAGAGCAACATGGCTAGAGTCCATGGCCTGAAGGGAGAACCCCGTCGCCGAGCAGTCAAAGTTTGCATCAGTAACCAAATCTTTGATCGCCTCGAGAACCTTCTTCAGAAGACTGCCCTGCACTAGCCGTAGCTCCAACATCTTCCCGCTAGCTGCAGTAGTTGATTCACGAACAATTTTCCTGAATGTGGAGAGAGGAAAGTCTCCTCTTTTCCCTTTATCTAGCTTGAAATGGGTTGAGCCAAGTATTCGATTTAAGTTATGGAGCCGCGGAGATTTAATTTTCCGGCGCAGAGGTTGGCGGGAATTAGGAATCGGTTCCCGCCAGTACTTCGGGCTTGGCGGGAACACAATGTGTACTAATTGGCCTCTTCAAAGCTATTAGAAAACAAGCTTTGAAATTTGATATATTTATTAGATTCGGAAGCATAGAAATATGGCTAAAATGTTATGCTGAACATCATTTTGATAACTTGGTGAATTACAAAATGATTGACCTATTCAATGGGGAAGCCATAAACTTTGTTTAGTGGGAATATAAATTAAATTTTTTACATAATCATAGTTTAAAAATAATAATAAATTTATTTAAAAATAAATAAAAATATAAAAATTTATAATTTATAATGCATATTTTTCATATTCATACAAGTTGAATGATTATTTTATTATCAATATAATTAAATATTTTTTACGATACATGATTAAAATATCATTCATCAACTTATCTTTAATTCTATTTTTTACAATAGTAGAAGTAGAAAAAGTTCTTTCAATTTATATTTTATGTATTGATCCTAAAATAAATTCTTAAATTTTTTACTTATTATGATAAAATTTTTATTATAATATCTAAATTAATTTATTTCAAAATAAAATTTTGTGGTGTGATAGGATGAATAAAAGAAGATAAATGATCAAGTATGATTTTATTTTAATAAATAAATAATAATAATATAAAAATAAAAATAAAAAAGAATTATAATTTTCTTTCTAGTAGGGCATGGGTTGTGCCTTAATTAAGCCCATGGACCAACAGCAATAGTGTCTGATGAGGGCATCTCCAACTGAAAAATTCATTTTCTACTTCAAAATACTTTAAAAATCTAAAATGCAGTAATTCATTTTCAATCGAACTTCATTTTTGTATCCTCTTTCACGTGATTCTTTGTCTCGCTGCAATGGTAACCATCTTTTTCCTTTTTCGCAAGCTTCTTCGGCAAATCCCATGACATAACCAATTGACATATGTGAATAGCGCGATGCCAATATTAGCATCGCACTATTCACCTATCAAATTTTGATGTGCAATTTAGCATTCGAATTGAGTGAATGACGTGCTGCATACCACCATATACAGTTTGGTTGGAGATGATCTTGCTGAAGTTTCCTTACCTTATGTGAGTGAGGTGCTAATGTTCATCTTCTTTCACCAGTCGAGCATTTGCTATTCTATCATGACCGACATATAAGCCAAGTAGTATTTCATATGCCTTATACCTATAAAGAACTCGATCAACTGCCCATGTGAACCTAAATTATGTATATATTATAAATTTACAATGATCATTGTCATTATGTAGAGTTGCATAAGTCTAAAGACTCTACTTGAAAGCTAGCAAAGAATGACTTCTTAAGAAAAATTATCATTGATGGATGACAAAAGAGATAACCTTTAAAAGAACACCATAGTGTTTAATCCACAAATTTCTATAAATCAACTTGAGGTTTACAAAACTTTGATTGATATCAATAGCTTAGTTAATGTACTATGTCTTAACTTTAATTAGCCAATAGTTTAAATCTAAATAACTTTTACTCTATGATTTCTCGAGCCCCATCTTACACCCCCCATAAGAGTAGAGTGAGATCTTGTTTCTCCCTTTGCCACAATCTAGAAAAAGCTTTATAAGAATCTTCAATCTAATCATTCACAGCACAGCTGTTTGAATACACAACATCTTTGAAATGAGTCAAGCTGTTCCGGCTACAAAAAAATATATAACTATTATCTATTTGTTGTATTATTTATTAGATGTAGAGAGAAAGAAATAGTGAGAGATATGAAAACTCAATTCACATCTCCTCATATATCAAATCATATTGACAATTCCTCTTCGACTTGTTTCAAAATTAAGAAGTCCCTTCATCTTAAGACAATTTGCAAGGAAAAATTATGCGGAAATTCAAAGGCTTATCCACTAGTTTGGCCCTATTTGTTTGCTTCACTTTATGTTGCTTGTCTTGGATGGAGATTGGGGTTCTTGCGCTATGTCGGGTTCTTATTATGTTGTTTGGATGTACTCTACCTCTTGTGGCCTTTTAATTGGTGGAATTTGGAGTTTCATCTCTTATTTTTCTAGGCTTGCTTCTATTGGTTTGACTGGGATGATGGATATGGACTTGGATTTTGTGCTTTGGTGCCTTCGGTTGTTGTATGATGACTGATGAGGGTTCTTTTGCTAGATGGGTTTTTTGGTAAACTATGATGAATCCTCCCATTATGCTTATTGATTCTCCCTTGGAAGGACCTTGCGAGCAACTAGGGGGCACTTTGGCTCCTATGTTTTGATGTTTTGGAATCGTCTTTGGGTTATACAAGTGTGATTATGAGTCAACTTTTTTACTGAATTTATTGTTCTTTTTCTTATTTTTACATAGTAGAATGATATTAGGCTCAACTCCTAATTTTCCCAAAAAGAAAAGATCCCAATCATAAAATTCAGAAATACATGAAGTTTCCAGATATCTAACATCTTATTCATTGACTTTATTGAGATCTATAAAATTAGGGAATGAAAATTAATAAATAGAGCTTTGGAAAATAATTAAAAAAAAAAAACTATTAACATGAAAACATAAAATAATTTATAACGAATTTCTAATTTTAGAAAATATGTGATTTTCTTGAAATATAAAATACATGTATTATTTCAATTGAATGTTCTTAATAATTTAAATTATATTTTCTTTGGTTATTCAAATATATATTGATATTTAAAAGTTGAAAATTTTCCTGTTTGACTTTTATATGAATTTTTTTATTTATTACATATTTTTTAATTGCATCTTGATTTTTACTGTATTTATATCGGATTGCTTCCCTCAAATTTTTAATTTTAAGTTTGCTTTTAATATTAAAAACGATAAATTAATTTTATTTAATTATGATGTAGAGTTGTTATTTTATTTTTTGTTATTGACATTAGGTTTTTAAGGAATCCCAAGGTAGGAAAATTTAGTAACACAAATAATTAGAGAGGTACTCTCTCTCTCTCTCTCTCTCTCTCTCTCTCTCTCTCTCTCTCTCTCTCTATATATATATATATATATATATATATATATATATATATATATATATATATATATATATATATATATATATATATATATATATATATATATATATATATATATATATATGTATATAGTTTTAAGATATATTTATTGTTCATTGACTCCCTTATAATATTTTGTTTTTGATATCACCTAAATTTTCTTATGATGACTAGCATAATCTTAGGCTTACACAGCTCATTTGAAGATTAGGCTTATAATAAAAAAATGCATGGCTTATGATTATAGTAGGAGTAGTGATTAAGCAAATGAGCTCCTCACTCAGTACATGAATAGATGACATAGATAAATGAGATGTTAGCTTCCAGTCAATTTTCACACCTACGGTATATTGTATCATTGTGAATTTGCATATAGTATACAATCTACTAAATGATAGGTAAATTTCACATAAACTCCACACACATAAGCCACCACTTTATCTAATTAGTTTCAAATGTATCAATCTACACTTTATTTAGGATTGATTGGTCTTTTATTTACGCAAGCGACTAAGTGATTCTATGCCATTCTTAACCACAATAAGATGTAAGTTTGAGCTTATACATTTTTATTATATTAAGCTATCCACTTAGCTACATTACGAAGACTGTTGTGTTTTTTTGTTACTCACAATAAAGTTATAAGACTTATTACAACATCTACTCCACTGCATTGAGAAGACGTTTGCGCTTCCCTAATCTTACACAGTTAAAATGGCAGCCTCATAACTTCATTCCATTATTCTAATCTCCTCTACCATATCGAGGAGATTCACATGATCTCCATAATGTTCTTAGTGTCTTCTCGATCACATTTAGTAGGCATCTGAACTTTCATGATAACACTTTACAAAGCTATGAGTCTCACATTTGACATATTTTCAATCACATTAAGGAGATGTTGGGGTCTATTAATTATATACGATCAAATTTTAAGTACCACTCCTTCGACGTCTTCTCTATCTTATTGAGGATATGTTTAGATCTTATGTGTACATCCTATATATATTCTCCACTACACTATAGAAATATATATAATAACTTCCATTCCAACTCTTCTACCTTCCCTACCACATATAGAAGATAATATGGCTTCTTGATCACATGGAAATCAAGATATAAGTCCCATTTTATATGTTGTCTCTTCCACATCGAAAATATATCCTTATTTCCTACCCTACACCCTTACCCTTAGAGCATAGGTAGCCTTGTTAGTATTTGCATATATTATAGCACAATACTATAAGTTCAAAATGGGTTTCTCCCTCATATAACAATGCAATGTAATTCTTGTTTGTTAACCTAGTGCTAAATCTACACCTTTAATCTATGAGATCCCCTTAGATGAGATAGCTCATAATTGTTAATAAGAATCCTTAGAGATTACCATGTAATTTAGCAGACTAAGGGTATTGAAGAACTTATAAAAATTAAACAATAGGATCTTGACTGAGTATGTAATCCAATTTGATGTATTAGTATTTAGTCCTCACTCCTAATATTTGCTCATTCCTTACTCATGAACAATTGCACCATATGGCATCATACATCCATTATGGGTTGTTCCCTCAAGCTGATATGGAGTTGTAAGTTTCCTCATGTCCTTTGAAAATGGCTTTCATCCTATCATCTTTGATTTCTATGATTCTTACCCCTTTTATCCTTTTATATAACCCCAGACTTTAGCTTGACTAAACTTACTTTCATTATACCTAATTTGAATTCAAACATTGACTTATTAATCAAGAGTATTTTATGACATACCTAGGATAAAAGTAAACTAATGTCCTTGCATTAAAAAAACATCGACCTCGATAATTAAAATAAATCTATTTGGAGCCACATTCTTTATAAGAAAAATATATGACATATGCTTAATATATATTTTATTGATCCCTACATGCTTATATAGTGAATTGATAAGCTATGATTAGTCCTCCAAAATAGCATCTCAAGCCATTTCAAAGCCCAAAAATATATATTTTATTATATGTGCAAGTTGATGGTGATTACATGGCCTTTAAATTCCAAGAGGACATTTTGTTGGTTCTTTCTCTTATGTTATTAAAGTAGTGGGCTACTATATAAGAATCAAGTGATTTAATTGTGCTTTTCTAGAAAGAAAATACAAAGTGTAAAAGCTTATCCATCTACTGAAGGAATGGACTTTTAGTGTGATAAATTTGTAGCAAGAATCTTAAGTCGGTGAAGAGTTTATAATTGAATGTAGGCGAATTGAGCGGCGGACGTCATAGATATGAATTATGTCAAAATTGTGCTATAATTTATATTTATATTACCAAGGTACAAGCTAATTAAATATTATCAAACACGATCAAATATGTATATTATTTATTAACTAAAAACTCTTAAAAATAAAATAATTTTAAATTAATATCAAGGCAAATAAAATCAAATTTGTATAATAAATTATTATTAATATTTATAATCCTAACCCTAGCTCAAGCTTTAGCACTAGTTTATGAGAAGATGATTGTGATGATCTTCTCATGGAGATCTACATACATATCATAACCTTTTTTATTTATTTATATTCTAAGATAAACTTTTGTATATAAATTTTAGTTTATCAATATATATATAAATAAATAAATAAATAAATAAATAAATAAATAAATATATATATATATATATATATATATATATATATATATATATATATATATATATATATATATATATATATATATATATATATATATATATAACTATTTCAATGTAATATAAATAAATATAAAAATTAAATGTATAAGAATTATTTTTTTATGGTGATGGCAAAGGGTTAGAAAGCCCATGAAAATTCAGGATTCCTCTGGGGCATTCAGAAATGGCTTCAAGAAATGGTAAAGCCTAAAGAGGCCCAGCCCACTTATTAATTCAGCTCGACTCAACGAGTTAGCGTTTCGATGGTAGCAAGGCGGCGCCACAAACCAGGTCTTCGTCGGCTCTCCACCGCGGAGAATCCTCAAATCTCCGAGGAGGTGTTGTGAAACCCCAGTTAGGGTTTTCCTCTTTGGCGAGAAAGCACTATGAGACCGCTCTTGGGTCTTCTCCTAGTCTTGCTCTTGCTTTCGGTATCTCTGGTTGCAGTCAAAGGCGCCTCCGATTCGAAGCCGGAGAGCGAGAAGAAAAATAAGTTTCGGGAAAGACAGGCCAGCGATGACATGCTCGGTTATCCAAACGTGTAAGATTGAATTTTTATCTTTATAATTGAACATTGCATGTATGAAACCTTGCTAGAGCGTGCTTCTAAAGTTTTCTGTTAGATTAAACCATCGGAAGCTTGTGGTTTCTCTGTGGTCACAAGAGTAATTATCACGTTTGAATTTCTGCTTCTCAATAACGACATTTTGGTTATAGTCTTCCGAAAAGGATGGGTGTAGTCACGTGCCAATACTGGATCATGGAGTTTGTGGCGGTTAACTAAGATTTAGGTAGTCAGTCAATTTTCTGTATCGTGCGACATGTCTCAGTTTTATGAAGTTTGAAAAATTGAAGGAAGTTCACGAGGTTGAGTCCTAAATATGAAATAGGCTGTAACCAGTACCTGAAGCTACCACTAATGCATTATTTCTGGAGGGGTTTTTGCATGCAACCTAACCCTTACATTTGTAGAGAGGCTGTATTTGTGAATGTTATATCTGATGCTATACTCTTAAATTAAGCTTACTCATCCGTTCTCAGAATGGATTAGGCCATTTTCAATTGTTTTATTTCGCATTTCTTTTTCTTTAATATAAATATATATATTTTTCCCTTTGAACTGCTTTATATTTAGAGATGTCCCCCAAAATTGAAAAATTTGCATTTATTTATAATACTACGATAAATCTGACATGCCTTGAGGTTGATGTTGTTAAAATGTGACTTGAAGTTGTTGTCAATTATTTTGTTGTTGGTTTTGTTTCAATGACAGATGTAGACTGAATTGTAAAACTTGTAATGTTAAGGTGGAAGTTTCTTCGATACAATTAATATATCTTGATTTTCTAGGTCGGCTTAAATAGCAACACGCTTGCCCAAGCAGGCAACTCCAATCTCATCATAGTCGGAACTGATTGAAGCTTACAAATTTAAATTACTCGGCGATCATATTTTTGAAATTTGTAGGCTATCCTCCCCTCTAGAGCCGCATCAATCAATGGTGCTTTCTCAAACCTGACCTATTGATTTCAAATATCAGTAGGAGTAAATTAAATACAATGGATTTGAAATTTTTGGTGTTTTGCTGAAAGAAAAGCAAATGCAGTGTAATAATTTGAGGTATTTGGAATTCCCTACCTAGTTTATTTTCAATGTATTTGGAATTTGCCCAATTTGACAAAACTTCAAATACACAATACGTGTGAAGCTTCACCGTCTGCCTGCCGATCTTTGCTCGTTGCTGCTTAGTCCATTGATAGTCGTTGGCCCTCACTTGCGATCGCTTGGCACCACAGGCTGCCACCAGCCATTGACAGCTGTTGCCCCCCATTGCTTGCTACTATTGCTGCTGCTGACTATCATCGGTACTTCTGCTGCCAACCCCCACCACTGCAATCATTGTCTCTAGCTGCATGCTTCTCGCTTGCTCCATTGTCATCACCTTTGGTTGGCATCATATTTTAAATATATTTTTTATTTTACAAGCAAAAAAAATAAAATCAAATACATGATTTTACTTTTCATTGTATTTGGAATATATTGGATTTTTAAATACTTATAACCAAACAATCCCTTAATAGAAAAGATAGTTGATTTGTTCACATCTTGTGGTTACCATCATTTATTTTACCTCTAATTTAATTACATACATTAGAAGTGATTGAATTGTGACAAGAACATGCTCAGGTATGTTGTTACAACTATCGACATATTTTTCTCTCTATGTATTGGGGTTGATGACAATAGATTGAGTTTGAGGTCAATGGAGGATTTTTTTGGGTATTTCTTATCTTTCAAAATTTTGCTTAGTAATTCATTTGTGTTATACCAAACAATAAAAAAATTAAAATGTGGAGAAATTGAATGAAGTTCCCTATTAATGCACCCAACCAAATAACTCTTACTGAATGGAGAATGTAGTTTAAGGCGAGCTAACTACTTGCCTAAGTGACTAAGGAGCGGAGGCATGTCTTAATGTCCTACACATGTCCCAAAAGAGCATTATTACTAAAGCATTACCTAGATAAGCATCTTGATTTATGGTGCTAGGCAATGAGATGAGCATCTTGCCTTGACTAGGAATATGGGTGATAATATTTTTAATATGATTGATGAGTTGATTTTTTGTGCATATCATTTTTTTTATGGAGTGATATGGAAAGAATGTTAAAGGTTGACTAAAATGTTTCACATTAGGAAACAACTCAGTTCAAATGTAGCTACAAGTACTTTAAATTCTAAAATTGAGATTTTGACTATAAATAAGATGAGTCTGAGAGGATACAAATGGAAAGATGGATGGTGATGATGGAATGTTAGTAATGATTAGGTTTTTAAATTATTTTATCGTGCATTTGCATAACAAATACTTATAAACCATTATTTATATATCTAACACCTAAGATTAATTAGTTACTTACATAACAAAAAAAAATTAATAACTTAAAAATACCACTTAGTTTGACTCCATCTTCGCTACACATTAAATTCCCTTATCCTCTCTTGTAACTTTACAATTTTCATTTTTTGTTTGCAGTTATTGCTAAGCTCTTATTATGGTCTTATTAGAGGATGAGTTGGAAGATGATTTCGTTGGAGGATGAGTAGGAAGTTGATATTTTCAGTCTAAATTTTTCGTGGAAGTAATCAATCTCCTTGTTTTTGTTAAAAGGTTGAGTGAGAATCGAAGTCATTAAAGTCACCGTCGCTATTTTAAGATTGGAAGTTCTCACTTATGGATGAGTTCATGGATATGTGTTGATTCAATCAAGATTTATCAATTTATATTATTTTATTTTATTTTATTGTGTTTTGGACGCTATGTAATTTTATTTTGTATGATCCTATAATGGAAAACAACCCACGATCATGCCAGGTTAGGTGCTCTCAGGTCAATACACTCCATTGCCTTTCCACTTGTGTTTTTTTGCTCATTTTTTCTTATGGCTATTTGGTTTTCCCTGCTGTTGTCCACTCAGTTTCCCTGTTGCTGGCTGCTCGGTTTTCCACTTATTGTTTCCCTATGCAGAATGCTTTGACTTCTCTTCTTGTGGGCTGATTTGGATGGTTCTTATTGGCTGTTTTGGTGGCACATTTATGCGAGCAAATAAATGGCTCTTTCTCGATTTTATGAATAAGACACATATACAGTAAAAATCATTTAAGTTCTTTTATATTTAAATATATCTTAAAATTTCATCATAAATTAGTATCTTAATTCCTATTAACTTTGTGTTTATATGACGGCTTTCCTCTTAGGTAATATTAAATTACTCACTATTTATGGAATTTAATATCATGACTCAATTCAAGTTTTTTACTTATTTCATGAAGTAGCAAATAATGAATAATTCATTTCTATGAAGAGCAGTCTTTATTAACAAAATCGTCAGTGACATGGATAATTTTTATTATATAATAACTTTTCTTTATCATTAGTAACAATTATACCTTTTTCTATTTACAAATGATCATAATTATAAACTAAATATTATTAGTAATATCTCGTTAATTTCATCGTTAATTACTTAAGAATTATACAACTAGTTATGAATCACTGAATAATATAATATATGATTTAAGTAATTATCAAATTAAAATCCTCTTTTATAAAATACTTCCATTCATTAGAATTTAAATCCTTAGTACCCAACTCAGTCCTATATTATGATTCTTTCAAGGAATTCCTTTTTAAATTTCGAAAGTAAACAATAATCCATACCTCACAAAAGAAATAGTTCCTTGTGAGTTAACATACATCAAAAAATATGCCAACTAAAAAATTCTAACTAAATATGCCAAATTTTTTGGTCTTTACATCCTCATTTATAAAAAATTCATCATCAAAATTTGCATACTATTCCTATTTACAATATTATAGTCTAAACTATTTTCTGCAATACATCACTAAATAAATCTAGACATTGCTACTTAATATTTACATTATCATAAAAACATCAACTTTAAATCTATTCAGCATAAGTATGAATATCGAGTATAAAATAAAATATTTGATGTAAAGTAACATATTGTTATGTGTTATTAGCAACACCTTAACAAATTTAATCAAAAATATTTCTGACATCAATATGTTCTTTGGTCTCTTGTTGAGTCAAGGCATAGATCTGTGGTTAGGTCCATGTATTCCACCTGGGTTGATCCTTAGTATGAGTTAATGCAACAGACTTAGACACTTCCTATTGGTCATATATTAAAACTTAACTGAGATGGGGCTCTCCATGATTTTCCATCTGATGTAGACTTCAGACTTCTGCATAGAGTTAGGTTAGTTCCTCATATGATTTCTCTACTTCCGACATAGATTGCATATATAAGAGTGCACCGTCATTCTCCCTGATGTAATTTCTCTCATTTAATATAAGTTTCCATAGCCCTACTAACAATTCCACTACTAACTCCACTGGTAATGTTATTGGGATTCTTCTAATTTGAGCCTTTGGCTAAGTAACATATTCATCCTATTCTGTGCTCTTCCTTCCATGTAGATCTCTGTCCTTCTAAGTGGTTTGAAAATCAATTTCTATCATGTTTGCCCTCTCAACCTGTGTTAAATAATCTTCAATCCCTAAGGGTAGTAGGGTTGTCTAATCACATCATTTAATCTAGATAAGAATCAATGATATTTTTTTTTCTTGCATTTGAAATTAGTTGTAGTGCATATCTTAGTGGGGCGGTGAATTCCACTTTATATTATATAATAAAATTTTATCCTTACACCAATTTATAAGCTTATATTACATCCGTCTCCTTGTAGAAAGAGGCACAAATTATTTTTTGAAAATTCTACATAATCTCCTCAATTAATCAGAATATTAGGTAGGTCTCTTAACTTGTCCTGATCTTGTCCTCTCCATTTTCCTGCTTCTTCCTCTAACAGAAATGTAGCAAATGACAATTTCCTTCATCAGGATAGAACATGCTATCCAATATCATCTCAATATTCAATAGCCAATTTTCTGCTTCAATGGGTCATTCAACTTTTGTAAATGATGGCGGTTGCATGCCCAGGAACAACTTCAAATATTTATTCATTGAGGTGGTTTTGCTATTTCCATTATGTTGAGATCTTAAGTCTTGGATCATTTGTTTCGTTTCTCTCATCATCTGAGTAGGAGCATTTATATCAACAATAACATTTTTTTGGCACCCCACATTACTCCATATATTCATGCTGTACTTCCCCTTGGTTAACCAAATACTTGAGATATAAAAGACAAAATTACCTAATTAGATAACATTAAATATAATCAAACATTCTAAATATCATTAATCATCTTGACTCTTGTTGTTTTTAGTATTAATTAATTAAAGCTTTTATCAAATATCATCTTCATTATGGCCCGACTCAGGATCTAGGAATAGCAAGGGCATGAATAGATGGTCGTTCAAAGTTTTTAAATTTCATTTATTGACATTAGATAATATCAAAACAATTTTTCATACATTTTCTCATAATAATAATTTTCGACACATTGAAAGAGCCACTAATTCGCAATATGCATTCTATTATAGAATAATAACATATATTATGTAGTTATTTCAACATTTAGAAAGTTTAAATGCCTATTACTTGTAGCTCCATATCTACGATACACAAATTCGCTTATCCCACTCATTTAATTCTCAACAACTTGTCATGAAAATATTGATTAAATATAATGGTAAATAACTTAGCGGTTATATTATAGTTTCTTAATAACACCAACTTGAATGAAAAAAAAATAACATACACTCTAGTTGTCATTTTAAACTATAAGGAAAAAATAAAATGTGCTTTAACATTTGAATAACGACTATGACTATAGAACTTGCTTAATAGTTAAAGTGATGTACAATCTTGGAATCATAACATTCATTCCGACTTTGGGGGCTTGATTATATACTGAGCTTATTATATCTAACTTATACTTTTTCTATATGCTAATCCATTTTAGAAGCATTGTCTATACATAACCTAACCTAACCTTGGCCCATACGTCCCCTTTCGGCACAGTCGGACCTAGATCATATCTTAACATTCTAACTAAAATTATAATTTTAATATTTCTATGTTAATGTATAAAATTTTGGGTCTTTACATGTGGCAACTTATTCAAGTCTTTTTTTCACTTCTAAAACTAAAAATTTACCAGAGCAAGCTTGTAGAATGTACAAAGTTTCACTTACCTCCTACCTTTAAATAGGAAAAAAAATCATGCAAGTCAGTGATACACTCACATTTTCGGAAGTAAATCGCTGCCTTGTCTCATGTAATCACACTAAATAAAAAAAGGAAGATTTGGATTACTAGACATTCCTTTTCTTAGAAATTTATATATGCACTTTTTGTATTCAATTAAATGAAGGATACTTTGTAATTTTTTTGGTTTCATTTTCTTGATATTTCACATTAGAAAACTTACTACTCTCTAACATTACTAGATGTATTTCATGGTCACTATGAATTTTGTGAGCATCTGAATAATTCTTTCATTGTGTCGATGGATATGGTGAACTTATCTCCAGTTTATGGGCTCTGCACCTTCTGTGCTGCTCAGCTTATCTCCTGCTTAGTTTCCTTTAGTTTAACTTTTTATTTTTTTTGTTTGGAATATGTGGTTTAAAAATTCTTTTCATTCAGTTTGTGGCTTTGTGCTAAATTGTTTTGGTCTTTGCTAATACTTTCTTGTAGTGATGAGGATTCATTGTTAAACACCAAGTGCCCACACAATTTAGAGTTGAGATGGCAGACAGAAGTGAGCTCCAGCATTTATGCCACTCCATTGATTGCTGACATTAACAGGTGAATTTTGCCATTCTGGTATCGACTTACCGGGTGGATTCTACTGCTACCGCTTCTCTGTGTTATCAAGGCATTGTGTAGGATTGAATATCTTAGATTCTGATCCTTTTTTTTTTTCTCGTTTTTTTTCTTTAGATTGTGACATCCGACTATGTTGCTTCATAATACACATTGACATGCATTCCCTCTTCTCTTGGTTCTTCAGTGATGGAAAGCTTGAAGTAGTTGTACCATCTTTTGTTCATTACTTGGAGGTGCTAGAGGGGTCTGATGGAGATAAGTTGCCAGGTATGATTATATTTTCCTCATTCCTTTTATTTTAATTTCTCTACATAAGGATCTTGGAGGTAGCATCCGGTTCTACTAATCATGCAAGGCCATGTGATTGAAATCTGAAAATGTACACTTGTCAAAGGCAAATAAAGTGACGAGCATTATGAGTTTTACCAACAACAACAAAAATAAGAAGCCTTTATCCTACTACATGGGGTCAACTACATGAATCCTTTTTTTCCATTGTGTCATGTTAAGAGTCAAATTCTCTTTTAAATCTAATAAGTAAATGTCATTTCTAATATTTTCTAACCAAGTATTTGTAGGTCTACCTCTACCTTTTTGAATTATAATAATAATATACAATCTATTTCACCATCAGTCTGAATAATAGATCCAAAATATCTAAAACGTGTACTCTTATTAATAACTTAAGTGCCCATAGTTATGACCCCCCTACTAGATCTATTACCTCTAAAATTATACTTCATGTATTTAGTTTAGATCTTCTAACTTAAGAGTTTTACCATTGTAATTTATTTTCTTTTAATTTATATTAAGTAAAATCTGCCTATGATGACAGATCTTATATGAACTAGATGTGATATCTAACATTTTTAGTATTTTGTTAACATTGGATCATTATTGCGAGATTTTAATTCAGTTCATTAATTCCAAATCAGCATGCCTTAGTTTCAATTACATTCAAAAATTGTTGCAATGAATATTTTAAAGGTACCTATTGCCATAGTTCAAAATTGTGTAATATATTGCGCACGACGACGGACGCTTGAGAGAGAGGTGATTGAGGCTATAAGGTGTATGTCTCAAACAAATGATGCATGCCTTGAGGCATTTTTAAAGAGTTGGAAGTATCTATTTTGAGTTTTTTGATGCGTTGGCCTGAAAGAGAATAACAGCAAAAAGCTCAAATAGCCCTAATTGTTTTATATTTAAAATAAAAGTCTATTTTTACTCCACTAAACTTCATAAACTAAACCCTAGACATTCAAAAAAAAAAAAAAACAGGAACAATGAATGTCATAGTTGTATGAAGAAGATTTTAATGTTGACTTTTTTGAAAGACTTATGAATGAGGACAATAAAAGCCATTAAGAAAGCAATAAAAATGTTAGCATAAAATTGTATGTAATATAAATTATAAGTAAAAGCTCAAAATAGTCCCCGGACTATTGATAAATGTCCAATTTAGTCATAGAGTTTTGCATTGTATCAATTTAGTCCCTAACTATAAATAATTGAGTCAATTTGGTCAAAAAAACCTAAAATAAGAGTTAAAATTAACTCAAAAGTTAAATATGAAGGATATATTAGGTTTTTTTAGAGCAAAATTTAACATGATAAAAATTACTATTAAATTAGATTTTGCTTAAAAAAATAACTTTGGAGTTAACTTTAGCTTATATTTTAGGCTTTGGGTCTAAATTTGCTAATTTTTTAATAGTCGAGGGACTAAATTGGAGCAATACGAAACTCTGAGATTAAATTGGATATTTATCAATAGTTGGGGGACTATTTTGAGCTTTTATTCTATAAATTATAAAGGTCAATACCATCATAATATTCTTATTAGATTTAATTGATTTGGGAAGAGGAATGTGATTGAGGTTAAAGATGATAAAGAAGATTGGGAGGAAGTTGAGACATGTGAGCATGAGGGAGGTAAGAAAAGCAATCAACTATGATGATTCTAATGAAGACCTTCCTAGTGATGGGATTGGGAGTGAGTTTTGAATTCAAGTCATAAGTCATAATTAGTTTATTTCAGGTCATGTTATTTATTTTAGACTTCATTGTTTATGTTTATTTTTTTTTCTTATACTTATTTATTTTAAGTGGTTGTATGTTTTTTTTATGATATTATGTATTGATTTAAAATTATTACTCTTTAATGCTTTATTTTTCATAATTTTTAATTTATTTAATAATTTTATTTTCAGGCTTATGAACATTCTTACTGTCATAATAGTTTAAAGCAAAATATTAATCATTCACATGTACATTTAAATGAACATCAATTTTTATTTAAAGACATTCATTATAAATAATCAATTATATACAACATTTCTTTTAGAATTGAAATGAATATAAAATAATGAAATTTCTATGCACAATTGTAATTACTCACATTATTTGTTTTGCGGTTCAATTCCTTTCCAAATCTTCAATTCTCAATACTAGACTTCCAGTGCTCGTCTCTCCCAATTATGAAATCTTCCACGGTTGACATTAATATTTAATTTCATCATTTAGCACTTGACAACTTTATAATTCCAAAACAATTTCAAAACAAACCATTACATTTATTTGACTAACATCTTTAAGGATAACTTCGAATACCTATCATCTCAAAATTTGTATTAAATCAAAATAATTACCTCACCCAAACTTCCCTTCCTTGCAATTTCTCCTTCCTCCATCGTCGAACCAAAATTTATTTCAATTGGATTCTTCCAAAATAAAAAAATCAAAATGTATTTCTTATTATTTCTTCAACTAGAGAAATGAGAAATGAAAGTATATAACATTAAATTAAATTGCTTACTTTTCCTTAAGAAAGAATTCCAAACTCCAAATTCTTATTTTCTCTTTTCCCAGATTTTCTTCCCTTACCTTTAATTGAACATTCATCCTTGCCTAGATTAGAAATCACGTGATGATTTGCACATAAATAATAAAAGAAAAAATCGATGAACATACCTTCCTCTTTCTTCTTCTTCTTCTTCCTCTCTACTCTTCTCTCGGTTTGCCTCTTTAGCGATAACGAGGTAAAAGGAACAAGTGAAATGAAGATATGACTCACTAGGAGTCGTTTGATTTCATTTCCGTACTCAAATCTTCGCTTGGAATCGAAAACTGGCCTTTCCAGCCCTGCCTACGGTCGCATTCGGTCCACCTGGGTCGCGGCTCTGCTCGGTTCCATCTCCTGTTTCGTCCACTTTTAAATAGATATTCGGTTCAAATGAACATAATAGGTCTGATTCTTACAACTTCATAGGTGTTGAGGTTACTTTCGGGAGCGAGTTTCGTTGAGCTGGCATGAGGTTTAGTTCTTTCTTTGAGTGATTTGTATCCTTGTTCTTGTTTTAATTTGTTTAGTCACTTTTTTTGTTTGTAATTGGAATTTTATAAGTGATGTGTGTTGGATCTTTTTTTTTTTTTGCAATTTGAACTTGATCATTGCTGAAATTTTATGTTTTTTTTTTTTTTTAATTATGAAATATCTTGTTTGGACGACCATTAAATTATTTCTTAAGATAAAAAAGCATGCTTGCTGTTTTTTTAATTTTAAAATAATTGATTTTGCTAAAGTTAATTGTTGGTAACACGTGGGTTGTAATTTTTAGTCTTTTTATTGTGTATCTCATCGTACGTGTCATTAGTAATTCTAGACCTTAACCGTTCTACTTCATCATAATTGTGTAGTAAATACTATTTAGAATCATTAGTTTTTATTTTCAAGAAAGCTTACTGATTTCTATGGGATAAGGTTTGATAATTGTTGCGGATTAGAATCTCCATTAATTAATTTGTTATGCTCATCATGTCAGGATTGCCATTGTATTATACACTTGAAATATTTCTGCTGCTATATTTTATGCAGGCTGGCCTGCATTTCATCAATCCACGGTTCATTCCAGTCCTCTTCTTTTTGATATTGATAAGGATGGTACAAGGGAGATAGCTTTAGCAACTTACAATGGAATAATTAACTTCTTCAGGTAAGTGTATCTGTTCAGTTTTATCTGATTCTCTTTAGGAAGCTTACCTTAGGTTTTGCTTAGGGTCTCTGGTTATTTGATGATGGATAAGCTAGAGGTGCCTAGGAGAAAAGTTCGCAAAGACTGGTATGTTGGTTTGAATCCAGATCCAGTGGATCGTTCACATCCAGATGTTCATGATGACCAGCTTGTTAAAGAGGCTTCTGGTATGTTCTTAATGCCTCATAGGTACTCAAACTACTAATGTTTCTTTTGTGTCTTTATGGTTTAGAAATGACACTGCAACATATTGCCTTCTGGATCTAAGCTAATGATGATATTTTCATAGTGACATTCATGCTACTAAAGAAAAAAATGGGAGGATCCATTTTGAGAAGATATCTTACACAGAAGCTGTGGCGAGACTTGATTATGCTTTTTTGAGTTTTTTGAATCAATTAATATGTTCATTCAGTTTTACAAACACCTGGTTTTCTCTGTTTTCATGATGTCAAATCTGATGACTTGTATTACCTGTTATTATTTTCTTGAGTTGCTTGAACTGACTGGATGAGTTGTTACTTCTTTTTTGGAGAAATTTCTTGTGATAGTTTGCTTGAAGCATGAAAATAATTAAACTTCAACAAACTGGGAGGTCGTGTCATAATATTTCGCCTTTTGGTTCTTCTTTATATCTTACAAATTTCTCTTGTTATATATTAATCATATATTTTCTTTTCCACATGCCAATTAAAGCATGTCCAAATTAAATATCATTTCAACTGACGCTAGAAATATATTGAATTAATCAGCTTGTAAGAATTTGGAAGTAACACCAAAATATAACATGTTATTTTGTCTAATCCGTTGGTTGGTCATTTAAATTAATGTCACCTTATATACGTTATCTGATTCATGTATTGAACAGGTACTACTGGAAGCACATCCAAATTAAATGCAAGTTCATTGGCAACTGAGCGTACTGGCTCTTTGAATGGATCTAAAGATGAAAATGTGAAAAAACAGGATTCTGTTCAAACAGCTTCTGCAATTCAAAAAATTGGGTTGCTTAATAATGAAGTTAATGCAACAGTTCATGATGTTTCTCAGGAAAGAGTTCAGCGAGACAATAAAACCCTGCAGTTGTCATCAGAAAATTTTGAGAATGTAAATACAAGTTCGCATGATGTGCCGTTGGGAAGTTCTATGGGAGATAATTCAACAAATACTCAGAGGAAACTTCTTGATAATGGCTCAAGTGCGAATGAGCAGGGAAGTTCTGAAATTCATAACATGGATGATACAGGGGTGCATGAAGCTACCGTGGAAAATGATGGAAGCCTGGAAGGGGATGCTGACCAATCTTTTGATTTGTTGCGAGATGGAGATGCAGAAGATTTAGCTGATGAGTATAATTATGACTATGATGATTATGTTGATGAATCAATGTGGGGAGATGAAGAGTGGACTGAAGAGAAGCATGAAAAATTGGAAGATTATGTGAACGTAGATTCACATATCCTCTGCACTCCCGTATGAAGCATAACATTTCTGTGCTACCTAATGTACTTTTTTGTCAATTACAATAATTTTTTTTTTTCCAGATTCATGATCTCAATTTGTTCTCTGTTTTGTTAGGTGATTGCTGATATTGACAATGATGGGGTACAAGAGATGATTGTTGCTGTCTCCTATTTCTTTGATCGCGAGTAAGGATTCTACCTATCATAATATTTCCCTCCTAATTAAGTAATAGAATGATCCATTCTACTGGTATCTGATACAGATTAATCAAGCAAGTCCTAACTCATCAGGTGCTTTTTTTTTTCTTTTAGTTTTCCTATTTTTTCTGAGTTGATGGAAAAGCTTCTAATAGTAAAAATAGTTGAGCGTGCAATTAAAATATACAAGAAAAGATTAAAAAAAAAGAAAATATGTTATAAAAATTGATTTAGATATAAAAGTTCATAAAATTGAGAAAAATATAAAGGGGTTTGTAGGGAGTTTAATAAAATAATATATGATGCATAGAATTTAGCTTTTGGTGATTTATATAATATATTAGATATTAAGAATGTTGAAGGATGTACAACTAAGTTAGCCAAGCAATGAGAGAGAAGTAAGGTTGAAGTGCATTAAAGATGAAGATAATTTTTTTTTCTTAGAAGAGGATATTCAATATAGGTGAATGAGATATTTCGATAAATTTTTCAAGGAATGTTATGAGAATATGATTGATTTTAGTGACCTTTGCACCCTAAAAAAATAAGTAATTTTTGTATGTTCACTCAGGAAAGGATGGTGCTACGGCACAAATCTTGTTTTCGCAAGCTTTAGGTCCCCATTTTTTCCCGAGGTAGATTGGAATTTAAACTAACCATTTTTTTCTCGATGAACAACATCAAGGTTTATTTAGTTATGAGATTCCACTTTTTATGAGCACAAGCCCTCATAGTATTACCCCTCATAACGCGTAGAATAGAACTCATGATTAAGGATGAATTAATTTTTAGATGTGCAACAATTTTAAATTTTGGTTGTGGGCTGTGGAGGTAAACCCGACCAAGATTTCATAGTTTCGTCGTCTCGGGTATAACGTAGGTTTCAATCTACTAATACTAACAACTGTTGATTGAATGATTGTAGTGTCCAGAGAATCTGATTAACAGCCATGAGTTGCCTATTCTCAAGGATCCCGACTAAACTGAAGTTAATAGATGTAGGTTGATTTGGTTTGGATTGAGACTTGTTGCTCCACTTCGGAGTTGCCTGTAGTTTAGATTTAGGTTAGGTCTTACGACCTCATTCAGGAGTTACTTATAGTTTGAATTTAGGTTAGATCTTACAAACCCATTTAGGAGTTGCCTGTAGTTTGGATTTGGGTCAAGGATTACAACTTTCATTGAAAGTAGTTCATGTATAGCGGGTCTTATGGCTTCGTTTAGAAGTAGCCCAAAGAACGTGTTACGACCTTTATTAGAGGTTGCCCATATTATCATGGATGCATTATTTGTTATGAGAAAGTTTTTCCTAGCTAATTAAAGTGGGACTTATGACTTTTATTAAAAGTGACCCGAGTTATCAAAGATTTAGGGTTATGTTATTTTTACATAGATATTTTTCCCTAGTGTGTTAGCTTAAGTTGGACTTACGACCTTTATTAGAAGTTGCTAGTTGAATTTTAGGTTGAAAAGGTAAGGGTGGAGTCGGCCTGGGCTTGGGTGTGGAGTTTCAAACAAGAGAGAAAAGGGGAAGATGGGGGGCGGCTTCTAGGAGAAAGAAGGAGAGGAAGTTGGTGGAGGAGAAGAACCATGAGCCAAACATTTCCTACGGCTGATGGGTAGTATTTTGCCCTCACCTATGGACTTCCACTCTCACAAGAGCTTTCACAACTCTCTAAGAACACAAGTGCTGGAAATTTTAATCATCATAATCATCATCCTCTCCAAAGAGGAGGAAAGCCTATAAATAGTCAAAATATAATGATATGTCTAACGACAAAAGTTCCCTCTGGGCCCTGGGGTCACATAAGCTTACTCCCTCAAGTGAGGGTAAACATGGAAAAAATACGTAAGTAAATCAAATACAACTAAAAGCTCAAAATAAAATGGTCAAATCATGGATGTAGATCTTCGGGCCCTTCTCTGATAGACTTTCCACGGTCGGATGGCCTCATCAGCCGAAGTTGGAGAGTCTATAATGAAAATAAAGTGTGAAAAAATAATAGGATCTAATGATATCTTAATAGAAGTGTGGAAATACTAGGAGATCAATAAACTTCTTGACTTGTTAATATTATTTTAAAGACTAAAAATATGACATATGAATAGAGAAAAAAATATGTTTATTTCCATTTTTAAAAATAAAGGTGATGCACGAAAGTGTGTAAATTATGGATGGATTAATTTAATATGTCATACATTAAAATTATGGGAGGGAAAAATTGAGCATATTTTAGGACGTGATACTAATGTTTCTCAAAAGTTCCCTCTGGGCCCTGGGGTCACATAAGCTTACTCCCTCAAGTGAGGGTAAACATGGAAAAAATACGTAAGTAAATCAAATACAACTAAAAGCTCAAAATAAAATGGTCAAATCATGGATGTAGATCTTCGGGCCCTTCTCTGATAGACTTTCCACGGTCGGATGGCCTCATCAGCCGAAGTTGGAGAGTCTATAATGAAAATAAAGTGTGAAAAAATAATAGGATCTAATGATATCTTAATAGAAGTGTGGAAATACTAGGAGATCAATAAACTTCTTGACTTGTTAATATTATTTTAAAGACTAAAAATATGACATATGAATAGAGAAAAAAATATGTTTATTTCCATTTTTAAAAATAAAGGTGATGCACGAAAGTGTGTAAATTATGGATGGATTAATTTAATATGTCATACATTAAAATTATGGGAGGGAAAAATTGAGCATATTTTAGGACGTGATACTAATGTTTCTCAAAATCTGTTTGGATTCATGCCTGGTAGGTCTACTATAGAAGCTATACATTTACTAAAAGGTTTGATGGAGAAATATAGAGAGAATAAGAAGTATCTGCATATGATATTTATTGAGTTAGAGAAAATATATGATAAAGTTTCAAGAGAAGTGCTATGGAGAGCTATAGAAAAAAAAAGAAGTTAATAATACTTATGTTCAAGTAATTAAGGGTGTGTATATAGGAGCTATTACTAGTGTTCAAACACAAGGTGGTTTAACCAAGTATTATCCTCTTTCAGTTGAATTACATCAAATATGAACTTTAAGCTCATATATTTTGACTTTAGTCATGGCTGTTTTTACTAGACATTTGCAAGAGGATGTACTTTGGTGTATGATTTTTGCTAATGTATTCTTCTTGTTGTTAAGACTAGGGAGGGAGTTGAAGAAAAACTTGAATTATGGAGGTCAACGTTAGAGTCTAAATGATGTGAAACCAATAATTGTTTTCTTAGAGATTAATAAAGTTTGTTGGAGCGATGATAAAAATAAACTTTAAAGCGTCTCAAAATTAAAAACTCAAGAAAGCTCTTAGAAGCAAACGATGCTTAGGCAATCCATTACAACTAAATTTGCTAGCACTTTAAAATAACAACGTAAACAAGAGTAATGAAATGATTAGTCAACTAGAATCCGACGGTTAACAAAGTAATTGTCTCACCTTGAGGCTCAAAGTCACTCTTCTACGTCTAGAGTTGTCGTAGGAAGAAGAACCATACAAGAAACGAAATAACTCCAAGGTAGACGGCACAGACGATCCGTAGTGATGGCGAGGGATGTGGCAGCGGTGGAGGAGGAGAAACGGGTGGATGGTCGTTGATGGTCCAATCGTAGTCCTGAAATTGATCGTCTATGATGTCCACAAGAGTGGGAAGGATGCAATTCAAATAGTTTTCAACAGTATCGTCGGAGCCAAACCCGACGTCGAAGAACGGTGAACGGGTGATATGGATGTCTCCGTAGATGTCGAATACCAATCCACTATCAATCTCAGGATCCAACATGCATCCTTGTCGGAAGAGAAAGAAACACCACAAGGGGGAAGAGGGAGGAAGCCGACGGTCTGGGCTTGGGCAAGTTGAGTTGTGGGTTTGGGAAGAAAAGGGGGTCACGATTTGGGAAGAGGATGGGGGGGGGGGGCGAGTGAGGCTATGGACCAAGAAACTGAAATATGAATTTTAATTCAAATTTCCATAAAAATATGGAGGGTTAATTTCGGTTTCAGAATTTCAAATTTGAAATTAATCTAGGAGGGAAAGAGTTAAGGGAGTATTAAAGGAGGATTAATAGGGGAGAGAGAGAGGTGAGTGGCCGGCCATGTAGTGGTGAGAGGGCTTGGGAATTAAACAAATGAGGATCACAAGGGATTAATTAAATCAAATCAAATATGAATTTAAATTTCAGAATTGATTGACTTAAGTAACTCCCAAATTCAAATGAAAATATGAGGGAAATTGAATTTGAATTTCAAATAGGTGTAACTCATTTTAATTAACTTTCCAAAATTAATATGGCTTAATTAGGAAAGCAATTAAGAGAGGAGACTTCGAAATTCAAAGGGGAAAGCTAAAGGGGGGCCGGCGGCAAGATGGGGCCTGCGGGTGGTTTGGCTGCAGGCCGGTGGGTAGCTGGGGATGCAAGGGCTGTTTGGGGCGGCGGAAAAGGGGTTGAGGTGGGGAAAATCGTGGGAGGAGGAAGGGGAGAAGAGGGAATCAATTAAAACTCTCTTCCTCAAGAACTCACTAAGAGATCTTGGGATTTCACTCAGGAACTCACTAAGAGATCATAAAACAAAAGAAATTTTCATTCATAAAAAACTAACTCCAAATACAATGACTAAGCCTATATATAGGCATTCCGAAAAATAAAAACCATAAAGACGAACTTGCCCTTGGGCTACAACATGCAATATCTTCCTCATAGGGGTACAAATGGAAAACATAAAATATAAATGACATGAATCAAATAAAACATCAGAAATAAAGACTATGAATCGTGGCCGTTGCTCGACGACCCCTCCGATGGTAAGTGTGTCGAAATCTCCTATGGATGTCCTCATCACTAAAGGTTTTCATTTGAGTAGATCTAAAACTGAACACATTGAGTGTAATTTCAGCAGTAATAGACCAAGTGGTGGGATTATGACATTAGGTGATCGAGTCATTTAAAAGAGTGCACGTTTTAGATATCTTGGGTCTATTGTTTAAAGCAAAGGTGAAATAAATGTGGATATTATTAGTTGAATTCATGTTGGATGGTTGAAGTAGAGGAATGTATCGAGTCTGTTGTGTGATTGAAAAGTACGTCTCACACTTAAGGGAAAATTTTATAAGATGATGGTGAGACCTACAATGCTTTATGTTGTTTTTGTTGTTGTTGTTGTTGCTGCTGCTGAGTTGATGGATTTAGCATTGTCTTAATTGATTTGTGGAAGTAGCCCAGATGTCACTTTTCAATATAAAAATAAATAATGCTAACTGTTTCTATTAACATGATACTAATTTAACTTTAGATTTTTCATCTGAAAAAAAAAAAAAACTATTTAAGAGACTGGATATTTTTGGATTTTGTATTTAAAAATTATTGAATGATAATATTTGAGTTTGGATGCTAAAGCCGGGAATATATCTTGAATGTCTTTTGAATAACATTTTAGATTTCAACTAGTAATCTCCCATCAGTGAGGAATCAACTGTATACATACTTGATGTTTAACATTTTATACAAGGAATTTCTGCTCCTAGTTTTTAATCCGTTAATTGCTGTTAATGTTTAGGCATAGGCATAGCAAGAACTTCAGAAATAGAAGGCACATGTGCTTCACCTGGTTTTGCCGTTTTCCTCTTGTAGAACTCTTTCTCAGCATTTTTTGGGGCCAATTTTGTTGCACCTGGTAGTTATATTAAATATTGGGGGCCTGAGAGTGGTGCATCTTGGTCTTTTGACTTGAGAGAGAATGGTCTAGCCTCTGAAGAAAAGCTGCCATTCTTGTATTCATTCTACTCAAATTAAACTTTTTTAATCATGTATTTTTTATGGCGATGATATCTTCTAAATACGTAAATTAGTAATTTACTCCTGCAAGTTGGCAGGTACTATGATAATCCAGACCATATGGCTGATTTGGGTGGTATTGATATTGGCAAATATATAGCAAGCAGTATTGTAGTATTCAACCTTGATACAAAACAAGTGAAATGGACTGCTGACCTTGATTTGAGTACTGATACTGGGAATTTTCGTGCATATATATACACAACTCCAACTGTTATTGATTTGGATGGTGATGGAAACCTGGACATTCTTGTTGGTACCTCCTATGGTCTGTTTTACATATTGGATCATCGCGGTAAGTTATGTAGTCATCTTCTTTACATTCACATTATTATTATGTTTATGATTCATTTGTGCGGTTTATTTTTAAAGAAAAAAGCCATTTATTTCGTTTCTCTCATTTATATGCCTGAGAACATATTTCAACCGCTTGAATGAAGGAAAAGTATGTTGTGCGGGAGTATTTTCAGAATAAAAAAGTATGACAGTTTTACTTGTCCCGATCACCATACTTTATGCAATGCTCTAGTTGGAATACTTTTTTAGTCTGCTGAATAAAGCTAGCATTGTAGATATTCTCTCCTGGCCTTTATTTTTAAAGAAAAATGCCATTTATTTCGTTTCTCTCATTTATATGCCTGAGAACATATTTCAACCGCTTGAATGAAGGAAAAGTATGTTGTGCGGGAGTATTTTCAGAATAAAAAAGTATGACAGTTTTACTTGTCCCGATCACCATACTTTATGCAATGCTCTAGTTGGAATACTTTTTTAATCTGCTGAATAAAGCTAGCATTGTAGATATTCTCTCCTGGCCTTTGTGGCTGATATGCTATGATCCTCTTAGGTCATTAATATTCCACTAATTGTTATTTTATTACTTCAAAATTTTTGCTTTAAAATATAGGTTGCGAACATTGTTCTTTTTATATCGACAGAGTGATATGAAGATGGACGGTTCCTGTGTTTATTTGTGATAATAATTGTGTGATGTAAAACGTAGGTAAGGTGAGAAACAAATTCCCACTGGAGATGGCGGAGATTCAGGCACCAGTGGTTGCAGCAGATATAAATGATGATGGCAAAATTGAAATAGTGACTTCCGATGTGCATGGCAATGTTGCTGCATGGACTGCACAAGGAGATGAAATTTGGGAAGTGCATCTTAAGAGTCTCATTCCTCAGGTAAGTTATAACTTCTCCTAGAATTAAGTAGTTTTATTAGTACCGCAGTTTTATTAGTGCATTCGAATGAATCATATATCCATCTTTGCACGGATAGATTAAAAATTGGAAGAAGGAAATTTTAATTTCTTTTTTTTTTTTTCAATCAAAGTTATAGTGTATGCCTTAATTTCTTATTAAACTCATTTATCTAATTCTAGATCATTTAAAAGACTTTACACCCTAAAAATTTTAATTATCATCTCATGCAGTCAAAGGCATTCATTGTGAAATATTTTGGTCCAGCTAAGTGATCGTCAAAGGATTTTTTTTTTGCTTTATTGTGATCCACTAGTTAAATGATGTTAAACCAAATGGGTATTTTTTATCTAACATTTAAAGGTCACGAGCTATTTTCTTCATGACTCTAATTAATTTTGACCGAGCCTTCAAGCCAAAGCAAATCAATTTTGATTTCAAATTGATTAGAAATTCTAGTATAATCGAGTGAGTTTTGTGTGAATCATTATTATGAGTCCTAATCGATTCATTCTGTATGATACTGATGCTTGTCTTCTATTGCATTATGGTTTGTGTGGCATGATAAATTTTTAATTTTGAAGTATCACTCAGGACATCAATTGTGTCTAACATGCCCAATAGTGAAAAATACTTCTAGAAGCCAATTTGATGAATGAAAGAAAATTCATCTTCACAAGACTTCTGTGCCTTTCCCACAGTGGGATAAAGGCTTGTTGTTGTTGTTGGTTTGGTCTGTGCCTTCTGAAATCTTGTACCGGTTGATGTCCAAAGAAATATTTAAGAAGATTGCTGCATTTTGTATTAATTGGAAGAAACACTTTTGTGTCCCTCCGGATTTTGAGTCAAACCTTAAAATAAAAAGAAAATGAAATATCTATGAATCTGCAAATGACATTTGATGCTTTGAAAATTTTTACGTTGCCAATAAAGAAAGCTGACATGGAGGGTTTATGCTGAACCTTAGAATTCATTCTTAGTAATACGAGTCTTTGTTAACAAAACAAATTTGAGAGATTTATACTGAAACTTAGAATTCATACTTAGTAATATGAGCCTTTGGTAGCGAAACATTTGAGTCCAACATAACAATCTGAAAAATCCAAGTCATTTATATTATAAACTAAATGGCTAAATTAAATAGGCATTAAGATGAGCTACTATTGTGCTTACACTAGTATCATGAATTACAGTTGATGAACTTCTCTGTAATGATTATGCTGAACAGTACTACAATATCACAAGCCATTATGATTTAAAATAGTCCCCCGACTATTTAGATATGACCAATTTAATCCAAACATATTTATCCAATTTTATCACTTGACTACACAAAATTGATCTCGAATGGCCTCTCAAGACTAAATTAGCATCAATTTTATACCCAATTTTTCATCGTTCTCTATTTGAGAGAGCTCTACTAAATTAGAAAAAAATTGATGGAGATCAAATTGGCTACATACGAATATTTTGGGACTATTTTAGTCTTTTTCTCGTATTTTTTTTTACCTGAATTCTCTGTCCTGTTATGCAATTCTCGACATAGGTCATCAGAATCATTCATCTAGTTTACTGAACTGGGCTTGAATAACTATCTCCTTTTCTCCTTTGACTGGCTTTCTGCGTTGATTTCCTTCCCTGTTTTTGCATCAACTAGTTTGCCACCTCCCTGCTTTTCTTAAGTTGGTTTATATTATTTTAACCTATGATGCACCGACACTTCTCCTCAAAGAGGCGTGCAGTGTCCGACACCGTATCCGACACGACACTCGTCCGACACGACACTCGTCCGACACTCCTCCGACACGTGTCAGACACACTGAAAACGTATCCAATACTCCTCGGACACGTGTATCTTAAATATTTTATGAATTTTTTAAATATAATTTCTTGTATTTGACAGGATTTAAACTAAATTTCTTATTTTCTATCCACAACACCAAATAAACGTCCGCACTTAATACCCAATCATCGAATATTCTCATTTTCATTTCTTTTTAGCAGTGAAGGTATTTTCATCTCCTCTCTGGGACTGATAATCAACATCGACGCCTGACTTTTAGCATCCTAATACTAATCATTTTAAGCACAATTTCTAGTTAAATGACTTATTATTTTCAAATTATTTTTAAAATTATATTTATTTAATTTTTATACACTATTTTTTAAATATAAAAACTATAATACCGTGTCCAACCCGTGTCCGTGTCCTATATTTTTAATAACTAACGTGTCCCGTGTCCGTGTCGTGTCATATCCGTGTCGCCGTGTCCGTGTCTGTGCTTCATAGATTTTAACCCATTTGATTTGAATGTTGCCAAGATGCAAAGGCGTTTGTTATGTATTTTGACAATTCGTTGTGGGAGCACGCTTGTTTCCATCAATTAATTTGAAGTCTCATCATAGTGTATTTATTAACCAGGGTCCTACTATTGGTGATGTTGATGGTGATGGGCATACTGATGTGGTGATACCAACAATATCTGGTAACATATATGTCCTCAGTGGGAGAGACGGTTCATTTGTACCTCACTTCCCTTATCGAACGCATGGAAGAGTTATGTCCCGAGTTCTTCTAGTTGACCTAACCAAGCGTGGTGAAAATAAGAAGGGGTTAACTCTAGTTACCACTTCTTTTGATGGCTATCTTTACTTGATAGATGGATCCTCTGCATGCACTGATGTTGTGGACATTGGGGAGACTGTGTAAGCTTATTTTATCCTTCAACAAGCCCCAATTTGTCTCTCAAAGCTTGTTTGACTTGAATTTCATGTGCTTGCTACTGACACTCCATAATTTGCAGGTATAGCATGGTCTTAGCAGATAATGTCGATGGTGGAGATGATCTGGACCTTATTGTTTCTACAATGAATGGCAATGTTCTTTGCTTTTCGACCGCATCACCGCACCACCCTCTAAAGGTAGAGTGGATTAACTAACAGCATTGCGGTAGATAATAATACTAAAGATTCACAGTGAAATTAACATCCTTAATTCAACATGAATTTAGGCTTTGTTTGGGACGGTTTTCTTTCTGCTTCTTAATTCAGCTTTCTAGTACAAGATTAAATTTTTTTGTACTAAACAGCTGCTGCTTTAAGAAGTAGAAAGAAAGTCGTCCCGAACGAAGTCTTAATCTGATTTGATTTAACATCTTCTTTTCCTTAACAAACTGTTAGTAAACTTCTTTCTGCATGGCTTTTCTTGTTTTTGTTTTATAACATGGATTGCTATATTCTTCCAGGAATGGAGATCATCTAACCAAGGAAGAAACAATCCAGGAATCCGCTATGACCGCGAAGGAATTTATGTTTCGCATGCATCAAGAACTTTTCGTGATGAAGAGGGAAAACATTTTTGGGTCGAGTTTGAGATAATAGATAAATACAGGGTTCCATCCGGGTTTCAAGGACCTTATAATGTCACAGTAAGATCCTTGCTCCTTTTTGTTTTTTCTTAAGGCTTCATCTGGGATAGTTTATGGCCACTATTTTTAATTTTTTTTTTAAACAATAAGAAAACTATCCCGAAAGAAGTATAAATTTAACATATTATTTAGGTGGATTAAGAACCTTATTTTCTGGAATGCTGAACATGCAGATAAACTTGTTAGTCCCTGGAAACTATCAAGGTGAGAGAAGAATTGTTCTTAAGCAAGTTTATAATCAACCTGGAAAGCAGCGGATGAAGCTACCGACGGTGCCGGTTCGAACGACGGGGACGGTGGTGGTAGAGATGATTGACAAAAATGGGATTTATTTTTCAGATGAGTTCTCTCTCACATTCCATATGCATTACTACAAACTGCTCAAGTGGCTTTTGCTCCTTCCTTTGCTTGGAATGTTTGGTGTCCTGGTGATTCTCCGGCCCCAGGAAGGTGCACCATTGCCATCTTATTCACGGAATAGAGACTGAAGCTCATTTTTTTGCAAATCTCGGTTAAAGATAAGCAATACAAAGTTTTTTTTTTTTTTTATTGTGTGAAAGAACATCTTATCCATATTACTCTTTTGGTGGCAATTTTATTTGTTGTAATTGTGCTATACATTAACTTGGTACATATTAATGTATGATGAGTAAAACCTGCGGCTACCATTACTGAGAGTGCCTCAATTGACTACATTGGTAATGAAATTTGTGATCAAAATAGCAAGAAAAAGTTCTAATTCATGTTATATGTTTCAACTTTCAACAAAGTAAAGCATGTTTATATGTTAATTAATAGCTTATCCTTTGATACTTTTTTGTTATTGTTGAAATTGAATTATGTTGATATGAAATATATATATTATTATATTATTTTTTATTCAATAAAAAGTATTGAGTCGTCGGATCAATTAAACCCTACTAATTAGTTGATCCCTTTTCCATTCCCTTTGTCATGGGACGCACATTCTTAATGCATCTGAAAACCTATGAACCTCATGGTAATTTTTGCAACTCTCCTTTAGGAGAGCCGAGTTTAAGCGAGCTTATTAATCCTCTCGTGGAGGATTCGACTTATGCATTGAAAAATTTATGGTTTTTGCATTTGAAATCGAGCCTTATGTGCGAAATTGTTTGCTTGTCATATGATATGAATATCAATATTGATTTGTCCTAATTTATAACGAGCATGGCGGCTCGTTTGGGCTTAAATAATTCACTCAAATTATTTAAAAAAAACTTCACAATTTTTGTAAATAAAATATATAGAAAAAGACAAAAATAATTTCTAAAAAATCATAATAATTATTGAAAATGTATAATTACAATAAGAATCTTTAACTCAATATCTATAACAAATTAGCCACGCTTTATAATATTTGAATATTTAAATAATAACCATTTTAATTTTTTTTAATATATCAGCATATTTCGATTTTGGAATGATCGAATTTACAAAAATAAAAACTAAACTAATAACCAAAAACCAAATAAAATCAAAATTATAATAAATAATTGAACCGATACTTTAACAACCGAACCAAATCAACTAAAAAAAAAAAAAAAAATCAATTTTTTAAATTTTATCCAAACAATTCACATTCCTAAATACATTACAAAATTTCATTCTTCTTTGCTGCAAATCAAGACACTAATTCATTATTCATACAATCACTCTTCAGTTCCTTTAATCTCAACTAAATGATGAATATTGACTCATGCAATAATGAACATGAATCTGATTGAATAAGAAGAAAGCCTGCTTGTTTGGATTACAAAGAGATACAAATTAACGAGAAATTATTTAAATTGAAAAGTTATTAAAAAATATTTTATAAGTTATTATACCTTTCTAAATAGATTAAGGCTTCATTTGAGACAAATTTTTTAATGCTTTGTAAAACTTCAGTGGTGAAGGTAACTTTTTAAAGTTGTAGAAAACAATTTTCTAGTCTAGAAAATTTTTCAAAAGTGGCAAAAAAATAGTGGCCAAAACAAAAATTGTGGTTGCAGTTTGAAAAAAAAAAGTCATTAAAATATTATTTTATGAACTCTTATAGGCTTTGTTTGTTGTCAACTTTCTTAATAGCTTTCTAAAGCAGCTTTCATGATTAGGTAGCACCCCCTATAGCTTTTAGTAGCTATAGGGGGTGCTACCTATGTAAAGCAAACCAAGCCGAACACGAGCCAATGTATGTCCTAAATCATTTTTATTTATTTATTTCGAGTTCAAATTAGCAAAAAAAACATGATTAAACAAGAATAATCTCAAAATATCTATTCGTGTTCCATATCCAAGCTTAACAAATGAAGCAAGCATGACTCATAAGTGAGCCGAACATAAGCTATGATGAACTTTTTTGAGAGCCCCAATTTATAATCATAGGTAGAAATGCCGAGACGTGTAGAAGGTAATCGTGAGAACCCTAAGCAAAACAAGATAATCTTCAACAAAAATATCTTGAAAGCAGCTAAAAATAATGATCAAAAGCTCTTCCAAACAAAACCCTTAAAATCATGAATCTAAGCAAAATCATCCGACAATAAGCTCTCCACACATGTCGTTCGTTTGGTCCAATCGCCCATGATTATAGCTAATAAGACTATAAAGCCGTAAATCTTGAGAGATTTTAATCTACTGGTGGCATGTTTAGTAATAAAAAAGCAATGGTATTCTTTTACTCTCATGGTGGAGAATGAATAAATAGTAACAAAAAATAAATGAAAATTGAAGTTATTTATGATTACTTCTCCTTATAATAATCAATAGTACACTAATTTTGAAGCTCTCTAATAAAATTTTAACAGATCCTTTTGCTTACTTTCTAAGTGGCAAGAAGAGAATATCCTCTTACAATGGCACAAAAAAAAAAAAAAAAAAAGCTTTGGACAGAACAAGCTACCTTTATGTAGGGAAATTTAAGTTTATATGGTTCATAATATTTGAAAATTAAAAAAATATGTTAAGTATTTTATTTTTTATAGAAAATATTTAAAATTTTTGTTCAAAATAAAAGACCCTGAATTTCGAAGAGATGCTAAAGTTAACGTTACAAGTATTGTGGCTAGAATATTCGCGACTGTAAAGTAGGAAAAACTATGTAGATTAACGTTGCATATGAGTATCCAGCTCACACACACAAAGAGCATAAACACCATAATTTTTTTTTTTTTTAATGTCAGGGAACCATGAAGAGAAAAACCACGGGCCATGCCAAGTTCGAAATTGATCCACTAAATATTTGAAATAAATTACAAATAATTGGCGCGTCCTCAAACTTGAGTGTGATCATATTACAAATAATCAACCAACAATTGAAATCTAGTGATGAACATGAATTCAATGAAAATCCGTTGACGGTCGGGAGGTCGAATATAAATATGATGTCAGTTGGGGGGCTGAGTTGAAGTCCAACAATAGTCTGTGGTCACGGGCAGAAGTTCGACGATAGTTTGGCGACGGTCGGATGGTTCGACGGTTGTCAAGGTGTCTGGTGACAACTCTAGTTTTCTCTTCCTTTTTCTTTCTTGCTTGGTTTCCCCTCAGTTGAAAATGATAGGTCTATTTATAGTTTTTAAGAGTGACATGACCAATAAATAGTGATGAACATCAATGTATGTTCAAAAGTGGTTGAAAGGACGGCTGATATTAATTCCCTTGATCGCAAACTATTTTATAGTGCATTTAAATATCTTAATGATAAAAACATTAATTCAGCAATCTTTGGCTCATATGGATTCGCCGTTGAACTCGTCAAACCGCTTGATTTCAATAACAAGCATATCACTTTTTGGAAAACATTTAGTCATCCCAATATTATGGTTTGAACTTTTCAAAGATGCTTTGAGTCTACAATTTGACCCATTTTCGGCTCGAATTTATTCAAATTTGGTGTTTGTTGAGTTTCGTCGATTTCTAGACGTTCAATTCAACTATAATTTTGTTGATATCAGAGTTAGAAATGATCTCAAATTTTATCGTAGTTTTCCAACTTGATCTTGCCGCACGATTCGTGGCGTGCCTACTCAAGATGATTTTTTTATGATATATCAATAAGCTATCATTCGAGCAAGAAATGACCAACCCCTCATATTCTCAAAACATTCTTCAATCTTTCTTTGATGATTTTCTTTAATGATTAATGATTATGCGATAAAATTTCAATGCAATGATTTTCCTCTTCATAATTGGCTAGCTAGCTATTATTGGTTGAATTATAGTGATCTTATACCATTAGCAAATTTTTTATCTCAGATGATATTATCGCTACACTCTTGAATCAAAAACTAATACCGAACAAGATTCGACAATTGCTCGAAACTTATTCTAATGTGAATAAAAAAATTTATTTTGGTACAAAATTGAAAATTGTTCAAAATTTATGTCAAAGCTTGTTTATATTTTTAAAATCAGTAATTCAAAGAATAGCCAAAGAAGTTTCGTGTCATGATTCGAAAATGGTTCGATCAATAATTATTAAAATCGAGTATTTAATAAATGATATAAAATAAAACAATCTTTTACATATGCTCACAACAGAACTGAAGAGAGAATAATAATAAAAAAAAAGGCAATTAATCCGATAGCAGGAGTCCAGCCCTCCAGTCATATTAATAAAAACCTCGTAAACTGTCCATTCTTTTACAAAAGAGAGAGAGAGAGAGAGAGAAGAGAGAGAGAGAGAGAGAGAAGGGCTAAAATCAAGATGGCCAGCTACTTCTAGTCATGTTTCTCTCCCATTTATCCCTTTAGATCAAAAACCTGTTTAAAAAGAGAGAATAAAATCTGATTCCACTGAAAAGAATAAGAATATTTATATTTGAAACTATCAAAAAATTACCATCAGTTCTTTCTTCAAAAATATGCTAGGGTAACTAATCATGATGTTTTTTCCAGTTCCCTTTACCATGCTGGAGAGATGAAAAGGAAAGCAAATCATGGGGGGGGGGGGGGCTGAAAGAGCATCAATACCACAAATGAAAATTTCAAGCTTTAATTTTATCATCCTAAACAAATCTGAAGCAAGCTTAAGCTTTCAGGAAGTCTGGGTTAAAGAACGTCGGTATTACCGACGGCTACACCGGCGGTTACGCCGTCGGACGATAACGACGGCTTAATCGACGGCTTAGCTACGATAAACCGTCGGTAATACCGACGGTGTCTGAACCGCCGGTAAACCGCCGGATATAGACGCGAACCGTCGGTTTTCCGGCGGTTTTAGTCGACGGTGATAAGTGATTTTGTACCGGCGGTTTAAACCGCCGGAAAACCGCCGGTAAAAGCCCTAATACGAGCCCCCTCGCTCCGCTCATTTCATTTTCCCTGTTTCCTTCTCTCTCTCGGCCGCTCGCTCATATCGCTCCTCCGCTCGTCCGATCAGCCCCCGACGAAGGAACTCCGGCCTCCGACCCCATTCCGACCGCCGCCGACCCCTGTCCGACCGCCGCCATCCCCAGTCCGACCGCCGCCGACCCCTTTACTCCGACGCCCGACCGCCGACCGTTTCCGACCCCAAACAAACCGATTTCTCTTTTAAGGTTAATTTTAATGTTTTTTTCTTTGATTATTTGTTGATATTATCTTGTTAGTTAATGTTTTATACTTTAAAAAATGTGGGAGAGAGTTATGGTGCATATGTGAAAAGTTTAGTTAATGTTTTATACAACCTGTAAATGCTTTCAAATGGAATTTTAAGTTAATCTAAAGCCAATTTAGGCTTCATTTGGGACGGTTTTCTTACTTCTTCTTAAAATAACTTTTTAGTACAATCGTTCCAAACGAAGCCTTAATTTGATGAATAATAAAACTGCAAAGCTTCGACCTGTAAATGAATTTAGTGAAAAGTTTATGGATGATAGCAAGTGATGGTTGGTTGCGAGAGCAGAGTTAACTTATGGTGTATTTAAAAAATGGGTGAAGTAACGGATGACATTTGAATGCATAAAAATGAATTTAGAATTCGTAAAAATTTTATTGGGCATTCCTTTTTGGATAATAGCCTCATCACAAAAGCATTACCTCTGATTTAAAAAAAAAAATGTTAATACAAGTACAATTGTTGTACAAAAGCTGATAATGTGTTCAGTTGTAAGCTTATGTTTGGGATGACTTTCTCATTGCTTCTTAAAATAATTTTTTAGTATAAAAGTTAATATTTTTGTACTAAAAATTTGTTTTAATAAGCAGTAAGAAAATTGTCTCAAATGAAGCATAATTTATTGAATTCTGCTTTATTTATTGATTTGATCAATAAAAATAGGTTTATGAAATGCAGCATAAGACTATTTTATCTCTCTTCACTTGCTTTGATGGTAGTTTATTGTATTTAATTTTTTTATTAATTAGTTGATTTTTTGTGGAAATTAGTCAGTAAGCATTATGAATTCTCATAAATAAACCAGATATTGTATCTGATTCATGTGTTTTATTAGTGATTTGATGATGATAAAATTTGTATGATGTTTCTTATGATTTGATAAGTATTTTCTTTTTGATTAATTATCTAATAGCAACCATTGTGGAGATGAGGATGCTTAAGATGGTGATTAGACCTATAAAGCTTTATGGTGGAGAATGTTGGCCATTAAAAGAAATCATAATACTAAGTGTTGTAGAGATGAGGATGCTTAAGTGGATGAATGATTTTTTTCTTAAAAATAGGATACAAAATGAGCATATATGTGAAAAGTTTAGTTAATGTTACTAAAGATGATTTCTGAAAAAGTTATAAGAAAAACTAAAAAAAAAAGTAATTACTTGGATCTTCTGCTGATTCTAGAATCACAAGATACAACACTTCTTTCAAAAAATGATCTTAATGATTAGTTATATGGTTGCGAATATTACATGTGTTGATTTTTTCCTTCGCTAATTGTTCCAGTAAAATTTGGGTTTTTTGTAAAAGTGATATTAATTTAACTAGTATTGATGATTTTGATCAAATTATTCATTGCAACTTCTCTATTTTTAATATTTATAATATTGGTATATAGTTTATTTAGTTGCACAAGACTTGGTAGATTGCCTCTTTGGCAATGGCTTGTTGACCTTGAGAATTCTTATAAGGAACATTGGTTTATTAGAGGTGACTTTTAAAGCATAAAAATCTATTTCGATGTATAACAGATTGTTTATGCCTCCAACATGTAGGGTACGTTTACTTCAACGTGCAAATGACTATCCAAGAAGAAAGATATTGGATGTATAATAGATTGTTACCGGGTCGAAAAGGATTGACAGTTGAATTTATACAGGGAGTTGAAACTTTCATTCAAGTTGCATCTCAACTGCCTTCCTTTCAGCTTGATAAAATGTTTAGATGTCCGTGTTCGAAGCATAAAAATCTAGCATTCCTAAAGCCCGATGATGTGAAGCTTGATTTATATCGTAGGGGATTTCTTCCAAACTATTGGATTTGGACATCACATGGCGAGTACGAGCCACATAGAGATGCTCATGCTGGTTCATCTACAGCTTATGAAACATTTCATGAAAATCAAATGAGTAGACCCTATGAAGACCTTATTTTTGATGTAGCAGGTCATAATTTAAGGTCTAATGTGGAAGAGCCACCAAATGCAGAGACACAAAAATTCTTTGAGTTATTACATTCAGCCAAAAAAGCCAATTTGGGAAGGTTGCAGTACGCATTCAGAATTATCCATTGCAGTGAGGATGTTAAGTATTAAAACTGAGTATAATATTCCCCGTGAATGTTTTAATGACGTTATTGGTCTTATGAAGGAAACTAATCCGGCTGACAATATAATTCCCTCAGACTTGTACCGAACAAAGAAATTAGTATCCAAGCTGGGTCTCACTGCTACAAAGATTGATTGTTGTATCAATGGATGTATGTTATACTATAAGGATGATGCAGCAGAAGTTACTTGTCACATCTGCAATGCTCCTCGTTTTAAGCAGAACTCGGGAAAACAACGTCGTCCAAAGAAAGATGTGCCATATTCCCGTTTGTTTTATTTACCAATCATTCCAAGACTTCAGCGGCTCTATGCATCAATGAGTTCAGCAGGCCATATGAGATGGCATAAGGAGAAAATAGCAAAAAGTGATGTTCTTTCTCATCCATCAGATGCTGAAGCGTGGAAACATTTTGATCGAGTGCATCCTTCATTTGCTGCTGAACCCCGCAACATAAGATTGGGATTATGTACTGATGGTTTTACTCCTTATAGTCAAACAGCTACACCGTATTCTTGTTGGCCAGTTATATTAACACCATACAACCTGCCACCAGAGATGTGTATGACTACTCCGTTCATGTTCTTAACTCTGATTATACCTGGACCACATAATCCGAAGGCAAAGATTGATATCTATTTGCAGCCATTAATTGATGACCTCAAATTATTATGGGAAGGAGTGCTCACATATGACATATCAATAAAACAAAATTTTCTCCTTCGAGCTGCTTTGCTGTGGACTATCGGTGATTTTCCAGCTTATGGTATGTTGTCTGGTTGGAGCACAGCAGGGAAATTAGCATGTCCTTACTGCATGGAGAACAGTAAAGCTTTCACATTAAAACATGGAGGGAAAAATACTTGGTTTGATTGTCATCGTATGTTTCTACATGCTAATCATCAGTTTCGAAGAAAATAAAGAAGCATTTGTTAAAAACAGAATTGAGCGATCACCTCCTCCACCCAGATTAAGTGGTGATGAGATACTCCAGAGACTTTCCAACATTCCAACAATTATTGAGTATCCAATGCTATCAGAATCTAAATTTTCGGGTTATGGTGTTCAACATAATTGGATTAAAAAAAGTATTTTCTGGACATTACCTTATTGGAGAACTAATTTGATAAGACATAACTTGGATGTTATGCACATTGAGAAGAACTTTCTGGATAATATTTTTAATACAATTATGGATGTTAAAGGCAAGAGTAAAGATAATGTCAAAGCAAGGATGGACATTAAAGAGTTTTGTCGGCGAAAAAATTTGGAGTTAGTAACAACAACTGACGGTAAAGTAATGAAGCCCAAAGCTCCTTACTCGTTCACGTTAGAGCAAAAAAGAATGATATGTCAGTGGTTTAAAGGTTTTAAAAATGCCGGATGGTTATGGATCAAATATAAGCCGATGTGTTGACTTGAAATCTGCAAGGTTATTTGGACTCAAAAGTCATGATTGTCACATAATTATGGAGGTTCTTCTTCCGATCATAGTCAGTATGTTACCCGATTACATATCAAATCCGTTGATTGAGCTTAGCATTTTCTTCAAAGATTTATGTTCATCTAAACTAAGTGAAAATGCTTTACGGAGGTACGAGGATAACATACCAATCATCCTATGCAAGTTAGAGAAGATATTTCCCCCGGGTTTTTTTGATTCTATGGAACATCTTCCAGTCCATCTACCTTACGAAGCTAGAGTTGGTGGACCTGTACAATATCGTTGGATGTATCCTTTCGAAAGGTAAATGTGTTAAGATTTTTATTAATTACTCAAATTTTTTGAATCATTTAAGATAACATATTTTTATTTGATTAATAGATATCTGAACAAGTTGAAGAAATATGTTAAGAATAAAGCACGACCACGACCAGAAGGAAGGATCGATATGTGAAGCATATTTATCTCAAGAAACAACACACTTTTGCTCCTACTATTTCGAGCCACATGTAAGGAGTACAAGAACAAAAATGGGTCGTAACATGGACTTCGATGTAGAAGAACAATCACATGCTACACTAACAGTATTTAGAAGGCAAGGAAAGCCTAGTGGCAAATGTGTTGAAAGATATCTCAACGATTTAGAAATAAATACAGCGAATTTGTATGTACTACTGAACTGTGAAGAAGTTGAGCCAATCTTAGAGTAAGTTCTTACATAATGTTAATAATAAATTAGTAATGTTTATTTAAAATACTTATGTATTATTTGTCAACAGGTATTTCGTAAGCAATTTGCCCTTGACAGATTCAAGGGAAATTGAGCAAGCTGTTGCAAATGAATTTCCAACTTGGTTCAGATCATATGTGAGTACATTTTTTTTTATAAATTTAAATCTTATTTATTATCAAAATTACTAAAATTTGAAAATATTTTTAGGTACAAAATCCTGATAACAAATGTTTCGATAAAGGTTTGCAAGCATTAGCATGGGGTCCAATGCGAAAAGTAAAAACTTGGCCAATATATATAGTGAATGGTTTCAGATTTCATACCAAATCGTGGAGTGAAGGAAGAAAAACTGAAAATTGTGGAGTATGTGTTAGAGGAAACACTCATGAAGAAGATGAGTGTGATTATTATGGTATTTTGAATGAGGTCTCTTGACTTGGAGTACCCAGGGGAAGATGAGAACTTTGTATGCTTATTTAACTGTCAGTGGTATGATCCAGTACAAAATAGAGGCACAAGGGTTCATCCTGTGTATGGTTTAGTAGATGTTAAAAACATAGTAGAAGATACGGAAAGTTTGATCCATTTGTGTTAGCAAGCCAAGCTATTCAAGTTTATTTCAGCAAATATCCCAGTGGTCGCAGAGACAAACAAGATTGGCTAGCTGTCATAAAAACAAAAGCACGGGGAATAATTGATCAACAATACATTGTAGCAACTGCACATCAAGAGGATGAGATGTCAAGTTATATGCCTGTTGAAATTGAGGATATGCCAACTACAACCTCTATTATTGAAATGGAGTTAGAAGATGTCAATAGTTCAACTAGTTCAGAAGAAGAAGAGAACCAGGATGAAAGTGAAGATACTCTTGAGAGTGATGAAAATAGTTCTGATGATTCTGATTAGTTTCTGTAATTTAGAATTGTAGAATTTAAATGTTATGTAATTTTTATTACTGCTTAGAAATGATATTGTATTTTGCCACCTTGTCTTTTATTAACTGCTTCATTAACTGCTTTATTAACTGCTTCTCGTAATTCATTACCTGCTTCATTAACTGCTTCATTAACTGTTTTATTAACTGCTTTATTAACTGCTTTATTAACTGTTTTATTAACTGTTTCTTAATTATTTTTTGTTTTAATATTGCAGATGGCTTCAGGCGACGATCCTCCTCGTAAATCATTTGCCTCAAAGTTCCGCCGGAAGAAGATTACGACTAGCAGAGTACCCACACAGACTGAGGTAGGTGAGGGGCCTTCAGTTGCACCAGATCTACCTACACCACCACCGCCACCACCTGCCAGGAGCCAGCAGCCTTCACCAGAGCAGGGTCAGGGACAGTTAGATCCACCTCTTGTTGCACCTCCATACTTCCCTGGCCACTTCCCTCCCAGCTCGACGAGTCCTCGCTTCCCCTCTCCAGATCAGACACATGCTTCTCCATTCTATCCATATTACCCCCCACCATCATCACAGGCTGCTGGTCCATCCACTGGTCCTCACCCTCCTTACCCTTACCCATATTACTACCCCTATCCGGTGCAGCATGAACAGGGTGGACCATCACGACCACCAGAGGTTGGCGCTACCGATCCTGCAACAGCAACAGATAAGCGTCAATACATCGAGCCTGACGGCGATAAGTAAGTTCAATTTAAGTTATTCAGTTGTTTTTATTTTGATATATTACATGTTATTGATAAACAAAGTCACTTGCAGCTTCAATCCTTCAAGGCCACCTATACATATATGATCCGGGATATAATAAAGAATAAGTATGATGCTCCTTACTTATCCTGGAAGAAGATCCCAAAGCCTGTTAGAGATATGTGGTTTGGAGAATTTCAGGTATATTTTTTTTTTGTATGATTTCAAATATATGATTTAATTTGTACTAATCTTTTTGATATTGCCTAAATTTGTACAGAAAGAATTTAGGTGGTTGCCTGAGTACAGCACGAGGATCAGATCTAATTTTGAGAGAGAGAGGAGCGACCCGTCTCAGAGACATGTTCACGGACATTAGAAAGTCCGGGCAGAGGCCTAATTGGATTGGAGAGGGCGTTTGGGCAGATTTGAGTAGTGCTTGGGCTACCCCGGAGTTTTATAAAAATGAGAGAGCAGAATAAACAGAACAGAGCCTCTGACTGCGGCGGTTTAGGAAGCTCTCTTCATACTGGTGGATCTGTACCTCATACAGAACATAGGCGGCGACTGGTAAGTGTTTTGAATTGGTTTATTACATATATTTATGTTAGTATAACTAAGCATCAAATTTTCAGAAAGCGCACCTGGGTCGGGAGCCAACACCATTGGAGCTGCATACAAGAACTCATCAACATCAAGCTGACCAGAAGTGGGTTGATGAGAAATCTAAGAAGGCTCATGTGAGTAAAATTTTTTGGATTTTTAGAATAAATATTTATTTTAATAAAACTATTTGTAACTTGCAGGATGATTTCTTACGAGTTAGAGAAAGTAGGCAGTCCACTGGCGAGGGATCATCTTCTGGATCGGCCCATACTTCTGAGTATCAGACATGGTCAGAAGTTGTTGGTGGAAGACAGAGGGGGAGGGTATATGGCATGGGTTCACAAGCTTTTGCTATTGAGTCCAGTTCATACACCTCTGCATTCCATGATCCAAGTGGAGCTGAAGAATCTGTAAGTGAGAGGGTTGCAGCACTTACTAGAGAGATTGAAGAGATGAAAAGGGTTCAGAATGAAATGCAAGCAGAGTTGCAATCCTACAGAGCTGGAAAACAAAGGAAGAAGGACCAACAGGAGCAGCCATCTGCAGACAGTGAGGATACCGATGATGATTAGATGTTTATTATGTTTGATGAATGTATTAATTAGAACTTGTAAACTTCTGAACTGGTGATTGTAGCATTATTAAGAACCATTCTTGTATGAACTTGTGATTGTAATGTTGTGATGAATTTTGTATTTTCTGGTTGTGATGAATATAGCGGCGTGTTGCCCAACATATATATGCTTTTTCTGCAGGTTTAGACTTTAGGGTGAACCTCCCTCAAATAGAGGGGATGCTGTCAATTTTTTTTTTTCAGGTGCTACAGGTTTCCGGCGGCTACCCGGCGGTTTGGCCGCCGGAAACTACGATACCGGACGGGTAAGATATAGCCGCCGGTGTTATTATTAAACCGCCGGTGAATCCCGGCGGCTTACCGACGGTCACCGGCGGTTCTACGATGGACGCACGACGGTTTTAAACCGTCGGTAATACCGACGGCTATAACCGTCGTCAACCGCCGGTAAGTTAAGTTAACGGCGCGTCCGGTCTAACGGCGCCGTTAACCGCCGGAACACCGCGGTCTAATGAACCAGACGACGCCAGGTTTAACCGCCGGAACACCGCCGGTACTCTGACCGACGGGAAAACCGGCGGTTACATTACCGGCGGCCAAACCGCCGACAGACCGACGGTCACTAAACCGCCGGTTATCGCCGGTAACCGGCGGTATAGGCCGCCGGTTTTTCCCGCCGCTAAAAAATAAACCGCCTTTTTTAATGGGTTAAAAGGCCGAACTCAACTTGACTAAAGCTTAACCCAAGATGAAAAAACACTTAACTAGTGTTTGAGTTAGTGTCAACCCAATGAAAAATGGACATGATTATCCGATTTAGATGCCATAGCTTAATTTTTTCCTCAATTCTTCTGTTCACAATAATGGAAGCAAAATACAGCATATAACCTGTTCTTAAGAGCTTGATGCCAATGGGTTTATCCAAACATGCCAGCATGGAAGATCTTTCAGTAGGGATGATATCAAACAGTTCTAGCGAGTTAAACTTCACTCAAACTCAAATTCGATTATTGGGACTTAATTCTAACTCAACTTAAAATCCAAACAATTTCAAGTTAACTCAAAATCTTTTTAAGCGGACTCAAAAACACATGCAGACTTGCAATTCAATTTTAAAGACTTCATGACCATATGAAACCAAACTTTATGAAACTTAAAAACCAAAGCATAATTGCTTGCAAAGAGAAGAAGGTGAAAGAAAATTGAAAACCAAAGCACAAAAGCCTTAATAATCACACATAAATTTGTGCACCCATAAGGGTTGCTTGAAGAGAAGATGGACCAAAAACTAATCTTATTAGCTAATAATAGTAGAAGATGATAGAAGAGAAGGAAAATCTAATAAGAAGTAAGAGACTGATAGAACCTTGCCAGAACCCTTCAAGGGGCGCAGTATGCCTTCACGAACGCCTGAGGAGAAACCTCCTTCAGGGTCCTACCAACTTTAGCCAAAGATTCTTGAAAAACTTTGATTAAGGATTCAGAGTAGAGGAGCACAAAAGAAAATAGGTATTTTCAGTACCTGAGTTGGTGTGAGAAAAATGAATATTTGTAGGACAACTAAAGTTTGTAATACATGATAGTGATACTTTTGATGATCTCATAAAAAAAAATCATGGTTGTGAGCATCAAGCATCACAGAGCATCCAGATCATGAAGAAAAATTAATCTAAGAGATACAGAAGATTTAACTTACGCACTATTAACTTTCTGTGAAATATGCTTTCATAGTTAAAAAGTTAAAAAAGAAGTGACAGTAATGAAGGTTGGATTAACCAAAATTTGAAAACACATGTCGTAAGTTAGTCTATGTCTATGTCGTAAGTGACAGTGAAATCTTATTAACCAAAATTTTAAAACACGTCGTAAGTGACAGTGAAATCTTATTAGTCTATGTCTCCAATTTGCAAATATTAGGGATGATAAATGCTTTCTTTCAAAGAACTGAAATTAGAAAGATCAAATCAGTAGTAAAGTGACAATAATGAGGATTGGATTAACTAAAACAACCTGCATTAAAAGGATCGTGAATTCCTTGAAAACCAGAGAAATGCTTGATGAGGGCATCAGATTTCGACATGTGTACCATCGCCGGGGACGACGATCGACGGCCCTGATTCAGAGCCTTTATCTATGATGCTTTAGTTCTTTTCTTTTATTAGTTATTTCATGTTTCCGTTTGTACCCTTATGAGGGATGTTTCACTTATTGTAGCCCAAGGGCATTTGTGACTTTATGCTTTTATTTTCTGTAAGCCTAGATATAAAGGCTTGTATCATTGTATTGGATTATTATGGATTGAATGAAAATTTTTCAAGCTTTGTTCTCTTTGTGAGTGCATGAGGTTCTCTTGGTGAGTGCTTCCCCTTGAGATCTCTTAGTGAGTTCTCTAATTATCTTTTGTTTTTTTTTTTTTATTTACTTTGTTTGCTTAAATCCTTTTCCCTAGAGAATTCCTCAAATTTTCCCCTTAAGATTGCTCTTGCCGCAGGCCCTAGGGTTCTCCCTAACCGCCGGCCACCCTCACCCAGCCCACCCGACCACCTCCCGCCGCCCCTTCATCTCCCGGCCAACTCCACGGCTTCATCCCATATGAATTTGAAATTGAAGATTCAAATTTTGAATTCTTTCCAAATTTGGAATTCCAAATTAGGAAAGTTGGCATGATTGAGGCAATCTCAATTTATTGTAATTGTGGAATTTTCAAATACTAATCCATGTCATCATCCACGTTTAGAAACCTTCCCCCCTTCCCCCATAATTCCCTCTCCCTCCTTGAGCATGCCGCCAGCCTTCTCCCCCCAATCATGCCCCCATTAATTGCCCCATTAAATCCCATGATTCTAATTTGAAATTCAAATTAGGAGTCATTAATTTTCCCTCCTATTGGGATTAAAACTGAAATAATTTCAGTTTAATCCCCTTCTCCCTCTCTTCTCTTCCACCGCCGGCCTCCTCTCTCCTCCCCCCAATTAATTCTTCATTAAGGAATTAATTCCCCTCCCTTTGGAATTCAAATTCCCCCTCTAAAATTCCCCAAGGCTGAAATTATTCTCAGCTTTTGCTCTTGTTTTCTAAACCCATCTCCCCTTTCCCACATCCACCGCCGGCCTCCTCATCCAACCTACAGCCCGCCGCCCCCCATCTCTCCTCTTTGGAGATTTAGTTGCGGCAACCATCATTTCACCCCTTCAAGGATGCATGGAGGTTCACGAATGAAATTTCGGGTTTGAATACGACGACCACGAACGAGTGGACATCCTCCGGTCTCCTTTCTTTGACGTCGGATTCGACTTCGACGACACCGTCGAGGAGTATTTGGCCCGGATCGTACCCACCTTAATAGAGACCGTCGACGATCATTTTTCAGTTTACACTTGGATCGTTGAAGGACGTCGCATTGCACACCTCCACGACCCGCGCCGACCTCTTCCTCCCTACGGATCTACGACACCTTCGCCCTAGGAGTGATCTCATCCATCGTGTGGTTCTTCTTCTCCCAACAAGCCTAGGAGTAGGTAAATGAGAGCGGCCTCAAGGTGAGACAATCGCTTTGTTAACCTTGGGATTCTAGTTGTTCTTTTCATTTGCTTTACGTTTATTAAAGTTGTTATTTTCTTGGCCTTGTTAATTTAGGTGTAAGTGCTTGCCTAGTCATAGTTAACAATTAAGATCTCCGAAAAGCTTGAATTGGGAACAAGATTAAATTTGCAATTGTCATACTTGAATAATCTTTTGTTTAATTTCTAAATTCAAATCCTGGATCTACATCATATTTGGTATCAGAGCATGGCTAGCATGCTTTGCTCATGTTAGATGCATCCTAGGAAGTCCACTATAGTTTGCCTTTAATCGTTTACATGCACAACATTGTCAAAAACATTTTATTTACTGCTTACAATTGCTGTCCAGTACATTCCAGCATCATATCTTCATGGTTAACATGCATACTTAAGTTACCCAAGTGTTAGGTTGGTCACTTTCCACCCACCGCTTCACCAAAATCACTTTCTACACTTAAAATCCCTGCTGTCCTGAGTTTTTCCTGCACCGTTTAGTGACTGTTAGGTGCCCGTAACCTCTACCTAGTTGCTGTCCACACACCACGACTCACCCTTATCACTTTAGCCACTTTCCGCACTGTGTTAGGTTGCTGTCCCCGACTTTCCAGCGGCTGTTTGGAGGTTTTAGGGGCTGTTTTCAGGAGAATTAAAGTGCTGACCTCCACCCCAAACCGACCCCTTTCGTCCTTCAACCTACCCCATGGATCCGCAACACCTCCAAGCTACCCTAGACCTCATCTTGGGACAATTAGGAACCGTTACGCAGCAAATTCGTAACACTCAGACGGACTTAGCGGATTTTAGGAGGTTAACCAGTGACCGGTTAGATAACATAGAGCGTATTGGGAACCCCGCGATTTACACCCCGTCACGACCCCACTCACCCTACGACGAGAAAAACCGAGCCGATCATGGCCACTCTAGAGATCAATACCGTCATAACCCGAGACCCCATCAAGATCCTGTAGGAGATGAGAACCCTTGGCGCGATAACGATGCCCAGTTGTTGAAAAACATTAGAATTGATGCGCCAACTTACGATGGGACCCTCGATCCCCAAGTCTTCATGGATTGGCTCAAATCCATGGATAGTTACTTCAAATGGTATAATATCTCGGAGGCTAGGAAGGTTAGATTTGCTGAAATGAAACTCACGGGCCGAGCCAACTTGTATTGGACCAACTTAGAGAATATGCGCGAGGCTCGAGGCGAACACCCTATCACGGATTGGAGGACGATGAAACAGGAACTTAAGAGAAAATATCTCCCTCCCTCGTACTACCCGAAGCTCCTTGATAAATGGAATAGACTGACCCAGGGGAGCAAGCCCGTCAAAGACTACATCTCGGCCTTTGACGACTTCCTGATCCGTTGCAATGGCGAGGAGTCCGCCACCCCAACTCAAATCCTTTCTATGTTTAGAGCTGGCCTTAGGGAAGACCTGCGTACGGAACTCTTTGCTCGAGGTGTAGACTCTTTAGAGGCAGTCTGTAGCCTAGTTCTCGACCTCGAAGATTCTAAAACCCACTCCCAAACTAGGCACTTTGACTCCCGCTCGAACTCGTATAGAACCTTGTCTGGACAATCTCAAACCCGACCCTCGGGATCGACTGCAAACCGAACCCCTGCTAGTTCGGCCCCACCTCGTACGGACCTCAAAGGTAAAGCTCCCGAGCGAGACGCTCCCAAACCCAATTCTGGAACCAAGTGCTAATGGTGTCAAGGGTACGGACACATTGCTTCGCAATGTTCTAGTCCTTACAAAGTCACCATAATTGAAGAGGTGGATGAAGAGGAAGAAGAACCTGAGACTGATTTGGTTCACCAAGTGGATGAGGAAGAAGACTCTTTTACTGAAGAAGAACCCGTTACCTTACAAGTTGTTAGGTGTGCTTTGGCCCAACCTAAGTTAAGTGATGATTGGCGTAGAACCTCATTTTTTCATACCTTCATTAAGATCGGAGAAAAGAGCTGCAAGGTTATCATAGATAATGGAAGTTGTATCAACGCAGTCTCGTCAGCCATGATCTCCAAGCTCAATCTTAAGGTGACCCCGCACCCAAATCCGTATAAGGTTTCTTGGATCAATTCGACTACCATAGAAATTAAGGATCGAAGCCTTATTCCGATAGAGTTTGTGGGATATCAAGACAAGATTTGGTGCGATGTTCTAACCATGGATGTAGGTCAAATTATCCTTGGTCGCCCTTGGTTATTTGACAACGACGTCCATATTTATGGGAGGACGAACACCTGTGTGTTCGAACATAATGGAAAGAAGATCAAGTTAATGCCCTCTCAACCTAAACCTCCCAAAACTGAAGCTAAGCCTATCTCAACCAAGCAAAGTAAAGGCCTCCACTTACTGACTGCGAAGGCGGTGGAAACTGAGATCACCCAAGGAGCACCCATGTATGCCCTAGTGGCTAGAGAAGTAGATGAGGACCAGAAAGAACTAATCCCCGATGTCGTTAAACCTCTTCTTGAAAACTTTGCGGATGTTTTCCCAGAAGATTTGCCTAACCAAATGCCACCCCTGCGGGACATACAGCACGCGATAGACTTGGTGCCAGGGGCATCCCTACCCAACCTTCCTCACTACCGTATGAACCCGACTGAACACTCTGAGCTTAAGAAACAAGTCGATGAACTCCTACAACGAGGATTCATTAAGGAGAGCCTTAGTCCCTGCGCTATTCCTGCTCTTTTAACTCTCAAAAAGGACGGCTCGTGGCAAATGTGTGCTGATAGCTGCGCTATCAACAAGATTACTGTCAAGTATAGGTTTCCCATTCCTCGGTTAGATGACATGCTGGACATGATGACTGGAGCCACTCTCTTTTCCAAGATAGACCTTAAGAGTGGGTATCATCAAATTAGAATCCGTCCCGGGGATGAATGGAAGACGGCCTTCAAAACTAAAGATGGACTTTATGAGTGGACTGTTATGCCGTTTGGACTAAGCAACGCCACTAGTACCTTTATGAGAGTCATGACTCAAGTTCTTAGGCCTTTCTTGGGAAAGTTCGTAGTAGTTTACTTTGATGACATCTTAATTTACAGTACTTCGATGGATCAGCATCTCAATCATATAACTCAAGTCTGTGAAGTTTTGAGGAAAGAACAGCTGTTCGCTAACCCTGCTAAGTGTAAATTCCTCACCGATAGTGTGACCTTTCTTGGATTTATTATTTCTACTCAAGGGATATCTGCGGATCCCGAGAAGGTGCGAGCTATAAATGAGTGGCCAGAACCTAAGAATATTTGGGATGTTAGGAGTTTTCATGGATTGGCTACTTTCTATCGGAGGTTTATTCGAAATTTTAGTACCATTGTAGCCCCCATAACTGATTGTCTTAAGAAGGGGAATTTCATTGGACGACTGCCGCAACTAGAGCGTTTGGGGATATTAAGAAGAGAATGGTAGAAGCTCCTGTCATGCGTCTCCCAGATTTTTCCAAAGTATTTGAAGTAACCTGTGACGCATCAGGGATCGGAATAGGAGGAGTTTTGTCACAAGAAGGACATCCGGTAGCGTACTTCAGCGAAAAACTCAATGACATACGACAGAGGTACTCCACCTACGATAAGGAATTTTATGCAATCATCCAATCCCTAAGGTATTGGAGACACTACTTGCTACCCCAGGAATTTGTAATCTTTTCAGACCATGAGGCTTTGAGATACATCAATTCCCATAAGAAGTTAAATGCCCGTCATGGTCGTTGGGTCGAGTTCTTACAGGAGTATTCGTACACTATCAGACATAAAGCCGGAACTGAGAATAAAGCGGCCGATGCTTTAAGCCGTAGGATAATGGTCACAAGAGAAATGAGAACAGAAGTTGTCGGATTCGAACGCATCAAGGATGACTACCCCGAGTGTACTGATTTTAAGGAAATATATGCGTTACTAATGACGGGGAACAAACCATCTGTAGATGATTTCTTGTTAGAGGATGATTACTTGTTCAAATCTCAGAGGTTGTGTATTCCCAACACTTCTCTTCGCGAGTTTCTTGTGTGAGAGCTACACGCAGGAGGATTAGCCGGACATTTTGGGCAGACTAAGACCATTGCAGCCGTTGAGTATAGGTTTTTCTGGCCCAGCCTTAAGCGTGATGTCACTAGATTGATCAAACGTTGCCATACCTGTCAGCTAGCGAAACAAAGGAAACAGAACACGGGCCTATACACCCCGCTTCCCGTCCCAAACCGTCCTTGGGAAGACATCAGCATGGATTTTGTTTTAGGGCTCCCCAAGACCATTAGGAAGCATGACTCCATCTTTGTCGTAGTAGATCGTTTCTCTAAAATGGCCCATTTCCTCCCGTGTGCTAAAACCTTCGACGCCTCTAGAATTGCCAAGTTATATTTTAGCGAGATTGTCCGACTCCATGGACTCCCAAAAACAATTGTGTCGGATAGGGACGTGAAATTTACGAGCTATTTCTGGAAAACCTTATGGGTTAGGATGGGTACTAAGCTGCAATTCTCCACCGCCTTCCACCCACAAACGGATGGCCAAACAGAAGTCGTTAATAGGAGCCTTGGTAACCTCCTTAGGGCCTTGGTAGGCGAGAACATTAGGGATTGGGACTCCAAACTACCCATTGCCGAGTTTGCCTACAATAACTCTGTCAACCGAACCACCGGCATGAGCCCCGCTGAGATTGTTTATGGATACCAACCTAAGCAACCCATAGATTTAGTCCCCATGAGCCCTAAGATTAGAGTGTCAGAGTCTGCATCTGCATTTGCATCCCATATCCAGGAATTGCATCGAGAAATTAACAAAAGAATTACACAAAGTAATGAAAATTACAAATTAAATGCTGATCTCAAACGACGCTTCAAGGAGTTCAAAGTTGGAGACTATGTCATGGTTCGGATTCGTCCAGAGCGGTTCCCGCCTGGGGCCGTTAAGAAACTGCATGCTAAAAGTGCGGGTCCCTTTAAAATAACTGCTAAAATAAACAGTAATGCTTATGTTTTGGACCTTCCTGAAGGTTTCAACATGAATCTCACGTTTAACATTGAGGATCTAGTAGCCTTTGATGGACCTGACTTTAACCCAGACAATCCTTTAAATCTTGAGCCTTGTGAGTCCATACCTAGTGAGATCCCAGCCTTACCTCCACTCCCCAAAATTCCCACACTACCTAATAGGGAGAAGATTGAAACTATACTGAGTGATGAGATCATTTCCACAAGGGACGGCGGACGCCACAGGTACTTTGTGCGTTGGAGAGGAAAGCCGGAGACGGAGGATACTTGGCTAGAGCGGGAGGAGATACAGAGACTGGACCCCGACATTCTGGAGCTGTACGAGAGTTCTCAGGACCCTTACTCGGCAGGGTCGAGCTTTCTCCCACCCGGGGAGAATGATGAGGGCATCAGATTTCGACATGTGTACCATCGCCGGGGACGACGATCGACGGCCCTGATTCAGAGCCTTTATCTATGATGCTTTAGTTCTTTTCTTTTATTAGTTATTTCATGTTTCCGTTTGTACCCCTATGAGGGATGTTTCACTTATTGTAGCCCAAGGGCATTTGTGACTTTATGCTTTTATTTTCTGTAAGCCTATATATAAAGGCTTGTATCATTGTATTGGATTATTATGGATTGAATGAAAATTTTCCAAGCTTTGTTCTCTTTGTGAGTGCATGAGGTTCTCTTGGTGAGTGCTTCCCATAGAGATCTCTTAGTGAGTTCTCTAATTATCTTTTGTTTTTTTTTATTTATTTACTTTGTTTGCTTAAATCCTTTTCCCTAGAGAATTCCTCAAATTTTCCCCTTAAGATTGCTCTTACCGCCGGCCCTAGGGTTCTCCCTAACCGCCGGCCACCCTCACCCAGCCCACCCGACCACCTCCCGCCGCCCCTTCATCTCCCGGCCAACTCCACGGCTTCATCCCATATGAATTTGAAATTGAAGATTCAAATTTTGAATTCTTTCCAAATTTGGAATTCCAAATTAGGAAAGTTGGCATGATTGAGGCAATCTCAATTTATTGTAATTGTGGAATTTTCAAATACTAATCCACGTCATCATCCACGTTTAGAAACCTTCCCCCCTTCCCCCATAATTCCCTCTCCCTCCTTGAGCATGCCGCCGGCCTTCTCCCCCCAATCATGCCCCCATTAATTGCCCCATTAAATCCCATGATTCTAATTTGAAATTCAAATTAGGAGTCATTAATTTTCCCTCCTATTGGGATTAAAACTGAAATAATTTCAGTTTAATCCCCTTCTCCCTCTCTTCTCTTCCACCGCCAGCCTCCTCTCTCCTCCCCCCAATTAATTCTTCATTAAGGAATTAATTCCCCTCCCTTTGGAATTCAAATTCCCCCTCTAAAATTCCCCAAGGCTGAAATTATTCTCAGCTTTTGCTCTTGTTTTCTAAACCCATCTCCCCTTCCCCACATCCACCGCCGGCCTCCTCATCCAACCTACAGCCCGCCGCCCCCCATCTCTCCTCTTTGGAGATTTAGTTGCGGCAACCATCATTTCACCCCTTCAAGGATGCATGGAGGTTCCCGAATGGAATTTCGGGTTTGAATACGACGACCACGGACGAGTGGACATCCTCCGGTCTCCTTTCTTTGACGTCGGATTCGACTTCGACGACACCGTCGAGGAGTATTTGGCCCGGATCGTACCCACCTTAATAGAGACCGTCGACGATCATTTTTCAGTTTACACTTGGATCGTTGAAGGACGTCGCATTGCAACACCTCCACGACCCGCGCCGACCTCTTCCTCCCTACGGATCTACGGCACCTTCGCCCTAGGAGTGATCTCATCCATCGTGTGGTTCTTCTTCTCCCAACAAGCCTAGGAGTAGGTAAATGAGAGCGGCCTCAAGGTGAGACAATCGCTTTGTTAACCTTGGGATTCTAGTTGTTCTTTTCATTTGCTTTACGTTTATTAAAGTTGTTATTTTCTTGGCCTTGTTAATTTAGGTGTAAGTGCTTGCCTAGTCATAGTTAACAATTAAGATCTCCGAAAAGCTTGAATTGGGAACAAGATTAAATTTGCAATTGTCATACTTGAATAATCTTTTGTTTAATTTCTAAATTCAAATCCTGGATCTACATCAATGCTATTGTACTTGAGAGAGAAGGGAATTCCCTATAGGACTCATTAACCGTAATGGAATAACAAAACACAGATTTTATAAGACAAGAAAGCACCTCCAATGTATGGGCAGTTGGGTTTCTCTCCATAAGACTAGCTCTAGGAAGAGAAGCTGAGCTGCTATTGTTTTGTGTGGAGTAGTTTTTCCCGTCAGGTGGAATATCAGGAACCTTCTCCAAGGAAGCCATCTTTGCACGTCCATCCTGCTCATTTTGATTTTCTTCCTTTTCCTTCAAGCATGAAGGTTTCTGATGCTTATTCAACGTGGCAATTTTCTCATTTCCCTCAATACTAGTGTTCTTGGTACCTATTTTAGAAGTAGACGCAATTTCATCCCTTCTGTTCTGAACATCATTTGCCCTTAACTCCCCACTGTATGCTTCTTCTGGATTCACTGCTTGTAGCTCAATAGCTTTGTTTGATGCGTCAAGTAGGGTGTTCCGCACCATACTTTGAAGATCCAGAAAAGATGCTTTTAAGGCTTGCTCATCATCATCTGACAAAATCAGAATGGTCCATATGCTTAGCAAGTAAAGACCCATAAAAGCTTGCAGGAGGGTAAAGATGCCCTAGGCAGTATCAATTCATAATACCAACTAATTTATGGAAAAAAAAGGATGCGTGATAACACAACCTACTTTGCTAACTGAAATTTAAGGAGCTTTGTGCTAAGGTTTTCCACAATTTAAGTGAAACAATAGAAGGGACAAAGGTTTTTGTTGCCTTAGCATGAAGGTTAGAGACACAGACACTCATTCAAAACAATACCTGTTTGTTTCCCCTTAGTGCCAGCGACCTCAAATCCTATTTCAGAATCAGCAATCAGTTTATCCCTTCTGTTCTGACCATTAATTCCCTTAAATTTCATGTTGCATTCTTGTTCTGAATTCTCTGCTAGTAATTCAGAAGCATTGTTTCCTGGATCAAGAAGGGAATCTCGCTCTTTCTCAACACCTGATGTAATCACGATTGCATATGCTTTAGTAAAAGATGTTAGTACTCAGTATAGGCACAATTCATGCTCATCCATACCCGAATAGCTACAATAGCTTCTATAGTTTGGGTAAAATTGTGGTGATATGCATGACAATGGCAGATATTTTAGACGGTTACAACAACAACAACAACATCAAGCCTTTATCCCACTACGTGGGGTCGGCTACATGAATCCTTTTTCTCCATTGTGTCCTATTAAAAGTCAAATTCTCGTTTAAATCTAATAAAGAAAGGTCATTCCTAATATTTTCTAACCAAGTCTTTTTAGGTCTACCCCTACCTTTCTTAACATAAGTCAAATCTAATACCTCTACTCTCCTAACCGGGTCATCGCAAGGCCGCCGTTTTATGTGACCAAACCATCTAAGGCGCCTTTCTCTAATCTTATCTTCTACTGGAGCTACTCCAACCTTTTCACGTATATGCTCATTTCGTATCCTATCTCTAAGGGTAAAGCCACTCATCCACTTGAGCATCCTCATCTCTACCACACTTAACTTAGTATTATGCTTCTCTTTTAAAGGCCAACATTCGGCACCATAAAGCATTGCAGGCCTCACTACCATCTTATAGAATTTTCCCTTAAGTTTGAGGGGTACATTTCTATCACATAACAAGCCCGATGCATTCCTCCACTTCAACCATCCAACTTGAATTCTGCTGATAATATCCCCATCTATTTCACCATCACTCTGAACAATAGATCCAAGATATCTAAAACGTGTACTCTTATTAATGACTTGATCGCCCAAAGTCACAATCCCCTCACTAGGTCTATTACTACTAAAATTGCACTCCATATATTCTGTTTTAGATCTACTCAAGCGAAAACCTTTAGACTCTAAAGTTGACCTCCATAATTCAAGTTTACCTTCAACTCCCTCTCTAGTCTTATCAACAAGAAGAATATCATCAGCAAAAAGCATACACCAAGGTACATCCTCTTGCAAATGTCTAGTGAGGACATCCATGACTAAAGCAAAAAGATATGGGCTTAAGGCTGATCCTTGATGTAACCCAACCGAAATAGGGAAATACTTGGTCAATCCACCTTGTGTTTGAGGCCTGCAATGATGTAAAACTTTAGATTCATATGAGATACATTTTGAGACTTCGATACATATGATGATATTACTATATTTAGATTAACAAATCTTTCCAATAGAATCCTAAAGACAGGGAATGACAATCAATTAGATACTAAGCACTTGTATGTCAATATTTAAGAATAAATGAAATGTTCATGATTGTGATAATTATAGAGAATTTAAACTTATAAGTCATGCTAGGAAGTTATGGAAGAATACTTGATGTAGGCAAAGCTGATTGTTTGGTGTTCTATGTTTTATTCGGATTGTGTGGTGGTTGTTGGATTTCATGCTGAGTTTCTATAAAGGTTTTGGTTTCCCAAATGCTTGGAATTTGTTTTTTTTTTGTTTCCTGTGCTGGTCGTTCCCCTTCCCTATGTTATTTAGGACTGCTTTTTGCTGGTTTGCTGTGCTGGCCGTTCCCTTCCCTATGCTATTTCCTAAGTTTTGTGTTGGCTCCTATTGGATGTTTGGGGTGGCTAATTAATGTGAGTGGTTAGTTATTTTTCCCCTAAAAATGAGGTTGTTTTGCTGCAGCTTTAGAGAAGAATGGAATGATTTTGGTTTACAAACCTGCAGGTTTTTCTAGCTCGCGAGCTAGCCTCCTTTCCACTTTCCCTCTACTACTTCGTCTCGGTTTTCTACCTCTTCTTCTCTCTCCATGGTTCCCGCCCCACATATATCTTTCTTCTCTTAAATTATTGTAAGTCTTAAATTGACTCATGTCTTGTTCAGTTGTTCTAATATAATTTGTAAGTAGTTTCTATTAGAAGTTGAGCTTGGTTGTGTTCTGTTTAGTTATTGTATTTTTCATATTGAAATGAATGTCTTTTTTTTTTTAATTTCAATTCTAGTTTGATTTTTTTTTTCATACCTAGTGTTCTCTTACTTGGCTTAGGATTCTTAGGTTGCATCAATTTGGTATCAGAGCTTTAGGTTTTTGAGAGTCTTCATTTTTCTTTAGAAAAAAAAATGGATAGTCCAATCAATCAACAAGCTAAAGTTTCAAATCAAGATGTAAAGAAGTCTCAAGATGAATTTGATCCTACAGATTTTGAAAGTCAGCCTTCTATGCCTTGGATTCCAGAGGAGAAATTTCCAACCACAAATTGGGTTCCAGCACAAGTATGTTCTACTAATCCTTTGCAGAACGAACTTTACAGAATTCAAAGATGAATGTATTTGTGTAGAGAAATATGAAAATAAGAGGTGTCTACTTAATCCGAGTTTATTCGAAAAAAAAGAGAAGATCCAAAGGAAGTACGACATTTTCATACAGGAATAAAAAAGGCGCATTCGGAACATAATGGAAGTTCTAATGCTATCTCATCAGGGGATGAGATTTCTCCACCTGGGGAGAATAGATGTAGGCAAAGCTAACTGTTTGATGTTTTATGCTTTATTCAAATTGGTTGATGGTTGTTGGATTTCCTACTGAGTTTCTATGCAGGTTTCGGTTTCTCAAATGATTGGAATTTATTTTTTCTGGTTTCCTAAGTTGGTTGTTCCCCTTCTATGCTATTTAGGATTGCTTTTTGTTGGTTTTCTGTGCTGTTCGTTCCCCTTCCCTATGCTATTTCTTAAGTTTTGTGTTGACTCCTATTTGATGTTTGGGGTGGCTCAATAATGTGAGTGATTGGCTGTTTTCCCCTATAAATGGGATTGTTTTGCTGCAATTTTTATGTTTTGCTGCAATTTTAGAAAAGAATGAAATGATTTTTGGTTTAGAAACCTACGTGTTTTTCTAGCTTGCAAGCTAGCCTCCTTTCCCCTTCCCCTCTACTACTTTGTCTCGATTTTCTACATCTTCTTTCTCGACGGTTCTTTCCCCACCTGTATCCGTCTTCTCTTAAATTGTTGTAAGTCTTAAGTTGTGTCGTGTCTTGTTTTGATATAATTTGTAAGTGTTTTCTATTAGAAGTTAAAAGCTTAGTTGTGTTCTGTTTAGTATTTGTTTTTGTCATATTAAAAGGAAGGTTTTTTTTTAATCAAAAGCTTCAGAGAGTAAAGTCTAGATCCTCCAATGGTTTGTTTAAAATAAAATTGGAAGTGAAAATTATGTCACATCGGAAGTGAAAATAATAGTTGTTGCAAACATACAGTAGTTGGCCTTACCCATTAGCTTAAGTTTTTGGGCTGAATAAACATCTATTAATATATTAAGCTCAAGTTAGACCTCGATGCAATGCTGAATAAACATCTATTAATATTTTTGGGCTTAGTGCTAAATTTACTAACAATGCTAAAACATAAGAAGGAATAAATGAGTTTTTTTTTTTGGTGAGCAAAACTATTTGTTTAGGTGAGAGCTTATCTTAGGGATATTTTGTTTTGCATGTGTGTTAGTAAATGGTTGGGTCTCAATGCCTGAATTCAAACGTTTGATTAGTCGGATATAAATATAAGTGAAATCTGATATTTTGAATTGACCTATAGAGTTAAAAATTGAGTTTCAATGATTAGGGCTAAAAAATTAACTTCAACTTTATTTCTTTTTTAATAAAATAATAATAATAATATAGCATAAAATTAATAGAATAGAATGATAGGTTGGAGTTCTTCTTTATCTAACATAACAATAAAATTCTAGAAAACTACTAAAGGATTTGTAAAATAAAATTTACTAAAGTGAAAGCGAACACAAAAAAGGAGTTAGCAAGAAAATGCGTTCATTCAAAATAAACTCACTTAAGCTCCAACTACTTCAAAACATGGACAATGAATCATATTAGCCCTAATGGATAATGAAACTTCCGCTAGAAAGAGAAAAGAACCAACTCGCCAGCATTCAGCAGCTGAGAAGAACTCTTACTGATTTCCAAACCTTTGTCCTGATCCAACTGACCATCATACTCATAATCAGAATCGATAGGTTCAACAATTTTATTTTGTGCCTCCACACCTGCTTTCATTAAAAGACGTTCCAACTCAGCAGGCTCAGCAAAACCAACTCTTTGATTCTTCAAACCTGATAGTCCTTCTCTGGGGTCCTTCATCTCTCCTGGAACTCTCAAATCTGCCCTAATCTCCTCAATGTCATCTACTGCTACGGCCACCTCAGGGAACAAAGGCTCCATATCCCACACCTCCTCCAGATAACCCCGAACTCGATCCAGTGTTTCCTCCAAATCGGTACTGACCACCAAAGGCTGAAGCCCCGGATCTTTCACAACCTCCCAAAAAATATCCCTCACCTCCCGAAGCTCCTCTGAGATCAAACAAGCCGCCGCTGACTTCTCAATGTCGCACATGCGCAGTATCCATATCCGATAGAAGGAATCAAGGAACTCATCCACATTCTTACGAAGGGCGGCAGCGGTGCACGACGATGCAACGGCACAGTAAGCGGCCTTCATAGACTCACAAGGCGGTAAGCCGCCATTCTCGCGGTCGACTTCCTCGATGAGCTCGAAGATAGTTAGGGTTTTCTCAGAGACAGAACGGATCACCAACTCGGAGGCAAGCCGCCGGAAGAGGATCGCCTTCTTAAGGCTGGATGAAATTGGATTGACAAGGGGAAGGGCTAGGAAGACCGCATTTACGACATATTCGGGGATCGACCGCTGCCGCACGAGGAACTCTAGGATCGAAGAGGCAGTGTCGTTGTCCAACGTCTGGAGGTAGGTAACGTCGAAGCATTTGGCCCCGCCGGTGGTGTTGGCGGCGGTGGATGGTAAGGGGTTTGAGTTTTGGGGTTCGGGATTTGGAGCCTTGGCCATTTGGCGAAGGAGGAAGCGGACCAGACTTGCACTGTGAAGCGGAGAAGATAGCCGCTTTGCAACGTTACGCTATAGGGCCTTTCATTAAAATTATTTAAAAAACGCATGCTTATATTAAATTTAAAAAAAAAACTTCAAATATATTTTTTCTCAATTTTATATTAGATATTTAGATGTATAATTATCAAATATATATGTAAAATTATGGCTCAAATTACTTGTAGAGGGAGCTACCATATGCTACAAGTTTTCTCAAGTTAAAAATCTGATTCATGAATCAATTTGAAATCAAAGTCAAAATTTAAATAAGTTTTGATTGAGATTCGAGTTTTGACTATTATCATAATAATATTAGTTTTTAAAAGAGGCAATAATGAACATAAAAGAAATTTTTTGAGGTTTTAATTAAAGATAATCAATCTGAAAGAGAGAGGTAGTGGTGTCAATAAATGATCCCATCAGACAATCCGATAGAGGCCTAACTCAGAAAGTTAGAATTCTGATCTAAAATATTGACCCAATTAATTTTCAGACCAGTTTTAGTTGACCCAAAAGCTCCAATTAGACTTGGCATTTGCCCAATTAAGATTATAATTCACGTCAAATAGGTTGAGTTCAGGAAAACGCATGCTCTTAGACATAGTTTGGGATTACTTTCTTACAACTTTTTAAAGAAGCTTTTAAGAATAATTTTTTTAAAAAATTTTGTACTAAAAAATTGATTTGAAAAGCGGTAAGAAAGCCGTCATGCTTCGTTTGGAACAACTTTCTTACTGTTCTTAAAACATCTTTTTAGTACAAAATTTAAATTTTTATACTTGAAAATTATTTTAAGAAGCATTAAGAAAGCCGTCATAAATGAAATCTTTAATTTGTATAGCCAATAAAATAATCATTGTAGTAGTTCTTTAAAAAAAAAGGGTATAATTGCAAATTTATGATAAAATATATTTCATTACAATGAATACAAACACATGAGATAAGTGCACACTAATGCACTAAATACAAACATCAACATAGTTTTATCAACCACAAATTAAGCATAAATGTAAAGGACATTCTATAAAAATATACATCAAAGATGGTGCATATGACAATTATTCATTATAAATTTTATTTCATTCGATCTTATTTCAGAATAAATATTTTTTTTTCTGATATTTTAACACCCACACTTGCACTGATCATCGCTAATGCACTTAGTTGGCTTAAACGGCCACCTGGCGCAAGCACTCGCACAGCTTTGCTCGGTGCACCCTGGTAATGTTACGGTGGTCCCACAGACAATTTTCTCCGCAACAGTCCTCTTCGCTGTTGCCTGTTGCATCGCCCCTATTGAACCATGTTTGCATTTTAGTCATCGTGAAATATCTATGTACAGCTCATTGTTACAATTTATTTGTTTATTTTGGTAAAATAAAATTAGTAAATTTATGAATACTATCCTAATGTATAATATATTGTATTACAAAATATTAAAAAAATAATATATGGTTTAAGAAAATATGCTAACATAGTATTAATTTAATACTGTTATCTTTAATTTTAAATTAATTTCATTCATTAAGGGACGAAACAAATTAATAATTTTTAAAAATATGCTTCATATTTTATAAAAAAAAATATTAATACTTTGAAAAATTTTATGTAAATTTTAATCTTTTGAAACTAATGATAATTATTAAAAAAGAAAAAAATAACTTGTTTATGATAATAAGATTTTATATTTTTATTAATACTTTAAATGATAAATAAATTATAAAAAATGATAATATTTTATTTAAGAAAAGGGCGTTATCATTATTGAAATTAATAATAATAAATTTGTAATTATTAATATTCATAATCTTATTTTAACAAATTATTATTATTTTAGATAAATAAAATGTAATTTTAGGATTATTTACTTTAGGATTACCCAATCTAATGACTAAATTAAAAAAAAAAAATTTAAAGACTATTTCACTTTCTCTAATGAAATCTATACTTTGAAAAAAGTTTATAAATAATATTATTTTAATTTTGAAGATTTCATATGACAACATATTCAAAAGCAGAATGAACTATGCTACATATTTTTAATTAAATTATATATATAAATGATTTTAGTAAAAATAAAAAAATAAATGGAATAAGTAATGGAGTGAAGGAACAGACCGAAAGCCGGCAGAAGAACCACAAGGAGCAGAAGAGCAGCCACCATTTTGCGAGAGAGCTCCATTGCAAATTTCAACGACCTTTATAGAACAAACGATGGAGCTTAGAGTTTTTTAATACAATAACGAACTCTTATGTGCTTATTTGCAAACTAATCTCGTCGAGCTAGCCTTTATATAGAAGAAATGGAGGGTATTTCAGACATTTCCTAAGCCCATGGAAAAGTATTAGATTCATTTAAAATTTTTAATATATATAAATAATTAATTAAAATTTATAATGCATTTATCTTAAAAAAAATTCAATTTTTTTTTCAAAGCCAATGGAAAATTTTTTTACGTAGCAAAATAATTTTATTTATTTTATTATGAATGTAACACATAAATATATAATCATTTATATTAATTTGAATTCAAATTTATTATCTATGGTTGACACTGCACCCGACTCAACTAGTAGGTGAGTAGGGCTATAAACGAAGCGAGCGGAGTCAAGCTTGTGCTTGTTCATGTTTGTGGTAGTTTATTATCAGCTTATTCATGTTTGTTCGAGCGGTATTCAAACTTTCTTATTCATGCTCAAATTTGATTTGTATAAGTTGATGGATGTTCATGTTTGATTTTTTTTTGTTCATGTTTGATTCATTTCATGCTTACTGAGCCTTGAAAAAATGAGTCTTATCTAACTACAAACAAGCTCCAATTCTAAATATTCATTAGCTTAACGAACAACCTTTTATCGAGCGTGCTAACATGTGAGCTTTCGGGTATAAGTTGAGAGCCGGTGTGAGCATGGAGAGAGAGAGAGAGAGAGAGAGAGAGAGAGAGAGAGAAGGGGAAACTTGGTAGAAAATACAAATGCTTGGATGTCACCTAAGAGATCTTAGGTCAAAACTTATGTATGTGATGTTTATGTGAATTTATCTTAATTGATTAAAATGTCTCAAATAATAATAATAATACTTTAAATACAAAGCGAATTCAATATTTGCATCACATTTTAAAAATGATTGGAGACTTTCCCGCATTGCTATTTTTCAAAGCGGATTCAATATTTGCATGGGCGCTGTACAAACAGTACGTGAAAGGAGACTCTCTGCCCTACCTTTTTTGTGAAGCAAATTCAATAAATGTGTTAGACTTCCTGTGTTGCGTTCGGCTTCAGTTTCGTTGGTTTAATACTTTAATAGTAATTAAGCATGCTGTTAACATTAATTAATAATGCTTAGCTGAGTGTTAAAGGAAACTAGAAGATTATATAACTTAATTAGAGGAATTATTATTATTATTTTTGTGTGTGGAGTGAAAATGGTGAAGGTGACGAGGTTGTTTTGTAAAGGAAGTAAGATCCGACGAATGGATGGCGATCTTTGATTTCATGTTGAATAGTAAACGATTATATTGGAGAATTTGAATGCCGTGATGTTTGAATCAAAGTCAAAAGAGATTGATGGGGCAGAGTTTGAAAGAAAAAGGACACGTGCCTAAAAAAACTTTTTTTTTTTGAATTTGAGTTAAATATTTTATAATTTGTCACTTTTTATTTTTTTATATTTTTTAAATATTTATTTAAATTCCCTCTCTTTTGAAAAAAATATTATGTGCGGACACCGAATAGCATCCGGACGCAAACTAGAACAATATGTCATGTCACTTTTTTGCATGTTACCGATGTGTACCGGATGACGTGATGCATTATGGTGTCCGCACAAAATAATTTCTCCTTCAAAATGAATATTTAAATATTGAGGAACATCTACAACTCATATTATTATGTTGGTTGAGAGCTTTGATTACAAACTAAGAAATCTTAGATTCAAGTCTTATATATATGATGTAATTATGAATTTGTTTTAATTGACCAAAATGTGTCAAAAAGAAAAGAGGGGATGATTTTAGCACGCGGTGCAATGTCTACGTTAAAAAGAAATAGTAGATAAAATAATCATTGAATGCTTTCAAAATATAAAGTAAAAACTCTTAACTTAATGGGAATATATTTATCCTTTTATATTAAGGATTAGAATATTATAATATATATATTTCCACTGAGAATTAATCAATCCTTCACACGCTTTAATGATAAGGCTTATGGATCCCATTAGGCTTTGGTACCTCCAAATCATTCCCAACTTGCATATCACAGAGTTAGTTTATACAGAGATTGAAGAGAGTTTCCATGTACAAATCTCCAACGTAGTTCTTTAATATACATTCAAGGGATGGGTTTTCTATTCTTAGCAAGAATATATATCCAAGCGCGATATCCGTGTCGTGCCGCAAGTTTGCGCAGTGCATCGTAGATGGCAGGTGTTGACTAGCATCTATGTCTTTAACTAGTCTGGACAGAAGGGTTGGAAGGTCTTACAGAAACCCTGCTAGTGAGAGCAGGCCTCATGGTAACAATGGTTGATTCATTTGCTCCAGCCAATATATAGTGCTGCTTTTCCAGCTTCTAAAAAACCTTGCCACTGCATCCTCAGCATAGTTGTTTGCTTGGCTGATGATTAAGCCCTTGCCAATGTGTGGGTAAGTGTTAAGAACATAGTCTCCATTGAGCTGAGAAGCAAGTTGGATCAGCTCCTCTTGAAACTCTGACAGAGATGAATCATCTCTTGGACCATGAGGCATCGGTGATCTTGTTACCTCTGGGAGTTTTTCTGCATTTTAGAATGAAAGGTTTGTCAGCATTTAGAGAGATTATGTGGTAAAGATTACATACGTTGCTCTACATTTGGAGAATTTATGAGCTTGCTTTTATGTTCAACTAAGGTTGTAGTATATATATATATATATATTGCGTTGTTTCATTATATAGAATTCATTAAATCAATGCAAGCACAATCACAATTAAAGAAGAATCGACTTCATTAATAAGATTTTTTTTCGTTCTTTTAAAGGAATAATATTATGGAGGTGACCTTCACAATCATTATCAATTCTTTTACCATAGCTTCTATGCTCTAATTTATATTAAATGCTCTGAGGTTTCTAGCTAGTTCATTACACAATAGAATGTATATCCTAAAAAAGTAAAAATGGGAGATAATTATAGCATTTGATACAATAAAAATGGGGATTTTACTCCGCATGGAAGGAGCACATAGGAATATAGAAAGACAAAAGAAAGAAAAAAAATGCATTTCTACATTCAATTATATATGAAGGACAAATTTAAGAAACTAGATTCACAAAAAATCTACTTGCAAAAGAAATATTTAGCGTGTGTCTAATCTAGTGCATGATTATTTGTAAGGTTTGATACTATTTTGCAATTGCATTGTCATAAACTCTCTTTCCTATGTTCCTAGCTTTGCTCACATTACAAAGTTAAGATTTATGCTATTAAAATGAATAACATTTCATGCAATCTACATCATGCATTCTTCTATGGGATGGGAAACAAAAATATTCACTCTAAACCCTAAACCCTAAACATTAATTAATAATGATTAGACGAGTGTTAAAGGAAACTTGAAAATTATATAACTAATATATACTTAATTAGAGGAATTATTATTATTATTATTTTTGTGTGTGGAGTAGGGGTGGAAGTGAGTCGAGCCGACTCGCGAGCTGGCTCGAGCTCGACTCGTTTATGGGCTCACAAGCTGAGCTTATCGAGCTCTCGATCGAGCTCGAGCTCTATTTTGAGCTCGTTTGGTAAGCGAGCTTGAGTTTGAGCTTGAACCGGCTCGGCTCCTGAGCCGGCTCGAATAATTGTTAAATATAAATATATATAAGAAATACTATATGTTATGTAAATCTATGTATTTTAAAGTTACAGCGGTACCCAAATTTTTTGTGATTTCTCAAATCACGTGTGTATTTCAAAGTTCTCATCTCTCTCTCTCTCTCTCTCTCTCTCTCTCTCTCTCTCTCTCTCTCTCTCTCTCTCTCTCTCTCTCGTATTAAAAGGCCACGCTAGTCTCAAACTCGGTAAACCAGAAGGCGAACCGGACTGTGCCGTAGGTTTGACGAGAGGCTCGAGCTTGTTTATAATAGAACGAGTCGAGCTCGAGCTCGACTTTTGAGCTAGAGTCGAGTTCGAGCTAGAGCTCGAACTCGGTATTTATCAGTTGGGCTCGACTCGAGCACCCCCTGACTCAAGTTCAACTCGACGAGCTTGACTCGACTCATTTTCACCCCTAGTGTAGCGTGAAAATGGTGAAGGTGGTGAGATTGTTTTGTAGAGGAAGTAAAATCGGACGAATTGACGGCACGCGGATCTTCGTTTTCATCAATGTTGACTAGTAAACTATTATATCGGGGACTTTGAATCCCGTTATTGGTGAAATTTTATAACATATTTAATCATATAATTTAATTACTATACTTAATTGAAGGGGCAACTAGCTACAGTACATTTTTATTATTTTTTTATCTTTTTATATTTTAAATCAAATTTATATTTTCCAAAGGAAAAAAATTAATTAAATTACGTTAATTTTAATATCATTGTTGATTTTTATATAATTTAATTTTATAATTTTATATTGACAAATGAATATCTATGTTACATTAATTTTATTAATCTTAAATATAATATTTAAAGTTTAACATTGTAAGGCTTGTTTGGGATTGCACTTAGAATATATATTTTAAAAAATTGATTACATGTTAAATTCAAAATATTTATAGATAAACTAACTTTGATTTTTTTTTTATTTATTTCAACTAAGAAAATGATTGTATGAAGAATCGTAATCTACGGGCGACATAGGTCGCAAGGACCGTAGTCTATCATTGATGGTCAAAGAGATCATAAACGGTGGGCGATAAAGGTCGGAAGAACTATAGCCGAACGACGATGGTCATCGTAGATACTATAGACCGCCGACAATGGAGATCACAAAAATCATAGTCGGATGATGTTGATCTATGATCTGTCTTTTCCAAAGACAGATGAATCGGACCCCGACATAGTTTCACGGATGGTACATGTAAACCTGGGTGGTGACTCTGAATCAACAGATGGATCCCTAGACGCAACAATGGCAGACTCTGAAGAAAATGTGTCATTAAATGAGTTTAATCTAGAGGAAGTCGATCTAGTGCAACTAAGGAGTGATAAGATATTGTCGCCTCCACCGAAGAAAATGATCTCCAACAAAGACAAGGGGAAAGAGATAGTCATCAACGATGATATTATCCCTGAAGATCATAAGAAAAAGAATACTTCAGCCACGGGGGTAGATTATAATATCTTATCCCATCTGAGAAAAATACCTGCACACATTAGCATATATGACGCTCTTATAATGTCTAAGGACCTTCAAAGTGACTGTAGTCTGGCATTGATGGTTGGAGATCAGACTGTAAACGATGGGTGATGGAGATTGGAAGAATCATAGTTGGACGATAGTGGTCGTCGAGGCCATAGTCTGGTATTGTTGGTCGGAGAGATAGTAAACGACAGATGATGGGGATCATCAAAAGGATCGTAGTCAGGCAACGGTGGTCGTTGAGACCGTAGTTGGTAGGTGATAGTATTTGGGAGGAGATACAACGTCAATAACATTTAGGAAGAGTTCTAAGAAAAATCAGAGAATGCCAAAAGTCTCGCAATGTTTGATGATTGGGAAGAGATCTAGTGACAACCAATAAACTGGCAGAAGTCCAACGATGGTCGATGAATGGACAGAAGTCCGGTGTTGATCAAGAAGAACTCTGACGACGGTCGGGAAGAAATTCGGCGACGCTTGTGAAGAACTCCAACGACGTTTAAGGAGAACTCCAGCAACGATAGGGAAGAACTCGATCTAGCGATGAGTGCCTTATATTGGAAAGTACAATGACCGCGACAAGTGTAGACCCACTAAATATTCCTTCGTGCTAAAGAAAGCTTTCCCTTCATCTTACAGCTGCCCAAATGATGATTAGACAAGCACTTTTACTTATATTGGAGCGGACTATCTTTAAAAGTAGAGCATGAGAGCAAACCTTTTATGCCAAATGTGTTTGTGCCAGAAACTTGTGGCAAATAAGAAAAATAATGCGGCCTAAAAGTTTTAAAATAAAGCTTCATTCCCCTTCCAGGTAATTATATTAGCCTGACTGTCTAGAATTGTGACTGAGGAAATTTTATGCATGATATAATGGGGCAAAAAAATTTGCAATCTCGACCAGCCAAGAGATATAAAATATTGCACAACAACATACCCATGAGGAGGTTGCTGAAGCAACTCAAAAACCGCCATGCCATTGACCCATGGGTCCCAATACATATAAAGCTTGCAGTTAACATCAGCCACATGAAACTTAATATTGTGTTTAATAAGATCAGCAGTAGTACATATAAATTTCCAAAATTTTGAAGCTTTAGAGGGAGGGGGTTTCCAGGGTGAGATAAATTTGAATCTCATCCATTCAACCACTAAAGAGTCAAAATTAAACATTCTCCAAATGAAGGTGCAACCATAACCATGGCAAAGGGAATGTAAGTCAGGGATCCCCAATCCACCAAGCCTAGTAGGTAAGCAAGTATTATTCCATGTAATGAGGTGAAGTTTCCTTTAAGAAGAGGTTCCATGAAAGAGGAACCTAGAGCAAAGTTTGTTTATGGTTTTGCAACAAAGCTTAAGTAAAATAGTCACTCTGATCTAGTAAGCCAAAGTATTGGCAATAGTAAACTTGAGGAATTGAATCCTACCTGCAAAAGACAAAAACTTAACTTTCCACCCATCAAGTAGAGTAGAAATGCTACTCGGTAGTGGGTGGAAGTGAGAAGAAGAAAGCTTTTTGGTGGATATAAGAAGTCCCAAATATTTCAAAGAGTGGTCGACAAGGGAGAAACCAAGAATTTCATTGATACTATTGGCTAATAGAGAATTCTTAGAGAAAATAATGGAACATTTAGCCTTATTGATATGGAGCCTAGAAGAAGCAACAAAAGTGTCAAGCACCTAAATTAAGCCATTAGCATTGCTTAAGGAAGCCTGGCCAAAGACCAAAACATCATCAGCATAAATCAAGTGGTTAAAAGAAGAAGAACCACTAGACATGCCCGAAAATTGTCGAAAATCCAGAGCACAAGAGAATGAATCCATTACAATAACAAAAAGAAGGGGGAAAAGGGGGGCTGCCTTGACGAAAGCCAGATAAAGAAATCCTAGAGTAATTACATGATAAAAATCTGTACATGCTCCTCACAAAAAACAGTGAGAAAACAGTGAGAAAACTTGTTTAATCCTAGAGTAATTACATGATAAAAATCTGTACAAACTCCTCACAAAACACAGTGAGAAAACTTATTTAATCCTAGAGTAATTACATGATAAAAAATCTGTACAAACTCCTAAAAAAAATGCGAGAAAACTTGTTTAATCCTAGAGTAATTTCATGATAAAAATCTTTATAAACTCCTCACAAAAAACAGTGAGAAAACTTGTTTATTTCTAGAGTAATTACATGATAAAAATCTATACAAAATCATCACAAAAAAAAGTAAGAAATTTTAATTAAACAATGTACTAATCTTCCTAAACTATATAGAAGAAATTATGTTCTTACATTGCCAAAATATTATACAAGTCTCTTCCCCTTGTTTTGCCAAAGATTTACAGCAAACCCTTCATCTATTGCTGGCTGAAATCTACTATAGGAGATGGCCAAAATCTACTATAGGGGGTTGGCCGAAATGTTGTTGTACAAGAAGAGTGGTGGCCGAAATATTTGGATAAATCTCCTCTCTTGAACATAGTACCCAACCAGCAGCTCTCTACCTTAATCGAAATCTGCTGCAACTTGCTCGGTCGGCTTTAGCAAGAACAAGGAGAAATTTATCTTGAGAGGGAATAGGGGTCTCGCGACGGAGCCTGTGGGTGTGTGAGCTGCTTGGAGACATCAGCAGGAGGATGGACTGTGAGGTATATGGCTCTAGGAGACATCTTGGCCGGCCCTAGCTTTTGTGCAGAGAGAGGGGAAATTTTAGCTTCAAGAATGCAAAGCATGTCAAGATGGTGAGAAGAGGTCAATTTTTTACAGGCTAGAACCTTTTCAGTGCTGTTGAAACCTCAAACATTCCAATATCTAATAGATGGGAGGATCATTAAGACTTGGAGGAAGATGAGTGCGCCTTCTTAGCACCTTTGGCTCTAGAGGACTTTGTAGACTGGGATTTCAGGGTTTTGGATTGATCAAGAGGATCATTTAGTCGGGTTCGGGTTCCAGAAATCGACCCGTTTCAAAAAAAACGGGTCGGGTTCGGGTTGACCCGGCGGGTTGCCGGGTCAACCCGCCAACCCGTTTAATTCGAAAAAATTCAAATCCCGCCTCTGCCCGCTGCCCGCCCGCGCGCTGCCCCGCGCGCGCGCTCGCCCGCGCTGCCCGCCGCCCGACCGCGCCCCCGTGCCCGCGTGCCTGCGCCCGCCGCGCGCGCGCCCCCCAGCGCGCCCGCGTGCCCGCGACTGCCCGCGCCCGACCGCGCCCCCGCCTCGCGCCCGCCTCGCGCCCGCGTGCCCGCGATGCCCGCGCCCGACCGCGCCGGACCGCGCCCGCGCCGGACCGCGCCCGCGCCCGACCCGCGCCCGCGTGCCCGAGCCCGCGCTGTCGCGCTAGCGTCCGCCGCCGTCGGCCGCCGCGGTTCCGGCGCCGGCCACCCAAACCGGGTCGGGTCGTGTCAACCCGGCAACCCGCCGGGTCGGGTCCGGGTTCGGTTTTTCGACCCGTTTCTCTACCCGGGTCGGGTTAGGGTTGACCCGTTTGAACTCGGGTCAGTTCGGGTTCGACCCGAACCCGACCCGTGACCCGAAATTGACACCCCTAATGCTTAGGCCAGTGTTAAAGGAAACTTGAATATTATATAACTTAATTATAGGAATTATTATTATTACTATTATTTTTGTGCGAGTGAAAATGATTAAGGTGGTGAGGGTGTACGACCGGACTAATAGATGGCGGATTTTTGTTTTCATCAATGTTGAATAGTAAACTTTATATTGGAGACTTTGAATGCCTTTGTGGTGAAATTTTATAACATATTTAATCACATAATTTAATTACTAATCATACTTAATTGAATGGGACACTTGTCATAGTACATTATTTTTTATGTTTTTATATTTATATTTTAAATCAAAATTATATTTTTCAAAGAAAAAAATGAATTAAATTACATTAATTTTAATATCATTGTTAGTTTTTATATATTTTAATTTTACAATTTTATATTAACAAATGGATATCTATCTTACATTAATTTTATTAATCTTAAAGATCATTTTTTAAAATTTTACATCAGAAGGGATGTTTGGGATTGCAGTTAGAATATATATTTTAAAAAAATTACATATTTAAATTCAAAATATTTATAGATAAACTAACTTTGATTTTTTTTTTTTAATTTCAACTAAGAAAATGATATTTTATTTTTAAAAATGTAATGATAATTTATTAATATTGCTGAGTTTTGAAAAATTTGCGGTGGCAGAGAAATATAAAGTTTTGTGTCCTAGCTTTATACTAAGAGCCAATACACAAATAAATAAATCAGTAGGGATGTAGTGTTTATAAGAGACGCCAGAGTTTTTATAAGAAAACCCTTGAAAAAGACGAAAAATCATGAGGCCTTCCCTAGCTTGATTGAATCCACTAGTGTTTGCAGTTGATTACAAATGAGACACTTCCTCAGGAGGAGGATATTAGCTCAATGTAGTAAATATACATCATATAGCAACAAGCTCAATGATGTATTGACAAAAACATAAAAGATTTCATGTTCCTGATCTCAAGACTCAAGTTCACAAAGAAACCGTAATCAACATTTCAGATTTTCAGCACACCTAAAGCTCTCAGTCTCAAATCGGCTAATCCTCCTTCCTCCATCAGTCCATCTATAGATTTCAGTTCACTCATTTCAGAAATCAGTAAACCACGATAGGCAAAAGTGCAAAACCGCACAACTCGAAATTTGCGACAAAAAGAAAAAACAAATTTTCGATCCAAAAACTAAATAGAAATAAAAAAACAACGCCTTAGGCTTAGGCCATGAACATCCCACCAACAGTCCAAAAGGATCAAAACAACAAAAGGTCGTGAGTTATTGAAGATATTACCGACCGTCACGAACGAGAAAGCCAGAAGTGAAGACAATTCGAGAGCTCGATACTTCGATAGCAGAAGATCCAGAGAGAGCGTCAGAGCGAGGGGAGGAGACGAGGACGTCGAGCCGTCGAGGAGAGAAAATCAGAAAACCCTAAAACAAGCGAATCCGCGAATGACTGAGAGTCTCGCTCGAAGCCTTGAAATAGCCCTAATAATTTAAGTAGTCGCGGGTTAGGCGGGTCAATTGCGGGTTGGCGGGTTGACCCGAACCCGACCCGAAATTTAAACGGGTCAAAAAATTAAACCCGAACCCGGATTTTTCAGGTCGGGTTAGGGTCGGTTTTTCGGATCGGGTCAAAACTTGATAGGCCTACCATTCCCTGCATTTGCTCGCTTAAACCGCAACCGCCTCTGAATCCCCATCCACGACCGAATCCACCGGTGCTGACTTTGAATCATTTCCCGTCGCCGAGAAAATATATACAACTATGTAGTTGTGCTTCTTTAAAAAATATAATTACAAATAGATGATAAAAATATATTTCATTACAATGAAAACAAACACATGGGATCCGTGCACGCTAATGCACTAAATACAAACATCAATACAACTTTATCAACCACAAATTAAGCATAATTGCAAAGGAAATTCTACAAATATATGCATCAACGACGGTGCATATGACAATTATTCATTATAAAATTTATTTTATTCTTATTTTAGAATAAACATTTTTCTGATATTTTAACACCCACACTTGCATTGATCATCGCTAATGCACTTACTAGGCTTAAACGGCGACCTCGCACATACACTCGCACAACTTTCCTCGGTGCACCCTTGTAATGTTCTGGTGGTCCCGCATGCATATTTCTCCGCAGCAGTCCTCTTGGCGGTTGCCTTTTGCATTATCCCTATTGAATCATGTTTGCATTCTAGTCATCATGAAGATATCTATTTACATCTTATGTTTAAAATTTATTTATTTATTTTGATAAAATAAAATTAGTAAAGTTATAAATACTATCCTGATGTAGAATATGTTATATTGCAAAATATTAAAAAATAAAATTTGGTTTAAGAAATAATGCTAACATAGTATTAGTTTAATGCTATCATCTTTAATTTTAAATTAATTTCATTCATTAAGGGACGAAATAAATTAATAATTTTAAAAGTATGCTTCGTATTTTTATAAAAACAATATTATTTTGAGAGATTTTTTGTAAATTTTAATCTTTTGAAACTGATGATAATTATTTAAAAAACTTGTTTATAATAATGAGATTTTTTTTACTAATACTTAAATGATAAAAAAAATAATAAAAAAGTGATAATACTTTATTTAAGAAAAGTTTGTCATTATTGATATTAATGATAGTTGTTTTGTACTTATTAATATTCATACTCTTATTTTAAAAAGTTATTATAATTTTAGATAAAGAAAATGTAATTTTAGGATTCATTACTTTAGGATTACCCAATCTAATGACTAAATTAAAAAAAAAAATTAAGAATATTTCACTTTTTCTAATAAAATCTATATTTTGAAAAAGTTTATAATAAATATTATTTATATTTTGAAGATTTCATATGACAACATATTCAAAAGCAAAATGAACTCTGCTACATATTTTTAATTAAATTATATGTAAAAATTATTTTAGAAAAAAAAATAAATGGAATGAATAATGGAGTGAAGGAACAGACCGAAAGCCGGCAGAAGAACCACAAGGAGCAGAAGAGCAGCCACCATTTTGCGAGAGAGCTCCATTGCAAATTTCAACGACCTCTATAGAACAAATGATGGAGCTTAGAGTTATTGAATACAATACTGAACTCTTATGAGCTTATTTGCAAAGTAATCTTGTCAAGCTAGCCTTTATATAGAAGAAATGGAGGATATTTCAGACATTTCCTATGACCATGGAAAAGTATTAGATTCATTTAAAAATTTTAATATATATATAAATAATTAATTAAAATTTATAATGCATTTATCTTAAAATAAATTCAAACCTTTTTTTTCAAAGTCAATCAAAACTTTTTTACGTACATAGCAAAATAATTTGATTTATTTTATTATGAATGTAACACATAAATATATAATCATTTTATATTTGGATTCAAATTTATTCATGGGTGACACCACCTGGCTCAACTAGTAGGTGAGTAGTGCTATAAATAAATCTAGCCGAGTCGAGCATGTGCTTGGTCATGTTTGTGGTCATTTATTCTCGGCTTGTTCATGTTCTTTCGAGCTCGATTCAAACTTTGCTTGTTCATGTTCGTGTTCGAGCTCGATTCAAACTTTCTTGTCCGTGTTCAAGCTTGATCAATTTTAGGTGAGTTGTGCATCGTTTAAGTTGATGGATATTAATGTTTGATTTTTTTTTGTTAGTGTTTGATTCATTTCATGTTTATTGAGCTTTAAAAAAATGAGTCTCATCAAGCTACAAACAAGCTCTACTTCTAAATATTCATTAGCTTAACGAACGAACTTTTATCGATCCTACTATCAGGTGAGCTCTCAAGTACAAGTTGAGTGTCAGTTTGAGCATGGAGAGAGAGAGAGAAATCAACATTAATTTCTCTCTCTCTCTCTCTCTCTCTCTTTATTCTCACACAAGTTCTCAGGTTATAACACCCCTATTGCTAGTAGATCATTTTTCACAAAATTTTCTTCTCTTTCTCGCTCTCTCTTTTCTCAAAAAAATTCTTAGGTTATATATACCTTTAGAGCTCACCTGCTATTAAGATCGGATGTCATTCACAAAACAACTTCAAATCCAAACAACTAATCTTTATGTAGCTCACCTTGATTTTATTGTTGCTTGGGAGCTTTGCTGACTAGTAACAGGTCTTAGATCAAATCTTATGTATGTGATGTTTATATGAATTTGTCTTAATTGACTCAAATGTTCAAATAAAAAATAAATAGATTAAAATAAAAAAACTATTACTTTACAATATTATAAGTACAAAGCGAATTCAATATTTGCCTCACATTTAAAAATAATTGGAGACTTCTCGCATTGCGTTTTTCCAAAGTGGATTCAATATTTGCATGGGCGCCGTTCAGTCAGTACGTGAAAAGGAGCCTCTCTACTCTACCTTTTTTGGGAAGCAAATTTCAACAATTGTGTTAGACTTTCTGCGTTGCGTTCGGCTTCAGTTTCATTTGTTTAATAGTAATTAAATTTTGGTTAACATTAATTAATAATGCTTAGGCGAGTGTTAAAGGAAATTACTTGAATATTATTTAACTACTATATACTTAATTAGAGGAATAATAATAATAATAATAATAATTATTATTATTATTTTTGTGTGTGGTGTGAAAATGATGAAGTTGTTTTGTGGAGGAAGTAAGATCGGATGAATGGATGGCGGATAGTTGTTTTCATCAATGTTGAATAGTAAATTATTATATTAAAGTTTTTGAATGCCGTTATTTTTGAATCAAAGTCAAAAGTGACTGATGCGGCAAATTGAAAGTAAAGGACATGTGCCTAAAAAACTTTTTATGAATTTGAGTTAAATATTTTATAATTTATCAACTTTTTATTTTTTAATAAAAGTTTATTTTTGAAAATTTATTTAAATTTTCCCACTTCAAATGACATATTTAAATAATGGGGGACATCCGCAACTAGGGGTGTCAATTCGGGTCAACATGTAGAGTTCGGGTCGAATCCGACTTGATTTGGACGTAAACGGGTCGAATCGAACCCGACCTGTTTAACTAAACGGGTTCGGAATTTGAACCCGAACCCGACCCGCCAACCCCGCCAAAAAAAAAAAAAAAAAAAAAAAAAAAAAAAAAAAAACCCGAAAGAACTAATCTAGTTTCCATAAAAAAAACTAAAAAGAATTTGGAATTACCGTATGACCATTACACTAACGAACTTTTATTTGGTATGGTGACCGGCTATAGATCTACGTTCATACGTTAGTAAAATAGTGCCATGTATTCTTACTCTTTTCCGCGCGGCCCGACAACTTAACCCGGAACGGCCCCAGGATTGTTATGTTCGCGTACTGCTCGGTATTGCTCTAGGTATTGTTAGAATAATTAAATATATTAATTATGCGAGACATCGTAATAATTATTTAAGCATGCATATTTAATTATGTAACACATTAAGTGGCCCATATATTAGAATTATTAAATTTAATTATTTATGATTAAATCCTATTGGTCAAGAAGAGATGATTTGATCATTCGTTTATGGACTGTTTGATCAAATAACTCCTATGAGCGGATATTGTAAAATAACTCCTATGAGCGGTTATTGTAATCAATCCACAGGAAATAACTACCAGTCCTCTCTCTTTCTTTCATTATGAGGAGTTACTTTGCTTCTTAGAGAACTAACTCATAAAAGAAGAAAGTGGAGAGAAACCGTAGTTCGGAATTCGACGAATTCAAAATGAATCAAGGTATGTTTTCTTCAGATTAAAAGATTGTAAAAATCATCTTGTTTAAGATCTTGAGGATTTAAGACTTATGTAATATTCAAGTTTTTCGTTTCAATTTCTTTTACATAAATTATGATGCTAGTTCTTATAAAAGAATTAGAGAACTCATAATGCATGTTAGGAGTTCTTGTAAAAGTCAGAGATCTTAATCTTAAAGAAAGTTCTTGTATGTATCGAGAACTTGAATTGTGTATGCGAGTAAGTTCTCGCAAGATATTTTAAGAACTCCATTAAGTCTTACATGTATTATTCGGTATTTCTCGGCATTGGTCGATTTTGCTCGGCAATAACGAGAAATACCATTATGTGAAGACCAATACCGAGCAATACTGAGTTTTTCTAGGCATTGCTTGGTATTGGTCTTCACATAGCAATATTTTTCATTATTGCCAAGCAATACCTATCAATACCGAGCAATACCTAGTAATACCGAGCAATACCTAGAGCAATACCGAGCAATATGCGAACATAGCAATCCCGGGTCAAGTCGTCGGGCCACGCGGTAAAGAGTAAGAGCACGTGGCGACATATTTTTTGCGTCCGAACGTAGAGCTACGTCAGGTCACCTGACCTAATAATTGTTCCACACCAACAGTCCAAAACAACAAGAGGTTAAAAATTATTCAATATATTAACGGCCATCACAATCGAGAATGCTAAAAAGGAGGTGGGTTCGAGAAGAAATTCAGAAGCTGGATGAATCACGAGATTCGAGAGGTTGAGAGAAGAAGATATCAAGAGAACTCCACTGATTCAGTGCTCCTGAAGACCGAGAGAGCAAAAATTGACACCACTATCCGAGTAGAGATTTTGGATCGGGTTTTCAGGTCGTGTCAGAAATTGATACCCCTATCTGCAACTTATCTTAGTAAAAAGAATTAGATAAAATAATCATTCAATGCTTTCAAAATATTAAGAGTCAATACTCTTAATAGCAAATTTTAAATCCGAATAAGTTTTATCCTTTTATATTAATAATTAGAATATCATAATAAAAAAAATATAATAATATATATTTAATCAATCCTTCATACGCTTTAATGATAAGACTTATGGATCCCATTTAGCTTTGGTACCTCCAAATCATTCCCAACTTGCATATCACAAAGTTTATATAGAGATTGAAGAGAGTTTTCATGTATAAATCTCCAACGTAGTTCTTTAATTTACATTAAGTGATGGGTTTTCTATTATTAGCAAGAATATATATCAAAGTGCAATAGCCGTGTCGTAGCGGCAAGTAAGTTCACGCAACGCATCATAGATGAAAGGTGTTGACTAGCATCAATGTCTTTAACTAGTATGAACAGAAGGGTTGGAAGGTCCTACAGAAACCCTGCTAGTGAGAGCAGGCCTTATGGTAACAATGGCGTGTGGGTATGTGTTAAGAACATGGTCTTCATTGAGCTGAGAAGCAAGTTGGATCAGCTCCTCTTGAAACTATGACAGAGATGAATATTCCCATGGTCCATGAGGGCACGGTGATCTTGTTACCTCTGGGAGTTTTTCTGCATTTTGGAATGAAAGGTTTGTCAGCATTTGGAGAAATTATGAGGTACAGATTGCATACACTGCTCTACATTTGGGGAATTTATGAGCTTGCTTTTATGTTCAACCAAGGTTGTAGCTTATTTTGACCCTCAAACTCACAGTATCATTTTCATATACATATTGTGATGTTTCATTATATAGAATTTTATTGAATCAATGCAAGCATAACCACAATTGCGGATGGATGCTGATCAACTTCATTAATAATATTTTTCTTTCACTCTTTTAAAGGAATAATATTATGGAAGTGACCTTCACAATCATTATCAACTCTTTTACCATAGCTTATATGCTCTCATTTATATTAAATGCTCTGAGGATTGTAGTTCATGATATAATAGAATACATATCCTTAAAAATGGAATTATAGCATTTGATACAATAAAAATGGGTCTTTTACTCCACATGCAAGGAGTACATAGGAATATAGAAAGACAAAAGGAAAGAAAAATGCTTTGCTACATTCAATTATCTATGAAGAACAAATTTAAGAAACTAGATTCACAAAAAATCTACTTGCAAAAGAAATATCTAGCATGTGGCTAATCTAGTGCATGATTATTTGTAAGGTTTGATACTATTTTGCAATTGCATTGTCAGGAACTCTCTTTCCTATGTTCCTAGCTTTGCTCACATTACAAAGTTAAGATTTATGTTATTAAAATGAATAACATTTCCTGTAATCTACATCACAATTTTGTGCATTCTTGTATGGGATGGGAAAAAAAAGTATTCACTCTAAACCTTAAACCCTAAACATTAATTAATAATGCTTAGACGAGTGTTAAAAGAAGCTTGAATATTATATAACTACTGTATACTTAATTAGAGGAATTATTAATATTATTATTATTTTTGTGTGTGGAGTAGGGGTGCAAGTGAGCCGAGTCGATTCACGAGTTGGCTCGAGCTCGACTCGCTTATGGGCTCGTGAACTGAGCTTAACAAGCTCACAATCAGCTTGAGTTTGTTTGGTAAATGAGCTTGAGTTTGAGCTTGACCCGGCTCGGCTCCTGAGCCGGCTTAAATAATTATTAAATATAAATATAAAAAATACTATATGCTATGAAAATCCTGCATGTATTTTAAAGTTACGGTGTTATCCAAAATTTTTGTGGTTTCTTAAATCCCGCATGTATTTCAAATTCTCTCTCTCTCTCTCTCTCTCTCTCTCTCTCTCTCTCTCTCTCTCACACACACACACACACACACACACACACACACACATTAAAAGGCCGCGCCAGGCTCGAACTCGGTGAACCAGAAGGCGAACCGGACTGTGCCGGAGGTTTGACGAGCAGCTCAATGAGTGACTCAAACTCGTTTATAATGGAACGAGTCGAGCTCGACTTTTGAGCCCGACTCGAGTTAGATCTCGATATTTGTCAGTTGAGCTCGACTCAAACACCCCTTGACTCGAGCTCGACTTGACTCTTTTGTACCCCTAGTGTGGAGCGAAAATGGTGAAGGTGGTGAGATTGTTTTGTAAAGGATGGTGCGCGGATCTTTGTTTTCATCAATGTTGAATAGTAAACTATTATATTGGAGATTTTGAATGCCGTTATTGGTGAAATTTTATAACATATTTAATCACATAATTTAATTACTAATGATACTTAATTTAACCGGGAACTAGCTACAGTACATTATAAATTTTTTTATCTTTTTATATTTTAAATCAAATTTATATTTTTCAAAGAAAAAAAAATTTAAATTACGTTAATTTTAATATCATTGCTAATTTCTCTATAATTTAATTTTATTATTTTATATTGACAAATGGATATCTATCTTACATTAATTTTATTAATCTTAAATCTTAAAGATAATATTTAAAATTTAACATCGTAAGGCTTGTTTGGTATTGCACATAGAATATATATTTTAAAAAATTGATTACATATTTAAATTCAAAATATTTATAGATAAACTAACTTTGTTTTTTTTTTTTTAATTTCAACTAAGAAAATGTTTGTAGAAAATTTAACACCGTAAGGCTTGTTTGGTATTGCACAACAACAACAACAACAACAACATCAAGCCTTTATCCCACTACGTGGGGTCGGCTACATGAATCCTTTTTCTCCATTGTGTCCTATTAAAAGCCAAATTCTCGTTTAAATCTAATAAAGAAAGGTCATTCCTAATATTTTCTAACCAAGTCTTTTTAGGTCTACCCCTACCTTTCTTAACACAAGTCAAATCTAATACCTCTACTCTCTTAACTGGGTCGTCGGAAGGCCGCCTTTTTATGTGACCAAACCATCTAAGGCGACTCTCTCTAATCTTATCTTCTACTGGAGCTACTCCAACCTTTTCACGTATATGCTCATTTCGTATCCTATCTCTAAGGGTAAAGCCACTCATCCATCTAAGCATCCTCATCTCTGCCACACTTAACTTAGTATTATGCTTCTCTTTTAATGGCCAACATTCGGCACCATAAAGCATTGCAGGCCTCACTACCATCTTATAGAATTTTCCCTTAAGTTTGAGGGGTACATTTCTATTACATAACAAGCCCGATGCATTCCGCCACTTCAACCATCCAACTTGAATTCTGCTGATAATATCCCCATCTATTTCACCATCACTCTGAACAATAGATCCAAGATACCTAAAACGTGTACTCTTATTAATGACTTGATCGCCCAAAGTCACAATCCCCTCACTAGGACTATTACTGCTAAAATTACACTCCATATATTCCGTTTTAGATCTACTCAAGCGAAAACCTTTAGACTCTAAGGTTGACCTCCATAATTCAAGTTTACCTTCAACTCCCTCTCTAGTCTTATCAACAAGAAGAATATCACCAGCAAAAAGCATACACCAAGGTACATCATCTTGCAAATGTCTAGTGAGAACATCCATGACTAAAGCAAATAGATATGGGCTTAAGGCTGATCCTTGATGTAACCCAACCGAAATAGGGAAATACTTGGTCAAACCACCTTGTGTTTGAACACAAGTAATAGCTCCTGCATACATATCTTTAAAGATTTGAATATAAGCATTATTGACTCCTTTCTTATCAAGAACTCTCCATAGCACTTCTCTTGGAACTTTATCATATGCTTTTTCTAAATCAATAAATATCATATGTAGATCCTCCTTATTTCCTCTATATTTTTCCATCAAACCTCTGAATAAATGTATGGCTTCCATAGTCGACCTACCCGGCATAAATCCAAATTGATTTTGAGAAACATTAGTATCACGCCGCAACCTATGCTCTATAACTCGCTCCCATAATTTTAAAGTATGACACATTAACTTAATACCTCTATAATTCGTGCAATCATGTGCATCGCCTTTATTCTTAAAAATAGGAATTAATACACTCATTCTCCACTCATCTGGCATCTTTTTAGTCTTCAAAATAGTATTAAAAAGTTTAGTAAGCCAAGAAATCCCTTCATCTCCTAAGCATTTCCACACCTCTATTGGAATATCATCATGTCCAACAGCTTTTCCACCCTTCATTCTATTTAAAGCCTCTCTAACTTCAGTTTTACTAATACGCCGATAAAAACAGAAATCTTTACTTTCATTTAGGGTGCTAAGGTCACTATAGTCAATCTTATTTTCACACTCTTCATTAAAAAGTTTAGCAAAATATCTCATCCACCTTTGTTGAATATCATCTTCTAAGAAAAGTATTTTTGATCTTCATTCTTAATACACTTCACTTGAACTAAATCCTTACTACTCCTATCTCTTTGTTTGGCTAACTTATACATATATCTTTCTCCCTCCTTAGTATTTAATCTATTATATAAATCGCTAAAAGCTAATGTCTTTGCATCGCATATTGCTTTCTTAGAATCCTTACGAGCCACTTTATATAATTCCCAATTATCAGAATTTTTAAAATTAAACCAATTTTTATAACAAATCTTCTTATTTTTAATCTTTTCTTGCACAATTGGATTCCACCACCAACTATTTTTACTATTAGGAGCTTTTCCCTTAGATACTCCAAGCACATCTTTTGCAATATTCTTAATATCACTAGCCACTTTTTCCCACATAACATTAGCATCCTCATGCACAGACAAAATCTTAAGATCTAAAATCTTACTCACACAAAAATATTTTGGTTAATATTCTTTAAATGCCCCCATCTAATCCTCGAAAAACGTTTTACTTTATTTTTTATTTTATGCCCCTTTATCTTAAAGTCCAAAACTAATAATCGATGTTGGGTACATAAATTTTCACTCGGAATAACTTTACAATCTTTGCAATCTAAACGGTTTAATTTTCTAATAAGAAAATAGTCAATCTGGGTTGTACTACATCCATTTTTATAAGTGATGAGATGCTCATTCCTTTTCTTAAATAAGGTATTAGCAATTGAAAAATCATAAGCTAAACAAAAATCTAATATGGTCTTGCCACCTTCATTCGTCGTTCCAAATCCATGGCCACCATGAATGCTTTTAAAATCAACTACCTCTTTACCAACATGTCCATTTAAATCTCCTCCAATAAAAACTCTTTCTTCAAGAGGTATATTTTGTATTAATTCTTCTAAATCATTCCAAAAATTTAATTTAGAACTTATATCCAAACCTACCTGAGGAGCATAAGCACTTATAATATTAACAATCTTATCCTCAACAACAATCTTTAAAGCTATAATTCTATCACAAATCCTATTAATTTTTATAACATTATCCTTTAAACTCTTATCTATAATGACACCTACACCATTTCTAGTACGACTCCTACCCGAATACCAAAGTTTAAATCCTAAACTATCGATTTCCTTGGCCTTCTCTCCAACCCACTTAGTTTCCTGAATGCATAAAATATTTAATTTCCTATGAATCATAATATCTATTAACTCCATTAATTTACCTGTAAGGGAACCTATATTCCAAGTTCCTATCCTAATTTTAGTATCATGGACTAGCTTCTTTGCCCACATCCGTCCTTGATGCGGGAACCCTTGCCTATTTAACACTGCACCCGGGCGCCGGTGCAGCGGCCCTTGCACACTTGTCACTGTATTCAGGCCATACAGCGCGTCGCTTCCAGGGGACGCCCTAGCATTAACACAATTTCTTAAAGGATTCATGTCATTAACACAATTTGTTTGGTATTGCACATAGAATATATATTTTAAAAAATTGATTACATATTTAAATTCAAAATATTTATAGATAAACTAACTTTGTTTTTTTTTTTTTTTTTTTTTTTTTAATTTCAACTAAGAAAATGTTTGTAGAAAGAATTGTCGTCTACGGGCGACATAGGTCGCAAGGACCGTTGTCTAGCATTGAAGGTCGAAAAGATCATAAACGGTGAACGATAATGGTCAGAAGAACTATAGACAAACGACGATGGTCATCGTAGATACTGTAGATTGCCGGCGATAGAGATCAAAAGAATCGTAGTCGGACGATGGTGGTTGAAGTGACTGTAGTCTGGCATTGATGGTTGGAGATCAGACTGTAAATGGTGGGCGATGGAGATTGGAAGAATCATTGTCGAATGACGGTGGTCGTCGAGGCCGTAGTCTGGCATTGTTGGTCGGAGAGATAGTATACGATAGATGATGGAGATCAAAAGGACCTTAATCAGGTAACGGTGGTCGTTGAGACTGTAGTTGGTAAGTGGCAATATTTGGGAGGAGATACAACGTCAATAACATTAAAAAAAAGTTATGGCAAAAATCAGAGAACGGACAAAAGTCTGGCAACGTCTGATGATTGGGAAGAAATCTAACGGCAGCAGATGAATGGGCGGAAGTCAAACGATGGTCGATGAATGGGCAGAAGACCGATGTTGATCGAGAAGAAGTCTGACAGCGGTCGGGAAGAAATTCGGCGACGGTTGTGAATAACTCCATTGACGTTTAGGGAGAACTCTAACAATGATCGGGAAGAACTCAGTCTAGCAATGAGTACCTTGTACTGGAAAGTACAATGATCGCGATAAGTGTTGGCCCACTAAATACTCCTTGTGTTTAAGAAAGCTTGCCCTTCGGCTTACAGCTACCCTAATGATGATGAGACAAGCACTTTTACTTGTATTGGGGCTGACTATCTTAATACCTTTTGCCCGTCAAAGGTTTTCTAAGTTTTTTTTGGGGAAAATTTTTGGCTTAGCCTGTATATTAAAAGAATGGTTTACAAAAAACAGTCAAAAAAGAAATCTCAAACTCAAAGCTCTAACAAAGAGAGATGAGTAAAAAAAAAACTAAAGGAAGCAACATAAAATACAAAAACTTCAAATGCAAAAAGCTAGGCCTAAGGGCTCAGGTATATCTGGAATCAACAAAATTAGGCATAGTAAAATCCCGTTGAAGAGCAGCTACTGAACATGTAGATTCCCCGGTTGCTATCAAATCAGAAAGAATTAAAAATTCAGCAGGGTGCAAGAAGATGCCATGCCAATTGCAGAACAAAAGGGACGGAGTATCGAGGCCATCCAGGGGGTAGGGCACAAAAGGTTGGTTCCAATTAAAACCTTAGCTCGAATTGACTTAGTGATTTTGCAGCAAATCGAACAAGGGTCACTTTGAATTCCAGCATAGCGTCTATCATTCCTTTCTGTCCATAGAAAATAAACCGAACAACAAATAACCCGGAAACAAAAATTCTTCTCAAGTGCGTTAAAAAGTTGCACATCATCAAAATATTCAAAAAGTTGTAACATTGAGGGTCTGAAGAGGAAGTCATCCAAGTGCGGCAGAAGAGTAGACAAAATAGTAAATGAGAAATCACGCTGAAACAAAAGAAGAGAGATACTTTCATTTTCCAAAAAGCAAAGAGGGAAAGTGGGGTGGATGTGGATATTCCTTTTGCTTAACACATCTGCAGCTTTTAACCCACCATGAGCTGCCAACCAAGCAAAAGCAAAATGCCTGAGAGCAAACCTTTTATGCCAAATGTGTTTGTGCCACAAACTTGTGGCAAATTAGGAAAATAATACAGCCTAAAGGTTTTAAAACAAGGCTTGTCATTCCCCTTCCAGGTAATTTTATTAATTGGACTGTCTAGAATTGTAACAGAGGAAAATTTATGCATAATATAATGGGGCAAAAAAAAATTCAATCTCCACTAGCCAAGAGATATAAAATCTTGCACAACAACATACCTAAGAGGAGGTTGCTGAAGCAACTCAGAAACCTCCATGCCATTGACCCATGGGTCCCAATACATATAAAGCTTGCAGTTAACATCAGCCACATAAAACTTAATATTGTGTTTAATAAGACCAGCAGTAATACATATAAATTTCCAAAATTTTGAAGCTTTAGAGGGAGAGGATTTCCAGGGAGAGACAAATTTGAATCTCATCCATTCAGCCACTAGAGAGTCGGAATTAAACATTCTCCAAATGAAGGTGCAACCAAAACCATGATAAAGGGAACGTAAGTCAGGGATCCTAAATTACCAAGCCTAGTGGGTAAGAAAGTATTATTCCATGCAATGAGGTGAAGTTTCCTTTCAGAAGAGGTTCCATAAAAGAGGAACTAGAGCAAAGTTTGTTTATGGTTTTGCAACTAAGCTTAGGTAAAATAACCACTTTGATCCAGTAAGCTAAAGTATTGGCAATAGTAGACTTGAGGAATTGAATCCTACCTACAAAAGAAAAAAACTTAACTTTATACCCATCAAGTAGAGTAGAAATGCTAATCAGTAGTGGGTGGAAGTGAGAAGAAGAAAGCTTTTTGGTGGATATAAAAAGTCCCAAATATTTTAGAGAGTGGTTGATAAGGGAGAAACTAAGAATTTCTTTGCTACTATTGGCTAACTGAGAACTCTTGGAGAAAATAATGAAACATTTAGCCTTATTGATATGGAGCCTAGAAAAACAACAAAAGTGTCAAGCACTTGAATTAAGCCATTAGCATTGCTTAAGGAAGCCTGACCAAAGACCAAAACATCATCAGCGTAAAGCAAGTGGTTGAAAGAAGAAGAACCACTAGCATGCCTGAAAATTGTTCAGAATCCAAAACACAAGAGAATGCATCCATTATAGTAACAAAAAGAAGGGGGAAGAGGGGGCAGCCTTGACGTAAGCCAGATGAAGAAATAAAGAAACCTTCAAGATAACCATTTATACAAATAGAAAATGGAACATCAAGAATGCACCCCTTAATCAAGGAAATGAATTTATTCAGGAATCCTTTCTTTTGCAGTCTAGAGATAAGAAATTTCTGAGAGACCATGTCAAATGCCTTCTTAATGTCTAGCTTGGCACAAAAGTATTTCTTACTAGCTTTGGCAATGAATTCATTCAAAATTTCAAAGGCTAGAATAATATTATCAGAAGCAATCATTTTCTAAATAATACCAGCCTAGCTCTTATGGACAATAATAGGCATAATGTTTTATATACGGTTGGCAATAATTTTTGCAATAACCTTGTAGAAAATATTACAAAGTGAGATGGGCTGAATGTCATTAATGTTGGAAGCATGAGAATGTTTAGGGATAAGGGCAATGGTAGTGGATTTTTCCTGTTTTGGAAGATGGTCAGTATTGAAAAAAATACTTAATCGTATTGCAGACATATATGCCAATAGCATTCCAGGTAGATTTATAGAACTCAAAGGTGAACCTATCCGGTCCTGGGGCAGAAGCAGATGGCCCCACAAAGATAACCTCCTTAATTTCAATATTGGTAACCGGGGCAGTAAGATAGCCCAAGATATGATTAGGGATAGTGGTACTAGTGGAGATGTTACAAGTGGAAGCATTAGGAGGCTTAGGGGAGTTATACAAGTTTTGGAAATATTGAATAGCAGCATTAGCAATATCATAGGAAGAAGTGAATTAACCCTCATCAGTGGTAAGCACCTTGATGCGACTAAAGTTGAATCTAGAGTTAATTCTGGCATACAAAAAGCCTAAGTCATCTTCCCCATTAGATAACCATTTAGCCTTTGCTCTATGAATGATCCAAGATCTCCAAGCCTCGTTCAGAGAAGAAAGAGAAGATGTAATCTCTTTGAGTGATTCATTAAGGATAGGATTAGAAGGGTTAATTTGTATTTGATCAAAACAAGCTTTCTAGTAAAACTCCAGAGTATTGATTCTATCCTTCAGAAAGATGAATCAGCCCTATTCATCTTCTTGAAGCAAGACTTAAGAGATTGAAGTTTTAAATACAAGTTGTCAATTCGGCTACCCTCAAAGTTAGAAGAAACGTAATGACATTGCCCCAAAATCAGGCATTTTGATCCAGTAATTTTAAAATTGGAATCTACCAATTTTAGCCACCTCAAAGACGGAGTGAAGCAACAAAGGAGAGTGACCTAAACATAGGGGTGGCACTTTATAAAAAGAAGACGAAAATTTTTCCAACCAAGCGTGATTAATCAGCATTCTATCTAGCTTAATGTGATTGGGGTCATCAACTCGTTGGTTAAACCACATATAATACAACCTGAAGGAAGAAAGATCAGAAGTGCCAGTATTAAACATCCAATTGTTCATTTACCCGAGACGACTATAGTGAGTTGGTCTTCCCCCATACTTATCCTTCAACTCACGGAAGCAGTCAAAGTCTCCCATTATAATCCATGGGGTAGAAATGTTATTTGCCACATCAAATAACTACTGCCAAAGAGAAGCTCTTTCAGAAGGAGAGGTTGCAGCATAAACCACCGAAAACTATATGCTATAAGAGGGACCCAAGCTAAGTGAGCCATGAATAAGCTGTGAAGAGGTGATAGTGGTGTTGACTTACTTTTTCTCCCAGACAAGGTCAAAGAGTTGACCTGATCAAATTTGACCAGGCTAGACCCCAGGACCCATCCCAATGGGTTCAGGGAGTCAAGTCAAGTGTTTTGGGCTCAGACCCATACCCTGGGTCAACCTGGTTGACCAGGTCAACCCGGGTTGACCCAATTGGCCTTAATGGGCCTAATTCAATTTCAAATCCATTTCAAGGCCCCATAAGCTCAATCCATACTCCCTTAGACTTATTTGACTTGGTTGACCAAGTCAATGCTTGAATTGGTCAACCCAAGTCATAATGGGTCAAATATGACCCATTAAGGCCCATTAAGAGCCCAAATCAAGTCCTTATCTATTCAAACCCTTGCATAGCTCAACCCCCTTACTTCTTTGACCCAATTGATTGGTTTGACCAAGTCAAACTCTGACTTGGTCAAATCAAGCCCTTAATGGATCAAATCAACCCATTCAAGGTGGATTTAAGGGCCATTAATTTCATTTAACTCATTCCCTTGATTTCAAATTGAAACCCACGGCCTAAATGACAGGATTTCCCTCCTATTTGATCGAGTAATTGATCTGGGCCATTGATTTGAACCCTAGGGCTTTAAATAGAAGAAATTAGGGCGTTTAAAGGATCTTTTGGCAATTGCTCCCTCCATAGACCTTCTCAAGCCCTAATAGTTGGTGTGAGTGCTCCCACGACGATCCCTCAGCTTTCCCAAGTCACCAGCGGTGAGATCCCGGCGAACCCGAGCCTTAAATCCTTCCAGAGCTTCTACCGTTTGATCCAAAGTGAATAAGAGTTCGAGTTCAACTAGGAAAGGATTCGTGGACAGTCTACAAGTGCAACAAGCCCAAGATTGACTGGATCCACCATGTGGATCGAGATATATCGCTAATCCTAGTTAGAAACACCTAGATCTAATTAGCGTTCATAATACCGCATCTTAGACCTCAAAATTAGTCCCCCAAGAATGATCTTCATCTATATAATCTATATTTAAAATTTCATAGCGATCTATCGAGCCGATCGGGCAGACGAGGCGAAAGATAGTTCTAGGGTTTATGATTCGCTCTACATGAGCAGGGATCATTCTGAGCCGTTGATCTTTTGATCAACGGTCAGAAAACTCACCGTTCCATGCAGTTTTCCGACGGGAGATCTGATCCAGTTATTCGTATCTCCGTGTGAACAGATCACAATCTCCCGTTCCGAACAGTGCTGGATCGGATGGCGTTCAATCCGCGCTAACACGGATTATGGAAAATGCGTGGGTCCCGCCCTGATTGCAATCATTAGGCAGTGATTGGCGACGACGCCAATCATTGCTAATGATTGGTGCCGTCAGCGCGTTTTGGACGGGCGAATCCCATCGCACCACTTATCAACCCGAGAGCCGCCATCCGCCGTTTTTTATTTAAAATTATATTTAAATTGTTTTTAAGTACATATTTTTTTAAAAAAAATGATTTAAAAATATTCTAAAGTCCAAAAATTACATACAATATATCGAATTATTCAGATTTTAATTGCCTTTAATTTAAAATTAATTTTAATTTAAAATATTAAGTATATTTTAAAATATTTTAAAAATAGTAAATGACTTATTTTTATATTATTATTATTATTATTATTATCAATTGTAATTTTATTATCATTATAATAATTATTATATAATTATTTTTAATAAAAATAAAAAAATAATGTATATTTAAATTATTATCATTATTATTCATATTAATAAAATTATTATTATTATTATTATTATCCCCAATATTATCATTATTATTATTATTATTTTAAGGTTAAAAGTAGTTTCAAAATTTATTATTTTTATTTTTATCTTTATTATTTTAAAACCAATATTATTATTATTATTTTATTTCAAAAAAACTTTAAATCTTTATTTTATTTTATTTTAATAATTATGTTTAAATATTAATTATTTTAAATTATTTTAAAAATCCAATTTTATTATCTTAAATTTTGAAAAATCATATCTAATTTATTTTAAATCGAATTTCAGCGTGCGACCCCTCATTCTTTTTAGAAAATTGTAAATTTTATTTTAAAATTATTTTCAAGAGTTGATTTATCCTGTTCTGATAGATTCCTTCTTTATACTATTATTTGAGTATTTTAGTTATTATTTAAATAATTATTATTTTAATCATTTTAAAATTAAAAATTATTTTCAAACTATTTTTAAACCTCGTTAGGATGGTCAGTGGGTCTCCCTATACTTTTATATTATGAATTGACTTATTTTTAATTACCTTATTTTCTAAAATATATTTATATTTATAAGTCTTTTGAAATTATTTTAAAACTATTTATAATTAAATTCTAACATTGGGAGACTCATTATTTTGGTGGAATTTTAAACTTATCTTATATATATGAAAAGCAATCATGGTGGAGGTAGATTAGTAGATGATTGAGTTCCAATCATTTACTAATCCCTTCATTAGATGTATTTACTTTCCTTTTATCATAGTTTGCATGTGTATGACGTACCACCACTTAGTTTAGGCTCTCCTAGATCTAAGGACATGGTGTGTTTACTGCTTCTGTGTATTACCATGCATTGTTATCTCAAGGGTTAGTGTGAACTTCAGTTTAAATTCCTATAACATAGTGACACCCTAAGGACAACAATTAAGGACCCGTTTAGCGAACTTAGAAAAATTATAGGAGCTAGGATAGATCCCCGATTGATATGAAAACTTTAAAAATTAAACTTAGTAACATCATAAACATCCCAGAATTTTTTAGAAATTTTTAGGAGCTTTTAGACCCCTTAATTCACCAACCCTAATTTACCCGTTAAATAGGGCCCGGTAGCCTTCAAAAAATTACAATAAATCCATTTTAACTCAAAAAAATACCCATAATAGTTGAATTATTTAGAATCTAATCCTTAACCTATGATAATTAGGGAACCTTAGGTTGACCACAATCTAACCCTTAATTCAGCCTTAGTTAGAAATTATCTTTTTACCTCTAATAAATTATTAAAAATTATTAAAAATTCAAATTTTTCTCAAACACTTGAGAACACTTTCTCAGGTCATTCCTGACCTTTGAGGGTGATTCCAATCAGTTTGGAGCTGATTTGGATCAAAACCATAGAATCAGCCCTTAATTAGGTAATTTTAGATAATTGAATAAACACCAAATCTTTAAAAATTCATAACTAATTGTAGAAAATTCTAAATTAGGCACAAACTCAATTGAATTCAAATCCTATTAGGGTCTAGTATTTATTAAAAATATTAGGATTCCAGAAACTAACCTAAATCTCATAGTCAACTTTTTGGTCAACCCCAGCCTATAGTCTAGGGCCTGAAACTTGGAAAATTCATAACTTTGTCTAGGAAACTCCAAATCCAGCAAACTAGCTGTCTAACTACTCATCTTAAGGTATAGTTTTTACTTAAGATGTTAGGAACCCCAAACCTAGCCAATTTCTTATAGTGACCTTTTGGACCCCCTCAACCTAGCACATAGGAGGACCCGGGACTTTCCAAAATTTGCTAATATAATTTGAACTTCAAATATCACTATCCTAAGTATTTAAAAGTGATCAACAAACTAAATTACCTAAAATGGACCCTAATCCATTAATACTTTGACTTTAACTAAAGTTTCTTTTTCTGGCCTTCAACAAACCTGAACTCTAGGAGACTTTAACTAACTATCCAACTTAGCATATATCCAAACCACACAAGCCTTACACGCACATATAATTGTTATATATGACACCACTTCTAGACTTATGCTAGGTCGATGTTTATTTCTTTCTGCTGTGTACCAGGATTTTTGTGGTTTCGCTGCATGTTGTGATGAAATTGTTGATGTGTTTGCTTACTTTTACTGCACTGTGGAATGATGTGATGGGCGTTAGATTTATCCTTAGGTTAGGAACGCTATATATATGTTGTTCTTTTTACAGGTGGCCATGCTCATACAATGCTAAAAAGGGGAGCAACTGTCATGATTTCTGATATTGTTTTATGCAGGCGCTTGCTCAGCCCCCCTAAATAAATGAGGGCTAATTCATTTAATAATAACTGCTGCATGTACTTCAGAGCTGCTTAGCCCTCATGATTAAGAGCATGGCCAAGCGTAGCTTCAATGTGTTGCTTTTATTTTATATAAATTACTTGGGATAATTATAACTGCTTGAGATTTTTATTAGGATAACTCTGCAGGTGATCTTAGATTTACTGTTTTCCTTTAATGTAAAATTTGTAATATTGGTGAGTGTTGTAAAAGTGATGTTTGAGTCTGGATATTCTTATCCAACTTGAATTCCAAAAGAAGATGGCGTCCTCAAAGGAGAGAATCTTCTTCCATCTGGAAGATCGAGCTGGATGGCTTTAAATATCCAAAGAGAAAAGGCAATACCCCATACTAGGGGGGAATTATCTCTTCGTTTGAATATTTAAGCCACGACGGATCCAAGGAGTCCAAGGAGGAAAATCCAATGAGTCCAAGGAGGAGAGATCCAAGGAGTCCAAGGAGGAGAGATCCAAGGAGTCCAAGGAGAAAAAGACTGAAGAGTTGAAAATTTAAAGAACTAATATCCCACTCAAAGTCATTTGTATCAGACATAGGCTTAGAAATTTGGGTTGTTAGCAGTGGTGCCCAGCCACTTTATTTTATGCAGACCCTAGTTTGTAATTAAAGGGCAGTTAGCCTATGTATATTTATTAATTAGTTTGATTATTTCTACTATGCTTTATTCATAATTATGTGCCTTTAGGATTGCCTGATTTTCTTAATTTATTGGCGATCTGCATGCCGCTTTTGGTTTAGCTTGGATATTCGCTAGGCTCTTTAAGGACTATAAAAATTTTTCTACTCACAAATAACCTTTAAAATTTAAGATCTAAATAACATAGAAACTTAATGAACCTAGGGAACTGCCGGAATCGTCCGGGGTCGCATGCATATTAATGCATTCTCTCCCTCCTTTTAATAAGACACCTCCCTGCCTGCGGATAGAGTTCGGATAATCTGACCTATGAAGATGAAGTGCCGGACCTGGGGAGGTCTAGTCTTTTCTAAAACTATTTTTTATAAGCATGTTTTTAAAATTCTAAAGCATACATGATTTAGATTTTGTAAACTAGCATGCATTGCATTAGAAATCAATTAAAAATAAAATTATAATTGCATTAGTTAGGAGTATCTACTAACATAAGTCCGGGACCAATTAGGAAACTCTCTAGATGTTGGTCATACTTTCAAAAATTGTACCACCCACCCATCTCTCATAATCGACTTGATAACATGGTTTTAAAGCGACTAGGAGGTTAACTGGCTCCTTAATCCAGGCCGGGGTAAGTTCAAGTTTTGCACTGTATTAGCGAGGACACTGGTGTTAGTTTGTATAGAACACTAAAACTAACTTAGATTTAGGATTCGAGGCTACTACATTCGGTTTCGTAGTCTGCCTAAATTTGTGGGTAGGTCCCTTCTTTTCAGGGACTATAATTTCGTAGTATGCCTAAATTACAGGCTGACACCACCTCTATCCCTTCTCTCACGCATGTGATTGGATGTTTGATCTTCTTTTTCCCAATTTCTCTCTAGTACCCTAGATCCTCCTAATGCTGGTGTGAACCCCGCATGCTGATTAAAGCCCTTTGGACCTTTCTTCCTTTCGAGTATGTCTTCTTAGTCTATACCCTTGTGTCAATCACATTTTGAGAAGGCTAATGTATGATCCTTAATCGAGAGTTTTCTCGGGCTTCGGCCTGGGATGTAATTAACCACGGGGGCTTGTGCCCATGGAAAACTTGGCCCCATATCTAATAAACCCCATCCGAGCTGTTATACCGGGTCGGGGAAACCCGTGACTGTGATCAGGTCGTGTATATTACTACCCATCGGGGTGCGCTGGTCAGAGATACTATCATCAATGGTTAGTCGTATGAACGATCCAATCTATCTCTTTCAATTGGCCTGTTCGTGTCTGTAATATCAAAAATCTGCTTCAGGATCGTCCAGGACGATCTGGATCGTCCTGGGGCGATCAGTTGTAATTTTGCTCCAGATTTTGCCCAGTTTTGCTCCAGGTGGTTTTTTTTTGCATATCGTCCAGGCCGATTTGGGCATCGTCCAGGCCGATCGGCACTGTAGAAAATATCGGCCTGAGAATAGTTCTGGGAATCGTCCAGGGCGATCGGGACGATCGAATTTTGGTCTGATCGTCCCGGGATGATCTGGCGATCGGCCGGGCCGATCTCAAGGTTATAAAGCTGAAATCAGTCGTTTTGAAGAGAGAGAAAAATCAAATTAAAAATATCTGATTTTCTGAGGAGAGAGAAAGTCGAGAGATTTTGGAGAAAAGTTGATTTTCGGATGACACGGAGCCGTTTTCGTCCGAAGTGACTGTTCAAAATATTGCTGTACGCGAGGTAAGGCACATTCCGCCTTTCTCAATTTTCAGTTCCGTCGAGTTTGGTGGTATATTCTGTCCCGATTTCATTTCCGTTACGATTTTTCGTCCGTATCTTTTGATTGGTTCAGTTTTTACCGCGTAACTTTCTGTATATTGTTAACGTGCCGAGTGTGCACATTTTGGTTATTTTCCGAAGATTTTTGTCCGGGTATTTTTGATTCGGCGGAGTTTTTTGTAGACTACATTTTTTTGTGAAATTGTAAATTCTCTGTGCAGTAGAATAAATGTTCTGGAATGTGATTATCTATATTCTGTGCGAATTTGGTAAATTTTCTTTGCAGGAAATTTTGTGTAAATTCTGTCTACTGCTGTTATGCTGCCCGATTTTTGTCTGATTTCGGATTTGCCCGGATTTCTTCTGAATTGAAATGCTATTTGTATGTGCTATAACAATGGAGCTATAAGGGGTCTGAATCCTATGAGATTCAGTTAGTGTCTGGGAAATCTGAAATGAGCTCAATCTGAAATTCTGAAATCAGTTCTGTTCCGGATCCGATGAATTCTGTTCTGGTGCTATAAGCACATTTGTTCTGGTGCCGCGAGCATAAAGGGAGGCATAAGGGGCCTGGATCCTATGAGATTCAGTCAGTGTCTGGGAAGGGAGGCATAAGGGGCCGGAATCCGTAGAGATTCCGTTAGTGTCAGGGCATTTAGTTATGAATTAAATATTTGATATCTGATATCTGATTTGATCTGATTCTGATTTCCGTATCTGTTCTGTAAGATTCTGTTATATCTGATCTGTTCTATTTCTGATTTCTGATCTGTGTATTTTGATATCTGTTCCATTTAGTTCTGATTTGATATGATCTGAATTTCTGAGTTCTGTACGACTCTGATTCTGGTTTGATATATGTCTGTATAAGTTCTGATTTGATTCTGTTCTGATTCGAGATCTGATTCTATTCTGATTTCTGTCTGATGAGTTTGGTTTTGGATTCTGAGAGTTTAGATTGGTGGTTTGTTGCTTTGCTGAGCTGTTGAGCTCACCCTTGTTTTCTGGTGGTTTGCAGGTTCTGGGAAAGGGAAGGAAGTCCAGGAATAGATTTCAGAGTCTGATCAGTATAGGTATTGTTTTTACTTTTGATTTATGTACGGTCATGGCTTTTCTTCTGTGTTTATTCTGCTAGCCATGTACCGTATTTGGAGATGATTGTTTTGAGGAAAAGAAAGAAAATATAGATGTTTTGTTCCGCTGCATTTGGTGACTTATAGTAGCTCTGTTGTTCTGTGTTTGTGTGTCTGTTGAGTTAATTATTTTGGAAGATTCAGTTCAGAACTAAATTCCAATCCTGGATAAGAAGGTTCTGTCGCGATCCGGCTCGGGCGGGATCCGTCCCCGTCGGGTCGGGTCGTGACAAACTTTAGTGGTATCAGAGCACTGGTTTTGGAAACTGGTTGGATTGTAAGACAGAGCTATAGGAAGTGATCAGTGAGTTTGTCTGGGGGTAGTTTTGGGTCGTTTGGCTTTTTATTGTGTTGTTTTTGTGTTGTTTTTTGTGATAGTTTTCCGGATTTTCTATATGGATCAGCCAGACCCAGACATGACAGACGGGCAGAGTGCCAGTCAGGCAGCACCAGTGGGGAGTACAGCCCCAGTGGCCGGTGCAGATACACTGTCTCAGTTTGCTACGCTTGTTGCTCAGATGATGAGCGAGACCCAGAGCAGAGCTTCTACTGTTAGATCTGAGGACATTGATCGATACCTGCAGTTATTTTTGAGATTAAAACCTCCGAGATTTGAGGGCGCTGTTGAGCCCAGAGCAGCCGAGGAGTGGCTGAGGAGATTGGAAAAGACTTTTGACGGGATGCAGTGTCCTGCAGACAGGAAGATTCCGTTGGCCGTTTTTCTTTTAGATGGAGAGGCTAAGCACTGGTGGGAAGGCCAACAGGCAGCCAGATTTCAGGGCAGGCTGAACTCTTTGATTACCTGGGAAGAGTTCACTGAAGTATTTCGAGAGTGGTTTGTTCCCCCTTCTGCACGACAGCAGATGCAGGAGAGTTTTCTGAGGTTGGTTTAGGGGAGCAAGACGGTGATGCAGTATGAGGCTGAGTTTACTGCCTTAGCCAGGTACGCTCCGCAGCTGGTTAGCACTTCTATTGAGAGGTGCTACAGATTTCTGAGAGGGCTACGAGACACTTTGAGGCAGCCTCTGATACCATTCAGGATTACTGATTTTGCTGAGCTTGTGGAACGAGCTCGTCTGATAGAGAATGACATGACAGCTACTCAGCAGCGGTGGACTGCGAGTAGGAAGAGATTTGGAGGTGAGACTTCTGGCAGTGGTTCCTCTGGGAAGAGGAGATTTATAGCTGGTTCTGGATCTGTTGATTCCAGGAGGAGTGGAGGGTCGTCTGGTACTGCTACCAGTACGACGAGTTCTGGATCTGTTAGTACGGCACCTGTGTGCCAGAGTTGTGGACGGCGACACCATGGCCAGTGCTACAGGATGGCTGGTCTTTGTTTCAGATGTGGTCAGCCGGGACATAGGATTGCAGAATGTCCACAGGTTGGATTTGATCGGCGTTTTGAGTACCGATCAGAGGGTTCTGTTAGACCTGTCAGTTCAGCAGGAAGACCGATGACTGTTCCTCCTCGTCCTGAGGGATTTTCTGGTAGAGGTGGTGGTACTAGTTTTGGACCACGGAGACCACCTACGACTCCCTCTGAGCAGAGTAGTTCTATTGCTTCAGCTCCTGCTCCAGTTCAGCCACGAGTTTACAGCCTGAGTCAGTAAGAGGCTCGTGATGCTCCGGATGTTGTGACAGGTACGGTTTACATTTCTGATCAGCCCTGTCGTGTTTTGTTTGACTCTGGAGTGAGTCATTCTTTTCTGTCCGAGCGGTGTTTTGAGACTTTACATTCGGATTCGATGGTTTTACCAGTTTCTTTGTCTGTGATTTTACCGGCTGGAAATCCTTTGATTGCTCGGAAATTTTGTTTGTGTGAGATTGATATTGCTGGCAAGAAGTGGAAAGTTAGTCTAATTTTGTTGCCGATTTCGTCTTATGACGTGATTTTGGGAATGGATTGGCTGAATCGGTATGAGGCTCAGATTGACTGTCTGAAGAAGCAAGTGAGTTTGCTTGTGGCTGGAGAGAGAGTTGTATTCCAGGGATTACGAGGTGTTCTTTCCAGTTTGATTTCTGCGTTGGAGGTGAGCAGAATGTGGAGGAAAGGATGCCCAGTGTTTTTGGCTTCGGTGCGGGATTTGAACCTAGAGGTTGGTTCTGTTTCTGAGATCCCAGTGGTACGGGAGTTTGCTGATGTTTTTCCTGAAGAGTTGGTTGGTTTACCTCCGGATAGAGAGGTGGAGTTCTCTATCGATGTTTTGCCGGGTACAGCTCCTATATCAAAAGCTCCGTACAGGATGGCACCGAAAGAACTTTCTGAGTTGAAAGTTCAGCTTCAGGAGTTGGTTGACAGAGGTTTTGTCCGTCCTAGTGTTTCGCCTTGGGGAGCACCTGTTCTGTTTGTGAAGAAGAAGGACGGGACACTCCGTATGTGTGTGGATTACAGAGATTTGAACAAGGTCACGATCAAGAACAAGTATCCTTTACCTCGGATTGACGACTTGTTTGACCAGCTTTCCGGATCTTCAGTATTTTCGAAGATTGACTTACGATCCGGATATTATCAGGTGAAGGTGAAGGAATCTGATGTGATGAAGACTGCTTTCAGTACTCGGTACGGGCACTACGAGTTTTTGGTTATGCCTTTTGGGGTAACCAATGCGCCTGCGATTTTCATGGATCTGATGAACCGAATATTCAGGGAGTTTTTGGATCAGTTTGTGATCGTCTTTATTGACGATATTCTGGTATATTCTGCTTCTGAGGATGATCATGCCAGACACTTGAGGATTGTGTTGGAGACTCTGAGGCGGAAGCAACTGTATGCCAAGTTCTCCAAGTGTGAATTCTGGCTGAAGAGTATTTCTTTTCTAGGGCATGTGGTGAGTGGAGAAGGTATTTCTGTGGATCCCCAGAAGATTCAGGCGGTTGCTGATTGGCCAAGACCGACTACGGTATTTGAAGTACGTAGTTTCTTGGGCATGGCCGGATATTATAGGAAATATGTGAAGGGATTTTCACAGATTTCGATTCCTTTGACTAGACTGACGCAGAAGTCAGTAGCTTTTGTTTGGACACCGGAGTGTGAAGCTAGTTTTCAGAAATTGAAGGATTATCTGACTTCAGCTCCAGTGTTGGCACTTCCGTCCGGTACGGAAGGTTTTTAGGTGTTCAGTGATGCTTCACTGAAAGGTTTGGGTTGTGTGCTGATGCAAAATGGAAGGGTAATTGCTTATGCTTCGAGGCAGTTGAAACCACATGAGAAGATTTACCCGACACATGATCTGGAGTTAGCTGTCGTTGTTTTTGCTCTGAAAATTTGGCGTCATTATCTGTATGGCGTCAGATGTGAGATCTTTACTGATCATAAGAGCCTGAAGTATATTTTCACTCAGAAGGATCTGAATTTGAGACAGAGAAGATGGCTCGAGTTGATCAAGGACTATGACCTGACTATTCAGTATCAGCCTGGGAAGGCTAATGTGGTAGCGGACGCTCTGAGCAGGAAGTCTTCTGGATTATCAGGTTTGCAGCTTACTTGTGATGACTTTCTGATTAGAGATATGGAGCGATTGCAGTTGGAGGTGATTTCCTCCAGTGATTGGGAGTTGGCTCAGATGAGTATTCAGTCTTCTTTAGAAGCACGGATTCAAGAAGCCCAGAAGTCAGATTCTGATTATTCGAAGTTGGTTGCTCAGATTGGATCTGGTAAGACTCCTGAACTTCGAATTTCTGATTCTGGTGCTATTTTCTGTAAGAACAGGTTGTGGGTACCTGTGTTCGGAGATTTGAGGCGGGAGATTCTGTATGAATCTCATTTTTCTGGCTACACTGTTCATCCAGGCAGTGGTAAGATGTATGCTGATATGAAGCTTTTGTTCTGGTGGCCTGGGATGAAAAAGGATGTGGCAGAGTTTGTGTCGAGATGCGAAGACTGTCAGTTGGTGAAGGCAGAGCATCAGCGACCAGGTGGACTGTTGCAGTCGTTGCCTATCCCTGAGTGGAAGTGGGAGGAGGTGACGATGGACTTTGCGATGGGTTTTCCTCGATCACGGCAAGGACATGATGCCATTTGGGTAGTCGTAGATCGATTGACGAAGTCAGCCCATTTTCTTCCGATAAGACAGACCGATCCGGTGGATCGTTTGACACAGATTTATGTGAAGGAAATAGTCAGATTGCACGGTGTGCCTCGAGTGATTGTTTCAGATCGAGATGGACGGTTTACTTCCAGACTTTGGAAAGGTATTCAGCAAGGCTTGGGTACGAAACTGCATTTCAGTACAGCCTTTCATCCTCAGACCGATGGGCAGTCTGAGAGGACCATTCAGGTGCTGGAAGACCTGTTGAGGCTTTGTGTTCTGGACCTTGGCGGAAGCTGGGAAGATCATATTCCGCTGATTGAATTTACTTATAACAATAGTTTTCAGTCCAGTATTAGTATGGCACCGTACGAGGCTCTGTATGGCAGAAAGTGCCGTACTCCTTTGACTTTGACTGAGCTCGGAGATAGACAGGCTTTGGGTGCCACTTTTGCTGATGAAACTGCTCAGAAGATCAGTTTGATAAAAGAAAGATTGAAAGCGGCTCAGGATCGACAGCAGAAGTACTATAATCAGAAGTACAGGTTTGTTGAGTTTCAAGTTGGTGACTTTGTATATGTCAAAGTCAGTCCGATGAAGGGTGTGAGCAGATTTGGTCAAGTGAGTAAGCTGAGTCCAAGGTATGTTGGACCGTTTGAGATTTTGGAAAGAATTGGAAAATCTGCTTACAGACTCTTGCTTTCTGATTCGATGCCTGATGTGCATAACGTGTTTCACGTATCCACTCTGAGGAAGTGGGTTTCAGACTCTGGGAAGAAGGTATCAGCTGATGAGGTTGAGATTCAGGAGAATCTGGCGTACAAGGAAGAGCCAGAGTTGATTTTGGCGTACGACGTCCGAAAGTTAAGAAATAAAGAGATTCCGATGGTTAAAGTCCAGTGGAAGCACCGGACTGCACGAGAAGCAACTTGGGAAAAGGAGTCTGACATGAGGCGGTCGTACCCGTACTTGTTCTGACTGTGTTTGGATTGGATAATGTCGAGGACGACATTTTTTTGAAGTTGGGGAGATTGTAATATCAAAAATCTGCTCCAGGATCGTCCAGGACGATCTGGATCGTCCTGGGACGATCAGTTGTAATTTTGCTCCAGATTTTGCCCAGTTTTGCTCCAGGTGGTTTTTTTTTGCATATCGTCCAGGCCGATTTGGGCATCGTCCAGGCCGATCGGCACTGTAGAAAATATCGGCCTAAGAATAGTTCTGGGAATCGTCCAGGGCGATCGGGACGATCGAATTTTGGTCTGATCGTCCCGGGACGATCTGGCTATCGGCCGGGCCGATCTGAAGGTTATAAAGCTGAAATCAGTCGTTTTGAAGAGAGAAAAATCAAATTAAAAATATCTGATTTTCTGAGGAGAGAGAAAGTCGAGAGATTTTGGAGAAAAGTTGATTTTCGGACGACGCGGAGCCGTTTTCGTCCGAAGTGACTGTTCAGAATATTGCTGTACGTGAGGTAAGGCACATTCCGCCTTTCTCAATTTTCAGTTCCGTCGAGTTTGGTGGTATATTCTGTCCGGATTTCATTTCCGTTACGGTTTTTCGTCCGTATCTTTTGATTGGTTCAGTTTTTACCGCGTAACTTTCTGTATATTGTTAACGTGCCGAGTGTGCACATTTTGGTTATTTTCCGAAGATTTTTGTCCGGGTATTTTTGATTCGGCGGAGTTTTTCGTAGACTACATTTTTCTGTGAAATTGTAAATTCTCTGTGCAGTAGAATAAATGTTCTGGAATGTGATTATCTATATTCTGTGCGAATTTGGTAAATTTTCTTTGCAGGAAATTTTGTGTAAATTCTGTCTACTGCTGTTGTGCTGCCCGATTTTTGTCTGATTTCGGATTTGCCCGAATTTCTTCTGAATTGAAATGCTATTTGTATGTGCTATAACAAGGGAGCTATAAGGGGTCTGAATCCTATGAGATTCAGTTAGTGTCTGGGAAATCTGAAATGAGCTCAATCTGAAATTCTGAAATCAGTTCTGTTCCGGATCTGATGAATTCTGTTCTGGTGCTATAAGCACATTTGTTCTGGTGCCATGAGCACAAAGGGAGGCATAAGGGGCCTGGATCCTATGAGATTCAGTCAGTGTCTGGGAAGGGAGGCATAAGGGGCCGGAATCCGTAGAGATTCCGTCAGTGTCAGGGCATTTAGCTATGAATTAAATATTTAATATCTGATATCTGATTTGATCTGATTCTTATTTTCGTATCTGTTCTGTAAGATTCTGTTATATCTGATCTATTCTATTTCTGATTTCTGATCTGTGTAATTTGATATATGTTCAGTTTAGTTCTGATTTGATATGATCTGAATTTCTGAGTTCTGTACGACTCTGATTCTGGTTTGATATATGTATGTATAAGTTCTGATTTGATTCTGTTCTGATTCGAGATCTGATTCTGTTCTGATTTCTGTCTGATGAGTTTGGTTTTAGATTCTGAGAGTTTAGATTGGTGGTTTGTTGCTTTGCTGAGCTGTTGAACTCACCCTTGTTTTCTGGTGGTTTTCAGGTTCTGGGAAAGGGAAGGAAGTCCAGGAATAGATTTCAGAGTCTGATCAGTATAGGTATTGTTTTTACTTTTGATTTTTGTACGGTCATGGCTTTTCTTCTGTGTTTATTCTGCTAGCCATGTACCGTATTTGTAGATGATTGTTTTGAGGAAAAAAAAGAAAATATAGATATTTTGTTCCGCTGCATTTGGTGACTTATAGTAGCTCTGTTGTTCTGTGTTTGTGTGTCTGTTGAGTTAACTATTTTGGAAGATTCAGTTCAGAACCAAATTCCAAAGCCAGATCCTGGATAAGAAGGTTCTGTCGCGATCCGGCTCGGGCGGGATCCGTCCCCGTCGGGTCGGGTCGTGACAGTGTCGAGTGTAAAGGCCTACGATCATTTTGACCTACGGGATAGTGCAACCATACCCTTTGCATTCGGACCCCACGAGCGGTGCTCTTTCAAAGGTCCACAAGTGGGGGTGAAAGAAATAGAAGAGGGGTTCCACTTCAGCCAAATCCTGCCAGGAGAGGAGGTGCTGAAGTTATTACAGCTCACTTCATTAGGAAAAACCCGATACGAATTAATAAACCAGGGATCCAAAGCAGAGAGAGGGGGAATTTCAGCTTCAAGAATGTAAAGCATGTCAAGATGGTGAGAAGAGGTCAATTTTTTACAAGCTAGAACCTTTTCAGGGCTGTAAAACCCCGAACATTCCAATATCTAATAGATGGGAGGATCATTTAGACTTGGAGGAAGATAAGTGCGCCTTCTTAGCATCTTTTTCTCTAGAGGACTTTGTAGACTGGGATTTCAGAGTTTTGGAATTATCAGGAGGACCATCTAGTTGGGTTTGTTCAACATTTGAGGAGCTTTCATATTTATTCTGAGGATCAGGTGGATCCTCATGTTGTAAGATAGAAAATTTGTTAGGAGAAGTAGTAATACTGGAGGAAGGCCGAGCCCAATCAGAGGAAGGGGAAATATTTATGTTAGTAGCAGGTAGAATAGTGGAATTCGCAGGCGGCTGTTCAGTGGAAGGAAAGGGATCAGATGATGAGGAGGCTTCGGTTGGGGAATTCATGTTGGGAATAACATCCTTAGATTTGTTGCTAACCAAAGGAATCGAGTGGGGAACTATGGGAAGAACAACAGGTGATTGCACGAGAATAGTAGCATCCGAACCCGACAATATTCTACCTGTGTTGACGGGAAAACACATGAAGGATTTTGGGAATTGATAAGCAGAGTGGTGGAAGTTTGGTGGTTTAGAGATGTGTGAGAATTGATAGGTTAGAAGTTGGAAATTTGGGGATTTGGGGGGTTGGCAGTAGCTTTAGGAGGGGGAAGAGTAGGACGAGCTCAGCTAGAACTCCTACCGCAGGAAGGCATCAGGGTATGAGATTTGGGCTGGGGATTCTTGTGACGAAGGTTAGAGGGATGTACAAGAGAACCATAGTCGGTACGTGGAGTCAGCTTCCAGCCATAAATGACTTTGAGTGAAACATCATCTCCATCCAAAGAAATGGGGATTTTTTTTTCCGGCAGCTGTTGACCTCATTTTTGTATGAGGTCACTAGGACCCACCTGGGTTTTATTTTGGTGACATAATGATTGACAAGTTCTCACTTGTCGATCATATAGGTCCCAAACAAATCCCAATCCAACTCTTAACCAAATTCCAATCTACCTTCAATCATTCTTCAAATCAAATTTCAATTATACTCCCATCCAGTATGCAATCTACACTTCAATGAATCATTGAATCCAGCTTATAATCGACCTCGTCGATCTTCCTTAAAATCAAAATTGAACCTTATACGAATTAATTAAAGTCAATTTGATCATACAAACTAGATTTGATGACCTCGATCTTGTTCGAACCAATTTGAATTTTACTCCCCTTGGTGGCTTCGATCAATTTAATTTAGATTGTCCCGATTCGACTCAAGTGCAAATTAACTTGATAAACATTAATCGGCTCTATTTAACTTATCCTGAGTTAAATCAATTTTGAATAATGCAAACTAATTTGACCCTTTTAAATAAGGATATTGCATAATTAATTGGGTTCTTAATTTTAACTTTTATTTTATTGTTATTGAGACTATAAATCATCTTAATTTCCGCAATAATGTCAACCATCGGATTTGATTCATTTGAAGGGCCAGATGGTCGATTGATCGAATTTTTTTTTTAAGGTTTTAAGTGGAGTTAGGGCAAGCCGTCATCTGGGAATCCCCACGACTCCATTCTCATCTCACGCCTCCATCCCCATAGACAGCTGCTCTCATTCTCCCTCTATGAGATCTAAGATCCACCATTTGAGGATCCACTATTTGGGAAGATGAAGCAGCCGATCTAGCAACACCTCACCCCCTTCTAGCTTGACTCCTCCTACAGCTCACAACCTGAAGCCTCGTCTCCTTCAGCAGTGGCGAGCTTAGATCTCCAGCCCTTTGCTGGTCCAGCCGGTCTACCTCCAATCGCCGGCACCTATTCCCTCAGCTGCAGCAACTCCGAGTCCGAGCAACATACGGACTCCTCACCTCCGTTCCCATAAGCCAGTCGCTCCTTGGTAAGAATCCACCGATCATCCTTACAGAAGCTCGCACGAGAGAAAAATTCTGGGAGAACTACTAGGACCAGCTGAAGAGGAAGAAGGCTCTTGTACCTCACAACCCCTCTTTTCTGCCAAGTTATATTTCCCTTTGCTCTTGTTAAGGCCGAACCAAGCAAAACAAAAAGAAGCAGGATCGAGTTGCTGTTGGATCTCCACTATACAGAGAAAATCGGCTACAAATTTCAGCCATTAAACAAGCCCTAGATGCAGCTTATACGCCTCCTTCTTGACCTCTCCTAGGTCCGGTTGCTTGGAGTGGAATTCTTGGCTGTATACTTGCTGTTGTTGTTCAAGGAATAAGAAGGCATTGATCCTATGAGATTCTAGCGTCAAAGGGGAAAAGAAACCTAACACTATCAACTGCAATCATTCCTGTGATATAAAGAAAGAGCAATCGGTTTTCTTCCTTCACCGTATAAGAGAAGTGACGGTAAGAATCACTTCTTTCTTCTAGATCAAATGTTAAACCCTTTTGTTTACCAAAAATCAATTAGCTGTTACTATAGAGCAGCTTTTATGATTTACTAATAGTTTCTATTAGCGTTCCTATCACTTACCTACAAGTTGATGATTGAGGTTTGATATATCAATTTGTGCAAATATAAAGGAAACCATTTGCTTGATGTGCTGTAAAGAAATTGCTGATAAATCTTAACGGATATTTAATTTTAGTCGCTAGTTTCTTATCAAATGAGGTGGAGGATTAAAGTGACGTTGCTTTGTTTTAATCATTTCTGACATTAAACGGAGGGTTGCTAGTTGTCTCCTCTTACTTTAAAGGTTCTTTACTCTAATATTTATTGCATAATTTACCATCTTCTATTAGTCCAGTTATGAAGTATGGTGTTGATTTAGCTCTTAGAAATTTCTTTTAACCTAAATGGATTTTGACTGAAATAAAGAAACCTTTATATACTCACACGATTCAATACTGATCATATTTATATGGCTATATCTCTTACCTTTTTGATTACCTTGATGGAAAAAGAAGCCTATAAGAAATTTTTTAAGAGGTAAACTGTGTCGTGCTTGAGATTGTCCAATGGTGATCATGAGCTTATTTAAATGGCTTGAATACTCAACTCTAAGAGACAAAATTATTCCTATCCATAATTACTTTTTTTTTATATAATATTTTACTAATTGGTTGCATAACCATTTAGTAATTGATGTAGTTTTGAAAGTTTGATGATCAATACCATTCATTGTTTTCTTTTTATATTCATACGTTATAATACCTTGACATGCAATCTCTGGTTAGTGTCATTTATTTGAGAGCTAGGGAATGTTTGAAGAAAAGATTTGATTAATTCAAGTAAGTGGGGTTATCCTTCCCATTTCCAATAATATTATGCTGGATTTAAATTCACGGCAAGTAGTGATTGTATACATTTGACATTAAGTGTGATTTGTGAGCTTTGTTGGGAATTCTACATATGCTTCATATTTCAGTTTTGGGACTGTGGGGTTCAAGGGCAAGGTTATAAGCTTTATGTTAGAAAGATGTATGAGTCTTTGGAAAGGATGAAGCAAAATTTACTTTTCCTCCCTTCTTTTGATAAGGTATATGGTGATTTGAACGTGAATAGTTCATAAGAGGAAGTGTCTGGATTACCACTCTCATGCAATCGTTCTCACTTATCCCCCTTATGCTTCTATTTCTGGAAATTAATAGAACTAAAGATGCCAAAGCCTCTGCAGCATATTTCAGTTGGAGATAACTTCTAAAATGCTGAGACGGATTCTCCTAGTGCACTATTTTTGAAGAAACGTGTTTTTGCATTCTATCAAATAACTTTCCGTTAGCTATGTAAACATATATGTTGTGATGGTGGATTCGATCAAACAAATTTCATGTGGTAAAATTTATATACTTATGGTTAAGTGGTGGTTGGTATCTTGTGATATGTATTCTATTGGCATGTTGAAGGGCATGAACTCGAACTCATTTCCTACTTTGAAAAACTGAAGGAATAGCAGCAAAAGAAATATTGTGGTTTTCTCTCTTTAGCATTCTATAAATGCACAATTTTGAAGTCAAGATTATTATCTCATCCTTTTCTTGTTAAAGAATGAGAACTTTATATGAGTGTTGGAGGAGTTTGATTAACACTATTATCATGAATAAGAATTCATTTGTGCAAACACAAGGTCCCTTTATATGCTTGATAGCATATGGTCTGAATGCTGGAGAGCATTCCGTATGTTTTATGTTTTAATTATGAGCACTCATAAGTCTTACATAAGGTGCTTTGGTCATGTAGGAATTTTCTTGAGGTGACCTTAATGAATTTGGTATGTTGTTCCATTGGTGGGTTTGAGAAATTGGAATGCCATTGCCTTACCTCCGTCAACTTTTTATCTTTTAAAAACTGAGATAATGGTCCTCTTATATCTTGATAAATCATGTGTTGGCATGTCATTTGTTGCAGAGAATATGTAGGATGCTTATATTCCAAGATTAACGAATGAGTGGAAGTTGTATTATATATAGTTTTATTCCAACAATAAGTGTATATTCAGATGTTTTGATTAAACTTGAAGATTTCGTATTTTAGTTTATATTTTAATCTTAGATGCAAATGCTATTGTTCACTATCAGAATTTTCTCTCTGGGCTTTAACTATTCTGAGGTGTTTTCAGATCTCTCCTATCTCGCGCAAAATCAGGATACTGTTTCTTGTATTTGAATGCTGTACAAACTGTTCTTTTAAATTAATTTCCTTAAGTTATCATTGATTAAGAATGCTGCTTTTGGGCTAATGATATTTTCCATTATTTACTTATTTTGAATAGATGGCCCAATAGGTAGATTTGAGATGTTTCAATTTCAATGCTCCACATATTTACTCACATGTCAATTCATAGTAACTTTTATATTTTCATACATGATATTCTAACACCTCCTTCTCTCTTCGTCTTTTGCGAGGTACTTGTGGAGCTAATTGGAGAATGAGCTAAGAGCTTCAGTCGCCCCGTTTCTTCTAAACGGGGTGCTATGGCCGGAGTCACCGTTGACTAGCTCCGGTGACCAGGTAAGTTTTATTAAGACTTAGAAAAGCATAGATCTTCTATATTTACTTGTTGAGTTATTTCTGGCAGCATTAAATTCTTGCAATAATTCTTGCATTTAGTTAATATATGCTTTCTTCTTTTTACAAATTCAAAATTTATCGACATAGCTTTGCTTACATTCTTAGGCATGTTAGTGACATTGATTCAAACCCATTGAACCTAGTGACATCTTTAAGGACAATAATTAAGGACGAGTCTTAGAAAACTTAGACAAACTCTAGGATTCACACATGCGTCCTTTAGGGACGAAACATTAAACATAGTTAACTTAGCGACATTATACCTTAAGATTAACATGTACATAATCAATTTAATCTCAAATAACAATCAATTATTAATCTCTTCCTTAAAACCTGAAAACTTAAATATTTGATAATAACTCAAATAAAATTTACAAAATATCAAATCTTTCCCAATCAACACATACAATAATTAAGTAAATCAAATTTAAACCCAATTGACTTCAAGTTCAAACCCTTTAATTTTAGTGATCTTCCCTGCTCTAGGGAAAATTATTACTAAAATTCAAACCCTTTGAACCCCTTAATCAAACCCCTTAAGTTTAAACCTTAATCAAACCTTAAAACCTTCCAGAAATTTCAATAAATCACTTTTAAATCCAAAACTATAAATAGCCCCTCTAATTGATCAGATTTGAATCCTTAACACATTAAAATTAAAATCAACTAGATTTGATTTCAAGTTTAAGAATAATTTAATAATCATTAGAATCTGATATTTAATTAATATAATTAATTAATATTAATTTAAAATTTCAGAGAATTCCTAAACACTTGGGAATCTATCCTTGGGTCATTCATGACCTTTGGAATTGATTACAAGGAGTTTGGAATTTAATTGAATTCAAAACATCAAAACCTCTCTAATTAAGATAATTTAATAATTCCAATAAATGATCAAAACTTTGAAGAGTCATAAATAATTCAAATAAACTCTAAATCAATCAAACTTAAAGGCATTCAACTCGTCTTAAGGGCTAATGTTTTAATAAAATACTTTTTTTTAGAAAACATTCTTAATCTAAAATTCAAATTTTAACCCCTTGATTAAAATCATTAAATGATTCGAATAATTTTAGAACATTAAATATTTGATTCAAAATCTAAAAAATTTCAATCTAGCTTTAAAACCAACAATCAATCTTAAAATCAATTTTGAATCATTAAGATTTAAACTTTAACCAAAATGTTCCCTTGAGCCTTTCAACTAACCAGAACATTAAAACAACTTTAACCAATTACCCGATTTAGGATATATCCAAACCACACAGCCTACTACACACACCTAGATTGACCTATTAGGACACGGACTCTAGCTTTAGGTTAGGCCGGTGTTTCTTTTTTTTTTTAGATAGATTGATAAGCATACAAAATGGGAGTGGCATCCTAGGTTAGATAACATAGACATAGGTTCACTATCCACAGACCTATGCACTTCCTGTTTGTCAGCCTAGGATTAGGTCCCCAGCCCCTTGGCCTATGAGGTCCCCTTGAATGAGGTAACCCATGGTTGCTAACAAGGATCCTCTGGTCGACACTCGACTAAGTAGGCTAAGGATACCGACGAACCCGGGACGATGGAAAACCATGGGATCTTGACCGGGGACGTCATACCCACTTGGTAGGTTAGTCTTCACCCTTACTTTCTGGGCATTTTTCCGATCATGTGATTGAGAATATAAGTCCCAATTTTCTAATAAAATTTCAACTTGAACATAAAGATTCCTCCTCAATCTAAAATTTAAAGCCCAACACTTAGCTTAGGTTGGGGCACTTCTGAATTATTTCAGAATCTCTAAGTGCCTCCTACCTCTCCTCTGTTGACTCCGGAAATAAGTGTTCAAAATTTGATCCAATCCCAATTGAAATTCCAAATTCACCTCCTTGGTATCATTCCTAGAAAATCTTAAAAATAAAATTTCTGTCGTTATTTTAATCGAGAGTTTTCGTAGGAGACCTCATTTTCTTACGATGTAATTAACTACGAGGGCTTGCGCTCGTAGGAGATTTAGAACCACACACACACCTGATTTTAAAATTGATTTTTAAAACTTCACTAGATTTCTTTGGGAATAGTTAAGGAATGATCGTCGTCGTTGCATTAGAAGAATTATCGTAGAATGGTGTCATTTCCCTTTGGGGAGATACATCCTTCTTCGATAAGGCTTTAGATGTAAATGCGACGATCATACTTCTTGAATATTGTAATTGTGTATTTAGTTGAACTCTACTTTGTTCCTTCGGGACCATATGAAGTTCTCTTTATGACCCGATCATAATATTCAAGATGAGTTTACATAATTCTAAGTCTGAACACCGTTATGAAAATTTATCTTTATCCCCCGGGGTGATATACTCTTTCTAACGAGTTGATTCGACCTTAGAATTAGAGCTCAACCTTAATCTTAAAATCCCCAAAGAAGACTAATATTTTTAAAACATGTTTTCAAAATTCCACCAACAGCAGCGAGGAGGCACTTATCACCAAAACACATACTTTAGCAAACATGAGGAGAGTTTTTTGGGCAGTGAGGGCATCCACTGCAATTGTGTGACCAACATAGCTGACTATTTTTGAAATACCCTTAGGGTCAAGATAGCTAAAGGAAGATCCACAATTTTTATCCAAATTGGAATGGAACTAAATTCATCTCGTTTAGGTTTGAATTTATGGGCCCATTTCTGCAAAATGAACGGTCTTCCGAAGAAGAACCAAGGACCTCCCGACCAAGCAACTTCAGAATCCTACATAGATGAGAATTTAAAGATGAAAAATTCATCATTAAGAGATAAAAGATTAATCGAACCTTTAGGTGACCAAGCTTTCTTGATCACATTCGAGAGACTCAAGTACGTGGGTCTGGGGCCAATCAAATAGTCGACAAGGGAGGAGCCCCAATCAGGAAACACCTAGCGCTAATTCATCTGCCGAGAAGGGGATCTTAGTGGGCGGTGGGATGAAAGAGAGTGAGAACTCATTGGAAACAGGGTCTTTATTCGTGAGATTGGAGATAAAATTAAGGCCAGAGGGATGAGAGGAGAAGGGGGAAGCAGCTCTAGGAATAAGGGGAAAATCCGAAAGATAGGTGGAGGGATTCATCAAGAGAGAGGCGGTGTGGGGAGGGGAAGCCCTCCCCAGATAGGCGGCACAACAAAGGAACACGAGAGAAAGAGCTAGAGTAGCAAACCCTAGCTGAGCGTGGAAAGTAGCTTAGGAGCTTCAATGCCCTTTCCAGAAATTGTTCCAAAGGTTTTATAAGTCAATAATTATGTCAATGAATATTCAGGATTCTCACCCCCAATAAAACTATGAGGATTATAATATAGATATGAGGAATGATATAATTGGGAGAAGAAAAAAAATTATGTTATTAATTTTGCTTATTTTTTATTTTATATAAGAAAGTACCTGAGAATTAATAGTATGATATGAAATCCTGAGAAAGCATGCACATGTAATAAAATAAATATCTTCTTACTATAAAATATATCAAGATATCAATGCATAGATTTTTCCCTCCAAAAGGTATATGATATTTATAAGTTATTTTTCAAAGAAAATTTGAGAATTTATTATATCTATTTATAGCTCTATAATTTTTCTTTATAAAAAAGTATGATTTCTGTACGTTGTATTAGAAGAATAATTCTCCATGTGTAATGACGAATTACAACCATCAATTTAGTGAACAAACATATAGTTCTTAAACATTTTTGCGCACTAATATTCTTTTGTTTTACTTTTGCTCCATTTGTTTGTTTTAAGTCACTTATATTTCTCAATATTATGTGAATGTCATAAAAGACAAATTTTTTTGTAATTTTTCTCCTAATTAAAAACTTTTTCTTTTGTGGAAAAAATTGTGGTTAGGTCCCGAGCCCCAACTTTTGTTTGGTTGACTTTCTAACCGTTTAATTTACTTTAAGATGAGTGCACTATACCTAATAACCAAAATATTCATCATCAATAAATTAATATGGGTTATTAATTTTACACTAACTCAACATGAGTGAAATCTATACCTAATATTTGATTCTGCTTATTTTATTTTTAAAAATAAAATCTAACATTTAAGGAGCTATTATTAAACAAAGAAGTGGGCTTTTAGTTGAATCTACTTAAAACTTTGTTCTCAATCAATGTTACTTTTTATAACCATTTTGATATTAATTTGAACACGACAAACTTCATCATACAAAGTTTGCCTGATCTGTTAGTTGAGATATTTGACTATAAATCAAGAAGTTTTAGGTTCAAAGCTTACATATGTAATTTATGTGTGAGCTTGTTTTAATTGGCCTAAATATCCCCCAAAAAACAAACTTCATTTTTCCATTAAATTTATTTTCTATTTTCAAGCAAAGAAGTGGGCCCTTAGAAAAATCATCCTAAAAGTTTGTTCTTATTTAAGTAAAATAATATTAATTAATGAAGTTTGGTAGGTATTAATTGTGATAAAAAATGATGTATTTTGGTGCAAATCATAGATTTCTTATAGAGAAAAATCAACATCTTTATATGGAATGAAGCCTATAACAATGGTTTTACATTAATGTTTTGTTTGGAATAAATTTTCGACTTTTTTCGTACTAAGAAAAATAATTAGTTCAAATTAATGTGTGCTCGATTTATCAACCCAATTAATTTTCAGGCCATTTTTAGTTGACCCGAAAGCTCCAAATTGATTTGACATTTGCCCAATTATGATTTGAATTCAAGTCAAATAGGTTGAGTTTGGGTTAAATATATTATTTTAGGGTTCAATGGCTCAAAGTGGAGTAAAACATATCATGCTAATCTAAAAACATGCACGATTCATATAATTAATAGGTCAAATAAGTCATATTTGGGTCGAGTTAGATGCAAGTCAAATATTTTGATTCATATGACAAACAATTGTAATTTGGGTTAGCTCAATTTCAAATTAGACCCAAATTCGATCGATCAATTCAAATTGACACCACTCGAAAGTTGCATCTATTAAAATAATCATTTTTACATGACTCTTAGGCTTCGTTTGGAATAGCTTTCTTACTGCTTATGAAAGCATCTTTCTATTAAAAAATTAAATTTTTGTACTAAAAAATTGCTTTAAAAAACATTAAGAAAGTCTTCCCAAACGAAATATTTAGTTTGTATAGCCCTTAAAATATTCGTTGTATACAACAAAAAACAAGAAGTTTTCGCAACCTTTAATAGCGGCAGTCAGCAAATCGGTGCTATAGATGTGTATTCACAGTGGTTTTAACAAATACTAACAGAACTTTTTTACAGCGGTTTTAACCAATACTAGAAACAGCCTTTTTAACTCCCCCGTCCCCTAACTGAGCCATTCAACCCGCGCGCTTCGTATTCGATTTCTCCTCCCTTTCCCTACATTCACTCACTGAAACCGTCGTCGCCTCCGAATCCCCATCCACAACCAAATCCACAGGCGCTGATGTTGAATCCTTTCCCATCGCCGATAAAATATAAACAACTATGTTGTTGTGCTTTTAAAAACATATATAATTACAAATAGATGATAAAATATATTTCATTACAATGAAAACAAAAACATGAGATTAGTGCACGCTAATGCACTAAATACAAACATCAACACAACTTTATTAACCACAAATTAAATGTAAATGCAAAGGAAATTCTATAAATATATGCATCAACGATGGTGCATATGACAATTATTCATTATAAATTTTATTTTATTCTTAGTTTAAAATAATTATTTTTTCTGATATTTTAACACCCACATTTGCACTGATCATCACTAATGCACTTAGTTGGCTTAAACGGCCACCTGGCACAAGCACTCGCACAACTTTCCTCGGTGCACCCTTGTAATGTTACGGTGGTCCCACAGACAAATTTCTCTGCAGCAGTCCTCTTCGCCGTTGCCTGTTGCATCGTCCCTATTGAACCATATTTGCATTTAGTCATCATGAAATATCTATTTACAGCACATTCTTACAATTTATTTGTTTATTTTGGTAAAATAAAATTTGTAAATTTATGAATACTATCCTGATGTATAATATATTGTTTTACAAAATATTAAAAAATAATATATGGTTTAAGAAAATATTAATTTAATACTGTTGTCTTTAATTTTAAATTAATTTCATTCATTAAGGGACCAAACAAATTAATAATTTTTAAAAATATGCTTCATATTTTATAAAAAAATAATATTAATACTTTGAAAGATTTTATATATGTAAATTTTAATTTTTTGAAACTGATGATAATTATTAAAAAAGAAAAAAATAACTTGTTTATAATAATAAGATTTTATTTTTTTATCAATATATACTTTAAATGATAAACAAATTATAAAAAAATGATAATATTTTATTTAAGAAAAGGTTATCATTAATTATTGATATTAATAATACTAAATTTGTAATTATTAATATTCATAATCTTATTTTAACAAATTATTATTATTTTTTATAAAGAAAATGTAATTTTAGGATTACCCAATCTAATGACTAAATAAATAAAAAATAAAGAATATTCACTTTCTCTAATGAAATCTATACTTTGAAAAAAGTTTATAAATAATATTATTTAAATTTTGAAGATTTCATATGACAACATATTCAAAAGCAAAATGAACTATGCTACATATTTTTAATTAAATTATATGTAAAAATTATTTTAGAAAAAAAAAAAAATGGAATGAATAATGGAGTGAAGGAACAGACCGAAAGCAGGCAGAAGAACCACAAGGAGCAGAAGAGCAGCCACCATTTTGCGAGAGAGCTCCATTGCAAATTTCAACGAACTATATAGAACAAACGATGGAGCTTAGAGTTTTTGAATACAATAACGAACTCTTATGTGCTTATTTGCAAACTAATCTTGTCGAGCTAGCCTTTATATAGAAGAAATGGAGGGTATTTCAGACATTTCCTAAGCCCTTGGAAAAGTATTAGATTCATTTAAAATTTTAATATATATAATTAATTAATTAAAATTTATAATGCATTTATCTTAAAATAAATTCAAACCTTTTTTTTTTTCAAAGACAATGCAATATTATGTTATGTAGCAAAATAATTTTATTTATTTTATTATGAATGTAACACATAATTATATAATCATTTATATTAATTTGGATTCAAATTTATCTATGGGTGACACCACCCGGCTCAACTAGTAGGTGAGTAGGGCTATAAACGAAGCGAGCGGAGTCATGTTTGTGATTGTTCATGTTTGTGGTTGTTTATTATCAGCTTATTCATGTTCGTTCAAGCTCGATTCAAACTTTATTATTTGTGTTCAAATTTGGTTAGTATAAGTTGATGGATGTTCACGTTTGATTTATTTTTTGTTCATGTTTGATTCATTTCGTGCATATTGAGCCATGAAAAAACGAGTTATCTAGCTACAAACAACTCCACTTCTAAATATTCATTAGCTTAACGAACGGAGCTCTCGGGTATAAGTTGAGAGCCGGTGTGAGCATGGAGAGAGAGAGATAGAGATAGAGAAGGGGAAACATGGTAGAAAATATAAAAGCTTGGCTGTCAACTAAGAGGTCTTAGGTCAAAATTTATGTATGCGATGTTTATATCAATTTATTTTAATTGACTAAAATGTCTCAAAAAAAAAAAAACTAATACTTTACATTAAAAATACAAAGCGAATTCAATATTTGCATCACATTTTAAAAATGATTGGAGACTTTCTGCATTGAGTTTTTCCAAAGAGGATTCAATATTTGCATGAGCGCCGTTCAACCAGTACGTGAAAGGAGCCTCTCTACTCTATCTTTTTGGAGAAGCAAATTCAATAATTGTGTGAGACTTTCTGCGTTGCGTTCGGCTTCAGCTTCATTGGTTTAATAGTAATTAATTGCTTTTAACATTAATTAATAATGATTAGGCGAGTGTTAAAGGAAACTTGAAGATTATATAACTATTTTAATTAGAGGAATTATTATTATTATTATAATTTGTGCGTGGAGTAAAAATGGTGAAGGTGGTGAGGTTGTTTTGTAGAGGAAGTAAGATCTGACGAATGGACGGAGGATCTTTGTTTTCATCAATGTTGAATAGTAAACTATTATATTGGAGACCTTGAATGCCGATATTGTTGAATCAAAGTTAAAAGTGAATCAAATTTGAAAGTAAAAGGACACGTGCCTAAAAAAAAGTTTTTATGAATTTGACTAAAATAATTTATAATTGATCACTTTTTAATTTTTGTTAATAAAAATTTATTCAAAAAGCATATTTAAATAATGGGGGGCAATCGCAACTCATCTTATCATGTTATTTAGAAGTTTTGATTACAAAGTAAAAGATTTTGGATTCAAGTTTTACTTATGTGACGTGTATGTGAATTTATCTTTATTAACCTAATGTATTGGGAGGGAGATTTCGACATGCGGTGCGATATTTATATTAAAAAAAAAAATTAGATAAAATAATCATTCAATGCTTTCAAAATATTTAGAGTAGGTAATCTTAACAACAAGTTTTTATTTGGAATATATTTTATCCTTTTATATTAACAATCAGAATATCATAACATATAAATATATATTTCCACTGAGAATTACTCAATCCTTCACACGCTTCAATGATAAGACTTATGGATCCCATTAAGCTTTGGTACCTCCAAATCATTCCCAACTTGCATATCACAGAGTTAGTTTATACAGAGATTGAAGAGAGTTTCCATGTACAAATCTCCAATGTAGTTCTTTAATACACATTCAAGTGATGGGTTTTCTATTCTTAGCAAGAATATATATCCAAGCACAACAGCCATGTCATAGCGGCAAGCCAATTTGCACAGCTTATCGTAGATGAGAGGTGTTGACTAGCATCAATGTCTGTCTTTAACTAGTCTGGACAGAAGGGTTGGAAGGTCCTACAGAAACCCTGCTAGTGAGAGCAGGCCTCATGTTAAAAATGGTTGATTCACTTGCTCCAGCCAATAGTACTGATTTTCCAGCTTCTAAGAATCATAGTCGGACGATGGTGGTCGAAGTGACTGTAGTCTAACATTTATAGTTGGAGAGACTATAAACGGTGGGCGATGGAGATTGGAAGAATCATAGTCGGACGACGTGGTCGTCGAGGCCATAGTCTGACATTATTGGTTGGAGAGATCATAAATGACAGATGATGGAGATCAAAAGAGCTGTAGTCGGGCAATGGTGGTCGTTGAAACCGTAGTTGGCGGGTGACAATATTTTAGAGGAGATACGACGTTGATAACATCCATGAAGAATTCTGGCAAAAATTAGAGAACAGACAAAAATCCGGCAATGGCCGATGATTGGGAAGATATCTAACGGTAGCCGATGAACGGGCGGAAGTCCAACGGCAACCGACGAACAGGAAAAAGTTTGGTGTAGATCGAGAAGAACTTTGACGAGGTCGAGAAGAAATTCGGCGATGGATGCGAAGAACTCCAATGACGATCAAGAATAACTCTATTAGAATGCAGTTATTAAACAAATATATATTGTACACGTAAGATACTGAGGATGGTTCTAGGCTTTGCATTAGGTCCCTCTACATGTCTTTATATAGCATCCATGTGTACCTATGAAAATACATCAATGAATAATCTTGTCTTCTTCTTCATGTTTCTCTTGCTCTCAAGAACTGTGTAGACAGTTGAGTTTCTACATGGTATCAGGCCTCAAGGTCGCTCACACTCGCACTCATGGCGTCTTCCGAGCTTTCTCAGTTCACCGAACCGGAGCCGTCAGCAGTTTCCGACACCACTAGTATCCCCTCATCCCTGAAATGTCTTGTCTCTAATATCAAACATCTTGTTCCCACAACTCTCTATAGACAACTATTTTATATGGAGATCGTAGATCGTGAAACTTTTCCACTCAAAGGGTTTTTCTCAGTTTCTTGAAACCACTCTTCCTCCTCCTTCGAAACAGATCCACTCTTCTGTTGGATCTCTCATTCCCAATCCGCTTTTCATTCTTGGCTTCTACAAGATCAAAATATGGCAGCAACACTCTGCTCCACGATTGCTCCTTCGATGCTTCCCTACATCTTGCATCTTGAATCAACATATGCCATTTAGGCCTTACTTGAACTTTGCTTCCAATCAACAAATCCCTCAAAGGTGATTCAGCTCAAGAATGAGTTTCATCACATCTCTATGAAATCGTCCACTATGACTCAATACCTCACACAAATCAAATCCCTCGTTGATCAAATAGTTGCGGCTGGCTCTATTCTTAACACAGAGAATGTAATTCTCTACATCTTGAATGACCTCCATCCCTCATATCAAGCATTCAAAATATCTATCCGTACTATGCTTAACCCCATTAGTCTTGATAATCTCCATGCCTTACTTAGTGAATAAATTAATATTACCATGGATGCTATGTGTATTTCCTCTTCTTTCGATCCCAGTCTAGCCCTCTACTCGTCCAGGGGTCACGGTAGAAGAGGTCGCGAACGCACCTCCTACAAATCGAGCAATGTTAATCGTACATCGTCGTCCATTATTTGTCAAATCTGCAACAAGAAAGGCCATTCAGCCTCAGCATGTTGGCATCATCCGAACCTGAACTACGTCCCGTCATCTTCTACGACTCCCACTACTGCTCTTTTGCGGCTATATCCCAACAGCCTCTGGCCGAATGTTATCTGGCCTCCAAGGCATCTTCTCATATAACTAATTCTCTCGATAAGATGTCTACATCCAATTCATATCATGGCTCGGACGCGATCACCATTCGCGACGGAAGAAGCATACCAATCGCTCATACCGGTGAAGGCATTCTTCTTTCCCTAACATTCTCTACAATCTTCTTTCTATTTCGCAGCTAACGAAAGACAATAACATTTATGTTGCTTTTGATCCTCACAGCTACACCTTGAAGGACCTCAAGACCCATCAAACAATTCTAGCTGGTCCATGTCATAATGGGCTATACTCTATTCAAGATTCTCGTGCAAGTCAATCTACCTCTGCTCTCTCCGCCATCAACATTGATCCAGCACTTGGCACAATTGTCTCGAGAACCCTCATAATAATGTTCTTACTATGATCTCCATGAACAACCCTCTTCTTGATATACCTTTATTTTCCTCAATTTGCACAAATTGTAAAGCCTCAAAAGGCACCAAACTAATGTTTGAAAAATCTACTCACACTCAAAGTACTCCGCTTGCTCTTATTCATTCCGATGTTTGGGGCTCGTCCCCGGTTATGTCTGTTCAAGGCTTCCATTACTACGTTATTTTCGTCGATGATTTTTCTCAATTTACCTGGATTTTCCCTACGCGACATAAGTCTGAAGTTGTCAATATTTTCATATCCTTTAAAACTTTTATTGAGAAATAATTATCTCATCAAATCTTATGCCTGCGCACTAACGGTGGATCTGAATACTTAAATAAAACTCTATCTAATTTTTTAAAAAATAACATCATTCATCATCAGATCTCCTGTCTTTATACTCCTGAACAGAACAGATTAGCGGAACATAAACATTATCATATCTTTGATACCACTCTCACTCTTCTTCACACATTCTCTATCCCGTACATTCATTAGCCAGAGGTTTCCCTTACAATAGTCTATCTCATTAATTTTATGCCCTCCATGACTACTCAAAATCTTTCTCCCTTTCAAATCATCTTCAACACTCCTCCCTCATCCCATCTTCACACTTTTTGGTTGCGAATGTTTCCCATTAACTCCTCATCTCAGACACAAACTTCAATCCAAAGCTAATTCCTGCATTTTCTTAGGCTACTCTGAATCCTATAAATGATATAAGTGTCTGGATCCCACAAAGAAAAAAATTCATCTATCCCGGCATGTTACCTTCGCTGAAAACTCCTTCCCATTTCGTAGGAACACCATCCATCATACTCCAACATCAACTAATATATCGCCGTCTCTTCTTCTACCAACTTCCACCACTCATACCTTACCTCAACCCAAACAACCATCCACCAACAACACCATCATCAACTCTCCTCATCACTCCACACATTCAGCCAACTCCACTTCCTCTTCTTCTACCACACAATATACAACCCCATCTCAATCCCAGCACATTACACCTTGTCACCCGATGATCACTAGAACCCAGACCGGATCTCTTAAACCCCTCCAAGAACTAAATCTTATCCATCAGCAACAAATTCCAACAAATAAACCTCACCCCACCACCTATACGGAAGCATATAAATACCCTGAATGGAGACATGCTATGTCCAAAGAATTTTTTGCCCTTAAAAAATAAGGAACTTCGATCCTTGTTTCTCCACCTTCCCAATTCCATTATTGGGTATAAATGGACGTAAAGGTCAAAACATCACGCTAATGGCTCTATAGCTCATCTAAAGGCAATATTAGTCGCTCAAGACAATCACCAAGAATGCATCATCAACTACACCGAGACATTTAGTCAGGTGGCAAAACTTCATACATTCCGCATTTTGTTAACCATCACTCTCAATCGTGACTGGTCCGTTCAACAACTAGATTTTGAAAAGACCTTTCTGCATGGTAACCTCACCAAAAATGTATATATGACTCAACAAAAAGGCTTCGAGGACTCTTCCAAACCGGATCATTTGTGCCTTCTTCACAAAGCTATCTATGGTCTAAAACAGGCACATCATGAATGGTATAACATGTTTACATCCTCTCTTCTTTCCCTAGGGTTCACCCAAAGCAAATCTGACCCTTCCCTTCTTGTCCTAAAACAACAATCCACTCACATCTATCTTCTCATCTATGTCGGAGACATCCTCATAACCGGAAATAATCAACGACCATCTCTAAATTCATTCAGCAACTTAGCAAATCCTATGCTATGAAACAGCTCGGACTTGTTCACTCATTTCTCAGCATTAATATTCAATACAAATCCACTCAGTATTTTCTATCTCAACCTCATTATGCAAATTCCATTCTTCAATTAGCCAACATTACTCATTGCAAATCTCTTGCCAATCCCACGTGTACCAAACTTCCTCAAAACATTGACCCCGACCCGCTTCTGTCTGACCCAAACTTGTTTCTAAAAATCATTGGATCCTTTCAATATCTTACGCTTAGGAGACCGGACATTGCATATTATGTCAATCTCCTCTCTCAACATATGCACAATCCTCTATCGTCCCAAATCTATCTCCTCAAATGACTTTTTCGTTATATCAAAGGCACTCTGCATTTTGGTATTCCCATCACTAAGAACAATCTCTCTATTCGCTCTTTCTCTGACGCTGATTGAGCGGGCGACCCGATATCCAAAAAATTCACATCCGGCTACTGCTCCTTCCTTCGCGACACAATCATCTCATGGATCGTACAAAAACAACACACGGTGGCACACTCCTCAACTAAAGCTAAGTATAGAGCAGTTGCTGCCCTTACAACATAAGAAATTTGATTACGCCAGATTCTCAACGACTTTGACATCACTTCAGACCAACCTGCTGATCTACAATGCGACAACATGCCTGCTATCACAATTGCCAACAACCCGATTTTCCACGCTCGTACAAAGCATATTGAAATCGATCAACGATTCATTCGGAACAATATCAAACTTCTTCCTATAAGCTCCATTGATCAGGTCACTGACGTTTCTCACAAAACCTCTATCAATAAATCGATTCTGACAACTCAAACACAAACTGACGGTTCTTCCAGACCCATCAGTTTGTCGGGGTGTATCAGAATACATTTATTAAACAAATATATATTGTACACGTAAGCTACCAATGATGGTTCTAGGCTTTGCATTAGGTCCCTCTACATGTCTATATATAGCATCCCTGTGTACCTATGAAAATACATCAATGAATAATATTGTCTTCTTCTTCCTGTTTCTCTCTCTCTCAAGAACTGTGTAGACAGTTTGGTTTCTACAAACTCTAGCGACCATCAGGAAGAACTCGATCTAGCGATGAGTACCTTGTACTGGAAAGTACAATGATCGCGACAAGTGTGGGCCCACTAAATATTCATTCATTCTCAAGAAAGCTTGCCCTTCGGTTTACAGCTACTCTTATGATGATGAGACTAGCACTTTTACTTGTATTGGAGTTGACTATCTTATTAGCTTTTGCCCATCAATGATTTTCTAAGTCAATAATTATGTCAATGAATATTCAGGATTCTCACCCCCAATAAAATTATGAGGATTATAATATACATATGAGGAATAATATTTGAGAGAATAAAATAATTTTTATATTATTAATTTTGCTTATTTTTTATTTAATATAAGAAAGTACCTGAGAATTAATAGTATGATATGAAATCCTGAGAAAGCATGTACATGTAATAAAATAAATATCTTTTTACTATAAAATATATCAAGATATAAAGGCATAGATTTTTTCCCTCCAAAAGGTATCTGATATTTATGAGTTATTTTTCAAAGAAAATTTGAAATTTATTATATCAATTTATAGCTCTATAATTTTTCTTTATAAAAAAAAGTATGATTTCCTTACGTTGTATTAGAAGAATAATTCTCCATGTGTAATGATGATAACTATTACAACCATCAATTTGGTGAACAAGCATATAGTTCTTAAGCATTTTTGCGCACTAATATCCTTTTATTTTACTTTTGCTCCATTTGTTTGTTTTAAGTCACTTATATTTCTCAATATTATCTGAATGTCATAAAATGCAAATTTTTTGTAATTTTTCTCCTAATTAAAAACTTTTTTGTGTGGAAAAATTTGTGGTTAGGTCCCTAGCCCCAACTTTTGTTTGGTTGATTTTCTATTCGTTTAATTTACTTTAAGATGAGTGCACTATAACTAATAGCCAAAATATTCATCATCAATAAATTAATATGGGTTATTAATTTTACACTAACTCAACATGAGTAAAGTCTACCTAATGTTTGATTCCACTTATTTTATTTTCAAAAATAAAATCTAACATTTACGGAGCTATTATTAAACAAAGAAGTAGGCTTTTAGATGAATATACTTAAAACTTTGTTCTCAATCAATGTTACTTCTTATAACCACTTTGATATTAATTTGAACATGACAAACTTCATCATACAAAGTTTGTCTTTATTTATTAGTTGGGAGCTTTGGCTATAAACCAAGAGCTTTTAGGTTCAAAGCTTACATATATGATGTATGTGTGAGTTTGCTTTAATTGGCCTAAATATCCCTTCAAAAAGCAAACTTCATCATTTCATTAAATTTATTTTCTATTTTCAAGCAAAGAAGTGGACCCTTAGAAAAATCATCCTAAAAGTTTGTTCTTATTTAAGTAAAATAATATTAATTAATGAAGTTAGGTAAGTATTAATTGTGATAAAAAATGATGTATTTTGGTGCAAATCATAGATTTCTTATAGTGAAATATCAACATCTTTATATGGATTGAAGCCTACAACAATGGTTTTACATTAATGTTTTGTTTCGAATACTTTTTTGACTTTTTTCGTAGAAAGAAAAATAATTAGTTCAATTTAACGGGTGCTCAATTTATTAACCCAATTAATTTTCATGCCAATTTTAGCTGACCCGAAAGCTCCAAATTGACTTGACATTTGCCCAATTAGGATTCGAATTCAGGTCAAATAGGTTGAGTTTGGGTTAAATAATTTTAGGGTTCAATAGCTCAAAGTGGAGTTAAAAAATTCAAGCTAATCTAAAAACATGCACGATTCATATAATTAAAAGGTCAAATAAGTCATATTCGGGTCGAGTTAGATGCATGTCAAATATTTTAACTCATATGACAAACAATTGTAATATGGGTTAGCTCAATTTCAAATTAGACCCAAATTCGGCCGATCAATTCAAATTGACACCCCTCGAAAGTTGCATCTATTAAAATGATCATTTTGGCATGACTCTTTGGCTTCATTTGGAACGACTTTCTTACTACTTATTAAAGCATCTTTCTAGTAAAAAATTAAATTTTTTATACTAAAAAATTGCTTTAAGAAGCATTAAGAAAGTAGTCCCAAACGAATTCTTTAGTTTGTATAGCCATCAAAATAAATCATTTTATTTGGGTCTAATACAAAAAGAACAGAATTATTGCACTAGAGTTGCAGATTGTAATCATAGGTAACTTGATCTGATATATATATGAAGCATTGCAACGTCCTTGTTAAAGTGTAACTTGTAATTTTGTTACTTCTATATATATTTTTAATTATTTTGTTGATGCTGTCAGTTGTTTGCATGACATTTTAAAAATACATTTTTGTTTGTTTGATTCTAAATTCTTATAGTGAGTATCTTATTGGGGATACATTTATTTTTTTCACGAAATTCGGGTTCTTTTTTTTTCTATCATTCATCCTTAGGAATTTTTTTTGGTCGCAAGTATATTTCTTTTGAATTTTTTCATCCACGTGTATGTATTTGTATTAGATTGTTCAAATTTTCAGTAGAAAATCAATAAAAATTGCGTCATATCATTTTTTATTTTTAAATGTTTGCATACACTTCTATATATATTGTATTAGATTGTTTGCATATTCGGTAGAAAATCAATAAAAATTGCATAATATCATTTATATTTTTGTTCTAAATAGTTTACCTTTGAATCTTTGCATACACATGTTTATATTTGTATTAGATTGTTCGCATATTTGATAGAAAATCAATAAAAATTGCAACATATCATTTTTTATTTTTGAATGTTATTTATAGCCATAGTTTTCAGTAGAAAACTAAGTGTTTTGGAAAGCCTTGCATTAGATTTAGTATTAGAGATCTAAATTGCTTTAAATTTCTACGAGTAATGAGACTCGATTTCAGAGTCATTAATTGATGAACTACGTGATAAGATATTTTAATGGTTGCAAGAACACTTGACTACAATGAAACTCCAAATTGAACTTGAAGCACTTTCATAATCTTGGGAAGCTATATGGTCAATAAATTCTCACTAGGGATGGCTAAATCTATGGGAAGCTATATGGTCAATAGACTTATCCTTGTATTTGATAATAAAGATGTTGCTTGTAATCAAATAGCTGACAATTTGAATTGTCATGTTAATCATGTTATAATTAATAATTAGAAGTATTTATTAGGATGAAATTAATAATTTTTTTTCTTTTTATGACAAAAAATATAATTAAAACTATAATTATATGAATTTTTCTAATTTATTATGAATTATCAGGTTGTACTCGAAGCTTTCACGAACGATTGTTGAATTTATTAATTTAATGCTATTTAACATAATATTTTTTTATTTTTTATAATATATTTTTTATTTTTTTTTAAGTTTATTCATCTGCACTATGTGCACATGTATTTTTTTTTTTTTTAATTTATGATTGCTTGAATAGTGAAACATTTGAATAGTGAAACATTGCAGTTCTTCTAATTCTACAAATTAATATGACTATTAAATTTGTAAGTTGGAGTTCTTAGAATTATCCTAACAAAATGTATGTTCTTTTTTTGTCTAGCTTAATCTTCTAAACTAAGTGTTTTTTTTTTTTTTTTTTGCACCACGTAGCTGCTACTCTATGCTTGTCTGCATAACTTCTTACGTATCCTTGCATAGGCAACTAGAACCACAATTTTTATTGATTAATATTATATTTTATTTCTTATTATAGCATAAAGGCATTATATATTCACAGCATTTTAGAAATTTGAACTATCCTTCGTACCTTATAACTCTTAATTTATCAAATACAAATAATATTTGAGATTTAAACAAATTGTTAAAAGGATGAGTTATCAAAAATCAATTATGTATTTTGAAGATTATCACTTGCTTAGCATAAAATGAGCATAGTTATTATTTATCATTTTATAATTATATTAACTGATGTTATGATAATCCTCTTGCTTGTCATTATAAAAGTACTGATTCTCAGATTTGGAAAAGACTGTGTAAGATCAAGTGGGAGGCTGAGAATTACATTCAATGGGGTATTGGCAATGGGGACGTTGCCTTTTGGCAAGACAACTGGTTGGGGTCGGGTTCTATTGATAATTATCTTAACACTCATACCATCATTAATACGAAAGTAAGTGAATTTTTTTATAATGGTAGTTGGAACATTTCTAAGCTGTTAGAGGTAATTCCTTTAGATATCCTTGATAAAATTATTCAAATCCCGTTACATTTACATGTTAAGGATAATATTATGTTTAAGTTATCTACCTCTGGTAAGTTTGATGTTAAGAATATTTGGGAGAAAACTAGAATTAAAAATAATGCTTCCATAACCTTTAAGGCGCTTTGGCACAATACCATTCCCTTATCATATTCTCTGCTTGCTTGGAGATGCCTTAAAGGTTTTGTTCCGATTGATAATATTCTGTGGAGAAAAGGTTTTATGATTGTTTCTAAATGTCAATGTTGTCTCAACATTGAAAGTCTTCAACATGTTTTCGTGAATGATTCTATTGCTTGTAAAGTTTGGTCTTACTTCTTCAATTTGGCTGGGATTGGGTTGTTTAATGCTAATTTAAATTTGGATGACCTTCTCAAAGAGTGGTTTATTGATAGGAAATGTCATATTCATAATATTCTTCCTATTGTGATTATTTGGTATCTTTGGGATAGTAGAAATAATGCTAAACACTTGGGTATTAAGATGAATGCCTATGACATTATATCCAAAGTGAGGTTTAAAATTTTAAAGCTGATATTTGTCAATCTTATTTCTATTAAGCATTTTTACAACAACCATTCTCTGGCTAATCACTTTGGGATTCATATTGGTGCAGTTACTATTACTAGGGATATTATTGTGAAGTGGACTAAACCATCTGATCCTTTTGTGAAACTAAATTCGGACGGCTCTGTTCATGTGACTAATGCTGGTATGGGAGGTCTTATAAGGGATTCCCATGGTAATCCTATTGTTGTGTTTTCGGGACCTCTGGCTTTGTGCTCTGTGTTAACCTCTGAGCTTATGGGTTTGAATCATGGATTACAAATTTGTCTGAGGTTGGGTTTACATAATGTTAATATTGAGGTTGATTCCTCTCTTGTTATTCATATTTTTTCTAAAAAAGATATTCACTTTCCTCAGGATTTTTACACTATAAGAAATTAGAATGGCTCTTTCCTTACTTAATTTTACTATGTCCCATATTTATCGTGAAGGAAATTCTTGTGAGGATTGGCTTGCGAATTTTGGCGCCCATAGTGAAAATTACCTGGAACATTCTGTATCCCAAATTATGGCCCCTCTGAAAGGCATGATATTTCTTGACAAGATTGGGTTACCTTACATTCGCCACAAGTAACTTCAAGGTTTTTTCTGCGTCTGCTTGTGTCTGGTTGTTGCTGGAGATGTTGTGGTTGGCCTATTTGTTGCCTGGGTTTTTTCTTATTGTTCTTATTCTTTCTTGGTATATCATTCTCGGTGACAATTTCTGGGTTTTCAGGTTCTGTGGGGTGCGTTTATGGGGGTTCTCGGGTTTTCATTGTGTTCTGGACTGGAGTTTATTATTTTTTTGCTGGGACTGGTATAGCTATATTTCGTATCCTTTGAGCTGTGATTTTTACCTGAATATTCAGTTTAGTTGCCTATGGGAGTTTCTTTATAGCTATGGTGCTGGTATTGCTATCCATCTTGAGGTGATCTGGGTTTATAATAGCTGCGAGGTCTTTTTATTAAATGGTATTTATTGGAAAAGCTGCGGGATTAACTGTTTTTCTGGGAGCTATCAGTGACGACTGGATGAGGAGTGGGTTTTAATGCTGGTTAAACAGGAGGTTCTATTTATGCTCTTTACACTCTATTGTTCTAATAGTCTTCTTTGGAGTGCTCTTTGCAGGTCCATTTTTGACTCAAACAAAGGATTTTTCAAGAACCGTAAGCTGGAGTTTTTATGGATGTTGATAATTATTGAAGCTTCTCATATGCCATTTGGATTGATTCTCAAGAGAAGGACTTCTATGGTATGTTATTTTATTCTATGGTTTTTCATTTTGCTATATAGTAGAATTTTTTGCAGGAGAGCGGAGCTGAAAGCTATCAAGATTAATTGGTCTCTCTTTTTTTGGGTGCTATTGTTGTATAGCCCGATTATATTAGGTTCTTTTTGTAATCGCAGTTTAAGGATCCGCCGGCTCGTAGGACTTTTATTTTCTTTTAGGTTTGTAGCTCTTATGAGCAATAGCGAGCTGGCGGAGCCTTTTAAGGATATTGTAACCGATGTTTTAAATGAACGCGTAGGCCCCATGAGAGGGTTTTAACCAAAAAAAAAAAACTGATGTTATGATAATAAAAAATAAAATTATTTTTTTACATATTTTAACCTACAACTGATTTTAATGAATTTTAATATTACATAGAACACAAATTAAAATTAATTAATTTTAATTTGAGGAAGTCTTATAACAAAATAATAAAGATGGTCAAATAACTTTTTTTAAAAAATATTTTTTTCATGCTTTTATTATAGTAGATTGACCTTGCCTTTATTATATGATCTATTTCAATTGTGTAATAGGTTTTCATATAATCACGTTTATGGAATGTCTAATTTTTATTTTTTATTTTAATTTATATTTACCTTAGATGGGCTCACCTTAAATATATAATCATATTTCTTGAATTGATTTAATTAAAAATCAAAAGATTATAAAGAAGATGAAGATGAATACACAAGAATTTGTCGAGGATGAGAAGTTCGATTCAAATCTGAAGAATATCTAACTCTCCATAGAGGAGAGAAAACAATGAGACTTTAAAAGATTCTATATGAAGAAAGATTATGTATGGATATGGATACTGTGATTGATTCATTGATGCTATGACATGTATACTATGGATTCATTGATATTGATTGATACTATTGCTTCTACATTGTATTGAACTGCTGCATTTGATTCAGTATAGACTGGGCTTTATCGTATTGATTTTATGATTTCATACCGATCAATTTAATTGATCAGATAGTATTGTTTTGATACGATTGATTTGACTGATCGACTGATTTCCTACTGTTTATTGATTCTTCTACCGCTGCATTGACTACTGATTTGATTTCCGTATCTGCATAGATTCATTGATCATGTGCAATAGACTTTTATGGATTTGATTGACTGACATGCATATTGTTTCTAGTATCGTGCTTTGATTTCAGTTGTATGTATTAGGTGACCTGCTGGCTTTTTGAAGCTCATTATATATGGTTAATATTTTCATGTCAGAGTAAGGGAGCAGGAGATTGAGGTTGATTAGGAATCTCCAGGTTTTTATCCTTTTTTATTATAGTGATATTCTTTTGTACTCAGGACTGGATAGATGTCAGTTCATAGTGTAGTTCCTGAGTATTGTATATGATCTTTTGAGATATGAATCGACTTGTACATTGATGTTTTAAATGTTATAGATTTTTGCTAGACTGTTTAATTGAAGTTATAGATAGCTCTGGTAAATTGTTGGTGGATTGTTTGAAATTCTTTCCAAGTTAGATCTTGGGGCGTTACAATTTGAATGTCTTAATGATATCAGAATTTGACGATCTTGGGCTCTTTGGGTTCGTCTCATCGAGACCCTCAATTCGACTATAAGCATGTCACATTTGAAAATTATTTTGTAATTCAAATTATGAATTGAACCCTCCAAACACACTTCTGGTATTTGATTTGGACCTATTTGGGCTTGGATTCAGTCTAATTTGGTGTCGTTGAGTTCTTATTTATGAGACGTTCAGTTCGCCTGTATGTTTGCTGAAATTGAAGTTCATATTAAATTTTGAAGTTTCCAACTTGATTTTGCCTTGAAATTCATGCACGATCAAGATAATTTTTTGATGATATATCAGTTGCCTCCCCTATTTTCGGACGTCGAAGCCTGCAGAGTCCAAAAATATATATCATACCATATCAAATTATTCGAATCATAAAATTATAATTTTTGAAAATCATAATAAATTTTTATCATTATGAAAAATTAATTACTCAAACTAACTATCACAATTCAATAGTAACTCAACCTTAATCTTCTTAAGAAATCCAAATCAATCATTAATTAATTCAAAAAAATAAAATTATTACATTTTAGTTAATTTTTTATCTATTAATTAGTATAGTTTTATCAAATTTTCATATTAATGAACATAGTTTTAACCTTGATTAATCTTTAATCAGACCAAATGACTCATTTTTTATAGCCGCGTTTGTCAGGAATTTTTATTGCCTCAGGTTACCTGACGTAGAGATACATCAGGTAGCCAATAATATATCGCCATGTGCTCTTACTCTTTATCGCACGGCCCGTCGACGCATCCCGAAATGAATCCTGGATTACTATGTTCGTGTATTGCTCGGTATTGCTAAGTACTACTTGGTATTTGCTCGATATTGCTAGGTACTACTCGGTATTTGCTCGGTATTAGTAGGTAATATTCGGTATTTGCTCGGTATTCGCGTACTACTCGGTATTTTCATCAACTACATGGGCATTGAGGAATGCCGCGCTGACTCGTCGCCGGGAGGCGACAGTATCAAGGCTCTGAGTAGTACCTTGCAAGGCTTCTGGTGTCAAGACAGCGTGCAGAGGCAGATCACAATATCGAGCAAATACCGAGCAATACCGAGCAAATACCGAGTAGTACCTAGCAATACCGAGCAAATACTGAGCATATTCGTTTCGGTTTGGGTCGTCGGGTCACGCGGTAAAGAGTAAGATCACGTGGTGATATATTATAGGCTACCTGATGTATCTCTACGTCAGGTAACTTGAGGCAATAAAAATTCGTTCGTCATGCTTACCATAATGGTATCGCTCTTTAGCCCATTCATTCAGTTTTGATTAGAATGAATAAATAATGTACTACATCATACATAAATAGAGAGAGAGAGAGAGAGAGAGAGAGAGAGAGAGAATAACTTTATTATTTATAAGGTAGAAACAACCCACCGCGGGTTGTCTCGGTGGTGATGAACTGGCTAGCCATAGGCCAGGTACCGAGTTCGAATCCCTTGGCAATTCGTGACAGTCTTAAGTGTCGGCCCGTGTAAATTAGTGTGGGTTGCATGCTAGGTCGACCGGGTCATCCCTTAACGGGGATGATCTGTTTATACATACAGGTAGAAACTGAAATGTAAAAACAATAAAGAGTAGAACTTTACTACTCATAACTCATAAGGGCGCGCCGATTGGAGGCAATGCAAAAACGGCTGCAGTTATTGCAATTTTTTTTTCTTTTTTGGTGGTGGGACCCACTGCCACAATTTTTTTTAATTTGGAGTTTTGGACAATCCGACATTCCGACTAGGGGTGTAAACGAGTCGAGTTTAGGCTTTATCGAGCTCGGCTCGTTAGTTAAAAAGCGAGCTCGAACTTGAGCTCGAGCTCGAGTCGAGCTCAACAGGCAAGCTCAAGCTCGAGCTGTTCCACGGTAAACGAGCTCAAGCTCGAGCTCGTTCCACGGTAAACGAGCTCGAGCCGGCTCGGTTCATTTTTCATTTGACTTGAAACAGTCCGCCCCTTTTTTTTTCCCGCCTAGATCTGTCAGCCTCCTACTTTTTTTTTCCCAAAAAAAAAGAAAAAAAAAAGCTGTCAGCCACTTGGAAGTTGGAAATCACGCTTGGCTTGGTTTAAGGTATATTATAATATATATTATATATTATTTTAACTAATTAACATATATTATAATATAAAAAAAAAAAGCTGTCAGTCTTTCACCAAGCAACCGCAGTTGTTAATATATTATTTTAATTAATTAACATATATTTTAATATATTATAATATATAATATATATTATTTTAATTAATAAATATTTAACGAGCCAGCTCGCGAGCTCACGAGCCGATCTGGCTCAAGCTCGAACTCGAGCTCGTTTATCATTCGAGCTCGATTATAAGCTCGAGCTCGAGCTCGAAGCTCGATAAGCTCGGCTCGCGAGGTCGTTAACGAGTCGAGTTCGAGCCGGCTCACGAGCCGGCTCGGCTCACCTACACCCCTAATTCCGACTGGCCAAAAATTTTATTTTTAAGTGGAGCCCGCAGCTTTTTGTTTTTTTAACAGAAAAAAATTTTTTAGAAGTGTTTTGGTTTGTTTTTTTCTTTTTTTGTGGTGGGGCCTTTTTTTTTTAATTTTAATTTTTTTTTTGCCTTTGGGCCCCACTTTTTTTTTTGTGAGAGATATAATTTTTTTCTCTTCCCATTTTATTGGGGCCCGACCCTTATTTTTTAGAGATAGAAATTATTTTTTTTCTTTTTTATAGGAATATTCTCAGATTATTCTTATTTCCAAAATATTTTTAGATTTCTATTCATGAAGAATATTTCTCCCTCCTCTCTCTTCTATGATATGAGTGATTATTCCGTCAGGTTACCGAATACATCTGGAAACCAATAACAAAACGCCACGTCACTAAAGTGCTCGGTACAGGCGCTCGGTACACTCGGTATGCTCGGTATTTTTACCAGATGTAATAAAAATTCCTATAATAGCCCCCTAAGGCAAGGAGAAAATTGCTCCTCTTCTTTTCTTTTCTTCTTCCTTCTTCTGACTTTCTTACAGTCGAGACATTTTACTGTTTTTAGTAGGTGGCATCCCCTACTTAAATTCAGTGTTTCTCTTAATATGTAGAGGTTAAAATTTTTTCCTCCTTCAACTTTCTTCTACTCGGGTCTTCTTCTTACATTAGAGGCATTCTAATGTCTTAGATAGGCGGGATGCTCAATGATGTTGACATATGTAGAAGAGATTCAGAGAATCCACCAAGAATGTATGACATATCCAAAGTTGTATGTCAGAGTATTGATTAATGACATTAACCTAAATAGAAGAAGTCAAGAGAATCCACCAATGATGTATGACCTATTTGAGGTTGTATGTCAGAGCGCTGCTCGATAATGTTAACATATATGGAAGATGATGAGAGAATCCACCAAGGATTTATGACATATCCAATGTTGTATGTCAGAGCCCTGCTCGATGATGTTAACATATATGAAAGAGGTCGAGATAATCTACCAAAGATGTATGACCTATCCGAGATTGTATGTAATAGCTCTGCTCAATAATGTTAACCTATATGGAAGATGACAAGAGAATCCGCCAAGGATGTATGACATATCCGAGATTGTATGTTAGAGCACTACTCGATCATGTTAACCTATATGGAAGAGGATGAGAGAATCCACCTGTAATATCAGTTTTTGCTCCAGGTTCGTCCGGACGAAGTCGGATCGTCCGGGACGATCGGTACAGGTTGTGCAGAGAAAATCATGTTTGGCTGTATGGTTCGTCTGGACGAAATCAGGATCGTCTGGACTAAAATAAGCCAGTGAACCCTTCGCCAGGGACGATGTTCAATTTTCGTCTGGACGAAATCATTCTCTTCATGGATCGTCCGGGACGAAGCTCGATCGTCCAGTACGATCAGTCTGGATATATATAGAAATGAGATATTTTGAAGAGAGAGAAAAAGTTGAGGAGAGAGAAAAACGAAGGAAAAAGTGGAAAAGTGGATTTTCGGGCGACGCCGAGCTGTTTTCGTCCGAAGAGACTGTTGAGGAAATTGCTGTACGCAAGGTAAGGCACAATCCGACTTTCTCAATTTTCAGAACCGTCGAGTTTGGCGGTATTATCTGTCCGGAATTAAGTTTTGTTCGCGATTTTTGTTCGTAATTTCCGACTGGTTTAGTTTCTACCGCGTAACTTTCTGTATTTCGTTGAAGTGCCGAGTGTGCACATTTTGGTTATTTTTGTAAGATTTTTGTCCGGGTATTTTTGATTTGACTGTGTTTTTAGTCGACTGGATTTTTCTGTGAACTTAGAAATTATTTGTGCAGTAGAATAAATGTTCTAAAATGTTGATATCTATATTCTATGCGAATTTGGTGAATTTTGATTTTCAGGAAAATTGTGTAAATTCTGTATACTGCCGTTGTGCTGCCCGATTTTTGAAAAATTTCTGTTTTGTCCGGAAATCTTCTGAATTGATATGCTATCTGTATATGCTATATAAAGGGAGTTATAAGGGGCCTGGATCCTATGAGATTCAGTTAGTGTCTGGGAATTCTGAAATGAGCTCAGTATGAAATCTGATATCTGTTCTGTTCCGGATCCGAGGAAACAATCTGTTTAGGTGCTATATGCACTATATATGTATTCTGGTGCTATAAGCACATCTGATCTGATCTGTTTTGGTGCCGTGAGCACAAAGGGAGGCATAAGTGGCCTGGATCCTATGAGATTCAGTCAGTGTCAGGGAATTTAGCTAATAATTAAATATCTGATATCTGCTATATGATTCTGATATGATTTGTTCTGTTCCGATATGATCTATACGATTCTGATTCTGTTGATCTGATGTGTCTGATCTGTTATGTTTCTGATTTGATGCAACTTCCGTTTCCGTACAGTTGTTGATTTGATATCTGTACGAATCTGTTTCGTCGGTTTTGTCTGCTGTGTTGGTTTTGAGATTCTGAGGATTTTGATTGGAGGTTTGTTGCTTTACTGAGCTGTTGAGCTCACCCTTGCTTTCTGGTGGTTTTCAGGTTCTGGGAAAGGCAAGGAAGTCCAGGATTAGTTCAGAGTCTGATCAGTATAGGTACTTTTGTACTTTTGATTTTTGTACAGTCATGGCTTTCTGTTCTGTATTTCTTTCTGTCGAAAGCCATGTACTGTTCTGTAGATGATTGTTTTGAGGAAATGAAATTGGATAGATGTTTTGTTCCGCTGCATTTGATGATACATAGTAGCTCTGTGTTTGTTAGTCTGTGTGAATTAATTATTTGGAAGATTCAGTTCCGAACCAAATTCCAAAACTAGATCCTGGTTAGTGCAGCTCCGTCGCGATCCAGCGCGGGCGGGATCCGTCTCGTCTCGGGTCGGGTCGTGACAAGCTTTTTTTGGTATCAGAGCAATGTTTTGGAATTTGAGAATTTTGTGAAACAGAGCTATAGGAAGTGATCAGTTGGTCTGTCTGGGGGGGGGTAATTTTGATTTGTTTGGCTTTTTATTTTGTTGTTTTTGTGATAGTTTTCCGGATTTTCTGGATTTTTCTGTATGGATCAGCCAGACCCAGACATGACAGATGGTCAGAGTGCCGATCAGGCAGCACCAGTGGGGAGTACAGCCCCAGTGGTCGGTGCTGATACGCTTTCTCAGTTTGCTTCGCTGGTTGCTCAGATGATGAGCGAGACTCAGAGTAGAGCTTCTACTGTCAGATCTGATGACCTGGATAGACATTTGCAGTTGTTTTTGAGGTTGAAACCTCCGAGGTTTGAGGGTGCTGTTGAGCCCAGAGCTGCTGAAGAGTGGCTGAGGAGAGTGGAGAAGACCTTTGACGGGATGCAGTGTCCGTCAGACAGGAAGGTACCGTTAGCAGTTTTTCTGTTAGACGGAGAGGCTGAGCACTGGTGGGATGGCCAGCAGGCAGCCAGATTTCAGGGCAGACTGAACTCTTTGATTACTTGGGAAAAGTTCACTGAGGTATTCCGAGATTGGTTTGTTCCCCCTTCTGCACGACAGCAGATGCAGGAGAATTTTCTGAGGCTTGTTCAGGGAAGCAAGACGGTGATGCAGTACGAGGCTGAGTTTACTGCATTAGTCAGGTACGCTCCGCAGCTGGTTAGCACTTCTGCTGAGAGATGTTACAGATTCCTGAGGGGATTGCGAGATACCTTGAGGCAGCCCCTGATACCATTCCGGATTACTGATTTCTCCGAGCTTGTGGAGCGAGCTCGATTGATAGAGAACGACTTGATGGCTACTCAGCAGCGGTGGACTGCGAGTAGGAAGAGATTTGGAGGCGAGGCATCTAGCAGTGGTTCCTCCGGAAAGAGGAGATTTGTTTCCGGTTCTGGATCTGGAGATTCCAGAAGGAGCGGAGGATCGTCTGGTACTGTTACCAGTACGACGAGTTCGGGATCAGTCAGTTCGGCACCTGTGTGCCAGAACTGTGGACGGCGACACTTCGGCCAATGTTATAGGATGGCTGGTCTGTGCTTCCGATGTGGTCAGTCAGGACATCGGATTGCAGAGTGTCCGCAGATGGGATTTGATCAGCGATCTGAGGGCTTTGTCAGACCTGCCAGTTCAGCAGGAAGACCGAGGACTGTTCCTCCTCGCCCTGAGGGATTTGCTGGAAGAGGTGGTGGTTCTAGTTCTGCACCACGGAGACCACCTGCTGTTCAGAGGGAGCAGAGTAGTTCTGTTGCTTCAGCTCCTGTTCCAGTTCAGCCACGAGTTTACAGTTTGAGTCAGCAGGAGGCTCGAGATGCTCCCGATGTTGTGACAGGTACGATTTATATTTCTGATCAGCCCTGTCGTGTTTTGTTTGACTCTGGAGCGAGTCATTCTTTTCTGTCCGAGCACTGTTTTGAGGCTTTACGTTTGGATTCTCTTTTACTTCCGGTTTCTTTGTCTGTGATTTTACCGGCTGGGAATCCTTTGATTGCTCGGCAATTTTGTTTGTGTGAGATCGAGATTGCTGGCAAGAAGTGGAAATCAAGTTTGATTCGGTTGCCGATTTCATCGTATGATGTAATTCTGGGCATGGATTGGTTGAGTCAGTATGAAGCCCAGATAGACTGTCTGAAGAAGCAAGTGAGTTTGCTTATGGCTGGAGAAAGAGTTGTATTTCAGGGATTACGAGGTGTTCTCTCCAGTCTGATTTCTGTATTGGAAGTGAACAGGATGTGGAAGAAGGGATGCCCAGTGTTTTTGGCTTCGGTGCGGGATTTGAACCTAGAGATTGGTTCTGTTTCTGAGATCCCTGTGGTACGGAGTTTGCTGATATTTTTCCTGAGGAGCTGGTTGGTTTACCTCCGGATAGAGATGTGGAGTTCTCTATCGATATTTTTCCGGGTACCGCTCCGATATCGAAAGCTCCGTACAGGATGGCACCGAAAGAACTTTCTGAGTTGAAAGTTCAGCTTCAGGAGTTGGTTGATAGAGGTTTTGTGCGCCCTAGTGTTTCGCCCTGGGGAGCACCTGTTCTGTTTGTGAAGAAGAAGGACGGTACACTCCGTATGTGTATCGATTACAGAGATTTGAACAAGGTCACGATCAAGAACAAGTATCCTTTGCCTCGGATTGACGACTTGTTTGATCAGCTTTCCGGATCTTCAGTATTTTCGAAGATTGATTTGCGATCCGGATATTATCAGGTGAAGGTGAAGGAAGCTGATGTGGTGAAGACAGCTTTTAGTACTCGGTACGGGCACTATGAGTTTTTGGTTATGCCTTTTGGGGTAACCAACGCGCCTGCTATTTTCATGGATCTGATGAACCGAGTATTCAGGGAGTATCTGGATCAGTTTGTGATCGTCTTCATTGACGATATTCTGGTATATTCTGCATCTGAGGATGATCATGCCAGACATTTGAGGATTGTGTTAGAGACTTTGAGGCAGCATCAGCTGTATGCCAAGTTCTCCAAGTGTGAATTCTGGCTAAAGAGCATTTCTTTTCTGGGGCATGTGATTAGCGGAGAAGGCATTTCTGTAGATCCCCAGAAGATTCAGGCAGTTGCAAATTGGCCAAGGCCGACTACGGTATTTGAGGTACGTAGTTTCTTGGGCATGGCTGGATATTACAGGAAATTTGTGAAGGGATTTTCACAGATTTCGACGCCTCTGACGAGACTGACTCAGAAGTCAGTACCTTTTGTTTGGACACCGGAGTGTGAGGCGAGTTTTCAGCGATTGAAGGATTGTTTGACTTCAGCTCCAGTGTTAGCACTTCCGTCAGGTACGGAAGGTTTTCAGGTGTTCAGTGATGCTTCACTGAAAGGACTGGGATGTGTCCTGATGCAGCATGGTCAGGTAATTTCTTATGCTTCTAGACAGTTAAAACCACATGAGAAGAATTACCCGACGCATGATCTGGAGTTAGCTGCAGTTGTGTTTGCTTTGAAGATTTGGCGTCATTACCTGTATGGCGTCAGATGTGAGATTTTCACTGATCATAAGAGCCTGAAGTATATTTTTACTCAGAAGGATCTGAATCTGAGACAAAGAAGGTGGCTCGAGTTGATCAAAGATTATGATTTGACTATTCAGTATCAGCCTGGTAAGGCTAATGTGGTGGCAGATGCCTTGAGCAGGAAGTCTTCTGGATTATCAGGTATTCAGCTTACTTGTGATGACTTTCTGATTCGTGATATGGAGCGTTTGCAGTTGGAAGTGATTGCCTCCAGTGGTTTGGAGTTGGCTCAGATGAGTATTCGGTCTACTTTGGAAACAAGGATTCAAGAAGCCCAGAAGTCAGATTCTGATTATTCGAAGTTGATTGCTCAGATTGGATCTGGTAAGACTCCTGAACTTCGAATTTCTGATTCTGGTGCTATTTTCTGTAAGAACAGGTTGTGGGTACCTGTGTTTGGAGACTTGAGGCAGGAGATTCTGTATGAATCTCATCATTCAGGCTACACTGTACATCCAGGCAGTGGTAAGATGTACGCTGATATGAAGCTTTTGTTCTGGTGGCCTGGGGATGAAGAAAGATGTAGCAGAGTTTGTGTCGAGATGCGAAGCCTGTCAGTTGGTAAAGGCAGAGCATCAGCGACCAGGTGGATTGTTGCAGTCGTTGCCTATCCCTGAGTGGAAATGGGAGGAGGTAACGATGGATTTTGCGATGGGTTTCCCTCGATCTAGACAAGGGCACGACGCTATTTGGGTGGTTGTAGATCGATTGACGAAGTCAGCCCATTTTCTTCCGATCAGACAGACGGATTCAGTTGATCGCTTGGCACAGATATATGTGAAAGAGATAGTCAGATTGCACGGTGTGCCTCGTGTGATCGTATCTGATCGAGATGGACGTTTTACTTCCAGACTTTGGAAAGGCATTCAGCAAGGCTTGGGTACAAAACTGCATTTTTAGTACAGCCTTCCATCCTCAGACCGATGGACAGTCTGAGAGGACTATTCAGGTACTGGAAGATCTGTTAAGACTTTGTGTTCTGGACTTTAGCGGAAGCTGGGAAGATCATATTCCGCTGATTGAGTTTGCCTATAACAACAGTTTTCAGTCCAGTATCGGTATGGCACCGTACGAAGCTTTGTATGGCAGGAAGTGCCGTACTCCTTTGACTCTGACGGAGGTCGGAGATAGGCAGACTTTGGGAGCCACTTTTGCTGATGAAACTGCTCAGAAGATCAATTTGATAAGAGAAAGATTGAAAGCTGCTCAAGATCGACAACAGAAGTATTACAATCAGAAGCACAGATTTGTAGAGTTTCAGGTTGGTGACTTTGTGTATGTCAAAGTCAGCCCGATGAAGGGTGTGAGCAGATTTGGTCAGGTGAGCAAGCTTAGTCCGAGGTATGTTGGACCTTTTGAAATTCTGGAAAGGATTGGAAAAGCTGCTTACAAATTGATGCTTTCTGATTCGATGCCTGATGTGCATAATGTGTTTCACGTATCCACTCTGAGGAAGTGGGTATCCGACTCTGGGAAGAAAGTATCTGCTGATGAGGTTGAGATTCAGGAGAATCTGACGTACAAGGAAGAGCCAGAGTTGATTTTGGCATACGACGTACGAAAGCTAAGAAGTAAACAGATTCCAATGGTTAAAGTCCAGTGGAAGCACCGTACTGCACGGGAAGCCACTTGGGAGAAGGAGTCTGACATGAGACGGTTGTACCCATACTTGTTTTGACTGAGTTTGGACTGGATAATGTCGAGGACGACATTTTTTTTTTAGTTGGGGAGATTGTAATATCAGTTTTTGCTCCAGGTTCGTCCGGACGAAGTCGGATCGTCCGGGACGATCGGTACAGGTTGTGCAGAGAAAATCATGTTTGGCTGTATGGTTCGTCTGGACGAAATCAGGATCGTCTGGACGAAAATAAGCCAGTGAACCCTTCGCCAGGGACGATGTTCAATTTTCGTCTGGACGAAATCATTCTCTTCATGGATCGTCCGGGACGAAGCTCGATCGTCCAGTACGATCAGTCTGGATATATATAGAAATGAGATATTTTGAAGAGAGAGAAAAAGTTGAGGAGAGAGAAAAACGAAGGAAAAAGTGAAAAAGTGGATTTTCGGGCGACGCCGAGCTGTTTTCGTCCGAAGAGACTGTTGAGGAAATTGCTGTACGCAAGGTAAGGCACAATCCGACTTTCTCAATTTTCAGAACCGTCGAGTTTGGCGGTATTATCTATCCGGAATTAAGTTTTGTTCGCGATTTTCGTTCGTAATTTCCGACTGGTTTAGTTTCTACCGCGTAACTTTCTGTATTTCGTTGAAGTGCCGAGTGTGCACATTTTGGTTATTTTTGTAAGATTTTTGTCCGGGTATTTTTGATTTGACTGTGTTTTTAGTCGACTGGATTTTTCTGTGAACTTGGAAATTATTTGTGCAGTAGAATAAATGTTCTAAAATGTTGATATCTATATTCTATGCGAATTTGGTGAATTTTGATTTTCAGGAAAATTGTGTAAATTCTGTATACTGCCGTTGTGCTGCCCGATTTTTGAGAAATTTCTGTTTTGTCCGGAAATCTTCTGAATTGATATGCTATCTGTATATGCTATATAAAGGGAGTTATAAGGGGCCTGGATCCTATGAGATTCAGTTAGTGTCTGGGAATTCTGAAATGAGCTCAGTATGAAATCTGATATCTGTTCTGTTCCGGATCCGAGGAAACAATCTGTTTAGGTGCTATATGCACTATATATGTATTCTGGTGCTATAAGCACATCTGATCTGATCTGTTTTGGTGCCGTGAGCACAAAGGGAGGCATAAGTGGCCTGGATCCTATGAGATTCAGTCAGTGTCAGGGAATTTAGCTAATAATTAAATATCTGATATCTGCTATATGATTCTGATATGATTTGTTCTGTTCCGATATGATCTGTACGATTCTGATTCTGTTGATCTGATGTGTCTGATCTGTTATGTTTCTGATTTGATGCAACTTCCGTTTCCGTACAGTTGTTGATTTGATATCTGTCCGAATCTGTTTCGTCGGTTTTGTCTGCTGTGTTGGTTTTGAGATTCTGAGGATTTTGATTGGAGGTTTGTTGCTTTACTGAGCTGTTGAGCTCACCCTTGCTTTCTGGTGGTTTTCAGGTTCTGGGAAAGGCAAGGAAGTCCAGGATTAGTTCAGAGTCTGATCAGTATAGGTACTTTTGTACTTTTGATTTTTGTACAGTCATGGCTTTTCTGTTCTGTATTTCTTTCTGTCGAAAGCCATGTACTGTTCTGTAGATGATTGTTTTGAGGAAATGAAATTGGATAGATGTTTTGTTCCGCTGCATTTGATGATACATAGTAGCTCTGTGTTTGTTAGTCTGTGTGAATTAATTATTTGGAAGATTCAGTTCCGAACCAAATTCCAAAACTAGATCCTGGTTAGTGCAGCTCCGTCGCGATCCAGCGCGGGCGGGATCCGTCTCGTCTCGGGTCGGGTCGTGACACCACCAATGATGTATGACTTATCGGAGATTGTATGTCAAAGTCCTACTCAATGACGTTAACATATATGGAAGAGGTTGAGAGAATCTACCAAAAATGTATGACCTATCTGAGGTTTTATGTCAGAGCCCTACTTGATGAAGTTAACATATATGAAAGAGGACGAGAGAATACACCAAGGATGTATGATCTATCTGAGGTTGTGTGTCAGAGCGTTGCTCGATGACATTAACATGTGTGGAAGAGGCCGAATCGAATTCCCCTGTGATTGATTTTTTCTTGACTGGGAGGGGGCGAACGTTGCGTGTATCTGAAATCAAGGTGAAGAATGGTCTATTTTTAAATCGTTACTGCATTTTTTAGGACAAGATTAAGACATTACCCATGGAATAGAAGTCCAACAAAGGACTATATAAAACTTATAATTGATTGAAAGAATCCTTGCATTTGCTGAGAATTTTATCATCTTGATGTTTAAAACATCGGAGAATATTTTTAACCACAATTGGAATCAAAGTTGACCACCCCCACTCCACATCTGATTCTTATAAAATAGATATAATAATAACTAATATCAAGATGTTAACAAGAGCAATCTATTGAGATTGGAGCAATAGTTGCCCCCTAGTCAGTAACGACGTTCTCATAGGCGGCGCCAAACTTTTGTATCCTAAAATATTCGCGGTGGTAGAGAAATATAAAGTTGTGTCTTAGCTTTTAATAAGATCCATCACACATATAGATAAAAAGATAGGGTACATCATTTATAAGAGACACCTAGATTTTTATGTGGAAAACCCTAAAAAGGGAAAAAATAAAACTTAGGGCCAAGCCCAATTTGAATGAGTCCCATTGGGGGGAAGGCCTTGACTTGATGTAACAAATATACATCAAATAGAGTGTGTTACATGATGAAAATAGGAAGAATAATTATTGAAGTATTCATGACGATGGAGGTTGGAAGGATCGTAGTCGGTGGGCGACGAAGATTAAAAGAATCATTGTCTGGATAGAAGTCATAAAGACCTTTGTCTAGCGACGGATGTCGGAAGGACAATAGTTGGTGAGTGACGGAGCACTAAAGGACCATAGTTGGTGTGTGACGGAGGTCATAAAGATCGTTACATGGCGATGGAGCTTAGAATGATAGTAGTCGGTGATGAAGGTCAAAAGGATGGTGTCGAGTAGAAGTTCGATGATGGACAAAAGTCGGCAGAAGTCCAGTGTTAGATAGAAATCTATCAACGGGCGAAAGTCCGACATCACGTAGAAATTCGGTGAAGGGTGGAAGTCTGACGTCGGGTAGAAGTCTGGCTCTGGGCAACAGTCCGGCATTGGGTAGAAATCTGGCGACTTGCAGGAGTCCATTGGGTAGAAATCCGACGAAGGGAGAAAGTCTGGCGTTGGGTAGAAATCCAGCGATGAGCAGAAGTTCGGCATCTGGTTGAAGTCCTGCTATGGATGGAAGTTTGGCATCCGGTAGAGGTCCGAGGATGGGCGGAATTCCGGCATCAGTCAGCAGCCGGGTGAAAGTCCGTCTGTGGTCGAGAAGGAGTATGGTGGTAAGAGAGCTTTCTTCCTTCTCTTAATTTTCTTCCTTCGCTTCTTGTTTCATTGTTTCTTTCTCTTCTCTTCTTCCTTGGCCCCCTTTCTCCTCCCCCCTTTCATGAGGAATGATGAGTCTATTTATAATTTTCTAAAAGTGGCATGACCAGTAAATAAGAGGAAGATCAAGGGTGAATTGGGAGTGGTTTGATTGGACGACCAATGTTGAATCCCTCGATCATATACTGTTTACGAGACATTTGAATGTCTTAATGATATCATAATTTGACAATCTTGGGCTCGTTAAATTCTTCTCATCGAGATGCTCGATTCGTCTATAAGCATGTCACATTTCAAATCTATTTAGTAATTCAAATTATGATTTGAACCCTCCAAATACACTTCGGGTCTTTGATTTGGACCTATTTGGGCTCGAATTGAGTCGTATTTGGTGTCGTTGGGTACGTATTTCAGAGACGTTTAGTTCGACTATAAGTTTGTTGAAATTGAAGTTTGTATTAAATTTTGAAGTTTTGAACTTGATTTTGCCTTGAGATTCATATACGATCAAGATTATTTTTTAATGATATATCAAATACAAAGCAAATTCAATATTTGCATCAGATTTTAAAAATGATTGGAGACTTTCTACATTGCGTTTTTCCAAAGCGGATTCAATATTTGCATGGGCGTCGTTCAATTATTACGTTCGGTCACCGAATGCGTTCATAGACCAATAACCACGCGCCACGTCACTTGAAATTCGGTATTGAGCACTCGGTATTACTCGGCATACATTCGGATACGTTCGATTTTGACCGGTCGTAATAATTACTCCTACCTTTTTGGGGAAGCAAATTCAATAATTATTTGAAACTTTTTGCGTTGTGTTTGGCTTCAACTTCGGTGGTTTAATAGTAATTAATCTTCCTGTTAACATTAATTAATAATGTTTAGGCGAGTGTTAAAGGATACTTTGAAGATTATAGATTATTGTTGCATACAGGAGTATTCGCGACAGTAGAGAAATCTAAAGTTTAGTATCTTAGCATTATACGAAAATCCGGCACGCAATCAGATAGGAGAGAGGGTCTAGCATTTATGAGACAACAAGATTTTTACGTGGAAACCCCTAAAAAGGGGAAAAAACCACGGGGCCTAGCCCAGTTCAAATGAATCCACTAGTATAGCAGTTGATTACAAATGAGGCCCTTCCTTGGGAGAAGGCCTTAGCTTGATGTATATTTTATAGAGTACATTACATGATGTGAATACAAAGAGTCACTATTGACATAGTCGGGAGACGACGGAGGTCAGAAGAATCATAGTCGGCGGGCTACGGAGGTCATAAAGACCGTAGTCGGTGGGCGACAGAGGTCGAAAAGACTATAGTCGGCGGGCGACATAAGTCAGGAAGACCGTAGTCGGCTGGCGAAGGAGGTCGGAAAAACTATAGTTGGCGGGCGACGTAAGTCAGGAGGACCATAGTCGGCTGGCGACGAAGGTCGGAAAGACTGTAGTCGGTGGGCGACGTAAGTCAGAAGGACCGTAGTCGGCGGGCGACGAAAGTCGGAAAGATTGTATTCGGCGGGCGACGTAAGTCAGAAGGACCATAGTTGACTGGCGACGGAGATCGGAAGGACTGTAGTCGGTGGGCGACGTAAGTCAGAAGGACCGTAGTCGGCTGGCGACGGAGGTCGGAAGGACTGTTGTCTGACGACGAAGGTCAGAATGACGATTTCAGGTAGAAGTCCAACAATGGCAAGAAATCCATCTTCGGATAGAAGTCCAGCGAAAGTTTGATAACCGGTAGAAATCCGGCGTCGGGAAGAAACTTGGCGATGAGTGAAGGTCCGACGTCGGGTAGAAGTCCAACATTTGTTGAAGGCCGAGGAGAACTCTGATATCACTTGGGCGGAGTTTTGACGTCAGGGGGAACTCTGTAGTTACTTGGGCAGAATTTCAGCGTCCCGTGGAAGTCAAGCAGAATTCTGGCCTCATTTGGAGTTCGGGTGGAACTCCGGCAATGATCGAGGAGGAGTCTCTTCCCTCCTATTCATCTTGCTTGCATTTTCCTTCTTCTCTTCTTCCTCTTGCTTCTGTCCTCTCTCATGAGAAATGAGAGGTCTATTTATATATATTCTAGAGTGGCATGACCTGCAAATAGATGAGAGATCACGGGCAAATAGGGAGTGGTCGAATGGACGGCCGATATTGAATCCCTTGTTCATGTACCGTTTGTAAGGCATTTGAAGGTCTTAATGATGTCGGAATTTGGCTATTTTGGGCTCGTTGGATTTTTCTCGTCGAGCCGCTCGATTCAACTACAAGCATGTCATGTTTCGAAACAGTTTGGTAACTCAAATTATGGTTTGAACTTTCTAACAGCGCTTTGGGTCCTTGATTTGAACTCATTTGGACTCGGATCAAGTTGAATTTGGTGTCATTGGGTTCGTCTTTCCGAGACGCTCAATTTGACTGTAAGTTTGTTGAAATCGGAGTTCAGATGCTCCCAGATTAAATTTTTGAAGTTTCCGACTTTATTTTGCCTTGAGATTCGTGCCCTATCAAGATAATTTTTTGATAATATATCAATTATATAACTTAATTAGAAGAATTATTAATATTATTATTATTGTGCCTGGAGTGAAAATGGTGAAGTTGGTGAGGTTGTTTTGTAGGGAAAGTAAGATCGGACGAATGGACGGTTGATATTTATTTTCACCAATGTTGATTATTGTTGATCAAAGTCAAAAGTGAAAGATGCGGCAAATTTTTAATTAAAAGGACACGTGCCTAAAAAAAACTTTTTATGAATTTGTGTTAAATAATTTAAAATTTGTCACTTTTTTTAATAAAAAATTATTTTAGAATATTTATTTAAATTCACCCTCTTCAAAAGACTTATTTAAATAATGGGAACATCCGCAACTCATCTTATTGAGAATTTGATTGCAAACTAAAAAATATTGAATTCAAATCTTACATATTCAATTTGAATGTGAGATTGTTTTAATTGACCTAAATGTTTTTTTTTTTTTTTTAAGGGGGGGAGGGCAGATTTCATCATATAATAAAAGCTTCACAAGCTTTTTTTTTTATAAGCATCTAATGATAAGACTTTTGGATCCCATTAGGCTTTGGTACCTTAAAATCATTCCCAACTTGCATATCACAAAATTTATACATAGATTGAACAGAGTTTTTTCATATACAAATCTCCAACGTAGTTCTTTAATATACATTCAAGTGATGGGTTTTCTATTATTAGCAAGAATATATATCCAAGCGTAATAGTCGTGTGTAGCGGCAAGCAAGCTTGCGCAGCGCATCGTAGATGACAGGTGTTGCCTAGCATTAATGTCTTTAACTAGCGTGGACAGAAGGGTTGGAAGGTCCTATAGAAACCCTGCTAGTGAGAGCAGGCCTCATGGTAACAATGGCTGATTCATTTGCTCCAGCCAATAGTGCTGCTTTTCCAGCTTCTAAGAACCTTGTCACTGCATCCTCGGCATAGCTGTTTGCTTGGCCGACGGTTAAGCCATTGCCAATGTGTGGGTATGTGTTAAGAACATGATCTCCATTGAGCTGAGAAGCAAGTTGGATCAACTCCTCTTGAAACTCTGACATAGATGAATCTTCTCTTGGACCATGAGGCCTCAATGATCTTGTTACCTCTGGTAGTTTTTCTGCATTTTAGAATGAAAGGTTTGTCAGCATTTGGAGAGATTATGTGGTAAAGATTACATACGTTGCTTTACATTTGGAGAAATTATGAGCTTGCTTTTATGTTCGACCAAGGTTGTAGCTTATTTTGATCCTCAAACTGACAGTATCATTTTCATTAAATCAACGCAAGCACAACCACAATTAAAGAAGAATCAACTTCATTAATGAGATTTTTCTTTCATTCTTTTCAAGGAATAATATTATGGAAGTGACCTTCACAATCATTATCAACTCTTTTACCATAGCTTCTATGGTTTAATTTATATTAAATGCTTGAGGTTTCTAGTTCATTACACAATAGAATATGTATCCTAAAAAAGGGAGATTATAGCATAAATTGATACAATAAAAATGGGGCTTTTACACCACATGCAAGGAACACATAAGAATATAGAAAGAAAAAAGAAAGAAAAAAAATGCATTGCTACATTCAATTATATATGAAGAACAAATTTAAGAAACTAGATTCACAAAAAATCTACTGGCAAAAGAAATATTTAGCATGTGGCTAATCTAGTGCATGATTATTTGTAAGGTTTGATACCATTTTGCAATTGCATTGTCATAAACTCTTCCTATGTTCCTAGCTCTTCTCAACATTACCAAGTTAAGATCTATGGTATTAAAATGAATAATATTTCATGTAATCCACATCACAATTTTGTGCTTTCTTCTATGGGATGTGAAAAAAGTATTCACATTTTATAATTTCTAGACCATGTCAATCAATATAATGACTATGGATGGAGTTTGTTATCACAAATGATATTAATAAATGAATTTATGAAGATATGCAAAATAACATAAAATTAATATATATAAGAACCTGGACAATCAGTGCGAGGAGTCTTTCGAAGGGAGAAGTAGCTTTCAAAAGTTCCAGCCCATGCATCCCTGTTTGTGAGAAAATTTGACTTCATATTGAACAGCTTTTTAACTGTGGCAGGGACTGATGAATGTTCGAATTGTGAACTTTTAGTTGGCCCATTAGGCTCATGAATCACTGCATAAGTGGAAAGGATGCATCCGAATATTACATTATGAAGTAATGCAGCAAAAAGAAAAAACAAGTACCATTCAGAATTTTTATATCAAACATTATCTCAGAATGTTCCAAGGTACAGCACATCAAGGCTGATGCTTCTTCCTATACTTGCAATCTTTTGTCAACGAAGCAACAGCAGCTGCATATATTACTTTATAATGCCCCAACTAAGGCTTAGTTAAACTAGATATTAAGTCAGACTAATTAAAGCTTAATTATATATTAAACAAATTATCTAATAATTTGGACATAAACTCAAACTAATTATTAAATGATTTTTAGGAGCAAATTAGGCTAATAAGTTTTTGTTTATAGTTAGGATAATTTATAAATCTCACTATTCATACTTTGATTCATCAATAAATAATTAGAGAAATTAGTAAATAATTAGGCCAACTAATTTATCAAAGCATTCTAATATAATTTAAAACTTAACAGTCCAACTAAATAGCTACTATAAATGATTACTAAAATGGCCTATGTAAACAGACTAATTATAAATAAATTTAATAACTGATTAATTATAGGATGATAAGATATCCTAATTATTTGGACCTAAGTTCACGAAAATAACTAGTCTAATTAATTAGGAACTAATTAATGATTAGTAAATGAAAGAAGCATAATTAGTAGGTTAATTGAAGATGATAAGGATAACTAAACATTGTACAAGTATAAGGATAATAAGATAGTCTGATTGCTCTTAAATTATTGAATTAAAATTAAAGTCTATTTATTCATATATTAATTACTAGCATTATTTAACTATACTTGCAAATTAATTAGGCACATAAAATAATAATAATAAATTATTAGGATAGTAAGGTGTTCTAAATATTAATACAACGATTAATTAAAAAATTCTAATTCATTAAGCATTATTCAATGATTAGGCCATTAAGCGATTGGGTAATAAATAATGAAAAAAAGTATTAAATATGCTAAATTATTTATGCAAATTATGGGTTGATTAAAATAATAATTTAGCAATTAGTAATAGTAGTGATAAATCATAATTAGTCGATGTGCCAATTAGTTAATAAGGAAATAAGTATAGTTAACTAAGCATTTTGGAATCATAAAAATGTTTGCTTAATAAACTGCAATTTTTGACACAAAGCATGACAACTAATGCATCTACGAAGGACTGAATTGGAGTTTAATTTGGCCCAAAATTAAAATGAATTAACGCATGCACATGCTTGAATTGGCTTAAATGATTTCCAAGCATCCTAATTAGGATCAAATAAGGATAATCCATGTTTGAATAGACCAAATTAGGATCGTTAATCGAAGGCAACAGTGACTAGAAATCACAACCACTACACTACATTTGATCTAGCGGTAATCCTTTTTTATTAGGTTCTGTATAAATCTTGATGGTGAGGCAAGTTATCAACAATATTCGTCTTACGTTAACATATTTGTTATCCAACCAAAAATTCTACTAGAATAAACTTCCTCTACATATGGCCATGTTTAACAAAAAATAGAAACCTGCCTGGCCATCACCCCTTAATCCCTACTCTGTTAACGTCTTTTAATATTGATGACCAATCAAATTCCTTGTATCTTACTGCCAAAATTCTTCTCTTACGATTATTTGGGCTTTCCTATTAACAAATAGCCAACCACCATTACCAAAATCTTGTTGATCACCTTTCTTGATGCAAAGCCTCCATTCTTAATGGTTTCTAGGTTCAATCCCTAGAGTTTTCTATTCTGCAATAATATATCTCTTTTGTAAGTTTGTGTAATTTAAACTTTCAAAGCTAAGTCCACAATAAAGCAGTTTCAATCTCATGATTCATAGGAATATTTTTGGCATGCTGTAATATTAATAATGATGATATTACACTTGCATGATAAATAAAGCTAATAAGTCATGAACTAATAATTAATATAAGCATACATTAATTAATTATACACAATTTTTTAATTAAGTTCATGACAACATCCATTTTCGTTTTGAGTGGATCTAAAATAAAAAATATAGAGTGTAATTTTAGTAGCAATAGATCTAATGGGGGGTTTATGACTTTGGGCGATCAAGTCAATAATAAGAGTACACATTTTAGATATGGGTATATTATTAGTAGAATTCAAGTTGGATGGTTGAAGTGGATGAATACATCGGGCTTGTTGTGTGATAGAAAAGTCCCCCTTCAAACTTAAGAGAAAATTCTATAAGATGATGGTGAGACTTGCAATGCTTTATGTTGCATAATGTTGGCCATTAAAAGAGAAGCATAATATCAAGTTAAGTGTTGCAGAGATGAGGATGCTCAAGTGGATGAGTGGCTTTACTCTTAGAGACAAGATATGAAATGAGGATATAAGTGAAAAGGTTGGAGTAGCTCCAGTGGAAGATAAGATTAGAGAGAGTCGTCTTAGATGATTTGGTCATATAAAACGGTGCCCTTCTAATGACCTGGATAGGAGAGTAGATGTATTAGATTTAACTTATGTAAAGAAAGATAGAAGTAGACCTAAAAAGACTTGGTCACAAAATATTAGAAATGACCTTTCTTTATTAGATTTAAATGAAAATTTGACCCTTAACAGGACACAATTGAGTAAAATGATTCATGTAGCCGACCACACGTTGTGGGATAAAGTCTTGTTGTTGTTGTTGTATGACAATATCAATTTAGAACAAGATAATATTAAGTTAATGAAAATATCCATTTTGGTCTTTTAATCAACTTAATTAGAGTTAAATGATTTTATCAAATAATTTTAGTCAAAATACTTTAAACATCAATTTAACAATGATTTCATTAAATAATCATCATTTATACTTGACATGGCAAATCTAAGTACAACATAACATAGTTCAAAATGCCATTACCAAACTGAGCCTTAAAGGTAAATTTTATAAAATTGCAATTGAATAGGTAAAATTTATGAATCAAAATATTGCATGAGCATGACAAATAAAAACTGATAGCAAGTTGAGTGTGGTAGAAATGACTCGTTAATATGATTGTGTGCTAGAACTAAAGAGGATAGAGCAATAAATAGACTTTATAGGTTTGAAACAATAGGTCGTAAAAAATAAAATAATGTGTTCTGCGCAAGTATGTTATGTTAGAGAGCAGAAGATTAAACAAGCAGATATGATTACCATGGAAACAAGGAAAAAGTATAGAATAGCTAATAAGGAATATGTTTTGTGAGGAGAAAATGAGATGTATAGAACAGCTAAGACAAGAGATAAGAGATCTAAAAATTTTGATCAAGTTAGATGTATTGGAAGTGCATATAATATCATATTAAATAAAGATGTAGATATAAAAAAAAAAAAAAGATACAAATATTTCTTTGAAATTTTACTAAATAAAAAAAAAAAATATTGGCAAAGTGTAATGAACGATTTAGTGAACTATATTATAGTTTGCTCCAAAAAAAGTAAACTGAAGTTAGCTCTAAAAGAGATGCATAAAAAAGTAATATTTGAGGTCTAGATGAGAACCTATTAAAATGTATAGAATTATAAGGATAATGCAGTGGAATAGTTAACAAATCTTTTTAATAGAATTTTGCACGGTAAAGATATATCAAATGATTGAGAAGAAGTATTTTGATATCAATATTTATAAAAAAGAAGCAAAATTTAGAATTGCACAAATTGTAAAGAAGTCAAACTTATATGAGTCATATGATAAAACTATAAGAGTGACTTAAAAAAATTATGTTAGCTTTAAAGAATCAATTTGATTTAAAAATTAGGAAAATCTACTATGGAAATAATTTTTAGTTTATGATAATTAACAATTTAGCATAAAGAACAAAGAAATATACTTTATAAAATTTAAGCACCATGTGAAAGCATATGATTAAGTACCATGTGAATTGATTTGGTGTACATTAATATAGAAAGGTTTGTGACGAAAGTATATTAATGTTATAAAAGATTATATTTAGTGAATTGGCTAGTAATAATAATTGTAGAATGATCCAAGTGTTTTCACAATTACAATAGGTTTACATCAAAGATTAGCATTGAATCCATAACTTTGATTTTGTTTTTAATACTGCACAGCTAAGGCATCACCATCCACACTAAGGAAATGAATAAAATTAAGCAGACTAGTAAAGGTAATGAAGTTCCAGGGATCGATGTATAAAACAACCAGGTGTAAACCACCCTCCATTTCCAGCATATACTTTCAGACAAAAATTCAGCTTATCAATCATTTAAAAGGTCCAATAATATTTTATAATACAATGGATGCAATTTTTTAGGGATACTTTTAAAAGTTCATATTTCTAGGGGAACTAATCATAAGGAAAGATATATAAGAAAACCTAAAAGCAAGTATGATACCTGCAATAAAACTATACATTTCTGCATGTTTGGCAGGAACAATATAACAAGCAGCAGTTATAAATGATTTACAACAAAGTACTCCAACGAAATAAAAACCTCATTTTCAGTTTGTTAAAAAAATAAGAAATAATTACATGTGTAAGGATTAAACCGAAGGACAAACCAACTTGCAGGCCAAAAAATAAAATAAGTACATCTCCTTACCTTATCCACTTGGGAAGTAATAAAAATGTTCATGAGATATTAAAATGGGGGTGAAAGGATGATAGTATGCTTGTTGAACAACTGAATACTTGGGCCGGATGGTGCTTATTTATGTTAGTTTATTTGGTGAAGTAAACTTACCTAAGCATAGGGTTTAGGTAAGCATATATTGTAAAGTTTAAAGTTGCTTGATAACATACTTGTTTATAGTTTTTGTATTTTCCGTTTTAAGAGACAGCTAAATACTCATACTAAAAAAATCATTAACTTGATTTATCTATATTTTATTCCTTGATAAATGTTAAACTGTAAGACCAAAAATTTTCAAAAACAAAAAGACAATAATATTCGGTTCAAACTTAATGAAAATGAACAAATTTTGGGTTAGAAGATAAGAGCTAATAGTCTATAGGCACAATTTTCATCTAGAGCTCTTTAAATAAATAAATTTAAGAAAATATGAAAATAAGTTAAAGTTTACAAGGAGTCAAATTGCCCGTCGAACAGGCAATTTCTATTTAGCTAATGAGTGGGTTCTGCCAGCTACCAATAATTGGCTTCATTCAATCATATTGCAAAGCAGATGTCGCCCGTTAAACATGTAGCTTCTTTATTATTTTTATTTTAATTTAATTTCTTATTTGTTAAAATATTTTTTAGGACTTTTACAGTTTTGGAAATGCATATTCCATCAAATTAATTATTTATTGAGCACAATATGTATTACATATGAGCTTATATTAATTTTTAGCATGCTTAATTTTATAAAGATAACAATATTTAAAATAATCATTGACAAAACATGATAATTTAACTTTTATTAATATTGATGTTAAAGTACAACCTATGTAGCTACTTGAGAAGGTTGAACGCCAAGAAAGAAAGCTCACATAATAATCACCTACGATGTCTATTTGGTATCGCCTCACTAGCAAGTGCATAAGGATGATGCATTAGTCATGTTTGTAGGTTAAAATGCCCCCCTTCATCCTCTTCATCATTTTAAATGATAATAGGTCCTAGCTAGGTTCCACAAGCTCTACATCAACCTCATCACTACATATTATCAGACAACTTGAATTCATATCACACTATGTCCGTTGTGGTGTTGTGGTGCCCTCGCTCTGGAATGGCAGATTATAAGTAGAAGCATCCACAAATAAAAAAAAGTCTCAACAAAAGATGTTTGGACTAATAAAGGCCTAATATGCTAAGCTTTTGTATCAATGGAAGCACAACCAACACCATTTTACAAGCCTATATTGATATAGAACCCTACTATTTAGGCCTTTTTTATCAATCCCAACATCTATTTTGGCTTAAACACAATCTCTATTAAGGGATGCTTCTATTCAAATTCAGAGCTAAGGAATGCCATCACAATAATAGATGCAATTTGATTTCAATCCGAATTAACTATTGATGAGTTGTGACATCACTATAGAGCAGATAGAACCTGTCCAAAGACCAATTTTCATTGAAAATGATGGCAAGGATGAAAGAAGCATTTTAATGTATGAATACGACCTATGATGCATGCAGGCCTAGTGGTTAAGATAAATTGCGTTTGAGTAATAGATGATGATTTTGTGTGTTTTCTTTTCTCGTTGCAATTTCTTTCTCAATTTTTTTTATGAAATAATAACAAAAACAATTAATTTTTCACATATTCAATACAAATAGAAGTAAAGATTATATGCTATGTCATTTATCACTTTAAAATATTTATATCTTTGTAATTAACTATGCTCAAACAAATACAAGCACATATTCAAGGCATATTGAGCTCAATAATAAAAAATTTGGAGCTGATATTTTTTAAAAAACTATAAAAATCATAACAAATATTTTTCAAACAAAAAATAAAACAACAACAAGCATTTACTCCACTATTGGGGCCAGCTACATGAATCATTTTTCTCCATTGTGTCCAATTAAGAGCCAAATTCTCACCTAAATCATAATAAAAATTTTGGAGATGATATTTTTTAAAAAACTATAAAAATCATAACAAATATTTTTCAAACAAAAAATAAAACAAAAACAACAAGCATTTATTCCACTATTGGGGTCAGCTACATGAATCATTTTTCTTCATTGTGTCCAATTAAGAGCCAAATTTTCATTTAAATCATAATAAAAAATTTGGAGCTGATATTTTTTAAAAAACTATAAAAATCATAACAAATATTTTTCAAAAAAAAAAAAAAAACAACAACAACAAGCCTTTATTCCACTATTGGGGTCAGCTACATTAATCATTTTTCTCCATTGTGTCCAATTAAGAGCTAAATTCTCATCTAAATCTAATAAAAAAGTTATTGTTAACACTTTCTAACTAAGCCTATTTAGGTCTACCTCTACTTTCTTAACATAAGCTGTATCTAATGCATCTACTCTTCTAAGAGGGTTATCATAAGGACGAGATTATATCTGAATCAAACCATCTAAGAAGACTCTCTCTAATCTTATTAACAACTAGAGCTACTCCAAACTTTTTACATATAAACTCATTTTTCATTCTATTTCTAAGTGTAAAGCTACTCATCCACCTGAGCATCCTCATCTCTGCAACACTTAGTTTTATGCTTCTCTTTTAATGGCCAACATTCTACGCCATAAAGCATTACAGGTTTCACCACCATCTTATAAAAATTCCTTTAAGTTTGAGGGGCACTTTCTATTAGACATTAGGCCCAATGCATTCCTCCACTTCAACCATCCGACTTGAATTCTACTATTAATACCCCATATTTATCGCCATCATTTTGAACAATACATTGAGATATCTAAAAAGTGTCTCTTTTAAGTGACTTGAACACCCAATGTCACAATACCACCACTAGATTCATTACCACTAAAATTACTTTTTGTATTTATTTTAGATATACTCAAAAGAAAACCTTTAGACTCTAAGATTGACTTCCATAATTCAAATAGTTTCATCTACGCCATATCTACTCTTATCAACAAGAAGAATATCATCAACAAAAAACACATACCAAGGTACATCCTATTGCAAATGTCTAGTAAGAACATTCATGACTAAAGCAAAAAAAAAAAGGCTTGAAGCTGATCCTTGGTGTAATTCAATTGAAATAGGAAAACACTTGGTTAAACCACCTTGTGTTTGAACACTAGTAACAACTCATATATACATATTCTTAATGGCTTGAATACAAACATTATTAATTCATTTCTTTTCTAGAACTCTCCATTACATTTCCCTTGAAACTTTATCATATACTTTCAAATAAAAACTAAAGTTAAAAAATAGAAGTAGCTCATACTTGAGGGTGATCAAATGAAGCCAATCATTGGTGGAAGCGAAGCCTACTCACTGGCTAAATAAAAGTCATCATTAAAAAGGCGACTTGGCTCCTTATAAAATGTAAATTATTATGGCCTCCCATCATAAATTTAATTATTTCAAGAGCTCCAAATGAAAATTTGGCTTAAAAGCTCCAATTTGAACTAAACAAGAAATAAATGAGAACCTCTACTGAGACTTTTAAAGCTCAGGTTGTTTTCGAGCTTAAATTTAGCAGGATTACTATCATCAAGTTAAGCTTGAGCAGGTCCCGATTCTGCTGAGTTCATTAACAGCCTAAGGTTCCCCAAAAACAAGAAAGCTTGCAAGAATGCAAAGATTAGGCCACTCACCTGTTCCCTTCTCAATCCAAGGTGATATAAGGAAGGTAGGCACCCGCACCCCCAAGCGATCGAATTTGAAGTAGTAGGGTTCCGGACCAATGATTCCATCAGGGTTCGGCACGCCTTCCACTGGTGTCGGAACATGATCAAAGAAACCCCCATGCTCATCATACGTGATGAGTAGAGCCGTCTCGTTCCACTGTGGGCTCGCTCTGAGCGTCTCGTAGACCTCCTTAACGAACCGCTGTCCACGAGCAACGTCATGAGAGGGGTGATCGTCATTAGCTGGAAAGAGTTCGCAATCAAAATAGCGCTGCTCGATCACAGCATAATTTGGCAGCTTCCCCGACCTTGCGTGCAGCTTGAAGGTGTACTGGTAGTTGTGGAAATTTAAGGAGTGCTTTAGCTTCCGTAGGCTCTTGAAGAAAAGCGTGGCTGGGATGTTCTGATAGTAAATTCCGAAGCTTAGCCCCTCTTCGTCGAGGGAGTCAAAGATTGTCTTTTGCGGAAATCCATGAATGAGATCATGCCTGACGTTACTCATGGCACCATGGGAAGTAGCGGAGTGCACGTAGAAGCGGTTGGGCTGGGTTGACGTTGGCGCGGAAGCAAACCAGCGATCGAAGACGGCGAATTCATTAGCAAGGGCGGCGAAGATAGGAACGTTTTCCGGGGCGAAACCGCTCATGACAGTATGTTCCATGCCTTCACCCATGCTGGCTGCCTGCTGAGCAAAACCATTCATTGGAGCGGGTATGGCGGAGGCGTCTGAGGAGCCAAAGATCTGCTCGCGGATAGCCTGGAAGGAGTGGCCGGGGTCCGAATCGATAAATACTGCGTCGTCGGTAACAAAAATTTCCGGAGAGGAAGGGTCGGAGACCGATAGCCGATTTGACTCCCGGCCAGTAAGGCCGTCAATGTCCGGCCTGGAGGACTTAAGCCATCCGAGCATATGATCAAAGGAGCGATTTTCCATCATTACGACCACAATTGTCTTGATAGGGCCCTTGATATCGTGCTTCTTCTTCTTCCACCAGTTCCGGTCGACGCAGCGGGCAGAGACCACCAGGCAGAGAAAGAAAATCGAGAGAACCTGGAGGCGGAACCTCCGTTGCTGAGTTTCCATAGATAGAATCGACCAAAGAGAAACCAAAATTAGGTCTCTTGCAATCGCCGACGGAAGGTGGAAGACAGCAGAGGGGATGTGAAAGTAACAGATACTACACGGACAAGAAAGTAGGTTTAAATTAGCTCTCCGGCCATAGCCGACGGAATTTGGGAGAATGATGAGAGGATAATAAAGCAGCGGATTTTGCACGGACCGCAAAGTAGGTTTAAATTAGGTCTCCGGCGATTGCCAACGGAAGGTGGGAGACCGTAGAGGTTAGAGGGAAGTAGCGTACTCCACACGCACCGCTGAGTGATTAAGGGCGGCATTTGCATCTACTAAAATAAAGAATCCAAATTACGAACTCGTAAACTGATGCAGAAGATACCAAAATAAAAAGTTAAAATTGATAAAGATAAAATTAGAACGCAGCGTGGAATTAGAGTTGGCTGCTGAGAATAATTTTGTAATCTGAAAATGAGGGGCGGATCCAGCTTCTTTTTTCAGGGTGGGCAAACAAAATTTTTTTTGTGGGGATGGACAAAAATGCATAGAATTGATAAAATTAGGGCAAAAAATATTTTTGAGGAGGGGGGGGGCAAAATGCCTAAAATACTCAAAATATTCCAAAAAATCTCCTATAAATATTAAAAAAAAAAATTTGAGGGTGGGCATTTGCCCACCCTAAGACTAGGGTGGATCCGCCCATGCTGAAAACCCGGCATCTTCAATCGAAAAATTCATTTTACATAAAATAAAATTTTAAAATAGCATAATTCATCTTCAATATAATTTTATGTATCTTCTCTTTAGCACGCTTCATGTGAAGATGATCATTTCTCTCCTCGTTTGCACGTTTTTCTCTTCTGTTTTGCTCTTTTTTGACAAATTCGCAAGCGAGAGTTTTTTGGTATAGGTGAACAATCCGATGCTAATATCTGCATCGCACTATTCATCTATTGAATTTTGGCTTGAGATTTGGAGTTCGAATGCAGCGAATGATGGACGACACGCGATTGTATGCAGTTCAGTTGGAGATGATCTTAACGTGAAAATGTGTTACTTTTGTTGGTGATTATTTAAGATTTATTTGGATTAACTTTCTTAATGTCTTTTAAAATATTTTTTTTTAAAATTAATTAGAATTTTTTTTTATAAAACTGTTCTAAAAAATAAGTAAGAAATTCACCCCAAATTAGACCTGTCAATATTGGACCCGACCCGAAAACCCGATCCGAACCCGACCCGGAATTTTCGGGTTTGGGTTGACCCGAACCCGAAGCGGGTCGGGTTCGGGTTCAGAAAACCGACCCGTTTGCAAATACGGGTCGGGTTCGGGTTGACCCGACGGGTTGCCGGGTCAACCCGAAAACCCGTTTATTTTAAAAAAATTTGAATTTCTGCCCCTGCTCGCTGCCCCGCGCTGCCTGCCAGCCCCGCTCGCTGCCCGGCCTGCCCCCGCGCTGCCTGCCAGCCAGTTTCGCCGTCCGCGCAGGCGCGCAGCCGCGTTTCTTCACGCCGGCGTCAGTTCCGCCTGACCGCCCAGCCAATTCCGCCGTCCCGAGGCAGTTAGGCGTCGAGGCCGCGCAGCTGCCGTCCCGAGGCAGCCGCGTCGTCCGTTGTCCCGAGGCAATTCGCTGTTCGCCTGTTTTTCTTCGCCGGCGAGATTTGGATTTTGGCTGAAATAGGTGGGGTCGGGTTGACCCGAACCCGAAGCGGGTCGGGTTCGGGTCCAGAAAATCGACCCGTTTGAAAAAACGGGTCGGGTCGACCCGAACCCGAATAGTACCGGGTCAATTTCGGGTTTTACCCGAACCCGACCCGTAATCCGAAATTGACAGGTCTACCCCAAATAAAATCCTAATCCGAGAAAATTTCTTCATTATGATCAACTATATATTAGACATTAGGACTATGTGGACTAGATTTAAAGGGGGAACCTCGGTTAAGATGTTTATAATATATTTTATATTATTTTATGAGATGAAAATTAATATAATATAAATATTATTTTTATCATACTTTCATAATATTTTAATCAAATTGTATATGATTATAATATTTAAAATTTTTAAATTTAGTGATGTTTTATTATATATTTTAATGAAATTTTTTGATCTATTGCACGTATGATTATGTATTATTTTATGGGAATTCTTATTAAAACATAATTATGAATATTTATATTTATAAGCATTTCAATTCATTCATAATTATTATTAGCAAATCATTAAAATTTATTGACTCTTAATCATTTTCAATTTTAATCATATTGCACCATGTGTCACTTCTACAATATCATATGGATTTATTAAAGTATATTAAATATCATTTATGAAGCCAATTTTCTAGGTAATCACTTAGTTGTTTTTGTGCTAACATATTGTAATTCAATAGACTAAAAAAGTATGCATGTCATACTTTATGACCTCGCATTAAAAAGCACCTTATCGAAGACATCATTTCTTTATTATGTGTGGGTTAACATGGCCACCATTTTATTGTCCCATAATCCTTCTCTTCGCTCTATTAAATGAGGCTCATACTCTCAAAAAGGCTGACAAGCAACGAGTTGGAGTATGAGGAGCCAGTAACTCCATAGTCATAGCCCTTATGTCTTGCCACCACTAATTTTTCTAAAGAAATATGACAATTGGTGCTACCATATTCTCCATGTTGGACCTTTGAAGTAGGTATCACTAAATTCATATTTGTGCTAAACATGATTTGAAAACTAACATTCAAAACACAAGAAATATTATTTAAATAGAGAGTGATGACATCGACTTATTTGACACACTAAGTACCTTCATTTTTTAATCCACCATTGATTGAGCATTTGCAACATCTTCATCAATTATTGTGGCCTTATAAGATAATGAGCTGTATCTTGTTCTTCATGAATGAGAATTCACTATCCTAAATATTTACTTCTTAATCTGAGGCATCCAGACAGAGCCTCTAAGGTTGATGTTATCAAGTAATGGTATATTCTTACGTCACATATGGATTTGAAAAGTTTTATTGGTCTTACCAATTTTTACCATCATTTCAAAATAGCACAATCATGGCTATGATAACTAGCTATTTGAAACAGAAAATATTTGCGTGGAATTACAAAAGATAACTAGTTTCAATGCATTCAAAGAGAAAGTATGTGCAATACCTAGCTCTTTCAACAATCATGATAAGCATTGTCTTATCTCAAGAGAGTGAGCTCATTGAACTTTTTTCATTAAGAAATTGAGTTAAAAAAGATAATGATAATCAATATATGAGCAATAGTATTTTGCAATCATTAATACCTTAAAATGATGGAAGCATGCTCCATTAAGAGTTCAGTTTATTTATCAACTATCAATCTCTTCAAATTTAGCCAAAAGAACCTCAACTGCATGCATACATATTGAGATGTGTTTCTTTATAAATTTATATTTATGCTAAATCACAAAACATGTTACAATCAATTTGTGGATGCCCTTAGTTGAAGCGCTAGTCAATTGATGGCCTTAAAAATGTGCATTATTGTCAATGAAGTATTGTGCAACTTATATGAGTGTAGTAATGATTTGTCCATGTCATGGGAAATCCACAGTAATATTCACCATACAAATATTTTTGACAAGTTAAAGGTTTATTATTTAAGCAAAATCAGCTATGAATTTTGAATAAATTCTCGTGGTAGTAACAAATCAATAAAGTACATGGTTGAGGGCTAGTATCTCATATAAGAAGTGATAAGGCTCTTAGCACTCTGATAAGCCTATCTTTATTGGCTAAATCTACAATAAGTCATTTGTTGATATGTTAAAAAATGTGTTGCTTATCCGACATATAGGAGTGCCACTTAAAATATAGGTTTATATACCCCATAGATGATTATGAATTTAATTTGAATATGTTTTAGCCTAGCTCTTATTTTGGAGCATCTTATAATGAAGTGTAGCAATAACTTAAACATGTTCACTAATGCATCATTTGATTCTTATGCTATTTCATTGCCTCATTTATTTAGCTTCTTTATTATAGTTTCCTCAATGTTTACCTTTAGTAATTATAATGATATTGGTTAATACATAATACTACTTAATTAGTTATTTTTGATATTAATAATCTTTGATTAAATATTATTAAAATCTTATATTTTTAATAATAGACATATCTCGTATTTGTGTTGTATCTTGTCCATTTCCCCTACATCTATGTGTCTGCATCATAGGCAAGCTTTCACCATTGCTTGTAGATGACTTCGGGTTGCTCAATTGGGTTTACTTTTAGTTGAGCCAATTAGAGGCCATTTTCAACTAGTTCGAGGACATTGTCGATCAATTGGATTTATTCAATTATCCTATTCACACACATACACACACATATTTATATTAAAATCATTCTTAACAAGTTTTAAAATGATACAAAATGTTATACCTTTGATTTTGATGATAACTTAATCATTTATCGTAAAAAATAAATTAATGAGTAATATAATCACTAAATTATAACGGCTTGTGTGCAAGAAAAGAATCACAATGATAAATAGGACATTCTATGGCTTAGCTTCGTACGAACTTCTAATATTTACAAATAAAAAAGAATAATGCAATACACTAGAATCTTCTACATGAATATATCAAAAAAGAAAAAAAAAAATCACGGGGCATGGTGTAGTTGAAATAATCTTCCATATTTTTTAAGTTACATTAGTTCACTCTTCGCCATAACTAGAGAATACATGATTACAAAACTGAAAGTATTTAGTCTCCTAAAGTTATGATAGAAATTATAAGAAAATAAGTGAAGATATGATGATCACAAACATATAATGTAAGCTAGATGGTGGTGGTCCGACAACAATAATCAGATGAGCAATAATGGATTATACCAACTGAGAATTGATGGTCAGAGGGTGTTCAAATGACAGTGATTGAATGATGGTAGTTAGATAGTAGCAATTATTGGTGGTGATCATCAATGATGAATATTGCATAGAGTTATTGAGATCTAGAGCCTCTGTACAATCATAATCAATTGTTCCCTTCATTTGGAGATTATGAATATATTTATATTATTTTGAGAGTGCATTTTAATAAATCTTTGCCTAAATTTAATAACACTTAATCAATCAACATGTATTAAACCATACAACATTAAAATATTTTAATGATTTTGAAATTGAATAATCTTTGACCCATTGACTCATCTTCATCTTATGGATACACTTAATTTGATTATAAGTATGCAAGATTCTTTGACCATTCGAACATTCAGTTGATGTCCCAAAAATTTCAATCATATTTATATCAATTAAATTAATTTTTAGAGATATAACATTTGACCTTCTATTTTTGAACATTAAAATTTGTGCATCCAAAAATACATATTCAATATTTGAAAAAAAAATTGTTAACATTAAATTACAATTTTGAAAAAAATTGTAAGTTGCCATGATGCCTTTGATGTCATGTGGATATCCCATTGAGGAGAAAAACTAAGACTTCGTTTGAGACGGTTTTTTTACTGATTTTTTAAACAGTTTTCTAGTACAAAAATTTTATTTTATTTACTAAAAATATGCTTCAAGAAGCAATGCAAAAATAGTCCCAAAAGAACCATAATTAAATTCTCAAAATTATAATTTCAACATTTGTTGAAGTCGGCACAACAACTAGAGAACAAAATTTCATGATATTTAACACTTAAAATTTCATATTTAAATATAATAATAATAATTTTATTTTAGTACCTAGATTATATTCTAATTTAAATATGCTTATGCTACTGGCATAAATTTAATATTATTCATGATAAACAATTAAATTATTATAAAAATAAGATTTGAACCTTTATTTTGTAAATATTTATGGATAAACCGCACAAAAAAAGTATTTTAAATTATTTTATTAGCTGGATTACATAATTTAAAAAATAATAAGTGACTAATTTAAAAATACGCTGATCGAATCCGCCTCGCATAAGTACTGTCTATACCGTTTCCCAATTCACGCTCGAAATCGAGAATGGAAAGGCAAGCGTAGGAGAGGCCGCACAAGAATCATCGCTGGAGGAGCACGGAGAGATGGCCATGGCAAGTAGGGGTGTCAATATTTGACACGACCCGAAAATCCGACCCGAACCCGACCCGAAAATTTCGGGTTAGGGTCAACCCGAACCCGAAACGGGTCGGGTTCGGGTTCAGCATTTCGACCCGTTTCAAAAATCGGGTCGGGTTCGGGTTAACCCTTTGACCCGAAATTGACCCGAAAGTGACCCGATTTTGACCCGAAAACCCGATTTTGACCCGTCAACCCGAGATTGACCCGATTTTGACCCGATTTTGACCCGAAAAGAGGAGTTTGACCCGTTTTTGACCCGAAAATTAGCCATTTTCTTGTTGGAAACGGGTCATTCGGGTCGGGTCGGGTTGACCCGGACCCGAAGCGGGTCGGGTTCGGGTCAGGAAAACTGACCCGTTTTTAAAAACGGGTCGGGTTCGGGTTGACCCGAATAGTGCCGGGTCAGTTTCGGGTTCGACCCGAACCCGACCCGTGACCCGAAATTGACACCCCTAATGGCAAGCTTCTGGCGAGCGGTGTTGGGGTCGTCGACGGAACCGGATTGCTCAGCCGATGGCGTGGAGTTCTGGGCGAATCCGGAGCGCGGTGGGTGGCTCACGAAGCAGGGCGAATACATAAAAACTTGGCGCCGGCGCTGGTTCGTCTTGAAACAGGGGAAGCTTTTCTGGTTCAAAGATTCCTGCGTAACTCCCGCTTCAGTTCCCCGCGGCATTATCCCGGTTTCCTCGTGCCTCACCGTGAAGGGCGCCGATGATGTCCTCAATCGGCTGTTTGCATTTGAGCTCTCAACCCCTCGAGAGACCATGTACTTCATAGCTGACTCAGATAAGGAGAAGGAGGAGTGGATCAATTCCATCGGCCGCTCCATTGTTCAACACTCGCGCTCAATCACTGACCAGGAAATTGTCGACTATGATAGCGCTTCAATAGCATCCCAACTGCGGTAAATATGATTGGATTCACGACCATCATCTATGTTTCTTTGTTAGGTGAACGCCCACTCCGATTATTGGTTTGTATATATTGGGTTCCTTTTAGTCCTCGTCTTGTTATTTCGATTGTTCTCCCAGTTGCAATTCGTTTTGATGCCGTACTCTGTGTATGTCTAAACATTTGTTTCCTACCTCTTTGCTCTTATTTTAAAGGACTCTTTTTCACAAATTGTTGTTGATTGTGCATAGGGCATCATGTTTTACTGTATCGTTTTATGCTATATTTCCTGTGAATATTCTTTCAACGATTTATTGTTTTGTTATTAATTAATACATATATGTTTATAAAACTCAGTAGATGTTGTTTATTCACGTATAAGTTATGTCGTTCGGCTAGCATGCCCTGGCATACACTATTGAGATACTTCAAATTACCATTAGTTGGCCATAGTTTATGATTTCCGGTTTGATTTTATGTTGTGCGACTAGGATAAAACTGGTTTTTGACATTTAGAAACTTATATTCCAAACGACTAGGCTGGCTTGGTGGGTATTTTGGAGGCAGCAAGAGAAATCCCTGATTATGCAAGAATAACAACCAACTCTTAGGAAAAGAAAGAGCGGAAAACATTGAGCTGCTAGATTTGAAAGAAGAATGTGGCGAAAAAGGGAGATGGTGATATAGTGAATAACGAGGAAGATAAATTCAATGGGGGAAATGAGTGTTAACGTCTTGGTTGCAGTATATTCTCTTCCTGCTCTATCAATCCATTAATTTTCATTGCATAACTCTCGCTTTATCAATTGATCTTGTCCATATTGAGCATGATTTATTCTTCCATTTGTCACTTTATCTTCTTCTAAACAAATCTATGACATCAAATTTGATCGATTCATGCATTCCTTCAAAAGATCCTTGTTGTTATGAAGGAATTTGAATTGTTATGGACATGCGAACCTATTGAACTTGATTATTTTGCTAGTCCTTCAATGAATCCTATTCTTATGAAGATATGAAAAATGCAATAGAATTCTTCTGATCTTTAAATCAATCCAACTTATAACATAATTGACTCATATTGATCTTTATTGATCCAAATGGCTAGAAACATGGTACTACTCGTACTTTGATCTTATAATTAAAATGTGCCAAGTCACTGATAAATGTTATATTAAGTGATGTGGGATAAAAGAATGCTTATAAATAGGATGCTTTGAAAAATCATGGAAAAACATAGAATGCTCGAAAAAGTGCGCTCAAGCAAAAATTGCATCAAACATAAGTAATAGCTCACACACTTTAAAATTTGTGATTTGAAATGTCTCATTAAAATGAACAAAGCTTTAACAACTATATTATTTGGCTATGTAATATTTTAATAAAAGGAAAAATTACTAGTTATAAGCTAAGGCTAGCTTAAGAAACTAGAAAATACCATTTATACGCCCTGGCCTTAATCAATCCTTGTCATGTTAAGTGTCAGGACTTTAAAATCAATGCACCAAAGTTTGAATTATCTATATTGATAGGCTCTTTGCTATGAAACTCTTTAGGAGCTAATCAAAGCTCTTTGATTTTTTTTTCCTTTTTTTTCTTGTCGTGGGGATCCTTCAATGGATGTAAATGTAAGAGGGTTCTTCCATATTTTGGGGACTTCTTTATTAGTGCTTTCAACGAAGGAGAAGAGGGCATGTGAACTTGATCTTTAAGCATGGAATTAGCTCATCAATCATGCGAATGAAGAATGATTTGAAGAAGGGTTGGTCACTGGTGTCAAAAGTTATGTTGGCGCTTTTGATCCACTTCTCTTCTCCGGACTATAAATAATTCTCATTTTGAGAGTGCATTTTTTGGTAAAATTCTAAAAGGATAGATGAAATGCTTCATTGGAGGTTGTGGAAAATTTAAGAATCATTCTTATATGGATAATCATGCCAACATATCAAGTAGTGCTTGTGCATAGTAGGGCGAGAGATTGTCTCATTTAAATAGGGGCGTCAAATGTGTTTTTGGGCTAGGTTTAGGTCCAAACTGAAATCCACCTGCTTTGAACCCCCATCCTACATGTTTAATAAAGGGTCAAAATCCTAGATCCGAACTCGATCCGCTAGCAAAAACTGACTCAACATGCCAAACCATTTATGCATTTACTAAAGATGTTGTAGTAGAAGAGGAATATGATGCATTTTGGTAGGCTAATGAGATTCATAGACTTCTAGGATCAGTACAAGTAATAATTTCAAAATCTAAATTTTCAATTGTATAACTAATTGACCTGTTATATGCAAAAACAATAGTTGGCAACATTCAATACCTAATGCTTAGATTGTCTCTAGCAATAAATCTTAGTAATTCTATGGCTATGATATACGATTTCTCTTTCACCATTGACATTCACATGAATGTTGAAGGAAAATTTAAATATGTAATTAGCATTCAAGGTATTTTTGAAAATCACAAACATCTCTATTTAAAATAGTGGAATATAGTTAACCATGCAATCAAACAACTTATTCAAAGAATAGACATGAAATGCCATTAAGTGACCACATTTTTAATGATAAGGCAATAAGTGAGCCATTTGTGCTATGTTGATTGTACTAGGACCATTCACAAAACATTTATATTTTGTAATCCAATCGAGATATAGTCAAACCAAATTAGATATCAAAGACGACTAAATATACACTTTGGTCTTCTTCCTCAAGCTCTTTCCCTCAAAGTTTTCCTCTCCAATTGACTTAATCAAATTAAATGTACTGAAAGTTAAGGTTTTGCAAATGCAATCTCAAGAATAAACTCCACCTTCTTTAAGTCATTATTATGGTCTTCCAAAACATTCACAACTTGATTACCTTTGGTTTTGCTTATTAAAAATAGAATGGACAGAAAAGATTAATTTTTAATTATTTTTGCACACTTTTTGAGCTATAAAAGTGATATGGCACAACTTGCCCATCTAAGAAGAAATGTTTGCCAAAATTTGAATGTGCCTGATGACAAACAAGGAATTATGTAAGAAGTTTATGAAAAATTTTATTTAGTATGTATGTTTCTTATGTGTGTTAATTATTTCAATAGATCATGTGTTTATTATTTTTATTTGTGGTTGTAATTATATTTGAAAGTGTGAAATTCAAATTTTTAGAAATTTGAATTTTGGATTTAAAATTTTGAAGGGATGACAAAGAGGGAATGTTAGATTGAATGTAAATGGAATGGGTGGTTAAAAGGTGAAAAAATACCAATTTCCAAGTAGTTATCATAGGTCTCTTCATTGATAGAGGTGGTTGCACTTTTTTAGAAGGTGTGCATATCTTTTACACCTCTTCAAGTGGGTCAACGTCAACTCCAACTTCTCCCTTAATTTGATTTTATTTCAATTTTAAGCTTTATAAGCATTATAAAAATCTATAAATATTGTGAAATGAAGAATAAAAGGTTGTTGTGTTTGCAAAATTGGAGTTCCATAAAAAAAAGAGGAGGCTTGTGTTACGCTTGGACCGGTCCCAGCTGGACCGGTCCGGTTCTACGCCCGGCGGTCCAGAGCCGGGCGGAACCCGTTCGCAGAATCGGCGGAAGAAGAGGCGGGCTAGGGGGTTTTGGAGCGTTTCGTTGGAGGGAATTTTTGAATGAGGAGGGTGTTTATGTAATTTGTATTGTTCATTTTGCTTTAATTAGGGAGATGGGGGGAAAATTAGGATCATCTTGAATTTGAATGTAATTTGAGATCTAGGGTTTTCTTGCTTGGGCTCTTGGCGTTGCCGGAGAAGATCGGAGAGTTGTTCTTCCTCTCGAATCGAAGAACATTGTATCTTGCTTTTGCTGTGATCATCTACTAGTGAAATATAAGTCCATTGAACGTCTTTCTCTCAGTTTTCCTACGATTTTCTACTGTTTTCATACGTTTTGGGCTGATTTCCTGTAGAAAACAGCAATTTTCTTGTTGTTTTCTCCGCGTGGAGCGATAGGAATACTTGGATCTAAGTATTTCCTATCAAATTGGTATCAGAGCCTCGTTTCGGGACCACCGGCGGCTGAAATTCTGAAATTTCAGCAAGTTTCTTGTCTCCGGAAGAAGTTTTTGTGGACCCGTTAGAAGGACAATGGCCGGAAAGAAGGTGAATGTCTTGGAAGGCGAAGTCGGTCAATTAAAAACCGATTTGGAGGAAAGATTTTTTTATTTTCAAAATCAAATCACCACCAACAATGAAAGGTTGGAGGGAAAATTCACGGCCATGGAAGAGATGATGAAGAAATTACTTGAGATGAAGACTAATCCGACGGCGTCGGATGCAAGAGAGACTGTCGGCGACCATGGCGTAGGAGGAAATCCGAACTCGCCTCGGGGGAGGAGGAATCCGACTGTGGAGATCCTTGAGGGAGACGACGACATGCCACCTCTAGAGCCACTTTCTAGAGAGGAGATGAGCCTGGGGAATGACCGTCGAGGTGCAGATTTTCAGCGTCGAGGTGCTGATTTTCAGCGTCAAGGTGTGGATTTTGAAGGCCGGAGGGGAGAATATGAGGGAAGTGTAGATTTTGGCGAAAGAAGAGGAGAATATCAGCGTCGAGGTGCTGAATTTCAGCGTCGAGGTGCTGATTCTGAAAGGGGAAGAGGGGATTATGACGATGGACTCGGATACCAACGTGGGTGGGAGGACCGGGATACTTGGGGAGCACCTCATCTTCGAGGAATGGGAGGTTATGGGGAGTACCCCGGGGTAACGGAAGGGATCCGAAGGTGAGAAGTTGAAGTTGAAGATGCCCATCTTTGAGGGGGAAGATGGCCATGGCTGGATCTACAAGGTGGAACGGTATTTTGCAGTCAACGGATTGACAGAGGAGGAGAAACTGACAGCGGCAGGACTGTGTTTGGAAGGGATGGCACTGGCATGGTACCAGTGGCGGGACATGAGGCGACCTATTCGAAGCTGGAGGGAGTTCAAAGATTTCCTGCAAGAGCGTTTCCGAACCAGCAGCGGAGGGGATTTCTACGAGCAGTTTCTTTGCACTGACACAGGAAGGGACAGTAGCAGAGTTCCGGGACCGGTTTGAGTACCTAGCTAGCAGGTTGGATCGTCTCTCTGATACCGTCTTGAGAGAACTGATAGGGGCCAGACTAGAAATCAGAGCGCTGTCTTGAGACCTGGGGGAGGCCATGGAGTTGGGAAGTTGGTCGAAGGGCTCAGACTATCTGGAGAGGAGGGACTCGAGTGAAGAGACAAAATATAAAATAATAAGCATGAATATGAAATATTATTAAAAATGAAAGACAAACTATCATAATAATAAAAGACAACCATATAACATATATAAGTTCGACTAAGTAACATCCAAATATCTCATAATTCAAATATTACAATCTTTTTTTTAAAAGATCAAATTTGAATTTAATCTACTCTTCTTGGGAATCATCATCATCAGCAAATGTTAAAAAAGCTTCATTATCTTCTTCAACATTGTCTCCAACTTCATAATCCTCTTCATCACCCTCTTCATCATCATTCTCAATAGCAACATCATGCCTAATTGAAGATTCTTTCTCTTTCCCTTTAGATCTTTTCCGAATATTATAGCTTTTATCATAAACACCAGTAGCTTTAGCAACACTTGCCCAAGTTAAATCTTCATCTCCAGCAATAAAGTCATTTTCTTCATCAGACTCATCATCTAATTTTCATGTTAGCCATTCATTTGCATCATCTATCTCAGTCAAAGAAATAGGATCAATGACATCACGATGATTGAATCTCCGAATCAGTGCTCTATTATATTTCACATAAACTAAATCCTTTAAGCGACCATGATCCAATTTGCTTCTTCGTTTGCTATGAAGCTGCAATTAAAATATTATTACATTACTATATTATGAACATATATATAAAAAATCAACACATACATTGTAAAATACTTACATGTTCAAAAATACTCCAACTGCGTTCGCATCCAGATGAACTACATGTTAAACTTAGGACTTTGATAGCAAAGCTTTGTAAATTGGGAGCTCCTTGTCCATATGCCAACCACCAATCAGCTTGAAGAAATGATTTTTTTTTCAATATTATATAACAAATCAGTCTTAATTTTTTTGTAAATAATGATACCTGGAGATCGGGTAGTTCTTTGTCTTACAGCTGGAGGAATACCAAAAAGTCCTTCACCCCTAATGTATAAACTTAATTAATTACTGATTTTACCTTCTTCAGCTACATCTTGAGATAATCTTCTAATACATTGATAAAGACCATCAGCTATTTCCTTATCCTTGGCAATATCAGGGTTATTGAAGAAATATTCAGGATTTAAAAAATGTCCCGCTGCATGTAGAGGCCCGATGTAATTGCACTTCCCATCTTCTATCAATCATTTTAAAAATTTGATCATACTTATCACTGTTATTGAAGCTTGCAGCAATTGCCTCTTTTGCTCTATCCATTGCTTCATATATGTAAGCCATTGGGGGCTTCTTCTCTCCATCAACCAATCTAAGAACCTTTAATAAAGGACCAGCTATTTTTAAGGCATACACTATAGTGTTTCAAAAAGATTGTTGTAAGATTGTATGTTGAGATTGTTTTTCTTTAGCCTCTTTCGCATAAGGACCCAAGATAAATTCCTCACAAGTAAACATTTTCTTCAAGTTCAGTTGTTGTTGATGAAAACGTTGTAAAGTTAAGAAAGCTGTTGCAAAGCGAGTCTTTGCGGGTTTGACAAGTGCTCTTTGATTTGTGCATCTTCTCATTAACTCAAGTAAGCGAGACCTATAATATATAAAATTGTGTACTGCCACTGCTTTCTCAAAGCATCGCCTTAGCTTTTGAATTTTGAAAATGTCCTCCATTAATAAATCCAAATAGTGAGCAGCACAAGGAGTCCAATAAATGTGAGAATATTTGTCCATCAATAATTTTCCTGTTATGTCATTATAATTTAAGTTAAGATGTACACAAATTCTTCATGAAATAATATAACTTTATAAAAAGTTATGACAAACCTGCAAGAACATTTTCAGATGCATTATCAGTGACTACTTGGATCACATTATGTGGTACAATAACCTCGATATATACTTGCAAAAAAGTTCAAACATTTTCACAGCACAGCATTTTGGGAGAAAGAACTAGCATCAATTGATTCTATGAATGCACTACCTCTTGGACAATTAACAAGAAAATTGATTAAGCTTTTCCCATTCCTTGATATTCATCCATCTGCCATTAGAGAACAACCATATCGTACACAATCTTCTTGATGGCGTCGCAATAGCTCATGTGTATGTCCAACCTCTTTCTTCAAACAAGTAACTCGTACCTCATGATAACTAGGAGGTTTCATTCCAGGTCCAAACTGCCCAAGTGCCTCCACCATAGCAGTGAAACTATCATAGTTCACAGCATTAAATGGAATCCCAGCATCGTACATCCATCTACTGAACACTTGAACAGCCCTTCCCCTCATTTCTTTTTTAGCTGCATCCATTTCTTTGTTAAACTGACATTTTTCATGCTTTACTACATCTTCAGGATTTGGTGTAAGGAAAGTATCTAATGGACCTTTAGGTCGTGATGTTTTGAATATAGATGTAGATGTCGATCCTTGACTAGATGTGTTAGATTTATTTGTCCGCAACATTTTGGATAGTTTAGCAACTAAAATATCATCTGTCATCACATCAAAGTCTTCTTCTTCTTCTTCAGCAAGGTTGACATTTGATATGTCATTAAACTGTTCCTTTAAATCTTTTTTTTTTCAACATGGATGCCTTAATTTCAGACTTCACATGCTCGGGACAGTTAGAGCAAGGCCTTGCATTCCTAAAACCTCCAACGAGGTGTTGTTTGTGGCGTGTAATTCCTCCTTTTGTTATTTTACCACAAAAAATGCATGTCACACAGTTGTTGTCGGATTCATTTGTTAGTATAGCATATTTCCATGCTAGATCTTTTTTTAAAGATTGAACTGAATCTGACATTTTATAATCACCTAAAAGCAAACAAATTTAGATAAAAAAACATAATATTGTCCAAGAAACATAATATGGGGGCTGCCGGGGGTCCAAGGGGGGCGCTGCCCCCTGGGCGGGGTTTGCCCCCCCGGAACAAAATTTATTTGTAAGAGGAATTTTGAAGTTCGTTTGTATGGAAATTAGGAAAGCGGTACCGAGCGAGTACCTAATTGTACCGAGCTATACCGAGTGGTACAAAACATGTAACTAGTGGTACCGAGCATGTACCGAGCGGTACCGAGCATTTACATAGCGGTACCGAGCGGTATCATGCATGCACTTAGCAATACCGAGCGTGTACCTAGTTGTACCGAGCTGGCACCTAGTTGTACCGAGCTGGTACCTAGTTGTACCGAGCTGTACCGAGCGGTACAGAGCAAGTAACTAGTGGTACCGAGCGGTATCCAACATATACATAGCGGTACCGAGCATTTACTTAGCGATACCGAGCATACCTGTTAAGTTCTAAATTCTTGTAAGAAATAGCCGTGCAAAACAAAAGAGCTGTGCGGAACAGACGGAGGTTGCAAATCAGAGTCAGCTGGTAAGATTTTTTATTGGAACAGACGAAGGAGGGGGCGGATTTGGCAGAAGGACTGCTCTGCGGGACGATTCGGTGGAAACAACGACTTCAACTTCGGGACAGATTTGGCGGAAGTAGCGAATGCAGCAAATAGAAAACAAAAAAACCTTCGACTTCGGGATAGATTCAGCGAACTCGACTTAGGGACTGCGGGATGTGTTCGGCGGATGCAGCAAACAGAAAATCTTTCGTGAAATTAGGGCAATGAATATTCGTTTATCTTAAAATATAGATATATTTTTAAATATAAAAAATATTTTATAAGTATACAAAAATTTAAAAAAAAACAATACGGCGCGCTATTTTGCGCCGTGCGCAATGCGCCATGGCTCACATGTGGCGCAAATAGCGCGCGCTATTTTAAACACATGCGCCTCGCCATGAACATGGCGCCGTAGGTGCGCCGCACCGCGCCGTGCGCCATAGCGCGCGCTATTTTGCGCCATTGACAGCTATGGGCAACCCACAATTTCATTTCCACCCAGCTGGTTGAGTTACTTGGTATGGCATTAGTGGATACCGGAGGCTATGGGGTGATGATGGGCACGGGGAAGGTGGAAATGGGGAGAGGAGTTTGTAGAGGAGTGGTGTTGACCATTCAGGAAATACAGGTGATGGAGGATTTTATTCCCTTAGAATTGGGAAGTACTGATGTGATTTTGGGAATGAAGTGGCTACAGACTTTGGGGGAGACCAAGGTGAACTGGGGAGAACTGAGGATGGAACTGGTAGTGGGGGGAAGGAGAATGGTGATACAGGGAGATGTCGGCCTGTCTAGGACGAGGGTGTCTCTCAAGTCCATGATCCGAACCATCCAGGAGGTTGGGGGTGGATACTTGGTGGAGCTGCAACGATTGGAGAAAGTCAGTGTGAGGGAAGAGGGAGACATTCCTCTTGAAGTGCAACCAGTCATACAGCAGTTCAGGGAGGTTTTTCAACCTCCACAGGGTTTGCCGCCTCAAAGGGAGCTGGAGCACGCCATTATTTTGAAGGAAGGGGAGGTACCGATCAGCGTTCGTCCTTACCGCTACCCCCAGATCCAAAAGGATGAGATAGAGAGGCTGATCCGGGAAATGTTGGAGGAAGGGATCATAAGGCCAAGTGTAAGCCCTTTCTCTAGTCCAGTCCTCCTGGTCAAGAAGAAGGATGGGAGTTGGAGATTCTGTGTGGATTACAGGGCTCTGAATAAAGGCACTGTACCAGACAAGTTCCCAATTCCAGTGATTGATGAACTATTGGATGAACTATTTGGGGCAGTGGTGTTTTCCAAGCTAGACTTAAAATCCGGATACCACCAGATCAGAATGAAAGAGGCGGATGTTCCAAAGACAGCCTTCAGGACACATGAAGGACATTATGAATTTCTGGTAATGCCCTTTGGTTTGACTAACTCTCCTGCTACATTTCAGTCTCTGATGAACAGGGTCTTCAGGGAGTACCTCAGGAAGTTTGTACTTGTATTTTTTGATGATATATTAGTGTACAGCAAAACTGAGGGGGAACACTTAGAACACTTGAAGGTGGTTTTGGGAGTATTGCAGGAACACCAGTTACAAGCCAACCTGAAGAAATGCAGTTTTGCCCAGACCAGTGTAGAGTACTTGGGACACGTGGTGTCCCAAGAAGGAGTAGCAGCGGATCAGAATAAAATAGAAGCAATGCAGAAGTGGCCCATGCCTAGGAACCTAAAGGAGTTAAGGGGTTCTTAGGATTGACTGGATACTACAGAAAGTTCGTGAAGGAATACAGTACCATTGCCTGGCCTTTGACTGAGCAGCTGAAGAAGGATAATTTTTGTTGGGGAGAGGCGGCCACCCAGGCATTCGAGAGGTTGAAAGAGGCCATGACGACGGTCCCTGTTCTAGCTCTACCAGACTTTGATCAGGCTTTTGTAGTAGAGACAGATGCCTCAGGTTATGGGCTGGGGGCGGTGTTGATGCAGAATCACAGGCCAGTAGCGTACTTCAGTCAAGTGCTTTCAGCCAGAGCTAGACTGAAGTCAGTATATGAAAGGGAGCTGATGGCCATTGTTTTGGCAATCCAAAAGTGGCGGCCGTATCTCTTGGGAAGACACTTCATTGTACAGACTGATCAGAGGAGCTTGAAGTATTTGTTAGAGCAAAGGATGGTGACCGAAGAGCATCAGAGGTGGTTGTCCAAACTATTAGGCTATGATTTTGAGATCCAATATAAGCCTGGTTTGGAGAATAAGGCGGCCGATGCTTTATATCAGATGCGTTGGGGAGGTTCAGGAGTTGGTTGTGTCGGTGCCATTGGTAGTAGACTGGGGGGCCATCAAAGAAGAAAGTATGCTGAACGAGGAGCTGAGGAAGATCAGGAAGGATCTGGAGAAAGATAGGAGTAGTCATCCTGGTTACTACATGGAAGGGGGGAGACTATTGTATCAGGGGAGGTTCGTGATGCCACGAACTTCCATACACATTCCCCATCTGTTACAGGAATTTCATGGCAGCTCAGTTGGAGGTCACTCAGGAGTTCAGAAGACATACCGGAGGCTGGCGACAGAACTTTATTGGAAAGGGATGCATAAAGATGTGGAGGAGATGGTGGCGGGTTGTGAGGTCTGCCAAGGAAACAAATACATGGCCATGGCTCCAGGAGGTTTACTACAACCATTGGCACTTCCAAACAGAGTTTGGGAGGAAGTGTCCATGGATTTCATCGATGGCTTACCCAGGTCAGAAGGGTTCACGGTGATACTGGTAGTAGTGGACCGGCTGAGCAAATATGCACACTTCATTCCACTCCGACACCCCTACACTGCAGTGACAGTAGCTTCAGCATTTATCAGGGAAGTGATTAGACTACACGGAGTACCAGAGGCGATCGTATCAGATAGGGACAAGGTGTTCCTCAGCCATTTTTGGAGGGAGTTATTCAGACTGCAGGGAACAGTGCTCAAGAGGAGCACAACCTACCACCCACAGACGGATGGCCAGACGGAAGTAGTAAACAGGAGCTTGGAGACGTACCTAAGATGCTTTGTTTCAGAGACACCAAAGCTATGGGCAAAGTGGCTATCCTGGGCTGAGTACTGGTACAACACGTCATTTCACTCAGCTTCACAAATGACTCCATTCAAGGTGTTGTATGGACGGGATCCCCCACACTTGGTACACTTTGAGAGCAGTAGTACCCCTGTTTCATCGGTAGAAGAGTACTTGGAGGAGAGGGACCGAGTGCTAGAAGAGTTAAAGAGGCATTTGCTGAGGGCGCAGCAAATCATGAAGAAGCAAGCAGATGGGCATAGGAAAGATATCCAGTTTGAGGCCGGGGATAAGGTGTTCTTGAAGCTCCGTCCATACAGGCAGAAGACAGTCGCCAACAGGAGGAATGAAAAGCTGGCTCCAAGGTACTTTGGTCCTTATGAAGTGATGGAAAAGATTGGGGCAGTAGCATATCGACTGAAATTACCCCCATCGGCGACTATACACCCGGTTTTCCATGTCTCACAGTTGAGAAAGGCCATTGGTGATCACATCACCATTCCCGAGCTGCCGACCACACTTACAGAGGATTTAGAGGTGATAATGGAACCGTTGGAGCTGAATGGTGTTCGCCAAAAAGAAGATAAAACTAAGGAAGTGTTAATCCAGTGGAAGAACCTTCCTGACTACGAGGCCACGTGAGAACCATACGAGAGGACGAAACATCAGTTTCCCGATTTTCACCTTGAGGACAAGGTGATTCTTTGGGAGGGCGGTAATGTTACGCTTGGACCGGTCCCAGCTGGACCGGTCCGGTTCTACGCTCGGCGGTCCAAAGCCGGGCGGAACCCGTTCGCAGAATCGGCGGAAGAAGAGGCGGGCTAGGGGGTTTTGGAGCGTTTCGTTGGAGGGAATTTTTGAATGAGGAGGGTGTTTATGTAATTTGTATTGTTCCTTTTGCTTTAATTAGGGAGATGGGGGGGGGGGGGGGAATTAGGATCATCTTGAATTTGAATGTAATTTGAGATCTAGGGTTTTCTTGCTTGGGCTCTTGGCGTTGCCGGAGAAGATCGGAGAGTTGTTCTTCCTCTCGAATCGAAGAACATTGTATCTTGTTTTTGCTTTGATCATCTACTAGTGAAATATAAGTCCATTGAACGTCTTTCTCTCAGTTTTCCTACGATTTTCTACTGTTTTCATACGTTTTTGGCTGATTTCCTGTAGAAAACAGCAATTTTCTTGTTGTTTTCTCCGCGTGGAGCGATAGGAATACTTGGATCTAAGTATTTCCTATCAGCTTGGTAGCCGTCCCTCACATGAGGAGGTTTGTTTATCTCCTCAACTTTGATACTTTGGTGAGTAGCAAGACTATTTTATCTTTATTTAAAAATTTTTCCTTGTTTTAGAAACTTTCACATTCATCCCCACACCATTTCGTCCGTTCACAAAATCCCACACAATATCCCTCCTAAACCTTTTAGACAAAACTAGGTTGACTTTGACCAAGTTGGATTCTCGTCTTTATTTGACCCATCAAAACCCTATAATTTGGTGAAAATCTCTAGAAATTTTCTTAGATATTCCTTTTCCATCTTGAAGTATTTGCAAGTCTTGAAATGCCCACCATTTGAAGCCCTAAAAACGGAAACTCCACTAGTCAAAATTAGGCCATAGTTCTAACATCCCTACTTTTCATTCTTCCATCTAACGCATATTTGTTTGAGTGTAAGAATAAGAAGCTGCATCTACTCCCTAATTCTACAGAAGTAACTACAAAGGAAATTAATGAGAGGATGGCTATGTGCATTGTATCAGAAAAATCCTTGCTTCGTTTGTGGCAGAGACTTGTTTGATGGTTTTCAGAACGCATGATGACATGCAAGAGGTGTAGAATGGAATCTTGTGATGATTTTTTGTTTGAGAGCAGAATCTTTACTGAGATAAATACGACCCGTAAAGAATTTGATATTGAGTTGAAAAGAATCTTTACTGATAAAAATAGGACTCAAACTATTGGCTGGGACCAAGTGGAGAAGAGGGAAGGAGAGGATAATTTGATAGGAAATACTTGAGTTCGCAAGTAATCCAAGAGGAAATACTTGAGTTTGCAAGCAACCCTAGCAATAATTGGCAAAAACAACGAGAATAATGCAAAAAACTAGATGAAATCAATCCAAAACGATAGATTGTAATAAGGGAATCAAAGCAAAACAAACACAAAGCAAGATACAATTGATCCTCAATTCAAGAGGAGGATCGTTCTCTCCCAATCTCTAGACGATGAGTCTAGAGCCCAAGACGCCAATGAAAAACTCCAAGAGAACAACTCAAAAGATGCCTACCCTAACCCTAGCCTCCCTCTTCTTTTAAATACATAACTTCCTAATAAAAAGCAAATAAAAACCTTCCTAGAATAAACCAAATTCAAAAGAGTTTCCCAATGTGCTAACCGCCCCTTCCCTTTCTCTAAATTCCGCTCTAGGAGGGCCCAAAACCCTTGGCTACTTTTTTAAGGAGGTGGCTTAACCCACCTCTTGTAGACTTGAACCGGCCCAGGTGATGCTGGTTTGATCGGTTCAGGAAGAATCGTATCAATACCCCTTTCCCAAAGAACCACCTTGTTCTCAAGTTGAAAATTTGGAAACTGATGTTTCATCCTCTCATAAGGTTCCCATATAGCCTCCTAGTCCGAAAGACTTTTCCACTTGATCAACACTTCTTTAGCTCCATCTCCCTATGGTGAACCCCTATCAGCTCTAAAGGTTCCAAAATCACCTCTAAGTCCTCCGTGACTGTCACCGGTAACTCCTAGGTTACTGCATAATCTCCAATTGACCTTCTTAATTGGGATACATGAAAAATCAGATGTATAGTCACTGTTGGTGGTAATTTCAGCCTATATGCTACCGCTCCAATCTTCTCTAATACTTCATAAAGTCCAAACTACCTTGGAGCAAGCTTCTTATTCCTCGTGTTGGCGACTGTCTTTTGTCTGTATGATTGGAACTTCAAGAACACTCTCTCCCCTACTTCGAACGGGATGTCCTTCCTATGCCCATCAGCTTGTTTCTTCATAATCTGTTGTGCCCTCAGCAGATGTCTCTTGAACTCCTCTAACACTCTGTCCCTCTCCTCCAAGTACTCCACTAATGAAACTGGAGTACTGCTACTCCCAAAGCTTACCAAGTAAGGAGAATTCCTTCCGTACAACACCTTGAGTGGGGTCATTTGAGAAGTAGAATGATAAGAAGTGTTGTACCAGTACTCGGCCCATGATATCCACTTGGCCAATAGCCTGGGTGTCTCCGACACAAAGCATCTCAGGAAGGTCTCAAAGCTCCTATTGACCACTTCTATTTGGTCATCCATCTGTGGGTGGTAGGCGGTGCTCATCTTTAGAACTGTCCCATGTAATTTGAATAACTTCCTTCAAAAGTGGCTGAGAAACACCTTTTCTCTATCTAATACTATCACTTCTGGTATTGTATGCAATCTGATCTCCTCTCTGATGAAAGCTGAAGCCACTGTCACTGCGGTGTATGGATGTCGGAGGGGAATGAGCATACTTGCTCAATCTATCTACCACTACCAGAATCACTATGAAACCTTATGAACGGGGCTGCCCATCTATGAAGTCCATGAATATCTCCTCCCATACTCATCCTGGTAAAGCCAACGACTGTAGCAGTCCTCCTGGCGACATAGCCAGGTATTTGTTTCTCTGACAGATCTCACACCTGGCCACCATCTCCTCCACATCTCTGTGCATCTCCTTCCAGTACAACTCCGAGGTTAACCTCCTGTATATCTTTCCTGAATGACCCCCCGCAGTGCTCCCATGAAACTCCTGGAGTAATTTTGGAATGTGGATTAAGGTCCGGAACATCACAAACCTCCCATGATACAACATTTTGTCCCCCTCCAACGAGTACCTTGGATGGCTAACCCCTTTCCTTAGTAAATCTATCATGATCTTACCCAACTCATCATCTCTAGCACTCTCCTCTCTGATGGCCTCCCAATTTAGCATCAAAGGAACCGATACTACCACTGTCTACAGCTCCCCCATACATCTGGACAAGGCATTTGTTGCCTTGTTCTCCACTCCTGGCTTGTATTAAATTTCAAAATAATATCCTAGCAATTTGCACAACCACCTTTGATGCTCTTCAGTCATCATCCGCTGCTCCAACAAGTACTTCAGGCTCATCTGGTTGATTCTGACAATGAAATGTCTTCATAACAGGTAGGGTCACCCAATGTTTAAAATTGCGTAATCGGGTATTGAGGCGTTTTTCGTTCGTGAGGCAAGGTGTAAGCCTCAAGGCATTTTGAGGCATAAGCCTCAAAATCAAAAAAATTGTGTAAACATAAAATGATAAATTTTGTATATACTAATAAGTAAATAATACATAAAACATAAAAATACACAAGATATTAAGTGAAATCAAAATATCCCAATAATAAGACAATATGTACCTGCTCGGTACTGAGCGGTACCGAGCATGTACCTAGTGGTACCAAACATTGTTGTACAGAGTGGTACTGAGCATATACCTAGCGGTCTCAATGTGGAAGGAAGTGGACGCCGAACGAAGAGGGAAAAAGGTCGCGGTAAAAGATAGCTCCAACCCAACTCGCGGCAGAAGATAACTCCAAGCAATAAGCGAAGAGCGACTCAATGTGGAAGGACGCCGACGCTGAACAAAGAGGGAAAAAGGTCGCTCGAAGAAGAAGGGAGAAAACCTATTTTCGGGAAATGATGGAAGACCGCGCAGGGGTTGGGGGGTCCGAACTGAACAAATATATATTAGGTTAGTTTTTTTTTTAGAGGCGGATGCCTCTCAACTGTGAGGCAAGGCGCGCCTCAGTAAACTTGAGTCGTACACCTCAAATCTTGAACTCATTGCGTAGACTTTGAGGCTTGAAGGGGTGAAATTGAACTGAGGCGCGCCTCTTATTGCGCACTTTTATACCATGGGGTAACCACTTCTGGATGGCTTAGACGATGGCCATCAACTTTCTGACTCTGGCTGTCAACACTTGGCTGAAGTAGGTAATGTGTCGACGATTCTGCATGAGTACTACCCCTAGTTCGTAGCCTGAAGCATCTGTCTCCATTATGAAGGCCTGAGTGAAGTCTGCTAAAGCTAAGCTGGTATAGTAGTCATAGCCTTCTTCAGTCTCTTAAATGATGCTGTGGCTGCCTCTCCCCATAAGAACCCATATTTTCTTAGCTATTATGTCAGTGGCCATGCTATAGTGCTGTACCCTTTTACAAACTTCCTGTAGTTCCCTGTCAGTCCTAAGAATTCTTTCAATATCTTCAGATTCTTATGTAAGGGCCATCTCAACATAGCCTGAATCTTTGACTGATCGGTTGCCACCCATTCTTTGGAAATAATATGACTCAAATACTCCACACTGGTCTGGACAAAATAACACTTCTTCAGGTTGGCCCTCAGCTGATGTTCCTGTAGCCTCCCAAAACCATCCTCAAGTGCTCCTGATGCTCCTCAGTTTTGTTGTACACCAGTATGTCATCAAAAAACACCAAAATAAACTTCCGGCGGTACTGCCTGAACACCCCCTATTCATAAGTGACTGGAAAGTTGCAGGAGTTGGTAAGCCCAAACGGCATTACCAGAAACACATAATTCCCCTCGTGTGTCCTGAAAGCTGTATTGGAGATGTCTGCCTCCCTAATTCTAATCTGATGGTATCCAAACTTCAAATCTAGTTTGGAGAATATCACTGCCCCATATAGTTCATCTAAGAGCTCATCAATTACATGAATAGGGAACTTATCCAACAATGTCTCCTTGTTCAAAGCGCTATAGTCCACACAAAACCGTCAGCTTCAATCCTTCTTCTTGACGAGTAGGGCTTGACTAGAAAAAGGACTAACACTCGATCTAATGATCCCAGCCTCCAAAATCTCATGGATCAGTTTCTCAATCTCATCATTCTGAAATTGAGGATATCGGTAGGGTCTGACACTGATGGGTTACACACCTTCCCTCAAGGTAATGGTGTGCTCCTGTTCCCTCGGTGGTGGCAATCGCTGAGGTGGTTAAAACACCTCATGGAATTGCTGAATCAACAGCTATATGGAGAGTGGTATTTCCCGTCCCTCCAATCTAGCTCCCTCAAAACTATGCAGGTCCACCAAATATCCTCCACCCACTACCTGTATACTTCTCACCATGATTTTAAGAGAAACCATGGATTTGGATAGCCCTGTTTCTCCCCTGATCACAATCTTCCTACCATCCATCATCAGCTCCATCATGAGTGCTCTCCAATTAACCTTGGTGTCTCCCAAGGTATGCAGTCATTTCATCCCCAGGATGACATCTGCACTCCCTAACTCGTGGAAGAAACTTTTCTCTCACCTGAATACTCTGGATAGTCAGTAGCACTCCACTACAGATCCCCTGGTTTTTCTCCACCTTCATCGTACCCATCATTACTCCATAACAATTGGTTTCCACCAATTTCACTCTCAATTGATCGACGACCTGAGTGGAAATGAAATTGTGGGTAGCATCACTATTAATTAGCACCACCACCTCCCTGTGCTCTATCTCCCCCTTCACCTTCATGGTATGATTCATAGTGAATCTTATCACCGAGTTCAGGGAAACATCGGTCAGATTTAGATGCAGCTTCTCCTCCATCTCCTCCTCCAACTCTCCCTCACTTCCCTCCCCAGTTTTCTCGTCATCATATATGGTAAGAAAATGAAGAGTTCGGTCCCTACATCTACGTTCTGGAGTATAATTCTCATCACACCTGAAACATAACCTCTTTACCCTCGTCTCCTGCATCTACTTCTCTGTTAGCCTCTTAAAGATTTCCCCTCTCCCTCTTCCTACTGTCTTCTCCCTAGTGGTCTCCTGAATTCCTCTTGTTGCAGGACACTTAGGTGCTAAATTAGTGGTCGTCATCCTATAAGTACCACCTGAGCTGCTACTCTTAGCTCCCCTCTTTAGATTCCTCTGATGTTTAACTAGTGGTGCCAACTTCATGGCCTCCCCCAAGTCACGAGGCATCAGAACTTTCACTGCCTCTCTAATCTCTGTGCCTTCAGCCCCTTCATTAAGTTTCCCTCCAATATAGTACATGATAATCGCTCCACCCTACTGGCTAGGTGCTTGAACCACTCACAGTAGTCTGCTACTGATCCCTCCTGCATCAGAGTAAAGAACTGCTCATAGAAATATCCTCCCCAGTCGGTTTGGAAATGTTCTATTATGCAGTCCTTGAATTCTCCCCATCTCCTGATGGGTCTCCTTTGGTCTATTCACTGGTACCATGACAATGCCTTCCCCTCCAAATATAAGCATGCTGCTGTCAGCTTCTCCTCCTCCGTTAACCCATTGACAGTGGAATACTTATCCACCTTATAAATCCACCAATACACATCATCCCCTTCAAATATGGGCATCTTCAACTTCCTTACCTTATGATCTCCCCCTTTTTCCCTTATTCCTCCATAGCTTCCCCTCTCCCAACTGCTTGGCCCTCCTCACGTCTCCCGGTCTTCCCTTGCCCTGTCTTAACTCAAAACCCCTTCGAATTCCCCTCACCTTCCTTCAAATTCAGCACCTCGGCGGTCATAATATCTCTCCCGGCATTCCCAATCAGCACCCCTTTGCTCCGCTCCCCCATACCCATGCCTTTCCCCCATACCTACCTCCTCTATCCTCCCTCTGGAAAGGCTCCATATAGGGTTTTATTCTTTCTCCCTCCACGATCTCTACCTCATCTTCCTTCCTACGAATTTCAGAATTCGTGTTCTTCCCTTCTAACCCTTTTGCCACTGAAGCCACTGTTTGGTTGTGGATTTCTAATATTTTCTTCATCATGCCCTGGAGATCGGCTACTTTCCCTTCCATGGAGGAAATATTGGCCTCCATCGTTGCCTTGATTTGGTTCATCTATCCTTCAAGTATTTCTTCCAGCGCATTCACTTTCTTGGCCCCATCTCTATTCGGATTTTTGTAGATTCAAAAAATTTGGATTTGGATCACAAAAACAACAACTTTCTCCTTCACCGGCCAAGATTCAGCCGCTGAAATTTGTCAAAATTAGCCCACCAACGGTCCCAAGACTTACTCTGATTCAATTTGATAGGAAATACTTGAGTTCACAAGTAATCAAAGAGGAAATACTTGAGTTTGCAAGAAACCATAGCAATAATTGGTAAAAACAGTGAGAATAATGTAAAAATCTAGATGAAATCAATCCAAAACAATATATTGTAATAAGGGAATCAAAGCAAAGCAAATACAAAGCAAGATATAATTGATCCTCAATTCGAGAGGAGGATCGTTCTCTCCCAATCTCTAGACGATGAGTCTAGAGCCTAGGATGCCAAGGAAAAACTCCAAGAGAACAACTCAAAGCATGCCTGCCCTAACCCTAGCCTCCCTCTTCTTTTAAATACATAACTTCTTAATAAAAAGCCAATAAAAATCTTCTTAGAATAAACAAAATTCAAAAGAGTTTCCCAATGTGCTAGCCGCCCCCTTCCCTTTCTCTAAATTCCGCCCTAGGGGGAATCACCCCCTTCCCTTTCTCTAAATTCCGCCCTAGGGGGGCCCACAAGCCTTGGCGACTTGTTTAAGGAGGCGGCTTAGCCCGCCTCCTATAGACTTGAACCGGCCCAGGCAGGTCTGGTTTGATCGATTCAGGAAGAACCGTATCATAATTAAACAAGGGCATCAAGTTGTTATGCTTCTTGATGGAGCAAGAAGTGAAGACACCTGTCGAGTGGGTGCAAACTCCAAGGCATAAGAGGGAAAGAAGAGAAAAACATATATTCTTATTCCATAGAAATGTTTACAAACTTATGAGTACTATTTATAGACAAAAATGAGTTAACCAAATCCATTGGATCATTTATTAGACCTGCTGGGCAAAATTGTTAATAAAAGTAAATGTATTAAAACAATATTTATGAGATTGGCAGCTTGTTGTCTATTTTTATGTAGTTGTGTTTGTGTCCTTTATTTTTCTTCTTCTTCGTTGATAAACCTTTATAATCAGCTTGTTGTCTTTTGATTGTTCTTTCAAGTATTTAACGTAATTGTTACAATGTTCCTGCCCCGTCTTTGTGTCCAATTGAATATGTTGTTGCTTAACACTATACTATCTCTCTCTTGGAAAAACTTAAACCTAATTTCACTCTCTTGGGAGTTTGGTTGGTGCTATCAATTTCCAAACTCCAAATTTATTTCTATCCTACTCAAAATAACCTTCCATCTAAACTGTCAATACGGAATAATGCCAGCAAGCCGTGCTAATAATATTTAGAGTTATCTTATGTATCTTGACACTAATTTATACCTCAATGTTTGTGTCATCAGTGATAACGAATACTTTACAATGACGGTTAAAATTTTGAGCCTTCAACTTGAGAATCAATAAACTGGTACGGCTTGAAATAGATCTCTGTGTTGACTGTTGTTCCATACTGTTCATGAAGGATTTGTGATTAGCAGGGACATCTTTTGCATTCCAAACAAATTATTGGTTTATTAGTACTATAGGATTCTATAATATGAGCCATATGATGCTGATATTTGGACTGTTTGGTAAGATATGCTATTTGTTTGACTGAAGACCTCTCATGAAAGCATTATCTGTAAGATAGGATTCTATAAGATATGCTATTTGTAAGATATTCCAAACAAATTTTGCCCTGGTTTCTTGATGTCAGTTTCTGTTGTAAGATACTATTTGTTTGGCTTGCTTTCATCTAGGCGTTGCAGCAATTGAGATGCTGGACTGAAGATGGTTATAATTTGGAAAGTAATGAGAGGCCATCATATTTGAAAAGGTTTTGTAGATTTTGAGGCAATCTCGGTAACGTCCCAAGATTTAAATTTGAAAGAATTATCAGTTTTATCTTTTAATTAATTTCTTAGAGCCACTAGGTATCCATCACTAAAAAAAATAAATCTAGCAAAAACAACTATAAATCATATACATAAAGCCTTAATTACAAAAGAATAAACTAAAATACAAAAATAAAATAAAACCTGATAAAATAAAACTTGAAAACACAGATCAACTTTTCTCTAGAGGGTCATGACTCTTATCCAGATCTAAAATAAATGAAAATCACATAATGAACTTATAAAGTCCAACAAATTACCAAAACCTATCATTACATTCATTGCAATACATAAAAATTAGTATGCATGCTCTAGTTCTAATCAATATAATAAATTAACTATTAGTATGAACTGTAAATAATCTATGCAATCAATATCAATCACAAGTAGAAATCAATATGATCAATAAAATAAGAGTATCTCATTAAGCAGAAGAAGTCTATTAATTGATAATGAAATTGATAAAAGTTTATAAATCAATAACAGGAGTCGTACAGTAAAATTACATCAATTATCTATTAGTTCTATTCATGTTGATAGTTCTACTATATGCTTATATCAATTATTATGTCATATATAACCATCTGTCACTATGTTATATCAATATGCTATATCAATATATTTATCAATGCATTATATACTCGCACATCTATCAATATCTATCATTATATATGCCATATACTATGCTATGCTACACCTGCCATAAAAAATCAGTCCTATATGTCTTATTATGTAAATGCAAACATGGATATAGTTATGACTAATAAGACATGACATCCAGATTCAAAGTGGAGTTTTCATCTTTTCATTTATCATATCAATCCATCATTATCTTTAAATTACACCTATCAATTGTTTTTATTAATCTTTTACTTCAACAAGTGGTTTTTAATAAATCAATGAAGAGTCGTTATTCTCTATTATTCAGCGTAAACAATTAATTAGAAATAGGCTAACATCTTAGATTAAACCATAAACTTTTAGTTCAAGAAAAATCTATCAGTCTACCCTCTTGTATAAGGTATTATCATTTTAATAGCCAACAATATTAATTATAGTTTTCACAGTTAGTCTTCCTGATTTATATGTAAATGCCACATTTATCACATATCAATTATTCATTTTTTCTATGATATTCAATATTATGCATGAAATACAAGAAACTATAAAATGCTGAGAAATTAATTTATACACTATTAATTAACTTTAGAAAATTATAACTATTAATTTATCAGGTAAAATTCAATAATATTATAGTCATAATACCCATAAAATCATATCTATCGTATATGAGAAATTGCATGATAAAAGTTTGATAAATAAGGAGAAATTCATTTTTATTAATTTTATGAAGAATAAAATCCGAGAAATCAAAATTTCGAGTTTTCTATCACGATCAGATGAAATTTCGTAACAGGTTTGCTGGATAAAAATGTCCCGAGCAAATCCCTCTCTCTTCTCTCTCCTCTCCTCTTCCTCTCCTCGGCAACGATTGTAATAATAGGGAAATTGCTGGTGGTAATGGGGTTAATGGAATGGATTAAGATATTTATTTTTTTAAAAATCACTAGTTTGACCTAGCATCGCGATGCTCGCTTTCCCAACTCCACAGCGGAGCTGCCCCGGTGCCGCAATGCTCACTTAAGCCCATTTTTTGTCCAAAAATCCGAGAGCTCAATGTCGGGGTGCTGCCAACCCTAGCATTGCAGCGCTCATAGAGAATTTTTTGAACATGAAATTTGGCTATTACAACCTAAGTACGGTGGAGTGGTAAATTGTTGTAAATTGAAAAGCTTTCTTTAGCATTTGGTTTTGTTAACGTTCGGTTAAACAATGGACCAGCCTATTTGGAATTGCAGTGGCTTGAACTTAAGCCATTAGTTATAAGTCTAGATTCTATAAGAGCTAGCTTTTGACTGTTGTACCTGCAGCCATGTTCACTTGATCCTAGTGGATCAAGCCAATAATGAGTTAATTTGATTGAATCATACACAAGTTGCCTGAACCAGGATGGTCTAATTGACTCAGTGTGGCTTAAACTCTTGAGTCATTATAAAAGGATTTTGATAGAATCATCAAGTGGAAAGTCAGGGGATACTCGAGAGCTCTTTGGACCTATTAAATATGAGATAGGGGTTAATAAAGGCTTCTTTTGGGATAACTTTCGTACTGTTTTTTAAAATTTTAAATTCAAGAAATTTTTGTACTAAAAAATTGTTTTTTAAAAAGCAATAAAAAAGCCGTCCCGAAAGAAGCCAAAATCTCTAACAAATTGTCACTGACTTTAGAGCGAGATGTTGAAGGTTCAAGATTTAGAGTTTGGTATTGCCCTGATAACACTCGTTGCCTTTGTGAAGGATCTTTTGAATATGTTCTATGGTTTTAGGAACCTAAGATATTGGCCAAGTTGCTTGAGTTAGTGACGCTATTAGCCAAATCACTTTGAACAATTACTGCCGATGTGCCAAGTTCGAGTTCCCATGATTTGAGTAAAAATTATATATTCCATAAAGATCACATTACACATGGTATGCTGCCAACTCAATAATATTCTCAAATAAGTTATTCAAGTAGGGAACTTAGACTTCGTTTTGGATGGCCTTTTTCTTGCTTCTTAAAGCAGCTTTCTAGTACAAAAATAAAGCTGCTTTAAGAAGTAGGAAAAAAAACTATCCCAAACGAAGCCTTAAAGAGTTCAACATAGTTGATTCATGAATATCCATATAAGGCGTTCATCAATGAGAACTAGAACGTGTATGTTCTAGTCAAGCGGCATATTATAGACTAACTTAGGATGATTCTCGGTGGAGCTGGAGTTGAGGTGTCTTGGTAGTCTGGTGTGGAACAACTTAAGAGAGGTCTTTGCTTCCTCTAGAATAATTATTAGGTCCGGACACCTGACGTAGCTCTACATCCGGACGCCAATAACATGTTGTCACGTGCTCTTACTCTTTACTGTGCGGCCCGACGACTCGGACCCGGTATTGCTATATATTGGCTGATTTGTGCAGACCGGAGTATTGCTAGGTATTGCTCGGTATTGCTCGGCAATAACGAGAAATATCAATCTGTCAAAACCAATACCGAGCAATACCCCGGTTTTGCTAGGTATTGCTCGGTATTGCTAGGTATTGGTCTTGACAGAGGAGTATTTCTAGTTATTGCCAAGCAATACCGAACAATACATGAACATAGCAATACCGGGTTCCGGACTGGGTCGGGTCATCGGGCCGCGCGGTAAAGAGTAAGAGCACGTGACAACATGTTATTGGCGTCCGGATGTTGAGCTACGTTAGTTGTCCGGACCTAATAATTATTTGCTTCCTCTAAGTCATCTTCTCTTGAGGTCTCCATCACCTTTTCTAATGTAGATCGATCAACAAAGGGGAAACCCTGTAACGATGCAGTCATCGTTGCATTTATGATCTCTCCAACTGCTGTATTGATAACATTCTAATTAATCAATACAAGGAGTTCTGTGAACATATTTACATCAAATTTCGATCAAAAGAATCTTGATCATAATACATTGTTGCCTACTATCGGAACTCTTATATTACTTTTCTGTTAAGTGATAAGAACCCGAAGGCAAAATTGCATTGACAATCACCTGGGAGGAAGAGATGACTTCAAATACATTGCAGTGTCTGACTTCGTTATGGTTGACGAGCTAACTTTACATAATATCCTCTTTGTTGTGCCATTATTGAATGCTTTCAAAGCTAGCTGTGTCAATTTACAATCTGCGAGGTTTCTAGTGTAAGCTTTTGCAATCACCATTCAAGGAGATTTGTTGCAATCCATAGCTTGTTACTTGAAGGCGGTGGGATTAAATAGTTTTCTAGTTTAAAAATTTATAGTTTAAAAAAATTTTATACGAAAAAGTTGTTTTAGAAAGAAGTAAGAAAATCATCCCAAACGAAGCCGTAATGTAATTAATTAAAAGATAAGTTCTAGCTATGATGGAGGACATAATTGTGATGGACATAAGTGGCCATTTTGAAACAAAGATTATGATGTATGGCCACCCTTTCATCATGAAAGTTTATGTGGAATTCATATCACATAAAAAATTATTAGTGTTGTTAGTTTGATTATAGTTAATATAGTGTTAGTCGATTATATGATGTGTTTTCAACCTTCAATTATTGTTATTATATTTTGTTAGTACTAATATATTAAGTTGCCATAGCATATAAAGTTTTAAGGGTATATTTGAAGTCCCTTAATAACCATTAAATGATCATTTCATGAAACAAGTAAGTTGGTATTGGAAAAATCCAAATGGTTAAGCATTATAGCCCCACTTATTTATTATTCTTTTAGAAGAACAAAGCCATTTATTCTCATACTTTTTCTCTTATATTAAAAAATTCTAATTATTTGAAATAAATTTCTAGGCATCATAATTATTGACAGCTGTTTTTTAATAATTTACCTAATTAAAGCTTCATTTGGAATATTTTTTTACTGCTTTTTAAAATAATTTTTTTAGTACAAAATTTTTTTGAAAGCAGTCAAAAAATAGTGGTCAAAAGTTTTCCAAATAAAATCTAATTCATTATAAAAATTTATAAATTTTAACTACTAGCTTTTTTTTGTTAGATAAATCAAAGTCAACGATGTTGAATTTATTTCCAATCCTCTCCAATTAAATTCTAACAAAAAAAAAAGAAGAAAAGTTTCAATCATTTAGATAGAAAATTAATTCCTCTTCTTACTTATTTACATATATGTTTCACAATTGTTGGCTCTTATGCAACAAAAAAGTTTATACAGCCTGCAAGACATAAATTTTCTTTTTCTTTAAACACAAGTTAGTTGAATAAAAACATTATTTGAATAATAATAAAACCAGATCAAGTCTAAACTTATATGCAATGATAGATTTGATATAGCCAACAAGACATTATTTTTCTTTTTCTTTAAATACAAGTTAGTTGATGGAAACCTCATAAGTCTAAGCTAATAATCAAGCTAGGGCTTGTTATATAAGCCTTATTTTTTGTAGTGAGCATATAAAAATTTTCAAATTTATATTTCATTTGGAACGGCTTTCTTACTGCTTCTTAAAGCAGTTTTTTTATACAAAAATTAAAATTTTGTACTAGAAAATTGCTTTAAAAAGCAATAAAAAAAGCCGTCCCAAATGTCTTATCAACAATTAATTCATCTTGTCATTAATTGTTAATAAAAAAAACAATTAATTCATCTTGTCATATAAGACTTAGGCTTAATTTTGTTTGAGATGGGTTTTTTATTGTTTCTTAAAATAGCTTTTTAGTACAAAAATAAAAAATTTTGTTCTAAAAAGTTGCTTTAAGAAGTCATAAAAAAGCCATTTGGGTGTCCGTTTGGAACGGTTGCAACTTTTTGTAATGATGATTATATATAAAATTATTGCAGAGAAAATTACTTTTTAAAATATGGTGTAGAAATAACACAAATTTTTTTAATAAGCAGTGAAAAATAATGATCAAATAGAAATTATGAATATGATATAAAAAAATAAAATTATCCCAAATAAAATCTTAATGCGTTAAGTCCAACTAAAAATTGAAAGAGTGAGGGCATCTCCAACCGAAAACTTCATTTTTCACGGCAAAGTAACGCAAAACTCCAAAATGGCGCGGTGATGCTCCAATCGAACGCCATTTTAGGTGTTTTTGAGAAGGTAACGATCGCTCTCCCTTTCGCGCGTTTTTCCGGTTGAGAGCAAAAAATGGCGTGAGTGAACAGTGCGACGCCAATATTGGAGTCGCACTGTTCACCTGCGATTAAATTGTGAAATTTTCGCGTTCGGTTGGAGCGACGGAACGACTCCATACACTCGTTTAGCGTTCGGTTGGAGATGACCTGAGAGAAGATAAACGCCATAATAATAAGCCCACATGGATATAATATATGGGTGACCCACCATTATCTTGAGTAATAAGCAATTTCTCTGAATTTTATGTTACTTCATATACTCATGCATGCTTGATTCTAGAAGCTTACGTACGTACATATTTGAAAATGAAGGAAAAAAAAGTACACCGTTGAGCTCAACGGACAGTACGTCCTTCGCTACTTCTCCAACTTGTAGCCATGCATGTATGAATTGCATGATCATATATTAATAAATTATTTATAATAAAAGTTAATAAATTTATTATATTTTTTAAAATTTTAATAATATTATTATAAATATAAGCACTTTAATCACACCCCTACAAATAAAGAGATTTACACATGTGCCCCTGCTAGAGCCCACCGTTTGCTCAAGAACAGATCCCAAATCCAAAGAAAGATGTGTTGTTTTCTTATTTTGGTGTTATATATAATATGATCTGTTCAATATAGAGGAAGCTACAGCACAGATTTAGGTTACCTAAACTTGTGGCTAAGCTCTTAAAGATAGAATATTTATCATCGCTGATAGATCCATTTCTAAAAGAGACGCAATTTACTTTTAATGAATGCGACTGTGTACCAAATGGCTATTCTTTGAACAATTAATGAAAGCTTGCTTCTCTGATCTCTTCTGATTCCCTGTAAAGTTTGATATGATCAGTCGTCGCAGTTGTGATTGATCTTAAGATGTCGCAAAAAACGCATCAGAAATAATTGTTTTTTGTGCAAAAGATTTATGATGTAATATAATTAACTCTTGTAATGATAGGATGATATGCATTTTACTCATTTCTCAGCTCTTAATTCATACTAAACCCCACCCCCCAACCTTGCCATGCTCTCTCTCTCTCTCTCTCTCTCTCTCTCTCTCTCTCTCTCTCTCTCTCTCTCTCTCTCTCTCTCTCTCTCTCTTGGTCATCTCTTCTCTTTCACCTCTCTTCTTTAATGTAATGAAGGGTAAAAATAAATGATGGTCCTTTGGCTAAAAATATTTGGTGCTTTATTGATAATTATTTGGGTCTTAATTTGAATCTTTTTAACATTAATTGTCATTCTATCATTGTCCAATGTTTTAATAATAATAATTAGGCTGGCCATATTGCAACAGTTGTTCCCATGGTTACCTTTTGGTTGCTTTGGATAGAAAAAAATAATTGCAAGCATCTGACACAAAGATGAGCTTTGATAGAATTCTCAATGGTCTTAAGCATAAAATTCATCAACTAGTTGCTACCAACTTACTTTGCCTTAAACATTTTAAAGGCAAGCTAGAATAGATGAATTTCTTTTTTTCAAATTTTCTTTGAGAATTCTCATATTGATTTGCCAAGAAAAGTCATCATCTAGGATATGCCTCCCATGGACCGGGTTAGGCTTAATATTGACGGTTTTGTTAACCGGTCCACTACTGGATGTGGGGGAATCACTCGTGATAATCTGGCGACTTTATTTTTGCTTTTATGCTTCCATTGCCCAGTGTAGTGTCATTGTTGCTGAGGTTAAAGCTTTGTTGATGGGTTTGAAATATTGCTTAGATCAAAATATGCATAAAATTTAGATAGAGTCTGGTTCTAGGTTTTGTGTTAATTTAATTTTGTCTAACTACTATTACAACAATGCTTCTCTTCATTATATATTCGGGAATATTAAATTTTATCTTAATCAGTTTGATTATGTTTTTACTCATATATTGAGAGAAGAGATCGAATAGTTATGTTGTCTGGCTGGCCAACCAAAAAGGGTCCTGCTATATCCAATATTGAATTGTATCAAAACTGTAATGAGCTTTATTTTTTGAGAGGTTTGACGAGAATGGATAAGGTGGGATTACCTTTTTTCCGATTCCACCTTTTTTCCGATTTTAATAACTTGTTCTCTTGTTCATCTTATCTTGTGGTCTCTCTGCATCTATTTTTCATTCTTCTTGCTGTTGTTATTCTGCTACTCTCCTTATTTGGTTGTCTGTTTTCTGGGACTATAATGCCTAATAATTGTTGATATGTAGTTTAGTCTATTTCTTGGGTTGCTGGTTGATCGTTTGACCTTTTGTTTTCATCAGTAGGGTTATCCCTTATGTTTAACTCTATTCTTCTGCTCCTTTTGGTTGTGTCTTTTCTATTTTCTTGCTTTGATTTCTTATGTTGCTATATTATATTTTTTTTGTTGCTGATTGGTTGCCTTGGTTTTTAGATTTTGCTTTTTTTCTACCTTTCATTTTAGGTTCCTTGGGGCATCAACGTTAGATATTTTTTCATTGTCTTGACCTTACATATTTTATGGCTGATTTCTTCACGCGCCTTCATATATTTAGACATGATTTTTTGTTTGCTCTTATTGAATATCTTAGCTTTAGGCTTCTTATTTTTGGTTTTTACTTCTTATCTACCATATTTAATCTTTCTCTTTTTTCATTTTTCTTTGATTATAATTAGATATGTATCTTTGACTGTTGGGTTCTTTTTTATCTTTTTTATTGTAGCTCTTTAAGCATTGGCGAGATCGATCCCTTTAAGGGCTTGTAACTTATTTTTGAATATTAAAATGTAGGCCCACTCTCGAGTTTTATAAAAAAAAAAAGAGGCAAAAATGTAATGAAGATATTTGATTTGAGTGTTATGTAACAAAGGGCAAAAATGCACTTATCAAATGAGCTGATAATATTAGTATACGAAGATTAAACTGGGTATTCCTATATATGCTGAGGATTTGGTTAGAAGTGAAAGGGTTGTCAGATGGCTTAAACCTTTGTCTCCTTCTTTGAAACTTAATATTGATGGTTCTGTTGGTATCTCTTTTGCGGGTTTTGGGGGTATTATTCGTGACAGGTTTGGTCAAGTTATTGTGGCTTATGCGGGCCCTTTATCTCCGTGTAAGATCATTTTTGCTGAAATGATGGGCTTACTTAAAGGTCTTTATATTTGTAACAATAGAGGTTTTGTTAACATTGAGATTGAGGTGGATGCATTACTCTTAATTCAAATTATTAAAAATGAGGATGTTTTTTATCCTCAGTTCTTTTATATAATTAGGAGAGTTCATATGGCCCTCTCTACTCTCAATTATATGATCAAGCATGTTTTTAGGGAGGGTAATGCCTGTACTGATTGCCTGGCCAAACTTGGTAGTAGGTTGAAGAAGGATATGAAATTTGGTATTGATAATTTGCCTCACCTTTTGAAAGGGTTGGTTAAACTGGACAAAATTGGGTTGCCTTATATCAGATCTGGCTGATCCTCTTTCTGGTGGTGTGGGTTGCTGTGTTTTATTTGAGTGTTGTGTTGTCAGCTTTGTTCTCTGGGGTGTTTTTGTTATGAGGAGTATTTTCTCTGGGCGTTGACAGGTGTGGTTGGTTTGTTCTAATTTTCGGTTAGCTATTTTTTATTTCCATAATTATTGCTATTCATTTTCTATCATTATTTCATATTTGAATGTTGGGGTTAAGTTTCATAGCTACAGTTGGCTTAGTTTTTCTTGAACCTCTTGGCAGAAGTTTAACACTGGTATGGATCTTAAGTTACCTTATCTTTTATGGTTACTTACGACTATTTGCTGTGTGATGCTGGTATGGATCTTAAAAATGACCTTACACGTTGTCCCTATTATTTTGTATTTGATGAGGTGGTTTTTGGCTGCTGATATGAATTCCTACAAGGTCTGTTTTACTACTTCCAGATGCCTTCTCACTTGGGGTTTGAATCTGTTTTGGTTGATGTGGGAGGTCATTGAGTGGATTTGGTATCACCGGTAGGTTCTGGGTAGTTTTATGCTTTTGCTTATCCCTTATATTACTCAGGTTGATTTTTATGAAGTTATCTGGATCAATGATAATAATTCTAACTTTTGTTTGTGCAAGAATGGGATTTATATGAGGAATAGTTTCTTTAATATGGTGAATATGAGGGAGGAGATTTATTAGGTGATCACAGTGGATGGTTGGAGTATGCTAGGCCTGATTAATGTTAATAGTGACAGATGTTCCAACGGCATAATAGTGGATCTTTTTACTATTTTATTTACTATATGTCTAACATTTCTTTTTGGAGAATTCCTTGCAGGGATAATTTATCTTTTCAGTTATGGAGCTTCAATGATAGCAATGTATTCTTGCTTTAGTTTTTTCATTGCCACTTCAATTTTCATCAACATTTTTGCAGGAAGAATGTGCTGAACGGGATTTATCTGCTCTTCTTTTTTTGGGTGCTGTCTATCTACTCACTGCCAGAGACTTTATTTATGTCTTTTATGTAATCTTAGGAAAAGGAACCACCGGCTCTTAGGTTTTATTTCTATTTTCGTATAGCTCTTTTGAGCATTAGAGAGCTGGAGGATCCTTCTAAGGATTTTGTAACTGAATTTTGGATATTAACGCGTAGGCCCACAATGGGTTTTAACCAAAAAAAAATATTGATATGTTAAAGTTGTTCAAAATGATTTGTGAAGAATTGTTTTACACCTTAGATAAACACTCAACAAAAATAAACGAAAAATGAAGCGATTGACATTATTTTCATGAATAGTCTTGTCACAATATTAGAGGATAGCCCAGGCTTTGGCTGGTTAGGACGTCGTTTTGAGCTGGGTGATAATGTGATAAATGGAAGATCTGGTGGTGGCCAATATTAATTATGTTTTTGAAAATCAAGAGAAAAATGTTATTTCAAAGCTCTTGATGTCACTAATCTCCAATATAGTTGAAAGATTAAAATTTAGATCAATAGATTGGATGAAATCATTTTAAGAAGACAAGGGAATTTATAGGTTGAAAAAATAGCTTTAATACGCTACAATCTTTATATTAAAATGTATTTAGCTCTATAAATCCAATGCCTCAAACTTCTCATGAATTGGAGGTTTATAAGAGTCATAGTAATTTTGGGAAGTTATCATGATCAAATATCTTCTCAACTTGAGCTTATGATGCACATTTAATTTGCCTCCAACACTTCTAATATAAATATGTAATGTATGTCATATAGGAGATGATCAATAGTCGATTATCATGGATTTTGAGCAAGCTTTTCTAAAGCTTTACTTGGGCCGGCTTTGTTACTATTTTTTAAAGTGGCTTTCTAATACAAAAAATTAAAATTTTTATATTAAAATTGTGCTTTAAGAAGCAGTAATAAAACAATCCCAAACAAAATCTAAATCTTTTCAAATCTCAAGTTGATTGTGTATTTTTTAAAGGAGATTGAAGATTGAGACTGAAGACCCCCAAAATCTATCTTCACATTAATATGTAACCTTTATTCACCAAAGAAAATTTTAAGATAAAAATAATCTAGTAGCTAGTTTTAGCAACTAAAAAATTATTTTAATTATAAAAAAATAGTTACTCATAAATTTTAACCCGTCAAATCATATTTTTAACTTATTCAAAATAGGATAAATTAAAAAATTAAAAGTGTAGTATAATTTATTTAAAATATAATTAGTTATAAAACTAACAAGAATAGCTTAGCAAATGATCAAAAGAAAACGCAATATATTTATATAATAATGGTACAATTTCTGTTGTACCATAAAATAAAAATTAAGCTCATTTTTTTGTTATAAAAGAAGAACATTTGTATTATAATCTAATTATCTAAACTTAAAAGAAAAAAAACACAAATAATTATCCTGTGGTAATCTTCTTTTCTTTCCTTTCAAATACGACTTCAGCTAAATTTACCTCCTCTTGTTCCTCCCCGCAAGCAAGAGCGCCAAGTAGAACAAAACCCTAAAGAAAAACCCCCAAGCCACGGTGACAACAAGGCACCACCACTTGCCCAGCTGCGTCACCCCATTCTGCTTCAGTATATCCATCCCCTTCGTCAGGCACGTCTCCGGCGATATGCTGACACCCAGCACCCCCGCAATCGCCGCCAGCACCTTCTCTTTCATCTCCTCCGGCATCTTCCCCAGCGGCGTCGTATCAAATATCTGCACTCCTCTCACAAAACACTTGCCACCTTCCCCAAACTCGTTGTGCAGAACCCCCTCATACGAATACTTAACCAGCGACAGGTAGTGAAACCAAATCCAGTAGTCTGGTATTCTGTCACGGTTGATGAAGAAGCCGCTGAAAAGGAGGAAGTAAGCCAGTACGGCGACAACGACGACGTAGCCAAGCATTACCTTGATAGAGAAAATATAAGCGGAGGACATAAGAACAGATTGAATATTTTCATAGCTATTTTTTGATTTATGTTTCAAGCTAGCATACCTGAGACACGATGGCGGAGAGAAAGGTGACGAAGCCGCTCCCAGCCCAAAATGAGGCGAGGATGATAAGCAAGTAGAAGAGGAAGCCGGATGGGCCGCCGGCCAGTCCGACACCGGAAAAAGTTGCGGAAGCGAAGGCGAGGGAGAGAAGGATAAGGGAGGGGAGGGCGACGAGGGCGTTGGAGAGGACGTAGGAGGAGCGGCGGTAGGAGTTGTAGGCTGTCTCGCGGAGGAAGATATAGCGCTCTTGAAGAAAGACGGGGAGGGCGTCGGAGCAAGTGTAGTACATAGTGGACATGGCAAAGGCGAAGAAGCCGAGTCTCTCTTGTATGCCGCGAGGGGATGAATCGAGTCGGTAGAAGACGGTGGCGAGGATGCCGCCGGTGACTAAGACGGAGCCGAGGCGCATGAAGAAGAGCTCGGGCATGCGGCTGGTGTTGGTAAAGGAGCGTCGAGTCAAGACGGCGAATTCTACGTGTAAGGGGTTGGCGAACTGCGGCACCTTGCCTCCTCCTGCTGCTGCTGATGATGAAGCTGTTGGGGTAAATGTACGTGGTTAAAAGGCTAAATTTTAGATTATTATAATGTTCAAAGTTTCATTGAATTTGAAGAAGATTTAGAGAAATTTTTAATAAATTTTGAATTAATTATAATCTAATTTGCATTAGATTATTTCCTTCTTCCTCTCAAACTCCAAGCATTAAACAAGAAGCCGAAAAGCTAAACCTCCGATGGTGGTGGCGGCGAAGAGTTTCCCGCGGGAGATACTGGCAGTAATAGCCGCCTGCAGTGTGGAAGCCGAAGAAGGGGGACGAATAAAAGGAGAGTCTTGCAGAGCTGAAACAGAGCCCTGAGTTCGCGAACGATAGAACTGGACGAGCCCTTCAGCGCCTCCGGGCTCAGCCTCCAGTTCCCGAACAACATCGAGGGCGAACTCCGCCCTGTTCTCCCCTTGAATGATGGGCCTCCCGAAATCGGCGAAAAAGTTCAATAACCCGTCCGGACTCCCAAAGAATACGGTACTCCCCTTCGATAGTATTAATAGCCTATCAAGAAGCTTCAGAATCCTGGCGCTAGGCTGGTGGATCGAAGTCACCACAACGCTTCCAGAGCTCGCAATCCTCTGCAGCACTTTCATGACCATGAATGCGCTGGTGGAGTCAAGTCCTGAAGTTGGCTCATCGAGAAAAAGGAGTATGGGATCGTGGATGATGTCTGTACCGATGGATACGCGACGGCGCTCGCCGCCGGAGACTCCGCGGTGGCCTTCGTCGCCGATTATAGTGGATGCAGCAGCGCGGAGGCCCAGTTGGTCGATTAGAGCCTGGACGCGAGCACGTTTCTTTGAGGCGGAGAGCCAACGCGGGAGTCGGAATTCGGCGGCGAAGTTGAGGGTCTCCTCGACCGTGAGCATCGGGAAGAGAAGGTCATCCTGCATCACGTAGGCGGAAATTGTTTTCTGTATCTTGGATTCTAAGGGCTCACCGTTGAGAAAGATGCCACCTTTGCCAAGGCTTGGTTTGGCGATGCGATCAGCAAGGGCGTCGATGAGGGTGGATTTTCCGGAACCGCTGGCTCCCATTACAGCGAGGATCTCCCCTTCGCGAGCCTCGCCGGAGATGGAGTCGAGGAGGGTGCGGCGGGGAGGGTGAGAGTTTCCATCTGATGCAAGATGGATGCGGCGGAGAAGGGAAGGGAATGTCTTTGAAGTTCGGGTTTTGATGGTATAGGTGAGGTTGTGGAAGGTGAGGATGAAAGGGAGAGGGCGTTCAAGTTCCGCTAGAGGGATTTCCGTGGCACGGCCTGCATCAGCGGCTAGGCAGAGAAGCTCTGCAAAGTTGTGCTGTGTTGTTTGGCTTCCTGCACGGAGGTGACCGTTGTGGCTGACCTCATGCTCGGGGATGTCGACGGTGGTGGATGGCGGTGCGTCGTGAAGATTTACTGGCAGAAGAGGCATCTCTGCCGTTTGTTTTGGCGGCGCTGTCTGGTTTGAATGGGCCGGCTTCGAGAGAGAGGGAGAGGGGGAGGGTGGTGGCGTTTAACTAAGAGTGGGGAGTGATAAATAGAGGGGAGAGTGGGACCTTTTTTTGGTAAGAAATAATTTTCTTAATTGTGTAAGTTTTACAAGATTGGGTGGCTGTGGGCCCACTCGTGCTGTATTGCTGCTGGATTCAAATCGAAGGGTGAAATTTAATTATTTATTTAAGCATGTAGGTACGATGAAGGTGTGGAGAATTAGCTTGTGGTTTGATTAATTAAACCTCACAAGAAAACAATATCAATGGGAAATTGTTTGAACATAAAAGTTTATGGGGGAGAGAGAGAGAGAGAGAGAGTAAGAAATTATTTAGAAATAAATGTCATTTCATGTACGTTATCAACTAGGGATGCAAACGAGTCAAGTTGAGTCTAATATATTCCTAATCAAATTAAGCTTAATTTGTTCTTACTCTGCTTGGGTTCTACCTAAGCTCATTTACTAAGCTCAAACTCGACTTGTTAAAAAAATATATAGGCTGAAGCTCGGCTTGATTGCTTGAGCTAGCTTGTATGGAAGGCTCGAATTTGTCATGATTTCAGATATTTAAATAAAAAATTTCATTTTTTTTAGAAATTTTATTTTTAATGTATATAATTAATTTAAAATTATTAAAATAAATTATATATAATGCTACTTTAAATTTGTTGCATGTTAAAAAATTTTAGGATGTAATGCTTGTGTTTCATGTCTTAGCTGTTTATAAAGATTCAATATGAATACATAAAAGTAGTAGGACCAAAGAATTTTTTGCATGTAAAACTCAAAAAGGAAAAAAATCATGGGGTTTGACCTAATTGTAAAATCTACAAGATAGTAGATGATATAAAGATCATCATTCCCTCACTGTTGAAGGAGAGAAAGTATACATAAATTAATCAAGTATGACAGCTAATAACCAACAACATGGTTAAATCTTATCAATACTTTGGAGATGGAAGAAAATTTTAATGGATATGGTGATTGTCTGATGGTGGTTGTCAGCGATGATGGCTAAAAAATACCTACAAGTTTTCTTTTCTAGTTCTATATATATATCATTTCTCCTCCCTCCTTATTTAAAAAATGAGAGTCTATTTATAGATTTTTAATAGTAACATGCTCCATAAATATGAAGAAGATCTAGAGCAAATTCATAGTGCTCCATTAGATAGTCCATATTGCTTCCCTCAATCATGAAGCATTCGTGAGGCATTTAAGTGTCTGAATGATATCAAATTTGAGAGATATTGGGCTCGTTAGATTCGTCTCATCGAGCTACTTGATTTGACTATAAGCATGTCTAATTTAAAAATCATTTGATCATCTAATTAATGTTATAAAGATTTGAAATATTCTTTACACCGTTGATTTGAGCCCATGATCCAAAATTTAATTTAATTTGAAAGTTCACTACCGAAAAAAACCGCCGGTTTTCACTGTTTTTCCTGTAGTGGTTTTCAATTCAAATATGCCTTGATATTAGTGCTTGATCAAGCTGGTTTTTTACTAACATGTTATTTGCCCCCCTATTTTCGGATGTTGAAGCTCTCAAATTAGTTCATATATATATATATATATATATATATATATATATATATATATATATATATATATATATATATATATGTTCTTTGTAAAATGTTGCGACATAAAGCTATAATTTTTGAATAAGATGCGCGATTGCTCATTGGATGTCAACATGGACCTGCCCAACCCTCGCGGTCGTGAACCAAATAAAAATATCTTTAAGTATAATTTAAGTTTTCCATAAAGTTGATGTGGTGATCGAATAAAAAGTATTGAAGAATTTCACTCTATAATATTTTTAAATTATTCAAAAAGGGTTGTAGAGACTTTCTTAGGTTTTGAAGTGTTGAAATTGATTGCAGAACCCCCGAAAAACGATCTTGGTGGCCTAAAAATGATGGAATAAGTGTCTTTGTGCTCGAAATTAAGCCCAAATTAGGTTGGGCCGGCCAGATGGCCAACTGCCTACTGCGAGCCTACTAATATAAAAACACGTGTAAATGTGTCTTATGAGTTTTTAAGGCTTTTATCCTTATTTTTGGTGTACATGTGTCTTATGAGTTTTTAGATAATCCTATATCTTATGAGACTATATCTTCTAAGATTTTATGTGTACGTATGCATTTTGAGGTTAAGCCATTGGTGATTAACCGACGGTCACCAGCGCTATGACCTCCGAAAATTACAGGTCGTGCATGCATGCCGCCGACAAGACTAACCGTCGGAAAAAGACTGTTGGAAATCGATTTCATTTCCTACGCTGTTTATACCGGCGGTTTACTAACCACCGATATTTTATGAAACCACCGAAATTCTAACAGGAACCGTCAGTAATTCCCGAATTTCCTGTAGTGCTTTTAAAATTTTGCATACACATGTTCCGTCTTCGGATTTTTTCTTTACAGGTTTTTTGGATAATCCTATGCCTTTTGAGGATTTTAACTTTCTAAGCTTTTTGGTGTATTAGTACCTTTTGAAATTTTTAGATAATCCTATATCTTATGAGGTTATGCCTTCTTATGTTTTATGTGTACGTATGCCTTTTAAGTTTTTTACGTTCCTAGGTTTTGCGTAAATATTCCTTTTGAGGCCTTTGCCTTTAAATATTTTTTTAATAATCCTGAATCTTTCGAAACTTTTACCTTCTATGGTTGCAGGTGTACCCTTTTGAGGTGTATACCTTCTAAGATTTTTAGATAATCCTATATCTTATGATGATAAACCTTGTGAGGTTTATGTCTACATATACTTTTTGAGGCTTTTATCTTCTAAGGTTTTGTATACACAAACTCCTTTTGAGACCTTTGCTTTAAAGTTTTTTTTTTTTTTTTGATAATCTTGAACCTTTTGTGATTTTTACCTTCTAAAATTTTTGAATGTGTGTAGACCATGTTAATCACTTACTCTCATGGAGTCTTTATAGTGGAAACCTTGTTTATTACTAGCTTCCCATCGAGGGAACTTCATGGGCATGCCTTCCTAGGGTTATGAGTGGAGACCTTGTTTTCCACTTGCCCTCATGGGGTCTTTCTAGTTAAGACCTTGTCAATTACTTGCTTTCTTTTGAGGCTATCTTATATGTATCCCTTCCTTGGATTGTTCTTTAGAGCATTGATTGATTGCATTAACTCATGTAAAAGAGGTTGGGGGGAGTCCACAAAAAATGTTTGACCAATCTGAGATTATTTCTTAGATAATTACTCAAAAAAGTTTACACGTGCAAAAGAAGTTGGAAGAAATCTACCAAGGATGTTTGACCTATCTTAGGTTATTTTTTATAACATTGTTCAATTATGTTAATATGTTTGGGAGAGGTCGAAAGAAATCCACCAATGATGTTTGACCCATCCATGTTTATTTGTCAAATTGTTACTCAATGACATTAACCTGTGTGGAAGAGGTTGAATTGAATCCCATGTGATCAATTATACCTTGATTGGGAGGGGACGAATGCTACTTGTATTCCAAATTAAAGGTGAAGATGAATATGTTTGTATACCATTGCGGCCTATTCGAGATTGAGACTAAGGCCTTGTACCAAGTGTAATAGTCCAGCTAGGGACTTTAAAAAATTTGAGATTCACATGAACAATTCTTGTATTTATTGCAAGCTTTATGAATGGTGGTTCTAAAAAATACTATCATGAAAGCATAACATATTGAAGGGACTTGCTCAACTATAAACCATATTTCAGATTTTAATATAAATATCTCTGTGAGGTTGTAACCAAAGTTGCCCCTAGCCTACATCTATTTTCATAAAATGATGTAACAACGACTTATGATTGAGAGGAGATATAACAATATTTGTTTGCTATTATAGTGAGGTTTCTCTCAATATTAAAATACTTCTTTTGAACATGATAATTGATCATGGTAAATGTACTACCACACTACGACAATGCCCAGGACATTGATGTGAATGATCTTTCGAGATTGTAATAAAGATTACCCCCAACCAAGAATTGTTTCTCACATATGGTGCTAAACTATTACATGATAGAAAATTTGAGTCAATAAAATGTGTGCTTCATGTCTTAGCATTGTACAAAGATTCAAATTGAACAGATAAAAGTAATAGGACCAAAAAAATTTTATGAGAAAAATCCAAAAAGTTAAAAAAACCACGAGGCTTGATCTAGTTGTAAAATCCACTAGATAGTAAGTGATACACAAATTATCCTTCTTTTATTGTTGAAGAAGAGGGAGAGTACAAAAATCATGTATGATGTTAATACATAGCTACAAAGTTTGATTTTTCAATAGGAATTATAGAAAGTAGAGGTCCATAGATGGATCGGACTTTTATGCCCAACAATAAGGTTAATTCTTGTTAATACTCTAGAGATAGTAAAGATTTTCAATGCCAACGGTGGTTGTCGGCATCAATAATTGGTGGTGGTTGTTTGAGATGATGGTTGGAAAATGCAAGTGTTCTTTCTAGTTCTGTCTATCATTCCTCCTCTCTCCTCATGTTAAGAAGCATGGTCTATTTATAAGTTTTTGGCAGTGGTATGCTCCATAAATATGAGGAAGATCTATAGCAAAATTGGAGTGCTCCATCAGACGGTCCATATTTCTTCCCTCGATCATAGAGCATTCGTCAAGTATTTAAGTGTCTAAATGATGTCATAATTGAGTGATCTTGGGCTCGTTGGATTCATCGTGTTGAGTTGCTTGATTCAACTATAAGCATGACTAATTTAGAGATCATTTAGTCATCCAACTAATACTATGAAGCTTCCAAATATACCTTAAGTCCTTAATTTGAGTCCATTTGAACTTGAATTGGACTAATTTTAATGTCATTGGGTTTGTCTTGTCCAGACGTTCAGTTTCATTGTAAGGTTGTTGAGATCGGAGTTTGGATGATCCAAAATTTAATTTTGAAAGTTTCTAATTCAAATATGCTTCGAGATTAGTGCCTAATCAAACTAATTTTTTGGTGACGTGTCGAGTGGCTCAACGAGATTATGAGTTGAACCAGATTAAGCTTGAGCTCGAACTCGTGACTCAATAAACTTGACTTGTGAGTTAATAAATCGAGTTCGAGCGGCTCTACTCGCTTATAACACCTCCATTATCAAAGTTTTAACCAGTCACAAATGCCAAACTCGGATACCTTATCTTTCATTACCTTCCTCTTTTAGTCCTGTGAATTTAATACCGAAGCTCAAATTAAATATTAAAATGTCTAATTAATTATCGGGAACTATTAGCTTAGCCAAAGAACGAGCAGAGGTAATAAAGCAACGAGAAAAGGATAGAAAGCAGCTCAAGACTACTCAAATATAACATATTAAAAAATTTTAATACGTTAACTTATAAACTAATAAGTCATAGTTAAGTTTAACTAATTATTAGCTTAAGAGCCATATGGCAGGAAAAGCTGTGTCGGCCCATAATTGAATCGGAACAAGTAATAAGCCAGAAGCATTACTTAACATGGTTTAGGCTCCATTTTAGAATAATTTTTTTATTATTTTCTATAATACTTTTTCAGTACAAATTTTTCGAAAACAGTGAAAAAACTGCGGCAAAAACTTATTCCAAGAACACGAATTTTTTGAACTAAAATTTTATACCAAAAAGCTGTTACAGAAAGTAGAAAGAAAGCTGTCCCAAACGAAGCCTAAGACTTGGAAGAAGATACTTTAAGTGACATGTAAGAATAATATGATTAGAATGTACTCTTACTAATAATTTTTTATCATATAATTTATCTTCTTATAATAAAAATTCTAAAAAAAAAAGGATCAATCTCGGTCCTAAGTTCCAATTTTATTATGTGGGTAGAATGGTTTGGCTCAAACAAATGTGGACACTAGAGGGGTTGGCGGGTTGGGTTTGAGACCAATCCTAAATTGAACTGATCTGATCCCAGTCATTCCAAATCCGATCCGTTTAATATAAACGGGTGAAAAAGACAAGCCCAAACTTGACCTGCTATTAACCCGAATGACCTAAATTTGACCAGTTAACCAATTTTAATTATTTTTTTAATAACTTATTAATTATAATGTTTAAGGTATTTGATAAAAAATAAGAAGATTATACTCACAAGAAAAAGATATAATGGACTATATAATTTGTTTGCTAGTTCAAGTGCATTGATTTTCTATAATTTTCCTACAAAAGGAGAAAATCTATGGAATTGCGTACCAATCCATCATTAATCAATTGAAGATGAGGTACAAATAGAATATTCTAAAAGAAAATCATTCGTTGAGGCTCTTTAGAAGGGGTCATGCCAACGTTGAATAAGTAAATCTTAAATCTTAAAGATGTTTAGATATGCTCCATTTGTCATTTTAACTATTGAGTGAAAGATAAATGCATAGATAAGATTGCTCAAATACCTAAGTAGATGGAAGCAAGAACTTAATTATTCTGTGCGGTCATCGAACGACGCCCAAAGATGAATGAGAATGCATCACGTTATTTTTTTGATGTGTACTGCTCGGTACTGGGTGATGTGGCGCATTCTAATTAATCTCTGAACTGTTCGGTGATCACACAGAATAAGTTCTCTTTAAATGAGACCCATTTGTAGTCTCACTTAATCATCTAATTATTGTTGATAATGGCCATAAAATTTTTTGTTAGCCTAGCCATTGTCATCCCTCTAGGTTTGCTTTGTCAACACCTCAAGGTTCATCACAACATTCTTGCCTTTAGCCAACTAAAATGGTCATTCTTAGTGTAGTAATTATTACCATCATTTGATATCAACTAAAATTTGTCATAAGTATTCTCTATCAAAGAAAGGGCTACTGAGAAGTATGTCATCTCTGATGATGCATGCTCATTATTAATAACCAACTTATTGACACAATAATAACATCAAACATGCAATATATGATGATCTTGTTTGTGGTTTTCACTATTCTCAGTGGATCAAATGATACTTAATTCTCATTTATGACCGCCTTAGCATCACATAAGCCGCAATAGATCGACATATGTCATATAATGACACTAAAAATGATGCAAATGACCATTTGAAAATTGAACGATTCGTGTCACTTAGGCTTCGTTTGGCACAACTTTTTTTTTTTTTGAGTTTTAGGTTTCGTTTGGGACGGCTTTCTTCCTGCTTCATAAAGCTGCTTTCTAGTACAAAAAATAAAATTTTTATATTAAAAAGATGCTTTAAGAAGCAGGGAGAAAGCCTTCCCAAACATAGCATTTGTTAAAAAATAAAAATTTTTGTGCTAGAACTCCGTTTTAAGAATCAATAAAAAAAAGTCGTTCCAAACGAAGCTTTAGTCGCTATCATCCTCCTACCATGACAATTATATAGAACGTTTCACATATGATGCTCTCCAGAATTTCACCCCACATTTGAAGATTAAGGCTTCGTTTGGGACAACTTTGTTATTGCTTCATAAAGGAGGTTTCTAATAAAAAAATAATTTTTATAGTAAAAAGATGCCTTGATGCAGGACTAAGTATGAGATGCTTTTAGTTCATTTAGATTTTTCACAACTCGTGATTAGAATAATCATATAACAAAACTAATAGCACTTTAAAACAATGAATCAAAACAAATAGGGGTCACACCCGCTTAGGCCAAATTACATAGCAAGAGATTTGAAGCTTTACAAATGAATCAAGAAAATAACACAATGATAAGTAGTAGTTTCAAAGAAATCCTTAATCTAACAACAAGAATTAGAAAGCATAAAGGTGCACTCAAACCCTACGTTTACTAAGCTTTAGATGAGCAGTAAAGAGTTGTCTGTCGTGACTGAAATCAAAACTAAGAGAAGTTAGACTTCAGAAATATAATGAAAGGAGAAAGAGAAACCTTCGTCAAGAATGGTGAAAGATCCTCAACTTGATGCCTTCGAATTCACATTGTGATCATGTCAGAAGGTGGTTTGTATGGATTGTCGTGAAAACTTTCTCGTACCCACGTTAGATCCCTATCAGTTCGGATCCGCCATTCATCGGAGATAGGAAGCAATCTCCTTTTTGTTCTTGATAGGGCCCTCTTAAGTTTTAGTTAAAAGAAATAAGTTTATTCTTGCAATTGAAAGAGAAGAGCACAAGGGGAAATCTGAAATAAATTTCCTAGATTTAGTTTGAAGGTGGAGAGTTTAATGAGAGAGGACGGAGAATTAGAGACTAGATGATGCGGGTATGGCAGAAGGGATGCCAGGCGCAAGATTATGGGCGAGCAGGTGTTCTCAATTTGTTTCACAATTAATGGGGTTCACTTTTGGAAACAATTTTAAATAAAAGGATGGGAAATTTCGGCTCAGGATGGGCCCCCCCCCCCCCCCACCTCTTCCCCCCCCCCCTTGGCGGGGGAAATTTGAATATTTCAAAGAGGTTTCTTGGGGGTGGGGGGGAATTAGGGAACTATCCCCTATTCCCTATACATTTGTATTGAGGGCTTTATTTTTTTTTAGGGCTTTCTTTTGGGCTAAATCATAATTTTTCCAATTAAAACCTTAGCTCGAATTGACTTAGTGATTTTGCAGCAAATTGAACAAGGGTCGCTTTGAATTCCAGCATAGTGTCTATCATTCCTTTCTGTCCATAGAAAATAAACCGAACAACAAATAACCCGGAAACAAAAATTCTTCTCAAGTGCGTTAAAAAGTTGCACATCATCAAAATATTCAAAAAGTTGTAACATTGAGGGTATGAAGAGGAAGCCATCCAAGTGCGGCAAAAGAGTAGACAAAATAGTAAATGAGAAATCGAACTGAAACAAAAGAAGTGAGATACTTTCATTTTCCAAAAAGCAAAGAGGGAAAGCGGGTGGATGTGGATATTCCTTTTGCTTAACACATCTACAGCTTTTAACCCACCATGAGCTGCTAACCAAGCAAAAGCAAAATGCCTGAGAGCAAACCTTTTATGCCAAATGTGTTTGTGCCAGAAACTTGTGGCAAATTAGGAAAATAATGCACCCTAAAGGTTTTAAAACAAGGCTTGTTCATTCCCCTTCCATGTAATTTTATTAATTGGACTGTCTAGAATTGTAACAGAGGAAACTTTATGCATAATATAATGGGGCAAAAAAAAAAAAAATCAATCTCCACTAGCCAAGAGATATAAAATCTTGCACAACAACATACCTAGGAGGAGGTTGCTGAAGCAACTCAGAAACCTCCATGCCATTGACCCATGGGTCCCAATACATATAAAGCTTGCAGTTAATATCAGCCACATAAAACTTAATATTGTGTTTAATAAGACCAATAGTAATACATATAAATTTCCAAAATTTTGAAGCTTTAGAGAGAGAGGGTTTCCAGGGAGAGACAAATTTGAATCTCATCCATTCAGCCACTAGAGAGTCGGAATTAAACATTCTCCAAATGAAGGTGCAACCAAAACCATGATAAAGGGAACGTAAGTTAGGGATCCCAAATCTACCAAGCCTAGTAGGTAAGAAAGTATTATTCCATGCAATGAAATGAAGTTTCCTTTCAGAAGAGGTTCCATGAAAGAGGAACCTAGAGCAAAGTTTGTTTATGGTTTTGCAACTAAGCTTAGGTAAAATATCCACTTTGATCCAGTAAGCTAAAGTATTGGCAATAGTAAACTTGAGGAATTGAATCCTATCTACAAAAGAAAAAAACTTAACTTTCTACCCATCAGGTAGAGTAGAAATGCTAATCAGTAGTGGGTGGAAGTGAGAAGAAGAAAGCTTTTTGGTGGATATAAAAAGTCCCAAAAATTTAAGAGAGTGGTCGACAAGGGAGAAACCAAGAATTTCATTCCTACTATTGGCTAACAGATAACTCTTGGAGAAAATAATGAAACATTTAGCCTTATTGTTATGGAGCCTAGAAGAAGCAACAAAAGTGTCAAGCACTTGAATTAAGCCATTAGCATTGCTTAAGGAAGCCTGACCAAAGACCAAAACATCATCAGCGTAAAGCAAGTGGTTGAAAGAAGAAGAACCACTAGACATGCCTGAAAATTGTTTAGAATCCAGAGCACAAGAGAATGCATCCATTATAATAACAAAAAGAAGGGGGAAGAGGGGGCAGCCTTGACGTAAGCCAGATGAAGAAATAAAGAAACCTTCAAGAGAAACATTTATACAAATAGAAAATGGAACATCAAGATTGCACCCCTTAATCAAGGAAATGAATTTATTCGGGAATCCTTTCTTTTGCAGTCTAGAGATAAGAAATTTCTGAGAGACCATGTCAAATGCCTTCTTAATGTCTAGCTTGGCACAAAAGTATTTCTTACTAGCTTTGACAATGAATTCATTGAAAATTTCAAAGGCTAGAATAATATTATTAGAAGCATTCATTTTCTAAATAATACCAGCCTAGCTCTTATGGACAATAATAGGCATAATGTTTTTTATACGGTTGGCAATAATTTTTGCAATAACCTTGTTTAGGGATAAGGGCAATGGTAGTGGATTTTTCCTGTTTTAGAAGATGGTCAGTATTGAAAAAAAAATACATAATCGTATTGCAGACATATATACCAATAGCATTCCAGGTAGATTTATAGAACTCAAAGGTGAACCTATCCGGTCCTGGGGCAGAAGTAGATGGCCCCACAAAGATAACCTCCTTAATTTCAATATTGGTAACCGGGGCAGTAAGAGAACCCAAGATATGATTAGGGATAGTGGTACCAGTGGAGATGTTACAAGTGGAAGCATTAGGAGGCTTAGGGGAGTTATACTAGTTTTGGAAATATTGAATAGCAGCATTAGCAATATCATAGGAAGAAGTGAATTGACCCTCATCTGTGGTAAGCACCTTGATGCGACTAAAGTTGAATCTAGAGTTAATTCTGACATACAAAAAGCCTAAGTCATATTCCCCATTAGATAACCATTTAGCCTTTGCTCTATGAATGATCCAAGATCTCCAAGCCTCATTCAGAGAAGAAAGAGAAGATGTAATCTCTTCGAGTGATTCATTAAGGATAGGATTAGAAGGATTAATTTGTATTTGATCAAAACAAGCTTTCTAGTAAAACTCCAGAGTATTGATTCTATCCTTCAGAAAGATGAATAAGCCCTATTCATCTTCTTGAAGCAAGACTTAAGAGATTGAAGATTTAAGTACAAGTTGTCAATTCGGCTACCCTCAAAGTTAGAAGAAAAAGTCATAATGACATTGCTCCAAAACCAGGCATTTTGATCCAGTAATTTTAAAATTGGAATCTACCAATTTTAGCCACCTCAAAGCCGGAGTGAAGCAACAAAAGAGAGTGACCTAAACATAGGGGGGGGGGGGGGTCCACTTTATAAAAAGAAGACGAAAATTTTTCCAACCAAGCGTGATTAATCAGCATTCTATCTAGCTTAATGTGATTGGGGTCATCAACTCGTTGGTTAAACCACGTATAATACAACCCGAGGAAGAAAGATCATAAGTGCCAGTATTAAACATCCAATTGTTCATTTACCCGAGACGACTATAGTGAGTTGGTCTTCCCCCATAAATATCCTTCAACTCACGGAAGCAGTCAAAGTCTCCCATGATATTCCATGGGGTAGAAATGTTATTTGCCACATCAGATAACTACTGCCAAAGAGAAGCTCTTTCAGAAGGAGAGGTTGCAGCATAAACCATCGAAAACCATATGCTAGAAGAGGGACCCGAGCTAAGTGAGCCATGAATAAGCTGTGAAGAGGTGATAGTGGTGTTGACCTACTTTTTCTCCCATACAAGGTCAAAGAGTTGACCTGATCAAATTTGACCAGGTTAGACCCCAGGACCCATCCCAATGGGTTCAGGGAGTCAAGTCAAGTGTTTTGGGCTCAGACCCATACCCGGGTTAACCCAATTGGCCTTAATGGGCCTAATTCAATTTCAAATCCATTTCAAGGCCCATAAGCTCAATCCATACTCCCTTAAACCTATTTGACTTGGTTGACCAAGTCAATACTTGACTTGGTCAACCCAAGTCATAATGGGTCAAATATGACCCATTAAGGCCCATTAAGAGCCCAAATCAAGTACTTATCTATTCAAACCCTTGCATAGCTCAACCCCTTTACTTCTTTGACCCAATTGACTGGTTTGACCAAGTCAAACTCTGACTTGGTCAAATCAAGCCCTTAATGGGTCAAATCAACCCATTCAAGGTGGATTTAAGGGCCATTAATTGCATTTAACTCATTCCTTTGATTTCAAATTGAAACCCACGGCCTAAATGACAGGATTTCCCTCCTATTTGATCGAGTAATTGATCTGGGCCGTTGATTTGAACCATAGGTCTTTACATAGAAGAAATTAGGGCGTTTAAAGGATCTTTTGGCAATTGCTCCCTCCATTGACCTTCTCAAGCCCTAATATTTGGTGTGAGTGATCCCACGACAATCCCTCACCTTTCCCAAGTTAAAGCCCCAATGTCCCAAGTCGCCGGCGGTGAGATCCCGGCGAACCCGATCCTTAATCCTTCCAGAGCTTCTACCGTTCAATCCAAAGCGAATCAGAGTTCGAGTTCAACTAGGAAAGGATTCGTGGACAATCTAGAAGTGCAACAAGCCCAAAATCGACTGGATCCACCGTGTGGATCGAGGTATATCGCTAACCCTAGTTAGAAACACCTAGATCTAATTAGCGTTCATAGTAACGCGTCTTAGACCTCAAAATTAGTCCCCCAAGAATGCTCTTCATCTCTATAATTTATATTTAAAATTTTATAGCGATCTATCGAGCCGATCGGGCAAACGAGACGAAAGATAGTCCTAGGGTTTAGGATTCGCTCTACATGAGCAGGGATCATTTTGAGCCGTTGATATTTTGATCAACGGTTAGAAAACCCGCCGCTCCGTGCAGTTTTTCGACGGGAGATCTGATCCAGCTATTCGAATCTCCGTATGACCAGATCACAGTCGCCCGTTCTGAACAGCGCTGGATCGGACGGCGTTCAATCCGCGCTAACGCGGATTACGGAAAATGCGTGGGTCTCGCCCTGATTGCAATCATCAGGCAGTGATTGGCGACGGCGCCAATCATTGCCAATGATTGGTGCCGTCAGCGCATTTTGGACGGGTGAATCCCATCGCACCACTTGTTAGCCCGAGAGCCGCCAGCCACCATTTTTTATTTAAAATTATATTTAAATTGTTTTTAAATACATATTTCTTTAAAAAAATGATTTAAAAATATTATAAAGTCCAAAAATTACATATAATATATCGAATTATTTGAATTTTAATTGCCTTTAATTTTAATTTAAAATATTAAGTATATTTTAAAATATTTTAAAAACACTAAATGACTTATTTTTATATTATTATTATTATCAATTGTAATTTTATTATCATTATAATAATTATTATATAATTATTTTTAATAAAAATCAGAAAATAATGTATATTTAAATTATTATCATTATTATTCATATTAATAAAAATAAGAATAATAATATTATTATTATCCCCATTATTATCATTATTATTATTATTATTTTAAGGTTAAAAGTAGTTTCAAAATTTATTCTTTTTATTTTTATCTTTATTATTTTAAACCCACTATTATTATTATTATTTTATTTCAAGAAACTTTAAATATTTTATTTATTTTATTTTAATAATTATGTTTAAATATTAATTATTTTAAATTATTTTATAAATCCACTTTTATTACCTTAAATTTTGAAAAATCATATCTAATTTATTTTAAATCGGATTTCGACGTACGACCTCGTTCTTTTTAGAAAATTATAAATTTTATTTTAAAATTATTTTCAAAAGTTGATTTATGCTGTTCTGATAGATTCCTGCTTTATACTATTATTTGAATATTTTAGTTATTATTTAAATTATTATTATTATTATAATCATTTTAAAACTAAAAATTATTTTCAAACTATTTTTAAACCTCGTTAGGATGGTTAGTGTGTCTCCCTATACTTATGTATTATGTAGTAACTTATTTTTAATTACCTTATTTTCTAAAATATATTTATATTTATAAGTCTTTTGAAATTATTTTAAAACTATTTATAATTAAATTCTAACATTGGGAGACCCATTATTTTGGTGGAATTTTAAACTTAGCTTATATATGTGAAAAGAAATTATGGTGGAGGTAGATTAGTAGATGATTGAGTTCCAATCATTCACTAATCCCTTCATTAGATGTATTTACTTTCCTTTTATCATAATTTACATGTGTAGGACGCACCACCACTTAGTTTAGGCTCTCCTAGATCTAAAGACATGGTGTGTTTACTGCTTTTCTGTATTACCATGCATTATTACCTCAAGGGTTAGTGTGAACTTCAGTTTAAATTCCTATAACATAGTGACACCCTAAGGACAACAATTAAGGACCCGTCTAACGAACTTAAAAAAATTCTATGAGCTATGATAGATCCCTGATTGATATGAAAACTTTAAAAATTAAACTTAGTGGCATCATAAATATCCTAAAATTTTTTAGGAATTTTAGGAGCTTTTAGACTCCTTAATTCACCAACCCTAATTTACTCGTTAAATAGAGCTCGGTAGCCATCAAAAAATTACAATAAATCCATTTTAACTCAAAAAATACCCATAATAGCTGAATTATTTAGAATCTAATCCTTAACCTATGATAATTAGGGAACCTTAGGTTGACCACAGTCTGACCGTTAATTCAGCTTTAGTTAGAAATTATCTTTTTACACCTAATAAATTATTAAAAATTATTAAAATTTCAAATTTTTCCCAAACACTTGGGAACACTTTCTCAGGTCATTCCTGACCTTTGAGGTTGATTACAATCAGTTTGGAGCTGATTTGGATCAAAACCATAGAATCAGCCCTTAATTAGGTAATTTTAGATAATTGAATAAACACTCAATCTTTAGAAATTCATAACTAATTGTAGAAAATTCTAAATTAGGCAAACTCAATTGAATTCAACTCCTATTAGGGTTTAGTATTTATTAAAAATATTAGGATTTCATAAACTAACCTAAATCTCATAGTCAACTTTTTGGTCAACCACAACCTATAGTCTAGGGCCCGAAACTTGGAAAATTCATAAATTTGCCTAGGAAACTCCAAATCCAGCAAACTACCTATCTAACTACTCATCTCAAGGTCTAGTTTTTACTTAAGATGTTAGGAACCCCAAACCTAGCCTATTTCTCATAGTGACCTTTTGCACCTCCTCAACCTTGTACCTAGGATGACCCGAGACTTTCCAAAATTGGCTAATATAATTTGAACTTCAAATATCACTACTATAAGTATTTAAAAGCGATCAACAAATTAAATTACTTAAAATGGACCCTAATCCATTAATACTTTGACTTTAACTAAAGTTTCTTTTTCTAGCCTTCAACAAACATGAACTCTAGGCGACTTTAACTAACTATCTAACTTATGATATATCCAGACCACACAAGCCTTACACACACATATAATTGTTTGATAGGACACCACTTCTAGACTTAGGCTAGGTCGATGTTTATTTCTTTCTACTGTGTACCGAGATTTTTGTGGTTTTGCTGCATGTTGTGATGAAATTGTTGATGTGTTTGCTTACTTTTACTGCACTGTGGAATAATGTGATGGGTGTTAGATTTACCCTTAGGTTAGGAACGCTATATATATGTTGTTCTTCTTACAGGTGGCCAGGCTCATACAATGCTAAAGGGGAGCAACTGTCATGATTTATGATATTATTTTGTGCTGGTGCTTGCTCAGCCCCCCTAAATAAATGAGGGCTAATTCATTTAACAATAACTACTATAGGTGCTTCAGAGCTGCTTAGCCCTCATGATTAAGAGCATGGCCAAGCGTAGCTTCAATGTGTTGCTTTTATTTTTATATAAATTACTTGGGATAATTATAACTACTTGAGATTTTTATTAGGATAACCCTGCAGGTGATTTTAGATTTACTATTTTCCTTTAATGTAAAATTTGTAATATTGATGAGTGTTGTGAAAGATATGTTTGAGTGTGGATATTCTTATCCAACTTGAATTCCAAAAGAAGAAGGCGTCCTCAAAGGGGAGAATCTTCTTCCATCTGGAAGATCGAGCTGGATTGCTTTAAATATCCAAAGAGAAAAGGCAATACCCTCTTTTGGGGGGAATTATTTCTTCGTTTGGATATTTAAGTCACGACGAATCCAAAGAGTCCAAGGAAAAAAATCCAATGAGTCCAAGGTAGACAGATCCAAGGAGTCCAAGGAGAAGAAGACTGAAGAGTTGAAGATTTAAAGAACTAATATCCCACTGAAAGTCATTTGTATCAGTCATAGGCTTAGAAATCCAAGTTGTTGGTAGTGGTGCCCGACCACTTTATTTTCTACAGACCCTAATTTGTAATTAAAGGGCAGTTAGCCTATGGATATTTATTAATTAGTTTGATTATTTATACTGTGCTTTATTCATAATTGTGTGCCTTTAGGATTGCATGATTTTCTTAGTTTATTGGCGATTTGCATGCCGCTTTTGGTTTAGCTTGGATATTCGCTAGGCTCTTTAAGGACTATAAAAATTTTTCTACTTGTAAATAACCTTTAAAATTTAAGATCTAAATAACATAGAAACTTAATGAATCTAGGGAACTGCCGGAATCGTCCGGGGTCGCATGCATATTAATACATTCTCTCTCTCCTTCTAATAAGACACCTCCCCGCCTGCTGATAGAGTTCAGATAATTTGGCCTATGAGGATGAAGTGCTGGACCTTGGGAGGTCCAGTATTTTCTAAAAGCTATTTTTTATAAGCCTATTTTTAAAATTATAAAGCATACATGATTTGAATCTTCTAAACTAGCATGCATTGCATTAGAAATCAATTAAAAATAAAGTTCTAATTGCATTAGTTAGGAGTATCTACTAACATAAGTCTGGGACCAATTATGAAACTCTCTAGATGTCGGTCATATTTCTAAAAATTGTACCACCCATCCATCTCACATAATCGACTTGATAACATGGGTTTAAAGCCACTAGGAGGTTAGCTGGCTCCCCAATCCAGTCTGGGGTAAGTTCAAGTTTTGCACTGCATTAGCTAGGACACAGGTGTTAGTTTGTATAGAACACTAAACCCAACTTAGATTTAGGATTCGAGACTACTACATTCGGTTTCATAGTATGCCTAAATTTGTGGGTAGGTCCCTTCTTTTTAGGGACTATAAATCCTGCTTATTTGTGTCACAGGATGACACCACCTCTATCCCTTCTCTCACGCATATGATTGGATGTTTGATCTTCTTTTTCCCAGTTTCTCTCTAGTACCCTAGATCATCTGAATGCTGGTGTGAACCCCGCATGCTGATTAAAGCCCTTTGGACCTTTCTTCCTTTCGAGTATGACTTCTTAATCTATACCCTTGTGTCAATCACATTTTGAGAAGGCTAATGTATGATCCTTAATCAAGAGTTTTCTCGGACTCCGGCCTGGGATGTAATTAACCACGGGGGCTTGTGCCCGTGGGAAACTTGGCCCCATATCTAATAAACCCCATCAGAGCTGTTGTACCGGGTGGGGGAAACTCGTGACTGTGATCAGGTCGTATATATTACTACCCATCGGGGTGCGCTGGTGAGAGCTGCTATCCTCAATGGTTAGTCGTATGAACGATCCAATATGTCTCTTCCAATTGGCCTGTTCGTGTCGAGTGTAAAGGCCTACGATCGTTTTGTCCTACGGGATAGTGCGATCGTACCCTTTGCTTTTGGACCCCACGAGTGGTGCTCTTTCAGAGTTCCACAAGTGGGGGTGAAAGAAATAGAACAGGGGTTCCACTTCAGCCAAATCCTACCAGGAGAGGAGGTGCTGAAGTTATTACAACTCACTTCATTAGGAAAAACCCGATGCGAATTAATAAACCAGGGATCCAAAGCAGAGAGAGAGGGAATTTCAGCTTCAAGCATGTAAAGCATGTCAAGATGGTGAGAAGAGGTCAATTTTTTACAAGCTAGAACCTTTTCAGGGCTGTAAAACCTCGAACATTCCAATATCTAATAGATGGGAGGATCATTTAGACTTGGAGGAAGATAAGTGCGCCTTCTTAGCTTCTTTTTTCTCTAGAGGACTTTGTAGACTGGGATTTTAGAGTTTTGGAATTATCAGGAGGATCATCTAGTTGGGTTTGTTCAACTTTTGAGGAGCTTTCAGATTTATTCTGAGGATCAGGAGGATCCTCATGTTGTAAGATAGAAAATTTGTTAGGAGAAGTGATAATACTAGAGGAAGGCCGAGCCCATTCAGAGGAAGGGAAATATTTATGTTAGTAGCGGGTAGAACTGTGGGATTCGCAGGCAGCTGTTCTGTGGAAGTAAAGGAATCAGATGATGAGGAGGCTTCGGTTGGGGAATTCATGTTAGGAATAACATCCTTAGATTTGTTGCTAACCAAATTAAGGAACCGAGTGGGTAACTATGGGAAGAAAAATGAACTTGACAATATTCTACCTGTGTTGACGGGAAAACACAGGAAGGATTTTGGGAATTGATAAGCGGAGTGGTGGAAGTTTGGTGGTTTAGAGATGTGTGAGAGTTGATAGGTTAGAAGTTGGAAATTTGGGGATTTGGGGGGTTGGCAGTAGCTTTAGGAGGGGGAAGAGTAGGACGAGCTCAGCTAGAACTCCTACCACAGGAAGGCATCAGGGTATGAGATTTGGGCTGGGGATTCTTGTGACGAAGGTTAGAGGGATGTACAAGAGAACCATAGTCGGTACATGGAGTCAGCTTCCAGCCATAAATGACTTTGAGTGAAACATCATCTCCATCCAAAGAAATGGGGATTTTTTTTTTCCGGCAGCGTGGAGGCACTTATCACCAAAACACATACTCTAGCAAACATGAGGCGAGTTTTTTGGGCAGTGAGGGCATCCACTGCAATTGTGTGACCAACATAGCTGGCTATTTTTGAAATACCCTTAGGGTCAAGATAGCTAAAGGAAGATCCACAATTTTTATCCAAATAGGAATGGAACTAAATTCATCTCATTTAGGTTTGAATTTATGGGCCCATTTCTGCAAAATGAACGGTCTTCCGAAGAAGAACCAAGGACCTCCCGACCAAGCAACTTCATGTTGACCTCGATTTTGCCCAGAACCTTGGTCAAAAGGTTGACTTGGTCAAATTGACCAAGTCAGACCTCGAGACCCCCTCCAGTGGGTTCAGTGAGTCGAGTCGACTCTGTCGAGCCCTGACTTGGACCCCGAGTCAACCCAGTTGACTGAGTCAACCCGGGTTGACCAGTTTGGACCCTTTAAGCCCAAATCAATTTCAATCAAATCTAAACCTATTCATGGCTTGATCCCACTTTCCCCTTGACCTCTTTGACTGGGTTGACCAGGTCAGCCATTGACTTGGTCAACCCAAGTCCTAAATAGGTCAAATTTAGCCTATTTAATTGGAATTAAAGGCTAATTAATGGGATTAATGCCTCCAAGCGTTTTGAAATCAAAACCACGGCCTCCTGGCTCCTTTTCCCTCCCAAAATAGCTGGTGATTAGATCTAGGCCGTTCAATATAGGTTATGGGGTTTAAATAGAAGAAAATTAGGTCTAAGGAAGGATCTTTTTTAATTTCTCAGAATCCAAGAGCTCCCGACCGAAACACCTTCGTGAGAGAGTTCCTGGATCTTCCCTCCACCTCTCCCGACCTAATCCCGACGGCGACACCTCGCCGGCGGCGAGATTCCGGCGAGACCGAGGCTTATTCCCTTTCAAGTTGATTTCCGTTCGATCGAAGAGGTTTTGGAGCTCGGGACCAACTAAGGAATTGTACGAGGACAATCTACAAGTGCAACCAAACCAAGATTTCGAAGATCCAACGGTTAGATCTTCTTAAAACCCTTAGAATAGGTTAAACACCTCGATCTAAATAGTTTTTTTTAGGCTTCGAATTTTACAAACCAATAGTCCCCCATTATTTCTGTTCATATCTATGTTCTACGTTTAAAATTTTACCAAAATCCATCGAGTGGATTGAGAGAACGAAGCGTTTTTCGTTTTAGGGTTTCGGTCCGAGGCGCTCAGGCCTTCTGAGCGGTCTGGACCGTTGATCCCGCCGATCAACGGTCCAGATGAGTCGTTTTCGCGGTCGGGTTTGACCGCGCGCTTCTAGCCGCGGTTAGGCGCGCCACGTGGCGCGATCTGGTCCGCCCATCCAGACCGCGTGGATCCAACGGTCGGTGCGAGTAGCCGACGTGTTTAAGTGACGTCCCGTCACTTGACCGCCGCCGCAATCATCGTACAATGATTGGCGGCGGCGCCAATCATTGGCCGCGGACCGCGGATCGAATCCGGGTCCGCCACGTGTCGCAGGCCGATTATTTTAATATGAAATTTGTCTTAAATCAATTTTAACTTCCAAAATTCGTATAAAATTCGTTTTTTGTCCGTTTTCGACGCACAATACCTCGAATTGATCGTATTGTCGTCCTCTACTTGATAAAAAAATTTTTTTTATAAAAATAACCTATGGATTTTAATTTATTTTGAAAACAGCAAGATAGCCTTTTTTTATAATTATTATTATTTATTTATTATTATTTAAATAATTATTTTTTTTTATATATAATTATTATTATCTTACTATTTTAATAACTAAATATATATTATCTTAATATAATTTGTATTTTTTTTTTTTTTTAGTATTTAAATGTATTTTACTAACTAAATATTATTTTAACTATTTAGATTACTTTAATTACTATATATATATATATATATATATATATATATATATATATATATATATATATATATATATATATATACATATGTATATCTAATTTATTTTTGGCTTCAAAACTATTAAAGCATTATTTTATGGTATTTTATTTTTTTTATATTATATTATTTATTTTTGATTATTTTAAAAAAAAACTATTTATTGTTTTAAAACTTCGAAAATGCATATCTTTCTCGTTTTTAACCCGATTTTAACGCACGACGTCTTGTTTTGATCGTATTTTGATTCTGCACACTTTCATATTGGTTTCACTTAAAATTTTTGGGTCTGTGTGCAATTATTTTCAAAACAGCAAAACACCGATATTTAAAAAATATTTAATTAGCGTATTTGAATTTCTAAATTACACAACTTTGTCGTTTTAAGTCCGCTGTCGACGCACAGCACCTGGTTTTGTATGTACTCTGAATTCTGCATATTTTGAAACTATTTTCAGAAAAAAAAGCATGTCTGAATTTGCTGTTATTACAAAAACAGTAAATCTACACTATTTTAAAATACTATTTTATTGTATTTAAAACTTCGGAAATTCGTATCTTCGCTGTTTTAAGTCGGATTTTGGCGTGTAAACCCTCGTTCTTTTCGAAAAAGCGATCTTTATGTTTTGAAACCGTTTCCAGCCTTTGATTTTGGCTGTCTTGGCAGATCGCTATTTGGATTCGACTATTCTGATAGTTTGGATATTAAATATTATTTATAATAGTATTTTTCGGGATACAAACTATTTTCAAATCGCCTGAGACTTCGTTAGGGTAGTCAGTGGGTCTCCCTATACTTATGTATTATGAACTGAATTAGTTTCAATTATTTTATTTTCCAAAAATATATATTTATATCTATAAGTACTTTTAAACTATTTTAAGACTACTTATATATAAATCCTAATTTTTGGGAGACTCGCTACTTCATGAAATTTTAGACATGGGTTCTAGATATGAAGAGCAATCATGGGGGAGTGGGTTAGTGAATGGTTGAGTCCCAATCATTCACTAATCCCTTCTTTAGGTGTCTGTCTTTTTATTTTCGTAGAATGCATGTATAGGATTGCACCACGAGCACTTAGCCTAGGCTCTCCTAGATTTAAGGACTTGGTGTGTTTATTTAATTTTTGTACTCCCATGCATTTATTACCCAAAGGGTTAGACAAAACATCATTTCAAACTCCTACAACGTAGCGACACCCTAAGGACAATAATTAAGGACTCGTCTAGCGAACTTAGAAGTTTTCTAGGAACTAGGATAGATCCCGGATTGACATGAAAACTTCAACACTTAAACCTAGTGACATCATAAACCTCTCATAATTGTCTAGGAATTTTTAGGGGCTTTTAGAGCCCTTAGCTAACTAACCCTAATTAACTGGTTAATTAAGGCCCCGAGACCTTCCAGAAATTACAGTAAATACACTTTAGGTCAGAAAATTACCCATAATACCTCAAACTGACCAAAATCTGAGCCTTGACCTTAGATAAATAGGGTTCCCTAGTTTGACCTTGGGTTGACCCATAATTTGACCATAGGTGGAAATTACCGTTTTGCCCCTAATAAATCATTAAAAATTAATAAAAATCCCAAATCTCCTCCAAACAATTGGAACACTTTCTCTGGTCATTCCTGATCTTTGGGAGTGATTCCAATCAGTTTGGAGCTGATTTGGAGCTAAACAATAAAAAAGGCTATTTAGTAGGAAATTTAGAAAATTCCCTTAATACCCCGATATTTAGAAATCCATAACTAATTGTAGAAAACTCCAAATTAGATAAACTCACTTGCATTAGACTCCAATTAGGGCCTAGTATTTATTAAAAATTTTAGGTTTCCAGAAATTGGCCTAGGTTAGAAAGTCAACTTTTTGGTCAACCCTAGTCTATAGGATAGGGCCCGAAACTTAGAAAATTCATAACTTTGCCTAGAAAACTCTGATTCCAGCCTACTACCTGTCTAACTACTCGTATTAAGGTCTAGTATTTTTCTAAGGTGATAGAAAATCCAGACTTAGCCTTTTCCCCATAGTGACCTTTTTTGGACCCTTAGCTTAATACCTAGGAGGACCCGGAACTTTCCAAAATTGGCCAATGCAATTTGAACTTCAAATATGAATATCCCAACACCTTAAAATTGATCAACAAACTGAAATAATTAAAATGGACCCTAATTCACTAATATTTGAACTTTAACAAAATTCCCTTTTCAGACCCCCAACAAACCTGAACTCTAGCTAACTTTAACTAACTATCCTACTTAGGATCTATCCAAACCACACTAGCCTTACACACACATAGAATTGTTTGCTAGGGCACCACTTCTAGAGCTAGGTTAGGCCGCTGGGATTTACTTTTCTGCTGTGTGCCGGAGCTTTCCGTGGATTTCATTGCATGTTGTTTGAAATTGTTGGTTGGTGTGTTTGCTTACTCTTTCTGTACTCTGTGATGTGATGAGCGTTAGACTTACCCATAGGTTAGGAGCGCTATATATATATACTGTTCTTCCGTGCAGGTGGCCATGCTCAAGCTAATAAAAGGGGGGGAGCAATATCATGATTTATAACAATGTTTTATGCAGGTGCTTGCTCAGCTCCCCCTAAAATGAAATGAGGGCTAAAATTATTAAATCATTATAACTGCTACAGATGGAGATGCTTAGCCCTCAAAATTAAGAGCATGGCTTGGCACAGGGTCACTGGTGTTAGCATTTTCATTTTTTATATAAACTGCTTGGGATTTTTATTAGGATAACCTTGCAGGGATTCTTAGATTTACTACTTTCAATTAATGTAATTTGTATGTAATAATTGTTAAGAGTTGTGAAAACAACCTTTGAGTCGGGATATTCTTATCCAGTTCGGATTCTAAAAGAAGAAGGCATCCCTAAGGGGGAGAGTCTTCTTCCATTTGGAAGATCGAGCTGGATGGCTTTAGATATCCAAAGAGAAAAGGCAATACCCCCATACTGGGGGAATTGTCTCTTCGTTTGGATATTCAAGCCACGACGGATCCAAGGAGTCTAAGGAGGAGAGATCCAAGGAGGAGAGATCCAAGAAGTCCAAGGAGAAGATATCCAGAAGACTAAAGATTTGAAGACCCAATATTCCACTCAAAGTTGTTGGCGTCTGTCATAGGCTTAGAAATCCGGGTTGTTGGCAGTGGTGCCCGGCCACTTTACTTTTCTGCATACCCTGGGTTGTAATTAAAGGGCAGTTGGCCTATGGACATTTACTTGATTAGTTTGATTTATATTGATGTGTTTACCTGATTGTGCAGTAGAAATTGCCTGCTTTTCTTAGGTTTCTTTCTTGCATGTCGATTTTGTTTTCGCCTGGATTTTCGTTAGGCTCTCTAAGGATTATAAAATTTTTTTCTACTCATAACTAATCTTTAAAATTTTAAGTTTTAAATAATATAGAAACTTAACGAATCTAGGGAATTGCCGGAACCGTCCGGGGTCGCATGCATATTACTGCATCTTCTTTCCTTGCTATAAGACATCTCCCTGCCTGCGGGTTGAGTCCGGATAATCTGGCCTATGAGGATGAAGTGCCGGACCTAGGGAGACCCAGTCTTTTCAAAAAAATTATTTTTATAAGCCTGTTTTTAAAATTCTATAGCATTCATGAGCTGACATTTCAACTGGCATGCATTGCATTAGTAACCAATTAATTAAAATTTAATTGCATTAGCTAGGAGCATCTAACCCACATAAGTCCAGGACCACTTAGGAAATTCTCTAGATGTCGGTCCTATTTCTAAAGAACTGTACCACCCACCCATCTTTCATAACTGGCTTGACAGCATGGTTTTAAATCGATTAGGTGGTTAGCTGGCTCCCCCAATCCAGGCCGGGGTAAGTCCAGGTTTTGCATAGCATTAGCTAGGACACTGGTCTTAGTGTGTGTCGAACACTAAGTCCAATCTAGATTTAGGGTTCGAGGCTACTACACTCGGTCTCGTAGTATGCCTTAAATAGTAGGTAGGTCCCTTTCTTTCGGGGACTCTAAATCCTACTTATCCGCGTCACAGGATGACGCCACCTCCATCTTTCTCTCACGCATGTGATTGATTGCTTGTCTTTCTTTCTCCAGTTTCTCTCTAGTACCATAGAGCCTCTGAATGCTGGTTTGAGCCACGCATGTTTGATTCAGCCCTTCGGACCTTTCTTCCTTTTGAGTAGGATTTCCTAGTCTATACCCATGTGCCAATCCCAATTTGGAAAAGATAATGTATGATCCTTAATCGAGAGTTTTCTCGGGCTCCGGCCCGGGATGTAATTAACCATGGGGGCTTGCGCCCGTGGGAAACTTGGCCCCGCAATCTACTTTACCCCACTCGATCTCTCGGATCGGGTGGGGGAAACCCGTGACTAGGTCGTGTATATTGCTACCCATCGGGGTGTGCTGGCGACAGCATCTATCCCCAATGGTTAGTCGTATGCGCGATCCAATCTGCCCTCCCATCGACCCGTTCGTGTCGAGCGTAGAGGCCTACGATTGTTTTGTCCTACGGGATAGTGCGGCCGTACCCTCTGCGTTCGAACCCCCGCGAGCGGTGCTCCTTCGGAGGTCCACCAGGTTTCTGGCGACCACGGTGGGACGAGTTTCTCTCTCCATCTTTGGATTATATATTATCTTTTCGTGTGTGTACTCCGGGATTGGTACTCTTTAGATTAGGTCCGTCCCACTCTTAGTTAGGGTCTCTCCTTAGTTAGGGTTTCTTTCCCTTAGCTAGGGTTTTCTTCCCTACTCTACTTCTTTCCAGCCTAGCAGGCTATTCCGTCCTTTATCTATTTATATCTATCCTATCAAATCCATACTCGTTCTTTCTTTCTTGATTTTTATTCTTACTGACCTTTTCACTTTCTTTTCCTGGCAGCAGTGCCATGGCTTCCTTCGTACCTTCCGTTACTTTTGCTTTTGGTTCGGACGCGCGGGTGACTCTTCCTGAGTCCCTGCTCGCTAGTCCGCCAGTGGGAGGGATCACTTTTGGTTCCTTCACTGACTCGGCCTTCGTCACTCTTGGCGGGCCGACCCCGGCGGAGGCTGCTGCATTCTCTCCTCCTCAGAGGAGAGGACGCGCAGCCATGCGCCCGTTTGGACGTCCTGCTGCTCGGCGCCCAGTCCGAGCACCACGTCCTGTTCCTGTTCCTGCGCAGCCAGTGCGCCCTGTGGCTAGGCGACCAGTGCCTAGGCCACTTGCTGTTCCAGCGGTCAGGCGTCCAGTGCCTGTCGCTCCTGCTGCACAGGTTGCCCCGGCCCCTCAGCGCCGGCAGCCTGCTACTACTGTTGCTCCCGTTGTTCCAGCGGAAGTACCTCGTGTTCGGGTGCCCCCTCCCACTCCTACTAGGAAGAGGGGTGCCCAGACCGAGGTGCCTTCGCCTTCCACTGGTCGGGTTTCTGTTTTCGCCCGACTTTCTCACCCCGAGGTTGTTGGGCAGACCCCGACACTTCCCGTTGTTCCTGTTCCCGGTCCTGATGTTCCTTCCTCTTCCGCCTCCGGCCTTGGGAGAAGGGCCAGGAGGAATAGGAACAGGAGACTTCGCTTAGCTGCGTCAGAGGCAGAGAGGCAGCAGATGGCTGATGCCATAGCTCACCAGGAGCTAGTTGAGAGGACAGTGGCTCCCAGGCAGCGGAGGCCACGACGAGTTACAGTTGTGCCAGTTCCAGAGGTTGTAGTGGCTCCCGAGATAGAGGCAGTTCAGGGAGGACGCTTTTCCCCGTTGACACATAGTGGGGACGAGGAGGACGTTGCCCGCATTGCGGCGGCTCCTCCTGTTACCACTACCCTACCCCGTGCTAGGATCCCTAGGGACGCTGGTGTTCGAGCCCTCACCCAGAGGATTCGAAACATCGTCCGCCTAGCAGGTGGTAGGGGTCCTGTCGATCGGCAGAAGATACTCCGTCAGATTTCTCGGGCCACCTTTCAGTTGCGAGGACAGACTGCCAGGAGACTTTACTGTTGGCAGAGGGGACAGACAGCTCAGCAGCCTGCAGACACAGTTCCAGTAGTCAGACCCCCGGCGGTTACTCCTGCTGCAGGGACGACGCCCACGTCGTCGAGGACGGAGACAGCAGCGGAGGCCTGCCCAGCCTCAGGTCAGTTCAGAGGTTGCAGCCCCAGAGCAGCCAGTTGCCCGTGCAGCACCCCACCGTAGAAGGTGGGTTTGGAGGCGTCGGCAGGCGGACACCCCTGTCGACCCAGTTGAGCCAGTAGAGACAGCACCACCGTCAGATACAGAGCAGTTTGACGATGTAGATGATTTGATGGATATAGCAGTTACTTTCGAGGCAGAGGCAGTCCCGATGATGTGCGATGAGGAGGTGGCACCTACTCCAGAGGGATCCCCAGAGAGGGATGAGACAGAGTCAGTCCGCAGCCCTCATAGGATTGGTTCCCCTATGAGTCCCTACATAGAAGCACTTCGTCGGATCTTTTCAGAGGATGACTCATTCGAGGATGAGTCAGATGAGGACATACCAGTACACCAGGTCTGTGAGACTTCCCGTCGAGGTCACTCGGATGAGCAGAGAGAGCCCGAGGACCAGGATGAGCAGGAAGACCCCGAGGCAGGAGGGTCTCCGAGAGCAGTAGCTACAGACACCACAGTCTCACACTTACAGACTCAGATGGTCACTGGGAAGATCCATCTCCAGGACAGTGATTCGGTACAGCCTTTAGATAAGGCTACTCAGACAGTTCAGATGAGCTCTAGTCCTAGCCACAGTTCCAGCCACGGTGACAGTCAGAGTTACAGTCAGGGCAGTAGTGGCAGATTACTCCACAGTTCTGAGGGAGAGTGGCAGCTAGCACTCTCCAAGGAGACTTAGCAGATGATTGAGTAAGCTGTACAGAGTTTAGAAGCAGTTGAGATGAGGCCTCCCAAGGCCAAGTCGACAGTTGCCCCTCCAGCTTCTTCGTTGGCACTAGTTTTCCTTTTCCTTCTTCTGTTGTAGTGCCAGATGAGCACATTTTCTTTTTGCTTTCACTTGTACTAAAAAAAAAAAAAATGATTGTAACCTTAAAGGGGAAGACAGGCCCTCTTCCAGCACTTGGGATGGAGGACCTCGTTCTCCCTTATTTTAATGATTAATCAAAAAAAAAAAAAAAAAATGACGATTTGCAATTATGATGACTCTCTCACTTCTTTTAGTTCTACTAGCTTTGTAGTGATGACTCATGAAAGAGTATGATCTCTCTATCTCATCTTAGGGGTGGAGAGATTTCTTCTTTTGAACTAAAATCTTTTTCAAATTGAAATTGGATTTAGAAGTGAAAATTTTCTTTACTATCTTGTGATTCTCTATCTCATAGATAACTATAGTATATTGATGCATAAAACTTCATAATTTTCTTAATCATGTTATTCATTCTTATCAGAGGATAGGATTTGTTTTGTAGATCATTCTTCCTTGTCCAAGAGAAGTAAGTCTTCTTCTCTTGTACTTGGAAGATGATCTTACAACTGAGAAACAGTTTTCTTTTAGAGATTTGGAAAAAGAAGCCAGTTACAAAAAAATGAGAAGATGCGCAAAGCGCCAAAAGTGAAAGATACACAAAGTGTATCAAGTGATTGAAATTTGTGCAAAGCACATGAAAGTTGAGAAAGTGGCTCAAAGAGCCCAAAAAGTTATAAGTAAATGGCTTCCCTTTCTAGTAAATCTCTAAATCTCAGAAAATCTATATCCTTTCGATATTTTTGACACTTGATTCTGAAAATTATGATTTTGAAATCATCATTATACATTGATATCCTATAAGATGTGGAAGTCTATTCTCATACAAGAAATGAAGAAAATTAAATTTCTTTGTCTAATTTAAATTACTTTTTGGATTAGATTTGAATTCAAGAGAGAAAAATACTCATATAAGTGAGATGTCATGATTTAGCTAGTATGGAGCTTGATCTGAGTCAGTAAATTTAAATTGATGTCCTTTTAAAATTAAAGGGGGTTAAGTACTAAACTCCTTTGAAATATGTGCTCATTTATCACTTTTGACTGGGTCCACACCCTCCTATACTTGTTAGGATTGGTGATGTCGATCCTTTATTAGAAAGTGAATGTCTTCTTCCTATCAGTCCTGCTCTGATAGTTGAAGGCCTCAGTCCATTCATTTGAGATGAATGTGATAGGAAATGTCTAAATCATTGATTTAGATCATTTAGAGATGTGATACTGGGTCCACACCCTCCTGCGTTTGTTAGGTTTGGTGATGTTGATCCTCTACTTGAATGAGATTCTCTTCTTCCTATCAGTCCTGCTCTGATAGTTGAGGCCCCCCCAGTCTATTCACATGAGTTGAATTTGATCGGGAATGTCGTAGTCTTTTTAGATTACACTCTTTTGAGAGAGGATATTGGGTCCATATCCACCTATGTTAGTCAGGTGGGGTGATATTGATCCTTTATCCCTATGAGATTCTCTTCTTCCTATCAGTCTTGATCTGATAGATGTAGCACCCGGTCCATTCATATGGGTTGAATGTGATCGGGGATGCATGAGTCATTAGTTTAGACTCTTTTGGAGGTACGATGCTCAGTCCACACCATCCTATGCTAGTCAGGTGTGGTAGTGTTGATCCTCTATCCTGATGTTGATCTTTGTTATTTCAATATGATTGTGCTCGTCAGCTGATTCAGATGATTTTAATGTGACCTGGATTAAAAAAAAATAAAAAATAAAAAAAATGTATATATATACATGTGATAAAAAGAGGGAAGCTCGTAGGAGAACAAAAACCCGGTTGCCCTTGTCACAGGAGGAACCCGGTAAAACTCCCTAAGAGCCCAAATTCCCCAAAATTTCTTTCTTCTCCCTTGAAAGCACTTTGGTGATCTCCTCAAGGTTGAGCTCTCAATTAGTTGGTTATAAGTCTATGTGATTAAAAATGTCTCTCTTTGATAGTGATGTACTACACTGTATTTTAGATGAAAACATCACTATCTTCCGGGCTCAGGTCTTTTTGAGAAAAGATCGCCCCCCTGCTGCCCTCTTTTGGCAGCCTACCTTTCCATTCATACACTGCTCTGAGCTGCCAGAGTGGTTCTATGAATGTGATAGTGTTACTTTCACCTCGCACAGGGTCCTACCTGATTAGGGTAGGTGTTACCACTGTGACCTACTGATAATCATAGATCTCACTCATGATTATCATACTAGGTGTCAGGAGTGCTCCCTTGTCACCTCAGAGTTGTGCTGTGATGTAGTACATCTATCCTCAGGTGTTAACACCGCAGTTTCAGGAGCTCTAGTCTTCCATTGGAAGACCGACTCCTTAGTTTCTTTCACCAGCGTACTATAGCATTCGTCCCCTACTCTTAGCTGCTAGAGTAGCCTTACGGATGTTGCTTGGTTGTTTTCACTTCTCGCAGGGTCCTACCCAGTCAGGGTAGGCGCTACCACTGTGACCCTTCTGATGATATTTCACTACTATACATGATTAACATCCTCAGGTAGTAGGTGTGTCTCCTCCACTACCTAGAGCTGCTTCCCTCCTTGTGGTGTAGTATACCTTGCCCCGGATACTAACATCTCCACTTTGAGAACTTTGATCTCTTAGCAGAAGATCAGTTCTACTACTACTGGTTGTGACCCATTTCACCATTCATGCGTTAGACTCAGTCGCCAGATTAGTCTTGTGAATGTGTTGAGGTCACTTCTACTTTCCACAGGGTCCCACTAGTTTGTTTGGGTGTTACCACTGTGAGATTTTACTTACTTGAGAATTGTTGATCTTAGTGGAGAGGATGCTACCTCGCTACTTCGGTTCTTTTCTTCTTACCTGGTGATGTAGAGCATCACACCTCAGATGCTACCACTATCTTTTCCTCGGGTTTTGATCCTCTAGTAGAGAGTCAGCTTTTTCAGGTACTTTTACCACTTGTTTTCCCATTGAGATCAGACTCCTAGCTGCCGGAGAGGTCCTTTGGATGTTTTGACCTTGTTTCTACCTCTTACAGGGTCCCCATCAGTTAGTATGGGTTCACTACTGTAGCCTCTTTGAGGATTAGTTTTACCAGGCATCGTCCTGCCTTCTGTAGTCGAGGTGCCCCCTCGCTACTCGAGTTCTTTTTACTCCTTTGGAATGAGATTGCCCATTTACACACTTTACAGCGGGTATATCTCTTCCAGCTTTCTGGAGGGATGTCGTTCTGATGTCTTCTCCCCCCTTGTGTAGGGTTAGGGTTCTCTAGGAGATCTTGACAGCATTTGGATACTCATGGCCACGACGATTTGTCCTCTACCATGTGGTTACCAGGTTGCTAGAAAGGGTTCCCTAGATGGCTCTGCCCTAAAAATTCTCACGTTTACTTACCTCTTTTTCCCTCACATCCCTGCACAGATGCGTGTTGGGCTGATGTCGAGGTGACTTTTGACCTTCTATTCTGCTGTTTGAAATGAACAGACAGATAGTTGAGTTTACCTGGTAGAGAGGACCTGACAGAGCACCTGGCAGGTACTCCTCGCCACGCTCTGTTTGCTTGTGTGCTCTGTCCTGATCAAGCAGGCATCAGAGCCTGACTCTTTATTCACTCAGTTGAAATGACTGGGTGGGTATTGAGCCCTTCTTCATCTGCAAGACCGCACTGGTTTACAGCAGATGTTGAAGCTTACCCGTTGAGTGAGCCCGACAGAGTCCCTGGGAGGCGTAATTCCTCAACGTTTCTTTTACTTCGGATGTCCTGTAAAAGACTACGCAGGCTTCCACTTCGTGGTTCATGAGCTTCTCGCTGAGGTCAGGCAGAAGTAGTGGCCACCCCAATCCACTGTTCCGAAAGGAGCAGGAGGAGCGGGATCCTTTTCACCCTCTACCCGCTGTCCAGATGCGGACAGCCTGGTAGTTGGTTTTACTTTACCGTTGAGTGAGCCCGACAGAGTCCCTGGGAGGCGTAATTCCTCAACACCCCTTTACTCGGATGTCCTGTAAAAGACTACGCAGGCTTCCACTTCGTGGTTCATGAGCTTCTTGCTGAGGTCAGGCAGAAGTAGTGGCCACCCCAATCCACTGTTCCGAAAGGAGTAGGAGGAGCGGGATCCTTTCACCCTCTACTTGCTGTCCAGATGCGGTCAGCCTGGTAGTTGGTTTTACTTTACCGTTGAGTGAGCCCGACAGAGTCCCTGGGAGGCGCAATTCCTCAACAACCCTTTACTTCGGATGTCCTGTAAAAGACTAAGCAGGCTTCCATTTCGTGGTTCATGAGCTTCTTGCTGAGGTCAGGCAGAAGTAGTGGCCACCCCAATCCACTGTTCCGAAAGGAGCAGGAGGGGCGGGATCCTTTCACCCTCTACCCGCTGTCCAGATGCGGACAGCCTGGTAGTTGGTTTTACTTTACCGTTGAGTGAGCCCGACAGAGTCCCTGGGAGGCGCAATTCCTCAACACCCCTTTACTCGGATGTCCTGTAAAAGACTACGCAGGCTTCCACTTCGTGTCTTGTTTACCTTTTTGCTGAGGTCAGGCAGAGGTATCGAGTCACCCCAATCCACTGTTCCGAAAGGATCAGGAGGGGAGGGATCCTTTTCACTTTCCACCCCGCTGTCCAGATGCGGTCAGACGGGTAGCTGGTTTTACTTGGTAGAGAGGGCCTGACAGAGCACCTGGCAGGAACTCCTCGCCTTTTTCTTTGAGTGTCCTGTTCTGATCAAACAGGCACCAGACTTCGTGGCTCCCTTTATTTGTCGCCCTGAGTGGGCCGGGCAAATACTGAGTCACCCCAACCCACTGTCCTGAAATAGGCAGGAGGAGATGGGATCTTTTCACCTTCTATCCCACTGTTTGAAATGAACAGATAGGAAGTTGGTTTGACTTACTTGGTAGAGAGAGCCTGACAGAGCACCTGGCAGGAACTCCTCACCACTCTTTTTCCCTGAGTGTCTTGTTCCGATTAGGCAGACACCAGGCGTCGTGATTCCTTTGTTTGCTGACCCGATTTTGTCAGGCAAATACTGAGTCACCCCAATCCACTGTCCTGAAATAGGCAGGAGGAGGATATGGGACCCCTTTCACCTTCTATCCTGCTGATTCGATATAGTCAGACAGATAGTTGGTGGACTCTCACTACCTTACTTTTGGTTCTTCTCTTGGCTCCACTCCTGCTACGTAGTGAGGCTAGAAGAGAATCCCCCTACCCTTTTTCACCTTAGTGGTGATCTTCACTTTTGATTCCCCTCTCTGCTCTGCCCTCGTTGAAGGGCAAGGCTATAGGAGAATCCCCTTACCTTGTTTTCACCTTTTTAGGTGATCCTTACCGTTGGCTCTACCCTAGGCTCTACCCTTGTCAAAGGGTAAGGCCAGGAGAAGACCACACTACCAGTTCACCATTTTGGTGATTCTGGACTTGTGCACTGCTGCTGCTGCTTTTTCTTCTTTCCGAGGCTCTGCCCCCGCTATGGGGCAAGGCCAGGGGAAGAATTTTCTTCTTTTTTCCACCATACTCCTGATATTTGTTCACTCATGTTTTTCACTCTATCTTTCTGTGGCTTAGTCGGTCAACGCCAACACGAGCGGTTCACTAGTTGTTCGCCACTCCTGTTGGGGGTCCGTTTGTTGACCTCGATTTTGCCCAGAACCTTGGTCAAAAGGTTGACTTGGTCAAATTGACCAAGTCAGACCTCGAGACCCCCTCCAGTGGGTTCAGTGAGTCGAGTCGACTCTGTCGAGCCCTGACTTGGACCCCGAGTCAACCCAGTTGACTGAGTCAACCCGGGTTGACCAGTTTGGACCCTTTAAGCCCAAATCAATTTCAATCAAATCTAAACCTATTCATGGCTTGATCCCACTTTCCCCTTGACCTCTTTGACTGGGTTGACCAGGTCAGCCATTGACTTGGTCAACCCAAGTCCTAAATAGGTCAAATTTAGCCTATTTAATTGGAATTAAAGGCTAATTAATGGGATTAATGCCTCCAAGCGTTTTGAAATCAAAACCACGGCCTCCTGGCTCCTTTTCCCTCCCAAAATAGCTGGTGATTAGATCTAGGCCGTTCAATATAGGTTATGGGGTTTAAATAGAAGAAAATTAGGTCTAAGGAAGGATCTTTTTTAATTTCTCAGAATCCAAGAGCTCCCGACCGAAACACCTTCGTGAGAGAGTTCCTGGATCTTCCCTCCACCTCTCCCGACCTAATCCCGACGGCGACACCTCGCCGGCGGCGAGATTCCGGCGAGACCGAGGCTTATTCCCTTTCAAGTTGATTTCCGTTCGATCGAAGAGGGTTTTGGAGCTCGGGACCAACTAAGGAATTGTACGAGGACAATCTACAAGTGCAACCAAACCAAGATTTCGAAGATCCAACGGTTAGATCTTCTTAAAACCCTTAGAATAGGTTAAACACCTCGATCTAAATAGTTTTTTTTTAGGCTTCGAATTTTACAAAACCAATAGTCCCCCCATTATTTCTGTTCATATCTATGTTCTACGTTTAAAATTTTACCAAAATCCATCGAGTGGATTGAGAGAACGAAGCGTTTTTTCGTTTTAGGGTTTCGGTCCGAGGCGCTCAGGCCTTCTGAGCGGTCTGGACCGTTGATCCCGCCGATCAACGGTCCAGATGAGTCGTTTTTCGCGGTCGGGTTTGACCGCGCGCTTCTAGCCGCGGTTAGGCGCGCCACGTGGCGCGATCTGGTCCGCCCATCCAGACCGCGTGGATCCAACGGTCGGTGCGAGTAGCCGACGTGTTTAAGTGACGTCCCGTCACTTGACCGCCGCCGCAATCATCGTACAATGATTGGCGGCGGCGCCAATCATTGGCCGCGGACCGCGGATCGAATCCGGGTCCGCCACGTGTCGCAGGCCGATTATTTTAATATGAAATTTGTCTTAAATCAATTTTAACTTCCAAAATTCGTATAAAAATTCGTTTTTTTTTTGTCCGTTTTCGACGCACAATACCTCGAATTGATCGTATTGTCGTCCTCTACTTGATAAAAAATTTTTTTTTTTATAAAAATAACCTATGGATTTTAATTTATTTTGAAAACAGCAAGATAGCCTTTTTTTTTATAATTATTATTATTTTATTTATTATTATTTAAATAATTATTTTTTTTTTATATATAATTATTATTATCTTACTATTTTAATAACTAAATATATATTATCTTAATATAATTTGTATTTTTTTTTTTTTTTAGTATTTAAATGTATTTTACTAACTAAATATTATTTTAACTATTTAGATTACTTTAATTACTAATAATATATATATATATATATATATATATATATATATATATATATATATATATATATATATATATACATATGTATATCTAATTTATTTTTGGCTTCAAAACTATTAAAGCATTATTTTATGGTATTTTATTTTTTTTATATTATATTATTTATTTTTGATTATTTTAAAAAAAAACTATTTATTGTTTTAAAACTTCGAAAATGCATATCTTTCTCGTTTTTTAACCCGATTTTTTAACGCACGACGTCTTGTTTTGATCGTATTTTGATTCTGCACACTTTCATATTGGTTTCACTTAAAATTTTTGGGTCTGTGTGCAATTATTTTCAAAACAGCAAAACACCGATATTTAAAAAATATTTAATTAGCGTATTTGAATTTCTAAATTACACAACTTTGTCGTTTTAAGTCCGCTGTCGACGCACAGCACCTGGTTTTGTATGTACTCTGAATTCTGCATATTTTGAAACTATTTTCAGAAAAAAAAAGCATGTCTGAATTTGCTGTTATTACAAAAACAGTAAATCTACACTATTTTAAAATACTATTTTATTGTATTTAAAACTTCGGAAATTCGTATCTTCGCTGTTTTAAGTCGGATTTTGGCGTGTAAACCCTCGTTCTTTTCGAAAAAAGCGATCTTTATGTTTTGAAACCGTTTCCAGCCTTTGATTTTTGGCTGTCTTGGCAGATCGCTATTTGGATTCGACTATTCTGATAGTTTTGGATATTAAATATTATTTATAATAGTATTTTCGGGATACAAACTATTTTCAAATCGCCTGAGACTTCGTTAGGGTAGTCAGTGGGTCTCCCTATACTTATGTATTATGAACTGAATTAGTTTCAATTATTTTATTTTCCAAAAATATATATTTATATCTATAAGTACTTTTAAACTATTTTAAGACTACTTATATATAAATCCTAATTTTTGGGAGACTCGCTACTTCATGAAATTTTAGACATGGGTTCTAGATATGAAGAGCAATCATGGGGGAGTGGGTTAGTGAATGGTTGAGTCCCAATCATTCACTAATCCCTTCTTTAGGTGTCTGTCTTTTTATTTTCGTAGAATGCATGTATAGGATTGCACCACGAGCACTTAGCCTAGGCTCTCCTAGATTTAAGGACTTGGTGTGTTTATTTAATTTTTGTACTCCCATGCATTTATTACCCAAAGGGTTAGACAAAACATCATTTCAAAACTCCTACAACGTAGCGACACACCCTAAGGACAATAATTAAGGACTCGTCTAGCGAACTTAGAAGTTTTCTAGGAACTAGGATAGATCCCGGATTGACATGAAAACTTCAACACTTAAACCTAGTGACATCATAAACCTCTCATAATTGTCTAGGAATTTTTAGGGGCTTTTAGAGCCCTTAGCTAACTAACCCTAATTAACTGGTTAATTAAGGCCCCGAGACCTTCCAGAAATTACAGTAAATACACTTTAGGTCAGAAAATTACCCATAATACCTCAAACTGACCAAAATCTGAGCCTTGACCTTAGATAAATAGGGTTCCCTAGTTTGACCCTGGGTTGACCCATAATTTGACCATAGGTGGAAATTACCGTTTTGCCCCTAATAAATCATTAAAAATTAATAAAAATCCCAAATCTCCTCCAAACAATTGGAACACTTTCTCTGGTCATTCCTGATCTTTGGGAGTGATTCCAATCAGTTTGGAGCTGATTTGGAGCTAAACAATAAAAAAGGCTATTTAGTAGGAAATTTAGAAAATTCCCTTAATACCCCGATATTTAGAAATCCATAACTAATTGTAGAAAACTCCAAATTAGATAAACTCACTTGCATTAGACTCCAATTAGGGCCTAGTATTTATTAAAAATTTTAGGTTTCCAGAAATTGGCCTAGGTTAGAAAGTCAACTTTTTGGTCAACCCTAGTCTATAGGATAGGGCCCGAAACTTAGAAAATTCATAACTTTGCCTAGAAAACTCTGATTCCAGCCTACTACCTGTCTAACTACTCGTATTAAGGTCTAGTATTTTTTCTAAGGTGATAGAAAATCCAGACTTAGCCTTTTCCCCATAGTGACCTTTTTTGGACCCTTAGCTTAATACCTAGGAGGACCCGGAACTTTCCAAAATTGGCCAATGCAATTTGAACTTCAAATATGAATATCCCAACACCTTAAAATTGATCAACAAACTGAAATAATTAAAATGGACCCTAATTCACTAATATTTGAACTTTAACAAAATTCCCTTTTCAGACCCCCAACAAACCTGAACTCTAGCTAACTTTAACTAACTATCCTACTTAGGATCTATCCAAACCACACTAGCCTTACACACACATAGAATTGTTTGCTAGGGCACCACTTCTAGAGCTAGGTTAGGCCGCTGGGATTTACTTTTCTGCTGTGTGCCGGAGCTTTCCGTGGATTTCATTGCATGTTGTTTGAAATTGTTGGTGTGTTTGCTTACTCTTTCTGTACTCTGTGATGTGATGAGCGTTAGACTTACCCATAGGTTAGGAGCGCTATATATATACTGTTCTTCCGTGCAGGTGGCCATGCTCAAGCTAATAAAAGGGGGGAGCAATATCATGATTTATAACAATGTTTTATGCAGGTGCTTGCTCAGCTCCCCCTAAAATGAAATGAGGGCTAAAATTATTAAATCATTATAACTGCTACAGATGGAGATGCTTAGCCCTCAAAATTAAGAGCATGGCTTGGCACAGGGTCACTGGTGTTAGCATTTTCATTTTTATATAAACTGCTTGGGATTTTTATTAGGATAACCTTGCAGGGATTCTTAGATTTACTGCTTTCAATTAATGTAATTTGTATGTAATAATTGTTAAGAGTTGTGAAAACAACCTTTGAGTCGGGATATTCTTATCCAGTTCGGATTCTAAAAGAAGAAGGCATCCCTAAGGGGAGAGTCTTCTTCCATTTGGAAGATCGAGCTGGATGGCTTTAGATATCCAAAGAGAAAAGGCAATACCCCCATACTGGGGGAATTGTCTCTTCGTTTGGATATTCAAGCCACGACGGATCCAAGGAGTCTAAGGAGGAGAGATCCAAGGAGGAGAGATCCAAGAAGTCCAAGGAGAAGATATCCAGAAGACTAAAGATTTGAAGACCCAATATTCCACTCAAAGTTGTTGGCGTCTGTCATAGGCTTAGAAATCCGGGTTGTTGGCAGTGGTGCCCGGCCACTTTACTTTTCTGCATACCCTGGGTTGTAATTAAAGGGCAGTTGGCCTATGGACATTTACTTGATTAGTTTGATTTATATTGATGTGTTTACCTGATTGTGCAGTAGAAATTGCCTGCTTTTCTTAGGTTTCTTTCTTGCATGTCGATTTTGTTTTCGCCTGGATTTTCGTTAGGCTCTCTAAGGATTATAAAATTTTTCTACTCATAACTAATCTTTAAAATTTTAAGTTTTAAATAATATAGAAACTTAACGAATCTAGGGAATTGCCGGAACCGTCCGGGGTCGCATGCATATTACTGCATCTTCTTTCCTTGCTATAAGACATCTCCCTGCCTGCGGGTTGAGTCCGGATAATCTGGCCTATGAGGATGAAGTGCCGGACCTAGGGAGACCCAGTCTTTTCAAAAAATTATTTTTATAAGCCTGTTTTTAAAATTCTATAGCATTCATGAGCTGACATTTCAACTGGCATGCATTGCATTAGTAACCAATTAATTAAAATTTAATTGCATTAGCTAGGAGCATCTAACCCACATAAGTCCAGGACCACTTAGGAAATTCTCTAGATGTCGGTCCTATTTCTAAAGAACTGTACCACCCACCCATCTTTCATAACTGGCTTGACAGCATGGTTTTAAATCGATTAGGTGGTTAGCTGGCTCCCCCAATCCAGGCCGGGGTAAGTCCAGGTTTTGCATAGCATTAGCTAGGACACTGGTCTTAGTGTGTGTCGAACACTAAGTCCAATCTAGATTTAGGGTTCGAGGCTACTACACTCGGTCTCGTAGTATGCCTTAAATAGTAGGTAGGTCCCTTTCTTTCGGGGACTCTAAATCCTACTTATCCGCGTCACAGGATGACGCCACCTCCATCTTTCTCTCACGCATGTGATTGATTGCTTGTCTTTCTTTCTCCAGTTTCTCTCTAGTACCATAGAGCCTCTGAATGCTGGTTTGAGCCACGCATGTTTGATTCAGCCCTTCGGACCTTTCTTCCTTTTGAGTAGGATTTCCTAGTCTATACCCATGTGCCAATCCCAATTTGGAAAAGATAATGTATGATCCTTAATCGAGAGTTTTCTCGGGCTCCGGCCCGGGATGTAATTAACCATGGGGGCTTGCGCCCGTGGGAAACTTGGCCCCGCAATCTACTTTACCCCACTCGATCTCTCGGATCGGGTGGGGGAAACCCGTGACTAGGTCGTGTATATTGCTACCCATCGGGGTGTGCTGGCGACAGCATCTATCCCCAATGGTTAGTCGTATGCGCGATCCAATCTGCCCTCCCATCGACCCGTTCGTGTCGAGCGTAGAGGCCTACGATTGTTTTGTCCTACGGGATAGTGCGGCCGTACCCTCTGCGTTCGAACCCCCGCGAGCGGTGCTCCTTCGGAGGTCCACCACTTCAAAATCCTACAGAGATGAGAATTTAAAGATGAAAAATTCATCATTAAGAGATAAAAGATTAATCGAACCTTTAGGTGACCAAGCTTTCTTGATCACATTCGAGAGACTCAACTACGTGGGTCTGGGGCCAATCGAATAGTCGACAAGGGAGAAGCCCCAATCAAGAACACCTAGCGCTAATTCATCTGCCGAGAAGGGGATCTTAGTGGGCGGTGGGATGAAAGAGAGTGAGAAATCATTGGAAACAGGGTCTTTATTCGTGAGATAGGAGCTAAAATTAAGGCCAGAGGGATGAGAGGAGAAGGGGGAAGCAGCTCTAGGAATAAGGGGAAAATCCGAAAGATAGGTGGAGGGATTCATCAAGCGAGAGGCGGTGTGGGGAGGGGAAGCCCTCCCCAGACAGGCGGCACAACAAAGGAACACGAGAGAAAGAGCTAGAGTAGCAAACCCTAGCTGAGCGTGGAAAGTAGCTTAGGAGCTTCAATGCCCTTTCCAGAAATTGTTCCAAACGTTTTATAAGTCAATAATTGTGTCAATGAATATTCAAGATTCTCACCCCCAATAAAACTATGAGGATTATAATATACATATGAGGAATGATATAATTGGGAGAAGAAAAAAAAATTATGTTATTAATTTTGCTTATTTTTTATTTTATATAAGAAAGTACTTGAGAATTAATAGTATGATATGAAATCTTGAGAAAGCATGCATATGTAATAAAATAAATATCTTCTTACTATAAAATATATCAAGATATCAATGCATAGATTTTTCACTCCAAAAGGTATATGATATTTATAAGTTAATTTTCAAAGAAAATTTGAGAATTTATTATATCTATTTATAGCTCTATAATTTTTCTTTATAAAAAAGTATGATTTCTTTACGTTGTATTAGAAGAATAATTCTCCATGTGTAATGACGATAACTATTACAACCATCAATTTAGTGAACAGACATATAGTTCTTAAACATTTTTGCGCACTAATATTCTTTTGTTTTACTTTTGCTCCATTTGTTTGTTTTAAGTCACTTATATTTCTCAATATTATGTGAATGTCATAAAAGACAATTTTTTTTTTTGTAATTTTCTCCTAATTAAAACCTTTTTCTTTTGTGGAAAAAAATGTGGTTCTCTAGCCCCAACTTTTGTTTGGTTGATTTTCTAACCGTTTAATTTACTTTAAGATGAGTGCACTATACCTAATAACCAAAATATTCATCATCAATAAATTAATATGGGTTATTAATTTTTCACTAACTCAACATGAGTGAAGTCTACCTAATATTTGATTCTGCTTATTTTAATTTCAAAAATAAAATCTAACATTTAAGGAGCTATTATTAAACAAAGAAGTAGGCTTTTAGATGAATCTACTTAAAACTTTGTTCTCAATCAATGTTACTTTTTATAACCATTTTGATATTAATTTGAACATGACAAACTTCATCATACAAAGTTTGCCTTGATCTGTTAGTTGGGATCTTTGACTATAAACCAAGAAGTTTTAGGTTCAAAGCTTACATATGTGATTTATGTGTGAGCTTGTTTTAATTGGCCTAAATATCCCCCAAAAAACAAACTTCATCATTTCATTAAATTTATTTTCTATTTTCAAGCAAAGAAGTGGGCCCTTAGAAAAATCATCCTAAAAGTTTGTTCTTATTTAAGTAAAATAATATTAATTAATGAAGTTAGGTAGGTATTAATTGTGATAAAAAATGATGTATTTTGGTGCAAATCATAGATTTCTTATAGAGAAATATCAACATCTTTATATGGAATGAAGCCTATAACATTGGTTTTACATTAATGTTTTGTTTGGAATAAATTTTTGACTTTTTTAGTACTAAGAAAAATAATTAGTTCAAATTAATGTGTGCTCGATTTATCAACCCAATTAATTTTCAGGCCATTTTTAGTTGACCCGAAAGCTCCAAATTGATTTGACATTTGCCCAATTATGATTCGAATTCAAGTCAAATAGGTTGAGTTTGGGTTAAATATATTATTTTAGGGTTCAATGGCTCAAAGTGGAGTAAAACATATCATGCTAATCTAAAAGCATGCACGATTCATATAATTAATAGGTCAAATAAGTCATATTCGGGTCGAGTTAGATGCAAGTCAAATATTTTGATTCATATGACAAACAATTGTAATTTGGGTTAGCTCAATTTCAAATTAGACCCAAGTTCGACCGATCAATGTTAAGAGAGTTGCTATTTGCATGTTTTATATTCTTGCAACTTGTATTATTTTGATGATTACAAATATTATTGTTTTATGTATAGATATCTCCTAACACTTTTTAGAAGATTTATTTTTGCTCTAGTGTGTACTAACATTTCAGGAAAATTAACTCCAAACTATGAAGACTTCAAATCAAATTCAACATCCAATCATTTGTAAATTAAAAGCTTTAAAAATATTTTTGAATTGAGAGGGAGTGATTGTAATTGAGTGAATATTCACAACACACACATATGGGGGAATAACTTTTGTGAACTGATCGTCCGGGATGAACGTAGTTCGTGCGGGACGATCATGTCAATTAACCCTCAGAAGAGCAATGGATCGAACAGGCAGTGAGAAAAATTTTTCTAAGTCCTAATCGTCCAGGACGAATTTAATATTTATCCCGGGACGAACGCCTCTGGATTCTCACGTTGCACTGTTCGTTTAGGCGAAATTTACCATTCGTCTCTGGACGAAACTCTCTGTTTAAAATTGTACATGAAGAAATTAAACATTCGTCTCTAGACGAAACTCTCTGTATAAAATCGTCCAGGATGAAACTTGTTTGTCCCAGGACGAACCGAACCGACTTATCACAGTTGGTTACGTCCTGCAGGGATTTGGAAACCGACCTATAGAATAATCGTTTTGTACCGGACGAACCGAATTCGTACGGGACGATGATCGTGTACGAACAAAGTTCATACCAATATACTTTAGGATCATTTCTGACACTTTAAGTAAAATCGTCCGGGACTATCCACGATCGTACGGGATGATCCATTGCGTACAGAATTAAAAATTTGCAGTTTTTGGGCAGTTTTTCTTATCTTTCCTATATATAGTCCAAATTAGACTGCCACCAAATCTTTTTGGTCATTGATCTTTGTGCCTATTGAAAGAAGACTCAAGAAGAGAGTGAGAGAGAGTATTCAAAGAAGGATTTCTTCCACAGGAGCGTGAAGGCTTTACTTGGTGTTCAAAGGTAAGATTTCCTACTTGTGAATTGAGATTACTTCACTCTTTTCTTTCTTCCTTCTAGATTTCTTGTGAGGAGATCAGCCAAGGAGATTGGGTTCTCTAACTACACTGGGAGAGTATGAAAGGACGAAGGGTTATCTGCTCACACTAGGAGAGTGTGAAAGGACGAAGGGTTCTCTACCCACACTATGAGAGTGTGAAAGGACGAATGGTTCTCTGCCCACATTATGAGAGTGTGAAATGACGAAGGGTTCTCTGCCCACACTAGGAGAGTGTAAAAGGATGACGGTTCTCTACCAACACTAGGGATAGTATAAAAGGACTACGGTTCTCTGCCGCACCGGGTAGTGGTGGAAAGAGTGTTTGTAAAGGCTTCTCCGCCTTGCTGTGGGTGCAAAAGGAGAGACACTATTGGTATTAGTGCAATACTCAAAGGGTGCCTGTGGGGAGTGGATGTAGGTCTGATTTAGACCGAACCACTATAAATCTTGTGTCATTTATTTTTACTTTTTTATTTTCCGCATTTTACTGTTTAAAAAGTTGTGGTTGAAAAACTTTTTTATAAAAATTCACTAAGTTATTTTCGGTTCAACTCATCCAAAAGAGGGATAATTTTTAACTACCAATTCACCCCCCCCCCCCCCTCTTGATAGCCGTGGGACATTAACTTAGGTTTAACAACTTATTCACTAGACACAACAATCAATTCAAATTGACACCCCTCGAAAGTTGCATCTATTAAAATAATCATTTTTACATGACTCTTAGGCTTCGTTTGGAATAGCTTTCTTACTGCTTATGAAAGCATCTTTCTATTAAAAAATTAAATTTTTGTACTAAAAAATTGCTTTAAAAAACATTAATTAGAAAGTCTTCCCAAACGAAATATTTATTTTGTATAGCTCTTAAAATATTTGTTGTATACAACAAAAAACAAGAAGTTTTCACAACCTTTAATAGCGGCAGTCAGCAAACTGGTGCTATAGATGGGTATTCACAATGGTTTTAACAAATACTAGCAGAACTTTTTTACAGCGGTTTTAACCAATACTAGAAACGGCCTTTTTAACTCCCCTGTGCCCTAACTGAGCCATTCACCCCGCGCGTTTCGTATTCGATTTCTCCTCCCTTTTCCTACATTCACTCACTGAAACCGTCGTCGCCTCCGAATCCCCATCCACAACCAAATCCACAGGCGCTGATGTTGAATCCTTTCCCATCGCCGATAAAATATAAACAACTATGTTGTTGTGCTTTTAAAAACATATATAATTACAAATAGATGATAAAATATATTTCATTACAATGAAAACAATATCATGAGATTAGTGCACGCTAATGCACTAAATACAAACATCAACACAACTTTATTAACCACAAATTAAGTGTAAATGCAAAGGAAATTCTATAAATATATGCATCAACGATGGTGCATATGACAATTATTCATTATAAATTTTATTTTATTCTTAGTTTAAAATAATTATTTTTTCTGATATTTTAACACCCACACTTGCACTGATCATCACTAATGCACTTAGTTGGCTTAAACGGCCACCTGGCACAAGCACTCGCGCAACTTTCCTCGGTGCACCCTTGTAATGTTACGGTGGTCCCACAGACAAATTTCTCTGCAGCAGTCCTCTTCGCCGTTGCTTGTTGCATCGTCCCTATTGAACCATATTTGCATTTTAGTCATCATGAAATATCTATTTACAGCTCATTCTTACAATTTATTTGTTTATTTTGGTAAAATAAAATTTGTAAATTTATAAATACTATCCTGATGTATAATATATTGTTTTACAAAATATTAAAAAATAATATATGGTTTAAGAAAATATTAATTTAATACTGTTGTCTTTAATTTTAAATTAATTTCATTCATTAAGGGACCAAACAAATTAATAATTTTTAAAAATATGCTTCATATTTTCTAAAAAAATAATATTAATACTTTGAAAGATTTTATATATGTAAATTTTAATTTTTTGAAACTGATGATAATTATTAAAAAATAACTTATTTATAATAATAAGATTTTATTTTTTTATCAATATATACTTTAAATGATAAACAAATTATAAAAAATGATAATATTTTATTTTAGAAAAGGTTATCATTATTGATATTAATAATAATAAATTTGTAATTATTAATATTCATAATCTTATTTTAACAAATTATTATTATTTTTTATAAAGAAAATGTAATTTTAGGATTACCCAATCTAATGACTAAATAAATAAAAAATAAAGAATATTCACTTTCTCTAATGAAATCTATACTTTGAAAAAAGTTTATAAATAATATTATTTAAATTTTGAAGATTTCATATGACAACATATTCAAAAGCAAAATGAACTATGCTACATATTTTTAATTAAATTATATGTAAAAATTATTTTAGAAAAAAAAAATGGAATGAATAATGGAGTGAAGGAACAGACCGAAAGCAGGCAGAAGAACCACAAGGAGCAGAAGAGCAGCCACCATTTTGCGAGAGAGCTCCATTGCAAATTTCAACGAACTATATAGAACAAACGATGGAGCTTAGAGTTTTTGAATACAATAACGAACTCTTATGTGCTTATTTGCAAACTAATCTTGTCGAGCTAGCCTTTATATACAAGAAATGGAGGGTATTTCAGACATTTTCTAAGCCCTTGGAAAAGTATTAGATTCATTTAAAATTTTAATATATATAATTAATTAATTAAAATTTATAATGCATTTATCTTAAAATAAATTCAAACCTTTTTTTTTCAAAGCCAATGCAATATTATGTTATGTAGCAAAATAATTTTATTTATTTTATTATGAATGTAACACATGATTATATAACCATTTATATTAATTTGGATTCAAATTTATCTATGGGTGACAGTGTCAACTTTTGACACGACCCGAAAACCTGACCCGGATCCGACCCGGAAAATCCGGGTTGGACCCGACCCGTTTGATAAACGGGTCGGGTTCGGGTTGACCCGGCGGGTTGCCGGGTCAACCCGCGAACCCGTTTAATTCAAAAAAATTTGAATCCCGCGCCTGCCCGCCGCGCTGCCCGCGCCTGCCCCGCCGTGCTGCCCGCACCTGCCCGCCGTGCTGCCCGCACCTGCCCGCCGTGCTGCCCGCGATGCCTGTCCGCGGAGCCCGCCCGCGCTGCCCAGCGCTGCCGCTGCCTTGCCCGCGCTGCATGCCGCGGAGCCCGCCTGCCCGCGCTGCCTTCCCAGCACGCCCACCACGCCATCGCGCCTGCCCCCACTGTCGCCCGCCGGGCCGCCGTCCGCCGTCCGCCAGCAGCCAACCGGGTCGGGTCGGGTCAACCCGTTAACCCGTCGGGTCGAGTCCGGGTTCGGATTTCCGACCCGTTTATCTTCCCGTGTAGGGTTAGGGTCGACCCGTTTGAACCCGGGTCAGTTTCGGGTTCGACCCGAACCCGACCCGTGACCCGAAATTGACACCCCTGGGTGACACCACCCGGCTCAACTAGTAGGTGAGTAGGGCTATAAACGAAGCAAGCGGAGTCATGTTTGTGGTCGTTTATTATCAACTTATTCATGTTCGTTCAAGCTCGATTCAAACTTTATTGTTTGTGTTCAAATTTGGTTAGTATAAGTTGATGGATGTTCACGCTTGATTTATTTTTTGTTCATGTTTGATTCATTTCGTGCATATTGAGCCATGAAAAAACGAGTTATCTAGCTACAAACAAGCTCCACTTCTAAATATTCATTAGCTTAACGAACGGAGCTCTCGGGTATAAGTTGAGAGCCAGTGTGAGCATGGAGAGAGAGATAGAGACAGAGAAGGGGAAACATGGTAGAAAATATAAAAGCTTGGTTGTCAACTAAGAGGTCTTAGGTCAAAATTTATGTATGCGATGTTTATATCAATTTATTTTAATTGACTAAAATGTCTCAAAAAAAAAAAATTAAAACTTTCCATTAAAAATACAAAGCGAATTCAATATTTGCATCATATTTTAAAAATGATTGGAGACTTTTTGCATTGAGTTTTTCCAAAGAGGATTCAATATTTGCATGAGCGCCGTTCAACCAGTACGTGAAAGGAGCCTCTCTACTCTATCTTTTTGGAGAAGCAAATTCAATAATTGTGTGAGACTTTCTGCGTTGCGTTCGGTTTCAGCTTCATTGGTTTAATAGTAATTAGCTGCTGTTAACATTAATTAATAATGATTAGGCGAGTGTTAAAGGAAACTTGAAGATTATATAACTACTATATACTTAATTAGAGGAATTATTATTATTATTATTTGTGCGTGGAGTGAAAATGGTGAAGGTGGTGAGGTTGTTTTGTAGAGGAAGTAAGATCTGATGAATGGACGGAGGATCTTTGTTTTCATCAATGTTGAATAGTAAACTTTTATATTGGAGACCTTGAATGCAGATATTGTTGAATCAAAGTTAAAAGTGAATCAAATTTGAAAGTAAAAGGACACGTGCCTAAAAAATAAGTTTTTATGAATTTGACTAAAATAATTTATAATTGATCACTTTTTAATTTTTTGTTAATAAAAAATTATTTAAATTTGCCCTCTTCAAAAAGCATATTTAAATAATGGGGGGCAACCGCAACTCATCTTATCATGTTATTTAGAAGTTTTGATTACAAAGTAAAAGATTTTGGATTCAAGTTTTACTTATGTGACGTGTATGTGAATTTATCTTTATTAACTTAAATGTATTGGGAGGGAGATTTCGACACGCAGTGCGATATTTATATTTAAAAAAAAGTTTTAGATAAAATAATCATTCAATGCTTTCAAAATATTTAGAGTAGGTAATCTTAACAAGTTTTTAATTGGAATATATTTTATCCTTTTATATTAACAATCAGAATATCATAACATATAAATATATATTTCCACTGAGAATTACTCAATCCTTCACACGCTTCAATGATAAGACTTATGGATCCCATTAAGCTTTGGTACCTCCAAATCATTCCCAACTTGCATATCACAGAGTTAGTTTATACAGAGATTGAAGAGAGTTTCCATGTACAAATCTAAAACGTAGTTTTTTAATATACATTCAAGTGATGGGTTTTCTATTCTTAGCAAGAATATATATCCAAGCACAATAGCCATGTCATAGCAGCAAGCCATTTTGCGCAGCTTATCGTAGATGAGAGGTGTTGACTAGCATCAATGTCTGTCTTTAACTAGTATGGACAGAAGGGTTGGAAGGACCTACAGAAACCCTGCTAGTGAGAGCAGGCCTCATGGTAACAATGGTTGATTCACTTGCTCCAGCCAATAGTGCTGGTTTTCCAGCTTCTAAGAATCGTAGTTGGACGATGGTGGTCGAAGTGACTGTAGTATGACATGATAATGGGAGAGACTATAAACTGTGGGCGATGGACATTGAAAGAATTATAGTCCGACGACGTGGTCGTCGAGGCCATAGTCTGGCAATGTTGGTTGGAGAGATCGTAAACGACAGATGATGGAGATCAAAAGAGCCGTAGTCGGGCAATGGTGGTCGTTGAAACCGTAGTTGGCGGGTGACAATATTTGTGAGGAGATACGACGTCGATAACATCCAGGAAGAATTCTGGCAAAAATTGGAGAACGGACAAAAATCCGGCAACAGACGTGATTGGGAAGAGATCTAACGGTAGAATGCAGTTATTAAACAAATATATATTGTACACGTAAGCTACTGAGGATGGTTCTAGGCTTTGCATTAGGTCCCTCTACATGTCTATATATAGCATCCCAGTGTACCTATGAAAATACATAAATGAATAATCTTGTCTTCTTCTTCATGTTTCTCTCGCTCTCAAGAACTGTGTAGACAGTTGGGTTTCTACATAGTATCAGGCCTCAAGGTCGCTCACACTCGCACTCATGGCGTCTTCCGAGCTTTCTCAGTTCGCCGAACTGGAGCCTTCAGCAGCTTCCGACACCACCCGTATCCCCTCATCCCTAAAATTTCTTTTTGTTCCCACAACTCTCTATAGATAACTATTCTATATGGAGATCGTAGATCGTGAAGCTTTTCCACGCAAATGATTTTTCTCAATTTGTTGAAACCACTCTTCCTCCTCCTTCGAAACAGATCCACTCTTCTGCTGGATCTCTCATTCCCAATCCCGCTTTTCATTCTTGGCTTCTACAAGATAAAAATCTGGCAGCAGCACTCTGCTACACGATTGCTCCTTTGGTGCTTCCCAATATCTTGCATCTTGAATCAACATCTATCATTTAGGCCTCGCTTGAACTTTGCTTCCAATCAACAAATCCCTCAAAGGTAATTCAGCTCAAGAATGAGTTTCATCACATCTCTATGAAATCGTCCACTATGACTCAATACCTCACACAAATCAAATCCCTCGTTGATCAAATAGCTGCGGTTGGCTCTGTTCTTAACACAGAGAAAATGTAATTCTCTACATCTTGAATGACCTCCCTCCCTCATATCAAGCATTCAAAATATCTATCCGGACTATGCTTAACCCCATTAGTCTTGATAATCTCTATGCCTTAATTAGTGAAGAAATTAATATTACCATGGATGCTACATGTATTTCCTCTTCTTTTGATCCCAGTCTAGCCCTCTACTCGTCCAGGGGTCACGGTAGAAGAGGCCGCGAACGCACCTCCTACAAATCGAGCAATGTTAATCGTACATCGTCGTCCATTATTGGTCAAATCTACAACAAGAAAGGCCATTCAGCCTCAGCATGTTGGCATCGTCCGAACCTGAACTACGTCCCGTCATATTCTACGACTCCCACTACTGCTCTTGCGGCTATATCCCAACAGCCTTTGACCGAGTGTTATCTGGCCTCCAAGGCATCTTATCATATAACCAATTCTCTCGATAAGATGTCTACATCCAATTCATATCATGGCTCGGACGCGATCACCATTCGCGATGGAAGAAGCGTACCAATCGCTCATACCGGTGAATACATTCTTCCAACACCAGATCGTAAGCTCCACCTATCCAAACTCCTTCATATCCCTAACATTCGCTACAATCTTCTTTCTATTTCGCAGCTAATGAAAGACAATAACATTTATGTTGTTTTTTATCCTTACGGGTACACCTTGAAGGACCTCAAGACCCATCAAACAATTCTAGTTGGTCCATGTCATGATGGGCTATACTCTATTCAAGATTCTCGTACAAGTCAATATACCTCCGCTCACTCCACCATCAACATTCGATCCAGCAGCATAATTGTCTCGGGAACCCTCATAATAATGTTCTTACTATGATCTCCATGAACAACCATCTTCTTGATATATCTTTATTTTCCTTAATTTGCACAAATTGTAAAGCCTCAAAAGGCACCAAACTAATGTTTGAAAAATCTACTCACACTCAAAGTACTTCTCTTGCTCTTATTCATTCCGATGTTTGGGGCTCGTCTCCGGTTATGTCTATTCAAGGCTTCCATTACTATGTTATTTTCGTCAATGATTTTTCATACCTTAAAAAAATAAACTCACTAACAAAGGTAACTTTAAGATGAAAAGAAGAAACACTTGTATAAATTAGCTTGCATCAATCTTCTCCTTTCCCTTTCCTGTAACAACAGTCAGAAGAAAGTTCTGGTGAGCTATGAGGTTCAGCAAATTATGTAATCTATATAACATTTATAATAAAATGAAAGAAGTAAATGAGACTTTGAAATCATTAATCATTAAACTTACATATACAAGTACAGGTCTCATAAATCTTTATTAACATTAATCTTTACTTTCTTAAAGTTTTTATTGAATACAAAATTCCATTAGTAAAAGACTTGGCTATCCTTTCATAACCTTATTCAATGGAGCCCAGGTAAACCTGGCATTATCTCCATTGAATCACATAGAGGTCCCTTTTGCCTCTTTGGGTCCCTTTTGCCCCACCTGCTATGTAGGTTTCATTCTTTGGTGTCCCTTTTGCCCCACATACAATGCAGTGTGCATGAGGACCCTTTTGCCTCATTTGCAATTGTAAGTTATACATCATTTCATAGTTTAGCCAATCTTTACTTTAATTTGATATTCAAAACTTCATACATTCATCATTCACATTAATTGCAATGGTTATAATCTTTCCATCATTCATACATCTTTGTGTAGTAATAATGTGATAGTCACTAAATTGAAAATAAAACTTCTTTGCATATAGTTATCAATTGAGAAAAGATTTAAATAAGCACACTTAGACATCTATCACATTTCTCTTATTCTCATGTATAAACAGTTGTGAATATTCCAACAACAAACAAATTCTCATAGTGCATTTCATTGATAAATAACATTTCAAGACATAAGAAAGATTCCAAATATTCATGATCAATTACATAACTTACCTTCTTGACGGTTTGCTTCTATCACACCTTCCCTTCTTAATCTTCTTCTATTATAAGTCCCACTCAAAACTTTTCCTCTGCATAAATTCAGGAACTTCCTACATACAATTTTTCTAATCATTGGTATATAACTTACACAAATCATTGTAATTATAAATATATATATACAAAATACTCACCTTCTCTTGTTCTTTCACTTATATATTATTCCTTCTCCCAATCTCTTCTCTAACTTTGTTGTCATTGATTACACCATAATACTTATATAATTTTCAATTTCATCACATAGATTTATATTAAAATTTTCCAAACCCTCATACAGTTTCTAAATACTTACCTTGAATTCTAATGTCAATGCTTGGTACCTTCTTCACCAAAAATCCTTGTACTGCTCTAAACCGGTTCCTCCACTCCAAGCATTGATTGAAATTTCCAAGCAATCCTACCTTGCCAACGTTTGCTACAGGACTTCGGTGACTCTCCACAGATCCGCTGAACTCTGCAACCCGGGATACTTTCTACTGCATAGAAGGTTTTCCCAGACTTTCTTATGGTTTTGCTGCAAAACATATGCTATAACCGCAACAAGCAATAGCACAGGAACACTGTGTCGCTGTCCTTCTTAAGAAATTCCTGCACCCACTTAATCCACCCCTTTTCAGCAATGACGCGGCAGTCTTATCCAAAAATAAACTCCACGGTTATGAGGGAAAGTGGGGCCCATCTCCCAACCGTTCAATTTCCAAAAGCCTCATATGAAACATCTGTTTAGATATATCTGATTTAATTAAATTACTCTTTTTTTTTATCTTAACTCAATAATAATAAAAAAATTCTTTAATATATATATATATATATATATATATATATATATATATATATATATATATATATATATATATATATAAATGTTATTTCTAATATAACTTAATTGATTTTTAAAATAAATGTACCTGGAGCTTTTTGGGTATTACAACCCTTCCCTCCTTAAAAAATTTCATCCCCGAAATTCCACATTTCATACTTCTTCAAATAAATGAGGAAACTTATGTCTCATGTCAGCCTCTTTTTCCCACGTTGCATTCTTTACTGATTTGTGCTTCCATTTTTATCTTTACCAAAGGAATAATTTTACTTCTCAATTTTCGAACTTCCCTTTCCAAAATTCTTTCAGGCTCTTCAATATATGTCAAATCCTTCTAAAGTTCAATATCTTTCTGAGAAACCCTTTGACTTTCATCTGTAACCCATTTTCTGAGCATTGAGACATGAAAAACATTGTGGATATCATACATGTCTGTTGGTAATGCCAACTTGTAAGCAACTGATCCTACTCTTGCAACAATCTCAAATGGTCCAATATAACGAGGACTAAGTTTTCCACCTTGACCAAATCTAGAAACACCCTTCATTGGTCTCGTCTTTAAAAATACAAAATCTCCCACTTCGAACTCTATCATTTTGTGCTTGGAATCATAATATTTCTGTTGACGGTCTTGCGCTGCTTTTAATCTGTCTCTAATGAGTCTGATCTTCTTAGTAGCTTGTTCTACCAACTGTGGACCTAACATTTGTCTTTCCCCGACTTCAAACCAGCTTAACGGAGTTCTACATTTTCTGCCATATAAAGCTTCATAGGGAGCCATCTTGATACTGGATTGGTAGCTATTATTATAAGTGAATTATATTAATGAAATGTGATCCTCCCAGCTCCCTCCAAAATCCAGAATACACAATCTTAACAAATCTTCTAACACTTGAATCAGCCTTTCTGATTGACCATCTGTTTGTGGATGAAATGTCGTGCTGAATTTCAATTTTGTGCCCAAACTTGCATGTGTACTCTTCCATAACTTAGATGTAAAACCACCATCTCTATCTGATACAATAGTCTTAGGAACTCCATGTAATCTAATGATTTCCTTCACAAATAATTTAGCCAATTTATCCACTGAATCAGTCTGACGGATAGGTAGAAAATGGGCTGACTTGGTGAGTCTGTCAACTACCACCCATATACTATCATGCCCTTGTCTTGATCTAAGAAATCCTGTAACAAAGTCCATAGCTATTTCCTCCCACTTCCATTCTGGAATTGGTAGAGATTGCAACATTCCACTGGGTTTCTGATGTTCAGCTTTAACAACTTGACACCTTTCACATTTAACCACGTAATCTGCCACATCTCTTTTTATTCCTGGCCACCAAAACAAAATCTTCAAATCTTTATACATTTTTGTGCTTCCTGGGTGAATGGAGTAACTAGTATTATGTGCTTCAAACAAGATGTCTTGAATTAAATCTGACTCCTTTGGTATCCACAACCGCATATTGTATCTGATTCTTCCTTGTTCATCAACACTGATTTCCTTCTTTAAACCTTCTTGCACTTGATCCAAAATTTTTTGATATTCATTACTTTTCTTTTGAGCTTCCTTAATTCTTTCCTCCAATGACAATTTAGCTGTCATCTGATTAATGCTAAGTGTATCATGATCCCTTTGCATCCTGACTTCTAATTGTAAGGTCTCCATTTCTCTAATCAGTCTTTCATCACCTGTCAACATATTCAATTGTGTTTGGGTCTTTCTGCTCAATGCATCAGCTACAACATTAGCCTTGCCTGGACAGTACTGGATATCAAGATCATAGTCTTTTATTAATTCCAACCATCTTCTCTGTCTCAGATTCAATTCCTTCTAAGTGAAAATATATTTCAAACTTTTATGATCTGTAAAGATTTCACATTTTACCCCATACAAATAGTGTCTCCAAATTTTCAATGCAAATACCACTGCCGCCAACTCTAAGTCATGAGTGAGATAGTTCTTTTCATGTGGCTTAAGCTGTCTGGAAGCATAGGCAATCACTTTTCTATTCTGCATTAACACACAACCCAATCCTTTTAAAGAAGCATCAATGTATAGCTGAAATCCCTCCGTTCCAGAAGGAATTGTCAGCACTGGTGTAGTTGTCAAACATTGCTTCAATTCATGAAAACTTTGCTCACAATCATCAGTCCACTCAAATTTAATATCCTTCCTGGTTAACTTGGATAAAGGCAATGCAATCTGAGAAAAACCTTTAACGAATCTTCTATAGTAACCTGCCAATCCCAAGAAACTTCTGACTTCTGCCACATTTGTTGGTATTGGCCATTCTACTATAGCTTTAATCTTTTCTGGATCAACAGATATTCCTTCACCACTGACAATATGTCCCAGAAATGAAATTTCTTTCAACCAGAACTCACACTTAGAAAATTTGGCAAACAATTTATGCTGTCGCAGTAATTCAAGTACAACCTTCAAATGTTCTGCATGATCCTTATCATTTTTAGAAAAGATCAATATATCATCAATGAATACGATAACAAATTGATCTAGATAAGGTCTGAAAATTCTGTTCATCATATCCATGAATACTGCTGGGGCATTGGTTAACCCAAAAGGCATAACCAAAAATTCATAGTGTCCATATCTGGTTCCAAAAGCAGTCTTCTCCACATCACTTTCCTTCACCCTAACCTGGTGATAACCTGATCTCAAATCAATTCTGGAGAAAACAGAAGCACCTGCCAGCTGATCAAATAAGTCATCAATCCTGGGAAGAGGATACTTGTTTCTAACGGTTACCTTGTTTAATTCTCTGTAATCAATGCAAAGTCTCATTGAACCATCTTTCTTCTTGACAAATAACACAGGTGCACTCCAAGGGGATGAACTAGGTCTGATAAAACCCTTCTCAATTAGTTCAACCAACTGAACTTTCAGCTCTTGTAATTCTTTGGTTGCCATTCTATAAGGTGCTCTTACAATTGGATTCGTACTAGGCTGCAAAGTTATTAAAAATTCCACTTCTCTTTTTGGAGGTAAATCCTTCCATTCTTCTGAGAAAACTTCTACAAATTCATTCACTATAGGAATAGAGTGTATATCATTACTTTCCTCTTTTGTAGCTTCTAACTTTGCTAAGAAAATTAAATCACTTGCTCTTAGACTTTTAAGCACTTGGCTATAAGCAATCAATGATGAAATTACTCCTCTTTCACATTGGAAATAAAATACTTCTTCTCTAGGTAAATCAAATCTGACCTTTTTCTTCCAACATTCAATAGTTGCAAAATGTTTCACTAACCAATCCATTCCCAGAATTACATCGAATTCTTCCAATGGAAGCACTATCAGATATGTTTGAAACTTTCTACCAGCTATCTCAAAATTAACTGAACATGTTCTACTAGCATTCAAATAGTTACCCGCAGGTAATTTAACATGCAATCCAGGAGTAAAAGAGACAGTTTCCACATTTATTTTTCCACAAAATATCTCAGATATAAATGAATGTGACGCACCATAATCAAAAAGTACTCTAGCATATAGATCTGAGATAATTAAAGTACCTGTCACCACTTCAAAAGAGTCTTTGGCATATTGGGAAGATAAAGTAAAAAACTCTAGCTGGTACTGATCTGACTGCTTCACTTGAGGTTTCTCTTTTTATCTTCAAAGCAGATTGATGCATCTGTGGCCTGGCACCTCTGAACTGATCCAACTTCTGACCACCTCTAACTTATGTACCTCTTTGAACATTCCTTGGACAATTCCTCTTAATATGACCTGATTCTCCACACAAATAACACTTTCCTGAATTCATTAGGCATCTTCCTGAGTGAGATTTTCCACAGGTTGTACAAACAAGTATCACAGGAAACTTTATAGACTGTTGATGTTGCCCCTGATGAAATTTTTGCTTTTTGGATGCTCCACCTCTGTGATCACTCTGTCTCTTTCTATCATTATTCTCCCATTTCTGCTTAACCACTTCTATGTCATTCTCCAATAATCTAGCACTCTCAACCAGTTCAAAAAATTCCTTTATGCGAAGAGGGATTAAAGGCTGTCTCAAAGAATCCCTCAACCCCTTCAAAAATCTGTAGCATTTTTCCTCTGGAGTACTGATGAGCTGTGGTGCATATCTAGGAAGAGTTGTAAATTATGCTTCATATTGTATAACAGTCCTTGCTCCCTGTTTAAGGTTCACAAAACTTTCTTGCATTGCCTGCCGAGCTGATGGAGGAACATACCACTCTCTGAAGACTTGTTCAAATTCTTCCCACATAAATTTGTTCCTCTGATCTACCTCTGAATTTCTCCAGTCGTTGTCCTCTCCACCATCTTTCTGCTTCACCCTCTAGCATAAAAATTGCTAGAGATACTCTTCTATTCTCAGGACATCTCATTCCATTTAAAATTTTCTCTATTCTGATGATCCAATCCTCAGCACTTCTGGCATCGACTCCTCCTTTAAACAAAGGAGGTTTTAGGCTTTGGAAAAGTTTTAAATTCTTATCCACTTCTGCACAAACAGGATCACCTACTTCCACATTTGTACTACTACCAGGAGTGGTAGGAGTAACTGGTGTAACTACAAGTGGAACACCAGGTTTATGTTGACCTCATTTTTGTATGAGGTCACTAAAACCCTTTTAGGTTCCAGACTTTAGGATCTACTCTAGACTTTAGGACTCTCTTAGAGCTAGACACTAAGATTTTCTTAGATTCTAGGATCCTTCTAGATTCTAGATCTTAGAGTCCCTCTAGGTCCTAGGACCAATCCAGCCCTCTGATCAATTCAAGCCTTAAACCAGTCCAACCTTCAATCAATTCAAACTTTAAAACAATCCTGACCTCAATCCAATCCAGATCTCAACTCAATTTAAGTCTTAATCAAAACCAGACTTCAGTCCAGTTCAAAACCCACACTTCAGTTAAAACCCTAATCAACAACCCTATCCTATCACTCATGATCATGCCAAATGATCATAAATGATATGGATAATTCAAATCCAATCATTCAAACTCAAAATTCATCTCAAATCCGAAAACCCAGATCTTGGGTCAACCTGGTTGACCAAGTCAACTTAGGTTGACCAAACAGGCCCTTAAGGGTCAAAACAAGAATTTTGACTAAATTGAACTCCCAAGACCTGGGGACCACCTTCAATGGTCTCCAAATATCAAATCAGACATGTCCAGTCCAGACTCACCCCTTGGGTCGACCTGGTTGACCCAGTCAACATAGATTGACCTGAGTTCCCCTTAAGACTTTAAATGTTTCATTTTAAACCATTCAACTCATTTGATTCCTTTCAAGCTTCAAATCAACTCCTATTCATGGCTTAATCACCTCTTAACCATTAGTAAATCAAATCCAAATCAAATTTGGCTAAGTCAACATTTTGATTTTGGTCAAACTTGTGTGTTTAGATCAAAAACATCACTAGCATTTGATCAAATCCCTATCAAGCTTTCAAATCATTTCTTTTAATTCCTTGACTCTTGCCAAATACAACATGGACCAAGTCATGGTCATTTTGACCAAGTCAACACTTGTAAACTTGGTCAAACTAGCTCAAGCTCCCTTACTTGCCTTCAAACCTTAAATCCTAATCATCAAGCCTCTCCAAGTTCAATCCAACCTGCATCAATGACCTCCCACTGACACCTCAGCCCCCTTGACCTTTTGACTGGTCAATTTGGTCAACAAAGGCTTTATGGAGGAGCCCCATGGTCAAACTCACATGTGAGCCTCCTTCCCACTAATCTAGGTAGCTAGGTCAGTCCTAAATGAGAGATAAAGCTCTCTAATAGGCCCCATAACCAAGCTCAGCCCTTGGTTTATCCTTAAGTGGCAATGGTCCCCCCCACTCATCCCAAGTGCACCCAATGGGAGCAAGGTATGTACAGCCTTTGGGGAAGCTTTCCAACTTCTCCAGGGACATTTGTCAATCATCTAGGAGCTCCCACACTTGATCCTATCCATCTATCCAACTTAGAGACTTCGAATAAGGAAAAAATGCCCTAATGAGCCTCATTCTAACATACACACTCTCCCACACCTGCTATGCAGGTTTCATTTTCCTCCAGAGCTTCTCCAGCACTCAAAAACCCTCCAAAATCTTCTCCATACCTTCCTCTAGCTCTTCCAGGCCTTCCCCCAACAGATCCTAGCTCCCAAACTTAAATTAGAGAAGAGAGAGGAACCTAGAGAGAGAATCCGGTTATTCAAATATAACTTCAAAGACAGCCAGATCCAGCTCCCGAGGTCTTCTACAAAGTTTTAGAGGACATTCTCAGCTTTCCAACAAGCCCAAGAAATCAAAAATCTGACGGCTGGATTGTAAGTTATTTGGGTTTTAAGTAAAATTTTAAATTTGGAACTGTAGAAAATCTACAATGCATGGAGCCTCCAAACTCCTGGTATTGGAAGATTAGGCTACCATGATTCTATGTTTCAAATTTCATCCAATTTGGAGTTATATTTTAAAAGTTATGGTCATTTTAAGATTTCAGTTCATTTTGAACTAATCTGCGCTGGCTCAATCTGAACTGTTGGATTGTTACTTCTGTGCGATCGCATGGCTGACAGAGTGCCACGTCACCCTCTCCAAAATGGCGTGTCATTGCTGAGTTTCGAACCTGGGCCATTTGGAATGGCAGGGTTGACGTGGCCTCATCGGAACCGTCCATCCAGAACAAGCGCATCGGACGGCTTAAACTGTCGTCCGATGTGTTTAAGTGGACAACCGATGGGCGCCAGTGTCGGACACGTGTCACCACGCTGTTCGCCGCCGCCGTTTCAGCTCCAATCATTGGTAATGATTGGCGACGGCTGAAATTTAGTTTAAAAAATCAATTTTAATGGCCAGAACTTTAAAAATTCATACTAAATTCAAATTTTCACCAAATTTCATGTTTCTGGGCTTGTCGGAAAGCTCTTGAGCTCTAGTATTTATTAAAATTAAATTAAACCTGTTTTGATCACTGTATTGAGAAATATATGGGATTGTTTTAAATCCAATCTTTTCAATTCTCTCTCAATCCAGTGCTCAAATGGAGCTCAACTTTTGGTGAAATAATTTTGGATATCTTAGGCATTATCTGTAATTTTCTTAGGTCCAGATGTCCAGTGGATTGCTATGGGGTGAATTTACAAAGTTATGGGTCCATTCTGGACCCAAAACTTTGAAAATTCACAACTCTCCAAATTAGTAGAATTAGGCTTTCTAGTTTATGTGGCGTGCTTGTACATGTCCAAGGGTTAGGTGAACAGATATTTAAGTCCAACTGAACACTAGTTCCACCTAGGAACAATAATTAAGGACGATGTTTAGTCAACTTAGAAAAATCCTAGGAAATTCTACACATACTCAATAGGGGTGAAACTTGAAAACACTAAACCTAGTGACATTATAAACCCTAGGTTAAAATTTTTCTCAATTTAGAGATCATTTGGTCAGAAACTTAAACAGGTCAACATTAACCCTTAATTAAGCCCTCAAAATTTCCAGAAAATACAATAAATCAACATTAAACCCAAAAAATATGAATAATATCTCAAATTGACCAAAATTCAAACCTTAATCAATGATAATTAAAATCCACTTTAATTGATATCAAATTAAACCTTAATTTAATTTTAATTGAAAATAAATATTTAATTAATTTAATTAATAAATAATAATTAAAAATTCTAAAAATTTCCCAAACACTTTGAAATCTCTTCTTAGGTCATCTCTGACCTTTGGAGTTGATTTCAAGAAGTTGGGAACTTATTTGAAGCAAAAACCATAAAAAGCCTTTAATTAAACAATTTTCAAAATTCATTAAAATACTCAAAACTTCAATAATTCATAACTAACTCAAGAAAAATCCAAATTGACCAAACTCACTTGCATTCAACTCATTATAATGCCTAATATTTATTAAAAATATTAAAGTACCAAAAAACTATCAAAATCAAAAAGTCAACATTTTGGTCAACATAGGTCAAAATCGGGTCAAAACTTCTAAAAATCATAACTTTTGATAGAAAACTCCAAATTGAGTGTACTACATGTCTAACAACTCATAATAAGGTCTAGTATTTGTTAAAAATTAGAAATCCTTAAGTTTAACTCTAATTCTAAAAGTCAATTTTTGACCCCTTAGTTAACATATATGGATAATCTCTTAAAACCCATTAACCCTTTCAATTCCAGAATTTTTCTAATAGGTTAATAAAATTTTTAACCAACCCTTTAAAATCAGTAAACAACTTTCCTTAATATTAATTTATGCTTCTTAATTCTAACAAATCTAAATAACTTAATCAACCCCGATTGCTACTGGGTAACCCAGGCCTACGAGGCTATTAGTTTAGCCCCAATGAAGGTGAAATAAACTTCACGGCCTCAGTGTGAAACAAAGGTAGTGGTCAATTAACTTTTAAGATATATTTAACTAAAACTCTTAATATATTAATACTTAAAATTTAATATAAATTTCCCTTTTTAGCCTTAACAAACTCAATACTGTTAGACAACTCTAACTAATCACCCATCTTAGGACCTACCCCAGCCACACGACCTTCTACACACACTTTAGATGATGTGCTAGGACAACCAACTCTAGATCTAGGTTAGGCCGGTGTTTACTTTACTGCTGTGTGCCGGATTTTTCGTAGTTTTCACTGCATGTTGTGAATGAAATTGCTTTGTTGTGTCTGCTTACTTTTTCTGCGCTCTGTGGATGGATTGATGTGTTTGGCGAGTAGATTACCCTTAGGTTAGGTACGATCTGGATGTTCACACAGTCTTCTGCAGGTGGCCACGCTCATGCAGGGCAACAAAAGGGGGCTAAATCAATAAAAAAAAATTATTATTATTATCAATTGTTATAACTGCTTGCACAGGTGCTTCAGCTGCTAAAGCCCCCAAATAAAAAGAGCGTGACCAGTGTGTTTACTTACTTTTCTGCTCAAATATAACTGCTTGGGAATAATTGCTTTTCATCTATTAACTGCTTAGGATAACCCTGCAGGTGAGTTTAGATTTTGTTTTTTTTTTTAATAAATGTAATTTGTGTAATTATTAAGCGTTGTAAAAGTTAGTTTTGAGTTGGGATATATAGGTCCAAAGCTTGGACTCCGAAGAGAAAAGGATACCCCTAAGGGGAGCAGACCTTTTCTATTTAGATATCCAAATTTGGACCACACTCCTCCCTACCCAAAGAGGAAAGAGTGGCCTTCCCCTTAAAGGAAGTGCCCCCTTATCCATTTGGGTAGTCCAGTACGAAGAATCCAAGGAGCTTGAAGCAAAAGGAGCCCAAAGAAGAACAAGACTGAAGATTTGAAGATTGAGAATATCCCACTCAAAACTACTTGCGTCATTACTAGGTTTAGAATCCAGGTTGTTGTCAGTGGTGCCCGACCACTTTACTTTCTGCAAAATTCTGGTTTGTAATAAGCAAGGCAACTTTGCCTATGGACATTTATTGATTAATTAACTTACATTTGATGTGTTGAACTGATTGCCTTTAGGATTGCCTGTTTTTCTTAGTTTTTTTTTTGGCGATTGTGTGCCGCTTTTATTTTCTCCTGGATACGTGAGGCTCGTGAGGGTGTGAAAGTTTTATACTCATAACTTTAAAAGTCTAAAATTTTAGTGAGTCTAAACAACATAGAAAGATAACGAATCTAGGGAATTAGCCGGGGATCGACCCCGGGGTCGCATGCATATTTCTGCATTATTCTTTCCTTGCTTTAGACCCTTCCCTGCCTGCAGGTAGAGTCCGAATAGTCTGACCTATGAGGACGAGGTGCCGGACCTGGGGAAGTCCAGTCTTCTAAAAAATTATTTTATAAGCCTGTTTTTTAAAATTTCAAGCATATTTGAATTGGAAGTTATCGACCAGCATGCATTGCATTAGATACAAATTAAAAGAGTCAAAATTTTAATTTCATAGTCCTTAGCATTTTGCACCCAACATAAGTCAAAGGGGCTAATTAGGAGAATCTCTAGATGTCGGCCCAAACTCTCCAAAACTTTAAATATAACGTCCCTACCACTCTTTCATAAAAGATTGGACTCATCTCTTTTAAATCGATTAGGTGATTAGCTGGCTCCCCAATCCAGGCCGGGGTAAGTCCAGACCTTGCACTGCATTAGTTAGGATCGGATGACTGTGGTCCAGTGTCCAAAATAGATTTAGGATCCGGGGCAGATCTTTGATTATAAGACCCCAAATTTCGAGAATATAGTCCCAAATTTCTAATAAAATGCTCAACTCTAATTAAATATCATTTCAATCCAAAACATAAAGCCCAACACTTATATTAAGTTGGGACACTTCCGGATGATTCTGGAATCTCAAAGTGTCCCCTACCTCTCATCCTTTAACTCCGTTAATAACTGCTCAATTTTGATCCATTCCCTTTTGAGTTTTCAAAATTCAATTCTCTTTTTGATATCACTCCTAGAAAATCTGACAAAATTTTGCCACTGTTTTAATCGAGAGTTTTCGTAGGGGGCTTTATCTCCCTACGATGTAATTAACTACGAGGGCTTGCGCTTGTAGGAGATTTAGAACCACACACACCTGATTTTAAAATTGATTTTTCAAAGTTCAATTGGATTTTTTTGGAAAAACTTAAAATACTAGTGATCGTTATTATCACAATCAAAGAATTATCATCGAATGGTATTTTCTCCCTTCGGGGAGATACACTTTTCTTTGATAAGGCTTTGGATGTGAAATCAACGATCACACTTCTTGAATATTATGGCTGGATATTCAGTAGAATCTCATTTTGACCATTCGGGGCCATATGAAGTTCTCTTTAGCATCTGGTCACGATATTCAAGATGAATTTCATAATTCTAAATCTGAATACCGTTATCAAATTTTATTTTAACCTCTCGAGGTGATATACTTTTTCTAACGAGATAATTTAATTTTAGAATTCAATTTTAAGTCCCAAAGAAAACCAATATTTTCAAAACATGTTTTCAAAATTCCACCAACAGTGTAGTAGATCCCACCATAGACTGCATCTTTTCCATCATTTGCATCATCATATTCATCATCTGCAGTTGCATCATATTTCCTGACATTGCATTCATAGCCTCCATTCCTACCGGTGCTGGATTTACACTAGCTGCACTGCCTCCTACTGGTGCCACATTTTCAGGATCTTCGGAGATCCTAATAGGTTGGGATGACTGACCTTCCTCTCTTTCAGGTATTCTTTCAGCCATTAAAACTGTAACACATTACATTAAGAGTTATGCATTTATATAATCATGAATTCTCATTTAGACATTACTTTCATATACTTACATATTAGTCAGATAGAAATTAAACATGGATACCTATAAATCAAATGAAATTAGATTCATTATAAACTCTGAGTTACTATACTCTCCTAGGCTCTGTAATAATTCCATCAAATCCAATCTTATTCTCCTAAATAATTCACTTTGTTTATGCTTCCGTAATTGAGTCCTCAGAACCTTAAACATTGCTCTGATACCACTTTTGTAACACCCCACAGTACTCCTAAATAGCACGGGGAGTATTACTAACACAATTATAACAATTTCATCATAAATATAAATATAAACATGTCCTCAATTGATCATTGAACATTTGATATATCTTTATAAACCTCCAATAATTCTCATTCATCTTGTCTAACGGAAGCAACTATAAATTTAAAGTTCAACATAAGATACTTATAGAGCCACTACTAAAAACCCAAAGAAATGCATGTCTAATTTGCTTTCATACCTTAAAAAAATAAACTCACTAACAAAGGTAACTTTAAGATGAAAAGAAGAAACACTTGTATAAATTAGCTTGCATCAATCTTCCCCTTTCCCTTTCCTGTAACAACAGCCAGAAGTAAGTTCTAGTGAGCTATGAGGCTCAGCAAATTATGTAATCTATATAACATTTATAATAAAATGAAATAAGTAAATGAGACTTTGAAATCATTAATCATTAAACTTACATATACAAGTACAGGTCTCATAAATCTTTATTAACATTAATCTTTACTTTCTTAAAGTTTTTATTGAATACAAAATTCCATTAGTAAAAGACTTGGCTATCCTTTCATAACCTTATTCAATGGAGCTCAGGTAAACCTGACATTATCTCCATTGAATCACATAGAGGTCCCTTTTGCCTCTTTGGGTCCCTTTTTCCCCACCTGCTATGCAGGTTTCATTCTTTGGTGTCCCTTTTGCCCCACTTACAATGCAGTGTGCATGAGGACCCTTTTGCCTCATTTGCAATTGTAAGTTATACATCATTTCATAGTTTAGCCAATCTTTACTTTAATTTGATATTCAAAACTTCATACATTCATCATTCACATTAATTGCAATGGTTAAAATCTTTCCATCATTCATACATCTTTGTGCAGTAATAATGTGATAGTCACTAAATTGAAAATAAAACTTCTTTGCATATAGTTATCAATTGAGAAAAGATTTAAATAAGCACACTTAGACATCTATCACATTTCTCTTATTCTCATGTATAAACAGTTGTGAATATTCCAACAACAAACAAATTCTCATAGTGCATTTCATTGATAAATAACATTTCAAGACATAAGAAAGATTCCAAATATTCATGATCAATTACATAACTTACCTTCTTGACGGTTTGCTTCTATCAGACTATCACACCTTCCCTTCTTAATCTTCTTCTATTATAAGTCCACTCAAAACTTTTCCTCTGCATAAATTCAGGAACTTCCTACATACAATTTTTCTAATCATTGGTATACTTCTACACAAATCATTGTAATTATAAATATATATATACAAAATACTCACCTTCTCTTGTTCTTTCACTTATATATTATTCCTTCTCCCAATCTCTTCTCTAACTTTGTTGTCACTGATTACACCATAATACTTTTATAATTTTCAATTTCATCACATAGATTTATATTAAAATTTTCCAAACCCTCATACAGTTTCTAAATACTTACCTTGAATTCTAATATCAATGCTTGGTACCTTCTTCACCAAAAATCCTTGTACTGCTCTAAACCGGTTCCTCCACTCCAAGCATTGATTGAAATTTCCAAGCAATCCTACCTTGCCAACGTTTGCTACAGGACTTCGGTGACTCTCCACAGATCCGCTGAACTCTGCAACCCGGGATACTTTCTACTGCATAGAAGGTTTTCCCAGACTTTCTTATGGTTTTGCTGCAAAACATATGCTATAACCGCAACAAGCAATAGCACAGGAACACTGTGTCGCTGTCCTTCTTAAGAAATTCCTGCACCCACTTAATCCACCCCTTTTCAGCAATGATGCGGCAGTCTTATCCAAAAATAAACTCCATTGTTATGAGGGAAAGTGGGGCCCATCTCCCAACCGTTCAATTGCCAAAAGCCTCATATGAAACATCTGTTTAGATATATCTGATTTAATTAAATTACTCTTTTTTTTTTATCTTAACTCAATAATAATAATAATAAATTCTTATATATATATATATATATATATATATATATATATATATATATATATATATATATATATATATGTTATTTCTAATATAACTTAATTGATTTTTAAAATAAACGTACCTGGAGCTTTTTGGGTATTACACATCTATCTTCTCATCAATGTCGGCGACATCCTCATAACTGGAAATAATTAAACGACCATCTCTAAACTCATTCAGCAACTCAGCAAAACCTATGCTATGAAACAGCTCGGCCTTGTTCACTCATTTCTCGGCATCAATATTCAATACACATCCACTTAGTATTTTCTATCTCAACCTCATTATGCAAATTCCATTCTTCAATTAGCCAACCTTACTCATTGCAAATCTCTTGCCAATCCCACGTGTACCAAACTTTCTCGAAACATTGACCCCGACCCGCTTCTGTCTGACCCAAACCTGTTTCGAAAAATCATTGGATCCTTTCAATATCTTACGCTTATGAGATCGAACATTGCATATTCTGTCAATCTTCTCTCTCAACATATGCACAATCCCCTATTGTCCCACATATATCTCCTCAAATGACTTTTTCGTTATATCAAAGGCACTACGCATTTTGGTATTCCCATCACTAAGAACAATCTCTTTATCTGCTCTTTCTTTGACGCCGACTGGGCGGGCGGCCCAATATCCAGAAAATCCACATCCGGCTACTGCTCCTTCCTTCGCGACACAATCATCTCATGGATCGTACAAAAAAACACACATTGGCAAGCTCCTCAACTGAATCTGAGTATAGAGCACTTTCCGCCCTTACAACAGACGTAATTTGATTACGCCAGATTCTCAATGACTTTGACATCACTTCGAACCAACCTGCTGATCTACAATGCCACAACATGCCTGCTATCGCAATTGCCAACAACCCAATTTTCCATGCTCGTACAAACCATATTGAAATCAATCAACGATTCATTCAAAACAACATCCATAAGAACAACATCAAACTTCTTCCTATAAGCTCCATTGATCAGACCTATGACGTTTCTCACCAAACCTCTATCAACAAATCGATTCCGACAACTCAAACACAAACTGATGGTTCTTCCAGACCCATCACTTTGTCGGGGTGTATCATAATACATTTAGTAAACAAATATATATTGTACACATAAGCTACCGATGATGGTTCTAGGCTTTGCATTAGGTCCCTCTACATGTCTATATATATCATCCCTGTGTACCTATGAAAATACATCAATGAATAATATTTTCTTCTTCATGTTTCTCTCTCTCAAGAATTGTGTAGACAGTTCAATTTGTACAAACTCCAGGGACGATCAGGAAGAACTCGATCTAGCGATGAGTACCTTGTACTGGAAAGTACAATGATCGCGACAAGTGTGGGCCCACTAAATATTCATTCATTCTCAAGAAAGCTTGACCTTCGGCTTACAGCTACTCTTATGATGATGAGACAAGCACTTTTACTTATATTGGAACTGACTATCTTATTAGCTTTTGCCCATCAAAGGTTTTCTAAGTCAATAATTGTGTCAATGAATATTCATGATTCTCACCCCCAATAAAATTATGAGGATTATAATATACATATGAGGAATTATATTTGAGAGAATAAAATAATTTTTATATTATTAATTTTGCTTATTTTTTATTTAATATAAGAAAGTACATGAGAATTAATAGTATGATATGAAATCCTGAGAAAACATGTACATGCAATAAAATAAATATCTTCTTACTATAAAATATATCAAGCTATCAAGGCATAGATTTTTTCCCTCCAAAAGGTATCTGATATTTATGAGTTATTTTTCAAAGAAAATTTGAGATTTTATTAGATCTATTTATAGCTCTATGATTTTTCTTTATAAAAAAAGTATGATTTCCTTACGTTGTATTAGAAAAATAATTCTTCATGTGTAATGATGATAACTATTACAACCATCAATTTGGTGAACAAACATATAGTTCTTAAGCATTTTTGCGCACTAATATCCTTTTATTTTACTTTTGCTCCATTTGTTTGTTTTAAGTCACTTATATTTCCCAATATTATGTGAATGTCATAAAAGACAAATTTTTTGTATTTTTTCTCCTAATTAAAATCTTTTTTTTTTGTGAAAAAATTTGTGGTTAGGTCCCTAGCCCCAACTTTTGTTTGGTTGATTTTCTAGCCGTTTAATTTACTTTAAGATGAGTGCACTATAACTAATAACCAAAATATTCATCATCAATAAATTAATATGGGTTATTAATTTTACACTAACTCAACATGAGTGAAGTCTACCTAATATTTGATTCCACTTATTTTATTTTAAAAAAAAAATCTAACATTTAAGGAGCTATTATTAAACAAAGAAGTAGGCTTTTAGATGAATCTACTTAAAACTTTGTTCTCAATCAATGTTACTTTTTATAACCATTTCGATATTAATTTGAACATGACAAACTTCATCATACAAAGTTTGTCATGATCTGTTAGTTGAGATCTTTGACTATAAACCAAGAGGTTTTAGGTTCAAAGCTTACATATGTGATTTAAGTGTGACTTTGCTTTAAAAGGCCTAAATATTCTTCCAAATAACAAACTCCATTATTTCATTAAATTTATTTTCTATTTTCAAGCAAAGAAGTGGGCCCTTAGAAAAATCATCCTAAAAGTTTGTTCTTATTCAAGTAAAATAATATTAATTAATGAAGTTAGATAGGTATTAATTGTGATAAAAAAATTATGTAGGTGGTATTAATTGTGATAAAAAATGAAAAATTTTATTTTTTGGTGCAAATCATAGATTTCTTATATAGAAATATCAACATCTTTATATGGAATGAAGCCTATAATAATGGTTTTACATTAATGTTTTGTTTGGAATAAATTTTTGACTTTTTTCGTAGTAAGAAAAATAATTAGTTCAAATTAATGTGTGCTCGATTTATTAACCCAATTAATTTTCAGGCCAGTTTTAGTTGACCCGAAAGCTCCAAATTGATTTGACATTTGCCCAATTATGATTCGAATTCAAGTCAGATAGGTTGAGTTTGGGTTAAATATATTATTTTAAGGTTCAATGGCTCAAAGTGGAGTAAAAATATCATGCCAATATAAAAACATGCAAGATTCATATAATTAATTGGTCCAATAAGTCATATTATTCGGGCCGAGTTAGATGCAAGTCAAATATTTTGATTCATATGACAAACAATTCTAATTTGGGTTAGCTCAATTTCAAATTAGACCCAAATTTGACCGATCAACTCAAATTGACACCCCTCAAAAGTTGCATCTATTAAAATAATCATTTTGAGACAACTCTTAGGCTTCATTTGGATCAGCTTTCTTACTGCTTATTAAAGCATCTTTCTATTAAAAAATTAATTTTTTATATTAAAAAGCTGCTTTAAGAAGCATTAAGAAAGTCGTCCCAAACGAAATCTTTAGTTTGTATAGTCATTAAAATAATCACTGTATACAACTAAAAACATGAAGTTTTCGCAACCTTTAATTGCGGCGATTGGCAAACCGGTGCTATAGATGGGTATTCACAGCGGTTTTAACAGATACTTTAGCAAACATGAGGCGAGTTTTTCGGGCAGTGAGGGCATCCACAGCATGGGGGTGACCAACATAGCTAGTGATTTTAGAAATACCCATAGGGTTCTAGATAGCTAAAGGAAGATCCACAATTTTTGTCTAAATAGGAATGAAACTAAATTCATCTCGTTTAGGTTTAAATTTATGGGTCCATTTCTACAAATTGAACGATCTTCAGAAGAAGAACCAGGGACCTCCCGACCAAACAACTTCAAAATCCTACAAAGATGATAATTTAAAGAGGAAAAAATTGTCATTAAGAGATAAAAGATCAATTGAACCTTTAGGTGACCAAGCTTTCTTGATCACATTCGTCCCGCCAACCTAATAGCCGACAATAGAGAAGCTCCAATCAGGAACACCTAGCGCTAATTCATCTGCCGAGATGGGGATCTTAGTGAGCGGTGGGATGAAAGAGAGGGAGAACTCGTTGGAAATAGGGTTTTCATTCGTGAGATTGGAGAAAAAATTAAGGCCATAGGGATGAGAGAGGAAGGGGGCAACAACTTCAGGAATACGAGGAAAATCTGAAAGATATGTGGAGGGAATCATAGTGCAAGGCGGCGTATTTCACATATAATAGAAATTCATATCATAATTCATGTATAATAGAATTATAAATCATCTATATTTATACAAATTTAATATTTCACATTGATATAGAATTTTATATCTTTGATATATCATATCATTTTTTTTATATATATTTTTTATTTTTTGTTTTTTTTTTCACGTGCACCATATACACGTGTATTTATACTAACAACAAAAAATTAAGATGGGTTATTAATTTTACACTAACTCAACATGAGTAAAGTCTACCTAATGTTTGATTCCACTTATTTTATTTTCAAAAATAAAATTTAACATTTAAGGAGCTATTATTAAACAAAGAAGTAGGCTTGATGCTTGGCTTTAGCAACTTTAGATTGTTATTATGCTTTCTTGTAATTTGGTTTAGAGGAGATAATCGGCTCTTAGATTTTATTTTGTAGCTCTTTTGAACAGTAGCGAGCCGATTGTCTCCATTAAGGACTTTGTAATTCTTCTTTTATTATCAACACGTAGGCCCCTCTGTGGTTTTAACAAAAAAAAAAGTAGGCTTTTAAATGAATCTACTTAAACCTTTGTTCTCGATCAATGTTGACTTCTTATATCCACTATGATATTAATTTGAACATGAAAAACTTCATCATATGAAGTTCGCCTTGATATGTTGGTTGGGAGCTTTGACCATCAACCAAGAGGTTTTAGGTTCAAAGCTTATGTATGTGATGTATGTGTGAGTTTGCTTTAATTGGACTAAATATCCCCCAAAAAAACAAACTTCATCATTTCATTAAATTTATTTTCTATTCTCATGCAAAGAAGTAGGCCCTTAGAAAAATCATCCTAAAAGTTTGTTCTTATTCAAGTAAAATATTATTAATTAATGAAGTTAGGTAGGTATTAATTGTGATAACAAATAATGTATTTTGGTGCAAATCATAGATTTCTTATAGAGAAAGATCAACATATTTATATGGATTGAAGCGTACAAAAATGATTTTGCATTAATGTTTTGTTTGGAATAATTTTTCGACTTTTTTCATAGTAAGAAAAATAATTAGCTCAAATTAATGTGTGCTCCTTTTATTAACCCAGTTAATTTTCAGGCTAGTTTTAGTTGACCTAAAAGCTCTAAATTGACTTGACATTTGCCCAATTATAATTCGAATTCTAGTCAAATAGGTTCATAAGTTCTGGTTAAATATGTTATTTTAGGGTTCAATGGCTCAAAGTGGAGTAAAAAATATCATGCTAATCTAAAAATATGCACGATTCATATAATTAATAGGTCCAATAAGTCATATTCGGGTCGAGTTAGATGCAGGTCAAATATTTTGACTCGTATGACTAACAATGGTAATTTGGGTTAACTCAATTTCAAATTAGCCCCGAATTCAACTGATCAATTCAAATTGACACCCCTCGAAAGTTGCATCTATTAAAATAATCATTTTGACATGACTCTTAGGCTTCATTTAGAACTGTTTTCTTACTGCTTATTAAAGCATCTTTCTAGTAAAAATTTAAAATTTTTGTACTAAAAAACTGCTTTAAGAAGCATTAAGAAAGTAGTCTCAAACGAAATATTTAGTTTGTATAGTCATTAAAATAATCATTGTATACAACTAAAAACATGAAGTTTATGTAGCTTTTAATAGCGACGGTTGGCAAACTGGTGCTATAGATGGGTATTCACTTTGGTTTTAATTGATGCTAGCACAACTTTTTTGCAGGCATTTTAACCAATGCTAGAAACGGTCTTTTTACCTCCTCCATGTACTAACCGAACCATTCAACCCGCGTGCTTTGTATGCGATTCCTCCTCCCTTTTCATGCATTTTCTCGCTAAAACCACCGTCGCCTTTGAATCCCCATCGATGACCGAATCCATCGGCACTGAAGTTGAATCCATTCTCGTCGCAGATAAAATATATACAATTACGCAGTTGTGCTTTAAAAAAATATAATTACAAATAGATGATAAAATATCTTTCATTACAATGAAAACAAACACATTAGATAAGTGCACGCTAATGCACTAAATACAAACATCAACACAACTTTATCAATCACAAATTAAGCATAAATGCAAAGGACATTATATATATATATATATATATATATATATATATATATATATATATATATATATATATATATATATATATATATATATATATATATATATATATATATATATATATATATATATATATATATATATATATATATATATATATATATATATACAATCGTGCATATAACAATTATTCATTATAAATTTTATTTTATTCTTCTTTCAAAATAAATATTTTTTTAAAATATTTTAACATCCACACTTGCACTGATCATCGCTAATGCACTTAGTTGGCTTAAACGGCCAGCTGGCGCAAGCAGTTGCGCAGCTTTCCTCGGTGCACCCTTGTAATGTTACGGTGGTCCCACAGACAAATTTCTCCGCAGCAGTCCTCTTCGCGGTTGCCTGTTGCACCGTCCCTAATGAACCATGTTTGCATTTTAGTCATCATGAAAATATCTATTTACATCTTATGTTTACAATTTATTTATTTATTTTGATAAAATAAAATTAGTAAAGTTATAAATACTATCCTGATGTAGAATATGATGTATTGCAAAATATTAAAAAATAAATTATGGTTTAAGAAAATATGCTAACATAGTATTAATTTAATGCTATTATCTTTAATTTTAAATTAATTTCATTCATTAAGGGACGAAATCATAATTTTTTTTAATGAAGGAAAAAATTAATAATTTCAAAAATATGCTTCATATTTTTATAAAAAAAAATAATATTACTTTTTGAGATTTTATGTAAATTTTAAAATTGATGATAATTATTAAAAAAGAAAAAAAAAACTTGTTTATAATAATAAGATTTTTTTTATTAATACTTCAAAAGATTAAAAAAATTATAAAATAGTGATAATATTTTTTTTAAAAAAATGTTATCATTATTGATATTATAATAATTTCGTAAGTATTAATATTCATAATCTTATTTTAAAAAGTTATTATTATTTTAGATAAAGAAATTGTAATTTTGGGATTCATTACTTTAGGATTACCCAATCTAATGACTACATTTTAAAAAATAATTTAAAGAATATTTCACTTTTTCTAATGAAATTTATATTTTGAAAAAAGTTTATAAATAATATTATTTATATTTTGAAGATTTCATATGACAACATATTCAAAAGCAAAATGAACTCTGCTACATATTTTTAATTAAATTATATGTAAAAATGACTTTAGAAAAAATAAAAAAAATAAATGGAATAAGTAATGGAGTGAAAGAACAGACCGAAAGCCGGCAGAAGAACCACAAGGAGCAGAAGAGCAGCCACCATTTTGCGAGAGAGCTCCATTGCAAATTTCAACGAACTATATAGAACAAACGATGGAGCTTAAGAGGTATTGAATACAATAATGAACTCTTATGAGCTTATTTTCAGACTAATCTTGTCAAGCTAGCCTTTATATAGAAGAAATGGAGGGTATTTCAGACATTTCCTAAGCCCATGGAAATGCATTAGATTTATTTCAAAATTTTAATATAAATTTAGGTATAAGTTGAGAGCCGGTGTGAGCATGGAGAGGCAGAGAGATAAGGGGAAACTTGGTAGAAAATACAAACTTGAGATGGTAGATCATTTTATATAGGGTTTAATTTCTCTCTCTCTCTCTCTCTCTCTCTCTCTCTCTCTCTCTCTCTCTCTCTCTCTCTCTCTCCTCTCTCTCTCTCTCTCTCTCTCAAGTTCTCAAGTTATAACATGCCTAGAGCTAGTTGTTTTAATTGACCCAAATGTCATATATATATATATATATATATATATATATATATATATATATATATATATATATATATATATATATATATATATATATATATATACTTTACATTAAAAATAATGTCTCGTCTTGGAGTATTCACGGCAGTAGAGAAATATAAAGTTTAACTCTTAGCTTTGTACAAAGATCCAACATGCATACAAATAAAAAAATAGGGTGCAGCATTTATAAGAGACACCACAATTTTTTGCTTGGAAAACTCTTAAAAGGAAAAAAACCACGAGGCCTAGCCCAATTTGAATGAATCCACTAGTATTTGCAGTTGATTACAAATGAGGCCCTTAAATGGGGGAAGGCATTGGCTTAATGTAACAAATACATGTCATATAGAGTGTGTTAAATGGTGGAAATAGGAAGAATCACTATTGCGTATTCGTGGCGACGGAGGTTGGAAAGACCATAATCGGCGGGCGACGAAGATCAGAAGGATCGTTGTCTCACAACGGAGATCGGAAGGACCGTAGTAGACGAGCGACAGAGGTCATAAAGACCTTTGTTTGGCGACAGAGGTCGGAAGGGCCGTAATCGACGGGCGACGGAGGTCAGATGAACTGTAGTTGGTGGGTGATGGAGGTTGTAAAGACTGTTATTTGGCAACGAAGGTCAGAAGGACGGTGGTAAGCAATGGAGGTCGGAAGGATGGCGTCGAGTAAAAGTATGATGATGGACAGAAGTCTGACAAAAGTTCAGTGACTGACAGAATTTCAGCGTCAGGTAGAAGTCCAGCGTTGGGTGGAAGTTCGGTGTGATAAAAATTCGGCGACGGTCGGAAGTCCGATGTCGGGTAGAAATTAGATGACAATAGGAAGTTCGACGTTAGGTAGAGGTCCGGCAATGGGCAAAAGTCCCGCGTTGGGTAGAAATTCGGCGACTGGCAGGAGTCTGTTGGGTAGAAATCCAATGACGGGAGGAAGTCCGGCATCGAGTAGATATCCAGCGACGAGCGAAAGTTCGGTGTCTGGTAGAATTCCGGCGACAGACGAAAGTTCGGCGTCAGGTAGAGGTATGTCGATGGGCAAAATTCTGGCGTCAGTCAGCTATCGCGTGGTAGTCCGGTGGTGGTCGAGGACAAGTATGGTAGCAAGAGGGCTTTCTTCATTCTCTTCCTTTTCTTTATTCTCTTATTGTTTCCTTGCTTCCTTCTCCTCTTCTTCCTTAGCCCCTTTCTCCTCCCCCCTTCCAAGAGGAAAGATGGGTCTATTTATAGTTTTCTAAGACTCACATGTTTAGTAAATAAGAGGTCGATCAATGGTAAATTGGGAGTGATGTGATTAGACAACCGATGTTGAATCCCTTGATCATGGACTATTTACTAGATATTTCTGTGAGAGCTCGTTCCTTTGATTTTTTCTTTCTGGATCTGATTTTCCTCCCAGGATCGTCCGGGATGATATTGAGATCGTCCAGGACGATCAGTGCAGTGAATACAGCTGATTTTCTGGAGTGGATCGTCTAGGCCAATTTTGTATCGTCCTGGGACGATCAGAGCATGGCACAAGTCAAAGAGCAAATCGTCCAAGAAATTAATTATCGTCCTGGACGATTGAATTTTGTTCACATCGTCCTGGATGATGTGGCGATCGGCCAGGCCGATCAGACTTGTTTTAAAAGGAAATCAGCTCGATTTGATGAGAGAGAAAATCATTTTTATAAAACAAAATATCTGAGGAGAGAGAAAGAGAAGGAAAGCAAAGGAAAAGCTGGTTTGCGGAGGTCGCGGAGCGCTTTTTGTCCGACGCCGCTGTTGGGAAAAGTGTTTATCTCGTGGTAAGGACTCCGAATCCTATTTCTGTTTTCGAAGATGTTGAGTTTTGATCGTTTTGTGCACAGATTGTATTTTCGTTAACGAAAAACGCGCCGTATTTTGTATTGACGAAACTTTCACCGCACAACTTTTGATATGTTATTGATATGATTTTTCTACACGTTTTGAGTTTTTTCTGTAACGATTCTACCGGTTATTTTGGGTTATGTGCGATTTTGATCGAATAGATAAATATCAGGATGTTGATTGATGTTGCTTTAGTAGAATAGAAGTCTTATGATGTTGTCGTGCACGTTCTGTATTAATTTGGTAAATTGTGATTTTTAGAAATTTTTGTGTAAATTCTGTATACTGCCGTTGGATTTTCGTACGATTTCTGATTTTCTGAAATTGATGATTTGAATTGATATGCATACGAATGTAACTATCTGATTATTGATACTGAAAGACAAGTGGAACCTGGTTGAACCGTTGGTTGGAGATTGACTTGATCTGTACAGGATGGTGGGCCGACGGGCTTTCCTTTAAACTATTGATCATTGATATAACGATTGGGAGTCATAAGGAGATTACATGCCGACGGGCAGCCGACGGGCAGCCGACGGGCACAGAGTGACGACTCTTATTGAACCAACGTATGAATATCTACAACAGCACTATGGATTATTGATAGCCAGTGATCGTACTTATTCAGTAAGACTATTGTATTGGAATGCATGTGTACGGCATTGATTCGTGATAGATTTATTGCTTTATTGATTTAGATTTACTGACAGATTTACGGATTTACAATTATCGTACGATTTCGCTACTGTTATAGATACTGTATGGATATGGATACTGTGATTGATTCATTGATGATATGACATGTATACTATGGATTCATTGATATTGATTGATACTATTGCTTCTACATTGTATTGAACTGCTGCATTTGATTCAGTGTAGACTGGGCTTTATCATATTGATTTTATGATTTCATACCGATCAATTTAATTGATCAGATAGTATTATTTTGATACGATTGATTTGACTGATCGACTGATTTCCTACTGTTTATTGATTCTTCTACCGCTGCATTGACTACTAATTTGATTTCCGTATCTGCATAGATTCATTGATCATGTGCAATAGACTGTTATGGATTTGATTGACTGACATGCATATTGTTTCCAGTATCGTGCTTTGATTTCAGTTGTATGTATTAGATGACCTGCTGGGCTTTTTGAAGCTCATTATATGTGGTTAATATTTTCAGGTCAGAGTAAGGGAGCAGGAGATTGAGGTTGATTGGAATCTCCAGATTTTTGTCCTTTTTTGTTATAGTGATATTCTTTTATACTCAGGACTGGATAGATGTCAGTTCATAGTGTAGTTCCTGAGTATTGTATATGATCTTTTGAGATATGAATCGACTTGTACATTGATGTTTTAAATGTTATAGATTTATGCTAGACTGTTTAATTGAATTTATAGATAGCTCTGGTAAATTGTTGGTGGATTGTTTGAAATTCTTTCCAAGTTAGATCTTGGGCGTTACAATTTGAATGTCTTAATGATATCAGAATTTGACGATCTTGGGCTCTTTGGGTTCGTCTCATCGAGACCCTCAATTCGACTATAAGCATGTCACATTTGAAAATTATTTAGTAATTCAAATTATGAATTGAACCCTCCAAACACACTTCTGGTATTTGATTTGGACCTATTTGGGCTTGGATTCAGTCTAATTTGGTGTCATTGAGTTCTTATTTATGAGACGTTCAGTTCGCCTGTATGTTTGCTGAAATTGAAGTTCATATTAAATTTTGAAGTTTCCAACTTGATTTTGCCTTGAAATTCATGCACGATCAAGATAATTTTTTGATGATATATCAGTTGCCTCCCCTATTTTCGGACGTCGAAGCCTGCAGAGTCCAAAAATATATATCATACCATATCAAATTATTCGAATCATAAAATTATAATTTTTGAAAATCATAATAAATTTTTATCATTATGAAAAATTAATTACTCAAACTAACTATCACAATTCAATAGTAACTCAACTTTAATCTTCTTAAGAAATCCAAATCAATCATTAATTAATTCAAAAAAAATAAAATTATTACATTTTAGTTAATTTTTTATCTATTAATTAGTATAGTTTTATCAAATTTTCATATTAATGAACATAGTTTTAACCTTGATTAATCTTTAATCAGACCAAATGACTCATTTTTTATAGCCCCGTTCGTCAGGAATTTTTATTGCCTCAGGTTACCTGACGTAGAGATACATCAGGTAGCCTATAATATATCGACATGTGCTCTTACTCTTTATCGCACGGCCCGTCGACGCAACCCGAAACGAATCCGAGATTACTATGTTCGCGTATTGCTCGGTATTGCTAGGTACTACTCGGTATTTGCTCGGTATTTGCTCGATATTGCTAGGTACTACTCGGTATTTACTCGGTATTAGTAGGTAATATTCGGTATTTGCTCGGTATTCGCGTACTACTCGGTATTTTCATCAACTACATGGGCATTGAGGAATGCCGCGCTGACTCGTCGCCGGGCGGCGACAATATCAAGGCTCTGAGTAGTACCTTGCAAGGCTTCTGGTGTCAAGACAGCGTGCAGAGGCAGATCACAATACCGAGCAAATACCGAGCAATACCGAGCAAATACCGAGTAGTACCTAGCAATACCGAGCAAATACTGAGCATATTCGTTTCGGTTTGGGTCGTCGGGCCACGCGGTAAAGAATAAGATCACATGGTGATATATTATAGGCTACCTGATGTATCTCTACGTCAGGTAACTTGAGGCAATAAAAATTCGTTCGTCAGGCTTACCATAATGGTATCGCTCTTTAGCCCATTCATTCAGTTTTGATTAGAATGAATAAATAATGTACTACATCATACATAAATAGAGAGAGAGAGAGAGAGAGAGAGAGAGAGAATAACTTTATTATTTATAAGGTAGAAACAACCCACCGCGGGTTGTCTCGGTGGTGATGAACTGGCTGGCCATAGGCCAGGTACCGAGTTCGAATCCCTTGGCAATTCGTGACAGTCTTAAGTGTCGGACCGTGTAAATTAGTGTCGGTTGCATGCTAGGTCGACCGAGTCATACCTTAATGGGGATGATCTGTTTATACATACAGGTAGAAACTGAAATGTAAAAACAATAAAGAGTAGAACTTTACTACTCATAAAAGCTTTATAACTCATAAGGGCGTGCCGATTGGAGGCAATGCAAAAACGGCTGCAGTTATTGCAATTTTTTTTTTCTTTTTTGGTGGTGGGACCCACTGCCACAATTTTTTTTAATTTGGAGTTTTGGACAATCCGACATTCCGACTAGGGGTGTAAACGAGTCGAGTCGAGTCGAGTTTAGGCCTTATCGAGCTCGGCTCGTTAGTTGAAAAGCGAGCTCGAACTTGAGCTCGAGCTCGAGTCGAGCTCAACAGGCGAGCTCAAGCTCGAGCTCGTTCCACGGTAAACGAGCTCAAGCTCGAGCTCGTTCCACGGTAAACGAGCTCGAGCCGGCTCGGTTCATTTTTCATTTGACTTGAAACAGTCCGCCCCTTTTTTTTTCCGCCTAGAGCTGTCAGTCTGCTACTTTTTTTTTTTCCCAAAAAAAAAAAACTGTCAGCCTGCCACTTTGAAGTTGGAAATCACGCTTGGCTTGGTTTAAGGTATATTATAATATATATTATATATTATTTTAACTAATTAACATATATTATAATATAAAAAAAAGCTGTCAGTCTGTCACCAAGCAACCGCAGTTATTAATATATTATTTTAATTAATTAACATATATTTTAATATATTATAATATATAATATATATTATTTTAATTAATAAATATTTAACGAGCCAGCTCGCGAGCTCACGAGCCGATCTGGTTCAAGCTCGAACTCGAGCTCGTTTATCATTCGAGCTCGATTATAAGCTCGAGCTCGAGCTCGAAGCTCGATAAACTCGGCTCGCGAGCTCGTTAACGAGTCGAGTTCGAGCCGGCTCACGAGCCGGCTCACGAGCCGGCACCCCTAATTCCGACTGGCCAAAAATTTTATTTTTAAGTGGAGCCCGCAGCTTTTTGTTTTTTTAACAGAAAATAATTTTTTAGAAGCGTTTTGGTTTGTTTTTTTCTTTTTTTGTGGTGGGGCCTTTTTTTTAATTTTAATTTTTTTTTTGCCTTTGGGCCCCACTTTTTTTTTGTGAGAGATATAATTTTTTTCTCTTCCCATTTTATTGGGGCCCGACCCTTATTTTTTAGAGATAGAAATTATTTTTTTCTTTTTTATAGGAATATTCTCAGATTATTCTTATTTCCAAAATATTTTTAGATTTCTATTCATGAAGAATATTTCTCCCTCCTCTCTCTCCTATGATATGAGTGATTATTCCGTCAGGTTATCGAATGCATCTGGAAACCAATAACAAAACGCCATGTCACTAAAGTGCTCGGTACAGGCGCTCGGTACACTCGGTATGCTCTGTATTTTTACCGGATGTAATAAAAATTCCTATAATAGCCCCCTAAGGCAAGGAGAAAATTGCTCCTCTCCTTTTCTTTTCTTCTTCCTTCTTCTGACTTTCTTACAGTCGAGACATTTTACTTGTTTTAGTAGGTGGCATCCCCTACTTAAATTCAGTGTTTCTCTTAATGTGTAGAAGTTAAAATTTTTTCCTCCTTCCACTTTCTTCTACTCGGGTCTTCTTCTTACATTAGAGGCATTCTAATGTCTTAGATAGGCGGCATGCTCAATGATGTTGACATATGTAGAAGAGATTCAGAGAATCCACCAAGAATGTATGACCTATCCAAAGTTGTATGTCAGAGTATTGATTAATGACATTAACCTAAATAGAAGAAGTCAAGAGAATCCACCAATGATGTATGACCTATTTGAGGTTGTATGTCAGAGCGCTGCTCGATAATGTTAACATATATGGAAGATGATGAGAGAATCCACCAAGGATGTATGACATATCCAATGTTGTATGTCAGAGCCCTGCTCGATGATGTTAACATATATGAAAGAGGTCGAGATAATCTACCAAAGATGTATGACCTATCCGAGATTGTATGTAATAGCTCTGCTCAATAATGTTAACCTATATGGAAGATGACAAGAGAATCCGCCAAGGATGTATGACATATCCGAGATTGTATGTTAGAGCACTACTCGATCATGTTAACCTATATGGAAGAGGATGAGAGAATCCACCAATGATGTATGACTTATCAGAGATTGTATGTCAAAGTCCTACTCAATGACGTTAACATATATGGAAGAGGTTGAGAGAATCTACCAAAAATGTATGACCTATCTGAGGTTGTATGTCAGAGCCCTACTTGATGAAGTTAACATATATGAAAGAGGACGAGAGAATACACCAAGGATGTATGATCTATCTGAGGTTGTGTGTCAGAGCGTTGCTCGATGACATTAACATGTGTGGAAGAGGCCGAATCGAATTCCCCTGTGATTGATTTTTTCTTGACTGGGAGGGGGCGAACGTTGCGTGTATCTGAAATCAAGGTGAAGAATGGTCTATTTTTAAATCGTTACTGCATTTTTTAGGTCAAGATTAAGACATTACCCATGGAATAGAAGTCCAACAAAGGACTATATAAAACTTATAATTGATTGAAAGAATCCTTGCATTTGCTGAGAATTTTATCATCTTGATGTTTAAAACATCGGAGAATATTTTTAACCACAATTGGAATCAAAGTTGACCCCCACTCCACATCTGATTCTTATAAAATAGATATAATAATAACTAATATCAAGATGTTAACAAGAGCAATCTATTGAGATTGGAGCAATAGTTGCCCCCTAGTCAGTAACGACGTTCTCATAGGCGACGCCAAACTTTTGTATCCTAAAATATTCGCGGTGGTAGAGAAATATAAAGTTTAGTGTCTTAGCTTTTAATAAGATCTATCACACATATAGATAAAAAGATAGGGTACATCATTTATAAGAGACACCTAGATTTTTATGTGGAAAACCCTAAAAAGGGAAAAAATAAAACTTAGGGCCAAGCCCAATTTGAATGAGTCCCATTGGGGGGAAGGCCTTGACTTGATGTAACAAATATACATCAAATAGAGTGTGTTACATAATGAAAATAGGAAGAATAATTATTGAAGTATTCATGACGATGGAGGTTGGAAGGATCGTAGTCGGCGGGCGACGAAGATTAAAAGAATCATTGTCTGGATAGAAGTCATAAAGACATTTGTCTAGCGATGGAGGTCGGAAGGACAATAGTTGGTGAGTGACGGAGCACTAAAGGACCATAGTTGGTGAGTGACGGAGGTCATAAAGATCGTTACATGGCGATGGAGCTTAGAATGATAGTAGTCGGTGATGAAGGTCAGAAGGATGGTGTCGAGTAGAAGTTCGATGATGAACAAAAGTCGGCAGAAGTCCAGTGTTAGATAGAAATCTAGCAACGGGCGAAAGTCCGACATCACGTAGAAATTCGGTGAAGGGTGGAAGTCTGACGTCGGGTAGAAGTCTGGCTCTGGGCAAAAGTCCGGCATTGGGTAGAAATCTGGCGACTTGCAGGAGTCCATTGGGTAGAAATCCGACGAAGGGAGAAAGTCTGGCGTTGGGTAGAAATCCAGCGATGAGCAGAAGTTCGGCATCTGGTTGAAGTCCTGCGATGGATGGATGTTTGGCATCCGGTAGAGGTCCGAGGATGGGCGGAATTCCGGCATCAGTCAGCAGCCAGGTGAAAGTTCGTCTGTGGTCGAGAAGGAGTATGGTGGTAAGAGAGCTTTCTTCCTTCTCTTAATTTTCTTCCTTCGCTTCTTGTTTCATTGTTTCTTTCTCTTCTCTTCTTCCTTGGCCCCCTTTCTCCTCCCCCCTTTCATGAGGAATGATGAGTCTATTTATAATTTTCTAAAAGTGGCATGACCAGTAAATAAGAGGAAGATCAAGGGTGAATTGGGAGTGGTTTGATTGGACGACCAATGTTGAATCCCTCGATCATATACTGTTTACCAGACATTTGAATGTCTTAATGATATCATAATTTGACAATCTTGGGCTCGTTAAATTCTTCTCATCGAGATGCTCGATTCGTCTATAAGCATGTCACATTTCAAATATATTTAGTAATTCAAATTATGATTTGAACCCTCCAAATACACTTCGGGTCTTTGATTTGGACCTATTTGGGCTCGAATTGAGTCGTATTTGGTGTCGTTGGGTTCGTATTTCAGAGACGTTTAGTTCGACTATAAGTTTGTTGAAATTGAAGTTTGTATTAAATTTTGAAGTTTTGAACTTGATTTTGCCTTGAGATTCATATACCAAATACAAAGAGAATTCAATATTTGCATCAGATTTTAAAAATGATTGGAGACTTTCTACATTGCGTTTTTCCAAAGCGGATTCAATATTTGCATGGGCGTCGTTCAATTATTACGTTCGGTCACCGAATGCGTTCATAGACCAATAACCACGCGCCACGTCACTTGAAATTCGGTATTGAGCACTCGGTATTACTCGGCATACATTCGGATACGTTCGATTTTGACCGGTCGTAATAATTACTCCTACCTTTTTGGGGAAGCAAATTCAATAATTATTTGAAACTTTTTGCGTTGTGTTTGGCTTCAACTTCGGTGGTTTAATAGTAATTAATCTTCCTGTTAACATTAATTAATAATGTTTAGGCTAGTGTTAAAGGATACTTTGAAGATTATAGATTACTGTTGCATATAGGAGTATTCGCGGCGGTAGAGAAATCTAAAGTTTAGTATCTTAGCATTATACGAAAATCCGGCACGCAATCAGATAGGAGAGAGGGTCTAGCATTTATGAGACAACAAGATTTTTACGTGGAAACCCCTAAAAAGGGGAAAAAACCACGGGGCCTAGCCCAGTTCGAATGAATCCACTAGTATAGCAGTTGATTACAAATGAGGCCCTTCCTTGGGAGAAGGCCTTAGCTTGATGTATATTTTATAGAGTACATTACATGATGTGAATACAAAGAGTCACTATTGACATAGTCGGCAGACGACGGAGGTCAGAAGAAACATAGTCGGCGGGCTACGGAGGTCATAAAGACCGTAGTCGGTGGGCGACAGAGGTCGGAAAGACTATAGTCGGCGGGCGACATAAGTCAGGAAGATCGTAGTCGGCTGGCGAAGGAGGTCGGAAAGACTATAGTTGGCGGGCGACGTAAGTCAGGAGGACCATAGTCGGCTGGCGACGAAGGTCGGAAAGACTGTAGTCGGTGAGCGACGTAAGTCAGAAGGACCGTAGTCGGCGGGCGACGAAAGTCGGAAAGATTGTATTCGGCGGGCGACGTAAGTCAGAAGGACCATAGTTGACTGGCGACGGAGATCGGAAGGACTGTAGTCGGTGGGCGACGTAAGTCAGAAGGACCGTAGTCGGCTGGCGACGGAGGTCGGAAGGACTGTTGTCTGACGACGAAGGTCAGAATGACGATTTCAGGTAGAAGTCCAACAATGGCAAGAAATCCATCTTCGGATAGAAGTCCAGCGAAAGTTTGATAACCGGTAGAAATCCGGCGTCGGGAAGAAACTTGGCGATGAGTGAAGGTCCGACGTCGGATAGAAGTCCAACATTTGTTGAAGGCCGAGGAGAACTCTGATATCACTTGGGCGGAGTTTTGACGTCAGGGGGAACTCTGTCGTTACTTGGGCAGAATTTCAGCGTCCCGTGGAAGTCGGGCAGAATTCTGGCCTCATTTGGAGTTCGGGTGGAACTCCGGCAATGATCGAGGAGGAGTCTCTTCCCTCATATTCATCTTGCTTGCATTTTCCTTCTTCTCTTCTTCCTCTTGCTTCTGTCCTCTCTCATGAGAAATGAGAGGTCTATTTATATATATTCTAGAGTGGCATGACCTGCAAATAGATGAGAGATCACGGGCAAATAGGGAGTGGTCGGATGGACGGCCGATATTGAATCCCTTGTTCATGTACCGTTTGTAAGGCATTTGAAGGTCTTAATGATGTCGGAATTTGGCTATTTTGGGCTCGTTGGATTTTTCTCGTCGAGACGCTCGATTCAACTACAAGCATGTCATGTTTCGAAACCGTTTGGTAACTCAAATTATGGTTTGAACTTTCTAACAACGCTTTGGGTCCTTGATTTGAACTCATTTGGACTCGGATCAAGTTGAATTTGGTGTCATTGGGTTCGTCTTTCCGAGATGCTCAATTTGACTGTAAGTTTGTTGAAATCGGAGTTCAGATGCTCCCGGATTAAATTTTTGAAGTTTCTGACTTTATTTTGCCTTGAGATTCGTGCCCTATCAAGATAAATTTTTGATAATATATCAATTATATAACTTAATTAGAAGAATTATTAATATTATTATTATTGTGCAGTGAAAATGGTGAAGTTGGTGAGGTTGTTTTGTAGGGAAAGTAAGATCGGACGAATGGACGGTTGATATTTATTTTCACCAATGTTGATTATTGTTGATCAAAGTCAAAAGTGAAAGATGCGGCAAATTTTTAATTAAAAGGACACGTGCCTAAAAAAAAACTTTTTATGAATTTGTGTTAAATAATTTAAAATTTGTCACTTTTTTTAACAAAAAATTATTTTTAGAATATTTATTTAAATTCACCCTCTTCAAAAGACTTATTTGAAGGGGGGGGGGTGGGGGGGGGGGGGGGGGGGGGGCGGATTTCATCATATAATAAAAGCTTCACAAGCTTTTTTTTTTTATAAGCCTCTAATGATAAGACTTTTGGATCCCATTAGGCTTTGGTACCTTAAAATCATTCCCAACTTGCATATCACAAAGTTTATACATAGATTGAACAGAGTTTTTTCATATACAAATCTCCAATGTAGTTCTTTAATATACATTCAAGTGATGGGTTTTCTATTCTTAGCAAGAATATATATCCAAGCGCAATAGTCGTCTGTAGCGGCAAGCAAGCTTGCGCAGCGCATCGTAGATGACAGGTGTTGCCTAGCATTAATATCTTTAACTAGCGTGGACAGAAGGGTTGGAAGGTCCTACAGAAACCCTGCTAGTGAGAGCAGGCCTCATGGTAACAATGGCTGATTCATTTGCTCCAGCCAATAGTGCTGCTTTTCCAGCTTCTAAGAACCTTGCCACTGCATCCTCGGCATAGATGTTTGCTTGGCCGACGGTTAAGCCATTGCCAATGTGTGGGTATGTGTTAAGAACATGATCTCCATTGAGCTGAGAAGCAAGTTGGATCAACTCCTCTTGAAACTCTGACAGAGATGAATCTTCTCTTGGACCATGAGGCCTCAATGATCTTGTTACCTCTGGTAGTTTTTCTGCATTTTAGAATGAAAGGTTTATCAGCATTTGGAGAGATTATGTGGTAAAGATTACATACGTTGCTTTACATTTGGAGAAATTATGAGCTTGCTTTTATGTTCGACCAAGGTTGTAGCTTATTTTGATCCTCAAACTGACAGTATCATTTTTATATACATATTGCGATGTTTCATTATATAGAATTTCATTAAATCAACGCAAGCACAACCACAATTAAAGAAGAATCAACTTCATTAATAAGATTTTTCTTTCATTCTTTTCAAGGAATAATATTATGGAAGTAACCTTCACAATCATTATCAACTCTTTTACCATAGCTTCTATGGTTTAATTTATATTAAATGCTTGAGGTTTCTAGTTCATTACACAATAGAATATGTATCCTAAAAAAGGGAGATTATAGCATAAATTGATACAATAAAAATGGGGCTTTTACACCACATGCAAGGAACACATAAGAATATAGAAAGACAAAAGAAAGAAAAAAAATGCATTGCTACATTCAATTATATATGAAGAACAAATTTAAGAAACTAGATTCACAAAAAATCTACTGGCAAAAGAAATATTTAGCATGTGGCTAATCTAGTGCATGATTATTTGTAAGGTTTGATACCATTTTGCAATTGCATTGTCATAAACTCTCTTCCTATGTTCCTAGCTCTTCTCAACATTACCAAGTTAAGATCTATGGTATTAAAATGAATAACATTTCATGTAATCCACATCACAATTTTGTGCTTTCTTCTATGGGATGTGAAAAAAGTATTCACATTTTATAATTTCTAGACCATGTCAATCAATATAATGACTATGGATGGAGTTTGTTATCACAAATGATATTAATAAATGAATTTATGAAGATATGCAAAATAACATAAAATTAATATATATAAGAACCTGGACAATCAGTGCGAGGAGTCTTTCGAAGGGAGAAGTAGCTTTCAAAAGTTCCAGCCCATGCATCCCTGTTTGTGAGAAAATTTGACTTCATATTGAACAGCTTTTTAACTGTGGCAGGGACTGATGAATGTTCGAATTGTGAACTTTTAGTTGGCCCATTAGGCTCATGAATCACTGCATAAGTGGAAAGGATGCATCCGAATATTACATTATGAAGTAATGCAGCAAAAAGAAAAAACAAGTACCATTCAGAATTTTTATATCAAACATTATCTCAGAATGTTCCAAGGTACAGCACATCAAGGCTGATGCTTCTTCCTATACTTGCAATCTTTTGTCAACGAAGCAACAGCAGCTGCATATATTACTTTATAATGCCCCAACTAAGGCTTAGTTAAACTAGATATTAAGTCAGACTAATTAAAGCTTAATTATATATTAAACAAATTATCTAATAATTTGGACATAAACTCAAACTAATTATTAAATGATTTTTAGGAGCAAATTAGGCTAATAAGTTTTTGTTTATAGTTAGGATAATTTATAAATCTAACTATTCATACTTTGATTCATCAATAAATAATTAGAGAAATTAGTAAATAATTAGGCCAACTAATTTATCAAAGCATTCTAATATAATTTAAAACTTAACAGTCCAACTAATTAGCTACTATAAATGATTACTAAAATGGCCTATGTAAACAGACTAATTATAAATAAATTTAATAACTGATTAATTATAGGATGATAAGATATCCTAATTATTTGGACCTAAGTTCACGAAAATAACTAGTCTAATTAATTAGGAACTAATTAATGATTAGTAAATGAAAGTAGCATAATTAGTAGGTTAATTGAAGATGATAAGGATAACTAAACATTGTACAAGTATAAGGATAATAAGAGTCTGATTGCTCTTAAATTATTGAATTAAAATTAAAGTCTATTTATTCATATATTAATTACTAGCATTATTTAACTATACTTGCTAATTAATTAGGCACATAAAATAATAATAATAAATTATTAGGATAGTAAGGTGTTCTAAATATTAATACAATGATTAATTAAAAAATTCTAATTCATTAAGCATTATTCAATGATTAGGCCATTAAGCGATTGGGTAATAAATAATGAAAAAAAGTATTAAATATGCTAAATTATTTATGCAAATTATGGGTTGATTAAAATAATAATTTAGCAATTAGTAATAGTAGTGATAAATCATAATTAGTCGATGTGCCAATTAGTTAATAAGGAAATAAGTATAGTTAACTAAGCATTTTGGAATCATAAAAATGTTTGCTTAATAAACTGCAATTTTTGACACAAAGCATGACAACTAATGCATCTACGAAGGACTGAATTGGAGTTTAATTTGGCCCAAAATTAAAATGAATTAACGCATGCACATGCTTGAATTGGCTTAAATGATTTCCAAGCATCCTAATTAGGATCAAATAAGGATAATCCATGTTTGAATAGACCAAATTAGGATCGTTAATCGAAGGCAACAGTGACTAGAAATCACAACCACTACACTACATTTGATCTAGCGGTAATCCTTTTTTATTAGGTTCTGTATAAATCTTGATGGTGAGGCAAGTTATCAACAATATTCGTCTTACGTTAACATATTTGTTATCCAACCAAAAATTCTACTAGAATAAACTTCCTCTACATATGGCCATGTTTAACAAAAAATAGAAACCTGCCTGGCCATCACCCCTTAATCCCTACTCTGTTAACGTCTTTTAATATTGATGACCAATCAAATTCCTTGTATCTTACTGCCAAAATTCTTCTCTTACGATTATTTGGGCTTTCCTATTAACAAATAGCCAACCACCATTACCAAAATCTTGTTGATCACCTTTCTTGATGCAAAGCCTCCATTCTTAATGGTTTCTAGGTTCAATCCCTAGAGTTTTCTATTCTGAAATAATATCTCTTTTGTAAGTTTGTGTAATTTAAACTTTCAAAGCTAAGTCCACGATAAAGCAGTTTCAATCTCATGATTCATAGGAATATTTTTGGCATGCTGTAATATTAATAATGATGATATTACACTTGCATGATAAATAAAGCTAATAAGTCATGAACTAATAATTAATATAAGCATACATTAATTAATTATACACAATTTTTTTATTAAGTTCATGACAACATCCATTTTCGTTTTGAGTGGATCTAAAATCAAAAATATAGAGTGTAATTTTAGTAGCAATAGATCTAATGGGGGGTTTATGACTTTGGGCGATCAAGTCATTAATAAGAGTACACATTTTAGATATGGGTATATTATTAGTAGAATTCAAGTTGGATGGTTGAAGTGGATGAATGCATCGGGCTTGTTGTGTGATAGAAAAGTCCCCCTTCAAACTTAAGAGAAAATTCTATAAGATGGTGGTGAGACTTGCAATGCTTTATGTTGCATAATGTTGGCCATTAAAAGAGAAGCATAATATCAAGTTAAGTGTTGCAGAGATGAGGATGCTCAAGTGGATGAGTGGCTTTACTCTTAGAGACAAGATATGAAATAGGCATATAAGTGAAAAGGTTGGAGTGGCTCCAGTGGAAGATAAGATTAGAGAGAGTCGTCTTAGATGATTTGGTCATATAAAACGGTGCCCTTCTAATGACCTGGATAGGAGAGTAGATGTATTAGATTTAACTTATGTAAAGAAAGATAGAAGTAGACCTAAAAAGACTTGGTCACAAAATATTAGAAATGACCTTTCTTTATTAGATTTAAATGAAAATTTGACCCTTAACAGGACACAATTGAGTAAAATGATTCATGTAGCCGACCACACGTAGTGGGATAAAGTCTTGTTGTTGTTGTTGTTGTATGACAATATCAATTTAGGACAAGATAATATTAAGTTAATGAAAATATCCATTTTGGTCTTTTAATCAACTTAATTAGAGTTAAATGATTTTATCAAATAATTTTAGTCAAAATACTTTAAACATCAATTTAACAATGATTTCATTAAATAATCATCATTTATACTTGACATGGCAAATCTAAGTACAACATAACATAGTTCAAAATGCCATTACCAAACTGAGCCTTAAAGGTAAATTTTATAAAATTGCAATTGAATAGGTAAAATTTATGAATCAAAATATTGCATGAGCATGACAAATAAAAACTGATAGCAAGTTGAGTGTGGTAGAAATGACTCGTTAATATGATTGTGTGCTAGAACTAAAGAGGATAGAGCAATAAATAGACTTTATAGGTTTGAAACAATAGGTCGAAAAAAATAAAATAATGTGTTCTGCGCAAGTATGTTATGTTAGAGAGCAGAAGATTAAACAAGCAGATATGATTACCATGGAAACAAGGAAAAAGTATAGAATAGCTAATAAGGAATATGTTTTGTGAGGAGAAAATGAGATGTATAGAACAGCTAAGACAAGAGATAAGAGATCTAAAAATTTTGATCAAGTTAGATGTATTGGAAGTGCATATAATATCATATTAAATAAAGATGTAGATATAAAAAAAAAAGATACAAATATTTCTTTGAAATTTTACTAAATAAAAAAAATATATCTTGGCAAAGTGTAATGAACGATTTAGTGAACTACATTATAGTTTGCTCCAAAAAAAGTAAACTGAAGTTAGCTCTAAAAGAGATGCATAAAAAAGTAATATTTGAGGTCTAGATGAGAACCTATTAAAATGTATAGAATTATAAGGATAATGCAGTGGAATAGTTAACAAATCTTTTTAATAGAATTTTGCACGGTAAAGATATATCAAATGATTGAGAAGAAGTATTTTGATATCAATATTTATAAAAAAAAAAGAAGCAAAATTTAGAATTGCACAAATTGTAAAGAAGTCAAACTTATATGAGTCATATGATAAAACTATAAGAGTGACTTAAAAAAATTATGTTAGCTTTAAAGAATCAATTTGATTTAAAAATTAGGAAAATCTACTATGGAAATAATTTTTAGTTTATGATAATTAACAATTTAGCATAAAGAACAAAGAAATATACTTTATATAAAATTTAAGCACCATGTGAAAGCATATGATTAAGTACCATGTGAATTGATTTGGTGTACATTAATATAGAAAGGTTTGTGTCCAAAGTATATTAATGTTATAAAAGATTATATTTAGTGAATTGGCTAGTAATAATAATTGTAGAATGATCCAAGTGTTTTCACAATTACAATAGGTTTACATCAAAGATTAGCATTGAATCCATAGCTTTGATTTTGTTTTTAATACTGCACAGCTAAGGCATCACCATCCACACTAAGGAAATGAATAAAATTAAGCAGACTAGTAAAGGTAATGAAGTTCCAGGGATCGATGTATAAAACAACCAGGTGTAAACCACCCTCCATTTCCAGCATATACTTTCAGACAAAAATTCAGCTTATCAATCATTTAAAAGGTCCAATAATATTTTATAATACAATGGATGCAATTTTTTAGGGATACTTTTAAAAGTTCATATTTCTAGGGGAACTAATCATAAGGAAACTTACCTAACGATATATAAGAAACCCTAAAAGCAAGTATGATACCTGCAATAAAACTACACATTTCTGCATGTTTGGCAGGAACAATATAACAAGCAGCAGTTATAAATGATTTACAACAAAGTACTCCAACGAAATAAAAACCTCATTTTCAGTTTGTTAAAAAAATAAGAAATAATTACATGTGTAAGGATTAAACCCAAGGACAAACCAACTTGCAGGCCAAAAAATAAAATAAGTACATCTCCTTATCTTATCCACTTGGGAAGTAATAAAAATGTTCATGAGATATTAAAATGGGGGTGAAAGGATGATAGTATGCTTGTTGAACAACTGAATACTTGGGCCGGATGGTGCTTATTTATGTTAGTTTATTTGGTGAAGTAAACTTACCTAAGCATATATTGTAAAGTTTAAAGTTGCTTGATAACATACTTGTTTATAGTTTTTGTATTTTCCGTTTTAAGAGACAGCTAAATACTCATACTAAAAAAATCATTAACTTGATTTATCTATATTTTATTCCTTGATAAATGTTAAACTGTAAGACCAAAAATTTTCAAAAACAAAAAGACAATAATATTCGGTTCAAACTTAATGAAAATGAACAAATTTTGGGTTAGAAGATAAGAGCTAATAGTCTATAGGCACAATTTTCATCTAGAGCTCTTTAAATAAATAAATTTAAGAAAATATGAAAATAAGTTAAAGTTTACAAGGAGTCAAATTGCCCGTCGAACAGGCAATTTCTATTTAGCTAATGAGTGGGTTCTGTCAGCTACCAATAATTGGCTTCATTCAATCATATTGCCCAAAGCAGATGTCGCCCGTTAAACATGTAACTTCTTTATTATTATTATTTTAATTTAATTTCTTATTTGTTTAAATATTTTTTAGGACTTTTACAGTTTTGGAAATGCATATTCCATCAAATTAATTATTTATTGAGCACAATATGTATTACATATGAGCTTATATTAATTTTTAGCATGCTTAATTTTATAAAGATAACAATATTTAAAATAATCATTGATAAAACATGATAATTTAACTTTTATTAATATTGATGTTAAAGTACAACCTATGTAGCTACTTGAGAAGGTTGAACGCCAAGAAAGAAAGCTCACATAATAATCACCTACGATGTCTATTTGGTATCGCCTCACTAGCAAGTGCATAAGGATGATGCATTAGTCATGTTTGTAGGTTAAAATGCCCCCTTTCATCCTCTTCATCATTTTAAATGATAATAGGTCCTAGCTAGGTTCCACAAGCTCTACATCAACCTCATCACTACATATTATCATACAACTTGAATTCATATCACACTATGTCCGTTGTGGTGTTGTGGTGCCCTCGCTCTGGAATGGCAGATTATAAGTAGAAGCATCCACAAATAAAAAAAATGTCTCAACAAAAGATGTTTGGACTAATAAAGGCCTAATATGCTAAGCTTTTGTATCAATGGAAGCACAACCAACACCATTTTACAAGCCTATATTGATATAGAACCCTACTATTTAGGCCTTTTTTATCAATCCCATCATCTATTTTGGCTTAAACACAATCTCTATTAAGGGATGCTTCTATTCAAATTCAGAGCTAAGGAATGTCATCACAATAATAGATGCAATTTGATTTCAATCCGAATTAACTATTGATGAGTTGTGACATCACTATAGAGCAGATAGAACCTGTCCAAAGACCAATTTTCATTGAAAATGATGGCAAGGATGAAAGAAGCATTTTAATGTATGAATACGACCTATGATGCATGCAGGCCTAGTGGTTAAGATAAATTGCGTTTGAGTAATAGATGATGATTTTGTGTGTTTTCTTTTCTCGTTGCAATTTCTTTCTCAATTTTTTTATGAAATAATAACAAAAACAATTAATTTTTCACATATTCAATACAAATAGAAGTAAAGATTATATGCTATGTCATTTATCACTTTAAAATATTTATATCTTTGTAATTAACTATGCTCAAACAAATACAAGCACATATTCAAGGCATATTGAGCTCAATAATAAAAAATTTGGAGCTGATATTTTTTAAAAAACTATAAAAATCATAACAAATATTTTTCAAACAAAAAATAAAACAACAACAACAAGCATTTACTCCACTATTGGGGCCAGCTACATGAATCATTTTTCTCCATTGTGTCCAATTAAGAGCCAAATTCTCATCTAAATCATAATAAAAATTTTGGAGATGATATTTTTTAAAAAACTATAAAAATCATAACAAATATTTTTCAAACAAAAAATAAAACAACAACAACAAGCATTTATTCCACTATTGGGGTCAGCTAGATGAATCATTTTTCTTCATTGTGTCCAATTAAGAGCCAAATTCTCATCTAAATCATAATAAAAAATTTGGAGCTGATATTTTCTTAAAAACTATAAAAATCATAACAAATATTTTTCAAAAAAAAAAAAAAAACAACAACAACAACAAGCCTTTATTCCACTATTGGGGTCAGCTACATTAATCATTTTTCTCCATTGTGTCCAATTAAGAGCCAAATTCTCATCTAAATCTAATAAAAAAGTCATTGTTAACACTTTCTAACTAAGCCTATTTAGGTCTACCTCTACTTTCTTAACATAAGCTGTATCTAATGCATCTACTCTTCTAAGAGGGTTATCATAAGGACGAGATTATATCTGAATCAAACCATCTAAGAAGACTCTCTCTAATCTTATTAGCAACTAGAGCTACTCCAAACTTTTTACATATAAACTCATTTTTCATTCTATTTATAAGTGTAAAGCTACTCATCCACCTGAGCATCCTCATCTCTGCAACACTTAGTTTTATGTTTCTCTTTTAATGGCCAACATTCTACGCCATAAAGCATTACAGGTTTCACCACCATCTTATAAAAATTCCTTTAAGTTTGAGGGGCACTTTCTATTAGACATTAGGCCCGATGCATTCCTCCACTTCAACCATCCGACTTGAATTCTACTATTAATACCCCATCTATATCGCCATCATTTTGAACAATACATTGAGATATCTAAAAAGTGTCTATTTTAAGTGACTTGAACACCCAATGTCACAATACCACCACTAGATTCATTACCACTAAAATTACTTTTTGTATTTATTTTAGATATACTCAAAAGGAAACCTTTAGACTCTAAGATTGACTTCCATAATTCAAATAGTTTCATCTACGCCATATCTACTCTTATCAACAAGAAGAATATCATCAACAAAAAACACATACCAAGGTACATCCTATTGCAAATGTCTAGTAAGAACATTCATGACTAAAGCAAAAAAAAATAGGCTTTAAGCTGATCCTTGGTGTAATTCAATTGAAATAGGAAAACACTTGGTTAAACCACCTTGTGTTTGAACACTAGTAACAACTCATATATACATATTCTTAATGGCTTGAATACAAACATTATTAATTCATTTCTTTTCTAGAACTCTCCATTACATTTCTCTTGAAACTTTATCATATACTTTCAAATAAAAACTAAAGTTAAAAAATAGAAGTAGCTCATACTTGAGGGTGATCAAATGAAGCCAATCATTGGTGGAAGCGAAGCCTACTCACTGGCTAAATAGAAGTCATCATTAAAAAGGAGACTTGGCTCCGTATAAAATGTAAATTATTATGGCCTCCCATCATAAATTTAATTATTTCAAGAGCTCCAAATGAAAATTTGGCCTAAAAGCTCCAATTTGAACTCAACAAGAAATAAATGAGAACCTCTACTGAGACTTTTAAAGCTCAGGTTGTTTTCGAGCTTAAATTTAGCAGGATTACTATCATCAAGTTAAGCTTGAGCAGAGTCCCGATTCTGCTGAGTTCATTAACAGCCTAAGGTTCCCCAAAAACAAGAAAGCTTGCAAGAATGCAAAGATTAGGCCACTCACCTGTTCCCTTCTCAATCCAAGGTGATATAAGGAAGGTAGGCACCCGCACCCCCAAGCGATCGAATTTGAAGTAGTAGGGTTCCGGACCAATGATTCCATCAGGGTTCGGCACGCCTTCCACTGGTGTCGGAACATGATCAAAGAAACCCCCATGCTCATCATACGTGATGAGTAGAGCCGTCTCGTTCCACTGTGGGCTCGCTCTGAGCGTCTCGTAGACCTCCTTAACGAACCGCTGTCCACGAGCAACGTCATGAGAGGGGTGATCATCATTAGCTGGAAAGAGTTCGCAATCAAAATAGCGCTGCTCGATCACAGCATAATTTGGCAGCTTCCCCGACCTTGCGTGCAGCTTGAAGGTGTACTGGTAGTTGTGGAAATTTAAGGAGTGCTTTAGCTTCCGTAGGCTCTTGAAGAAAAGCGTGGCTGGGATGTTCTGATAGTAAATTCCGAAGCTTAGCCCCTCTTCGTCGAGGGAGTCAAAGATTGTCTTTTGCGGAAATCCATGAATGAGATCATGCCTGACGTTACTCATGGCACCATGGGAAGTAGCGGAGTGCACGTAGAAGCGGTTGGGCTGGGTTGACGTTGGCGCGGAAGCAAACCAGCGATCGAAGACGGCGAATTCATTAGCAAGGGCGGCGAAGATAGGAACGTTTTCCGGGGCGAAACCGCTCATGACAGTATGTTCCATGCCTTCACCCATGCTGGCTGCCTGCTGAGCAAAACCATTCATTGGAGCGGGTATGGCGGAGGCGTCTGAAGAGCCGAAGATCTGCTCGCGGATAGCCTGGAAGGAGTGGCCGGGGTCCGAATCGATAAATACTGCGTCGTCGGTAACAAAAATTTCCGGAGAGGAAGGGTCGGAGACCGATAGCCGATTTGACTCGCGGCCACTAAGGCCGTCGATGTCCGGCCTGGAGGACTTAAGCCATCCGAGCATGTGGTCAAAGGAGCGATTTTCCATCATTACGACCACAATCGTCTTGATAGGGCCCTTGATATCGTGCTTCTTCTTCTTCCACCAGTTCCGGTCGACGCAGCGGGCAGAGACCACCAGGCAGAGAAAGAAAATCGAGAGAACCTGGAGGCGGAACCTCCGTTGCTGGGTTTCCATTGATAGAATCGACCAAAGAGAAACCAAAATTAGGTCTCTTGCAATCGCCGACGGAAGGTGGAAGGTGGAAGGCGGCAGAGGGGATGTGAAAGTAACAGATACTACACGGACAAGAAAGTAGGTTTAAATTAGCTCTCCGGCCATAGCCGACGGAATTTGGGAGAAGTTGGTGAAGATAATAAAGCAGCGGATTTTGCACGGACAGCAAAGTAGGTTTAAATTAGGTCTCCGGCGATTGCCAACGGAAGGTGGGAGACCGTAGAGGTTAGAGGGAAGTAGCGTACTCCACACGCACCGCTGAGTGATTAAGGGCGGCATTTGCATCTACTAAAATAAAGAATCCAAATTACGAACTCGTAAACTGATGCAGAAGATACCAAAATAAAAAGTTAAAACTGATAAAGATAAAATTAGAACGCAGCGTGGAATTAGGGTTGTCTTCTGAGAATAATTTTATAATCTGAAAACCCGGCATCTTCAACGGAAAAATTCATTTTACATACAATAAAATTTTTAAATAGCATAATTCATCTTCAATCTAATTTTATTTATCTCCTCTTTAGCACACTTCCTGTGAAGATGATCATTTCTCTCCTCGTTCGCATGTTTTTCTCTTCTGTTTTGCTCTTCTTTGACAAATTCGCAAGTGAGTTTTTTTGTATAGGTGAACAGTCCAATGCTAATATCTGCATCGCACTATTCATCTATTGAATTTTGGCTTGAGATTTGGAGTTCGAATGCAGTGAATGACGGACGACACACGATTGTATGCAGTTCGGTTGGAGATGATCTTAACGTGAAAATGTGTTACTTTTGTTGGTGATTATTTAAGATTTATTTGGATTAACTTTCTTAATGTCTTTTAAAATATTTTTTTTAAAAAATTAATTAGAATTTTTTTTTATAAAACTGTTCTAAAAAATAAGTAAGAAATTCACCCCAAATTAGACCTGTCAATATTGGACCCGACCCGAAAATCCGATCCGAACCCGACCCGGAATTTTCGGGTTTGGGTTGACCCGAACCCGAAGCGGGTCGGGTTCGGGTTCAGAAAACCGACCCGTTTGCAAAAACGGGTCGGGTTCGGGTTGACCCGACGGGTTGCCGGATCAACCCGAAAACCCGTTTATTTTAAAAAAATTTGAATTTCTGCCCCCGCGCTGCCCGCTGCCCGCCAGCCCCGCTCGCTGCCCGGCCTGCCCCCCCGCGCTGCCCGCCAGCCAATTTCGCCGTCCGCGCAGGCGCGCAGCCGCGTTTCTTCACGCCGGCGTCAGTTCCGCCTGACCGCCCAGCCAATTCCGCCATCCCGAGGCAGTTCGGCGTCGAGGCCGCGCAGCCGCCGTCCCGAGGCAGCCGCGTCGTCCGTTGTCCCGAGGCAATTCGCTGTTCGCCTGTTTTTCTTCGCCGGCGAGATTTGGATTTTGGCTGAAATAGGTGGGGTCGAGTTGACCCGAACCCGAAGCGGGTCGGGTTCGGGTCCAGAAAATCGACCCGTTTGAAAAAACGGGTCGGGTCGATCCGAACCCGAATAGTACCGGGTCAATTTCGGGTTGACCCGAACCCGACCCGTAACCCGAAATTGACAGGTCTACCCCAAATAAAATCCTAATCCGAGAAAATTTCTTCATTATGATCAACTATATATTAGACATTAGGACTATGTGGACTAGATTTAAAGGGGGAACCTCGGTTAAGATGTTTATAATATATTTTATATTATTTTATGAGATGAAAATTAATATAATATAAATATTATTTTTATCATACTTTCATAATATTTTAATCAAATTGTATATGATTATAATATTTAAATTTTTTAAATTTAGTGATTTTTTATTATATATTTTAATGAAATTTTTTGATCTATTGCACGTATGATTATGTATTATTTTATGGGAATTCTTATTAAAACATAATTATGAATATTTATATTTATAAGCATTTCAATTCATTCATAATTATTATTAACAAATCATTATAATTTATTGACTCTTAATCATTTTCAATTTTAATCATATTGCACCATGTGTCACTTCTACAATATCATATGGATTTATTAAAGTATATTAAATATCATTTATGAAGCCAATATTCTAGGTAATCACTTAGTTGTTTTTGTGCTAACATATTGTAATTCAATAGACTAAAAAAGTATGCATGTCATACTTTATGACCTCGCATTAACAAGCACCTCATCGATGACATCATTTCTTTATTATGTGTGGGTTGACATGGCCACCATTTTATTGTCCCATAATCCTTCTCTTCGCTCTATTAAATGAGGCTCATACTCTCAAAAAGGCTGACAAGCAACGAGTTGGAGTATGAGGAGCCAGTAACTCCATAGTCGTAGCCCTTATGTCTTGCCACCACTAATTTTTCTAAAGAAATATGACAATTGGTGCTACCATATTGTCCATGTTGGACCTTTGAAGTAGGTATCACTAAATTCATATTTGTGCTAAACATGATTTGAAAACTAACATTCAAAACACAAGAAATATTATTTAAATAGAGAGTGATGACATCGACTTATTTGACACACTAAGTACCTTCATTTTTTAATCCACCATTGATTGAGCATTTGCAACATCTTCATCAATTATTGTGGCCTTATAAGATAATGAGCTATATCTTGCTCTTCATAAATGAGAATTCACTATCCTAAATATTTACTTCTTAATCTAAGGCATCCAGACAGAGCCTCCAAGGTTGATGTTATCAAGTAATGGTATATTCTTACGTCACATATGGATTTGAAAAGTTTTATTGGTCTTACCAATTTTTACCATCATTTCAAAATAGCACAATCATGGCTATGATAACTAGCTATTTGAAACGGAAAATATTTGCGTGGAATTACAAAAGATAACTAGTTTCAATGCATTCAAAGAGAAAGTATGTGCAATACCTAGCTCTTTCAACAATCATGATAAGCATTGTCTTATCTCAAGAGAGTGAGCTCATTGAACTTTTTTCATTAAGAAATTGAGTTAAAAAAGATAATGATAATCAATATATGAGCAATAATATTTTGCAATCATTAATACCTTAAAATGATGGAAGCATGCTCCATTAAGAGTTCAGTTTATTTATCAACTATCAATCTCTTCAAATTTACCCAAAAGAATCTCAACTGCATGCATACATATTGAGATGTGTTTCTTTATAAATTTATATTTATGCTAAATCACAAAACATGTTACAATCAATTTGTGGATGCCCTTAGTTGAAGCGCTAGTCAATTGATGGCCTTAAAAATGAGCATTATTGTCAATGAAGTATTGTGCAAATTATATGAGTGTGATAATGATTTTTCCATGTCATGGGAAATCCACAGTAATATTCACCATACAAATATTTTTGACAAGTTAATGGTTTCTTATTTAAGCAAAATCAACTATGAATTCTGAATAAATTGTTGTGGCAGTAACAAGTCAATAAATTACATGGTGGAGGGTTAGTATCTCATATAAGAAGTGATAAAGCTCTTGCACTCTTATAAGCCTATCTTTATTGGCTAAATCTACAATAAGTCATTTGTTGATATGTTAAAAAATGTATTGCTTATCCAACATATAGGAGTGCCACTCATAATATAGGTTTATATACCCCATAGTTGATTATGAATTTAATTTGAATATGTTTTAGCCTAGCTTTTATTTTGGAGCATCTTATAACGAAGTGTAGCAACAACTTAAACATGTTCACTAATGCATCATTTGATTCTTAAGCTATTTCATTGCCTCCTTTATTTAGCTTCTTTATTATAGTTTCCTCAATGTTTACCTTTAGTAATTATAATGATATTGGTTAATACATAATACTACTTAATTAGTTATTTTTGATATTAATAATCTTTGATTAAATATTATTAAAATCTTATATTTTTAATAATAGACATATCTCGTATTTGTGTTGTATCTTGTCCATTTCCCCTACATCTATGTGTCTGCATCAGAGGCAAGCTTTCACCATTGCTTGTAGATGACTTCGGGTTGCTCAATTGGGTTTACTTTTAGTTGAGCCAATTAGAGGCCATTTTCAACTAGTTCGAGGACGTTGTCGATCAATTGGATTTATTCAATTATCCTATTCACACACACATATTTATATTAAAATCATTCTTAACAAGTTTTAAAATGATACAAAATGTTATACCTTTGATTTTGATGATAGCTTAATCATTTATCGTAAAAAATAAATTAATGAGTAATATAATCACTAAATTATAAAGGCTTGTGTGCAAGAAAAGAATCACAATGATAAATAGGACATTCTATGGCTTAGCTTCGTACGAACTTCTAATATTTACAAATAAAAAAGAATAATGCAATACACTAGAATCTTCTACATGAATATATCAAAAAAGAAAAAAAAATCACGGGGCATGCTGTAGTTGAAATAATCTTCCATATTTTTTAAGTTACATTAGTTCACTCTTCGCCATAACTAGAGAATACATGATTACAAAACTGAAAGTATTTAGTCTCCTAAAGTTATGATAGATATTATAAGAAAATAAGTGAAGATATGATGATCACAAACATATAATGTAAGCTAGATGGTGGTGGTCCGACAACAATAATCAGATGAGCAATAATGGATTATACAAACTGAGAATTGATGGTCAGATGGTGACTTTCAAATGACAGTGATTGAATGATGGTAGTTAGATAGTAGCAATTATTGGTGGTGATCATCAATGATGAATATTGCATAGAGTTATTGAGATCTAGAGCCTCTGTACAATCATAATCAATTGTTCCCTTCATTTGGAGATTATGAATCTATTTATATTATTTTGAGAGTGCATTTTAATAAATCTTTTCCTAAATTTAATAACACTTAATCAATCAACATGTATTAAACCATACAACATTAAAATATTTTAATGATTTTGAAATTGAATAATCTTTGACCCATTGACTCATCTTCATCTTATGGATACACTTAATTTGATTATAAATATGCAAGATTCTTTGACCATTCGAACATTCAGTTGATGTCCCAAAAATTTCAATCATATTTTATATCAATTAAATTAATTTTTAGAGATATAACATTTGACCTTCTATTTTTGAACATTAAAATTTGTGTCATCCAAAAATACAAATTCAATATTTGAAAAAGAAATTGTTAACATTAAATTACAATTTTGTAAAAAAATTATAAGTTGCCTTGATGCCTTTGATGTCATGTGAATATCCCATCGAGGAGATGAATTGAGGCTTTGTTTGGGACGACTTTTTTTACTGATTATTGAAGCAGCTTTTTAGTACAAAAATTTTATTTATTTTTACTACAAATATGCTTTAAGAAGCAATAAAAAAATAGTCCCAAAAGAATCATAATTAAATTCTCAAAATTATAATTTCAACATTTGTTGAAGTCGCATATGATACTAGGGCTACGAGCGAACCAAACGTTCGACGAGCTACTCGTTGTTCGGTTCGATTAAGGCTCATTTTTGATCGTTTAATTAGCTAAACAAACAAACTTGAACAATATTTTAAATACTCGATTCTTAAATAAACAAACTTGAACACTAATGTGTTCGGCTCATTTATGTTCGCAAACAACATCATTTGAAGTTCGTGAACAAGCTCGACATTAAGCTCGATAAAAGCTTGATTCGTGTTCGATTTTGAACTCGTGAATAAGCTATATAAAAATAATTAATATTTGACTATAAAATTAATAAATATAAACAATCCATTGTCTTTGTTACATAAACAATTGCTTTTATTATAAATGTGTTTGTTCATAGATATGTTCATGAACGTATTTGTTTGATAAAAAAAATCGTTAAATATGTTCGCAAACAAGCTCGATAAGCATTAAACGATCGAACATGAACTGAATATGGACACTCATTAATTTAAATGAACCAAACATGAACACAAACAATAAAGCTCGAACAAACATGAACCAAACTTGAACAAGCTGATATTAAATGAACACAAACATGAACACTCACATACTCGGCTCGGCTCGGTTCGTTTGCAGCCCTACACGTATCAACTAGAGAATAAATTTAACACTTAAAATTTCATATTTAAATATAATAATAATAATTTTATTTTAGTACCTAGATTATATTCTAATTTAAATATGCTTATGCTACTGGCATATATTTAATATTATTCATGGTAAACAATTAAATTATTATAAAAATAAGATTTGAATCTTTATTTTGTAAATATTTATGGATAGACCACACAAAAAAGTATTTTAAATTATTTTATTAGCTGGATTACATAATTTAAAAAATAATAAGTGCCTAATTTAAAAATACGCTGATCGAATCCGCCTCGCATAACTGCATAAGTACTGTCTATACCGTTTCCCAATTCACGCTCGAAATCGAGAATGGAAAGGCAAGCGTAGGAGAGGCCGCACAAGAATCATAGCTGGAGGAGCACGGAGAGATGGTCATGGCAAGCTTCTGGCGAGCGGTGTTGGGGTCGTCGACGGAACCGGATTGCTCAGCCGATGGCGTGGAGTTCTGGTCGAATCCGGAGCGCGTTGGGTGGCTCACGAAGCAGGGCGAGTACATAAAGACTTGGCGCCGGCGCTGGTTCGTCTTGAAACAGGGGAAGCTTTTCTGGTTCAAAGATTCCTGCGTAACTCCCTCTTCAGTTCCCCGCGGCATCATCCCGGTTTCCTCGTGCCTCACCGTAAAGGGCGCCGATGATGTCCTCAATCGGCTGTTTGCCTTTGAGCTCTCAACCCCTCGAGAGACCATGTACTTCATCGCTGACTCAGATAAGGAGAAGGAGGAGTGGATCAATTCCATCGGCCGCTCCATTGTTCAACACTCGCGCTCAATCACTGACCAGGAAATTGTCGACTATGATAGCGCTTCAGCAGCATCCCAAATGCGGTAAATATGATTGGATTCACGAGTCATTATCTATGTTTCTTTGTTTGGTGAACATCCACTCCGATTATTTGTTTGTATATATTGGGTTCCTTTTAATCCTCGTCTTGTTATTTCGATTGTTCTCCCAGTTGCAACTCGTTTTGATGCCGTACTATGTGTATGTCTAAACATTTGTTTTCTCCCTCTTTGCTCTTATTTTAAAGGACTCTTTTTGATTGTGCATAGGCATCATGTTTTACTGTATAGTTTTATGCTATATTTCCCGTGAATCTTCTTTCAATGATTTATTGTTGAGTTATTAATTAATTCCTATGTATTTACAAAACTCAGTAGATGTTTTTTATTCAAGTATAAGTTATGAGGTTCGGCTTGCATGCCTGGTATGCACTATTGAGATACTTCAAATTACAATAAGTTGGCCATAGTTTATGATTTCCGGTTTGATTTTATGTTGTGTGATTAGGATAGAACTGGTTTTGACATTTCGAAACTTATATTCCGAACGACTAGGCTGGCTTGGTTGGATATGTTGGGGCCAGCAAGAGAAATCCCGGATTTTGCAAGAATGAGTACCAACTCTTAGGAAAAGAAAGAGAAGTAGAAAGAAAGAGAGGAAAACATTGAGCTACTAGATTTGAAAGAAGAATGTGACGAAAAAGGGAGATGGTGATACAGTGAATAACGAGGAAGAGAAATTCAATGGCGGGGAATGAGTGGTAACGTCTTGGTTGCAGTATATTCTCACCCTGCTCTATCAATCCATTAACTGTCATTGTATAACTCGCGCTTTATCAATTGATCTTGTCCATACTGGGCATGATTTATTCTTCCATTTGTTCACTTTATCTTGTTCCAAACAAATCGATGACATCAAATTTGATTGATTCATGCCATTCCTTCAAAAGATCCTGTTATTATGAAGGAATTGTTAACCGCATGCAAACCTATTGAACTTGATTATTTTGCTAGTTCTTTAATGAATCCTTTTCTTACGAAGATATTAAAAATGCAATACAATGCTTCCGATCTTTAAATCAATCCAACTTATAACATAATTGACTCATATTGATCTTAATTGATCCAAATGGCTAGAAACACGGTACTACTCGTACTTTGATCTTATAATTAAAATGTGCCAAGTCACTGATAAATGTTATATTAAGTGATGTGGAACAAAAGAATGCTTAGAAATAGGATGCTTTGAAAAATCATGGAAAAACATAGAATGCTCGAAAAAATGCGCTCAAGCTAAAATTGCATCAAACATATGTAATAGCTCATGCATTTTAAAATTTGTGATTTAAAATGTTGCATTAAAATGAACAATGCTTTAACAACTATATTATTTGGCTATGTCATCTTCTAATAAAAGGAAAATTTACTAGTTATAAGCTAAGGCTTGCTTAAGAAACAAGCAAATACCATTTATACGCCATGGCCTTAATCAATCCTTGTCATGTTAAGTGTCAGAACTTTAAAGTTTGAATTATCTATATTGACAGGCTCTTTGCTATGAAACTCTTTAGGAGCTAATCAAGGCTCTTTGATTTTTTTTTTTTTCCTTTTTTTCTTGTCATGGGAGTCCTTCGATGGATGTAAATGTAAGAGGGTGCTTCCTTATTGTGGGGACTTCTTTATTAGTGCTTTCAACGAAGGAGAAGAGGGCATGTGAACTTGATCTTTAAGCATGGAAATATGGAATTAGCTAATCAACCAGGCGAATGAAGAAGGATTTGAAGAAGGGTTGGTCAATGGTGTCAAAGTTATGTTGGCGCTTTTGACCCACATCTCTTATCCTGACTATAAATATTTCTCATTTTGAGAGTGCATATTTTGGTAACATTCTAAAAGGATAGATGAAATGCTTCATTGGGGGTTGTGGAAAATCTAAGAATCATTCTTATATGGGTAATCATGTCAACATATCAAGTAGTGCTTATGCATAGTAGGGCGAGAGATTGGCTCATTTAAATAGGGGCATCAAATGGGTTTTTGGGCTAGGCTCAGGTCCAAACTGAAATCAACCTGCTTTGAACCCATCCTATATGTTTAATACAGGGTCAAAATCCTAGACCCGAACTTGACCCGCCAGCAACCTGTTAACCTAACTCGACATGCCAACCCATTTATGCATATACTAAAGATGTTGTAGTAGAAGAGGAATATGATGCATTTTGGTAGGCTAATGAGATTTATAGACTTCTAGGATCAGTACAAGTAATAATTTCAAAATATAAATTTTCAATTGTATAACTAATTGACCTGTTATATGCAGAAACAATGGTTGGAAACATCCAATCCCTAATGCTTAGATTGTCGCTAGCAATTAATCTTAGTAAAATTCTATGGCCATGATAGACCATTTCTCTTTCACTTGTCACGACCCGGCTCAGAGAGCTCGCATGGGCGAGGCGGGAACAAAGGTCGGACGGTAGGTTAAATTATCCTATTCATAAAACTATCAATTCTCTAAATCAATCTCCAAAATATTTGAAAGAGCCATTATAACACTAAAATTTGAAAACACATAAACATAAAACCAGACATAACCATAAAAATTACCTTTCCTCAAGCGCTCCTCTCCTACGATAAACATTGCCACCCTTCTACTCATTTTTGATTAATTTAAGCTTATCTAAAAATGTTAACTGACATTAAGTCGAAACTCAGTAAGTAAAACATAATTCTAAACTACAGTATTCAAGAAAAACTGTATAATATGCTAGATGCCAATTTCATTTGAATAAAACATAAATTCATTTCTTAAAAACATGCCATTAACATATACATGAATTCATACATTCATATCCTTTCATAATTTATTTCCATATCCATATCATTATTCATAACTTTCTCTTTTCATATATATTACAACCGTCACAGGAGCCACCATCTAGTACCATAAAGGTACTCCTTTACCATTTTTCTTTTTCATATCCTTTACCATTTTAACGTGCACAAGTACAGTATCCACAACTAGTACCATCAGGGGTTGAGCTCCATCATTTCAGCATGCGCATACAAACATTCAATATAAAAAACATTTCATAATCATATCATATCATTTCTTATAACACATAAACTTTATCATATAATGCTGTAAAATATAATATGAAATTTGCATGATCAACCATTTAATAAGAGTAAAGAAGCATGATTGGTCTATCAAATCATATAACTTGAGTGAAACAAAAGTATTACTGAAATAAAGAACCATGTATACTTACAGAAGTTAGGATATGATTCTCTATGTTATATATCTCCTTCCTTTGAGATCACCTCAAATAGCACATACAAGAATTAATTTTCACTTAAAACTCGTCGCGACGCATCAAAAAGCATGCGGGTCTAAAACGACATTTTTTGGGTTTTACAATTCTCCCCTCCCAATAAAAATTTTGTCCTCGAAATTTACACAACTTCTAGTTGCAAATCAACCTTCTCTAACCTATACCTATACCTTCTCTAACCTATAGAAATAATAGTCCATAACACACATACCCTATACCTTCTCTAACCTAATGAATCATCCTATTGGCTCTTTCATATTAATCAATATTCCTAACTCTTTGCTCTGATACCACTTTTATCACGACCCGGCCCGGAGAGCTCGCATGGGCGAGGCGGGAACAAAGGTCGGACAGTAGGTTTAATTATCCTATTCCTAAAACTATCAATTCTCTAAATCAATCTCCAAAATATTTGAAAGAGCCACTATAACATTAAAATTTGAAAACACATAAACATAAAATCAGGCATAACCATAAAAATTATCTTTCCTCAAGCGCTCATCTCATACGATAAACATTGCCACCCTTCTACTCATTTTTGATTAATTTAAGCTTACCTGAAAAATGTTAACTGACATTAAGCCAAAACTCAGGAAGTAAAACACAATTCTAAACTACAGTAATCAAGGAAAACTGTATAATATGCTAGATGCCAATTTCATTTGAATAAAACATAAATTTATTTCTTAAAAACATGCCATTAACATATACATGAATTCATACATTCATATCCTTTCATAATTCATTTCCATATCAATATCATTATTTATAACTTTTTCTTTTCATGTATATTATAACCGTCACAGGAGCCACCGTCTAGTACCATAAAAGTACTCATTTACCATTTTTCTTTTCCATATCCTATACTATTTTAACATGTACGAGTACAACATCCCCAGCTAGTATCATCAGGGGGTGAGCTCCATCATTTCAGCATGCACATACAAGCATTTAATATAAAAAACATTTCATAATCATATCATATCATTTCATATAACACAAACTTTATCATATAATGCCGTAAAATATAATATGAAATTTGCATGATCAACCATTTGATAAGAGTAAAGAAGCATGATTGGTCTATCAAATCATATAACTTGAGTGAAACAAAAATATTATTGAAACAAAGAACCATGTATACTTACAGAAGTTAGGAAATGATTCTCTATGTTATTTCTCCTTCCTTTGAGATCACCTCAAATAGCACCTACAAGAATTAATTTTCATTTAAAACTCATCGAAAAGCATGCAGGTCTAAAACGACATTTTTTGGGTTTTACAATTCTCCCCTCCCAATAAAAATTTTGTTCTCGAAATTTATACAACTTCTAGTTGCAAATCAACCTTCTCTAACCTATACCTTCTCTAACCTATAGAAATAATAGTCCATAACACACAAACCCTATTCCTTCTCTAACCTAATGAATCATCCTATTTGCTCTTTCATATTAATCAATATTCCTAAACCTTTGCTCCGATACCACTTTTGTCACGACCCGGCCCGGAGAGCTCGCATGGGCGAGGCGGGAACAAAGGTCGGACGGTAGGTTAAATTATCCTATTACAAAAACTATCAATTCTCTAAATCAATCTTCAAAATATTTGAAAGAGCCACTATAATATTAAATTTTGAAAACACATAAATATAAAATCAGGCATAACCATAAAAATTACCTTTCCTCAAGCGCTCATCTCCTACGATAAACATTGCCACCCTTCTACTCATTTTTGATTAATTTAAGCTTACCTGAAAAATGTTAACTGACATTAAGCCGAAACTCAGTAAGTAAAACAATTCTAAACTACAATAATTAAGGAAAACTGTATAATATGCTAGATGTCAATTTCATTTGAATAAAACATAAATTCATTTCTTAAAAACATGTCATTAACATATACATGAATTTATACATTCATATCCTTTCATAATTCATTTCCATATTCATATCATTATTCATAACTTTCTCTTTTCATATATATTACAATCGTCATAGGAGCCACCGTCTAGTACCATAAAGGTGCTCCTTTACCATTTTTCTTTTCCATATTTTTTACCATTTTAATGTGCATGAGTACAGCATCCCCAGCTAATACTATCAGGGGGTGAGCTCCATCATTTCAGCATGCACATACAAACATTCAATATAAAAAATATTTCATAATCATATCATATCATTTCATATAACACAAACTTTATCTTATAATGCCGTAAAATATAATATGAAATTTGCATGATCAACCATTTGATAAGAGTAAAGAAGCATGATTGGTCTATCAAATCATATAACTTGAGTGAAACAAAAATATTACTGAAACAAAGAACCATGTATACTTATAGAAGTTAGAAAATGATTCTTTATGTTATTTCTCTTTCCTTTGAGATCACCTCAAATAGCACATACAAGAATTAATTTTCACTTAAAACTCGTCGCGATGCATCGAAAAGCATGCGGGTCTAAAATGACATTTTTTGGGTTTTACATCACCATTGACATGCACAGGAATGTTGAAAGAAATTTTAAATATGTAATTAGCATTCAAGGTATTTTTGAAAATCACAAGCATGTCTATGTAAAATAGTAGAATATAGTTAACCATACAGTCAAACAATTTATTCAAAGAATAGACATGAAATGCCATTAAGTGTCCACTTTTTTAATGATAAGGCAATAAGTGAGCCATTTGTGCTATATTGATTGTACTAGGTCAATTTACAAAACATTTATATTTTGTAATCCAATCGACATATAGTCAAACCAAATTAGATATCAAAGACAACTAAATATATACTTTGGTTTTCTTCCTGGGCTCCTTCCCTCAAAGTTTTCCTCTCCAATTGACTTAATCAAATTAAATGTAGTGAAAGTTAAGGTTTTGCAAATGCAATGTCAAGAATAAACTCCACCTCCTTTAAGTCATTATTATGGTCTTCCAAAACATTCACAACTTGATTACCTTTAGTTAGAGGTGTCAATTTTTGACCCGACCTGAAACCCGGTCCGAAAAAATTTGGGTTCGGGTTGACCCGTTTAGCAAACGGGTCGAGTTTGGGTTTGGATTTTTGACCCTTTTCAAAAACGGGTCAGGTTTGGGTTGACCCGAAAACCCGAAATCAACTCGACACTGACCTGAAAGTCGAGTCCATCCCGATTTCCGACGTTGCCCACTGCCGCGCTCGCGTGGTCTCGCACTCGCGCCGTCGCCTGCTGCTGCACTCGCGCTGTCGCGCGTTCCCGCGGACTACGTCTGCATGCGCGGTCCCAGTCCGCACTCGCGCAGACTCAGTTGCGCCGTTGCACGGACCACGGTCCCGCGGACTCCGTCCCGGACGCACGGTCCTGCGGACTGCCGGACTCTGTCCGAAGTCCGAACTCACGCCGTCGCTCCTCGCCCGGTCCAGAGGACTCCATCCACACATGTCATCCAGCGGACTCCATCCGCACTCCCACTATCGCAACTCGCGAGCTCCGCCATCTAAACGGGTCAACCCGACAACCCGCGTGGGTCGGGTCAGAGTTGAAATGTCCGACCCGTTTGCAAAAATGGGTCGGGTTCGGGTTGACCTGTTTAGATTCGAGTCAACTCCGGTTCGACCCGAACTTGACCCGTCGACCCGAATTGACACCCCTACCTTTGGTTTTGCTTATTTAAAATCGAATGGACAGAAAAGATTAATTTTTAATTAATTTTGAACACTTTTTGAGCTATAAAAGTGATATGGTAGAACTTGCCCATCTAAGAAGAATTGTTGGCCAAAATTTGAATGTCTGCTCACAAACAAGGAATTATGTAAGAAGTTTATGAAATATTTTATTTAGTATTTATATTTCTTATGTGTGTTAATTATTTCAACAGACCATGTATTTATTATTTTTATCTGTGATTGTAATTATATTTGAAAGTGTGAAATTCAAATTTTTAGAAATGATTTTGAAATTTTGAATTTTGAATTTAAAATTTTGAAGGGATGACAAAGAGGGAATGTTAGATTGAATGTAAATGGAATGGGTGGTTAAAAGGTGAAAAAAATATCAATTTCCAATTAGTTATCGCAGGTCTCTTCATTGATTGAGGTGGTTGCACTTTTTTAGAAGGCGTGTAACTATCCTTTACACCTCTTCAAGTGGGTCAACGTCAACTCCAACTTCTCCTTTAATTTGTTTTTATTTCAATTTTAAGCATTATAAAACATCTATAAATATGGTGAAATGAAGAATAAAAGGTTGTTGTGTTTGCAAAAAGTGGAGTTCTATTAAAAAAGAGGCTTGGTAGCCGACCCTCACATGAGGAGGTTTGGTTATCTCCTCAACTTTGATACTTTGGTGAGTAGCAAGACTATTTTATCTTTATTTAAAATTTTTTCCTTGTTGTAGAAACTTTCACATTCATCCCCACACCATCTCATCCGTTGACAAAATCCCACACAATATCCCTCCTAAACCTTTTAGACAAAACTAGGTTGACTTTGACCGAGTTGGATTCTCGACTTTTTTTGACCTATCAAAACCCTATAATTTGGTGAAAATCTCTAGAAATTTTCTTAGATATTCCTTTTCCATCTCCAAGTATTTGCAAGTCTTGAAATGCCCACCATTTGAAGCCCTAAAAATTGAAATTCCACTAGTCAAAATTAGGCCATAGTTCTGATAGGAAACACTTGGATTCACAAGTGTTCCTAGCCAAAATCAGTAAACTGCAGCAGATTTATTGCTGTCCACAGCAGAAAACAGCCCAAAAACAGAGAAAAACAGGAGTTTTACACGAGAAATCTGAGAAAAACGAAGAAAAACTCTTGTATTTCACTAGTAGATGAATAAAACAATAAAGATACAATTGATCCTCAATTCGAGAGGAGGATCGATCTCTCCCAAATCTCTAGACGCAGCTAGAGCCCAAAGAAAACCTAAATCTACGGGATCTCAAATTTCAGCCAAATTCAAGATGACCAAACCCTAGGAAAATCTACTATTTAATGCATACAAAACAAAAGGAAATCCCTAAACAGTCCCTACATTCAAATTCCCCTCTTAATTTCCCCAAAAAAGCTTCCTATTCGGCTCCCGCAAGGCACGCGGTGCACGCGGCCTCCTCCCAGGCGAACAAATCGCCAGTTTCGCGATATTCGCCCGTGAACCGGTCCCGCCTGGACCGGCTGGACCGGTCTAACAATACTCCCCTCCCGAAAATCCACCTTGTTCTCAAGGTGGAGATATGCTCGTGTTCCAGTGGAGGTGGCCATTCTTGAGGTGACTGAAAATCCTTACTGTATTGCGGAACCAAGGGCTGCACAGAACGAGAAACATCCTCTCCCTCCTCCAAACTGATCGCCTCCACCCTGTGTAGTCCCACCGCATAATCTTCCCCCACCTCTTGTATGTCCCTAACCATGGTCTTAAGTGATGTGATGGTTTTGGATAGCCCTGCATCTCCCCTTATGACCACCCTTCTCCCATCCACCATTAACTTCATCGTGAGTGCTCCCCAATTGTCCTTGATTTCCCCCAAGGTTTGCAACCACTTCATCCCCAGGATGACATCAGTGCTTCCTAACTCTAGTGGAAGAAAGTTCTCTCTTACTTGAATCCCTTGGATGGTCAACACCACTCCTTTACAAATCCCCTGGCCTTTCTCCACCTTCCCTGTACCCATCATCACTCCATAGCAACCAGTGTCCACCAACTTCACTCCCAATTGGTCAACAACCTGAGTGGAAATAAAATTGTGGGTAGCCCCACTATCAATTAGCACCTTCACCTCACGGCCAGCTATCTCTCCTTTCACTTTCATAGTGTGACTCGGAGTGAATCCCACTACAGAGTTCAGAGAGACTTCTGCCACATCCAGGTGCAACTTCTCCTCCTCTCCAAATCTGCTCCCACCTCCCTCCTCGTCTTCCTCGTCTTCACATACAAGGAGAACCTGAAGAGTTCAGTCCTTACACCTATGCCCTGGCATGTACTTCTCATCACATCTGAAGCACAACCCCTTTGTCCTCTTATCCTGCATCACCTTCTCTGTCATCCTCTTGAAATTTTCCCCACTCCCTCCTTCCACCGGCTTCTCCCGGGTGGTCTCATTACTGTTGCCTGATGCAGACCCCTTAGGTGCTTGAAGAGTGGTCGTCGTCCTGTAAGAGCCTCCTGAGCAGTTTCCTCGAGCCCCTCTTTCTGCTTTCTTCTGATCTTCTACCAACTGCGCCAGCTCCATAGCCTTTCCCAGGTTCCTCGGCTCCAGTACCCTGACTGCTGTTCGGATCTCTGGTTTCAACCCCTTCATGAAGTTCCCTTCTAAGGATGACTCTGAAATGTGATCCAATCTACTAGCCAAGTACTCAAACCGATCCCGATAATCTGCCACAGTCCCTTCTTTGAGTCAAGTCAAAGAATTGCTCATAGAAGTCTCCTTCCCCGTCGGATTGGAAACGCTCTAATAAGCAATCCTTAAACTCTCTCCAGTTCCAGATGGGCTCCCTTCTGTCACGCCACTGATACCATGCCAACGCCTTCCCTTCCAGACACAATCCTGCCGCCGTCAGTTTCTCATCATCTGTCAACCCGTTGACTGCAAAGTAACGCTCCACCTTGTATATCCAACCATGGCCATCTTCACCCTCAAAGATGGATATCTTCAACTTCCGCACCTTCGGATCCCTTCCGTTACCCCGGTACTCTCCATAACCTCCCATTCCTCGAAGAGAAAGTGCTCCCCAAGTGTCCTGGTCCTCCCTCCGGCGTTGGTATCCGAATCTGTCATCATATTCACCTTTTCCCCTTTCAAAATCAGCACCTCGACGCTGAAATTCAGCACCTCGATGCTGATATTCTTCTCTTCTTTCGCCAAAATATGCACTTCCCTCATATTCCCCTCTCCTGCCTTCAAATTCCGCACCTCGACGCTGAAATTCAGCACCTCGACGCTGGAATTCCTCTCTTCTACTGCCAAAATATGCACTTCCATCATATTCCCCTCTCCTGCCTTCAAATTCCGCACCTCGACGCTCAAATTCAGCACCTCGACGCTGGAATTCCTCTCTTCTACTGCCAAAATCAGCACCTCTTCGATCGTACCCCAGACTCATCTCCTCTCTAGAAAGCGGTTCTAGAGGAGGCATTTCGTCTTCCCCCTCAAGAATCTCCACCTCCGGATTCCTCCTCCCCCGGACCGGGTTTGGATTTCCTCCTACGCCATGGCCGTCGGTGGTCTCTCTTACTTCCGATGCCGCCGGATGGGTCTTCATTTCTAGTAGTTTCTTCATCATTCCTTTCATCGCCGCGAACCTCCCTTCTAACCTGTCATTGTTGGTGGAGATTTCCAGGAACTTTCCCTCCAAATCTGTCTTTAGTTGTCCGAACTCGCCTTCCAATACTTCAACCTTCTTTCCGGCCATCTTTCTTCCCAACAGATCTCAACAATTTCACTTCCGGAAACCGAAAGCTCGCTGAAAAATCAGAATTTCAGCCGCCTAAGGTCTCAAAAACGACGCTCTGATACCAATTTGATAGGAAACACTTGGATTCACAAGTGTTCCTAGCCAAAATCAGTAAACTGCAGCAGATTTATTGCTGTCCACAACAGGACAGCCCAAAAACAGAGAAAAACAGGAGTTTTGCACGAGAAATCTGAGAAAAACGAAGAAAAACTCTTGTATTTCACTAGTAGATGAATAAAACAATAAAGATACAATTGATCCTCAATTCGAGAGGAGGATCGATCTCTCCCAAATCTCTAGACGCCGCTAGTGCCCAAAGAAAACCTAAATCTACGGGATCTCAAATTTCAGCCAAATTCAAGATGATCAAACCCTAGGAAAATCTACTATTTAATGCATACAAAACAAAAGGAAATCCCTAAACAGTCCCTACATTCAAATCCCCCTCTTAATTTCCCCAAAAAAGCTTCCTATTCGACTCCCGCAAGGCACGCGGTGCGCGCGGCCTCCGCCCAGGCGAACAAATCGCCTGTTTCGCGATATTCGCTCGTGAACCGGTCCCGCCTGGACTGGCTGGACCGGTCTAACAAGTTCCAACATCCCTACTTTTCATTCTTCCATCTAACGTATATTTGTTTGAGTGTAAGAATAAGAAGCTGCATCTACTCCCTAATTCTACAGAAGTAACTGCAAAGGGAATTAATGAGAGGATGGCTATGTGCATTGTATCAAACAAATCCTTGATTCGTTTGTGGCAGAGACTTGTTTGATGGTTTTCAGAACGCATGATGACATGCAAGAGGTGTAGAATGGAATTTTGTGATGATTTTTTGTTTGAGAGCAGAATCTTTACTGAGATAAATACGATTCGTAAAGAATTTGATATTGAGTTGAAAAGAATCTTTACTGATAAAAATAGTAGAGACTCAAACTATTGGCTGTGACCAAGTGGAGAAGAGGGAAGAGAGGATAATTTGATAGGAAATACTTGAGTTCGCAAATCCAAGAGGAAATACTTGAGTTCGCAAGCAACCATAGCAATAATTGGTAAAAACAGCGAGAATAATGCAAAAATCTGGATGAAATCAATCCAAAATGATAGATTGTAATAAGAGAATCAAAGAAAAGTAAACACATGTTGACCTCAACTTATATGGCATGGTTAATGCGAGAAAATGAGATGCTAATCGATATTGATAAAAAAGATATCACTCAGAATGAAGATCAAATTGTTTTAATCAGGATGAAAGTATTAAAGCTTTGTTCGATTACAAAGTGGATCATATCGATATATTTAGAACATCAAATATAACCAAAGAGGGATCCCTCGCAATGAAATTGAACGAAAGCGGTCGAAATCAACGGACTACGTACATACTCGTTGTTGCCCAAACGTCGTCCATTTGCAAAATGAATTTCTCCATTATGTTCGGAACGTTGAATATACTAGAAAATGATTATCATATTGTCCGGATTCTTATATGAACAAAAATGCAAAATTGGCTTGTTACGAGGCGATGACGGCATATGAACTAGAACACGATAAATAAAAAAAAAATGGCGAGCATTGATATATTATTTTATATAAATTTATATATAAATATATCAATTTAATATCATTTTTTTATGCGTGTGTCCAAATTCTTGAGATCTTTCAAATCATGTTATGGGCATTTCTTACTTTATAAAATAAAATTTAATCCCGGTCGCCCCTGTGTAGGAGAGTTTTAACGATGTTCCAGGTCAAATTTTCAGAAGGTAGATGAACTTTGGGATAAAACACTACCCAGAGATTTCGCCCTCATTTTGTGAGGACTTTAAAATCTGGTTCTAGGTTTCCCATAGGTGCAAGCACCTATGATTAATTATCCCTCCCGATCACGAGAGAGCACTTTCGATTAAGGCTAGTCATTAAGTAGGTACGAAATACCTAGCATATAGTAGTAGCATATGAAATTGGAATTATAAATTTATTATTTTTATACTTAAAGTGGATGGTGGGGGGAATGATGATGAGCCCGATCAAGATCCCATGGTTCCGTCGTCCCGGGCCATCGTGGTCCCTAGTCTACTTAGTCAGAGGAGGTAGTCGACCCAACCTGACAGAAGGATCCCACAACACAAAGCAAGATGCAATTGATCCTCAATTCGAGAGGAGGATCGCTCTCTCCCAATCTCTAGATGATGAGCCTGGAGCCCAAGACGCCAAGGAAAAACTCCAAGAGAACAACTCAAAACATGCCTGCCCTAGCCCTAGCCTCCCTCTTCTTTTAAATGCATAACTTCCTTATAAAAAGCAAATAAAAACCTTTCTAGAATAAACCAAATTCAAAAGAGTTTCCCAATGTGCTAGCCGTCCCCTTCCCTTTCTCTAAATTCAACCCTAGGAGGGCCCAAAAGCCTTGGCGACTTTTTTAAGGAGTAACCCGCCTCCTGTAGACTTGAACAGGCCCAGGCGGGGATGGTTTGAACGGTTCAGGAAGAATCGTACCAATACCCCCTTCCCAAATAACCACTTTATCCTTATGGTGAAAATTTGAAAACGATGTTTCATCCTCTCATAAGGTTCCCACATGGCCTCGTAGTCCGTAAGGCTTTTCCACTTGATTAGCACTTCTTTAGCTCCATCTCTCCTATGGTGAACCCCTATCACCTCAAAATCACTTCTAAATCTTCCGTGAGTGTCACCGGTAACTCCGAGCTGGCTACATAATCTCTAATTGACCTTCTTAACTGGGATACATGGAAAACCAGATGTATAGTCACTGTTGGTGGTAATTTCAGCCGACATGCTACCGCTTCAATGTTCTTCAATACTTCATAAAGTCCAAACTACCTTGGAGCAAGCTTCTCATTTCTCTTGCTGGCGATTTTCTTTTGTCTGTATAGTCGGAGCTTCAAGAACACTCTCTCCTACTTCGAACTAGATGTCCTTCCTATGCCCATCAGCTTATTTCTTCATAATTTGTTATGCCCTTAGCAGATGTCTCTTGAACTCCTCTAATACCCTGTCCCTCTCCTCCAAGTACTCCACTAAAGAAAATCGAGTACTACTACTCCCAAAGTGCACCAAGTAAGGAGGATTCCTTCCGTACAATACCTTGAATGAGGTCATTTGAGAATCATAATGATAAGAGATGCCCCAGAATTTAAATTGAAAGAATTATTCATTTATCTTTTAATAAACAACAATCATATCTATCTAATATTATCTATCAGTAATAAATAATAAAACATATTCTATAATTTTAAACATCAATGTACACATCTATATTCATTCCAAAAAATCATATATAATACTTTGGATATACACAATCATATCATAATTACTCCGTCTTAAGCACAAAATAATAACTAAAAGAAACAAAACTTGAAGAATCTTGACCAGCCACACACCCCTGATCGCTTGCCCTGACTTGAAATTATTTAATCACATATAATGAGCTTAAAAAGTCTAGCAGGTCACCAAAACCCACAACTAAAATCAAAGCACGACAAAGAAATAATATGCATGTCAACAATCAAATTATAGTTGTTGTATCCATATGATCATTGAAATATTGCATAAATAATAAATCTCAAATATAGTAGTAGTAGAATTTGCAAATAATAAAATATTACGGTACAAAAGCTAGTAAAGTTGTAAATCAGTATCAGTATTAAATCTATAAATCAATCGACGTATTCATAATACCAATCAGTTCAGAAATCAAATAAAGTATCAAATCAAAACATCAGTAAAGACTATTGAAATCAAATCAATATAGTAAACTCATATAGGAATGTATACATGCTATCCGGTTATTCAATATCAGTATCAACTTAGTATTTTACACGATAAGGATATCACAAGTTTAATATCAGTACAGTGAATCAGTAATATCAAATAGTTCAGTATCTATATCAGTAACAATAACAATCCAGTGGCAGGAACAGTAGAATAATACAATAACAGTAAATCTGTGCAGTAACAATAAATTCATACAAAAATAAGAAAAATGCCTCAAGAATATGCATTTAAGTAGTCACACTAAACAAGTAAGAAGTCCTGACTATTACAATATTTTTTAGTAATAGTAAACTGTTGGCTCAGTAAATAGAGTCATCACTCTTTGCCCGTCGGCATAGTAATGATATTCTTATAACTCTCAATCAGTATATCACGTGAATTAGTAGAGTACAACACCATACCACAATATTTAAAGGAAAGCTCGTCAGCCCACCATCCTGTACAAGTCAATCAGTCTCTAATCAACAGGTCAGTTAGTCTTTACTTATTTGTTTCATATACATTATTATCACAATACTATAATAGTAATGGCGACCAACTATTATTCAATCACATATCCACATTCATTTTCAATGCATTGCAGCAAATAATACATAATTAAGCTTAATTAAGAAGATGCCAAAATGTCATAACGGTAGACAACCAAGAATCCTATTAAGCAAAAATAGATATTTTGAAAATTATCAAAATATTAGAAACTGTATAAAATGACATTTTAAAATTTTTATTTTACGACACTATTATTTTTAGAGGCCAAATTAAATTTCAGAGTAGACAAAAATCATTGCATTTTCAAAATCACCTGGTGAAAACTCTCAAATTAATACTCAAAATGTTCATAATCATGATTTCTATAACATACAAAAAGTTATACGGTGAAAGTTTTGCCAATATAAAGTTATTCACATTTTTCGACAACGAAAATACAAATTTGATCAGAAAGAGTTGATAAACTCAAAATCCTTGAAATCAAAAATAGGGTAAAGGTTCCATAGAACAAGACGAGCAAATCTTCCAATTGCGTCGACGGACAAAAATCGATCCGCGGCCTCTAAATACAAGACTTACTTTTCTCTCTTTAAAATGTTTTTGTTAGCCAAAATGAAGAAAGGAAAAGGTTTTTTTTCTTTTTAAAACTTTTGGTAACATTAGATATTTTTATAATAAAATAGCAATTTAATATTATATAATTAATTTAATTAATTTCTTTTAGTATAAAATTTAAATAAATTATTTTAGGACTTTAAAATTATAGAAAAATATCCATAAAATAAAACATAATATTTAAAAAATATTGATAAAATCGGTTTGCAAAACGGACTGCGGACGGTTCCAAAATCTTCACTTGTACCGACAAGTACCAATTTCTTAAGGATTTTCACCGGTGTCCAAAAATTATGAAAATAATTGTGTAAGTAAAATACTACAATCAAAATATTATGTTGAAAAAGGATTGTGATTTGAAGTTATAATAACTCCTAAAAAAAAAAACAAAGTCAAAATACGGGTTATTACACAAAGCATCTCAGGTAGGTCTCCATGCTCCTATTGACCACTTCTGTTTGGCCATCCATTTGTTGGTGGTAGGCGGTGTTCCTCTTCAAGACTATCCCTTGTAATCTGAACAACTCCCTTCAAAAGTAGTTGAGGAACACCTTATCTCTATTTGATACTATCGTCTCTAGTATTCCATGCAGTCTGACCACCTATTTGAATAAAACGGAAGTTGCTGTCACTACGGTGTATGGATGTCAGAGTGGAATGAAATGAGCATACTTGCTCAATCTATCCACAACTATCAGAATCTTCGTGAAACCTTCTGAACGGGGCATACCATCTATGAAGTCCATGGATATCTCCTCCCATACTCATCCCGGTAAAGCCAACGACTGTAGTAGTCCCTCCTGATGATATAGCCAAGTATTTGTTCCTCTGACAGACCTCACACCTGGCCACAATCTCCTCCACATCTCTGTGAATCTTGTTCCAGTACAGCTTTGAGGCTAACCTCTTGTGTATATTCTGCACCCCTGAATGACCCCCCACAATGCTCCCATGAAACTCCTGGAGTAAGTTTGGAATGTGGATTAAGGTCTGAGACATCACAAACCTCCCCTGATACAACATTTTGCCCCCTCCAATGAGTACCTTGGGTGGCTAACCCCTTCCCTCAGTAAATCTTTTATGATCTTTCCCAACTCCTTATCCCTAGCACTCTCCTTCCTGATGGCCTCCCAATTTAGCATCGAAGGAGCCGATATTTCCATTGTCTGCAGCTCCCCCATACATCTGGACAAGGCATTTGCTACCTTATTCTCCACTCCTGGCTTGTACTGGATTTCAAAATCATATCCCATCAATTTGTACAACCACTTTTGATGCTCATCAATCACTATCCGCTGCTCTAACACATACTTCAGGCTCCTCTGATTAGTTCTGACAATGAAATATCTTCATAACATGTAGGGTCATCATTTATGGATGTCTAAGATGATGGCCATTAACTTCCTCTCACAGACTGGTTTCAACCTGAATCTGGCTGTCAACACTTAGTTGAAGTAGGCAATGGGTTGACGATTCTGCATGAGTATTGCTCCTAGTTTGTATCCTGAAGCATCTGTCTTCATTATGAAGGCCTGAGTGAAGTCTGCTAAAGTTAAGACTGGTACAATAGTTATTGCCTTCTTTAGTCTCTCAAATGTTATTGTGGATGCCTCTCCCCATAAGAACCCATCTTTCTTCAGCTACTCTGTCACTGGCCGAGCTATAGTGTTGTACCCTTTTACAAACCTCCTGTAGTATCCTGTCAGTCTTAAGAATCCTCTCAATATCTTCAGATTCTTAGGTAAGGGCCACCTCAACATAGCCTTAATCTTTGATTGATTGGCTGCTACCCCTTCTTTGAAAACAATATGACCCAAATACTCCATACTGGTCTGGACAAAACAACACTTTTTCAGGTTGGCCTTTAGCTGATGTTCCTGTAGGACTCCCAAGACTATCCTCAAATGGTCCTCTCCGTTTTGTTGTACACTAGTATGTTATCAAAAAATATCGAAATAAACTTTCAGATGTACTGCCTGAACACCCTGTTCATCAATGATTGGAAAGTAGCAGGGGCGTTGGTAAGCCCAAACGGCATCACCAGAAACTCATAATGCCTCTCGTGTGTCCTGAAAGCTGTCTCAGAGATGTCTGCCTCTCACATTCTGATCTGATGGTATCTAGACTTCAAATCTAGTTTGGTGAACATCACTGTCCCATACAATTCATCCAAGAGCGCATCAATTACAGGAATATGAAACTTATCAGCACTATCTTCTTGTTCAAAGCTCTATAGTCTACACAAAACCGCCAGCTCCAATCCTTCTTCTTAACGAGTAAGTCTGTACTAGAGAAATGATTCACACTCGGTCTGATGATCCCAGCCTCCAGCATCTCATGGATCAGTTTTTCAATCTCATCCTTCTAAAATTGAGGATATCGATAGGGCCTGACGCTGATGAATGACACACCTTTCAAGGCGATAGTGTGCTTCTGCTTCCTCGGTGGTGACAATCCTTGAGGTGGCTAAAGCACCTCTAAGAATAGTTGAATCAACGGCTGTATGGAGAGGGGTATGTCCCCTCCTTCCTCCAATCTAGCTTCCTCCAAACTGTGCAGCTCCACTAAATATCTTACACTCACCACCTGTATACTCCTCACCATGGTTTTAAGAGAAACCATGGATTTGGATAGCCCTGCATCTCCCCTGATCACCACCTTGCTCCCATCCACCATTAGCTCTATTATGAGTGCTCCCCAATTAACCTTGGTGTCTCCCAAGGTCTGCAGTCACTTTATCCCCAGGATGACATTTGTACTCCCTAACTTCAGTGGAAGAAAATTTTCCCTCATTTGAATCCATTGGATAGTTAGTAGCACTCCCCTACAGATCCCCTAGCCTTTCTCCACCTTCCCTGTACCCATCATCACCCCATAACAATCGGTATCCACCAATTTCACTCCCAATTGGTCGACAACCTGAACAGAAATGAAATTGTGGGTAACCTTACTATCAATTAGCATCACCACCTCCTTATCCTCAGTCTCCCCCTTCACCTTCATGGTATGATTCATAGTGAATCCTACCCCCGAGTTCAAGGAAACCTCGGTCATATCTAGATACAACTTCTCCTCCATTTCCTCCTCTAACTCTCCCTCACTCCTCTATGTTTTCTCATCATCATAAACGGTGAGAACCTAAAGAGTTCAGTCCCTACTTCTATGCCTTGGAGTATACTTCTCATCACACTTGAAACACAATCTCTTTGCCCTCTTCTCCTACATCTCCTTCTCTGTCAGCCTCTTGAAGTTTTTTCCACTACCTCTTCCTACTGTCTTCTTCCTAGTGGTCTCCTAAATTCCTTATGTTGCAAGACCCTTAGGTGTTAAATGAGTGTTCTTCATCATGTAAGTACCTCCCGAGCTGCTACTCCTGGCTACCCTCTCTAGATTCCTCTAATTTTGAACTAGTTGTGCCAACTTCATGGCCTCCCCCAAGTCACGAGGCATCAAAACTTTCACTGCAGCTCTAATATCTGCCTTCAGTCCCTTCATGAAGTTCCTCTCCAATATAGTATCTGATAATCGCTCCACCCTACTGGCTAGGTGCTTAAACCGCTCACGATAGTTTGTTACTGATCCCTCCTGCACCAGAGCAAAGAAATGTCATAGAAATCTCCTCCCCGATCGGTTTGAAAACGTTATATTATGCAGTCCTTGAATTCTTCCCAGCTCCTGATGGGTCTCCTTTAGTCTCTCCACTAGTACCATGACAGTGCCTTCCCCTCCAAGCATAGGCCTGCTGCTGTCAGCTTCTCCTTCTCTGTTAACTCATTGACGGCAAAGTACCTCTCCACCTTATAAATCCATACATATGCGTCATCCCCTTTGAATATGGGCATCTTCAACTTCCTCAGCTTCTGATCTCTCCCATTTCTCCTGATTCCTCCATAACTTCCCCTCTCCCAAGTGCTTGACCCTCCTATGTCTCCCGATCTTCCCTTGCTCTGTCATAACCCCAAACCCCATTCGAATTCCCCTCTCCTTCCTTCAAATTCTGCACCTCAATGGCCATAATATCTCTCTCGGCGTTCCCAATCAGTACCTCCTCTATCCTCCCTCTGGAAAGGCTCCATATAGGGTTTTCTTCTTGCTCCCTCCACGATCTCCACCTCATCTTCCTCCCTACGAATTTTAGAATTTGTTTTCTTTCCTTCTAACCCTTTTGACACTGAAGCCGTCGTTTGGTTGTAGATTTCTAACATTTTGTTCATTATGTATTGGAGATTGGCTACTTGCCCTTTCATGGAGGAAATCCTGTCCTCCATCGTTGTCTTTTGATTTGGTTCATCTACCCTTCAAGTCTTTCTTCCAGCAAATCCACTTTTTTGGCTGCCATTTCTATCCATATTTTTGAAGATTCAAAAAATCTGGATTTGGATCACAAAAACAACAACTTTCTCCTTCACAGGCCAAAATTCAGTTGCTGAAATTAGCCAAAATCAGCCCGTCAACGGTCGCAAGACTTTCTATGATACCCATTTGATAGGAAATACATGAGTTCGCAAGCAACCCTAGCAATAATTGGTAAAAACAACAAGAATAATGCAAAAATCTGGATGAAATCAATCCAAAATGATAGATTGCAATAAGGGAATTGAAGCAAAGCAAACACAAAGCAAGATAAAATTGATCCTCAATTCGAGAGGAGGATCATTCTCTCCCAATCTCTAGACAATGAGTCTATAGCCCAAGACGCCAAGGAAAAACTCTAAGAGAACGACTCAAAACATGCATGTCCTACCCCTAGGCTTCCTCTTCTTTTAAATATATAACTTCCTAATAAAAAGCCAATAAAAACCTTCCTAGAAAAAATCAAACTCAAATATTCAAAAGAGTTTCCCAATGTGCTAGCCGCCTTCCCTTTCTCTAAATTCCGTCCTAAGGGGGCCCACAAGCCTTGGTGGCTTGTTTAAAGAGGCGGCTTAGCCCACTTCCTATAGACTTGAACCGGCTCAGGCGGGGCCGGTTTGATCTCTTCAGGAAGAACTGTATCATAATTAAACAAGGGCATCAAGTTGTTATGCTTCTTGATGGAGCAAGAAGTGAAGACACCTTTTGAGTGGGTGCAAACTCCAAGGCATAAGGGGGAAATAAGAGAAAAATAAAAATTCTTATTCCATTGAAATGTTTACAAACATATGAGTACTATTTATAGACAAAAATGAGTGGACCAAATCCATTGGGTCATTTATTAGACATGTTGGAAAAAATTGTTAATAAAAGTAAATGTATTAAAACAATATTTATGAGATTGGCAGCTTGCTGTCTATTTTTATGGAGATGTGATGTGAAACATGCATGGAGTTACAAAAGATTAACAAGAGAATTTATTAAAAGTTAATCATCATAAAGTTATGCATCAAATCAAAGTAAGTTGTAAAAATTCGCAGTCCTCCACTTGCTTAGGCAAAGAAATACGTGAAGAATAACTAAGACACTCTCAATCAAATACAAAAGCAAAGTAATGTAAAAGCTTATAACACAAATCCAAAAGTTAATAATGAGATGATCACATTGAGGATTTACTCTCTCTACGATTCTAGGCTTAGCGGAGGAAGATCTTCCACACTAGAAGTGAGATGCCCACTAGGAATGACAAGCCGAGGAGCTTGGTTGTTAGGAAGGTAGCTGGAGTTGGAAGAGGCACGGAGTGTCCAATGAGGAACCACAAGGTTCTTGGTCGTTGAAGATCGATGGTCTCCGTAAGACAATAAAAGATATGGTTGACGTAGCGTTCTACTGTGCCGTCGTACTCCCAATCTGGTTCGTAGAAGGGCGAGAGTAGGATGTCGATCTCACCTTGGGCATTGTAAGCAAAGCCATGATCAACTTCGGGATCCGCCATGCATCATTGTCGGGAGATGGAGCACCAATGGAGAGAAGAGGGAAAGGAGAGGTGGAAGTGGCGGTTTGGGGAGGGGATGGGCTTGGCCGTGAACTAGAGGGAGTGGGAGGAGGTGGGCTGTGAGGGTGGATGGGTTGGGGCTCTGGTGAGGATGACTAGGGGCGGGTGGGATAGTTTGGGGGAGGGAATAATCTTGAATTTAATTTCAGGTTTCCAAATAAAGAGAGGATTAATTTCAAATTCAAAATTTTAAATTTGAAATTAGGCTAGGAGGGAAGGGGGATTAATGGTGTATTAATGGGAGAGAGAGAGAGGGTGGAGTGGCCGGCCATATAGGGAGGAGAGAGGGGCTTGGGATTTAAGTAAGTGGGGCCCATGGGTTATTAAATAAATTATAATCAAATCTGATTTTAATTTCAGATTTGATTAAATTTAAAATAACTTTTCAATTTGGTTTAATATGAGAGGGAAAAGGGTTTAGATTTCAAAATAGGTTTAAATTCCCTTAATTGTCTTTCCTAAATAGAGAAAGACTCATTAGGAAAGTAATTTAATTAAGAGGAATTTGAAATTAAAAAAAAAAAAAGGTTGGGTCAAAGGGGAGCCGGCGGCAAGGTTGGAGGCCAAGGGGCGGCGGGCTGGCCGTCGGCCGTGGGAGCTGGGTGAGTCGCCGGTGGTTGGATCGGCCAAGAGAGGCCGGCGGTGGAGCTATTGGGACCGGTGGGGAATTGGGAGGGTAGTGATGCTTCGGTTAGGTAGGGGAAGAGGCAGATATGTGTAAGGGAAAGGGAAAATCTAGAGAGCTACAAACCTCAAGTACCACCTCCACTAAAACTCACAAAGAGATCCTCAAGTACCACCTCCTCAAGAACTCACAAAGAGATTTTGGGAATTTTCACGAACTCACAAAGAGATCAACAATAGAAAATTTTATTCATCAACATTAACCGATACAATAGAGGAGGCCATAATATATAGGCCTAAGAAAAAACAAAATACAATGACGCAAATGCCCCTAGGGCTACGACTCAAGACAACTAAAAGAAAGGGTACAATAGGGAATTTCAAATAATACATAACAACAAAATAAAACTAATCAAAATAAAGGCTGTGGATCGTGGCCATCAATCTGCGCCTCCTGCGCTGATATACTCGTCGAAAATGTCTGTCGATGTCCTCATCAAGATGTGTTTGTGTCCTTTAGTTTTCTTCCTCTTTGTTGATAAACCTGTTCTTGCACCATCTTTATGTCCAATTGCATATTTTGTTGCTTAACACTATACTATCTCTCTCTTGGAAAACTTAAACCTAATTTCACTCTCTTGGGAGTTTGGTTGGTCTTCAAGCCAATTCTAACTCTTAAGATGAATTGGGGTTCTACTCCCATACTTTGGGACTCTTGCTCTTTTATGAGGAGTCAAGGATTTACTGCCCCTCTCTTAAGGGGAAAATTATTACGTCCGGCGGCGAATTCGTACGCGCCACGTCACCCAGACCCCGGTGCATCCGGATGGGTCCGGGTGATGTGGCGAGTCCGGAGTTGCCTCCGGACGGTTCGGACGCCGGACGTAATAATTCGCCCTCTTAAGGAGAGGTGTTAAACTTCTATTTCTTTTTTTAATTTTTGAAAAATGCTATCTTTCTGCTCCAGTTCTTTTTAGGGTGGTAGGTGACATTGCTCCCACAATTAGGTTAAGAGGTCAGGTATTGACATTCTTAGAGCCAAATATTTGGCTACTATGCCTGAAGTTTATTAGCTGTATAAAAAGTTATGATGAGGAGTGATTTAGGAAATATTTGTGGCTTCCTAACTTATAAATTTATATGTTCTTTTTTGGCTTCATAGGCTTGAAATGTTTAGTTTTTCAAGAAAGATCAGAAATTGGGGCGAAATGCTTTCATGGTAATCCTTGCCTTTTGCTGTCATCTTTCTCCACTCAATTACTTCTTGGTGGCCGCTCTTCCTCTATGGACTTGAGCAAGATCTTTTCTACTCATTTTATTGAATTGTAAATTCTATCTTCTTGAGATCTTGTTCCTGAGGATGTAATTGTTGTGTAGTTTGTCTCCTGTCTCCAGCTCTTCTTTTCCTTCGATCAACTATCTCTTCGGGAGTTCCAAATGTTGACTTGCAAATTTCAACATTTGAGAGTTTTGCAATATTTGGCCATGGAGATAATTTAGGAGGTGGAGATCTTAAATAACAAGGAGTATGGCGAAGTGAGAGAATTGTAAAGAGAACGATAAAGCTTGAGATATAAGTTTTGGATTTGGCTTCCTATATTTCACTCAACAAAATAGTTACTATGGGAGTTTTGGTACTTTATCCTTGGTTGATGCTCACATCTTTCTCATTTGTGGTGAAGTTCTAGATTGTTCGAAAAACCTGTGCCATAAATTTGCATGTGGTATTTAAAAGATTACAGGGTGTCACTGCACGGCACAACCATCGAATACCATGGTCTTTAGATGCCTCTTTTTTGTATTTCTTTCACCGTCTACTCGTCCCAGATAGGTCCAGATTGACAGAAGACCATGTGTGCTTTTTCACTAGCCAAGATGGGGGCGCTAGGCAGAGATGGCTGTGCTGCTGGCTACGGGGAGAAGTGGCTATCAAATTGATATTATTGTTACAGTAGAAGTGCATGTCATGCTTCTTCCCCATAGGTTTCTGGCAGCGAGGCCATACATAAAAAGCTGAGAGGTCTTCAGTCATTCCTCTAATTTGAATGTAGGGACTGCGTAAGGATTTTCTTTTGATTTGAATGCATTAAATAGTTTGTTTTCCTAGGATTAGGGTATCTTGAATTTGGCTGAAATTTGAGATCTTCTAGATTTAGGTTTTCTTTGGGCTCTAGAGATTTGGGAGAGATCGGTCCTCCTCTCGAATTGAGGATCAACTTATCTTGCTATTTTCTATTTCTATTTCATCAAATAATACAAATTTTCTACTGTTTTTTTGATTTTGTGTGGATTCTTGTGGAGGATTTTCGCTGTTTTCCAAAGATTGATAGGAAATACTTGAGATCTACAAGTATTTCCTATCATTGTCCTCTTTCACTTTTTGTCTCGTGTTTCTTTTATCTCAAGCACAGCCAGACTCCTCTTGCTTCCTCAAGACGTGGTTCTAAATCAACCTCCATCTTGTTATATAATTGATTACATACAAGCCTTTTTTGATATTTAGCTTAACCACACTACTACCAATAACAAATCAAAGACTAAAAACTTGTAAATTTTGTGCTATCAATTTCCAAACTCCAAATTTATTTCTATCCTACTCAAAATAACCTTCCATCTAAACTGTCAATACGGAATAATGCCAGCAAGCCGTGCTAATAATATTTAGAGTTATCTTATGTATCTTGACACTAATTTATACCTCAATGTTTGTGTCATCAGTGATAACGAATACTTTACAATGACGGTTAAAATTTTGAGCCTTCAACTTGAGAATCAATAAACTGGTACGGCTTGAAATAGATCTCTGTGTTGACTGTTGTTCCATACTGTTCATGAAGGATTTGTGATTAGCAGGGACATCTTTTGCATTCCAAACAAATTATTGGTTTATTAGTACTATAGGATTCTATAATATGAGCCATATGATGCTGATATTTGGACTGTTTGGTAAGATATGCTATTTGTTTGACTGAAGACCTCTCATGAAAGCATTATCTGTAAGATAGGATTCTATAAGATATGCTATTTGTAAGATATTCCAAACAAATTTTGCCCTGGTTTCTTGATGTCAGTTTCTGTTGTAAGATACTATTTGTTTGGCTTGCTTTCATCTAGGCGTTGCAGCAATTGAGATGCTGGACTGAAGATGGTTATAATTTGGAAAGTAATGAGAGGCCATCATATTTGAAAAGGTTTTGTAGATTTTGAGGCAATCTCGGTAACGTCCCAAGATTTAAATTTGAAAGAATTATCTGTTTTATCTTTTAATTAATTTCTTAGAGCCACTAGGTATCCATCACTAAAAAAAATAAATCTAGCAAAAACAACTATAAATCATATACATAAAGCCTTAATTACAAAAGAATAAACTAAAATACAAAAATAAAATAAAACCTGATAAAATAAAACTTGAAAACACAGATCAACTTTTCTCTAGAGGGTCATGACTCTTATCCAGATCTAAAATAAATGAAAATCACATAATGAACTTATAAAGTCCAACAAATTACCAAAACCTATCATTACATTCATTGCAATACATAAAAATTAGTATGCATGCTCTAGTTCTAATCAATATAATAAATTAACTATTAGTATGAACTGTAAATATTCTATGCAATCAATATCAATCACAAGTAGAAATCAATATGATCAATAAAACAAGAGTATCTCATTAAGCAGAAGAAGTCTATTAATCGATAAGAAAATTGATAAAAGTCTATAAATTAATAACAGGAGCCGTACAATAAAACTACATCAATTATCTATTAGTTATATTCATGTTGATAGTTCTACTATATGCTTATATCAATTATTATGTCATATATAACTATCTGTCAGTATGTTATATTAGTATGCTATATCAATATATTTATCAATGCATTGTATACTCACACATCTATCAATATCTATCATTATATATGTCATTTACTCTGTTATGCTACACCTGCCATAAAAAAATCTGTCCTATATGTCTTATTATGTAAGTGCAAACATGGATATAATTATGAATAATAAGACATGACATTCAGCTTCAAAGTGGAGTTTTCATCTTTTCATTTATCATATTAATCCATCATTATCTTTAAATTACACCTATCAATTGTTTTTATTAATCTTTTACTTCAGCAAGTGATTTTTAATAAATCAATGAAGAGTCGTTACTCTCTATTATTTAGCGTAAACAATCAATTAGATATAGGCTAACATCTAAGATTACATCATAAACTTTTATTTCAAGAAAAATCTGTCGGTCTATTCTCCTGTATAAGGTATTATTATTTTAATAGTCAACAATATTAATTATAGTTTTCACAGTTAGTCTTCCTTATTTATATGTAAATGCCACATTTTTCACATATCAATTATTCATTTTTTCTATGCAATTCAATATTATGTATAAAATGTAATAAACTATAAAATGCTGAGAAATTAATTTATACACTATTAATTAATTTCAGAAAATTATAACTATTAATTTATCTGGTAAAATTCAATAATATTATGGTCATAATACCCATAAAATCATATCTATCATATATGAGAAATTGCATGATAAAAGTTTGATAAATAAAGAGAAATTTCATTTTTATTCATTTTATGAAGAATAAAATCCGAGAAATCAAAATCATTGAAATAAAAATATGATTCGAGTTTTCTACCACGATCAGATGAAATTTCGTAACAGGTTTGTTGGATAAAAATGTCTCGAGCACTTCCCTCTCTCTTCTCTCTCCTCTCCTCTTCCTCTCCTCGGCAAGGGTTGTAATAATGGGGAAATGGCTGGCGGTAATGGGGTTAATGAAATGGATTAAGATATTTAATTTTTTAAAAATCACTAGTTTTTTTTTTGAAAGAAGCCGAAGCTAAATCATCATTAAAAAAAAAGCTACTACACTTTAGATCCTCCTTCAAAATGCTAAAAAAAGGAGGAACCTTATTAACCAAACAATCATCCCAAGAAAAGTTACTTAATAAAGCATAGTTAGCACATAAGTTTGCTAACTTATTACTTTCTCTATTAATGCAATAAAAAATAGCAAAATTGAATTTAGAAAGAAATTCCATACCATTATCCTTTAGCTTCCCCTTATTCCAAGCCTTTTTGAAGTAAGAAATAATGTTTGAGTTATCACATTCAATGAATATGCCGTCATATTTGAACATCCAATCCTTGATCTCCTCTTTAATAGAATTAATGGCAAGTAGCTCTAATTGGGCAATATCCCAATGAATAAATGATTTGCCATAAGCAAAAAGGAATCTCCCTTTACTATCTCTGAAAACAGCCGCTATACCCGCCTTGTAAGAAGAAATGAGAGAAGCATCAACATTAACTTTTATCCAATTGGGTGGAGGAGGATGCCAAGTATTAGACGGTCTTAACGACTGATTAACATCCCAAAAGCCCATATTAGAATAGCTAAATTTGTTGGAGACTGAAGCTTGAACAATAGCCTCGGAGGCAATAAAGCTGGAATTATCTTCTACTCCACCATGTATTCTCTTGTTTCTACTTTTCCAAGATAGAAACACCAAAATACAATAAAGTTTAACCATCATACTTTTCCTGGAAACATTATTTTCCAACCATCTTAAACATTGTTCACTAGAATTGAACAAAGGGAATCTGAAACCCCAATGGTTCAAGTGTTGAATAATCTCTTTGATCTTCAAGCAACCACATACTATATGTTCCATATCTTCATTACACTCACATCCTCTTGGATAGTTAGCATTTTGAACAATCCTTCTATAACATAAGAAATGCATTGATGGGATTGCATTCCTCTTCAATCTCCACCAAAAATTCTCTACCTGAGAATTCAACTTTGCCTTCTTGATCCACTTCCATAACAGATCAACTTCCAAGCCCATAGCCTCCGCTTTTCTTATTAATCCAGGAATTGTCATACCAAAATTTTGATTGATTAGAACTAAGAAATCAGCTTCCTTGTCTTTGAAAATCTGGGTCTTAATGATGATATCAATAAGCTCCTTACCAAAGAATTTGCTCAGATTTTGTGCATCCCAATTTCCTTCAGAAATAAATTCCTAAACCATTATCGGGTTGTCATCAACAGGAATAACAAATGTAGGCCATTTGTCAATACTTTTATCTAGTATCCAACTATCTTTGAAAGCATCTACAGATCTACCATTCACAATTGCCCATTTCACAATAGGATTTAAAGTCTTAAAACCTTCATTCAGAATTTTGAATGCAGTCGAATTGTTTTTATTGTGGTTTCCTTTCAGCAGTTTGTTCCCATATTTAGCATTCATAACAGAGTGTAGAAGGGAATTATCATCTTGAACGAATCTCCATGCTAATCTAGCACGCAAAGCAGGTGCTTTTGTTAAATTAGAATGTAATCCCCGGCCACCATATTCAATTGGTTTGCACATATCATTCCAATTCACATAAAGCATCCCTTTGGAACCATTTTTATTGTTCCATATGAAGTCTATGCATATTTTATCCAGGTCAGCCAATAGTTTTTTCGGTACCAAAGAATGAGTTGAGCGGTAGATAGAAAGAGCAAGCAATACAGATTTTACTAGAATAATCTTGCCCGGCATTGACAAACATTTGCTACCCCATTGATTAAGCTTTTTCAAAGCTTTATCGATAATGAATTGAAAGTCTTCTCTCTTATGTCTCCTCAAAGCCATCTTCACTCCAAGGTAAAGTAACTCTTTCACATATTGAAATCCCATGATTTTAGATAAACTTCTCTTCCTCCTTTCCACATGTTTACCAAACACAATGAGCGATTTCCTGTAATTGATTTTTTGCCCTGTCCATTCACAGAAATTATGAAGAATTATCTTCACTCCCAAAACCTCCTTCCTATTAGCTTTGGAAAACATAATGACATCGTCCGCATACAGAAGATGTGAGATACGAGGTCCCTCAGGACAAATCTTGATACCACAAGAGCTATGAATAAATGCATTGGAAAGAAGTTGTGAGCAAAGAATGAAAAGAATGGGAGATAGGGGACAGCCTTGCCCAAAACCGCTCCTAGCATGAATCCATTTAGAACAATTTCCATTAATGATAATAGAGAACATAGGGTCTACAACACACTCCATGATTAGCTCAGAAAATTTAGGAGGAAATTTAAAATAATCCAATACTCCTTTAAGAGAAGCCCAAGCCATCGAATCATATGCTTGCTCCATATCCACTTTAAAAGAAACAAGGCCCAATGAAGCTTTAGAAATTCCAAGTTTGTGGAATATTTCTTGTGCTAGCAAGATATGATCAGATAAAGATCTCCCCTTAATGAAAGCCGCTTGCTCCATAGAGATAATTTTAGGAATGACCAAATTAATTCTATTTAAAATAATCCTTGCCGCCACTTTGTACACAGTGTTACAAAGACTAATTGGTCTATAATTTGAAGGAAGACTAGGATTTGAAATCTTTGGTATAAGAATAATAAGAGTTTCTTTCCATTCTTTGCTTAGTTCACCATATTTAAAAAAATGACTTAAAGCTAACCAAAAGTCCTCCTTGATAATATTCCAATAAACTTTAATAAAAGAATGTGATATGCCATCATTACCTAGAGAAGTGTTCTCTTCCAATTGCTTCAAGACATGAAGAACTTCAGCCATAGAAAGATCCGCCTCCAATAGACTTCTTTCCTGATCATTCAAGCAAATAGTAGGAGCCGGCCAACCATCCAAATTAGAGCATCTGTACTCCCATTTATTTTGAAAGAACCGCATAAAAACTTCCTCCATTAGATCTTGATCTTCAACCATATTGCCATCTTCATCTTTGACCTTTATTATTTTATTGATATTCCTTCTAGCACTAGCATAATTGTGAAAAAATCTGGAATTACCATCACCTTCATTGAGCCATTTAACTTTAGCCCTTTGCTTCCACCATGTATTCAACCTTGCCAAGGTAGTATTAAGTTCCAAAACCTTCTCTTTAAGGATCCAATAATCTTGATCCGTGAGATATCCAAGGGAAGATTCTTTGCTTTGAAGTTCCAATATCTCCTCCATGAGATCTTCTTTCAACATGTTCAACTCTTTAAGCTTGAATTTGCTCCAATAGAATAAAGATTTTAAGGACCTTTTGAATTTTTTGTTGAGGATTTGTGAATAACTACCTTGATAATTCCTGCACCATTCCTTTCTTACCACTCCATAGGAGGCTTGGTAGGATGCCCAACAATTTTCAAATTTAATCATTTTGCTGAAATTTTTGTTGAAAGACCGGAATTGGAGAAGTATAGGGCAATGATCCGAGGCTATTCTAGCCAAATGTCTCTCAATCAATTGAAAAGGGGAGCTTAGAGCCATTGAATTTACAAAGCACCTATCCAATCTTTCAAGTATTCTAGCTCCTCCAACTTTGTTATTACACCAAGTAAATCTTGGGCCAATAAAGCTAACTTCATGAAGATCATTGTTCAACAAACATTCTTCCATCTCCCTAGATCCTTGATGATAAGCAAACTTCCTTCCACCAAATTTGTCTTCTTTGCACAAAAGACAATTGAAATCCCCACAAATCACCATAGGACAATCATGATTGGAATATCTCTCTAGCATATTCCAAAGTTCTCTTATCTTGCTCACATCAGTGCTTCCATAAACTGTGTACACCTTCCATCTTACATTGTTGAACATGTTGATTTCACCAATCACCATTTGTGTAGAACTCTCCTCAACTGAGAATTTCACTAAATTTGTATTCCACAAAATCAGTAAATCACCTGAAAGTCCAGAAGATGGGACACAGTAAAAGTCCCAATCACTTCCAATTAAAGCATCAACTTCATTTCTATCAATAGCAGTAATTTTGGTTTCAACCAATCCCACAAAACAAACACCATTATTTTTTATTACCTCTTTAAGGTAGAGGGCACTTCTCTTCCTTGCTCCCCTACAATTCCAAAAATCACTAGTTTGACCTAGCATCGCGATGCTCGCTTTCCCAACTCCATAGTGGAGCTGCCCCGGTGCTGCAACACTCACTTAAGCTAAAAAAAAAAAAAGCTCATTTTTTGTCCAAAAATCCGGGAGCTCAATGCCGGGGTGCTGCCAACCCTAGCATAGCAGCGCTCGTATAGAATTTTTTGAACATGAAATTTGGCTATTACAACCTAAGTACTTTGGAGTGGTAAATTGTTGTAAATTGAAAAGCTTTCTTTAGCATTTGGTTTTGTTAACGTTCGATTAAACAATGGACCAACCTATTTGGAATTGCAGTGGCTTGAACTTAAGCCATTAGTTATAAGTCAGATTCTATAAAAGCTAGCTTTTGACTGTTGTACCTGCTGCCATGTTGCCTGAACCAGTGGATCCTAGTGGATCAAGCCAATAATGAGTTAATTTGATTGAATCATACACAAGTTGCCTGAACCAGGATGGTCTAATTGACTCAGTATGGCTTAAACTCTTGAGTCATTTTAAAAGGATTTTGATAGAATCATCAAGTGGAAAGTCAGGGGATACTCGAGAGCTCTTTGGACCTATTAAATATGAGATAGGGGTTAATAAAGGCTTCTTTTGGGATAACTTTCGTACTGTTTTTTAAAATTTTAAATTCAAGAAATTTTTGTATTAAAAAATTGTTTTTTAAAAAGCAATAAAAAAGCCGTCCCGATATTGATTTAGAGCGAGATGTTGAAGGTTCAAGATTTAGAGTTTGGTATTGCCCTGATAACACTCGTTGCCTTTGTGAAGGATCTTTTGAATATGTTCTATGGTTTTAGGAACCTAAGATATTGGCCAAGTTGCTTGAGTTAGTGACGCTATTAGCCAAATCACTTTGAACAATTACTGCCGATGTGCCAAGTTCGAGTTCCCATGATTTGAGTAAAAATTATATATTCCATAAAGATCACATTACACATGGTATGCTGCCAACTCAATAATATTCTCAAATAAGTTATTCAAGTAGGGAACTTAGACTTCGTTTTGGATGGCCTTTTTCTTGCTTCTTAAAGCAGCTTTCTAGTACAAAAATAAAGCTGCTTTAAGAAGTAGGAAAAAAAACTATCCCAAACGAAGCCTTAAAGAGTTCAACATAGTTGATTCATGAATATCCATATAAGGCGTTGATCAATGAGAACTAGAACGTGTATGTTCTAGTCAAGCGGCATATTATAGACTAACTTAGGATGATTCTCGGTGGAGCTGGAGTTGAGGTGTCTTGGTAGTCTGGTGTGGAACAACTTAAGAGAGGTCTTTGCTTCCTCTAGAATAATTATTAGGTTCGGACACCTGACGTAGCTCTACATCCGGACGCCAATAACATGTCGCCACGTGCTCTTACTCTTTACTGTGCGGCCCGACGACTCGGACCCGGTATTGCTATGTATTGGCTGATTTGTGCAGACCGGAGTATTGCTAGGTATTGCTCGGTATTGCTCGGCAATAACGAGAAATATCAATCTGTCAAAACCAATACCGAGCAATACCCCGGTTTTGCTAGGTATTGCTCGGTATTGCTAGGTATTGGTCTTGACAGAGGAGTATTTCTAGTTATTGCCAAGCAATACCGAACAATACATGAACATAGCAATACCGGGTTCCGGACTGGGTCGGGTCGTCGGGCCGCGCGGTAAAGAGTAAGAGCACGTGACAACATGTTATTGGCGTCCGGATGTTGAGCTACGTTAGTTGTCCGAACCTAATAATTATTTGCTTCCTCTAAGTCATCTTCTCTTGAGGTCTCCATCACCTTTTCTAATGTAGATCGATCAACAAAGGGGAAACCCTGTAACGATGCAGTCATCGTTGCATTTATGATCTCTCCAACTTCTGTATTGATAACATTCTAATCAATACAAGTTCTGTGAACATATTTATATGAAATTTTGATCAAAACAGTCTTGATCATAATACATTGTTGCCTACTATATATCGGAACTCTTATATTACTTTTCTGTTAAGTTATAAGAACCCGAAGGCAAAATTGCATTGACAATCACCTGGGAGGAAGATGACTTCAAATACATTGCAGTGTCTGACTTCGTTATGGTTGACGAGCTAACTTTACATAATATCTTCTTTGTTAGGCCATTATTGAATGCTTTCAAAGCTAGCTCTGTCAATTTACAATCTGCGAGGTTTCTAGTGTAAGCTTTTGCAATCACCATTCAAGGAGATTTGTTGCAATCCATAGCTTGTTACTTGAAGGCGGTGGGATTAAATAGTTTTCTAGTTTAAAAATTTATAGTTTAAAAAAATTTTATACGAAAAAGTTGTTTTAGAAAGAAGTAAGAAAATCATCCCAAACGAAGCTGTAATGTAATTAATTAAAAGATAAGTTCTAGCTATGATGGAGGACATAATTGTGATGGACATAAGTGGCCATTTTGAAACAAAGATTATGATGTATGGCCACCCCTTCATCATGAAAGTTTATGTGGAATTCATATCACATAAAAAATTATTAGTGTTGTTAGTTTGATTATAGTTAATATAGTGTTAGTCGATTATATGATGTGTTTTCAACATACATGATTGTTATTATATTTTGTTAGTACTAATATATTAAGTTGCCATAGCATATAAAGTCTTAAGGGTATATTTGAAGTCCCTTAATAACCATTGAATGATCATTTCATGAAACAAGTAAGTTGGTATTGGAAAAATCCTAATGGTTAAGCATTATAGCCCCACTTATTCATTATTCTTTTAGGCTTCATTTGGGGGGCTTTTTGCTGCTTCTTAAAATAATTTTTAAGTACAAAAATTCTAATTTTGATACTTAAAAATCATTTTGAGAAGCAGTAAGAAAGTCGTCATAAATGAGACCTTAGAAGAACAAAGCCATTGATTCTCATACATTTTTTCCCTTATATTAAAAAATTCTAATTATTTGAAATAAATTTCTAGGCATCATAATTATTCACTGCTAATTTTTTAATAATTTACCTTATTTAAGCTTGGTTAGTGATATTTTTTTTACTGTTTTTAATGCAGTTATTTAGTACAAATTTTTTTGAAAATAACAAAAAATTAGTGATGAAAAGTTGTTCCAAATAAAATCTAATTCATTATACAAATTTATAAATTTTAACTACTAGCTTTTTTTTTATTAGAAAGATCAAAGTCAATGGTGTTGAATTTATTTCCAATCCTCTCCAATTAAATTCTAACTAATAAAAAAAAGAAAAATTTCAATCATTTAGATAAAAAATTAATTCCTCTTCTTACTTATTTACATATATGTTTCACAATTGTTGGCTCTTATGCAACAAAAAAGTTTATACAGCCTGCAAGACATAAATTTTCTTTTTCTTTAAACACAAGTTAGTTGAATAAAAACATTATTTGAATAATAATAAAACCAGATCAAGTCTAAACTGATATGCAATGATAGATTTGATATAGCCAACAAGACATTATTTTTCTTTTTCTTTAAATACAAGTTAGTTGTGGAAACCTCATAAGTCTAAGCTAATAATCAAGCTAGGGCTTGTTATATAAGCCTTATTTTTTGTAGTGAGCATATAAAAATTTTCAAATTTATATTTCATTTGGAACGGCTTTCTTACTGCTTCTTAAAGCATTTTTTTTATACAAAAATTAAAATTTTGTACTAGAAAATTGCTTTAAAAAGCAATAAAAAAGCCGTCCCAAATGTCTTATCAACAATTAATTCATCTTATCATATAAGACTTAGGCTTAATTTTGTTTGATCAGATGCCTTTTTTATTGTTTCTTAAAATAATTTTTTAGTACAAAAATAAAAATTTTGTTCTAAAAAGTTGCTTTAAGAAGTCATAAAAAAGCCATTTGGGTGTCCGTTTGGGACGATTGCAACTTTCTGTAATGATGATTATATATAAAACTATTGCAGAGAAAATTACTTTTTAAAATATGGTGTAGAAATAACACAAAATTTTTTCATAAGCAGTGAAAAATAATGATCAAATAAAAATTATGAATATGATATAAAAAAAATAAAGTTATCCCAAATAAAATCTTAACGCGTTAAGTCCAACTAAAAATTGAAAGAGTGAGGGCATCTCCAACCGAAAACTTCATTTTTCACGGCAAAGTAACGCAAAACTCCAAAATGGCGCGGTGATGCTCCAATCGAACGTCATTTTAGGTGTTTTTGAGAAGGTAACGATCACTCTCCCTTTCGCGCATTTTTCCGGTTGAGTGCAAAAAATGGCGTGAGTGAACAGTGCGCGCCAATATTGGAGCGACGGAACGACTCCATACACTTGTTTAGCGTTCGGTTGGAGCGACGGAACGACTCCATACACTCGTTTAGCGTTCGGTTGGAGATGCCCTGAGAGAAGATAAATGCCATAATAATAAGCCCACATGGATATAATATATGGGTGACCCACCATTATCTTGTGTAATAAGCAATTTCTCTGAATTTTATGTTACTTCATATACTCATGCATATGCATGCTTGATTCTAGAAGCTTACGTAAATATTTGAAAATGAAGGAAAAAAAAGTACACCGTTGAGCTCAACGTACAGTACGTCCTTCGCTACTTCTCCAACTTGTAGCCATGCATGTATGAATTGCATGATCATATATTAATAAATTATTTGTAATAAAAGTTAATAAATTTATTATATTTTTTAAAATTTTAATAATATTATTATAAATATAAGCACTTTAATCACACCCCTACAAATAAAGAGATTTACACATGTGCCCCTGCTAGAGCCCACCGTTTGCTCAAGAACAGATCCCAAATCCAAAGAAAGATGTGTTGTTTTCTTATTTTGGTGTTATATATAATATGATCTGTTCAATATAGAGGAAGCTACAGCACAGATTTAGGTTACCTAAACTTGTGGCTAAGCTCTTAAAGATAGAATATTTATCATCGCTGATAGATCCATTTCTAAAAGAGCAATTTACTTTTAATGAATGCGACTGTGTACCAAATGGCTATTCTTTGAACAATTAATGAAAGCTTGTGACACCGATCTCTTCTGATTTCCCTGTAAAGTTTTTGCTGAAATTGCAAGGAAATTGTGGCATGTTTGATCAGTCGTCGCAGTTGTGATTGATCTTAAGATGTCGCAAAAAACGCATCAGAAATAATTGTTTTTTGTGCAAAAGATTTATGATGTAATATAATTAATTCTTGTGATGGTAGGATGATATGCATTTTACTAATTTCTCAGCTCTTAATTCATACTAAACCCCACCCACCAACCTTGCCATGCTCTCTCTCTCTCTCTCTCTCTCTCTCTCTCTCTCTCTCTCTCTCTCTCTCTCTCTCTCTCTCTGTGTGTTTTTGTCATCTCTTCTTTTCACCTCTCTTCTTTAATGTAATGAAGGGTAAAAATAAATAATGGTCCTTTGGCTAAAAATATTTGGTGCTTTATTGATAATTATTTGGATCTTAATTTGAATCTTTTTAACACTAATTGTCATTCTATCATTGCCCAATGTTTTAATAATAATAATTAGGCTGGCCATATTGCAACAGTTTTCCTATGATTATCTTTTGGTTGCTTTGGATAGAAAGAAATAATTGCAAGCATCTCACATAAAGATGAGCTTTGACAGAATTCTCATTGGTCTTAAGCATAAAATTCATCAACTAGTTAACGTTGCTACCAACTTACTTTGCCTTAAACATTTTAAAGGCAAGCTAGAATAGATGGATTTCTTTTTTTCAAATTTTCTTTGAGAATTCCCATATTGATTTGCCAAGAAAAGTCATCATCTAGGATAAGCCTCCCATGGACCGGGTTAGGCTTAATATTCACTACAGGAAAAACGTTAATTTCTGGCTGAAATAAATTCGTCTACAATTCCAACAGATTTTCCGACGAATTTCCGGTTTGGGTGTGATTGTGGTGGCCTGCGGTTCGGCGGGCTTTCAAGTATTTTTTTTTCCGGAGGAGTTTATATTCACCGGAAATCTTTCCGATGAATTTTCAGACGCGCGTTAAACCGGCGTAAATATTTCCGCCGGAAATAAGTATTTCCGGCGGATTTTGGCCATTTTCCGACGAAAAATGGAAGCCGAAAATTGACGTTTTTCCTGTAGTGATTGACTATTTTGTTAACCGGTCCATTACTAAATGTGGGGGAATCACTTGTGATAATCTGGTGACTTTAGTTTTGCTTTTATGCTTCCATTGCCCAGTGTAGTGTCATTGTTGCTGAGGTTAAGGCTTTGTTGATGGGTTTGAAATATTGCTTAGATCAAAATATGCATAAAATTTAGATAGAGTCTAGTTTTAGGTTTGGTGTTAATTTAATTTCGTCTAACTACTGCAACAATACTTCTCTTCATTATATATTCAGGAATATTAAATTTTATCTTAATCAATTTGATTATGTTTTTACTCATATATTGAGAGAAGAGATCGAATAATTATGTTGTCTGGCTGGCCAACCAAAAAGGGTCCTGCTATATCCAATACTGAATTGTATCAAAAGTGTAATGAGCTTTCTTTTTTGAGAGGTTTGACGAGATAGGATAAGGTGGGATTACCTTATTTTAGATTTTAATAACTCGTTCTCTTGTTCATCTTATCTTGTGATCTCTCTGCATCTATTTTTCATTCTTCTTACTGTTGTTATTCTGCTACTCTCCTTATTTGGTTGTCTGTTTTCTGGGACTATGATGCCTACTAATTGTTGATATGTAGTTTAGTCTATTTCTTGGGTTGTTGGTTGATCATTTGACCTTTTGTTTTCATATGTAGGGTTATTCCTTATGTTTAACTCTATTCTTCTACTCCTTTTGGTTGTGTCTTTTCTATTTGCTTGCTCTGATTTCTTCTGTTGCTATATTATCCTTTTTTGTTGCTGATTGGTTGCCTTGGTTTTTAGTTTTTACTTTTTCTCTACCTTTCATTTTAGGTTCCTTGGGGCATCGACTTTAGATATTTTTTCATTGTATTGACCTTACAGATTTTATGGCTGGTTTCTTCATGCGCCTTCATATATTTAGAGATGATTTTTTGTCTGCTCTTATTGAATATCTCATCTTTGGGCTTCTTATTTTTGGTTTTGACTTCTATCTACCGTCATTAATCTTTCTCTTTTTTCATTTTTCTTCGATTATAATTAGGTATATATGTATCTTTGACTGTTGGTTTTTTTTTTTTTTTTTATTGTACCTCTTTGAGCATTGGCGAGATCGATCCCTTTAAGGACTTGTAACTGATTTTTGAATATTAAAACGTAGACCCACTCTCGAGTTTTATCAAAAAAAAAAAAAAGGCAAAAATGTAATGAAGATATTTGATTTGAGTATTACGCAACAAAGGACAAAAATACACTTATCAAATGAGCTGGTAATATTAGTATACGAAGATTAGGAAGACGGGAAATAACCATAAGATTATATTGATACATTAAAGTTGTTCAAAATGATTTGTGAAGAATTGTTTTATCACAACAAAAATGAATGAAAAATGAAGAGATTGACATTATTTTCATGAATAGTCTTGTCACAATATTAGAGGATAGCCCAGGCTATGGCTGGTTAGGACGTCGATTTGAGCTGGGTGATAATGTGATAAATGGAAGATCTGGTGGTGGCCAATATTAATTATGTTTTTGAAAATCAAGAGAAAAATGTTATTTCAAAGCTTTTGATGTCACTAATCTCCAATATAATTGAAAGATTAAAATTTAGATCAATAGATTGGATGAAATCATTTTAAGAAGAGAAGGAAATTTATAGGTTGAAAAAATAGCTTTAATACGCTACAATCTTTATATTAAAATTTATTAATTAGCTCTATATAAATCCAATGTCTCAAACTTCTTATGAATTGGAGGTTTATAAGAGTCATAGTAATTTTGGGAAGTTATCATGATCAAATATCTTCTCAACTTGAGCTTATGATGCACATTTAATTTGCCTCCAAAACTTCTTGGCTGCTTTTGCTACTCCTCTTCAGCTAAATGATGTTGTTCCAGCTGAGTTGAATGCTTTAATTCTTAGTCTGGAACTGAGTCTTAAATATGGTTTTAATTCTGTGTGGATTGAAATTGATGCTATGTTTATTGTGCAAAGTATTAGAGATGGGGCCACGGGTAATGCTCACTATTTTTATCTTTTTAGAAAAGTTAAGAATATTTTGAATGAGATGAATTTTGTTATTTCACATATTTACAGGGAAGGCAATGTTTGTGCGGATTGGTTAGCTAATAGGGGTTCTACTCTTAATGGGTATGAAGAATTGGATATTCTTAATTTAGATCATGTTTTGAAGGGTATGCTTCTCGTGGATAAGGCTTGTATGCCTTATATCAGGTCTGGCTGATCGTCGTTCTTTCTGTTCTCTTTGCTCTGTTTTCCCCTTCTGTCTTGCTGCAGGGGTTGTTTGTTTTGTTTTCTTTGTATGGGGTTGTTCTCCGTCTGCTGGCTTTTCTTTCTCATGTATAAGTGCTTCGGTTTTTATCTGTGGGGGCTTTTGGTGGACTTCCCGTCTGAGCTGTTACTTGTTCTCAGCGGGTTGATTAGTTTATTTCTTTATGGGTATATTTTGGGTCATGGAATGGATGTTTTTTTGGGTAATCTGGGTGATTTTGGGTTCTGGGGGTATTGGATTGGTTTGGATGCTTACGGTCATGACTATTTTAAGAAGGGGAATAGGATGTGTCTGATGGATGTTCTTGTGGGGTTAATTGATTGCAAGGAAGTCCTCGTATATTAGAGATATTTATGGGCCTAAAGCTTTTATTATTTTTTGTGGTAATATCATGATGTTTTGGAGTATTCCTTGCAGGTTTGTTAGCAAGCTTCCTGATTTGAGCTCCATTGTCCGCAAGGTATACTTTTTGTGGTTTTTGGATTTCCTTTTGTGTATCGTCTTCTTTTTTGCACGAGAGCTGTGTTGAATGGGATTATTTTGCTTCTCCTTTTTTGGGTGCTGTCTACTCACAGCCCGATTAGTAGTTTCAGTTATTTTTGTAATCATAGGAAAAGGATCCACCGGCTCGTAGTTTTTTGTTTTTCATTTTATCGTGTAGCTCTTTCGAGCAGTAGAGAGCTGGAGGAACCTTCTAAGGACGATGTAACCGATTTTTGTTATTAACGCGCGCGTAGGCCCCTCCGAGGGTTTAAAAAAAAAAGGAGATGATCAATAGCCGATTACCATGGATTTTGAGCTAGCTTTTCTAAAGCTTTATTTAGGCCGGCTTTGTTACTGCTTCTTAAAGTGGCTTTCTAATATAAAAATTAAAATTTTTATATTAAAAAGCTTTTTGCGAAGCAGTAAGAAAGCAATCCCAAATAAAATCTAAATCTTTTCAGATTTCAAGTTGATTGCATATTTTCTAAAGGTGATTAAAGATTGAAGACCCCCGAAATCTATCTTCACACTAATATCTAACCTTTATTCACCATAGAAAATTTTAAGATAAAAATAATCTAGTAGTTTTAACAACTAAAAAATTATCTTAATTATAAAAAAATAGTTACTCATAAATTTTAACCTGTCAAATCATATTTTTAACTTATTCAAAATAGGATAAGTTAAAAAATTAAAACTGTTGTATAATTTATTTAAAATATAATTAGTTATAAAACTAACAAGAACAACTTAGCAAATGATCAAAAGAAAATACAATATATTTATATAATAATGGTACAATTTCTTTTGCACCATAAATAACATTAAGCTCTTTTTTTTTTGTTATAAAACAAGAACATTTGTATTATAATCTAATTATCTAAACTTAAAAAGAAAAAAAAAAAACACAAATAATTATCCTGTGGTAATCTTTTTTTTTTCCCTTCAAATACGACTTCAGCTAAATTTACCTCCTCTTGTTCCTCCCCGCAAGTAAGAGCGCCAAGTAGAACAAAACCCTAAAGAAAAACCCCCAAGCCACGGTGACAACAAGGCACCACCACTTGCCCAGCTGCGTCACCCCATTCTGCTTCAGTATATCCATCCCCTTCGTCAGGCACGTCTCCGGCGATATGCTCACCCCCAGCACTCCCCCAATCGCCGCCAACACCTTCCCCTTCATCTCCTCCGGCATCTTCCCCAGCGGCGTCGTATCAAATATCTGCACTCCTCTCACAAAACACTTTCCACCTTCCCCAAACTCGTTGTGCAGAACCCCCTCATACGAATACTTAACCAGCGACAGGTAGTGAAACCAAATCCAGTAGTCTGGTATTCTGTCACGGTTGATGAAGAAGCCGCTGAAGAGGAGGAAGTAAGCCAGCACGGCGACAACGACGACGTAGCCAAGCATTACCTTGATAGAGAAAATATAAGCGGAGGACATAAGAACAGATTGAATATTTTCATAGATATTTTTTTATTTATGTTTCAAGCTAGCATACCTGAGACACGATGGCGGAGAGAAAGGTGACGAAGCCGCTTCCAGCCCAAAATGAGGCGAGGATGATAAGCAAGTAGAAGAGGAAGCCGGATGGGCCGCCGGCCAGTCCGACACCGGAAAAAGTTGCGGAAGCGAAGGCGAGGGAGAGAAGGATAAGGGAGGGGAGGGCGACGAGGGCGTTGGAGAGGACGTAGGAGGAGCGGCGGTAGGAGTTGTAGGCTGTCTCGCGGAGGAAGATATAGCGCTCTTGAAGAAAGACGGGGAGGGCGTCGGAGCAAGTGTAGTACATAGTGGACATGGCAAAGGCGAAGAAGCCGAGTCTCTCTTGTATGCCGCGAGGGGATGAATCGAGTCGGTAGAAGACGGTGGCGAGGATGCCGCCGGTGACTAAGACGGAGCCGAGGCGCATGAAGAAGAGCTCGGGCATGCGGCTGGTGTTGGTAAAGGAGCGTCGAGTCAAGACGGCGAATTCTACGTGTAAGGGGTTGGCGAACTGCGGCACCTTGCCTCCTCCTGCTGCTGCTGATGATGAAGCTGTTGGGGTAGATGTGCGTGGTTAAAAAGCTAAATTTTAGATTATTATAATGTTCAAAGTTTCATTGAATTTGAAGAAGATTTAGAGAAGTTTTTAATAAATTTTGAATTAATTATAATCTAATTTGCATTAGATTATTTCCTTCTTTCTCTCAAACTCCAAGCATTAAAAAAGAAGCCGAAAAGCTAAACCTCCGATGGTGGTGGCGGCGAAGAGTTTCCCGCGGGAGATACTGGCAGTAATAGCCGCCTGCAGTGTGGAAGCCGAAGAAGGGGGACGAATAAAAGGAGAGTCTTGCAGAGCTGAAACAGAGCCCTGAGTTCGCGAACGATAGAACTGGATGAGCCCTTCAGCGCCTCCGGGCTCAGCCTCCAGTTCCCGAACAACATCGAGGGCGAACTCCGCCCTGTTCTCCCCTTGAATGATGGGCCTCCCAAAATCGGCGAAAAAGTTCAATAACCCGTCCGGACTCCCAAAGAATACGGTACTCCCCTTCGATAGTATTAATAGCCTATCAAGAAGCTTCAGAATCCTGGCGCTAGGCTGGTGGATCGAAGTCACCACAACGCTTCCAGAGCTCGCAATCCTCTGCAGCACTTTCATGACCATGAATGCGCTGGTGGAGTCAAGTCCTGAAGTTGGCTCATCGAGAAAAAGGAGTATGGGATCGTGGATGATGTCTGTACCGATGGATACGCGACGGCGCTCGCCGCCGGAGACTCCGCGGTGGCCTTCGTCGCCGATTATAGTGGATGCAGCAGCGCGGAGGCCCAGTTGGTCGATTAGAGCCTGGACGCGAGCACGTTTCTTTGAGGCGGAGAGCCAACGCGGGAGTCGGAATTCGGCGGCGAAGTTGAGGGTCTCCTCGACCGTGAGCATCGGGAAGAGAAGGTCATCCTGCATCACGTAGGCGGAAATTGTTTTCTGAATCTTGGATTCTAAGGGCTCACCGTTGAGAAAGATGCCACCTTTGCCAAGGCTTGGTTTGGCGATGCGATCAGCAAGGGCGTCGATGAGGGTGGATTTTCCGGAACCGCTGGCTCCCATTACAGCGAGGATCTCCCCTTCTCGAGCCTCGCCGGAGATGGAGTCGAGGAGGGTGCGGCGGGGAGGGTGAGAGTTTCCATCTGATGCAAGATGGATGCGGCGGAGAAGGGAAGGGAATGTCTTTGAAGTTCGGGTTTTGATGGTATAGGTGAGGTTGTGGAAGGTGAGGATGAAAGGGAGAGGGCGTTCAAGTTCCGCTAGAGGGATTTCCGTGGCACGGCCTGCATCAGCGGCTAGGCAGAGAAGCTCGGCAAGGTTGTGCTCTGTGGTTTGGCTTCCTGCACGGAGGTGACCGTTGTGGCTGACCTCATGCTCGGGGATGTCGACGGTGGTGGATGGCGGTGCGTCGTGAAGATTTACTGGCAGAAGAGGCATCTCTGCCGTTTGTTTTGGCGGCGCTGTCTGGTTTGAATGGGCCGGCTTCGAGAGAGAGGGAGAGGGGGAGGGTGGTGGCGTTTAACTAAGAGTGGGGAGTGATAAATAGAGGGGAGAGTGGGACCTTTTTTTGGTAAGAAATAATTTTCTTAATTGTGTAAGTTTTACAAGATTTGGGTGGCTGTGGGCCCACTCGTGCTGTATTGCTGCTGGATTCAGATCGAAGGGTGAAATTTAATTATTTATTTAAGCATGTAGGTACGATGAAGGTGTGGAGAATTAGCTTGTGGTTTGATTAATTAAACCTCACAAGAAAACAATTTCAATGGGAAATTGTTTGAACATAAAAGTTTATGGAGAGAGAGAGAGAGAGAGAGAGAGAGAGAGAGAGAGAGAGAGAGAGATAGAGAGAGAGAGAGAGTAAGAAATTATTTAGAAATAAATGTCATTTCATGTACGTTATCAACTAGGGATGCAAACGAGTCAAATTGAGTCTAGTATATTCCTAATCAAATTAAGCTTAATTTGTTCTTACTCGGCTTGAGTTCTACTTAAGCTCATTTACTAAGCTCAAACTAGACTTGTTAAAAAAATATATAGGCTGAAGCTCGGCTTGATTGCTTGAGCTAGCTTGTATGGAAGGCTCGAATTTGTCATGATTTCAGATATTTAAATAAAAATTTTCATTTTTTTAGAAATTTTATTTTTAATGTATATAATTAATTTAAAATTATTAAAATAAATTATATATAATGCTAATTTAAATTTGTTGCATGTTAGAACATTTTAGTATGTAATGCTTGTGTTTCACGTCTTAGCTGTGTATAAAGATTCAACATGAATATATAAAAGTAGTAGGACCAAAGAATTTTTTGCATGTAAAACTCAAGAAAGGAAAAAATCATGGGGTTTGACCTAATTGTAAAATCTACAAGATAGTAGATGATACAAAGATCATCCTTCCCTCACTGTTGAAGGAGAGAAAGTATACAGAAATTAATCAAGTATGACAGCTAATAACCAACAACATGGTTAAATCTTATCAATACTTTGGAGATGGAAGAAATTTTTAATGGATATGGTGATTGTCAGCGATGATGGCTAAAAAATACCTACAAGTTTTCTTTTCTAGTTCTCTATATATATCATTTCTCCTCCTTCCTTATTTAAAGAATGAGAGTCTATTTATAGATTTTTAATAGTAACATGCTCCATAAATATGAAGAAGATCTAGAGCAAATTCATAGTGCTCCATTAGATAGTCCATATTGCTTCCCTCAATCATGAAGCATTCGTGAGGCATTTAAGTGTCTGAATGATATCAAATTTGAGAGATATTGGGCTCGTTAGATTCGTCTCATCGAGCTACTTGATTTGACTATAAGCATGTCTAATTTAAAAATCATTTGATCATCTAATTAATGTTATAATTAAAGATTTGAAATATTCTTTACACCGTTGATTTGAGCCCAAGATCCAAAATTTAATTTAATTTGAAAGTTTTCAATTCAAATATGCTTTGATATTAGTGTTTGATCAAGCTGGTTTTTTACTAACATGTCATTTGCCCCCCTATTTTCGGATGTTGAAGCTCTCAAATTAGTTCTTATATATATATATATATATATATATATATATATATATATATATATATATATATATATATATATATATATATATGTTCTTTGTAAAATGTTGTGACATAAAGCTATAATTTTTGAATAAGATGCGCGATTGCTCATTGGATGTCAACATGGACCTGCCCATCCCTCGCGGTCGTGAACCAAATAAAAATATCTTTAAGTATAATTTAAGTTTTCCATAAAGTTGATGTGGTGATCGAATAAAAAGTATTGAAGAATTTCACTCTATAATATTTTAAATTATTCAAAAAGGGTTGTAGAGACTTTCTTAGGTTTTGAAGTGTTGAAATTGATTGCAGAACCCCCGAAAAATGATCTTGGTGGCCTAAAAATGATGGAATAAGTGTCTTTGTGCTCGAAATTAAGCCCAAATTAGGTTGGGCCGGCCAGATGGCCAACTGCCTACTGCGAGCCTACTAATATAAAAACACGTGTAAATGTGTCTTATAAGTTTTTAAGGCTTTTATCCTTATTTTTGGTGTACATGTGTCTTATGAGTTTTTAGATAATCCTATATCTTATGAGACTATATCTTCTAAGATTTTATGTGTACGTATGCATTTTGAGGTTAAGCCGTTGGTGATTAACCGACGGTCACCAGCGCTATGACCTCCGAAAATTACAGGTCGTGCATGCATGCCGCCGACAAGACTAACCGCCGGAAAAAGACTGTTGGAAATCGATTTCATTTCCTACGCTGTTTATACCGGCGGTTTACTAACCACCGATATTTTATGAAACCACCGAAATTCTAACAGGAACCGCCAGTAATTCCCGAATTTCCTGTAGTGCTTTTAAAATTTTGCATACACATGTTCCGTCTTCGGATTTTTTTCTTTACTGGTTTTTTGGATAATCCTATACCTTTTGAGGATTTTAACTTTCTAAGCTTTTTGGTGTATTAGTACCTTTTGAAATTTTTAGATAATCCTATACCTTATGAGGTTATGCCTTCTTATGTTTTATGTGTACGTATGCCTTTTAAGTTTTTTACGTTCCTAGGTTTTGCATAAATATTCCTTTTGAGGCCTTTGCCTTTAAATATTTTTTTAATAATCCTGAATCTTTCGAAACTTTTACCTTCTATGGTTGCAGGTGTACCCTTTTGAGGTGTATACCTTCTAAGATTTTTAGATAATCCTATATCTTATGATGATAAACCTTGTGAGGTTTATGTCTACATATACTTTTTGAGGCTTTTATCTTCTAAGGTTTTGTATACACAAACTTTTTTTGAGACCTTTGCCTTTAAAGTTTTTTTTTTTGATAATCTTGAACCTTTTGAGATTTTTACCTTCTAAAATTTTTGAATGTGTGTAGACCATGTTAATCACTTACTCTCATGGAGTCTTTATAGTGGAAACCTTGTTTATTACTAGCTTCCCATCGAGGGAACTTCATGGGCATGCCTTCCTAGGGTTATGAGTGGAGACCTTGTTTTCCACTTGCCCTCATGGGGTCTTTCTAGTTAAGACCTTGTCAATTACTTGCTTTCTTTTGAGGCTATCTTATGTGTATCCCTTCCTTGGATTGTTCTTTAGAGCATTGATTGATTGCATTAACTCATGTAAAAGAGGTTGGGGGGAGTCCACAAAAAATGTTTGACCAATCTGAGATTATTTCTTAGATAATTACTCAAAAAAGTTTACACGTGCAAAAGAAGTTGGAAGAAATCTACCAAGGATGTTTGACCTATCTTAGGTTATTTTTTATAACATTGTTCAATTATGTTAATATGTTTGGGAGAGGTCGAAAGAAATCCACCAATGATGTTTGACCCATCCATGTTTATTTGTCAAATTGTTACTCAATGACATTAACCTGTGTGGAAGAGGTTGAATTGAATCCCATGTGATCAATTATACCTTGATTGGGAGGGGACGAATGCTACGTGTATTCCAAATTAAAGGTGAAGATGAATATGTTTGTATGTATACCATTGCGGCCTATTCGAGATTGAGACTAAGGCCTTGTACCAAGTGTAATAGTCCAGCTAGGGACTTTAAAAAATTTGAGATTCACATGAACAATTCTTGTATTTATTGCAAGCTTTATGAATGGTGGTTCTAAAAAATACTATCATGAAAGCATAACATATTGAAGGGACTTGCTCAACTATAAACCATATTTCAGATTTTAATATAAATATCTCTGTGAGGTTGTAACCAAAGTTGCCCCTAGCCTACATCTATTTTCATAAAATGATGTAACAACGACTTATGATTGAGAGGAGATATAACAATATTTGTTTGCTATTATAGTGAGGTTTCTCTCAATATTAAAATACTTCTTTTGAACATGATAATTGATCATGGTAAATGTACTACCACACTACGACAATGCCCAGGACATTGATGTGAATGATCTTTCGAGATTGTAATAAAGATTACTCCCAACCAAGAATTGTTTCTCACATATGGTGCTAAACTATTACATGATAGAAAATTTGAGTCAATAAAATGTGTGCTTCATGTCTTAGCATTGTACAAAGATTCAACTTGAACAGATAAAAGTAATAGGACCAAAAAAATTTTATGAGAAAAATCCAAAAAGTTAAAAAAACCACGAGGCTTGATCTAGTTGTAAAATCCACTAGATAGTAAGTGATACACAAATTATCCTTCTTTTATTGTTGAAGAAGAGGGAGAGTACAAAAATCATGTATGATAGTTAATACATAGCTACAAAGTTTGATTTTTCAATAGGAATTATAGAAAGTAGAGGTCCATAGATGGATCGGACTTTTATGCCCAACAATAAGGTTAATTCTTGTTAATACTCTGGAGATAGTAAAGATTTTCAATGCCAACGGTGGTTGTCGGCATCAATAATTGGTGGTGGTTGTTCGAGATGATGGTTGGAAAATGCAAGTGTTCTTTCTAGTTCTGTCTATCATTCCTCCTCTCTCCTCATGTGAAGAAACATGGTCTATTTATAAGTTTTTGGCAGTGGTATGCTCCATAAATATGAGGAAGATCTATAGCAAAATTGGAGTGCTCCATCAGACGGTCCATATTTCTTCCCTCGATCATAGAGCATTCGTCAAGTATTTAAGTGTCTAAATGATGTCATAATTGAGTGATCTTGGGCTCGTTGGATTCATCGTGTTGAGTTGCTCGATTCAACTATAAGCATGACTAATTTAGAGATCATTTAGTCATCCAACTAATACTATGAAGCTTCCAAATATACCTTAAGTCCTTAATTTGAGCCCATTTGAACTTGAATTGGACTAATTTTAATGTCATTGGGTTTGTCTTGTCCAGACGTTCAGTTTCATTGTAAGGTTGTTGAGATCGGAGTTTGGATGATCCAAAATTTAATTTTGAAAGTTTCTAATTCAAATATGCTTCGAGATTAGTGCCTAATCAAACTAATTTTTTGGTGACGTGTCGAGTGGCTCAACGAGATTATGAGTTGAACCAGATTAAGCTTGAGCTCGAACTCGTGACTCAATAAACTTGACTTGTGAGTTAATAAATCGAGTTCGAGCGGCTCTACTCGCTTATAACACCTCCATTATCAAAGTTTTAACCAGTCACAAATGCCAAACTCGGATACCTTATCTTTCATTACCTTCCTCTTTTAGTCCTGTGAATTTAATACCGAAGCTCAAATTAAATATTAAAATGTCTAATTAATTATCGGGAACTATTAGCTTAGTCAAAGAACGAGCAGAGGTAATAAAGCAACGAGAAAAAGATAGAAAGCAGCTCAAGACTACTCAAATATAACATATTAAAAAATTTTAATACGTTAACTTATAAACTAATAAGTCATGGTTAAGTTTAACTAATTATTAGCTTAAGAGCCATATGGCAGGAAAAGCTGTGTCGGCCCATAATTGAATCGGAACAAGTAATAAGCCAGAAGCATTACTTAACATGGTTTAGGCTCCATTTTAGAATAATTTTTTTATTATTTTCTATAATACTTTTCAGTACAAATTTTTCGAAGACAGTGAAAAAACTGCGGCAAAAACTTATTCCAAGAACACGAATTTTTTGAACTAAAATTTTATACCAAAAAGCTGTTACAGAAAGCAGAAAGAAAGTTGTCCCAAACGAAGCCTTAGACTTGGAAGAAGATACTATAAGTGGCATGTAAGAATAATATGATTAGAATGTACTCTTACTAATAATTTTTTATCATATAATTTATCTTCCTATAATAAAAATTCTAAAAAAAAAAAAGAATCAATCTCGGTCCTAAGTTTCAATTTTATTATGTGGCTAGAATGGTTTGGCTCAGACAAATGTGGACACTAGAGGGGTTGGCGGGTTGGGTTTGAGACCAATCCTAAATTGAACTGATCTGATCCCAGTCATTCCAAATCCGATCCGTTTAATATAAACGGGTGAAAAAGACAAGCCCAAACTTGACCTGCTATTAACCCGAATGACCTAAATTTGACCAGTTAATTAATTTTAATTATTTTTTTAATAACTTATTAGTTATAATGTTTAATGTATTTGATAAAAAATAAGAAGATCATGCTCACAAGAAAAAAATATAATGGACTATATAATTTGTTTGCTAGTTCAAGTGCATTGATTTTCTATAATCTTCCTACAAAAGGAGAAAATCTATGGAATTGCGTACCAATCCATCATTAATCAATTGAAGATAAGGTACAAATAGAATATTCTAAAAGAAAATCATTCGTTGAGGCTCTTTAGAAGGGGTCATGCCAACGTTGAATAAGTAAATCTTAAATCTTAAAGATGTTTAGATATGCTCCATTTGTCATTTTAACTATTGAGTGAAAGATAAATGCATATATAAGAATGCTCAAATACCTAAGTAGATGGAAGCAAGAACTTAACTATCGAAATGACAAAAAATTATTCTGTGCTGTCACCGAACGACGTCCAGAGACTAATGAGAATGCGCCACATCATTTTTTTGCTGTGTATCACTACAGTGTACCGCTCGATATTGAGTGATGTGGCGTGTTCTGATTTGACTCTGAACCATTCGATGATCGCACAAAATAATTTCTCTCTAAATGACACCCATTTATTGTCTCACTTAATCATCTAATTATTGTTGATAATGGCTATAAAAGTTTTTGTTAGCCTAGCCATTGTCATCCCTCTAGGTTTGCTTTGTCAACACCTCAAGGTTCATCACTAAAATTTGTCATAAGCATTCTCTATCAAAGAAAGGGCTACTGAGAAGTATGTCATCTCTGATGATGCATGCTCATTATTAATAACCAACTTATTGACACAATAATAACATCAAACATGCAATATATGATGATCTTGTTTGTGGTTTTCACTATTCTCAGTGGATCAAATGATACTTAATTCTCATTTATGACCGCCTTAGCATCACATAAGCCACAATAGATCGACATATGTCATATAATGACATTAAAAATGATGCAAATGACCATTTGAAAATTGAACGATTCGTGTCACTTAGACTTCGTTTGGCACAACTTTTTTTTTTTTTTTTTGAGTTTTAGGTTTCGTTTGGGACGGCTTTCTTCCTGCTTCATAAAGCTGCTTTCTAGTACAAAAAATAAAAATTTTATATTAAAAAGATGCTTTAAGAAGCAGGGAGAAAGCCTTCCCAAACATAGCATTTGTTAAAAAATAAAAATTTTTGTGCTAGAACTCCGTTTTAAGAATCAATAAAAAAAAGTCGTTCCAAACGAAGCCTTAGTCGCTATCATCCTCCTACCATGACAATTATATAGAACGTTTCACATATGATGCTCTCCAGAATTTCACCCCACATTTGAAGATTAAGGCTTCGTTTGGGACAACTTTGTTATTGCTTCATAAAGGAGCTTTCTAATAAAAAAATAATTTTTATAGTAAAAAGATGCCTTGATGCAGGACTAAGTATGAGATGCTTTTAGTTCATTTAGATTTTTCACAACTCGTGATTAGAATAATCATATAACAAAACTAATAGCACTTTAAAACAATGAATCAAAACAAATAGGGGTCACACCCGCTTAGGCCAAATTACATAGCAAGAGATTTGAAGCTTTACAAATGAATCAAGAAAATAACACAATGATAAGTAGTAGTTTCAAAGAAATCCTTAATCTAACAACAAGAATTAGAAAGCATAAAGGTGCACTCAAACCCTACGTTTACTAAGCTTTAGATGAGCAGTAAAGAGTTGTCTGTCGTGACTGAAATCAAAACTAAGAGAAGTTAGACTTCAGAAATATAATGAAAGGAGAAAGAGAAACCTTCGTCAAGAAGTGGTGAAGATCCTCCACTTGATGCCTTCGAAGTGCTCGTCAGAAGGTGGATTGTAGGATGCCGGTGAAACCTTCCTCGTCCCACATTATTCCATAATCAGTCTCCGGATCCGCCATTCATCGGAGCTAGGAAGCAAATCTCCTTTTGTCTTGATAGGGCCCTTAAGTTTAAGTAAAGAGAAAGAAGTTTTTCTTGCAATTGAAAGAGGGAAGAGCCAAGGGGAAATCTGAAATAAATTTCCAGATTTAGTTTGAAGGTTGGAGAGTTAATGAGAGAGGAGAGAATTAGAGAAGAAGAGCGGGTATGGGGAGGGATGCCGGCGGCAAGATTATGGGGAGAGGGTTTAAATTTGTTTCCACAATTAAGGGGCTCACTTTGGAAACAATTTTAAATAAAAGGATGGGGAATTTTGGCTAAGGAGGTGGAGGGGGAAATTAGAAATATTTCCAAAGAGGTTTAGGGGGGGGAATTAGGGAACCAATCCCCAATTCCCTATATGGGGGCTGGCGGCATGTATGGACCAAGGAGCAATTAATGTAGTGAATTAAGGCTTGTAGATTTGGATTTAGGAATTAGGAAAGTGAGGCAATAAATCCAATTTGAATTTAAAATTCAAATTGATTTAAATTAAGCACTTTCCTAAAATAGAAGTGGTAAATTAGAAAAGATTTTTTGAATTTCAAATTAATGGGATTTGGATTTCAAACTCATCCAAACTTGTCCCAACCTAAAGTAGGAAATGAGGATGCAATGGGGGGGGGGGGGGGGGGGGGGGGGGGGGGGGGGGGGGGGGGGGGGATGGAGTCGGCAGGGATTGGGCCGTGGGATTGGGAGGAGGAGGGGGGCTCAGGTGAGGGGTTTGCATGGAATTGGGAGGGGAGGAAGGGGCTTGGGTGGGAGTGAGAACTGCCGGCTTAGATGGAGGGGGGAAGGCAAGGGGAAGAAGATAGGGATTGAAACCACGAACCCGACTTATCTAGGTTGATGGGTATTGCACAAATCTCCCTCTCCTAGGGATCTCTCTCCATTAGAATCTCAAGCTCTCTCTCAAACTCAACCAAGAAGAAATATTCATAAGCAATCATTCATTACCCTCAAACATTAGACAAGAGGCTATAAATAGCCAAGTATAATGGACTCAAGACAATAAAAGACCAACTTGTCCTTTAGGCTCATACACGACAATTCCCACTAAAGGGGTACGAATGGAAAAACATAATGACCCTAAAAAAATAGAAAATACATGAATAATAAAATAACATAAATGACTCAAAAATACAAAGACTCGATCGTGGTCGTAGATCGGCGGCCACGCCTCTGATAAACCTTCCACGAGTTGATGTCCCCATCATGTTTTAAGAAGTAGTAAAAAAACTGTCCTAAAACGAAACCTATAACACTTTCAAAATCATATCAATACATTGCAACTCATGTGTCAAATCTTATTTCCTCAGAATTTGTTCACGAGTACCATACAAATTACCTATGATCAATCCCTTCTCATCAATGAACTTGGATAAAAATTCTATCACTTATTTGTATTTTCCATTCTGCAACATAAACAACCAAACACTCAAAAATTTCTTTCTAATAAGTGCAAACCACAAAATAGTATTAATAGAACAATGTTGATCTTACAACAGCTATGAATATTTTAGTAAAATAGTACAGCTTGATTGTTTTTGACAAATACCATTACAACATCAAAAGCTGCAAGCAAAAGGATAGAGTAAATACATGTATATGGAGCCAAAGTTTTGTTCTTTACACAATCCATAAGCTTATACTTCCTTGGTGTCATCAGATTGTATCCTGAAATGATCAAGCAAGCATTTGCTGGCCAACTGTTTGCTAAAGAAAGTTCTCATGAATTCAGACATTGTGAAATTTCTGTAGCGAGCAGGATTTTCGTTTGACAATAGTTCTGGTAGAGGCCCATAGAGGTCAGACTCACTTCTCCCATCAGGATTTAAGAACATAGCAATAGAAGCTCTGGCTTCTTTATGAGAGTTGGCCAACACCCTGTGATGCACACTCTTGTATTTGTCATTGGAAATCACCTGCCGAAAAGATGGGTATGCAAGTTAGAAGATACGAGCTAAGGACTTCTCAAATCAAACGTCAAATATGTGTATGACTTTATTCGGTCGCTCCAGTCGAACATCAAATCTTCTACTATTTGCTGGATTTAAGAACATACGTATATGTTTTTTTTTTTTTAATTTGAAAAATTGGTTATTAATTTTAAATTTTAAGTGTAGAATTTTGTTATTAATAATTAAGAAATAATAATTTAAAAACACATTATTTTTTAGAAATTAAAATATTTTTTACATAATTAAATATAAATATATGATTAAAAAAAATAAAGTATGATAAAGAATATACTAGGAATATTCTTTTTTGGGTGTTAGAAAATAGAGTTCGGTTGGAGACAAGTTACTACATATTGGTGTATTACTGCATTTTGGAGTGAAAAATGAGTTTTTCGGTTGGAGATGCCCTAAGAGCTTGATGCTGATATCAAACACTGGTTCCGGATCAGCTTCAATTGATTTTTAAAGTTTTTTTTATATAATTCTAATAAAAAAAGGGAAGAAATTTTGAATTTTATTTCAAATTAGAGAGAATATGTACATACTTATAGACATTACATGATTAATTATGAGTCTTACAATTAGCAAACAAATTAATACATAATTAACTATAATAAAAAAAAATACAAACATGCATGCGAATTGCTGAGATGGACAATCATTATATGGTTAATATGATCTGAGCACATAGATTGCTGAGTATGCAATCATACTGCAATAAATAATCTCAAGACTCGCCTTCAAGTTGGTGCATAGATATCACATACATCCAGCTTGCTTAAGAACTTTGAGAACACCCAATTGAAATTGAATACTCATTTGGTAAGAATATCTGCTAAATGATATTCTTACAAAATCTTTTATAGTTCCATATTTCTAATCCAGTTTCTCTTCAACGAAGAATCTATCTTTTGATTTTTGCATACCATTTTTTATCTCATATCTGTTGCAGCAGGTGGAACAGAGCTTCCCAAAATGTAGGAAATTTTTTCTTGTTTAGATATTCATCTTCATCAACTGAGACCACACATCCTAATTATTTCAATAAGGAGTATGCCCGCTTTAAAGGGATCTCCTCCATTGATGCCTTCCTCGGCCCTCATTCAAGCATTAAAAATAATAATAATAATAAATAAATAAAGTTTCAGTTTACTAGTTTTGATGAGATTCTCCACCAAGCTTCATAGGAGGCACTCCTCGGTGTCATAATCATGTCCACTATGGTAGACATAGTATTTTAATCTGTCAAATAGGCGATTGCCAATTTTCAATGGTATTGGGTTTTCAAAAATGTCCTTTTTCTGAATGGCCTCAACTAACTCGACCATAGAGACTCACAACGGAGCTATAGTCATGAATTATAGGTGGCAATGGGTGAATTAGAGGTGGAAACAACATCTCTCCATTGCGATCATTGGGTCATCTGTCATTGCATACTCGCCTATCAAAGGGATGAGTTCTTTGATGGAGGGTTGATATTCTTTAATCATGATAAAATCTTTTTGCAATTCTTTGACTCCTATGACAACTTCTTTGGTTCCTATAAAATAGCTGAAAAAATCCCTCCTATATGACTTCTCTCCTTCCTCTTGGCCACAGTAGAGGCATCAGTCTCCATACATATTATAGTCTCCAGCATTTGTATGACCATTAGCGACTTTGTGTAACTTGACTAAAGTCTCTAACTGCTATAGGCTAAGTGCATAATGAAAAGGTCCTTGCAAACCTTTGGTGAGAGCAACTCTAGTGACAATTGACTCAAAATCTTTCACATCGAGCATCTCCGTCTAAAATCAAGTAATAAAACTCCTCAACAATTCACTTGGCTCTTGCCACATTGACAATAAAGCTTGTGAGTTCTTTAGCAATTATTGCATGCTGATAAATCACATCACAAACATCCTCTTGAACTCAACGAAAGAAATGATGATGCCGAGTAGCAGATGCGAGAATCATCTCAAATACGATTTCGTGGATGTAGTGAAGAATTGCCTACACTTCAATGCATAGTTGATATCAAGAAGTGAAGTTGTCGACACAAAACTTGCAACATGATCGGTGGGATCCCTCATTCCCTTATATAAATCCAAATAAAGGATTTTTATCTTCCCTAGAGGCTTGGCCTCATCAATTTTCCTTGAGAAGCCAAAGACAAGAAACAACATCCTCTTCTCAGTTCTACATTATCCCTAATAAAGAGTTGAAAATCGACTCCTCAATGCCACGATAATGACTCACCAGTAACTGGAGCAGAGGTCAAGGCTCTAGCCCAATATAATCTCCTCCTCACAGTGGAATCAAAAGATCTTGTAGGCAATTCCACTATATGAGTGGTTCTCCGCATTGTCTCTAATGCTCCCTAACTCTTTGAGTTATCCTCTCCTCAAATTAAACAAGTAGACAAACAGTCGCAAACTCTTAATTTTCCATGTTAAGTATCAATCCTTCTTTAGTTGCTGGCATGCTCCGCGATCACCGCACATTTTAAAATATTGAATAAAAAATTATACGTAAATCACATTAATTATACAGATAATACCGAATAAAAAAGAGAATAAAAAATTAGAGAGAATAAGAAGAATTTTAAAATAAGACACTCTGATAGATAATTACATAGAAATTACGTAACTATGCTCACCCCCTAACCCCTTATTTATATATTTGGATTGAAGCTTAAGCATCACAAAATTAGTTGTATACATAGCTATACAAAAAATAAATAAAATACAATGATTCTATAGCCTGATCAGATGGCATAACTGTAAGAGAACAGCCTATGCAACATCATATTTACGGCCTTGCCCTTTACTTTTCTATTTATTCCTTGTACCGTGCTGTCTAAAGTATGAAAGTCTCAATATTTCTTCTCAATACATTGTTCTGTCTTTTCTTTCCTCTGTCCCGTTCTTTCATTCTTTGTCTGCTCTGTTCTTTCATGGTATCAGAGCCCCATGGGGAATCAAGAATCAGCAAACAACCTCCCTCCCTCCCTCTCGGTCCTCTTTGGCAACTCCTCCACCGACCTCGTCATACCGGCGCCACTCAAGTTCCTCATCTCCAACATCAAGAACCTCATTCCCCATGCTCTCACCGCCGACAATTATGCCATATGGCGCATCCAAACCCTCCAGCAATTTTCCGCAAATGGGTATGCTGGACACCTCACCGGCACAACTCCTCCCTCCGATGCTTTGTCACCCGATTACCAAAAATGGCAGCTCGTCGACAACAATCTCCTATCCGCCTTGTTCTCCACCATCTCACCATCCATACTTCCTTATGTCATCACCTCCACTGCCGCCCACGAGGTATGGCTCATTCTTGAACGCCGGCTACAACCCACCTGTCGTTCTCGAGTTATCCAACTCAAGAACGAACTGTATCACGTTCAAATGAAAAATCTTACCATGCAACAATACCTCACTCAAATTAAATCAATCGTCGACAACATTGCTGCTTCCGGCTCCAAGATTGACGCGAATGACATTATCCTTCACATCCTAAACGGCCTCCCACCTTCTTAAAACCCTTTCAAAACGGCAATCCGCACATCCCTCCTTCCCATCGATCTGGATACGCTCTATTCTCTCCTTTGCAGTCAGGAAATCAATATCAATCAAGAAATTGCAAAAGAATCCACTGTTAGCTCCGGAGCCATTGCTCTGTACACATCCAACAACAATCCGAACTGTGGACGATCTCCGAAGAAATTCTTCAAGAACAAGAACTCATCAACCGGTCCTTTACCGTAAGCTCCAGCTCAGGGTCCGCAATCTTCTTCCAACTCTACTCGTCCCAACTGCCAAATTTGCGGGAAAGTTGGCCGCATTGCCTTAAATTGTTGGCATAGGTGCAACCTTAAATACGCTCCCACAAATCCAAGATCGCAGTCCGCCTTTCTTGCTCAGCCCAACTCTGCCAGATCTCACGATTGAATCCTTGACACAGGCGCTTCCACCACCTAACTCCAGACGTTAACAACATTCAATTTCTCAACCCTTACCATGGCTCCAACAGCGTCTCGGTCGCAAATGGATCAACGCAGCAGTCAGGGTTTCCTTCCTTTACCCGACACATCTCGTAAGCTTCAATTACACAAAGTTCTTCACGTTCCGTCCTTAACCCATAATCTTCTATCTATCTCAAAATTAACATATGACAATCCTATTTCCATAAGTTTTGATGCTAACGGTTTCGAAATCAAGGACATTCAGGACCACCGTCGTCTTCTTCGTGGACGTCTCCGTGACGGCCTCTATCATATTCGGATATCCGCAGCTGTTCCTCATACAGATCTTCACGCAACTCTTCCCACCGCTCAAACTTGGCACGCCAGACTAGGACATCCGCATCACCGTCTTCTCTCGACTTTAGCCCAGCACATACCTGATGAGAAACACACATCCTCTACTTTCTTGTGCAAATCTTGTAACCTGGCAAAGAGCCATAAAATGCCTTTTAACAAAACTGAATCTGTGTCTTCTTTACCCTTCGATCTAATACACTCCGACGTTTGGGACCCGCCCCTCTCCTATCTCTGGAAGGTTTTCGATATTATGTGGCTTTTATAGATGACTGCACTCGATTTTCTTGGCCTTATTTAATGCACAAAAAGCAAGAAACTCTTTCTAAATTTAAATCTTTCTGCAAACTTATTAGTACTCAATTCCATACCACTCATAAAATTTTTCTCTCTGATGGCGGCGGCGAATACACTAGCAACGAATTCACCTCCTTTTTGCAAGATCACAGCATACATCGTCAACTCAGCTGCCCTCACACCCCCGAGCAGAATGGCTTATCGGAACGTAAACATAGACACCTGCTCAATCTCACCCGCACCCTTCTTCACGCCTCCACCCTGCCTACCAAGTTTTGGGCAGAGGCTTTTTCAACTGCTAATTATTTAATTAACCGTCTTCCCTCCGCATCCATGCATTTGCAAGCTCCTTATCAATGCCTACATCGCAGGTTACCCAACTATACTCACCTCAGAACTTTCGGCTTCTTATGTTTCCCCTAGCTACAACCGTATGCAGAAAACAAACTATCTCCTCGTTCAAGGGAATGCATCTTTATCGGCTATTCCTCCGTTCACAAAGGATACAAGTGCTACGATCTTGTTTCAAACAAGACTTACATTTCTCGGCATGTTGTTTTCTATGAACAAAATTTTCCTTATCAAGATCACAACTGCAGCTCTACTCCAAATCAGACAACTACATCACAAACCACATCATCTCTTCTCTTTGTCCCGTCATCTGCTACCAGCACACCTCCCACTACTACTCCCTCTCATCCGCACCAAATTTCTCAAACCACATCCACCTCCGATTCTCACGACGTCACCACAGGATCCTCCTCACATCAATTATCCACTGTCCAGATTGACCCGTCACCACCTCCTCCATCTTGCCCTTCTCATCCTATGCAAACTCGTCTAAAATATGGAATTACCAAACCTAAAAGAATTCTATCTTTAGTCAGTCACATCCCCTCATCATCCACTCCTACCACCTATGCTCAAGCCGCCAAATTCCCTCACTGGCGGCAAGTAATGGTTGATGAAATTCAAGCCCTTCAGAATCAACGGACTTGGACACTGGTTCCCACCTCACCTAACACACACACATCCTTGGTTGCAAATGGACTTTTAAAATGAAACATCTACCCAAGGAGCTTGGACAAATATCTCTGTTTCTGGGAATACAAGTGCTTCGCCAATCAGATAGTCTATTCCCGACTCAACAGCATTATGCAAAAAAAATTACTACAAGACTCGGGCTTTGCAGATTGCAAAGCTGCCCCTAGACCTATCACTCCCAAAGCCAAACCGAACGTACAAGACAATCAACCTTTTCCCGATCCAACGTTGTATCGTCGCCTCGCCGGCTCTCTCCAATACCTCACCATCACCCACCCCGACATAGCCCTCGCCGTCAATCAAGTCTGTCAACACATGCATCAACCCACAATACAGAATTTTCAAGTGCTCAAACGGTTGCTGCGATACATTAAAGGCACCTTGTCCTTCGGACTGCCGATCACTTCAGTGAACTTAACTCTACGGACTTACACCGATGCCGACTGGGCCTCGAACTCCTCCGATCGAAAGTCCATTTCAAATTTATGTACTTTCTTGGGACCTAACCTTATCTCCTGGTCCGTCAAGAAGCAAGTTACGGTTGCAAAATCGTCAACCGAGGCCGAATACAGATCTCTATCCACCGCCACATCCGACGTCATCTGGCTACGCCGACTCCTCGCCGATTTCGACCTTCCCCAAACATTACCAACTATGATTCATTGTGACAACACTTCGGCAATGGCTCTATCTAAGAATCCAATTTTCTACGCTCGAACAAAGCACATTGAGATCGATTACCAGTTCATTCGTCAAAACCTCAACTCCGACGAAATCTCCCTCACACATATATCATCAGTGGATCAAATCGCCGACATCCTAACAAAATCGTTTCTAGCGGCTCTCTTTCAAGACCTACGCCGCAAATTAACCATTCACAAACTGAATGATTAATTTGAGGGAGGTTGTAAGCGAACAGCCTATGCAACATCATATTTACGGCTGTAAGCGAACAGCCTATGCAACATCATATTTACGGCCTTGCCCTTTACTTTTCTATTTATTCCTTGTACCGTGCTGTCTACAGTATGAAAGTCTCAATATTTCTTCTCAATACATTGTTCCGTCTTTTCTTTCCTCTGTCCTGTTCTTTGTCTGCTCTGTTCTTTCAATAACTTGATGTAGTTGCCAATTGAATAGCTGAGTAATTGAGTTGTCGATTAATAATTTGTCTTAGAAAGTCGCCTATCTTTGAATAATCACTAGGGTTGACTGATAAGCTTTAGTTACTAACTATGAAGAGTTCTTGGATCATGGTTGCATACTTAAGGTGCTCTCTTATCGACTATAACTTTTTTAACTAGTTGAGCTCGAGGTTACTAAACGAGCTCGATTTTAGTAAGAACTAAATAAACATAGCTCGATTAGGCAGATATTCGGCCCAACTCGAGTTTTTTACACCCCTAGCTTGAACATAGTCAACTTAGCTTAAACCAAGTTGATTTTAGTTTGAACCATATTTTCAAGAATATTTGTGTGTACAAGTAGTTTATATTTTATGAAGTAAAATAAAACTATTCTTATTCACAAATAATCCAAACTATTGAGAATTCTACGCAAAGTTCCCATTAAATGTTTTTATAAAGTCAACTCTCTTCCCTCTCGCAGCTTCTTTCTTCCATGTCTCTCGCTCCCGTTTTCTAAATCCATAAATTTGGCTTCAGCCGAATTCGGAAATAAAATCCCCAATCCCTACTCAGCTACGAACAATGAAATTAAACTAAAGCCGAACACAAAATTAGCTCAATGTTTGATTAAAACAAATAAACTAAGCTGTCTGCAGGATCAGAGCATTCTGGTCAACGAAACAGTTGAAGGATTTTTTTTTTTTTTTCGCAAGAATCAAACCCAAAACCAACAGGCCAAGGTGAGCTGCGTTGTTGAAGAAATTTCAGGAAGCAAGAAAATTTCAGTACCTGGAGGAGATCTCCAACATTGACCACAACTGTCCCTTCCACAGGCTTGACATCAACCCACCAGCACTCCCCGTCTTCCCCCTCCTTCTTGATCTGCAAACCCCCAATGTCGTCTTGCAGCAGAAGCGCCAGCACCCCAGGATCGCTGTGATCCACAAGCCCTGCAGTGGCCTCCGGTTCAGGACAAGGCGGATAATAGTGACAAGCCAAAACCCTCGAATTCAAACAAGTTATCTTCTCTAGTCTATCCTCCTCCACCCCCATCCCCTCCGCCAGCATCCCCATCACCTGCCGCGCCAGCCCCCTGGCTGAGGTATCCCACGCGTTAAGCTCCTGACGGCATACCGCCGGAATCTTCTCCTGGTCCGGCGGCGTAGGGCCCATCCTGATCTGTAGGGTATCGCGCCAGCTGGCAGCGCTGGAGCTGTAGAGATCAACATTGGAAATATAAGAGACGCCACCGCCATATTCGCGAGAGTAGTAGCGGGAGCGCTCTGCTGCTGGGAGCTCGTGGAAGGATCGGGCCGATGAAAGGGCGCGACTGAGGATCGGGAGTGGAATGGAGTGGTTGATGACCTGGAAGAAACCCCAGTTGCAGGCGGCCGAGACGACAGCGGGGAGGATGGAGGTACGAGGAAGGGAAAAGTCTATGATCGGTACAGAGAGATGGGGAGGTGGAGGGGGAGGGATGAATCTTGGCTTTGGATGATAGAAAAACGAAGGGATTGTGGTGGCGCCGCCATCAACGAGACCTTTAACGCCAGCTTTGGTCTCGTCAAACGCCCGCCTCGCCGCCACATGGCCGTCTCCGTTTTCAGTGCCGGCGGTGGCCATCGTCCTTTAACTTTCTTTCCTCAGGTGAGAGGTTCCCCTTCAGCAACCGCCAGGCGCCCGCTGGGTCTGGAGGTTTGTCTCCGTCCACAGATCGAGCTTTCGAGGATTAATTATTACTTGCGGCCGAACTGCTTCGGAGGAATTCATAGGCATATCAATCAATGTATAGAATTACATAATGCGGCTATTCTTCATTGCCAGTAAGACACGTTCCACATCCACACGTAATAATCTCTTCAATTTGAGAACAATCAGTGGACGATGCCGTGAAGTCATTTAATTAAAATTAAAATGATCAAAATAAAAAAAAAATAAAAAATAATTCCAATAAAAACAAGGAGACGATGAGGTGTGTGAAAGTGAGAGATAAGACACTACTAGAGATTGATCATAATGATGATATTTAACATCATAACAGAAGAGCAAGTACTTGAAGAATGAACCTTCAAAGCACTAAAAACAGAGAACAAGGAGAAGAGAATAACGAAATAGATGATTAAAACTTCTATTGTTCATCTCATTTTCTTTTTCACACCAAATCCTTTGGTCATATAAGGATATAAATAATAGCAGTTCATTAGAGCTCAACCACTGAGATGCATTGGCAGAGATCAAGCGGTGAGGATTATATAGTACTGAGTAGCAAGGTAAGTGGAGTGCAGAATGCCAGAGGAGTGGAGCAGCCTTACAATAGGCAAGCCGACTTATGCATAGGCATGAGTGAGTATCAGTTTTCCTTATCAGCCTCCCTCAAAGTAACAATGGAGGGCTGTATTGTTATCTTGTTTCTTAACTTAGAATGACGAGCTGCACTGAGAGATTTTGTGAACAGATCGGCAGGTTGATCTTGAGAGCAAATATGATGCACCGAGATGAACTTCGAATTAATACAATCCCTAATGAAGTGAGCATCAATCTCTATGTGCTTAGTTCTTGCATGGAATATAGGACTATTAGCCAAGGTAAGAGCGGAGACATTATCACAGAAGAGTTGCGTTGGTGCAGGTTGGTGAATTTGGATTCAGATAAAAGACGGCGGAGCCAAATAATGTCACAAGCAGCTGTGGATAATGCTCGATACTCTGCCTCTGTGGACGAACGAGCTACCGATGATTGTTTCTTAACAATCCAAGATATAAGATTGTTACCGAGAAAGGCACAATAGCCTGTAATGGACCGTCTGTCACAGTTATCCGTTGCCCAATCGGAATCAGCAAATCCCGTTAGAACAAGTGAGGAAGAGTGAATTGGCAAGCCAAACGATAACATGCCTTTCACATAGCGGAGAACACGTTTAAAAAGGTTATAATGGGACTGGAGGGGATTGTGCATTTGTTGACAGAGGTAGTTAACAGCAAATAATAGATCTGGACGAGTAATCGTCAAATACTGGAGAGCTCCAGTGAGCTGCTTGTAGTGTTCCGGTCGTTCATAGGCAGAAGCTGATTCAGAGTTGGTGTGAAACTTGGTCGGCAGAGGCGTGCCGACCGGTTTGCAATCATCCATCACAGCTTTATGTAGAAGCTCTGAGGTATATCGAGTTTGAGACAAGTGGATGCCAGTGGATGTATATACAACCTGCAGTCTAAGGAAATAATGGACAGGTCCCAAATTGCGCATGGAGAATTGATTTTGTAGAGCAACTAGAAGTTTGGCTATTTCCGTGGAAGAATTTTCAGTGAGGAGGATATCATCAACATATATCAAGATGTATATTTGCACTGAATTCTGATGCAGCATTAGCAGGGACGGGTCGGCAGTGCTCGAGCGAAAGCCATATTGAATGAGATATGATGAAAACGTGGAGAACCACTGTCGGGGTGATTGTTTAAGTCCATATATAGCCTTTATTAGGAGATAAACAAGATTCGGAAATTGTTTGTCAATGAATCCCGACGGTTGCTTTATGTAGACCACTTCTTGGAGATGACCGTATAAAAATGCATTAGAAACATCTAATTGCAAAATTTGCCAATTGTTTGTCACTATAATGGTCAAAAGAATGTGAATGGTAGGGAATTTTGCGACGAGACTAAACGTTTCGAGATAGTCTATCCCGTACTCTTGCTTGACAAGCTTTGTAGCAAGAGTACGGGATAGACTATCCATTCGCATGAACTTTGGTTTTGAATAACCATTTGGAGCCCAAAATATTAGTATTCGGCACTGGTGGTACAAGTACCCACGTACCTTGTTTTTGAAGTGCTTCAAATTCACTGCTCATGGCTGCTCTCCAAGCACTATGCTTACTAGCTTGTAGAAAACCCATGGGATTAGTGGGAATGACAGTGGTATGAAGATCAAACACTTGTCTCGGTTTAAGATGGCCTGTTTGTGCTCTTGTGACCAAAGGATGCCGAGGAGGTGTGGAACAAGCAGGTGGGCAAGGAGCAGAGGAAGCATTAGGGATATAATTGCTATCAGGTATAGAGTCTATAGCATGCTGTATGGGAGAAGCTTCAGTAGATAAAGGAATTGAGTAATCGATTGGATCGTTTGTATTATAGAGTGGTGGTATTGATGAGACATGAACAAGAGTTGATGGTATAAGATTGGGAACATGTTATGTAGTATGAGGAGAAGTTTGAAGAGGAAACTGATTTTCATGAAAATGCACATGTCGAGAAATATAGACTTTGTTGGATTGTAAATCCAGACATTTGTAGCCCTTTCATTGTGAAGCATAACCCATAAAAATATAGGGAGTGGAGCGAGGGGAAAACTTGTGTGACAATTGAGTAGGAAACCATGGGTAACATAAACATCCAAACACGCGGAGATGGGTATAGTCGAGGATATGCTTGTATAATCGTTCGTATGGAGAAGTGTTATGAGTAATATGAGACGATAATCTATTAATTAAATAAACTGCAGTGAAGAGTGTATCAACCCAAAATTTGGATGGAATATTGGCATTAAAGAGTAATGCCTACATGGTTTCAAGCAGATGACGATGCTTTCTTTTTGCTATCCCATTTTGTTGAGGGGTGTAAGGGCAAGAAACTTGGTGGTTGATACCACACTTAAGAAGATGAGTTTGAAATTGTTTATTTATGTATTCTCCCCCTCCATCGGTACGAAGGGTTTTTATGGAGGTTTGAAATTGTAAGAATTTGGAAAAAACATCTGATTTGTGATGAAGAGGATACACCCACGTATAACAATTGTAATCGTCAATAAATATAACATAAAAATGATAAGATTACATTGATAAAGTTGGGGAAGGACCCCATACATCATTATGAATAAGTTATAAGCATTGTTTAGACACTGAACTAGATAGTGGGAAGGATAGTCTAGTGCATTTAGCCTTGGCACAGACATTACATGGGATAGATTCTAACGAAGTACTAATACTAATAGGTAGCAGAGTAGATAAGCGACGTTGAGTGGAGGCGGATGGATGTCCAAGTCTTTGATGCCATAGCGACTTTGACGTAGGAAGAGCAACAAGGGCTGTGGTGGAAGTAGACCGAGGATGAATCTTATGAAGTTTAATTGGGTAGAGTCCAAGATGACTGGGTCCTTGGAGAAGTAGCTTGTTGGTCTGAGAATCCTTAATGGCAAATCCATAAACATTAAGAAGCACAAAACATGAATTATCATTAGTTAGTTTATGTATGGAAAGTAGTGTGGGAGAGATGTGGTACATGCAAAATTTTGGGTAAATGCAGCTTACGGTGCGGAGTGGGAAGTAAACCTTGGCCTGTATTGGCTATAGGCAGTTGTTGGCCATTACCTACTTGAACTTGAGAGGATCCTTGGTAGGGTTGTAAGTTTTGTAGGTGGGCCGGATTTGCAGTGAGGTGCTCGGTGGCCCCAGAGTCTAGAAATCAATCTGTAGTTTGTGGTGTATCAGTAGTAACATAAGCTTGCGGTGCAGTATTGTAAGCAGTGTCGTGTCGGTGCCAGCATGATATGGCGAAATGCCCTTGTTTCCCACAGATCTGGCAATCTATAGCTTGGCGAGCTCTACGTCCACCGCGAGAATATGAGGATCGACTAGAAGTTGATCGATTGAAGCCACGTCCAGGAGAGCGACCTCGAGTGTTGGACGAGACGGGTGCTCTGCCGCAAAATGATCCTTGAGTAGCAGTTAATACATTGTTAGAGTCTAACACGAAAATTGCAGAGGTTTCTTTGCCAACATCAGATGAGATGTGAAGCTCCTCACTACAGAGCAGAGCATAGAAATCATCGAGTGAGATCGGCTGCAGCTGGTTGCGAATAACAGCCTTAAAAGACTGATACGAGGCAGGGAGGCCATTCAGTGTATAAAGTATAATATCTTCTATGTCAATGGAGGATCCATCTGCCGTAATGGCATCAACCTTTGCCTTGATCTCTGTTAAATACTGGAACATTATTTTATCTCTGAGTTGCAACTGATGCAAATCATTCTTGAGTTGTAACAATCTGGCTCTGTGAGTTGTCTGCAGACGGAGCTCTAACGTTGTCCAAATTTGCTGTGTGGATTCAAGGTTAAGTATGTATGGTAGCAATGAAACTGAGACAGTGGAGTAAGTGGCTGATGCTAGGTGTTGATCAATGAGCATCCATGTTGTAAAAAGGGGGTTTACACTGACCGAACCATCAACCGACAATATCTGCTTCGGTGGTTTGATTTCTGCGCCGGTGAGGTATCCCTCATAGTTGTTAGCTGCAAACAACTTCAGCAGCTGGGACTTCCAGATTAAGTGATTATCTGTGGTGAGCTGCACAACCACCATGGTATTTACATTTGCCCTGAAGAATTTGAGCTGAGGAGGGATAGTAACTGCAGGGGATACAGTAATAGTGTCTGAAGCAGTCGATGGCGACGAGGTTGAAGAAGTTGCCATGGGAAGAGATACCTAAAGCTCTGATACCATGAATAATGAACCTGCAAAGCACTAAAAACAGAGAACAAGAAGAAGAACAGAATAACAAAACAGATGATTAAAACTTCTACTGTTCATCTCATTTTCTTTTTCACACCGAATCCTCTGATCATACAAGGATATAAATAATAGCAGTTCGTTAGAGCTCAACTGCTGAGATGCATTGGTAGAGATCAAGCGGTGAGGATTACACAGTACCGAGACTAGCAGGGTAAGTGGAGTGCAGAATGCTAGAGGAGTGGAGTAGCCTTACAATAGGCAAGCCGACTTATGCATAGGCATGAGTGAGTTTCAGTTTTCCTTATCAGTACTTAAGTAATTGTAGATTTATATATTGTTCATATTCACTCAATATCATCATGATGATATTTATTTGTTAAGCCATTTAAGTTTTTTCAACATGATTCATAAGGTCACCTGTGTCATGGAAGTTTTGGAAATGAAACCAGCTCATCATTCTCCTCAATACTCAGCTTTTGGAAGGAGGCGATACTTCTTAGTATGAGATGGCACTTATTAGTTGTATGCACTACTTATGTCTTTCGAGAGAGAGGCCATATTGGGGCAATTTTTAATTTTCAAGTATCTAAGCGCTGCGAGTCTTGATATTTCATCAACTAGAGGAAGAGTTGCTACAGGTGGTCATGAAGAAAAATATTGTTTTATTTTTATTTTGAATTCAAGTGAATTTTGTATACAAATATATTGGATTAACTATTTTCACCTAAATCAATCGGCTTATTACTACTAGTTTTTTATTGTTTCTTTTTGTTTCTTTCTAATTTATTCTTTTGTTGAATGGAAGAATTGAAATGATAATGTAAAGAAAACTGCTTTTGATGTTGAATTTTTTTGCATTATATATATATTTTAATTTGTGCTACCCTTTAGCAGCGGTTTTAACACATGATAAAAGTGCTGCTATAGCCTTCCTACAGCAGCACTCATGAAACCGCTGCTATAGCCTTTGCAGCGAATGCAAATACAGTGGATTTGCAGCGGTTTTTTTAAACCGCTGCAAATAAATTTGTAGGTGTTTAAATCGCTGTCGTAGATCATAAAAAGTGCTGCGAAAGCTTATTTTTTTAGTAGTAGAAGGTAAAGTAGAATGATGTGCTGGCTTGAGTTCGGTTCGATAAATAGCTTTTGAGCCTGACTCGATGAAATAATGAGTCAAGGTTAAATTAGTTCTGGCTCAGCTCACTAGCTCAGAAACAAACACGTTTAAAAAATATTAATATAAAATATGCTTAAAATATATTAACATTCAAGTTTTAAGAATAAAGTTATTGAAATATTCAAAAATACATTCAACTTTCTTCCATCAATTGATTCTTTACGTTCTTTCTTTTAATTTCTTATTTTTTGTCATTTTAGTATAGCAATTATTTTAAGCATAATAATTTTCTCTCTTTGATCATATTAAATCCGGCTCTCTTGATTTGACTTGAATTCATAAAAAAAGATTGAGCTGGTGTTCGAACCCGATTAATTAATCCAGCTTAATCTTAAATAAAAAATGGCTCCAGCTTGGCTCAACCCACCTATACCCCTATACCAAAACTACAATAATAGAAAATTATTATATCTTTGTAGGGATTTGGCGTCATACATGACTATTATTTTTTATTTAATTTTTTTTTTATTGATTCTCTTGGAGGGAAGGATAAATTTACTTAAAAAAAATGTTCAAATATTTTATTCTTGAAATAAAAAATGAAAAAAAAAAAAGTGTTGTCAATCATTGGCTAAAGAAATTATTACGTGCGGAGTCCAAATGCAGCTTGTTTCCAAACTCCATTCAAAATAGGTCACATCTCCTGCACAAAACCTATGTATAATATTATACAAAGTGTGCATAGCAAAATATCCAGCGAATTTTATAAAAGAAATCATATAATTTGAAAGGTTTGAGGTAACATACTTGCCCTAGGAATAAAACTAGGTAGTTAAACTATTCACAAGCATTGAAGCCTCCAAGCAACTATAAAATATGGAGTGTCAAGAAACAAAATACCGTTGCCAGATCTTCTACGGAGGCAGAATATCGAGCTTTAGCAACAGCTGTAACAGACATTATTTGGCTACGACAGTTATTACATGACTTCAAGTTACAGATCTCACAACCCACAGACCTTTACTGCGACAATATCTCAACCATAGCTCTCGCCAACAATCTGGTCTTTTATGCACGGACGAAACACATAGAGATTGATCATCACTTTATACGCCATCAGATTTATTCACATGTTTATTCATTACACATCTATAAATCGCAATTGAAACTAATCACAATGTAATACAAGACAAAGATAATAAAATCATTTTCCCTCTACTTTATTGTTTCTTTAGTAATTGATTGCATTATTTGTAGAGGAATTATAAGTCATGTATGTGGACAAGGCATCACATTGGATTGGTTAGATAAAGCTATGTATAATTGATTGCACCATGTCGTTGAGGCATGACAGTGTTCGATCATTCATATACCATATTGCAATGAACTTTATTTCTAATGTGTATTATTCAAAAAGAGGAACTCATGTATCATGCTCTAATGTCTAATTTTCGTTGGCCTTGAATGCAAGTATACTATAGAATGCATGAGCCACTCATTTAATGAAGTACTTACAAAAAAAAAAAGGTTTTTTTGGTCAACCATAAAGAAGGATGCCATAAAATTTTCTTGAAAATTCAAGTGGTGTTTAGACAATATAAAGTTTTTCATCTATTAGTTCAAATAGGGGTGTTAATATTTGACACGACACGAAAATCAGACCCAGACCCGACCCAAAAAATCTGGGTTGGGCCCGACCCGATTTCAAAATGGGTTGGGTTCGGGTTGACCCGACGGGTTGGCGGGTCAACCTGGAAACAAATTAAGCTTAGAACACTCGCGAGTCGTGCCCGCTCACGAGTCGTGCCCGCTCACGAGTCGCGCCCGCTCTCAAGTCGCGCCCGCTCTGCCCGCGACCCCGCACGCGCCCGCCCTGCCCGCACACGCGCTAACGCTGCGCACCAAACTGCCGCGCGCCCGAGTCCTCCGCGAGGGCGAGTCTGTCGCGCTCCCCGCGTCCGCCCGCCTGCATGTCTCGTGTCAGGTCTCAAACCGACAACCCAACGGGTCAGGTCTAGGTCCGTGTTTTCAACCCATTTGCCTACCTGGGTCGGGTTAGGGTCTACCCGATTGAACCCGGGTCAATTCTGGGTTCGACCCGAACCCGACCCGTGACCCGAAATTGACACCCTTGAGTTTAAGGGGTTTGATTGATCACCAACCATTGACCTTTTAACATGTAGGCGATCGACTTCATTGATCCTCTCATAATCATAAGTGGGTAGAATATTCATATTAGTGATTATCAATTACTTTATAAAATGAGTTAAAGAGATGGCTCTGGCAAAACAACCATTAATTGATGTGATATAAACTTCCAATAGCAAAAACATTTTAGGAGATTTGATCTATTGCACATCATCATCACCATAATGACATTCTAATAATAATAAGTTGCATTTGCTATTAATCATTCTCAAATCAATGAGCAAAAATAAAATAACTACTTTCACTTAATTTTATCAATTGTTATAAAAATTAGTTATTGATATTCAAAATAAAAAACCAAGCGCTTAATTTGTATGTTGTCCCTTAACTTTAGATATAGACAAAACTTCTTTAAATTTTTTTTTTTACTATTTAGCCATTCATCAAACATATTTATAATATTTATTAATGAATAATCCATAATGTGCAATATTACAGCTTTTACTTTTTTACTTTGAGAGAAATTTCATATGCAACTACCTTTGTACTTGAAATAAGTTCGATTTTTAAAAAATCACAAAAGAAAAAATAGACATCATAGTTATAGAAGTTAAACTTTTTTATAATTTTTCTAACTAAATCATTATTGATACACTAAAAATCATCCAATTTAGCATAAATTTGGATGCAATATTTGAATTGAAAACTTTCAAAATTAGTTTCAAGACCATCTGAACTTCAATTTTAATGAACTTTCTGTCCAACAAAAATGTTTTGACAAGATAAATTAAGTAACATTAAAGTGATTTGATTTGAATCAAAATATGCCCAAATCATGCACTTAAAATATAGTTTAAAATTTTAGTATATTAATTAAAGGACAACATTGTAATAATCTTAAATTAAAAAAAACTATTTAGACCTATAATAATAAAAAAATATTTTAGGAGTTTTTATAAGCCAATGTCACAAACCATCTTCGCCATAACATAGATATTATTGTGGTTTAGTTTCACTAATTTTAGACTTTTGTGTAATTACTTAAGAAATTAATACTTGTTGGTACAATTGAGATTTTTGGGATTGTTAAGTGTCTGTTTTGCAAACAGATTTTACCCGAGCATTCTATACATGCTTAGCTAACTTATGAATATTTTTTTAAATAATTTTTGGATCCCAAAATTTAAGATAGAACAAAAATTTAGTCTAAAAGTTGAATAATTGGCATAATGACCTATATATCACAACAATGAACGAAAAATTAAAAAAATGAGAGAAAAAGTGAGAGAAGGAGAGAGAATAGCTTGGTTTTTGAAGTTGTAGAGCCATTTCCGCCGTTCGGTCTAGTTGAGAAATTTGATAGTCTCTAGGTAGGTCATATTATGTTCATCTCATTTTTCCAAAATATGAGATTTTTATCGAACTTTCTTATTAATTACTATTTTCGTTACTGAAAAATAGGGATAATTTTGCACAAGAAAAACTTTCACTGCATAACATTTTGAAGTTATATATAAATTTATGATTTTGAATATTTTCTGAAAATTTTATACTATGAGTTTTGAAATTTATGTAGTTTTTATCGTATAGAAAATAATTTAAGCTCTAAAAAATAATGTTGCAGTATAATTAAAATATATAAAAAAAATATTCTACATGATCTCTGATAATTTATTTAATTATTTGCTGAAAATATGCATTTTTTCCTTAGTAGCGGTCTTCTAATTTTCTGGATCTAGGAAAGAAAAAGAGTTTTTTTATTAGCGGTTCAGATTTTGATATGAGTTTATAAATATTTCTTTATTTTAATTTTGTACAATCATGGCTAATTTATTATTCAGTGTTGTAGCTTCTGTTTGTAATAATGTATTTTAGTGTTGATACATGTTGTTGAAATAAATAAAAATTATGGATGAGTTTATTTACAGTACTCTAGCTAGATGTTTATAGTAGCTCTATAGGCTGTATTTTATTTTAAAGTTTAAATTAAAAGAAGAATTCTGAAACATTTTTAAAACTAGATCTTGAAATTTGTCTGTCATAGTTTAACACGATAGGATATGTTTCATAAGTGGATCTTATCGGGTTGGATTATGACAAATATAATATCTGATTTTTGCATGTTTATAATCAAAATGAGCATATTGTCAAAGAAATCCAATGACCTTAAAATTCGTAATTTTAAAGTCATAAAGGTGCTTAGCTATTAAAAGTTCTATTTGTGATCAAAATAATCAACATGGATCATTTGATGGAGTGTTTTAGGATTTTAGGTAGATCTGTCAAAACTACAACTTTTAAAAACTATAAATTGAGAAGTCACATTCACTACATAAAAGAGATCTTAACTTAGGAATAGAAAGAACTTGGAGATATGAAGAACTCAATAGCTATACTTGACGCTCAACATTCACAAGCACAATCATCAATCACCATCATTTCACTATCATCACCCGACTGTTGTCGTCCTCTATCATTATTTGACCATTATCACCTAGTTGACAAACTCAATTCATTATTATTTGACTACATTCACTTGATCGTTGTCATCTAACTATCATAATCAGACTTTCATAGTTGAGCTATAGTCACTCTATTTCCAACATATGATTGTCATCATCAAACCATTATCATCTCTCCACTACATCTCCATAAAATTACATTATAATTACATAAGATCAAGTTTGAGTCCTTTACTTCGTAATCTAATTTTCTCCAATTAAGGAGAATGAGAGAGAGAATTTCTATCACTTTGCTTACATAGTGCACCATTTCATCTAGATCAGGTCCTATAATTTTCCCTTTCTAGATTTCTACATAAAAAAACTATATTGTTTCTTGTATTTATTTATTTTTTAAATTAGTATGTGTAGGAGATCTCGATGCTCGGAAAATTCTATCTATCAACAACTATAAAAAAAAATTATGAATTTTAAATACTATCTTATTTCTTAAGGTAGATCAAAATCAACAAAGAAATTTTAGGTTAGGATATCCTAATTAAAATTTGACCATGCTAATTAACAATTATTGGACTCTAATGCAATAAAAATATAATATAGCCTATAAAATAGAAATTTTTTAATTTTCTTCAATTGCAAGTTAGTTGAAGGAAACAAGATTCAACTCTGACCATATAAATATGGGGCTTTTGGTACAACACTTTGCACGCCAAGCCCCACACGAAATTGAAAGACCAAAGGGTAATTTTTCGTCATTTTAAGATAACTTACTCAACTTCCATCTTGTCTAATAAGCAATTTCTTCTATTATTATTATTTTTTCTTTTACGGCATAAGCCAAAACTTCTAGAAGCTTCACGTGCACATTTTTAAGACCAAGAAAAAAATAAATATATATGGCTCGATTAACATAGAGGTATAAGTCAAGATGACTCGTGAGTCAGCACTAGCTGGGTTCAATTAATGGATCATGAGTCGAGTTCAATGAGTTACTGAGTCAAATTTGAGTTAGTCTTGACTCAACTTGTTAGCATATAAACCAACTTGCTTAAAATATATTGGAATTGAAAATTTTGTATAAATATTTAAAAATTATCTCTCTTTTTCTTATATCAAGTATTTCTTCATTATTTATCTTCTAAGTTCTCATCATTTTTATAATTTTATTATATTAATTTTTGAATCTTAAACATTTTCTCGTTTTCAATATAAACGAGCAGACTTGTGATCCGTCTTGAATTCGTAGAATTAAGCTCGAATTTGATTTATTAATCAGGTTTAAGCTTAAGCTTGGGGCGACTCGATTGAGCTCATGAGTTTGACTCGTTTACACCTCTAGCTCAACGTAGACATGCATGGATGAATTGTCATAGACAAAATTGTCCCTTCTAATAAAAGAGATTTAGGCTTCGTTTGGGACAGCTTTCTTACTGCTTCTTAAAACGTCTTTTTAGTACAAAAAATTTAACTTTTTAACTAGAAAGCCGCTTTAAGAAGCAGGAAGAAAATCGTCCCAAACGAAGCCTTAAAAATGTGCCCCACAAAAACAATGAGTATATCATATGCGTTTGGCTTATAATATTGATTTTGTGCAATATGAAGAAGTTAAAGGCAGGACTACAATTATATGACGTCTCTTAGTAGCAAGAAGGTACGTTACCTAAGCTTGTGGTTAATCTGCTTTTGAAGGTGGAAAATTTATCAGTCTTGATAGAACCATGTGTTACTTTCATGAGTATGACTGTCTACCAAATACAGTTTCTTTCAAAGATTGAAAATTTATCAGTATTGATAGAACCCTTTATGAAAGACAAGTATGGCTATATCACTATATGTCAAATGGTAATTGGGCTAAGTTATCAAATAGACACTTTTGGTAGAATATTTATAAATGGTGCACTAAGGGGTCTACGCGTTAATATAAATCTAAAAATACATAGTCTTTAATGGGACATTCAGCTTACTAATGCTCATAGAGCTACGACAAGTTTAAAGAAGAAAAAAAAAAACCTAAGAGCGGATTGTGGCCTACTAATCCAAAATACAAAATTGTCTAGATACAATCTAAGGCGGCGCGAAGACAGCGCCCAAAAAAGAAAGATTCAAATATAATCAATCGGCACTTTAGAGGGCTTTCTTCCTATGGTTGTGAAAAAGAGTTAACGGGTAGTATTCGGGTATGACCCAAAGTTGACTTGATCTGATCCAAGTCGTAGTGAGTCCGATTTATTTGTAAATAGATAAAAAAAGGGTACAAACCTAACCCATTGGCAACTCGATGACCCGAGCCCTATTTGATGACTTATTTTTATCAAAAAAAAAAAAAATTATAACTTTTTAACTATAAAAGTTAGCTTAATTGATTTAAAATAAGAAGAGCAATCCAACATGCAAAAGAATTTAAGGAGAAAAAAAAAATTTAAATGGGTCATTTTAGTTCAAATCGGGTTAGCTAAAATTTGACTCATTTATTAAATGGATCAACTCGAAATCCGAAGCATATCTAGTCAGGTGTAGGTCGAGTTGTTGGGTCAAATCAATTTTAATTTATTTTTTTGGGGACAGTTAGAGGATTCAAGCCCAGATGAGATGAGATGAATTTCTTCTGTTGATCACTCGGCCGCAGACCCAAATCAATTTTTGACAATACTCCTATTCCCCCCTTCAACAAGTTTCGAGTTTTTGAGGATTGATGTAAATATGCGTGTGATTTGTGCTTTACACTTTCTTAAAGTCACGTTGCCCAATGCTTGCTAATATAGTGTAGAAAATATGTTGTCTAAAGATTACATGAATATATTTAAGCTATTCAATTGGATATTTGAAGAATTATTTTATCACCTCAGACCAAAAAACAAGAAGAAGAAAAATATAGATTCTTAATGCCTACCCTAAATAGATGTGATCAGGTTAATGATGATAATTATGGTGAGGGTGCATGTTTTTCTTCATGCTTTGCTTAATTAGGGGTATATTTAAGATGCTTAATCTTTTTGAATGATCGTTGTGAGTAGTTATTAATAAGATTTATTTAGCATTATCTAAGAATGCTTGTAATAATCTTAAGTATACTAATGTAGCACATCAAATGAATAAAAATGAAGCTAATGATCTAATTATAAGAGTCTAATAAAATATTAATGCAAGGGCCTAATCAAGGGTCATTATAAGAGCCCACTCAAGAAGAAATAATTGAGTTAAATTTTAATATTTATATTTTAAATTTAGCAATAAAATGCATAATTTTTTATATTCGAGTATATATATATATATCATTTAATGAAAATAAAATGAATTAATAAATGTCATTGGCACCTTGCTTTACTAAGGGTCACCTACTCCTTTTTCTCTTAAAAAATTTCTTATTTTGAATGAGGTTAGTCATTATAAATCTATAAATATTGTCAATATGTAATGAAAAAATTTAGTTAAAACTCAAATTACAAGAGCCCAAGAAAGTACTAAAGCAAGAGTTTAATCAAGACTTGTTACAAGGAACTTTTATTTGGTCCGATGACATGACGTAGCTCTATGTTCGGACGCCAGTAAAATAGTACCACATATTTTTATTTTTTACTGCGCGGCCCGTCAACCCGACCCGAAACGACCTCGGGATTGCTATGCTCGTGTATTGCTAGGTATTGCTCGGTATTGCTAGGTATTTGTCGATTTTGCTCGGCAATAACGAGAAATACCATTATGTGAAGAGCAATACTGAGCAATACCGAGTTTTTAGCGAAACTCGGTATTGCTAGGTATTGGTCGATTTTGCTCGGCAATAACGAGAAATACCATTATGTGAAGATCAATACCGAGCAATGCCGAGTTTTGCTAAAAACTCGGTATTGCTCGGTATTGGTCTTCACATAATGGTATAGCAAATACCTAGCAATACCGAGTAATATGCGAACATAGCAATCCTGGGTTCTGGTTTGAGTCGGGTCATTGGGCCGCGTGGTAAAGAGTGAGAACACGTTGCGACATATTATTGACGCCCGAACGTAGAGCTACGTTAGGTCACCTGACCAAGAGCTCATTTAAGAAGAAATAAATAATTAGGTTAAAGTTTTAATATTAAATTTAAAATTTAGAACGTAGAGAGTAGGTATTGGCTAATCATTTAGTGTAGATAAGACGAATTGATGAATATAATTGACACTTTTCTCAATTAATCATTATCTACTCTGTTTTTCCCTAAACTTTCTCATATTTTTTTGAATGATGATATGCATTATAACTGAATAAATAGTGCTAATATGTGATAGTAAATTTTAGCTATAGAATGATACAAAATTTTTGAAAAAAAAAAAAGTTATTCTCTTTTGTTGAGAACTTGGCCAATATTGATGGGATTGATTAGTTTTATTTTTACCTATTCGTTATTTTTTAAATCTATTTCCAACCCCATATAACATCTTTCTCTTCACCGTAGTCATATCGCAAGAACATCAGTCCATTAAAATCTAGAGCAACCAAATTAACGTGTAACAAATTTAAGGCTGTTTCAATCCAACGTCTTAATAATATGCCGCCATTTTTAGAGAGAAAATATATGTTTTATTCCTATAATTTAACATGTTTTAGAATGTTCTGCGACATTGTTATAAATTCTAGAAAAAAGTGACTAATTTCTTAATTTAATATGAGTTAAGATTTCCTCAAGCTAGTACTATATCTAAGAATATCACCTTGTTAACTATATGAATGATGTGGTATAATCCAATGAAATTTATGGTTTTGTTTTAATTAGTTAAGATTTGATTAAAATGCAACCAACTTAATTTAGGTCCAAATGGTGAAATCTGAACACCATTGGAAAATAATTTTTTTTAGTATTTTTAAAATAATATTTATAATATAACATCGATTATATGATTTTTTTGAATTTAGAAAATAAAATTTAATAATTTTTTCATATTTTTAATCCTCTTTGGCTTAGACATGTATTTTACTTCAAAACTACTAATAGAATGTTCTCGGTGGTTGTTGACGATTGGTGTCAACAGATATGAGTATTTCATATTATGAAGAACTTTTTAAATAAGCTCAAAAGATGTAATATTTATAGGATTCATAAGGGATATTTTAATCATGATTTGAAATAACTATTTATAGTTATGAACAGCAGAAATTGGAGATGAAATATTCCTACAATCAATTGTGATTAAATGAGGATCACATTAGTTTGAACCACCTGATTTATTGGGACTCAAACTAAATATCATTGATAGTGATAATTTGGCAGTTCACACTACCAAAAAGTTAATTTTTTCTCAGCAGATATTTGGGGCATCCACCTTTTTGCAATGGTTTAAATTGCTACAAGTTGTAGTGGTTTTAACCGAAGTAAATAGCATCGGTTTTAACCGCTGCCAAAATTGTCCATCATATTATACACCACCTAAAAGCTCAGCTTGCTCTAATTCTTCATTTAGATCTTGCATTCACTGTCTGCTGGATCGGAGAGCTTTGCATGCTACTTGCCCTATTTCTTCCTCTTCTTCGTTGTTGGTCTTCGCTCAGAGGAGCAAAAAATTCGGTCGAAGCCCTTGTCTACTAGCTTATTCGACCAGTTAATCGCGAGCTAATTCTTCTTCTCATTTGTCTGTTTGTATTTCTTTCCTATTCTTGTGTAGCTTTGTGGATTCATTCGTATGCTTGACCTATTTTTTGGTAGTGAGACCATGCTCTCTTGTCTCACCCTATTAGGATTTTGACTTGTCTAATTGGTGCCCTTTGAATTGAATGAGAATGATGGAAATGAGATTTTGATGAGAGCCTTCTTCAATAAGCAAATAACAAGGACTTGATTAATAGACATTCATAAAAAACAATCTTGTTTTCAATATTGGCAAATGACAATTGAACATGAATTATTTTCCCTTAAGTGTTTGACTAACAAGTAGACGAGGCATAATTTTTTTTAAGGGAAATCCACGGCGGGGCCTACGCATTAATATGAAATCAAAATTACAAGATCCTTAAAGGGGACCTTCAACTCACTAATGCTCTAAAGAGCTACACCAAAATAAAAAAGAAAAAAAAAACTAACGAGACAAAAGTCCCTAACTACACCAAAATACACAAAATTCTAGGAACATTCTAAGGCAAAAAAAAAAATGCTATCCAAAAAAGAAAGCTACAAGAATCACATTCAGCGTTAACTTTTTCCAAAAAAAAAATCGAACAAGCAACCAACAGCTCCAATAAGCAAATCTGCATAAGGGAAAACCTTCAAGCAATAAAGGTTAGAGTAAAAAGAAACTTTGAATAGTTTTAATATATAATGATAGATGTCACCCTTGCTAAATAAAATTAAATTGTGCACCTCCTAAAGAGAAAACTTGTTCCACAACCAAACCAGAACCCAATCTAAACAGGAAAAAACATCTTGGAAAACAAAGCGAACGATCTCCATTAAACCACACCAACCTAGCTCAAAACACCCAAGATAAATGGGCCAAATCAGGATAAAATGCCCCCGGTATAACTGGAATAAAAGGCATAGCCTGCACCAACCCATGCTCACAGTCACCCAAACAGCGTAAACAAAATAATAGTTTGTATGAACCAACACACGCCAAAAATATGAGGAAACAGGCCGCTCCAAATCCAATAAAAATATTAAACCAGGACCCAATGTACCCAACAGCACCAACAAAATAAACAGCATCCCATAGGAAATAAACCAGCAATACAAAATGATAAAGACCCCGTTGGAATAACAACCCAGAAAATAATACCAAAAGATCGTATAAACCCACCAGCACCACCCAAATCCACAAAAATAAGAAAAAACAGCCAGCTTAATCGGCTAACATGAGAAAACCAAACTCAATCTAAGGAAACAAAGAAACAGAGCTAATTTACCAAAATAAACAGTAACATCAACCATTACGAATATAAGTTAAACCAGCTTTGTCCAAGTTAATAATACCTTTCATCATAGGAGGTAAATTCCTAATATTCAACTCCTGAAAGCTATCAAGTTGACAACCAAAGTTAGCCAACCAATCAGCACACGAATTTGCTTCATGATAAATGTGAGAAATAAAGTAATTAATAGAAGAGAGGGATTGCTTAATTTTTCTAATCATCTAAAAGTTTTGAGGATTATCAGGCGCACAACATTATTAATGATCTGAACTAAAAGCATAGCATCCACCTAAATCTACACATACTCAAAACCCAAAGTAGTACAAATATCCAGGACATAGGACAAACCCATAAGCTCGATAGTAATAACATTACACAATTGTAAAGGACCAGCAAAAGTAGCTAGAACACAGCCCTAATGATCCCGAATAATGTCACCAGCACCCGCACCGATGGCCCCAATGGACCCATCAGAGTTAAGTTTAACGTATGGATGGTTAGGTTTAATCCATCTAACAACCTTGTCAATATAATTCGACGGCCCGCAATCAGTAGGAATACCAAAATCAAAAGTCATGTCAATACATTTGTGGAAATTTTTAGCATAAATATAATTGACATAATAAAATTGTAGAATTTTATTTTTAACATTAAAAATAATTTGAGTAGCATCCATCTTAATGTCATTATATTTGGAATCATTTCTAGCTCTCCAAAGATACCACAAAACAAGAATGGACAATAAATTGTAGATGTGACCTTTAGAAGTAGTCATCCAATCCTCTAACATAGACAAAACCTCATTATTAATATTAAGATTACCTTTATATTATCATAAGTTGATGCATACATTCCTTGATTTTGATTCATTCTTTTTTAATTAGCCAACTGTCCTAAAGCAATTGTTATATTATCATAATTATGATGTGGAGGCATGTGTTCAAATTATAGAAATATTTTCTTTGTAAATCTAGAACACCATTAGATTATAAACCTATGAGAGGCAAGAATAAGTGTGTAATTTGGAAATCACCATAATAACATTTTAAACTACATGTATATATTTTTTATAAAGAAATCGATGAGAAAAAATACTTTTAATTTAATTTTACAATAAAAGAATTTAATATCAAAACAAAAATTTTTCTAAGATAATGCCACAAGCAATAAGCAATTCCTTAAATGCTACGCACTACTTCTCTTCATAACCGACACTAACGAAAAGGGAGAGACCAGACAAATGCAGTTGTTGAATAATGATATATATATATATATATCAATTTGCATATTTCTTGTTTTATGCAACCTTAGAGAGAGATATTACATACTAAATATTTATTAGCACGTATGAGATGAAATAAAAATATAAATATGATAATTATTAATTAAAACCATAAAATTTTTTACCAAAAATTAATATTATTTAGAAAGCTCATTATCGTTAAAGGTTAGGTGATTGAGTATAAGTTTATTAATTGTTTCTATAGTATTGCTCTGAGTTTGTCGTCATTAAGAATGAGATAATCTAAATGACTTGAATTAATTATTCGTATGCATAAAAATTAATGATCATCTATATTGCAAGTTCTGATTTTATAGAAATCTAAGATTTGAAAAGTAAGCTTTATATTTTAATCTCTATAGTGACTTCAATAACATCATTCAGCATAACCTAAGAAAAGTTAGAGCATATCATGGCTTCATCCATCATATTTTTATTTCCTTGCATGGACATTTTCAATGTATATTAATGACGTGATTATAAACACATAACTTTTATTTCAATTCATGTTTGCTTACTGTATTTTGAAGACTCAAGTACTCCGAAGAACTTGCTTTCTTTCCCTTCCCATTGTGACAATAGAGGATTAATGGTGGTCACAATCTAGCCTGCCCTCCCTTGAGTAGCACTCCCAAGCTTGTCACCACCTTTATTCAAAACAAAAACGAAAGAGAGAGATAGTATGTACTAAAAAGGCTTTTAGGTTTTCAAAGAATGGCATGCACTTTTCTATTGAGAATTATATAGAGCATCCAAAGCATAGAACATGAAAATGTTAGGTAATATTTTTAGAATTCTATTCAGTCTTTGTTCTCCTTCATTTAATTGGGTAATATTTTTTTCTTAGAAACTGTTGAAAATTTATTTTCTCAGATTTGATAAATAAGAGTTGGATATCTAAACATAAATGGATTAGTGATTATATTAAAGTAGTTTAAAATTTTTTAGAATTCACAATTCTAAGTCAAAGTTTGGCGCAAAAAAAATTATTTCCATGCAAATTATGCATTAACAGATATTTTTATTATGTAAAAGATGTCAAGTTTAATTTACTCTCTAAAGGATTTTTTTCCCGGATATGTTGTTTGGAATCAACATGAAAAGTAACATGCTTTTTGTAGCTGAAGTAACACGATCAGAAATAATTAGTGATACTTGTAATATTAATGAAGTGCAAATTCAAGAAGAGCAACCAAGATCAAATGATATAGAAGGATTGTTAAGGGACACATCCTTCATCTTTCATTTATTTTGCCTAAAGTGCTTACACTCTTAGTCTGCAAGATCTTTTGATCAATTGATTGAGTTATTGATTAAAGCTTTCATGGTGGTTCATTGCTACCTAAGAATACATATGAAGTGAATCTGGAACTTTGTAGCGGTTATAACCGCTACTAAATTAAGCGCTTCGACAAAACTACCCCACCAGTCCATAAACCGTTGCACAATGTAGCTTGTAGTGCATTGCAATTACAACGGTCATGCAGCGGTCCTAAAACTGCTTCAAAGAAAAAAAAAGTAATGGTTAAAATCGCCTGTATATGTCAGAATTTGTGCTGTGATAGCCCTATTTTTTTGGTAGTGTCATAGCCACCATTTCTTATGTCTTTATTTAGTTATAACGCTTCAGTTATTAACATTAATTTCACATCACACTTTGACTTTGTTTGGGACGGCTTACTTGCTGATTTCTAAAGCTGCTTTCTAGTAAAAAATGTTTAGTTCAAAAAAAAATTTATACTAAAAAGATGCTTTAGAAAGTAATAAAAAAGACATTTTAAATGAAGCCTAAATAAGTGCATAGGGATGCACAATACATTTGGCCATTTTCCTATTAATTATTTGTTGAAATTTTGAACAACTAATGCATCAATCATACTTTTAGCATCATAAATTCAAACATTTTTTATATATCTCCACGAGCTCAACTTTTGAATGACATATTGATTAGATAAAATATTAAGAATATGTTAATACATTAAGGGTATCAATCATTTCTCATATCTATGCACTCATAATTAAATAAATACATAGCAAAGTACTAAGGGAACTTTTGATTGGATGAAAAAGGATTATAGTGCATAATTAAATATAATGTAAAAAGAATATAATATATTCGGAATGTTTGAATTTATTTTAATTATATAGTATATGCGTATAATTTTTTTCATTTTGTTAATTTGAAGTAAATTTAATATAGTATAAAGTTTAATGATGATAGCGATGACTGTCGTGGTCATTGACAGATTGTGGTGACAGACAGTGGGAGCAGTGGAGATGGCAGGCTGCGACGACGATTGGCCAATCGACCAGTAGAGAGAGAGGCAGTGGCAATAACAAAGAATTTATAGTGTATTTGAAAATCAACCAAATCTAATAATTTTGAAATGCACCAATATTTTGAATTATATGTTGAATTTTAAATACTTTAAAATTTTATTCTTTATTTCTTTTCCTTTAAATCAAACATCAATATTTTTGAAAATATGAGCATTTAAAATATTTAAAACCCTTTTATTTCAAATAAAACAGCTACTAAACTAATAAAGTATAAAGACATACGTCATAAACATGATATAAAAAATTATGTTAGGAGGTCCTACTATTGCATAAGGGGAAGAAGTGCAACTCACAAATGCAAATGATAAAATAAATAAATATATTTGATTAAAAATAAAACATGTTTATAGAATAATTATTTTGCATTATAATTTAATCTTAAATAAAAAAAAAACAAAATTACACGTCTTATTTTTATTTAAATATTATTTTATTTTAATCATTTATCTTGTATTCTACACTTGGAAAAATTACATGAGAAGCTCCTAAAACAATACAAAACACATCCGAATGAGCTCTGGTCTTTAAATTTTTGTTGAGATTAATATAATTTAGAACATTATATACAACATTAATTTAGATAAAAATTAAAAAAAAAAATCTTCCAAATAAAATTTACATAAGAATGAGCTTCATTCTTCAATTTACTGTATATTCTAACATAATTTTTTCCTAAATTTTATCCTGTAGTAAATAAGCCCCCATCTTTACGTCCTCTTATTCCTTCCTCGAAGCATGAGCGCCAAGTAGAACAAAACCCTAAATAAAAACCCCCAGGCAACAATGACGGCGAGGCACCACCACTTTCCAAGCTGCGTCACCCCGTTCTGCTCCAGCACATCCATTCCCGTCATCAGGCATGTCTCCGGCGATATCTTTTCCCCCAACGCTCTTCCAGCTGCCATTAACACCCCCTCCTTCACCCTCTCTGCCATCTCCCCCAGCGGCGTTGTATCAAATATCTGCACTCCTCTAACAAAACACTTTCCACCTTCCCCAAATTCATTTTGCAGAACCCCCTCATATGAATACTTCACCAGCGACAGGTAGTGAAACCATATCCAGTAGTCTGGTATTCTGTTACGGCTGATGAAGAAGCCGCTGAAGAGGAGGAAGTAGCCCAACATGGCGACGACGGCGAAGTAGCCAAGCATGAGCTGGGAGACGATAGCGGAGAGAAAGGAGACAAAGCTGCTCCCAGCCCAGAAAGATGCTAGAATGATAAGAAAGTAGAAGAGGAAGCCCGAGGGGCCGTTAGCGAGCCCGACTCCTGTGAACGTAGCGAAAGCAAAGGCGAGGGACAGAATGAAGAAAGAGGGGAGGGCGACGAGGGAGTTGGAGAGGACGAAGGAGGAGCGGCGGTAGGAGTTGTATGCTGTCTCGCGGAAGAAGATGTAGAGCTCTTGGAGGAAGACGGGGAGGGAGTCGGTGCAGGTGTAGTATATGGTTGACATGGCGAGAGCGAAGAAGCCGAAACGCTCTTGCACGCCGCGGGGAGACAAGTCGAGCCGGAAGAAGAAGGTGGCGAAGATGCCTCCGGTGACTAAAAATGGTGCCGAGCCGCATGAAGAAGATCTCAGGCATGCGCCAGGTGTTGGTGAAGGAGCGTCGAGTAAGGATGGAGAGCTCGACGTAGAAGGGATTGGTGAACTGCGCCAACTTAGCGCTAGTAGATGATGGTGAAGCTTCAAAAAAAGAATTGAATGTAATAAATGTTTGTAATTAAGAGTTATAATAAATTAAAAATAATAATATTTAACAGCACTTTTGAAATAATTTGTAACTATTTGTCAATTAGAAATAATATAAAAATAAGAAAAAAGAATAGTAACTGTAGATTTTTTTTGGACTATTTGTCAATATAATGCTACGTATATAAAGAGGTCCTAGGCCAACCACAATATATATGTACATATCATTTATAATAATTTTTGTTTAAAATATATATATATATATATATATATATATATATATATATATGAGCAAGTCAGAAACGTGTCCCTTTTGTTTTTTTTAGAAAGAATCAGAAAGATATGTGCAATTGTACATGCAACATCCTTTTGCAATGATTGTGACATTTTCATACAAATTTATTTTAATATATTTTGAGAAATTAAGGTTTCGTCTCGGACAACTTTATGATGACTTGCTACTTCTTAAAGTAGCTTTTAGCACAATAATTAAAATTTTTGAACTAGAAAGTTGTTTTAAGGAACAATAAAGAAGCTGTCCCAAATGAAGCCTAAGATCACTTATCTCAAGATTTGTTTAGGTTGATTGCAACATTTTATAAAAATAATTGTTTAGTTATTATGAGAAAATTAACTTTTTTCAAAATCTACTATGGATTTATAAATTATTCTTTTTTGAAAAATCCAACAACTATTTTCTTAAATCTAATGCACATTAACAATTAGGGTTGTAAAAGCAGTTTTCCACCACAAAAATTTCTATTAATAATGAGAAAGTAGCAATAAAATAGTAGCTAAATGAAATTGTTTATTGGTGTCTGAAAAGTAAAGCAATAAAAAATTAGCCTCATAGCAAAACCTGTAATCAACCTAATGAAAAATAACATAAGTCAAAATTTCATTAAATTTGAAGATAATTTAGCCAAACATGATATAATTGTAGCATTTTAATAAAATGATTATCTAATGCGTGCATAATTATTTAGGCTTCGTTTGAGACGATTTTCTTACTACTTCTTAAAACAATTTTTTAATACAAAAATTAAAAATCTTGTATTAAAAATAGCTTTAAAAAGCAACAAGAAAACCATCCCAAATGAACCTTACTCAGATGTAAAAGTGCTCATATATATCAAGATTAAAAAAAGAAGGATCATATAAGATTTGATGTAGATTTAGAATAATTTAATTCACCTTAATTTCATCATTTAAGCATTATATTGTCTTTTCACCATATTTTTAAAAGTTTGCTCAAAAGTCAAATATTCAAAAAATTGATATTGTCACTAAAAATCAATTGTTGATAAACATATTTATAGTTATATTTTTAAAAAACAATTAATCTACAATATAATATTAAATCAAAATATTTTAAAAAAATTAAGTACTGCTTTAGTGAAATTAAATATCATCCTTATATTCATGCAATAAAAAAAAAAAGTTTGAAATTAGAACCATACCATCTAAGATAGCGGCGGCGAAGAGTTTCCCGCGGGAGATGCTGGCAGTAATGGCCGCCTCCAGAGTGGACGTTGAAGAAGATATCCGCCCAGTCAAACGAGTTTCCGACAGTCCAGCAATGGAGCCCTGAGCCCGCAAGCGAAAGAACTGAACGAGCTTGTCGGCGCCGCCGGGTCCCTCCTCCTGCTCCCGAACGACATCGAGGGCGAACTCCGCCTTGTTCTCACCTTGACTCATCGGCCTTCCGAAATCGGCGAGAAAGTCGGCCAACCTGTTCGGACTCCCAAAGAATACCGTCCTCCCTTGCGACAGTATTAATAGCCTATCAAGAAGCCCCATGATCCTAGCGCTGGGCTGGTGGATCGAAGTCACCACAACGCTTCCACTGCTCGCAATCATCTGCAGCACCTTCATTACCCTGAATGCGCTGGTAGAGTCAAGGCCTGAAGTTGGCTCATCGAGAAAAAGGAGTATGGGATCGTGGATGATGTCCGTACCGATAGACACGCGGCGGCGCTCGCCTCCTGAAACTCCGCGGTGCCCTTCGTCGCCTATTATGGTTGATGCAGCGGCGCGGAGGCCGAGTTGGTCGATGAGAGCCTGTACTCGAGCGCGCTTCTTCGATGCAGAGAGCCAACGCGGCAGTCGGAATTCTGCCGCGAAGGTGAGGGTTTCCTCAACGGTGAGCATCGGGAAGAGGAGGTCGTCTTGTAGCACGTAAGCCGAAATGGTCTTCTGGATATTGGATTCTAAGGGGTGACCGTTGAGAAAGACGCCACCTTTACCGAGGCTGGACTTGCTGATGCGATCAGCGAGCGCGTCGATGAGCGTGGATTTTCCGGAACCGCTGGCCCCTATTATGGCGAGAATCTCGCCGTCGCGAGCCTCGCCGGAGATGGAGTCGAGGAGAGTGCGGCGTGCAGGGTGGGAGTTCCCATCTGATGATGCGAGATCGATGCGGCGGAGGAGGAAAGGGAAGGTCTTTGAAGTTGGAGTTTTGATGGTGTAGGTGAGGTTGTGGAAGGCAAGGATGAAGGAGGGAGGTCGGCCGAGTTCTGTGCTGAACTCGTGCTCAGCAAAGCTGGGTTCCTTGAAATTGGTTCCTGCAAACTCATTATCGGCGACCTCGACGGTGATTGATGCGGGGAGGAGAGGCATCACTGCCGTTGATTGACGGCACTGTGAGAGGGAAATGCGGAGTTCCTGAAAGAGAGAGAGAGAGAGAAAAAGATTGAGCGCTGGCGTTTGATCAGGAACGCGAGAGATATATATAAGACGAGGCAGAAGAAGAAGGCAGTTGTTCGTTTCTTATAGGTTTTGGTAAGAAATAGCTTTCTTCATCGGGTAAGTTTTATATAAGATTGGGTGGTTGACAGGTGATCTAGAGAGAGAATATAATTATAGTTTAATGAAGACTAGCTAATGCTGGTGTGATAGACGTATTAAATTGGGTTTTGTTCATTTAAATCTTTAAAGAAAATTATTACGAAGAGAAGTCAAGAGGGTTGAGTTCATTTGACATTGGAGTTGAAAGAGAGTGTGCGCTCTCAAATCAATAAAATATTTAGGAATGTATGCCATTTTATCTGGAATTATATCTTGTACGTCTTATATTTGACCTCTTATTTATGTATAAGAATTAGGATTAATGCAACAAAATTATTATATAATAGTACCATTATATTTACATAGTTTTCTTATTATTTTATTTTTCATATTATAATTATATTTTTTTTATTTGACCATGACTTTTTTAGTTCTGTTAAGAAACTTTTGTACTAGAAAGCATCTATCTACATGCAATAGCTTTCAAATAAATAACTTTTTTGACAACTAAGAGCAGAACCAGCTTATTTTTTGAAGTTGGGTAAAATATGATTGTGAAATGATCAGTTTACATGTATAGTAGAAAAAGAAAAATATTTTTTAGAATTTGGACAACTGCATTTATTGAAGATAGGAAAAATTGTTAAAATGCTTATTTTTAAAAAAAAAAAACAATTTTCAAGCTAGGCAATTGACCACCCCGAGCGCTTCCTAGTTCCACTCTTGTCCACATCAACCTTACAATCATCTTTATAAAAAGTTACAACCATGCTAAATGAACCTAAACATAAATCATGATGGGATATTTAAATTAGAATGTTTCAAAATTAAATTAAGGACTATTTAAAAAACAAAATTAAGGACTATTTGAATTCTAATTAAATTAACTTCTCTATTCAAAATGAATATTTTTAATGAAACGAGTCTAACAATACCAAAATTGTTCTAATCCAAGTTTGCAATTGCTCAAATAAAAAATGAATGAGGATGTGTGGATGAATTTTTTTTTTTTTTTTTTGGAGGGAGCGGGGGAACCTATGTAGGGTCTACACGTTGAATAATAAAATGATTACAAACCCTTAAAGGGATTAATAACTCACAAACGCAGAAAGATATACAAACAGAAAATTAAAAAAAAAAATCCTAAGAGCCAAAGATCCATATCTATTACAAAATAAAAGTAAAAAACTATAAAGGAAAAGGGAGATCGACAAGAAGCCAAATCCAAAAGCAGCCCCAAGCTAATATAGGAGTTCAGCACAAAGAAAACATTCCAAGCCACCTGCAGGAACACATAAAGCAGTTTAGTAGCTCAACCAAAAGACCAAAACCAGCATCACCACCAACAACAATTCTTACAACTACACCAACAGAGATCCAAGCAACCTCCATGAAAATGAAACAAGCCCATAGACAAGCAAAGAATCAAACAAAAACACAACCAAATGGGCCAAAGAGAACCAGTAGCACATCTGCATAGGAAAAAAATGGAAACCACAAGAACCAGAGCAGAGGATAAAACATTTAAGAACTAAATAGAATCATCAAACATGGCACCAGAATGACTAGGCCAACAGAGCCACCAAATCACTAGCACCAATAGACCCAACCAGTTGGATGACAGCATGGAAAAGAGAACAAATAAAAAAATAAGACATAAAACTAACACATAATAAAAGAAAAGCATAACTACAGAAAGAAAAATCAGAAACACAAGAAGGAAAATAAAGACTCATTTATGCCTCAAAGAAGGAAAATTGAGCTTGTCCATTCCAATAAACCCTTTCAAAAATTCAAATTTGGACAGATTTGTATAGAGCTTAATATCAGTAACATGAACACCCTTCTTAGCCAACCAATCACCACAAGAATTACTATATCTGGGAATATGAGAAATAGTAAAATCAATTTTATTCAAATAAATAGTAATATTTTTAAAAATGTAAAACATAATAGCATTTTCGCAAAAATTCTTCTTAACTAGGTTGACAAAAATTAATGAGTTAGAATTAAGCCAAATATTTTTTATATTTAATTGAGATCAAAATTTGAGCATAAGAAGTATAGCAAAAGCTTCCTCAATAATCACATTGCTACTATAAAAGTGAGATGAAAAGACAAAAATCATATCACCAAAAAATCCCTTACAATTCCCCTATAACCAGCCCCATGTTTAGGAAAAGAACCATCAATATTTAATTTAACCTAGTTAAAAGACAATTTAATCTAATAAACCACATTAAAAAATGTCCAATATATTCTTTATCAAAGGATATCTATAAAACTTTAGTTCAAGATAAATTGCCTTCAAAATGCTTAGTCAGATGAGGTAGTCGACCCAACCTGACAAAAAGGATCATTGTCAACAGCCATGGGTTGCTTCATCCAAGGGGACCTTGAAGACATGGGGTGAGTATTTATCTAAGAGAATAAATTTAAATCCAGGCTTTGTACATTATCGATTATATCTTATTGATTCATAACTCAAGAATTTGATGCCACTAAGGAACATATTAGCTCTGGCCACAACCATTATCTCATCGTGCCATTTGACAAAAAAATCACTTGGTTCAGAGGGGCTTCGGTGAAATTACTAAACGACAAGAGGGGGGGTGAATTGTAAAAATCTTTTTCTTAATAAAAGTAATTAACCATAAACAAGAGTTCTAATTTTTTGTTGTTTTTGAAATTTTATAACAAAATTTTAAGCAATTTTTCTTCCACAAAATTTCATATGCAATAGATATGAAAAATTAAAAGCAAGTAAAACGTAAATGACGATAAGGAAAAAACACACCAAAAATTTTTATAGTGGTTCGGTCAAAATATGACCTACGTCCACTCCTCGGAGTCCTCCATTCAGGAATTTTCACTATTAAAATAGTTCTCCTTTTGCCCCCCTCGGCAAGGCGGAGAAGCCTTTGCAAACCTCCCTTTCACCAACCCGGCGTGGCGGAGTGCCAAACTCTGTTTTCGCCCTCCTGGCGACGGCAGAGAACCTTCTCGTTTTTCTCCCTCCTGGAGAAGGCAGAGAATCTCGAGGTAACGGATGCAGACGAGCCTTTCCCTTGGAGATCCTCCCTCAAATCCTTCTAGGGCCACAGGAGGAGCAAGATGCAGCAAGCTTGGAGCAACCGTGTGATCTCCCTCACACCTCTTCTCCCTCACAACGCTCACCTCCTCCTTCCTCTCTCAACCCTCAAGAACTTCTCTAGAGTTTTCTCCCTTGTAATCCCTCTCTAACCACGTTTACCCCCTCTGTAAATCTTACTGAAAAAGGACTTGATTGATATCTAAAAAAGGCTCCAAAAATCCTCTGAATTCAAAAGTAGCCGTTACTGTTCGTACAGTACGATTCAACATCGTACAGTACGATCTTCATAAACAGACGTTGTCCTGGTACGAAGATGTACGAATAGTTCAAAAACAATTCGTACTGTACAATATAATATCGTACGTTACGATCCAACAAGATACTATTCGTACAGGACGATGGTCTGGACGATCAGATGTCATCTTTGTTCATCGTATGGTACGATTACTATCGTACAGTACGATGTGACAAAAACCAAGAGATCGTCCAAGACGATATCCGGGACAATCATACTTTGTCTCTGTTCATCGTATGGTACGATCCAGTTCGTACAGTACGATGTTCAAAATTTAATTAGGCATGGATTACAAGCACTAATCACGGGTTAATTTAAGTAAGTATTTAAAATTGATCGTATAGTACGAACATGTTCGTATAGTACGAACGGCGCAAAATCACTTACTTAAACTAAACTACGGCTAGGGTTTTGGATCTGAACATATCGTATAGTACGAAGTGTTTCGTACAGTACGATCTATTCACAGAATCGTCCACATAGCTTGGATCGTATGGTACGAATTAGCATCGTACAGTACGATCTTCAGAGAAGAATTTTTATTACATTTTGCAGTTAAAAAATAACTCTCCCCCTATGTGTGTGCATGGTTGCTCTTACTCTTATGCATTTTGTGGTCAGACTCAATAAAGAGAAAAATAAAATAAATAGAAAAGTACAATGTTTGACTCATACTCCTAATCTACCCGGTCTTGAGTCTTCCTTTCATCCTGAGTCACTTGTGATCTTCCTGAAATGTTAGTGCTCAAGGACAATAGCAAATAAAATAATATTCAATGAAAAGTTGTTCCAAAACACTCATTATTTGACATCATCAAAATCTCAAACTCGGGGTCATGGGTTACAACAATCTCCCCCTTTTTGATGATGTCAAATAATTTGTTGCAAGTAAGAACAAGAAACATTTTTTTATTTTTTTTTGTATTTATATATTTTTTTTATTTTTTTTAAATGAACACAAGAGAAAAATAGGATGCTAAAAGCAAGTATGAAACAAAAGGAATGCATTTAGATAAAAGGCATAACAACAGGTACAATAAACTTCTCCCCCTTTTGACAGCACAAAAAGGAGGAGCAACTAAAAGCAAAAGAAGAAAAACTACAATGCAACCACAGACAATCTAAGCAGACGGGTCCTGATCAGTTGGTGGTGGAGGTGGATTTGGTTGAAAATATTGAAATAGAGCATTGAAGCGGTGATCAATTGCAGTAAAACGTTCCCCAAACCAGCAGGTGCTCGGGGTGCGGAATGGCATCGTGGTCGAGCTGGAGCTGCTGCTGGGGCATCTTCTCCTTCTTCTTCATCAAAGACGGGTTCTTCAGGCTGGTGTCCCCGATGAAAGAGAATACGGATGGAAGCATCCGTATAAAAAATAGGAAGCATGTCGGGTTCACCAGGGTAGGATAATTGATATTTATTGTGGAGGATATATCCTATTAGGTGACTAAGAGCCAGATTCTATTTTCGTCGAGTGGTAGGTAGACGAATAAACGTCATGTGGCGAATATAGTTGCTAATCAAATCGACCTCATCAAACTTAATGTTGGATATAATAAGGTAGGTAGCGACGAACAAGGTAGGGGTCAGATTAATACGGTCGCCACCTTTGGGTATGATTGAGGTTCGAAGAACATGTTGAATTATACGGGCATTTCGGGTTAAGGATTGAACAAGCGGTTGGTGTTGATGAAAGACAGTATTCCTAAGGACTCTATTTACATCACTCCAATCAAATTCATCAGTAAGAAACGAGCGAACCATAGGTCCTTCAGTGGACAGCCCAATATATTGGGCGATGTCGGCTCTAGTTATCTCAATGGTGCGGCCACAAACAAGGGAGTGAAAAGTGGTGTTATCGACGGTGTAGGTGAGGTTGGCGAGAAATTCAAAAAGAAGTTCATAATTATATGGAAACGCTAGGGTAAGTAGGAATTTAAAGGTGGTGGAAGCAAAGAGGCCCATTACCTCGAAATTGAGAGCGGCCTGATTAAGCATTTTTGAAGGAGAAATTTTGCAGGCTTTGTATCTGTGGTAGGCTTCCTCATTCTCACTTTTCAGAAAATGATCAGGTTGGCGACTCGACGAGGACGAGCTTCCAGCAGTCATCTGACCTCATTTAGACATTGCAAGAGGGCACAAAAATGAAGTGAAGGCTGAGTGAGGAGAGGATTGAGTGAATTGAACGGCCTAGGCAAGGGTACTTATAGGAAATTTCGGAAATCGTACAGTACGATCTTAGATCGTACAGTACGATAGCCAATTAATATTCTGACCGGTCGTTTCGGGAAAAGGCAGTCAAATCGTACTGTACGATAGGTATCGTATAGTACGATCAGGCGAATATCGATCGTCCCGAGGCCCTCAGTACGACTTTTGACCAAAAGTTTCGTACTGTATGAATAGGTGTATCGTACAGTACGATACATTATAAATATCGTACCAAACAGCTTTAACTCGAATTTGTCCTTTGTGCTGATATGGATCGTACCGTACGAAACAGAGGTATCGTACAGTACGATACTCAATAATATCGTACCAACCGGATTTAATTCGTCCCAATCCGTTGCTGACGTGGATCGTATTGTACGAAGAAGAGATATCATACAATACGGTAGGCAATTATGCGAGAAGATTATCATACAGTACGATGTAGGTCGTACAGTACGATCAACAGAGCTGAAATCTGTTTGTTGGTGGACATTGAGCTGTATCGTACAGTACGATGTAGGTCGTACAGTACGATGAACAGTCAATGCAGAGTTTTGGTGTGGTGAGTGTGTGGTGATAAGGAGCAGCCCTAAATTTTTTTTTAATGCATTTATATTTATGACACCTAATCTAGTCCTCAAGGTGCTAAAGGTGTCAAAAGCTAAAGGTTTTGTGAATATGTCTGCCAATTGATCTCCTGTAGCGATGTGATGTAATTCTATATCTCCCTTAGCGACGTGATCTCTAATGAAATGATGTCTAATGTCTATGTGTTTCGTTCGAGAGTGTTGAGTTGGATTCTTAGAGATACAAATTATACTTGTGTTGTCACACATGATCGAGATGGTTCCAACAGGTAGTCCAAGATCAAGAATTTATTGTTTTAACCATAGTACTTGTGCAACACAACTTCCTACTGCAATATATTCTATCTCGGCTGTGGAAAGTGCTACTGAATTTTGCTTCATACTGGACCAAGAAACTAATGATTGTCCGATGAATTGGCAGGTACCAGAGGTGCTCTTTCTATCTATCCTACATCCTGCAAAGTCAGAATCTGAGTACCCTAGGATTTCAAAGGAAGTGCTGTGTCTGGGATATCAAATGTCTAAGTTTGGGGTGCCTAGTAGATATCTAAGAATTCTTTTGACAGCAATTAAGTGAGATTCTTTAGGATCGGCTTGGAAACGGGCACAAAGGCACACACTAAACATTATGTCCGGTCTACTGGCAGTCAGGTAAAGAAGGGATCCAATCATTCCTCTATATTTTTTCTGATCTACTGATTTTCCTCTATGATCCTTATCTAATTGGATTGTCGAACTCATTGGGGTGTTCATGGGTTTTGCACTATGCATTTCATATTTCATTAAAATATCCTTAATATACTTTGATTGGCTAAGAAAGGTTCCATTATCCATTTGTTTTACATTAAAGCCAAGAAAGTAATTAAGTTCTCCCATCATGCTCATTTCAAACTCATTACTCATTGTTTTTGAAAATTCATCGCATAAATTTTTATCCGAAGATTCAAACAAGATGTCGTCTACATATATTTGAACAATGAGAATTTCTTCTTTGACCTTTTGTAAAAAGAGTGTAGTATCTACACTACCCTTTTTAAATCCTATATCCAAAAGAAATGAGCTAAGTCTTTCGTACTATGCTCTAGGTGCTTGCTTTAGTCCATACAGTGCCTTCTTTAATTTAAATACATGGTTTGGAAATTGTGAGCTTTTAAATCCGGGGGGGGGGGGGTTGCTCAACGTAGACATCTTCCTTAATTACCCCGTTCAGAAATGCACTCTTTACATCCATTTGATATAACTTAAAGTTCTTGAAGCAATCAAAAGCTAAGAGCACTCTTATGGCTTCTAGTCTAGCAACCAGGGCAAAGGTTTCTTCAAAGTCTATCCCCTCAATCTGGTTGTACCCCTTAGCTACTAGTCTTGCTTTATTCTTTATTATTGTTCCTGAATCATTCACCTTATTCTTGAAGACCCATTTTGTTCCAACAACACTTTGCTCTTTAGGTCTCTTGACTAACTCCCAAACATCATTCCTGGTGAATTGGTTCAGCTCTTCTTGTATTGCTAGAATCCAAAATTCATCTCCTAAGGCTTGATCTAGACTTGTAGGTTCTATCGTAGAGATGAATGCTGAGTGACTAACCTCCTTCCTAAGTCCATGCCTAGTTCTTACACCTTCTGAAGGGTCTCCCAAAATTAACTCTTTAGGATGACTAGAAGAATATCTCCATTCTCTAGGCAAAGCTTCCTGAGGTTCGACCCTATCTCCTAAGGTCATAGTCTCTACTCCTTGAATTGCCTCTATTTCATCATATTCAATTTTAGTTTCTGAGGGCATATCTGATTCATCAAATACCATATGGGTGGATTCTTCTACTACAAGGGTTCTCTTATTAAAAATTCTATAGGCCTTACCTACAGAAGAATAACCTAAGAAGACACCCTCATCAGACTTGGGATCGAATTTTCCTAAGGGATGTTTACCATTATTTAAGATGAAGCACTTACACCCAAAGACATGCAAATGTGAAAGGTTTGGTGTCCTACCCTTAAGGAGTTCATATGGAGTTTTATTCAGCTTCGATCTAATGTTTACTCTATTCAAAACATAACAGGCTGTATTGACTGGTTCTACCCAAAAGTATCTAGGAAGTGTATACTCTGCTAACATTGCCCTAGCAGCTTCTACCAAAGTTCTATTCTTTCTTTCTGTTATGCCATTCTGTTGGGGTGTTCTAGGAGCTGAGAAATTATGTTATATTCCTATCTCTTGACAGAATGACTCAAACATATCATTTTGGAACTCTCCACCATGATCATTATAGATTGTTGATAATTCACAACCTAATTTTTGTTGAATCCATGTGGAGAATACTTTAAATTTCTCAAAAGACTCATTTTTGTGTGCTAAGAATCTTACCCAAGTAAATATAGTGAAGTCATCTACAATCACAAATCCATAATTCTTTCCACCTAGACTAGCTGTATTAACGGGTCCAAATAAGTTCATGTGTAAAATTTCTAGTGGCCTAGAGGTGATCGCATCTCTAATTGAGTGAAAGGATGATTTGACTTATTTTCCTAGTTGGCAAGCATCACATAAGTGATCCTTGGTAAAGTCTAACTTAGGTACACCTCTAACTAGGTTTTTCTGAGTGATGTTTCTAAGAGTTTTCATACTAGCATGGCATAGTCTCCTATGCCATAGCCACGAGTCATCAACTATTATTTTCAAGCAAAATGATTTTGAGTTATCTACGCAATCAAGGTCTAACATGTAAACATTGTTCATTCATTTTCCTTCTAAAATTACTTTATCAAGTAAACTAATCAGGCATCTATCAGTAAAGAATTTAACATCAAAACCTTTGTCACATAGTTGACTAATGCTAAGTAAATTATGTTTCAAACCATCAACTAGTAAAATATTTTCAATTAAAAAATTCTTAGCATTACCAACGATACCTGAGCCTATCACCTTCCTGGTAGTGTTGTCTCCCAACGTTACTTTGCCTCCAGTTTTGGTCTCCAATAGGATGAACTTCTTCATATCTCCAGTCATGTGTCACGAACAGTCACTATCCAGGTACCACATGCTCTCACTAGATCTTTTGTGAGAGCATCCCTATAATTTCATTCAAAGATTAGATTTGGGAACCCAAGTGAGTTTGGGTTCCTCCTTATGCTTGCATGAATGAGATGTATGCATGCTATGCTGTGATGGATGCAGTTTAGGTCTCCATACTAAGTGTGTCCTACGGTGAATTATGCATGTGCAGGCTATGTGACTTAACATGCCACAAGAGAAGCACCTAACACCAGGAAATGGGTTTACTAATCTATGTGGGTGGTGGTGCCTCTTTCTAAAGTTTTGTGATGCATACTGTGTTGGGGGTTTTCTAGGATGGCCTACTGTGAGTGATGCAATTTCATTTTCTAGTTCTTTTATTTTCTCACTATAAGTTTTATTTTGAGTTGTCAGTCCATCAACTTCTATCAATAGCAAGTGTTCACTATGATCTACTTCTAATGCAAGTGCCGTTATTTTTCCAAACTCTACATCTAGTTCAATATGCAATGTTTTCAAGGATTCATGCGTTTCAATTAGTTCAATATGCTTCTTATTTAATGCATCATACTCATCAAGAAGTAACATGTGATCTTTATCTAAATCAGAATTTTCTTTAACTAAGTTAGCATGTTTAATTTGTAAAGAACTAAATTCAATATTAAGTTTAGCATGCATTTTTTTCAGTTTCCTATACGAGTCATGAATATTCTCAGAAATAAGCAATAATTCATCATATGAGAGTTGACATACCTCATCCTGATCCAATTGATCAAGGTTATCATTAGCCATAAGACACAAATTTATTACCTCCTCCTCTGCTTCTTCTTCTGATGATTCCGAGGTAGAGTCGGCCCAAAAAGCTTTCTGTGTCTTTGTCTTTCCTTTCTTGTATTTAGCTTTGTCATCTCGTTTCTCCTTTGCTGGTTGACTCTTCAGATTGGGGCAATCTGCTCGAAGGTGACCTGGCTTCCTGCACTCAAAACAAATTGTATCAGATGAAACCTTATTGGACCTTGAGCTCTTACCTTTATTCCAGCTGTTCTGATGACGCTTCTGTTTTCTCTTTAAGAAATTTTTGAACTGTCGGGTCATCAGTGCTATTTCATCGTCTTCCTCTCCTGCAGAGCTTTCACTTTCTGAGTTGCTAGCTTTTAATGCCACCGTCCGCTCCTTTTTCTTTTCACCTGCATCACTTTGCCTTTGGCTCACTCCTTGCTCGTATGCAATGAGTGACCCAAGGAGGTTATCAATAGAATAAACATTAAGATCTTTGGACTCAGTGATAGCAGTTATCTTAGCATCATAGGAACTATGTAGGCATCTAAGAATTTTATTCACTTTCTCAGAATTTAAAATTTCTCTATCTAATGCATGCAAGGATGTCACGATTTGGGTGAACCTAGTGTACATGTCAGAAATTATTTCGCTAGGTTTCATACAGAATAATTCATAATCATGCAGTAGAATGTTAAGCCTAGACTGTTTTACTTCTTTTGTTCCTTCGTATGTAATGCACAGTCTATCCCAAATCTCCTTATCAGAAGCACAAGTAGATACTCTCATATAGTCCTCAGATTTTAATGCATAAAAAAAGCAGTTTAAGCACTTAGCATTCAGTTGGGCTAACTCCTTATCCTCATTGTTCCATTCAATAAATGGTACAGGAGTTTTCAAACCATTAACAATTTTAAACGGTGCAACATACCCATCATTTACTAACATCCACATGCGGTAATCTATAGATTGCAAAAATGCAGACATTTTAATTTTCCAGAAATCAAACGGTATGTTATCAAAAAGTGGTGGACGAGTTATTGAATAACCCTCCGCAGTGTTACGATTACCAAAATTCGACATGATCGTTTTTTTTTTCAAGTTTTCTAAAACACTATTTTTGAAAAACAAGCTCTAATACCAATTGAAATTACTAAACGACAACAGGGGGGTGAATTGTAAAAATCTTTTTCTTAATAAAAGTAACCCTAAACAAGAGTTCTAATTTTCTGCTGTTTTTGAAATTTTATAACAAAATTTTAAGCAATTTTTCTTCCACAAAATTTCACATGCAATAGATATGAAAAATTAAAAGCAAGTAAAACGTAAATGACGATAAGGAAAAAACACACCAAGAATTTTTATAGTGGTTCGGTCAAAATATGACCTACGTCCACTCCCCGGAGTCCTCCACTCCGGAATTTTCACTATCAAAATAGTTCTCCTTTTGCCCCCCTCGGCAAGGCGGAGAAGCCTTTACAAACCTCCCTTTCACCAACCCGGCGTGGCGGAGTGCCAAACTCTGTTTTCGCCCTCCTGGCGACGGCAGAGAACCTTCTCATTTTTCTTCCTCATGGAGAAGGCAGAGAACCTCGAGGTAACGGATGTAGACGAGCCTTTCCCTTGGAGATCCTCCCTCAAATCCTTCTAGGGCCACAGGAGGAGCAAGATGCAGCAAGCTTGGAGCAACCGTGTGATCTCCCTCATAATGCTCACCTCCTCCTTCCTCTCTCAACCCTCAAGAACTTCTCTAGAGTTTTCTCCCTTGGAATCCCTCTCTAACCACGTTCACCCCCTATGTAAATCTTACTAAAAAAGGACTTGATTGATATCTAAAAAAGGCTCCAAAAACCCTCTGAATTCAAAAGTAGTCATTACTGTTCGTACAGTACGATTCAACATCGTACAGTATGATCTTCATAAACAGACGTCGTCCTGGTACGAAGATGTACGAACAGTTCAAAAACGTACAATTCGTACTGTACGATATAATATCGTACGGTACGATCCAACAAGATACTATTCATACAGGACGATGGTCTGGACGATCAGATGTCGTCTCTGTTCATCGTATGGTACGATTACTATCGTACAGTACGATATGACAAAAACCAAGAGATCGTCTAGGATGATATCCGAGACGATTATACTTCGTCTCTGTTCATCGTATGATACGATCCAGTTCGTACAGTACGATGTTCAAAATTTAATTAGGCCTGAATTACATGCACTAATCACGGGTTAATTTAAGTAAGTATTTAAAATTGATCGTACAGTACGAATATGTTCGTATAGTACGAACGACGCAAAATCATTTACTTAAACTAAACTACGGCTAGGGTTTTGGATCTGAACATATCATACAGTACGAAGTGTTTCGTACAGTACGATCTATTCATAGAATCATCCACATAGCTTGGATCGTACGGTACAAATTAATATCGTACAGTACGATCTCCAGAGAAGAATTTTTATTACATTTTGTAGTTAAAAAACAACTCTCCCCCTGTGTGTGTGCATGGTTGCTTTTACTCTTATGCATTTTGTGGCCAGACTCAATAAAGGGAAAAATAAAATAAATAAAAAAGTACAATGTTTGACTCATACTCCTAATCTACCCGGTCTTGAGTCTTCCTTTCATCCTGAGTCACTTGTGATCTTCCTGAAATGTTAGTGCTCAAGGACAATAGCAAATAAAATAATATTCAATGAAAAGTTGTTCCAAAACACTCATTATTTGGCATCATCAAAATCTCAAACTCGGGGTCATGGGTTGCAACACTCGGGTCATAACCTATTTACTTGCAGTGCCATTTGGCAGCAAACTTGTCTATTAGAGGACATGTACCATGCCCTTACTGATAGGAGACTATTTTGAGAATGAATCTTAGTAATATTTTCTATCGGACATTAGCTCTTTGTGAGCTAAAGTAGTGTTTCAATTTGTCCACCTCAGCAAACTATTCTTGAGAGTTGATGAATTTTACTTTGAGTGTTTAATAGTTTTTTTTTTAATTTTTAATATTTGGAGTTTGAATTTTTTTAGGTTTTTTAGGATTTTTGGGTTTTGTTGTATTTGGGTGGTATTTGAATGTTTGGAATTAACCTCTTCGATTGAGATTTTCTATTCAATATGGTCATCATCAGTGTTACTAGAGTTACTTCCATTTGTGGATTGAACATTGTTGACTCTATTAAACTATCAACAAAGGATTGGGATTTGTAAGTTTTGTGTCATTGGCGATGAACCATTCATTTACTAAGCTTTGAAGGCCTACTATGAACTATAAAACAAATATTTTGTTCACCGCCATGACTGAATATTTATTTAATAGTTTGAACTGTGTTGACTCATATCTGCTCATAAAGGAAGATTGGGCTTGAACTTATGTTAATTTATTGACACACGCAACATCTCTAGACATCATGTGTGTACCCATAACATACTCGACGAGGCCCTTATAGGTGTTTTGTATGTCCTCTTCTGTGTACATATGTACATATATATTACGGTGCATATGTGGGGGCATTTTGGATATTTGATGAGTCTTCTATGGTAGCTTTTAGAAACTCATATTTATTGTAGCCCCTTTATATTAACATGTGGGTGGTATGTTAGATGCATGAACATTATTAATCAAGAAGCTTGCAAGTCTCAATAATCTTTTTCGACTTAATGTTTAGGACTTAGTTGAATTGAGATTCACTCCATCATTGAAGATAATGATTTGATTTGATTTTCTCTTCCCAAAATTTATATAGCAATCAATGGGTAACTCATTGATTATGCCAACACCATTATTTTGTACTATAGCACAGCCATATTGGAATAATGAGTAGGGTATTATTGTGTCCATCTACTGCTAGCTGGAATAATGAAATACCTTTAATTTTCAAAGGAATATCTCAATTAAAGCATTATAAGTACTAGTCTAATGAGTGTAAATTCACAAAGTAGCTATATCATGTGATCCCAAAACTGATTGTTTCATTACTATATCATGTGGCTTTTTTTCAGTGCATATATCTAACAATAATGATGTGCTCAGTAGCTAGGCATCATTATTAGTTGAAATTATTATTTTATGTTCTTCCAACGATAAATGAGTAGTATAAGACTCAAAATTTTTATTTGGAGGCACTTACTTTCATGTGCTTTCAAGCATTAGGAGGAGCCACAGTGTCATGTCTGCACATACGATTTTAACCATTTGCCAGTTTGGTTGAGAATTTATAACAAACAGCGATGGATCTACGTGTTATAGTTGTGGAGAAGTAAGCGTGCACTTCCATGAAATTGTAATAGAGATATCCGACATTTTTTGCAGATACAGAATGTCGGAGCACTGAGAGTTGGTCAAGTGACAAGTGTAATGATGGAAAATTGCAAAATATTGATAAAATAGCAATTATACAATTTAGCAGTATAATGGTTGCCTCAAGTTTTTTGCAAAATGATTACTTTTCACTTTATTTGAACAAAATTCCTTCTTTGATATCAAATAAAAGTGGATATAGATGGGCATTGGATTTACTTTGTGGCCATCCCGTTAGGTTTCATAATATATTTAGGATGTCCCAAGTTATATTTACTGACTTACGTTGCAAGCTAGAATCATTTTATGGATTACGTGGTTCACATAGAACAACTACTAGAAAAGTCTTGGAATAACTTTATTTGTTTTTAGTCACAATGAATCCATAAGAGCTACCTCAAAAAGATTTCAGCATTCTATAAAAACAATAAGCATATATTTTTCTTTAGGACTTTGAGCATTGGTTAATTTAGTAATTGATAATATTAACAAGAAGATAAGGAATTTCGTGACATACATGTATATATTAGAAACGGTACCAGGTACATGTCATATTTAAAGGAATGCATTGGGACAATGGATGGAACTCATGTAGATGCTCATATTACTGTTGAAGATCAAATTTCATATATATGGCAGCATCATTCACCTACACAAATGATGGCAGTCTGTGATTTTAATATGTGCTTTACATTTATGGCAGCAGGATGAGAAGGCTCAGCTCATGATGCTCGTATCTTCCAACATGTTCGTCTAAGGAGTTATCTATGCAATTTTCATATACTGCTATCAGGTAATATTTAATTAATAAGTAATAACAATCTTATTAAGCTTGTTTTATATTAAAGGTAATGAGAAAATTAACATATTTATTAACAGGTAAATTTTATTTAATTGGCGTTGGCTACCTACTGCAACAAGGTTTTCCTAAGTCATATCTAGAGACGTGATATCATATACCAGATTTTTTATGAGGAAGTCAACCAATTATAGGGCATCGAGAGATATTAATATGAGGCATTCCTCGTTAAGAAGTGTAATAGAAAGGGCATTTGGTTTATGGAAAAAAATGGAGAATTCTACTAGATATGTCGAACTATTCTTTTAAAAAGCAGCAGCTTATTATAGTGGCTACAATGGCACTACATAACTACATAAGAAGACATCAGTCAAGGAGTGATCCAAAATTCGAGGAATGTGATGCCGATGAAAATTTTGTTCATTCGGAGCAGAGTAGTTCCTACTTTAAGAAGAAGTTAAACCCTTGGAAAGTACAAATTATTCTGTAGAGTCTATCATGTAATATTTAATTAATAAGTAATAATAATCTTATTAAGCCTATTTTATATTAAAGGTAATGAGAAAATTAACATATTTATTAACAGGTAAATTTTATTTAGTTGGCGCTGGCTACCTACTGCAACAAGGTTTTCTTAAGCCATATTTAGAGACGTGATATCATATACCAGATTTCTGATGAGGAAGTCGACCAACTATAGGGCATCGAGAGGTATTAATATGAGGCATTCCTCGTTAAGAAGTGTAATAGAAAGGGCATTTGGTTTATGAAACAAAAATGGAGAATTCTACGAGATATGTCGAACTATTCTTTTAATAAATAGCGGCTTATTATAGTGGCTACAATGGCACTACATAACTACATAAGAAGACATCAGTCAAGGAGTGATCCAAAATTCAAGGAATGTGATGTCGATGAAAATTTTGTTCATTTGGAGCAGAGTAGTTCCGACTTTAAGAAGAAGTTGAACCCTTGGGAAGTACAAATTGTTCTGTAGAGTTGCTTAATGGAGAAGGTGCGAATGATATGGCTGAAGTTAGAGAAACTATAGCAATGCAATTATACAATTACATGAGTTGCTTATACATGTAACTTACATCAAAACATTACCGTTGCTAGGTCCTAAGTCCTGGATGAGAAAAGTGGAGTGTTGGGTTAGGTAGTCGACATCTAGCATAAAACTTGTCGAATAATCATGACATGAATACTTTAAAAATTGTGTTAATAAAAAATTTTGAGTAAATCAAGTTGAAATATAATACTAAATCATTGATGATATACTTATAATATATTCTTCTTTTATTTTAGATTTCCTGATAAAAATTGAGAGTTGTCAAGTATGAGTTCCTCCAAAGTAAACATGAGACAATAATAGTTTAGTTTTGTTATTTGGTGGTTTTTAATTTTTTATTTTCATATACTTTTAGTTTTTTTTACTTGAATTATAGGTGAATTGAGTGTTCAATTGATGTAAGTTTTTGTATTAGTTGTTCATATGATTAAAGGATGAATCTTTTTGTAAGAGTTGAACTTCAATAACTTTGGTATGTATACATAGACATGACAAAACACTGGTTTCTGAAAATATATGCCTCGACACTTTGCACTTACTGAATCACAAAAAATTATGTTTCAAAAATTAAAAACTGTCTCATAGAGGCCTCGTTGAGCTCCGAATGTGTCAAATTTGAGTCCGAAACATCAAAAAATGTGTCCATGGACCCTAAAAATGTCGGATGTGGACCGTCTGAGACTAAAATCGAAGCCCGGACGCGTTTAGCCGGCGGCAGCTCGCGCGCGAAACAACGTGACCGCACGGTTATGCCCTTTTTTTTTAGTGTGGGGCCCACTGGTATTAAGAAAATTCCGAATAAAACTCCTAAAAATTTCCAAAAAAAATCTGAAAAAAAAAATATAAAAATTTAAAAAATTCTTAAAAATTCCAAAAAACTTTGGAATGATATTTTCTTCCCAAAAAAAGCTATAAATAGCTCCCCAGGGCCAGGGGAAACTTGCTCGTTGTCTTTTTCTCCTTCTGACTCTCTGACAGTTGAGGTTTTTTGTTGTTTTTGAGTATGTGACTTTCCCTACTCAATTTAGCGCCCCTCCTCTTGTATAGAAGTTGGAAGTTTCTATTTTTTCTTCTTCTGGCTTTCTGGTAGTGAAGGCATTCCATTATTTTTGAGTAGGTGATTTTCCCTACTCAATTTAGCATCCCTCATCTTGTATTGAAGTTATAAATTCTTCCCTTTTTTATTCTACCTGGCTTTAGAGACCTTCCGTTGTTTTTCATAGGTGACTTTCCCTACTTAATTCAGCGCCCCTCTTTAGCGTAGAAAGAAAATTTTCTTCCACTGTCCTCTTCTTTGTCGATCTTCTTACAATTGAGACATTCTGTTGTTTTTTGTAGGTGACTTTCCTTACTAAAACCGGCGCCCCTCTTCTTGTACAGAAGTTAAACTTTTTGCAATCGTTTCTTTTCTTTCCCCTTCTTTGTTCTAACTTTCTAACAGTTAAGGCATTCTTCTGTTTGTTGTAGGCGACATCCCCTACTAAAATTCAGGGCCCCTCTCTATGTGTAAAAGTTAGAATTTTTGGATTCGTTCATTTTCTTCTCCTTGAATCTTCTTCTTACATTGGAGGCATTCCACTGTTGGTCATAGGTGACAATCTCCTATCGAGCTTCAGAGCCCCTTTCTTGTGTAGAAGGAGATTTTTTTTCTTATTTTTCTCTTATGAACTTCTTCTTACATTGGAGACATTCCGCTGTCAGAGATAAGTGGTATTCCCCTATCAATCTTTAGTGCCCATCTCTTGTGTTGATGGAGTTGCGATAAGAAGCACTTCTTAAAAGATGATCCTTGATAGAAGAAGATCAATTGCTGCTTATATGCGAGGGTGATTTGAGAAGATCTGGCGGTAATAGTATCTAGGAGGAGAGCCAGTAGACTAGGAGAATTTTGATGCTGTTTGAGCGGAAGTCTGTCGGCTATGGACAATCGAGTTGAAGCCCATTAGCAGTCACTTACCGAGTATAGAGCTGAATGAGAGATTTCAGGGGTGTGATGTAAGTAGCAGTCAAGCGAGAAGCCGATGATGGACGATATGAAGTGAATGACCACCGGCGAAAATTCGATGAAGGCCAGATGATGGCGGGTGTCCACACTACAGAAAAATCACCCATTTCCGGCGGCCTTTTCCGACGGTAATTAAACCTTTTCCGGCGGTTTTGTTATTTTCCAGCGGTTTTCCGGCGGTTAAATTACCGCCGGTAAAAACGGCGTAGGAAAATGAATTCCGGCGGTTTTTTCCGGCGGCAATTTTATCCAGCGGCTTACCGGCGGTCTTAAACCGCCGATCAAATTTAAAAAAAAAAATTAATACACCGCTCCGGCAGCCTGCCACCCCCGCTCCCACGGCTCCGTGATCCCCCGCGCAGCTCCCGCGCGTGTTCCGGCAATGCCCCCGCGCGGCTCCTGGCGGTCCGGCGATGCCTCCGCGCGGCTCCAGCGCGTGCTCCGGCGATGCCCCCGCGCGGCTCCCGCACTCCGGCGATGCCCCCGCGCGCGCTCCAGCGTGCAAGGGGGGTTCAAACACTTGTTCCTTGTGTGGAATTTCAAACGAAGAACTGCTTTGCTGAAGAAGTAAATACATGTAAATTGTCAATATTTATTATTTAAACTACTTCCCTATAGAAAATAAAAATTAAAACTTTAATTATAAAAAATTAAAACTAATTAATTTAAAATAAAAAATAACTAACTAATTAATTTTAAGATGAAAATTAAGTTAATAGTTATTTTAAATTTTAATAATTTTTTGTTAAATCATTTAAATGCTTAAAATTTTATTCATTTTTTATTAAATTTTTAAAAGCCGCAAGAAACTTTAAAAAGCCGCCGGAAAAGCCGTCGGAAATGTGACTGCTGGAAAACAGTCGGAAAAAAGTCTAAAAGCCGCCGGAAATATGGCCGCCGAAAATTCGCCGGAAAATGCAGCCGGAAATCAGTGTTTTTCCTGTAGTGCCAGTGGCATTTTGCTAAGGCAATATGTATCTGTGCTGAAGTGTAGAGACATTAGATATCCTTGATTCAAGGGGCCGGAGAAGTGTGTTATGTCGACATTCTGGTGACACAATAATATTATTAACTAAGTAGAAGCCTGATGATGATCAGGTTATGTTCTTTCAAAGAAGAAGTCACTTGAATCCAACAAGGATATTTGACTGTCTTGATGATAGTAACTTGTACGAATAATGTCAATGTGCTTTTTAATTTTAGTTTGAGAATAAATGTACCCTTGAACTTGATGTGCAATTATGTAATATAACTCTAGTGATATTGTATATGAAGTTGAGAATTGTCCATTAGAGAAAATTGAATTTTTTATACATCTATGAGATATGCTTTGATATCTTACCCCCAATATTTTTTGAGGCACTCTTAGACTGCTAAGATCTTTACATGAGTAATAATTATATCAACCACTTGCTTTAATGAAATCTTTATAGAGAGAATTTTGTTCACTCAGAACATTGCTCAATAATGTTGACCTCTATAAAAGAGGTTACGAGAATCCACTAAGGACGTATGACCTATCTGAGGTTGTATTCAGAGCACTGCTTGATGACATTAACCTGTATGGAAGAGGTCGATAGAATCCACCAAGGATGCGAGGCCTTTTCGAGGTTATATGTCATAGCCTTTTCTTGACGACTTTAACTTGTGAAGAAGAGGTTGAGAGAATCCACTAAGGATGTGAGACCTATCGGAGTTTGTATGTCAGAGCCTTTGCTTGATGACGTTAACATGTGTGGAAAAGGTCGAAAAAATCCAACAAAGATGTGAGACCCTTCTGAGGTTGTATTTCAGAGCCCTGCTCGATGACATTAACCTATATGAAAGAGGTCGAGAGAATCCACCAAGAATGTAAGACCTATCCGAGGTTGTATGCCGGAGCCTTTGCTCGACGATGTTAGCCTGTATGGAAGAGGTCGAGAGAATCCACCAATAATGTAAAACCTATCCAAGGTTGTATGTCAGAGCCTTTGCTCGATAATGTTAACATGTGTGGAAGAAGTTGAATCGAATCCCCCTGGTATCAATTTTTTCTTGATTGGGAGGACGTGGATGCCGCGTGCATCACGAATTAAAGGTAAAGAAGGGTCTTGTTGGTGGAATTTTGAAAGCTGGTTTTGAAAAGCTTGATTTTCTTTGGGAATTTTGAAATTAAAGTTAAATTATAATTCTAAAATCGAATTGTCCCATTAGAAAATGTATATCACCTCAAACTGTGAAAATAAAATTTTACAATGGGGTTTAGATTTAGAATTATGAATCTTATCTTGAATATTATGGCCAGATGTTAAAAAGAACTTCGTTTGGTCCCGAAGGGGCAAGATGAGGTTCAACTAAATATCTGACTACGATAATCAAGGAGGGTGATCATTAAATTCATATCCAAGGCTTCATCAACGAAAGATATATCTCCCCAAAGGGAAAAATATCATCTGATTATAATTCTTCGAATATGATGATGATGATCATTACTATTTTAATTTTCCCAAAGAAATCAATTTAAATTTTGAAAAAGATCAATTTTGAAAATTAGGTGTTTGTGGTTCTAAATCTCCTATGAGTGCAAGCCCTCGTAGTTAATTACATCATAGGGAGACAGAGTCCCCTACGAAAACTCTCGATTAAAATAGTGACGAAATTTTATTTTAAAGATTTTCTATGAGTGATATCAAAGATGTGAATTTGGAATTTCAATCGGGATTGGATCGAATTTTGAACACTTATTTTTGGAGTTAACGGAGGAGAGGTAGGAGGTACCTAGATATTCTGAAATAATTTAGAAGTACCCCAATCTAAGCTAAGTGTTAGGCTTTAAATTTTGGACTGAAATGAAATTTAGTTAAAGTTAAGCATTTTATTATAAATTTGGGATTATATTTTCGAAGGTTGGGGTCTTATAATCAAAGATCTGCCCCAGATCTTAGATCTAAATTTGGACACTGGATCATAGTCATCCGAACCTAACTAATGCGGTGCAAAATCTGGACTTATCCCGACTTGGATTGGGGAGCCAGTTAACCACATAATCTATTTAAAATACATGAGTCAGATCTTTTATGAAAGAGTGGTAGGAACGTTTTATTTAAAGTTTTAGAGAGCTGAGGCCGACATCTAAATATTTTTCTAATTTGTCCTTTGACTTATGTTGGGTGTAAAATGCTAAAGATTAATGCAATTAAAATTTTGACACTTTTAATTTGTTTCTAATGCGATGCATGCTAGTTAACAACTTCAAATCAAATATGCTTAAAATTTTAAAAATAGGTTTATAAAATAATATTTTAGAAGACCGGGCTTCCACAGGTCCGGCACCTCGTCATCATAGGTCAGACTATCCGGACTCTACCCGCATGCGGGAAAGGGTCTAAAGCAAGGAGAGAAGAAGTGCAAAAATATGCATGCGACCCCGGGGTCGATCCCCGGCTAATTCCCTAAATTCGTTATCTTTCTATATTATTTAGACTCGCTAAAATTTTAAACTTTAAAATTATGAGTATAAAACTTTCACATCCTTACGAGTCTCACATATCCAGCCGAAAATAAAAACTACAAATAAACGTCAAAAAATTAGGAAAAGCAGGAAATTCTATACGTAATCATCTTAACACATCAAATATAAATGAATTAATTAATAAATATCTATAGGCAAAGTTGTCTTGCTTATAATAAACCAGAGTCTATAAAAAGTAAAGTGGCCGGGCACCACTAACAACAACACGGATTCTAAATCTAGTAGAGACGCAAGTGGTTTTGAATGGGATACTTTTGTCTTCAAATCTTCAATCTTGTTCTCCTTCGGGCTCCTTCTTTCAGGCTCCTTAGATTCTTCGTAGTAAGCTACCCAAATGGATAGGAGGACACTTCCTTTGAGGGGAAGGCCACTCTTTCCTCTTTGGGTAGTGAAGATGTGATCCAAATTTGGATCTCCAAATGGAAAAGGGCTACTCCCCTGAGGGATGTCCTTTTTACTCTGGAGTCTAAGCTTTGGTCATATGTATCCCAACTCAAAATTCCACTTTAACAATACTTAACACTTACACAAATTATATTTATATAAAAATCAAAATTCTAGACTCTCCTACAGGGTTATCCTAAGCAGTTAATGAATCATAAGCATTTATTCTCAAGTAGTTATATATGTGCAGAAAAGTAAATAAACACGCTGGCCACGCTCTTCTTTTTTTATTTGGGGGCTTAGCAGCTGAAGCACCTATACAAGTATTTATATAATTGATTTTATTGATTTAGCCTCTTTTTATTACCCTGCATGAGAATGATCACCTGCAAAAAATTATATGAACATCCAGATCGTACCTATCCTAGGGGTAATCTAGTCGCCAAACACATCAATCATCCACAGAGTACAGTAAAAAGTAAGCAGACACAGCAAGGCAATTTCATCCCCAACATGTAATAAAACCATGAAAATTCTGGCACACGGCAGAAAAATAAACACCGGCCTAACATAAGTCTAGAGTTGGTTGTCCTAGCAAACCATCTAAAGTGTGTGTAGGAGGTCGTGTGGCTGGGGTAAATCCTAAGCTGGGTAGTTAGTTGAAGTTATCTAAAATTCTGGGTTTGTTCAGGCTTGAGGGGAAGTTTATGTTAAAGTTTAAATATTAATATATTAAGAGCACATTTAAATATATTTTTAAGAGTAAAATAGTTACCATCTTTATTTCACACCGAGGCCATGAAGTTTATTTCACCTTTCTTGGGGCTAAGCTAATAGTCTCGTAGGCCTAGGTTACCCATTAGTAATCGGGGTTGATCAAATTATTTTAGTTAGTTGAAATTAAAGGATATATTAATATCAAATATTTTAATTTGTTACTGATTTTAAAAAGGTTGGTTGAGAATTTTATTAACCAAATTATAAAATTCTAGAATTTTAATGAATTAACTAATTTTGGGATTTATCTAAGAGCGTTAACTAAGGGGTCAAAAGTTCACTTTTTAGATTAGAGTTAACCTTAAAGTTTTTAAATTTTTAATAAATATTAGACCTTAATACTAGTTGTTAGACTGTTAGCACACTCAATTCGGAGTTTTCTATAAAAAGTTATGAACTTTCAAAGTTTAGTCCTAGATTTGAACTACGGTTGATTGAAAGGTTGACTTTTTGACTTTGACCAAGTTTTCGTGGTTTGACATCTTTAGAAAATATTAGATTTTAATGAAAATTAGATGCAATTAAGTTTGGTTGATTTGGATTTTTTTGAAATTAATTATGAATATTTAAAGGTTGGTTTTTTTTTGGAATTATTTAAGTGTTTAAATGGAGGTGATTTTGGAATTTTAATCCAAATCAATCCCAAACTTGGTGGAATCACCCCCAAAGATTAGTAATGGCCTAAGGGGATGTTTCCAAGTGTTTGAATTTTTATTTATTTTTAATTAATTAATTTAATTAATTATTGATTATCATTTAAAATTAAATTAAGGTCAAATTAGAGGTACAATCAAAGGAATTTTATTTTTTATAGGTAAAGGGCTTGATGTTGTTGTTGTTGTATAGGTAAAGGGCAAATCTTTGGTTAGTTTGAAATATTAATTACAATTTTTTGAGTTAATTTGGATTTATTATATTTTTTTGAATTTTTTGGGTCCTTAAAAGGGATGAAACTTGACATGCTTAATTTTCTATCTTAATGACCTCCAAATTCAATAAAATTTAAATCTTAGGTACATGTTGTCACTATGTTTGATATGTTCAATTTTCATCCCTATTGGATGTGAATACAATCCCCTATGAATTTTCCAAGTTTTCTAGACATTTCCTTGATTATTTTTCCTAGGTGTCTCTACTGTTCAGATGGTCATGAAACTTGGTATGGCTAACTCTAGTACACATGCATTCACATCATAGAAATTTCATAAAAAATACTAAGTTTCTAGAGAGTTATGAATTTTCAAAGTTTAGGATAAAAAATGGACCCTTTACCTTGAAAAATCATATCACATAAAATTAAAGAGCATGTGATCCTAGAAAAATCACATAATTTGTCTAAGATGCTCAAGAACATTCCACTAAAATTTGGGATTATTTTGATCCATGGATTGTAAGAAAATTAGGAAAATCTAAATTTAAATAAAATCAATTTTCTTATAATCCAGAAATCAAAACAGATTAAAATTAATTTTAATAAATACTAAATTAAAATATCTTTCCAACAAGCCCAAGAACATCCAATTTGGTGGAAAATTCAATTTTCTATGAATTTTTGAAGATTTTGAGCATTTTTTAATTATTTTTTTACCAAATTTGGTCAAATCGGCCGCCCACGCCAATCATTGGCGTGGCAACGCTGCGCCGCAGCACAGTGCCACGTGGCAGGTCCTAAGTGAAACACTTAACCACGTTGGATCTTAGATCCGACCGTTGGATCGACCGCGGGAGAGAACCAACGACTTAGATCGAGCCACGTCGCACCCGTGGTCTAGACTGATCCGCGTTCGAATCCTAGGGAAAACGCGCATGGTATGCCCATATCTGGGCCGTCCGATCTTCGATCAGACGGTCCAGATATTGTCTAGTTCATTTTAACTAGAAAACTTTAAATGCTCATATCTCCCAAAATACTCAATGAAATTTGAAACGTAGCTTGAGGGCAATATAATCTTCCAACACCTGAAGTTTGGAGGCTTCATGTATTGTAGATTTGCTAGTTTCAAATCAAAGTTTTAGAGAAAAGTTGCAAAATCTTACAATCATGTGGACGGATTTCGATGTTCTTAGGCTCGTTGGAAAGATCTAGATATCCTCTACAACTTTGTTGAAGGACCCAAGAACTTTTGACGCCTAGATCGAAAACTTCTATAGGAATATCATTTTCTCTCTCTTTCTCTCTCTCTCTCTTCTCAGTTTTGGTTCCTAGCTCAAGCAAGCAAGCTCTCTAATGGCTGGAAGGAGCCTAGTTATAGAGGAGAAGCTTGTTCATGCCTTGGGATATGTTGTGGGCTGCTGAGATTAGAGTTTTTGGAAGGTAGGGGGTGAAGACAAAATCTTGAGTGAAGAGTGAGGTTCTCCCCACCCCCTCTCATGATTACAACCTAAAATATGATAAAGTGAATATATTAAGTGCTATGAAACATCCTCTCCAGCCATCAATCTTCATAGAACTTGAGCCATCAAGTGGGCTTGGCTTACTAAGGTGATAAAGTCATTCATTAAGTAGGTTTGACCACTTTGACTAATCAAAATATCACATAGGTTGATGAGGTGACATGGAGAGTGTTTTGAGCTGCTGTTGGATGACTTAAAGGGGTTTAAACACTTAAGAGCTAGATTTTGAGTGCATTTATGGGAACTTTAAATAAGTTTGACCAAGTCAAAATGGAATGACTTGGTCACTAAGTCAAACCCATGGTCACTTAATTTAAATGATTTGTATATATTTAAATCAATCAATGAAGTGATTTTGAGAATTTAAAGGGCTTGATTTGGTCAAATGGGTTAGAATAACCCATTTAGACCCTTAAGGGATGATTGGGTCAACCTAGGTTGACTGGGTCAACCAGGAGGGTCCAGAGTCTGGAGATGAGTTCAATCAATTTGAAATGATATTTATGGACCAATGGAAGTGGTTCCAAGGTCTAGGGAGGTTAAATCAGTCAAAATGCGTATTTTGACCCTTAAAGGCCTGTTTGGTCAACCTAGGTTGACTTGGTCAACCGGGTTGACCCAGGGACTGGGTTTGGATCTAATATGTTTGGTTTGATATTTGAAACTTGCTAGAAGTTGTTCCAAGCAATTTAGAGGTCATTTGGTTTTAAATTGATGTTTGAGCCCCTAGAGGTATTTTGGTCAAAAAAGTCGAACTGGTCAACCAGGGTTAGGGCTTAAGCCCATTGCACTCCTAGTGATGATTAGGATGCAATGGAAGATGGTTTGGGGTTTGATTTGAAAAGGGGATGTTGAAGCCTAAAAAAAACTCCAAAATTACCCTTAAGGGCCATTTTGGTCGTTTTGACCCCTGATCAACTAGGGGTCAAAATGGGTCCATAAAAATACAGTTTACTGTTCAATAGGTCAGGATCAAAGGTGTGGAAGTGATTGGAGGCTTTGGAGAAAGCTCTAAGGTCAAAATCTACTATGTGAAAGGCCTAGTGGCATGGATTGTAAATATTTGAAGGTTTTGTAATCTTTGAAACTGGATTTAGTTTATGGTATTAAATTCCTCCAAATAATGTCAATTTTGGAGGGTTGGCTCTGGAGACATGTCACATCAATATGGAACTGAAGGATCCTGAATCAGATGGCAATTGACTAGGTTTCAAGGTGATGAAAAAAAATCACCTAAAAAGGGTTTTAGGACCTCGAATTTTTTTGTTTGAATTTCTAGATTTGAACTGGACTTTGGATTTCAAAGTTTAAGTTTGAATTATCTTAATCATTTGCAATCAATTGAATTACTATTAATGATTAGATAGATCCTAAACTAGGCTTGATATTGATTTGAAGGTTGAATGAGGATTCGAACTAGAGTTTGGGTTTTGAGCTGGATTAAGTTAAAGTTTGATTGGGTTTAAAACCTGAATTGATTTGAATTGATATGAATCTGGATTAATCCTAGGGTCTAGAGTCTAGAGAGGGGTTAAAGTGGCCTCATACAAAAATGAGGTCAACAGGTCTATCTTTAGACCGTTACTGTCTTTCTGAGGTCGAGATTAAGACCTTGTCCAAGGAGTAGAACTCCAACAATGGACTATATAAAGCTTGCAATTGATTAGAAGTATCCTTGCATTTGCTTGGATTTTCTTGAAATATTATCTTGATGTTAAAAGTATTGGAGGATCTATTTGACCATGGTTGGAGTCAAAGTTGCCCCCAAGTCCACATCTGATTCTTCTGGAACTGATGCAGCAATGACTAATGTCAGGAAGTTGATAAGAGTGATTTTTTGAGATTGGAGCAATAATTGCCCCCTGGTCGAGAATGATGTTCCCATAGATGCGTCAAACTGTTGCATTCAGGAGTATTCGCGGCGGTAGAGAAATATATACTTTATCATCTTAGCGTTAAACGAAAATCCGGCACATAATTAGATAAGAGAGAGGGTGCATCATTCATTGGAGAAACAAAGATTTTTACGTGGAAACCCCCTGAATAGGGGTGCAAAACCACGGGGTCTGGCCTAGTATAAATGAATCCACTAGTATTGTAGTTTATTACAAATGAGGTCCTTCCTCGGGAGAAGGCCTCAGCTTGATATCAGTACAACTTGTAGAGTACATTAAATAGTGAGAATACAAAGCATCATTGTTGATGTGTTTGTTACTTCAGAAGGACAATAGTTTGAATACGGAGGTCAGAAGAACTGTAGTCAGTGGGCGACGGAGATCATAGAAACCGTAGACGGGACTGTAGTCGGTGGTCGACGTAAGTCAGAAGGGTCGTAGTCGGCTAGTGACGGAGGTCGGAAGGACTGTAGTCTGTGGGCGACGTAAGTTAGGAGGACTATAGTCGGCTGGCAACGGAGGTCGGAAGGACCGTAGTCGGTCGGCGACGTAAGTCAGGAGGATCATAATCAGCTGGCTATAAAGGTTGGAAGGACCGAAGTCGGCGGGCGACGAAGGTCAGAAGGACTGTACTCGGCGGGCGACGTAAGTCTGAAGGATCGTAGTCAGCTGGTGACAGAGGTCGGAAGGATTGTAATCGGTAGGCGACGTAAGTCAAGAGGACCGTAGTCGGCTGGCGACGGAGGTCGGAAGGACCGTAGTCAGTGGGCGATGGAGGTCGAAAGGACCATAGTCTGCTAGCGACAGAGGTCGGAAGGACCGTAGTCGGCGGGCGACGAAGGTCAGAAGGACTGTAGTCGGCGGGCGATGTAAATCTGAAGGACCGTAATCGGCTGGCGACGGAGGTCGGAAGGACTATAGTCAGTGGGCAACGTAAGTCAGGAGGACTGTATTCGGCGGGCGACGGAGTCGAAAGGACTGTAGTCGGCGGGTGACAAAGGTCGAAAGGATTGTATCTGGTAAAAGTCCATCAATGGACTGAAATTCCACATCAGATAGATGTCTGGTGAAAGTCCGACAATAGTTTGAAGTCCAGTGTCGGTAAAATTTGGTGACAAGCAGAGGTCCGTCATCGAGTAGAAGTCCGACGTTAGTCGGCGGCCGGGGAGAACTCCGGCGTTATAAAGTATTTGGGCAAAACTCCAAAGTCACTTGGAGATCAGGCGGAATTCCGACGTCACTTGGAGGTCGGACGGAATTCCAGCGTCACTTGGAAGTCGAGCGGAATGCTGGCGTTGCTTGAATGTTAGGAAGAACTCCGACGTTGCTTGAACATCAGACAGAATTCTGGCGTCGGGCAGAATTCTGGCGTCAGGCGAAATTTTGGCGTTGGGCAGAATCCCGGCGGCGGTGGTCGAGGAGGAGTTTCTTCCCTCTTATCATTCTCTTCTTCTTGTTCTTGTTCTGTCTTGGACCCTGCCACCCCCCCTCATGAGAAATGAGGGGTGTATTTATAGATTTCTTGAGTGGCATGGCCTGTAAATAGGTGAGAGATCAGGGGCGAATCGGGAGTGGTTTGAATGTACGGCCGATATTGAATTCCTTGATCATGGACCGTTCGTCAGGCATTTGAAGGTCTTAATGATGTCGAAATTTGGCGATCTTGGGCGTGTTGGATTCGTCTCATCGAGCCGCTTGATTCGAATATAAGCACGTCATGTTTGAAAACCGTTTGGTAAATCAAATTGTGGTTCAAACCTTCCAACAATGCTTTGGGTCCTTGATTTGGACCCATTGAGCTCGGATTGAGTCAAATTTGGTGTCGTTGGGTTCGTCTTTCCGAGACGATCAGTTCAACTATAAGTTTGCTTAAATCAAAGTTCAAAGGATCCCAGATTTAATTTTTGAAGTTTCCAACTCGATTTTTGCCTCGAGATTCATGCTCGATCAAGATAATTTTTCGAGGATATATCAACAACAGTGGTTATTTGACCTTTTTCTTTCACTATGTGATTTATGTATTTTGATCTTTCTTTGATGGATTGCTAATGTAACTAAGAAACAGGGATTTTTACTCTATGAAAAAAGTTTGATATCTTATGTTATAAAAAAGAAGAAAAAAAAACAACTTTTTTTAAAGATAAAAATTTTCAGAGCCTCAAAGGATTTCTGTGCTTATATGAAGGAAACAAAACCATTCATATTGTTATCAGGTTCATTGTAATCATGCAGAATATGATAAGTTTTGAAAATGTTTCCTCTCCCTCCTTCAGGCAAAGTTATATGTCTTTGATGATTTGATTCAAATGGAAAAAATAGCGTAAACTGTAGAGATATGAGCTTGTGCACATCAATCCCTCGGCTAAGAACACCACCATTTGCATTGATGAATGGATTGTACTAAAAGTTTAATTTCCTTCAACAAAAGTGCTGATATTTTTTGAATTTTTCCTAATTTGCTTATAAATGTCAAAATCTATGATAATAGAAAAAAACTTTCTTAAAATTCTATGTATATTTTCATTTATGTAAAAAATTAAAAAAAAAAATATTAAGTATATTTGAATTCAATATATGAGTAGTTTCGGCATTTCTGATTAAAAAAAAAAAAACTAAAATTGTTAATTGTATCAAATACTAATTATTCAGTTTAAAGTTTGAATAAGCATATAAAAAATAATTTAACCAAATAACATTATCTAATAACTCCATTATATAAAACATTATTCCTGAAATCCTATTTTCTCCACAACGACTTAAAATTTTTTCAAAAATCTTAACCAACAAAATGAGCTGTTACTCAAACAATATATCATTAATGAAACTCCGTTTTAGGTCTTTGATTCGAGTCTGTGTATATGTGTTGTGTGTGTTAGCTTGCCTTAAATGGCCTAAGGCCTCGTTTGAGAGTGTTTTTATGCCGTTTCCAGTTCTAATCGGTAAAAATAGTTGCAGTTTTCTGTTTGATAATACTACTTCTGTAAAATACATTTGTTTAGAACGGCCTATTTTTGCATATCTGAAAAGGCGGAAGAATACTGCTTATTCCGTCTTCCATACCGTTGTTTCTTCATTAACTGTTACATTACCAACTTAGAAGGAGGGCAGATACCAAACGAGGCCTAAATGTCTCTCTCTTTTTTAAGTAAGCAGTTGGCTCAAGGTAACTGCCTCCGCCTGAGTTAGGAGGTCCTAAGTTGTTCTACGTACGTCCCACTTGGCTCTTCCTCCTCGCCCGCGATCTTTGCCATCTGCCCGCGTCGTTAAGTAAGAACAAGGTGAGGCTTTCTTTCGCTATTCTCCCGCACTCTCTCTCGACGCTTCCTCCTCACGCCGTGCAGCCCGAAACATTCTGCTCCAGCCATCTGATTGCTGAAGCTGATCCTCTCTGCTCTCACAAAGGTATCCTTCATCCTCCTCCCCCTCTGTTATTATTGTTTACATTAGGTCCGGTGAAAGTTCCAACAGAGAAAATGTCATCTTTGCTTGTGCCAAAGTGGTCGACTTTATTGCCTGAGCTCCTACTTATGGTAGTCGAGCAACTCCACATAAAAAACAGAGCTTGCGTTTCTGCCGTCTGCAGTCACTGGGCTTGGATTCTCGGACGACCGTTGAGGGGTTACCCACCACGGCCGCCAAACCCCCTAGTACATGTGGATAACTCCATGCCGTGGTTGCTCCTTCCTAACAAACACAAAGAGGAAGCCGACTATTTATCATTCCAGATCATAAACAAATTAGACAAGGGAATCATATCTTTTCTGCCTGAGATGGTCGGACGGCGCTGCGTCGGATCATCTCCCGACGGTGGCTGGTTGGTTACACTAGACCTAGCCCTTCAGCCCCGCATTTTGAACCCTCTCACCCACAAGGAGTTCCGCCTCCCATCCCTTCTCAACATCTCCACCAACATAGAAGCCATCAGGGATGGATCCGACGGCATTATTTTGGAGTTCGTCAACTACAGGAGTAACATGACCCAAATTTCATATCCGGCAAACATCTTCCGCGACGCGTTTATTCGGAGGGTAATCATAACTGACGCTCCACCAAATCACATGTGCATAACTGACGTCGATCCACCCAATGTCGTGGTCGTCGCCTTTTACTTCTCAGATGGTTGCATGGCTTTGGCCCGACCTGAAGATCCTCGTTGGGTCCGTGTTGAGAGATTTCCAGGGTTTGGGGCTTTCATGGACGCCGTCTACTGCCACGAGGATCAACTCCTCTACGTTGTGGCCAAAGATGGATCCGTAATCGGTTACGACCTCCCTAACTTCAGAATATATCCTCCATTAGGGCCAAGACCCTTATTATTTATTTCACCAATACCCAAAATATGTATTTCACCTTTGAATATCCACATACAAGATATATCGATCAAATATCTTGTTTTCTTGGACGGCGAGTTGCTTCAAATCCAGAGAACATCAAAGTCTTACACGGCCAAAGGTACCGGATGTGAAGATGAATACAATAGTCCAATCGTTGGCGTAGAAACACAACATATCGAGGTAATGAGATTCAGATCAGGACCGGATGACACATATGATCCTCTATCCTGCTGGGATAAAGTGCAAGACATAGGAAATTATTCATTATTTATTGGTTGTAATCATACGTTGGTTGTTTCTATTTCAGAGAATTCTGAATTGAGACCGAATTGTGTTTATTTCACTGATGATTCTTATGGACTATGTGATTTGGTTCAACAAAGGAAGGCATGGGATGTTGGTGTTTATGACATCAAGAATGAGACTATAGAGAGATTTTTCCCTCCGGATTCTGATCAACAAGTAATTTGGCCACCACCCTCCTGGTTCATGCCTCCCAAGCTTCATTTAACCTTCCCCAAGTAGAAATTATTGCTGATGTTTTGTAACCAAATTACAAGATTAATCACACTTCTTTGATTTATTGCTTCTATCTTTTGAATGCTAGCTGTTTGTTTCTTTATATCTATGAATTAGTCTTGTTTTATTTCTTTTAATAATGCATCCAAATTATTGTAAGTGATCTTTAGTCAATCTTTCGTAGCAACAATCATCTTCATGTTGGGGAGAACATATCTTCCAATTATATACTCACTATTGGATATAGCCTTTTGCCATTAGGAAGACTTAGTACAATAGCCGAATGTTGGCTTCAAGACGGACCAGATCGAGGTAATGAGATTCAATCCAAGAGACCGGCAAACATTTGATCCTCCATTCTATTGTGTTGCAGGATTTGGTAAATTATTCATTATTTATTAGCCTAAGCCGAAAAAATTCATTATTTTTGCATCAGTTTGGATCGGATCGTCGGGCCGCACGGTAAGTAGGAAAAACGTGCTAAATAGAAATGATGGAATCGTCGGGATCCACGTGGCTCAATTTTAGTGGACTCGAGAGCTCCATCACGAGAATAAAAATTCCCTCTTTTCTTGGAACAATTATTACGTCCTCCGACCGGATGCAGAGGAACATCCAGTTGTAGGCAAAATCCCGCCTATAACGAGTGTACCGAGTTTTTTTGAAAAAACTCGGTACACCTCGGTATAGGCGAGATTTTGCCTATAACCGGATGTTCCTCTGCATCCTTACACCGGGGCCAAATAAAAGTTTCCTTTTCTTGAGAGGCCATCCAAACTCCATTACGATTTACGAAAATCTCACCTGCAACGGTCATATCTTTACCACAGTAAAACCGTCCTCTTCTCATCACAAGGTTAAAATTATATTTGCAGCTTATAATTTATGACCTTATCATTCTAAAATCTTTTTCATTTCTAGATAGAAAGCAATACACATTGAAAAAACAGAAACGGAAAACGAAGGACATCATGCACATAAGGAAAGATTTCTGCTTTCCTTTCATCTCTACGAGAGTTGCCAAACTTTACATATGGGACTTTTACTGACCTATACAAGAGGCTCGCAAGAAAGGTCGCCTTGCTAATTGTTAAAGAGGCTTGTAGAGAGCAACGGTCACATACTTGGAATGGAATCTGTGGGTAAAATTAAGAGCGACAAGTGACTGTGAAGCCCACCCCTTTTCAACGAAGAGATGGTTGAGCTCTACATGATGTTCTTTCCTGGATGACGAGTCCAACTCCAAGTTCTTCGAACCTGGTAGTATGAGAGGAAGCTGAGGGGGTAAGGCTGGAGGTTCCTTAGCAAAGTCATCATCTACCGGAAGTATCCTCCCGTAGCTAGATTCTGGTGATGCAGGAGCTTCAAATTCAGAAATGCTCTCTAGATTCTCAGGAACATATTCCTTGCACCACCAATCCAACAAGAACGTAAGAAAAGAAGTGGACTTTTCTATGCTACAATCATGAATTTGAGAAGGGGCACTCACAGTAACTTGAAGGATGTTCGCTGTACGCCCTGTGAAATCAGTCATGTGAGGAAGTTCTGGAATGAACTTCCATTCTCCGTCTACGATGAACTTGTAGTGATATATTCCTGAGGAGAGTACCAGCAGGATGCAGTGGTCTTTTCCAGATCTGTGCAACGCTTTCCTGCGGATTGTATCTGATATTTATACATTATTTGGGACCAAAACAACTATGAATGTTTCCTTCCATACCTAGAAGACCAGTTGTCCCATGAACCTTCCAATGCAACATCATTTCCCCCATGATACCATGTTATCAAAGTGGGAATCCCCTTATTGGCAGAAAAATTCTGAAGGGCTCCGAGGGTCGTTTACCCACAACTGGTGGGTTTGTTTTACCACAAACTGGTGGGTTTGTGGAGACTCAGCAATTCTCTGAAATGGAGACAACGGGAGCTGCAAAAAACAAGCTTAGTATCTATTAAAGCATGCGTAAAATGGTTTGTGTAAGCCAAATAGCAGACATAGGCAGAAAATTGATATAGGAATCAGTAATTTTAAGAAGTTGACCAACGAAAATTTTCATTTGTTGCCTTACTTCCAATTCATACAATATCAGTTGTTGCCTTACTTCCAATTGATCCATATTATAGACACGTTGGTATTAAAAACTTCACCACACTATTTCATTATGCAAAAAAAAAAAAAAGGTTGTAGCATAAACAGAAAATTAACTATTCAGTGAGGAATTCTGCAAGGCTATATCAATCCTCTCTCAATCAGATATTGAATTCAAGGGAGAGCACAACAAATTTAAGACATGAATATCAAGAAGAAGATCCCCTCCATCAACACGTCAGTCCATTAGTATTTGAGCGAATTTTTGAATGCATCAATTTGTCCTTCACCATTAACATTTCCACACTCTTGTCCTTATCTATAAACCATCATCCACCCAACATAATTCATACCAGTTTCCCTTCCATCCATAGCTATAAGAAAAATAAAAATAAAAAATCCTAATCTTAATCCTAAATATATTACATGTACAAAAAAAAAAAGAAATCAATTATCCTACAAATAAATTACATAAAATAATTAAGCATGTTATGAAATTAACTTCTTTAAAAAAAAAGAGAAATTTTTGTTGATAAATGTTACTATTTTCTAAATTTGTAAAATAATTTGCATAATATCTCAACATGGGAATATCAGAAAATTGCACACTAGATTTTCTTTTTTCTTATAGCTAACATAAGTTTGTGCATTCTTTTCATCATATGCTGTTAAATCATCTGCATCATATAGCTTACTGGTAAACAGCTAAAAGAGCATATAAATGAAAAAACAAAAAAGGCTACACTATGTAGTGCCTGTGGAATCTAAAATAAATATATTTTTACCAGATTAGAGACAGACACGCATCCGTGAGAAATCAATATAGTTGCAACAGTTCATAGTCTTAAAAAAATTTTTGAGAAACTGAAGAGAATGAGCACTCTAAATAATAATAGGGAACAATCCTCTTTAAGAGGCCAACTTCTAACATTACAACTAATTAGCCCTACTACTAACAAAATCTAACTTATGTTATCATTTCTAGATTTATATCTATTGATAACATAAATTAAAACTCTTCAAAGTGCACTTAGATTGGATCCTTGAACAAAAATCTCCAAGAACTTAACTAATATTTTTCCAAAGAAAACGCATTATCTTTCTTATAAGCTGCCTAGAAATGATCTTGTCAAATATGACCATGGCCATAGTCAACTTGTGGCTAATAATCATAATCATAATGGTCCCTATTAGGTTGAAACAAATATGAGTATGTTTGTTTGGTATCAACAATTTACACCACATTATCTCATTTTGATTGAATATTTAAATAAATTTGAAGAGCTTCTAGATTTGAAGGGAAGAAGATTTGGTGATAAAATTAAATTCAAAAAAGTTTGTACTTTGAAATAAAGATTGAAGTAAAACCGTACCAAAATAGTACACTATAAGATACATAAAAATCCATAGAAATTGAAAAATACCTAAGAAGAAAGGTAAAAGATGACCAGATCAGTTCTAGGACCCCCTCCTAGATCCTGGTTTTGCCACGCATGCACAATTTAGGCATAATATTAGATAAGCATAACATTTTCCTAAAATTATTGCTATTTCTCTTAGGGAGAAGAGATGCCATCTGTTAGAAATTCTAATAGACCAAGATATATAATCAAACAGATCAAATTGCACCCCAACTCCCTTATTATGTTCGGGAATGTAATAAGCGGCTGTTTTAGACCTGTTCAATCAAATCGGCACCTTATTTTTTTCTCGATACAGAAGTCAAGCAAAAGAAACAACGGGCCAGCGAGCCGGCGAGCAAAGCAGCGAGCGAGGGGTCGGGGATGATAACAAGCTGACATATGCAACTCCATGCAAGGAATAAGTTGATTTCATTCAGTTGAGCGAAGCTGAAGAAGAGGAAGAGAGGAGTTTCGTGCACGCGGGGGTGGGGGGGAGAGATATATTGTGAAAGAGAAAAGTTTGAGGAGAGTTGTTTACTGTTGATGTTTGTTGAAAGCTCTGTGTTCAACGAGAGGAGGAAGAAAAAGAAGAAAGTTTAACCAGAGGAAGAAGGAGAAAGATGAGCTTGTTAGTCTCCATTTCGTCCACAGGGGGAAAGTGTTAGTGATTTAAATTTTTCTTCTTTTCTATTCAAACTTAGAAAAGAAAGAAATAAATATTTTTTAATTTTTTTTTATTGAAACAGTTGCTGAAAATCTCAACTCCAAGAGGAGGAAAGAAAATTAATTTTAATTTAAGGATATTTAATTTCAATTATTTTAGAGATTAAAAATAGATGATGTAATTATAATTATGGAGTAATAAATTAGAAACATTCTTTGTTTTAATGATATCCGATGCATTTGAAATTGTCTTTAACAACGTCTAATTTGTTCGACACTACTTTGACAACATTTGACTTCTTCAGAATTTAGTCCAGCAATATTTAATGCAAATAAATATTATTTTTAAATAGTGAAAAAATATTTAATTGTTGAGTTGTGACTTGTGATGAAATATCGTAATCAAGCTAAGGTTCTCAAAGAAACATTAGGTAAGAGTTAAATATGTTAATGCAGATTTAATTTGAAGTAATTAAGATATGATTCTAAAATAATTGTGTGGATTTACATAACTGTGTTCTTTATTTTGGAAGGGTTCCAGCACACGAAAAGATGCTTTATTTTATAGCAATTATATTTTTATTATAATTTTAATACAATTATTTGATAATGTATCATGCATGTGTACTTGTTAAATTTTAAAGTATTTATGATGCATTAAATTAAGAAAACTAAACAATCAAAGTTACACAATGGTGTATATAAATGTGAAAACTGCTTATGTAGATTGATATGTAATAAAAAAAAATGACTACAATGAATTATAATATGGAAATGTAATATTAAAAAAAATAAAAAAGGCATATACATGCAAATATAGGAATTCATCCTCTTATGATACCAGTTGAAGACGCAATGTATCCGTGCTCGATAAATGAAAAAAGAAATGAAAATAAAAATATCTTAATTGGTACTATTTAGATGGTGTTCCTATAATAAATGAACTGTTGAAAGAATAAATTTAAAAAAAAATTGAAGAATATTTTATCAATCAATTTACCCCATGTAGCACGATAAAGGCTTGATGTTGATGTTTCTTTACCATCAATAAATTATAGTATTTATATTTATATTAAATGTATGTTAAGTGAAAAGTTTAATATATGTGTATGATTATTTATATGCATTTTTTATTACTATTCTATAACTACTGAGTTTGTTATTGAATCTCAAATTATTAAATTAAAATTTTCAGGCAAATCTCATGCTGATTAAATGATTGACTGATAAGATTTTGTATATAGAAGAAGATGATCAAATGAAAATAAAAAGATCTATTTTACTATATATTTAGACTGAAAAATATTTTAATAGCTCTTCAATTAAATTTGGATATTTAGTCTATGAGAAAGTGACTAAAATGATCCATTGATTCTTTATGAAGGACCAAAATGACCCCTAACTATATTAAAATATCATTTTGATCATTCAACTCTTTAAAGAGGGACTAAAATAGCCCCACTATAAGACTATTTTAGTTCATTCTTAAAAACTTGAGGGACCAAAGGTCTTTCATGAAGAGTTAAGGAACCATTTTGATTTTTTTCACTTTAGTTTATTGAATTATTATTATTATTATTAAAAGAATTGTGATGTAGGTCCAACCATCTATTCACACCTCATTAATTTAAGCTTCTTGGCCGAGTCGTAACATAGAGCTCGAGTACTTTAGGTTAGAGTATTGTTCAAGTGGTGATCCACATGAGGATGTAAAAGATTATTAATCATATTTAGGATATGAGCAGTTAGACTTGATGATTCAACTGTCGTAAGATTTATGCTTGCTTGTTCCCATGTTGGTGAAAATTGGAAGAGAACTCATATCTTCCACGTATATGAGTCAGGAAATAATAGAAGATACAGTGATTCATAGATGTTGGAAGTACTATAAACAGGATATCTAAAGCTACCTTGACTAGCAATCATAAGGCTGAATACATCCAAGTCCTTTCAAATTATGTGTTAACAATGTCTTATTGGGTAGCTATTTTGATATAATATGTGACAAAATAATATCGATTGGATAGCCACTTTTGATATAATATGTTGTTACGTACTTCCCATGAATGTTGTTAGTATTCTGGTAGGTCAACCTGAACTTTAAGCTATATTATTACAAAACAAACACTTGTGCATTCAAATATAAGGGTGCTAGCATTAAATTGAAAACATAAAAATATGGTGAAAAAACATCAAATTCTTGGTTTTGAATCTCTCTAACATCAAAGTACTCCATTGTAGACCCAATTCATATCCCTCTTGGTGTACCTTGACCAACAAATTTGGCTAAAATCCCAAGGACACTTTACTAGGTTTTAAAAAAAATCTTTAAACTGCAAACAAGGTAGATTAGATATTTCTATGCATTAGACCTAAACATATAGGAAGCAAAGCTCCAACATGGTAAAAATTTGAACTAGAAATCAGTCCATGGTTGATACCAACAAATTGGTTGCAAAAATCCCAAGACTCAAGACGCAGTGTTAGGCCATACCGATGGTAATAAGAAGCAGAGACAAGGAGAGCAGGTGACCTTCCACAAAGGTCTTGATGGTTGTATAAAATTTCAAAAGATGTATGGCCTATGTTGCAACAACTCAAAAATGTCTTTACAAAAGACATTCCTGTCGGTCTTCCACACCTGCGAGATGTACATGTGGTTGAATTCATTCCAGGAGATGGTATCCCACACCAGCTGGCTTACCAATTCTGACCATAGGAATATGTCCGATTGCAATGGTAGGTCGAGGAATTGATTTCGGATGGACTGGTTAGAGCAAGCCCCTGTGTTGTTTCCTACTCTTCTTGTACAAAAGGAAAAGTGCATCAACAGTTAGGCAGTGACTAAGATTACAGTTAAACACAGATTCCTCATTCTTCCTATGGATTATCTATTTGATGAGCTACATGGCTCATCCCTCTTCTCCAAAATTGATTTGTGCAGTGGATATCATTAGATGTGAATGCAACAAAAAATAGCTTTCAAGACATGTGAGGTATTGTATGAGTGGACTATGATGCCATTTGGATTATCCAACGCAATGAGCATGTTTATGTAGCTTATGAACCAAGCCTTTCATCCTTTTTTGGGTAGGTTTGTGGTCGTATACTTGGACAATATCTTGTCATGTTAGAAGATCGCTTATAGCACTTGCAGTTGGTTTTAGAAGTGCTCCATGACCAGTAATTATTTGCTCTTCCAAGTAAATGCCAATTCTTGACTCCAAACATTAATTTTCTGGGCCATGTTCTTTCCGTTGCTAGAATTGAAATGAATCCAACCAACTATGTAGCAATACTGATTGGCCTATACCTCAGTCATTTACTCAGCTGCAATAGTTTCATAGTTTGATGTCATTTTACCATAGTTTCGTAAAGGAATTCAATTTGTTGGCTATAACTCTCACCAAAATCCTCAAAGCTGAAAAATTCCGGTGGTCAGAGGCTGTAGCACCTAGTTTTGAGGCATTAAAATAGCGAGTGACCACTAATCCAATGTTGTCTTTCTCGTTTTCGACCAAGTGAAAAGCTAAATGAAACTCTTAGAAGCATGACAAAGAGTTTTACGCCATCATCTATAACCTTGGTCAATGAAGCCGCTATCTTTTACCTAATGAATTTGTTCTTTTTACAAATCATGAGCCGTTCAAGATTTTAGACACCCAAAACAAATTCAAAGGAAGACACTTTTTATCACCTTTTTTTCGATGTCCTAAAATATAAATCTGATCAACTTAACCAGGTGGATGCATTGAGCAGACGTCATCTTCTCACGATGACATTACAAGCTAAAGCTGTTAGTTTTGAAGTTCAGAAGGAGCATGTTGTCACGACCCAACCCAATCAGGACAGATCCCGCTCGCATCAGGCCGCGACAAAGCCAACAAATTCAGGATCTGGCTTTGGAATTTGCTTCAGAACTTTCTTCCAAATATAACACAGACAGAAAAACACAGAGCTACTATAAACATCCAAACACAGCGCAGTTCATCTATCTTTCTTTTCATCAAAATAATCATATACATATACAGTACATGGCTTACAGACAGAAAGAACAGAACAGAACAGAAAAGTTATGACTGTACAAAAATCAAAAGTATCAAGTACCTAATCAATGATCAGACTCAGAACGTCTAGTCCAAGACCTCCTTCCCTTTCCCTGAACCTGAAAACCACGCAGAAAACAAGAATGAGCTAACAGCTCAGCAAGACATCAATCACCCATCAAAATCATCAGAAACTCACATCAGAAAAGTATCCGTACAGAATTCGAAAAATCATACAAAAATCATATAACAGACAGAACAGATAATAGCTCAATCAGAAATTAGCTTACGGATACAGAAAACTAAAGTCATGTCGAATCGGAATTCAGAACAGATATCATAAAGCTTTTAAATCACAGAGCAGACAGAATCGTACAGAATAATCAGAATCGTACAGAAATAAATCAGAAATAATCATATTAAAGCTTTACACAGAACAAATAATTTCAGAACAGAACTTCCTTCCAGATGTCAGAACTTCCCCTCTTCCCCTTATGGCTCCCTTTTGTGCTTATAGCACCAGAACTTCCCCTTATAGCTCCCTTTTGTGCTTATAGCACCAGAACATAACAGATATACATAATTTTAAATTTCAGAACTTCCCCTTATGTCTCCCTTCCTGGACCCAGACAACGGAATCACAAAGGATTCCGGCCCCTTATAACTCCCTTCTGATAGCACAAACACATCAAATATTCAAATCATCTTATTTCAAAAAATTCAGAAATCGTACGAAAATTCAGCGGCATAACGGCAGTATATGGAATTTACACAAAATTCACAGATTCAGAAATTTACCAAATTACCACAGAACATTCACAGTATTATAAAACTTTCATTGTACTGACAAAACATTTTTCAACATCCTGATAATTTGCAGTTCAATTAAAACACCGCAAAATCCAAAATGTCCGGTAAAAATCTTTCAGAAAATACTCAAAACGTGCATAATTTTCATCTCAGAGACATACCAAAAGTTACGTGGTAAAACCTTTGTCAGAAGAAAATAATACAAGAAATTCGCTTATGGAAACAAAATCCGGAACAGAAAATGAGTCAAAAATCTTGTTTCTGAAAATTGAGAAAGGCGGAATGTGCCTTACCTCGAGTCGGTACACTTCTCTAACTGTCACAACGGACGAAAACAGACCGGAGTCGCTCAAAAATCCTCTTTTTCTTCTTTTCCTTCATTTTTCTCTCTCCTGGACGTCCTTTTCTTTCCGAAAATATCTCATTTCTATATATATCAAGACTGATCGTACTGGACGATCGCAACTTCATCCCGGACGATCTAGGCTCTGGACGATTTCGTCCAGACGAAAATTAATTATCGTCACGGACGACTTGGGCTCTGGCCGATTTTCGTCCAGACGAAAATTAGTTATCGTCCCGTACGACTTGCTCTTGGTAATAATTCGTCCAGACGATCCACATTTCGTCCAGACGAACCATGCAGCCAGAACTGTTTTCCTGCACAACCTGTACCGATCGTCCCGGACGATCGAACTTCGTCCGGACGAACCTGGGAGCAAAATGGTCTTTACAATCTCCTCAACTTCAGAAAAATGTCGTCCTCGACATTGCCAAACCAAAACTCAGTCAGAAAAGATACGGATATGCTTGCCTCATGTCTGACTCCTTCTCCTAAGTCGCTTCTCGTGCTGTTCGGTGCTTCCACTGAACTTTAACCATAGGAATTTGTTTACTTCTTAACTTACGAACATCATAAGCCAAAATCAACTAAGGTTCTTCTTCATACCTCAGATTCTCCTGAATCTCCACTTCATCAGCAGACAATTTCTTTTCAGAATCAGATACCCACTTTCTCAAAATAGATACGTGAAAAATATTGTGCACATTAGACATCTGATCAGATAGTAACAGTTTGTAAGCAGACTTACCAATCCTTTCAAGGATTTCAAACGGTCCAACATACCTTGGACTAAGCTTGCTCACCCTTCCAAATCTGCTGACTCCTTTCATCGGACTGACTTTAACATACAAAAAGTCACCAATCTGAAATTCAACAAACCTGTGCTTCTGATTGTAATACTTCTGTTGTCGATCTTGTGCAGCTTTCAATCTTCCTTTAATCAGATTGATTTTCTTAACAGTTTCATCCATAAATGCTACACCCATTTCTTGTCTATCTCCTACCTCAGTCAGAGTCAAAGGAGTTCTACACTTCCGGCCATACAAAGCTTCATAAAGTGCCATACCAATACTGGACTGAAAACTGTTATTATAAGCAAATTCGATCAAAGGAATATGATCTTCCAAGCTTCCTCCAAAATCTAAAACACATAATCGCAGAAGATCTTCCAGTACCTGGATAGTCCTCTCAGACTGTCCGTTAGTCTGCTGATAAAAAGCCGTACTGAAATGCAACCTCGTACCCAATCCTTGTTGAATACCCTTCCAAAGTCTGGAAGTAAACCGTTCATCTCGATCAGATACAATCACTTTAGGCACACCATGTAATCTGACAATCTCCTTCACATATACTTGTGCCAACTTATCCACCGAATCCGTCTGTCTGATCGGAAAAAAATGTGCAGACTTCGTCAATCGATCCACAATCACCCAAATGGCATCGTGCCCTTGCCTTGATCGAGGAAAACTCATGGCAAAATCCATCGTTACCTCCTCCCATTTCCACTCAAGGATAGACAACGACTGCAAAAGACCTCCTGGTCGCTGATGCTCTGCCTTCACTAACTGACAGGCTTCGCATTTCGCAACAAAATCTGCTACATCCTTTTTCATTCCAGGCCACCAGAACAAACTCTTCATATCTCCGTATATCTTACCACTTCCCGGATGTATCGTATAGCCTGAATGATGTGATTCGTGCATAATCTATTTCCTCAAATCTCCAAACACAGGAATCAACAACCTGTTCTTGCAGAAGATAACACCATAATCAGAAACTCGAAGTTCAGGCTTCTTACCATATTCAATCTGAGCAATCAAGTTCAAATAATCGGAGTCTGACTTCTGAGCTTCCTGAATCCTTTCTTCCAGGGAAGACTGAATGTTCATCTGAGTCAAAACACCAGAATCCGCACCAGTAGAGGAAATCACCTCTAACTGTAATCTTTCCATGTCTCGTATCAGATACTCATCAGAAGTGAGCTGAATACCTGATAATCCAGAAGACTTCCTGCTCAGAGCATCTGCTACCACATTAGCCTTGCCAGGCTGATACTGAATCGTCAGGTCGTAGTCCTTGATCAACTCAAGCCACCTTCTTTGCCTCAAATTCAAATCCTTCTGAGTGAATATGTACTTCAAGCTCTTGTGATCCGTAAAGATCTCACATCTGACGCCATACAAGTAGTGACGCCAAATCTTCAAAGCAAACACAACTGCAGCCAACTCCAAATCATGCGTCGGGTAATTCTTTTCATGTGGTTTCAACTGTCTCGAAGCATAAGCAATTACCCTACCATGCTGCATCAGAACACAGCTCAAACCTTTCAATGAAGCATCACTGAACACCTGAAATTCTTCCGTACCTGACGGAAGTGCTAACACTAGAGCTGAAGTCAAACAATCCTTCAACTTCTGAAAACTAGCCTCACACTCCAATGTCCAAACAAAAGCTACTAACTTCTGAGTCAGTCTCGTCAGAGGCGTAGAAATCTGAGAAAATTCCTTCACAAATTTTCTATAATATCCGGTCATGCCTAAAAAACTACGTACCTCAAATATCGTAGTAGGCCTTGGCCAATCGGCAACAGCTTGAATCTTCTGGGGATCAACAGAGATACCATCACCGCTCACCACATGCCCCAGAAAAGAAATGCTCTTCAGCCAGAATTCAACTTGGAAAACTTAGCATATAACTGATGCTGCCTCAAAGTCTCCAACACAATGCTCAAATGTCTAGCATGATCTTCCTCAGAAGCAGAATACACCAGAATATCGTCGATAAAGACGATCACAAACTTATCCAAATACTCCCTGAACACTTTGTTCATCAGATCCATGAAAATAGCAGGTGCATTGGTTACCCCAAAAGGCATAACCAAAAACTCGTAGGGCCCGTAACGAGTACTGAAAGCTTTCTTCAACACATCCGCTTCCTTCACCTTCACCTGATAATATCCAGATCTCAAATCAATCTTCGAAAATACAGAAGAGCCAGAAAGATGATCAAACAAGTCATCAATCCGTGGTAATGGATATTTATTCTTGATCGTGACTTTATTCAAATCTCTGTAATCAACACACATACGGAGTGTTCCGTCCTTCTTCACAAACAGTACAGGTGCTCCCCAAGGAGAAACACTAGGACGAACAAATCCTCTATCCACCAACTCCTGGAGCTGAACTTTCAACTCAGAAAGTTCCTTCGGTGCCATCGTGTACGGAGCTTTCGAGATCGGAGCTGTACCCGAAAAAACATTAATAGAGAACTCAACGTCTCTATCCGGAGGTAAGCCAACCAACTCCTCAGGAAATACATCTGAAAACTCCCATACAACCGATATACTAGAAAGAGAACCCACCTCTAGGTTCATATCCCATACAGGAGCTGAAGCTACTGAACTACTAGGCTCCCTCTGACTACCAATGGTGGTCTCCGTGCCACAGAACTCGAACCACCACCTCTACCACCAGAGGATCCTTCAGTCACAGCGCGTGGAGGAACAGTCATCGGCCTTCCTGCTAAACCAACAGGTCTAATATCAGATCGGAACTCAGATCGTCTATCAAATCCAGCCTGTGGACACTCTGCAATCCGATGTCCTTGCTGACCACATCTGAAGCACTGACCAGTCATCCTGTAACACTGGCCAAAATATCGTCGTCCAAAACTTTGGCACACAGGTGCCCCACTGACAGATCCAGAATTGGTCGTACTGGTAGTGGCAGTACCAAAAAATCCTGACTGTCCACTCCTCCTGGAGTCTCCGGGAAAAAATCTTCTCTTGCCAGAGGAACCACTGCTAGAAGTATCACCCCCGAACCTCTTCCTACTCGCAGTCCACCGCTGCTGAGTAGCCATCAGATCATTCTCTATCAAACGAGCTCTCTCCACAAGCTCAGAGATATCAGAAATGTGAAATGGCACTAGGGGCTGCCTCAGACTATCTCGTAATCCCCTCGGAAATTAATAGCACTTCTCAGCAGAAGTACTCACCAACTGCAGAGCATATCTGGCTAAAGCAGTAAACTCGACCTCGTACTGCATCACAGTCCTACTCCCCTGAACAAGTCTCAGAAAAGTCTCATGCATCTGCTGTCGTGCAGAAGGAGGTACAAACCACGATCGGAATTCCTCAGAAAATTCTTCCCAAGTAATCAACGAATTTAACTTCCCTTGGAATTTCGCCTCCTGCTGGCCTATCCACCAGCGCTCTGCTTCCCCATCTAACAGAAAAACTGCCAATGGTACTTTCCTGTCCGGCGGACACTGCATGCCGTCAAAAGTCTTCTCTAACATTCTCAATCATTCTTCAGCTGCTCTGGGCTCAACAGTGCCCTCAAACCTCGAAGGTTTCAATCTCAAAAATAACTGCATATGTTTATCTATATCCTCAGATCGCACAGTAGAGGCTCTACTCTGAGTCTCGCTCATCATCTGAGCAATCAATGTAGCAAACTGAGAAAGTATATCAGAACCGACCACTGGGATAGTACTGCCCACTGGAGCTGCCTGACTAGCACTCTGCCCATCTGTCATATCAAGGTCTGGCGGATCCATGATCACACAGAAAACTAAGCACAAAACAACAGAATAAAAATCCAGACAAACCAAAACTACCCCAGACAGACTCACAGATCACTTCCTATAGCTCTGTCTTACAATCCAAATTCCAAAACCATTGCTCTGATACCACAAAAGCTTGTCACGACCCAACCCGACCAGGACGGATCCCGCTCGCATCGGGCCGCGACAGAGCCAACAAATCCAGAATCTGGCTTTGAAATTTGCTTCAGAACTTTCTTTCAAATATAACACAGACAGAAAAACACAGAGCTACTATAAACATCCAAACACAGCGCAGTTCATATATCTTTCTTTTCATTAAAATAATCATATACAGATACAGTACATGACTTACAGACAGAAAGAACATAATAGAAAAGAAAAGTCATGACTGTACAAAAATCAAAAGTATCAAGTACCTAATCACTGATCAGACTCAAAACGTCTAGTCCAAGACCTCCTTCCCTTTCCCAGAACCTGAAAACCACGCAGAAAACAAGGATGAGCTAACAGCTCAGCAAGACATCAATCACCCATTAAAATCATCAGAAACTCACATCAGAAATCACATCAGAAAAGTATCCGTACAGAATTCGAACAATCATACAGAAATCGTATAACAGACAACAGATAATAGCTCAATCGGAAATTAGCTTACGGATACAGAAAATTGAAGTCATGTCGAATCGGAATTCAGAACAGATATCATAAAGCTTTCAAATCACAGAGCAGACAGAATCGTACAGAATAATCAGAATCGTACAGAAATAAATCAGAAATAATCACATTACAGCTTTACACATAACAGATAATTTCAGAACAGAACTTCCTTCCAGATGTCAGAACTTCCCCTCTTCCCCTTATGGCTCCCTTTTGTGCTTATAGCACCAGAACTTCCCCTTATAGCTCCCTTTTGTGCTTATAGCACCAGAACAAAATAGATATACATAATTTCAGATTTCAGAATTTCCCCTTATGTCTCCCTTCCCGAACCCAGGCAATAGAATCACAAAGGATTCCGGCCCCTTATAACTCCCTTCTGATAGCACAAACACATCAAATATTCAAATCATCTTATTTCAGAAATGTAGAAATCGTATGAAAATTCAGCGGCATAATGACAGTATACGGAATTTACACAAAATTCACAGATTCAAAAATTTACCAAATTATCACAGAACATTCACAACAACATTATAAAACTTTCATTGTACTGACAAAATATTTTTCAACATCCTGATAATTTGCAGTTCAATTAAAACACCGCAGAATCCAAAATGTCCGGTAAAAATCTTTCAGAAAATACTCAAAACGTGCATAATTATTATCTCAGAGACATACCAAAAGTTACGCGGTAAAACCTTTGTCAAAAGAAAATAATACCAGAAATTCGCTAAAGGAAATAAAATCCGGAACAGAAAATGCGTCAAAAATCTCGTTTCTGAAAATTGAGAAAGGCGGAATGTGCCTTACCTCGAGTCGGTCCACTTCTCTAACTGTCACAATGGACGAAAACAGACCCGAGTCGCTCAAAAATCCTCTTTTTCTTCTTTTCCTTCATTTTTCTCTCCTGGACGTCCTTTTCTTTCCGAAAATATCTCATTTCTATATATATCAAGACTGATCGTACCGGACGATCGCAACTTCGTCCCGGACGATCTAGGCTCTGGATGATTTCGTCCAGACAAAAATTAATTATCGTCACGGACGACTTGGGCTCTGGCCGATTTTCGTCCAGACGAAAATTAATTATCATCCCGTACGACTTGCTCTCGGTAAGAATTTCGTCCATACGAACCATGCAGCCAAAACTGTTTTCCTGCACAACCTGTACCGATCATCCCGGACGATCAAACTTCGTCCGGATGAACCTGGGAGCAAAATGGTCTTTACACATGTAATAACCGGTTCGGCCCCGGCCGGTTCAGTTCAGTTGAACCGGCCGAACCTATCCTAATAGGCGGACGGATCTATTCGCGAAACAGAAGCAGTTTCACGAACAGAGAAGGGCGGACGGTCGGGCTTCACGCGAGAGCGAGGTAGGTTTCTTCTTTCTCCAATTTTAGCAAATGATTGCCTTCTAGGATAAGAAATAACGATTCATTTTCATTCTTATCGTTATCAGAGTGTTATTTTGGGAAAATTTTGAAGAACAATAGAAACAGACGAGAAGGATTAAAAGAAGAAGGTTTGTTGAATTTCTTTCAGATTTTTATATAAATTTCTTCTTCTACTTCGTTTAAAGTGAGCGATATGTTCCTTGAAGGATAAGGAAACGATTGAAGCGAAGAGAAAAGGAATTTTGGGAGATAAGGGTTTAGGGATTTTGAGAAAATCTCCATTTTTCCTTTGTAAGTGACTCTCCTATTATACAAGTTATTTCAATTTTATTATAAAAGCACGTTTTTATATAAGTTATATTTTATGGATGTTGTAGGAACTCGAAGTTGAGGTTGCTCTAAGGATTGAGAAATTTGAAGGATTAAAGTGGGTATTTATAAAAGTTTAAATTTCTTTATTTCAATTCTATTTTCATTTTAAAAAAAGTATATATGAAATTGTTTAGATTTATGATTTCTCCTACTTTTGGAAATGATTAACTAAAATAAGCAACGACATATATGAGTACAATTATGGAAAAGAAAAAGGATATGTAATGAGTATATCAAAGAAATAGAAAATAAAGTTTAGAAAGAAAACATACATATGTATATGATTCGTATATGCAAATGATAAGTAATATTTATAGAGATACAGGAAAGATATATTGTATGCAATTGTAACAATAATGATGAAAATGAGAAAAGAAAAGAAAATAGAATAAAGGAAAAGGGTATTGAAAATGATAGGAGTCACCCCCTTATGGTACTGGCTGGGGACGCCGTATTCGTGCACGAAAAAGGAAAAGGAAATCAAATGGAAAAGGTTGTACCTTTGGGTACTTTGAGACGGTGCTCCTGTGCAAATTAAATGGGAAAAGAAAATATAAATGAAATATTAAAGATAACAAATGTTTCAAATTAAAAATATCCGAAGAAATATTAAATTAATGAAATGAAAGAAACATGGTTAAGAAAGGATAGAAGATATCTTAATCTATAATTATAGTGATTAATTTATATAATTACCCACTGAGTTTATTTAGTAAACTCAACCCACGAGTTTAAATGTTTCAGGTAAGTTCTTAAGAAAAGAAATGACTAAAAGAGCAGAACATGTTTACAGAAGGCGGCGTGCAAATGACAGTAGTAAAATATATTTTGTGTTTTTTTTTTTTGTGGCTCTTAAACATGAATGATGTAGTATAATGTTTAATGAATATTAGCGTCCGACTTTTCGTACCCGCCTCGTTAGATCGAGCATCAGGGCCGGGTCGTGACAGAGCTATATGGAGTAAATGTTGATTTTGAAAAAAAAATGGCATAAACATCATCGGGCGCCTATGGACATTTTCATATGGAAGATAGATATTTATATTATGGAAACTGTTTATGAATTCCACAATGCTCATTAAGGAAAGCTATATTGTATGAATGTCACAATAGTAGAATGGCGGACCACTTTGACTTTGATAAAACACTCGCACTAACTCGCGAAAATTTCTTTTGGCCAATTCCAAACAAGAGGACATAAGAACATGCAATCTTGCTAAAACTCAAGTCTATACACACTGCTAGCCATTCTAGAACTTCTATGGTACAATGTGAACGGACTTCATTGTGGAACTTCCCCAATGCAATGAAATAAAGATTTCATCTTAATAGTGGTGGATAGATTCTCTAAAATGATGCATTTCATATCATGCAATAAAAAACATGATGTGCCACGTGTTGCTAAATTGTATTTCAAGAAGATATTCTGACTTCATGGTATTCCAAAGACCATCAGCTCCATCATAATGCCAAAAACTCTATGCCATTTTTGGAGGACATTATGGAGTAAAATGGGTACAATGTTACAATTTAGCTTAGTCGTGCAACCCTAATTAGATGAACAAATCGCAACAGGTAACCATAATCTTGGGAATTTGTTGAGATGTTTCGTTAGCAAAAATATTCATCAATAGGACCAAATTCTAATGCAAATGGAGTTTTGCTTATGATTCTTTAGTAGTAAATCAATCGTCCAATCGAAGTAAATTTGAGATTGTGCATGGTTGTAATACACTCTTCCTTGTGGAAATGTGGAATAAATACGTGCGCTATCCTCTGTTGAATGCAACAGTGATGTTGACACCCGAGTCAAGGAAATTAAAAGTTACATAAACAAGTGCAACATGAAATTTTAAAACAAAATGGTGAGTCCAAAAACAAGCAAATAAATCTAAGAACATGGAAAAGTTTAATGAAGGAGATCTCCTTTGAATTTTGCTACAAAAAGAAAGGTTTCTTCCTAGAACTTTTGGAAAACTCAAAGCCAAGGCCGATGGTCCATTCAGAATAACTAAGCACATAAATGATAATGCATACAAGATTGATATATCCAGCGACTACAATGCATAAGACACAATCAATGTTGTTGATTTATCAACATGTTTAACACAAGTAACATAATAAACGCTATCATGGTGCCAAATAAGCCAAAGAGGAGAGTTCCTGATGAGGACATCAGAAATCTACAACTACGATCGTGCCTTTTATTTTGATCTATTTTATGTTTTTGATTTATTATTGCTCATTTTCCCTTTCTACCCTCACTTGAGGGCTTTGTCTTATGTATGCCCTAGGGGCAATTGTGTCTTTGTTATTTCCCCTTCATGTATTTGGCTATTTAAAGCCACCCTCTTCCTTTGGAGAGATTAATGATTGAATGATAATGAAAATTCCTGCAATCTTGTGTTTGTGTGAGAGCTTGAGAGCTTTGAAGAGAAATCCCTAGGAGAGAGTAAGCAGATCACCCACCAACCTTGGAAGAGTCTGGGTTCGTGATTTTATTTCTCTATCTTCTTCTTCTCCTTCCCCTCTTCTCCTAACAGCCGGCCTAGACTTCCCCGAAATCCCTAAGCCGCCGGCCATATCCCCTTTACCCCTCTCACGGCCAAACCCCACACCCCCACCGAACCCATCCCCTCTTCACCCAACCGACTTCACCTTCCCACTACCAAAACCGGCGACCATCCATCCTAGCCGCCGGCCTCCTGTGAAGTTCCCTTCCTTTGGTCTTCAAATATTTCCTAATCTAGATTGAATAAATTAAGAAGAGATTTTTGAATTCAAATCCAAGTGATTTGAATTTCAAAATCTTTCCTAAAATACAAAGTCTATTTTAGGAAAATTTTAAACCTCGTCCTCAATTCAATATTTGATTGAAGAGGATTTAATTTTACTTCCCTAATTAAGCAAGCATTAAGCCCTTGCATTTAATCCTTATTGCCCCTCTAAAAGCTGCCACCCCCCCCCCCCCCCCCCTCTCTAAGGAATTGAATTGGATTTGTTTCCTAAAACCCACCCCCTCTAATGGAAACGATTCAAATTCTTTTCCCCTTCACTTGACCGGAATCTCCAAGGCCCACTTCAAATTTTCTGTTCCCAAAATTCAGCCCCCTTCAAGTTGGAAACAATTCCAAAACCTGGCCACACTTGCCCGCCTCCCTCCCTAGTAATTTTACTAGGTTTACCTTCTCTAAATTCTTCATAAACTCCATGCGGTTTGAGTTTTCCTGCACTCCAAGTCTGCTACCAGAACTTTCTGCACCTGCTCTTGATTTTTCCTCAACCTGAAGGTTCACAAAACTACTGCCGAGGATTTGTTCTGCACCCGTTGCTATCCAAATTTGCTGTCCAGAGTTTTTCCAAGTGCCAAAACTGCTGTCAAGGCTTTTCTCAAGAGCACCTGCCTACTGTCCAGTGACTCCAGCAAGAGTTCCATGCCGTCCAGCCCCTTGGAAAGCCACTGTTGCTGCCTGAATCTGTCGGGAAATCGCTGCCCCAGGTGTGGCTGCTTGCTGTCCACAGTTCGGGTTGGGGTTGTTGCTGCCCGAGCCATCCAGGAAGCCGCCAACTGCTGTCCAAGCTTGCGAGGAGGTCGAAACTTAGCAAAGGGTGAACTCTTACCTTCTTGTTTATCCTCGCTTATAGTTTTATTTGATTCATACAAAGTCTTGCCAAGCTCCGCTACAAGCTTAGTATTTAGTAGGAATTGCTTAAGAGATCTTTCATAGCACTACTCTTATTGTTAGATTAGGGATTTCTTGTTGAAACCCATTTTGTTTGCAACATCTAGATCAATTGATTATTATGTGGCTTTTACTTTTTGCAAGTAACTTGGCCTAAGCTTGTGTTTACCGTTCTTTAGTTTTATTTCTTTGTTTGAGTCATCACAAAGCTTTAATTAATTAGCTCTTACTTAATAAGCGTGTAAAATCCTTATCTAAATCAAATTTTCATATATGTTCTGCATCAGTTCCCTAACCAGCAAAAGTAAGTTCTCAGAAGTGAAAAGAAAATTATCATAAATTATTCATTATTAACTCTAACTTAGTTGCAACAAGTCCAATAAGATGGAGGATAGAAGAGAATAAGATGGAGGATAGAAGAGATCAAGTCAGATAACATCAAAATCATGTTAGGAAGAGGCATATCTCTCAATATTAATACTGAGTTGCAAGAACCAATTTAGTCAATAGAGAAGCCAAGATCTAGCAAGCCCTCCGCACACAATTAGTAAGATAGTACTTATGGTATGAATCACAAATCTACAACTTTAGGCCACAGCTCAAACAATAATTGTTGGGTACTAGAGCCTTATGAGCACACCTAAAGCTACATACAAAACACCATGGAGCAAAAAAAAGAAGCACACCCCTTTTGCTATATTACCAAGCAAAAATCATCCAAACCTTATCATGGGCCCCCAAGATCGAGATGTCTTCGCTACCTCGGCATTACAAGAACATATAAAGCTACATACAAAACATCACATAACACAAAAAGGAGCGAAACACCAATTTTTCTATCTTACAAAGAGATGGTTGGCCGCACCACATTCAAGGATGGGGCCAAGTGCCAACCATTCTATAAGCCAAGAGGAGGAGACAAGCATATTCCAAATCCCCTTTGTCTTTTGATTTTGTTTTACAGTTCTTTTTCATCACACAAACTAATAAATTGGCTTCCTCAAGTGCCATACCTCCCACCCTCTCACCCTCATTCCATATTCAGTCAACAAACTTAACAACTTCGTAGGAGAGCATTTAAGGGCCAAATAATGAATATACAAGGTTCAATCAACATTAAAAAATGTAATACCTAATCTTATTTCTATTTCACATCCCTTTAAAGGCGTTACTTTTATTTACTTGCATGAAATGCCAAATTTAGATCTCTTCACCAACTTGGCCGGTAAGAATTTCTTTTTTGGTCCTATAATAAAACACCAAGGTCCCATTAACAAGGTTGATTATGTATTGAAAGATAATCTCAAAAACCTCTCTAAACATTATTCTCTTTAGATCTAAGAAATGAGAATGAATTTACATAATAATTGATTCTAAACAATGTTTAAATTGTGTATTCGGGTATTGAGGCATTTTTCGTTCGTAAGGCGAGGCATAAGCCTCAAAATCAAAAAATTGCGTAAACATAAAATAATAAATTTTGTATATACTAATGAATAAATAATATATAAAACATAAAAATGTTACTTACCACATCTTTGAGAATAAATAAGGGAGACATATCACATAAGAACTCACTAGTCATTAACACTGTCATCACTCATCAGTCATCACTCATCACTAAGGGGGTCTTCATTTGAATCATCATTATGATGAACTGCTCTCTCCTCTTCCCCCTCTCCTATAGAGTCCAATATCTCTCAATCAGCTTATTCTTCCTCATTATCAGTTATCTTCCTCTTCCCTAAATATTTTTGAACAATATCATAATGAATAATAGTGTAATACATTAATAAAACTTTAAGAAAAGAAAAATATAATATTTATATACTTTTTTTGATTTGTTCTTAAATTGTGGTGGATGTTGATGCTTTAAGACCATCAAAGAAATCAACATTTAAATCTTCATCTTGTAATTCGGACGACATCACTTAAACTTCATCACCTACAAACCACTCATCATCAGATGCCACATCATCGCAAAGCAAAAGATCTTCATCATCCATTAATCATTTTTTCTTCAAATTTCTATCTCTGAGTCTCCTATTGTACATAATGTACGTCAGTGAGTTCATCCTCAATGTCGACAAGTGATTTCTCCTCTTTGTATGTACTTGGTTGTAGGTACTCAAATTTCTTTCACAGCCAGATGAAGAGCATGTCAAGCCCAAAACTTTCACAGCAAACTGCTGTAATTCTGAAGTCCTATCACCAAATTGAATCCACCACTCAATTGGAGATCGTTTGGCAATTGTATTTTTTGCTTATTGTAATCCAAAAACATCTTCTTTGTTCCTAAAAGGTATCAATTGCAAATCAGCATTTGATCTTTCAGTTGCATCACTTATTAGACGATCCATGCAATGATATAATCCCAACTTTATTTCAGGGTTTGTAGACTTGTTCTCTACATATTGATACTGAGGGTTTAAGTAGTAGCCAGCGGCATGCAAGTATCGGTGAAGCTGTAGTTCCCACCTATTATCAATAATATTCCAAGTTTTCCTAAAACTTCCCTCACTGCCTCCTAAGTTGGAGGGCCTTCTAAGTTGGAGGCAATCATCTCTTTGGCTTCATCCATGGCATTGTAGATGAAACTCATTGCAGGCTTCTTCTCAGCATCCACCATCCTTAAAATATGAACAAAAGGTCTAGTGGTTGTAATGGCATATAAGACACTTTGCAAAAATTTATCATTTAAAATAATCTTTCTAATCTCTTTTCCCTCAGCCTTCTTCGCCCAAGCAAAACTCAACTATTGTGTAGATGTGAACATAGCCTCTAAAGGTTTTCTAGCATTCAGCATGCTCTCTAAGGTCAAGTAAGCGGTGGCAAATCTTGTTGCGGTTGGCCGTAGAATTTCTTTCTTCGAAAATTTTCTCATAAGAGCTAGAACCCAAGAGTGGTTGTAAATAAACTTGATTATTTTTTTGGCTTTAGTGAGTGCATTTTTATGTTGAGGTAGCTCCCCAAGCTTCTCAAGAATCAGATCTATACAATGTGCAGCACATGGAGTCCAGTACAAATATTTCTTCTTCTCCATAAGTTTATTACCTGCAACCTTATAAGAACTTGCATTATCTGTCACAATTTGTACAACCAAATATTCTTCAACCTCATCAATAATGCTATCTAATAATCCAAATATGAACTCAGCATCTTTGACCTGCTCAGATGCTTCAATTGACCTTAAAAATACAGTACCATAAGGATTATTAATAAAGATGTTGATCAGACTTCTATGTTTGATATCAGACCACCCATCTGACATAATTGTTACTCATGTTTGGGCTCAAGTCTTCTTAATTTCTTCGATGCTTTTATCAGTACTTTCTAACTCCTTCAAAATCCATGTTCTTAAATCATACATGGTTGGAGATTTGAACCCTCTCCCAAATGCTCCAACTGAACGAATCATGTTGTAATAAGCAGGTGATGTTGTAACATTAAATGGAATTGCATTTTTGTAGAAGAATCTGCTTATATCCTTACACACTCTTTCTCCGCGCCTCCCTTGCATTTTTTGGGGCCATCTTCTGTGTAGTAGAAGGCCTATCCTCTGATGTGTCAACTATATAATGATTCATAGGCCCTCTAGCACTCCTAGATGAAATGGGTTTCATAAAAGAAGATGAATCCCTAACGCTGCACTTACTCCCGTAGTAAGATCCAACATCAACTATGTCCTCAAATTGCTTGTGTGCAAGATGTTTTGATGTGGTAGACTTATTCATGTATGACTTTATCTCATCCCTTACAGTATCAGGAACTTTGGAGCATGGAGCAAAATTTTTGTAAGAACCTGAAAGGTGTTCCTTCATCCTAGTCACACTACCTTTCACAACTTTATCACAGTAATTGTATTTTAAATAGACATGTTTTATCACTGCCTCCTACATCCACCTGAGTGCTATGTTTCCATACTGGATCTTTTCTATGACCTGATGCAGCTTTATCCTTATTTCTTACCATTCTGATTGAGCAAAAATAGAAAGTGAACGAGTTCTTACTAATCTTTTCTATGACCTGATGCAGGTCGGAGGAGACAGCAGCCTCGAACAGAAGCGGCCGCCGGTCGGACAGAGAAGATAGCAACCAAACTCACAGTAGAAGAAATCTCTAAGCAAAAGGTGAAGAGAGCAACTCTCATTTAGGGTTTAGTGTCACGACCCAACCCGACCGGGATGGATCCCGCTCGCATCGGGTCGCAACACAACCATTGAAAATCCAGGATCTACCTTTGGAATTTGTTTCAGACTTTCTTCCAAATATTAAATATACAGAAAAACACAGAGCTATTATAAACATACAAATACATAACAGTTCATCTATCTTTTCTTTCATCAAAACAATCATATACAATACAATCCATGGCTTCAGACAGAAATAACAGAACAGAACAGAAAAGTCATGACTGTACAAAAACCAAAAGTACAAAAATACCTAATCTCAAATCAGACAGAACTTTTAGTCCAAGACCTCATTTCCTTTCCCAGAACTTGAAAACCATGTAGAAAACAAAGATGAGATAACAGCTCAGCAAGACATCACTCACCAATCAAAATAGTCAGAAATTCATATCAGAAAATACATCAGAAAATAGTCATACGAAAATCGTAGAACAGACAGAACAGATACTTGATCAACAGAAATCAAACAACTGATACAAAAAACTGAAGTCATTTCAAATCAGAGTTCATAACAGATATCATAAAGCTTTCATGTCCCAGAGCAGACAGAATCGTACGGAATAACCAGAATCGTACGAAAATCAGAAATCAGATAAAATCACATTCATATCAGACAATTCGTATCAGATTCCCCGACCCTGACATAATCTCAACGGATTCTGGCCCTTATGTCTCCCTTCCCAGACACTGACAGAATCTCAACGGATTCTGGCCTCTTATGCCTCCCTTTGTGCTTATAGCACCAGAACATAACAGAACAGATATTCGGAATTCCGGAACATAACTTATTTTCAAATTTCAGAGCTCATTTCAAATTTCCCTAACACAGACATAATCTCAAAGGATCCTGGCCCCTTATAACTCCCTTCTGATAGCATACAAACACTTCAATTCATTTAATGTATCAATTCAGAAAAATCAGAATTCATACAAAAAATCAGCGGCGTAACGGCAGTATACGGAATTTACACAAAATTCACAGATTCAGAAATTTACCAAATTATCACAGAATATTCACAACAACATTATAAAACTTTTATTGTACTGACATAATATTTTTCAACATCCTGATAACTTGCAATTCAATTAAAACGTCACAGAATTCAAAATATCTGGTAAAAATCTTCCAGAAAATACTCAAAACGTGCACAATTATCATCTCAGAAACATACCAAAAGTTACGCGGTAAAACATTTATCAGTGCGAAATAAAATCAATTATTCGCTAACGGAAATAAAAATCGAGAAAGAAAAGTCGTCAAAATTCTCATTTCTGAAAATTGAGAAAGGCCGAATGTGTCATACCTTGAGTCGATCAACTTTTTCAACTACGGTGACGGACGAAAACGAGTCGAAGTCGCCCAAAAATTCACTTTTCTTCTTTTCCCTTCGTTTTTCTCTCTCCTGGACTTTCTCTCTCTTCAAAAATGACACAATTTAGATATTTATTAAGCAGGATCGTCCCGGACGATGTCCCGATCGTCTCGAGACGATCTTCTCTGAACTCAAATCGTCCGGACGAAAATAAATTCCAATTTCTTCATCCCTGGACGAAACTCTCTATTTGGTTCGTCCTGACGGTTCGTTCCGACCCTTCCAGGTTCGTACAGACGAAATTGACAGATTCTTCACAATTTTCTTCAGTTAGTCCGGGACTAACAGCACTCAAAAAAATAGCTTTGGAGGGGTTTTACATTTAGTATGCGTACTGGATGTGTTCAGTATTATATAATGTCGAGCCGTCGATAAATTTTCTGGATGTATTTAGTTTTATATTGTGCGTATTTTATGCGTTTATATTGCATATTTAAGGTGTATATACTGCGTGTGTAAGACGTAATCTATGCGTATTTTCTACGTATTTTGTAAAACTTCTTCTAAAGTATTTGTAAATTAGCAGTTGGAGCAGCTGTAACTTAATGTATGATTTTGTATTAATATTTAATAAAACATATGATTTTCTGGTTATAGTATGTGTACTGGATGTGTTCAATATTATATTGTGTGTAATCTATGCGTATGATGTGCGTAATATATGGGTATACAATGCGCACACCATGCGTATGATGTGCATACTCTCTGCATGAACATTGCGTATTTTGAAAAATAAAAAATAATTAAAAGAACATTTAATAGAATTTGATAAACACAATTTTAATGACTATGTACAATATAAAAAACACAAGAATAAATTAAAAGAACATTTATAACAAATACAATTTTACAAGAGAACCTATGTACATTATATTAAAAATATTAAATCAAAATAATTACAAGAGAAGCTTGTTTTAATGTTTAGACATGATTGTCAATCAGAAGTAATGCAGGCTTAATAAAAGGTAAGATTTTTTACTTAAGAGTTAAGAGCGAAATTTAAGGCTGTTGGTAGATTGTGATTCATTTGAGACTAAGGATTACCTAATTTTGAAATGTACTTATTTATCCTCGTCCTCAAAAGAATCATAATCTAACAGCAACCTTAGACTAAGCTCTGAAGTAAAAAATCAAACCTTCTGTCAAGCCTTCATTACTTCTGTTTGAAAAAATCATGCGTTACCATAAGGCAAGCGTTCCCGCATTATATAGTGAAAATTTTAATGTTGAACAATAGTGAGCAATAAATTATAAATAATGGCTCATAAAAATTCAACCAACCCTCCCAATCATATCTGTCACCCATCAATCCACAGCTAACGAAAATTATTATTCATATCACGGCCCCTCAGTCTATACAAAATGTAAGTAACCTAAAACATTTAATAGAATGTGTGCGTGTGTTATACGTACTCTATACGTCTTATGTGCATGTATTATGCGAACTCTATGCGTTTTTTGTGCGTGCTTCTAATGTGTAATAACAAATTTAAGTTCAACGTGTTAAACATATTCCTCATCATTTTAATGTAAGTATTTGTAAAAACAATGATAGATATTAATTAAAACATTTAATAGAATTTGATAAATAAAATTAACTGCGTAATGTGTGCGTGTATTATGCATCTTTTGTGCGTTCGTTATGCGTATTATTTAAAAACGTCTAAATAATAATTTTATTTTTATTTTATATTTTTTTGTTAAAACAAATAAGAAATTCAAACACTAATCTTTAAACGCAGATGTCAAACACAAAATTTTTCAAACATCATATTCCTTATTTCTCTTCCTTAAATTCAATCCACCAAGAGCCATAAACCCTTTGTACTTGTTCAAATATCATGCTTTAAAATTCTAAATAACATCTTCACTAAATTGCGCAATAAAAGGCGCAATCTTCACTAAATGTTTTACGCAATCTTCACTAAATGTTTTGCAATGGTCCGATTAAAGTTCTTGGAGTCTAGTCTAATCTTGTCACAAAAAAGAACCTAAGGCTAGGATTTTTTAGTTTAATTCATGCATATAACTATATAAGATACTCAAGAGTTATCTTTTGGACCTATATAATAGGGGCCTAAGGCTTAAATTCAAGTAAATTCATTTCATGCCATCCAAAGTGATTTGAAGTTTCTTTAAGCTGCTATTATCCAATCCATAGTGACATATATATGTTTGGCATCTTTTTGTAATCCTCATATTATTTGTGAAATTTAAAGTTATTTTGGTAATTTGGTGCACTCCTTCCATGTGAGGGAGTAAATCTTAAGACCGGTGAGAACTTATTCTGTTATTCACCACATGTTATATAAGACTCAAAATAGTCGTATTGACTACTTTGACAGTGTTCATGATCTATCAGATTAGGTAGTCGTTAAATATGATGTGCACGGGTCTTCTCCCTCCTACTTCTTTCTTCACATTAAAGGCATAGGCACCGTTTCATGGATTTAGTAAAAATAAGTTAATAATTCTTATATATTTACACGAAGAACATACACAGCCAGTTTCTAAAATCCCTGGTCGTTGTGAACAAATTGAATACCCATCATCTTGAGTATGGCGGGTATTGACAAATTATTTATTCTTTCAAACACCTTATATACGCCGAAAATTCCCTAACAAGATGTGAAATTGAAAAAAAAAATGCATTACTTCCTTCGAAATTCCAGAAAGAAAGATAATCAATCCTGTCAAGCTGCAAAAATGTGAAAAAAAAAAAAAGCGCATTTACTGAAAAACCAGATCATAATCTTTGATGTCAACCAAAGAAAGAGAACCCACCTGAGGCGCGAAGAGGAAAGGAGATCTAAACCTAAGAGGGCTCAGCGGTGGCGTCTCCGCCATTGAGTCCACCGAGGACAACTGCCCTACCCCGGCAAACCTCGACGCATCGCCGTCCGTCCTCGCCGCCGGAAAGCCACCGTTGCCGTTCTCCAGCTCCGCCTTCCCGCTCGCGTTTCCCATACCGCCAACCTGATCTGCAGCCATGGAAGAGGGAAACCTTCATGTAAATCAGGGGGAATTAGCATCCATACCAAACAATTATTCGACGGTACAATGGAAATCTAACCGTAATCCGCTGAATGAAGACTTAACTACGCCGCCGGCCAATACAAGAACTCTCGGTGTAAACGCACAATGGAAATGCCATGGGCGCCTTATGCTAGTTCACGGCTACTGTAACACCATGGGGAGAGACACCGATACAGAGTCATCTTCCATCCTTCAAGCGCACGGAAGAGGAATAGAAGGAAGACCAGCATGTCGTACCTCCTAGTACGGATTAAATAACTTGGAGGGTAAATTTAAAAAAAAAATGGATTAAATTTACTTAATTTTCATAAATTATTAATTTCGGATAACATTCATGAGAACTTAATTTTTTAATACACAATAAATATATATTGAAAGACAATTTAATTCATTAGTTGAGCAATTAAGCTTTCAATAAAAGAAAAATTATTACATACGGTATCCAGAGATGTTCGGAGATTAATCCGGATGCGTCACGTCATGTTATGCACAGTGCATTGAATGACATGACGTGTCTGAATTAGTCTTTATACGCGTTCAAACACCGCACAAAATAATCTAACTCAATAAAAAAAATTTGAATTTTATATCTCATATATCTATCATGTGAATAAATTTTGTTATAGGCTAAAAAATTATAAAATAAAAATATTTTTTATACTAATTTAATTTTAAAAGCTTCTATTTCTTTTTTTTAATTTAGAGTCAAAGCCTAAATTTATTTTATAAATAGCATAATTACAACATAAAAAATATACTAAGGGTTGTAAAAAAAAATAAAATTTTAATAAAAATTGGACTCATAATCAACAAAAATATATCTAAAATTATGATAATATCAGTAATAAAATGTAGGTGCATCTAACTTTGTCTTTGATTAAATTGATTTTTTATGATATATCAATTTCATAATTAAAAAATAAATAAACAATGTATATTAATCATAGGCTTAAAACTATTAAAATACATTAAAAATACAAATTTATGTATATATGGAGGAAAAAAAAAGGTAAATATGAGTTTTTACTTTTGTAGCACTGATTTCAAGGGCTAATTAATGACTGAAATTGGAAGAGCTGCCCTAATTGAACTTGGGATGTTAGGGGTGATAATGTCTTTTTAGAGTGGCAAATATTAATCAAATTTATGTATATATGGAGGAAAAAAAAAGGTAAATATGAGTTTTTACTTTTGTAGCACTGATTTCAAGGGCTAATTAATGACTGAAATTGGAAGAGCTGCCCTAATTGAACTTGGGATGTTAGGGGTGATAATGTCTTTTTAGAGTGGCAAATGGAAGAGAGGACGATAAGAACGTGCCGCCGAGGCAGAGTGGGGTCATCCTTATCCATTTCTTCATGCTGTCCTTATTTAATCCATTGTACTAAATATTTATTATTGCAAATATCTGATCGGCGCATCGCTGTCGCTTATAAACTTTGCAAGGCTCATCTTTACCAAACTGATAGACCATACTAAAACTATAAACAATATGATGAATAAAAAATAAAGTAGAACAGAGCGTGGCTGATTAAAGTTTAATTTGTGACGATTTTTTTATTGTTTTTTTTTTAATAATTTTTATATGAAAATAATTATTATTATACTAAAATATTATTTTAAAAATAATAAAAAACTGTCCAAAATTAAGCTTAAGATTCAACTCCCTTTTTGTAAAAAATTTCTTAATATTTTGTTTTTTAAATTGTAATTATAATTGTATTTAGTCATAATTTTTTATAAATTAAAAAATTATATTCTTAGGAAACTACTGAGCCATTCTTTCACGTTGGACATAGGGATGTAAACAAGTCCAGTCCAGTCCAGTCGAGTTTTGACACTATCGAGCTCAGCTCGTCAGCCGAAAAGCGAGCTCGAGTCGAGCTCGAAAGGCGAGCTCGAACTCAAGCTCGTCCCACTGTTATCGAGTTCGAGCCGGCTCGCGAGCCTCGGCGGTCCGGGCAGCCTTCGAGCAAGTCGTCCTCATCCGCGTCATCCCGTTGAGCTTGCCATAGGAGAAGAAATTGAAAATAAAATATATTTTTTTCATATAGGGAGAAGAGAAGAGCTTGCTGCAGCTTTTTACCTTTCCCCAAAAAAGTAAAAGTAAGCTGCAGCTTTTTACCGCCTTCGGTCATTTATATATTTTTTTTAATTCAAATAATCAATCGAGCTTGGCTCGCGAGCTCTCACCGAGCTCGAACTCGAGCTCGTTTAGCAAACGAGCTCTCGTTTAAGCTCGAGCTCGAGCTCGCGGCTTGATAAGCTCGGCTCGCGAGCTCGTTATCGAGTCGAGTTCGAGCCGGCTCACGAGACGGCTTGGCTCACTTACACCCCTAGTTTGACATTCCTCCCCAGCCGCACTAGGTATAAATGAAAACTTCTTTTTGACAGATTTTTTAACTACGTGGCAAGTATAGTTTCACACTTAATGGTTGAACTCTATATTTGAAATATATGTTTGAAGTATATAGTTCCAATAAGATTTGAACAATAAATATGTGGTTCAAACCTTAGTTAATTTGAATATTTTATCTCTTTATAATTATAACCTAGGACTATTGAATTATTATAAAGGATGAGGGTTGCATTATAACCTAAATAATGAAAGTGAATTGAATGTTAGCGAAGAGATCACGGTAAAGGGGTAGTGGAGGGATTGCGAAAATTTTATGAGAAATCAGTCACTCTAATTTTGAGAGCGCCATAAACATAAAAGGTGCTTAAAAAAATAAATTCAATAATTCAAATATTCATATGGCCATCAGATACGATAACTCATATTTTAATAGCATGAACATTTATATTGGAATTGGAGCAAATGATTTGTTGATCATAGCTTATTCTCTTTACTCATATTTATAGGATTAGAAAGAAGTTTAGCTGTATAGGAAGAGTTACAACTAAGCAATAGAAGTAATATTACATAGCAAGTCTTAAATAACATGGAACCATTACATCTTTCGACAAGTCAAATTATAAGTAAGGATGAACTCTTGTGAAGTTGCCTATTGACTTCATTTTGACTCGTCGAGCTCTGGCAAATAGCTTTGATGTTTGGGCGAGTTGCATTGATAATATTGACAAATTAGCTTTGGCAAATTGGACAACTTTACTTGATTGGGCCCCAAGTCAAGAGCACTTGGTTGGGCAAATTTGATGGCAAATTCATTATATTCCCAATTATTTTGTCGATTTGATCTTCTTGACTTGATGGATCCATGCACTTCGCACGTGGAGCTGGATCAGCTTGACCTAAACCCAATCGAGGTCAATCTTAGCTTAGAGTTTATGTTGAGGTTTAAAGTTCAATGCCTTGGAGAGTTGCAAAAGATTTGGATGTAGATATACTCATGAAGTGAGAGAGATGTATGAGGAAGCGAGACAAAAATGAAGGGAAGATGAAAGGAAAGTAAAGCAATAACAAAACATTCAACGGAGAATATAGCAAAAAAATGATACGATATAAGGTCTAAGTGATCCAAAATAAATATAGCAATAAAATCAAACGTAGAGAACATTTAATAAAGACAATCAACATATATATATATATATATATATATATATATATATATATATATATATATATATATATATATATATATATATATATATATATATATATATATATATATATTCTTTATCATACAATTGATTTTGAAAAATAATGTAAAAATCAAATGAGACATACAACGAAATAAATGCTTTAACTTGTAAAAGCAAAAGACCAAATTTTAAAAATTAAACCAATCACAGTCGTTGGATAAGCCAATGACTGGCCTCTGACATGGCATTTCAGTCGCTGGTAAGGCCCGCGAATGATTAAAAAATAAAAAATAAAAAATGTCCAAGGTAGTTAGGAAATATTATTTGATTTTGAAATTTAATAATAGAAATGGCAATAATAAATATACATAAATATTTAAAATTTCTTTTTTTTATTGAAAACGGATATTAGAAGAGATAAATATTAGATTTTATTATAAATATTTATGATTTTGTATATTTTGGTTTTTAAATACTTTAATATAATAGAGATTGGTAATTTGGTATATTCTGGATTTTAAATATTTATGTATAATTATTGATACGTCATCACAAAATTAGCTTGATCAGGCACGAATCTCGAGGCAAAAGCTAGTTGGAGACTTCAAAAATTAAATCCGGGAGCACCTGAACTCCGATTTCAGCAAGCTTACAGTCAAACTGAGCGTCTCGGAAATACGAACCCAACGACACCAAAATCAACCCAATCCGAGTCCGAATGAGTCCGAATCAAGGGCTCAGAGTGTTGTTGGAAGGTTCAAACGGCAATTTGAGTTACCAAACGGTCTCCGATTTTTACGAGCTTATACTCGAATCGAACGGCTCGACGAGACGAATCCAACGAGCCCAAGATCGCTGAATTCCGACATCAATAAGGCCTTCAAATGGCCAACAAACGGTGCACGGTCGTAGGATTTGATATCGACCGTCCATTTGACCACTCCCTATTCGCCCTTGATCTCACACCTATTTACGGGCCATGCCACTCCAGGAAATCTATAAATAGAGCCCTCATTCTTCACAAGAGAGGGGGCCAAGCAAGAGAGAGAAGAAGAGAAGAGAGAGAAGAAGAGAAGAGAAGGAAGAAGAGAAGGAAGGAGTTCCTCCTCGACAGCCGCCGGACCACCGCAGAACCTCGCCGGACCACCGCCGGACCACCACAGGAATCTCATCGGACCACCGCCGGACCACCACCTTAAGGCCCGACGTTCAGTCCATACGTCCTGCCAAAGACCCGATGTCTTGTTCAAGGCCCGACACTCAGTCCTTACTTCCTACCAAAGACCCGACGTCCTGTTCAAGGCCCGACACTCAGTCCTTACTTCCTGCCAAAGACCCGACGACTTGTTCAAGACCCGACACTAAGTCCCTACGTCCTGCTGAGGACTCGACGTCTTACTTAAGTAATTGATTGTAATCTGTTCACCCCTGGAGGTGATCCAGTCCTTTGTAACCAATTCAAAATCTAGTGGAACTATTTTCAACTGGGCTAGGCCTCGTGGTTTTTCCCTTTTAAGGGTTTTCCACGTAAAAAATCTTGTGTTCTCTGTGTGTGCTAGTTATACGTTCAACGCTAAGACGTAGAATCAAATCTCTATCGCCGCGTAATTTCTAGTCCGCAACAGATTGGCGCCGTCTGTCGGAAACGCTAATCCCACTACATTAAGGAATCATCCAATGGTCAACAGGCGTAGTCATCGCATCATGGGAACCTCCCGCTCTAATTCACACCAATCCAGGAATCAGTCTTTAAATCAAGGACGACAGGTGTCTGCCTCCTTTCACCCCGCTAACCGACACCCTGCAGGAGAAGGAACTTCAGGACCATCCCTAGAAAAACGTATCAAAAAAATGGAGGAATCTCAGAATGAGATCCTTCAGCTCTTAAGGGGAGCTCGAGGACCAGCACCGGTACCACAAGAAGATACTCTTCTCCCTCGAGATCAGCCAGGATTTGAAGACATTCTTCATGTTGAAGTCCCCCTTCCTCCGCCAAGAATGCGCCCTCCTACACGTCCAGAGAATGAGCTTGCTGATACAGCAAGCTCTACCCATCCTTCGCGCACAGCCCGCCGGCAACATATGCCATCGGACGTCCCCGAGGGCTTGGACCAACAGCACGTCACTGAACTCCCCCGCAATACTCTACGGCATGAGTTACGGAGACTAGTCCGAGAAGAGTTCCCCACAGGGGGTATAAGGCAGTCCCTTCACCAACGGGACATTCAGGAGTCATCACCTTTCACAGAAGCTGTCCTCCAACACCCCATTCCAGCGAGATTCAAACTTCCAAATATTGATTCTTACTATGGGACTTCAGACCCCTATGAGCATATCGATCACTACCGCACCATTATGCATATCCAACAGGCACCGGATGCTCTACTCTGCCAAGTTTTTCCTGTCACTCTTAAAGGGCAAGCTCGGACGTGGTTCTATTCATTGCCTGCCCGGTCTATTCCATTATTTGTTAAATTGGCCAAATTATTCGTCGAACAATTTGTCGCCAACCGAAGAATGGTTAAAGACTCCTCCCATCTTTCAGGGATACGACAGAATGAGGGAGAATCTCTCAAACAATACTTTCAAAGATTTTCCGCGGAAGCCCGGCAAGTTCCAGGGGTAGATCCCGAGTTGCTTAGAGGTGTATTTCTCGGAGGGCTTCGTCCTGGCTCCTTTTACTCGGCACTAATGCGATAAACGGTCCATTCATATGCTGATCTAATCCATCGAGTAGAGGCCCAAATTTCTGCCGACGAAGCCATTAATGCTCACAGGAGACAATTTGAACAAACAAATGGGAAGCGTAAAAATCCTCCAGAAATGGAGTATCCTCCCTCACAAAGGAAGAAGCAAGGAAATTATAATTTTCCTCCTCGACCCTCACAGCCGTGAGGAGAACCTCGCCAAGAAAAGGAGTACACACCACTTAATACATCCCAAACAAATGTATTAATAGCCATCCGGCTTTCAAGAAAATGTGAAATGGCCACACCCTTTGAAGCCCAATGTCGGAAATCAGGAGCAATATTGCCACTTCCACCGTAGCCGTGGGCACACTACTGAAGCATGTTGGCAGCTCAAGGAAGAAGTTGAGAGACTGATCTGACAAGGATATCTCCGACAATTCATCAAGAATACACCAACCCGAGAAGACGTTGGTCCGACTGGGGGGCAGAGTCAACAACAAAGGCAGTCGGTAAACAATCGCCAAATAGTGGGAGAAATTGGAACCATTGCTGGGGGCATATCAACGCCTTGCCAAGTTTTAATTGCGTAGAGCACAATAGTGCTACTTGTTTTAAGTATCGTATGTATTGTGTGACTTCAGTACTGTCTGTCTTTAATTTTGAATGTTGTTTGTGATGTTTGTAGCTTCTCCCTCGTTAAGCTGTCTTAGGGAGCTATGTTTTTGTAGGACTTTATCTCCTTATCTTCTTCGAGTAAAATTATATTGATAAATTCGTAAAAGTAGTGAACTTTAATATCATTGACTCGAACAAATACATAATCGTTATTGTAGCTCAATCACCAGATAATCAATCCTTGGTGGATTCTTCCGACCTCTTCCATACAGGTTAACGTCGTCGAGCAGGGCTCCGACATACAACCTCGGAAAGGTCCTGCATCCTTGGTGGATTCTCCCGACCTCTTCCACACAGGTTAACGTCATCGAGCAGGGCTCCAGCATACAACCTCGGAAAGGTCTCACATCCTTGGTGGATTCTCCCGACCTCTTCCACACAGGTTAACGTCATCGAGCAGGGCTCCGGCATACAACCTCGAAAAGGTCCTAAATCCTGGGTGGATACTCCCGACCTCTTCCACACAGGTTAACGTCGTCGAGCAGGGCTCCGACATACAACCTCGGAAAGGTCCTACATCCTTGGTGGATACTCCCGACCTCTTCCACACAGGTTAACGTCATCGAGCAAAGGCTCCGACATACAACCTCGGAAAGGTCTCACATCCTTGGTGGATTCTCTCGACCTCTTCCACACAGGTTAACGTCGTCGAGCAAAGTCTCCGACATACAACCTCGGATAGGTCTTACATCATTGCCGGATCCAATATCGGTTAACATCATCGAGTAAAGGCTCTGACAAACAACCTCGGATAGATTATACATCCTTGGTTAACATCGCTAGAATGTCGTCAATGGACTTCTATCTTACTTCTCCACAATATTAAAATTCTACCCAATTTTGAATTTTCTCCTGTCGCTGAACTTTTGTCTTGCAGGACTTTCGGCGGACTTCTACTCGTCGTCGGACTTATGCCCTTCGACGAACTTTCAACGGTCTTCTGCCCGAGGCCGTACTTCTACTCGACGTCGGACTTCTCCTTATCGTCGAACTTCTGCTCGTCAGCAGATTTCTACTCGTCGTCGGACTTATGCCCTTCGACGAACTTTCAACGGTCTTCTGCCCGAGGTCGTACTTCTACTCGACGTCGGACTTCTCCTTATTGTCGAACTTCTGCTCGTCAGCAGACTTCTACTCGTCGTCGGACTTATACCCGTCGATGAACTTTCAACGGTCTTCTGCCCGAGGCCGTACTTCTACTCGACGTCGGACTTCTCCTTATCATCGAACTTCTGCTCGTCAGCAGACTTCTACTCGTCGTCGGACTTATGCCCGTCGACGAACTTTCATCGATCTTCTACCCGAGGTCGTACTTCTACATGACATCGAACTTCTCCTTATCGTCGAACTTCTGCTCGTCAGCGGACTTCTACTCGTCGTCGGACTTATGTCCATCGACGAACTTTCATCGGTCTTCTGCCCGAGGATGTACTTCTACATGACGTCGGACTTCTACTCGTCAGCGGACTTATACTCGTCTTCTGACTTATGCCCGTCGACGAACTTTCATCGGTCTTCTACCCGAGGCCGTACTTCTACACGACGTCGGACTTCTCCTTGCGTCGAACTTTTACTTGCCGTCAGACTCCTAACCGTCGTCAGACTTTTACCCGTCGATGGACTTTCATCGGTCTTGTACCTGGCACTGCACCTCTACCCGACTTCGTACTTCTACCAGATGTCGGACTTCTATCAGTTAATAGACTTTCGTCGGTCTTCTGCCCGACACTGTATGACTACCCGACGTTGAATTCCTGCCTGTCATCATACTTCTCCCCGATGCTGGAAGTATGCCCGTCATTTCAACCTCCCTCCTTACAACGGTTTATCCGACCTCCATCGCAAATCACCAAACATCAGAACTCCACAAGATCTCTCGAAGAAAAGAGGGAGAAAGAGAAGAATGGGGAATCTCCGGACTTCCTTGCCAAGAGAGGGGCCTCGGAAAACTGAGGGAAGGCCTCAATAGAAAGGACAGAGGGAGATGAAGAAAGGAGAGAATCTCCAGACTTCCTTGCCAAGAGAGGGGCCTCAAAAAACTGAGGGAAGGCCTCAATAGAAAGGACAGAGGGAGATGAGGAAAGAAGAGAATCTCTGGACTTCCTTGCCAAGAGAGGGGCCTCAGAAAACTGAGGGAAGGCCTCAATAGAAAGGACAGAGGGAGATGAAGAAAGGAGAGAATCTCCGAACTTCCTTGCCAAGAGAGGGGCCTCAGAAAACTGAGGGAAGGCCTCAATAGAAAGGACAGAGGGAGATGAGGAAAGAAGAGAATCTCCGGACTTCCTTGCCAAGAGAGGGGCCTCAGAAAACTGAGGGAAGGCCTCAATAGAAAGGACAGAGGGAGATGAGGAAAGAAGAGAATCTCCGGACTTCCTTGCCAAGAGAGGGGCCTCGGAAAACTGAGGGAAGGCCTCAATAGAAAGGACAGAGGGAGATGAAGAAAGGTGAGAATCTCCGAACATCCTTGCCAAGAGAGGGGCCTCAGAAAACTGAGGGAATGCCTCAATAGAAAGGACAGAGGGAGATGAGGAAAGGAGAGAATCTCTGGACTTCCTTGCCAAGAGAGGGGCTTCAGAAAACTGAGGGAATGCCTCAATAGAAAGGACAGAGGGAGATGAGGAAAGAAGAGAATCTCCGGACTTCCTTGCCAAGAGAGGGGCCTCAGAAAACTGAGAGAAGGCCTCAATAGAAAGGACAGAGGGAGATGAAGAAAGGAGAGAATCTCCGGACTTCCTTGCCAAGAGAGGGGCCTCAGAAAACTGAGGGAATGCCTCAATAGAAAGGACAGAGGGAGATGAGGAAATGAGAGAATCTCCAGACTTCCTTGCCAAGAGAGGGGCCTCAGAAAACTGAGGGAAGGCCTCAATAGAAAGGACAGAGGGAGATGAGGAAAAAAGAGAATCTCCGGACTTCCTTGCCAAGAGAGGGGCCTCAGAAAACTGAGGGAAGGCCTCAATAGAAAGGACAGAGGGAGATGAAAAAAGGAGAGAATCTCCGGACTTCCTTGCCAAGAGAGGGGCCTCAGAAAACTGAGGGAAGGCCTCAATAGAAAGGACAGAGGGAGATGAGAAGAAAGGAAGAGAAGAAAAAAGAAGAGAAGAGGAGTGGAGTGATTTTCTAAAGGCTTGAAGGGCCTATTTATAGTTTTTTGGGAGAAAGGAAGGAAGTTTCTAGAATTTTCAATTTTCAAAATTTTTCTAAATTTTTCTGAATTTTTTTGGAATTTTTTGGAATTTTTTGAGATTTTTTAGGAATTTTTTCGGCCAAAAAATGAATAAAAATTATTTTTAAAAGGAGTGGGACCCACTTAAGGCGGTGGACTGAACAGGCACCTCGCCGCCGTCGAAACGGCGCAAACATCGCTTGAATCCGTGGCTTATTCACGCGGATCGGAGGCCATTCATGGCCAGGATTCCGGCCAGCAGCCGGCCGGCGGCTGGATGCCGCGGAGCAGGCCGGGCAGGCCGCGGAAGCTCCCCGCGGAGCGGGCTGGGCATGCCGCGGAGCGGCCCGCGGAGTGGGCCGGGCTGACCGCGGAGCGGCCCGCGGTGTGGGCCGGGCAGGCCGCGGAGCGGCCCACGGAGCCTTGTTCGACCGCGCCCAAACACTGGGGGCGCGCGGTTCTCGCTGCCGGCAGCCAGCGGCGGCGGCCGGCGGCAGCCAGCGGCGGCGGCCTGCCGGAATCGGCCGGTTCGGCCGCCCGGTCCATTCCCGGACCGAATTTAGTCCCGAAAATGGCAAATCGGGCATTTTTTGGGTCCCCGGACACGTTTTTCGACGTTCCAGACTCTATTTTGACACTTTCGGAGCTCACCGAGGCCTCCTTGACTTGGTTTGTGCAAAATTTCAACTTATGGAACGTAATTTTTTCTATTCGGCCAATGCAAAATACTGACACTTATATTTTCGGACTCCTGGGGCTTCGACGTCCGAAAATAGGGGGGCAACTGATACGTCATCACAAAATTAGCTTGATCAGGCACGAATCTCGAGGCAAAAGCTAGTTGGAGACTTCAAAAATTAAATCCGGGAGCACCTGAACTCCGATTTCAGCAAGCTTACAGTCAAACTGAGCGTCTCGGAAATACGAACCCAACGACACCAAAATTAACTCAATCCGAGTCCGAATGAGTCCGAATCAAGGGCTCAGAGTGCTATTAGAAGGTTCAAACGGCAATTTGAGTTACCAAACGGTCTCCGATTTTTAAGATCTTATACTCAAATCGAACGGCTCGACGAGACAAATCCAACGAGCCTAAGATCGCTGAATTCCGACATCATTAAGGCCTTCAAATGGTCAACGAACGGTGCACGGTCGTAGGATTCGATATCGACCGTCCATTTGACCACTCCCTATTCGCCCTTGATCTCACACCTATTTACGGGCCATGCCACTCTAGGAAATCTATAAATAGAGACCTCATTCTTCACAAGAGAGGGGGCCAAGCAAGAGAGAGAAGAAGAGAAGAGAGAGAAGAAGAGAAGAGAAGGAAGAAGAGAAGGAAGAAGTTCCTCGTCGACAGCCGCCGGACCACCGCCGGACCACTGCAGAACCTCGCCGGACCACCGCAGGAATCTCATCGGACCACTGCCGGACCACCATAGGAACCTTGCCGGACCACCACCTTAAGGCCCGACGTTCAGTCCCTACGTCCTGCCAAAGACCCGATGTCTTGTTCAAGGCCCGACACTCAGTCCTTACTTCCTACCAAAGACCCGACGTCCTGTTCAAGGCCCGACACTCAGTCCTTACTTCCTACCAAAGACCCGACGTCCTGTTCAAGGCCCGACACTCAGTCCTTACTTCCTGCCAAAGACCCGACGACTTGTTCAAGACCCGACACTAAGTCCCTACGTCCTGCTGAGGACTCGACGTCTTACTTAAGTAATTGATTGTAATTTGTTCACCCCTGGAGGCGATCCAGTCCTTTGTAACCAATTCAAAATCTAGTGGAACTATTTTCAACTGGGCTAGGCCTCGTGGTTTTTCCCTTTTAAGGGTTTTCCACGTAAAAAATCTTGTGTTCTCTGTGTGTGCTAGTTATACGTTCAACGCTAAGACGTAGAATCAAATCTCTATCGCCGCGTAATTTCTAGTCCGCAAGAATTATTATTAATTGTTATTGATTTTTTACTTAAGTAATACATTAATAATTTTGTTAGTCAATTAAAATATTTATTTGTATTTTATAAAATAGGAAATTATGTTATAAATAAATTTATTATTCAATTAATATATTTTTTAGATTAGTTGACAGATTATGTAAATTTGAAATTAATTTAAGTTCAGTATATATAAAAACCACTCACTCTTAATTTAGGCCTCCGAATAATTGTAGTATTATATAAATTGAGAGTTGTTTAATAATTAATTATATATGTTAGAATTATTTGTAAAGTATTTTGTTCAATTGAAATTTCTTTATGGATAAATATCTAAATCAAGTTTAAGCTAAAGTAAGGCATTCAAATAATTTAAGTAATAAATCATATCTTAATTAAATTTAGATAATTACTAAAATTTAAAATTAATTTACGGATTAGTAATTTAATAAGACAAAGAAAAACAGTTTGGCATAACATTTAACTCGATTAATCGAAATGATAATACCATCAATTAACATCAAGCTAGTGCAATATAATTAAATTGTAATATTTAGTATGTTTTCCAAATTTATAAAGGGAAATTTACATGCATACCACTTTTTTCATGATATTTACATATCTAACACCCAAAACAATAATATTGCATGCCTACCACCCATATACAACTTTAATATCAAATATATAACTCCTATAATTCATTTTTACCATTCATACAATCCTATAAACTTTAATATTACATTCCATGCACCCAAATTTGTTCTATGGGTGGTAGTCATCTAATATTAATATTTTAGGTGTTAGATATGTAAATAGCATGAAATAAGGTGGTATGTATGTAAAACCCTCATTTATAAAAGATGTTTCAAAAGTATGTGAGGTAAGTATTATGATTTTTATAAACAGTTAATTTGAATATTTGTTTAAACATATTCTTTTTAGCATAGGATCTAGGGGTGTCAATTTCGGGTCACGGGTCGGGTTCGGGTCGAACCCGGAACTGACCCGGGTTCAAACGGGTCGACCCTAACCCGACCCGGGAAGACAAACGGGTCGGAAATCCAAACCCAGACCCGACCCGGCGGGTTAACGGGTTGACCCGACCCGACCGGGTTGGCTGCTGGCGGACGGCGGCACGGCAGGAGCGAGAGCGGGGGCAGGCGCGATGGCGCCGCGGGCGCGCTGGGCAGGCGGGCTCCGCGGGCAGGCAGCGTTGGGCAGCCCCGCAGGCGGGCTCAGCGGGCAGGCAGCGCGGGTAGGCAGGCAGGCTCCGCGGGCAGGCAGCGCTGGGCAGCGCGGTGGGATCCGCGGGCAGGCATCGCGGGCAGCACGGCGGGCAGGCGCGGGCAGCGTGGCGGGCAGGCGCGGGATTCAAATTTTTTTTGAATTAAACGGGTTCGCGGGTTGACTCGGCAACCCGCCGGGTCAACCCGAACCCGACCCAATTTTTAAACGGGTCGAATCTGTGAACCCGAATTCGACCCGTTTATCAAACGGGTCGGGTCCAACCCGAATTTTCTCGGTTGGGTCCGGGTCGTGTCAAAAGTTGACACCCCTAATAGGATCCTCTATTTATTTTATGTTAGTTCAGTAAAGTCATTTATTGAATGTTGGGACTGTTGATGGCATTGGTTTACTAGCAAAATTATTATTTAATACATATAGGCTTCTTTTGAGACGGCTTTTTTATTGCTTTCTAAAATGAAATTTTAGTTCAAAAATAAAAAAATTTGTACTAAAACTCCATTTTAGAAAGCAATAAAAAAGCCGTCGCAAACGAAGCCAGAATCATGTACGATTTGCTTCATTGGTCATTAATTTGATATTATTGTTTGTAGCATCCTATCACATTACATGAGCTATAAAACTGTACTGTAATATATTAAATATAATTGCATAAATTAATTATTTGTTTGAGTGTCAACGTGTATTTCCTTGCAATATGTCTATATAAGTTCTTCATGCGGTATGGGAGTTGAACATTGAGTGGAGTTGTTTGTTTTGCCTATTAGTTGAGTTCTTATTTTTATTATACTTTTAAGTATAATGTATTGGCCGTGTTTAGAGAAGTCATTAGTTATCTCCATAAAAAACTTGTTTGATGGTGCAAGCAAACAATTGCAGGATTATGTTGCTAGATCTTCTGATACTCCACTTGAGCTAAAGGCACGGGTAAATAAATTTTGTAGGTGTTAAATGCATGGAGAGAAGATGGGGATTATTTGCTTATGCATTTGCATGATAAAGCTATGAGTATATATGTGAATGTATTAGGAGATTTTTAAGTGGTATGGGTTGGATATATCCAGAGTAAAAGTTTTTCGAGCACGATTGTCATGTGGTTCGCCTGCATTTTCTTCATATGCGTTGACATGAGTTATGACATAAAAGAGAAGATAGGCATTCGGATGAAGTTCAAAGTCAAGTAATCACTTGACCTTGAACTTGTTATTCTTTATCATCTTTGAATTTCATGTGAGGAAGGTTTCATTTTAGACTTCCATATGAATCGGATGAATGAGCTATTTCATGGAGATAAGGCAAGGAAGTTCTTCAACCAAGCAGATTGGGAAGTCCTTCAATACGAGTTCAAACTAAGGTTTTGTTTGGGGCTGCTTTCTTACTGCTTCGTAAAGCAGCTTTCTAGTACAAAAATTAAAAAATTTATACTAGAAAGCCGCTTTACAAATCAGGAAGAAAGCCGTCCCAAACGAAACCTAAATTTCAAATATTGTCCAACTTATATTCAAGTCCAAGTACATATTCGTACATTATTCAATAGTTTCGTTTATTTTGCTTTTTATTGGATTTTTCTCTATATGATGGTAATAACAAATGTTGTGGCAGTTGAATAAAAGTCTTATAATGTTGTTGTGAATGTTCTGTGATAATTTGGTAAAATTTTGATTTGGTGAATTTTGTGTAAATTCCGTATACTGCCGTTATGCCGCCGGATTTTCGTACAATTTCTGAAATTGTCCGGATTTGTTCTGAAATGACATGCTATGATTGTGTGCTATGAAAAGGGAGTTATAAGGGGTCAGGATCCTGTGAGATTCTGTCTGTGTCAGGGAAAATCTGAAATGAGCTCTGAAATCTGAAAACAATTTCTGTTCCGTATCCGATGATAAGTTCTGTTCTGGTGCTATAAGCACATCGGTTTCTGGTGCCATGAGCACAAAGGGGAGCAAAAGGGGCCAGAATCCGAGAGATTCTGTCAGTGTCTGTGAAGGGAGGCATAAGGGGCCAGAATCCGTTGAGATTCTGTTAGTGTCAGGGAATCTGTTCTGACGTTTGATATGTTCTGAATTGATTTCTGATTCTTATACGATTATGTCTGTTCTGATATGACTTCTGATCTGATATGATTTAATCTGATTTTTTATTTTTGTCCGTTCTGTCAGCTCTGATTTGATGTATTTCTGTTCTGTTCTGATTTGATCTGATCTGTACGATTCTGATTCTGTTTTGATTCAATTTCTGGAATTAAGATTTCTGTGATTTCTGATTCGACTGTATTGCATTGAAAAATCAGAAGGGGTATTCTCTCAATAAATTGATGCAAGGACCAACTCTAGTACTCCATTTTCATGTTAGGCGCCTTTGAAGATACATTTTCTATTTCTTCAGTGTTCTTGATGTCTCCCAATTCCTTAAGCTCTACCACGATTATATCATTTTCTGCTACTTTTATTTTTTATTTCACACCACCACCTCATCATTTCTAGCATTTTAGATGATGAGGATTGCTCAAGGGAATGACTACATTGATCAATAGAATATCTCTGCATTAATGATACAACGATTATTATTAGGGCATTTTAGCTCCTTTTGTACATCTATGTTGATGTTCTTTTTAAACGTTGAAATAAATATAATCATCATTTACTCATTACATAATTCACAAGTTGTTAAGACAATTTATGCATTCATGAATTCATTAGTAAAGCAGCAGCATCATCAGCCTTGTCCCAATAATTTGGGATCAACATTAATTATGAATTCTCATTTTTTTAATATATTCATATTAAGTATTGTCTGAGATGTCGAATATATTCTTTGCAAATCTTTTTGAACAACTTCTATTTGTATTAGCTTAGATTTAACTCTTCTCCTTCTTAATCCGACGATTAATTTTTTTTACAACTTCGATGGAGAATTTTCTACTCTTTTTTGTACATGTCCAAACTTCAAATCACCCAAATCTACTTTTAACTACTTGACCTTTAATAAATATCAATCCGGACATTATCAGATAAAGAGGTGCACAAATAAAGTTGATTTAGAAAGAATAATTTTTAGATAAATTAAAAAACTGTGCTAAGAAAAATTAAGCAGGACAAAAATCAAAACCAAATGAAGCCAAAAGCTTTTGCAACAATTATTTTAGCAGTAATTAAAGGATGATGAAATATCTTTCATTGGTGAGATATACATTGTTCTCTACTAAAAACTATATGGACCCCTTAAAATTTTTGTATGCACCTCTATCAATTACTTATAATTAACCCCTTAAAATTAATTGATTATATATGGACCTCTATCAATTACTTAATTATATGGTTGCAAGCGTGTGGCATACAAATTCATCCAGACCGTACCGCTGCAAAGAATCTTGCACAAAGTTGGAATATCCAAGTAAACAACTCCATATAATTAGGTTCTTAAAGTAGCAGCAATATTGGTAGAAGAAGTACGATCATAAGTATTTAATAGCATTACAAGCAAAATGCTAGAGGAGCTTCATACCATCATTGATGCCTCATTGCTAAAGTAGAGGAAGAATCCAACATGACCAAATTGTCAATTGTTAGCAATAACTATCACCGCCTCTCCAAAAGAAATTCATCATCTAGTAGCCAGAGAAACATAACAAAGCTAAGAAACAAGAATTGATAATGGATATGTTGTAACAGCCAAAGCAAGAGAAGCTGGAGGGGATTTTATTAGTGAAGAGATTATTAGGGAGTTTGGCTCAACTGAAAGAGCTATGCTTTAAGAGCAAAGAGCAAGAATAAGTAGCAGAAGAAGAAGAAGAAGAAGAAAAAGGCTCGTATGACAATGAATCCATGATATAAGTAGATGAGTTTTTCTTACACTTTAATTCCCATGCTGATGGGAGATGTGGTTGCCTGAAATGCTCCAGGCCACCCAAACATGCCATATTTTAGGAAATATATGGACATTTCATATCCTCCAGGTGCAGTCGATAGCTAAATTCTTAATCATAATCATCATTGCTCTCAACTTTTCACTCATGAAATAGATAATCACAACACAGCTAAATGCTGTGAACGCCACCATTTTTTTTAAAAAAAATGACATATATAAGCATAAGTATGTAGTTATTATTTAAGCCTGTTTAAAATATGCTACCAATTCAATAGTGAAGCAAGAGTATGCAAAGAAAATAATTTGAATAAATTCACTTATTCATCCAACCATAATAATTGAAGGGATATCAGGAAGCTTATCATGGCTAAATCAAGTGATAAAATAACTATGAAATTTAGAAACTGTTCAACTTAAAGAAAAAAAAAACAAACAAACATAATGTATTTACTTATTGATTAATTGATTATATTAAAAAAGATTTGAGGAAGCAAAAATAAAGTGCACATGAATAAAAAAGTTAAAATTAGAATGAATATTATAAATATATAAAATTATAATTTTTTGCTTAGTTGTATTATTTTTTATTCATATGTGATTTAACGATATATATCAAATAATTAAATTTCACACAAATATGTTAAGATGAAGAAGAGTTATTGAGAAAAGTTGCAATAGATAAAGAGTGAAAGCTGTTAAGAGAAATCACGATAACCAATGAGCAAATAATTTATATCCTATAAATCTGTGTTTTGGCTATCGATGGCATTTTGAGGTGACAAAAAAAAGCCTAAGTGTGATGATCGAATGGTTGTAATTAAGGCGAAAGCAATGGAGGAGAAGATGAAATGCTATGAGGCATAGTAAATGGAATCAAAACATAATTAAAGATAGATTGACCTTAATATGCCCGTCAGAGATTCAGATGTTCATAATAGCTCTCAAGATTCTATGTTGGCTGATGATAATACGAAGAATTTTGACGATAATGAGAGCATATTGGATATTAATGTTCTGTCATCTGCTTACCCTGTAGAAGGAAACAACAGGTTCTAGTGATGGAGCTCTAATTATCATAAATGAAATTCCCCGGCCATTTTGTCCATTGAGCTAACTAAACAAGAAAAATGAGGAGATTCAACAGAGAATCTAAGTAATCATGAGGAAAGTGAAGAAGATACCTTATCAAGTCATACCTCAACTGAAGATGAGGCGTAACAAAATGCATTACTTGGAAAGTCTTATGGTGGATATAACTCTAAAGGCATGAGGGAGATTAGCTCGATCTTATGAAAAAGAAAATCGATAACCTGCTACTCTATCTAAAATGAAAACCTCCGAAGAGTTCCCGTCATGGCTTCCGATCCGACATGAGAAGAAAGCCGCAGCGGCGAACACACGAAGCGGATAAAAGAAATGAGAAGAATAAATAAAGGGGAGGACAATGGAATTCGAAGAGGCATTATATTAACGATATTGAAGTTATAGAAGGTGAAGTGACCTAAATAATTTGAGAATAAAGATATGGAGAAACGGCGGAGTGAGGAAGAAGAAAGATACGGAGAAACTGCAGAGAGAGTGGCAAGCCGAAGAGTTTCCCGCTGCTCCAAGCGACCTAAATGATGGCGATCGAGCTTCCTTTGTCCGATCCCTTTCATCTTCTCGCTACGAGTAACGACTACTCCTTCGGCTTACAGATTAATTAATGCATCATTACTTCATTAATGTAGCAATTTTATGTGAATAAATTTATAATTATTAATTAATTATAATTATAATAATTAAATAAATGGTTAGGATTTGATTTGAATAAGAGTGGAATCTGTAAGCCAATTTTTATAATAAAATAAAATGAAAGGCTCGAATTTGCTAAGAGTGGAATCCCAAGCCACTTTTATATAGTAGTATAGATAGTATATAGATTTGAAACATAAAACTATTTAAATTTAGGTGGAATATGAAGCGGGTTTTTGAGAAGTAATTAATTTAGGTGGAATATGAAGGGGATTTGAAGAATAATAAAAATTATATTAATTGAGATAGTAAATTTAAGAAGTAGTTAATAAGAAGTAATTAATTTATGAGGTAAATGCAACGGACAATTTTATTTGATTAAGTTTGTGAATCATATGCTGATATATATATATATATATATATATATATATATATGTGTGTGTGTGTGTGTGTGTGTGTGTGTGAATAGCTGCATTACTTTTTTCTTTTTTTAGTGAATATGGCAAGCTTCTTTAGGCCAACTGGTTAATTTTATTAGGATCTTGTAGTTTGATTTGATCTTATTTTCAATATGTATTAACCAATAAAATCTAGTGTGATGCGTTGGCTGTAGACATTGCTCATGTTATTTTAGGTAGACTTGATGTTAGTTGTATAAGGCGTAAATTCCTTCTTCTAGGTATAATTTCTTTAGCAGTCAGCAAATTTTAACATATTTTATTCAAATTTTATCAAAAGCATTAACATTAAGGTATGAATAAAATTTTTTTACGTAGCTTTTGAAATCATAATTATAATTTTTATTTTTTTAATTTTTTGTACGACTTACAAATATTTGTAATAAAAATTTATTTTTTACAACAATATTTTAAAAAAAAAATTGGCAGCTTTAATATATTTTAAAAAAAATACCAACTTAAGAAGTGATACAATTTTGATTTACAATTGTTAGTTGATTATCATATACATTTTAAAAAAATAAATTTTAAAAAATTATATATTTCATCTAATATATATAAGTGTATGAAGGTAAATTGTTCTCATACAACTACAACACAGCATTTCTACAGCTACGCTATCCAAACAAAATATAATGATTTATATAAAGCAACTTCAGGTAGCAACTTTATGTACAACAATTTCACAACCTACTTTACCGACTGTTGCAGCCGTCCCAAACGCACCCTTAATACCTCCTACGAGGTCCCCAATCACCATAAGGGCATCTCCAACCGAGAACTCTATTTTTCACGGCAAAAAAAAGCAAAACTCCAAAATTGCGTGTGGCTGCTCCAATTGAACGCCATTTTAGGTGTTTCTGGGAAATTAGGATCGTTCTCCTTTCACGCATTTTTCCGGTTGAGAGCCGGAAATGATGTGGGTGAACAGTGCGACGTCTGACGTCGCACTGTTCACCTGCAAGTAGATGGCGAAAAATTTTGCGTTCGGTTGGAGCGACCAAACGACGCCATACGCTCGTTTGACGTTCGGTTGGAGATGACCTTAGTGGATGGAGCAACACCGATATCTAATTGACCGGCATCATCATCTATTTTGGTGGGGGAAACAATGCACTCTTGCCTAAAGTCTTCACGGTAGCGTGTGTCCTCTAAGTGCATTTGCCTTCTCATGTAATTCAATTATACAATCATGTTATCAATCTGTTGGAGATCAGTGGTAATAATATTGTCGAAGAATGACTCTTAGATCTCTTTCATTTCAACAACAAAAAAAGAAAAAGTTTCATTGTATGTAATTAAATGAGAGATTCAAAATAATAAGATGATCACTATAAATAGAAAAAACTATAAATGGAATAATTACCAGTTGATGCTCAACAGGTGATCGTGGGTAAATCATCCAATCTTTACAAACTTTTCTACAACCGTCCACTTTAACGAAGTTTGGATCCATCAATTGAACGTTAGTACTAGGTGAAAATTCAAACTATCGGACAACTCGGTTGTCGCTCAACTCTCTTCCAGCTGATCTATGGAACTCGAGCAAGCCATATTTCTTGGCCTGCTAAACACATCTCCGCTCCATGTTGCTAGATAACTTGATCCATATGGTTCCCATATTATCTACATCAAAACTAATATATGTTAGAACATTCTTTAATTTTAGGACTAATGCAAATGTAAATTTTTTTCACCCATACCTCACTTTGTAGGAGACCATCTAACTCATTTATGTACATGGTGATATTTCCAGCAGGCATTGCTCTAACCCATTGCTCATTCCATCTATAGCAATTTACAATAAAGTCAATCCATATGCCAGAGTTGGCTGAATATTATGTTTAAAATTTTTAATAAGTACCTTCCTCCCACGCTACACTCATCTAGTTGCTCTAGGTATGGTACATGTAGCATCAATCTGCCAAAGTGGATGCATTCCCAAGATCAAATATGTAGCAAATGAACACATGTACAATGTTAGCTCACTTGGGTCTGGTTGCTTTAGCTAACTCCCTATATAGGTGTGCTAAGATAGTTCCACTGATCAAGTTCTGAATAAAGGAATGCCCTCAACCAGTGGGAGGTACTAAAGATGAATCTATGACCCATATGTATTTTGCAATAACAAGCATCCAATGATGAATAACACATTTGCTTGAACATGCCCCCAAAACCTCATATCGTTAAACTCAAGCTAGGAGTCCCGCCTATAGGTCCACCGCAGCCACCTCAATGACATGCATGTTTGTGTATGCGCCTGACCCATGCAAAATTTTGAAGATTCCTGAGGGTTTAGTGAGTGACCATATATAAATTTTGGATCAGGATAACCACCCAGTAAATCGTCTCAACAATTTGGCCAAGAATTCCATCGTCTGCCACATCCGACCATCAGTGGTCTAACTAATGGAGGTCCATCGATCAATCTATAATCCCATAATCATACCAACATTTTGTAATGTATTACTCATCTCCCCAATTGTAAAATGAAATGTATTAGTTTGAGGAGATGGTCTCTCAACCAATATTGTTAAAAGGTGGTGATCATGCTTAATGTACATAAGCTGATTGACACATTTCAACCCGGCTGTCCTAATGACGGCCATGAATCTTGGACAGTTAACAGGCCATTTATGAACCATTAAACTTTCATACTAAAAATCTGCTTTAATTTGCCATAAGAAAGCCTAACACTAAACATTTATTGAATACATCAATTCATTTCAAAGCGTACTCATAAACTCCCCAAAGTAAAGGCTAAGAGATTCAAAATATATTGGAAAAGGACCATAGGCGCTCCATTCACGGTAACAATGAGAAAGGAAGCAAAGCCTTCGCCATCTGATTTTGATCCTTTCATTAACTATCTTCATCATATCCTACCAAACGAGAGGACAACAAGAAAGCTACCTTAGCTAAGATCTGGGTTCAAATTAGGCAATGGTAACTAATGAATTTTCTTAGGTTTCAGCCCACTAGTTTTTACTAGATTTATGTAGAACCTATACTTTCTGTCCAGAAAGCATGTGCTCATGTGGTGATCTCAATGGCACATTTAAGCATGCAATGAAGAAGAATTTTAAGGAGTTTCCAATATGGTCTTCTGCAAAGCGCTCAGTCCTGAGTATAATTCAATATATTGCCTTCTATAGTTTAGTTATTTAATATCACCATGTGATCTTCCCCATGGAATAGGATCAAGCAAATATGTAAAGCTGTCCTGGTCTAAACATTAGGACCTGATATGTACCCACTGGATACTTTTGTATCATGTGGATTATGGCCATTACCCTTGACTCTAACATGAAGAGGATCAGGCTTCATTTGAGGTAGCTTTTTTATCATTTTTTAAAGCCATTTTGTAGTGAAAATTTTTCTTAAACTAAATCTTTTTGTACTAAAAATTTACTTTAAAAAGCAATAAGAAAGTTGTCCCAAATGAAATCTTAGGCTTCGTTTGGGACTGCTTTTTTCTATTTCTTGAAGCAGCTTTTAGTACATTGAAAAACTATTTTAAGAAGCAGTAAGAAAGTTATTCCAAACCAAGCCTTAGTCTTCCAACAGCTCTTTCTATAATAGCGAAAGGGTGAAACATAAGCTCTCTGCGTTTCTCTCCTGATTTTTTGAACAAATTTTTTTATATCAAGGAGTATGATGAGTCAATGGGTAACAAATGCATGATATTTATCTTCATTCTTAATGGGATCATGAAAATTTCAGTGTGATTAATTATTTACTTTGATGCAAAGCATGCTTCTTAGAGATATTAAAAATATAAATTGGTGTCTGATGTTATTAAATATTAAGCAAGATTGAATCAGAGACAAAACATGCTTATAATAAAAAATCCGATGTCTAAACAAAACACATACTGTTGCAGAGTTTGAAGACACCTTCATATCCCCAAAACTTCACATTTGTCATCTCTATCAATGAAAACGACTATCTTCAGCAGTCTTCTCACTATGGATTAAACTGCACATCATTATTCATCTACTCTAAACCTTTTTAGCTCATTTGGTCATTTCTCATTGTAGTCATCACAACTGCTATTGATATAGACTGTCATCGTCTCAGAGCTTGAATTTTGACTACCTCCGAGACCATTATAATCCTCCTCCTCTTCGTTGGTTGTTGCCTCCATCAATTGTCCGCCATCAACAATAACATCTGCAAGCTGATGCTGTAATAACTGTTATCCACACAATTATTATGATAGCTCATTCTGTTACTCCAATGGACCATAGGCAAAGCTCCATGGCGTTTCCTTGTTTAGATTTTCCACACAAGCGAGTTATTTGATTTTTGTGTGTGAGATCAAAAGTAGCTAAGATGAGCAAGATCTATTCTCAATCGCACTCTTTGATTCGTTGCACACAATATTTCTACTTATTATGGTAGCTATTAGAAATTGGGTCAGAAGGAAAGCAAATCAGATTCGACAGCAGAAGTGTTTCTTTGTGGTATGAATTGAAAGAATTGGCAAATTTTCTAAAAAGAAATTAAAAAATATATATAGAGGGGAGCGAGCTAACCGAAAATAATGCAGCCTGTAGCCATATTGAAATATTGATGCAACATCAGAATGGATTGAGAAATGACAGAAGGAGGTATCCAAGTGGATTGCATGATCCAGATCCTGCCATTGCTGTATGGACTGTGGTAGGATCAATGCGATCCCTTTGGATGCATCCTGGAGCCATAAGTCATTTTGATCATCTCTCTCTCTCTCTCTCTCTCTCTCTCTCTCTCTCTCTCTCTCTCTCTCTCCTCTCTGCCTAGATCACTCAGAAGTATAAGACTGTTCTCCTTCTTGGTCTCTTAGGAAGATGATCATGCTGGCTTGAGCGACTTGCATTCTATTAGAGCCATTAACGGATGAGCTCAAAAATTCTGTTGAGAAGAACTGGTGAGCTGCATTTAAAGGAAAACCAGAACATCTTCTCCCTAAATGGGAAATTTTAAGAAAGATTAGCATGCTGGGCTATAGCGCGATATTTCTGAATATGTTGAGTTAATAATTTAATATTAATATATCATGTGAGAAAGATAGAGAGGAAGGAATTGGATAATTCGATTTATATTCTCTTGGGATAAATTTTGTAATGAAGCTTGTTTTTTTCTTTTTTATGAAACAGAATTAAAAATATATTTGTACATAGAATTTGTGGCTGGTTAAGTTATTAAACAGCCACAAGGTCATACGCCTAGAAATTAGTAAGTCCGGACTCCAATTAAATAATGACATGTGGCTAATACATACTTTGTATTAGTTATATATTTGTAACACCCTAGAATTAAATTTGGAAGAATTACTTATTTTATTTTTTTAATTAACCAGTCAGAACTTCTAAATAATAAATCAGTATATCTAATGAAGAAAGCAATTCACAGTTATATACCTCAAATTATCACACTATATTCATTCTTTTAAAATTAATATACAATAGTCACGAGATCATTATAATCGCTAATCTATCACAAGCTCATGACTACAAAAGAATAAAAGAAAATGCAAAACATAGTCTAAAGAAAATTTGAATATCTCTGTCAACCTTGCTCCAACTGGTCATGGCCTAAGTTATTCAAATCATATATAATGAGCTAAAAAATTCAGCAGGAAAATCAAAACTCTATCAATACTTTCAATTCAAGGCAAAAGAATCAAATGTATATATATATATATATATATATATATATATATATATATATATATATATATATATGTTCTGTTATAGTCAATATTTAATCATCATTTAATATGGGCAATAAATATTACTAAAATCAAAATATAACAAAAATTAATAACAAAATCAATATGATCAAGGAAATCAAAAGAGATCTATCAAATAATAAGACATACGATAAAGAGTAGTATCACCCAATGAATAATGTTAGTATGTTATGTTATATTGTATGTTAGTATGAACTAGCAATGTGTCAATCAGTTTAATGTACTATCAGATAAATATTATCATGAGTATAATTATGAAAAGCAATGCATGACTTTCAACTTTATTGTTGTGTTTTCAACATATTTATCCCAACTAATTCCCAATCGGTCATCAGTCATATCAATTATCACTTATCAAATTAATTAATTATCATATTTAAGTGTCTTTCAATCATCATTAAGAGTCATCATTCTCTGTCTGTCGACGTAATTCGGTCAATCGTTTACAAGCTACAATTAGGATTACACCTCTAACATGCATTTTATTTAAAGGAAAGCCCGTAGGCCCACCCACCCTCTAGCGCAGTATATTATATTTTAAGAGCCAACATGTATTCATTATAGTGTTAACAACCAATATTCCTTACATGCAAATGCTATATTTTTATATATAATGTAAATCAATATCATATATATAAGAAATGCACAAATGTATAAATACAGTGAAATATATCAAATTTGTATATTATGCATTAACTTCAAAAAAGTCATATCTTCCAATTTAATCATTAAAATTTTAATATGTTACAATCAAAATGCTCATTTTGACGAGATCAATTTCATGCAAAAAGTTATGCAGAGAAAGTTTTATCAATACAAACTTATCATCATTTTTCGATAACGAAAATATAAATTTGATCAAAAAATATCAAAAATATAAAATTATTAAAATTAGAGATAGGGCAATTGTTCCTTACAGCGAGACGAACAATTTTCCTAACAAGCTCGACAGATAAAAATTGCACTGCAATCTTTGAAACTATATTTTATTTTTCTCTCTCCTCACTTTTTTCATTCACTTTCCTCTAACAGATCTCTATTGCCGAAATGAATAAGGAAAAATAATTAAAATCTTATTTAATGGATTCTGTAAAGTGGTATAATATATTTCTAATAAAATATTATTTAATTATATAATTTAATCAATTGTCAATATAAATTTTATAAAAATTCTTTTATGGCTTCAAAATTTATATAAAAATATTCGTAAAATAAATCATTTTATTTAGAAAACATTGGTGAAATTGGTTTGAAAAACAAACACTTGTATGTTCCAAAATCTCTACTTATACCGACAGGTGTCAATTTCTTAAGAATTTGCAACAGTGCCAAAAAATTACGAAAAAAATCATGAAATTAAAACACTATCATATAAGTGCTATGACGAAAAAGATTTTTAAATTTGACTTAAATGACTCCTAAAAAAATCAATTAGGTTTAAAATACAAACTATTATAATATTGGTATATATTAAGTGTGCATTAGTTATGTATTAGTATATACTAGTTGTGTATTATAATACACCTAGTACACATCAAATACACAACTAGTACACACCAATATATAGCTAATGCACAACTAATACATAATGTGTATTATAGTAAATAGTATGTACTAGCCGATACACATCTAATGCACACCAATACACATTTAATACCACTATAGGAAATTCTTCAATTACCGGCGGTCTAGACCTGTGGTTGGAGAACCGCCGGTAATAATGACAGCTTAACTAGCGGTTTGACCGCCAGTGTTTACCGGCGGTTTTGTAAATTAAAGCCGCCAGAAATAGTGGCGGTCCAGAAATCACCGGTTAACCTGCCAACATTAAATATTACCGTCGCGTTACCGGCGGCTTGAGCCGCCGGTGTTAAGTAAATTATTTCCAGCAGTTTAAACTACCGGAAAGCCGCTGGAAAATGCCATAAAATGAGCCGTCCCGAGCCTTCCATTTCATTTCATCGTCTGCTCCTCTCTCCTGCTCGACGCTCACCCTCGTCTCCTCTGCCCTCTCACGATCGAGACGCACCCTCCGGCCACCGACGAGGTCCCTCTGGCCGCTGAAAAGGTCCTCCAAACGAAGGTCTCGCCCCCACTACAAGGCCGAAGATCTCTCCCAGCTCCTCGCTCGTGCACGAAACCGACCTCCGAGGTTTGCGTTTTAAGTTTTTTTTTTTTATTATTGAAGTTGTTTTTGCTATTTTGGTTAGATTACATCAAGGATCAGCCTGAAGCTAATATCTTTTTGCTTTAATCATGGATGTTCTCACTATATATTTGCGAGAGGATGTACCTTGTTGTATGCTTTTTGCTGATGATATTCTTCTTGTTGATAAGACTAGAGAGGGAGTTGATGGTAAACTTGAATTATGGAGGTCAACCATAGAGTCTAAAGGTTTCCGCTTGAGTAGATATAAAACTAAATATATGAAGTGTACTTTTAGTAGTAATAGGCCTAGTGAGGGTTTTGTGACTTTAGGCGATCAAGTCATTGTACACATTTTAGATATCTTGGATCTATTGTTCAGAGTGATGGTGAAATAGAAGGGGATATTATCAGCAGAATTTAAGTTGGATGGTTGAAATGGAGGAATGAATCGAGCTTGTTGTGTGATAAAAAAATCCCCCTCAAACTTAATAGAAAATTCTATAAGATGGTTGTGAGATATGCAATGCTTTATGGTGTCGAATGTTGGTCATTAAAAGAGAAGCATAATACTAAGTTAAGTATTGCAGAGATGAGGGTGCTCAGGTGGATGAGTGGCTTTACCCATAGAGATAGGATACGAAATGAGCATATACATGAAAATGTTGGAGTACCTCCACTGGATGATGAGATTAGAGAGTGTTGCCTTAGATGGTTTGGTCACATAGAACGACAGCCTTTAGATGGCCCGATTAGGAAAGTAGAGGTATTAGATTTGACTTATGTTAAGAAAGGTAGAGGCAGACCTAAGCATCGTCATCTCTGCAACATTTAATTTAGTACTATGCATCTCTTTTAATGGCAAACATTCGACACCATAAAATTATGAAGTTGTTTTTTCTTGGGTGGATGAGTGGCTTGACCCTTAGAGATAGGATACGAAATGAGCATATACGTGATAAGGTTGGAGTAGCTCCAGTGGAAGATAAGATTAGAGAGAGTCGCTTTAGATGATTTGGTCACATTAAATGGAGGCCTTCTGATGACTTTTATCGATATAATTTATTATAATAAAACTCATTCTAATATCAATATATTTTATGGATTTATTCTCACAGGATGATTTTATACGAGCTGGGGAAAGTCGTCAGTCCATTGGTGAGAGATCATCTTCAGGATCGACCTATATTTCTGACCATACATGATCATATATTATTGGAGGAAGACAGAGGGGGATGGTATATGGCTGGGGTTCGCAAGGCTATGCTTATGAGGGCAATTCATCCACATCAGCATTTTATGACCCTAGCGGAGCTGAAGAAAGTGTAAGCCAAAGGGTTGCAGCATTGATGAGAGAGATAGAAGAGATGAGAAAGATTCAAAATGAGATTTAGGCAGAGCTGCAATCCTACAGAGATGAAAATCAAAAGGAGAAAGAGCAAGAGCAAGAGCAGTCACATGCATCACTAGACAGCGAGGATACGGAGGAGGATTAGTACTCTTTTTTGTTCGATGAACTTATTGTAAACTTATTTGGTTATGAACTTATTTGGTTTCACTTATTGAATTTAGTTATGGACTTATTTGATTAAACTTATAAACTTAGTTATGAACTTATTTGATTTCACTTATTGATTTGTTTTAATGAATATATTTGTGATAATTGTTGTGATTGATTATAGTGGCGTGTTGCCCAAATTTGTGAAGATTGATATATTTTATATGCATATTTAGAGTTTAGAATGAAAATCAATAAAATAAATGAGAGGCTGTCAATTTTTTTTTTCAAATACTACAGGTTTCCGACGACCAACCAGCGGTTTGTCCGCCGAAAACTTCGATACCAGACGGCTAATTAAAGCCACCAGAAAACTACTAAAACCACTAGTAAATACCGGCGGTATGTTGACGGTGTCTGGCGGTACACCGGCGACACGTCGGGGATCTCACCGCCGGCAATTCCTTATGTTTGAACCGCCAGTAAGCCGCCGGTAAAATCATCGGCAATGTACCGGCGGTCTATGATGTAATAACGACAATAATTATACTGGTGGTTAAATGGCCAGTACGCCGTCGGTGACAAAACCGGCGGTCACCGCCGTTTTGACCGTCAAAACCTAACCGGCGGTATACACCGCTGGTGAAAAAAAATTGTCGGAAAAGGTTTTCGACGCAATTTTTTCCGGCGATTTTTGAACGCCGACAAACCGCCGGAACAAACTGCCGGTAATGAGTGATTTTCATGTAGTATACACAGCTGATACACTACGGTTCCTCAGACCTAGATGTCACATGCTGACTATGGTCCCTCCGATCTCGGTTGATTATCAACTACATTCTCTCCAGTTACATCGACCAAACAAACAATTCAATACTCTCTTGACAAAAATTCTTATGCCACTAGATTCTTCCAACTCCCACCAAGGGGCAAGCCAAGGCCTTCCCTCCCAAAAGAAGGGCCTCATTTATAATCAACAATAAATACTAGTATAATCATTTTAACTAGGATATACCCCGTGGTTTTCATGATTTTCACGTAAAAATCATGATATTCTTATGAACTGAAGCATGCGAGCAAATTCGAAGAAATAGTCACGCCTTGCTCTTGAGAATAAGGTTTTGCTTAGGATGATTTTTTTACAACTTTTTAAAGTAGATTTATTGTACAAAAGTTTCTTAAGTTTCATTTGAGATGGCTTTCCGTCACAAATGAAGCCTTAAACAAAAAAAAAAATATATATAAAAAAATTGTTTTAGAAAGTAATAAAAAGTTGTCCTAAATAAAACTTAAATATGTGCAAGTAAATTTACTACCATAGACAATTTACTAAAATGATGTCAAAATTTTTGTGCTTCACCCTTATAAAAAATCTTGAATAGTTCAAATTCTTGACATTTCATTTTTGCTTTCTGCCTAACTCAGACTATCTTTTTTTATCAAAATATTAAGGCTTTATTTGTAATAGCTTACTTACTATTTTGCAAAGTTATTATAGAAAAATTAATTTTATAAAACTATCATGAACAGTATCTTTCTAACATAAAAATATTTTGAAAGAAAAAAAAAGACCAAATATAAATTATAATTAAAGTTTAAAAAGCAAAATAGCAAAAAAATTGCGCAGACAAAGACCCAAATAGAGCAAATTGAGTTGAGCACAAATTACAAACATAGATTTTTTTTTTTCAGATGAAGCGTTATTTGGGACAGCTTTTTCATAATTTTTACAATAAAATTAGTTTAAAATTTTTTTTAAAAAACTGTCCCAAATAAGCCGAAATCAATGGACTCTTCATAATTAAATTTTCTCAACAGGCGGAAGAGAAGCGGCAGCTTCAGCTTTGGGCCCACCACCACGGGCCCACTTAAACGCGCCACTGCCGGCAATTAAAAACCCGACGGCGTGTCCGGCGATGGCGGCGATGAAGACGCCGACGTTGAACGACATAACGGCGAGCATAACCAAGTACAGCAATCCCATCTTAAGCGTATGGATGGCGGTGAGGGCCAAGCCGAAGGTAGACCGTAGGGTGGCCGGAGCAGATGGTTGCGGGGCAAGGCGGCGGGAAAGGACGGAGAGGAATTCACAGACGGCAGCGGCGGCAGCGACGAGAAACAGAGCGAGGAAGTAGATGTGGTGGCCACGATCGCCGGGCCATCCAGAGAAAAGGATCTGAGCCCGCTCGCCCCAGTAGAAGGCCATGTGCGCCATGCTTCCGTGGCCCATCCCCCCACCGCTGGGCATGGCCGGAGAAGCCGGAGCTGGGTTCATGCCTCCCTTCCCGCCGTCCATGTCCATTCGGGTCAAGTAGGGTTCGAAGGAGAGAAGATGATGCAGAGTGATTGGAGTTTGCTATAGCCAATACATGCATAGGCTATGATTAATATATAGAGATTTTGATTTCCTTTGGACATTATTTTCAAAATTTTTTAAAACATAATGAAAAAATAGTGATAAAAATTTATAAAAAAAGACCATATAAGCAAATTTGGCTTTATACGCAATAATCGACAAATTTATAAAATATGTTATTTTATTTTCTTAAAAACTACGTTCAAAATTCACAAATAATAATTTAAAAATAAACCCAAACATTTGAAGTCTATATTGATATATATAAATAAATATGTAATTAAACTATTAAAAGTATTATTAAATTTAAATAAATATAATTAATCTATTAAAATTTTATAAATACAATAAAAATAAAATATATTTATATATGAGATAAATATCTGATAGAAATTTTCTTAATATGTATATTATTATGTGAAATCTTGAACAGAAGAAGAAAAAATCATATAAATTGTTGAATAATAAAATTAAATTAATAAATATTCATGAACATAATTATGCCAAAATATATATATGAAAATTAACAGGATTATAAAAAATATGAAAAAAAAACAGATTATTAATTTTATACACCCATATAATAAAATTAATACTATTATAATAAAAATATATATTAGAATAATCTTATTAATTAAAAAAAAAATGAAAGAAAACTGAAATTTGAGAGTAGGGCGCGTCACGGCAACGCAGATCCATGCAGCAAATGGTGAACGTACGGCAAAGGGCCAAAGGCTAAATGACGACAGAGAAGCTTTCAAATGTAAGCCATATTGTTTGATTGATTTAAAAAAGAGTTTAGGCTATGATTATATTACGGTTTAAATAAATATGAGTTATTAAATTATTTAAAATATATATTTTAAATTATAAATTATAATCAAATTTATTTTAATTAAAAAAATTAATAGTTGACTTGGCTCGAATGATTACTTACTTAGGCTCAGAATGAGAAAAATCACAAAAAGCTAAATAGTACAACAACAACAATGATAATATAAAGGCTTCATTGGAACCATATTTTTATTGCTTCTTAAAACAGAATTTTAGCACAGACATTTTACTTTGTTCTAAAAAGAAATAAAAAAGTCATCCCAAACGAAGCAAAAGTCTTTATCCTATATATTAAGTGTTGTTGGAAAAGGCTAAATAGTATAATATCATGAATAACTTCATAAGACTTTTATTTTGTTTGGAATAGCTTTCTAGCCTTTCTTCATGTTTTCTAAAACATTTTTTTATTGTAAAAATTTTTAGAATTAAAAATTTTTGTACAAGAAAACTACTTTAAAAATCAATAAAAAGCTGTTTAAAATAAAGCCTAAGAATTAGAGGAGAGATGTAGATAATGAGAAGATAACTCATCGTGGAACAATTATTATGTCCTCTGACCGGACGTAGAGTTACGTTCGGCCGTCAATAACATGTCGCCACATGCTCTTACGTACTCTTTACCGCTCGGCCCGACGACTTGACTCGGACCGGAACCCGGGATTGCTATGTTCGCGTATTGCGAGGTATTACTCGGTATTTGCTCGGTATTGCTCGGTATTGCTAGGTATTGCTAGGTATTGGTTGGCAATAACGAGAAATACCGCTCTATGAAGAGCAATACCGAGCAAAAACTCAGTACAACTCGGTATTGCTCGGTATTTGCTCGGTATTGGTTATTGCCGAGCAAAATCGACCAATACCTAGCAATATCGAGCAATACCTAGCAAAATCGAGAAATACCGAGCCATCCTGGGTCCGTTCCAGGCCGGGTTGTCGGAGCGCGCGGTAAATAATGAGAACGCGTGGCGCGATTCTACTGGCGGCCGAACGTTGAGCTACGTCCTGTAAGCAGACCAAATAAAAGTTCCTCATCGTGAGGGATAAACTTAAGCACTTAAACTCACCAGCTATCTAATTATCTTATAATTCACTTTAAGTTTTTTTTATACGCCATCAGAAAATTCATTTGATGATCATACATAATTTTTGATATAATTTATGAATTAAGAAATTTTAAAAATAAATTTAGGATCATTTCAATTTTCATAAAATTATAATAAATATAAATGTCTCAATGAGACAAATTCAACGACATCACATCGTCTCCAACTCATCAAAACCATCCAAACAAACAGATGGTATTAAAAATCAATGTCACATAAAACTAATCCCCGGGAAGAGATTCTATATAATTCTTATTATAAATAAAATATTTAAGAAATACTTAGGTTTCATTTTAGATGACTTTCTTACCACTTAAAAAATAACTTTTTAATAAAAATTTTACTCATGAAAACTATTTAAAGAAACAATAAAAGAATCACTCAAAAAAAAAAAAAAATCTTAATAGAACGTGGCGTTCAGCCACCTCAACCTCATGTAGAGACAAAGCCCACCAACCATACTTCCATAAGAACAAACATACTCCACTTCCAGCTCCACACATGTCGGACATCAGTAGCTTAGTCAAAATTATTCATTGGAGGAGAAAGCATTGGTCTCATCAATGCTTCATTGACTCTTCTAACCAATGGGACTTCATTATCATGAGGTGGCATGATATCAAATACATAGATTTGCTCAACTCAATTTGATCTGTGTGATAAGTGTATGAATTTACCTTAATTAAACTAAATATCCATAATAAAAAATAAAATCGGAACTCTATAGGATGGAATAAGAATTTGTCATGAAGTGATAGTGCCTTAGGAAGTTCTTAACCCCAAAAGAGAAAGGGAGATGTAGCCCAGAGAAAACTAAGCAGGGAAGAATACCAAGGTCTAGGCAGAGATGAACATATTATGTTTAGCGGCATTATTGAGAACGCAAGGTTGGTCAATGCCCACTAGCCATATGCATAGCTCCAGTTGGTCAACGTAGGATCTTCCATGCTCAATAGCAAGGGCAGAACTACTTGAGCCTTAGGGGGGGCAATTGCCCCACCTAAAAAAAAAAAAAATTTAAAGGAGTAAATATATATATATATATATAATATATATATATATATATATATATATATATATATATATATATATATATATATATATATAATATATATATATATATATATATATATATATATATATATATAAGAGTAAAAAAAAGTTTTTGCCCCTCCTATTTTTTTTTTTTGCCCCCCTAAAAAACTCTTTTGTTCTAATTTGCCCTAAAATATCTATATATTTTTTCACTTTTAGTTATAATATTCTCTTTAATATTTTTCATGATAGTTTAATTACACTTTTTTTTCTTGCTTAATTTTTTTTAATTTTTTTCGTAATATATAGATATATAATTTTTTTTTAATATTTTTTTTTTTTTGTTTTTTTTGCCCCCCCCCCCCCCCCCCCCCCCTCAAAATTGAAGCTGGTTCTGCCCTGCTCAATAGTCCCATGCAGATAGATAATGCATATAGTGAGTTTGCATATGTTTGTTCATACTAGAAATGTAAGTGAGTCAAGATGACTCGTGAGCCGATTTGAGCTCAGCTCAATAAATGGATAGTGAGCCGAGCTCGATGAGCTAACGAGACAAATTTAAGCTAACCTCAACTTGACTCGTTAGCTCACATGCCAACTTGTTGATGTGATATGCTATATAAGAAGCAAGTGAGAATAGAGAACAAGGATATATATATATATATATAGTTTCACTGTAATGATATAATATGAAGTCTAACTTTCTTCTTCCCTCAAAGAAGGATATATAAAACATCTACCATCAAGAGGGAATTTCCCCTTACTGAAAATAACTCTAACAGGAAAGATGGACATGTATTACATTGCCAGAAATAGAAACTAAGATATTTTAGACAAACACAACATTACAAGAAATCAGAAGGAATAAAGTCCATCATGCTCTGATCATTTCCCCATGGTTTTGCACTCTGGATTGATGCAACTCACTCATCACATGTTTCTATTTAAAAACTACTGGATAAATATTGATGCCTATTGGTCCCTCCTCCAAAAGGCTTTTTCAAAGCCTTCTTATGGAAATCCTATTTCTCACCCATGTGGCACTCTTAAATTTTTGAAGGCTGAAATTAAACTGAAGGATTTGGCTCATTCTTCTTTAATCAAGTTTCATCTTGATAGATTGCATATTCAGCAGAAGATTTGTTTGGAGTCTCTTCATTATGTCCCGAATGATAGTACCTTGAATGCTTCCTTGAAATATATTAATCACAAGATTGCAGATTTCTCTAATATTCTTGCTTCTTGGGTTATTCAACGAGCTAAATTTCATTGCTTAAGAATGGGGAGGATGACCTCAAGTTTCTCTATGCAAAAATTAGGAATAGGCAAGGTAGCAATAAGACTGCTATCAACTTGCTAGCCACCTCTCCTAACACAAACATAAACTCTGTGGTTAACTCTACAGTCCAGCACTTTCAAGCCATTTACAATCCTTCCCCTCCTTCAATTTTGTATGTTGGTCTTTTTCCTATTGGGGCTTGTTTTCCTGAAGCTTATGAAATTCTTAATTATTACACAAGCTATTTCTGAAGAGGAGATTATAAATGTGGTTTTTAATTAAGGGGTGCTCTACCTCTTCCCCAGGACCGGATGGGTTTAATTTCTACTTCTATAAAACGGCCTGGCACATTATCAATTCTATGGTAGTTAAAGTTGTGTAATCCTTCTTCCTTAAAGGATATCTTCCTAGTGGGGTTAAAGCTATTGCTCTTGCTTTAATCCCTAAATCTAAGAATGCTGAAAATTTGCCAGATTTTAGGCCCATTATATTATGCAACACTTTATATAAAATTATTTCCAAGGTTACTGTTAATAGGATTAAGCCTATTATGCCTATTCTTGTTAAAGATAATCAATCTGATTTTATCAAAGGCAGAGTCTCTACGGATAACATCATTCTTGCTAATGAGCTTCTTTCTATGGTTCGTAAAAGAGGAAGTGCTAAATTTTTTTGTGCAAAATTAGATATCTATAAAGCTTTTGATACTGTATCTAGATAATTTTTACTTACTAGACTTACGCAGAAAGGATTTCCTCCTATTGTGGTGAGCTGGATTAAAGCTTGTATCTCGTATGTCAACCTCTCCTTAATTATTAATGGGGCTCTTGAGGGCTATTTTTCCACCACGGCTGGCCTCAGGCAAGGTTTCCCTCTTAGCCCCTACCTTTTTTGTTTGGTGATGGATATTTTTTCTTCATTACTAGATGTTGCCTTTTCAAAGGTATTAAGTTAGATGGGTTTTCTATCACCCATTTACTCTATGCGGATGATGTGCTGATTTTTTGGAGAAGCTACTTCTGAAAAATGGTATAAATCTATCAAAAATCCTTGAGACATTTGCTAAAGCTTCAAGTCAGCATGTTAATCTAGACAAAAGTTCTATTTTGCTGGCTAGAAACTTTCCTAACCTGGATGCTATTTGTCAAGCTCTTTCCATCCATAACATAAGCTCAAAAATTGCTTACTTGAGCATACCTATGTCCTTCAATAGGCTTAAAATTATTGACTTTTTTCCTCTTATGGACAATGCTTCAAAAAAACTATCTGGGTGGAAAGCCAATCTCCTTTCTTTTGCGGGCTGATTACAATTCCTGAGATACACTATTCTGAATTCCATTGCTTACTGGATTCGTGGTTCCATTTTACTCAAAACTGTGCACAAATATTTTGAGAAAACTTGTTCTAAGTTTTTGTTCTTTGGCGATTTGACTGCTGTAAAAAAAAAATACATATGGTCTCTTGGAAAAAAGTTTGCATTCCCAAACAAAATGGTGGGTTGGGGCTGCCCTCTTTGTAGGCTACTCAATTTGCTTTTAATTGCTCTCTTATTCTCAGGATTTATAATGATAAATCTCCTTTGTCCACATGATTTTTTAGTAGATATATATCTCCTTGATGTCCAACCAATACCAATTCTTCAGCTTTTTGAAAATTTGTTTGCAAAATGACTGATATTGCAAGGGATAAATTTTACTTTAAAATTACTCCCACTGCTCCTATCTCCTTACACTGGGATCACTGTATTATAATAAAAAGATTGCAAACTCTTCTGATGGTATCTCTTTGCTGAATGCTACAAATTCTCATGCTAAGTTGAAGGATTACATTTCGGGTATGACTTGATCCCTCCCAGGTTTTGTTACCCCTTATATTCTAAACATGATTATGGTTATTCCCATTTTTGAATGCTCAAGCTACTGTTTACTTTGGAACAATCTAATTAATGGTAAATTCATTTAAATGAAAAGTCTTCAGAAGTGCTTTTGGGGCAATTTGATTTGGCATCATAAATATGCCTTGTGTTACCCTTGTTTCTCTTAGCTAGCTGTGGTGGGAGGGTTAAAAACTACAGATGCTTTACTACTCAGGAACATTCATCTTCCTATAACATGTAGCCTTTGTCATGGTTTTCCTGAGAGCGTTTCTCATATTTTCTTTGAATTCTCATTCCTTATGCTATTATCTATCAGTTAATGCCCCCTGTCAAGAGCCTTCTCATTAGACCCACGATTCTTCATCTTGGGGAATGAATTAATGGTGAATTACATGTGAAGCACCAGATAAAATCTCTTTACCATCTCATTACTTGATGCTCTATTTATTATATTTGGAAAGAAATGAATAATATGAGATTAATGCTATGAGCTGTTCTACCTCTATATCTATAAGCATCAAGAAAGTTGTTTTTGAGAAAGTTCTCAAGTGGAAATGCTGATCTGATATCATTGATTTGCTCTGATTTTGGGTTCTTTCCCTGTTGTTGCCATGCTGATTGGCTTGTCGCTTTATCTCGTTTGTTGGGGGATCCTCGGTTTATGCCTGCTGCTAGTTGCCACTGTGTTAGCCTGGACAATGATGAAGCTCCCTCAGCAGGCCCCTTTGGACGACCTTTGGGCAACTAGGAGATCATTCTCTACATGAAAAAGTTATGATGATGTATTTTTCCTGAGTCCAGGCTAAGTTTTGTCTGGGAGCCCTCAATTTTTTGGTTTTCTGTTTTTTACTTTTTGCCTGGCTTTTTTGTTCTTTACTTTTTGCCTGGCTTTTTTGTTCTTTGCAGGTTTTTGGCTCCCCTCGTGCGAGCTTCCCTTCTTTAGGGGCTGGTTTTTGTTGTCTTTTTATTACTTGTGATTTCTTTTGCATCTCAATTAATATACGAGCAAAGCTCAAATTTTCTCAATAATAAAAAAAAAACTTGAACTCTTTAGGCAGAGAAAATGAAACCAATAAAGTATACATTTGGGGAAGCAAATTCACATTACGAAGGATTTAAGTACAATTAATTTTGCCTTAAAGTAGTGAAATGATTGATAATTGAACCATATGATCAATCAATGAAGCACTATAAACAAGGATGCCATCAAAATAATCAATACAAAATTTGTTAAGTAATGGCTTGGGGATCTCATTCATTAATCTCATAAATGTTGGTTGTGTCATTGTATATTATTTCACCAGAAGATAAGCAATTCCAAAGTATTATAGTACACATTTGTAGGGATATGAGATATATGCCATATTTTAGAGATTGCATTGGGACAATTGATGGAACTCACGTTGACGCCAGAATTCTTGTGGAAGATCAAATTTCATTCATAGGACGACATCATAAAACTACTCAAAATGTAATGGCTAGTTGTGATTTTGACATGTGCTTTACATTTTTTTCAGTAGGATGGGAAGGTTCTGCTCATGATGCTCGAATTTTTAAAATGCTGTGACAAATCCTATATTTAATATTCCTACATTACCAACGGGTAAGTTTTATGACTAAATAAATTAGATATAATTTTTTTTATAATATATTATGTTGTATGTACTGAATATTGTAAGTTTTTGAATATGTAAATATTATTTAGTTGATGCAACTTATACTCTACAAATAGGATATCTGAAGACTTACACATATATGATATATCATTTATCTAATTTTGTTTGAGGAAGTCAACCTGTAAGGGGTCACCGGGAAGTATTGAAAAGAAATATTCCTCATTACAAAGTATCATTGAGCGTGCATTTGGCGTTTGAAAAAAAAGGGGAATTCTACATGATATACCAAATTACTCGTTTAAGAAACAACTTATTATAATTATAGCTACAATGACATTGCATAATTTTATACAAAGACATAACTTACGGGTCGATCCTGATTTTGATGAGTATGACATAGATGAGAATTTTGATTATTTTGAGTGCATGATAGACAGAGTTGCAGAACAAGTTGATGAACATGTTTATATTAATAATGATGTGTATTTGCTTGAGGGTGAAGGTGCAACAAAAATGACAGAACTTTGAGATAATATCGCAATACTTTTGTACAACTTTAGTAGGTAGTAGATTAAATAATAGTTAATTTTAAATAGAAATCATGTTTTTTTGTTTTGTTTATGTTATTGTTGATGAAATAGGCAGTGCCTCTTAATTTTTTCTTATATATCTCAGGTGTGCAGATGAGATGTGATGCTCAAAATGTGGAAGTTGAAGGAGAGTACCTTTGTTATGAATATGTTGATTTCAGTTGATTGTTATATATGTTGGAGTTTATGTTCGTGTCATTGTAATAAATTGAATTTGATTGGCATGATATGAATTTTAAATATTTACTACTCAGACAAGCTAACCAACACTCTTCAGTGCACAAAGTTTCAATATATTCAAGCTGAAATAAAATGCTCTTTCAGATTTCTCTGTATATTTATTTGAACCATATTATAGCATTCAAGTTGAAATCTTTGAAGCATATCTATTACTAGTTTGATATTAAAACTGATTGATTACAACTTAGGTTTAATATACATATGGTAAATATGGGAATAACAATTTCTTACAAAAGGAATGACATGTATTTACAGGTCAAGCCTATATTGGTTTTGATTTTGTCATTTCTGCAGATAGAAAAACTCCTGTTGCAAGCTATTGGATTGATCTCATTAATATATACAATATTATTTTCACACATTCTTGAGTTTTGCATCAATAACTAGAAGTCATGCCAATCCTTCTTTCTACATAATAAATAATTCAATTAAGTGAGAATCTTCAAACAGTTGGATCATCTTCCAATTTTATCCTAAATAGTTAATAGGACGTAAAGTATTTATGTAAAACTGATATCTGATTGTAACTACAAAAAAAAGGGAAATACCAATTCTAGATAGTTGAAACAAGATTAATGATGATTGAATGATTGATGCCCTTCAAAATAAGAAATTAAAATATATTGACATAACAAAGTACAAATACGGATCAGCAATACCATACAGAAGGCGGAGAAACCCTGGTTGTCACAGGACTGTTGAGAGAGAAATGGTTGTCGCAGAGAATTGATCTCCATGTTAGATGCGATGATGGTCGTTTCGTATATGTCCTTACTGTTAAGTAGAGGGTAAATTTGCCATTTATGATGAGAACGACGGAGCGTAAAATATATCAAACGGAATTAATTAGCTTTTTAATTTGCGTAAGCAGGAAAAAAGAAATGTAACCAAACCGAAACATCTTTCTTAAGTATTTTTTTTTAGAAACTCTGTTTCGTCAATAACAGTTTCTCTACAAACTTATGCAAAAGGATTGTAGCAACCAAACGAGGCCTAAGGCTTTGCGAAGAGCAAAGATGTATCGAAATGATGATAACTCACCCTAGTAGATCACAGGAGGGAAAGAGAGCCAATCAATTAGATAATAAAAAATAATAAATTTTCATATAGTGGTGATTAATTTTTAGATTTCCATTTAAAAGCTTGAGGTTAAATAAATTTCGTTATGTTTCGTTTATATTAATATTTTATTCATTAATAATTTATTATTGATACATCATGCAAAAATTATCTTGATCGGACACAAATCTCGAGGCAAAAGGCTAGTTGGAAACTTCAAAATTTAATTTCGGGAGTATCCGAACTCCGATTTCAACGAGCTTACAGTCAAACTGAGCGTTTCGGAAATACAAACCCAACGACACCAAGATCGACCCAATCCGAGCCCAAATGAGTTCGAATCAAGGGTTCAAAGCACTGTTGGAAGGTTCAAACCGCAATTTGAGTTACCAAACGGTCTCTGATTTTGACGAGCTTATACTCGAATCGAACGGCTCGACGAGACGAATCCAACGAGCCTAAGATCGCTAAATTCCGACGTCATTAAGGCCTCCAAATGGCCAACGAACGGTGCAAGATCGAAGGGCTCACTATCGACCGTCCATTCGAGTCACTCCTTATTCGCCCTTGATCTCACACCTATTTACGGACCATGCCACTCCAGAAAATCTATAAATTGAGCCCTCATTCTTCACAAGAGGGGGTCCAAGCAAGAGAGAGAAGAAGAGAAGAGAAGGAAGGAGCTCCTCCTCGACAGCTGCCGGACCACCGCCGGACCACCGCAGAACCTCGCCGGACCACCGCAGGAATCTCGTCGGACCACCGCAGGAACCTCGCCGGACCACCACAGAACCTCGCCGGACCACCACCTTAAGGCCTGACGTTCAGTCCCTACGTCCCGCTGAAGACCCGACATCCTGCCAAAGACCCGACGTCTTGTTCAAGGCCCGACACTCAGTCCCTACATCCTGCCAAAGACCCGACGTCTTGTTCAAGGCCCGACACTCAGTTCCTACGTTCTGCCGAAGACTCGACGTCCTACTCAGGGCCCGACATTCAGTCCCTACGTCCTGCCGAAGACTCGACGTCTTACTTAAGCAATTGATTGTAATCTGATCACCCCTGGAGGTGATTCAGTCCTTTGTAACCAACTCAAAGTCTAGTGGAATCATTTTCAACTGGGCTAGGCCTCGTGGTTTTTCCCTTTTAAGGGTTTTCCACGTAAAAAATATTGTGTTCTCTGTGTGTGTGCTAGTTATACGTTCAACGCTAAGACGTTATTTCTAGCCCGCAACAATTATTATATTAATATATAATAATTTAATTTTATTATTTTAATATTTTAATGAATTAATCATGTTAAATTCTGAGCAGAATTTAATATTTTTCTTGCGAAACAAATTTTAGAATTTAACACCTTCAACAATTACTAAATCCGAATTTAATCATATTTGAATCCAAACAGCCCGAGGAAGTTTGACAAATAGACATGCTGGTTGTCCTGTAGAAAAGTTAGGGCAGAGTTGGGTGGCCTAATTGCTCTTTTTCACGGCATGTTACATATATAGCTGCAACTTCTAGAGCGTCAGTGTTTCGATCTTCTTCTCGAAGAGCTAGGATAGAGCAGAGACAGCGACTGAGATGGCGTTGGAGGAAGACCCGGAGCACCATGAACACGCCTCGAAAAAGAAGAAATCCGATGAAGAGTACGAGAAGAGGTATTGCTCTTCATCTTCTTACTATATGTTTTTCCGTGCAGTGCAAAATGGGAATTTCTTTGAGGATGATTCGGGCAGTTTTGCGTAATTTTTTGTCTAGTATGTCGCTATGCGCGTTTTTGAAATATCGAAGCGGAGAGGGAACCTTGACAGTGGCATCGTTATGATAATAGAGGAGCAAGCATTGGGATTCAGGAAAAGAGTTCCAAAACTACAATTTCATACTGTTTTCTTTAAGAGCTGAAGTTGGTTTGGATATAGAAGTTTTATAATGTTGCTAATTTTTATTGGCTCTGATCACATTAAACGCCCATAATGAGTTTTGATAGCTGCATTAGCCTCATGAGCATCAGAGCTATGAAGGCTTGAAAAGGAAATTATCATTTCAAAGTATGATCAACAGTGATATTGCCTTACTCTAATCTATGTTGATGTGAAGGAATATTGTACTGACATATCTTTTGGTTGGTTACCGGAGAACTATAATGCTTTCTTAGCAAAAGATTAAATTTTGCTTCATATTATCATTCTGAAGAATAAACTTTGCCCCTTTTAATTCTCATATTCCATTGAGTGTTTTATGAATTGCTTAATGGCTTGATTGTGGGTGCTGTGGTTCTCCTAACCATAAAGAGCTAGCCTATGGAGAGGCATGGGATAATTGCATGGATTTTTTGTCTCATTCCATCATGTTTTTGACATAATGACGTTTAAATTTTGCTTATGATGCTTGCATATCAATATTTAATTTCTTGCACCAGTGTCTTTGAGCTTTTGTTTTGTTGCTTAAACTTCAGCCTTACCGATTTCATCTTCATTTGTTGAATTAACTTGGTCTATCAGTGTCATTTTCATAGTAGTTGTACTTCTTATATTGGTACAAAACAAATTTGAACTATGAAGTTCTTCATAGCTGTGCTTATATGGTTGGACATAGTTAGAATCATGGTGCTTGTTGCTGGCTATATCATTCTAACTGAACTCTAATGCTGCTGCAATATTTTTAAATTTCCCTTATCAGAAAGAAAAACATTACTCCTGGAAGTTTGATGAAAGCAATGATTAGATCTGGAGAGGGCACCACAAAACCTGTTGAAGGGGATCAGGTATGATTTCTTAAAGCTGCTATTTGCATCAAGATTATTAATTACTATAATGAGGTATGAATGAAATTATATTATTGTTTGACTGTCATTCTGATATATTCGGATTTATTTAAGAATATTATATATATTCAATATTTTTTATTCAATCTTAGGTAATGCCTTGTAAGCTCTTGTATTATCAAAATTATGAAAATTTCACATTGAATTTTTATCAACTTTACTGTGGTGCCCTTATTATGTTCAAACTGCAGTATTTGAACAGTGAGCATGCCAGCTCTGCTATACTGCTTGATCCCTATGGGTTCTGTGAAGGACACCTAGTGAAGTAATCTCATCTTTTCCTGTTGACTCTTTTGCAGGTCATATTTCACTGCACCATTCGAACCGTGGATGGAGTGATTGTTAACTCTACAAGATCAGAACATGGAGGTATGTGTACTTTTGTATGATCGGTTGGCCAAGGTTATCATACTGATGTTTTTACTCGGGTTTGATTTTTTGGTATAGCAAAAGCACATGCATATTATACTTCATATAAGGGAACACCAATTTGAATGTCCGAATAGCTTGAAATTTGCAAACGTTTGCTAAGAGACACAGATTTCCTTAAAACTTTTGTTATGTAGCTTTCATTATATTTGACCATTTAAAACTATTGTAAGTATTAACATGAATGTGTCTACTTTAGAATATTGATTAATTGAAGGTTTAAGAACTAAAATAATCAAAAGCTAAGCAATTGCTTGTCCGCTCTTCTCCAAAATGCAATATTACTCATTTTGTGAAATTTACTTTTATTTATACAGCTGATTGTGAAGCTAATATTTATCCGTTGAGATAGCATTGAAAGATTACTTTTATTTTGCCTTTCTTCATTATAATTTTCTGCTCATTGTTTATTGTTTACCTTGGTAAATTTATGGCTTTTAATTAATGAGTATATTTTTTTCCTTCAGTTTACTTATATTTTTATTTTTTGTTTTCTATTCCATTTGTTCTTCATGAAAATATATTTGTTCCTTGATGAGGTTTTTTTTGGATTATTGTACTTGTTAAATTTTGTTTGTGTTATTTGTGTAATACTCATTATCATTGGTTTGTTGGATAGTCTTTTAAGTTTTAACTTTGTCATGCTGCATTCGTTATCCAACATGCTCTTCTTTTTTTTTTTTTTCCATTGCATGACCCTCTGCTTCTTTTTAAGTATCAAAACTAAGTTTTCTCCTCATGATGATTTTCTTTCTTTGGGAAACTCATCCATAATATGGAACCATTTAAAGAATGGATGGTATAATACTTTTTGGAGAATGGATTTGATGCTAGAGTTCATGTAGGCTGACTTTATTCTTCGGCCTCAATGAGTGATAGAATGGGATTAGAGATTAGCATTTTTAGTTTTTGTAAATTCATATTTTTCTTAACGAAGCTTGAAATACAACGACAACATCAAGCCTTTCTCCCACTACATGGGGTCGGCTCATGAATATATATATTTTTTTTTCATTGTCCTGTTAAGAGTTAAATTCTCATTTAAATCTAATAAAAAATGTATTTTTAATATTTTCAAATTAAATCTTTTAGGGTGTACCTCTACATTTCTTAACATAGGTCAAGTCTAATATATCTACTCTCCTAACCAAGTCATCAACAGGCCAACGTTTTATGTGTCCAAAACCATCTAAGGCGACCCTCTCTAATCTTATCTATCACTAGCTATTCCAACCTTTTCATGTTTATACACGTTTCACATTCTGTCTCTAAGTTTGATGCCACTGATACGCCGAAGCATCCTCATCTCTGCAACACTTAACCTAATTTTATGCTTCACTTTTAATGGCCAACATTTTGCGTTATAAAGCATTGTAGGTCTCACCAAACTAGTCACAGAATCTATGATTATATTATCTTCTTCCTTCATAGGTTTCTGTCACCAAAATATTCACATAGGCATAAGAGCTTAAGTCATTGCTAAAATCCTTAAATTGTTCATGATTTCAAAATTTAAGCGAATGTTCTGGCCATGTGCATTTTTCTTTTAACAGATTATCTCATAATCTCTTTCTTGCTTGCCACCTTATGTTTATTTATTTTTGTCATGCTGCAGGCAAGGGATATCCTAATAGGCATATTGTGGGCAAGAGCAAGATGCTGCTTGGATTTTGTGAAGGCCTTCCCACTATGTTGAAGGGTGAAATAGCCATGGTATTTGATCTGTTTCCTTACGTAGTTCACAAATCCTAAAAGGTGGTTTATTCTGGCAAATGTCAACTACCTTATGCATAGTTCCTTATGATAATAGCTTAATCATATATTATCAAGATTCTTGTAAAAAAATTCTGTTACATAAATTTTAGAAAAATATCTCTGTTGTCAGTGTTTGAGGGATAGTTTTTTGTCTATATATATATATATATATATATATATATATATATATATATATATATATATATATATATATATATATATATATATATATATATATATATATATATATATATATATATATATATATATATATATATATATATATTTCCTGTTCATTCTTTCTTGAGACTTTGTATGAGTGGACTTGAGTACATGTAAAACCTAGAAGCTTTTGCCCTTGACTTGTATGGATCCTATATTCTGCATTGGAGGCACTTTTTGGTGATGCTGGTAGTTTGTTTAGTGATGCAAATGATTTCTCATTGTTTGTCGGTCTGTTTGAAGTCAGATATTTTCGTATGATAAATTTGATAGTTGCATGTTATGCTTAAGGTCATCCAAACAACCAATAAGAAGTTGCTCACAACATGCTTAAGGTCATCCAAACAACCAATAAGAAGTTGCTCACAAATTATCACTTTATAGCAATAAATCTTTTTGTAGGGTACAAGCGTACAACTTTGTTTGATTTTTAACAAACTGGGGAGAACTTATCCTATCCTACTTGGTTCATATTTTCTAGATTCCTATCGGAGCTAATTTTGGGCTAGACCTCAAGTTGATTGGAATTGAGTACCATCAACTTGGCTCAGGTTGACTACTTAGATTTTTTCCTTAATTAGAGAACAACTACTGACCAAAATATTATTGCTCCTCACATTGCATCGGCAACAAAACTATTGGATGCTTCAATGAGGGAAACAATGAGATCTTGGCATTAAATTAATTAGATCACGGAGATACAATTAAGCGGACAATGACTAAGATGAGATCTCACGATAAAGATTCAGTGAGAAGTAGCCACAATGCATGTAGAGCCAACCACCAAGCAATTTCACATGAAATTTGCATGAGCAAAAATAATTTTTATTCAATGAACTTAAAATTAAAAAGTAAGGTCTTGCTTGCTGGCTTTTTCTAAGCTTAGCCAGATTTAGAAAGTGTTAGGAGCCAATAAACAATTATTATATGAATTGAAAACTTGTCCTAGTGCAGAGAGAGAAAAAAAAAAGAAAATAAACAAAATACTATAATCTTCAAAGCTTCCCTAAAGATTTACAATTCAGCCTAGCCAAATAAGGCTAATGGAGCAGTCCTAAAATCATGCAATTTTTTAAGATTTTTGCCATCTTAATTGGTGTGGTCAACCTACTCATCAAAAGACCTCAAATTAAGCTTTCTAATTACTTGTTGGGAGAGTTGTGCATGATGATAAACTTACATTTTGATGTGGTGCTTTACTTAGTGATTTTTTATCAGCTTTTGTGTTGGTGCTGCATCAGGAAAGGAAGAACTAAACAAACATTTCATGGTGATTTGCATTTGCAAATTAGGTCAATGGAAAGAAACAATAAGTGGCATTATGACAATCAAATTTCATTCATTAACGATTCTTGAAATTCATACGATCAATCCTATTTATGAATTAAAAATCAACCCTATTTAAGGATAAGATTGTGCTTATTCTTATCACGTTTAATACAAATAAAAAAAAGGAAAATTTGGCTAAAATTAATTATGGGCCTAAAAAAGCTAGAAATTTTGTGTGATTCAACTTTTTAGTAGCCTGCTCCGACTCCATGTGATTGGTCTATGAGATTTTAGTTTATGAGAGTTGAATTTTCTAAATGGTGCCAACATGAATGGTATTGTATCATTGTGCTTCTTACTTGAGAGAGATTGAATCACCAAGAAACAATCGAAGACAGTAGTAGAATGTTGATCATTTATGTCACCAAGCCAATCAATAATATTGTATGAGAAGATTGTGAAGCATTAATGGAAAACCTTAAGCATGGTAACTGTTGTAGGACTACAATATTAAAAGTAAATTGGTAAGAACTTGCACGACTTATTGATTAGAATAATAAAAATTAGGACTCCTAGCAAATAAAAAATGACAAAATAAAACTTAAGAGCGGTCACTTCCGTTTAGGCTAAGTTGCACAACAAGAGTTTTGAACTATCAAGATAACATAGGAAATCAACAACTTGCAAATATAATAGCTTTCAATGAAAATCCCTAATCTAACAATAAGATTAAAAACAAATGAGGTGCACTCAATCCCTATGTTTACTAAGCTCGACAAAATTTGGCGAACCCAATCTTCATGAATTAAATCAAATCATAAGAAAGAGGGTTAGACTAAGGAAATACAAGAGGAGGGAGATTGGAAGACGAAGTCAAGGTTCGGATGTAATTCTCCATTGTATGGTCCTAAGTTGCTCTTCAATAGCCTCGATCAGGGTGTCCAGGATGCGCTCTACGTACTCTTCTACGGTGTGGTCGATGTGCGGGTTGACGTCGAAGAAGGTCGAATGCAAGATGCAAACAAATACTTGCTCGTCGTAGGCGAGGTCGTAATCAAGATCTGGATCGGCTATTCGTGAATGGATGATGGTCACTTTCGAAGATCACTAGCAACCTTGAAACTCTGTTAAAGAGAGAGAAATTTCTCTTAAACTTGAGGTGGAGATGATGAAGTATGGTGGCTGGCCAAGGTTGGAGAGAGAAGGATTTATTTTGGTTTTGGTTTGGGATGAGGGAAAGAGTCTCCAAACATTGCTCTAATTAATCCCTTGATTTGGGAATAATTAAAGAGGAGGGAGAGATGATTGGGGCGGGGCAAGAGGGAGAGAGGGGATGAGGGGCTTGTTTTCAAAACTTGCTATAAGGTTTTGGAAAGTATTTAAGAGGTGCGGGGTCTTGTGAATTTCGGCCAAGAGGAGGTGGAGGGAAGTTTGAATTATTTCCAAGGTGGGGAGGTGGGCTTTAGGAAACAATTCCTAATTTAATCCTATAGGGGGCCGGCGGCATTAACGAGCAAGGGAGGGAATTAAGGATGCTTTAATGCTTCCTTAAATTAGATAATTAGATTTGGAATGAAATAATTCATGCCAAATTAAATTAAAATCCAATTGGGAGGGATTTAGAAACTTTCCTAAAATAGATTTTATAATTTAGGAAAGATTTTAAATTTCAAATTGGGTGAATTTGAATTCAAAATATTTCAAAATTATGGAAATATAGAATAGGAAATAAATTTAAGAGAGGGCAAGGGACTAAGGGCCGGCTGTTTGCTTGGGGTTTGGGTAAGGGAGTTGGCGGTGAGGTGGAGGTGGCTTGGAGAGTTTGGTGTGGGTGAAGAAGGGGTTTGGTGGTGGTGAAAGTTTGGACAAAGGTGATTGAGGGGAGGAAGGCCAATGGTGGTAGGGGGGAGGAGGAAGGCCAATGGTGGTAGGGGGGAGGAGGAAGGAAAGAGATAGAAGGTAGAACCACGAGCCCAACTTGTCTAGGTTGGTGGGTGTTGCACAATTCTCCCTATCCTAGGGATCTCACTCCAATCTCTCAAGCTCTCATGAGAAATCAAACAAAGAGAAGCAAAGTTTTCAATCAATCATTCATTAGCTTCAAAAGAAGAACACTAGGGCTATAAATATCCTCACAAAAAAAGGACGACAATGCCCCTAGGACTTACATACAACCTCCCTTAATAAAAGGGTACTACGGGAAACTAATAAAGCAAATACAATATGACATCATAAATAAGAAAATATATAAAACAACTCAGAAATACAATGACTCAATCGTGGTCGTAGGTTGACGACCACGTCTTTGATAGACTCTCCACGATGTGCCCATCAGTAACCTAATAGATGTAACACATCTAAAACTAATGCCTGTTGGCTTTGTTGTGAGAATGGAAACTTATTAGCTTAACCCAACACATATGCTGCCATCATGGTGGATGACTATTGGTTTAGTCATTATCATCATTAGCCTTCTGCTGACTAATTGTGGTCGGCATTATGAGTCCTCATTCTTCATTTGTTTCAGTGAAATTTTTTATGAAGTTTGTAACCTATTCACATTATTTAATCATTCTTGCTATTTATGGAGCATTCATTTGCTTTCTTCTTACTCTATATGTTATGGTTTTTGTGTTGTTTTGAGTGTCTTCCAATTGGAATTATGTAGGTGGGTGAACGAAGGATGTTGTGATGTGGCGACTTGTTTAAGATGTACACACTGTATGATATTTGTACTTGCATATTTACTTCCATCACTTTTGAAAATGCTTAAGATGTGGAAGTGGGCCATGCTCAATAGAGTCATCATGCTTGAATTCTGTGCAAACGTGTCTCACATTAATGGAAAAACTTTTTTTTATTGACTTGCTCTAGGTACCAAAGTATTTCTTTAGTTAGTTTCTGAATTTTTAGTTTTTTAGTTCTCTATATATTTTTAACCTAAATTCTGTTGCCTTTTATCGCTGGTAAATTTATGTCCTAAAGTAGTTAAGACAATAATTAATATTTTCTAAAGATAATTATAAGAAAATAAAGTTGTCATTGTATTTTTATAACTAAGAATAAAGTTTATTATGCAGACAGGTCATAATGGTGTAAATCATTGTTGTAATTTTGAATTGTGGTGTTTTATGGCAGTATTTTAATTTGCATTATTTGAAATTATTTGAATTAAGGTAGTGTCTCACCCTTTATAAAAAAAAGAATTATCTCGGTGCTTATTTTCTTGTTTTGCAGTTTAAGATGAAACCGGAGTTGCATTATGCTGAAGTCGATTGTCCAGTCAGTGCTCCAGAGGACTTCCCTAAAGATGTTGATCTTCATTTTGAGATTGAAATTTTAGATTTCTTTAAAGCGAAGGCAAGATTATTTGGCCGTATGCTCTGTTCTTCTATAAGAGTTGCTTCAAGCTCATTTTAATTTTTAATTTTTTGGCTTCTACTTAACATAATCATTAATGTTTAGTCCATAATACCTTCACCTTGTCATAATTGCAAAATAGTTTTACTTGATTCTTACCAAAGAGCTGTTTTTATTAGTGGGCTCCATCTGCTAGCTAATGCGGTGGGAAATGCGCCATCAAAAGCTGCATTGGGCTGTACTTTTTTGGTGCTTCTTTGGGCAGCATTTCTTTTTTCCAATTCCGGCATCCCATGTTTAGCAGCTGTTTCAGCACTGTAGCTTTTGACAGAAATTACATATTTCAACTAGGCTAAAGTAAACTCTTGGATGCCATTATCACATGAGCATTTGCTTTTATTTACCTGCATAGACATGTGTGCATTTGTTTTTTTTTTTCTTTTTGGGTTTTTGTATTTTATACGCACGGAGGCAAATGACCCAAAATTGAAATGCTGAGATTCAAGTCATTCGTTTTGAAAAAGTGCACATATTTTAAGTAGAGTCTAAAATTTGTTTTCATCTGGCATTTTTACCATTGCTTTATGATACTGACATCTGTTCGATAACAGAAATTGCAAACTGCTCTAATAAAAACATAAAAAACTAGTCCAAGAAGCATAAATTTGAGAGTTGAGACCACCATTCAAGAAATAACCTTTTACAAATTAGAATCCACAAATCAATATTAAATCTTTCGTAAAATTTTAATATAATAAGAATAAAAATAAACATCTGTGTATTTAAGGTTGCGGCAGAGTTGAGTCATGATTTAGTTGAGGGGCTTCAGTTCGACATAAGATCTAAAGCCTGAAGTCAAAGTTGAGCTCGTAAAGGAAGCACCAAATTTGTACCTTGCTTATCTTTAAGGTTTTATCAGAAGTTTACTAATGTGTTATCTTATATCTGTGTGATATTGAGTATCTGTTTATATAGGTGTTTTATTTCGTGTTGTGATACTTTTGAAGCCTTAAATATAATATCTGGAATACTTAACATGCATTTTGATTTTCATGGTTTTTTTCTGGTAATAGAGCCAACTTAATTTGTTATCATGTTGTTTTGGTAAAAAAGAAAACTAGAATGTTCTATGATGATGAGTTCAACTAAATAAGCTCGAATTCACGGTATTAGTGAGTGTACCGTTTAAGTATTATTCACATCTTGAACTGCTTAGCGTGGAACGCTACCATTTTCAACCCTTTAATTCTGCCATATGTTCAAATTCATTTCTGCTTGGAAACCTGGAACCTATTGTCTATACTTCAGTTTTCTGGTCTGTACTTTTCCCTTGCTGACAAGCAGAAGTATCCAAAAATATGCATTTAACTTTAAATTCATTGTTGTTTTTATGTTTTAATCTGGAATCATAGTCAGGGCCAAGTTTCATTTTGAAATCTGTAGCAAGCAAGTATGTTATGCTTTTATGGGTATTTTAGAATACTATCCTAATCCATTCTTCTTATTTATGTTTTTCCATCGAAGGACTGCACGTGTTTTTCTTCTATTTTTCTTCTTGTGAATTAATATTTACTCTTTTTGTTTGCCAGATTGTCAGCGAGGACATGGGAGTAGTGAAGAAGGTATTGGAAGCAATTTTGAAGTCATAAAAACATTTTTTTCAGCCTGATTTATTTTAATGCATTTTTTTTGTTCTAATTAAGAATATAACCATCCATTCATTTGACATTGTTTAGGGTTTTTAGCTCAGTTTGCCTCAAAACTTTTACTTTAGTTATCTTTTATGCTTGTGATGCCTTACCACAAATAGCTGTTATAATTGATAAGTTATGATAATGATTAGAAATATTCTAAGATTTTCGTAAAATCCATATTTTATGCCATTTTAATCCTCAAGGTTTCTTCTAGTTGGGGTTTATACTAAACAAGAGAGATCAAGTTAGTTTGCATCTCTCTTTAAGAATGTACCTGATTCCTTCAAGATTCCAATTTGTCTATTCCTCAAGTCTTCTATGTGCTTAATCAGCTACGAAAAGCTTGGGAACCAACGTCCAGCAGTCGATTTTCTTACATAATTGATGTAAAACCAGGAATTGAATTTAGAAATTTAACAAAATATTGCTCAAGTGATGAAATTGCAAATTTAACTTTTGTTCTCAATTGAAACTTTTCAGAGACCTTAGAATTTGATTATGGTTAGGCAAGAATTTACACCTAAATTAGCAAGACCAAGAAAATAACAACTGTAATAAAAGTAAAGCAAACGAAAAGCCAACTAGAATCCCGTGGTTAACAAAGCGATTGTCTCACCTTGAGGCCGCTCTCATTTACCTACTTCTAGGCTTGTTGGGAGAAGAAGAACCACACGATTGATGAGACCACTCCTAGGGCAAAGGTGCCGTAGATCCGTAGGGAAGAAGAGGTCGGCGCGGGTCGTGGAGGTGGTGCAAAACGACGCCCTTCAACGATCCACGTGTAGACAGAAAAATGATCGTCGATGGACTCCACTAGAGCGGGTAGGATCCGATCCAAATACTCCTCGACGGTGTCTTCGAAGTCGAATCCGACGTCGAAGAAGGGAGATCGGAGGATGTTCACTCGTCCGTGGTTGTCGTATTCAAACCCGAAATTCCACTCGGGAACCTCCATGCATCCTTGGAGAGGTGAAAGGGTGGTCGCTGCAACTAAATCTCCAAGGAGGATAGATGGGGGGCGGTGGGTTGAAGGCTGGATGGGAGGCCGGCGGTGGATGTGGGGTGAGGGGGATATGGGTGTAGGAAACAATCACAAAGCTGAGAATAATTTCAGCTTAGGGGAATTTTGGAGGGGGAGTTTGAATTCCAAAGAGGGGAGGAATTAATTCCTTAATGAAAATTAATGGGGGGAGAGGGATATGAGGCCGGCGGTGGGAGAAATAGATGGTGAAGGGATTAAACTGAAATTATTTCAGTTTTAGTCCACATGGGGGAAAATTAATGACTCCTAATTTGAATTTCAAATTAGAATCATGGGAGTTATTGTAGTAATTAAGGGGGAATCCACCAAGGAGGGGCCGGCGGCAAGCATAGGGAGAGAGGGAGGGATTTGGGGAGAGGGGGAAGGGGATTTAATGCTTGATTTGAGGACGTGGCAGAAGTCTTAAAACTCCAAATTAAATTGATTTGAAAATTTTTTACTCATGAAGACTTTCCATATTTGGATTTCCAAATTAGGAAACAATTCAAATTTTGAAATTTCAAATCTCTAATTTGAGGTTGAGGGAAAATATGGGATGATGCGTATGAGAGGAGGTCGTCGGCGAGGTGGTGGGCGGCGGGGTGGAGCTTGGCCGGCGGTGAGGTAAGCCCTAGGGGCCGGCGGCAAGAGCAAGGGAAAGAGGAATTTGGAAGAACTCTCTAGTGGGAAGAAGATTATGCAAAGCAAAGCAAATAATAAAAAAAAAAGATAACTAGAGAACTCACTAAGAGATCTCAAGGGGAAGCACTCACCAAGAGAACTTCATGCACTCACAAAGAGAACAAAGCATGGGAAAAATTTCATTCATTCAATAATCCAAATACAATGACAAAAGCCCTTTATATAGGCTGACAAAAAATAAAAAAAATAAAGACGAAAACGCCCTTGGGCTACAATAAGTACTACTACTTCCCTCATAGGGGTACAAATGGAAAATATGAAATAAACTCATGAAAAGAAAAACTAAAGCATCACAAATAAAGGCTCTGAATCAAGGCCGTCGATCGTCGTCCCCGGCGATGGTACACATGTCGAAATCTGATGCCCTTATCATTCTCCCCGGGTGGGAGAAAGCTCGACCCTGTCGAGTAAGGGTCCTGAGAACTCTCGTACAGCTCCAGAATGTCGGGATCCAGTCTCTGTATCTCATCCCGCGCTAGCCAAGTATCCTCCGTCTCCGGCTTTCCTCTCCAACGAACTAAGTATCTGTGGCGTCCGCCGTCCCTGGTGGAAATGATCTCATCACTAAGTATAGTTTCAATCTTCTCCATATTAGGTAATGTGGGAATTTTGGGGAGTGGAGGTAAGGCTGGGATCTCACTAGGTATGGACTCACAAGGCTCAAGATTCAATGGATTTTCGGGGTTAAAGTCAGGGCCATCAAAGGCTACTAGATCCTCAATGTTAAACGTGGGATTCATGTTGAAACCTTCAGGAAGGTCCAAAACATAAGCATTACTGTTTATTTTAGAAGTTATTTTAAAGGGACCCGCACTTTTAGCATGCAGTTTCTTAACGGCCCCAGGTGGGAACCGCTCCGGATGAATCCGAACCATGACATAGTCTCCAACTTTGAACTCCTTGAAGCGTCGTTTGAGATCAGCATTTAGTTTGTAATTTTAATTACTTTGTGCAATTCTTTTATTAATTTATTGATGCAATTCCTGGATATGGGATGCAAATGCAGATGCAGACTCTGACACTCTAATCTTAGGACTCATGGGGACTAAGTCTATAGGTTGCTTAGGTTGGTATCCATAAACAATCTCAGCTGGGCTCATACCGGTGGTCCGGTTGACAGAGTTATTGTAGGCAAACTCGACAATGGGTAGTTTGGAGTCCCAATCCCTAATGTTCTCACCTACCAAGGTCCTAAGGAGGTTACCAAGGCTCCTATTAACAACTTCAGTTTGGCCATCCGTTTGTGGGTGGAAGGCGGTGGAGAACTACAGTTTAGTACCCATCCTAACCCATAAAGTTTTCCAGAAATAGCTCGTAAATTTCACGTCCCTATCCGACACAATTGTTTTCGGGAGTCCATGGAGTCGGACAATCTCGTTAAAGTATAACTTGACAATTCTAGAGACGTCGAATGTTTTAGCACACGGGAGGAAATGGACAATCTTAGAGAAACGATCTACTACAACAAAGATAGAGTCATGCTTCCTAGCGGTCTTGGGGAGCCCTAAAACAAAATCCATGCTGATGTCTTCCCAAGGACGGTTTGGGACGGGAAGCGGGGGGTGTATAGGCCCGTGTTCTGTTTCCTCTGTTTAGCTAGTTGGCAGGTATGGCAACGTTTGATCAGTCTAGTGACATCACGCTTAAGGCTGGGCCAGAAAAATCTATACTCGACGGCTGCAATGGTCTTAGCCTGCCCAAAATGTCCGGCTAATCCTCCTGCGTGTAGCTCCCACACAAGAAATTCACGAAGAGAAGTGTTGGGAATACACAACTTCTGAGATTTGAATAAGTAACCATCCTCTAACAAGAAATCATCTACAGATGGCTTGTCTCCTGCCATTAGTAACGCATATATTTCTTTAAAATCAGTACACTCTTGGTAGTCGTCCTTAATGCGTTCAAATCCAACAACTTTTGTTTTTATTTCCCTCGTGACCATGATCCTACGGCTCAAAGCATCGGCTGCCTTATTCTCAGCTCCAGCTTTATGTCTAATAGTATAAGAATATTCTTGTAGGAATTCAACCCAACGTCCATGGCAGGCATTTAACTTCTTTTGGGAGTTGATGTATCTCAAAGCCTCATGATCTGAAAATATTACAAACTCCTGAGGTAGAAGATAGTGTCTCCAATACCTAAGGGACTGAATGATAGCGTAAAACTCCTTATCGTAGGTAGAGTACCTCTGTCGTATGTCATTAAGTTTCTCGCTAAAGTATGCCACAGGGTGTCCCTCTTGTGACAAGACTCCTATTCTGATCCCTGATGCGTCACAGGTTACTTCAAACACTTTAGAAAAATCTGGGAGACGCATAACAAGAGCTTCTACCATTTTCTTCTTAATATCCTCAAAAGCTCTGGTCGCTGCAGTCGTCCAATGAAATTCCTTTTTCTTAAGACAATCAGTTATGGGGGCTACAATGGTGCTGAAATTTCGAATAAACCTCCGATAGAAAGTAGCCAATCCATGAAAACTTCTAATATCCCATATATTCTTAGGTTTTGGCCACTCATTTATAGCTCGCACCTTTTCGGGGTCCGCAGATATTCCTTGAGTTGAAATGATGAATCCAAGAAAGGTCACACTATCGGTGAGGAATTTACACTTAGCAGGGTTGGCGAACAGCTGTTCTTTCCTCAAAACTTCACAGACTTGTGTTATATAGGGGTGCAAACGAGTCGAGTCGAGCTCGAGTCAGCGGTTGTTCGAGCCGAGCTCGTCTGAGAAATGCCGAGCTCGAGCTCGAGCTCGACTCGACAGAGTAAAAAAAAGCTCGTCGAGCTCTCGAGCAACAATTCGAGCTCGGACGTGCTCGCGTCGTCGCCAGTTCTGCGTCGTCGCCAATGCCTCTTTGTCACCGTCCGGCGTCCACGTCTGCTTCCAACGCCTCCGCGTAAGGCTTGAATCGGTTGCACACCTAAATTCGTCGTCCCGAACTCAAAGTCACATCCGGCGTCGAGAACCGTCATCACGAGCTTGTCCGTCATCTTCCTGAGCTCCACCGTCATGATCCGTCGCCTGAGCTCTGCCACCAAGAGATCCGACGAGCTCTGCCACCAAGTCGAGATTCAACGAGCTCTGCCACCAAGATCCATCATCTTGAGCTCATCCATGAACCATCGTTGTCCCGAGTAAAGCCATCGTCGTTCCGAGCTCTATTCGCGTCCGACGACGTCGTATCGAGCTCGTTCGCAGTCTAGATCCACGCGTTCTCTAAGATTTCGATTTCCCGCTCGCCAAAACTGGATTTCCGCTCGCCAGAATTAGATTTCCCGCTTGCCAGAATTGGATTTCCGCATGCGTCGAGCAGCTCGTCAAGCCGACGAGTCGAGTCAGAGACATGTTCGAACTCGAGCTCGATTAGTCGTCGAGCTCGAACTCGTGTTCGAGCTCGACTTGCGGGCTCGATAAGCCCGACTCGTCGAGCCCGTTACCGAGTCGAGTTCGAGCCGGCTCGCGAGTCGGCTTGACTCGGTTGCACCCCCAGTGTTATATGATTGAGATGCTGATCCACCGAAGTGCTGTAGATTAAGATGTTATCAAAGTAAACTACTATGAACTTCCCTAAGAAAGGCCTCAGAACTTGAGTCATAACCCTCATAAAGGTACTAGGGGCGTTGCTCAGGCCAAACGGCATGACCGTCCATTCATAAAGTCCATCTTTAGTTTTGAATGCCGTCTTCCATTCATCCCCTGGACGGATTCTAATTTGATGGTATCCACTCTTAAGATCTATCTTGGAAAAGAGGGTTGCTCCAGTCATCATGTCCAACATGTCATCTAATCGGGGAATGGGAAACCTATACTTGACGGTAATCTTGTTGATAGCGCGGCTATCAACACACATCCGCCACGAGCCGTCCTTTTTGAGAGTTAAAAGTGCAGGAACAGCGCATGGACTAAGGCTCTCCTTAATGAATCCTCGTTGTAGGAGTTCATCGACTTGTTTCTTAAGCTCAGAATGTTCAGTCGGGTTCATACGGTAGTGAGGGAGGTTGGGTAGGGATGCTCCTGGCACCAAATCTATCATGTGCTGTATGTCCCGCAGGGGTGACAGTTGGTTAGGCAAATCCTCTGGGAATACATCCGCAAAGTTTTCAAGAAGAGGCTTAACGACATCGGGGATTGGTTCTTTCTGGTCCTCATCTACTTCTCTAGCCACTAGGGCATACATGGGTGCTCCTTGGGTGATCTCAGTTTCCACCTCTTTCGCAGTCAATAAGTGGAGACCTTTACTTTGCTTGACAGGGATAGGCTTAGCTTCAATTTTGGGAGGTTTAGGTTGAGAGGGCATTAACTTGATCTTTTTTCCATTATGTTCGAACACACAGGTGTTTGTCCTCCCATAAATATGGACGACGTTGTCAAATAACCAAGGGCGACCAAGGATAATTTGACCTACGTCCATGGTTAGAACATCACACCAAATCTTATCCTGATATCCCACAAATTCTATAGGAATAAGGCTTCGATCCTTAATTTCTATGGTAGTCGAGTTGATCCAAGAAACCTTTTACGGATTTGGGTGAGGGGTCACCTTAAGATTGAGCTTGGAGACCATGGCTGACGAGACTGCGTTGATACAACTTCCACTATCTACGATAGCTTTGCAGCTCTTTTCTCCGATCTTAATGAAGGTATGAAAAATTGAGGTTCTATGCCAATCGTCACTTAACTTAGGTTGGGCCAAAGCGCACCTAACGACTTGCAGGGCAACGGGCTCTTCTTCAGTAAAAGAGTCTTCCTCCTCATCCACTTGGTGAACCAAATCAGTCTCAGGTTCTTCTTCCTCTTCGTCCACCTCTTCAATTATGGTGACTTTGTAAGGACTAGAACATTGCGAAGCAATGTGTCCGTACCCATGACACTTATAGCACTTGGTTACAGAATTGGGTTTGGGAGCGTCTCGCTCGGGGGCTTTACCTTTGAGGTCCGTGCGTGGTGGGGCCGAACTAGCAGGGGTTCGGCTTGCAGTCGATCCCAAGGGTCAGTTTTGAGGTTGTCCAGATGAGGTTCTATACGAGTTCGAGCGGGAGTCAAAGTGCCTTGTTTGGGAGTGGGTTTTAGAATCTTCGAGGTCGAGAACTAGGCTACAGGCTGCCTCTAACGAGTCTACACCTCGAGCAAAGAGTTCCGTACGCAGATCTTCCCTAAGGCCAGCTCTAAACATGGATAGGATTTGAGTTGGGGTGACCGACTCTTCACCATTGCAACGGATCAGAAAGTCGTCAAAGGCCGAGATGTAGTCTTTGACGGGCTTGCTCCCCTGGGTCAATCTATTCCATTTATCAAGAAGCTTCGGGTAGTACGAAGGAGGGAGATATTTTCTCTTAAGTTCCTGTTTCATCGTCCTCCAATCCGTGATACGGTGTTCTCCTCGAGCCTCGCGCATATTCTCTAAATTGGTCCAATACAAGTTGGCTCGGCCCGTGAGTTTCATTTCAGCAAATCTAACCTTCCTAGCCTCCGAGATATTATACCATTTGAAGTAACTATCCATGGATTTGAGCCAATCCATGAAGATTTTGGGATCGAGGGTCCCATCGTAAGTTGGCGCATCAATTCTAATGTTCTTCAACAACTGGGCATCGTTGTCTCGCCAAGGGTTCTCATCTCCTACAGGATCTTGATGGGGTCTCGGGTTATGGCGGTACTGGTCTCTAGGGTGGCCATGATCTGCTCGGTTTTCCTCGTCGTAGGGTGAGTGAGGTCGTGAAGGGGTGTAGATTGCGGGGTTCCCAATACGCTCTATGTTATCTAACCGATCACTGGTCAATCTCTTAAAATCCGCTAAGTCCGTCTGAGTGTTACGAATTTGCTGCGTAACAGTCCCTAATTGGCCCAAGATGAGGTCTAGGGTAGCTTGGAGGTGCTGCGGATCCATGGGGTTGGTTAAGGGGTGAATGGGGTAGAGTTGGGGTGGAGGACAGCACTTAATTGCTACAGAAAACAGCTCCTAAAGCCTCCAAACAGCTGCTGGAACGTCGGGGACAGCAACCTAACACAGTGGGGAAAGTGGTTTAAGTGATTAGGGTGGGTTGTGGTGTGTGGACAGCAACTAGACAAAGGTTACGGGCACCTAACAGCCACTAAACAGTGCAGGAATAACTCTGGACAGCAAGAATTTTAAGTGTAGCAAGTGACTTAGGTGAAGCGGTGGGTGGTAAGTGACCAAAATAACACTTGGGTAAAGTAAGCATGCATGTTAACAATGAAAATATGATGCAGGAAATTACTGGACATCAAATAAAAACAGTGAATAAAATGTTTTAGACAATGTTATGCATGTAAATGATTAATGGCAAGCTAAAGTAGACTTCCTAGGATGCATCTAACATGAGCAAAGCATGCTAGCCATGCTCTGATACCAAGATGATGTAAAACCAGGAATTGAATTTAGAAATTTAACAAAATATTGCTCAAGTGATGAAATTGCAAATTTAACTTTGTTCTCAATTGAAACTTTTAGGAGATCTTAGAATTTGACTATGGTTAGGCAAGAACTTACACCTAAATTAGCAAGACCAAGAAAATAACAACTGTAATAAAAGTAAAGCAAACGAAAAGGCAACTAGAATCCCGTGGTTAACAAAGCGATTGTCTCACCTTGAGGCCGCTCTCATTTACCTACTTCTAGGCTTGTTGGGAGAAGAAGAACCACACGATTGATGAGACCACTCCTAGGGCGAAGGTGCCGTAGATCCGTAGGGAAGAAGAGGTCGGCGCGGGTCGTGGAGGTGGTGCAAAACGACGCCCTTCAACGATCCACGTGTAGACAGAAAAATGATCGTCGATGGACTCCACTAGAGCGGGTAGGATCCGGTCCAAATACTCCTCGACGGTGTCGTCGAAGTCGAATCCGACGTCGAAGAAGGGAGATCGGAGGATGTTCACTCGTCCGCGGTTGTTGTATTCAAACCCGAAATTCCACTCGGGAACCTCCATGCATCCTTGGAGAGGTGAAAGGGTGGTCGCCGCAACTAAATCTCCAAGGAGGATAGATGGGGGGCGGTGGGTTGAAGGCTGGATGGGAGGCCGGCGGTGGATGTGGGGTGAGGGGGATATGGGTGTAGGAAACAATCACAAAGCTGAGAATAATTTCAGCTTAGGGGAATTTTGGAGGGGGAATTTGAATTCCAAAGAGGGGAGGAATTAATTCCTTAATGAAAATTAATGGGGGGAGAGAGATATGAGGCCGGCGGTGGGAGAAATAGATGGGGAAGGGATTAAACTGAAATTATTTCAGTTTTAGTCCACATGGGGGGAAAATTAATGACTCCTAATTTGAATTTCAAATTAGAATCATGGGAGTTAATGTAGTAATTAAGGGGGAATCCACCAAGGAGGGGCCGGCGGCAAGCATAGGGAGAGAGGGAGGGATTTGAATTAATGCTAATTCAAATTCAAATTTTGAATTTGAATTATCATTAATTGTGAGCCTCTCCTAATTAGGAAATTTCTTTATTCCAAGGAGGAAGAGAGGGGGCGGTGGGGGTTGGTGGGCGTTAGCCTAAGGGATGGCCGGCGGGTGAAGCTGGGCGGGCGGCCAGCCGTGGAGGCTGGGGAGGCTAAGGGAGGTGCCGGGTTAGAGAGGGGGGGGGGGGGGGGGGAGAAAACTATGGAGAGGGCTGGGTTAGGCCGGCGATCGGGTGGGTGATAGTCGTCGGCTTCGGGAGGTGGAGCTAGGGGAAGACTTGGGTGGATGAAGAGGGGAGAAAGGAGGCGAACAAGAATATATGAGAAAGATAGAGATAACTAACGAACCCACAAAGAGATCGTAAGAACCGCGAACCTCGGACTCTTCCAAAGATTGACGGGTATTGCAAGTTACCCTCCTCGGGCTTCTCCTCTCATGAACTCACTAAGAGATCAACATGAACTCACTAAGAGATCAACAAGAACATAAAATTTCATTATCAATAATTCATCCCTTTTCCAAGAGGAAGGGGAAGGCTTAAATAGCCAAATACATGAAGGAAAATAAAAAGACACAAATGCCCCTAGGGCCACATAAGACAAAACCCTCAAGTGAGGGTATAAATGGAAAAGTACAAATAACAAATAAAATACATCAAAATAAGTAGACACGATCGTAGCCGTTGATCTTCGATGTCCTCATCAACTAGTCTCCTTCCTCATATTCCTTTTTCCTTCTTCTCTTCTTTCACCTATTTTAGAGTTTCATCCGCAGCAGCCTCCACGACCCCCCTCCTCGAGAACACAGTTTGCTATCAGCAGCTGCTGTTTCGATTCTAGATGTCTGCTACGGGTGGAGGAGAAGAAATGGAAATGGTTTTATGCTGAACTCATAGTTATATAAATGAATTTCAGCTCTCTGATTCCTAATCAAGTCACTGCATGCTTTTGAAAGTGGAAAACAGAAAAATCCACTAACTGTTACAGTAACTAAAATAGCAAAGGAAACATTATGAAAAAAGAAAATGCAAATTGATGTTAATTCAATAACTTTCACATTATTGCAAATTAACATATGCTTCTATATATCAATTTGCTTAGTTTGACTAGTAGAACATAACGGAATAATTATTTTATTTTATTTTTTTATAAAATTTGATATCTTGGGAAAAATTAAGCTCATCATTTTGAAAATTTTAGGTTATAATGTATATACACAGTAACCAATGTGGGCACGTTTCCTTTACCCTGAAAGACTGGAAGTGTTCATTTTGTAGCATATATTTCAACATCAATCTTATTTTTTCTCTTGTACTCTGAATGTTGATTGTATCATTAGTCAACTCTCTCCAAACCATGAAGATTTGTGGAAGAATATTCTCAATGAATTTTTTATCCGCCAATTGTTTATTTGGATCTTCCTCACTTAGTTTTTTTGGTCCAGATAATTGACGAAGGACAAGGATGGGAATGTCCAAGAGAGCTTTATGAAGTCGAAGCTTGGTATGTTTGTCTTCATTTAGTGAGCCGTGTGCATTTTTTATTTGTTCTTTCTTCTCTGATAGGCCATTGATGGCTGATTAAGTATCTCAGTAGTATGATGAAAATGTTTTCATCATGGCCATCATGGTACTACTATCTTCAGGATAACTGCCAAAGCAGCTGATGGCAAAATGATCCTGCCGCGTATGAACAATCCATATCACTTTACATTTGGCAAATCAGAGGTTTGTAAAACATTTTTCTCTTTTCAATTTTTTTTGTCCTTTAATATCTTCAATAGTATATGCCAGAAATTGAGCATGGTTGACCATAACCTTTTTGAATATATGATCCTTCTTGGATGGTAGGTTTGATCAGTTTTTTAAATTCCATTGCGATTTATTTATTTTTTAGTTCGCCCGCCCTGGTATATCATTTTCTGACCTGATTTGCTTGTGCAATTTATTTATGTGCTTTCTATTTGAAGATATATTTTTCACATTGTGATGTGGCAATGATGAATAGACCATTGAGAAGCTTGAATGTTATTTAGATTTTCTTTTTTTTATATTTGTATGATTTTTAATATTGATATGCTTAGTTTAGATACCAAAAGGGCTTGAGATGGGAATTGGAACAATGGCCAAAAGAGAAAAAGCTGTAATATTTGTGAATGATAGCTACTTGACAAATTCTTCGTTGATACAAATTCCTGAAGGCCATGTAGAGGTTCAGTTTGAAGTGGAACTTGTACATTTTACTCAGGTAAAGCTATTTTTCTAACTGAATAAGCTTACTATTGTCCAATCTTATCCCAACCTTTTTTGTAATGAAGAGATATTTCTTATTTTGTGCCCGACTTGCTTTCCTGTATGAAAGAAATTTGAGTAAATTTTAAATATTTTTTGGTGCCTTGCTTAAATGGTTGAATTCAATCTTTACATTTCTAGCAGGCCTAATATTTTTGATGTCATCTTGAAATGACAGGTGCGTGATATGCTTGGTGATGGGCGCCTTATAAAGCGTCGAATACATGATGGAAAAGGTTTAAATCTCTAAGAGCTGTTTCAACCATTAAAAATTCTTAAGATAGGGCAGTGTATATTCAATATCACTTCATTTTGAAAAAAAAAATCCTTATTAAAGTTATCATATGAATATTCACTATTTTTGGCCAATTCATAAATCATCGTGCCTCCAATTTGTCATTTTGATCAAACTGGAAATGTTGGAATAGATCGTTACTGATGAAATCACTATAGATGCTTATGGGGTGCACATGCACTTATATCTTTGTAATAATCAACCTCTGTTGAAATTTCTGGACTATATATGAGTTATGAAAAAGGTGGCAAGTACACTTGATGAGAACGGCAATTTGAACTTTTGAAGTAGAGTTCTACTTGAAGAGTATGAAAATTCTGATTTTCAAGTAGCTGGTTCTCCTTGCATTTTGGGAGTTGATACAACACAGGCCCAAACCAAGATTCATGATTCGACTCAAGTCCCGATTAGTTTCTTATTAGATCATATTATGAATTTGTATTTATTTCATTTTAAATAAGGCATATTTTTAATTTAACTTAGGTAGGAAATATCTTTTAAGTTAATCTTGTTTTTTAATTTGAATTAGATGATAGGTGTTAGTGTTGGAGGTCGTCTTATGGAAGTTCTTATATTTGTAGTTACTAGACCATATTTATTTGGGTGTCTTTTGCGGCAATATATTCATTATTCTATTATAAATAAATAGGGGTGTCTTTTGCTGAATAAGAGAGAAAAATATTTTTTCCCTCAATATGGTATTAGAGCGGGGTTAACCATTCTTGGCTCATGCTTCTTCCTAAACCTCTCTCTTTTGCTTGTTGTCACTTACACCTTTTTTAAATTGTTCATCATGATCATTACTCATGCACCTCGCTCACTTTCAAGCTTTTTCACCCATCAAAATGCACACCTTTGCCTACTGCTTGCATGCACTTGAACTCACATTGTGTCTCACTTGCTCCTCCCACTGCCTTTCAATCAAATTACTCATTGAATAGTGGCTTCAATTATTACTTCTCTTTAGGATCCTCCTGCAAAAGCTCATTAGCCCTAGCCACATCTGCATTAAAATTTGCCATTGTTGGACTATCTTGTTATCATGATTTATCTTTCCTATTCTTCACACTCTCACCAGTGTCCTAGCATCTCAATTTTCTCTCAATGACTTCAAAGCCTCATCTGCTTTTGGGTGTAATTGGGAAATTCAATGGTACTAATATCATATGGCCAATTCCTTTTTGTCAATTCATTTGACAAAATCCATCACCTTAATGTTCGTTCTTTAGAATGTGATTGCAGTGTCAAAAGTTTCAAAATGGCAATCTTATTACACCATTCTCACATGCTCTCTCAATTGTCTTGAATCTTTTGTTGCCTCAAATATCATGTTTCGAGATATTATAAGACATGAGACTTTCTTCACTCTGCTTATTTTTATTGAAGTAATAGTTTATATCTAGATGCCAAATCCGATATCGTCTCTTTTCAATATCATAAATTGCCCATTCAGGAAGTACTACAACACCTTGTGAGCTAAATGAGAAGAAATTCTATAGTATAGATCCTTTACTTTTGCAGTTTGATAGAAGCATGATCAATTATTTTTATTACCAAATTTCACAATAATTATACTCATTATAGTGATTTAAACGACAAAATAAACAATAAGGTGATAAAACAGCTTAGGTCTAAACACATGCGAGAGGTTGAGATCATTAAATAGTCAACTAAGTCTTACTTTGCATACATGAGTGGTTTCAACGAGAAATTCCAATACTAACAATAAGATTAGTCTAAGAAAGATCCCTCACACAACTCTTCTAATTACTAGGCTTTAGCGGAGGACTAACACGATCTCAGTGAATCAATTAATTTCACAATTGAAAGTAACTAGGAAAATAAAAGAGTGAGGGAAAGAGTTCACCGAATCCTGGGTTTGGGGGTTTTTGGGGCAGCAACTAGAAGGCCTTTTCAATCAGGACAGTCGCCTCTTTTGACGGAATTTCCTCTGGCAGCACCCTGGATCCTGATCGGCGAATTGGGGCAGCAGCTGGAGGATTTTGGAGCAACAGAACTGCTGTTTCTGCTGCTGGAATTCTTCTGGACAGCACCCAGGGATGAATGGACAGCTGCTACGGGAGCCTTGGCAGCAGTTTGGACTCTCCAGAAATTTTGGACAGCAAAACAGGAAGTTCTGGACTGCGGGACAGCCAGGAAATTTGCTGTAGTTTTCTGGACAGCACTTCGTGGCTGAACGGAAAACTGGACTGCAGCGTTGTGAAGGCAGTAACTCCTCTCTAGGTCACGGTTTGGGAAGATTAACGTTGGGGGAAAGCCTTCCCAAAAGAAAATCTGATTTTAGTCTCAGATTATGTAACTCGTGATGGAAGGAAGGGTAAAAAAAAAAAATAAATCTGGATTTATTTCAGAATTATCTAAGTCATGGATTTGAATTTTGAAATTCAAATAAGAGAGGAGGGAAGGGACAAGGTGTGTTTAATTATTTCCTTAATTGAAGCCTTCAATAATGAAGGAAATAATTAAGCAAGAGGGGAAGAGGGGGCCGGCCATAAAGAGAGGGAGGGGAAAATTGTGTCCAAGTTCAATGTATGCGGTCCCCATACAATCAATATAATTATATGATTAAATCTGAATTAATTTCAGATTTTAGAGATTGAATGGGTCTCCAAAAATAGGATTCATTAATATGGGATTAAATTTGAAATTCAAATAAGTTTGAATTCAAATCAAGGAGTTTCCATATTAATAGAAAGGTATTTTAGGAAAGTTATTAAGGGGAATTTGAATTTTGAAATTCAAAATCCATGAGGCATTTGGAGGGTATTAAATTTGAAATTCTAATTTCAAATTCAAAGAGTAATCAATGCATTAATTGGGAATTGAATGGGGCTCCAACCAAGGTGAGGCCAGCGGCATGTGGAGAGAGGGGAAGAGTGTGGAAGCCATTGAGGGGTTTCCAAATCAGCACATGGGAGTTAGGAAAGCTTATGATGAAGTCCATTTGAATTTGAATTTCGTCATAATGTGGACTTAAGAACTTTCCTAATTAGGAATTTCCAAATTTGGAAAGAATTTGAATTTTAAAATTCAAATTCCCAAGAAGTCTAGGGAAGTGGTGGAGAGGGAAGAGGCCGGTGGCAAGGTGGCCGGCCGGCGGAACTATGGTGGCCGGCCGGCGGAACTATGGTGGCCGGCGGGTACGGGCTCCAATGATGGCGAAACTAGTGAGAGGTTTGGCTCCTTTCAACTATTGGTCGTTGCTTGCGGGAGATTGTGATGGAGAAGAAGAATGTTGCATGAAGAGGGGAGAAAGGTGATGAACAAGAATATAAGAGAAAGATAGGGATAACTAACGAACTCACACAGAGATCGTAAGAACCGCGAACCTCGGACTCTTCCAAAGATTGACGGGTATTGCGAATTACCCTCCTCGGGCTTCTCCTCTCATGAACTCACTAAGAGATCACATGAACTCACTAAGAGATCAACAAGAACATAAAACTTTTCATTATCAATAATCATCATCCCTTTCCAAGAGGAAGGGGAGGGCTTAAATAGCCAAATACATCAGGGAAAATAAAAGACACAATCGCCCTTAGAGCAAACATAAAACAAAGCCCTCAAGTGAGGGTAGAAATGGAAAAGTACAAATAACAAATAAAATACATGAAACTCCATCCACATTGTCCTAATCGGCTAAGCCTCCATCTCCTATAGATGTATCTAATCTCCATTCATCCATTGCCATATAAAAACGTAAATGGCAATTTAGTTTTGTATATATATATATATATATATATATATATATATATATATATATATATATATATATATATATATATATATATATATATATATATATATATATATTTTAAATAATCTTTCATCTAGTTTTTAACATTTTGTATTATCCTTTTCACTAGTTTGTATTCTCAGGGCTTACCGCAAAGCAATATAGGATCTTGAATAGAGATAGGCTGAGGACATTGAAATGATTGCTTGTTAAATCAAAACAAATAAGATTTGGTTACCCATCCTTACATTAAGTCAATTCCATATTCATGGATTTACACCAAAAAATTCATCATGGTGGATCTATCGATTAATCCAAAGCTAGCCTTGTACCAAAGTCTTTGCTCAAGTCTATCTGATCAATTTTATGCATGCTCCTTAATTTCTATGGTCAATTCCATCTTAATTATTTTATTGTGGCCATCGATCGTGGTTGATTGTTATTACAATTGAATGTGAGTAATTTTTTCTTCTATGGTGACTTTTATTTATATGGACCACACATGTGCGCGCACACACACACAAACACACACACACACACACACACACACACACATATATATATATATATATATATATATATATATATATATATATATATATATATATATATATATATATATATATATATATATATATATATATATATATATATATATATATATATATATATATATATATATATTGCTTTAAAGGCTATTTATAGACTTAAGCAAAGCCTTCGAGTTTGGTTCGATAAGTTTTGCAAAACTTTTGTTGAGTTTGGGCTTCATAGCATCACTATAGATCATTCTATCTTTGTCATGCATATTCATCTTAATTTGTTATATTGGCTGTTTTTGTAAAATGTAAAGGATATTTTTTTTTACAAGTTATCAAATTGAGATTTATTGAAGTGAAACTTTATTTTTAAAAATATTTGTTGACTAAAGATTTGTGTTGTCTGAAATATTTTTTTTTTTGAAACTGAATTTACATGCAATGAGGTTGGTTATTACTTTGCTCGAAGTAAATGTTTTCAATCTTCTAGAATGGACTCATCTTTTAATTGTAAATCTATTGACCTTCTCGTTGGCACTCTAAATATTATTATTGAAAAGAGATTTATTAGAATACAACAACAACATTAAGCCTTTGTCCCACTATATGGGGTCGGCTACATGAATCTTTTTTCTCCATTGTGCCTTGTTAAGAGTCAAATTCTCATTTAAATTTAATAAAAAAAGTCAATTCTAATATTTTTTAACCAAGTTTTCTTAGGTCTACCTCTACCTTTCTTAATATAAGACAAATCTAATACATCTACTGATGAGTACATCGTCAGAGATTTCGACACATGTACCTTCAGGAGACGCCGGAGATCGACGGCCATGATCATGAGTTTTATTTTGAGTCATGTAGTAGTTTATTTGATTTTTATGTTTTTTCATTTTTGCCCTTATGGGTAGTTAGTTGCTATTGTAGCCCAAGGGGCATTTTAGTCTTTGTTTTCTTTGTCATTTTGAGGTTTATTTATATGACCATTTTCTTATGTAATAGTTAGTTTTTGATTGAATGAAAATTTTCTACTATGTGTTCTCTTTGTGAGTTCAAGAAGATCTCTTGGTGAGTTCTTCACCCTCCTCGATCTCTTAGTGAGTTCGTCGGAGAAGATAGATCTCCTTGTGAGTTCTAGATTTTTCGCCAAACTATTTTGTCTTCAAGAGTTCTAAATTTTTGTCAAGTTATTTTCGTGGAGATCCGGATTGAAGATAATTGTGGTGAGTGGATTTTTTTTGCAAATCAACTCCCTTGAAATTCCCCTCCTCTCTTCCCCTCACCCCTTGCCGCCGCCTCCCCTTGAGCCACTTGGGCCGCCCAAGCCACCCGCTGACCACCCCAAGCCCGTCCAACCCACTGGCCGCCGTTCTCCCTGGCTTCCCCTCTTGCCCCTCCATCCGCCGGCCCTCTCCCCTTGGTTATGAATTTGAAATTCAAATTCCAAGTGGTATTGATTACCTTCCAAATATAACTCCTAAATTTTATGCCATATTCATAATGAGATTTCAATCCTAATTTGAAACTCAAAACTGCCTAACGTTTACATGCACATTAGGAAACTTTTGCCATACATTAAACCTGAAATTTCAGTCCAGATTTATGATTAAATCTGCTGTAATTGTGGGCCCCACTTTGTTAAATTCCAAAGCCTCTCTCTCCTTGCTCTATGGCCGGCCACCATTGCCCATTAATTCTCTTTTCAATTACATTAATTGCTTCCCATTAAACCTCTAATCCCTCACTAACCGTTGGCACTTCCTTGGGAAACTAGTTTGCTGTTCAAATTAACTTTCCTCCCCCGTCACTTCTCCTCCCTAAATTCCAATTTCAGAACTCTGAAATTGCTTTGGCCTGAGGCTCCTCTCTCCTACCCGAGCCCCTCCTTGGCCATGATTTGATTTCTCCCACCCACGCCATCCCTCCAACTACAGAAACCTGACATCATTTCTTAGTTGGGGACCCTTGCTTCTCCTCCCCACCCTACCTGACCACCTTCCCTCTCGAAATTTCTCGCAACAAGTGATCGGCTCAAGGGCTCAAGAAGAGAGCTCTCCACATCCATGGACAGCCGATCCCGACATCGACCACGGCTTCGTCTTTGATGATCAAGGAAGAAATGATAAGACGTTGGATGCTCACTAGTCATCCCATGGACTACCCGCCACCGGCTACCACTCCAACGGACTACACTTTGTGCGCCATTTGTCTCATAGTGGCATCGCTCGGTTGCTCTCAATCTTCCTCCATTAAAAGTGCCACCAACAAGAGAGTGAGTGAGAGACCCAAGGTGAAAAGTTCTATTTGTTAATTGTGGATTATTGTTTCTCTCAATAACATTATTCTTTAATTCTATGTTGTCAATTTGATATTGTCCCGTTAATCTAATTGTAACCGCATGCCTTAATTAATTTTGACTTGATAATTTTGAAAACCTAACTTGGGTAAGCATTAATTCTATAACTAGCAAAGCTTTAACAATCTTATATCAAAATCCCCAAGCAGTTCTTGTTCATCGCATGCTGTTTCACATCATCTTGGTATCAGAGCATGGCTAGCATGCTTTACATGTGCTAGAAGTTCCTAGGAGTCTAGTTAACCTTTTGTGACACTTGTTGCATGCATACCGTTGCCTAATTAATTTTAATTCCCTGTTTTACTTTACTGTCCAGAAAATTTCTACATGGTTTCATCATTATAAGCAAGCTTAATTGATTGTCTAGGGGCTGTCTTTGTCACTACAACACCTCTAATTGATTAGGTTGCTTAGCTCTAGCCATAAAACCTTCTGTCCTGAAAATTCCAGCACTTTAATTTGAGTCTAAGTTTGTGTTATATTGCTGTCCACTCCCTCGGAATTTTCCAAACACCTAGACAACTTAGGCAACTACTGAACCTTGCTGTCCAAAATTTGCTGCACCTTTTAGAGGCCTTTAGGTGACCCTAGAACCTCTCTTAAGTTGCTTTCCACACCGTTTAGCCGCCCACAACACTTAGACAACTTTATGCCATGTTGTAGTTTGCTGTCCACTTCATTCCTGCACACATCTAGTGAGCTGTAGGCTAGTTTCTTAAGCGTTTAGGTGTTGTCCTCAACCTAACAACCTTCCTAAGTGCCTAGGTTACCTAACCCACTAGTGTAGCTTGCTGTCCGAACATTTTCTGCACCTTGAAGTGAGTCTAAGTGAGCCTAACTTAGTGTCTAAATGACGTACCTTGCACCCAATCTTCATTAGGTTTCTCTTGACACTTCTCAATGGACCCGATAAGACTCCAAAAGAGTTTAGATGACATCGTTAACCTAGTGGGCAATATGACTAGAATTATGACGGAGAAACCCGTTGACTATCCCCACTCTAATTACATGCCCCACTCAGCTTATCACCCGAGACCTGAGCCTAGGCCTCCGCGACCTCACTTAGAGTCATCTTACCGTCTGCCTACCTTTGATGGTTCTTTGGACCCTTACTATTTTAGGGAATGGGTTAGACGATTAGAGGACTATTTTGAAACACGACATATCCCCGAGTCCCACCAGGTTAGCATCGCTAAATCTCACCTCAAAGGTCAGGCTCTTCAATTTTGGGCAAGATTGGAAGATCATAAAGAGTCTCGTGGTGAGTACACTACTTGGAAAGACATGAGGCGAGATCTTAATTTAAAATACCGACCCTCTACTAGTGACCGTCATCTAGAGTATCACCCTACCACTTTCGTTGGGACAACCCGTGGACCTTATTGTGGTCAAGACCACCCACCCATTAGTAACATCCAGGTTGCTCCCCCACCCTTTAGGTCTTCACTTAACCTAGATGGCCGACCCTCTACTGGGTCTTCTGTTGGACAAATCTCTTATAACTCCCCAAGTGGACTAGCTTCTGGCCAGCTCAATCAGCCTTCGACCTCCCCAGTCTTTGACCCAACAAGTGTTATTTTAATAAAGAATTGCAGTAAAAAGAAGAAATCTACTGAACTTGATTACATCCATTTCGTGGATACTATCGATAACGAAGAATTCTTTGAGGAAACAAAAGTGAATGAATCGGACTCCAAGCATGACTTAAATCCTGAGATAGGAAAATTAGAACCTTTAAACGTCGACACCTTAGCCCACCCCAATCTTAGTCTCCTCGAGGATAAATCTTTGGACAAAGTATGCCTGGACGATAGGAATATGATCTTAAAAGAAGTCAATCTGGCCTTGGACACGTTGAATTCAAATTCAGAATATCCTGATTTAGTTGTAACACCTACTGAGATGACTCCGGATAATTCTGATCTAATTTTGGATAATTTTGATTTAATTTTGAATAATTCTGATGACAATGTGGATAATCGCAAATTGGAAGTGAAGCAATTGAAGTTACTACATGAATTAAGCCCTGATTTAAGTGACCCCGAATCCATTGATCTTAGGGCTATAACCAAACCTGATCCTTTTGAGGATAGTAATTTGAGTTTGGAAGATAGTAATTGGAATCTGAAAGTTCCTGAGCCTAAGTTGAATAATGTGTCTGCTCTTGCTTTATTGGAGTCTATGTTAGGAGTGGCCTCTTTAGATTTGCATTTGAAAGAGTGTTTTTCTTGAATGGACTTATCTCACCACTCATCGTACCAACTTTAATGTTAGAGAGAATCTTAGCCCACACTTTCATATCACCAATCTAGCTGTTGTGCCCACTTCTGTTATGGATACCATACCCCATTTCTTAAGTCCCATACCTGCTGGTGACTCGTTTGGCTATCCCATTATGGCTGTGAGTCAGGACCCATCATCTTACCTTGTTCCTGATTCATTTATCTTGCCCACTATGTTCTTGTCCTTCCCTGTTAAGGACAATCTCTCTCCTAGTTGGACGAATTTACTGGATGACACTATCGACCCTAGGAGATTACCTACGACTTTAACTGAGACTTCCCATAGGAGTACCCTCGTAGCTAAGAATGTCTTCATTTCTCCCCCTACACCAGTTCCCTTAGACCGAATACTTTAGACCCCCTCTTTTCGTGACTCGTCCACCTTTTCTAACTGTGTTCGTGTGAGTTAGTATGTTGTGTATTTGTTTTATAGTCTGTGGTCCTCCAAAATTGTCTATGTTTAAAACTTTTGTTTGAACTCACGATTCTTGTCATTCATCATGCACACCGAGTCTCTTGCATCCACATTTGCATCTCATCTTCAAGAACTGCAAAAGGATATTAATAAAAAAAATAACCAAAGCAATGCCAGTTATAAACTTACTGTCGATCTTAAGAGACGGTTCAAAGAATTTGATATTAGAGATTTTGTATTGGTTCGGATTCGTCCGGAGCGGTTCCCACAAGGGACCTTTATAAAGTTATATGCTAGAAGCATTGGACCGTTCAAATAACAGCAAAAAAAATAAATAGTAATGCTTATGTGTTAGACCTTCATGAAGGTTTTAACATTAATCCTATATTAACATCGAAGATCTTGTAACCTTCGAAGGTCCATAGTGTAACCCTCCTATTCCACGAAATAATGAGCCTTGTGTGAACCCACCTGGTGAGAACCCAAGCCTAACTCCACTCCCAAAATTGCCTAATTTACCCAATACAGAGAAGATTGAGACAATACGTAGTGATGAACTTAAATTTCCACTAGAGATGATGGTCAACAAAGGTATCTAGTTCAATGGGCAGGGAAATCGGAGACGGTGAAAACATGGGTTGATCATGACGAGCTGCAGCGAGTGGACCCCGACTTACTAGAGTGGTACGAGAGATCTATAGATGCTTACTCGACGGGGTCGAGTTTTCTCCCACCTGGGGAGAATGATGAGGACATCGTCAGAGATTTCGACACATGTACCTTCAGGAGACGCCGGAGATCGACGGCCACGATCATGAGTTTTATTTTGAATCATTTTATGTAGTAGTTTATTTGATTTTTATGTTTTTTCATTTTTGCCCTTATGGGTAATTAGTTGCTATTATAGCCCAAGGGGCATTTTAGTCTTTGTTTTCTTTGTCATTTTGAGGCCTATTTATATGGCCCTTTTCTTATGTAATAGTTAGTTTTTGATTGAATGAAAATTTTCTACTATGTGTTCTCTTTGTGAGTTCAAGAAGATCTCTTGGTGAGTTCTTCTCCCTCCTCGATCTCTTAGTGAGTTCGTCGGAGAAGATAGATCTCCTTGTGAGTTCTAGATTTTTCGCCAAACTATTTTGTCTTCAAGAGTTCTAAATTTTTGTCAAGTTATTTTCGTGGAGATCCGGATTGAAGAGAATTGAGGTGAGTGGATTTTTTTTGCAAATCAACTCCCTTGAAATTCCCCTCCTCCCTTCCCCTCACCCCTTGCCGCCGCCTCCCCTTTAGCCACTTGGGCCGCCCAAGTCACCCGCCGACCACCCCAAGCCCGTCCAACCCACTGGCCGCCGTTCTCCCTGGCTTCCCCTCTTGCCCCTCCATCCGCCGGCCCTCTCCCCTTAGTTATGAATTTGAAATTCAAATTCCAAGTGTTATTGATTACCTTCCAAATATAACTCCTAAATTTTAGGCCATATTCATAATGAGATTTCAATCTTAATTTGAAACTCAAAACTGCCTAACGTTTACATGCACATTAGGAAACTTTTGCCATACATTAAACCTGAAATTTCAGTCCAGATGTATGATTAAATCTGCTGTAATTGTGGGCCCCACTTTGTTAAATTCCAAAGCCTCTCTCTCCTTGCTCTATGGCCGGCCACCATTGCCCATTAATTCTCTTTTCAATTACATTAATTGCTTCCCATTAAACCTCTAATCCCTCACTAACCATTGGCACTTCCTTGGGAAACTAGTTTGCTGTTCAAATTAAATTTCCTCCCCCGTCACTTCTCCTCCCTAAATTCCAATTTCAGAACTCTGAAATTGCTTTGGCCTGAGGCTCCTCTCTCCTACCCGAGCCCCTCCTTGGCCATGATTTGATTTCTCCCACCCACGCCATCCCTCCAACTACAGAAACCTGACATCATTTCTTAGTTGGGGACCCTTGCTTCTCCTCCCCACCCTACCCGATCACCTTCCCTCTCGAAATTTCTCGCAACAAGTGGTCGGCTCAAGGGCTCAAGAAGAGAGCTCTCCACATCCATGGACAGCCGATCCCGACATCGACCACGGCTTCGTCTTTGATGATCAAGGAAGAAAGGATAAGACGTTGGATGCTCACTAGTCATCCCATGGACTACCCGCCACCGGCTACCACTCCAACGGACTACACTTTGTGCGCCATTTGTCTCTTAGTGGCATCGCTCGGTTGCTCTCAATCTTCCTCCATTAAAAGTGCCACCAACAAGAGAGTGAGTGAGAGACCCAAGGTGAAAAGTTCTATTTGTTAATTGTGGATTATTGTTTCTCTCAATAACATTATTCTTTAATTCTATGTTGTCAATTTGATATTGTCACGTTAATCTAGTTGTAACCGCATGCCTTACTTAATTTTGACTTGATAATTTTGAAAACCTAACTTGGGTAAGCATTAATTCTATAACTAGCAAAGCTTTAACAATCTTATATCAAAATCCCCAAGCAGTTCTTGTTCATCGCATGTTGTTTCACATCATCTACTCTCCTAACCGGGTCATCGGAAGGCATTCATTTTATGTGAACAAACCATCTAAGGTGACTCTCTCTATTCTTATCTGGCACTGGAGCTGCTCCAAACTTTTCACGTATATGCTCATTTCGTATCCTATCATAAGAGTAAAGCCACTCATCCACCTAAGTATTATCATTTCTTCAACACTTAACTTAATATTATGTTTCTCTTTTAATGGCCAACATTCTGCACCATAAAGCATTGCAGGTCGCACCACCATCTTATAGAATTTTCCCTTAAGTTTGTGGGGTACTTTTATATCACATAATAAGCCCAATGCATTCATCCACTTCAACCATCCAACTTGAATTCTACTAATAATATTCCTATCTATTTCACCATCACTCTAGTAGACCCAAGATATCTAAAACGTGTACTCTCATTAATGACTTGATCGCCCAAAATCACAATCCCCCCACTAGATATATTAATACTAAAATTACACTCCATATATTCGGTTGTAGATCTACTCAAACGAAAACCTTTAGACTCTAAGGTTGACCTCTATAATTCAAGTTTACTTTCAACTCCCTCTCTAGTCTTATCAACAAGAAGAATATCATTAGCAAAAAGCATACACTAGGGTACATCCTCCAAATTTATTAGAATGTTTCTCATAAATTGATGGTTGGTAAATTGATCTTACTATCAATAGAACTGACATACCTTTTGTTTTAGGAGTTATTAGTCATCACTAGTAAACTCTTAAATAGAAATATCGAAAAGCATTTATTGTGAATCCCAAGGGAAAGTGCTACCATACACTAAGAATGAGCATTTTTAATGTTTATGCTTTTTTTCTGGCTAATTATACTAGATTTGATGATAGAAAACCCCCATCCAGGTGTAATATATTTGTAGGAAATTACTTGGTCAAATAGGAAAATAAAATTTTGTTTAGAAGCAGCTTTTTCCAGTGTGGTGTTTAGAAAATACATTTATGATTTCATATGTATTGTTTGGATTGCATTTCTTGAATGTATTTAGAAATTTACATGTGGAACAATAGAAATGTGGCCACAGGAGCTCACTTGCAGTCTCTGTTTAACATATTCAACTTGCCTCTTAATAGCAAGAGTTGTCATTGACATGCATCAATGATCTCAGCACCGCTGGAGAAGGATGTCAATTTTATGAGGCTGACGGCAAGAAAACAGACAAAATGGTGTTATCGTCTAGTGGTGTGAATCCCATCAAGGGCAGTCGTTAGAGGGTTGACAAAGGACTTCGAACCAAGGCTTTGCAGCATGGATCATTTAAAGCACTTGGAGCAACGAAGGGGTAAAATGAACTTCTAAGCTTGAAACAGTATTTCAACGATAGGTGTACAAAAAAAATCTATAACTTTTCAATAATAAATTTTCACCTTTGTTTTTTTCAACAAAAGTTTTCACTTGGCATTTCAAATATCAACAACTGTATCAAATATAGCCTAAGAAATAAATATGGTGGCTAGATCAAGCGTTGAGGTTGAATACAATGCCATGATATGATCTACATGTGAAATGATGTAGGTTAATACCCTTCTAAGGGGATTTGATTTTTCAACCATACCACTACCATGTCCTTAAAGTTTTCATGCTAAGGGAATTTGGTTTTTCTACCAGACAACCCCATGTCTTTAAATTATGATATTCATATTGTCATTTATATTGCTAGTAATCACATATTAAAAAAAAATCTAACATATTAAGTTTGGCTACTCATGCTATTGATGATGGTTTTCCATCAAAGAAGATTGTTGCCTTTTATTTTTCTTGCTCACAATAGCTAGTAGCAAGGTTTAAAATTGCGTAAATAAGTCTCGAGGCATTTTTTCGTCCGTGAGGCGATGCGTAAGCCTCGAGGCGGTGTGAGGCGTAAGCCTCACATACGAAGAATTGCGTAAATGAGAATTTAAATATTCTAGCAGGTAAATTACAGTAAGAGTCTATGATACAATAAAAAACATCTAAATGAGAAGTGAACTTAGTGGAAAATAATAAAGTAGATGCAATATATGCATGTCATAGTATAATTCAAAATACAAAACCACAAATAAGAAAGAGCATCTAAAATTCAATCATGTCCCATCACTAAATGGGTCTTCAAGGGAGGCATTTTCATCTCCAACTATATCTATGAATGCCAAATCTTCATTATCTTCAATGTTATCCACTTTTCTCTTCCCTATTCAATAAGAATGATTAGTGTCATGTTAATTGCATATATTTTAAATGTAATAGCACATAAGAAATTGTGAGATACCTTTATTTACTTGTTGTGCAATACTAGTGAATTTGTGTGGTGTGGTACCAGTGGGATGTGTCCGCTTGATCTGCTTCGCCCTTCAAGACATCCACACTTAGATCCTCTAGTTAGGTCTGATAATGGCAAATCTGTAAGCAGTAATTTCCTTCTTCACCTTATCCGGCACATTCGCACAAGGTTCTACGTTTTTATGTGAGCCGGATAAGTGTTCCTTCATGCGGGTAACTCCTCCCTTCACCACCTTATCACAAAAATTGCATTTCAAATACACGTATGTCTTCTCGCCGCCGCCTACGTCAACCTGTACACTGCACTTCCAAGAAGGGTCCCTCCGCAATGACGTATTTGACTTTTCCTTGTCCGTAACCATGTTTTCTAATGCACAAATGCAAAATCAAACAAAAAATCTAAAAAAAATTTAAACCATAGATTTTTTATAACTTGAAAATCATACCTTGAATTAAAAAAAAAAACTAAAATCGATAGTAGAGGTGTCGTAAAAAGCGGTCGGACACAAGATGCTCACCGACATAAGGCGGCGCCGACGGGAAGGCCGCCAAGGGAAGCTAGGGCACGGACTGCGCTTTGTGGAACTCTCATCCTTGAAATATCGGGTAGGCCGGCCGAAGGAAGGTAAGAAAAAGAGTTTTTTTTATGAAGAACTTAAGTGAGTGGGACCCGACTCCATGAGGCGTGCGCCTCACCCATTATTGAACAATTGGGCCTCTTAAGGCGCAAAAATGGATCCTGAGGCGTAAGCCTCACCTAACCCCAAAATCTCTTAAGCAATGAGGCTCTTGGGGGTAAAATTGTGCAGAGGCGCGTCTCTTATTGCACAATTATAAACTATGGCTAGTAGATAACTTAGAACAGTTCGTATATTCATCCAAGCATTGTGTCCACCTTTTTTTTTTCCAAAACTATGTTATAAACTGATATTAATTAATATATTTGCTCTGACTTGTGGGGGCGTGCTAGTGTTAGTACTCATTTTAGGAAAGTTCCTTATTTATAGTCAGTGATCCATGTTGATTTGGGTCATAATGGTTATTATTTGCCTTTTCTATGAAATCAATTCAAAATGATTTTTTCCTTGCCTGAAACTATAAATAACTAGAACTCAGGTACTCAAGTTAGATAATTCTAGGGAATACTTCACTAATAGTCTCAATACCTATCTTCGGAATCATGAGATTATCCACATAAGTTTTTGTGTTGATACCCCTCAACAAAATGGTTGGCTGAACACAAGAATAAACATTTGTAGGTTGCCCGGTGTCTTATGTTTTTCTCTAATGTTCCAAATTATTTATAGGGGAAGCTGGTCTCACTGCTACCTATTTGAACACATGTACTTCTATCCAATTTGGTGGCATGACATTTGTTCATGTGTATCCTCAACATCATAGCAAATTTGATCCTAGAGCCAATATGTGTATTTTTCTATGGTAATCTCCAATTAAAAAAAGGGTATAAATGTTATTCTTCAACCAACAATAGATTTTACACTACCATGGATGCTTCTTTCTTTGAACACATGTCCTTCTATCCAAAATCTCATGTTCGGGTGGAGAGTATGAATGAATATCAAGTTTAGGAGTTCTTTCTTGAGTTTATGGCCTTTGCCCACTCAGAGTCACCAAGTTCTTCTAACCAAAGACCGTACTCAAGACTTGTCCACCCATGCTTGTTTAGTCATTAGTCGAACCCACAAATATTTCTTCTCCCGTGCCTGCTCAATGTGTTGCTCCTTAACTTGTTAATGAGAATTTTCAAGTCTACATCAGGAGGAAGGAAAGGTAGGAGCTACAACATGGATCACAACCAACAGGTAGCCAAAATATTGACTCAATTTGAAATCCACCTAAAGAAAACATAAGTATGGAAAAGGCTAGAGATGTGTCGATTCCCAGCATTGATGACTTTACTATGCCAATCGCATTGAAGAAGGATATTAGGAGATGTACAAGTCATCCAATTGGGAATTATATTACTTATAAAGGGTTATCACTATCTTACAGAGCATTTGCTACTTCTCTTGATGATATTTAGGCTCTTAATATAATACAAGAGTCATTACAAAATTCAGAGTAGAAGAAGGCAGTACAAGATGATATTGATGAACTTGAGAAGAGTGGAACATTGATTATTACTAATTTATCGGCTGGGAAAAGGCTCTTGGGGTACAAGTGGATTTTTACTATAAAGTATAAAATGGATGGATGAGTTGATAGGTTCAAGGCTCTGGTGGTGGCTAGAGGATTTACACAATTTTATGGGATAAACTATCAAGAAATTTGTGCTCATGTTATAAAACATAAACACTATCAATTTTTTTTTTCATTGGTTGTCAACCAAGATTGGTACTTGCAACAAGAGATATAGAAAATGCCTTTCTAAATGGTGACCTCGAAGAGGAAGTCTACATGAAAATCCTACATGGTATTGAAAAAAGTATGGCAAAGAATCAGGTTTGCAAACTCAAGAAGTTATTGTACGACCTTAAACAATATCTCCGATCTTGATTTGATAGATTCACAAAGGCTGTTTTGAAGCGTAGTCTACATAGAGTGTCAAGTTAATCATATTCTATTTGTCAAGAAATCTCACGTTGGAAAAATTGTTATATTGATATTTGATACTCTATGTCGATCATATTATTCTATTTGTAAATGATGTGGAGGAATTACAAAATTTGAAGAAGTATTTGTCAGAAGAGTTTGAAGTTAAAGATTTTAGAAATTTTAAATATTTTTTTAGAATGGAAGTGGCTAGATCAAGAAAAGACATTATTGTTTCTCAAAGAAATTATATTCTAGATTTTCTTAAGGAGACCGGTATGCTTGGATGCAAACCTTTTGATACTTCTATGGACAGTCTAAAGAAACTTGGCATCGAGAAAGAAAGTACTTCAATAGATAGTGGGTGATAATCAAAGATTTGTTGGACGTCTGATCTATCTTTCACACACTTGTCTAGATATTGGTTTTGCAGTAAGTGTTGTAAGTCAATTCATGCACAGTCCCACATAAGAACTTATGGAAACAATCTACATGATTCTTAGAAACTTTAAGATGACATCAAGGAAATGCCTATTCTTTTTAAAGATAGAGAATCATGATACTGAAGTATATTCAGATATGATTGGGCATGAAACATCATTGATAGACAGTCAACTTCGGGGTACTGTTCTTTTAGCTGGGGTAATCTTGTTACCTGGAGGAGTAATAAACAATTAGTGGTAGCCAAAAGTAGTGCAGAAGCCGAGTACATAGCACTTGCACATGGGATTTGATAAAAATGGGTCTTTGTGAACTGGGACAATTGAGTTCATCTCCTATTTTGATGATGTGTGATAATCAAATGACTATCAACATAGTTAAGAATCTCATGCATCATTATAGGACTAAGCATATTGAAATTGACAGACATTTCATCATAGAAAAGGTGACTAGTGAGATTGTTAAATTGAAATATATTCTTACCATGTAAAAAACTGTAGCCATTCTTATCAAAGTTCTACCTAAACCTAACTTTGAAGACTTAATTTGCAAGCTTGTATTATATGATATATATTCTCCAGCTTGAGGGAGAATGTTGAATATTTGAAATTTAAAGTTAGGTTATTTTAGAAAATTATTTTAGGAATAAAATGAGAGATTGATTATGATCTTCTCCTATGATTCTGTTTTTAAATTTGTAGGAAAGAATTATTCTCCTATAATTTTAGTTTCTAATTTTTAGGAAATAATTATTCTCATATGATTATGTTTCCTAAATTTTAGGAAAGAATTAAGCTAGTTGGTTTTTTTATTAGACACTTTTTTAGTATATATATGTAGATATAGTTCCATTTTTTAACAAGAAGAATAATAAATTAAAAAATTCTTCAAAATTGATAAGTATTATTGTAAATTACTTGAAGATCAAGTGCCCCAACTATCTTGGATTAGCAATGCCCAAAAAACAAAAAAGATGGATGACAAAATAGCTTTAAAGTTGAGGCTAATTTAATAAAATGATGAAATGCCTTGTAAACTTTGTGATGAGAGAATATCTTGAAGACTTTGAGCAGCAAAAAAAAAAAAAAAAAAAAAAAAAAAAAAAAATATATATATATATATATATATATATATATATATATATATATATATATATATACGGCAAATAGAGCACTATAGTATATGAATTTTAGTGTTGAGCAATAAACAGATTATTGACATCTAAGTTTAGTATAGGAAAATAAGAACTTTAAGGGAGGTGCGGGTAAATTAGGAAGAATAAAATTAAACTATTATTCAAGTGAAATGGTTCAGCTAGAGTGCTGCATTAAAAATACGAGTGAAAATTTGCTTATATGGTTTCGTTATGTATAATGAAGTGCAAAACATTCATCATTATAAATCATAGATAACACTAACGCGCAAGATTTGAAAGGGAAATTGTTGCCTTTTTAGGTTAAGGGTGGAGTTTATGTAAAAAGATTTGCACCAAATGGAGCTAACACCTTGTATATTGCTCTGTAGAAATGATTGAGGTGACTACATAAATATGATCACAGACAAAGGGATAAAGGCTAATGATGATGAAGTAACAAGCCGATTTAATTGTAATTGGATATATTTCTTGGTTAAATTTATTATTCCAGTGTTAGTTAAGCTATATAGAAGCGTCAGCCGTTATATTAAATATGCAGAGTTATTTGTTACTTGTTGAGCAGACTCATCTTTTTATTTCACTGAATTAGTATTTCTCTTAATTCTTGTTAACTTCTAGGTGAGTTCCCTATGGACTGCCCACTTCAGGATAGTTTGTTGAGGGTGCATTACAAGGGGCTGCTCCTTAATGAGGAGAGGACTGTGTTTTACGACACAAGAGCTGATAACAATGGCGAGCCTTTGGAGTTCTGTTCTGGAGAAGGACTTGTAAGAGTTTTAATTTTGACCCATTGACCAAGAAATTCTGAATCTCCTGTTATCAAACAGAAGCATTTTAATAAAGAAATGGCTGAACCATTTTGTGAAGCTTAATTAGCATTTAAATCCATACATAGTCAGATACACATGGTCTTACTGGCCGAGTCTTTTCCATGAAATAAAAATCTTTATGAGCATATCAACAGTAGTAGTTTCTTAGTACAAGAAAAATAAGCATCCCTACATTTGATTCATTTAAGAATTTTAATCTTGTAATCTTTTGAGCTTCTAAAATTATCCGACTTTCCTACAAAAGTTTTTAAATTCGTAATTGGAATGTGTAGCACTCTACTAAATAGATTTTAATATTTGATGCATGGTGATCAGTGTTTCCATTGCTGTTTTGATGGATATATTGTGTGCTTTAATCAAAACAAAATCAGATTTGTATTATTTTTGAAATCTCTTTTGCATATGAGGATTCTATTTTTGTTATTTAAGTGAAACTTGTCATAAAAGATGCACACTCTCTCGGTAATGGGTTGTAAATTAATATGATAAAACGTAGTGTTTTAGATTAAAGTCTATTTAACTACAGAAAAAATAATCCAGTTCCAATTATGTGTTAGAGATATGGTCTGAAACATTGGAATGATTAACGATTTTGAATCGGGAAGAAAAGGTTCATGAGAGATTAAAGAAGTCAATGAATGATGTGAGTTTCACAATTGCTACACGTGATTCTAAATTACCTTGATTTTGAAATTTTTAATTAAACTTTTCTGTCTGCAATGTTCTTAGTTGTGGATTGTTATGCCAATAATATGTTTCATGTAATTTGGTGCAGGTTCCAGAAGGATTTGAAATGTGTGTGCGTTTAATGCTTCCAGGAGAGATATCTGTCATCACCTGCCCCCCAGACTATGCATATGACAGATTCAAAAGGTGTTTTGATAAAGTAAAATATGTAGTTGTGCTGGTAAATACAATATTAATGGAGTCATTTCATGAGCAGGCCTGCTAATGTTCCTGAAGGCGCACATGTTCAGTGGGAAATTGAGCTTCTTGGTTTTGAGATGCCAAAGGTAAAGGACATTTGTTTTTCCAGTGCCCCGACTCTTCTTGATTTCTACTAATAATGTGCTTCATTTGAACAAGAAGTCTATTTTGCTTCTGAAATTTTCTTTATTGTCATCTGGTGAAAGGGCTTCTAATATTTACTGGCCAATCCGTGAATGCATCAATTTTTGGCATTTATAAAGTAATTTGAAGGAAAAATAAATTTGGAGAAACCGTTAATAATTCCATTGGTTTTTTATCCCTAACGTAAATTTAGAGAAACAAAACGTTGTATTGGGAAAATGTCCAATGTGTGTTATTTATGTCCATTTTGTGTATTATTTTATACGCTGTCCAGCATTGTTAAAATGTTTATTTCGATGGGCCAGTGGGTTTTGCTGTGCTTTAGTTTTCTCCAATTAAAGCAATTCCTTGAAACTGTTAAGTACTAGTATATTTATTTACGAGGATAAGTTATAAAGAAAACCGTTCTCTCAATCATCAATAGCTTTATTTAGTTTGGAAAATCAGTTCCTTCATTTCTTATGCATGAACCGTATCTAATTGCAGGATTGGACTGGATTAAACTTTCAGAATATAATGGATGAAGTAGAAAAGATAAAGACCACAGTATGATCTTTAGTTGCATTGATTTTATTTTTTTTTTTCATTTGATTCCCTGTGCACTTTATAATATTTGTTGGTAGGACTTATTTAAGTATTTGATTTCTTTTATTTGCTTTTTCAGGGGAACAGACTATTTAAAGAAGGAAAGTATGAGCTGGCCAAGGCAAAATATGAGAAGGCATATAACCATTTGAAATTTTTATCTTTTCTTTTGACCTATGCTGTCTACATCATTAGTTTCTTAGTGTCTTTGTTAGCTTATGTTGTTGTGAATGATTTTAACTTGAGCCTCATATGTTTACATTTTAAATCGCTGCAAAGTAGATAAGTGTGTATTATTAGCTTTTGAGAACTGTAGAAGGTGTTGCCAAATGAAGATTGACATACTTCTCTACGGATTTTTTTTTCTGTTTTGTTTTTCTCCACTGAAAATTTGTTCTGATTCGAAGCAAAACCAATAAGGAAACAAAGTAATGGAGATGTTCTTAAACTTGACTTAAGAATCCTAATCTGTGATTCATAAATTTTCCTCATGAATAGCTAAATTACCATTTTCTCAGTGTTACTATTTTAAATCTGTACTTCCATTTTATTATGATCAATAAGAAGAAACTCTTTTTCTAGGTTTTTTATTGGTTTGTTAATATATATAGTTTTTCATTGCTGGACTGTAATCATATGACATCAGGTTGCTAGATTAATCAAACGATCTGTAGTTACATTTCAGTATGATCAATGAGAAGAAACTCGTTTGCTAGATTTGTTATTGCTTGGTTAAATTAATAGAGTTTGTCAATGTTGGAGTATAATCATAGGAAATATGTTTGCCAGATTATTCAAAAGATTTTAACTGCACATACCTCCGAAGATGAATGGATATCTGAATTAGGATTTCATTTTCTTAATCGACTTGCATTTGGAAAATCTTAAGAGAATCAATCTTGTCAAATTATGGTTTGCATACATAATTTGCATACCCTGGCCACCTGTTCTAGGAATGTTACAAAAATTTTTGATATTAACACAGAATACTATCAGCTTATTTCATTAGAAAACATTTAGGGCCATAGCACCGGTTGACTTTTATATAAAGCATAAAAACTATAATAATTGCAATTTAATGCGTTTCTCTACAATTTGCTTGTTTATATGGTTACTTTGGTTTTATTGATAAGTCTGAAAATTTGCGAAGAATCAATATCCTGTCAATGCATCTAAAGGAATTTAGCTTTTTTTATTGGTTTCAAACAGGTTCTTCGGGAGTACAATCATGTTAATCCCCAAGATGATGAGGAAGGGAAAACCTTTTTAAATTCACGAGTAAGTTTTTTTTTTTTTTTTTGGTAGTACAGAAGGAATCTTTACCCTATATTTAGTTCTAGACATATAGTATTGTCCATCTAGAAGGAAACAGAGCAACTTATGTATGCTTAAATCCTTATCCTCTCTAGTTTTTTTGAAGTTCAATTGTATGTCCTAAATCCCCAACCTACCTTTTAACCATTAAATATGTGTGCTTGCTTGTGGGGATTTGTGTTTGCTTCTAGTTTTTTCATTTCTCTCTGGGGGTGTATACACAGTTGTAGAGGCGATTTGTTGTTGATTCATGTCGTCTTTGATATTTTGATTTAGTCTTGGTTGTGTTAATTTTTTGCAGAACGCATTGCATCTGAATGTTGCAGCATGCTACCAGAAAATGGGTGAATACAGAAAATCAGTTGAGACGTGCAATAAGGTAAATCATTCAAAATAATAGCATTTATTCTCTGGTGTCTCGGTATGAGAGCAAATGTCCAAATCTCAAAAAGGAATAAAAAAAATAAAAAATTGATGGATGTACTGATGAAAAATTTAAATTTATTGAAGCCCTTCAGACAAGGATGTTTTTAGATGCCTATTGTTAGAATTGACTTGTAAGATTTTTTTTTATGTAGATTTGATTATTAATTTCATTGTTATAGCTCAGAATGTTGTGACAATCCTCCACCAAAGTGAAAGTGTGCTTTAGTACTTTGATGAATTGATGATGTAAGCAAAGCCTTAAAAACACAATTATTTGATAACCTTGTTATTTAATTGTTTCATATTGATAATAATTTTCAAATAATGAAGGTTCAAATGTGTTTTGTCATGATTACTGGGTTGTGCATGTCTCACGAGTACACAATTTTGTACTGAACCAGCTTTGTATTTTAAACCCTCGTGTCATATCTATCTGCATTTAACATGTTATGTTGAGTCCTTTTTCTCTTTTGATATTTATTTAGAGTTTGGATGGTCAGAGCGGCTGTTCCACTGTTTTTTTATCCATTGGAATGAAGATATTTAGTACAAAGAGTGGTTGATTTGGTATCTGGATAGAATGTAAAAGCTTTTTATGCTTGTTAAGATTGAGCAGGTCAAATTGGCCATTGTAAACTGGACAACATACCTTTATAGCTTTCCTAATTTTCATGATGAGGATTATGTCATTAGGTGGAATAAAATCTATTTAACATTTTATGTTTCATTTGATGCTGACAGGTATTGGATGCTAACCCTGTGCATGTCAAGGCTATTTATCGCCGGGGCATGGCTTACATGTTAAATGGAGACTTTGAGGAAGCACGGAAAGATTTTAATGCGGTGAGTCATAAACCGAGTATTTCACATACTCACAAAACTCCATGAAGTAGTAATTTATAGCACGAAAGGGGATATAATCGTATTGCTTATTATTGATATCAGATGATAAGCATGGACAAGTCTTCTGAACCAGATGCTAACGCTGCCCTCCAAAAGCTCAAGCAATTAGAACTGGTAATTTACATAAACATTAGTATAGATTATAAACTTTTATGGATGGCTGATAGGACATAAATTCACCATTAATTCTTTCAGAGATGTCATGTTTGCTTAACTTCCAGTAAAGCATACGGATCTAGTCTCTACCAATTGTCATGCAATTTTTTTGGTTGGCTGCGTTCAAAGTGTAAAGTAAAATCAGTTTTTTTGAGAAGTCACTTGCTGCTACCACCCACCACCACCGCTTGGCAACGCAAGCCATCACCACACTTCACCAACCACTAGGCGGCGATGTTTTCCATTGCCGGCTGCCGTTATTTCCCACACCTTGTTGCCCACCATCCTCACTGTTGGTCACCTTCGATCATCCTTTGCTATAAAAACATTGTTTTTTTACTTTGCATTTCTTACTTCAAACAAAGAAAAAAAAGGTAAAATATTGCATTTGTAGTGCATTTAACTAAGTAGAAGTATTTTCAATGCATTACTTTTGCTTTACTTTGCAGTTCTTTAATTCTATGAAGCCATTTTGTTTCTTGAAAAAGAAATGCAGAGTAAAATGAATGCAATGTATTTGAAATATTTTGAAGTTTTTTTGGATGAGTAAAATTCATGCGAATAATTGCTTTTTTTATTGCTTGAATTGGAGTAAAATGAGTGCAGTATAAAGTCTAATGATGTTGATGGTAGGGATGGTCGACGACATGTGGTAGCAACGATCGGTGGGTACAAAGGCCAGCAAAGGGCGGCTGCTGGCGGTGGAACTCAGCTAAATCTAATGATTTTTAAATACACCAAAATTGAACTAGAGGGTGAATTCTAAATACTTCAAAATTTTACTTTGCATTTTATTTACTTCAAACTAAACACTAATATTTTTGAAACTCATGCATTTGGTATACTTTACACCCATTTTACTTCAAACCAAACAACCTTTATATTTCTTTTTCATCAAATCAAACAACCCCTTAGTGAAATAAATGTCCTACTAATGTTAGTAGTTGTGAAATTTTGAAGTTTAGAATTTATGGTTTTTAAAATTTAGGGTTTATGATGCATGAATTAAATGCTTAGGCAATATTGAATACGAATTTTGCACGCTTTAATCTAGAAAGCAGTATTAACTAAAACTTGTAGTGATTTAAATGATGAAATAAAAACGAGAAAGGGGTGACATTAGCTTAGGCCAAGTCACATAACTAGAAGTTAAGATCACAAAATAATCAATTCCTCAAGCAAGACATGAAAGATTTTCAACGATAAATCCCTAAGTTAACAATAAGAGTAGTCACTATGAAAATAGATCCCTCAATCAACTCTCTAAATTATTAGGTTTCACAGAGGGAGTTAACACACCTTTTATGAATCAATTAAGGCTACTAGTTAGGGTAACATTTAGATATGAAAAGATTTAGGGGAAAGATTCACCTTGCTCAGGGTTTGGAGACAATCTGTCATTGGACGGAAGAAAGTTGCTCGTCGATAGCTCCAGCGAGGGTGAAGACGATCCTCTCCACGTACTCCTCTACAGTTTGGTCAACTTTGAGGTTGATGTCGAAGAACGGTGAGTTGAGGATGTTGACGTGGCCTTGGTCGTCGTAAATGAACCCGTGATCAAGTTTCAGTTTCACCATGCATGAGGAAATAATAGATTTCGGTGTACTGGAGCTTCCGGACAACAACTGTTGATTCCTTGGCCGGCTGGATACCAAGGGAAGGTGCAGAATTCTCTGGACAGCAACTAGGACAGTTTGGACAGCAATTTTGGCCTTTGAAAAATTCTGGACAGCAACCTATAATGATCAGAAAAGCCTTGGGCAGCTCATTTATGATGCTGAGAGCTTTTGGACAACAATTTGTGACCTTCAGGGGTGCAGGACAACAAGACACTCTTGCTGGAATACGTGGACAGCTAGCAGGAATTTCAGGGAAAGAGAGGAGAACGTGGGGGAGAACTTGGGAGGAGGCGGCTAGGGTTGGGAAAGGTTAGGGTGAGTTGATTTGATAGTTTTAGGGACTTTTTTAAGTAAGTAGGAGGGGAAAAAGGGGGGCTGACAACTTTGATGATATGGATGGGGAATTAATGTGAGGGAATTAATGTGGGTTGATTGAATTGGGGAGAGAGGGTGGGCCAGCCATGCATGGGGGAAATGATTGGGGATTTGAAACTTGTCCAAACGTAGGGTATTAATTAAGGAAAGAGAATTAGAGGAGAATCTCTAATTAATTAATTGAATGAGAGAGAGAGAAAGGGTGGGCTGGCCATGCATGGGGGGAATTGATTGGGGTTTTGAAATTTTTCAAACATAGGGTATTAATTAAGGAAAAAAGAATTAGAGGAGAATCTCTAATTAATTTCAGGTTTGAAAAGTGTCCAAATTAATCTTATTTTAGGAAAAGATCCAAGTTCAAATAAATTTGAATTTGAAATCCTTCCAAAGCCCGGATCACCCACCAGTCGCAGGAAGCATCCGGGCTCGTGGTTGCCTTTCGTTCTCTATTTCTTCCCCTCCAACCTCCATCGTCGGTCAAGTTTCCTCCAAAAGCCGCCAACCTAGCACCCATTCCCATTTCCCTTTCTCCGCCAAACCCCCACCGCCATCACAACCCCACCGGCCACCAATCCCCTCCTTCCTCTTCCCTTAGCCGTCGGCCACAAATTGCCCAAGCCCTCACCCTCCGGCCCTACTTTCCCCTTCCCTCCTTCCTTTCTTTCCAAAATCTCTTCTAGGGAAAGACTTGAAGACTTACCTAATTTAGATCATCTTAAATTTGGAAGGATTTCAAATTTAAATTTATTTGAATTTGAATCATTTCCTAAAATAAGATTAATCTAATTTGGGCACTTTTAAATCTAATTATCTTTCCTTAATTAATACCTTATGTTTGAAAATGTTTTATATCCCCAATATGCATAATCGACCCACCCTCTCTCTCTCTCTCTAATTTAATTAATTAATTAGAGATTCTTCTATAGTTCTCTTTCCTTAATTAATACCCTATGTTGGGAAATGTTTCAAATCTCCAATCAATTCCCCCATGCATGGCCGACCCACCCTCTCTCCAATTCAATCAATTCCCTGCCATTAATTCCCCATCCAATTCCAATCAAAGTTGCTGCCCCCCCCTTCACTCTCCTACCTAATTAAAAAAGTCCCTTAAACTCTCAAATCAACTCCCCCTAGCCGCTTCCTCCCAAGTTCTCCCCTACATTTTCTTCTCTTTCCTTGAAATTTCTGCTAGCTGCCCACATATTCCAGCAAGAGTGTCTTGCTGTCATGCACCCCTGAAGGTCACAAATTATTGTCCACAAGCTCCCATCATCATAAAATAGCTGCCCAAGGCTTTTCTGAGCATTATAGGTTGCTGTCCAGAATTTTCTAAAGGCCAAAACTGCTGTCGAGACTGTCGTAGTTGTTGTCCGGAATCTCCAGTACACCGAAATCTGTTGTTTCCTCATGCATGGCAGATCCAAAACTTGATCACATGTTCGTTTACGACGACCAAGGCCTTGTTGATATCCTCAACTCACTGTTCTTCGACATCTACCTCAAAGTTGACCAAATTGTAGAGGACTACATGGAGGGGATCGTCTTCACCCTTGTTGGAGCTATCTACGAGCAACTTTCTTCCGTACAATAGCAGATTGTCTCCAAATCCTGAGAAAGTAAATCTTTCCCCCAAATCTTTTCACTTGTGGTCTTAATTGATTCATAAAAGGTGTGTTAACTCCCTCCGCGAAATCTAGTAATTTAGAGAGTTGATTGAGGGATCTATTTTCATAGTGACTAGTCTTATTGTTAACTTAGGAATTTGTCGTTGAAAATCTTCCATGTATGTTATGCTTGAAGAATTGATTATTTGTGATCTTAACTTCTAGTTATGTGACTTGGCCTAAGCTAGTGTCACCCCTTTCTCTTTTTTATGTCATCGTTTAAATCACTACAAGGAAGATAAATATTCGGTGCATTCAGGAAACTAAATGGGTTGGAGTGAAAGTTAAGGAGATTAATAGTTTAGGATATAAACTATGGTATTCGGGTAGGAGTCATACTAGAAATGGTGTAGGTGTGATTATAAATAAGAGTTTGAAGGAGAATGTTATAAAAATTAACAGAATTAGCAAATAGAATTATAGCTTTAAAGATTGTTGTTAATGCGAAGATTGTTAATATTATAAGTGCTTATGCTTCTCAAGTAGGTTAAGATATGAGTTCAAAATTAAAATTTTGGAATGACTTAGAAGAATTAATATAAAATATACCTCTTGAAGAAAGAGTTTTTATTGGAGGAGATTTAAATGTACATGTTGGTGGAGAGAGAGATGATTTTAAAAGCATCCATGGTGGCCATGGGTTTGGAACGATAAATGAATGTGGTAAGTCTATTTTAGATTTTTCTTTAGCTTATGATTTATTAATAGCTAATACATTATTTAAGAAAAGAGATGAGCATCTTATCACTTATAAAAATGGATATAGTAAAATGCAGATTGATTATTTTCTTATAAGAAAATTAGATCATTTAGATTGCAAAGATTGTAAAGTTATTCCGAGTGAAAATTTATGTACCCAACATCGATTATTAGTTTTGGACTTTAAGATAAATGGGTAAAAATAAAAAAAATAAAGTAAAATGATTTTCTAGGATTAAATGGGGGCATTTAAAAAATATTAACAAAAGTATTTTTGAGAGTAAGATTTTAGATCTTAAGATTCTGTCTGTGCATGAAGATGCCTATATTATATGGGAAAAAGTGACTTGTGATATTAAGAATATTGCAAAAGATGCTTAGAGTTTCGAAGGAAAAAACTTTTAATAGTAAAAATAGTTGGTGGTGGAATCCAAATGTACAAGAAAAGATAAAAAATAAGAAGATTTGTTATAAAAATTAATTTAGATGTAAAAATTATGATAATTAGAAAAATTATAAAGAGGCTCGTAAGGAATCTAAGAAAGCTATTTGCGATACAAAAAGCTTAGCTTTTAATGATTTATATAATAGATTAGATACGAAGGAGGGAGAAAGATATATGTATAAGTTAGCCAAATAAAGAGATAGGAGTAGTAAGGATTTAGTTCAAATGAAGTGTATTAAGGATGAAGATCAAAAAGCATTTTTCTTAGAAGATGATATTCAACAAAGGTGGATGAGGTATTTTGCTAAACTTTTTAATTAAGAATGTGAAAATACGATTGACTTTAGTGATTTTATCACCCTAAATGAAAATAAAGATTTTTATTTTTATCGGCGTTTAAATAAGACCAAAGTTAGAGAGGATTTAAAGAAAATGAAGTGTGGAAAAGCTGTTGAACCTGATGATATTTCAATAGAGATTTGGAATTGCTTAGGAGATGAAGGAATTTATTGGCTTATTAAACTTTTTAATACTATTTTGAAGACTAAAAAGATGTTAGATCAGTGGAGAATGAGTGTGTTAATTCCTATTTTTAAGAATAAAGGTGATGCACAAGAGTGTGTGAATTATAGAGGAATTAAGTTAATGTGTCATACTTTAAAACTATGGGAGCGAGTTATGGAGCGTAGGTTGCGGCGTGATACTAATGTTTCTCAAAATCAATTTGGATTCATGTCGGGTAGGTCTACTATGGAAGCCATACATTTATTGAGATGTTTGATGGAGAAATATAGAGAGAATAAGGAGGATCTACATATGATATTTATTGATTTAGAGAAAGCATATGATAAAGTTCCAAGAGAAGTGTTGTGGAGAGTTCTTGAAAACAAAGGAGTTAATAATGCTTATATTTAAATCATTAAAGTATGTATGCAGGAGCTATTACTTGTGTTCAAACACAAGGTGGCTTGACCAAGTATTTTCCTATTTTGGTTGGATTATATCAAGTATCAGCCTTAAGTCCATATCTTTTTGCTTTAGTCATGGATGTTCTCACTATACATTTGCAAGAGGATGTACCTTGGTGTATGCTTTTTGCTGATGATATTCTTCTTGTTGATAAGGCTAGAGAGGGAGTTGAAGGTAAACTTGAATTACGGAGATCAACGTTAGAGTCTAAAAGTTTTTTCTTGAGTAGATCCAAATTAAATAAATTGAGTATAATTTTAGTAGCAATAAACCTAGTGAGGGGATTGTGACTTTGGGCGATCAAGTTATTAATAAGAGTACATGTTTTAGATATCTTGGATTTATTGTTCAGAGTGATGGTGAAATTGATGGAGATATTATCAGCAGAATTCAAGTTAGATGGTTGAAGTGGAGGAATGCATCGGGCTTATTGTGCGATAGAAACGTCCCCCTCAAACTTAAGGGAAAATTCTGTAAGATGGTGGTGAGACCTGCAATGCTTTATGGTGCTGAATGTTGGCCATTAAAAGAGAAGCATAAACTAAGTTAAGTGTTGCAGAGATGAGGATGCTTATGTGGATGAGAGGCTTGACCCTTAGAGATAGGATACAAAATGAGCATATACGTGAAAAGGTTGGAGTAGCTCCAGTGTAAGATAAGATTAGAGAGAGTCGCCTTAGATGGTTTGGTCACATTAAACGGAGGCCTTCCGATGACCCGGTTAGGAAAGTTGAGGTATTAGATTTGACTTATGTTAAGAAAGGTAGAGGTAGATCTAAAAAGACTTGGTTAGAAAATATTAGAAATGATCTTTCTTTATTAGATTTAAATGAGAATTTGACTTTTAACCGGACACAATGGCGAAAAAAGATTCATGTAGCCGATCCCACGTAGTTGGACAAAGGCTAGATGTTGTTGTTGTTGTTTAAATCACTACAAGTTTTAGTTAATATTGCTTCCTAGATTAAAGCGTGCAAAATTCGTATTCAATATTGCCTGCATTAGTTTAGGGATAAAATGATAAATAAACCCACCATCTAAGTGTCCCTTCATGTCGTGCAAGTTTCTATCAGTCAATAGAAGTAAAGGTTCTTACATAAACTTCCCTGCATTCTAACTATTGATCTTATAAGACTATAACCATATAAAGAAAATTACTACAATCTCTTCATGCTATTTTGATCTGCAAAATTTTTTCTATGGTACTATTTAAGTAATGAAATATTTCCTTTTGATGGGTAATAATTTGTAAACAAATTTTTTTTTCATATTGACTTTCATACAAATTGTTTGGAATATCAAAACAGCTATTGCTAAGGAAATTGAGGAATGAGTTGAATCACATGTACTTAACTGAACAATTTTGTCTCCATGTCAGACATAATTTATTCAAGGTAACATATCATTTAGGCATAGAAAATTTGAGTTTATGTGTTCCATAATGCTCGAAATTAAAGAAATATGTTTGAAAATTTCTTTCAAATCAAAATGGCCCACTCTGGACTACATACTACCTTTTTTTCTTAAGTCTTTCATGTCCAGATTTGATTCAAACGAATAAGTTTGGAATAAATTTGATCGTTGACCTTATGGGATAAATTCAATTTATGATTGAACTTTTTTTATTCTAATCTAACATTAATTTTTGTTATTTGAGGAAATTTCGATCAAGGTTCAAACATGGTTAAAGAAAGTTTTTTTGTAACTTAACTAGATAAAATGGTACTGTTTGGGGGATTCTCTCATGTATGTGATAGCTTGCTCAATACATTTCCACGTTTTCCCATAGGACAAATCAATGTTGTTGTTTCTCATCACATCTGATATTATTGTCATTGGCTTCATACTAGGATTAGAGACTACGAGCTTATCTTTGATTATTTGTACAAAGTGCCATGATTGAGTTTGTAGGTAGTCTTTAGATTTTACATCAAATGCACCGTGTGTTCTAATGTAAGGCTTGTTGTCTTAAATATATTTGAATTTTTCAATTTTTTTCACGCAAGTTTCATGTGCATGTTTCTGATGAGTATGGATATACCATACTTCTTTATCTGATTTTTTCTCTTTAAAGTTTAAGTTTCTGGCATAATAATATAACATCCTTTTCAACTCCTCTTTGCTCTCAAATAGATGTGCAACACATAATTCAGTAGGGGGACAAAACTTGAGCATGATGCTAGTAATTCAACAACAAAGCCCTACATGGGGTCCTGGTTGGGTACCCAAATGGGTACCCACTCTCTGCGCTGGAGGGGTTTTCCCACCCACGCCCACCTATGGTGACTTTCGAGATGTCATACCCACCCGCTTTCCATGCTTCTTGAATGCAGTCTGCCACAGATTAATGGCCTTGAGATTTGTTGCCCTTTTCTCTGACTGCAGACTTTCAAACCACATATCAAAATTTATCGATGGTTGCGGCACAGTTCAATGTTGCGTACTGCATAGTAAGGATTACTATAATATACTGCATGCATATGGTGATTAGTAATGTAAATCGGTTTCTCCTGATGACTTTAATTAATGAGTGATTAATTAATCAATCAATTAAATTTTAATTAACTAAAATAGATTATTTAATTATTTAAATTACATTGAGCATGATTTAAAAATGTGGAGAGAGCCACTCTAGTGAAAGTGCGTATTTTGATATAAAAAAATAAAAATAATATTTTTTCACTAACCAATCCTAAGTACAAGTTAAACACCAAACACTTAAACACTTAAACACTTAAATACAAAACTCTCAAACTCTTAAAACTAAAACTCCTATGCAAGCTCTCCAATGCTTCAAGCAAGCTCTTGCAGGTACAAAGCTCCAAATACCTGCAAATAAGAAACAAAACTGATCAGTACTAAATTGAACTGTTGAAGCAAGAAAAAGGTAAAGTATTGAAACTAAACTGCTGAAACAAGAAAAAACAAGGTGCTGTAATAGAAACACTAGTGTTGGGCTAGTAAGTGTCGAACTAGTAAATAACTGCAAATCAAAGTACCTGCTACCTAATATATCTACTCTAGACTCAGCAAACAAACTACTAAAGAGTAGTAAGTCCTAAAAAAAAAAACGATTAGGCTACTTCCAAAGGGAAGCAGTATGACTCGTTCTAAAACAAAACTACAGGAAACTTCTAAACACACAATTCATAAGATCTATCCAAATAAACCAATGAGCCACTTCTAAGTGAAGCAGTAAGACCCACACGTTAGTGAAACTTCTAAGTTGAAGTATCACAACCTTGAAACCCAAATAAAACCTTCAGGCTATTTCATAAGAGAAGTCATAAGATCTATCCAAACAAAACCTACATGCCACTTTGCTTATAGGGCTAGGTTGTAAGACCTACTTTTAGGCCACTTCTAAACACAAAAGTCGTAAGCCTGTCCCAAATAGGCAGGTGTCTTCCAATGGAAGTTGTAAGACCTGCTATTCGAGTTACTTTTAATGAAAGCCATAAGACCCACTTCTAAAATAATCGCGCTACTTCAAACAGAAGACGTAAGCCCCGAACCAATTCAATTAGCTGGGTAACTTTTAAATGAAGTCATAAATCTCAAACTAAATCAACCACTGGGTATTCTAACAAATGTAAACCCCAAACCATGATAAAATTACAACCCACTCATAATCACTTAAGTTTGCTCGAGATTTCTAAGAGAGACAACCCATGATTGTTAATCAGATTTCTTGAACACTACGATCAACGATCACTAGTATTGATAGGCTGAAACCTATGGTATACCCGAGACAACAGAATCATGAGGTCTTGATCGGGTTTACCTCCATTTCCTCCACAATTGAGACTAAAACACTTAAAATTATTCATCCTTAATCGAAATTTCTCTCTTACGTAGTAAGAGGAATAATTAACTATGAGGGCTTGCGCTCATAGGAAGTAAGGACCCATATCTAACTAAGGCTTGACACTACATTCAGGGGAAATCCGATTAACTACAATCTGTCTTAAGTAGAATAGATTATGTCTGCAAAGCAGTATTCATGCCAAAGTGTCATTTTTTTTAGCCAACACGTGGAAGCTGCACACTACTACCACCACCTCTAAAAATTTTGGAGTATTATTCTCATTTTTATATTGATAAGAAACATTTATGAATGAGGAAGAAGACCAAATTAAATGAAAAAGAAGCAGATTGTGAAGCATTGGACTTCACAGGATGAAGCAAGGGTGAGATCAATTGTTATGACGACGACTTGAATAAAGACCCCTCATTAATAAAATATATAAAATAAAAAAGACCCCTCATTAATTACAGTGCAGATGATTTTTGAGTTGTTGCCAACTATTTTTGCTTTCTTTTGTAATTAAATGTGAATGAATAGGTAATTAAAAAAATGGAGTTGAACTTAATATTATATGATACTTTTATGCAATTACTATATTTTATATTATTTTGCTCTTGTAATATTTGAATTTTAATCCTATCTCATGCAATTTATCAATTGTCACTTTATGTCTTGTGCAATTTTATTTTTATATTTATACTAATTTGTTATTTCATAATTCAATAGAAAGCTAATATGTCGTGTCCTTTAACACATTATTTGGGTACAACAATAGCAACAACAACAAACTTTTATCCCATTATGTGGGGTCGACTACATGAGTCCTTTTTCTCAATTGTGTCATGTTAAGAGTCAAATTCTCTTCTAAATCTAATAAAGAAAGGTCATTTCTAATATTTTTTAATCAAGTTTTTTAGATCTACCTCTTCTTCGATATTATATAACAACTACTTTTAATCTTTATTTTCGCTTCATGCAATTTTCAGAATTTGAGGCTTATGTCTCAAAACACATTGAAGCTTACGCCTCGCTTCACAAACGAAAAACGACTCAATACTCAATTGCATAATTTTAAACATTACGAGATATCAAGTCACTATTCACTATGTTCAGAACTAATCTTTCGTATGATCGAATATTATAAACATCTATGACAATATCCAATCAGGGTGATATGTGAATAAGAGTTGAAGATTTAGTGTGGAACCCAGGTAAAATTGACGGCTTGGCTGTTGGTTATAGGTCTTGTAGGTTGTTTTAGTTGATAAACCCATAAAAAATTCAAATCAAGTGAGAAACTTGTTGTTTTAATATCAAGATTTGACAAATTTGAATGCTTTCTAACCAAATTTTAGCTATCACTTATTATTAGCTGCAATTAAACCTTTTGGATTAGACAAAAAAATGAATATGCAAAAGCAGTCAATTATATGCAAAGATCTAGCCGAGGCAGAGGCCAATAAAATGGCCATTTATACATGACTATAAAATATAAATTAAATTAACTAAAGTTTTAAGCAATATGATACTAATAAAGTTGTTTGATAATACTATGTGTGCGCTTTATCTGCATCTCTGCTTCACTAGAAACTATTACGTGCGAGTCCGGACGTAAACGTGACATGTGTCTTTGTACACAGTGTGTACAAATTTGTGCACATTGTGTACACAGTGTAGACATATATATATATGTATATATATATATATATATAAGTTTGTACACACTATTTATATAATTTTGTAATTTGTATATAGTATGTATAGTTGTACGCAATGTGTATAAGGATGCGGGTCACGTTTTTATTGGAGTCCAGACATAACCGGACTCCACACGTAATAATTTCTCCTCCAAGATATTTTTGTCCAAGGGCTCTCATTTGGCTGCTTGAAGTTGCTTGAAGTTGGATTCCATGTTCTGGTTGGCCGTAGTTTCAAAAAAACAACTTCCTAATTTCACAAATGTGATGAATTTATTTCCACACACACAATGAATAGAAACACATTGTTCTTTATATTTTCAAGCAACAAAACACGCATAAATATGTTAGCATTATCCTATTTCCAGTGCATTGCATCGAAAGAATGATAGAACCTTTTATATGTAAAATGTTCAATCACTTAACCCGTCTCTTGCGAGTATATACAGGAAAACGAGAAGAAGGCCAGGAAGCAGTTTAAAGGACTATTTGATAAGAAACCTGGAGAGATTTCCGAAGCTGGAAACAAATCTACAGATAACGAGGATGAAGACTCGCAAAGCCCAGAAGGGAAGTCGCCTAACCCAGACGAGGGGCAAGAGAGCCAGACAAGAAGTGTTGATGTGGAGGTGCCTGCCAAAGGTTTAGGATTTCTCTCACGCCTGTGGCCTTCAGGTAGAAGAATCTTTGCTGCTTTTGGATCAAATAGATGTTCAATACTCTGAAAGATAAAGCCAGGTAACAAGCTGCCCCTGATTCATCATGTCCTCCAGTAGCTTTTCAGAGACAGCTTACTAGAGAATTATTTCTCTAGTGAAGCATTTTGTTGCGGATTATGAGGCTGTCAAATATTCTTTCTTTTTTTTTAATTAATAATCATTATCATGTGATGGTCGAGAGTACTGCAAAATTGCAATATGAATATTAATATAATAACAATAATAATATGTAGCCTTAATTCGGCTATATAAATCTTTTTTCTTCATCGTGTCCTGTTAAGAGTCATATGAATAATAATGTTTTGAATAATTTATAGACTTGGGTTTTGTTTGGGATAACTTTCATACTGCTTTTTAAAGCAGTTTCTTAGTATAAAAAAAAAAACTTTTTTTAATTAGAATTTCATATATTGAAAAGTTGTTTTATAAAGTAGTAAAAAATTTATGCCAAACCAAGTCTTTCTATTTGCAAAATCTCGAAATTGGATCACAATGTTCTGATTATTATTTTTTTATTATATCTTAAAATTAATTTCATAATTGTGCTGGTAATTCCAAGTAAAATTTGATAAAGAACTTAAATGTATCTGTACCTACATTACTGCTGCTGGTCTATTCTTTTTAGCATCTCAAGTACTGAAATGTTGTTTTATTTTATTTCATGGTTTTACATCAATTTGGTTAATTTCGTTTTATCCAATGTCACTTTTGGTTGCCCTAGTTATAAAGTAAGTTTTGAATATTGATTTGGTTTGTTATTGATGCTTTTCCATCCTAAATCCAAAACAAATTTGTAAGCAAAAGTAGAAGAAAGTTTATCAATTATTGAGTGGGATAATTGATGAAATTTCCTCAAATTTATTGAATTTAACTTGATTTCAAAATCATTAATTAGCCAAAAGGAGCAGTTCAATAATACCCATCCCCCTTGATTATACTCCAACTAATAAATTATTATCATTATTATGTCTAACTATGCAATAAATTTCTATTAGAGTAAATCTCAAAGTCTTTGAGATATGTGTAGTGTAAATTTTGATTAATGTGTGTCAAAGCTTGACAAGATCTCTATTAGAGTAAATCTCAAAGTCTTTGAGATATGTGTAGTGTAAATTTTGATTAATGTGTGTCAAAGCTTGACAAGATCTGAAACCGATCCGGAAAATTTTAATTTCAGGCTTGGGTAATCCATTTGCCATACATTAAAATTTAAATACCTATTGTGCTTAAAATTGTGCTGTTTTGTGCTCCTAGGTTTGTTGTCTTAGGTCCTGATCTCTTCACATTTAGGTTATTGGCAATTTTGTTTATATCATTGTCCGTCATTTCTTCAACACCTGAAAACTCATGGGAAAAATTTTGAAAAAAAAAAAATCATCGAAAAATGTAAATGCTATTGGGATTGTTCTCCTTCCCATGGTTACTTATGGTAATATTTTTTTCTATTATAGGTCTGTCTCTCTTTGCAATATATTTTATAAAATTATTATAAAAATTATTGCTAATAGGCTTAAGTTAGTTATGCTTTTAAATATTCACTATAGCCAATCTGACTTTCTTCTACAAAAGATTTTTATAAACAAGATTTTCTTGCTAATGAAATTAGGTGAATTCTAACAAAACACTAATGAGGATTATTTTTATATGAAATTTGACATGAAGACATTTGACGCTATCAAGATGAGGCTAAAAATGTAACAACTCCACTAATGAGGCCTTGGAAGGGTTTTTTCAATTGAAATTCTAGGCTTAGGTAGGGGTGCTGCATTCTCATCTATTTTACATTATATGGATGCTATTTTCAATATCTTTGAGCAGTCTATTGGAACAAATATTAAGTTTGATTAACTCTTTAAAATGAGCAATTTTCTTAGTTATGTTCATGACCTATTGGTGTTTGGCAAAGTATTGCAAATGACATTGCTAAATATAAACCTTAACTCTTTCGGTCATGTGTTAGTTCTACATATAAATTAAGTCAAAAGCATCATTCTTTTGTCATCCAAAGTCACCGATACGGCGATACCATTGTCCTTTTAATTTGCCAATGTATTATCCCAAACTAAGATATCTTGGAATTCTTATCTCCTAAGAAAATTCCACCTAGCAAATTTTTAATCCCTCCTCTACAAAACTGCCCAATTACTTGAAGGTTGGAAAGCTAAGTCTTTCTCCTATACTGGCTGACTGTTATTTATTAAATCTATCATATGAAACTACTTGCCTACTGGATCAGAGCTTAAATTATTCCAAAAATATGTTGTAAAGTCTTCAATAGATAGTAAGCATGGTGATGTCAATGCAATAAACATACCTTATATTCTGGGATAATACTTGTAAACTCAAAGCTTTGATAGCTTAGGGCCTCCCCTCCACTATTGTTCAGACTCATGCGCATATAGATTTTCTATTTTGTGGAGATTTCTTACCTCCCACAATCTTTTTTGTGAATGGTTGAAACTCAAAAGTTATTTCCCTTGAAAACTTGCCTATAATAAAATCTCTCTTTTTTGGAAAGGTCTTGAATTGATAAATACTGTGAAAGCTAAGCGTACTAATATTATCTCTAATGGCTGATGCTTAAACCTTCTTTGGAAAAACATTAGTATCATGAGAAAACATTAGAGCATTTGGTCCCATTGTCTTCTCCTACACGCCACTCCCCTCCAATTCTCTTCTCAGTAAGATCATTATTAATAACAATTTATGGAATCAAACAGGTTCTTGCTTGGAATGGAAATGTTATTCCTTCTTTAAGGATTTTTTAAGCAAATTATATGATAATGAAGTCAATTTTGATTGGCGTGCATTTATTTGGTATAAATATTATATACTAAGATATTATTTTTCTTGGTTATGCCTTGTTCGGGGGCTCAAATATACTATTATGTTTAAATCTTGCAACATTGATATTCAAGCTTTCTGCGTATTCGTAATCTTGATTTTGAATTGAGGAATTATTTCTTCTTCAAATATCCATATTCCCTTCAGCATGTTAACAAAATACCTTCCCAATCTTCCACAATCTCATTTAGAGAGTGGATCAGACAGGAAGTCCAAACTAAGACATCTCGCCACATAAGCTGATCCTGATCAACCAGTCCTCTTTTGTTGGACAATTGCCACTCTAATAAAAGTTATCTATTAAGTTAATGACTTTGGGGTTTGTTTTTGTTAAACCAAAATGTTTATATTTCCTCACTACTTGTTATTTGACTTACTCCCTGTGGTGTGAGAGAAATGATATATATTTTGATAATAAGATTGCAAGTTTTACTATTTCACATCCAAAAATTGTAAGGACTGTGAGATCTGAAGTCTCTAAATGGGGCAAACTTCATGATACCAAATACTTGCCACAATAATGTTTTTTTATGTTTCTATTTTGCTCATTGTTATTGGAAAGTTCTTTTGGCTATGGATGATGATGAATGTCCTTCTTCTTTGTTTTTTTATGACTATTCATTTATTTATGGATTTTCAATTTTGTCGCACCCACCCAGACGATCAACTGGAAACCATGATTGGTGGCTTTCATGTGATTTGCTAAATGTTGTGGGGTATATATTTTTTGCATTGTGAGTCGGTTGGTCCATTTTTTATTTTTAATGTTTGTGAGATACTTTTATTTTGCTATACGAGCTTCAACTTTGTATTCATATCCCCATATATTTTTGGCCTCTTGATTCTCCTTATTTTTACACAATTATATTTTTTTCTTTGTAAAAATTAATATTATAAACATTGTCGTTGCGAAATCCTAAGTCCTGGATGAGAAAGTGGAGGGTTGTGTTAGGTCGTTGACAACTATTATAAAAATTATTGAATAATCATGTCATGAATCCTTTTATATATTATATTAATGTTAGGGCGTTCCTTGGAAGTAATGAAATTACTAGATGCGCCAAGAGGGGGGTGAATTGGATGTTTAAAAACTTCTTTAATGAAAAGAAAACTCTTTTTATAACTTTATCAGGAAGTGAATTTCATTCACAATAAAAAGATAGATTCTTAATTTCACCCACGCAATTAATCACAATAAAAATGAATACATAAATAAAGTGCGGAAATAATAAAGGAAAGAACACACCGATTTATAGTGGTTCGATCAAACCATGATTTACGTCCACTCCCTGAAGGCACCCTTCGACTATTACACTAAACCTTTAGTGATTCTCCTTTAGCCCCCACAGCTAGGCGGAGAAGCCCTTACACAATCACTTCCACCTTCCATGGTGTGGCAGAGGAGCCGGGTCCTTTGACACTAATGAGATCTTCTTCTTCCCAAAACTTCCTTCAAGACGAACCTTGAATCCGATGGTATTGAGGTGCAAGCTCGCTGGAGCAACTGTGTGAAATCTCCTTCACACTCCCTTGAAACCCCCTCCAAGGTTCTTCTCCCTCTCGAAAACTCCACCCTTTCCTCTCTCCCTTTCAAGCCATCTCTTCAAGTTTTCTCTAGAAAAATGAAGCTACAATGGCTGTCAAAAGACTCTTACAAAGTCTTATGAGATTGCTTAAATAGAGGGCTCAAAAAAACCCTAAAAAAACTCAATTCGGTCGTCAATATCGTACTGTACGATCGCAAGATTGTCCAGTATGATATACAGAAATTGACCTGTTAGTACTGTACGATGTCATGTACGATGTGCTTTACGATCCAGTTCGTACAGCACGATCAAAACATCAAAATTAAGCCGTATTAAATTAGGCAATATTTTAAACATCTTACAGTACGATTAGAACAACTTTAAAATTCAAATTTTTGCCTAATTTAATGGACGGTAAGCTTTCTAATTATAACAGATCATACAGTACGATGTGGTGGTCGTATAGTACGATTAGTTATCTTTTAAAAATATTTTTTCAGGAAAATAAAAATTTTAATTAATTGCTGTTACACTAGATCGTATAGTACGATATAGATCATACAGTACGATGTACAGAAAAAATTAAAATATTTAAAAATATTTTTTGCTCCCTCTTTGTGTGCATGGTCACCAATCTAACATACATCATTACAAGGCTTGACTCAAGAAAAGAAAATTACATACTCATTTAATACAATCAATTCTGCACAATCTTGAGCCTTGAAACTTCAAAGAACGGTGCATGGTGTACCTGAAATATTAGTTAACATAGAAAGAAATATGCAATACAAATACTAGGAGAAATAAAAGATTAATAAATATTATTTGTTATCATCAAAATCATAAACTCGGAAGCTCGAGTTGCAACAAGCAACACTGTATGGCCTGAATACATCGGCAAATGTGCAAGGGCCACTACATCGAAGCCCAAGTGCACCATTAATAGGCAAGGGTTCCCACATCAAGGACGAATGTGGACAAAGAAGCTAGTCCATAAAACTAAAATTAGGATATGAACTTAGAATATAAGTTCCCTTAAAGATAAATTAATGAAATTAATATATATTATAATTAATAGGAAGATAAATATTATGTGCATTTAGGAAACTAAATGATTTGGAGAGAAAACTAAAGAGATTGATAGTTTGGGATTTAAACTATCATATTCAGGTATGAGTCATACTAGAAATAATGTAAGTGTAATTATAGATAAGAATTTTAAGGATAATATTATAAATATTATTAGAATATGAGATAAGATTATAATAATATTAATATTATAAGTGTTTATGCTCTTCAAGTATGTCTGGATTTGTGTTCAAAATTAAAATTTTGGAATGACTTAGAAGAATTAATACAAAAGATACTTCTTAAAGAAAGGGTTTTTATTGGAGGAGATTTAAACTGACATGTTGATAGAGAGGATGATGATCTTAAAAGCATTCATGTTGATCATGGGTTTGAGATGACAAATGAAGGTGGTAAGACCATATTAAATTTTTCTTTAACTTATGATTTTTTAGTTGCTAATACCTTATTTTTAAAAAAAGATAGCATCTCATCACATATAAGAATGGATATAGTAAATCTCATATTGATTATTTTCTTATGAGAAAATTAGTTCGTTTAGATTGCAAAGATTGCAAAGTTATTCAGAGTGAAAGTTTATGTACCTAATGTGGGTCTCCGAAAGGATTCTGCTCGTGTGATTCGAATGTAAAGGGTACGATCACACTGTCCCGAAGGACGAAATGGTCGTAGACCTTTACAATCGACACAAGCAGGCCGATGGAAGAGCAGATGGAGTTATAGATACGATTAGCCATGGAGGATAGCGGTTTTTTTTACCTACGCACCTCGATGGATAATAATATCTATAACCCTAAATTCACGAGATTTCCCCCATTCGATACATCAGCTCGAATGGAGTTTATTTAATTGTGGGGATCGGTTTCCTACGGGCGCAAGCCCCCATAGTTAATTACATCTTAGACCTCGGTCTAAGAAAACTCTCGATTAAGAATGTTGTATTATTCACTTCTTAATTTGGTGCACAGATAAAGTTCCTAAATTCTATTCCAAAGAGTCTCTTCTATTTATCTTTAATGAAGGTTATACCTTTTTGAATGGATAAAGATGTGATTAAAATTTTGAGTTTAAAAGATCGAAGATAGGATTACTATCCTAGAAGAAATGACGGACTCCGAATTCAACACAGATGAAAGAGACACACCGAGGGGACTTATAACTTAAGCCACACTAGGGATCTAAGCAGCCCCGACCTGGATTTACCACCCTGCTCGGAAAGGGGTACCAGCTAAACTCCACCTAGCGTATCAAATCCATGTTATCAAGTCTTATGCAAATGCAAGAGTGGTAGGAGATAGAAAAGGAAATGGGTATCAAGCCCGACTATGAATGGTACTATGCTTATGCAAAGTGAACTATCCCTCTATGTTATAAAAGAAAAATCTATATGCTAACTCAAGGCTATGTATGTGTAGGTAAGGCCAATCAGGACTGACAAATAGTCACTGTAAAGTGAGCAAGACTTATTAATTGTAATTTAAAAAAAGTGACCCCTTTAAAGGAATCATGCATTAATTTTTAGAAAAATTGATTGATTTTAATCCTATATTCATTTTTTATCTTGCTTAAATAATTTTAACTTTATAGAAAATTTAACATCCTAAAGAGCCTAACGTTGATTTCGTCCGAGCCACACCCAAACAAAGCAATTTAAGAAACCTAGGAAAAAGCATGCAATTCTAATGCACAAACAAAGTAAACACAACAAGCCAACAAAATAGAGTCTCCAAAGTCCATGGCAAGTGCCATACAATATTACATCACTGAGTATAAAAAAGTAAGGGTGGCCAGGCTCCACCGACAACAACCCAGGAACGACGCAAATCTTAAAATAAGGCATTCTTATCTCTTCAGTCTTCTTCTTCACTTCCTTGATTCGTCTTTAGATCATCTTTAGTCCTTCGGGTTCCTTATATTGAATGCTCCAAAAGGATGCCCAAATGAAAAAGAAAATCCCCTGTAAGGGTTTTCTTTTCCCTTTGGACTCCTATACATTTAAAATGCCTTATTTTAATGATTTTCACAAAACTTACTATCAAATACATTACATCAGAAAGAGAAGAAAAATCTAGACTCTCCTGCAGGGGTTATCCTAAGCAAATATAATCAAAATCATCCAAGAAAAATCGTCCACGCAGTTATATATGAATGAAAATGCAGAAAAATAAATCACACTTGGCCGTGCTCTGATTATTGGGGGCTAAGTAGCTAAAGCAGGTACCTAAAGCAGTTATACATTTATTATTATTAATTTTAGCCCCCTTTATCGCTGTATAAGCACGGCCACCTGCAAGAAGACAGCATTAGTATGAAAAAGCGTGCCTAACCTATGGGTATTCTAACGCTCACAACAGTGCAGGAAAGAAAAGAGCAGAAAAAGCGTCACAGAAAAGCTACAACAAGTAGCAAAAATAAACAGCACACGGGTCACATGCAGAGCGTCACAACACAACACAGAAAAGAAAAACAGAACAACAACCTAACCTAAAGCTAATAGTCGTGTCCTATCAAACTCATCTAAGTGTGTGAAAGCTGTGTGGTTTTGGTAGGTCCTATATGGGATAGTTTAATTAAAATTATTTTTTGCATTCTTGTTTGTTAAAAGGGGCAAAAGGAAATTTTAGTTAAAATTCAAATTTTAGTATTTTAGGATTGATTTTAGGATGTTTTATTTTTAGTATTTGATTAACCACCACCTTTGTTTCACACCGAGGCCGTGAGGTTTATTTCATCCTCCTTGGGGCTAACTTAATAGCCTCGTAGGCCTGGGTTACCCAGTGATAATTAACTTTGTTGGATTATTTTAATTTGTTGTAAATTAGAAAAGAAATGTAGATTAGGCATTTTATTAAAAAAAAAAAAAGAGATTTGTTGATTGATTTTAAAATTTATTCTAAAGTTTGATATTTAAAAGTATTTTAATCCTAATGAATTTTAGTATTATATTTGATCTCCTAATTAAATCTACATATTTTAGATTTTAGATTGGTTGTGAGTTAATTATTAAATTAGTTATATTTGACTTAGATTTATGTTTTAGATTTGTAATTTAATAATTATAAATGTTAATTATAATTTGATTAAGAATTAAGTGTTTTAATAGATTTTTAGAATTATATTAATTAGTTGGTTGATTATTAGTGGATTAAAAAAGAGAAACTAAATCTAGGAAAGCGTGTCATTAAATTTTTGTTTTGATGTCTCTATCCTATAGGGAGCATGCATCCTAAGTCTATGTTTTCTAAGACCCGATCCTTAATTTTTGTCCTTAAATGTTACTAGTGTTGTAGGACTAAAAGTGATATTATTTTCTGACCCTTAAGACTTCTATGCGTATGTCAAAAGGTTTTAGGGATCTAATAAAATAAAAGCAATCATAATTATAAAAGAAGTTTCTACAAGGTCCTAAGGGTGGGAGGCGTACAAACATCTAGGCCCCTAAAGGTTTTCTAAGTTTTTAAGAAAGCTTACAGCACCGGGGGCTACGACCCGGTGGTTCCGCCCGTAGCGCCCCCACCGGAATGAATGGGAGCGACTGATTTGTTTTTGTAGGCTCCATTTATTGCTCCAAAAGCTCCAGATATACCTCGTAGATAAAGGCGAAGAGGAAAGCAGGTGTCAGAAATTCATATATTTGATATCTAAATTAGTGTACATGTAAGAATTGAAAATAATATGTGATAATGATCATATATGTAAACAGGACATGAAAAATGAAAAGAAATCATTGTATCTTAAAATGAATGATTGCGCAATTTGAATCAATTAACAAAAGGAATATCTATACGACTTTGACTTTAGAAGAAATTCATTGCACTTAAAATGAACTTTATAAAGAGACTTTTGCAATAACATAAGTAAGCCTTGTATACAATGTTTCTAATTTTTTTTTAATGAATTAAATAAATCGTATTCATAATCATTTTTAAAATATTCAAAAATGTATTATCACGTGCAAATTAATTTTATATTAAAAGAAATATCAATCATAAATTTTATACTAATAAATTCATTTGCAAGATGCATGAGGTGGATCTTTTAAAAGGAATCATACTAATCGATTCAATATAATAAAACTAGTGGATTATTGATTAGATCTCTCGACCTTATTTATTAACAAAGAAGATTGTAAAATACTAAGGCTGTGTATTTGCATTAATTATTAGAATCGATTCTCAAATAAAAAAAAAAGTCAACCTAAAATATAAAATTCATCTAATATATGATAAGACATACCATTTAAAGATGAATAAGATCAGTAAGTAATGGTAAAAAACGATGTGCTCAGAATTATACCGATTATTATACACTTAATTAACTAGTGATTGTATAATCCTATATCTATATTCGTACAAATTTCAAATGGATAATGATGAGTTCGTAATATGATGGTGAAAAAATAATCCAATTATAAGTAACTTCAAATCAAAAATATAGAAGAATTTTGGTATTTATCAGTTTCAATTTAACCGTATGATTCATTAATAATAAATAAATAAATAAATTCGAATCACATAGAAAATATCAAAATCTCCAACACTCATCATTTGAATAATCCAGATTCAATTGATTATTACTTAACCATCTGACATTGAGCAAAACATTCAAGACTTTAACATGAAGTAATGCTAGTGAAATGAAGATAACTAAGTATATATATTAAAAAAAAAAAAAAAAAAATCGAAGTAGTAAGACTTAGATCTAGAGAAAATAATGTATTCAGTATAGTTTTAAGACAGAGAACAAGAGTGCAGTGATGTAGGCCAATTAAGGGGATTGATCTATTTATTTAGCTAATTAACAAATAAGAATCGTCGACGGCGTTATCAGTTAACTCAAGAATTTACACATAGAAATAGATACTTTTACTGATTCTTATGAGTCTATATTCATTCACTTAAAATAACCTGTTTAAATTGGCCGCATAAGTTTTTTTTTTTTTTTTTTTTTTTTTACGAAATCACAATCAAACTGGTGTAAAATTTTCATCATAGAAAAATTTGGTGACAGGGCTCATAACTTCATAAGTTAGAATTCTACAGAATTAAAATTACATATATTCAAAATTGCTCTGATCAAACAAACAATATGATCCAATGGATAGTTAGGCATTATTTTATTTGAGAATACGTACCAAGCCATTGTGCTTTCATGAGAAAAACTAATACTGAAAAGAACTAGTGCATTACGGTAGGAAGAAAAATAAAATATACCAATAAAAAAAATTATTACACATTTTCTATGTCAAAAATCCTTGCAAACAATTACAGTATAATACATGGACAATTATAACACAAGGTTTCTTCACAACATGAAATAAATAAAATGAGGTGATTAACGGTTGAAGGTAAACCTCAAATGGTTACTTGCCAAGTACTTACTCACCTTGCTGTTCCCATTTTTTTAGCTTTGGGATGGCCAATCAATAGAGAGAGGAGTAGCCTCTCTTCATTTGCTTTTCTCGAACTGCACTTCTCCATTTAGAGGAAAGAATAGCTCCTGACCCTCATAACCCAAGGAAGGTAAAGGCTTTTCCATGCATACAACTCTTCCCCTGCTTCATTTTGATCAAGCGAGGACGGACAACAAATAAAGTCATTGTTGCGGTTGGCCTGCATGTCTGCAGGCTAGTTGGCGGCTAGAGGTGGAGGGCCGGTCGGATCTGACAGCCGACGGCGTGGTCGAATAGAATGAACTAGGGGAGGAAGGATGCTGGGCTAAGGGAGACGGAGCCAGCGTGCTATTGGAGGCGAGTGGCTGCCGGTGGCGACCTGGAGGTTGGAGTTTAACAAAGATCGCCAGAGATGACGGGAGGTATCCGGCCAGAAAAATGAAAAGCCACCCCTCTCTTTAGCCGGCCCTAGCATGCATATAACCCGTCTCCAGCTCTTGTCCTCGAGCAGATCCCAGAGATTTTTTTTTTATCAGACCTTCAAGACCTCCTTTTTTTGTCTTATTCCATCTTTTTTTTTATTAAAGAAATGATCAAAGATCACTTATCCTCCCATCAGACGGGTGAGATATAGTGTACTTCTTCTTTTTTTTTCTAAAAAGTAAAGATGAGCTGCTGTCCTCTTGCTGTCTTTTCCTGCAAAAGCAAATAGAGAGGGATTTTTTTTCTTACATGAATCCTGGTTCTTGAACATTGAACCATAATATATATTTGATTTGAAAGGTTAAAAGAGGTGATGTTAAAAGTCATTTTGTTTTCAAGTCTAAAACAAAATTAATTTGAATGAGATCATTATTATATATTTTTATTGTACTATATAAACTTATTATCTCATATTCATATCTTAATTAAAATATAATTTATTATATTCATTTAATAAATAAATAAATAAAGGTATATTTTTATATTATATATATTTGAAAATAATGATAATAATATAAATAAGGATTTTAGCCTTTCTCCTCAACATGCATGAAATGGTGTTCGATCAGAGCGCGAATGAGCTCGTTTGAAAGATTTTGGCGGTCCGGACGCGCTCGCGTAATTCGTTTCACAAAATAAGGTCTCGATCAAAAGATATTACACACGGAACAAACATGCATGATAAAGGCCAAAATGAGTGAAATCACACCGAATCGTCATCGACCCGACCACGCGTATTTTAAAACGAAATATGAGACATGTGGTCAAAAAGGAGTAAATCCTAAGGCTGACAACGAGCCGGGGCAAAATACGCAATTTGATCCTTCACCTAGCACAAAGCGATGCAACATACCAGAAGGTGGATCAATCTACACAATGCAAGACAAGATAGTGAGAGTGACCGATGCCGAAAACGAGGTCAACACCTAACATTGCTTATTAGTTTTGGACTTTAAGATGAAGAGGCAAAAAAATTCTTAAAAAAAAAGTAAAATGATATTCTAGGGTTAGATGGAGCATATAAATAATATTAATAAAAATAATTTTCAAAGTAAGATATTAGATCTTAAGATTTTGTCTGGATGAGAGGATGCCAATGTTATGTGAGAAAAAGTGGCTAGTGATATTGAGAATATTACAAAAGATGTGATTGACGTATCAAAGCGAAAAGCTCATAATAGTTAAAATAGTTGATGATGAAATCCAATTGTGAAAGAAAAGATACAAAATAAAAAGATTTGTTATAAAAATTATGATAATTGGATAAAAATTTTGATAATTGAAAAATATATAAAGAGACATGCAAGGAATCAAAGAAAGTAAAATGCGATGAAAAAATCTTAGCTTTTAATGATTATATAATAGATTAGATACTAATGAGGGGGAAAGATAAATGTATAAGTTAGCCAAGCAAAAAGATAGGAGTAGTAAGAATTTAGTTTAAGTGAAGGGTATTAAAGATGAAGATCAAAAAGTGCTTTTCTTAGAAGATGATATTCATCACGGATGGATGATATATTTTGCTAAACTTTTTAATGAAGATTGTGAGAATATTATTATTTTTAGTGACCTTAGCACCATAAATGAAAATAAAGATTTTTGTTTTTATCAGCGTATTAGTAAATCCAAAGTTAGAAAGGCTTTAAAGAAAATGAAGGGTGGAAAAGCTGTTGGACTTGATGATATTCCAATAGAGGTGTGGAAATACTTAGGACATGAAAGAATTTCTTGGTTTACTAAACTTTTTAATATTATTTTGAATATAAAAATATGCTAGGTGAGTGTAAAATGAGTGTGTTGATTCCTAATTTTAAGAATAAAGGTGATGCACAAGGTTATGCGAATTATAAATGAATTAAGTTAATGTGTCATACTTTAAAACTATGGGAGCGAGTTATGAAGCGTTGGTTGCGATGTCATACTAATATTTCTCAAAATCAATTTGAATTCATGCCAGATAGGTCTACTGTGGAAGCCATACATTTATTGAGATGTTTGATAGAGAAATATAAAGAGAACAAGGAGGGTCTATATATGATATTTATTGATTTAAAGAAAGCATATGATAAAGTTCCAAGAGAAGTGTTATGCAGAGTTCTTGAAAAGAAAGGGGTTAATAATGCTTATATTCAAATCATTAAAAATATGTATGCATGAGTTATTCCTTGTGTTATAAAACAAGGTGATTTGATTAAGTATTTTCTTATTTTGGTTGGATTACATCAATGATCAGCCTTATGCCTATATCTTTTTGCTTTAGTCATGGATGTTCTCACTAGACATTTGCAAAGGATGTACCTTGGTGTATGCTTTTTTGCTAATGATATTCTTCTTGTTGATAAGACTAGAGAGGGAGTTGAAGGTAAACTTGAATTATGGAGGTCAGCCCTAGAGTCTAAAGGTTTTCGCTTGAGTAGATCTAAAACTAAATATATTGAGTATAATTTTAGTAGTAATAGGCCTAATGGGGGATTGTGACTTTGGGCAATCAAGTCATTAATAAGAGTACATGTTTTAGATATCGTAGATCTATTGTTCAGAGTGATGGTGAAATAGATGAAGATTTATTAGTAGAATTCAAGTTGGATGGTTGAAGTGGATGAATACATTGGGCTTGTTGTGTGATAGAAAAGTCCTCCCTCAAACTTAAGGGAAAATTCTATAAGTTGATGGTGGGACCTGCAATGCTTTATGGTGCAGAATGTTAGCCATTAAAAGAGAAGCATAATACTAAGTTAAGTGTTGCAGAGATGAGGATGCTCAGGTGGATGAGAGGATTTATCCTTAGAGACAGGATATGAAATGAGCATATACGTGGAAAGGTTGGAGTAGCTCCAATGGAAGAGAAGATTAGAGAGTAGGGGCGGAACCAGCTTCAATTTTGAGAGGGGGGGGGGGGGGGGCAAGTACAATACAAAAATAATTAAATATTAAATCATATAATATATAATAGTATATATATTACGGAAAGTTATTTAAAAAAATTAAGCAAGAAAAATAAAGAAAAAAAGGTGTAATTAAATTGTCATGAAAAACATGAAAGAAAATATTAGAAGTGAAAGTGAAGAAATATATAGATATTTTAGGCAAGTTAGTACAAAAGAGTTTTTTAAGGGGGCCGGGGGGGTTTACTTTTTTAGGAAGGCCAAAATTTCTTTTTTACTCTCCTATAAAAAAAAATTTTTTTTGAGAGGGGACAATTGCCCCCTCTAAGGTACATGTGGTTCCGCCCTTGTTAGAGAGAGTCGCCTTAGATGGTTTGGTCACATTAGATGGTTTGGTCACATAAAACAATGACCTTCCGATGCTCACTCAGGAAAGTATAGATATTAGATTTGACTTATATTAAGAAAGGTTGAGGTAGACCTAAAAAGACTTAGTTAGAAAATATTAGAAATGATATTTCTTTATTAGATTTAAACAAGAATTTGATTTTTAACAGGATACAATAAAGAAAAAGGATTCATATAGCCGATCTCACCTAGTGGGACAAAGGCTTGAATATTGTTGTTGTAAAAATTAATATTATAATTTAATCAAATTTTTAAAGCACAGCTTCCATCCAAGGGGCATATATTTTGTAAGGCAATTTTCAAAGGAATGGTGGATCACTTTTTTTATGTAAAGATTCGTGCTAATTAAATACTGGACGTTAAGAGTCGGAGATGGCTGGATGGGGTTGATTAAAATAGAAATTAATTTTGAATTTTCTTAGATGCTATCAAGCGACTGAGACAAACAGAGTTGAAAAGAAAAGATAAAAAAAAAAGTAAAATAATTTTTTTTTTCATGATGATAAAATATATAGCATTTTTTTGCATTATATTCTTAAAATATAAATATTTTAAGGAGAACATACATACATAATATTACACAAATTTATATTATATATTTATCACATAATCTTATATTTAGGCTTCTTTTGGGACGATTTTTTTACTATTTTTTAAAGCAACTTTCTAATACAAAAAAAATTAAAAATTACTTTAAGAAGCTATAAGAATATCATCCAAAATAAAGCCTTATATAGTAAATCATTTCATTAACTCCTTCCATGCATGAAATAGAAAGAGGAGATTGTTGCGGGCTAGAATATACGCGGTGATAAAGTTAGAATACTACGTCTTAGCGTTGCACGGATATCCAGCCCACACACAGAAAACACAAAATTTTTACGTGGAAAGCCCTAAAAAAAGGGAAAAACTACGAGGTCTGGCACAATTGAAAATGATTACACAAGAACTTGAGTTGGTTACAATGGACTGACTAGCCTCCAATGGCGATCAAATTACAAGTAATAATTGTACGACAGAAGTCCGGGTGTCAGGTGATAGACTGACAGAACTTCGGGCTTCAGGTAATGGTCTAGCATAACTCTAGGCCTGAGGTGATGATCTGGTGAAGGCGAGGCCTCAAGTGGTGGTCCGGCAAAGGTGAGGGCCTCAGGTGGTGGTCCGGCGAAGGCGAGGGCCTCATGTGATGGTCCGGTGAAGGGGAGGGCCTTAGGTGGTGGTCCGGCGAATATGAGGGTCTCAGGTGGTGGTCCGACGAAGGGGAGGGCCTCAGGTGGTGGTCCGGCGAAGGCGAGGGCCTCAGGTGGTGGTCTGGCGAAGCTCCAGCTGTGTTCCAGCGAAATTTCGATGGTGGTCCAGCCAAACTCTAGCGGTGGTCCGGTGAAACTCTAACGGTGGTCGAGGAGGAGCTTCTTCCTTCTCCTCTTCTCTTTCTTGCTTCGATCCCCTTTTCAAGAGAAATGAAGGGTCTATTTATAGATTTCTGGAGTGGCATGCCTGTAAATAGGTTAGAGATCAAGGGTAAATGGGGAGTGGTTGGATGGACGACCGATATTGAATCCCTTAATCATGGTCTGTTTGATGGGCATTTGAACGTCTTAATGATTTCAGAATTCAGTGATCTTGGGCTCGTTGGATTCGTCTCGTTGAGTCGCTCGATTCGACTATAAGCTTGTCATGTTTGGAAACCATTTGGTATCTCAAATAGTAGTACGAAACTTCTAACAATGCTTCATGTCCTTAATTTGGACTCATTTGGGCTCGGATTGAGTTGAATTTGGTGTCATTGGGTTCGTATTTCCGAGACGCTCAGTTTGACTATAAGTTTGCTGAAATCGAAGTTCAGGTGATCACGAATTTAATTTTAGAAATTTCTAGCCTGATTTTGCCTCGAGATTAGTGCCCGATCAAGAGAATTTTTTGATGATATATCAGAGGTTATATGAGATATTGCAAGAATATGTCATTGAAGGCCATTGACAATATAATATTGTACGACGACATGCGTGTGCATAGAGGAAACTACACTAAAAGTAACTGGGGAAGGCCATTGATGAGTCTGGTAGCTTCTACAGTCCTGAAACTCTTAACGACGATCAAGGAGGAAAATTGTGACGAGACCTTATGCAGAGGCCACAAGTAGGGATTAGTGCGGGCAAGGGCGGATTCAAAAATTTTTTTTATAGGGGCATAAATAAATGTTAGTCATTAAATTACTCTCAAAATATAATTTTTATTCAGTATAATCACATATCATGAGACATTTTTAATGAAAATTATAAAAATATATCTAAAATCATATGCATTTTCATAAAAAAGAAATATATATATCACTCTCTACCTTATTATTTATTAAAAAATTAATATTCATCCTATTGTTTTTAATGAATTGAGTTCAAACAAATTGCTTTTATACATGGGCGGAACTCCATTGGGGTCGGGGGGGGGGGGGGGGGGGGGGGGGGGGGGGGGGGGCAATTGCCCCCCTCTCAAAAATTATTATTTTTTAAATTATATGGTTTTTAGGTAATTTATTTCTCTTTATCCATTTTTTAGTCTTTATTACAATGTTTTTTGGCAATTGCCCCCCCCTAAAAATTTTAAAATACTATGGCATTTAGGTAATTGCCCTCAACAAATCGAACACTGCCATGGGACGCTGCCCCCTTGGACCCCCGACATATATGCCTTATAAATTTGCCCCCCCTGAAAATTAGGGCTGGTTCCGCCCCTGCTTTTATACTTAAGGTTGTTTTTTTTAATTAATGAAAATAAGTCTTAATTTTAAACTATATTTTGTTTAATTGAATTTAAATTATTATAAAATCATAATCAATCAAATTTTAAATTAATTATTTATTAATTATAAATTATTTTTTGTTAGATTAATTAGTCATAATGGTTCACAATTAGTAAAGAAAATTATAAATAATACAAAATTATAAAGTTAATATAATTAATTAATTAATTTAGATTTATTTAAAAATTTTATCTATTCCCTCCCAAACAAAATCAAACAAATATGAGAGAGAGAGAGAGGGAGACATCAAGAAGAGAGAGAGAGAAAAGCATGCTACCAAACCCAGCAAAAAAAATAAAACTAGGCAGAGGCAAGGTGGAGCAGAGGGTACAGAATACAGATTAGTTTAAAAACTAGATTTAATCTTATATATATTAAAAATTATATTAATACAATTTAAAATAAGTTGCTTTTGATTTATTAGATCACAGGGGGCCTGTGCCCCCTGACTGCGGGGCAACTAAACCTTCATCAATGATGAAGGTGAGAGATAATCACACATGCATGGCATCATTAATAGAATGATAATGATAATTGTCAAACAATAATATTTTTTATATTACTTGATACAATAATAAATGCAGAAAGTTAAATATTATCTAATTAAATTAGAAAAAATTGAATGGTGTGTTGTGGGCTCCGAAAATTCGGCCCCGGCCTCCGCTCGCTTTTCTTATTCGGCGAGGGAGTTTTAACGAACTAAGTTCCGGGGTAAATTTTGGAAGGCAGATGGGTTTGTAGATAAGACACTACCCAGAGATTTCGCCCTCATTTTGCGAGGACTTTATGATCTGAGTTCTGGTTTCCTATAGGAGCAAGCCCCTATAGTTAATTACCCCTCCCGATCACGAGAGAGAACTTTCGATTAAGGCTAGTCATCAATCAGATACGTATAGAGAATACGTGCATCTGGCATATAGTAGCAGCATGTATTAGGGTTTGGAATTTGGGTTTGAAAGATTTTGGGAATTTGGGATATTTAAAATTAGAAATTTCACCATCTTGCACTTAAAGCGGATGGTGGGGGAATGGATGATGGGCCCGATCAAGATCCCATGGTTCCGTCGTCCCGGGCCATCGTGGTCCCTGGTCTACTTAGTCAGAGGAGGTAGTCGACCCAACCTGACAGAAGGATCCTTGTCGGCAGCCATGGGTTGCTTCGTCCAAGGGGACCTTGTAGACCTGGGTTGGATGTTTGCCTAAGGGGACAAATTTGAATCCACCTTAGTTCGCAGAGGGCTTTGTGCCCTATCAATCATATCCTATTGATTCATATCTCAAGGATTTGATGCCAATGAGGAACGTATTGGCTCTGGCCATAACCGGTATATCGTGGTGCCATTTGGCGGCAAAACCACTCGGTTCAGAGGGCCCCGGGTCATAACCGTTTACCTGCAGTGCCATTTGGCGGCGAAACTGCCGGTTAGAGGACACGTACCACGTCCTTACTGGCAAGAGATTGTTTTGAGAATGGATCCTAGTGATATTTTCGACTAGGCATTAGCTCTTTGTGAGCTAGAGTTTATTTAAAATTTGTCCGCCTCGACAAACTGTTGCGGAGGGCGGATGGATTTTTGTTTTAAGTTGCTGATGGATTGATTTCAGATTTTAAATATTTTTAGAATTTGGGGCTTGTAGAGTTTGAATTATGGTAGACATTTGAATGGAATTTGAGATATTTGTGGAACTTGAATGGACCCCTCCGGTTGAGATAAACATTCAACACGGCCATCATCGGGGGGTGTTTGGGGGTCATTTCCATTTGATTGAACCTTGTCGACCTTATCAACTTATCGATAGGGGATCGGGTTTCTCGTAGGCTTTGTGCCTTTGTTTATGAATTTTCTTGATTTTAGGCATTGAAGGCCTAAAAAGAATGTATTTAAACAAATACATCGGTCACTACAACCCGTGTATCTATTTGATAGTTCGAACCCTGTGTCGACTCCTATTGATCCGTATAGAAGGATCAGGTTCTTTAGGCTTCATGTCTTTGTTTGCGAATTTTCTTGATTTTAGGCCTTGAAGGCCTAAAAAAAGAATGTATTAGATAAATATTCTGGTCGACCTCATGACCACATATTTATCCAATTGTTTGAACCCTGTCTACTCCCATTTACATGCTTAGAAGGATCGGGTTTCGCAGGCTTCGTGCTTTTTTTGTTCAGTGAATTCTTTTGATTGTAGGCTTAGCATGCCTAATACGAATGTGTTTGAAACAAATACACTGGTTTTCACAGCCGTGTATTTGTTTAAAGGTTCGAACCCTGTCGACTTCTATTGATCCGTTATAGAAGGATCGGGTTCGAACTAGAATTCACTTATCGACCCGCGCAGCAGCATCCCTAGGCGTCACGTGTGTACCAATAACACGCTCGCGGGGGCCCATGCGGGTGATTTTTTATATATCCCCTTTAGTGTATCTATGTGTATACATTCTCTAGTGCACGTGTAGGGGTATTTTGAAATATTTATAGTTTTGTAGATAATTGACATTTGAATACACAATGTTTGATTTCAGAGCTTATACACGCCTTCTGTCCGCTAGTATGAGTGTTGCGGGATCCGGTGGCGTAGCGTTGTAGATTGTAGACGCCTTCTGTCTGCTTGTATGAATGTTGCAGATCCGGTGGCGTTGCATTGGAGGTTGTAGACGCCTTCTGTCTGCTTGTATATGTGTTGCAGATCCGGTGGCGATTTGATCTTGATGTTGACCCCCTCCCCCTTTCTCAATCACCGGGGATGGGTCTTTCTGAACTTTGGAATATTGGACTTGATATTGACTCCCCCTTTTTCATTCACCGGGGAAGGATTCCTTCTTTTGGACTTTGAAGTCCACTGATTGTCGCTTTGCTTTGAGAAGATCTCCTTTCAAGATCTTTAGTGTAGTGTAAAGTTTTTTCGTACATCGAGTCGCTATTGCACTCGAAATACTTGAAGATCTTGATCACCGTTGTCGTAGGTGATATCTATACTTGTGTCCACAGGGGTTCGCTATGCTTACGAGGCTCTCGCTGTTGTTATCCACAAGTGGTTTGTGGTCATTTGCATTTGTAAGGGATCCGTACTTGTGCCCACAGTGATTCGCCGTACTTGCAACACACTGTTGTTATCCACAAGTGACTTGTATGTATTTGCGGGGACCCGTTTGTACTCACTACGAGCTCTTGGAACTGTTCGTAGGAGATGTACTTGTGTCCACAGTGTTTCGTTGTACATACGACATACACACTGTTGTTATCCACAAGTATTCATTTGCTGGAGATCAGTCGTATCCACTACGACCTTCTAGTAGTATTCGTAGGAGAACCCTTGCTTTTGCATTGAAACCACCTTTCACCAATCTCAGGTGGTTTGTTGATTGTACTCATTTGTAGGAGAAGGGTCTTTGATTGCTGATCCCCAAATATTGCCATCTCAATCAACAGGCGGTTGTAGAAATTGTCGTAGGAGATTTCAAACAATATATGTGGGAGGGACACTCGTTGAAGCCACTACGAGTTCTTAGGAGTACTCGTAGGGGAGTCGTTGTCAATTTTGCCATTTCCACCTTTCACCAATCTCAGGTGTTAGCTTTGACTGGCGTTGAATGTGAGAGGGCGATGATGCTCAAACCAGGCTCAAGTTGAAGCCCTTTCAGGATCAATTTTAAATCAGGTTCATGAGCTTAATATGCAAGCTCAGTTCTGTGTCCTTTGTAGTCTGAGTCTTGTTCAATTTTAGTGCCTTTCACACTTAGTTCCTTTGAATTTGAATCCGAATGTATGTCCAACTGATTGTTCGGAGTCTTCTGGAGTCTTTTTGAGTTCAATTTTGATTTTATTTTGTTTGAATTTGGTCCTCAGTTCTGTCTTGATTTTATTTGGATTTGACCTTTATGATTCATTTCAATTTTGTTCCGGTCTTCTGCACATGTTCAATCAAGTTCGACAGTCCACAAGTCTACAGTTCATGTTCATGTTCCAAGGGTCCACTGCTCTTTCTTATTATGTCCAGATTTTTGTTCTTTTGAGTTCAAAAACAGGTCCCGAGTGTAGTAGTATTTCACCCGAAATTTCGGCAGCCTCTCGGCGTCTCCCCCGTTTAGGGGAAAATGACGGAAAACTGGGCCTTTCCCACCACGCTAAGAAAAGCGTGTATGGTAGGTGCCCTCTTTCGAGGACACCGCGGCCGTGTAAAGTCTTTGTCCTCACCACGCTAAGAAAAGCGTGTATGGGTCTTCTATCGGTACCTGTTGCAAGAGAAAAAACAATTGTTTCCCCTCAAGCGGGTACTTATGGGCATCCCGACTTCGTCGTACGCATCGCACCGGGTTCCTTTCCCACCACGCTAAGAAAAGCGTGTATAGGTGGTTTGCCGGTGCGTTACGAACTTCGAAGAAGGATTTGGAACCAAGGATCGCTCGCCTACCCTTGTCGTAGGTGTCGCGCCGGTTGCCCCTCCCACCACGCTAAGAAAAGCGTGTATAGGCAGACTGCCGACTCGACACGTAGGACGAGATAAGAAAGAAAGCCTATGAACAAATTATACCTTGGTCGGCTGGCAGATCGGCGGCGACTCGTGGACCAAGGTAGGAGAGGGTTTATAATTGATTATTATTATTATAATTAACTAATTAAAATTAATTATAACTAAATTTAATTAATTAAAATTAATATACACAATTAATTATTATAATTACCATTTAATTAATCATATAATGATTAATTAATAATAATTATAATTATTAATTAAATGTAATTAAAATTTTAATTAACCGTCATTAATTTTATAATTAAAGTTAATTAGTAATAATAATAATTATTATTATAATGATTATAATTATATATAAAAAAATAGAGTAAAATACATCTCTCCCTCTCCCTCTCCCTCTCCCTCTCTCTTTCTGCTTACGGGATCCGGCCAGAGAAGCGCGTGGAAGGGAGATCGTTACCTACACAGTGAGCTGGTGAGCTCCCGTCCGATCAAATGGTCGTGACTTCCGATCCTATAGGAAGGGACGGTCGTGGAAGGAGCGAAGTCGACCGAGCACGATGGAACCGAAGGAGCGGCGGGATCGGCTAGGCAAGGTAGGGGAGGAAGAGCTCTCTCTCTCTCTCTCTCTCTCTCTCTCGGGATGGAGGAGATCGGACAAAGGGAGGAGGTCGGCCGGCTGAGGGAGTTTGGCCAAAGAAGCTCGTAAAAAAGGGAGAAAGTTACGATCACAGTCGAGCGAGCTATGTTCTTGCACCCGACCTAAATGCCGTAACTTTCGGTCCGACTGGAAGGGAAAGTCGGCGAATGAGGGAAAGTCGGTCGGTCGACGAGCGTGGTCGAGCGAGCGACTTTGAGGGAGACAGGGGGAGAGAGTGAGCGTGAGAGCTCGGGAGAGGGAGAGAGGCAGCGAGAGCTTTGCTATCTCATTTCCTTCAGTATTTAACGACTTGAATGAGTCGTGCGAGCCTTATGCGAAGGTCGTGGGAAGAAAAGACGTCGATCGTGCGAGCGACGTGCGACCTGCTTCGACGACGTGCGAGATGGGGCGGGGCAGGTGAGGATTTGATTTCTTTTTTTTGTTTCATTTCAGCAGGTCAACAAATGCCCCCCAACAAATGTGGTAGGCGTCTGGAGCGGGCCACGTTTGTTGTATGCTGATTGACCCTGTGGATCTCTAGATATTTGTTCTAGATGTCACACTAGGGTTTTCATTTAGTGGATCTCCAAAATTTGTTTGGATGTCACACTACTTTCTTTTAGTGGATCTCCAAAATTTCATCTGGATGTCACACTAAGATTTTTTTTTTACCGCGCTTCTAGATATATCCATAGATGGTTGATATCTTGTTGAAATTTTAAATATTTATTTGGGGATCTCGGCACGCAGCGCGATGTCAACCCAAATAAATATTTAAAATGCCCCCAGTCTTCAGGGACATTTGTAGATGTCGTCGGGGATGCTCCTTCTGCAATTTCTGCTAGAGCCCTGAGATCTTGATCCTTCTGTCCTGTGCTTTGTGCTGCGGACTTGGTGAAGGGTTGTCTGATTTGTCTTTGATGACTTGTCAGAAAATTTGTATGCCTCCTGCCCTTTGCTTCTAGCTTTGGCGGGCTTGATGGAGGAGTAGATGCCGGTGACCTAAACCCTTAGGTTTGTATTAGGTCAATGGTGAAAAGTCATCGGTCCAGAGCTTTGTGCGTAACGGACTTGTTGATGATGAAATCCCCTTAGTTCAGCCTAAGGCTTTTCATGAACTTTGGGATGATTTTCTTCGGTCCTTTGCTTTGTGCTTTGACGGACTTGTTGAAGAAAAATTCCTTCGATCCTTGCTTTGTGCTTTACGGATTTGTTGAAGGATTCGTAGGTTTTGGATTTGATTGATAGTACCGAACGTAGGTAGTATCTTGATCCTTAACCACTTGAGAAGACTCTAATCTGAATTACTTGAGTTCATCAGATCGGGAGAGCTGGGATTTGACAGCTCTTTGTCCTCTGGTTGCTGAGATGGGGGTTCCTCTACTACGGCCTTTCTTATGGCTTGTTGAGTAGACGGAGTTGCCAGCGATCCGGCCATATTTGGGCTTGTTGGATCCGACCTCTTACACCCATTCAGGCTTCAGACTTGAGCTATGGGAATTGCGCAACCCAATACTGATTTTGCTGAAGTTGGTAGATTTGGAGTCATCCTTTGTGGTTGTAGATTTTGGAGCCTACGAACATTTGGTAGCTGTTTGAGACTCATCCTTCCACTGGAACTTTGATTCTCCAGTCATTTAGGAGAATTTTGTAGACTACAATCACTTGAACTTGTCGAGTCAAATTTGCCTTCGTACTTCCTACAGTCCCTACTGACGGGTTGACGAAGTGGGGGTTCCGCTACTACGGCCTTTCTTATGGCTTGTTGAGTAGACGGAGCTGCCAGCGATCCGGCCATATTTGGGCGTGTTGGATCCGACCTTTTACACCCATTCGAACCTCGAAGCTTAAGCTTCAGGCTGTCGAAAGACTTCAAGCTTCTTCGGCTCAATTTTGTAGAGTGTGTAGCCACAAAAGTCTCTTTCTTGACCTTTAAGTCTTGGTTTGTTGGAGAAGACGGTGTCTCTAACATTTGAAAGACCACCTGCACATACTTTGGAAAACAAATATTTGTATTCTTTAGCACAAAAGAATATCTGGATTGATAATTTTAAATATTTATTCGGGGATCTCGGCATGCGGCACGATGTCGGCCCGAATAAATATTTAAAATGCCCCCTGTCTCGTAGGGACATTTTAGATAGGCTTTTTGTCTTTGAGATTTTAAATATTTATTTGGGGATCTCGGCACGCAGCGCGATGTCAACCCAAATAAATATTTAAAATGCCCCCAGTCTGATGGGGGATTTTGAAATGCATTCTTGCTATACAAGAGAATTTCAAAATATAAGCATGCATTGATAACTATGTGTATAAAATATTGTTCATCACAAAATACATTAGTTATGGAATTTTCATGCATGATATTTCTTTAGATGTCGACCGTTGATTGGCGGCATAGGCCTCTGACCGTTCAGATCGATCAACTGATATGCTCCTCCTTGGTACACCTTCTCGATGACGAAGGGGCCTTCTCAATTTGATACAAATTTGCCACCAATTTTTCGATGTGGGATGATTGGTCTTCTCAGCACCAGGACCAATTCTCCTTCCTGAAATGATCGAGGACGCACCATTCGATCAAAGGACTTTGCCATTCTTCCTCGGTAGATTTCCAGGTTTTGTTGAGCTTGTAACCTGAGCTCATCAAGTGCATCGAGCTCTTCCATTCTAAGACGGACGTTTTGCTCTTGAGTGAGATCATTCTGAATTGCTACCCGGAGTGACGGTAATTCAATCTCTAATGGCAATACGGCTTCAACACCGAATACTAGAGAGTAAGGAGTGGCTTTGGTTGGTATTTTATAGGTTGTACGATACCGCCTACAGCGCTTCTGCCATCTTCGTATGCCATTCTCTTTTGTTCTTGGTGAGAATCTTCTTCAACAATTTCACCAGTGTCTTGTTGAAGGCTTCCGCCAATCCATTTGCCCTTGGATTGTATATGGATGAATATCGCCAATCGATCTTGTGCCGATCAACGAACTTGTAGATTTTTGTACTTTTGAATGCAGTACCATTGTCTGAGATTATCCGGCGTGGTACACCGAATCTGTAAACGACATTATGGGTGAAAAAGTTAATCACATGTTCGGATGTGACCTCTCTGAATGGAGCTGCTTCTGCCCACTTGGAAAAGTAATCCGTCGCTGCCAGAATGAAACGGTGTCCCGCTGATGATGGAGGATCTATTGGCCCAATTATGTCTGTGCCCCAACATTCAAATGGCCAAGAAGCTATTGTTGGGTGTAGTGGATTTGGCGGTTGATGTATAACATCACCGTGGATTTGACATTCGTGGCACCTCTTAGCGTGATCGATACAATCCTTGACCATAGTTGGCCAATAATATCCCATCCTCTTGATTTTGACGGCCATTTTAGGACCTGACTGATGTGCTCCACAAAGCCCTTCATGGACTTCTGTTATTACTTTATCAGCTTCCTTGGTCCCCAGGCATCTTAGCCACATTTGATCAAAGGCTCGTCTGTACAGCATTTCATTAACAAATGCGTATCTCAACGCTCTTTTTCGAATTTGTGCGGCCATAGACTTTTCTATCGGGAGTTTGTTTTCCTTGAAGTAGTCAATGAATGGCTGTCTCCAATCATTTTCGACTTCAATATCTAAACAATGCCACCACGATTCTGAAGCTTGACTAGCTTTATGTCTCTTGGCCACGTGATGCTCTTCTGGATAATTCTCCATAACGATCTGATGGAGAGGTTGAGGGTTAACTGGAGTTTCATCCTGCTGACTTGAATCTGGAATTCTTTCTGCCCTTGGGAATTGTAGTAGAGCAGGTTCCAATACTCTACGAGTATAAACCCCGATAAATATAGGACTCTCCTCGTTGATGTTCGCCATTTCTTTGGCTAATTTGGCCAGACAATCTGCTTTAGCATTCTGTCCTCGAGGAACTCGAGCCATTCTGACATTTGGTACTTGTTTCAAAAGCTCGAGAGCTCGTTTGTGATAGTGGGCCAATTCAACTTTGCCGACCTTGTAAATTCCAAGTACTTGATTTATTACAAGTTGAGAATCACCAAAAATTTGGAGATGTTGGATTCTGATATCGATCGCAATCTCCAACCCCGCTAATAAAGCTTCGTATTCGGCTTCGTTATTGGTCCGAGGTTCAGTCAAACTGAATGAAAATCTCATTATACCTCCCTCGGGTGCTACGAAAATGAGACCGATGCCAGCTCGGGCTCTTGCAATATTTGGAGGTCGGACAGGTCTGATAGATGATGCCCCATCGAAGTACATTTCCCAGAATGGTAGCCTTTCATTCTCTTCGACCTGCATTATCTGCTCATCGGGCAAATCATCATTTAGTGGAGAATCGGCCGGAATTGGATGTGCAGCAAGAAAATCTGCCAAGGCCTGTCCTTTCACCGCCTTTTGTGGCATGTATATGATTTCAAACTGCAACAACAATACTGCCCACCTGGCTAGACGACCTGTCAACGCTGGTCTTGTCATCAAGAACTTCAGCGGATCGATCTTTGATATCAGTGTGATTTTATGTGATAGCATATAGTGACGGAGTTTCTGAACTGCAAAAATCAGCGCCAAACAATGCTTTTCAATAGGAGAATAACGGCTTTCAGCTCCAATCAACCTCCGACTGATATAGTAGAGCGCATTTTCTTTTCCATCTTCATTATTCTGGGCCAATAGTGCTCCGAGGGACTCTTCTAGTGCAGCTGTATACAATATAAGAGGCTTCCCCGGAGTTGGCGCTGCTAGAATGGGCGGATTCGACAGATATTTCTTGATACTATCAAATGCTTCCTGGCATTCTCCGTCCCATTTGAAACGGACGTCTTTTTTCATTAACTTTGAAAATGGCTGGCACCTACCCGATAGATTTGATATGAATCTCCGAATGAAAGCCAGTTGTCCTTGCAGTGAGCGAAGCTGTCGAAGGTTCTTTGGTGGTGGCATCTCCGTTATTGCCTTAATTTTGTTGGGGTCGATCTCTATTCCTCGATGACGAACAACATACCCCAGGAATTTATCGGAGGAAACCCCAAAAGCACATTTGAGAGGATTCATCTTCAGATCAAACTTTCTGATTCTCTCAAATACGATTCTGAGATCTTTTAAGTGATCATTTCGGCCAAGACTTTTGACAACAAGGTCATCTACATAACACTCGACCTTCTGATGTATCAAATCATCAAATATGTGAGTCATCGCCCGCTGGTAGGTGGCACCAGCGTTATTCAGGCCAAAGGGCATGACTGTGTAGCAGAAAATGCCGATGGGCGTTCTGAATGATGTATGTTTTTCATCTTCGGGCGCCATCTTGATTTGATTGTATCCTGACGATCCATCCATGAAGGAGAACATGTCGTAGTTGGAAGTGTTGTCCACTAGGAGTTCGGATACAGGGAGTGGAAAATCATCTTTTGGGCACGCCTTATTGAGGTCCCTAAAGTCAATACAGACACGAATTTGCCCGTTCTTCTTCTTCACTGGGACGATATTAGCAATCCAGTCAGCGTACTTTTCTTCTCGGATGAATCCTGTATCTATTAGCTTCTTCGTTTCTGCGATCACCTGTTCTTCAATCTCCAGTCTCATTCTTCTTGGAGCTTGTTTGACGGGCGTTACATCCGGTTTGATTGCTAATCTGTGAACTGCTACGTCAGGGGATAAGCCAGGCATCTCAGCATATGTCCAGGCAAAGCAATCCCTGAATTCACAGAGAAGTTCTTTTATTTTTTCTATTTGTTCTTCGGGTAGTAGAGAGCTAATGAAGGTTGGGCGAGGGTCCTCCTCAGTTCCCAAGTTGACTTCTTTTAGTTCATCCATAGTGGCCGCCTGTCCACCATCTTCAAGCTCTTCTGGTGCAGGCTCGGCTTCTACGGGCTGTTCATCATAATCGTCAGCTTCGTATATCTCTTCAGCATCACCATCTTCGGATTCAATTTCCACGCATGTGATGGCGCGACAAATCTCTTTCCGGAGGAATTTTTTTTTGATGAATCCAATACCTTTATATGCATCTGTGTCCTTCTGCCGTAACGGACGTGGACTCCTTCCATACCAAAGGCCCAGACTTGTACGAAGTTGTCGTTTGGTGGTAGGAATATTGACTTGTTTTCGTAACATTCTCTTGATATTTTTGGTATTGAACCTAGGTAGCCTCGTAGGAAATAATTCATCGGAGTCGAGGAGCATACAATCCCAGTCGTGATTCTCCTCTTCACGAACTCCCGTAGAATATAACACATTCTTTGGCACAGTCCCATTTTTACGGGGAGGCAGATAGAGAGTGGCGAGTTCTTCAACCTTATGCATCTCACGCGAAATGATTTCTTTGAAGTGTTGTAAAGGAACACGCGTAACTACGAGTACACTATCTGAAATTGATAGATTGTCAATTCTTCTAGAGAACACATTCTGCACCGTGTTCATATAAATGGAGTCGTAGTCATAATCATCATTTGAAAATTCGACATGCCTACTCCATTCGTCTGTGGACTGGCATACTCTTCGAGATTTGGTAGGAGTATCATCATCTTCATCCGTATCACTCCCAAGATGAGGTACGTATTTCTTTTCTTTTGGAATGATCGGTGCTTTGGGAAGAGTCGGCGCTGTCTTCTTTCTCCCCACCTGTTTTTTCTCACCTTCTCTTTCAGGTCGCTTTGCAGTCTTTGAATTTGATGCTCTGGCTTCAAGAGAACTTGAAGACTTTTGCTTCTCTGGCATGAAATACCGTGCATCTTCATAAACTGTTGCTTCATGAACTGTGAAAGGCTGAATGTCACCAGAGATCCTGAATTCTTCTCCATCTTTGAGATATTTCATACACTGGTGTAATGTTGATGAGACAATACCATATTCATGCAACCAGGGACGGCCTAGTAGCGCCTTGAATGAAGTATCCGCGTCGATCACATGGAATTTAGCTTCTGTATGGAGCTCTCCAAATACAAGAGGGAGCATGAATGATCCAAGGGTTTTCTGTCCTTTTTCATTGAAACCATGCACCATCAGCTTATCTGGCCCGAGGTGTTCCACATCGAGGCAGAGGGATCTTAGTGCTTTCAAACTTATTAGATTTATGGAGGATCCAGGATCGATCAAGATTCGACTGATGATTAGCTTATCGCTCTCTGCAGTAATGTACAGAGGACGATTATGGTCTGCAGTTCCGAGCATCATGTCCTTTTCGGAGAAAGTAATGAATGGTTCATTTCGAGCTTGCAGAACCTCAGTCAAACTACGTTCAGCGAAATATGCCTCGTATCTTTCGGGATCTTTGAGAGCCTGAATCAGAGTCTCCCGAAGGTCTTTAGACATCACCAAAGCATCGTATATGCTGAGCTGTGCTGGGATTTTTCTCAGATGGGATAAGATATTATAATCTATCCCATTGGCTGAAGTCTTCTTTTTCTTAGGATCTTCAGGGATAATATCCTCGTTGATAATTATTTCTTTTTTCTTATCTCTATTAGAGACCCCTTTCTTCGGTGGAGGCGGTAGTATTTTGCCGCTTCTTAACTGCACTTGAGCAATCTCCTCCGGTTCAGAGTCATTTGACTGTACATTTTCTTCAGAGTCAGCCATCGTTGCGTCTAGGGACTCATCCGTTGATTCAGAATCACCACCTAGGTTTACATGTCCCATCCGAGACGCTATGCTAGGGTCTGATTCGTCTCCCTCTGGAAAATATAAATCCTCCTCCGAGCTGTAATCCATTGGCAAAACCATCATACAAGATTCAGAGGGTACTTCTTCTGTGTATTCTTCTTTCATTGAGGTACTCGGCGCCACTGAGATGACCCGACATACTTCTTTGGGAAGAGAATTCTCATCATTTTCTTCGGCTTCATCTATCTTAAGCTCCGACATGAAGTCAGCGAGTTTGACAGGTCGCCTCACAGTCTGGTAATATTCATCCAAACTGTTGATAACTCTCTGAGTTGCAGTCATTTTCTCCTTAGGCTTTTTCAGCTTGGTTTTCTTCTTGGATGATTTCTTCTTTTCAGTCTTTGAAGAACCAACTTGGTTGGAAAACTGTTTTGAAGTATAAGGTCGTACCACTGGCAGTGCCTTCAAATCTATCATTGGCTCAATAGGAGATTTCCACTTTATACCTGAAACTCCTTCGAGTTGCTTCAACATTTTTACAGTTTTCTTGGAGACCGCAGTCTCCCACTTTTCTTCTTGAATTGGCTTCTTTTCATTTCTTCTTTCTTCAACCAGGGGTACGGAAGAGGACGTGACCACGCGAGTTGATTCTTTTCTAGGGTGAGACAACACATTGTCGGACAAAGTGAGTTCCCCTTTTTGATATTTTCTTTCAAGCCAATCTTTAAAGATGTAGCAATCTTCAATAGGATGGCTGAGTACATGATGATATGGGCAATAATTTGGGTCACCAGTATGCTTCGACTCTTCGGGTCTCTTGCATTCAGGCAGTTCTAAACCCGATTTCAACACTTGTCGAAATAATTTGGCGACACTCTCCCTCTTGAATGAATATTCTTTATTCATTTTATCTTTGAGGGATTGGAACATTCTATCACCAGTTCCTATTGCCTGTCTCTGGCCTCCAGCCTGATAAGTCCGTGGCTTATCATTTCCCCCTAATATCAGCTTTTGCTGGGGGTTGGAGTTGTAGGCCTGTTTGGGCTTTTCTTGATATTGCATCGGCTGCTTGCCCTTGTCTACGTTGTAAATCACTTGCTTTTCTCTATCAGCTCTAGAGAAGAATGTAGAATCGGCCTCACCCCTTCTAGCACCTGGGGCCTTAGCCTTCTTGGGCTTATCAGATTGATTTTCTGACCTGGACAAATTTAGTTTTTCAAATTTGGCCACTCTGTCGAGCAAGTCTTGAAATGTATTTATCGTAGCCATACACAGGAAGGGTTGTATCTTATCGTCAATGTTGCCCATTAACAACTGTACGGCATGTTCTTCTTCAAGCTGCTGCTCACACTTCATGCTCAGATTGCGCCAGCGAGTGATATATTTAGTCACTGATTCTTCTCTTTTTCTCTTATCCATAGCGAGATCAGCAATCGTGATCTTCTCAGTTGCACTAGCAAACCTTTTCACGAACATATTTTCTAATTCTGCGAAAGTCTTTACAGAATCATTCGGCAGTTCAGCATACCATTCGAAAGCAGTTGCTGTTAAACTACTAACGAACTGTCGGAAGAGTAGGGCGTCATTTCCTCCTGTATTCCCACAAGTGGCTTTAAACTGTGCCAGATGCTGTCTGGGGTTGTTATTACCATTGAAAGTGTTGAACTTTGGGACCGAATATCCTTTTGGGTACGGTACTTGGTCGTATTCAGCAGGATACGGACGACCTTTGCCCACTAATTTTTCTGCTTGATCAACGGCTATGATAGCCCTGATCCTTTCTGTTATTATTCCTTCCAACTGTGCAGCGGTCACAGGTTCAGAAGTACTTGCAACATTTTGTGGAGTGGGCTGACGGATGACATTATGAGCCTCGTGACCACCTTCAGGAATACCTCGTACTCCCGAGACTTGAGGCATTTGAAAATTTGGAAGATCCAGAGGAGGATTGGGCATGGCGCCAACAGCAACAGTTCTCTGCATCATCTGCATCATTGCCCTCATCTGAGCCATCATCTCAGTCATCTTCTCATTTAACTGAGAAATTTCTCTATCTTTGGCTCTCATTTGTCGCCTCATATGTCTTTGCATGTCTGCAAGGGTGACATTATCGTCAGCGAAGGGATTCTCCTCAGCTTCTCCTCCTTCTTCTTCTGCTTGGGAATGACCACCTCTGCCAGTGGTGGACCCAGCTTCACGACGACGGTGATAAACTCGCCTAATCGGCGGTTGTTGATCGTCTTCATCTTCACCCTCATCATAATAGGTTTCCTCATTAACATTGGTGTGTCTCACCATATAGACAACTTCCATGTCTAGAGTATTATTTATTTCTTTGATTTCTTCTTCTAGATTTTCCTCTAGAAATTCATCAATATTTTCTTCCATATTTTCTTCAATGTTTTCATCCCCTTCGAGGTATTCTTGTATATTTCCACCCTCTTCAAGGAATTCCTCTTCTTCAATGTTGTCTTCCCCTTGTACATTTCCTTCCTCTTCTAGTACTCGGATCTCCGAGCGGCGCCGCCACTGGATTTCCGGTTCCTGATTAGGCACGGGGATTTCTTCGATCAGTGGGCTGCGATCGAAGTTGGTTTCTTCTTTTGGAGGGGATGGAGGGCGATGGTATCCCCTGGAGGATTCTCCAAGGTGTCTACCGTCTGGAGGAATGTCATTATGGGTCCTTTTTGGGGCCCACTTCTGACGTTGTTCGTAGATGGGGGCGGATCTCCGGGAAGCCTCACCGGATGTCACGCCCAGATCAATCCTCCTTTCTCTTCTATCTTTTTCATTTCTCCGAGGCTTTGGCCTCCAGACTTGTTTTCCTTTCCACCGGGACCTTTCAGCGGCGGATCCCTGAATCTGTAATTCAGGTGTCACGCCCCGATGTTCACCGCGTGAAACATACTGTCTTTCTCTTCTTTCTGTAGCAAAGGACAGACGCTCCTTTGGCGGGGTTCTCCTAGCCTCGATCACCAAAGGCCGTTGGAACTTCTTTTTCTTCAGCCCCTTCTCCTTTACAGTCTTCAGGACTCTGTATACTCGAGCAGACAGAGTTTCGGGCTCTTTCTTCTTTGGAGGGATTGGGGCTTCAGGCCGTCGATCCCAAAAAGATTTCTTTAGCTCTCCAGTAGAGCTATTCCTTTTGACCCATTTCAGGTCAGTAAACTTGTTCCGAGTGGGAACATTGGCTTCGGGCTCTTGGGCCGACAGATTGGAAGGATGGATCGGGAGTTGTTGATGCTGAGCTCGGAGCTCAGCATTCATTTTTCTTCTCTGCCTCCTTGTAAGCCTTCCTCCAGATGAGGAGGCTTCAGCATCATATTTCCCAGGTGCAGATAACCTGGTTGGCAGAGTGGTGGTGTTTGCAGTCACCACGGAGATTCTTCCACCATTCACAGTTCTCCTGGTGGTCAGGGCCTCAGGCTGTGACAGCCTCTCAAACACAGAAATTATCCCACGAGAATTTTCAGCAACAGGTCGTTGTGCCGGCAGATGCACACGACAGATAGGAGCTTCATCAGCATTGAATCTCCTGGCAGACTTCTCAGCATTCCTACCATTCACAGGAATGGCGGCACTCCTTGCAGCAATCGCCGGGAAGTCAACGCTACCAAACTGGATGGTAGCTCCGGCATTTCCGGTCTCAATAACAGCATTAGTCAGTTGAATCCTGGCTCCTCGTCCCAGTTGGACGGTCATCGGGGTGTTCTGTAGATCCATCTGCATAAATGAAAGGCAAGGGTTAGTAATCAGAATCTGATACATCACCCCGCACTTTCAAAATGCAGAGACTTGCACAGAACACAAAAATAAGAGAAGATAACATTAGCGAGCAATTCAAATAATATAAATCTAAAATACTGCTAAATATGCTATCTCAATGAAAATTTTTTGAACGATCATTCTTTAGAAAACTCAAATATTTAATTTCTTGGATGATCATTTTGAAAGATTCAGAATTTTGAGTACGATTTGATATAGCTGCTACTATAGCTCTGAGACGACTAGCCAAAGATAGAAAGAGAAACCAAACCCCAGTGGAGTCGCCAGAAATCTGTGGGCTCCGAAAATTCGGCCCCGGCCTCCGCTCGCTTTTCTTATTCGGCGAGGGAGTTTTAACGAACTAAGTTCCGGGGTAAATTTTGGAAGGCAGATGGGTTTGTAGATAAGACACTACCCAGAGATTTCGCCCTCATTTTGCGAGGACTTTATGATCTGAGTTCTGGTTTCCTATAGGAGCAAGCCCCTATAGTTAATTACCCCTCCCGATCACGAGAGAGAACTTTCGATTAAGGCTAGTCATCAATCAGATACGTATAGAATACGTGCATCTGGCATATAGTAGCAGCATGTATTAGGGTTTGGAATTTGGGTTGAAAGATTTTGGGAATTTGGGATATTTAAAATTAGAAATTTCACCATCTTGCACTTAAAGCGGATGGTGGGGGAATGGATGATGGGCCCGATCAAGATCCCATGGTTCCGTCGTCCCGGGCCATCGTGGTCCCTGGTCTACTTAGTCAGAGGAGGTAGTCGACCCAACCTGACAGAAGGATCCTTGTCGGCAGCCATGGGTTGCTTCGTCCAAGGGGACCTTGTAGACCTGGGTTGGATGTTTGCCTAAGGGGACAAATTTGAATCCACCTTAGTTCGCAGAGGGCTTTGTGCCCTATCAATCATATCCTATTGATTCATATCTCAAGGATTTGATGCCAATGAGGAACGTATTGGCTCTGGCCATAACCGGTATATCGTGGTGCCATTTGGCGGCAAAACCACTCGGTTCAGAGGGCCCCGGGTCATAACCGTTTACCTGCAGTGCCATTTGGCGGCGAAACTGCCGGTTAGAGGACACGTACCACGTCCTTACTGGCAAGAGATTGTTTGAGAATGGATCCTAGTGATATTTTCGACTAGGCATTAGCTCTTTGTGAGCTAGAGTTTATTTAAATTTGTCCGCCTCGACAAACTGTTGCGGAGGGCGGATGGATTTTGTTTTAAGTTGCTGATGGATTGATTTCAGATTTTAAATATTTTTAGAATTTGGGGCTTGTAGAGTTTGAATTATGGTAGACATTTGAATGGAATTTGAGATATTTGTGGAACTTGAATGGACCCCTCCGGTTGAGATAAACATTCAACACGGCCATCATCGGGGTGTTTGGGGGTCATTTCCATTTGATTGAACCTTGTCGACCTTATCAACTTATCGATAGGGGATCGGGTTTCTCGTAGGCTTTGTGCCTTTGTTTATGAATTTTCTTGATTTTAGGCATTGAAGGCCTAAAAAGAATGTATTTAAACAAATACATCGGTCACTACAACCGTGTATCTATTTGATAGTTCGAACCCTGTCGACTCCTATTGATCCGTATAGAAGGATCAGGTTCTTTAGGCTTCATGTCTTTGTTTGCGAATTTTCTTGATTTTAGGCCTTGAAGGCCTAAAAAGAATGTATTAGATAAATATTCTGGTCGACCTCATGACCACATATTTATCCAATTGTTTGAACCCTGTCTACTCCCATTTACATGCTTAGAAGGATCGGGTTTCGCAGGCTTCGTGCTTTTTGTTCAGTGAATTCTTTTGATTGTAGGCTTAGCATGCCTAATACGAATGTGTTGAAACAAATACACTGGTTTTCACAGCCGTGTATTTGTTTAAAGGTTCGAACCCTGTCGACTTCTATTGATCCGTATAGAAGGATCGGGTTCGAACTAGAATTCACTTATCGACCCGCGCAGCATCCCTAGGCGTCACGTGTGTACCAATAACACGCTCGCCGGGGCCCATGCGGGTGATTTTTATATATCCCCTTTAGTGTATCTATGTGTATACATTCTCTAGTGCACGTGTAGGGGTATTTTGAAATATTTATAGTTTTGTAGATAATTGACATTTGAATACACAATGTTTGATTTCAGAGCTTATACACGCCTTCTGTCCGCTAGTATGAGTGTTGCGGATCCGGTGGCGTAGCGTTGTAGATTGTAGACGCCTTCTGTCTGCTTGTATGAATGTTGCAGATCCGGTGGCGTTGCATTGGAGGTTGTAGACGCCTTCTGTCTGCTTGTATATGTGTTGCAGATCCGGTGGCGATTTGATCTTGATGTTGACCCCCTCCCCCTTTCTCAATCACCGGGGATGGGTCTTTCTGAACTTTGGAATATTGGACTTGATATTGACTCCCCCTTTTTCATTCACCGGGGAAGGATTCCTTCTTTTGGACTTTGAAGTCCACTGATTGTCGCTTTGCTTTGAGAAGATCTCCTTTCAAGATCTTTAGTGTAGTAAAGTTTTTTCGTACATCGAGTCGCTATTGCACTCGAAATACTTGAAGATCTTGATCACCGTTGTCGTAGGTGATATCTATACTTGTGTCCACAGGGGTTCGCTATGCTTACGAGGCTCTCGCTGTTGTTATCCACAAGTGGTTTGTGGTCATTTGCATTTGTAAGGGATCCGTACTTGTGCCCACAGTGATTCGCCGTACTTGCAACACACTGTTGTTATCCACAAGTGACTTGTATGTATTTGCGGGGACCCGTTGTACTCACTACGAGCTCTTGGAACTGTTCGTAGGAGATGTACTTGTGTCCACAGTGTTTCGTTGTACATACGACATACACACTGTTGTTATCCACAAGTATTCATTTGCTGGAGATCAGTCGTATCCACTACGACCTTCTAGTAGTATTCGTAGGAGAACCCTTGCTTTTGCATTGAAACCACCTTTCACCAATCTCAGGTGGTTTGTTGATTGTACTCATTTGTAGGAGAAGGGTCTTTGATTGCTGATCCCCAAATATTGCCATCTCAATCAACAGGCGGTTGTAGAAATTGTCGTAGGAGATTTCAACAATATATGTGGGAGGGACACTCGTTGAAGCCACTACGAGTTCTTAGGAGTACTCGTAGGGGAGTCGTTGTCAATTTTGCCATTTCCACCTTTCACCAATCTCAGGTGTTAGCTTTGACTGGCGTTGAATGTGAGAGGGCGATGATGCTCAAACCAGGCTCAAGTTGAAGCCCTTTCAGGATCAATTTTAAATCAGGTTCATGAGCTTAATATGCAAGCTCAGTTCTGTGTCCTTTGTAGTCTGAGTCTTGTTCAATTTTAGTGCCTTTCACACTTAGTTCCTTTGAATTTGAATCCGAATGTATGTCCAACTGATTGTTCGGAGTCTTCTGGAGTCTTTTGAGTTCAATTTTGATTTTATTTTGTTTGAATTTGGTCCTCAGTTCTGTCTTGATTTTATTTGGATTTGACCTTTATGATTCATTTCAATTTTGTTCCGGTCTTCTGCACATGTTCAATCAAGTTCGACAGTCCACAAGTCTACAGTTCATGTTCATGTTCCAAGGGTCCACTGCTCTTTCTTATTATGTCCAGATTTTTGTTCTTTTGAGTTCAAAACAGGTCCCGAGTGTAGTAGTATTTCACCCGAAATTTCGGCAGCCTCTCGGCGTCTCCCCCGTTTAGGGGAAAATGACGGAAAACTGGGCCTTTCCCACCACGCTAAGAAAAGCGTGTATGGTAGGTGCCCTCTTTCGAGGACACCGCGGCCGTGTAAAGTCTTTGTCCTCACCACGCTAAGAAAAGCGTGTATGGGTCTTCTATCGGTACCTGTTGCAAGAGAAAAAGCAGTTGTTTCCCCGCAAGCGGGTACTTATGGGCATCCCGACTTCGTCGTACGCATCGCACCGGGTTCCCTTCCCACCACGCTAAGAAAAGCGTGTATAGGTGGTTTGCCGGTGCGTTACGAACTTCGAAGAAGGATTTGGAACCAAGGATCGCTCGCCTACCTTGTCGTAGGTGTCGCGCCGGTTGCCCCTCCCACCACGCTAAGAAAAGCGTGTATAGGCAGACCGCCGACTCGACACGCAGGACGAGGTAAGAAAGAAAGCCTAAGTTCCAGAAATTATACCTTGGTCGGCTGGCGGATCGGCGGCGACTCGTGGACCAAGGTAGGAGAGGGTTTATAATTGATTATTATTATAATTAACTAATTAAAATTAATTATAACTAAATTTAATTAATTAAAATTAATACACAATTAATTATTATAATTACCATTTAATTAATCATATAATGATTAATTAATAATAATTATAATTATTAATTAAATGTAATTAAATTTTAATTAACCGTCATTAATTTATAATTAAAGTTAATTAGTAATAATAATAATTATTATTATAATGATTATAATTATATATAAAAATAGAGTAAAATACATCTCTCCCTCTCCCTCTCCCTCTCCCTCTCTCTTTCTGCTTACGGGATCCGGCCAGAGAAGCGCGTGGAAGGGAGATCGTTACCTACACAGTGAGCTGGTGAGCTCCCGTCCGATCAAATGGTCGTGACTTCCGATCCTATAGGAAGGGACGGTCGTGGAAGGAGCGAAGTCGACCGAGCACGATGGAACCGAAGGAGCGGCGGGATCGGCTAGGCAAGGTAGGGGAGGAAGAGCTCTCTCTCTCTCTCTCTCTCTCTCTCTCTCGGGATGGAGGAGATCGGACAAAGGGAGGAGGTCGGCCGGCTGAGGGAGTTTGGCCAAAGAAGCTCGTAAAAAAGGGAGAAAGTTACGATCACAGTCGAGCGAGCTATGTTCTTGCACCCGACCTAAATGCCGTAACTTTCGGTCCGACTGGAAGGGAAAGTCGGCGAATGAGGGAAAGTCGGTCGGACGAGCGTGGTCGAGCGACTTTGAGGGAGACAGGGAGAGAGTGAGCGTGAGAGCTCGGAGAGGGAGAGAGGCAGCGAGAGCTTTGCTATCTCATTTCCTTCAGTATTTAACGACTTGAATGAGTCGTGCGAGCCTTATGCGAAGGTCGTGGGAAGAAAAGACGTCGATCGTGCGAGCGACGTGCGACCTGCTTCGACGACGTGCGAGATGGGGCGGGGCAGGTGAGGATTTGATTTCTTTTTTTTGTTTCATTTCAGCAGGTCAACATGTGTAAAATTCTCAGATGTGCAACACAAATTATCTTAGACTTTATTTGGGGAGAGATTATTTTGTGCTGACACCGGACGGGAGAACCATCTGATTACATTATGTACCGAGCTCGGTATAATTTGAGGTGAAATGGTGCATTTTTATTGGTCTTATTTATTTTTAGCTCAGAAAATAATAAATCTTATTTGGGATAGTTTTTTCAATAATTTTTGAAGTAAAATTTTAGTAAAAAATTTTTTGAGCTATAAATCTGGGTATATATATAACATGAAATTTTTTTTAACTATTTATTTTTTACTAAAAAAAAATTGTTTTTGAAATATTAAGTAAAAAAATGTCCCTTACGAAGGAGCAATTATTACGTCCTCCGATCGGACGTAGAGCTACGTCCGGTCGGAAATAAAATCCGGTTAAAAACATTGGGTTTTGTTCGATATTGCTAGGTATTATTTGGTAATAACGAGGAATACTATCATGTGTAGATCAATACTGAATTACCGAGCTATACCGAGCAAGACCGAGTTATATAAAAAAATACCGATTTTTTCTAGGAAAAACTCGGTATTTTTTTATATAACTTGGTATTGCTCGGTATAGCTCGGTATAACTCGGTATTGGGTCTTCACATGATGGTATTCCTTGTTATTATTTGATATTGCTCAATATTTGCTTGGTATTTCTCATTTTTTGGCTCTACGTCCGGTCGGAGGACTAAAATCGCGCCAAAAAATGAGAAATACCAAGCAAATATTGAGCAATATCAAATAATAACAAGGAATACCATCATGTGAAGACCCAATACCAAGTTATACCGAGCTATACCGAGCAATACCAAGTTATATAAAAAAATACCGAGTTTTTCCTAGAAAAAATCGGTATTTTTTTATATAACTCGGTCTTGCTCGGTATAACTCGGTAATTCAGTATTGATCTTCACATGATAGTATTCCTCGTTATTACCAAATAATACCTAGCAATATCGAACAAAAACCAATGTTTTTAACCGGATTTTAATGCTCACCGAACGTTCCTACGTTCACCATCGGACCAAATAAAAGTTCCATACTAAGCCCAGCTTTGTAGAAAAGCATGGAAAGACTTTTGACTTTCTACTACGTCTACTTGGTTACAATCATTGTCAGTAGCTCCCTTCACACACACAGACAAAGGGAGAGACAGAGAGATGGCAGGAGATCGGAGGATCGGAGTGGCACTGGACTTCTCCAAGAGTAGCAAGCTTGCACTTCAATGGTCGATTGACAACCTCGCCGATAAGGGTGATTCCATCGTTATCATCCATGTCAAAAGCCCCTCCGCCGATGAGTCCAAAAATGCTCTCTGGTTTCAATCCGGATCTCGTAATTATTTCCCCAAAATTTCCACTCACGTTTTGATTCTTTGTTCTCGTATGATAGAATCACTTCTCCTGATTGATCCTTCATTGTTGATTTCAGCTTTGATCCCGTTGACGGAGCTGCGGCTGCCGGACGTGGTGAGGCAATACGATGTCGAGCTCGACGCTGAAGTTTTGGATTTGCTCGATACTGCTTCTAGGCAGAAACAGGTACGTCAAATTCGTATTTTTTATGATGGTCCTGTTGTATGGTTTTGACTTAATTATAATTGAAGACTGTTTTAATTTTCATTGCGAATCAGGTTGCTATTGTAATGAAGATTTATTGGGGAGATGCGAGGGAGAAGCTTTGCCTTGCTGTTGACGACCAAAGGTTGAATTCACTTGTCATGGGAAGCAGGGGTCTCAGTCCATTAAAGAGGTTTGTGATGAAAGTAGAAATTCTGATTTTTCTTAGCATAGAAGTGGATTTTGCAAGAGGAGTATTAATTAGGTAAAGCATGGTTAAGTAAAATTCCTTAGCAAATTCTAATAGCCGAAACATGCATGTCATTTGAGAGCCTATCATATTCGTGCAGTAAAACACAGGCTTCTAATTAACACTATAATAAACTGGTTAGCTTAGAAGTTTCATTGCAAATGGGAACCGAATTCTATGCTGCCTTCAACTTCATGTTGTTCTCTTGTGATATGATTACTAGAAGTTCACCAGCCGGTATGCAAAATTGCACTAAGCAGCCTTTTTAGGGGGCCAGGGTTTCTTAAATAAAGTGTTCTAGTTACTATTTTTAAGAATAAATGTGATGCATGATGCGAATTATAGAGGAATTAAGTTAATTTGTCATACTTTAAAACTATGGGAGCGAGTTATGGAGTATAATTTGCGGCGTGATACTAATGTTTCTCAAAATCAATTTGGATTCATGCCGGGTAGGCCTATTATGGAAGCCATACATTTATTGAGAGGCTTGATGGAGAAATATAGAGAGAATAAGGAGGATCTATATATGATATTTATTGATTTAGAGAAAGCATATGATAAAGTTCTAAGAGAAGTGCTATGGAGAGTTCTTGAAAATAAAGGAGTTAATAACGCTTATATTCAAATCATTAAAGATATTTATGCAGGAGCTATTACTTGTGTTCAAACACAAGGTGGTTTGATCGAGTATTTTCCTATTTCGGTTGAATTACATCAAAGATCAGCCTTAATCCCATATCTTTTTGCTTTAGTCATGGATGTTCTCACTAGACATTTGCAAGAAGATGCACCTTGGTGTATGCTTTTTGCTGATGATATTCTTCTTGTTGATAAGACTAGAGAGGGAGTTGCATGTAAACTTGAATTATGGAGGTTAATCTTAGAGTCTAAAGATTTTCGCCTGAGTAGATCTAAAACTGAATATATGGAGTGTAATTTTAATAGTAATAGACATCGTGAGAGGATTGTGTCTTTGAACGAGCAAGTCATTAATAAGAGTACACATTTTAAATATCTTTGATCTATTGTTCAGAGTGATGGTGAAATACATGGGGATATTATCAGTAGAATTCAAGTTAGATGGTTGAAGTGGAGGAATGCATCGGGCTTGTTGTGTGAAAATTCCCCCTCAAACTTAAGGGAAAATTCTATAAGATGGTGGTAAGACCTGCAATGCTTTATGGTGCCGAATGTTGGCCATTAAAAAAGAAGCATAATACTAAGTTAAATGTTGCAGAGATGAGGATGCTCTGGTGGATGAGTGGCTTTACCCTTAAAGATAGGATACAAAATGAGCATATATGTGAAAAAGTTGGAGTAGCGCCAATGGAAGATAAGATTAGTGAGAGTTGCCTTAGATGGTTTGGTCACATAAAACGACGACCTTCTAATGAACCGGTTAGAAAAGTAGAGGTATTAGATTTGACTTATGTTAAGAAAGGTAGAGGTAGACCTATAAAGACTTGGTTAGAAAATATTAAAAATGATCTTTCTTTATTAGATTTAAACGAGAATTTGACTTTTAACAGGACACAATGGAGAAAAATGATTCATGTAGCTGACCCCACGTAGTGGGACAAAAGCTTGATGTTGTAGGGTTTCTTAAATACATTTGTATAAGAAATATATTTAATAATTAGCTGTTTCTAGAAACTCATCGTCAATGGAGATGCATCTAAAAGGAGTAATGCTACACTACCTAAAAAATCTACTCAAAAAATCATTTGGACTCCACTTTCATGAATGAATCAATCAAGTTTGGAAGAGTCATTCAGTTTTGATTGGGGGAATTTTTATTTGTCCACCTCATCAAATACTTGTTTGCATGAGTTTTCTATTGCTTTTTGTGAATAGTATAGTATTTCTAATGAACAAAAGGTATATTTGCACTCATTTTGCTTTACATGTGCATGTGTGAAGGACTTTTGGGAAATGGAGTAATGATTTAAGTGACTCAAAATATTTTGTGTAAGCCAGAACTAGTGGGTCCAATTAGTAATCTACGTTCATATTATGCCGGGGCTTTGCCCAACCTAATTCATTTGAATTAATTCTAAAATAATAGCACATTATTTTAACTTCTGATGTTTAATCTGTGACATGAAAGTGGTGTACGAATTTGATATGTTTGAAGGATTTCTCCAATGTCAACATGACCAGAGATGTGATTAACGACTAATACTTATTATTCAACTTTCCTGAACAATTTTATTCTTATTTCTTGAGCTTGATGAGTTTAACCAATTCTCAGAAGAATTCAAAAAGGATAAATTAAATGAGTTTAAAGCTATTCACACTATTTTTATTGTGGAAATTAATTATTATGTCTATTTTGTTAATACAAAATTTCTTTTGGTGGGGGTTAATAAACTTACCAAAGAATTTGAGTATTTTCTCGAATATAGCCAAATTTTTAGCGTAAGATTGAAGATTATATAAGTGTCTAGTGTTTGTTGTTTTGGAGGGTCTTTAGGTCGAACATAAGATTGTATATAAATAACATCAAAATAACATTGATGTCTAATGATCAATCCAAGTTTTTCTCTATCAAGTGCAATCAATCAAGGTTTTTCTATCCAAGGTTCGGTTGTATGAAAATTAGTTACTTTTTCAAGATCAATCCAATTGAAAGTGTGTGAAAATAGAGTGTAATCACAATAATTAACAAAGTAGCATGCAAATACATCTGCAAGGAGGCATGCAAGTAAAATGCTCAGCTAGAATTTTACATGGTTTGACATAACCACCTATTTACTCGTGTAAGATTTTACTACAAATCTCATATTCATTATATAGCTAGCAATGAAGTCATCGTACACTCCCTCTTCTTCTAGAGGAGAACCCTTAACACAAAAAACAAACAACTTATTCTTAGGAAAGGCGCCTCTCCTAGCCTTCCAACCAAGACTCAAGATAATGCAATATGAACACAAATGCAGGAACTTAAATTACAAGAAAATAAAATTGCTTATAAGGAGATATTGTAAATAAAATTTTGAGAATTAACTTTAAGGAGATCTAGCTCTTTGATTTCTCAAATTGGTAAATGAGTGCTTGAAAGCTTTGAACTATTTGCAAATAAAAATCAATAAGAGCATTGATACAATCCATGAAAAATTTGTTAGGGTATTGTTTTCTCATGAAAACATCCAATTTCTTATATTAGGGCATTGTTCTCTCATCCATTCAAAATTGTTATATACGAGTGATCATGTCTTGCCACTGCATTATAAACTTATCTTGCTGAGCTAGAAACTAATTATGTTAAGCAAGCATAACATAATGCCAGTCCAATGGAGCATCAATGATCATCCTGCTAATTTATGTAGCATCCTACATCAATGATAGTAGCCCATCATTTTGTTGCTGAGGTAGATCAAAAAGAGATCCAGATCCACATGGATAAGGTTAATGTTGCTACTGGGAAATACAAACAGGTCAGTGAGTAGTAGATTACGATGCCGATCCTTATCATCATTGGAGGAGTTATCACCATTGAATTCAGTTGTATCTTGATCCTCATGATTTTTCACTATATGCACCTGTTGACCCTACAACTCAAACCACACGCAAAAGGGATCCAAATTGGCAAATTTGGTGATGCGTGCATTGACGTGATGCATCACTTGATGGGTCAAATGACCTCCAATTGCCAAACAGACTGCACCGTTGCGATCAGGGCGTTGAATTCTTCTAAATCAAGGCCTCTCGTAGTCAAATCGGACAAGATCGGCACAATGGGACGACCGATACCCAAAATTAACAAAGACCGACACCAAAATGACTTTCGATTGACAAATAGATCACGTCGTTGCATCTGAAACATTAAAAACCTCTAAAAACTATATTTTATTTATCCAGAATGGTAGCATGGATCTCGAGGTGACAACATGAATTCCGAGGAGAATTGGCCTTGCAGTTGTTCAAATGATATCTGTTCGCGAAACGGATTTCGTCGTTGTGACTGAAATATCGCGAATACTCAAGAACTACATTTTTTATATTCAATTTAGATCATCAGGATTGGTGGCACGAATTTTGAGACAAAATATGCAAATCGAGGAGAATAGACCTCGGCACTGCCCAAACGAAGTCCAATCGTGAAACAGACTTCGCCATTACATTCAAGGCGATCTAAGTACCTAAGGATGGTAGCCAATTTGTTCGAATTAAAATATGTTAGGAAGTAGATACGCACCTCGAGGCAGAGCACGAAAATCGAATAATTTAAGACTCGACGTCTCCCAAACATTTCCTAATTGGCAAAAGGACTTCGCTGTTGCGTCCGGAATGCCGCTAATACTCTTGGTGGACTATCAATTTATTCAATTAAGGTTTCGCACACAAATCAAGGTGGTCATGATGCAACAACATGCATTTCGAGGAAAGTCAGGCTCAACACTACCCAAATGTTGTCCGATCACGAAACGAACTGCGTTGTTGCGATCAGAACATCGACGATACCCTAAATTCACTACTAATTTGTTCAAAGCAAATTACTCGATGAGATCGACACGTATTACGAGTGAAATAAAAATGATTCGAGGAAACCCGCAAATCAATATTATTTTTCGTTGATTAACACATGGTTACCACCTCAAATTAATGATAATACTACTGATAATAAAGCATCATTAGCGTCACCATTGGATTTGGTCGAAAATGAGAAAATCTAATGTAAAATCAAATCTAATTTAATGCATACCTCATATCTCCTGAGTTAATTTCCTATGCAAATCCCGCAAAATCCGCCAAGTATTATTTGAAGAGACTATCTCGTCGTTAAAAGGAAATCAAGGGAGCCTCTGTTGATTTACTATTTTCGTTCACCGCTTCCTTGCATTCGAAATCCAAAGTCTCGCAAGCCTTGCAAGCTTACAATCCCCTTTGGAGTCCGTCTCAGTCACGACACCTCACTGAAGTCTCGTTCAATTACAACTCTTGTCCACTTGCTCTTGTACCTTAGCCAAAATTTCACCACTGCCGATCTCCACAAGAGCCTCAAGCCCCGCCAAGCTCCACTTAATCGTCAACACCTCCCATCCCTATAAGCCCAAAGCACGCAAACTCAAAACAAACCACAGTTTCCCTACTCCACACCTAGCAGCTCAACCTAAAGCCACGATCCCTCAGCCAAGCTCTGAAATCCACAAGCAACACAATGTTCCTGTCTTTCCACAGACTTGCTCCTGCTTCGGCCAAGTTCGATCTGTAACATCAGTTTTGCTCCAGGTTCGTCCAGACGAAGTTGGATCGTCCGGGACGATCGGTACAGGTTGTTCAAGGAAAACAGTTCTGGATGCATGGATTGTCTGGACGAAAATTTGGATCGTCTGGACGAAAATTCTCCTGAGGACCAGTCGCCGGGGACGATAATTAAATTTCGTCTGGACGAAATTTGTCCAGAGCCACTTCGTCCCGGGACGAAGTGCGATCGTCCGGGACGATCAGTCTGGATATATATAGAAATGAGATATTTTGAAGAGAGAGAAAAAGCCAGGAGAGAGAAAAACGAAGGAAAAAGTGGAAAAGTTGATTTTCGGGCGACGCAGAGCTGTTTTCATCCGAAGAGACTGTTCAGGAAATTGCTGTACGCAAAGTAAGGCACATTCCGCCTTTCTCAATTTTCAGAACCGTCGTGTTTGGCGGTATTTTCTGTCCGGAATTGATTTTTATTTGTGATTTTCGTCCGTATTTTCTGATTGGTTCAGTTTTTACCGCGTAACTTTTTGTATGTTGTTGACGCGCCGAGTGTGCACATTTTGATTATTTTCTGGAGATTTTTGTCCAGGTAGTTTTGATTCGACAGTGTTTTTTGTCGACTGAATTTTTCTGTGTAATCTAAAAATTGCTGAGCAGTAGAATTAAAGTCTTGCAATGTTGTTATCTACATTATGTGCAAATTTGGTATTCTGTGTTTTTTTAAGAAAAATTGTGTAAATTCCGTATACAGCCGTTGTGCTGCCCGATTTTTGTCTTATTTCTGAATTCGTCCGGATTTCTTCTGAATTGATATGCTATCTATATATGCTATTCAAAGGGAGATATAAGGGGCCTGGATCCTAAGAGATTCAGTTAGTGTCTAGGAAATCTGAAATGAGCTCAATCTGAAATCTGATATATGTTCTGTTCTGGATCCGATGAAATCTGTTCTGGTGCTATAAGCATATCTGTTCTGGTGCCGTGAGCACATAAGCATATTTGTTCTGGTGCCGTGAGCACAAAGGGAGGCATAAGGGGCCAGAATCCGTAGAGATTCTGTCAGTGTCTGGGAATTTAGCTATTAATTATAATACTATCTGATATAATCTGATTCTGATTTTCGTATATGTTCTATAAGAAAATGACTTCTGAATTTCTGTATGATACGATTCTAACACGATTCTGTTCTGTTCCGATATGATCTGAATTTCTGATTTCCATACGATTCTGATTCTGTGGATCTAATCAGTTCTGATTTGATCTGTTTGTTCTGATCCGTACGACTCAGATTCTGATTTGATATATTTCCGTATAAGTTCTGATTTGATTCTGTTCTGATTCGAGATACGATTCTGTTCCGATTTCTGAGTGGATTTTGGTTTGATGTGTTTGGTTTTGGATTCTGGAAGTTTTGATTGGAGGTTTGTTGCTTTGCTGAGCTGTTGAGCTCACTCTTGTTTTCTGGTGGTTTTCAGGTTCTGGGAAAGGGAAGGAGGTCCAGGACTAGATTTCAGAGTCTGATCAGTTATAGGTATTATTTTGTACTTTTGATTTTTGTACAGACATGGCTTTTCTGCTCTGTTTCTTTCTGTCTGAGCCATGGTCTGTAGTTGTAGATGATTATTTTGAGGAAAAGAAAGAAAAATATAGATGTTTTGTTCCGCTGCATTTGATGTTTCATAGTAGCTCTGTGTGTGTCTGTTTTTGAGTTGAAATATTTGGAAGAATCAGTTCCGAAATAAATTCCAAAGCCAGATCCTGGTCTGTCTGTTCGTTAAGCTGGTCGCGGCCCGGTGCGGGCGGGATCCGTCTCGGGTCGGGTCGTGACACGATCTCACTCCAACTTGTAAGCTCTAACCAATTTTCTTTCAGACATCAATTCTTCTACTTTCTTCAGACCTTCAGTATATTTTTTGATCTTCTTTACACCATGGCTATAACACCTGAACTTGCTCCATCCAGCACATCAAACACATCCACTTTCCTCTACTCCTCGAAAATTATAGCAAGCCAAATCCAGCCTTCCCTCAAAGCCGTGGAATCCACTTGCTGTTTGTTTTGTCCTCTGTTCGTGTTTCAGCCTTCAGTCCAAACTCTCTATAAATTGTCTCTTTTCTTTGCTACAGGACAAACCTGCTTTCACTTTCCCGAATTAAGTACATATTTTTTTAGCTTTGACTAAAGTAAGTGGACAAATCTTCTTCTTTGGCTGTAGTAAGAAAAAAAGTTTTATTTACTTATCAGCTTTTGATAATTTCTTTTTATATTTAGTCATCTAATTATATAAAAAAAAGATACAAAATGATAATATGGCAGCAGCTTTTGCTTTTGCTCCCATTCACTTTCATATGAAACCATTACTTCTTTTCAACTTCACACCAAAATCAAGTACAACACATGATTTTATCTACAGTAGTGGTCATCCATATATTCTAATTAAATCTGTAGTGCTAATTTATACTTATATCACTATATTAATTTTTCTTTAATGAGTATCTTGTCTTATTACAATTTGATATTATTTATGATATCAAATAACTGTGTTGACTAAATTACTGATTATGAATATTTTGTCGTTAACAATAAAAAAAAGGGGAAGGTGGAATATTGGATTCCTCTTTCTCTATTTTGATGTTTTGTATTGTGTTTTATTTTGACTACATCTTTCTACCGTCATTAACCTTAAATGCAGTTGACATTCAAATCAGTGTTACTATTACATTATTAACCATTAATATTAGTGCTGCATATTATTAGTAGGAAATTTACTGGTAGAGGACTTGTCTGTTTGTCTGCGGCTAAATAATATTAATTGCATGAGAGCTATATTCTTTTGAATTATTCAATGACGCCGTGTCCTTTAGTTCAACCCATGCTGAATCCCCCCTGCTTGTAGGAGATAAGTGCATCTTCTTGCATTGTTCGCTGACATTTGCATTTTGATGAGCATTAAGGTATCCAATGTTTACTGGAAGCTTCATATTTTTGATTGTGAGCATGCTAATTGGAGTTTCATCGCCTTCGTCACACATCTTTGCCTTCTACTCATAAGCATGTTGATGTATTCGTAGAGAATCCCTCCTTCGTAACGTCTACGAATCATTTTAACTTGATGGATTGAAGAATACGAGCTAATTTAATGTTCACTGTCCACTATTCATATGCATTGGGAGTTTATTTTCCACTTGCTCATTTGCATAATGACACTGCCTATGAAGATGTTATTGCATTCCTCATGCTTGTTTATTTCATAAGTCTCTCATTGCTTTTAGAAGTAGCTTGTAGCTGACATGGTAAATTTGCTCGCCATCATGTGCTCACAATCAAATGGCATATGCTTTTCAATCATCATTATTTGCGATGTCCCATTTGCTTGTTTAGATGATGATATTAACTATAAAGATGTCATCGTATCCATCAGGTATCTTTGTAGTTGTTGCAACTATCTCAAGCCAATCTATTGCATGAATTTCATTATCATTTTGTGAATGACTTGTACTTACAGGAGTTTGGCATGTTGACTCGCAAGCTCATGTTTGAAGACTTGTTTATACGAGCTTCGTGTAGTTTCTTAATGTTTCTTGTAAGCACATTATCACATTTATTATGATTCTTGCTTAGGAATGAGTTGTGTTTAATACCACAAGTCAATTATTATGACCCCAATAAGTTTCTATATCATGGCTTTGAAGTCAAGCCTTGTCCTTCAAACTCTTCTTCTCACTTGCAAACAAATGATACTTGCAATTTCTTTATTTTTAAAAGCAATTTGCAATTCATATGGTGTACTTGATAATAAACCTCTCAATATCTTCATTATAATCTTGGTGATCATCACAAGGCAATTGTTGTTATTCAAAAAGAAATTCCATGTCAAAACTTGTAATTCATATTCATTGTTTACCTGTTCATTTCTTTTTTATTTTATCATTCTTATAAGTTATGAACTTCATTTTCAAATGTTAGGAGTTTGACTCAAGCTCTTATTAATCTTTCCAAGTTCTATTCAAGTCCCATATTGTCCAAATATTGTTCAAGTCCTCTATCTTTCAATCAGAATTTCGTCAGTCTCCTGGTGTCTCCCCCGTTTAGGAGAAAACTACAGGAGTTTGGGCGTTCCCACCATACTAATAAAAGTGTGTATGGTAGGTATCCTTAGACACCGTGGTTGTGTCTTTATTCTCACAATGCTAATAAAAGTATATATGGGGTCGGCGAGAGTACTTATTTGAAAACACAGTTATTTCCCCGCTTACGGGTATTTATAAATTAACCCCACTTTGCTGTAGGCGCCGTACCGGGTTCCCATCCCACCACGCTAATAAAAGCATGTATTAGCTGTTTTCCGGTACGTCACGAACGCGAAATGAGGTTTAGGTGATTACCCACTTGTCGTAGGCGTCGCACCGGGGTCCCATCCCACCACACTAATAAACGCATGTATGGGCGATTTTTCGGTGCGCTGCGAACTCCGAAAACAGGCTCTCGGGGTTTTGAGTTTAAAGTATTCCTTCGATGGTGATGGCGAGGTGGACTGTGATGAAGGAAAATGCATAAAGAAAAATTCCTCCTTTTTTCTTTTTTTTTAAAAGCTCTTTTCTCTCCTATCTTTTTTTTACTAATGGATATACATCAAAAATAATTGTACATACACATATATTTATTTTCATGCTTACACATATGCACATGCATATATATATATATATATATATATATATATATATATATATATATATATATATATATATATATATATATATATATATATACTCCTAATAATATGCACGACTAATATTAACGGTTAATAATGTAATAGTAACACTAATTTGATTGTCAAGAGCATTTAAGGTTAACGACGGTAGAAAGATGTAGTCAAAATAAAACACAATACAAAATATCAAAATAGAGAAAGAGGAATCTAATATTCCACCTTCCCCCTTTTTTTTACTGTTAACGACAAAATATCCATAACTAATAATTTAGTCAACATAGTTATTTGATGTCATAAATAACAACAAATTGTAATAAGATAATACTCATTGAAGCAAAACTAATATAATGATATGAGTGGAAATAGACGCTACAAATTTAATTAGAATGTATGGATGACCACTACTGTAGATAAAATCACTTGTGTTGTACTTGATTTTGGCATGCAGTGGAAAAAAAGAAATGGTTTCACATGAAAGTGATTGGGAGCAAAAGCTACTTCCATGTTATGGTTTTGTATATTTTTTTATAGTTAGATGACTAGAATATAAAAAGAAATGTTCAAAAACAGATAAGTAAAGAAAAAAAAGTTTTTTTTCTTACTACAATCAAAGAAGAAGACTTGTCCACTTTCTTTAGTCAAAACTAAAAAAAAAACATATGTACATGATTCAGGAAAGTGAAAGCAATTTGTCCTGTAGCAAAGAAAAGAGAGAATTTATAGAGAGTTTGGATTAAAGGTTGAAACACGAACGTAGGGAAAAACGAACAGCAGGTGGATTCCACGGCTTTGAGGGAAGGCCGGATTTGGCTTGCTATGTGTTCCGAAAAGTAGAGGAAAGTTGCTATGTTTGACATGCTGGATGGAGTAAGTTCATGTGTTGTAGTCAAGGTGTAAAGAAGATCAAGAGAATGTGCTGAAGGTTTAAGGAAAGTAGAAGAATAGATGTCTGACGGAAAAATTGGTTAGATCCTACAGGTTGGAGTGAGATCGAACTTGGCCGGAGCAAGAGCAGGTCCGTGGGAAGACGGGAACCTTGTGTTGCTTGCGGATTTCAGAGCTTGGCTGAGGGATCGTGGCTTTAGGTTGAGCGCTAAGTGTGGAGTAGGGAAACCGTGGTTTTTTTGAGTTTGCGTGCTTTGGGCTTAACGGGAGGTGTTGACACTTGAGTGGAGCTTGGTGGGGCTTGAGGCTCTTCTGGAGATCGACAGTGGGGAAATTTTGGCTAAAGTACAAGAGCAAGTGGACAGGAGTTGTAATTGAACGTTCAGCGAGGTGTTGCGACTGAGACAGTCTCCAAAGGGGATTGTAAGCTTGCGAGACTTCTGGATTTCAAATGCAAGGAAGTAGTGAAAGAAAATAGAAAACCAATAGAGACTCCCTTGATTTCCTTTTAACGATGAGATAGTCTCTTCAGACGAGACTTAGCGGATTTTGCGGGATTTGCATAAGAAATTAACTTAGGAGATACGAGGTATGCATTAAATTAAATTTGATTTTATATTAGATTTTCTCATTTTCGATCAAATCCAATGGTGATGCTAATGAGCTTTACTTTTAATAGTATTATCATTAATTTGAGGTGACAACCTTGTGTTAATCAACGAAAAATGATATTGATTTGCGGGTTTTTTCGATGCATGTTTATTTCACCTCGTAATACGTGTCGATCTCATCGAGTAATTTTCTTTGAGCAAATTGATAGTGAATTTAGGGTATCGTCGATGTTTTGATCGCAACGGCGCAGTCCGTTTCATGATCGGAAATCATTTGGGTAGTGCCGATCTTAACTTTTCTCGAAATGCATGTTGTTGAATTAGGACCACCTCGATTTGCATGCACAATCTTAATTGAATAAATTGGTAGTCCATTGAGAGTATTAGCGGCATTCCAAACGCAGGGGCGAAGTCTGTTCTCCAATCAGGTGATGTGTGGGCGACATCGAGTCTTAAATTCTTATAGTTTCATGTTCTGTCTCGGGATGCGTATCGACCTCGCACATTTTAATTCGAACAAATTGATTGTCATCCTTAGATATTTAGAATGTTCTGAATGCAATGGAGAAGTCTGTTTTGCGATTGGACTTCGTTTGGGAAGTGTCGAGATCTATTCTCCTCGATATGTGTGTTTTGTCTCAAAATTCGTGCCACCAATTTGAAAGATCCAAATTGAACATAGAAAATGTAGTTCTTGAGTATTCACGATATTTCATTCGCAATGATGAAATCTGTTTCGCGAACATTTATCATTTGGACAGCGGCGAGGCTAATTCTCTTCGAAATTAATGTTGTCGCCACGGGATTTGTGCCACCATTCTGGATACTCCAAATTGAATAAACAAAATGTAGTTTTTAGGGGTTGGCAATTTCCGGACTCAACGACGCTATCGTTTCATCAATCAAAAGTCGTTTGGGTGTCAGTAATAGTTAATTTTGGGTATCGGTCGTCCCTTTGTGCCGATCTCATTTGATTTGACTTCGAGGGGCCTCGATTTAAAAGAATTCAACGCCCTGATTGCAATGGTGCAGTCTGTTTGGCAATTAGAGGTCGTTTGACGCTTCAAGCGGCGCATCGCGTCAATGCGCGTGTTGCCAAATTTGCCAATTTGGATCCCTTTTGCGTGCGGTTTGAGTTGTAGGGTCAACAACACCCTCTGAGCAAGTCTAGCTTACCCCTTATGCCTTAAAATGTTTAATTATGGAATTGGGTTGAATATGAAAATCATAACTATATTGCCTATGGTCATCTACTTAATTGCTTAGGATTTTAAGGTGTTTATAGTTTAGCTTTTTAATTGATTAATTTTGGTTATTAATTGATGGCAATAAGACACTAAAGTGGAGTGTGAATAAACTTGTATTGAAGTAATTTTGTTTTTCAAAAAACAACTCAGTCAAGTGCTTATGAGTGTAAGTAGAGTGTAGTTGCAACAAACAATACAAGAGTGTAAATAAATGTGCAAGAAGGAATACAAGCATGTAAAAAATGTGATAAGATTCTTTATACGGTTTAGCACCGTTGTTTAAGGTTCCACCTATTAATCTCTCATTTGTTCTCCATCAGGTGAATAGGTCATCACACATTCACTCCTATCATCTTAAAGGGCGAGGAGAACCCTTACACAAATCAATGTTTTATTTCTAGGGAAGGCACCTTTCCACATCTTCTAACCAAAACTTAGTATCATAAAATTAGAGTTCAAATGATTGCATTGAAATCACAACGAAATTAAACTCTTTATAGCGGTAAATGTTGCAAATAAAACTTCAAGAATGGCATTGTTATTGCATTCCTTTTCAAGTTATGCATAAAAACCATGCCTGCCTTCCCTCTTTAAACCAAAAGTAGTCCAACATATTACAGCGTAGTTTCCAGTCAACAGGAATTTTTTTCATGGTTAGGCTAAGGACTAGAAGCAATATACTTGATGATCATATGGATCAAAAACTTTATGCATTAGAGCCAACCCACCAAAAAATGAGAATTGAGAAATTGTATAAGCCTCTTTCCAATTTCAAAACTCAATTGGTATGATGGCCTCCCTTACTACAAGGGGAGCCTCTCTAGCCTCTCTGTTATCTACTCGATTTATCCATGAAGTATGAAAACTATTTAATTGGCTATAACAAGTAGTGGAGAATTTATCTGTAAAAAGAGAAATAAAAAGTATTCAGAAAGATGAGAAGAAGAAAAATTTCCTTCAAGGTCAAGGCAAAATTGGAGTTGCCTTACATCGATGACACCTAAATATGAAGTGCTTAACAGTTGATTTGAGCTTCTAGAAACATATTTCATGGTTTATAATTATGTTGCTTGAAAAAAAAATATTTTGTTTGTTTGTTTGAAGTTATCCTCACATGCTTTTCTGTGGAGCCACAATCTAAAAACTACGAACTATTAATACTGAAATGCTTGGAATTTAAAAGATTGTTAAAAGCTTAATTCTATCCTATTGGACGTGAAAAAGAAACATGAATTTGAAGCAAAATAATACGAAAGCCTACAATACTGCATAATAAAATTAAAAAGTTAAGTGATGCAGGACATATATGAAAACATAGATGATTTAAATAAGGATTTTGCACGCTTGATGATTAGGAGCAAGTTAACTATGCTTTATGGTGAGTTAAACAATGAAATAAAACATAAAGAGCGGTAAACACAAGCTTAGGCCAAGTTACTTGCGAAAAGTAAAAATCACATAACAATCAATTACTCCTGATGTTACATACGAAATATGTTTCAACAAGAAATTCCTAATCTAACAATAAGAATAGTGCTATGAAAGATCTCTCACACATTTCCTACTAAATACTAGGTTTTTAGCGGAGCTTGGCAAAATTTTGCATGAACCAAATAAAACTACAAGCAAGGATCAATCGAGGAAGGTAAAAGAGAAGGTAAGAGTTCACCCCTTGCTAAGATTTCACCTTCTCGCAAGCTTGGGCAGCCGTTGGTGGCTTGATGGCAGCGAAACGGTTGATATCCTCTTGCTGGAATGGATGGTCAGCAAGCTGTCCTTCTTGGACAGCAGTTTGAAGAGGACTCCCATGGGTAGGGAGGCCAGGGGAAGATGCCGGAGTTTTTGGACAGCCGTTTTCCTAATGCCGAAGTTCAGAATAGCAGCCAATCTTTTTCTGGATAGCAGTGGGTTTGGCTGAAATTCCCGGACAGCCTGCAGGTGGTGTCCAAAAATCTGGACAGCACTTGGAAACTTTAGGAAGAGAAGAAAAACTGAAAGAAGAGGGCTTTTAGTGGATGGCTAGGGTTTGATGTGGGTGGCCGGTAGATAGAGGTAGGAGAGGGAAGGAGGAATTAGGGAATTAATTCCTTTGATTGGAGCTTAGAGTTTTGGAAAGAAATCAATTGGGAGAGGGACCATAGGGCTGTCGGCATCAAGAGAGTGGAGGGGATTGGGGAGAGGGTTTAATGCTTGCCTCTTTGGGAATTCCAATTAAGGAGGGAAGAATTAATTCCAATCCCATTCAAACTTGATTTGGATTTGATTGGATAAGTTTCCAAAAAATAGAATTTTATTTTAGGAAACAATTTGAATTCGAGGAGAGATTGGGTTAGGAAATAAATCCAAGGACTTAAAGAAGGTGGGGCCGGCGGCTTAATGGGGCTAGGGAGATTTGAAGAAAAATTTAACACCTTCCAAAAATAGGAAACTTCAAATAAGGGAAAGGGATTTATTTAAATTTGATTTGGAATATATTTGATGACTTTCCAAAAATAGATTTGAGATTTTAGGTAAGGATTTGAATTTCAAATCAATTGGATTTGAATTCCAAAATCTGCCCCAAATTTTGTTCAAACCCAAAATTAGGAAATAAGGCAATGTAGGGGAAAGAGGCTAGGGAGGCCGGCTGCTTGGGTGGGGGAAAAACATGGAGCCACGGTTTGAGGGAAAGGGGATTGGGGTGATATGTGGGTTGGCAGTTGGGGGGGGGGGGGGGGTGGGGGGGGGAAGAGAGGGGGTGGCCGGTTGGGTGGTGCTAGGAGGCCAACGGTTGAGTGGAGGAAGAGATAGAGCCGACGGTGGTGAAGGGAAGGAGGAAGAAAAGAAAAAAAAGAAAGATGTAAGAATCACGAACTCGAACGCTTCCAAGGTTGGTGGGTGATCCGATTTTCCTCCCTAGGGATTTCTCCGAAGCTCTCTCCTAGAACTCTCACAACGCTCTAAAAAACACGTGCAGAAATTTTCTTATATTTCATTCATTCATTAAATTTCAAAGAGAAACATAGGGGCTATAAATAGCCTCATACATATGACTCAAAATAAAAAAAAATATGACAATGCCCCTAGGGCTTACAAACGACCTCCCTTAAGAAAATAGTAAAATGGGAAAACAAATACAACATAACTAATAAAAGCTAAATAACATAATAAGAAGAATCAGAAGACAAATACATGAAATGACTCAAAAATACATAGACTCGATCGTGGCCGTAGATCGACGACCACACTTCTGATATACTTTCCATGCTCTGATGTCCCATCATTAAGCTTCTGCCTTGAATTGATTGAGAAATTGATAGTCATGAAATATAATGAGGGGTTGCATGAAAGATTTCATGCATAACTGAATTTTTTTCTAAAAGCCATCTCTCTTTAGGAAATTATTTTTTTCCTTGGAAAAGAAAGCCTAGTATGCTATTTCCATATAAAAGAATGCTCAAGTTCTAGATGTTGAGGAGGATGCTAGACCACTGTTTTGTTATTGAAAAACTTGAGTACATAATGTCAAAGATTGGTGCAACGTCTACCTAGATAAAAGCCTAAATGGGATGACAAGAAGAAGACTCATGCTACCACTTCAAATGTGTAGTTGAGTTAGGATATGTGATAAATGTAGATCATACATTTTCCTTGATGTTGTGTTAGACCGGTCCAACCGGTCCACACGGGACTGGCCCAGGCGAATAAGGGCGGAACTCTCCGCCTCCTGTACGCACCGCGCAATCCGCCAGATCCCATTGAGTTGTTTAGGAAGGTTTGTTGAGAGAATCAGGAGGGAAATTTGAATGTAGGGATTGTTTAGGGATTTCCTTTTGATTTGTATGCATTAAATAATTTGTTTTCCTAACGTTAGAGCATGTTGAATTTGGCTGAAATTTGAGATCTCTTAGATTTAGGTTTTCTTTTGGGCTTTAGTGGTGTCTAGAGATTTGGGAGAAATCGATCAAGCTCTCGAATAGAGGATCAATTGTATCTTGTGATTTTTCGCGTCCCTTTCATCAAATAATACAAATTATCTATTGTTTTCTTGTTTTTGTGCGGATTTTTTGTGGGGAATGCTCGTTGTTTTTTGAAGATTGATAGGAAATACTTGAGATCTACAAGTGTTTCCTATCAAATTGGTATCAGAGCCATTTTTTTGGGACCTTTGATGGGCTGTTTTGTTGAATTTCAATGGCTATTATTGGGATTTCGAGAAAGAAAGTTGTTTTTGAAGATCGAAGTCCAGATTTTTTTTTTTCTACAAAAATTCGAGCATCAATGACGGCCAAGAAAATAGATGCGTTGGAGGAATGCATCGAAGTCGAGATTGGACAAACGAAACATGAAATTTCATATCTCCAAACTCAAGTTTCAAATTTTAAAAAGGATGTTTCAGCCATCCATGATAAGTTCGATTCGAAATTTTCCATCATGGAGAAGATGTTGAAGAAAGTGGGAATTTGTGATTCAAGATGACATCATGAAGAAAGTCCGACACAGGGTATGTGGGGAGGCGTGAGGGGTTGGACATGAGTAGAAGGGTGTTGAATTTGAAAGGGAAAGAGGGAATTTTGACCAGAGGGCTGAATTGGAAAGAGGAGTTTGTGATGATCCAAGGAGTGCTGAATTTGAAAGGAGGTGAGAATTTGATGAAATGTTTGTGTATGAACGTAGAAGAGATGATTGAGACACTTGGGGGGAACCACCCTCTTAGAAAATGATAAATTATAGAGGGAACAGATGGAACGAAGATGATCCAAGGGTAAGAAAATTAAAGATGTCAATCTCTGATGGGGAGGATGCGCACGGGTGGATCTACAAAGTAGAAAGATATTTTGTCGTCAATGGGTTGACGGAAAAAGAGAGACTGACTGCAGTAGGCCTATGTTTGGAAGGGAAAGGTTTGGCTTGGTACCACTTGAGGGACATGTGACGACCCATACGGAGTTGGAGGGAGTTCAAGGATTGTTTGATAGAATGTTTCCGAACCGACATGGGAGGAGACTTCTACGAGCAGTTCTTCGAGTAACTTGACACTTGTGATTCAATGATAGAGTACCAGGTGAGGTTCGAGTACCTTGCTAGCCAATTGGACCACCTTTCTGAGACAATTTTAGAGGGGAACTTCATGAAAGGATTGACACCAGAGATTCGGGCAGCGGTTAGAGTAATAGGCCTCGTGACTTGGGAGAGGTATGGATCTAGCTCAATTGGTAGATGATCAGAGGCATCTGGAGAGAGACAGGAGGCAACAGCTCAGGAGGCCCGTACAAGATGACCACCAACTTATTAAAATCGAAGAAGCCAACACCGGATACTCTTCAGGGGACTTCGAAGGAAAAGACTACATGAGGAAGACCTGGGAACAACTTCAAGAAGCTCACAGAGACGGAATTACATGAGAAGAGGGGGAAGGGGCTCTGTTTCAGATGTGATGAGAGGTATACGTCGGGGCATATGTGTAAGGACCAAACTTTTCAGGTTCTTATCGTTTGTGATGAAGAAGGAATGAAGGAGGGTGTTGTCTTTCCACCTTGCAGACAAGGTGGATATTTGGGAGGGGAGTATTGTTAGACCGGTCCAGTCGGTCAACACGAGACTAACCCAGGTGAATAAGTGCGGAACTCTCCGCCTCTTGTATGCACCGCGCAATCCGTCAGATCCCATGGAGTTGTTTAGGAAGGTTTGTTGAGAGAATCAGGAGGGAAATTTGAATGTAGGGATTGTTTAGGGATTTCCTTTTGATTTGTATGCATTAAATAGTTTGTTTTAATAGGGTTAGGGCATCTTGAATTTGGCTGTAATTTGAGATCTCTTAGATTTAGGTTTTCTTTTGGGCTCTAGCGGCGTCTAGAGATTTGGGAGAGATCGATCCTCCTCTCGAATAGAGGATCAATTGGATCTTGCGATTTTCCGTGTCCTTTTTCATCAAATAATATATATTATCTATTGTTTTCTGTTTTTGTGTGGATTTTTGTGGAGAAAGCTTGATTTTTTCTGAAAATTGATTGGAAATACTTGAGATCTACAAGTGTTTCCTATTATGTTGAAAGCACACCAAACTGGGGAATCTTTGGAGGAACTTTTCTACATTAAGTTTTAGGTAAAATCTAGCTTCAGTAGTGCTATTTTACATTTGGGGAGTGAAAAGAACCGTATCACAAAAGTTTTATCGAAAAACTTGGGTTGGAACACTATCTTGCATCCAAAATCCTATTTTGAGTTTGTTTCATTTGAGTAATGTTTGTTAAGCGCCTGATTAATATGCTTTAAAAATCGCTTAATCAAAAGAATTTTTTGATGAGGTTGTACATATAAAACTGTGTATTCTTATTTGTGATATCAATATGCTTTCTTCTTTAGAATGTAATGAAAGTTAAATGTTTGTTAAGTGCCTGATTAAAATACTCTAAGAATTGTTTTCTCAAAAAAATTTATTGATGAGGTTGTACCGTTCAATACTGTGTAATTCATATTTGTGGGATCAAGATGCTATCCTTTTTAGAATGTAATAAAAGTTTGAGCTTGGAAAGGTAGGGAAAAAATTTAGAGTGCTTCAATTTACATACATTACCATCCTGTCTGATATACATTCATAAAATCCTTTATGAATTTTGTGATCTTGCTACGATCATAGATCTCAACAAATCACTTGACCAGATTGCTTATTTGGTCAATAATAGGGGTTGGATACAGTTTATGGCTCCAATGTTTATGTTGATCATCTCAATGTTAGGGATGTTTTAATTATTTAAGTGAATTAAGGATTTTTTTTAATAAAATTCAATTGAATATTACTGTTTTAAGTTAAATATTTTACTTGTGTACCAGGAAATCATATGTTTATAATGATAAATCCCAACTTTTCATGATGGTAAAGGGTTCACATAAAGTCTTCTAAAATCAAATTTCTGTAATGTCGTGCTAAAGACTAGTACATAACCCATTGAAATATGTGCTAGCTGCAGTTTTAATTTTTTTTTTTTTTTGCGCTTGGAAAATCAGAGGTAGTGTCAAGGACAGTTCATCGACATACCAAGGTGAAAATGTGCTTTATGTTGCATCTACTATTGCGAATATGTAGAGTGGCCCTGACGCGTGAAAATACATGATTTGGGTTCATCCTCTACGAATTGGTTTTAGGAAAGTGCATAGACATTCTTGACTAGTCATGGTATGCAGATTATTGGAGGGACTAGGGATTAGAAATGGCCTAAAAAGATTGCTTAACTCGAAGAAATAATGGTGTATATAGGGCATAAATATTCTACTTTTGTGGAGGTTGAAATGCAGAGGTTCTTCCTTGTAGAGAGGCTGTTCCCATGACTCGAACTCAGGGGACAACTAACAGTTGCTCTTGGCGCACCTTCTGGATGTACATCTGCTGTCAATTGGCAGGAAAACTAGATGGAAGTGTTCCCAGGACATAAAGCCCATCAAAAGACCTTCGGATAAGTTTAATGGTTGGGTTTTTTATTGTGTCTGCTTGACTAATTATTTTGTGCGGACACTGGACGGAGAGAACCACCCGGATTTGCTGCGCTTTTATTGCCCTTTTGCTGCGCTTTTGTAAAAGGGCAATAAAAGGGATGCAAATATTTAATATTTACTAAATAATTGAATATTTGCTGCGTTTTTACTGAGTATTTACAAAAACACAACAAAATTTCAGTAAAAACACATTCATAATTAAATATTTACTGCCATTCTATTGCCCTTTTTCAAAAGCGCAGTAAATCCGGACGGTCTCTCCGTTCAGTGTCCACACAGAATAATCTCTCCTGCTTAAGAGGATTTAAAGTTTCAGAAAATTTGAAGCTAAAGGGAAATCTTGTAAGTTTAATTGAAATTTTTAGGTTGATTTTTTGCAGGTGGTTTAAGAGAATAAAACAAAACTAGACTGCAATTTTTAGCATGCATTAACTTTTTTCTTCCAGGTTTCAAAAAGACTTGCCATCAGAACTTAGGCTTCGTATGGTAACGCTTTCAAGCTACCATGCTTTTCAAAATGTCAATCTCAACAAAAGAAATTCTAGTCTTCTGGATCTTCTTGGTTGGGAAACCAATTGCGGATGTGTTGGACGAGAAGAATCGGGCATTAATGTTTTTTTTATCTATTTTCAAATATGCATGTCTGGTCTTTTTCATAGGTTTCTTACCTTGAGTCCCGTGTGTGACTTTCTGCCACATTGATGAAACATATTCATGTTTATTATGAGATAACAAAAGAACGAAGCAATAATTGCAAAAGCAATAACTGAAGAGATTATTGAAAGGTTATCTTATCGGTAAGCAAAACTACATATTGTTTTAATCGGCATTCAGCCTCTCATTTGTAGATTTAGTTTCTAGTTTTTTATCAATGGAGTTAGGTGATTTGCAAATGCCTTTATTATAAATTTTCAATGTTTTAAAATCTGCCATTATTTACTCTGAATTTGAAATTGTAAAAATGAAATTGTAGCCATTGAAAAAGAAATGAATTTGTAGTTACTGAAAAAAAAAAAAAAATTGTAGTTGCAATTCTCTATGACTTTTGTTAAATGATTGTTAGGCTGTATCAATAAAGTGATAAATGTCTATGTAAGAAGTTGCGGAATGACATCTATTTAGGCTATGAAATTCTAATGTTTTTCATGGGACATTGGCATAGTTTATTATGGAATGAATTAATGTTCTGCTATATTGAGGTGCTTCACCGTGCAATTAACAGCTTGCCATCGGAATATATGGAGACAACCATCTTTGTGACCTTTGCTTGATATATTTACCTGAATGCTTCATGGTTCTTGTCCATTTCTTTCTGTTTTACATATTACAAAGGACTAATTAAGTTTGCTATGTGAAAATGATTAGCAGTTCCATACCCTTTGATTATTGTGAGTTGAACACACTTTAATGAATGGCTATATTTTGTGCAAGCACAAAGCCTAATACTTCGTTGGCGGCTTCCTCATTTTTTATGGCAAATATGTTAACTAAAGCTTAACTTGATGGGATACCTTGTTGAGCAAACTGATTTATAATATAACATATGCCAGCGCTGGCTCTCTGAAATAATAAACATAGATTTATCTGTAAACAAAGAATTTGGGTCGGTTGGGAGTAGTGCACAATAAATGAAGTCCAAGTTATTAGGTAGAGAAAGAGGACAGATTGTTAAGTTCTCCAACTTAAATCCTTGCTTGAACTGCTTCTTATTTGATTAATATGATAAACAATTTGATGTCTGAAGATGGCAATGTTGATTTGGATTTATTTCCAAATCTTAATATTGTTGATTTGTATTTATTTCCAAATCATAATCATAATAAAGCTTTATTTTTAAAGCTTTAATGGCTCTTTATTGCAATTAATCAGGGAGCTGATTTATTTCCTAATTATGTGATTTGATTGGGATTTAATTGGGAATTAGATTAGAAAGTTTTTTCTTTCACGGTTTCCCCTCAAATCTATAAATTGAGGGATTTGGGGGTTGTTGTAGCAAGAGAGAAAGCTTGAGAGTTTTGTAATTCCCTATTGTTCTCTAAATTAGTGAAATCATCCCCTCCCTGTGGACATAGACATCTTTGTCGAACCACGTAAATCACTGTTTATTATGTTTGTGGTGTGTAATTTTGTTTCCACTATAATTGTTTGCATAACAATTGGTATCATAGCCGGATGTCAACTATTTCCTGTGACGACGAACGGGAAGATTTCCTGTTGGTGTGATTTGGCCAATCTTGGAGCATAGTTTGCATGGAAGTGTAGTGGTTAGGTTTGGCTGATCGCGTAAAACATGATCGTGGATGGGCTGATCGTAGAAGACGGAAGCTCTGGGTTGTGGTTTGGGTCGCACAGGAGGCGCATGGAAGCCTCACGCATAGATCGCAAGATAGCGGGCACAAGGTTGGCTCGGAAGCATCTAGATCATGGGTTTGCTCAAAGCGGAGACCAACGTGGACATACGACTTGGTCTGCGTGGGTTTTGCCGTGCATGGAGGCGCGAATTTTTCAGGGAGATCAAGGCTCATGAGCGCGCAGTGGCACGCGGCTGCATGCGAACATGCGGGCTAGTCTAACGTAGCTGCCGAAAGTTTGATTTCGAATGCAGAGCCAGGGAAGCACGGTTTGGAGACGCGGTTCCGCGATGTTCTCTGGTCGAACTGCGAGCTTGGAGACAACTTGCGTAAAACAGGTTACTTGCTGGAGCAGGCTGCAATTGGCTGCACGTGGAGGCGAAGCACAAGCACCGTAGGCGGGTCTTAGTTGCTGATAGAAGAAATCAAAATGATTGAGTGTCTACAGTGTTTTTGTAGCTGTGTTCTGGATTGTTGTCGAAAGCAGAAATTAAGTCAAATTGGTACAATTCTGGCATTGTAAGAAAGCTGAAATTTGGTGAAAGCTATGCAATCCGGTGGAGCCATGAATTCATACCACCTCGATGGTGGAAAAGACGACAATTCATCAAGTTGTTACACATTCCGTTAAAATCGATGTTACGAAATTTGACTGCAAAGAGAACTTTGGCATGTGGCAATGTGAGGTGATGGATTCGTTGTGCTCTTTGAATCTAGAGGATGATTTTGTTGACGATGAACATTCTGAAGAGATGTCTAAGAGAGATTAGCTCAAGATGAACTAGAGTGCTTGTGGCTTGATAAAAAATTTTCTATCTCAAGAGATCAAATATGGGGTGATGATGGAGACTTCTGCTGTGAAACTGTGGAAGACTCTGGAGAACAAGTATCTGATATTCTGATGAAGAGTGTAGAAAATCGTCTTCATATGAAGCGGCGGCTCTACAAGTTTCGAATGAGACATGGGGTTACAATTGATTAGCATTTGAATGACTTAACAAAGCTATTGAAAAATCTTTTGAATTTGGATGAGAAGGTTGGAGATGAAGACAAGATGCTTCTTATGTTGAATTCGCTCCTGGATTAGTATGAAAATTTTATGATGATGCTCATTCATAGGAAGGTCTTGAACTATGGTGACTACTGCATTGCTGAATTATGAGTTCCGGCGTTGGGATAAAGAGTCTGTAAAGATGGATTCAACTAAGGCTCTTACATCCCAGCAAGCAAGATTTGAGAAAAAGGAAATGACGGCAACAAGCAAGGCAAGTCTTGTGGGTGCAGTCTTGGGAAGAATCAATGTGTTTTATGCTTGGAAACTTGTCATTAGAAGAAATGTTGCCCGAAGCTGAAGGAGAATAGAAAGGGAGTTTCCACTGAGGCTAACTTTAGCATGGAAGAGCGTGACGAAGATTTAGATGTATCACTATTTGCAGTTTCTTAGAGTTTGCATTCAGATGGTTCTTGCTGGATTCTAGATATTGGTGTTACTAATCACATTTGTCTCACTAGAGAGTGGTTTTGTACCTACAAGGGGCTTGATAGTGGTGTTGTGACCATGAGAAATGATAGGGCTTGTCGTACAACTGGTATAGGGAGCATCTTCATCATAATGCATGATGATATTGTGAGGGAGCTGACTGATATGAGACATGTTCTAGATATTAGGAAGAATTTGCTATTTATTGGGGTTTTAGAGACGAAGGGTTACAGGGTAGTTAATGAGACAAGAATTCTAAAAATATATCATTGAGTGTTGGCTTTTCTGAAAGGGGTTCGTCACCACAGCCATTACTATCTTTAGGGAAGAAAGTGATTGGAATGGTTGTTGTTGCCGATAATTCTTCTGATGCCACTAATTGTGGTATATGCGGCTAACTCATGTCGGAGAGGCTTCTCTTATGGATTTGGTAAATCAAGGATTGATTAAAGGAGGAAGCACCTGCAAGCTCAATCTTTATGAACATTGTGTATTTGTCAAGAAAACACGTGTATCTTTTGGTACTGCCATCCACAGTACAAATGATATCTTAGAGTATGTTCACACAGATGTTTGGAGCCCAACAAAGTTAACATTTGGCGGGTGGTGATACTTTATCTCTTTTGTTGATGATTACTCCGGATATGTTTAGGTGTACACTATGAGGCGCAAGAGCGAGGTACTAGAGATTTTCAGAACTTGGAAGAAGTGAATTGAGACTCATAGTGGCAAAAGGATTCCGTGTATCAGATCAAAAAATTGTGGCAAATACACTTTGGATGCATTCTTGCAGGTGTGCCAAAGATCTGGGATAGAGCATCACTTCACTATTCGAGAGACATCGCAACAAAATGAGGTTGCAGAAGATGAACAAGACTTTGGTGGAAAAAGTTCGGTGTATATTATCTAGTGTTGGGTTGGATACAGTTTATTGGGCTGAAGTAATAGATTATGCTTGTCACTTGGTGAATTTTTTTTCCTTATGCAGCTATTGGGAATAAGACACCAAAAGAGATATGGTTAGAGCATCCTGCTAGAGATTATCAGCACTTGTGAGAGTTTGGGTGTTCAACTTATTATCATATTTAGAATAAGAATAGTGTTAGAATGTCCCAAAACAAACTTGGTTGAGGGATCACATTGTATCTGCACTTTCAACCACGGTGGTTGAAGTTTCTAATCACTATAAGAAATTAGTGGACATTATTGATGGTGATTTATGGAGAGATGAAGTCTCTTCAGAAGGATGCTACTTAAAGGTTAATGAAGCTTTCTCCATGAAGAAAAGTCATTGGGTGCAAATGAACGCATGCAAAGAAGGAATGATCTCTTGGAGCTAATGTGTAATACAAGGCTAGGTTAGTGGCAAAAGACTCTGCGCAACGGAAAGTGATTGCTTATGATGAGATGTTCTCCCAAGCGGTTAAGAATCTCTCGACCCGTGGTCACTTGGCACTTACAACATTGTTTGGTTTGATTCTGGAGCAGCTCGATCCAGACATTGTAGCTGGTGGCGTTGTGAGCAGGTTCATACATGATACAATAAGGAATAATTTACAAGCTGTGAAGAGTATCCTAAGGTATCTGAAGGGTACAATTGATGCAAGCTTGGAGATGCAATCACCACGGCAGTCATGCATGACTCGTGACTGATTGTCCACTTATTTTGAAAAATTATGCTCGGCTTGATTCCTTGGGTTAAGGGTACGTAGGCAACCATTTGGGTGCAATCGTTCTGATATCGGTGCCTGATTTATTATCTTCCACTTTCTGAAATAAAAGATGATGGGAAGATTGTTGATTTGGATTTATTTTCAAATCATAATAAATCTTTTTTTTGTAAAGTTTTAATGGCTCTTTATTGCAATTAATTAGGGACCTGATTTATTTCCTAATTATGTGATTTGATTGGGAATTATATTAAAAAGTTTTTTTAAATTGTTTCCCCTCAAATCTATAAATTGAGGGGTTTGGGGGTTGTTATAGCATGAGAGAAAGCTTGAGAGTTTTGTAATTCCCTATTGTTCTCCAAATTAGTGAAATCATTCCCTCCTTGTGAGCGTAGTCTTCGCTGAACCACGTAAATTGTTGTTATTATATTTATGTTGTGTGATTTTGTTTTTGCTGGATTGTTTGCACAACAGAAAATTCTATAAAAGTTTTGAATTATCTTGTTTATGCATGCCTCCATTAGAACAACTATAATTTCCTTATTAAACATCCCATTTTTTAGCTTAAAAAACATACTTTTTGACTCTGAGAAAATCAGTGAAACATGTGATGTCTAACTTTTTGTTCCTCTTGTTTTCTGCAGGATTTTACTTGGCAGTGTAACAAGTTATGTAGTCTCCCACGCAGTTTGCCCAATCACAGTCATCAAAGATCAAGATTTCAAGCACTGAATTACTCTATTATACATAGAGTACTAAATAAAGTCTCAGCTGTAAACTTAGTATCGGCAGCATCAGATATTTATGTGTGAGTGCTGTGTATATATCTTTATGCTTTATCTGACTGTGCTTTTACCATTAAATAATTGCGTGCTTGTATGATGATAGTGAATGTGCTCCTACACGTAACAGATGTGCTAATACTTTGCTCTGTTAATAACTTGCCTGTGTAATAAACTTAAGATCTCTACTCTATCTAAGGATTAATTTGCTGCTGCTTTACTAATTAATGCTTCTTAGCTTATTATACCATTCAGTCCCTTTGTTTTTCTGATGATTTCGGCTTTGTTTGGGCAGCTTTTTTACTGCTTCTTAAAGCAGCTTTTTAGAAAGCCGCTTTAAGAAGAAGTAAAAAGCCGTCCCAAACGAAGCAAATTTTTACTCTGCTATTATCGATAAAAAATCATGGATGCTTTAGTACATGCTGGGATTTTCTGAGATAAATGGTTGAAAATAATTTGGATTGAGTTTTGATCAGGTTTACAATGAATATCTTGCTCAGCTCATGTAATGGGCATTCATTGAAGAGTATTTTTAATTGCTGTGATTTGTTTGGTCGGTCTTGAGAGGATTTTACATAGCAAATTGTGCTTATTTTGTATTGTTTGATGGTGTCCACTAGGACTGTAATTGAACCAAGTCGATTTAGAAAATAAGAGCAATAAGAAATTATAGTTCAAATGGCATGCACTTATTCTAAATTCTAGATTAATTATATCAAATTTGGAAACAAAAAAAAAAGATCTATTAATCATAACTAATTTCACAATACATATATAATAAATAAAAAAATATAAAATCCTAAATATAAGGTAAATGGAAAATATTTTTTTCATGATTTTTTAAATACGGTTTGTATGTGAATAAGGAAAATTTAGGCTTTGTTTGGGACAACTTTCTTGCTGCTTCTTAAAGCATTTTTTTAGTATAAAAAATAAAAATTTTGCACTTAAAAGTTGCTTTAAGAAGCAGTAAAAAAATTGTTTCAAATGAAGCTTTAATGGAACACTATAGTACGGATTTCTTTCTTGGTGTGTTCTATGCATATTAAAGAAAAGAGTCGGAAAATACAATGGAAGGAACTTCATTTTAAAATGGAGTGATCTTAAAATTGTAGATTATTTATTTATTGTTGAAAAAAAAAATATTATGTGACGAATCTCTATTTTTCTTTCTCTATCTCACATATTTGTCTTTTTGCATGTGAGATAGAAAGAGATTTATCACATTAATATAGAGTTGTTTTATTTCCATAAATAAATGACTTTACAAAATTAAGAAATGTGGAGAAGATAGAAAAATAGAAAGACAAATGAGTAACGCAAACTATTATTGTAATCAATAATAAAGTTATAGATTATGTAATAATTTCAAAATAATAATTAATTTGTCCTTTTAATTATGGCATAATTTCTAATAATGTTTTATCTGATTATGAAATATTTAGTAGGGGTGTCAATTCGGGTCAACCCGTTGGGTTCGGGTCGAACCCGACCCGACTTGAATCTAAACGGGTCAACCCGAACCTGACCCGTTTTTGCAAACGGGTCGGACATTTCAACCCGGACCCGACCTGACCGGGTTGCCGGGTTGACCCGACACGATCCGCGACCCGGCAGTGGCGACAGGCGAGGGGGTGAGGCCGCAGGCGACGGGGCGAGGCCGCGAGGGCGAGGGCGGGGCTTGCGGGTGGAAACAGTGGGAAATTCAAAAATTTTTAAAATAAACGGGTTGCCGGGTTGACCCGTCAACCCGCCGGGTCAACTCGAACCCAACCCGTTTATCAAACGGGTCGGGTTCAACCCGGATTTTCCGGGTCGGGTCCGGGTCGGGTTTTCGGGTAGGGTCAAATATTGACACCCCTAATATTTAGCAAACAACTATACAATTATTTGTTAACTTTATTAAAAAATAATAAATTTAATTTATCTCATAATATTAATCAACTATTTATAAAAATATTTGAGGGTGCTTCATTTTAAAATGGCTTTTCACTTCAGGTTAAGTTTTAAAGAAAAAATATTATTATTTTTTGTCCATTAAATATTTAAATAATTAGATAGTACTATTATCAAATTAAAATTTATATTAATATGGAGTGAATGTAATGAACTTTAAGTTAAATGAAAAGCTCTAGACTTTAGTGAAAGCTTGAATATTTAAAAAGAAACTAAACTCTTAAACATCAAGACGCTTTTGATATAATTATTGGAATTTCATTAAAAAATTCAAAGTTAAGCGTGCTCATGTGGAAGCAATTCTGAGATGAGTGATCTCTTAAGAAGTTTACAACATGACAAAATCATGATGTTATTAGGCCAAATTGAATAATACCCTGATAGTTAAGAGTTTGAACTACTACAAAATGTATCATAGCAATGCACCAGCCATAAGATGACAACTAAATGTCATACAAGATAAAACCCTACGTAATGAGGGACATCTCTTGAATCTTATATGAGACAAAATACTATGTAGCTGGAGCTAACACTTGAACTTGTAGACACCACCTCTAGAATCTTATCCCCCTAATGGATGATTATGGGATAAGAATACTGATGAAAACATCAATTACATAAGTGTGGGAGATTGTGAAATCCCTTAAGTAAAAAGAAGTTAAACTCTTAAATATCTCGGCATCTTTCGGTGTAATGATTGAAATTTTATTAAGAAACTCCAAAGTTAAATCTACTCTTAAGGGTGCAATCCTAGGATGGGTGACCTCTTATGAACTTACACTTGCGTGATAAAACTACGAGGCCATTAGGCCAAATGGATAATACCTCGATAGTTAAGAATTTGGATTGTTATAATGTATAGTGGCTTGAACATTGATTAGCCGAGGAATGTGATGATGGCTGCTTAGTGACGACATGAAGATAATGCCAAACATTTCATTCCAGCATTAACGGGGGACCAATAATCCTATTTTATGCTGAAGCTTTTGCATTTAAGGTTTCGTTTGAAACTGTTTTCTTACTGCTTCATAAAAAAGCTTTTTAGTACAAAAATTAAAATTTTTATACTATAAAGCTACTTTAAAAAGCAGAAAGAAAATTGTCCCAAATGAAGTCTAAGGCTTAGTTGTGAACTTTATGAAAAGTAGTGGCTGACAAGAGTGATCTTGACATAATGCCTTGGTTAGCGACTTTGATCCTTACCAAGTACAATATACCTCAATAAGTACTGATTTTTAACATCTCGGTATACTAAATGAGCACGAGCGAGCTTATGAAGCTGGAATGATACGCGAGAAATAATTAATACAACACAATATTTGGCTGAGCAATAATTTTCAAACCCTAATGAACAATACAATCATTACTTTAGTGAAAGATCCACTCGATTTGATGGCATTTTGCATTTATTGACCTTGAATGATGAGTTGGAGGTTGCTTGAGGAGATATAGAGTTACACATGAAGAGATTATTATATGCGGAGACCGGACACAGAGCCGTTTGGATTTGTCTCTGTGAACAACAAAAGAAGCGTAGTGGTGAATAGTAAAACCATAGTGAACTGCACTTTTATTATTCATAGAGACAAATCGGACGTCCGGTCTCTGCACGCAATAATTTGTCCTACACATGGGAGAATGAAACAAAAATGATCTTTTAAATCTGAGAAAAAAAGTCCAAATAGTTAGCCCTAAGAGGTAAGTCACTTACTTGCGACCTTATTTTAGAGGACTCCAAAGAGGATTTCTCGAGAGATATGTTTAGCATTGTACTTGAGAGAACCTTGGCAAGAAAGCAAGGTGGGGTGAAGAGATGATCAAACTTCACAAAAATGAATGATGTACTCATATTTAGGGTTGAGATTGCATCAGTTGTAAGTGAATTTTGATGATTACACCCTTTTTTTTTTCCTCTTACTCTCTTAGAGTGTTCACATACAAATTTGAACTCTCTATGTCAGTGACATTCTCCATCTTTATCCCTATAAATTTTCTATAGATTAAAAGATTTAAATTCAAGTAGATTTTGATTTGAAATCATATATTTTAATTACACTTTAGTTTAGAGATAAGTCGAAAGTATTTGATTTTGGTTGGTAAAAAAACTCTGTTAATTATTAAAAGAGTTAGATTAATCTTAAAAATTAAATTTATTTATCTTTGATATTAAGATAAGTTGTGACTTTAATTATTGATCTAATTACTGCTAAATATTCAAATATTTAAGGATGTCCAAAACTAATATTTGTTAAGGGTTTGATGAATATTAATAACTTTAGTTTTATCATATTAGTGAAATAATATATCAAATTATAAATTTCATCCTTTTGAAATAGTGCTGTGATTGTGAACAAATTTTCTTAAAAAATTATTATCTAAAATAATTATAAATCCCCATATTTATTCTCCTGCAAGGTTTGTCATTACTTTCCATTAGAAATAAAGTACATTGTTCAATCTGCTCTGTGGTTACATTCTTTGCTAGAGACCATTGATTAGTTTTTTATATGGATATGCATTAATAAATTTATTTTTTCTTGAACAAAGTGAATAAAAAATCAAAATATTAATTTAATTAAAAAACATCTGTCACAGAATTTTAACAAAATTCTTCAATTTTTTAAACTAAAATAAATAGCACAAAGCTTTCTATAATTCTATCTGTTTGTTTTACTTTAAGAAAAAGATATGCATAGTAAAATGAATTATATATAAAATTATTATAATATATTGAAAATATTTTTATGTTATTTGATTGAGCATAGCATAAATATGACATATTGTTTTTTGTGTTTAATTTGAAATAAAATTAATTTAAGGTATAATCCGACTATGATGACTATGAATACAGGAAGCGAGATCTGGTATCTACTAGTGGTGCTTTACATGTGGTGTATTGAAAATTAAGACAATTGAGATGAATTCAAATTCATTAAATTTGAATTAAATAATGAATTTCAAATATATTATTATTTTATTTTATATTTATTTTTCTTTCAATTAAATATGAAAAAAAAGTTCAAATTCCCTATAATTTTATATTTTATTTTACAATAATAATATTTTAAGCCAAAAAGCCCAAAACTTTTCTCCTTTGGCCTCCCTTTATCTCAAACACGCTTTTCTTGCGTTCAAAATTTAAATGAATCAACGGGTCCTGAGTGTAACGGTCATTTCTTGGATTCCTTCTCATCGTTACTTTTGTCAGTATTCCTCTCTGAGCACTTCAAATTTCTCCTCTCATTTATTTTATTATCATTGTTTTATTCTCCCTGAAACGACCTTTTTCGAGTTATTGTCGCAGTGCACGACCGTTACAGTGCCGCATGGACTTTTGTTTAAAATTCCATAGAGCACAGTATTGGCAAGGAAATAATTATGGAGGGGCGCGCTACCAAGCCTTCTCCATCATAGAGATTTTGTGTTAGGCGAGCGCCAACAATAATAGCTAGCTTGAGCCTCGACGGATAAAAGGGACGAACTATGGACTCCTCACCAGTCCTTCATTTCTTATTGTATTTCTATGCAGAAATGACCCATTTCTTATGGAAAGGTCCCTTCTTTGCCGTGGAGAAGCATCAGGAAACCATCGCTGCCTTCGATTAGGTTCAGAATGCTTCGTCTCCAACCTCAAACTACTTACGCTTTTATTTTGCAGATCTTCTAAACCTATAGTTAGATCTCGCCTTCAAGATAGGTTTCCCTTGAGGAGGAACGCCTCGCATGAAGGTTTGGGGAAAGGCATCATTTCTTGGACTTGTCAGGTTTTCGTGGAAACAGGAGTGGTAGGAATGGAGAGTTCGGAGGAGAAGTGTGGGGAAAGAGGTGCTCGTTGTGAGGATATTGGCTGCGAAAGTGAGGCTTTCAGCGAGTTTGGCGAGGAACGCCGAGAGAGCAACTCAAGCACCGGAGTGTCAAGCAGCAGTAGCGGTAGCAGTGATAGCGGCCCAAACGAGAGATGTGTAGATCCTGATGAAACTCCAAAAGAGGAATTCGAGCTTCTGGGCTGGCGAATGCGGAGTAACTCTGTCTCAAGTTCAGTAGGAAATGAGAAGAAAATACACCAGAATGATGATAATGCTAGCAAGCCGAAACAAGCTTTATCAGGTTCTGAAATTACATTAATTGTTTTGATCAATCTTTCTCTGCTCTGATCTCGTGAAAGAAACTAAAATGTGCTTCAAACTTTAGCATTCGTGTTGTAATATATGTTTAAAAAGGTGTTGGGCAGCATTGAGACACATTCCATATAGCAATTATGAATTTTTATTATCAAGAGTTACTATGCTACATTTCTGAGATTTTGTTTTTTAATTAGAGTTGGAGATGATGAAAGAACGATTTGCAAAATTGTTGCTGGGAGAAGACATGTCTGGTTGTGGAAAAGGAGTTTGCTCTGCAATGGCGATTTCAAATGCTATTACCAATCTCTGTGGTAATTTTTACTTTAATGAACTCTATAGGATTAAGAACATAGTCATTCTCAATCTTTTTTTTTTTCTCAAGTACTTGACTATTTACATCTTTGTTACCGTGAATATTCGTTACTTGTTACATTTTAGTTATGCAAATGGCGAGTCCTTCCTAAATTTTACCTTATTTTCTTTTTTTACTGTTGTTTTATAGCCACGCTCTTTGGGCAGCTCTGGAGATTGGAACCTTTATCTGATGAAAAGAAATCCATGTGGCGAAGAGAAATGGATTGGCTTGTTTGTGTCAGCGATCACATAGTTGAGTTCAAACCTTCCTGGCAAACCTTTCATGATGGAAGCAAGCTTGAGGTCATTATGCTTCCTATCCTAATTCGGGCTTATCGATAATACTTCTCCAATTCTTTGGTCTATCGTAGATATTGCTGATATTATCAACTGTTAAATTTCCTTCCATCCTATGTATTTTTCAGGTAATGAGTTGCAGGCCAAGGCCTGATCTTTATATCAATCTCCCAGCATTGCGAAAGCTAGACAATATGCTAATTGTAAGACTCTGTAGTCCCTCACTATTCTTCTAAAGTTGAACATTTTTCTTTAATATAAATCTATTTGTTGTCAGGAAGTTTTGGATAGCTTTAAAGATTCAGAATTTTGGTATGTTGATAAAGGCATATTAGCCCCAGAAACAGATGGTTCGGTCTCTTTCCATAGAAACATCCAGCATCAAGAGAAGTGGTGGCTTCCTTCACCTCGTGTTCCTCCCAGTGGTCTTTCTGAGAAGACAAGAAGGCAATTGGTGCACAAGAGAGAATGCACGAATCAAATATTGAAGGCTGCAACGGCTATTAACAGCAATGCATTAGCTGAAATGGAGATTCCTGAATCTTACATAGAATCACTTCCAAAGGTACACTAAATCTAATTGCTTTTGCCAGTAGTCCAAAAGTCGCTAACTTCTAATTTGTTAATTCTTGGTTAGAATGGAAGAACCAGTCTTGGAGAGGCGACCTATCGTTATATCACATCAGATAAATTCTCCCCTTATTTCCTTCTTGATTGCCTTAATTTGTCATCCGAACACCAAGCACTAGAACTCGCCAACCGTGCTGAGGCAGCCTCATATGTATGGCGTCGAAGATCAGTTCCAAGAACTCCATATAATCCCATGCGAGCAAATCCTCGACCATCTTGGGGGATGGTCAAGGAGATCATGATGGTAGATTGTGATAAAAGGGAATTGCTTGCAAGTAGAGCTGATTCCCTCTTAATTTGTTTGAAACAAAGGTTTCCTGGTCTTACTCAAACAACATTAGACATGAGCAAAATACAATTCAATAAGGTTTGAATGGCCTGCAAACTACTGTTTTTATATGTTAATCGATACATTATCAGTGCTAAGATGTTCTAAAAATTTCACAGGATATTGGGAAGTCGATTCTTGAAGCCTACTCAAGGGTTTTAGAGAGCCTTGCATTTAACATCATCGCTCGAATTGACGATCTCTTCTATGTTGATGACTTGATTAAGAATACAATTCAGTTGTCACATGTTCCAGAAGTCAGCATAGCTTCTCAAAAGAAGGTCTCCATTGCATTCCCTGTGCCTGTCTCTGGCACTCCATATAAAACTTTGCATACAAACAAAAGCCTATCACCTCCATTGCTTAGCCCTGCAAGGGGAGGAGAGAGGTCCCCTTTCATCAATAAGAAAATGCATGGGCGTGGTTTTGGTGTGAAGAAGGTTTTGACTGATTACCTTGGTGTGGATTCGAGGGATAAGGGTACCACAGTAGTTTCAGCCACTGGAAAACAGAAGCCATGAATCAATAAGCAGTTAAGAACTAGCTAGAAAATGTGACATAAACGCTGACAAAAGTTCAAATTAGATTAAACTTTGGAATGAAATCAATGAAGATAGTGTAATAGCAATCTCATTGGAGTTACAGCTAGCTAGAATCTTGCATTTGAGCTCTCTTGAAATTAGCTTTTTCTGCCAAATGTTATCAAAGTTCTGATTGATGACAGTATTGAAGTGATTGAAGTTATAATCTCAAGACAAAGCTCGAATCAGTCAGCATTTAAAGTTGTCTCTTGAAAAGAATCTCTGCTTGTCAGCACTTCAGATGGTACTCGTCAACATAGATGAGAAAGATTCAGCTTCAAGAGCTGTGCTTTTAACCACAGTGTAGCTTGAAGTACTAGCTTTGATTTCTTCTAGTGTTAGTAAAAAATATTAGAGACTTTCTTTCTTTATTAAAGGTTTGAACTTGATTTGGTCGTTTAAAAGAGAGAACATATGAAATGCACCTCATTTAGCTGCTTAAAAAGTTTACAAGTAATTATGCTAGCATTCCTTTTGCTAAGTTTTTAAGTTTTACCCCATTTACTGTTGCCAAATGTACATTTTCATTTGAGATTATGGCCTCCAAATGTTCTCTTACATCATCATTTTTGATGATCAAGAATTTGAAGCGATTATTTTTGCTAAGAAAATTGAAACATTCAGGTAGCAAGATTTATATATAATTGTCCATGTGATATTTTATGGAAAAAAAATGAAGCAACAAAACGACATCACTTTGTGGGACATTACTTCCAAGCAGCTATAATAATGAAGAATATTATGTTGACTGGTAACAGCTCTAGGTTTAAGATGCAATTAACAACAAGGTGTTAAGTGTAACATAAGAGTATTTGTAACAGCTCAAATTCTCAACCATCAAAATATTATGTGTTTTGAATTAATAGCCTTACAATTTTGTCCCCTCTGTGTAACTTCTTAGGATATCACCCATCCTAAAATGCTATAATATTTTCTAACCATGTCTTTTTAGATTTGCATCTACGTTTCTTAACATAGGTTAAATCTAATACATATTTCACGTGGTCATCCGAAGGCCAACATTTTATGTGACCAAATCATATAAGATGATTGGAGCTACTACAACTTTTCCATGTTTGTACTCATTTCATATTTTGTCTCTTAAAGTGAAGCCACTCATATTTTTATGTGATTTAAAAAATATATCATTATATTAATAAATATAAAAATTTAGATGTTAAGTATATAAATATATAAAGATTGATATGTGATGTCCCAAAATCTAATTTGGAAGAAATATTATTTTATCTTTTAATAAACAACAACAACGCAATCTAATTTCTTTTATCAATCTAAATAATAACATAAATAAAACTATTGATCAAAACATCACTATATGCATCTACATTCATTTCTATAAAAAACATGTACACTACTCATGATCTATACAATCATCTCATAACTATTCTGTCATGAATATAAAAGAATAACTAAAACAAAAAAAGAACAGAACTTGAAGAGTCCTTACTACCCTCACACTCTTGATCCTCTATCATGACCTAAAAATATTTAATCACATATAATGAGCTAAAAAAGATTAACAAATTATCAAAACTTACAATTGAATTCAAAATATGGTAAATGAGCAATATGAATGTTAGGGATCAAATCATAATAGTAGCATTCATATGATCATCGAATCAGTATAGAACCAATAAAACTCACATGTATTAATAGTAATAGAATCTAGAACAGTATGAGAGCCAATAAATCAATACGGGTGTAAAATCTATAAAGTAATCATCATATCAATGTTATTAACCGGTAGAGAAATCGTATAAAGTGAGAAAATAAAATCATAAATAAAAACAATCAAAATTAAATAAATGTAGTAAAATTATATAAGAGTGTACACATGCTATCCAATACATTATAGTAAATAAAATATAATTGAGCTTAATTCAAAAATTGTTAAAATATCCTAATATTAGACAACAAAAAATCATACTGAACAAAAATTCATATTTTCTGAATTTAACCAAATTAACAGATATTGCATAATTTGAAGCTTTAGTTGAACTAATTCACTATTTTTAGATGTCAAAATACATTTTTGAGTATGAAAAAATTGATGTATTTTTCAAAATCACATAGTGAAAAATCTTAAATAAATACTCAAAACGTTCATAATTTCAATATCTATAACATATAAAAAGCTATGTGTGGAAAGTTTTACCAATACAAAATCATAATCATTTTTTATAACAGAAACATAAATTAATTTGTTTAGTTATATAAATGATTTAATAAAATAAACATATTGGTTTTTGAAAAATAGCACTGTTTTGTTGGTTAATTGATCGAACCATCAGTTTGATACAGTTCATGTCGGTTCATTGTGAAACTAATTTTAGAAATTTATTGCGGATAGGCTGGCAGACCAAATTTTGGTTCAATTGGATGAACGACAGATCCGGTGCGATTTTTAAAACATCAAATGATATAATTTATGAGAAAGATAATGATATTTGTCTAAGTAGCATCTTTCAACTCATATCATAATTATGTTCATGATAGTGGTGTCAAAATGGGTCAATGGGTCGGGTTCAGATCCAACCGAATTTGACTCGGGTCCAAATGGGTTTACCATAACTTGACATGTTTTCCAAACGGGTTAGGATTTCCAATCCAAACCTAACCCGTGCGGGTTGCCAGGTTGACCCGATCCGACCCTTAAACTTGAGGTTGGATTTAAGGGCATGAGGGCTACGAGAGTGGGAGTGTGGTAGATCACATCGGAAATGATGCGGCCTATGAGACAGACTAAGGACAACTAGATGGAGTGCCTGACACAGATCGACAGCATCCGGGTCAAATCCGGGTTGATTTCTGGTTGCTAGGTCAATCCGAACCCGACCTAATTTTAGAGACGTGTCGGAATTTCAAACCCGAATTAGACCGGTATGGTAAACGAGTTGACCCAAACCCATAATTTTTTTGTTCGATCTCGGATCGGGTTTTGGGTCAGGTTAAATTTTTGATATCCCTAATTGATGATATATATATACTACTATTATAAAAGGGTCTTGAGTTTCCTTCCTCCGGCAAATCTTGTTCATCCATTCTATTTATTTTTTAATTATCTTGACCATCCATTCTATTAAAAATATTTAATAAATAAAAAAAATCACATTATATAAAACTCATTTATTCAAATCAAATCTCAGCCGTTTATTTAAATTATTATAATTATAGTTAATTAATAATCATAATGATGTATTTATTAATCTGGAAGCCGAGTCGTTTCTCTTACAAGTAGTCCAGAAGATGAAAAAGATGACCGGACAAACGAAGCTCGATCGACGTCGTTTCGGTTGCTTCTAGCCCCTACAACTCATCGACTTGCCCCTCTCTCCCCCGTTTCTAGGTAATTTATTAATCTGGAAGCGGAGTCGTTTCTCTTACAAGTAGTCGAGAAGATGAAAAAGACCACCCGTCGAACGAAGCTCGATCGACGTCGTTTCGATCGCTTCGAGCCGCCTACAACTCTACTGCTTGCCCCTCTCTCCGCCATTTCTAGGTATATCTTTCTTCTCCCTCAGTCTATCTTTCTTCTCAAATTATTTAGGTATCTTCACCTTCTGTAATGCCTCTTCGAATTCCGTTGTCTTCCATTTATCTCTTCAAATTTCTTTTGTCCGCTTCGCAGGAGGCATTTACTACGGATGACACATGCTTACTGGAGGTACGCTGATCCACGCCAACTGACATCGATGGCTCCTCAGCAGCCACCACTAACACCAAATAAAGGGCTTCCCAGAAGCTTGACAGCTCTATAATAGCTTGGCAGCTTCAGTAGGTGGCGCCATAGTTGGGCGAGGAGAGCCACTAGGAGCAAGCTTTGGGTACTGATAGCGGTTGGAAAGGGTATTGATCATATCTGGATTCTCATTAGAGAGGAACAGAGCGGCGAAATTGCGATCGAGATTCCCAGTGGCATCAGCGAAGGTTTAAAAGAGGTCGTCAAGGGAAAGGCCGAAGGAAGGATTTATGATGAAATTGGAGTAGGACTGGCATAATACCAATGTTGGTCTATATTTGTCCAGTGGACCGTTGGTGAGTACTTCCATTAGTAATTTTGTTTACCTGAAAATATAATATATATATATATATATATATATATATATATATTTAATGTTCCTTGTTAACCTGAATGCTTGAAATCCCATATATGATGGATTACAAGCTAATTTTACCAATCCCAAGCATTGTTTTGTTATGTTGAAATCAATTCTAAACATTACAGGAGGAGATTTTGGACTCCTTTATTGTACAACTCCTTTCATTTAATTTCTTTTTAAATCATTTACAGAACTGCAGTGAGATTTGAGGTAATTTTCATCATTTGCATTTTGTTATCATGTCTGTTAAACTCATGAATGGCTGACGCTATTTTTTTTTTGGGTTTAGTTACATGTAGTAGAAAAAAGAACCAAAAAAGCAGACAGAAGAATATGTCTGGTCGGTCGGGACTCAGAATAAGTGATACGATTATAGATTAAATATAATTCTTATTTGGTTGCCCGAAGACCGTCCTAAAGGAGAGAGCATGCTTCATCATCTTCCATGACCCAAAAACCTGCCAAAATTGAGCCTCAACCGTAGCAACCGGGTCAGTAAAGCCTGCCAAAAAGTTCCCAGTGGTAAAATGACTGCCCAGAAAAATACTAAAGTCAGCCAATCTCCGGTCGGGCAGCATCAAGTTGCCACTACCAAACCGAATAAAGTTAAATATCTTTCCATGTATAAGCCAATTGCCAGCCAAGACAAAGACCTCCAGATGTAGAAACGAAACCAGAAAACCTTTCCAAAAGTTTCCCTCAAGTGTTACGAACCCAGCTGCACTCCAACCAGCCAGCCAAACAACCATAAAAAGTATAATATTTTTCGTCGCGTAAAGGCACTAAAGCAACATAGCTCACCTTGGCCTATTGGTTGAGAGCTTATGCTTCAACTAAGAAGTCCTGGGTTCGAGTCTTTGTGTATGCGTGGTGTGCGTGAGTTTGCCTTAATTGGCCTAAATTTTTCCAAAAAAAAAAAAAAAAGCCAATAAAGCACCCAGAAAGAATGTAATAAACAAACCCAAATGCCAGTCAAATGTAAGATGTCCAGACAGTGAAAAGAACCAACAGAAGGTTCCCAAAAGGATCCCACAAGTGTTTCAACAAACAGATTATCCACAAAATTAATCCACTGACCAACGGGAATAAGCATCAATAGCACAGTTGCAACTTTTTTATTAAAAGGTTTCCATTTTTCCATTTGTTCAACTTCAGGTATATAGCTCTTGAAATTTTCTTATATAGAGTAATAACACAGACATCATTACCTTTGAATTTCCTGGTATTACGCTCATTCCAGCTAAAGTATACAGCAGCATGAAAAACAAGAAGAGTAGCATTCTTAGTTTCACGGTTGATGTTCAACCCATCAATAAGGTGAAGAGCTTGGTCAATGTTTGGTCTCAAATAAAAATTTTTAAAATGTGGAATAAGCATAGTAATGAGTTGAAAAGAGTAATCACACTCAAATAGTAAGTGAGAGCAATTTTCCAAATGACCAGGCCAAAGAGGGCAAGAAGTGTCCTCAATGAAAATATTTCTGTACCTCAAAGCTTAGACAGTTTTGAGACCACCATTAATAGCAATCCAGGTGCAGGCAGAGTATCTGATGGTATGTTTATTGTGCCATACTAAATGAAACCAGTCCACATCCGAATCGGAGAAGTGCTCATTGTAGAAATCTTTAAAAGAAGCATTCTCATTGTTATCCCATGTAATATGATAAGGGCAATTATGGGCAATAGGAATAGCAAATATAATATTTTTAAGACTAAAACTCAGAGATGGAGGAAGAGACCAAGAGCCATCAAAAAACCAGTTTGCAAGGTTACAGTCAGATCCAATTTACAAAAGGTAAGTTTGTCCATGAAACAAAGAGGAAAAGTTATCATTGAGAACCCAGTGATCCCAATAGCAGTCAATAGGACTGTTAGGAGCTATTTGAAAGCAGTCGCTGGAACATTTACATGCATGGAGTTTTGCGCTCTCAATTGCAGTCATTTAATTAAGAAAGTGTAAGCAAGCAAAGGTAATATTGGAAGCCATTTGTTGCTTTCCAAGATTGCTACAGTATTATATGCAGATTTAAATATTTGCTTAGCATTTATATAATTTTCATTACCTTTGTTTTTTTTTTGTTTATTAAAAGAAATTTTCTTACTCGTTACATGTTTTATTGAAACATAAGGAGGTAAATTGCTGATTAGTCGTGAAGTGCTTTAGCTAAAAAGACTACTTCAATTAGACAATATGTTATTACAGAAAACCTATATACAATGACTTTGAAGCCTAATATGCAGTTAGGATTGCGATTTAGTCCATTGGATTCCTAACTTTTTTAATGCATATTGCACTGATATCATGGTTAGAACCATGATGATTGAGTTTATTTTTCCATTTTCTATTGTTAATGATTGGTATTATAATGATGTTTTCAGTACATTATATGGAGTGCTGAAGAAGCCAGCGGTCTTTTTCTTCATCACCTGCAAGTAGAAACTCAAGCCAGAGGAAAGGGAGAAGAAGATTTCTGTGGAAAATGTTTCATTGCTTACTTTCTCCAGCTACAGTGCTTGGGTTATATAGAGAACTAATAATTACACCTGTAAGCTACGGATAGGTGCATAGTGGAGCAGCTATTACATGGGTTGTTATGCACAGAGAATATACTCTAAGTAGTGGAACCGGTTGCTAATATCTCCCCGCAAAGTGACGGGTCAGGTTGAACTGTCATTTTGGATCGAAGAAGATGAAACCTCTTTGTAGAGAGAGGCTTGGTCAGAATGTCCACTGTTTGGTCGACTGTGCTTACCGGAATCAGTTGAATTCGGTTTGCTTGAATGTGGTCACGAATAAAGTGTTGGTCGATCTCTATGTGTTTTGTGCGCGTGTGGAATACGGGATTGTGTGCGAGCACAATGGCTGACATGTTGTCATAGTGAATTGGAGTTGGGGAGGTGATTTCACAATGAAGATCCCGGAGAAGTTGTTGAAGCCAGAGAATGTTTGCGGTGGCCGAAGCTATGGCACGGTATTCCGCCTCCGTAGAGGAACGGGCAACTGTTTGCTGTTTCTTGACGCTCCAGGAGATAAGAGTTTCTCCGAGAAATGCACAATATCCTGATGTGGATTTGCGAGTGGCATTGTCACTTGCCCAGTCAGCGTCAGTCATGGCGCTGAGATGTATGGGTCCCGGGAGTATTGGGAGACCGAAATGCACCGTGCCCTGAATGTATCGCAGCAGATGTCGTAGCTGATGGAAGTGAAGTTGCTGCGGATCATGCATGTGTTGGCATAGGACGTTCACCACATAGGAAATATCTGGTCTGATTATAGTAAGGTATTGGAGAGAGCCGGTGATCTGTTTGTAGATGAGTGGGTTATGAAGTATGGGGTCCGAGAAGGGTGTGATCGGAGGTTTGGTAAAACTGGGATTGAAATTTGGTTTACAGGAGGCTTGCCCGGCTTGTTTGAGGATGGACTTGGCATATTGTGCTTGAGAGAGGAAGTAGGAGCTGGGACTTGAATGTATTTTGATGCCAAGAAAGTTGTGAGCAAGCCCGACATACTTCATTGTAAATTGGTGATTGATTTGCGTGATGAACAGTGAGATGGCTTGAGTATTGTTTCCGGTTAAGAGAATGTCGTCAATGTAGATAAGAAGATATATATGAGTGGAGCCGTGAGTGAGGGTAAGTAAGGAGTGATCGGATTGACTATGACGAAACCCGAGAGAAAGAAGGTATCGAGAGAAGGTGTTGAACCATTGACGAGGGGCTTGTTTGAGACCGTAGATTGCCTTTTTGAGTAGGCAGACGTGATGCGGATGACTAAGGTCTTCGAAGCCCTTTGGTTGTGCCATGTACACGGTTTCTTGAAGATCACCGTGGAGAAAGGCATTGGCCACATCCAATTGATGGATTTTCCATTTGTGATGTAGAGCGATGGTGAGTAACACGCGGATAGTGGGCATTTTGGCAACCGGACTAAACGATTCGTTGTAGTCCAATCCGGGTTCTTGACGGTGGCCTTGAGCAACAAGCCGAGCCTTGTATTTGGCGATAGAACCGTTGGAGTCATGTTTGGTTTTGTAGGTCCAACGACATCCCAAAATGGTGTGTTTGGGAGGTGGTGGGACAAGGATCCACGTTCCTTGTTGTTGAAGTGCTAAGAATTCGGATGCCATGGCTGCACGCCAGTGAGGCGATTTGTAGGCTTCGGTGAATGAGGTGGGATCGGACTGGGTTTGTGGCAGTGGAGATTGGGACAAGTAGAGAGGGAGGAGTTGTAGTGGTGGATTGATGAATTGTGGATGAGGGAGCGGATGGGGTGGAGATGCTTGGGAATGTATCTCGTCAAAGGTGACGTGGCGAGAGATGAGAAGCTTTTGAGTTGTGACATCGAGACATTTATATCCCTTGTAAGCATCATGATATCCTAGGAAGATGCAGTTGGTTGCCCGAGGGGCGAGTTTGTGTCGTTTGGAGGGTGGCAGCCACGGGTAGCAAGCACAGCCGAATGTCTTGAGGTGAGTGTAGTCAGGTTTTTGATTGTAGAGCCGCAGTAGAGGTGTTTGAAGATTGAGGACGGGTGTGGGTAGTCTGTTGATGAGATGAACTGCGGTAAGTGCGGCATCTGGCCAGAATTGATAAGGTAGTTTGGCTGTGTGAAGAAGAGTTATTGTGGTTTCGATTATGTGATGGTTTTTGCGCTCGGCAAGGCCATTTTGTTCGGGAGTGTATGGGCAGGATATTTGATGCCTGATGCCATGCTGTTGGAGATAGCTGGACAGTTCGGTATTGAGAAATTCGGTGCCACCATCGGTTTGAAGACATTTAATCTTAAATGGGATCTGATTTTCGATTAGAGTTTTGAAGTTGATGAAGTTTTTGGTAGTTTCAGATTTGGAGCGCAGTAAATAGAGCCAAGAGAATCGTGAGTACTCATCCACAATTAAAAGATAATAGTTGTAGCCTTGATTTGAACTAGTGGGAGCCGGTCCCCATACATCAAGGTGAAGAACATCTAGAGGAGACCTAATAGAAGATAACGAGAGAGGAAATGCTAATTTGTGGCTCTTAGAGGCATTACAAGCTTGATAAACCGGACTAGAAGCAGAAATGTGTAAATCCTTATTTTGAGCTGAAATGGTATGGAGTATTTTGCTGTTTGGATGGCCCAGGCGGTTGTGCCAACGGTTGGATGAGGACGTGCTGGTGGAGAGTGCTGACGGAAGTTGGTTGGAGACGTTGCTAATAGTGTACAGACCATTGCGACAGGGTCCCCTGAGAAGAGTTGCTTTGGTCTTCCGATCCTTAATGGAGAAACCAGATGGTGAGAAAGAAACGGAGACGTTGTTATCGTTAGTAAGGTTGGAAACAGAGAGAAGGTTATGGGTAAGATGCGGGACGTGAAAGATATTCGAAAGTAGAAGCTTACGGTTCGGTGTGGGTAGGATTCCAGATCCAGAGTTCGCTATTTGGAGATTTTGTCCGTTGCCAACAGTTATGTTGTCAATGCCTTGATACGGGACCGGTGTTTGCAGATTGTCCGAGGAGTTCGTGAAGTGAGATGATGCGCCAGAGTCGATGTACCAGTCCTGGGTTGGTTGAGTGGTGTCAGCGACGAGAGCCTTGGTTGCAGATGGTGGAGGTGCAGGAATGTAGTTCGCGTTCATCCTATGCCAGCATTGGGGGGCGGAGTGACCACGCTTGTTGCAGATCTGGCATATGGTTGGAGAAGAAGATGCTGCTCGGACGCCAGTGTATTGATAGCTGGGTGATCGACCTCTGCCTCTGCGACCTCAACCGTGAGAGGTAAATAAGGCTGTGTTGGTATCAGCGGACAGTTGAACTTTGGATGAATCTGCTGCAAGAGTGATTTCCTCAGTGAGAAGATACGAATAGAGTTCGTCGAGGCTGACGGGGCCTCATTTGGTGCGAATGGCCGTCTTGAAGGTCTGATATGAGGGAGGCAAGCCGTTGAGTGTATACAGGATGATGTCTTTTGAGTCGATGGATGAGCCCGCTGCGGCAATGTTGTCGACCAGGGATTTAATGGCGGTGAGGTACTGCTCCATGGATTGATTCTTCATAGAAATGTTATGAAGTTCGTTCTTCAACTGAAGAACTCTGGAACGATTTGATGCCTGAAGGCGCTGCTCCAGAGTATGCCAGATGTCGGAGCAGGTGTCTAAATGAAGAACGTAAGGTAGTATAGAAGGGGAAATGGTTGAACACAGTGCTGCTGCAAGATTTTGATCGACGAACTGCCACTGGATGTGAGCGGGATTGGGCAGTTGGCTGCCGTCGGCCTGAAGAAGAAGACGAGGCGGCGGCGGAGCAGTGATATCAATGTGTCTGTCGAATCCATTCGCTCTCAGTAGCTTAAGGATTTGAAACTTCCATATGGGGTAGTTGTCACTGCTTAGAGAGGCAGGGACAATGGTTTTGATATGAGACAAAACCAATTTCAGGGGTGAAGGAATGGTGGGTTGGTCGGTGGGATTTGTGGCGGTTTGGTTATTGGTTTGAGAAGAAGAAGACCGCGACATGGTTGCAGCTGCTGAGGGAAGATGACCTCAGACCTGCTCTGATACCAAGAAGAAGCCAGCGGTCTTCTTCTTCATCACCTGCAAGTAGAAACTCAAGCCAGAGGAAAGGGAGAAGAAGATTTCTGTGGAAAATGTTTCATTGCTTACTTTCTCCAGCTACAGTGCTTGGGTTATATAGAGGACTAATAATTACATCTGTAAGCTACGGATAGGTGCATAGTGGAGCAGCTATTACATGGGTTGTTATGCACAGAGAATATACTCTAAGTAGTGGAACCGGTTGCTAATAAGTGCAAAATATTCTACATAAGGATTTTATGATACACGTATGCAGTATAATGCAATTTTTAGTCGTTCTTTTTCATCTACTTGAACTTATTTCTTCTATTTATGTTTATCTTTTTTGAGATTTGTATAGAATTTCTGTTTAAAAAATATTATAATATTCCGCTTCAGCCTTCTTGGGAAAGGTGGGGAATATATTTATCAATCATTAAGCGTATAATTGTGACTACTCTTTAAAGGTTATTTTATATTATTTGCATGCACGCATTATTTTGTTGGCACACTTTTTTTTTTTTGCCGTTTTTTGGCCATTTCACTCAAATTTATTCTATTATTTTTTTTATTTATTATTAATGTGTAATTAAAAAGAAAATTTATAACTTTCAAGAAAATTTGACTTAAAAAATAAATAGACTGATTATAATAAATATAATTTAATACAAAAAAAATCAAATTATATAAAACTATTTATCTAATAATATAAAACTTATCATAATGATTATAATCATTTATAATAATAAAATTTGTTCATCTTAATAATGATAATATAATTAAAATATTTATAATATGATTTTTTTTTAGTAACGTGCATTTAATGCACGGGCATTTTTACTAGTATATATATTCACAATGCAAGCATAATAATGTTTCTTTCAAAGATTTTTTATTGGACTTTCGAGATTTATTTTATATTTATTTTTTAAATCAGTTTTATCATATTGTAATACACTCATTGAACTATTTTATGAATATTTTTAATTTTTTAATAATGTACTTAAACATATATAGCTTATGTATTGGACTCGTCCTCTTTATGATTGAAATTGACTCGTATTATTAGACTTTAAAGGTTCGTTTAGTATAAATTTAAGAGCGACTTTCACCTTAATGTTCTACACTCAATAACGTATGTCATACATTTATTTATTTATTTAGCTTTTTAGTTAAGGGTTCACTTGCTTGTTGGACTTTTCTTCTTAATATACTTTTTCTTCTTTTCTTTCTAAAATACCTTTATCTTCTTCTTAAAGCTTTTGCCAAACTTTTCAATGCCAATAAAAATATTAGGGAGAGGCCGGTGAAAGGAAAATAGAGCTAGTGATAAAGATAAAAAAATACATGGGCCATTTTTGAGTTAGTTCTGTTGGAATAATTGCTTGGCTTTTGCATCTTTTGTTAAGTCTTCTCCAAGATGCCTCAATGTTTAGCTAACCTTTTTGTCATTGGGATGCATATGATGTGTATGCTCTCTCTCTCTCTCTCTCTCTCTCTCTCTCTCTCTCTCTCTCTCGCGAGCGCACACGCGCGAGCAAGTTTTCTTGCTCGCTCGCTCAAACACACATACATTTGTTCTTTAATGTGGTCTGAGCTACCTCAAAATGCTTTGATGACCCTTAAAAAATTGAGATCAGCTAGAAATGTTTGAAAATTTTAAAGTAGGGTGAACTAAGTTAGTCTCACTTAGGATCTTAAGGCCTACAACCAAGTTTGATTTTGTTTGATAAATTTAAGGTCTTTAGATCGACTTGACCTTGATGTTTGATAAGTTTGCTTATTAGGTCTAGGGCTCAAACCTATTGTCTCGAGAACATAACATACATATGCTATTTTAGCTTAAGGTTCACCATTCGATTGACTACATAAGTTTGACATTCTTAGAATTTGTATTAATATAGTGAGTAGTCAAGTAAGCTAAGTGGATCCACTATAGTTTTATCAATATACAACTAAATATATAAGCATGGGGCATCTCAAATAATCTTAGACTGAAGAGTATAAGCTATATTTGAATGTGGGTCGATTGGGGGTACCCAACTTAATTAGGTTTTAACTATTTGTGTCAAAGTTGCAATAGTCATAAATTTAATTTCCCTAATAACTTATAGGAAATTAGCTAAGTGAGCATTGTAGCACAAGGATATGTGGCATTGTGGCATTAAGCTCAGAAATTTTATGGAATTTGAGGAAGCGCTATAGTGTTGGGCATGGAGCACTGCAGTACTAGGTTTGAAAATTTTTATATATATAAAATTATCTAAAATCATTTATAATAAACCCTCACTCTCCTCTCCTCTTACCCATTTTGTTTTGGGCCAGGTGAGAGAAGAGAGATCAAGAAAATGAAAGAAGAAAAGAGAGATAAGGAAGAAAGAGGAGAGATAAAGCAAGGTTCATATCAACATTTTTTATAATTCTAGTTAGGAAAAATGTTATGATCATTATTGGTAACCCTAATATTATTTATATTTTCAGTGATTTTGTGTTTTGTTGATTTTTCTTACCCCTGAAATTGATAAAATGCAATATATCTCATTTTTGTGATTTTTCACAATATAACTTTTGATATGTAGTAGATATAATTCTCTTGAACATTTTAATTGATTTATATTGAAAAATAAATATATGATATGATATTGAGATTGGATGTATAACGATTTGACAGGTAATATGTACCTCCATTGGAGTTGGAAATATACACAACTCTCCTTGGCCTATTGGTTGAGAGCTTTGGTTTCCAACTAAGAGGTTCAGGGTTCGAGTCTATGTGTATGCGTTGTGTGTGTGAGTTTGACTTAAATGGCCTAAATGTCCCAAAAAAAAAAAAAAAAGAGTTGGAAATATTTTTACAATTTTTCTAATAGTCATGTACATTGTGTATTACATCTAAAGGACAAGAAAATGAAGAATCCATAATGCCCAGTAGAATTTATAGAGTAGAACTAATTAGAGGCATCTTCAATATATCTTGGGAGGCCCCACAAATTATGACTTTTATAAAATTCATATTACGCTTCTTCTGCTTTCTTCTGCTTAGCTCTCTAGGTTATCTCTTTGAGGGCATGCCTTTCCTGTCTTCTTCTTCTTCTCTCCTCTCTCTCTCTCTCTCTCTCTCTCTCTCTCTCTTCCCCTCTCCCTCTACACTCTACTCTCATTTTCCTCCCATTATCTACGACTACATGAGAGATTTTACAATTAAATGAGAATAAGTTAACTGTTGGGCAGTGAGGATAGAATCCTCGCTGGATTTGTTGGAAAGTATGTTATTCTATATACGGATTAAATGTGATTGAAGGCTCTATATGGATCATATTAATTATTATATTCTAAAAACTATAATTAAATTCGCTCCACAAAAAAAAAAAAAAAGATCTGCTGTAGTAAGTGAGATTTCTGGTCAAATCCAGTTGCAAGTGGAGGCATTGCACTGGATTTGTTCTTCGAAACTCCTTGAGGCCTACCTAAATCTGCCTAAAATCCAGAACAAATCCACATGGGGAGCACATTTCTCAAGTCAAATAAAGTTTTGTTAAGAACCCATTACTTTATTCCAAAAAGTAAAATTGATTTTTTTTTTTTTTTTGATGACTCTCTCCTTGATCTTGCAGAAGGATCGCAAGTCTTCCATTCATATCTGGTGTCTCTCTTCCCACCTTCAGGTCATCATGTTACCTTAGCCATCAATGGCGAAGGACCACAGCCCAGCAAACTACAAAAGCTTCCACTTCCTCTGCTACCTCCTCTTCTTTCTCTGCTTCCTCTATTCCATCTCCTTCATCTACTACTCTCACTGCTATTCCCCTTGCAGTCCCCAAACAACCATTAATTCACCACCCTATAACCACTCCTCCACCATCAATCTCATATCTTTCCCTTCCTCATGGAACCAGCTCTCCTTCTCCTCCAACCCACCTCCCCGACACCTCAAGATCGCTCTTTTCGTCAAGCGATGGCCTCGACAGAACCTCGCCGGCGGCCTCGAGCGCCACGCCCTCACTCTCCATCTCACCCTCGCCCGCCGCGGCCACGATGTCCACGTCTTCACTACCAACTCTTCCTTCCCGAACTCTTCCCTCCCTTACTACTCCAACGCGGCCCTAACCTTCCACCCAATATCGCCGAGCCCCGGTGGCTACCTCAACCAAGCTCTCGCATGGAAGGAATTCCAGATTCAGAACTCCAGTCATCCGTTCGACGTAGTACACACCGAAAGTGTCGGCCTTTTCCATGGCCGTGCTCGGAATCTCACCCACCTCGCCGTCTCCTGGCATGGAATCGCTTACGAGACCCTCCACTCCGACATCGTCCAAGACCTCCTTCGAGAACCCAAGGAGCCCCCGCCACTCTTCTTTTTCCGATAAGCTGGGGAAAGTCGTCGAAGAGGTCAAGTTCTTCCGCAACTACGCCCACCACGTAGCTACCAGCGATCACGTTGGCGATATCCTCAAAAGAGTCTACATGATACCAGAAGAGAGAGTTCATATCATCCTCAATGGCGTTGATGAAGAAATATACAAGCCTAAGCCTAGCAGTACCCAGAAGTTTCAGAAGAAAGTTTGGAGTCCCCGAAAGCGCCCAACTTGTGATAGGAATGGCGGGGAGACTGGTGAAAGACAAAGGCCATCCTTTAATGTTCGAATGTCTGAAAAGAGCATTCATGGAGGATTCAAGGTTCAAGAAAAGCGTCTTCGTTCTGGTCGCTGGGGACGGGCCATGGGCAAGTAGATACAGAGATTTGGGGCCAAATTTGATCCTTCTCGGTCCTCTGGATCAAACCCAGCTTTCTGAGTTCTACAACTCACTCGATATCTTCCTGAACCCAACTCTCAGAGCGCAAGGATTAGACCACACCTTCATCGAAGCGATGCTTTCTGGCGTCCCTGTAATGGGAACGCGCTTCGCGAGCATCACCGGCTCCATCATCGTGAGTTCGGAGGTTGGGTACACCTTTCAGCCTACTGTGGAATCGTTAAAAGAATCCATTTTTAAAGCTTTCAGTGATGGAAGAGCTGTTCTTAGGAAGAAAGGCGAGTCCGCCAGAAACAGAGCTCTTCGTCTCTTCACGGCCAAAAAAATGGGGGCGGCTTATGAAAGATTGTTCCTTTGCTTCAGCGACAATCTTTACTGCAACTACCCGCTTCCGGCTGATAGAGAAAAGTGAATCACCTGTAAATTGATGGATCTTCTTTCTGAAATGTTTCCTCGTCGATGAGACCCTGTGATGGGGCAAATTATTGCATCAGGTCACCTGACAGAGAGATCCGTTCGGATACTCTCTGTCTACAGTAACCTGCGCTTTACTGTAGCACTGTTACAGTAAAGCGCAGGTTATTGTAGATAGAGAGGATCCGAACGGATCTCTGCATCAGGTGACCTGATACAATAATTCGCCCTGTGATGGATGGTGTGGGCGATAGAGATTTCATCATTTTTTTTTAAGATGCATTAATCATTTTTCAATCTGATTTATGTTGGCAAGAGCAGTTAGACAGTGGAGGCAAAAAAAGTTATAGATGCTGGACAAGCACATAAATAGATAACATCCTGTTGGTTTTGATCTCATTTCATTTCAAATAAGCATTGTAATTTTATTTCTAGAAATAGCTAAGTTGGAAATTGATAGAGCTAAGTAAGTTGGATTTTTTTTTTTTTTTTTTGTGATTTTGAGAATGAGGGTATCTACCCGCTGCCACTCTTATAAAGGAGGTGCTTGGCGGAGTAACTAATTCTTCGTCGGGCCTAGCAGCAACCAAACCCATAGATTCCGGACCACACACTTATTTTCTTCCCACTTAAGGAGTGTGTCGCTGAAGAAGGGAATCGAACATGAGTTGGTAGGTTCTCAACCACGCTCGCCCATCAACCCAGCTAAGCCCGATGGGATTAGTAAGTTGGAAATTGATAGTAAATTGTTGAATGGAGTCATTTTTTCATAATATGCCCCATCATTAAATAGAACTTACTAATTGCATAATGCGTAGAGGAAATTCAATTGTATGGTTACAAATGAGGCATTTAAAGAGCAGTGAAGATAGATAATTTCAGAGGTAACAATTCATGCATGACCATCCTTGTTATGATGGGGACAGTTTCACCAAGCAAGAGCAAGGGAAGATAATGGAAATGGAGGGAGTGGCTATTGATGCAAAACTTGAAAGATTAGAACTTGAGGATTTATGTACATTCTGTTATGCATATGTGTATACCATTTAATTCTATAAAATTTAATTAATTATAGTTTTCATTTTTCTATTCCCTCTCTAAAAATTTTGGAGGAGAATTATGTATTCAAAATAAGAGGAATTTACACATGTAATGCCGAAAACTCTCGTATTTGTATCTCTCAAACCTAAAATTATTTACTTGTATAGTACTAATTTTTTTTTTAACAACTAGAAGTTAATATTCTGTTATCTTCATTTGGTTCTGTTCAACGCTCCATCTTCATTTGGTTATTATTTAGAAGATGTTATATATTGATATTACCACATCAAGTGAGGATCAAAAGTCTCTTGTGATTCATCTTATTAAAGGTCAGTTCATGAGTCATTTGTGACAAAATTCATGGTCTCCATGTAATGAATTGCATGTATGAGGGTTTTACGTCACTTCAGATTTAATTGTGGGTTTGGTCAACCATGGTAAACTAATGTCCATTTGGGTTTATGCATGTATGGGTTGATGTTTGAAATGTTTAGGAAGCTTTAGCATGGTTTGAATTAACACATATGCATGATCGAAGGGTTTAGGTCTCCTTTATGGTCAAAGTGACCAATCATGATTAGCCAAGCTCAATTAAGGATCCATTTGGTTTGAACATGATCAAGGATAAAGAGAGGATACAAAAATGATGAAACATGTAGGTGAGTTTTATAATGGTAATACATACATCCATTAAAAAAAAAGATTTCTCACTATACTTCTAGTAGTTATAAATACAGTGTTTGTCATAAAGAATCCCTAAAGAGAGCTACTTAGAGGTTATTCCCAATTAATCTTGAGAAGATTTTCTTACCTTATGACTGGGTGACTTTGTTAATATTCAGAGTCTTTTTCTCCTGCTTAAACTTTCTAGTGTAACAACTTAAATTCTTAACCATTGTGATATTGTCCACGCAGATCAATTTGAATATTGACATTAATGTCTCAAACTATGTGCTTCTAATTATTGGATTTTGCTTCTTGTAGGACTTTTATTGGATGGAATCAATCAAAGAAAAATCAATTTATGAATTGGTGTCAACTACTGTAAATAACTACTGTTTATTAATGAATAAACACACCCTTTTTGTTAGGGGTGTTTTATAAATTTTATAAATATTTTAGGTTTTCATTTGCGTTGAATTCTCATTTATTGTTGCATAACCTTAGTAGATTTTAGCCAATATTACCTTGATTAATTATTTCACATGTTCTTATTCATTTAATTTAATTCATATGATAGAGAAGTTAATTCATGCATGTTAATTCTGTTAAATGCAATATATAGCATTTTTACAAATCATGTTAGTTATACAATTTCTAACTTGTCATATTGACTATATAACATGTGAAAACTTGCTTATCAAAAGCAAAAAAAGTATATGCACGTGTGCAATGGTATGTAGGTCGGTACATCATATTGAATATTGACTAGTCAGGCCAACGAGCTCTCAAAATGATGACTCTAGCAATTCATTAAATTTTCTTGGGTTGGTGTTTACCTTTATGATGTAGGATGTTTGACAAATCTAACCATAGTTATATACAAATAAATGTCTGGATTATAATTCATGAGTCACAATGACACATGATATTATTGCGCTATTATAATTTGTAACAACTCAAACTCTTAACCATCGAGATATTATACATTTTGGTCTAATAGCCTCATGATTTTGTTCTCTTGATGTAACTTCTCAAGAAGTCACCCATCTTAGGACTACTCTTATATGACCATGCTTAATTTTAGAGTTTCTTCTAAAATTTCAACTACTACACAAAAATGTGTCTCGATGTTTAAGAGTTTAGCTTTATTTTCATAAAAGGTTTTAGAATTTCCTCTACTTAGATAACTGACATCCTCGTCAGTTTCCTTATCGCAGAATCATCCACAAGATAAATAGGATTCTAATGGTAGAGATGACATCTTTCGGCATAGTGTATTGCTCTGATATTATTTTGTAATAGCCCAAACTCTAAAGTATCAAAGTATTGTTCGTTTTGGACTAATGGCCCACAGTTTTGTCCATTTAGTGTAACATCCCATAAAGTCACTCATCTTAAGATTGCTCTCACACAAATATGCTTAACCTTAGAGTTTCTTAATTAAATTCTAACCATTTCATCAAAAGACACCTCGATGTTTAAGAGTTTTGCTTTATTTTTTTTTTTGAGGGGTTTAACACTAGGCTTCCTCGTTAAGCACAATCCCTTCGTCTTTTTCTTCCTCCCTCCCTCCTCTTTCTCTCTCCCCTTCCTCCCTACTGTCACTTTCCTCACACCATCCAACATCATGAGAGGTGTTATAAGTGCGAAAAGGGAATAAATGAAGTATTGGGTAGTAATGGATGCAGTTCACATGATAAATTTACAGTTGGTTGTTGACAGTACTTAGGCAAAGATGATGCTTCCAAATGGTGAAGTTTTTAGTTTTGAAAACATAGGACACATATTAGGGTTGGACACAGTATTATAAATTTTATATTTAAAAATAGTGTATAAAAATTAAATAAGTATAATTTTAAAAATAATAAGTCATTTAACTGGAATTTGTGCTTAAAATGATTAGCATTAGAATGTCGAGAGTCAGACGTTGATGTCGTTTATCAGTCACGGAGAGAGGAGATGAAAATACATTCACTGTCAAAAAGAAATGAAAATGAGAATATTCGATGATTGGGTATTAAGTGCGGACATTGATTTGGTGTCGTTGATAGGAAATAAGAAATTTAGTTCAAATCATGCCAAATACAAGAAATTATATTTTAAAAAATTCATAAAATATTTAAGATGCACATGTCAGACACGTGTGTCCAATTTGTATTTAATATTTTTTAATCGGACACATTTTCGGCGTGTCCGACACGTGTCGGAGGAGTGTCGGGCGAGTGTCGTGTCGGATACAGTGTCGGATACTGCACGCCTCTTTGAAGAGAAGTTTCGGTGCATTATAGTATAGGAGTGATCCACTTTATATTCCTATCTATTTGGCAGATGACTCTAAGCTAATGATGCTAATGAGGATGTTAATTAATTAAGTGAGGGATTGTGACATTTGTAAAATAGAATGAAGTTGAACTCTTAGACATTGAAGCACCTTTTGAAATAACGATTAAACTTTTATTAGAAACTCTAAATTTAATTGTGCTCACATGGGAACACTCCTAAGATGGGTGAACCCTTATAAAGTTATATAAAGAAGTTATGTATTAAGCCATCAAGCTAAAGTGAACGATATATTGATGATTGAAAATTTGGGTTTTTATAATAACTACTCAATGGAGCCCTGAGAAAAACAGTATAATAGATCATTGGCTCCAACCTCGACATATAAATAAATGTAGCACATCCATTCTAATAGCAATTCATGAAGAAAAATGAATCCAGAACTACTTAGTTGAGCCACAAAGAACAGAGGACCTCATCCTTGCCCACAAAAAGAAAAAAAAATCAGCCAAAATAAGTTCATCCAGGCAGGAATGGAACCACCATACCAACTAGCACATATCGATAGTTCATATGAATCCAACAATACAGGCAATAAGGCTTGCTCAAAAGCTCCATCATGAAATAACCAGGAGAATAACAGTATAATCTTATCTGAAATAGAGTCATAAGATGTTTCAAGGTAGCTCATATTTGAAATTTTATTTTATGCATTTTTGACTTATCAGAAACATAATCCTTCTCTCATAAAATATCAATATTTGTTCTTCCTTCACCAAAAAAACATCCTATTGCACTCAAGCCAAAGAAAATGGTGCATAATTTCTTCTTCTCCATGCAATTATGATAAAAAAATTACTAATCAAATTAGAAGCTTTTTTTAACGTACCTTTGGGCAAGTCAATATAATGAAATCAATCTTACCGCAATAGGTTTGGCAATCACAATAAGACTTCGTTTGGGATGACTTTTTATTTGCTTCTGAAAGCAACTTTTTAGTGCAATACTTAAAAACTATTTTAAGAAGCAGTAAGAAAGCCGTCCCAAATGAACCAACAACTTTCTTATCACTTTACTTTTAAGAACACAATCCCAATTTATGTATGATCATTGTTTTAAAAAAAAATTTTACGGAGAAGCTGCTTTCTATAACAACTTGTCAATTGCTTTTATGTTCGGCACGAGTAGAGCTTCTTCATCAAGCTCTAAGTTCTCGTTTGGGACGACTTTTTTATTGTTTCTTAAAACAATTTTTTAATACAAAAATTAAAATTTTTATATTAAAATTTTATTTTAAACAGCAATAAAAAAATCATCTCAAGCAAAGCCTAAGTAATAAAATGTGAACGAACATGTAAATTGCTCTCTTTCTTATCCCGGTCTATGTGATGTGTGCCCAGTTAGACGAGGAGAAGCTTCCCCTCTTAAAATTTCAGCTTAACTGGTGACAACTGAGAAGCGCGTGCTGCTCCATCGAATCTAGAAGCCTATCTGGGAAAGCAAAAATTCAAAGATCTAACCAAAGATCTAACCAAAGATCTAACGGCTAAAAAAAACCTTCTGGACCCAACATAACATAACATTCTTCCTTTGTCACCGAATCCTCAAAGTTGGTCAACTTCCAGAAGCCATCCAACTTTGTATATATATCCCATAAAGTTACAACTCAGCACCACAAACGAAAGAAGCAAAGCACAAATCAAACATGGACTCTAACAGAGTTAGGTGGCCTCTTCTTCTTCTTTTGGTCATCACGAACACCCATTTCTTTCCTAAGCAGGCAGAGGCCAGGCCAGTTTCCTCAGTTCAGCAGGAGGGTAAGTTTTCTGTCTTGTAGTTCTGGCTTTCTATTTGTGTTTTTTCTTTTTCTGATAGGATAGAGTTATATAAAGGATTTTCTTTTGTCTGAAACAGGGTACGTTAAAGAGCTCCAGTTGCTGGGGTTGATGTGCCGCTGCTGTGACGGTGTCGACGGCGAGTGCCGGAGCTCGTGGGGTCCTACTTGCGCCAAACTTGACTGCAAGCCATGGAAATTCTTTTGATGCATAGGAATTTGAATTTTGTAGGGTGTTAGGAATCTCCAACGGTCGTTTTGGAGATAGATCAGAGGTTCTGTCATCGGACTCTTTATCATTTGGCTAAGAGGAAGATGACAAGCTTTTTTTTTTTTTTTACTTACATGATATTACTTTTTTAAAAAAAAATCTTGTAAATAGTCTCGGATTTAGATGTTTAGATGTTCAAAATACTTTTCCTCGTAGTTGATTTGGCGCAAATTCTGCAATGATGCATTGAGTAGTATTCCAGAAGATCAAATTGGAATTCAGCTTGATTTTGTTTGAATTAAGCAATGTTCTGGCGCTTAATTTCATTTAGTTAGCCATCTGTACTCTCTGAAAATTTGAGTAGAGACTCTGAAGGCTTAAACCAGTCGAATTAGTGATGCTCTGTTGGGACAGAATCGGTTTAACATGTTTGAGTTGTGCCACTTTGTCCTCGTGATCATCACATAGGGCTGTTAGCCCCTTTTATATACAATTAGAGGTTCAACTGAGTCAAGCCGACTTGCGAACCGGCTCTAACTCGACTCGAGCCCGTGAGTCAAGTTTATCAAGTTTCGAGCTCAAGCAGAATTTTAAAGTCCTGGGGTTATCGAGCAAGATTTCGATCCTCAAGAAACTCTGCTTGAATGCATGTCGAGCGGTTACTGAAGGTGGAATAACGACGCAGCTTGGACACTGAAGGCGGATGAAATTGTGGGAAGGGCTTGGACATGAAAAGTGGGCTTGGATGCGGTTAGTGGGTTCGGACGCGGTAGGCGAGCTCAGATGCGAAGGCGGAATCGCAGAAGACGAGGGTGGGCAACGGTCCCCGGACTTTAAATCGGAGCTCGTACCGTAGAATCGAGCCGCTCGACGAGCTCGGTTTCAACAACGAGCCGAGTTTTAGCGCACCATTTGAGCTCGACTCAAATTCGAGCTCGAAATTTGGCTCACGAGTTGAGCTCTAGTTAGACCTGTCTTGAGCTCGGCTAGACTCGTTTGCAGCCCTATATATTAATTGACTAATAAGACAGTGCAACCGATTTCTATTGTTGTCTATGTCTTGTTTGATCATGAATATTCTAAGGTGGAATATTCATCAAATTGTTGCACTCACTATGAAACATCTCTTTTTCTTCAGGTATCATTGCTCTCAAAATGTTTCTCTCTCCCTGAGGAATGTCTCAATAAATTTCAACAATGTTGAAACATAATTAGGCGCTCTTCTGGACTTAAAATTAGGTGTTGATTGTTGAATTTAGATTTGCCTGTAGATCAAACAAAATTCTAATGAGAATTGATATATAATAATAAAAAAATTTATCTTGATCGTACACGAATCTGGTGCAAAATCAAAATTGAAAAGTTCAAAAGTTAAATAGGAGACCATATGACTCCGATTTCAGCAAACTTATAATCGAAATGAACGTCTCGGAAATACAAACCCAACGACACCAAATTCAACTCAATCAAAGCCCAAATGAATCTAAATCAAAGACCCGAAGCACATTTGGAAGGTTTAATCCATAATTTGGATTGCCAAACAGTTTTCAAACATAACATGCTTATAGTCGAATCGAGCTGCTCGACGAGACGAATCCAATGAGCTCGAGATCGCTGAATTTTGATATCATTAAGACATTTAAATGCCTAATAAATGGTCTATGATGAAGGGATTCAACATCGGTCGTCGATTCAAACCACTCACAATTTACGTTTGATCTTCCTCCTATTTACTGTTCTTGCCACTCTAAAAAAATATAAATAGACTCCTCATTTAGCATAGAGGAGGAGGCCAAAGGAGGGGAAGAAAGAGACACAAGCAAGAAAAGAAGAGAAGGAAGAGACTCCTAAACCACCGTCGGACTTCCACCCGGTATCCGACCGACGTTGTACTTCTTCCTGATCACCAACTGACACTGGAATTAAGTAAGGAAGCAAGAATAGAAGGAAGAAAAGGAAGAGAAGAAACAGAGCTCTCTTGTCACCATACATTTCCTTAACCACCGCCGGACTTCCATCCGACAGCCTACCGACGCCATGCCCTAATGCATCTGACGTCGGAGTACTGCCCAGCCACCGGCTGACGTCGGACTTCTATTCTACACCGGACCTTCGCTCGTCGCCGGATTTCTACCCTACGTCGGACTTTTACCTGACGCCAGACTTCTGCTTGTCGCCGGACTTTTGCTAGACTTCTTTCTGACGCCATATTTTTGTCCATCAACAGACTTCTACCCAAAGCCAGACTTCCACATGTTACCAGATTCCTATCAAACACCAGACCTCCACCCATCATCAGATTCTTACCCAATGTTGGACTTCCGCCCGTCACCGGACTTCTGTCGGACTTCTGCCCGTCGCCAGACATTCGTCGGACTTCTATCCAATGCTAGACATACTTTTATCGTTGGACTTCTACGTAACATCATCCTTCTGACCTCTGTCATTCGATAATAATCATTATGACATCCGTCGCCCACCGACTATGGTTCTTTCGACTTATGTCGCTCACCGACTACAGTCCTTTCGACTTTTGTCGCTAGACAATGATCTTTATGACCTCCGCCGCCCACCGACTATGGTTTTTCCGACTTTCATTGCCCACCGACTACAGTCCTTCCGACCTCCATCGTCAGATAAAGATCATATGACATTCGTCACTCGCCGACTATGGTCCTTCCAACTTATGTTACCCACCGACTACAGTTCTTCCAACCTTTGTCGCCAGACAACGATCATTATGACCACCGTTGTCTGCTGACTATGATTCTTCCGACTTATGTCGCCCATTGACTACAGTCCTTTTGACATCCGTCACTAGACTATGGTCCTTCCGACCAAACGAACATGTCAACAATGATTCTTTATATTCCCACCATATAATGTACACCATATGATGTTCATCAAGCCAAGGCATTCCCCCTAAGGAATGGCCTAATTTGTAATCAACTACAAATACTAGTGGATTCATTCAAACTGGGCTAGGCCTCATAGTTTTCCCCCTTTTTAGGTTTTTCCATGTAAAAATCTTGGTGTCTCCTATAAATGTTGCACCATCTCTTTTTATCTGATTGCATGCTCGATCTTCGTACAAAGCTAAAACATTAAACTTTATATTTCTCTACCGCTATGAATACTCTAGGACACAACAAGAATATTGAGTGAAAAGAGATCATAGAAATAGATAAAGAAAGAAAGAATTCTATAGTGAAGCTATGAGAATTTTATAAAGTGAGCTTGCATATAAAAAATTGAGCCAATCTCTTGACCATAGATTTTGTTTGGGGTTTAAGCATTACATAATTGGCTGCATTTATGTTCATACAAAAATAAAAAAAGTACAAGCATTATGTAACTCAATTATAATGTCAAACTTGAATAAATTGTTAGTTGAACAACTAAGAAGCCACTAGCTTGGCATGCATGGATGAACAAATATCTAAATAGTTGATTAATAGTTTCCCATATGAATGATGTCGTCCTCTTGAAGAGTGGTGTTGATGTTGACTTGCTAGTTTGTACTCACCGCTTGGGACAAGTCCATAAAATGTAGTTAATTGCTTGTGATGAGTTCATTTGTAGATTAGTGATTTCCTTTTGAGCTAAGACCAAATAGACTGAGTTGATTTAACTTGAATCGGACTTGAACTAGGCTAACCTGGCTTGAACTTGGCCGAGTTGGCTTGAACCCAACTTTCACTACTTCTTGCCTGGAGTTACTTCCTTCAACCCTTTTCATTGATCCTCCTCCATTCATTTAGTTCTCATTCTTCGAAGTTCGAAACATTTAGTTCTCTCTAGCTATATAAGTTGTACTCAACTGATAAAATTGTCTCAGCCTCATTTGAATGTGAAAAGGGCATATACCAAATCATCGTTAATGGAGTAGTCTTTAGTGCCCACAGAATTAAGAGTATTAATTAGGCCCATTTGCTTGTGCTCTTTCCCTTCTTTAACAAATTTAGTATTAGCTTATTCGACGCTTCAACTTTCCCATTCCTCTTTGGACAATGGATCGAGATAAATTTGAGCCAAATTTTCTAGGATATGAATTTCTGGTATTTGAGGTACCTCTTAGAAAATTTCTCTACGGCTTTTCCAAGTATTGGCCATAAATACTCATGTCTCAAAAGTATATTTGCCAAACTTCTTCATCTAAAATTATCACACCGGACCAAAGTGAACTTCTTTTAGAATACTGATAACTTTATATTCCCTTACACATCTTAAGTAGGATGCAGTTATCGACTTTTTGAAAAATTCAACATCAATGAGTAGATATTGAACCGCCTTGATTTTAAGTCCCCTTAAATCCTACATAGATTCGATAATATTAACCGACTTCAATATTCAATTAATGGATATGTTTAACTAAGCCTTGATGGTCAATTGAGTTCCATAATCTCTGCTCTGTGATTGTTATGCAAGTTAGATTTAAAAATAGGTCTTCCATCATGATTTGCCATGTTAGGTAGTATGTTAATTAGTTTTGATATTTGGGAATATACTCACTTTTGAACTACTCAAATTTCATAATCTCAACTTTTACTTTAAATAAGTATTATAAAGAACTTCTTTCCTTGGTTCATACAACCCATTGATTTGATTCACAACATATTTTCCTCTCTTTTAGACAGAAACCAAGTTTTTAGCTTTTTATGACTCCCAATGGAATTCTCCCACTTTTAAATAGAATAGAATCTGAGGTTTTGGCCTCTTATATATGAATCTAAAAAGATACAATTATAAATATTTTTATATTTAAATTCTCAGTCTTAGATAGAATCTCAAAATATATTAGCTCCTCATATCTCCCAACAAATAGATAAGTTCATTTGAGTTGAACACCGCATGACCGTAATCGAATGACACTGGTTGGGAGGACTGTAGTTGGCAGATTGGCGGAAGTCCTGCGGTGTTCAGCAAATTGGGGGATGTCCGCCTGTGGCCGAAAAGAACTCCGACTACGGTCGGGAAGAATTCCAGCAATGATCGGCAGATGAGCAGAAGTACGGTGATGGTTGGCGGACTAGCAGAAGTCCGGCAGACTGGCAGAAGTCCAACGATGGCCGGCGGACTGGCGGAAGTCCGGCGATGGCCGGCGGACTGGCGGAAGTCCGGTGATGGCCGGCGGACTAGGGGGGTTGGTTTAGGGGGCAAGGGAACACGTGCTCCCCTTTGAAATGTAGAAAGCCAGCGTTGGACGCTTCCTGTGCGACATTTCCAAAAAAACACTCGAATGTAATTTGCAAGCATATCTTCATTGAGTGTATTGATTTTCCATAATACATGTAAACAGTAAATTGATTAATTTAATATTGTTACGTCCTGGAAAATTCGCGGCGGTAGAGAAATATAAAATGTAATGTCATAGCTTTGAACGAATATCCAAAATACAAGCAGAAAAAGGAGAGGGTGTAACGTTCATAAGAGACACCAGAGTTTTTACGTGGAAACCCCTGAAAAGGGGGAAAAACCACGGGGCCTGGCCCAGTTTGAATGAATCCATTAGTATTTGCAGTCCATTACAAATGAGGCCCTTCCTTAAGAGGAAGGTCTTGGCTTGACGTGGTAAATATACATCATACATATTATATTACATGGTGGGAGTTGGAAGAATTATTGTTGACATATTTGGGGCGGCAGAATCATAGTCGGTGAGCGACGGATGTCAGAAGGACCTTTGTTGGTAGAAGACGGAGGTCAGAAGGATCGCAGTCGACTGGCGACGAAGGTCAGGAGGACCTTAGTTGGCGGGCGATGAAAGTCAGGAGGATAGTAGTAGGCGAGCAACATAATTCAGAAGGACCGTTGTATGCCAACGGAGGTCGAGAGGATCGTAGTTGATGGGTAACGGGGGTCGGAAGGACCATTTGTTGACAGATGATGAAGGTTAGAAGGATCAGGCGACGAAGGTCGGGAGGACCGTAGTAGGGACCATAATAGGCGGGCGACGGAGGTCCGAAAGATTGTAATCAGCATGCAACGGAGGTCGCGATGACCGTAATCGAATGACAGTGGTTTGGAGGATTGTAGTTGGCAGATTGGAGGAAGTCCTGCGGTGTTCAGCAAATTGGCGGATGTCCGCCTGTGGCCGAAAAGAACTTCGACTGCGGTCGGGAAGAATTCCAGCAATGATCGTAGATGAGCAGAAGTACGACGATGGTTGGAGGATTGGCAGAAGTCCGGCGATGGTCCGCAGACTGGCAGAAGTCCAACGATGGCTGGCGGACTGGCGGAAGTCCGGCGATGGCCGACGGACTGGAAGAAGTCTGGCGATGGCCGGCAGACTGGTGTAAGTCCGTCGGTGGTTGGGAATAACTCTGGAGGTGGTCGGGAAGAACTCCAGTGGTGGTCGGGAAGAACTCCAGTGGTGGTCGGGAAGAACTCCAGTGGTGGTCGGCAGGAAATCTGGCGATGGTTGAGAGGAATCCTGGTGGTGGTCGGCAGGAACCCCAGTGGTGGTCGGCAGGAAATCCGGCGATGGCTGAGAGGAATCCTGGTGGTGGTCGGCAGGAACCCCGGCGGTAGTCGGCAGGAACTACGACGGTGGTCGGCGGCAACAGAGCTCCCAAAACTCCTCCCTTCCTTTCCTTCTTCTTTCTCCCTCCCCTCTCATGAGAAGAGAGGGGGCTATTTATAGTTTTTTGAGAGTGAAATGACTTGTAAATATATGGAGGATCAAGGGCAAAATGGGAGTGTTTGAATGGACGGTCGATATTGATCCCCTTGATCATGGACCGTTTATTGGCCGATTGGATGCCTTAACGATTTCAGAATTAAATGATCTTGGGCTCGTTGGATTAGTCTCGTTGAGCCGCTCAATTCGAATATAAGCATGCCATATTTGTAAATCATTTGGTAATCCAAATTGTGGTTTGAACCCTTCAACAGCGCTTCAGACCCTTGATTTGGACCCATTCAGGCTCGGATTGAGTCGAATTTGGTGTCGTTGGGCTCGTCTTCTCGATATGTTCAATTTGATTATAAGTTTGTTTAAATTGGAGTTTGCATGGTCTCCGATTTAATTTCCGAAGTTTCCAACTTGATTATGCCTCAAGATTCGTGCCCGATCAAGATAATTTTTGGAGACATATCAAATATAAATTATATTCAAAATTATTTAATATGTACACTATAAAGTATGACATAATAAAATTTATTAAAAATTCTATAAGAGATATGTGAAAAGGAGAAAGATGATTATATTCAAAAATTTATATCGATTGAAGCTTAAGTTCAGATGCATCCTAATACTTAAATAAAAAAAAGGAAAAAAGGAAAGTGAACTAGTACACATAATAGTTCTCTAATGAACTTCTAATTTATCTACAAGCATAACTAATCTCAAAGTTATATTTTTTATTTTTGAATTCAGAAGTCAATTTTACACTTAGATATATAGTGATAGATTCAATAAAAGCAAAAGCAAGGGTGACTAATTAAGATAATTATTGTAACTTTTAAAATTGAAATTACAACTTTATTCATTTTAAATTACTTCTAGATTATAACGTGTTATCTTATATGTTAGTAATTTTAAATCATCAATTTTTTACTTCAGCTATTAGAGATCAATGGGTGATTTTTACCATTGCGTGAAGACAAATAAGAGTTTAAGATGGAGAGAATTTATTAAGTGTAAATTAAGTAATATTTATTGTGTTTAAATTAAAAAAAAATATTTTAGTTGTATTTTTGTAGGAAATATACAAAAAAGGCAAAAAAAAAAAAAAAAACCTACAAGTTTTAAACAACACCGCAATGCCATCAAACAAAGTCTCACAATATTATGATTGTCAATGTCGAAGTGCCTAATTCAAACATTACAGCACAAATTTCTCTATTTTCCAGAGCACCACAATGACATTAAGGTTAGCGCCACTGTGCCCATATTCAACACCACAACATTGGAGCCTTGAGAAAATGAGCAACGGAATGCTAAGCCTTGTAACACCTCAATGTCAAAAGTCACATTTAAGCATCATAGTGCTAAATTATGGAGTAGTTACAAAGATGAAAAGTTGCGCTGACTTAGTTAAAAATCACATCGGTTTACCCATTATCGTACCAGGTCAACCAGCGCTGTAACGGAGCAGGCATAAAAAAACTGAGGTACTAGTTCATTTTATACCATCGTGGCACCACCCTATCAAGTGCCATGGAACCTTAACTCGTTCATGTACTTACTATTAATAGTTTTTTAGTTCTGTTGTTTAGAGAGTCTATCACTTGAGCAAAAATCTGTAATTATTAGTGTGTTTCTTTGATACCCCCTTAAAGTAAAGTTTAAGGGAGACTAGGGAGGTGCAAGATACTTGTATTGGGAGATCTTAGCCTATCTTATGAGAGAAACTCTATTTTTGGAGAAAGGAGTGTAGAGAAGATCAATTAATCCTTTTGGGTGATAAGTTTCTTATTACTTCCCTTATATCTCTTCTTTTAATGAATGAACTAAAAATGAGTTTACTTGTTCTATTTTTCATGCCTAGCTAATTCTCTAGTATTGAGCTAATAAAGTAAAAGCATATCTAGTACTTTTTTTTTTTGGGTAAACCCGGGGCAAAAGCCCATGAATTAGAATAAAGAGTTCAAATTACAAAAACCTGTGGGAAGAGAAAATAAATAACAGAAGTAACAAAATTTACACAAAGACGAGACAGCAAATGCAAGAGAAGAAAATTAGACAAACAAGAAGACTCAGAAATAAAGGCAGCTCCAATACAACCACAAAAGCTGTTGAAAATCATAATTCCGAGGCTGAAGCAGTGGTTGCCATAAATAACTGATATAATCCCATGCAAAAGAACCAGCAGAAGGCCGTCCGAACTCCTCCAGCAAGCATTCCCGCAGACGAGCCTGGTTGCCTCAGAGGCCGTCCAAGGCTCATGGAGGCTGACCTTGGTCATCATAGTCTGAATGTCCAAAATTCCCCACAATTGCTGTCTGTTATCTTTGTAGTATACCTGAGAAATGATGGACTGCAGTAAAGCAAACGAACTGGATTTTGCCTTGGGATGAAACAGAACAAAATCCCAAAAAACATCTTCCCAGGTCTGAACTATAAAGAAGATAAAAAATTGGGACAGGGGTAAAAAACTGTCCCAGCAGCCAGCCAAAAAAGAACAATATTCCACAACCTTGCAGCTGCACAAAAAAGACCACCAGCAAAACAAAAAAAACAAAGGGAACTATATGCCCGAGAACTTGTGATGTAAGGTGCTTGAGTTTTTCCATTTTGAAATTTTGAGTCTGATAACCTCTCTAATATTGCAAATAATTTTGGTCACATTATTTCTCTCAGAAGAAAAACGTCTATTGTTCCTTTCCCTCCATATATGATAAATAGTACAACTAATAATTAAGTAGCAGAGATCCTTATCAGTGGAACTGAAATGTAAGTTTTGTTCAAAATAATCAAATAACTGCAGTAATGTAGGTCTTAGCAAAAATCCATTCAACTCCGGCATCACCATTTTGAGAATGTAAAATAAAAAGTCGCATGCGAAAAATAGATGTGAGTGAGTTTCCCTAAAGCCATTGCACAATGAACAGTTAATAGGCACCTGTATTCCTCTTAACAAAAGGTTATCTGCAGATTTAAGCTTGCCAATCACAGCCATCCATGTGAAGCAAGAGAATTTGAGCGAATGATTTTTGTGCCAAATGAAGGGATGCCAGTCAACCGAAGGAAATGTAGAATAGAAAAATTCAGTAAAATGTTTAAACAACCATTTAGAACAACCATTCCAAAGGACCTCATTCTTCTCCGAGAAGCTCACAGACGTAATAGAGTTGGAAATAGCCATAGGAATAAAAGTAGGAATAAGCCAGATGCCATTCGTAATAAAATCTTTAACCCGCAAATCGTCAGGGCCTTGAAAATTAATAGTTTCAGCAATCGATTTACCAGAAACCTAGGGATCCCAGAAAAATGAGTAATCACACAGTGGAGACACCTTGAAAGAAATCATATTCAAAATCTTAGATGCCGCCAGTTTAATTCTAACCCAAAAATTGGATGCAAAGTTGGAGGGTTTCCATGGGGAGCTATATTTAGTTTTGTACCAATAACTCAAAAAGATTTTGAGAATTATAGAATCTACCAATGATGGAACAACAGACCCCAAAATTAAGAGCTTCAAGAGAGGGAATACCAAGACCACCAGCATATTTGGGAAGAGTAACTTTGGACCAAGAAATCAGATGCAGTTTTCTATCATACAGGTTGTTGTGGAATAAAAATCTAGAGCAAAGCTTATTAATGGTCGCACAACAACCTTTGGGAATGATAGACCCCCTGATCCAGTAAGCTATGGTGTTGGAGATGGTGAATTTTAGAAATTGGACCCTACCTGCAAAAGAAAGATACTTGTTTTTCCAACCAGCAAGTAGAGCAGTAATTTTGCTCAGTAGTGGTTGGAAGTGAGATGATTTAAGTCTCTTTGGAGCAATAGGGAGACCCAAATAAGTGAAATAGTTGTTGACATTATGAATGCCAATTTCATCGCAAAAATTTTGATTTTCACTGCTACTCATGGAGAAAATGATATCACTTTTATTGGCATTAATATGGAGTCCAGAGAGAGCACCAAAGTGGTGCAAACATCTATTAAGTTGGACCGCATTGTCTCTAGAGGCATCACCAATCACCAAAAGGTCGTCAGCATACATCAAGTGATTAATGTAATAGTCCTTGCATTTAATACCTTTAAAACTAAAGGAGTCAGAGTTGTTGGTAAGAATATTTGATAAACCATCCATGACGATGCAAAATAAGAAGGGAGAAAGGGGGCAGCCTTGGCGAAGTCCAGTTGTAGAACCAAAAAAGCCTTCTAGGGAACCATTGAGACAAACAGAGAAATTAACATCATATATGCAGTTTTTTATCCATGAAACAAAGACATCTGGAAAACCTTTTTGAAGTAGTCTGGCAATGAGGAATTCCCTAGAAACAGTGTCGAAAGCCTTTTTTATATCCAACTTTGCACAAAATAACTTTTTAGAACACTTAAATTCTCTAAGAATCTCTGAAGCAAGAATAATGTTGTCCGTGGAGCATCTATTAGCAATGAAACCCGATTGGCTATCATGGATAATAAAGGGGAGGACGACCTTCAGTCTGTTAGCAATAACTTTAGCCACGATTTTGTAAAGAACATTGCAGAGTGAAATTGGCCTAAAGTCATTGATATTTGAAGCATGAGTACATTTGGGGATTAAAGCAATGGCCGTCGCCTTTACCCCTTTAGGAAGATTACCAGAGGTAAAAAAATTGTTTACTGCATTGAAAATTTGTAACCCAAGGACATTCCAAGATTTCTTGTAAAAGGCATAAGTAAACCCAACCGGGCCAGGTGCAGAGTTCTCATTACCATCAAAAACTGCAATTTTCACTTCCCCAAAGGTTAAAGGGGCAACCAGCATGTCTCTAAGATGAGAAGGAACCAAATTTCCAGTAGGAATATCCAAAGGTGAGGAAAGAGAAGCATGAGGGGTGTTAAACAAACCTTCAAAATGTTTAACAATCGCATTAGAGATATCTTGGAAGTTAGTAAAATGTCCATCAGCAGTAGTAATCTCTTTAATGCAGTTCTTGTTATTCCTACTCCTTATTTTTGCAAAAAGAAAACCAATATCATCTTCCCCTCTAGTCAGCCAAGAAACTTTTGCCCTTTGGGCAATCCAAGAAGTCCATTGAGCTTGCAAATGGGCAAGATCAACATTAATATTTTTCAATTGTTGATTAAGCTCTAAATCCAAGGGTTGAGATTGTATGTCAATCAAGCATTGATTCTGTTTGCTTTTCATTTCTAATAAGGCATTAGAAAGGTAGGAGGAGGAAGCCCAATGCCTTTTTTTCAAGATACTCTTAAGACAACGTAAGCTGTGACAAAAAGAAGCCATGGGACTTCTAGGAGATCTAGAGGAGAAGGCAGTCCAGACATCATCCCAGAAACCATCCATATTGATCCAGAAATTTTTGAACATGAAACTGGCAGCAGTAGGTTTTTCATGAGTGGGTTTAAAAATCAACGGAGAGTGATCCGATCCAAGCGGTGGATCAACAGTGTAGTAGGCATTAGGAAGGAAATCCAGCAATGCATTGTTAACCAGAACACGATCAAGTTTGATGTGTATGGGGTTGTCCACCCGCTGATTGAACCAGGTGAAGAAAAGGCCAGTGGAAGAAAGGTCTTTCAGCCCACAATTGAAGATCATACTATTAAGCTCCCCCAGTCTACTGTTTGAAACAAAAGTGCCACCAGCTTTTTCGGATTCGAAACGATGGCAATTAAAATCCCCAATAACAACCCAAGGTTTATCCAGAGGAGGGGCAGAATTCAGTAAATGATCCCAAAGACCTTTCCTTTCTTCAATAGTATTAACTGCATATATGACAGAGAGAAAAATAGGAGGGAAAGATCCCACGGAGAGCATACCGTGGATTAATTGAGGAGAGGTGAGAATTTGTTGAAAAGAGAAAACCGAGCTATCCCACTTGATCCAGATTCTCCCAGGCGAAGAATCCGTAATATTATTGCAGCTATTTTCATTCTCGAAAAGGCGGTGAGTCCTCAAAAACCACTGGTCATTAATAGAAGATGCAGAAACTTTGGCTTCCAAAATACAAATAAGTTTGAGGTCATGAGAGCTTATCAACGATTTACAAAAACTCACTTTGTCGGGATTATTAAATCCCCTAACATTCCAACTTGCAAAACTTGGCAAAGACATTAAGAAAATTGAAATTTGGTCTTCTTGGCCGATTTCCCTTTAGGGGGTTTTGACTTGATTTGTGTCTTTCCTTTGTCAGAAGAAGCTCTGGTGTTATGAATAATTTTCTCTTGAAAATTAGATGGCAAAGTGTTGGTAGCAGCATTGGAACAGGAAGCCGAATCAGACTCCGAGATAATGTCCATAGTATCGACAAGGATAGGATCGTCAGTTTGCAAAGAAGCAAAACTGTTTAAAAGGGGTATTTTGGGAGATTTCAGGAGTCTGGGAGAAGTAGGAATTTCGGAGGAGGCAGAAACTTGAGACGGTGAGTTAAGGTTCGGAATAGGTGGGTTGGTGATTGGCGGAGGGATAGCATGCTGGACAGTCGAGGCCCGTTCAGGGCTAGTTTGGACGGGTGGAAGATTTCCAGTGTTGGAGGCAGGTGGCAGCATAATAACATTGGACTCAACATTGACAGTTTGAGAAGTGGGTTTAGGAGGGGGCAAGATAGTTGGAGATCTGTGCGGTCTATGAGGTCTGGAGTTGTGTGGTCTGGAAGTTCTGCGACCGCGATTCTTAGGAGGTTGGGGGGGGGGGGGGAGAATGTGTTGCGGGTTAGGATTTTTTGGGCAAAGAGAGTAAGGATGGATAATAGAACCGCATCCTTCACATTTATCAGGCTTCCAATCATATAACACCTTTAAAATGAGATCTTCCCCATCAATTTCGATAGGGATTTCATCATGCAAAATAGAGTCTTTGTTGATGAGAATACATACCCTTGCAAAAGTCAACCTAGAATGGCTAGCAGTAAGGGAATCCACAGAAATAGGTATGCCAATAAAACTCGAGATTTTAGAGATACCAGTGGGAGTCCAGAGGGCAAGCGGAAAATCCACGATCTTGATCCAGATCGGAATCGGGGCATCCTCGTCGCGTTTTGGCTTGAACTTTGGCGACCATCTTTGCAAAATGAATGGCTTACCCAAAAGGAACCACGGGCCACCTGTGAGAACCATATCCAGGTCTTCCTCAGTGGAGAACTTCAGTAAAAAGAATCCATCTGCAAGGGATAATAAAGTCATGGAACCTTTCAAGGACCAAAGATTCTTCATGGCTTTTAGTAATCTCTCATAGTAAGGTCGGGGTCCGAGTGAGTAGCCGATAAGAGCTGAAGTCCAGATAGACTTTCCTTTGGACAGGTCATCTGCTTTAAACGAAAGCTTTTGACTTGGAGCGAAGAAGGAGACCGGGAAAGAAGCAGGTTTGAAGGCAGGTGCTGATACGTTATCAGCATAAGAGCGCCCCCCAGGGGGAGGACCAAGAACAGAGGTAGGAAGAGGTGGAAAATCAGGCGAAGGAGCGGTCATGATGGGAGGGAAGAGCCCCCCCAAACACGAAGGCGAGGAGGCGCGAAGCCAGGCAAAAAAACCCTAGCAGAGCCTCTGCGCGAAAAAACCCCAAGCAGGTTTGAAGGCAGTGGGAAAGGAAAGTAAGCACCAAGCATATCTAGTACTAATGTAGACTCTTTTGTCTTTAATGAATATATAGATATTTTTAATATATCTCATTCTTTATTTAATGCATACAGTGGTCATGTGTGTTTAATATCAATTGTGATGTATAGCCTCGATAGAGGAATGCTGGAAAAATTAGGAGTATTGGAATGGAATGTTGGCATGTCTAGACATATGATGTTTGAATATTTTATATTCTATGGAGATAGTAAAACTATAAGAAGTACATAAACCTTTCTTTTCACCCCTATAAGCTCGACAAAGATCTAGGGATACATATGTTGTGATACATATCTAAAGTTAGAGTCTCATTAAAAAAAACTATATTGTTGAATTCATTAGTCCAAAATATTTTATTCTCATTAGTATCAAATCTTCTTGCAAGCATTCTTTAACTGTTAAAAACTCAAAAATCATTTTTACTTTTAATAGGATAAATTCTACATTTGAATTAAGATGTTGTAGTTTAATTATAATAACGCAGAACATTTTCTCGTGAGATCGACACTCTACTCTAACACTTTATTACTTGATCATCACATATACTTTTGTATTCTAGTGGATTTTCATTAAATTTATATCAAATAAAACTTAAGTATATGTTTACATCAATTCAAAGCAAGCACCAATTCAAGCATTTATATTCTCATATATTTATTTGATAATAATACTCATCATGCTCCTATATCAATATACTACCAATTTAATAATTAATAATGAACGTTATGATAGCTATCACATCATTGATTGATTTCTTTTTTACTTGCTAATTAGATTTAGTGAAATAAGTGGGTTACAGCCTACTAGTTGGCCTGCCAAGATACTCATTGAGTTCACCTCTTCTGAGTGTAGTCATTTTAGGCCAGCTTCGCGATTCATCTTTTATTTCTCTTCCATGATTTGTTGGAACCATTCCAATGATATAAATTATCACTATTGAGACTATTTCAATGCAAGCTTCAACTACAGGCGTATTCCTTGGTCTACTTCCTACATTAATTAGAACAAACTCTTTTAATTTATCTACCTTTATCCAGTCATTGTTTAAGCTCCTAAGGTTTCAGCACTTTGCAGTATCATGGTCATATTGTGATTATATTTCGATTACTCCGACTGATCATGAAGGTGCCCTCATGGTGTCAATCTTTGAAAAACTTGTTATTCTAAATGGCCACCAACAAACTTAGTAATATATCAAAATCTTAATGGAGCCTTAGGCTTCGTTCGGGACGGCTTTCTTATTGCTTAAGTGGCTTTCTAGTTAAAATTTTTTAATTTTTTGACTAAAAAATCGCTTTAAAAAGTATGAAGAAAGCCATCCCAAACGAAGCCTTAGTCTGCTGTTGATAAAAGTGAGGTGCTAGAGACCTCTTACCATGATTATTATCTCGCCACTCATTAGCTTATAATTGCCCCTTAAACAGATGAGTTTTTTTATAGTGCATATTTCTTAGTCATTATAAAATCTTTTTGGCCCCTGATAAATCTTCTCCTTTCTTCTCGTTGGTATAGCTACGTTGGTTTTAGTATAATACTCTTTTGCATTATTGTGACTTTAGTGAGTTCCAATAACTGTTAATCAGGGGTGTCAATTTTTAACACGACTCGAAACCCGACCCGAAGCCGACCCAGAAAAATCCTGATTTGGTCAACCCGTTTGTGAAACGGGTCAAGTTCGGGTTCGGATATACGACCCATTTAAAAAATGGGTCCGATTCGGATTGACCCGAAAACCCGCGGGTCGACCTGATTTGACCCATGAAATTCAATTTCACGCATCACCCATCTGTCAGCCTGTCGCCCGAGTAATGTAGCTCCTTGGTTCCTGCTTCATTTGCATGGCTCCTACCTCATTTGCTGCAAATCCTGTGATTCATTAACGGCCTTTACATGCTAGCAAATTGTGTGAGAAATATCATCTTGAACTTAGAAAACGATAGAATCACTCCAAATGGAAGGCATGAGAATAAACACAGAGTTGATTCTTTGAAAGTTTTTATGAATATTATAGATGTTTTCTTATTTTTTTATAAAAAAAGTTCAACTGTTTATTTCTTTTAGCTACTTTTCACAAAGGGGTTTGATCATAAAAGAGTGAGAAAACAATAAGAAAGTCATAGACAAATCTAAGTGTGATTGTAATCTAAAAAAATAAAGCACTAAGGTTTCATTTGGGAAGACTTTCTTTATGCTTTTTAAAGCAGCTTTCTAGTATAAATATTATACTAGAAAGCTGCTTTACGAATCAGTAATAAAGCCGTCCCAAACAAAACCTAAGAAAGCTATCCCAAAAAGACCCTTAATATCATGCAAAAACTTTTTTTTTTTCATACATACATTACTAGTTAATCTTAGTGGCGCATATTTTTATAATCAATATTAACTTATAGTGAAATCCTATTACTAAGATAAACCTACCTAACATTCATCTATATTTTAATATATTTTTTCTCCATTATTAAAATAAAACACAACTCTTAGTGATCTGTTGGTAGGGAGCTTTGGCTCTAATTTAAGAGATCATGCATTCAGGCTTTGCGCAAGTAATAGGGGTGTCAATTTCGGGTCACGGGTCGGGTTCGGGTCGAACCCGGAACTGACCCGGGTTCAAACGGGTCGACCCTAACCCGACCCGGGTAGATAAACGGGTCAGAAATCCGAACCCGGATCCGACCTTGCGGGTTGCCGGGTTAACCCAACCCGACCCGGTTTAGGGTTCTGCCGGCGCCGGAACGGCGGCAGGCGGACGGCGGGGGCGAAGGCGAGCAGGGGTGGAGGCGAGCGGGGCGGACTCGAGCGCAAGTGGGGCGGACGCGAGCGCAGCGCGCGTGCGCGGGCGCGGGTGCTGGCGCGGGCATGCGGGCAGCGGGCACGGGGCGCGGGCTACGCGTGGGCTGGCAGCGCGTCGGGCGGGCAGCGGGCAGGGCGGGATTTGAAATTTTTTGAATTAAACGGGTTCGTGGTTTGACCCGACAACCCGTTGGGTCAACCCGAACCCGACCCGTTTTTTAAACGGGTCAATTTCTGGAACCCGAACCTGACCCGTTTTGAAATCGGGTCGGGTTCAACCCGGATTTTCCGGGTCGGGTTTTTGTGTCGTATCAAATATTGACACCCCTAGCAAGTGATGTGTATGAATTTGATTTAATTGACCTAAACGTTCTAAGAAAATAATTAAAGTAAATAAAGTTAAATTAATTTATCTTAATTGTTTTGGATAAGAAATGGTCCCTTGCTATGTATCGTTTTAGGATGATTTATGGGCAAAAAAATTATTTTATACATAATTAAAAAGACGATTACAAAACTGAGAAAATGACGAAAATATTAGCAAGCAAATTTGACGCGTCTTTGAGCAGAAATCACGTTTGTCAAAGAAGAAAATTTAATGCTATTGAACCATTTAATGATAGAATTAAGTAATGAAGTCCTATTCATACGTAAAGGAGGATATGACCTTCGAGACATTAAAGGGTGAATGGACTATTAAGCAATCTACATGCGGCCCGGTCTACTTGAAGCGGCTTCAAAAAAATTTTTTTTTAATAATTTCTAGAACTATAGTTATTACTTATTAGGTGTACTTTAATTTTTAAATTAAAAAAAAAAAAAGAAAAAAAAAATCTTACCGCTATTACTGATATATCATCAAAAAATTAGAAGTAGAGACTTCCAAAATTAAATACGAGGTCATTCGAACTCCGTTTTCCGCAAACTTATAATCGAATTGAACATCTCAAGAAGACGAGCCCAACAATATCAAATTTGGTACAATCCATGCCCGATTGAACTTAAATTAGAGGACCTAAGCCTACTTGGAAGCTTCATAACATTAATTGGTTGACCAAATGCTATCAGAATATGATGTACTTTTGGTCAAATCTGTTGATATCCAGCAAACGAACATACATGGCAAAGAAACATAAAGAATAGGAAAACACCATTGTATTATTTCATTGTTACAATGAATATATAGAAGAAGATACAATGTTTGAGGCTAATGCTGATGTGGCAAGATAATTGCCACGTGTGCAAGAAAGTACAAAGCGTTCTTTCTTACATGCCCCATCAAACTGATGATGCTGGAGCAACAATCAGTTTGCTAGATAGTAATTTAAAGTGACGTATAGGAAGTGACTTAGTGAATACATCTGCGATTTGATCATTCGTACATATATGATGAACTGATAGATGCTTGGATTGAATGCAGTCACGGATAAAATGGCAGTCCACATTGACGTGTTTGGTATGAGCGTGGTAGATTGGATTGTTTGCTAATGCAATTGTAGAGTGTTATCATAATAAATAATGGTTGGTTTATTTTGTGATATATGAAAGACTTCTAGCAGACGACATAACCAAATGACTTTAGAAGCTCCTACAGCTAACGCTCTGTATTCTGCTTCAATCGACGATCATGCTACAAGATTTTGCTTTTTTACTTGCATGAGTTGAGTGACTTGCCCAAGAAATTACAATATCATGTTATGGATTTGCGATCTTGAGAGTTGCTAGCCCAATCAGCATCTACGAACCCTTGAAGAGTGAGGTCATTTTCGTATAAAGGTATGCCGATGTTTGTTGTTTCGTGAATGTAGTGTACTAATCGCTTGAGAGCATCGAAGTTGGTGTTGAGAGGCTGATGCATGTGTTGGCTTAGCTGATGAACAGTAAATTGTATATCAGGACGAGTCAAGGTAAGATACTGTAGTAACCTGATTAGATGATGGTATAACTGAGGATTGGAGAATTCATGTTCGGAGGTAGGAGTAAGCACCGTCTTGCATGAAGTGGGAGTGGATACCGATTTTGCATTTTGCATACCAACTCGTTCAAGAATATGGTTGGCGTATTGTTGTCAATGGAGGAGAGTGTCGTTTTCAGTTGCAACTGCTTCAATGACAAAGAAGTGCGCCAATGATCTGAGATTTTGCATTTGAAATCTTTTGTGAAGGTTAGAGAGCAGCAGTTTAATCATGGTTTGTGAGTTGTCGGTGAGGAGGATGTCATTGACGTAGATTAAAATGTACATGCGTGTAGAGCCCATTTTATATGTTAGTAGTGATGGGTAAGAAGTGCTGATTTTAAAATCAAAATTTTGAAGATGAGTGGAGAGAGTAGCATATCATTCTCGTGAGGATTGTTTGAGTATGTATAATGCTTTGTTCAATTTGCAGATATAGTTGGGATGAGTGAATCTTGAAATCCAAGTGGCTGCTGCATATAAATTATGTCTGGACGGGTGTCGTGTAAGAAGGCATTGGAAACGTCTAGTTGATGAATTTCCCATTTGTAGTGCAGAGCGGTGAGAATAAGGACTCGTATAGTAGGCATTTTGGCTGCTAGAGTAAACATCTCTATGTAGTCAAGTCCATGTTCTTAATTAAATTCTTTTGTTATGAGTCGAGCTTTGTATCTAGCCACTGTTCCATTTGAGTTAAGTTTGGTATGAAAGATCTATTTGTAGCCAAGGATGTTTTGATTTAGTAGAGGTGGAATAAGATCCCACATAGCTTGAGCTTGTAAGGCCTAAAATTCTTGTGACATAGCTGATCGCCAATGTTCACTTTTAACAACCTGATTATAGGTTGTTGGTTCAACAAGTTGAAGGATATGAGATAGGTCAAATATTTGTTTTGGCTTGTTGTGACATATTTTGGACCGAGTTACCATGGGATGGTTGGTGATTTGAGATGAGGGTGCAGTGACTTATTGCGGCTGAACGAGAGAGGGAGACACATATTGAGTTTGTTGATTCGGGTGCAGGAGAAGAGGGAGCCGAGTATCTTTGGGAAATTGAATTTGCTTTATGTCTAGTTGGTGGTAGAGCTGATGTGAGAGAAGTGGGTAAACCTGTTGTGGGAACTAAGAGTAAGGGAGGTGTGGTGTGAGATTGGGGAAGGGATGTGGTGGTTGAATGAGAAGATTGAGAGAAAGTAAAAACTGCTTCGTTGAAGACAACATGACAAAATGTATAGATCTTGTTATTAACAAGATTCAAGCAACGATACCCTTTTTGAAATTGTGTGTAGCTGATGAAGACACATGGATATGAAAGAGAGGACAATTTGTTAGGAGAAGGTTTTAGCCAAGGGTAGCATAGGCATCCAAAAACCTTTAGGTGATAGTAGTTGGGAGGTTTGCGATAGAGGATTTCATAAAGAGATTTGTTAGAAGTGTTGGGAGATGGTACAATTAATTAGATATGTGGCAATGATGAGCGTGTCAATCCATAGATGTTGGGGAAGAGAAGCAGTGATGAGGAGCAATCTAATTGTTTCGATTAGATGGTGATGCTTAAGTTCTGCTACCCCGTTTTGAGGTGGAGCATATGGGCAAGTGAACTGATGAATGATTATGAAATTCTTTAGAAGAGTATTGAATTTATTATAAACAAATTCCCCACCCCGATCAGTGTGAAGGATACGAATATTAGTACGAAATTGACATGCAATCTTTCTTTGGAATTCAAGAAAAACTTGAATAACATTGGATTTGTGAACTAAGGGATAAACCCAAGTGTATTTAGATAAATCGTCAATAAACGAAACATAGAACCTATATCCTTGAGTTGAGTTCGAAGGAGCGGGCCCCCAGACGTCGGAGTGTACATATCAAAAGGAAACTTGCTACTATTTTGAGAATCATTAAAGGGTAGTTGATGACTTTTAGCCATTCAAAAAACATTACACAAAGATTTGGTGGAAGAAATACAAATATTAGAAAATTGTTTTATTAAGCTAGCCAAATTATTGGTGGAAGGATGGCCAAGTCGTTGGTGCCATAGATTGGGAACGGCTTGAACGGAGATGAGAGCGAGCGTAGGCATAGAAGTGGAGGAGCCTTTGACATGAAGAAGGTATAGTCCGTTAATATACGGACCCATGAGAATAGTTTAGCGGGTCGTCTGATCCTTAATAGCATAGTCATGAGAAGAAAAGGTTATAAGGCAATTATTATCAGTAGCAAGGCGATTAACCGATAATAAATTGAATGGAAGATTTAGAACTAAATTGAGATTAGAGAGTTGAAGACTACCTTGGGGAGTAGGAAGAATTCCTTTACCTGTATTGTGGATGGGGAGTTGTTGGTCGTTGCTAAGAACGACCTGATTGGAACCAGTGTAAGGCTGAGAGGTTTGAAAGTTGCTTGGATCTGAAGTGAGATGGGTTGATGTGCCACTATTGAGATACCATTCTTGAGGTATGGTAGGTGATGGAGAAGTGAATAATGTTGTGTTGGGAGGTTTTGTAGTATATTGATGATCATGACAGTGTCAGTATTTTATTACTAAGCGTCCGAATTTGCCGCAGATTTGACAAGTGACGAAAGATCTTATAGTTTTCCTCCACGAGTAAGATTTGAGTTGGTTGTCAACAATCGGTTGTTAAAGGAGGATTGATCACGAGTTTGGTTCAATCTTCCTCAACCACGACCATGAGACGCTGTGAGAGCCATTGTGCCCTGGAGATTTGTAGGTTTTGGAGTTCTTGGTTGGTTTTCATGTGCAAGATTCAGTTCCTCATTACATTAGAGCGTTTATAGATCATCTAGACCTAATGGTTGAAGATTGGTATGAATGGCAATCTTGAAAGCTTGGTAAGTCGGTGGGAGGTCATCTAGTGTGTAGTGAATAACATCTTCGACGTCAAGGGGAGCACCGGCGGCGGCCAAAGGATCAACTTTGGCCTTGACGTTTAGCAAGTATTGAGTCATAGTTTTGTCTTTCATGGAGAGATGATGTAATTCATGTTTGAGCTGGATAATTCTTGATTTCATGCTGGACTGGAGTCGACGATCGAGAGTGCACCAAATGTCGCTGTAGTGATCCACCGAAATAATGTAGGGAAGAATGGTGGAAGAAATGATAGAGTACAGAGCCACGATGAGGTTTTGATCCAAGAGAATCCATTCGGTGAAATTGGGGTTGAGGACGAGCTGTCCGGTGGCATCCTTTGTGGATCTTGGTGGAGCAGAGATGGAGCCATCCATAAATCTTTCATAGCCATTGTCGCATAAGAGCTTGAGAATTTGAGAGCGCCCAAGAGGGTGATTATCGGTGGTGAGAGATTTTGAGATTGTGTTCTTGATGTTATTCATCAAGAATTTCAAGGATGAAGGGATTGAAGAAGGCGGCATGAACTGGGTGGAGGCGCTATTGTCTGTTTGAGGCAAAGAAGATGTTGCGATGGAGTTGTCTATGGGAAACATGCGAACTAGAGAGAAGAAGATGGGAGGGAAGGGAGGGAAGAATAATCACGGTAGCTCTAATACCAAGTTGATATCCAGCGAATGAACAGACAGGGCAAAGAAACATAAAGAATAGGAAAACATCATTGTATTATTTCATTGTTACAATCAATATATAAAAGAATTGAAGATACAACGTTTGAGGCTAATGACGATGTTGCAAGATAGTTGCCATGTGTGCAAGAAAGTACAAAGAATTCTTGCTTAAAAAATCGAGCGCTCAATGTGACAAATCAAACGAGCACAAGATCATGGACTTCTAACATCATTAAGATGCTCAAATGTTCAGTAAATGGTGAATGATCGAGGGAGTTGATATCGATCGTCTATTAAAACACTTCCGACATGCTCTTGATTTTCTTCCTATTTACTAGCCATGCAAGAGAGAGGAAAAGAGAAGAAAAGTTAGAGATCTTTATCATTTTCCAGCCCCATCATCATTGTCGACGTCCACCATCTACTATCATCAACAACCACCTTCATCACCGATGATCAACATCATCGCCGGACTTCCGCCGGCCAGCTACCTTTGTCAAACTTCTACCAAACAGCTAACGAACTTCTGCTTTACCACCATCACACTTTTGCCTGACAGTCATCATTATAAATTCATGAATATTCATACCAAGTTCAATCCACTTCTTGGAATAATGTAGTTTGACAATCCTCAAGCTTAAGAACGGGTCAGGCACTTGAACCTGCTTGGATCACAGCTAGACAAATAGAAGCAGGGCGAAGAGCAATGACACGATATGCACGTCGTGGTGGAAAGATATGGGTACGTATCTTTCCCGACAAACCTGTTACTGTAAGACCTACAGAAACACGTATGGGTTCGGGCAAGGGATCCCCCGAATATTGGGTATCCGTTGTTAAACCGGGCCGAATACTTTATGAAATGAGTGGAGTATCAGAAACTGTAGCCAAAACTGCTATGGAAATAGCTGCATGCAAAATGCCTATACGAACTCAATTTGTTATTTCAGGATAGGTAAACAAAAGTAAAAGAAGAAGGAAGGAGTATTGAGAATGAAAAAACAACCACAGATTTCTTTATCTCTGGACAGACAATATTTCTTTTTTCCATTATCCCTTGCATTGAAATGAAACATGGTCAAACAATAATGGAATCATTTAAACTGGGTGTGACGTCATGGTTTTTCCCTTTTTCGGGATTTTTCACATAAAAATCCTAGTTTTTATAAATTTTATGTTTAAGTTCTGGATATCTATGCAAAGTTAGGGCAAAAAGCTCTCTTACTTTACCTCTGTGAATATTCTTGTTCGCAACAATTATCTTAATAAATATTTGATTAAAAAAATAATTCTCATCACAAAATAAAACAAATAAGTAAGTAATTCAAAATTATATAAATCGATTTCTGTTAGGAGAACTACAAGGGTCGCTTGAGAAAACCTCACCCTGAGGATCATTCGCCAGGCCCAATATACCAGCAAACTGGAATTTGTCCCAGCCAAACTTGTGATATACAAGCTCATCCAAAGGAGATCCGACCTAAGATGCAATAGTCCTAAATAAGACTCTGCTAGACCAATCTTGACCCTGATTATGATTAAAATAATTTTTTTAAAATAAAAAATTTAAATCGAACATATGAATAGTCTAATAGTTAGAGCTTCTATCCTCTTGAAATGAGATTATTATGTGCGATGTTCAGACACAAAGAACCATTTGATCCTGTGAACAATAAAAGGACAGTAAAAGTATAGTGATAAACAATATAGAGATTACTTGTTATAATTTGTGATTTGTGATTAAATTTATTCAGTAAGAAAAAAAATGTTTTTCAGAAGGAAACATTATCTTCATGAGTCATCTATTCAATTGCAGCTGGCCCGCTCAATCGCTACAGACAAAAGAGCAGACAAAGCATCATCCCCAATGTACGTTCGCACATGTGATTTCTCCACAAAATCATCCATCCTTGCTTGACGTTGTCAGTCAACTTTTTTAATTTAAAATATTTTAAAATAACCAGTATTAAATTATTTGAAATTTTTGGTTTTAAATCTCCTCATGTAAAAAATTTATCAAAATAAAATTGACTGTACATAAAACATAGAAAAAATATTTATAAAACAAATAAAATATATAATATAATAATTATATATTTTTTAATTCTAATCTATATTCTATAAATTTTAATCTATCTTTAATATTTTTTTATTTTTTATCAAATATCTTTAAAAAAAAAAAAAACTCAATTCTCACAATATGTAGCAACCTGCTCCGTTCTATAAATCTTCCAGTGGAGCAAGCCAACCTACATTGCAAGCAAAACCCAAAGCCTCAATGACTCTAGCTACCCCTCTTCTCCTCTCCCTCCTCTCTCTCATCCTCCTCCCCTCCCCCGCCGCCGCTAACGAGGGCAACATCCTCGCTACCGGCGACATCCTTCCCACCGACGGCCAGCTCTCCTACAAAGATGCCGCCTTTGTCATCCAAGGCGACTGCAATCTCGTCCTATACAACAAAGCCAGCGGCTTCCAGTCCAACACCCACGGCTTTGGCACCAATTGCACCCTCACCCTCTCCGATCATGGCCAACTCCTCATCAAAGACGGCCAAGGCTTACAAGTCTGGTCGTCTCCCGGCGGATCCAAGAAGGGGAAATACGTCGCCGTCCTCGGCCCCGACGGTATTCTCAACGTCTTCGGGCCCTCGATCTGGTCCACCCCTCCACTCTCTTCTCCATCCGCTGCCATCGACGCCGAGTTGAGCAATCTACCTTTGGTGCGCAATGTGTTGTTCTCCTCTCAGATTCTACGCGAGAACTCGAAGCTGACGAGCAGAGACTACACTTTGGAGATAACGGAGGACTGTAATCTGGAGTTTACTAAGGCGTCGGTGGGAGTGGTGTGGCAAAGCGAGACTAAGGGGAAGGGGCGGCATTGCTTCGTTAGGCTTGACGACCATGGACGGCTTGCAGTGGTTAATGACCGTTACAAGGTTGTGTGGTCGAGCAAGCGGGAGGGGGTCGAAGGGGAATATGTTCTTGTTGTTCAAATTAACGGGCAGGCCGTTGTGTATGGGCCTGTGGTGTGGTCCACTGGTTCTTGATGTTTTTTGAGGGATTTTGGATCGATTTGTTTTGAGGGTTTCTGGTTTCAATAAACTGGAGGAGGAAAAATAAAGTGGTTTGTGATGATCTGTATTTGACCCAAAAGGTCTAACTAGTATTCCATTGAAATCGAATAAAACTCAGTGTTGAGTAATAGTTTATTATGTAAATTAATTATTACAAAAGTTTTTCATTTGGCCCAATTTGATGAGGTAGAATTATAAAATTTGGATTATCATTCTGTACGAGATTGAAAATGTCAAAGGAATAATAGGGAGTGGTGGTCATGAGTGTCAGTGTGAAGGTAGTCAGATGATGATAATCGAGTAATGAGAAATATTGACATTGTTAGATGGTTGAAGATGACAATTAAGTGAAAGCGAAGACGAATTTTGGTTTATGGCTTGTTGGTGTAGGCACTCTTCAATGGTCATTATAGATAGATAGAAAGATATTTTGCAATTTTAAATTCATGAACTCTCTCTAAATATAGTCCCTTTTTAGCTTGAAATGATGGCTTATTTATGAATTTTTTTTTAATTTGTTTCAGCTTTTTTGATAAAATTTTAAACACTTTGTTAAATGACCATAAATGTTCTATCTTAAATATCTGATATTTTGTGAGCATTTGAATGTTTTAATTATATCAGAATTTAATGAAATTGAATTCAATAGATTCTTTTTTTTTTTATATATATTTAGTTTATTTAAGGCAAACTCACACACACAACACATACACAAAGACTCGAATCCAATACCTCTTAGTTGGTAGCCTAAGCTCTCTACCAACAGATAAAGGTGAGTTGTGTATTCATCTCATTTTGTTATAAGTACTTTGAGATTGAAGAATTGTGTAAAGATACATGCTTTTTAGATGAATTTAAGGCTTCGTTTGGGATAGCTTTCATACTGCTTCCTAAAATGTCTTGCTAGTAAAAACTTGTTTTTTTTTTTTTTTAACTATAATAATTGAACATAATAGTCAACATAAATGTTTTGCATAATTTAGCATTTATTTGGGAAGACTGTATGGTTTTATAAAGTTGATTGTGAAGTTACTGTAGGAAAAATAAATTAACTATTATAGTTGCAAAAAATAACTTTTTACTACAAACATTTTTGAAAAACAATGAGAAAGTAGTTGTCAAATAAAATTACTATTATTTTTTGAAAAGTAAAACAACGAGGAAGCTGTGTTAAATAGACTCTTAGACTTTATTTGCAGCATATTTTCGACTGCTCTTATGCTAAGTGATACATCATCAAAAAATTATCTTGGTCGGGCATGAATCTTGAGGCAAAATGAAGTCGAAATTTTCGAAATTAAAATTGGGACCATATGAACTCCAATTTCAGCAAACTTATGGTCGATCTGAACTTCTCGAAAATACGAACCCAAAGATACAAAATTCAACTCAATTCGAGCCCAAATGAATTCAAATCAAGGGCCGAAAGTGTTGTTGGAGGGTTCAAACAACATTTTAGATTTCCAAACGGTTTCCAATGTGACATGCTTATAGTTGAATCGAGAGCTCAATGAGACGAATCCAACGAGCCCAAGATCACGGAATTCCAACATCATTAAGACTTTCAAATGTCTAGTGAATGGTCCATGATCAAGGGATTCAACATCGGTCATCAATCCAAACCACTCCTCATTTACGCATGATCTCCCTCCTATTTTCGGGTCATGCCACTATAGGAAATCAATAAATAGAGCCCCCCTTTCTCTTAAAAAGGGGCCCTATGCAAGAAAGCAAGAGAGAGATCGAATATCGCTCTTGCCTCATCGCTCCTCCTTGACCACCGCCTGAAGTTCCACCGGTCCACCGCATGATGTCGAAGTTCCGCCAGACCACCGCATAACACCAGAGTTTTGTCGGACTAACGTTTGAAGCCCGGACTCCTATCAGACCACCACATGAGACCCGAACTTCTGCCGGACCACCACCTGAGGTCCGGAGTTCTGCCGGACCACCACTTGACACCTGAGCTCCGCTGCACCATCATCTAAGGCCAAGATTTCTACCGAACTACCGCTTGAGGCCCAGACTTCTGCCGGACCACCACTTGAGGCCCAGACTTCTGCTAGACTTACACCGGCCACCAACGATCCTCTCGACCTACGTCGCATACTACGGTCCTTCCAACCTACATCACTAGACAATGGTCTTTCTGATCCCTGTCTTCTATCGACTACGGCCCTCCCGACCTCCGTCGCCAACTACGGTCCTTCCGACCACTATCACCTTACTACAATCTTTTTGACGTTCATCACCCGTCAACTATGGTTGTACCGACTAATGAACATATCAAACTGATTCTTCCAATTTCTACCATGTAATGCATTCTATATGATATATACTTGTTATATCAAGCCAATGTCTTCCCTCCAATGAAGGGATTCATTTGTAATCAACTGCAAATAATAGTGGATTCATTCAAACTGGGTCATACCCCATTATTTTTCTCCCTTTTCTGGTGTTTCCACGTAAAAGAGTTTAGTATCTCTTATGACCGCTATACCATCTCCCTTTATTTGCTTGTGTTGGATCTTCGTAGAACGCTAAGACGTTAAACTTTATATTTCTCTACTGCTACAAATATTCCATGACGCAACACTAAAAAAAATAGTTAGTAAAAAAATGTGAAATTGACAAATTTTTATCGTAGTTTAAATTTTTATCAATAAAAGATTATTTTTAAAATAATATTTTTGAAATTATGAATGAGAAAAAAACTCTTAAAAACAAAATAGAAAAGCTTAGGCTACCCAAAACAAAACCTTAGTTAGCATTTCAAAAAATATAAGAACTTAAAATCCTGATATATCATACGAAATTTTTATTAAAAAGACAAAAAAGCGGTAAAAATAAAGCTAAATTTCAAAAATAATTTTAAATAATTTAGTATTATTACACAAGTTGAATTATAATTAATGTAATTATTATTACTTATGATAAATTATAACACAATTAAAAGTTAAAACTATTATTAGTTAATTCTTTGATTAATACATGTCATATGAATGGGAGGTGTGACATTTGGCTTTTTGGTACAATTGAAATGAACAAAAACAAATTTGACGTGATGTAATAAAACAAAGGGGAAATTTTAGAGAGTTATTTCTTACAACAGATAAATGTAGAGACGTTTGATGTTCAACGTGCATTTACTGCAGAAGGAAACGGTAAAGGCTCATAGGAAATGACAGAGATAAACTTGTGTAGTAAAAGTTAAAAACTTACAAATTACAGTAAAGTGTCAAGAAACGAGGTTGGCTGCATAATTAATAATATTATTATCAAAAATTAATAATATAATATAAATATAAGAGCATTTAATAATATTTATTAAATTTAAAAAATAGATAATAAAATTATAAATATAAATATCATTAAAGAATAATATATTTATATATTTATAATAAATCTTTTTTAAGAATAACATTTAATATAATAATTAAAATTTATAATGTTAAAAAAAACTATAATCATTAATATAATATAAATATTTAAACATTTAATAATATTTATAAATTTTTTAAAAAATATAATAAAAATTATAAATATAAATATCATGCAAAAATAATATATTTATATATTTATAATTAAATGTATTTATAAGAATAATATTTAATATAATATATAAATTTATAACATTAAAAATCACTATTAATAGAGTACATTGTCCAAATTTAATGACCAACTAACCCAAAATTCACTTTCTAAACTATTTATGCAAGTTTTTTAGTCTGACATAATATAAGAAGTTTGAGGTAGTTGTATTTAACACTTTATATAGTGTGAACTACACACATTTTACTAAATACATAATATGAGATATTTGAGAAAGGATGCATATATTATGATGTAATTAATCATCATATTTAACAAAAATATTTAAAAAATTAAAAGAAATTAATAAACTAAAATATATTATTTAAAATTTAATTAACACAAAAATAATTTTTTTTATAGAATCAACTTACTCTTTCCAATTCAGAAAGGTTCATCGGTTAAACCGTCGGTTCAATCCAGTTTGATCAGGTTGAATGCGAAGCCAATTTTGTAAGATGAATAGGACCAACCACCCGATCGGTTCATGATTGAACCGATTAAACTGGCAAAACATTAGTTTTAAATTTAAAGTATGAAGAAAAGTGAGCAGCTGCAAAAGCTGCCATTTACAGAGATGTACTATCTATGTTTGAGCTGAGTTATTGATGAAAATAGAGATGTCAAAAATTGACACGACCTTAAAACTTGACTTGAGTCCGACCCAAAATTTTATGGTTAGGGTCAACTCATTTTAAGAATAGGTCGAGTTAGAGTCTCAATTTTATACCCATTTTAAATTTCGGGTCAGGTTCAGATCAACCCGAAAACCTAGTTTTAACTTGGATGCCTTGCTCAAAGATGAGCGCGTTGAAGGTCGCACAATCATGTGTAGTCCAGCAACGTTGAGGTTGGACAGGCATAGGACGTCCGGGGTCTAAACTTCGTGCTGATTGGCAGAGGTAGAAGAAATCGAGCAAGTCACTTGCTGCGAAGCTCTCCCTCTCCTGAAGTAGCTCACCTCCGTCGATGATATAAAAAAACTCGATAGCAACTTTAATTCTCTCACAGCCTAACTACACTATTGTAATCGCAGGGGGGAGGGGGTGGGGAGGAGGCATACGCACTATGCAAGCATAGGTGTTAAACTAGCCAAAGCCTCCTTTGACGATGTTTATTTCGATCAATTCGTGTTGGGTTGACCCGGATGTAATAGCCCGTATATTGACTCTGCCAATTTTTTTAGTCAATATAAGTTCAAATCATAAATCGTCTTCACCATATCATTATTATTGTAATATTTTACTTGCAAGATTTTTTTGTTATTGTTTGGTATTAGTGAAAATCCTTAAAAAATTGATACATGTAGGTATAAGTGGGGATTTCATAACCATCAGGTATTCGTTTTGCAAACTAATTGCACTAATATTTGCTAAATAAAATGATTTATTTATATATATATATATATATATATATATATATATATATATATATATATATATATATATATATATATATATATATATATATATATATATATATATATATATATATATATATATATATATATATATATATATATATATTTAATTTTAAAGCCCAAAAAAAATATATGAAATTTATATAACAAAAAAAAATTAAATTAATTATATGATATTAAATTATTATTTTAATTACAATTAGAATAATGTAAAGTCACATAAACATTTTTAAAAGCTTTTTCCTATTCAATTCATCCAACAAGAAATGAATTAGAGAATGAAGATGAGAGAGAAAAAGAAAATCTTAATTTGAAGGTCACGAGGTGATTTTTGTTAGTTGAGTTAGTTTGAAAATTTACTTGCCTTGTTGTAAGGAATTATTATCTTATTTATGATTTCAAAGATTTTGTGCCTTTGATATTTTTTTTTATTAAATTTATATATCCGTTACCAAAAAATGACGATGATTTTATATTTGTAAAATTTTTAATATGTAACTTTTTATATGTTATAGATATTAAGATTCTAAACGTTTTTAGTATTTATATAAGATTTTTCATTGGATGATTTTGAAAATACAACTATTTTTGCATACTTAGAAATTTATTTTGATGTATAAAAATAGTAATTTGGTTCAATAAAATCTTCAGAATATTATTTTATGGAATATTTGATAATTTGGTAAATTTTTTTTTTTGTTGGGGAAAATTTGGGCTTGGCCCGTATATTAAAGAACTAAGTAAGAGCTATTACATGTAAAGAGAAAAAGCTGTAACAGAAAAACTCCAAACAAGTGGGAGCATGCTCTCAAAGCTACAAAATCAGCTCTAACACTACTAACAAAAAGAAAAGAGCCTAAAGCACATGGAATTTAACTAAGGCCATAGAACTACATATGGACTCAGAAAAATGCCAAAGGCTCATCAAAAAAACTATGAGGGTCGACATATCCCTGGTTGCCAAAATTAGGCCGTCCGAGGGATAACATAATAGCAGTCATCATCGTCCTGTCTATGTCTTTAATTAAATAGCCACGAGGATAGCAACAGCTAAGAGAGAAGCCAGAAAAATACTCAAAACTGGAGCCAGCAAGAACATCCACCATATCCCCCGAGATACCAATACATCCCAAAGAGATGAAATTTCCCATATCACTTCCAGATACGCAGCAATCAACCAAGACAAGCAGAATAGAAAAACTAAAGCACATGAGCTTATAATCTGCAAAGTAAAGATATCCCATCTTTCCATTTGGAAACTTTGTCAAAAACCACACTTTTGATAAGAGATGTGGTAGTAGTTTTACTGTTAATAACATTACCAAATCTTCTACTATTTCTTTCCTTCCAAATGAAATAGAGAGAGAAGCTCACATAAAGAAAGTAAAGATTTTTGAGATGAGTGTTGTGACTGAAGACATCTTCTATCCATTCAAAAAGTTGTAGAATAGATGGTCTTAGAAGGAGGCTATTAGAAGTAGGAAAAATACTCTTAATCACTTCAAAAGAATACTGGCATTCAAAAAATAAGTGACTAATACTTTCAAGATTGGCATGACAAAGACTGCAGATTTCAGGAACCAAGATGTTCCTCCTTTTCAGAGCATCCGCAGATTTCAGAGCCCCCTTAAGAGCAAGCCACGAGTAGCAAGAAAACCTCAAAGCGTGATGTGGATGCCAGATGAATTTATCCCAGTTACAAGAGGGAAGATTACATAAGAATTCATAAATAAAACTCCCAAATCTACTGTGGATGCCAGAATTCTTACCTTCCCAGGTTAAGCATTCCGAATTGCAGTCAACAATTGGAATGGAGTTAATCACATTGTATAACGTAATAGGCAGATAACCTGGAAGGGACCAATTACCATTCGAAATAAAGGATTTTACCAGCATGCTTAGATTTGTATTTTGCAGCCAAACATTACCCATTGGGTGATCAATAATAGTCTCATTTTTTACCCAGTGATCCCAATGCAGTGAGAGGGGGCAATTTTCATGAATTCTGAAAATAAAATTATGCCTAGCAGCCATTGCAGTTATATAAACCGATTTCCAGAAAGAAGAAGCCATGCAGATAGGCGGCTTCCAAGGCGAATTATACTTAAATAACAGCCATTTAGAAAGAGCATATTCTGAATTGTACATACGGAAAATAACCGAGCATTTATAAGCATATTGAAGAGCTTGCACATAAGGTAATCCCAAACCACCAAAGCATTTGGGCTTGCAAACCTCTTCCCATGATATCATATGAAGTTTCTTTCCAACATCCAGCTCCAAAAACAAAAGGAATTTGGAGCTAATTTTTTAAAAAATTTGATAACATCTTTAGGTATAATGGCACCCCTTATCCAATATGCAATCGAATTGACAATAGTATATTTGAGAAATTGCAATCTACCCGCAAACGAAAGCAGATTAGCATGCCAACCAGACAACTTTATAGTAGCTTTCTCCATAAGAGGTAAGAAATCAACAATCCTAAGTCTGTTAAAAGACAAAGGAACCCCCAAATATGTGATAAGGTGGTTGATATTGTGTATATTTAAAGCTTGGAAAATAGCATCAGAGTTATACAAGTTCCTAGGAAACAAAATAGAGCTCTTCTCTAAATTAACATGTAGGCCAGTAGAATTAGCAAAGTCCACTTCATCTAATAAATTGGAGAAAGCGTCCATCACAATGCAGAATAGATAAGGGCTTAAGGGGCAACCTTGCCTAAGCCCAGCCGTAGTATTAAAGTATCCCTCAAGAGCACCATTAATGACAATAGAAAAGTTCACATTTGAAATACAAGCTCTAATCCAGCCCACATACTTGGAAGGGAAGCCTTTAAGAATCATTCTTTCTAATAAAAATTCTCTAGAGACATTATCAAATGCCTTCTTAATATCTAGCTTAGCACAGAAATAATTAGTCCCTCAATATTACGGGTGTGAGCTAGTAACTCTTTAGCCAGAAGGATGTTGTCTGTGGAAACTCTATCCTTGATGAAACCCGATTGATTACACTTAACAATCAAAGGCATGATATTTTTTATCCTGATAGCTAGCACTTTTGCAATGATTTTGTATAGAGTATTGCACAGAGCTATAGGCCTGAAATCTGCAAGAGAAGTAGCATTGGAATGCTTGGGGATGAGGGCAATAGCAGTAGCTTTTACCCCACTAGGAAGATAACTCTTGAAGAAGAAGACTCTAACTGCTTTGCATACCATAAGAACCCAAAAAAATTGCTTTTTTTATTTCTTCATCAAAAACATAATTAGTAATAGAGTTGCAATAAGAAGCAGGTAAAACCGACCCAATAGGAAAAATTAGCCCATCAGAAAGAGGAGGGGGAGGATTAAAAACTGATTAATTCAAAATATTGTTTTTTTTTTTTTGGGTAAAATAAATATTGTAAAATAACCAGTATTCAATTATTTGAAAATTTTAGTTTTAAATCTCCCATGTAAAAAAATTTACCAAAATAAAATTGACTGTACATAAAACATAGAAAAAAATAATTATAAACGTATAAAACACATAAAGTATATAATATAATACATTTTTTTTTTAATTCTAATCTATATTCAATAAGTTTTAATCTATTTTAGTATTTTTTTATTTTTTATCAAATATCTTTTTTTTTTTTTTTAAAAAAAAAAGCTCCATTCTCACAAGATGCAGCGACTCTGCTCCGTTCTATATATCTTCCAGTGGTTCAAGCCAATCCACATTGCAAGCAAAACCCAAAGCATCCATGACTCTGCCAACCCCACTTCTCCTCTCCGTCCTCTCTCTCATCCTCCTCCCCTCCCCCTCCGCCGCAAACGAGGGCAACATCCTCGCCACCGGCGACATCCTCCCCACCGACGGCCAGCTCTCCTAAAAAGATGCCGCCTTTGTCATCCAAGGCGACTGCAATCTCATCTTATACAACAAAGCCAACGGCTTCCAGTCCAACACCCACGGCTTTGGCACCAATTGCACCCTCACCCTCTCCGATCACGGCCAACTCCTCATCAAAGACGGCCAAGGCTTACAAGTCTGGTCCTCTCCCGGCGGATCTAAGAAGGGCAAATACGTCGCCGTCCTTGGCCCAGACGGTATTCTCAACGTCTTCGGACCCTCGATCTGGTCCACCCCTCCACTCTCTTCTCCTTCCGCTGCCATCGACGCCGAGTTGAGCAATCTACCTTTTGTGCGCAATGTGTTGTTCTCCTCGCAGGTTCTGCACGAGAGCTCGAAGCTGACGAGCAGAGACTACACTTTGGAGATAACGGAGGACTGTAATCTGGAGTTTACTAAAGCGTCGGTGGGAGTGGTGTGGCAAAGCGAGACTAACGGTAAGGGGCAGCATTGCTTTGTTAGGCTTGACGGCCATGGACGGCTTGCAGTGGTGAATGACCATTACAAGGTTTTGTGGTCGAGCAAGCCGGTGGGGGTCGAAGGGGAATATGTTCTTGTTGTTCAAATTAACGGGCAGGCAGTTGTGTATGGGCCTGTGGTGTGGTCCACTGGTTCTTGCTGTTTTGGGAATTTGGATCGATTTGCTTTGAGGGTTTCTGGTTTCAATAAACTGGAGGAGGACAAATAAAGTGGTCCGTGCATGATCTGTATTTGACCTAAAAGGTCTAACTAGTATTCCATTGAAATCGAATAAAACTCTAGTGTTAAGATAATAGTTCTTTGTGTAAATTAATTATTACAAAAGCTTTTCATTTGGCCCAATTTGATGAGGTAGAATTATGAAATTTGGATTATCATTCTGTACGAGATTGAAAATGTCAAAGAATAATAGGGCGTGGTGATCATAAGTGTCAGTGTGAAGGTAGTGAGATGATGATAATTGAATAATGATAAAAGTTGATATTGTTAGATGGTTGAAGATGACAATTAAGTGAAAGCGATGAGGGCCGGATTTTGGTTTATGGCTTGTTGGTGTAGGCACTCTTCAATGGTCATTATGGATCGACCGGAAGATATTTAGCAATTTTAAATACATGAACTCTCTCTAAATATAGTCCCTTTTTAGCTTGAATTGATGGCTTGTTTATGAATTTTTGTTTAGTTGTTTCAGCTTTTTTTTGATAAATTTTAAACCCTTCATTAAATGACCATAAGTGATTTATCTTAAATATCTTATATTTTGTGAGTATTTGAATGTTTTAATTATATCAGAACTTAATGATCTTGAATTCATTAGATTCATCTTTTTTTTTAGATATTTAGATCATTTAAGGCAAATTCACACACATAACGCATACACAAAGAATCTAATCCAAGACCTCTTAGTTGGTAGCCTAAGCTCTCAACTAGGGGTGTCAATATTTGACCCGACCCGAAAACCTGACCCGAATCTGACCCGAAAATTTTGGGTTATGGTCAACCCGAACCCGAAACGGGTCGGGTTCGGGTTCAGCATTTCGACCCGTTTCAAAAATCGGGTCGGGTTCGGGTTAACCCTTTGACCCGAAATTGACCCGAAAGTGACCCGATTTTGACCCGAAAACCCGATTTTGACCAGGCAACCCGAGATTGACCCATTTTGACCCGAAAAGAGGAGATTGACCCGTTTTTTACCCGAAAATTAGCCATTTTCTTGTTGGAAACGGGTCATTCGGGTTGTGTCGGGTTGACCCGAACCCGAAGCGGGTCGGGTTCGGGTCAGGAAAACTGACCCGTTTTTAAAAACGGGTCGGGTTCGGGTTGACCATAATAGTGCCTGGTCAGTTCCGGATTCAACCCGAACCCGATCCGTGACCCGAAATTGACACCCCTACTCTCAACCAACAGACTAAGGTGAGTTGTGTATTCATCTCATTTTGATATAAGTACTTTGATATTGAAGAATTGTGTAAAGATACATGCTTTTTAGATGAATTTAAGGCTTCGTTTGGGAAACTTTTCATATTGCTTCCTAAAATGACTTACTAGTAAAAAGTTGTTTTTTTGTAACTATAATAATTGAACAAAACAGTCAACATAAATGTTTTGCATAATTTAGCATTTATTTGGGAAGATTGTATGGTTTTATAAAGTTGATTGTGAAGTTACTTTAGGAAAAATAAATTAACTATTATAGTTGCAAAAAATAATTATTTACTACAAAAATTTTTGAAAAGCAATGAGAAAGCAATTATCAAATAAAATTATTATTGTTTTCTAAAAAGTAAAACAACGAGGAAGCTGTGCTAAATTGACTATTTAACTTTATTTGCAGCATCTTTTCGACTGCTCTCATGCGAAGTGATACATCATCAAAAAATTATCTTGATCGGGCAGCAATCTCGAGGGAAAATCAAGTTGAAACTTCCAAAATTAAAATTGGGACCATCTGACTCCAATGTTAGCAAACTTACAGTTGATCTGAACATCTTGGAAATACGAGCCCAACGACACCAAATTCAACTCAATCTGAGCCCAAATGGGTTCAAATTAAGGGCCCAAAGAGATGTTGGAAGGTTCAAACCACAATTTGGATTACCAAATGATTTCCAATGTGACATGCTTATAGTTGAATCAAGCGGCTCGATTAGACGAATCCAACGAGCCCAAGATCATGGAATTCCAACATCATTAAAACATTCAAATGTCTAGCGAATGGTCCACGATCAAGGGATTCAACATTGGCCGTCAATCCAAACCACTCCCCATTTACTCCATGTTCTCTCTCCTATTTACGAGCCATGTCACTCTAGGAAATCTATAAATAGAGCCCCCTTTCTCTTGAAAAGGGGCCCCATGCAACAGAGCAAGAGAGAGATCGGATATCTCCCTTGCCTCATCGCTCCTCCTCGACCACCGCCCGGAGTTCCGCCAATTCATCGCATGACATCAGAGTTCCGCCAGACCACTGCATGATGCTGGAGTTCCGCCGGACCACCGTTTGAGGCCCAGACTCCTACAGGACCACCACATGAGGCCCGAACTTCTGCCGGACCACCACCTGAGTCATAGACTTCTATCGAACCACCACTTGAGGCACGAAATTCTGCCGGACCATCACTTGACACCATGAGCTCCGTTGTACCATCACCTAAGACCATGACTTCTATCGAACCATCACTTGAGGCCCATACTTCTGCTGAACCACTGCTTGAAGCCCAGATTTCTGCTAGACTTACACCGGCCACCAACGATCTTCCTGACCTTTGTCACCTACTACGGTCCTTCCAACCTAGATCACTAGACAATGGTCTTTCTGACCCATGTCTTCTATAGACTACGGTCCTCTAGACCTCCGTCCCGACTATAATCTTTCTGACGTCCGACGCTCGTCGACTATGATTGTACCGACTAAATGAACATATCAAAATAGATTCTTCTAATTTTTACCATGTAATGCATTCTATATGATGTATACTTGTTATATCAAGCCAATGTCTTCCCTCCAATGAAGGGCCTCATTTGTAATTGACTGCAAATAATAGTGAATTCATTCAAACTGGGCCAGACCCAGAGGTTTTTTCCTCTTTTTAGGTGTTTCCATATAAAAAGTCTATTGTCTCTTATGATCGCTATACCCTCTCCCTTTATTTGCATGTGACGGATCTTCTTACAAAGCTATGACTTTAAACTTTATATTTCTCTACTGCTACAAATATTCCGGGACGCAATACTAAGAAAAATAGTTAGTAAAAAATGCTACATTGAGAGTTTTTCATCGTACTTTAAAATTTTATCAAAAAAAGATTATTTTTAGAATAATATTTTTGAAGTTATGAATGAGAAAAAAGCTCTTAAAAACAAAATGGAAAAGCTTAGGCTGCCCAAACTGAACCTTGATTAGCTTTACAAAAAATATAAGAACTTGAAATCCTGATATAACACACAAAATTTTTATTAAAAAGACAAAGAAGCGGTAAAAATAAAGCTAAATTTCAAAAATAATTTTAAATAGTTTAGTATTGTTGCATCCTGGAGCATTCGCAGTGGTAGAGAAATATGAAGTTTAACATCTTAGCATTGAACAAAGATCCACAATCAGATAAGAGACAGGGTGTATCGTTCATAAGAGACACTAGAGTTTTTATGTGGAAACTCCTTAAAAAGGTGAAAAACCATAGGGTCTTGCCCAGTTTGAATGAATCCATTAATATTTGCAGTCGATTACAACTGAGTCCCTTCCTTAGGAGAAGGCCTTGGCTTGATGTCACAAATGTACATCATATAGAGCGCATTATATGGTGGGAGTTACAATAATCAACATAGATGTGTTTGTTTGGTTGGAAGGACCATAGTCGGCATGAGATAGGGGTTCAAAAGACTGTGATAGAATGGCGATACTCCAGGAGAACTCTACATCAAGTGGTGGCCTGGAAGAAGTCTGGGCGTCAGGTGGTGTCCTCGTCCGACGGAAGACCGGGCCTCAGGCGATGGCCTGGTGGAGCACAGAGCCTCAAGTGGTGGTCTGGTGGAAGTCCGGGCCTCAGGTGGTGTCTTGGTGGAGCACAAGGTTTCAAGTTGTGGTCCAGCGGAAATACGGAACTCCGGTGGTGGCCTGGAAGGCACAGTGCCTCAAGTGGTGGTCCGGCGGAGGTCCGGGCCTTAAGTGGTGGCCTGGTGGAGCACATGGCCTCAAGCGGTGATCCGACAGAAGTCCGGTGGAACTTTGGCGGTGGTTGAGGAGGAAGTTCGGGCCTCAGGTGGTGGGATGGTGGAGCAAAGGCCCTCAAGTGGTAGCCCGGCGGAAGTTCGGGCCTTTGGTGGTGGTCTGGCAAAAATTCGGGCATCAGGTGGTGGTCCGATGGAGCTTAGGGCCTCAAGTGGTGGTCCGACGGATTTGTCTCGTCGAGCCGCTCGATTCGACTATAAGCATGTAATGTTTGAAAACCGTTTGCTAATCCAAGTTGTGGTTCAAACATTTCAATAGTGCTTTGGGCCCTGGATTTGAACTCATTTGGGCTCGGATTGAGTCAAATTTGGTGTTGTTGGGTTCGTATTTCCATGACGTTCAGTTTAGCTGTAAGTTTGCTGAAATTATAGTTTGATTGGTCCCAATTTTAATTTAAGAAGTTTCCAACTTGATTTTGTCTCGAGATTCGTGCCCGATCAAGATAATTTTTTTGATGACGTATCAAGTATTATTACACAAGTTTAATTATAATTAATGTAATTATTATTACTTATGATAAATTATAACGCAATTAAAAGTTAAAACTATTATTAGTTAATTCTTTGATTAATACATGTCATATGAATGGGAGGTGTGACATTTGGCTTTTTGGTACAATTGAAATGAACAAAAACAAATTTGACGTGATGTAATAAAACAAAGGGGAAATTTTAGAGAGTTATTTCTTACAACAGATAAATGTAGAGACGTTTGATTAACATGCATTTACTGCAGAAGGAAACGGTAAAGACTCATAGGAAATGACAGAGATAAACTTGTGTATTAAAACCTTACAAATTACAGTAAAATATAATATAATATAAATATATGAGCATTTAATAATATTTATAAATTTTAAAATATATATAATAAAAAATATAAATATAAATATCATTTTAGAATAATATATTTATAATAAATATTTTTTTTAAGAATAATATTTAACATAATAAATAAAATTTATAATGTTAAAAAATTATAATCATTAATATAATTAATATAAATATATAAACATTTAATAATATTTATAAAATTTTTTAAAAAATATAATAAAAAATTATAAATATAAATATTATTTAAGAATAGTATATTTATAAGAATAATATTTAATATAATATATAAATTTATAATATTAAAAATTTATATTATTAATTTTTATAATATATATTATAACAAATTTATAATAAACATACATTGTCCAAATTTAATGCCCAATTAAGTCAAAATTCACATTCTAAACTATATATGCAAGTTTTTTAGTCCGACATCATATGAGAAGTTTGAGATGGTTGTATTTAACACTTTATATAGTGTGAACTACACACATTTTACTAAATACATAATGTGAGATATTTGAGAAAGGAAGCATATATTAAGGTGTAATTAATCATCATGTTTAATAAAAATATTTCAAAAGTTAAAAGAAATTAATAAACTAAACTATATTATTTAAAATTTAATTAAAACAAAAATAAATTTTTTTTAATAGAATCGACCAATTCTTTCAAATTCAGACAGGTTCATCGGTTAAACCGTCGGTTCAAACCAATTTGATTAGGTTGAATGCGAAGCCGGTTTTGTTAGATGGATCGGACCAACCACCTAATCGATTCATGGTTGAACCGATTGAACCGGCAAAACACTGGTTTTAAATTTTAAGTATGAAGATAAGTGAGCAGCGGTAAAAGCTGCTATTTACAGAGATGCACTATAAATGTTTGAGCTGAGTTATGGATAAAAATAGCGATGTCAAAAAATGACATGACTTTAAAACTCGACTCAAGCCCGACCCAAAGTTTTATGGTTAGGGTAAACCCATTTTAAGAATAGGACGAGTTTTAGTCTCAATTTTATACCCATTTTAAATTTCGGGTCAGGTCAACCCGAAAACATGATTTTAACCTGGATGCCTTACTCAAAGACGAATGCGTTGAAGGTCGCACAATCGTGCGTTGTCGGGCGACGTTAAGGTCAGGCATAGGACGCCGGGGGTCTAAACTTCGGGCTGATTGACAGAGGCGGAAGAAATCGAGCAAGCCGCTTGCTGCGAAGCTCTCCCTCCTGTACCAGCTCACCACCATCGATGATAGTAAAAACTCGATAGCAAATAGGTCCTTCTATGAAGAATGGGGATTTGGTTGGTCGAGCTGCTCAATAACAAATTAACCTCTTCACATGCTTTCATTCTCTCCTTTTGTTTGACTCTTTGATTTGATTTGATCAGCCCTAGTAGTCGCCTCCTTCGACGAGGTTTATTTCGATCGGGTCGTAACCCAGATGTAATAGCCCATTTATTGACTCTGTCAAAATTTTTTAGTAATATATAAGTTCAAGTCGTAAATCATCTTCATCATAACATTGTTATTGTAGTATTTTACTTGCAAGATTTTTTTGTTATTTTTTGGTGCTAGTGAAAATTCTTAAGCAATTGATACATGTAGATATAACTGGAGATTTCGGAACCATCAATTATTTGTTTTGCAAACCGATTGCACTAATATTTACTAAATAAAATGATTTATTTTATAGATAATTTTTTTCTAATTTTAAAGCCCCAAAAATATTTATATGAAATTTATATTAAAAAAGTAATTAAATTAATTAAATGATATTAAATTTTTATTTTAATTAAAATTAGAATAATGTAAGTCACATAAACATTTTTAAAAGCTATTTCATATTCAAATCGTCCAACAAGAAATGAATTAGAGAATGAAGATGAGAGAGAAAAAGAAAATCTTGATTTGAAGGTTGCAAAGCGAGTTTTGTTAGTTGAGTAGTCAGTTGAAGATTTATACACTTCGCTGTAAGGAATTATTATCTTATTTATGATTTCAAATATTTTAATCTTTTGATATTTTTTGATTAGATTATATTTCTGTTACCAAAAAATGACGATGATTTTGTATTGGTAAAATTTTTACCATGTAACTTTTTATATTTTATAGATATTAAGATTCTGAACATTTTCACTATTTATATAAGATTTTTCATCGGATGATTTTGAAAATACAACTATTTTTGCATACTTAGAAATTTATTTTTATGTATAAATTGTGATTTAGATCAATAAAAACCTCAGAATATTTTTTTATGGAATATTTGATAATTTGGTAAATTTTAAAAAATGTGAATTTTTATTTAGTAGGATTTTTTTTGGTCTACCATTAGAACATTTTTGACATATTTTGCATTAAGCTCAATTATGTTTTATTTATTATAATGCATTGAAAATGAATGAAGATATGAGAATGAATTTATTATAAAGTGCTACGATAATAATGTGGGCGTAAAAGATAAGTTAAGACTGGTTGAGCTGTTAGTTGAAGACTCATTGACATGTATAGGATTGTGGGCCAAATGACTTTCCTTTAAATACTGTAGTTTAATTAGTGTTATTCATTCCTGGTTCATGACGTGACTAATTGAGAGTTCTAAGGAGATTATTGCTGTGCCGATTGACAAAGAGTGACGACTCTATTTACTAAGCCAACGATTTATTGATACTTATATAATATTAAAAAATATCATGATAGTCAGAACTTCTTACTTGTTTAGTGTAACTACTGAAATGCATGTTCTTGAAACAATATTCTGATAATTATATAGATTTATTGTTACTAAACAAATTTAGTGATATTGTATTATTCTACTGCTTCTGCCATTGAATTGTTATTATTATCAATTTATATATTAATGTTATTTAATACTATTGATTCACTATACTAATACTTATCATATGATATATTAAACACATAATCTAAAATATCTATATAGTGTGGGTACAATACTCTTATATGATTTTATTATATTGACAGGATTTCAACATTTTTTATCAATATTTTGATTTAATGCTTTATAATATTTATGTACTGTTTGGTATTACAATTATGATGATAACTTTATAGATTTGACACTCGTACTGATTAACTTCTTTATTGGCTTCCTTATCGTAATGTTTATTATTTATAGATTATACACCTATTATATATGAATTTTACTGTTTCTGAATTTATTCAATGATCATATAAATGTAACTACTATGATTTGATTGTTGACATGAATATTATTATTTTATCATGCTTTGAATTCAGTTGTATAGAGTTTGATAACTTACTAGGATTTTTAGCTCATTATATGTGATTAAATAATTTCAGGTCCAAACAAGGATCAGGAGTGTGAGATTAGTCAAGATTTCTTCATATTTTATTTCTTTTTGTTTTAATTATTCTTTTGTACTTAGAACATGGTAGTTATGACAAAATTATACAGATTATGAGTTATGTATATAATTTTTGGGAATTTAATACATAAGTATATATTGATGTTTTGATTGATAATCATATTTCTACTATTATTGATATTGATAAAAAAAATTTAGGTAGGTATGATTATTATTTTTTAAAAGATAAAAGAATAATTATTCTAAATTAGATTATGGGGCACCAAACTGACTCTGAAGATAGTCGGATCGGGGTTCGAGAAAGTGACACATTTTAAAAAATGGGTCGGGTTCGAGAAAGTGTCACATTTTAAAAAATGGATCAAGTTCGAGTAACTAGTGTCAGATTAGTTTTGGGTTAGATCACCCGCCCGTGACCTGATTTTGACAGCCCTAGATAAAAACAAGAGAAAGAAGGAATACGAAGGCCAATGTTTTCATTAGAGGACATTTGGAAGCAATTTTTTTAGGTTTAATTTTCATCCATTAGACGTATTCATAGCCTTGCTACTTTACGAATCAATTATTTTCTTACATGCTTCGAAATATTTATCTAAGTCATGTAAGTTTTGAAATTATTTTTTGAAATTTTTATAACAAAATTTCTTTGAATCTTGTGCGTGTACAAATTATGTATTATTTATAAATGAAATTTCATAAAGTTTTGGAAGGTGTATTTGCTTTTTTGACTCATACAATAAATTAATGATGTATTAAAATATTTGTAAGATGTGCTATGATTTTAAAATAGTTCTTTAATTTAAGTGTATGATTGACCATTTTGCTTAAGAATATTCATAAAACATATAATTTTTAGCACATGCATGCTATAAAACATATAATAAACTTTTGATTTTATCTATATATGAATTTTAAACGTGTCAATAAATGACTTAATTTGCCAATTCAATCCTAAAAATCTGAGTTTGGGTTGAGCCAATTAATAAACGAGTCGGGTTTAGGTTAAATTTTTTGACCCATTTATTAAACCGATCGATCCAGTTTAGGATGACCCGTGAATCGACTTTGGACCCACACTAAAAGAAAATTGCTCATTAATTACTGACAGAATTTCTGACGGCTTTCCGATAGAATATTTTTTTGGCGCCACGGGTAGCATGGGGGGGGGGGGGGGGGGGGGGGGGGGGGGGGCGAGCTACTCCAGCGCATTGCAGGCCAGCGCGGGTGGGGACCGGCTACGAGGGCAGGAGCACAGGCGGGCTTATGCAGGTGAGGCCAGACGCACTAGCTGGTCGGCGCACTGGTGGGCTAGCGCAGGCGGAAAACTGGAATGCAGGATGATTGACAAGCTTGCAGGAAGTGCGGGCTATTGTTTAAAATGGTTTTTAGTTATTCCGGCTTAGTTTTTCTGCTGGAGAACAGTCGGAAAATTTTCCAGCAGAATTAGTTTGCTGGAAAAATTTTCTGTCGATTTTTTTTTTCTACGGAACAATTTTACGATGCTCGATTTACTGTCAAAAATGTTTTCACCAGAAAATTTCAAAATCAGCTGGAAAATTCAGAATTTTCTGTCGGTAATTCACAATTTTTCTGTAGTGCCAAAAATGACTCTTTAATATTATTTCTCCTTAATTTTTTTCTTATGAGTATATTCTTCTTATTTTTTTTATCAAATATGCTTAACTTTATAGTTAATACGTATTAATTCTTTTTTACCCAAAAGGGGTTAATGGGTCGGGTTTGAACTGCTATTTTTGACTAGTTTATTAAACGGGTTAGATTTGAGTTGACTTGATCGGGCTCAAGTCAATTTTGGGTTAGATTTGAACCTGACGCATCAACCCATTTTAGCACCCATACATGAATTTATATATATTGAACTCAAGTGCTATGTTACATGCCAAAATTAACAAAAATAATTCTACATGTCTCTTTCACACGACTTTACTTGGTAACTTAATGGAAATAGAAAATAATGATCTTTATGTGGAAAGAAGACCTTAGCTTGCATAAGCATGAATAAATCATGTTGATTTATGCATCATATCAAATAAATAAAATAAACAGCTCGCCTTAATCTATTGATTCGGAGCTTTGGCAATCAGTCAACGGATTTTGGATTCGAAGCTTACGTATTTGATATGAGTGTGAATTTGACTTAATTGGTTGAAATGTTTCATACGGAAGTCTTAATTAAACGATGTAGCGGAGGTTAATGCATGTATATGAAAAAATTGGCTATTGTATTGATACCTAGTAAATAGCTTTTTTATGTATAACCTTATGCATAAGGATATGACAAATTTATCTATATTGAAAAAAAGGGTTAATTAGTAATGGTAGTCAGAGAAGGATAGAACTCCATGCATAAGGGTAGGCTGAATAATTTATCTGTTGATTTTGATTTTTATTTGAGTTTATGGGCAATAAATCAGTTCTGCATTTTAGTGACGAAAATCAAAATCGAAGTATTGATTTCCTCATAAAGCTAAAATCAGTCTATCTAAGCAAAGATAATCTTTTCTCAAAGGTGAAACTCATCCATTTCGTGCAACCATTTTAATTATCATTCTTTCGTGGATTATTTGGAATGACTGTAAATTTTTATAAAATTGATAAAAAAAAATTATGAAGAAAATAATATTTTGAAAGTTATTGAGAATGTTATAAATATTTTCATTTTTGAAAAAAAAAAATCCGATAGAAGCTTCCGTACTGCTACTATATATTAGCAAATTTGGCTATAATAATTAATAACTAGAAAGTAACAAGAAATGAATAAAGAAATGCAATTATAATTACGATCCGAAAAATGAAAACACTCAAATCCCAAATATACCCTAAAAGTTAGAGATATCTTAAATACTAAGATAACCTGCATCAACTTTCGCGCGCGCGGGTATATATATATATATATATATATATATATATATATATATATATATATATATATATATATATACATATGTATATGTATATATATATATATATATATATATATATATATATATATATGTATATATATATATATATAGGGTGTCAATATTTGACACGACACGAAAAACAGATTCGAACAGAAATGGGTCGGGTTCGGGTTCCCGGATTCGACCCGTTTGAAAAACGGGTCAGGTTCAGGTTGACCCGACAGGTTGCCCTGTCAACCCGGAAAACCGTTTGAAATGATTGCCCGAAGACTTGTTCGTGCCTGCGCACCCCCTGCCTGGCTGCCCGTGGACCTACCTGAGCCTGCATGCCCCATGCCCGCCATCTACTAGCGCAACTGCCCGCGCGCCCGCCGAAGCTGCCCGTGCTGCCAGCAAGCGACCGCACACCCGAGGCTACCTGCGCGGTTGCTCACGCTCCTGTTGCGGCTGCTTGCGCTCCCCACCAGCACGCGTCCGTGCCTGTGCATTCGCTAGCTCGGCTACACCAGCCCGCTCGCATCAGAGCCAAGTAGTCCGCGTCCACGCGCGCGTCCGAGTCGTTAGCAGCCCGCTGCCCACAACCGTGCCCGGCCGCAGCTAGCCTTCCCGTATCGCGTCAGGTCAACCCGACAACCCGTCGGGTCTGGTCCTAGTTCAGATTTCTGTCCCGTTTACCTACACGGGTTGGGTTAGGGTCGACTCGTTTGAACCTGGGTCAGTTCCGAATTTTTCCCAAACCTGACACGTAACCCGAAATTGACATATATATATATATCATCATCATCATGACCAAGTCACCGTAGCGAATAAAGAGTGATGTGGCACATTTTCATTGAGCTATGAACTTCGAAGTATAATTCATCCTCCAAAGGAGCACCCACTTTTCTCCCTTCTATGTATATTCTACTGGCTCAGGCTTATTAAAAGTCAAACCCAAAGCGTCAATGGCTCTACCAACGCCTCTTCTCATCTCCCTCATCTCCCTCATCCTCCTCCCCTCTCCCTCCACTGCCAATGAGGGCAACATCCTCGCCACTGGCGATATCCTCCCCACGGACGGCCAGCTCTCCTACAAAGACGCCGCCTTTGTCATTCAAGATGACTGCAATCTCGTCCTCTACACAGACGAACTTCCCAACGGCTTCCAGTCCGCAACCAATGGCTTAGGCACCAACTGCACCCTGACCCTCTCCGATCACGGCCAACTGCTCATCAAAAACGGCCAAGGCTTAGAACTATGGTCCTCTCCCCGCGGAACCAAGAAGGGCAAATACGTCGCCGTTCTTCGCCCTGACGGCGTTCTCAACGTCTTCGGACCATCGGTTTGGTCTACCCCTCGTTACTCATCTCCATCCGCCACTATCGACGGCGAGTTGAACTATTCACCTTTGGTGCGCAACGTGTTGTTTTCCTCGCAATTTCTCATGAACGAGAACTCGAAGCTGACGAGTAGAGACTACACTTTGGAGATAACAGAGGATTGTAATCTTGAGTTTCGTAAGGCATCGGTGGTGGTGGTGTGGCAGAGCGAGACTAAGGGGAAGGGGAAGCATTGCTTGGTAAGGTTTGACAATCGCGGAAGGATTGCAGTGGTTGATGACCGGGACAAGGTTTTGTGGTGGAGCAAGCCGGCGAGGGTCGAGGGTGATTATGTTCTTGTTGTTCAGATAAACGGGCAGGCGGTTGTGTATGGACCTGTGGTGTGGTCTACTGGTCCTTGATGTTTTCTACTTGGAATTTGGATCGATTTGTTTTGAAGGTTTCTGGTTTTAATAAATTGCTGGGGAAAGAAGGGGGTCTGTGCTGATCAGTATTTCCATTGAAGTCGAACTAATTCCTTGCTTGCCTTAGAGGATTTTTTTTTTTGTCTTATTATTTTATAGTCCTAAGAATTAAATTTAAATAAAACTATACAAAACTAAAATAAAACAAGTATAAATTCATAAAAAAATATAAATTTTAGTCTATTTTTATGAAATTAATTAAAATTTAAATTACAAGGTGAAAAATTAAATAAAATTTAATTTTTTATATTTGTTATATATATTTTTATATATTTTTAATAGGCGATTGACTTTTTTTATGCAGATTTCTTTTGCACCCTTTTTAATTTTTATAATCCTAAGAAAAAATATTTAAATAAAATTTAATTTTTATTTTTTGTATGTATTGATAACATGCTTTATTTAAATATTTTAAGCCACAAGTTCAAACCGTAAGTTCGAACCGAGCCGAGCCCACTCGAACTTGGCACATTAACATGGCTTATTAAGCCACAAATTCGAGCTCGACTTGAGATCATATATTATACGAGCTCGAGCTTGAGCTCAAGCTAGCTCGGCTTGTAAGCTCGTCGTGCCGTTTGATTGGATTAAAATATAATTAAAATATAATTTTAAATTAGGATTATATAATATATTTTAATCTTTTTAAATTATATCTACATACTCTTATTATTTTATTTGTATATTAAAAGTAAAAAATCTTATGTAGCTCATTTTGATTTGTTCTGTTGGTTGGAAACTTTTGGCTACCAACCAAGATATCATGGGTTCGAAGTTTGTGTATTTTGTGTGTGTGAGTTTGCTTTAATGGACTTAGATGTCCCAAAAAAATTAATATTTTAATTTAAAACTAAGAAATTGAATTCATAATTGAGCCAAGTTCAAACTTTCCAAACAAGCTTAAGAAATCAAGCTGAGATCGGAACTAAAAATTTTAAACAAGTTTGAGCTCAAATCGAGCTCGAGCTCAATAAAAATTAAATAAGCTCAGCTCAATCATGATGCGGTACCATAACACCGTATCAAGTGTATCAGAGCAACATCGCATAAAGGTGCACATGGCTGCAGGTGCCACGTTCCAATTATCGTTTTATCCTTTCTATTTTTAGTTGCTTATATATATATATATATATATATATATATATATATATATATATATATATATATATATATATATATATATATATATATATATATATATATATATATATGTCTTTTTATTACTGCTTAGTCTAATCCGATATTTGGTATGAGCCGGCATAGTATATGTACCGCAAAGAAGTATAGAGAAGGCAGAAAAAGATATAGAAGAAATAGAAAACCAGCATTCCACTGTTCCATTGAAATTCTCCTGTTAGCCTAGGTTGCTTGAGTTTTGCAGGTTGTTGTGTGCTTCTGCACCAAGTGGTATCAGAGCCATCCCTGGACCAGCACCTATGGCGGAGAGCAGCCGTCGAGCAGCTTCCGACGATGATTGAAGCTTAGATGCCCTTTGGGCACAGCAGAATTCAATCCAACACCAGTTTGCCGAACTAGCGTCAGACTTCAAGCGATTCGCCATAGAGATGAAGAGGGAGCTTCAATCTAAGGACGATCGTTACCGAGGGCGTCGACAGACACCATTGACAATTCCAGAGAGGAAAGTCGATGAGCACAATCAGAACATTGGCAGAAGGAACCCAACTCCGATTCAGGAATTTTCCGATTCCGACGAAGGCGAAATCCCTTACCAGGTACAAAGGCAATCTGATTCTGAAGAATAAGAATATGGAAACCCGCGTGCAGCGGCGAGAGGGCGATTGAGATATCAGAGACCGCAACCAAAATTTCGCGCCAAACTTGACATTCCATTCTTCGAGGGGGGGAGAATACACATAGAAGATTACCTGGATTGGGAGAGGTCGGTGGAGACATTCTTTGATTACATGAATGTCCCCCCGAAAAAACAAGTTAAATACGTCGCGTGCCGACTCAAAGGGGGAGCAAGCGCATGGTGGATGCAGGTCCAACAAACTCTTTTTCGCAGCGGCAAGGGAAATGTCCGGAGCTGGGCTCGGATGAAGCAAATGTTACGAGCACATTTTCTCCCCACAGATTATGAACAGCTTCTATATGTTTCGTTACCAACATTGTGTTCAAGGCAGTAGAACTGTCAGTGAGTATACTGAAGAGTTCTACCGATTAAGTGCACGAAATAATCTTCAGGAATCGGAATCCCAACTGCTGGCTCGTTATACAAGCGGTTTGCGGGAAGTCATACAGGACAAGCTGGAGCTTAATTCTGTATGGACGTTGTCTCAGGCCATCAATTTTGCACTCAAGGCGGAAGTTCAACTGTCACGGCAGCCGCGGAACACCAATTATCGACGAACGCTGACGGATCCTGTCGTCGAATCCAAGCCCCGACTGCAGGACTCAAAGCCTTCGCAACAGAGCCCTCAGATTTCGCTTAGTTCCGGGACATCAGCGCCTCCAGATCCGAAAGCCGCCCTGAAGCCGAAATTACCTGCTCGAGACAATCCATACATTAGACCAACGACATTGAAATGTTTTCATTGTTTTCAAGTGGGTCACAAGTCCAATGAGTGCCCCACAAGGCCTCAGATTCAGCTAGTTGAAGGAGAGATAGAGGAAACAGGAGAATTGTCCGCTGCCGAATTAGAAGCTGAGTTTGAAGACTTAGCAGCTGATGAGGGGGACCAAGTTGTGTGTGTAATGGAACGCCTCCTACTCGCTCCACGACAGCCCTCTGTATCGCAGCGAAATGCAATCTTTCGGACGCGCTATACTATTAATGGTAAGGTCTGTGAATTGCTCATTGATAATGGATGCACTGAGAACAGTGTTTCCAAGGCCCTTGTTCAAGTATTACAACTTAAAACCACGCGCAACCTCACCCTTACAAGATCAGCTGGGTGAAGAAAGGAGTAGAGGTGTTAGTTACTGAAATGTACCGTCTTACATTTTCGGTTGGTAAAAGCTATACGTGCGAGGTATTATGCGACGTCCTAGAAATGGATGTTTGCCACGTTATACTGGGCCGACCGTGGCAATTTGACACCGGCGTTATATACGATGGTCGCATGAATACATATGCTTTCTATTGGAAGGGCCGGAAACAACGTTTACTGCCTAATACCGCACCTGACAACATACCTAAAGTCAAAGATAAAGCTGCCTTCCATTTAGTTATAGGTGCCATGCTCATGACACAGCATAAATGGGAGGAAATATTTGATATAGTGGTGACTGATACACCACCTATGACAAATGTGTCGCCCCCACCCTAGGTCATCACCGAATTGCTATTACAATTCGCAGATATCATGCCGGATGAACTTCCTGCGGGTTTTCCCCAAATTCGATCGATTCAGCACCAAATCGACTTAATTCCCGGCGCCAACCTCCCGAACCTACCTCATTATAAGATGAGCCCGCGCGAACATGATATTTTGCAAGAAATGGTTGAAGAACTCCTTCGCAAGCAGCTTATACATCCCAGTTTGAGTCCCTGTGCCGTCCCAGCCCTACTTGTCCCCAAGAAAGATAATCAGTGGCGGATGTGTATCGACAGTCGGGCGATCAACAAAATTACCACTAAATTCCGCTTTCCAGTACCTAGATTAGAAGACTTACTAGACAAGCTCGATGGAGCCAGCTACTTTTCTAAACTGGATCTTCGTAGCGGCTATCATCAGATACGTATTCGTCCTGGTGACGAATGGAAGACGGCGTTCAAGACTAGCCGAGGGTTGTACGAATGGCGTGTGATGCCATTTGGATTATGCAATGCACCTGCTACATTTATAATCCTAATGAACGAGGTACTTAAAGATTTCATTAACAACTTTTGTGTTGTTTATTTCAATGACATTTTGGTGTATAGTACGTCCCTGGAGGATCATACACAGCACCTTTATTCCATCTTCCAAGCTCTGCGGAGACATCAACTATTTCTGAACCATGCCAAGTGCGAATTTGCTACAAGCACCGTCTACTTTCTGGGTTTCATTATCTCTGCAGCTGGCATAACAACTGATCCTAGGAAAGTCGCCGCGATCGTTGATTGGCCTCCACCACGATCCCTGTTCGATGTCAGGAGCTTCCATGGCTTAGCGAATTTTTATCGTCGCTTCATTCGTGGGTTCAGCATACTCATGGCTCCATTAACCGACTGTCTCAAGGCGAAGCACTTTTCGTGGGATGACGAGAAACAAAGAAGCTGGGAATCAATCAAACAAGCACTTTCGTCAGCGCCTGTCTTGGCTTTGCCTAATTTTGAGTTGCCATTTCAAGTGGATTCTGATGCTTCAATGATCGGCATTGGCGCTGTTCTATCCCAAGCCGATAAACCTATTGAGTTTTTCAGTGAGAAATTCACGCCGCCTAGACAAAAAATGGACTGTTTACAAACAGGAATTATATGCCGTCATACGAGCTCTTAAACATTGGGAGCACTATCTCTTGCACAAGGACTTCGTATTATGCAGTGATCATCGAGCTCTTCAGTTCATCAATACGCAAAAGACTCTAAACCGGATGCATGCTCGCTGGGTTCTATTTCTTCATAAATTTACTTTTGTTCTTAAACATAAGTCTGGAGCTCAAAATCGCGTGGCTGACGCACTTAGTAGACGCACGGCTCTTCTCACTCAGCTCCAAACTGAAATTACCGGCTTAGATTGCTTGAAGGATCTTTATGCTACTGACCCTGATTTTGCACACATTTGGAAGGATTATTCTGGGGGTCAAGCTCACGGAGACTACACTCTACATCATGGATACTTATTCAAAGGCAATGCTCTTTGCATTCCCAGCTCGTCATGGCGCCATCAGTTAATCCTTGAAGCTCACAGCGGGGGTTTAGCAGCTCATTTGGGCCGCGATAAAACGTTCCAGCAACTACATGAGAAGTTTTTTTGGCCCAAACTGCATCGCGATGTCGCACGTCTTGTGGAACGCTGTTCCGTCTGCCAAGAGTATAAGGGTACTATGCAGAACACAGGATTATACACACCTCTTTCGGTCCCTGAAACAATATGGGAGGATATCAATATTGACTTCGTTCTCGGTTTCCCAAGGAAGAAACGAGGATCCGATTCTATAATGGTTGTCGTCGACCGTCTCTCCAAAATGGCCCATTTCATAGCTTGTAAAAAGACGCTCGACGCTGTCAATGTTGCTCGGCTGTTCTTCCACGAAATTGTGCGTCTCCACGGCCTTCCTCGCAGTATAACTTCTGATCGCGATGTCAAATTTATCAGTCATTTTTGGCACGAACTATGGAAGCGATTACATACAGCCATTAATCTAAGTTCAGCCTACCACCCTCAATCGGACGGCCAAACAGAGGTAGTTAATCGCACATTGGGAAACATGTTACGATGTCTGGTGCAGAGCCATCCAAAACAGTGGGAAGAATTCTTAGGCCAAGCAGAATTTGCATACAATTCAATGTGCAACCGGTCGACGGGCAAGTCTCCCTTCAGCATTGTGTATACCAAATATCCCAACCATCTGTTTGACATCGCCGTTTTGCCCAAGTGTTCGGACAAAACAGTCGCACATCTTCTGGAACAGTATTCTGATGTAATCCAACAAGTCCGGAACAAACTCATCACCTCTAATGCAACTTATAAACAGGCGGCGGACGTTCATAGGCGAGCTAAAGTCTTCAATCCTGGTGATCTTGTCATGGTACGTATGCGCAAAGAGCGCTTCCCGGCTGGTACGTACTCCAAACTTAGCCCTCGTAAACTCGGGCCAATACCAATTACAAAACACATCAGTGACAATGCGTATATCGTGGAGCTACCCGCCAATATTTACACTTCTTCTACGTTCAATGTCGCTGACATTACAACGTATCATCCCCCTGATGATTCCACCATTCTCGTGGACTCTGAATTTTCCGAGCAGGAGGGATCTGATGCGGTACCATAACACCGTATCAGGTGTATCAAAGCAACATTGCATAACGGTGCACATGGTTGCAGGTGCCACGTTCCAATTATCGTTTTATCCCTTTTTCTATTTTTAGTTGCTTTATATATATATATATATATATATATATATATATATATATATATATATATATATATATATATATATATATATATATATATATATATATATATATATATATATATATATATATATATATATATATATATATATATATATATATATATATATATATATATATATATATATATATATGTCTTTTTATTACTGCTTAGTCTAATCCGGTATTTGGTATGAGCCGGCATAGTATATGTACCGCAAAGAAATATAGAGAAGGCAGAAAAAGATATAGAAGAAATAGAAAACCAGTATTCCACTGTTCCATTGAAATTCTCCTGTTAGCCTAGGTTGCTTGAGTTTTGCAGGTTGTTGTGTGTTTCTGCACCAAATCACAACCATCTGTTTTCTCCTACAAGCTTCACAATAGAGTTAGCGCGCTGTTATAGGGACTAATGTTTTTTATTTTATTTTATTTTAAGCTGTTTGTTGGAACTAGCCATTGTATTACAATAAAGAAAAGCTATTGAATAATAAATATGGAAGGAGAGAATTGTTTCTATTTTGAGTGAATGTATCTTGAAATCTGGTTTTGGGTGATTGTTCTAAGTTGGATCATGACTCCTTCATCTCCCTTTTTCTCCCACTTTGATTCTCCCTCCGTTGATGTTTAAATGATTCTCACGTGTTGGAAGGGGTTGGAATGATCTGGGAATTTCCCTTCCACTGTCTTAGTTGAGTATAAGTATTAATATGTCATCAAACAGTTATCCTAATCAGGCGCGAATCTTAAGGCAAAACTAAGATGGAAATTTTCAAAATTAAAATTGGGACCATTTGAACTTTGATTTCAATAAGCTTAAAGTAGAATTGAACATCTCAAAAATACAAACCCAACGACACCAAATTTGACTCAATCCGAGCCGCGATGAGTCCAAATCGAAAACATGAAACACATTTAGAAAATTCAAACCATAAATTTCTGCTACTGCACCTATATCCTTGCAATGGGATCACTGGTGCAATAATGCTACTCATCTTGATATTGTGGATGGGATTTATCTTATCAATGCTAATTCGATTAATTCCTACCTGAAGGATTTTATTGTTGATAATAAATGGTGCTTTCCTGGTTTCTTGCCTAACATCATTACGAAGCTTATCAGTGACATTCCTATTCACGATTCAGCTATTTGCTTACTTTGGGATAATTTGGATGCTGGAAAGTTTAGAGATTATGTTAATGATTTTTATAGCGAGATGGATCTTTGCCCTTGGGCTTGTCTGATCTGGCATAAAAGGGCTACTTTGTATTTTTCTGTTTATGTCTGGATGGCTATAGTTTGCGGTCTTAAACGCAACATCTTTGTTCCCCCAAACTGTAACTTGTGCCACGTCTTCCCTGAATGAACGTCTCATTTATTTTTTGAGTGCTCATTCTCTCACTCTATTATTACCTATATTATCCCTGTAACCTCTGGGCTCTTGATCAGGCCTAATGTGTTTCACCTTTTTGAATGGATTGATAATTTCTTTGCTTCCAGGCAATCTGAGAGAAATTTTTACTTTCTAATGGCTAGATGCTCAATATACTCTATTCGGAAAGAAAGGAATGACAGGAGATTCGGGTCATCCTTTAACTGTTTCAAAATCGTTGCTTTAAATGTTAAAAGAGTTGTATTTGAAAAGGTAACCAAATGAAAGGATGCTGAAAAACTTTTGGTTCTGCTATAGCTGGAGATTCAATACTGTCCCGCCTGTTGCCTTCGTATGGATCTTGCATGAGGGCTTTCTTGCCTTGGACGATGATGTGCCCTTTTTAGGCTCTCCTAGGTTGGCCTTTGGGCAACCAGGGGAATTTTTTCGAAGTTGCTAATACTGATCTGATATGATCTATGCTGAGTCTGTAGAAATTGATGGAGTTTCTTCCGTAGGACAAGAAGGAAGGAGAGCGGTTTATCCAACAGAGAAAGCTTTCTTATTAATTTTATGAATGAAGAGTACAAGTATTATATAGGCTAAGTAGCTGTACATTAGGAAACATAAAAGGCAGCATAGGAAAATGTATTTATTTATCCTTGAGGCTCTAATATCCCCCCTGAAACTGATGGTGCTTGCATGACATTCAGTTTTAGACGAAGTTCATGGAAGCGAGGTGTAGATAGAGGCTTCGTCAAGATGTCTGCTAGCTGATCCTTTGTGCTGATGGGAAGAATCCGAATGTTTCTTTGATGAATGTGATCTCTGACGAACCGGTGATCGATCTCAATATGTTTAGTACGTGCGTGAAACACCGGATTATTGGCCAAGGCGATCGCTGAGGTGTTGTCGCAGTATAGATCGGTTGGATGCAGTTGAGGAATGCCGAAATCTTCTAGAAGACGTCTGATCCAGATTATGTCGGCGGTGAGAGCAGCGAGAGACCGGTACTCTGACTCAGTAGATGAGCGGGCTACTGTGGTTTGCTTCTTGACTATCCAAGAGATCAAAGTTTTGCCGAGGTAGGAGCAGTATCCTGATGTTGATTTCCGAGAGACGGGGTCTCCGGCCCAATCTGCATCCGAATAAGAAGATAAACGCAAGTCAGATTTTAGTATTGGAATGCCGTGAGTTAGCGTACCTTGAATATAACGTAGTAGACGTTTGAGGAGATAAGTGTGCTGCGGTTGAGGAGAGTGCATGTTCTGGGATAACAAGTTTAGACTGAATGATATGTCCGGTCTAGTTAATGTTAGGTACTGAAGTGAGCCGATAATGCGACGATACATGGCTGGGTCGTCAAGCACAGGATCTGGCTTAAACGCCTGCGGCAATTTGGTGCAGGTAGGATTGGATAGCGAATTGCAGTGATGAAGTTGAGCAGTCTGTAGTATGGAGCGTGCATATGAAGTTTGGGAGAGAAAATATGATGCTGTGTGTTTGGAGATGTTGATGCCGAGAAACGAGTTTACTTGGCCGAGAATTTTCAGTTGAAATCGTTGCTGTAGTTGGGATATGATTCGGCCAAGCTCGGTTTGATTATTTCCTGTAAATAGAAGATCATCAACATAGATAATTAAGAAAAGATGAATTTTTCCTTTGCGAAAAATAAGAAGAGAGGGATCAGAGGTACTATGCGTGAAGCCGAGCTCAACCAGATACGAGGTAAGCGTGTTATACCATTGCCTGGGGGCTTGTTTCAGCCCGTAGATTGCTTTGTGGAGTAGACATACGTGATTGGGATGAGTGTCGTCTTCGAAACCTCTTGGTTGAGTCATGTAGACGGTTTCCGTGAGCTTGCCATGTAGAAAAGCGTTGGCAACATCAAATTGATGGATGGGCCAGTCATGGTGAAGGGCCACGGTGAGAAGAATACGAATTGTCGGGAGTTTTACCACCGGGCTGAATGTTTCAGTGTAATCGAGCCCGTACTCCTAGTGATTTCCCTGTGCAACGAGTCGAGCCTTGTGTTTGGCAATGGAGCCGTCCGAGTGAAACTTAATTCTGTATGTCCACTTGCATCCAAGAACGGAGGCTGTTGAAGGCGGAATAACAAGACTCCATGTGCCCTGCGTCTGTAATGCGAAGAATTCTTCGGCCATGGCTTTGCGCCATTCTGGCAGCTTGCTTGCCTCGGTGTATGAGGTAGGTGGCGTTGGTTCATCTGTGGTAGCATTAGTATGAAATAAATTGAGACGAACAGTGGGCTTTAAATGGCCCGTTTTACCTCTTGTTACCATGTGATGGGTTGGTTGAGACGTTGTCTGTGTTTGCATAGAAATAGATTGGCTGGGCGAATTTGTGTGCTCAGGCATTTCGGGTGTGATGATAGTTTGTGTTGTGCCGGACGGTGAGTGAGATGCCGTATTCATTGATGTCTTGGTTTGTTGGATAGTTGAGACCGGAGTGAGAAACAGAGGTGAAGGTTGATCTTGCGAGGCAACAGAGGACGTCTTGTTATCTGCAAATGGAAAATAGTGTTCGTCAAACGTGACATGCCGAGAATATGAGATTTTGTTCGTATCTTGATGAAGACATTTATATCCTTTGTGTGTATCCGAGTATCCGAGAAAAACACACTGATGAGCTTTTGGTTGCAGTTTGTGTCGTTGCGCAGACGGTATGAGCGGGAAGCATGCGCAGCCAAAAATTCGAAGGTGCGTGTAGTCAGGATTGTTGCCGTAGAGCATAGCATGAGGTGAGCTGTTGTTGATAGCCGAATTCGGTAGTTTGTTAATGAGATGTACAACCGTAAGCATGGCATCCGGCCAATAAGCTACCGGTAATGAAGCAGTATGGATCAATGTTCTTGCCATCTCGACTATGTGCCGATGCTTTCTTTCGGATACACCATTTTGTTCAGGGGTGTAAGGACAAGAGATTCTGTGTTTTATACCATGCAGTTGAAGTAATCGAGTGAATTGCGTGTTAATATACTCACCACCGCCGTCGGATTGAAAGACTTTAATTTTAGAATTGAGCTCGTGTTCTATATGAGTTTTAAAATTAGAAAATGCAGAAATAACATCATTTTTATGTCGTAACGGATAAATCCAGGTGTAGCGAGAAAAGTCATCGATAAAAATAACGTAATACAAAAAACCAGTATGAGACGGAGAGGGTGCAGGACCCCATACATCAGAGTGAATTAAGGCAAGAGCATTTCGAGTATGACTAGAAGAAATGTCGAACGGCAGTTTGTGAGCTTTATTGATTTTGCAAGAATGACAAGATACATGATTATTATGAATGCCTAATTGAGGATAGGCCTCAGCAATACGAGTAAGAGTTTTCTGGTTCGGGTGACCCAGACGGTCATGCCAGAGAGAAGCCCGCTGTTCAGTGGTAAGGAGCGCTGTGTTGCAGGATGAGTCTACCGCCGTATGAAGAGGGTAGAGACCGTTCTTGCAAGGTCCTTTAAGTAGGATTTGATGAGTTGTCAAGTCCTTCAAAACAAATCCATTAGGATCAAATATGATAGAGATATTGTTATCACGAGTTAGTTGAGAGATAGAGATTAAATTGTATTGCAGCTGAGGTGTGTGAAGAATGTGAGATAGTGTTAACTTACGGGAGGGAGTTGGTAGCAAGCCATTGCCAGAGTGGGCTATGCTAACAGAACTCCCGTCTCCAATGATGATACCGTCGGAGCCTTGATAAGGAGTGGAGACCGACAGGTTGTCAAAAGATTTGGTCATGTGAGACGATGCCCCAGAATCAAGATACCACTCGGTCGATGGCTGGTTGTGCGTGGCTGCAAGGGCTTTGTTAGTTTGAGACTGAGCTGCCGGCACATACTGGGCATTTAGCCGGTGCCAACACTCCGCTGCAGTGTGGCCACGTTTGAGACAGATTTGATAGATTGTTGGCGACTGCGAGGAAGAAGTTCTTGAACCTGTAGGCCGATTCTTGCCTCGTCGACCTCTGCCTCGAGCGGAAAACAGAGCAGTGTCCGCCGAGTTTTGCTGGGCAAATCGAGCCGTATCAGACGCAATGTGAATCTCTTCGCTAATGAGAAGCGAGTAGAGTTGGTCGAGACTTAAAGATTGCGTCATTGTTCGGATGGTCGTTTTAAACGATTGATACGCCGGAGGAAGCCCGTTGAGAATATGATGAATGATGTCTTCGCTGTCGATCTGTGATCCAGCTGCAGCAATGCGATCAACAAGCGATTTGATGGTGTTGAGATATTGCAGCATGGTGGCGTTTTGAAGAGAGGTGTGATAGAGTTCATTCTTTAATTGAATGACTTGCGACCTGTTAGAGGATTGGAATCGGGTGTGAAGGACCGTCCAAATGGCGGAAGTGGAGTCAAGATCAAGAACATAGGGAAGAATAGAGGCTGATATAGTGGAGCATATAGCAGCGGCAAGATTTTGATCATTAAGAACCCATTGTTTATACGCAGGATTGGATCTTGATTCACCGGTAGAGGAAGTTAGAAATTTTTCGGGAATGGGACTGGCGGGATCAAGATAGCAATCAAAATCATTGGCTCTGCATATTTTCAAGATTTGGGATTTCCACAGTGGGTAGTTATCAGGAGATAGGGGAGTTTGAACGATGTTCTTGAGATTAGACAAGATGAATTTGAGAGAAGAGGAAAGAACCGGTGATGCCGTGGTGTTGTCGGCTTGATGAAGATCAGCCGGAGAGGAGGTGGTGGAGGACGCCATAGGTCGCCGAAATCTCTAAGCCTTGTCTGATACCATGTAGAAATTGATGGAGTTTCTTTCGTAGGACAAGAAGGAAGGAGAGCGGTTTATCCAACAGAGAAAGCTTTCTTATTAATTTTATGAATGAAGAGTACAAGTATTATATAGGCTAAGTAGCTGTACATTAGGAAACATAAAAGGCAGCATAGGAAAATGTATTTATTTATCCTTGAGGCTCTAATAGAGTCCAGGCCTCATTCGACGTCTTATTTTCTAGGGAGATCACGAAACTTTGTATTTGGTTTTTGCTGTTTATTTTGGTATACCATTTTGTAGTCTCTTTTTCGGGCTTTTGGGCCAGCCTCCTTTTTGTTCTTTGAGGTTTTTAGTTTTACATGTAACTTCTTTAGATTAATATACGGGCTTTGCCCAATTTTTTTTATATATATAAAAAAAAGATTTAACGTGAACTTGATTAATCTCATGCGCCCGCATCCATTACTTCGAGCGGAGTTCGAGCATGTCATTTAAGACGAATCGAGCTCGAGTTAAGCATGACTCAAGCTTGACTCGTTATCAACCCAAGATGTGTGTGTGAGTTTGTTTTAATTGACTAAAAAAGTCCCCAAAAAAAATAAAAGTTTATTTTAATAAACAGTAAGGGATTACATATAAGTTAAGCCAAAATTGAACTACAAAAATGATACAATTTGGAAGTAGTCAAAACCAAAATAAAAAACCCAAAAGAAAGATAACAAACACAGCTAAAACACTTAAAAAAAATAAAAAAAATTGAGATTATTAAATAAAATAAAATAAGAGAATTATATCATAATAAATTATAGTGCAGCATCCACAAAATATTTTTCATATTAATGAGATGTTTCAAAAGTTCAATAATAATTAATTTTTAATTTGATCATATTTTTTATATGTTTAAAAGTGAGGAAGTTTTTAATATATATTTTTATACGGGCCTCTATCAAAAATTCAACAACAATATCTAATTTTGACCACATAGTTTACTTGATAAATATATATTATTAAAATCCTTAAGCAACTGTGTGGACTTGCAGACGGGTGGACTGGCAGAGAGGCGGACAGCGAGGCCAGATTAACGAATGTACTAAGCGCCGATGGGGCAGAGCTAACCTAGGGTTCCGATGGCGCAATGCAGAGCTAGCCTGGGGGTTCAAATTTCAGATCGAGCACTGCTAACGGGATGGTGGGCTGCGGGAGAGGCGAATGATGAGGCCTAGTTGACTCGCGATTGCGGGAAGCCGATCAACGGGATTTTTGATTTTGTTTACAATGGGAGTTATGGTCGAGTCGGGTCTGTTCCGGGTCATTATCGAGCTTCGAGATCAACCCAAACCTAATCCAATTTTTAAAACAATCCTATTTGTTGAACCCCAACTCGACCCATTTGACAAACAGGTTGACCCTAACCCGAAAATTTAGGGCCAGGCTCATGTCTGATTTTCGGGTTATGTCCAATATTGACACCCTTAATGTAAAGCCTTTAAAATTTAGAATAAGATGCTAGCCAACTCTATTTAAAAACGACTCCCTCTCAAAAATCATAAATTTGTTGAAACTCTCATCTAGGGGTGTCAATTTCGGGTCACGAGTCGGGTTCGGGTCGAACCCGAACTGACCCGGGTGGAAAACGACCCGCGAAGCAGAGAACCCGACCGCGGCAGTGGGCGAGCGCGGCACGGCAGCGACCGCGGCAGCGGGCGAGCGGCGTGGCAGCTGGCGAGCGTGGCACGGGCGAGCACGCGGCAGCGCAGCGAGCGCGAGCTCGAGCGCGGCACGGCACGCAGCAACGCCAGCGTGAGCGCGAGCTCGAGCGCGGCTGATGACCTCGATTTTGCCCAGAACCTTGGTCAAAAGGTTGACTTGGTCGAATTGACCAAGTCAGACCTCGAGACCCCCTCCAGTGGGTTCAGTGAGTCGAGTCGACTCTGTCGAGCCCTGACTTGGACCCCGAGTCAACCCAGTTGACTGAGTCAACCCGGTTGACCAGTTTGGACCCTTTAAGCCTAAAATCAATTTTAAATCTATCTCATAGATTCCATGGCTTGATCTCACCCCCCCTTTTGACTCCCTTGACTGATTTGACCAGGTCAAAGTTTGACTTGGTCAAATCAAGTCTTAAATAGGTCAAATTAGCCTATTTTAATGAAATTAATGGCCAATAATTGCAATTAAAGCCTCCCCTTCGTTTTGAATTCAAAACCACGGCCAATTCCCTCTAAATTCCCTCCTAATTCGACCTTGATGAGATCTGGACCGTTAGCCTAGAGCTTAGATATTTAAATAGGAGAAAATTAGGGTTAGGAAGGATCTTTTTTTATTTTGCTCTTGCTCTAGACCTCCTGAGGCCTTGAGGTTTTCGGTGAGAGCTCCCACATACCCCCCCTACTTTCTCGAACCAAATCCCGACGTCCAGACCCCGCCGGCGGCGATCCTCCGGCGAATCCGAGACGTTTCGCATTCCAGAAAGAATCCCGGTCGATCGAGCGTGAGTTGGATCTCAACGTCAACTAGGAAATTGTTCCTGGAGAGTCCACGAGTCCAACGAGCCCAAGATCTCCCGAATCCACCGTGTGGATTGAGGTATATCTCAAACCCTAGTTAGATCACACAAAGTTATTTAACTTCATATAGAGTGCATATTTTTTTTGTAAAACTTATTCCCCATGAATGCTCTTCACTTTTAGAACATAGATCTAAAATTTCGTGCAATTTCGTCCCACCCAATCGAGAGAACGAGACGATTTTCTTTTTAGGGTTTCGGTTCCCTGTGCATGCGCAGAGGAAGATGAAGTTTCTGTTCATCGTACTGTACGAATTGGTTCGTACCGTACGATATAGTCGTACTGTACGAATTTTTTTCGTACAGTACGATCTATTATAATAAGAAAGAATAAAAACACTTTTTTTGTGTGTTTTTATCTTTCTGTTCATCGTACTGTACGAATTTATTTCGTACAGTACGATCTAGTGTGACAGAAAACTTTGAAATTACATAACTTTCTCGTTTTAAGCCCGCTGTCGACGCACAGCACCTTATTTTGGATGTACTTTGAATTCTGCATTGTTTAAAAACTATTTTCAGATAAAAATTATATTCATATTTTCTGTTATTTCAAAAACAGTAAAACTGCTTTATTTTAAAATATTATTTTATTATTTTTAAACTTGTAAAATCCGTATCTAATTCGTTTTAGATCGGATTTTTGCGCACAACCCCTTGTTTCGAGCGTATTTTGATTCTGCACATCCTGGAGTCTGCATTGCACAAATATTTTTATTATTTCTGTACTTATTTTGAAAAACAGTAAACTGTATTATTTTCAAATATTTGTTTTTATTATGTTTAAACTTTGAAATTACATAACTTTGTTGTTTTAAGTCCGCTGTCGACGCACAGCACCTTGTTTTGGATGTACTGTGAATTCTGCATAGTTTTGAAATTATTTTCAGATAAAAATTATGTCTGTATTTTCTGTTATTTAAAAACCAGTGAAATAGGGCTATTTTAAAATAATATTTTTATTATGTTTTAACTTCGGAAATTCGTATCTTCGCCGTTTTAAGTCGGATTTTGACGTGTAACCCCTTGATCTTTTCAGAAAAGTGCTTATTTTAATTTGGAACCATTTCCATCCCTTGATTTTGGCTGTCTTGACTGTTTTCTGTTTTATCATATGATTCGGTTATTTTAATATTATTTAAATTAATTATCATACTAATTATTTTTAAACTAAAAATTATTTTCAAACTATTTTGAAACTTCGTTAGGGTGGTCAGCGGGTTTCCCTATACTTATGTATTATAAATTGAATTATTTTCAATTATTTTATTTTCCAAAAATATATTTATATCTATAAGTACTTTTAAACTATTTAAAAAAACTACTTATATATAAATCCTAATTTCGGGAGACCCGCTATTTCATGGAATTTTAGGCATGAGTTCTAGATATGAAGAGCAATCATCATGGGGGAGTGGGTTAGTGAATGGTTGAGTCCCAATCATTCACTAATCCTTTCTTTAGGTGTCTGTTTTTTTATTCTTCGTAGATTGCATGTATAGGATTGCACCACGAGCACTTAGCCTAGGCTCTCCTAGATCTAAGGACATGGTGTGTTTATTTCATTTTTGTACTCCCATGCATTTATTACCTGAAGGGTTAGACTAAACATCACTTTAAACTCCTACAACGTAGTGACACCCTAAGGACAAAAATTAAGGACTCGTCTAGCGAACTTAGAAGTCTTCTAGGAGCTAGGATAGATCCCAGAACGACATGAAAACTACAACACTTAAACTTAGTGACATCTAAAACATTATTGAATTTTCTAGGAATTTTTAGGAGCTCTTAGAGCCCTTAGCTAACCAACCCTAATTAACTGGTTAATTAAGGCCCCGAGACCTTCCGGAAAATACAATAAATACACTTTAAGTCAGAAAATTACCCATAATATCTCAAACTGACCAGAATCTGATCCCTGACCTTAGATAAATAGGGTTCCCTAGTTTGACCTCAGGTTGACCCCTAATTTGATCATAGGTGGAAATTATCGTTTTGCCCCTAATAAATCATTAAAAATTAATAAAAATTCCAAATCTTCTCCAAATACTTGGGAACACTTTTTCTGGTCATCCCTGACCTTTGGGAGTGATTCCAATCAGTTTGGAGTTGATTTGGAGCAAAACAATAAAAAAAGGCTATTTAGTAGGAAATTTAGAAAATTCCAATAAATACCCCGACCTTTAGAAATCCATAACTAATTGTAGAAAACTCCAAATTAGGTAAACTCACTTGCATTAGACTCCAATTAGGGCCTAGTATTTATTAAAAATTTTAGGTTTTCAGAAATTGGCTTAGATTAGAAAGTCAACTTTTTGGTCAACCCTAGTCTATAGGATAGGGCCCGAAAACTTAGAAAATTCATAACTTTGCCTAGAAAACTCCAATTTCAGCCTACTACCTGTCTAACTACTCATATTAAGGTCTAGTATTTTCTTAAGGTGTTAGGAATCCCAGGTTTAGCCTTTTTCCCATAGTGACTTTTTGGACCCTTATTCTAGTTCTTAGGAGGACCCGGGACTTTCCAAAATTGGCTAATGCAATTTGAACTTCAAATATGAATATCCCAACTCCTTAAAATTGATCAACAAACTGAAATAATTAAAATGGGACCTAATTCACTAATATTTGAACTTTAACAAAATTCCCTTTTCAGACCCCCAACAAACCTGAACTCTAGCTAACTTTAACTAACTATCCTACTTAGGATCTATCCAAACCACACTAGCCTTACACACACATAGAATTGTTTGCTAGGGCACCACTTCTAGAGCTAGGTTAGGCCGCTGGGATTTACTTTTCTGCTGTGTGCCGGAGCTTTCCGTGGATTTCATTGCATGCTGTTTGAAATTGTTGGTGTGTTTGCTTACTTTTTCTGTACTCTGTGATGTGATGAGCGTTAGACTTACCCATAGGTTAGGAGCGCTATATATATACTGTTCTTCCGTGCAGGTGGCCATGCTCAATGCTAATAAAAAAGGGGGGAGCATCATAATAATTTCTAATAATGTTTTATGCAGGTGCTTGCTCAGCTCCCCCTAAAATGAAATGAGGGCTAAAATTATTAAATTATTATAACTGCTACAGATGGAGCTGCTTAGCCCTCAAAATTAAGAGCATGGCTTGGCACAGGGTCACTGGTGTTAGCATTTTCATTTTTTATATAAACTGCTTGGGATTTTTATTAGGATAACCTTGCAGGGATTCTTAGATTTACTGCTTTCAATTAATGTAAAAATTTGTAATAATTGTTAAGAGTTGTGAAAACAACTTCTCTGAGTCGGGATATTCTTATCCAGCTCGGATTCCAAAAGAAGAAGGCATTCCTAAGGGGAGAGTCTTCTTCCATTTGGAAGATCGAGCTGGATGGCTTTAGATATCCAAAGAGAAAAGGCAATACCCCTATACTGGGGGAATTGTCTCTTCGTTTGGATATTCAAGCCACGACGGATCCAAGGAGTCTAAGGAGGAGAGATCCAAGGAGTCCAAGGAGGAGAGATCCAAGAAGTCCAAGGAGAAGATATCCAGAAAGCTAAAGATTGAAGACCCAATATCCCACTCAGAGTTGTTGGCGTCTGTCATAGGCTTAGAAATCCGGGTTGTTGGCAGTGGTGCCCGGCCACTTTACTTTTCTGCATACCCTGGGTTGTAATTAAAGGGCAGTTGGCCTATGGACATTTACTTGATTAGTTTGATTTATATTGATGTGTTTACCTGATTGCGCAGTAGAAATTGCCTGCTTTTCTTAGTTTTCTTTCTTGCATGCCGTTTTTTTTTTATTTTCGCCTGGATTTTCGTTAGGCTCTTTAAGGACTACAAAATTTTTCTACTCATAACTAATTCCTAAAATTTTAAGTTCTAAATAACATAGAAACTTAACGAACCTAGGGAATTGCCGGAGCCGTCCGGGGTCGCATGCATATTACTGCATCTTTCTTTCCTTGTTATAAGACATCTCCCTGCCTGCGGGTTGAGTCCGGATAATCTGGCCTATGAGGATGAAGTGCCGGACCTAGGGAGACCCAGTCTTTTCAAAAAATTATTTTTTATAAGCCTGTTTTTTAAAGTTCTATAGCATTCATGAGCTGACATTTCAACTAGCATGCATTGCATTAGAAATCAATTTAATTAAAATTTAATTGCATTAGCTAGGAGCATCTGACCCACATAAGTCTAGGACCACTTAGGAAATTCTCTAGATGTCGGTCCTATTTCCAAAGAACTGTACCACCCACCCATCTATCATAAATGACTTGACAGCATGGTTTTAAAGCGATTAGGTGGTTAGCTGGCTCCCCCAATCCAGGCCGGGGTAAGTCCAGGTTTTGCATTGCATTAGCTAGGACACGGGTCTTAGTGTTTCGTAGAGCACTAAGCCCTACCTAGATTTAGGGTTCGAGGCTACTACACTCGGTCTCGTAGTATGCCTTAAATAGTAGGTAGGTCCCTTTCTTTTCAGGGACCCTAAATCCTATTTATCCGCGTCACAGGATGACGCCACCTCCATCTTTCTCTCACGCATGTGACTGATTGCTTGTCTTTCTTTCTCTAGTTTCTCTCTAGTACCCTAGAGCCTCCGAATGCTGGTATGAGCCATGCATGTTGATTGAGCCTCTTTGAGACATTTCTTTCCTTTGAGTAGGATTTCCTAGTCTATACCCTCGTGCTAATCCCAATTTAGAAAAGATAATGTATGATCCTTAATCGAGAGTTTTCTCGGGCTCCGGCCCGGGATGTAATTAACCACGGGGGCTTGCGCCCGTGGGAAACTTGGCCCCCCGCAATCTACTTTACCCCACTCGATCTCTCGTATCGAGTGGGGGAAACCCGTGACTAGGTCGTGTATATTGCTACCCATCGGGGTGTGCTGGCGACAGCATCTATCCCCAATGGTTAGTCGTATGCGCGATCCAATCTGCCCTCCCATCGACCCGTTCGTGTCGAGTGTAGAGGCCTACGATCGTTTTGTCCTACGGGATAGTGTGGCCGTACCCTCTGCGTTCGAAACCCCCCGCGAGCGGTGCTCCTTCGGAGGCCCACAGGTTTTCTGGCGACCACGGTGGGACCAGTTTCTCTCTCCATCTTTGGATCATATATTATCTTTTCTTGTGTGTACTCCGGGATTGGTACTCCTTAGATTAGGTCCGTCCCACTCTTAGTTAGGGTCTCTCCTTAGTTAGGGTTCCTTTCCCTTAGCTAGGGTTTTCTTCTTCCTACTCTACTTCTTTCCAGCCTAGCAGGCTATTCCGTCCTTTATCTATTTCTATCTATCCTATCAAATTCTTACTCGTCCATTCTTTCTTGATTTACAGTCTTACTGACCTTTTCACTTTCTTTTCTTGGCAGCAGTGTCATGGCTTCTTTCGTACCTTCCGTTACCTTTGCTTTCGGTTCGGACGCGCGGGTGACTCTCCCTGAGTCCCTGCTCGCTAGTCCGCCAGTGGGAGGAATCACTTTTGGTTCCTTCACTGACTCGGCCTTCGTCACTCTTGGCGGGCCGACCCCGGCGGAGGCTGCTGCATTCTCTCCTCCTCAGAGGAGAGGACGCGCAGCCATGCGCCCGTTTGGACGTCCTGCTGCTCGGCGCCCAGTCCGAGCACCACGTCCCGTTCCTGTTCCTGCGCAGCCAGTGCGCCCTGTGGCTAGGCGACCAGTGCCTAGGCCACTTGCTGTTCCAACGGTCAGGCGTCCAGTGCCTGTCGCTCCTGCTGCACAGGTTGCCCCGGCCCCTCAGCGCCGGCAGCCTGCTGTAGTTCCCCCCGTTCGTCCAGCGGTCCGGCGTCCAGTGCCTGCCGCTCCTGCAGCACAGGTTGCTCCGGCTCCTCAGTGCCGGCAGCCTGCTACTACTGTTGCTCCCGTTGTTCCAGCGGAAGCACCTCGTGTTCGGGTTTCCCCTCCCACTCCCACTAGGAAGAGGGGTGCCCAGACCGAGGTGCCTTCGCCTTCCACTGGTCGGGTTTCTGTTTTCGCCCGACTTTCTCACCCCGAGGTTGTTGGGCAGACCCCGACACCTCCCGTTGTTCCTGTTCCCGGTCCTGATGTTCCTTCCTCTTCCACCTCCGGCCTTGGGAGAAGGGCCAGGAGGAATAGGAACAGGAGACTTCGTTTAGCTGCGTCAGAGGCAGAGAGGCAGCAGATGGCTGATGCTATAGCTCACCAGGAGCTAGTTGAGAGGACAGTGGCTCCCAGGCAGCGGAGGCCACGACGAGTTACAGTTGTGCCAGTTCCAGAGGTTGTAGTGGCTCCCGAGATAGAGGCAGTTCAGGGAGGACGCTTTTCCCCGTTGACACATAGTGGGGACGAGGAGGACGTTGCCCGCATTGCGGCGGCTCCTCCTGTTACCACTACCCTACCCCGTGCTAGGATCCCTAGGGACGCTGCTGTTCGAGCCCTCACCCAGAGGATTCGAAACATCGTCCGCCTAGCAGGTGGTAGGGGTCCTGTCGATCGGCAGAAGATACTCTATCAGATTTCTCGGGCCACCTTTCAGTTGCGAGGACAGACTGCCAGGAGACTTTACAGTTGGCAGAGGGGACAGACAGTTCAGCAGCCTGCAGACACAGTTCCAGTAGTCAGACCCCCGGCGGTTACTCCTGCTGCAGGACGACGCCCACGTCGTCGAGGACGGAGACAGCAGCGGAGACCTGCCCAGCCTCAGGTCAGTTCAGAGGTTGCAGTCCCAGAGCAGCCAGTTGCCCGTGCAGCACCCCGCCGTAGGAGGTGGGTTTGGAGGCGTCGGCAGGCGGACACCCCTGTCGACCCAGTTGAGCAAGTAGAGACAGCACCACCGTCAGATACAGAGCAGTTTGACGATGTAGATGATTTGATGGATATAGCAGTTACTTCCGAGGCAGAGGCAGTCCCGATGATGTGCGATGAGGAGGTGGCACCTACTCCAGAGGGATCCCTAGAGAGGGATGAGACAGAGTCAGTCCGCAGCCCTCATAGAATTGGTTCCCCTATGAGTCCCTACATAGAAGCACTTCGTCAGATCTTTTCAGAGGATGACTCATTCGAGGATGAGTCAGATGAGGACATACCAGTACATCAGGTCTGTGAGACTTCCCGTCGAGGTCACTCGGATGAGCAGAGAAAGCCCGAGGACCAGGATGAGCAAGAAGACCCCGAGGCAGGAGGGTCTCCGAGAGCAGTAGCTACAGACACCACAGTCTTACACTTACAGACTCAGATGGTCACTAGGAAGATCCATCTCCAGGATAGTGATTCGGTACAGCCTTTAGATAAGGCTACTCAGACAGTTCAGATGATCTCTAATCCTAGCCACAGTTCCAGCCACGGTGACAGTCAGAGTTACAGTCAGGGCAGTAGTGGCAGATTACTTCACAGTTCTGAGGGAGAGTGGCAGCTAGCACTCTCCAAGGAGACTTAGCAGATGATTGAGTAAGCTGTACAGAGTTTAGAGGCAGTTGAGATGAGGCCTCCCAAGGCCAAGTCGACAGTTGCCCCTACAGCTTTTTTGTTAGCACTAGTTTTCCTTTTCCTTCTTCTGTTGTAGTGCCAGATGAGCATATTTTCTTTTTGCTTTCACTTGTACTAAAAAAAAATAATAATAAAAATAAAAATAAAAACATGATTGTAACCTCAAAGGGGAAGACAGGCCCTCTTCCAGCACTTGGGATGGAGGACCTCGTTCTCTCTTATTTTGATGATTAATCAATAAAAAAATGATGATTTGCAATTATGATGACTCTCTCACTTCTTTTAGTCCTACTAGCTTTGTAGTGATGACTCATGAAAGAGTATGATCTCTCTATCTCATCTTAGGGGTGGAGAGATTTCTTCTTTTGAACTAAAATCTTTTTCAAATTGAAATTAGATTTAGAAGTGAAAATTTTCTTTACTATCTTGTGATTCTCTATCTCATAGATAACTATAGTATATTGATGCATAAAACTTCATAATTTTTTTTAATCACGTTATTCATTCTTATCAGAGAATAGGATTTGTTTTGTAGATCATTCTTCCTTGTCCAAGAGAAGTAAGTCTTCTTCTCTTGTACTTGGAAGATGATCTTACAACTGAGAAACAGTTTTCTTTTAGAGATTTGGAAAAGGAAGCCAGTTACAAAAAATGAGAAGATGCGCAAAGCGCCAAAAGTGAAAGATACACAAAGTGTATCAAGTGATTGAAATTTGTGCAAAGCACATGAAAGTTGAGAAAGTGGCTCAAAGAGCCCAAAAGTTATATGTAAATGGCTTCCCTTTCTAATAAATCTCTAAATCTCAGAAAATCTATATCCTTTTGATATTTTTGATACTTGATTCTGAAAATTATGATTTTGAAATCATCATTATACATTGATATCCTGTAAGATGTGGAAGTGTATTCTCATACAAGAAATAAAGAAAATTAAATTTCTTTCTCTAATTTAAATTCTTTTTTTGGATTAGATTTCAATTCAAGAGAGAAAAATACTCATATAAATGAGATGTCATGATTTAGCTAGTATGGAGCTTGATCTGAGTTAGTAAATTTAAATTGAGGTTCATTTTAAAATTAGAGGGAGTTAAGTACTAAACTCCTTTGGAATATGTGCTCATTTATCACTTTTGACTGGGTCCACACCCTCCTATACTTGTTAGGATCGGTGATGTTGATCCTTTGTTAGAAAGTGAATGGCTTCTTCCTATCAGTCCTGCTCTGATAGTTGAAGCCCTCAGTCCATTCATTTGAGATGAATGTGATAGGAAATGTCTAAATCATTGATTTAGATCATTTATAGATGTGATACTGGGTCCACACCCTCCTGCGTTTGTTAGGTTTGGTGATGTTGATCCTCTACTTGAATGAGATTCTCTTCTTCCTATCAGTCCTGCTCTGATAGTTGAAGCCCCCAGTCTATTCACATGAGTTGAATTTGATCGGGAATATAGTAGTCCTTTTAGATTACACTCTTTTGAGAGAGGATATTGGGTCCATATCCACCTATGTTAGTTATGTGGGGTGATATTGATCCTTTATCCCTATGAGATTCTCTTCTTCCTATCAGTCTTGATCTGATAGATGTTGCCCCCGGTCCACTCATATGGGTTGAATGTGATCAGGGATGCCATAGTCATTAATTTAGACTCTTTTGGAGGTACGATAATGGGTCCATACCATCCTATGCTAGTCATGTGTGGTAGTGTTGATCCCTTATCTTGATGTTGATCTTTGTGCTCGTCAGCTCATTCAGATGATTTGAATGTAACCTAGATTAAAAAAAAAAAAAAACATATGTATATATACACATGTGATAAAAAGAGGGAAGCTCTCGATAGAGCAAAATCGGTTGCCCTTGTCACAGGAGGAACCCGATAAAACTCCCTAAGAGCTCAAATTCCCCAAAAATTTCTCTTTCTCCTCCCTTAAGAGTACTTTGACGATCTCTTCAAGGTTGAGTTCCCACTTAGTTGGTCGATGAGCTTATATGATTTTAAATGCATTTCTTCGTTAGTGATGTAGTACATTGTGTTTTGAGATGTAATCATCACTACTTTTTGGGCTTGGGTCTTTCTGAGAAGAGATCGCCCCCGACTGCTCTCTTTTGGCAGTCTACCTCCCATTCATGAATTACTTTGAGCTGCCAGAGTAGTCCTATGAATGTGGCAGTGTTACCTCCACTTCGCACAGGGTCCTACCTGATTAGGGTAGGTGTTACCACTGTGGTCTTATGATAGTCATAGATCTCACTCATGATTATCAGATTAGGTGTCAGGTGTGCTCCCTTATCACCTCAGAGTTATTTTCTTAGCTGTGATGTAGTACATCTATTCTCAGGTGTTAGCACCACAGTTCCAGGAGCTCTGATTTCATATTAGAAGATTAACTTCCTGGTTCCTTTACTCACTTACTTCCAGCATTCGTACACTACTCTTAGCTGCTAGAGTAGCCCTACGAATGTTGTTTGGTTATTCTCACTTCTCGCAGGGTCCTACCTAGTCAGGGTAGGTGCTACCACTGTGACACTTCTGATGATACTTCACTTCCATACATGATTAACATCCTCAGGTAGTAGGTGTGTCTCCTCCACTACCTAGAGCTGCTTCCCTCCTTGTGGTGTAGTATACCTTGCCCCGGATACTAACATCTCCACTTTGAGAACTTTGATCTCTTAGCAGAAGATCAGTTCTACTACTACTGGTTGTGACCCATTTTACCATTCATGCGTTAGACTCAGTCGCCAGATTAGTCTTGTGAATGTGTTGAGGTCACTTCTACTTTCCACAGGGTCCCACTAGTTTGTTTGGGTGTTACCACTGTGAGATTTTACTTACTTGAGAATTGTTGATCTTAGTGGAGAGGATGCTACCTCGCTACTTCGGTTCTTTTCTTCTTACCTGGTGATGTAGAGCATCACACCTCAGATGCTACCACTATCTTTTCCTCGGGTTTTGATCCTCTAGTAGAGAGTCAGCTTTTTCAGGTACTTTTACCACTTGTTTTCCCATTGAGATCAGACTCCTAGCTGCCGGAGAGGTCCTTTGGATGTTTTGACCTTGTTTCTACCTCTTACAGGGTCCCCATCAGTTAGTATGGGTTCACTACTGTAGCCTCTTTGAGGATTAGTTTTACCAGGCGTAGTCATGCCTTCTGTAGTTGAGGTGCCCCCTCGCTACTCGAGTTCTTTTTACTCCTTTGGAATGAGATCGCCCCTTTACACACTTTACAGCGGGTATATCTCTTCCAGCTTTCTTGAGAGATGTCGTTCTGATGTCTTCTCCCCCTTTTGTGTAGGGTTGGGGTTCTTTAGGGGATCTTGACAGTATTTTGGATACTCATGGCCACGACGACTTGTCCTCTACCATGTAGTTATCAGATTGCTAGAAAGGGTTTCCTAGGTGGCTCTGCCCTTAAAAATTATCTCATTTACTTACCTCTTTTTCCCTCACATCCCTACACAGATGCGTGTTAGGCTGATGTCGAGGTGACTTTTGACCTTCTATCCTGCTGTTTGAAATGAACAGACAGATAGTTGAGTTTACCTGGTAGAGAGGACCTGACAGAGCACCTGGCAGGTACTCCTCGCCACGCTCTTGTTTGCTCTGTCCTGATCAGGCAGGCATCAGAGCCTGACTCTTTATTCACTCAGTTGAAATGACTGGGTGGGTATTGAGCCCTTCTTCATCTGCAAGACCGCACTGGCTACAGCAGATGTTGAAGTTTACCCGTTGAGTGAGCCCGACAGAGTCCCTGGGAGGCGTAATTCCTCAACGTTTCTTTTACTTCGGATGTCCTGTAAAAGACTACGCAGGCTTCCACTTCGTGGTTCATGAGCTTCTCGCTGAGGTCAGGTAGAAGTAGTGGCCACCCCAATCCACTATTCCGAAAGGAGCAGGAGGAGCGGGATCCTTTCACCCTCTACCCGCTGTCCAGATGCGGTCAGCCTGGTAGTTGGTTTTACTTTACCGTTGAGTGAGCCCGACAGAGTCCCTGGGAGGCGCAATTCCTCAACAACCCTTTACTCCGGATGTCCTGTAAAAGACTAAGCAGGCTTCCATTTCGTGGTTCATGAGCTTCTTGCTGAGGTCAGGCAGAAGTAGTGGCCACCCCAATCCACTGTTCCGAAAGGAGCAGGAGGGGCGGGATCCTTTCACCCTCTACCCGCTGTCCAGATGCGGATAGCCTGGTAGTTGGTTTTACTTTACCGTTGAGTGAGCCCGACAGAGCACCTGGGAGGCGCGATTCCTCAACACCCCTTTACTCGGATGTCCTGTAAAAGACTACACAGGCTTCCATTTCGTGTCTTCCTTACTTTTGCTGAGGTCAGGCAGAAGTATTGAGTCACCCCAATCCACTGTTCCGAAAGGATCAGGAGGGGCGGGATCCTTTTCACTTTCCACCCCGCTGCCTAGATACGGTCAGACGGGTAGCTGGTTTTACTTGGTAGAGAGGGCCTGACAGAGCACCTGGCAGGAACTCCTCGCCTTTTTCTTTGAGTGTCCTGTTCTGATCAAACAGGCACCAGACTTTGTGGCTCCCTTTATTTGTCGCCCTGAGTGGGCCGGGCAAATACTGAGTCACCCCAATCCACTGTCCTGAAATAGGCAGGAGGAGATGGGATCTTTTCACCTTCTATCCCACTGTTTGAAATGAACGGATAGGGAGTTGGTTTACTTGGTAGAGAGAGCCTGACAGAGCACCTGGCAGGAACTCCTCGCCATTCTCTTTCCCTGAGTGTCTTGTTCCGATTAGGCAGACACCAGGCGTCGTAATTCCTTTGTTTGCTGACCCGATTTTGTCAGGCAGATACTGAGTCACCCCAATCCACTGTCCTGAAATAGGCAAGAGGATATGGGACCCTTTCACCTTCTATTCTGCTGATTCGATATAGTCAGACAGATAGTTGGTATACTTTTGCTACCTTACTTGTGGCTCTTCTCTTGGCTCTACCCTTGCTACGGGGTAAGGCTAGAGGAGAATCTCTTTACCTTTTTCACCCCAGTGGTGATCTTTACTTCTGGTTCTCTTTTCTGCTCTGCCCCCGCTATAGGGCAAGGCTATAGGAGAATCCCCTTTACCTCGTTTTCACCTTTTTAGGTGATCTTTACTGTTGGCTCTATTCTAGGCTCTACCCTTGTCAAAGGGTAAGGCCAGGAGAAGACTACACTACCAGTTAACCATTTTGGTGATTCTGGACTTGTGCACTGCTGCTGCTTTTTCTTCTTTCCGAGGCTCTGCCCCTGCTATGGGGCAAGGCCAGGAGAAGAATTTTCTTCTTTTTTCCACCATACTCCTGATATTTGTTCACTCATGTTTTTCACTCTACCTTTCTGTGGCTTAGTCGGTCAACGCCAACACGAGCGGTTCACTAGTTGTTCGCCACTCCTGTTGGGGGTCCGTTTGTTGACCTCGATTTTGCCCAGAACCTTGGTCAAAAGGTTGACTTGGTCGAATTGACCAAGTCAGACCTCGAGACCCCCTCCAGTGGGTTCAGTGAGTCGAGTCGACTCTGTCGAGCCCTGACTTGGACCCCGAGTCAACCCAGTTGACTGAGTCAACCCGGGTTGACCAGTTTGGACCCTTTAAGCCTAAAATCAATTTTAAATCTATCTCATAGATTCCATGGCTTGATCTCACCCCCCCTTTTGACTCCCTTGACTGATTTGACCAGGTCAAAGTTTGACTTGGTCAAATCAAGTCTTAAATAGGTCAAATTAGCCTATTTTAATGAAATTAATGGCCAATAATTGCAATTAAAGCCTCCCCTTCGTTTTGAATTCAAAACCACGGCCAATTCCCTCTAAATTCCCTCCTAATTCGACCTTGATGAGATCTGGACCGTTAGCCTAGAGCTTAGAGATTTAAATAGGAGAAAATTAGGGTTAGGAAGGATCTTTTTTTATTTTGCTCTTGCTCTAGACCTCCTGAGGCCTTGAGGTTTTCGGTGAGAGCTCCCACATACCCCCCTACTTTCTCGAACCAAATCCCGACGTCCAGACCCCGCCGGCGGCGATCCTCCGGCGAATCCGAGACGTTTCGCGTTCCAGAAAGAATCCCGGTCGATCGAGCGTGAGTTGGATCTCAACGTCAACTAGGAAATTGTTCCTGGAGAGTCCACGAGTCCAACGAGCCCAAGATCTCCCGAATCCACCGTGTGGATTGAGGTATATCTCAAACCCTAGTTAGATCACACAAAGTTATTTAACTTCATATAGAGTGCATATTTTTTTTTGTAAAACTTATTCCCCATGAATGCTCTTCACTTTTAGAACATAGATCTAAAATTTCGTGCAATTTCGTCCACCCAATCGAGAGAACGAGACGATTTTCTTTTTAGGGTTTCGGTTCCCTGTGCATGCGCAGAGGAAGATGAAGTTTCTGTTCATCGTACTGTACGAATTGGTTCGTACCGTACGATATAGTCGTACTGTACGAATTTTTTTCGTACAGTACGATCTATTATAATAAGAAAGAATAAAAACACTTTTTTTGTGTGTTTTATCTTTCTGTTCATCGTACTGTACGAATTTATTTCGTACAGTACGATCTAGTGTGACAGAAAACTTTGAAATTACATAACTTTGTCGTTTTAAGCCCGCTGTCGACGCACAGCACCTTATTTTGGATGTACTTTGAATTCTGCATTGTTTAAAACTATTTTCAGATAAAAATTATATTCATATTTTCTGGTATTTCAAAAACAGTAAAACTGCTTTATTTTAAAATATTATTTTATTATTTTTAAACTTGTAAAATCCGTATCTAATTCGTTTTAGATCGGATTTTTGCGCACAACCCCTTGTTTCGAGCGTATTTTGATTCTGCACATCCTGGAGTCTGCATTGCACAAATATTTTTATTATTTCTGTACTTATTTTGAAAAACAGTAAACTGTATTATTTTCAAATATTTGTTTTATTATGTTTAAACTTTGAAATTACATAACTTTGTTGTTTTAAGTCCTCTGTCGACGCACAGCACCTTGTTTTGGATGTACTGTGAATTCTGCATAGTTTGAAATTATTTTCAGATAAAAATTATGTCTGTATTTTCTGTTATTTAAAAACCAGTGAAATAGGGCTATTTTAAAATAATATTTTTATTATGTTTTAACTTCGGAAATTCGTATCTTCGCCGTTTTAAGTCGGATTTTGACGTGTAACCCCTTGATCTTTTCAGAAAAGTGCTTATTTTAATTTGGAACCATTTCCAGCCCTTGATTTTGGCTGTCTTGACTGTTTTCTGTTTTATCATATGATTCGGTTATTTTAATATTATTTAAATTAATTATCATACTAATTATTTTTAAACTAAAAATTATTTCAAACTATTTTGAAACTTCGTTAGGGTGGTCAGCGGGTTTCCCTATACTTATGTATTATAAATTGAATTATTTTCAATTATTTTATTTTCCAAAAATATATTTATATCTATAAGTACTTTTAAACTATTTTAAAACTACTTATATATAAATCCTAATTTCGGGAGACCCGCTATTTCATGGAATTTTAGGCATGAGTTCTAGATATGAAGAACAATCATGGGGGAGTGGGTTAGTGAATGGTTGAGTCCCAATCATTCACTAATCCTTTCTTTAGGTGTCTGTTTTTTTATTCTTCGTAGATTGCATGTATAGGATTGCACCACGAGCACTTAGCCTAGGCTCTCCTAGATCTAAGGACATGGTGTGTTTATTTCATTTTTGTACTCCCATGCATTTATTACCTGAAGGGTTAGACTAAACATCACTTTAAACTCCTACAACGTAGTGACACCCTAAGGACAAAAATTAAGGACTCGTCTAGCGAACTTAGAAGTCTCTCTAGGAGCTAGGATAGATCCCAGAACGACATGAAAAAACTACAACACTTAAACTTAGTGACATCTAAAACATTATTGAATTTTCTAGGAATTTTTAGGAGCTCTTAGAGCCCTTAGCTAACCAACCCTAATTAACTGGTTAATTAAGGCCCCGAGACCTTCCGGAAAATACAATAAATACACTTTAAGTCAGAAAATTACCCATAATACCTCAAACTGACCAGAATCTGATCCCTGACCTTAGATAAATAGGGTTCCCTAGTTTGACCTCAGGTTGACCCCTAATTTGATCATAGGTGGAAATTATCGTTTTGCCCCTAATAAATCATTAAAAATTAATAAAAATTCCAAATCTTCTCCAAATACTTGGGAACACTTTTTCTGGTCATCCCTGACCTTTGGGAGTGATTCCAATCAGTTTGGAGTTGATTTGGAGCAAAACAATAAAAAAGGCTATTTAGTAGGAAATTTAGAAAATTCCAATAAATACCCCGACCTTTAGAAATCCATAACTAATTGTAGAAAACTCCAAATTAGGTAAACTCACTTGCATTAGACTCCAATTAGGGCCTAGTATTTATTAAAAATTTTAGGTTTTCAGAAATTGGCTTAGATTAGAAAGTCAACTTTTTGGTCAACCCTAGTCTATAGGATAGGGCCCGAAAACTTAGAAAATTCATAACTTTGCCTAGAAAACTCCAATTTCAGCCTACTACCTGTCTAACTACTCATATTAAGGTCTAGTATTTTCTTAAGGTGTTAGGAATCCCAGGTTTAGCCTTTTTCCCATAGTGACTTTTTGGACCCTTATTCTAGTTCTTAGGAGGACCCGGAACTTTCCAAAACTGGCTAATGCAATTTGAACTTCAAATATGAATATCCCAACTCCTTAAAATTGATCAACAAACTGAAATAATTAAAATGGACCCTAATTCACTAATATTTGAACTTTAACAAAATTCCCTTTTCAGACCCCCAACAAACCTGAACTCTAGCTAACTTTAACTAATTATCCTACTTAGGATCTATCCAAACCACACTAGCCTTACACACACATAGAATTGTTTGCTAGGGCACCACTTCTAGAGCTATGTTAGGCCGCTGGGATTTACTTTTCTGCTGTGTGCCGGAGCTTTCCGTGGATTTCATTGCATGCTGTTTGAAATTGTTGGTGTGTTTGCTTACTTTTTCTGTACTCTGTGATGTGATGAGCGTTAGACTTACCCATAGGTTAGGAGCGCTATATATATACTATTCTTCCATGCAGGTGGCCATGCTCAATGCTAATAAAAAGGGGGGAGCATCATAATAATTTCTAATAATGTTTTATGCAGGTGCTTGCTCAGCTCCCCCTAAAATGAAATGAGGGCTAAAATTATTAAATTATTATAACTGCTACAGATGGAGCTGCTTAGCCCTCAAAATTAAGAGCATGGCTTGGCACAGGGTCACTGGTGTTAGCATTTTCATTTTTATATAAACTGCTTGGGATTTTTATTAGGATAACCTTGCAGGGATTCTTAGATTTACTGCTTTCAATTAATGTAAAAATTTGTAATAATTGTTAAGAGTTGTGAAAACAACTTCTGAGTCGGGATATTCTTATCCAGCTCGGATTCCAAAAGAAGAAGGCATCCCTAAGGGGAGAGTCTTCTTCCATTTGGAAGATCGAGCTGGATGGCTTTAGATATCCAAAGAGAAAAGGCAATACCCCTATACTGGGGGAATTGTGTCTCTTCGTTTGGATATTCAAGCCACGACGGATCCAAGGAGTCTAAGGAGGAGAGATCCAAGGAGTCCAAGGAGGAGAGATCCAAGAAGTCCAAGGAGAAGATATCCAGAAAGCTAAAGATTGAAGACCCAATATCCCACTCAGAGTTGTTGGCGTCTGTCATAGGCTTAGAAATCCGGGTTGTTGGCAGTGGTGCCCGGCCACTTTACTTTTCTGCATACCCTGGGTTGTAATTAAAGGGCAGTTGGCCTATGGACATTTACTTGATTAGTTTGATTTATATTGATGTGTTTACCTGATTGCGCAGTAGAAATTGCCTGCTTTTCTTAGGTTTCTTTCTTGCATGCCATTTTTTTTTTTGTTTTCGCCTGGATTTTCATTAGGCTCTTTAAGGACTACAAAATTTTTCTACTCATAACTAATTCCTAAAATTTTAAGTTCTAAATAACATAGAAACTTAACGAACCTAGGGAATTGCCGGAGCCGTCCGGGGTCGCATGCATATTACTGCATCTTTCTTTCCTTGTTATAAGACATCTCCCTGCCTGCGGGTTGAGTCCGGATAATCTGGCCTATGAGGATGAAGTGCCGGACCTAGGGAGACCCAGTCTTTTCAAAAAAAATTATTTTCTATAAGCCTGTTTTTTAAAGTTCTATAGCATTCATGAGCTGACATTTCAACTAGCATGCATTGCATTAGAAATCAATTTAATTAAAATTTAATTGCATTAGCTAGGAGCATCTGACCCACATAAGTCTAGGACCACTTAGGAAATTCTCTAGATGTCGGTCCTATTTCCAAAGAACTGTACCACCCACCCATCTATCATAAATAACTTGACAGCATGGTTTTAAAGCGATTAGGTGGTTAGCTGGCTCCCCCAATCCAGGCTGGGGTAAGTCCAGGTTTTGCATTGCATTAGCTAGGACACGGGTCTTAGTGTTTCGTAGAGCACTAAGCCCTACCTAGATTTAGGGTTCGAGGCTACTACACTCGGTCTCGTAGTATGCCTTAAATAGTAGGTAGGTCCCTTTCTTTTCAGGGACCCTAAATTCTATTTATCCGCGTCACAGGATGACGCCACCTCCATCTTTCTCTCACGCATGTAACTGATTGCTTGTCTTTCTTTCTCTAGTTTCTCTCTAGTACCCTAGAGCCTCCGAATGCTGGTATGAGCCATGCATGTTGATTGAGCCTCTTTGAGACATTTCTTTCCTTTGAGTAGGATTTCCTAGTCTATACCCTCGTGCTAATCCCAATTTAGAAAAGATAATGTATGATCCTTAATCGAGAGTTTTCTCGGGCTCCGGCCCGGGATGTAATTAACCACGGGGGCTTGCGCCCGTGGGAAACTTGGCCCCGCAATCTACTTTACCCCACTCGATCTCTCGTATCGAGTGGGGGAAACCCGTGACTAGGTCGTGTATATTGCTACCCATCGGGGGGTGTGCTGGCGACAGCATCTATCCCCAATGGTTTAGTCGTATGCGCGATCCAATCTGCCCTCCCATCGACCCGTTCGTGTCGAGTGTAGAGGCCTACGATCGTTTTGTCCTACGGGATAGTGTGGCCGTACCCTCTGCGTTCGAAACCCCGCGAGCGGTGCTCCTTCGGAGGCCCACAGCGGCACGCGGCAGCGCGAGCGCGGCAGCGCGAGCGCGGCAGCGCAGCATGCGTGGCAACGGGGCAGCGGGCAGAGGGCGGGGGCAGCGGGCAGAGATCTGGAATTTGAATTTTTTTTTTAAATTAAAAGGGTTGGCGGGTTGACCCGGCAAACCCGCCGGGTCAACCCAAACCCGACCCATTTTTTAAACGGGTCAATTTATGGAACCCGAACCCGACCCATTTTGAAATCGGGTCGGGTTTTCGTGTCATGTCAAATATTGACACCCCCCTCGTCACGACCCGACCCGACGGGGACGGATCCCGCCCGAGCCGGACCGCGACCAAACCTTTTATCCAGGATCTGGCTTTGGAATTGGTTCCTGAACTGAATCTTCCAAATTAATCAACTCAACAAACACACAAACACAGAGCCACTATGAATCATCAAACACAGCGGAACAAAACATCTATATTTTCATTTTCCTCAAAACAATCATCTACAGATACAGTACATGGCTTTTGAACAGAAAGAAAGACAGAACAGAAAAGCCATGACTGTACAAAAATCAAAAGGTACAAAGAATACCTATACGGATCAGAACTCAGAAATCTACTCCTGGACTTCCTTCCCTTTCCCAGAACCTGAAAACCACTAGAAAACAAGAGTGAGCTCAACAGCTCAGCATAGCAACAAACCTCCAATCAAAACTCTCAGAATCCAAAACCATTCTCATCAGACAGAAATCAGATCAGAAATCGGAATAGAATCGTACAGATATCAAATCAGACATATCAGAATGAAACAGAACAAATCAGAATAGATACGGACAGATCACATCAGAATCAGAAATTGTACACATCAGAATCAGAACAGATTAAATCAACAGAGTCAGAATCGTACAGAAATCAGAAATTCAGATAATATCAGAACAGAATTGTACGGAAACAGAAGTCGTATTAAATCAGAAACAGAACATAATAAGTCATATCACATCAACAGAATCAGAAATCAGAATTGCAGATCGTATCACAGAACAGATCTCAACAGAGCAGATACGGAACTCAGATATCAACAGAACAAATTCGGAAATCAGATATCAGATATCAGATATATATATTTCATAGCTAAACTAAACTAAACAGAATCACTACGGATTCTGACCCTTATGTCTCCCTTGTGCTCACGGCACCAGAAATTTGCTGAATAATTAATAGCTAAGCTAAATGTGCTCACGGCACGAGAATAATCCTCGGATCCGGGACAGAACAGAAATTTCTCCAACTTGAGCTCAACTAAAATTTCCCCAGAAACTAACTGAATCTCATAGGATCCAGGCCCCTTATAGCTCCCTTTTTATAGCTTATACACATAGCATTTCAATTTAGAAGAAATCCGGGCAAATCCGAAATCAGACAAAAATCGGGCAGCACAACGGCAGTAGACAGAATTTACACAAAATTTCCTGCAAAGAAAATTTACCAAATTCGCACAGAATATAGATAATCACATTCCAGAACATTTATTCTACTGCACAGAGAATTTACAATTCCACAGAAAAATGTAGTCTACGAAAAACTCCGCCGAATCAAAAATACCCGGACAAAAATCTTCGAAAAATAACCAAAATGTGCACACTCGGCACGTCAACAATATACAGAAAGTTACGCGGTAAAAACTGAACCGATCAAAAGATACGGACGAAAAACAGTAACGGAAACGAAATCCGGACAGAAAACACCGCCAAACGCGACGGTTCTGAAAATTGAGAAAGGCGGAATGTGCCTTACCTTGCGTACAACAAAATCCTGAACAGTCACTTCGGACGAAAACGGCTCCGCGTCGTCCGAAAATCAATTTTGCCAAAATACCCTCGACTTTCTCTCTCCTCAGATATTTTTATTTTTAATTTTCTGATTTTTCTCTCTCTTCAAAACGACTGAAATCAACTTTATAATACACAGATCGGCCCGGCCGATCGCCAGATCGTCCCAGGACGATCAGACCAAATTGGATCGTCCTGGACGGTTCCCAGAACTATTCTCAGGCCGATATTTTCTACAGTGCCGATCGGCCTGGACGATGTCCAAATCGGCCTGGACAATGTGTACAGAAAATCACCTGGAGCAAAACTGGGCAAATTCTGGAGCAAAATTTCCACTGATCGTCCCAGGACGATCCAGATCGTCCTGGACGATCCTGGAGCAGATTTTTGATATTACACCCCTACTCTCATCGCAATTTGACCCATACAAATTAGCATTTATCAATATTTATAAAATTTGTTTAATTTTTAAAACTATAAACAAAATTATCATTTACAATTTTAATTATGAAAACTTTTTTTTATGTAATTATCCAAAAGCTAAATTAGACTTGGTCCCTTTCAAGCTCCACACATCGACACCATATAAAACAATGCAACATAGGAATCTTATCACATCCCAATTACAAAGTAAAGAAAAGAAAACTTCAGCCTTGTACTTAGTCGTTTTTAACGTGAGCCCAAGAAATTGTCAGACCGATCAAATTCAATAAGAATGTCGAAGATGGAATCAGGCAAAATTGATGATGAATGGTTCAATTGTAATCTGAATCCTCTGTTTAATTTAATTTATTTTTTTTTAATAAAATTTCATATATTTATGCACTCATTTTTCATTAAAATTTTTTATTAAAAATTTACTTTAAGAATTAATAAAAAAACCGTCAAAACTAAGCCTTAATCCCCCGTGCAAAAAGAAAAAGGGCTTTATAACATTGTTGAAAGCTATTTTTTATATGTGAGCCAAAGGCCAAGTCATTAGTTTAATTTTTATGCTAGAAAGTTATTTTTTATATGTGAGCCAAAGACCAAGTCATTAGTTTAATTTTTTATTTATTTTGTATGGGAATCTTTCTCTTCCAATTAGCTTAATGATCTATAGAATTGTATCTATTTTAACAAAATTACTTTCATGTAATATAATTAATGATAATATTTAATCTTGATTTGACTCAAAAAAATCATAAGAACAATCACGAAATTTGAGGCAATCTTTTAATGGGAAAATTTTAATATTAAAATTATGACAATTTGAACTCCAAATTTGACATAGTCAAAACAAGCGGCTCGACGAGATGAAGCCAGTGAGCCAAAGATCACTCAAATTCGACATCGTTAAGAAACTTAAATGCTAAAAAAATACTTCATAATCAAAGAAATCAATATTGACCGTAAGATTCAGTGTTTTAGATTCTTGTTTGAATTATCAAAATGCTCATTCCAAAAGTTTATAAATATAATTTTATTTACACATGAAAAGGAGAAAGAATAGCAAGAACTAGAGAGAGTTCTCTTGCATTCTCCAGTATCACAACCAACGATCACTACCAACTATTGCTACTGACAACCATCACCACCACCAACAATTAGCATAAAAAAAAACACAACTATATCTCAAATACTAATAAGATTTAACCTTATTGTTATGTATAACTGTCTACCTATGAATATCTACTTTTTATACTCCATATTAGAAAATCAGGAGTCTGTTTAAACCCCTTCTTCTTCAATAGTGAAGAAAGGAAGATTCTTGTATCATTTACTATAAAGTGAATTTTTTAATTGGGCCAAACTCAATGGTTTTTCCTTTCTGGATTTTCCACGTAAAAAAATTTATGATCTTCATATTTTTATCTATGCGTGAGAATTTTTGTATAACGCTGAAAAGTAAAACACATTATACCGACTCAAAATATATAGCACATAAAAAATCTTATTAAAAAATAAATAAATTATTATATTATAATGATAATATGCTCTTTTTTTTTCTTATATATACACACACACTTTTTAAAATAATTTACTATCACAGTTCCATTACCCTAAATTTGTCTAAATATATACTCATAGAAATTAGATTCATAAAAGTTACCGAAATTTATAAAATTAGTTTAACTTAACAAACAATGGATAAAAATATCATTTAGAAATTTATTTAATAAAGTTGTTCTATTTAAATATTAGAATTAAGAAAAAAAACATAAATAAAATTATCAAAATCATAAAATTATTAATATATTTATTATAATCATTATATTATATTGAAAATAAAGCCACATACAATAAATAGTATAATTAATGCGGGCTAGAATATACGTGGCGATAGAATTGTAATTTTACGTCTTAACGTTGCATGAATATCCAGCTCACATACAGAGAACAAAAGATTTTTTACGTGAAAAACCCTGGAAAGGAAAAAAACCACAGGGCCAAGCCTAGTTGAAAAGATTTCACTGGAATTTAAATTGATTACAGTGGACTGACTCATCCTTATTGGAGATCAAATTACAAATGTCAACCGTATGGTTGAAGTTTAGTGTTAAATCTAGTGTCACTTGGAAGTTAGGGCGTTAGTTAGTAGTCCGATGGTGACTTGGCAGAATTCTGTGGTCAGTTGATAGTTTGTCGGAATATAGGGCCTCAAGTGGTTGTATGGCGGAGTTTAGGCCCTTAGGTGGTGGTCCAATGAAGGTGAGGGCCTCAGGCGATGGTCCGACGAGGTTGAGGGCCTCAAGTGGTGGTCTGGAAAAGGTGAGGGCCTCACGAGGTGGTCCGGTGAAGATGAGGGCCTCAGGTGGTGGTCCGGCAAAGGTGAGGGCCTCAAGTGGTGGTTTGACGAAGGTGAGAGTCTCAGGTTGTGGTCCAGGGAGGGTGAGGGCCTCACGTGGTGGTCTGACGAAGGTGAGGGCCTCAAGTGATGGTTTGATGAGGGTGAGGGCCCATGTGGTAGTCCAGCAAAGGTGAGGGCCTAAAGTGGTGGTCAGGAGAAGGTGAGGGCCTCAGAAGGTAGTCTGGCGAAGGTGAGGGTCTCAGGTGGTGGTCTAGCGAAGGTGAGGGCCTCAGGCGGTGGTCGAGGAGGAGCTTCTTCATTCTTTTCTCTTCTTCATTCTCTTCTCTTCTTCTCTTCTTGCTTGGATCCCTTTTCAAGAGAAAGGAGATATCTATTTTTAGATTTCTGGAGTGGCATGGCTCATAAATAGATGAGAGATAAGGGTAAATGGTGAGTGGTTAGATGGATGGCCGATGTTGAATCCCTTGATCATGGACTGTTTGATGGACATTTCAATGTCTTAGTTATGTCAGAATTAGGTGATCTTGGCCTCGTTGGATTCTTCTCGTCGAGATGCTAAATTTAACTATAAGTACATTATGTTTGGTAATCCAAATTGCAGTTCAAACCTTCCAATAGTGCTTCTAACCCTTGATTTGGACCTGTTTGGGCTCGAATTGGGTTCGATTTGGTGTTGATGGGTTCGTATTCTCGAGACGCTCAGTTTGACTATAAGTTTGCTGAAATCAAAGTTTGAATGGTCCAAATTTTAATTTTGGAAGTTTTCAACTTGATTTTCATCAAGATTAGTGCCCGATCAAGATTATTTTTTGAAGACATATCAGGTTCCCCCTATTTTCGGACTTCGAAGCTCCAAAAGTCCGAAAATATGTGTCGTAGCCCATGAGAAAATTTTCAGGTGATTTGAAATTCATATGTACTCCTATCTTGGGCGTAGAAGTCCTGAATCACTTTAAAAGTGTCAAAATTGAGTCCGGAACATTAAAAAACAGTTCTGAAGACCCCAAAAATATCCGATTTGACCTTTTCGGGACAATTATTAGGCCCAAAAATGAGACGGGAATGCCCTGCCGCCGCCCTAATGAATGGGACAGCCTAGCCTGAGCGCCAGCCCACCCGGCCCAAGCCTGGCCTATGCGAATGGGCCTGCCTGGCCCGTGCTGGTTCGTCGGTTCATCAACTGGCTAAGGTTTGGCAACCGCCGGTGGTTTTCCGATTTTTTTTACTATATATACATATATATTATTTTCTCTTTTTTTTTTAAATGACCAAAATGCCCCTTCGCTAACTATAAATACCCCCTAGGGTATGAAAATTCACACATTCTCTTCTCTATCTCTTCTTTTAATTGAGGCCTTTCCTTAGCCCTGTATGGATGGTATCCCTCGTTCAGGCCCAAGGCCTTTCTCTCTATAAGAAGGTGATCCTCCCCCTCTCCCCCTAACACCCTTCAGCTCTTCTATTGTACGGGAGACTTTCCCCTGCCTTTGGATAGGTGGGCTCCCTTATCCAATTGCACGACCCCTCCCTACGTAAGAGTAATGTCGGGTGACCACCCTCCATTGAGAGATCCTGCGATCAGGGGTGACCCTATCACACTGCATGATTGAGAGCAGAGGCCAAATTAGGGAGTGAGGGCAGATGAAGCAGCGTCCACCGTTACGAGTGACTTCCTGATCCTTTTATGCAAAAATTTTCATTTTTTGAATGATGTGGTGATGATTGTCCCTAAGAGGTCCGATCGGGCTAACCTTCCTCCTCCCGCGTACTTGACCGTTTTCGAGACTAGCTTGCGAGAGGAGTTACGTTTTCCACCTCCTACTAAGCTGATCTAAATTTTACGGCGGTGTGGGGTGAGCCTATCCAAATTCTCGTATAAAGTCATGTCGGTGACTATGGGGTTGATTGCACTCTTTAGGGATCGAGGAGCTATTCTGATGCCTTTGCATCTTTCACGGATGGGTCGACTCACTAGTGACATACAGGGGCACGTAACATTCAGATTCAAATGGTTGGATATGCGTACCCGTAATCCTTCAAAGAACTGGCCAACACATTTTTCTTTGTGAAAAATGACTGGGGCATGATAGAGAAGTGAGGGAAGATGAAGGATCTGTCAGCCCCTCTGCACGTCGGGGAAGAAGGCATAATGATGATACTTAAGGTTCCCGACATCGAACATCTTATATACGAGATTTGTTATGCTAGTAAATATATAGAAGAAAACTTCTTGTTCAACGTCGGGCTGGCGTTTCATGCTGGGAGGTCTGATGCAAGGATGTTGAAGCCGTCTTCCAAGTTTCCCGATCCCCCTTCCCCAGCTTCAAAGATAGCTCCTAAAAGGACGGTGAGAGATGAAGACCCCCAGGTTCTGAAGATGAAGTGGTTGGAGGTGACTGCGACAAATACCGATAAAGCTCTACCTAACTCTTTCCCTGCCAAGTTTCACATCCCTTGAACCATCAATGTATTGAACGCTGCAAAGCCAAATGACTTGGTGAGTATTATCTTCCTAATGTTTCTTCTCTTTGTTCCAAAATCATAAAATTATTAATATATTTATTATAATCATTATATTTGGATTCATGCCGGGTAGGTCGACTATGGAAGCCATACATTTATTAAGAGGTTTGATGGAGAAATATAGAGAAAATAAGGATGATCTACATATGATATTTATTGATTTAGAAAAAGCATATGATAAAGTTCCAAGAGAAGTGCTATGGAGAGTTCTTGAAAAGAAAGGAGTCAATAATGCTTATATTCAAATCATTAAAGATATGTATGCAGGAGCTATTACTTGTGTTCAAACACAAGGTGGATTGACCAAGTATTTCCCTATTTCGGTTGGGTTACATCAAGGATCAGCCTTAAGCCCATATCTTTTTGCTTTAGTCATGGATGTTCTCACTAGACATTTGCAAGAGGATGTACCTTGGTGTATGCTTTTTGCTGATGATATTCTTCTTGTTGATAAGACTAGAGAGGGAGTTGAAGGTAAACTTGAATTATGGAGGTCAACTTTAGAGGCTAAAGGTTTTCGCTTGAGTAGATCTAAAACGGAATATATGGAGTGCAATTTTAGTAGGAATAGACCTAGTGAGGGGATTGTGACTTTGGGCGATCAAGTCATTAATAAGAGTACACGTTTTAGATATCTTGGATCTATTGTTCAGAGTGATGGTAAAATAGATGGGGATATTATCAGCAGAATTCAAGTTGGATGGTTGAAGTGGAGGAATGCATCGGGCTTGTTATGTGATAGAAATGTACCCTTCAAACTTAAGGGAAAATTCTATAAGATGGTAGTGAGGCCTGCAATGCTTTATGGTGCCGAATGTTGGCCTTTAAAAGAGAAGCATAATACTAAGTTAAGTGTGGCAGAGATGAGGATGCTCAGGTGGATGAGTGGCTTTACCCTTAGAGATAGGATACGAAATGAGCATATACGTGAAAAGGTTGGAGTAGCTCCAGTAGAAGATAAGATTAGAGAAAGTCGCCTTAGATGGTTTGGTCACATAAAACGGCGGCCTTGCGATGACCCGGTTAGGAGAGTAGAGGTATTAGATTTGACTTATGTTAAGAAAGGTAGGGGTAGACCTAAAAAGACTTGGTTAGAAAATATTAGGAATGACCTTTCTTTATTAGATTTAAACGAGAATTTGACTTTTAATAGGACACAATGGAGAAAAAGAATTCATGTAGCCGACCCCACGTAGTGGGATAAAGGCTTGATGTTGTTGTTGTTGTTGTATAATCATTATATTATAATGAAAATAAAGCCACATACAATAAATAGTAGAATAAATTTTTTTTAGAATATTATATATTATTTAAACATCTAAAAATATAATAATAATAATAATAATAATAATTATTATTATTATTATAAGGGTTAAACACATATATATATATATATATATATATATATATATATATATATAACACTCAACATTTTCCTATCTATATATTTAAAATCTAAAATTTACTAGTTACTTATATATCACTTAAAACTTAAAAAAATCAAAATCAAAATAATAGTTACCACTAGGGGTGTCAATTTCGGGTCACGGGTCGGGTTCGGGTCGAACCCGAACTGACCCGGGTGGAAAACGGGTCGACACTAACCCGACCCGGGTAGAGAAACGGGTCGAAAATCCGAACCCGGACCCGACCCGGCGGGTTGCCGGGTTGACCCGACACGACACGGAACCGCGCGGGCAGCTCGCGGCAGCAGGCGACGGCGGCAGCTCGCGGCACGCGGCAGCGCTCGCGCGGCAGCGCGCAGCAGCGCTCGCGGCACGCGGCGGCGGGGGCGGCACGCGGCAGCGGGGGGCAGCGGCGGCGTGCAGCGGGGCGGGCAGCGGCGCGTGGCAGCGGGGCAGCGGGGCGGGCAGCGGGGCGGGCAGCGGGGGCGGGCAGCGACGCGTGGCAGCGGGGCAGCGGGGCAGCGGGCAGGGGGCGGGGGCAGCGGGCAGGGGGGGCGGGGGCAGCGGGCAGGGCGGGATTTCGAAAATTTTTTAAACTAAACGGGTTGGCGGGTTGACCCGGCAACCCGCCGGGTCAACCCGAACCCGACCCGTTTTGTCAAACGGGTCGAATCTGTGAACCCGAACCCGACCCGTTTTTCAAACGGGTCGGGTTCAACCCGGATTTTTCGGGTCGGATCCGGGTCGGGTTTTCGTGTCGTGTCAAATATTGACACCCCTAGTTACCACTGTCAAAACATAGGCAAATTTTTAAAAGTTTCATGGCCGACATTTTAATTAGGAGAAGGTTCATCTAAAAAATAAAATTTAAATAGAATTATATATACAATCAGAAATTGTGTTTTTATTTAAAACGTAATTATTAATTGCTTTTTCTATTAAAAAGTATTTTTTTCATTTTTCATTTTTATGCGCAAAGTATTTTTTTATAGACGAGAGAGAGAGAGAGAGAGAGAGAGGAGAGAGAGAAGCGAGAGATGAAAGGTGTTAGAGAGAGATTTAAGAGAGAGGGGGAGAGAGTCAGAGACCGTAGGGAGAGAAAAACGGGAGAGAAAGGGGAATTCAATCATTTATCTTTAAATATTATAAAATTATATTTTTAATATTTGATTTAATTTTAATTAATTTTAATTTTACATAACTTTTAAATTATATTTTAAATATTTAATAAAATTAATTTGAAATATTATAACTATTATATTAAAATTAAGACATATAATTTTTAGTTAACTTACATATAAATATAATATAAAATTAATTTATTAATCATAATTATAATATTTAAATTTAATAATTATAATCATTAAATTTAGAATTTGTAAAACATTAAAGTTATTATATATATATATATATATATATATATATATATATATATATATATATATATATATATATATATATATATATATAGATACTAAAATTTTTTCAAATTTAATGTTATAAAAAATACATATTAAAAATTTAATAGTTATAATTATTATTATAACTGCTATATTATGTAAAAAGTAAAATTTAGATGCTAAAATTTTTAAGATATATGAATGTAATATTATTATGTCTATATCACGTATATTAATTATTAAGTTCATCTTCTTATTTGATGTAAGGGAATCAAGGCCGGCATTTTCTATCATAAAAAGTTGAATTGTTCTTCTGTTGCCAATAGGAGTAGTGCTAGTATTACAGCAAAGCTGTGTTTATGCTATATAATGTTTGTTGGAATTGATGACGATTTATTAAAAGTATTTTATCAGATTTTTTTTTTTTATTTTTTTATATGTATTCAAAGGGAAAAATTATTCTATGCCGTTCGACGGAGACAAACTCGAATGCACCACGTCATCCCTTCGCTGTGTACCGTGGCTCGGTATTGCTCGGTATTATTGTTCTATACAGTTGATGTGGTGTACCTGATTCACCTCCAGATGTAGAGCTACATCCGGCCTCCGCACCGAATAATTTCTCATTCAAATAACAAAATTCGGTTACAAAGTCCTTAGAAGGTTCCTCTAGCTCTCTACTGCTCAAAAGAACTACAAGATAAAAAGAAAAACAAAAACCTACGAGCCGGTGGATCCTTTTTTGATATATGAATCTAAAACCAATTCAACTTGCTTATCGGCTAAGCAGTTCGCTTATAAATAGAGGCCATAGATCAAAAGCTTCAAGAACAATAATTAAGCCAAGAAAATAACATCAATATGGCCAAACTTGGTCATGCTTCCTTCTTCTACTTCCTGGCCCTTTTCATGGCTGTTTGGGGCCTCTTTGCTGGCGGAAGCATGGCTCAGATGAGTCATATGTTGTCCGGCGATGTTCTGAAAACTGGTCAGAATATATCGAATCCACTTTACACCTTATTGATGCAAACAGACTGCAACCTTGTCCTCTACCGCAACCCCTCCGTTGCTGTCTGGTCCACATACACCAAGGACAAAGGCAGAGAATGCGAACTCAGGTTGAAGACCGATGGCAACCTCGTCATCTACGGCAAGGATGAGAAGCTCATTTGGCAAACTGAAACAAACGGTACAGTTGGTAACTATGTTCTTCTCCTCCAACGCGATCGGAATCTTGTCGTCTACAGCGTACCGGCCTGGGATTCTGGGACGGGAACAGTTTTATCTGCAGCCACAAAGTAGAATTCAAGATTGGAAGAACAAACGATACCTTGTTTTCTGTCTGGTGAATGTGTGATTTGGACTCTTAGGGTTTGTATTACCAGCTGAGTGCAGTGTTGTAGCGTTATTATGAATTGTGTGCGTAGCATAATTACAGAACTTTGCTATTTACTCGAATAAATGTTACATAAGTAACGAGAAGTGTGAAGATTTTGTATTTCAAGTACTGCTTTTGCTTTCATCATTGAGCGCCTTTGATTTTATCAAGGTTCTGAAAATCGGACCGGACAATAAACCGGAAGAATGAGAGGTTCATGGTTCGACCGGTCTAACTGGGGTCGAACTGTATGACATAATAAATAATAAATATTATTATAATTTAATAAAATTAACATAATAATAATATTATCATTCAAATTATGAGACAAAAAATTAAACTAAAAAAAAACTATGAAATATAAAATTTATATAATTAAGTAAAATAATTATTTTAAAATCTCACATAAAAGCAAAAAAAAATTAATCACATAATTATAAGAATTTACACTTATAAAAATATGATAACTTTAAATTTAAATAATTTTCAAATTTTAAATTTGATTTTTAATTTAAATTTAATTTACATATAATCATATAATTTAATATAAATTATTATTAATTTATGTTACATATTTAATATAAATTTAATTCTAACATAAGCTTATAAAATTAATATAAATTATTCTTATTTTATATTATATGATTAAATATATTTTACATGTTTATGTTGTATACAAAGTTATTTTATAAATTTATAACTAAAATTATTAATAAATAGATAAAATTATTAATGATAAATTATTTTTTATAGTGTATAAATTAATAAATTTTTATTATTAACTAATACATAATTATCATTTACATAAAAATAATTAATTAAAAATCTGTTTAAAAATAAGTTTTATAGGCATTATATATGTTTTGAACTCATACACACCTCAACTTTTTTCTTTAATCCCACATCTCTTGGAAACACTTTCTTGCTATTGTTTATATAGTCTTTTTTAGTTTCTTTGCTTAATGAGCTTACATGGAGTTGTGGAGTCATGTGATGATGTCTCATGATCAGGGGTGGAGCTAGGATTTTTCTCAAGTGGGGGCACAAATCATTGAAGTAAAAAAATTCTCAACCTTTTTCATCCGGATTTGGGATCGGCAAGGGTGGTTTAAATTTTTTTTTTTTAAATCATTAGATTCATTATAAAAAGATAAAATATATGATCAACAAATAAAAAAACTTGCAATTGAGAACAATAAATCTTGAGATTCGTCTTGAAATGTTCCATTCACCTAATCATATCATATAAAACAAAACCGGCTTAACACAGAGATTAAAATTAAAATGGCTTAAAAAACAATCATACAATGATACAAACATAAAATATCTTTAAAAATTAAGAAAAGTTATATATTATTATATGTATAAATATATAGCTAAATTTAGCATTCAAACAATGCTCAAGTATTTTGTTCAGCATAAGATTTAATTTAATGGATTTTGACGAATAATTGCAATATACTTCTCAAAAGATTATATTACATTTACCTTAACAAAGAAAAGCAGAAGCAGAAAAATCAGATAAAAAATTATGTGAGGATTTGATTTTTGCAATTCTTCCGTCAGAGAAAAAATGTTTGTCAGGATTTACTTTATACATAATGTCATTAAAAAACAAGCAAAGCAAAGTTATTTTCTCCGCTATGTCTTATGAAGAATTTCTTAACATCAGAACCAAGGTCTAAGAAGAATATTAGTATATTACCTTTTGATTCCTCAAGTTCAAATGTCAGACTTTTCAGTGGGGGAAGGTCTTTTCGTGAAAAAAGCAGGTTTCTATTCTCTCCGGCCTCCGTTAAGAAAGTAGGTTTCGCGAATCGCGATGAAATCAGTGGCGATGGGTTCCCTCCGTTAAGAAGCAAGCAGGTTCCGTACTTGCCTTTTTTTTCGTTCTGTCCGACTGCCCGCCTAAAAGAGGAGCAGCGGTAATTTTAGAACGCAAAAATAACCCTAAAACTGCTTTTAATTGTAATTTGATAGCAATAATACAATTAATTTAACATTAATTAAAAATTCAGTGGGAGCCCGTGCCCCCAGGGCCCCCATGGTAAATCCGCCCCTGCTCATGATGGTTTGAGGGCAAATCTTTATAATTAAAGATATATTATAACTTAATTAAATGTTTTAAATATATATTAATTAATTTATTTAAACAATATTGAAAATTTGTGGGATTTGAACTGGCCAGTTCAAAATAATCGGGCTAGTTCGTCGGTTGAATGGTTCAGTTCGGTTCAATGCATAAGTGGTTTTAAGATTGAACTGGATCGGTCTCATGACCGGTTCACAATTGAACCGGTCGGTTCGATCGGTCTGATTCGATTTTTAAAACATTGAATTTTATTGCTTAAGATTTATGACATCGTCATGCACTACTTTTTATATTTGATTTTGTTTTTAATTTCTTGGGGGAAAATTAGGGGCAGAGTACTCTGTATATCGTTAACTATGAAAATGATAGTTCACCAAATAGAGAGGAAACTTAAAAGATTAGGGAAGAAAGATGGGAGAGACAAAATCAAAATTCAATTTTGGACAACTTCAGACTGTTTTAGTTAGGGGTCTCAATTATTGTCTCGATCGGATATCCCTCGAGTATACTATTATGGAGTCGTACAAGAAGCTTCTATGCACCATGCATATATCAATGTCAATGAGATATCGAACATGATCTTGTACTTTGTTATATCCATGCTTTGAGGAGACTACCTTGTGATGAGTTGAAGACAAAGAAATCTAACGATGCACTAACGATGCATTGGTCGAGCCTTTGCTCTCATCAGCTTATGATACCTCATCTATCACAAAATGACTTCATGTTGTTTGGATTTCCTTACCGAGTCTAAGCAAGGATCATGTGACTTATGAATATTATCTCTAAGGATGAAAAGGCAATCATAGGAAAGCTTACTGGACTAAGTGGTGTTCTTGTAACTTATCAATGGAAACAAAATTTAATTCATATCATTGCTTCTATGGATAAGGATGGAGCCTACATAAGAATAATGATGTATATCATGGCTAAATCGGATGACAAGACTACGATTCACTTGTAAACAAAAGCAGATAATTAATTATCGATAATTAAAATTGCCGGCCACTGAAGCACAACATCACGCCATTGGATCCACCATATTTATATAAGCAGATATAAGGCGTTTAGAGATTCCAAAATGAAATTCGATGCATTTATTAATAGTAGTTATTTACATAGTCGATAATCCCGAAAACACCGGACCCCTTTGAACTGCATGCAAATATTTTAAAAATCCCCTTATACATGCATTGCAATAAGCATGATAATTCATTTAAACATGATATCCACCATTGCGAGTAGCATTTAGTTGTAACAAGTGCATTGCATTTACATGCTAATGTTGCATATGCACGTATCGTAACTTGCATAATACATTATGCGAGCATGTCATCTGACATTGTAAGTATATTTTGAAGTGACCTATGCCATGCATTTGCAGTATGCTAAGGATTGCATTCTAGCATGTCGTTTTACATTGCTATTGCACACCCAAAATAACCTCCGACATGTATTTGTAAGATGCCGACACTACAGGAAAAACAGTGAAAACCGGCGGTTTGAACCGGCGGTTTAGAGGCCGTCGGTATTACCGACGGCTACACCGGCGGTTACGCCGTCGGACGATAACGACGGCTTAATCGACGGCTTAGCTACGATAAACCGTCGGTAATACCGACGGTTTCTAAACCGCCGGTAAACCGCCGGATATAGACGTGAACCGTCGGTTTTCCGGCGGTTTTAGTCGACGGTGATAAGTGATTTTTACCGGCGGTTTAAACCGCCGGTAAACCGCCGGATATAGACGTGAACCGTCGGTTTTCCGGCGGTTTTAGTCGACGGTGATAAGTGATTTTTTACCGGCGGTTTAAACCGCCGGAAAACCGCCGGTAAAAGCCCTAATACGAGCCCCCTCGCTCCGCTCATTTCATTTTCCCTGTTTCCTTCTCTCTCTCGGCCGCTCGCTCATATCGCTCCTCCGCTCGTCCGATCAGCCCCCGACGAAGGAACTCCGGCCTCCGACCCCATTCCGACCGCCGCCGACCCCTGTCCGACCGCCGCCATCCCCAGTCCGACCGCCGCCGACCCCTTTACTCCGACGCCCCGACCGCCGACCGTTTCCGACCCCAAACAAACCGATTTCTCTTTTAAGGTTAATTTTAATGGTTTTTCTTTGATTATTTGTTGATATTATCTTGTTAGTTAATGTTTTATACTTTAAAAATGTGGGAGAGAGTTATGGTGCATATATAGGTTTAGGTTTGCTTGGATTACTTGGATCTTATGAATTTTTTAGATAAAAAATGTTATATCTCATATGAGTTATTATAATTTATTGATATATGTGTTTGCAGTATTATTGCTCTGTATTAAAATGATCAAACTCGGAAGGTGGTTTGATCAAATGTTTTCCTATTTCAGTTGAATTATATCAAGGATCAGACTTAAGCTCATATCTTAATATTAGTGATCGAATCATTAATAAGAGCATGTGTTTTTTAATACTGGAATCTATTGTTTTGAGTGATGGTGAAATAGATGGGGATGTTATTAGTAGAATTCAAGTTGGATGGTTGAAGTGGTGGAATGCATCGGGTTAGTTGTGTGATAGAAAAGTTATCATCAAACTTAAAGAAAATTTTATAAGATGGTGATTAGACCTATAAAGCTTTATGGTGGAGAATGTTGGCCATTAAAAGAAATCATAATACTAAGTGTTGTAGAGATGAGGATGCTTAAGTGGATGAATGATTTTTTTTCTTAAAAATAGGATACAAAATGAGCATATATACTAAGTGTTCCAGTAAAATTTGGGTTTTTTGTAAAATCTATTTCGATGTATAACAGATTGTTTATGCCTCCAACATGTAGGGTACGTTTACTTCAACGTGCAAATGACTATCCAAGAAGAAAGATATTGGATGTATAATAGATTGTTACCGGGTCGAAAAGGATTGACAGTTGAATTTATACAGGGAGTTGAAACTTTCATTCAAGTTGCATCTCAACTGCCTTCCTTTTCAGCTTGATAAAATGTTTAGATGTCCGTGTTCGAAGCATAAAAATCTAGCATTCCTAAAGCCCGATGATGTGAAGCTTGATTTATATCGTAGGGGATTTCTTCCAAACTATTGGATTTGGACATCACATGGCGAGTACGAGCCACATAGAGATGCTCATGCTGGTTCATCTACAGCTTATGAAACATTTCATGAAAATCAAATGAGTAGACCCTATGAAGACCTTATTTTTGATGTAGCAGGTCATAATTTAAGGTCTAATGTGGAAGAGCCACCAAATGCAGAGACACAAAAATTCTTTGAGTTATTACATTCAGCCCAAAAGCCAATTTGGGAAGGTTGCAGTACGCATTCAGAATTATCCATTGCAGTGAGGATGTTAAGTATTAAAACTGAGTATAATATTCCCCGTGAATGTTTTAATGACGTTATTGGTCTTATGAAGGAAACTAATCCGGCTGACAATATAATTCCCTCAGACTTGTACCGAACAAAGAAATTAGTATCCAAGCTGGGTCTCACTGCTACAAAGATTGATTGTTGTATCAATGGATGTATGTTATACTATAAGGATGATGCAGCAGAAGTTACTTGTCACATCTGCAATGCTCCTCGTTTTAAGCAGAACTCGGGAAAACAACGTCGTCCAAAGAAAGATGTGCCATATTCCCGTTTGTTTTATTTACCAATCATTCCAAGACTTCAGCGGCTCTATGCATCAATGAGTTCAGCAGGCCATATGAGATGGCATAAGGAGAAAATAGCAAAAAGTGATGTTCTTTCTCATCCATCAGATGCTGAAGCGTGGAAACATTTTGATCGAGTGCATCCTTCATTTGCTGCTGAACCCCGCAACATAAGATTGGGATTATGTACTGATGGTTTTACTCCTTATAGTCAAACAGCTACACCGTATTCTTGTTGGCCAGTTATATTAACACCATACAACCTGCCACCAGAGATGTGTATGACTACTCCGTTCATGTTCTTAACTCTGATTATACTTGGACCACATAATCCGAAGGCAAAGATTGATATCTATTTGCAGCCATTAATTGATGACCTCAAATTATTATGGGAAGGAGTGCTCACATATGACATATCAATAAAACAAAATTTTCTCCTTCGAGCTGCTTTGCTGTGGACTATCGGTGATTTTCCAGCTTATGGTATGTTGTCTGGTTGGAGCACAGCAGGGAAATTAGCATGTCCTTACTGCATGGAGAACAGTAAAGCTTTCACATTAAAACATGGAGGGAAAAATACTTGGTTTGATTGTCATCGTATGTTTCTACATGCTAATCATCAGTTTCGAAGAAATAAAGAAGCATTTGTTAAAAACAGAATTGAGCGATCACCTCCTCCACCCAGATTAAGTGGTGATGAGATACTCCAGAGACTTTCCAACATTCCAACAATTATTGAGTATCCAATGCTATCAGAATCTAAATTTTCGGGTTATGGTGTTCAACATAATTGGATTAAAAAAAGTATTTTCTGGACATTACCTTATTGGAGAACTAATTTGATAAGACATAACTTGGATGTTATGCACATTGAGAAGAACTTTCTGGATAATATTTTTAATACAATTATGGATGTTAAAGGCAAGAGTAAAGATAATGTCAAAGCAAGGATGGACATTAAAGAGTTTTGTCGGCGAAAAAATTTGGAGTTAGTAACAACAACTGACGGTAAAGTAATGAAGCCCAAAGCTCCTTACTCGTTCACGTTAGAGCAAAAAAGAATGATATGTCAGTGGTTTTAAAGGTTTAAAAATGCCGGATGGTTATGGATCAAATATAAGCCGATGTGTTGACTTGAAATCTGCAAGGTTATTTGGACTCAAAAGTCATGATTGTCACATAATTATGGAGGTTCTTCTTCCGATCATAGTCAGTATGTTACCCGATTACATATCAAATCCGTTGATTGAGCTTAGCATTTTCTTCAAAGATTTATGTTCATCTAAACTAAGTGAAAATGCTTTACGGAGGTACGAGGATAACATACCAATCATCCTATGCAAGTTAGAGAAGATATTTCCCCCGGGTTTTTTTGATTCTATGGAACATCTTCCAGTCCATCTACCTTACGAAGCTAGAGTTGGTGGACCTGTACAATATCGTTGGATGTATCCTTTCGAAAGGTAAATGTGTTAAGATTTTTATTAATTACTCAAATTTTTTTTGAATCAGTTAAGATAACATATTTTTATTTGATTAATAGATATCTGAACAAGTTGAAGAAATATGTTGTTAAAATAAAGCACGACCAGAAGGATCGATATGTGAAGCATATTTATCTCAAGAAACAACACACTTTTGCTCCTACTATTTCGAGCCACATGTAAGGAGTACAAGAACAAAAATGGGTCGTAACATGGACTTCGATGTAGAAGAACAATCACATGCTACACTAACAGTATTTAGAAGGCAAGGAAAGCCTAGTGGCAAATGTGTTGAAAGATATCTCAACGATTTAGAAATAAATACAGCGAATTTGTATGTACTACTGAACTGTGAAGAAGTTGAGCCAATCTTAGAGTAAGTTCTTACATAATGTTAATAATAAATTAGTAATGTTTATTTAAAATACTTATGTATTATTTGTCAACAGGTATTTCGTAAGCAATTTGCCCTTGACAGATTCAAGGGAAATTGAGCAAGCTGTTGCAAATGAATTTCCAACTTGGTTCAGATCATATGTGAGTACATTTTTTTTTTTTATAAATTTAAATCTTATTTATTATAAAAATTACTAAAAATTTGAAAATATTTTTAGGTACAAAATCCTGATAACAAATGTTTCGATAAAGGTTTGCAAGCATTAGCATGGGGTCCAATGCGAAAAGTAAAAACTTGGCCAATATATATATAGTGAATGGTTTCAGATTTCATACCAAATCGTGGAGTGAAGGAAGAAAAAACTGAAAATTGTGGAGTATGTGTTAGAGGAAACACTCATGAAGAAGATGAGTGTGATTATTATGGTATTTTGAATGAGGTCCTTGACTTGGAGTACCCAGGGGAAGATGAGAACTTTGTATGCTTATTTAACTGTCAGTGGTATGATCCAGTACAAAATAGAGGCACAAGGGTTCATCCTGTGTATGGTTTAGTAGATGTTAAAAATAGTATAGTAGAAGATACGGAAAGTTTGATCCATTTGTGTTAGCAAGCCAAGCTATTCAAGTTTATTTCAGCAAATATCCCAGTGGTCGCAGAGACAAACAAGATTGGCTAGCTGTCATAAAAAACAAAAGCACGGGGAATAATTGATCAACAATACATTGTAGCAACTGCACATCAAGAGGATGAGATGTCAAGTTATATGCCTGTTGAAATTGAGGATATGCCAACTACAACCTCTATTATTGAAATGGAGTTAGAAGATGTCAATAGTTCAACTAGTTCAGAAGAAGAAGAGAACCAGGATGAAAGTGAAGATACTCTTGAGAGTGATGAAAATAGTTCTGATGATTCTGATTAGTTTCTGTAATTTAGAATTGTAGAATTTAAATGTTATGTAATTTTTATTACTGCTTAGAAATGATATTGTATTTTGCCACCTTTGTCTTTTATTAACTGCTTCATTAACTGCTTTATTAACTGCTTCTCGTAATTCATTACCTGCTTCATTAACTGCTTCATTAACTGTTTTATTAACTGCTTTATTAACTGCTTTATTAACTGTTTTATTAACTGTTTTCTTAATTATTTTTGTTTTAATATTGCAGATGGCTTCAGGCGACGATCCTCCTCGTAAATCATTTGCCTCAAAGTTCCGCCGGAAGAAGATTACGACTAGCAGAGTACCCACACAGACTGAGGTAGGTGAGGGGCCTTCAGTTGCACCAGATCTACCTACACCACCACCGCCACCACCTGCCAGGAGCCAGCAGCCTTCACCAGAGCAGGGTCAGGGACAGTTAGATCCACCTCTTGTTGCACCTCCATACTTCCCTGGCCACTTCCCTCCCAGCTCGACGAGTCCTCGCTTCCCCTCTCCAGATCAGACACATGCTTCTCCATTCTATCCATATTACCCCCCACCATCATCACAGGTTGCTGGTCCATCCACTGGTCCTCACCCTCCTTACCCTTACCCATATTACTACCCCTATCCGGTGCAGCATGAACAGGGTGGACCATCACGACCACCAGAGGTTGGCGCTACCGATCCTGCAACAGCAACAGATAAGCGTCAATACATCGAGCCTGACGGCGATAAGTAAGTTCAATTTAAGTTATTCAGTTGTTTTTTTATTTTGATATATTACATGTTATTGATAAAAACAAAGTCACTTGCAGCTTCAATCCTTCAAGGCCACCTATACATATGATCCGGGATATAATAAAGAATAAGTATGATGCTCCTTACTTATCCTGGAAGAAGATCCCAAAGCCTGTTAGAGATATGTGGTTTGGAGAATTTCAGGTATATTTTTTTTTTGTATGATTTCAAATATATGATTTAATTTGTACTAATCTTTTTGATATTGCCTAAATTTGTACAGAAAGAATTTAGGTGGTTGCCTGAGTACAGCACGAGGATCAGATCTAATTTTGAGAGGAGAGGAGCGACCCGTCTCAGAGACATGTTCACGGACATTAGAAAGTCCGGGCAGAGGCCTAATTGGATTGGAGAGGGCGTTTGGGCAGATTTGAGTAGTGCTTGGGCTACCCCGGAGTTTATAAAAATGAGAGAGCAGAATAAACAGAACAGAGCCTCTGACTGCGGCGGTTTAGGAAGCTCTCTTCATACTGGTGGATCTGTACCTCATACAGAACATAGGCGGCGACTGGTAAGTGTTTTGAATTGGTTTATTACATATATTTATGTTAGTATAACTAAGCATCAAATTTTCAGAAAGCGCACCTGGGTCGGGAGCCAACACCATTGGAGCTGCATACAAGAACTCATCAACATCAAGCTGACCAGAAGTGGGTTGATGAGAAATCTAAGAAGGCTCATGTGAGTAAAATTTTTTGGATTTTTTAGAATAAATATTTATTTTAATAAAACTATTTGTAACTTGCAGGATGATTTCTTACGAGTTAGAGAAAGTAGGCAGTCCACTGGCGAGGGATCATCTTCTGGATCGGCCCATACTTCTGAGTATCAGACATGGTCAGAAGTTGTTGGTGGAAGACAGAGGGGGAGGGTATATGGCATGGGTTCACAAGCTTTTGCTATTGAGTCCAGCTCATACACCTCTGCATTCCATGATCCAAGTGGAGCTGAAGAATCTGTAAGTGAGAGGGTTGCAGCACTTACTAGAGAGATTGAAGAGATGAAAAGGGTTCAGAATGAAATGCAAGCAGAGTTGCAATCCTACAGAGCTGGAAAACAAAGGAAGAAGGACCAACAGGAGCAGCCATCTGCAGACAGTGAGGATACCGATGATGATTAGATGTTTATTATGTTTGATGAATGTATTAATTAGAACTTGTAAACTTCTGAACTGGTGATTGTAGCATTATTAAGAACCATTCTTGTATGAACTTGTGATTGTAATGTTGTGATGAATTTTGTATTTTCTGGTTGTGATGAATATAGCGGCGTGTTGCCCAACATATATATGCTTTTTCTGCAGGTTTAGACTTTAGGGTGAACCTCCCTCAAATAGAGGGGATGCTGTCAATTTTTTTTTTCAGGTGCTACAGGTTTCCGGCGGCTAACCGGCGGTTTGGCCGCCGGAAACTACGATACCGGACGGGTAAGATATAGCCGCCGGTGTTATTATTAAAACCGCCGGTGAATACCGGCGGCTTACCGACGGTCACCGGCGGTTCTACGATGGACGCACGACGGTTTAAACCGTCGGTAATACCGACGGCTATAACCGCCGTCAACCGCCGGTAAGTTACCGGCGGTCTAACGGCGCCGTCCGGCGGTCTAATGAACCAGACGACGCCAGGTTTAACCGCCGGAACACCGCCGGTACTCTGACCGACGGTTTTCCGGCGGTTACATTACCGGCGGCCAAACCGCCGACAGACCGACGGTTGAAATTCCGGTTATCACCGGCGGTATGGGCCGCCGGAAAACCGCCGCAAAAATAAACCGCCGGTAAAAGGCCGTCGGAATTTGTTTCCTACGCCGTTTTTACCGGCGGTCACTAAACCGCCGTTAGACCGCCGGTATTTTGTAAAACCGCCGGTAATCTTACACTAACCGCCGGAAAAAACCGCCGGTTTTCATTGTTTTTCCTGTAGTGCGAGAGTTTCATTCCATCATGTTATTCGACATAGCTTCAAGGAGACTACCTTGTGATGAGTTGAAGATAAAGAAATCTAACGATGCATTAGCTGAGCCTTTGCTCTCATCAGCTTATGATACCTCATCTATCACAAAATGACTTCATGTTGTTTGGATGTCCTTACTGAGTCTAAGCAAGGATCATGTGACTTATGAATATGATCTCTAAGGATGAAAAGGCAATCATAAGAAAGCTTACTGGACTAAGTGGTGTTCTTGTAACTTATCAATGGAAACAAAATTTAATTCATATCATTGTTGTTATGGATAAGGATGGAGCCTAGGTAAGAATAATGATGTATCTTATGGCTACATCGGATGACAAGATTACGATTCGCTTGGAAGAAAAAGTAGATAATTAATTATCGGTAATTAAAATTTTGGGCCACTGAAGCACAACATCATGCCACCAGATCCATCATATTCATATAAGCGGATATAAGGTGTTTAGAGATTCCAAAATAAAATTTGATGCATTTATTAATAGTAGTTATTTACATAGTCGATAATCCCGAAAACACCACTTTGAACTGCATGCAAATATTTTAAAAATCCCCCTATACATGCATTGCAATACGCATGATAATTCATTTAAACATGATATCCACCATCACGAGAAGCATTTAGTTGTAACAAGTGCATTGCATTTACATGCTAATGTTGCATATGCACGTATCATAACTTGCATAATACATTATGCGAGCTTGTCATCTGACATTGCAAGTATATTTTGAAGTGACCTATGACATGTATTTGTAGGATGCTAAGGATTGCATTCTAGCATGTCGTTTGAATTTGCTACTGCACCAGAGCCCTACATGGGGTCTTGGTTGGGTACCCACGCTTAGTGCTTGCGGGATTTGCCCATCCACGCCCTCCTATGGTGACTTTCGGGATGTCATACCCACCCACACCCACCCACTTTCCACGCTTCTTGAATGCAGTCTACCACGGATTAATGTCCTTGAGGTTTGTTGCCCTTTTCTCTGACTGCAAACTTTGAAGCCACATATCAAAATTTATCGTGGGTGCGGCGTGGTTCAGTGCTGTGCACTGCGTAGTAAGAAATACTGTAATATACTGCATGCAAATAGTGATTAGTATTGTAAATCAGTTTGTTCCCTAATGTTGAGTACCCACCCATGAAGTCATGGGCATACCCATACCCACCCATGCCCATTGGGAATGGGTGGGTGTGGGTATGGGTAACCAATGCAAGGAGGCTCTATACGGCACCCCTAAAATAACCTCCAACATGTATTTGCAAGATGCTGAGAGTTTCATTCCATCATGTCATCCGACATAGCTGTTTCATTTCAAAATAACATTTTGTGTGTATTTGTATGATGTAGAGGTTTTTAGTCAAGTATGTCATCTGAAATTAAAATTGCATGTTAAAATGAAGTCCTGCATGTATCTTTAGGATGCAGAAGGTTTCATTCAAGCATGTCATTTGATAGTACAATCATAATTTAAAATGACGTCTTACATGCATTGGTGTATATATATATGTATATATGTATATATATATATGTATATATATATGCTCTATGAGTGAGTTTTTTACTTGTACCATACTCAATACTAGACATATATTTTATTAGTTTAATGATAGAAGTGATGAGATGAGGCCAGTCATATAACCTGCAGAACCTATAAAAAAAAGGGAAAAATGCAAAATAGAGAATGAAGAAAAAGGAGAACCGAACTTCTTCCAGAATCGTTTCATTATACCCCTTACCATCCTGTATACATCAACCCGCTATATATATAAATAAGGTACTATTCTATCACTGATATAGTTAGTTATGTATAGACGATGCATATATCATATGAAGACTGTAGCTACTGTACAAGAGTAATGGAGCAGTGCACATGGATAGGTGATCAACCGATGTATAAATATGAGAGAGTGAATATCATATATGCTTATCAAGAAGAGAAAATTTCAGTGAATTCAATGCCTTGCTTTTGTTGGAATCCTTTCAATGCAAACCTTGTTTTATACCTTTCGATGTAATTCTGGTCATCTTTGATTTCATAGGTTTACTTATTTTATGAAGTTTTTTTTTTCTTTTTCCTGTGGGTAAATTATTTAGGTGTCATTTTTTAAAGGAAGTACTATTTTCTATTTAATTTATTTTTAGCTCCACTTATATGAATGATTAACTTTTGGTACGTATTTTCATAGTGTTCATATTCACATATATCTATAAGTAGCAAAAATTATATTGAAGGAGATTAATAATAAATAGGCTTTAGAATTCTTTATGATCTCATAATTATTTCTATAACAGGATTGATGAGCAGAGCCAGATTTTGAATATTTCTATATATCATATTTTATGAAGATTACTGGCCGGTCTATTTGAATTCAACATGCCTTAGCATTAGATATGGCACGCCGTTAACTGATGAGGTATAATATTATATTTATTACACCATTCCAAAAGACACTACAGTAAAAACTTCATTTTTACCGGAAAAATGTCCAACCTCTGTCAGTAATTCTCATTTTCGGCGGATTTTTGGCGGAAATGTTTTCGCGAGTAAAACACGCATTGCAAAAGGTCTTCCGGCGCAAAATAATTCACCAGAAAAAATTTTCATCGTATTTCCGACGGATTCTCCGCTAAAAAAATATTTCCGGTGGATTTTTTTTGCACCTGAAGGTTAAGAAAAATAAAAAAAATAAAAAATCCAATCAATTAACCCCTACCGGCCCGCCTAGCCAACTCGCCCATTGCTCCCATTTCCGCTCCGCCCCAGCCCAGCCGCCCGAACAGGGCCTGCCCGCGCTAATTTCCTTCGTCGGGGTTCGAACCCTTCCCCTCTGCGCGCACCTAGTCTTCGGCGCCTTTTACCATAGATATCTAGCCATTAAACAAAAACGGTTAAATATGCTACTTTATTTTATTTAAGGTATAACATATAAATATTAAAAGTAAAAGTATTTTTTAAAGATAAAAATAAATATAATTTAATTTAACATTGAATTATTAAATTAGTTAATTTAATCTAAAAATAAATTATGAAATTATTTAACTTAATTTAACATAATAATTAATTATAAAAATTTATTATATTTTAAGTTTTAATTTAAATCATTTATTTTTTTGTTATTAAATAATTTAATTTAATTTATTATAATTTAAGTTGTTAAATTCAAAATTTTAAATTATTTTTAAAATATAAAAATATTTAATTTAAATAATTTAATTTGACAATAAGTTATTAAAATATGACTTAAAATTTTAATTTATGTCGGAAATCCGCCGGAAATTCCGTCGAAAATCCAGTCAAAAATATGTCCGAAATTCGACGAAAATTTTTTTGTCGAAAATCCACCGAAATTTGTGACGAATTTACTTCCGCCAGAAATTCCACCATACATAAGTTGTTTTCTTGTAGTGGGAATATTAGCAATCATTTATGTAATCTTTTACTTTTATTCATTTCATTCAAAATCGCATTGATTCTTTCAATGACTCCATTCTACTCGAGAGTTTAGATGTTCTTTTTGTATGCATCTCATTAACATCGTAATAATTTTTAACTCTATACCATCATACTTCCCACTAACAAATTACTACTTAGGTTTCATTTGAGACAATTTTTTTTATTGATTTTTAAAATAATTTTTTTAGTAAAAAATTCATTGAATTAGAATTTATTTTTCTTTAAGTTCAACTATTTTTTTTTTAACCCTTTTTAGAGTGTAGATTTAGGCTTCTTATTTGATGTACGGGAATTAAGGCCGGCATTTCTCTATCATAAAAAGTTGAATTTTTCTTCTGTTGCCAATTGGAGGTTTATGATTTATGCTATATAATGCTTAATTGTGGGAATTGATGATAATTTATTAAAAGTATTTTATCAAAAAATTTATATATTTTTTATATTTATATGTATTCAAAGGAGTTGACTTTCTTTACACTCGATCACTTTGTACAATTTTTAATAAAATAATAAACCTTCATCCAAACAAATTATGATCGATGTTATCAACGATACGACCTGGTTCTAAAACATGCGTTAGACCGTTGATATTTGAATCTAAAACCAATTCAACTTTGCTAATCGGCTAAGCAGTTCGCTTATAAATAGAGGCCATAGATCAAAAGCTTCAATAACAATACTCTTAATCCAAGCAAATAAGATCAATATGGCCATGCTTCTCCATGCTTCCTTCTTCTACTTCCTGGCCCTTTTCATGGCTGTTTGTGGCCTCTTTGCAGGCGGAAGCATGGCTCAGATGAGCAGCCACATGTTGTCCGGCGATGTTCTAAAAACTGGTCAGAATATATCGAATCCACTTTACACCTTAGTGATGCAAACGGACTGCAACCTTGCCCTCTACCGCAACCCCTCCGTTTTTGTCTGGAGCACCGGCACCAACGGCAAAGGCAGTGGATGCGAACTCTGGTTGAAGACCGACGGCAACCTCGTCATCAACGACAAGGATGAGAAGCTCATTTGGCAAACTGGAACAAACGGAACAGTTGGTCACTATGTTCTTCTCCTGCAACGCGATCGCAATCTTGTCATCTACAGCGTACCGGCCTGGGATTCTGGGACGGGAACAGTTCTATCTGCAGCCACAAATTAGAATTCAAGATTGGAAGAACAAATATGATCCCTAATTGTTTTCTGTCTGGTGAATGTGTGATTTGGATTCGTATTACCAGCTGAGTGTAGTGTTATAGCGCTATTATGAATTGTGTGCGTAGCATAATTACAGAACTTTGCTATTTAATCGAATAAATGTTACATGAGTAACGAGAAGTATGAAGATTTTGTATTTCAAGATCTGCTTTTGCTTTCATCATTGAACAACTTTGATTTTATTGCTTAAGTTCTATGATATCGTCTTGCACTACTTTTTATGTTAGATTTTTTTTTTTAATTTCTTGGGGGAAAATTAGGGTAGAGCCTGTATATCATGAAAAAAATATTAGGTGCGGAGTGCAGACAGGGAGCACCGTCTGCACACACACAAGATACCAAGCGGTACCTAGTGGTACCCAACGGTACCGAATGGTACCTAGCTGGATTTTATACTAGTGTGCGGACGGTTCTTCCCGTCTGCACTCCGCACCTAATAATTTCTCGTATATCATTAACTATGAAAAGGTTGGTTACATGAAGGGAAAATTAATTACAACTCAGAAGTTGACAACCTATAAGAATTTGAGCTGCAACTAAAACATAGCAATGCTCAATCGAACAAAACAGCAAAGCTAACAAGGGCTTGAAAACAAAGATGAAGCAGCAGTAATTTTATAAATCGCCTAATTGATTGGCGCATTCAAGCCACTCACCAATTCAGATTCGGGTATCGTGGGGTAGAAAGAAAATCCGCTCAGTGTGCGTCAGTTTCACGAGAGATTATTAGGTGCGGACGGGGAGAACCGTCCGCATTAGCATTGAGTACCTAGCGGTACCCGCACTCGGTATCGCTGAGTACCGAGGTACCCAGTACTTGTGCTGATGGTGCGCCCTCCGCACCTAATAATTTTTCCAGTTTTGCGGGGGAATAGAGGTAATTATGCTTCTTTTTTTTTTTTTCAGCCGGATGTTTTTTTCTTTATCTTTTGAGCTGGCTATATAAACTTCCTGAGTGCTATGAATATTGAAATAATCCTCAAATGAAATGGCTGGCACCATTCTCTAATTAAGGAGTGAAGTTTCTTAGGTCAATAAATAGATATAAGTTTTAACTTTTGTTTAAGATTATATAATATTGAGTTTTATTTGAAGCTCTAGCATAATATTTTATGTTAGAATAATTATATTCAGTAGTGTAATTAATTGCTTATTTCAGTTAAAGAGGGTTTTTTTTTTAGATTTTTAATGTTAAATTAGTTAAGTTCATTATTTTTTGTGAAAGTATATATAAACCAGTCATTAATTTCATTCCTTGAAGTTATTATTTCTTCCGTTGTATTATGCATGATCCATGATTCGTGTTAGGTTGGTTTAAAATTTGGATTAATGTATAATTAATATGATTTTAAAACTTTATTTTAAAAAAATGAAAAAAAAAATCAAGAAGAAATTTAAAATCGTGATATTTTGATATTTATCGCTTAACGAAAGAATATGTTAGAGAGGTAATAGACAAGATTAATATTATTTGAATTAATATATGTCATTTTAAACATATTAAGTAGAAGTTGATTAGTTATTATAAAAAAATTATTATAGAAGTAATATATATTTATTTTATATTAGATTTAAAATTTAGAAGATTTTTGAGATATCCATGTTAATAGTTGTTAGTCTCTCATATAATCTTATTAAGTAATGAAAAAAATATTCCTATAAAAGTTAATATTATTTTTTTTATTACAATTTGATTTTAAAATCAAAGCAAATTTTATAAATTGGAAGAGGATAGTAAAATGAAAGTCAAGTAGAATCACATTAATTTTTTAAAACTTAGTGTATCCGTATAGTGAAGATGTCTTGTTAGCTCCTTGATAAATATTTATTCTTTGTAGAATATCACGATTACTTTTATACTTTAGTGGCGAGTTGCAAGTTGCAGCTAAATTCACATCAACCTATGTCGGCATAAGAAATAGGACAATTATCATAGTGGATATTAGACCGTTGGCCCAACTAAAACGATGAATTATTCATGCGTTACAGTACAATTCATCGCCAAAAACAGTAAATCATGTATGTCAAATTTGTAATAACGACGGATATGCTACCACCCATGTGATCGTTGACAAGGTTTGTAAGTATATGTTGTTGGAGGCTAGAAGGCGTATTGTTACTGTATATGTCGAGGCTGAAGAAGTTGTCCCAAGAGAACCTACCGGGACAAGCACAACAACTTTAATATTTGTACGTAAGAATGACAACACTTAGTACCTTTCATCCAGTTGAGTTGGACGAACGACCACTTGGCTGTGGGTATGCACTTCATCCCAAATCAAATTACTCATGCTTACTAATTATCATTTAAACTAATAGGTTTAATTATTTATGCTTGCAGGTGGGGTAGAGATCGAATTTGGGAGATTCCTTCAGGCAACTCAATGAATTACATGGATGAACTTAATGGTTTGCAGCTTAGCTAGGTTTGTTAAATTGCCTTTAAATTCATATGTATATTTCCAAGTTTTCATGTCGAATACATTTAACACATTCGCATGTTATAGGTAAAGATGACTCCATACACGAACACAGTTCTTGATTCATTATCGAAGCGCTGTCATATGTCTAGGGAGTTATGGACAACACGAGTTCCGATGATCAGCTGGAAATGTGCGTAGGTGCACCTCCCTGATCGAGTTATGACGCAATTTTGGAGGAGTTCAGTTCACCGATTTGGAGCATATGGAGAGAGGGTTCAAAAGGATAGATAGTTGAGGGAAGGCTGACATGGACTGAACAGTTAAGTACCATACGTACATTGAGACGTGGAATAACATACATGCATATCTTGTTCCAGTGATTTCACTGGAAGGTAGTGGTAATGAGGAGTTTGGGACATAACTATGATGGTACCGGTCATAGGAGTCCATCTAATTATTATAGCCTCAAAGACTTTACCTCTAGAAACTATTTTCCAAAGATCTCTCAGAAAGCGATTGGTGGTACGTATCCATACTTACCTACCACTCTTAAATGTTATGAATTTAGTTGGCAAAATAAAACTTTTTTCTATGAACAAACACAACATGCTGACTACTTCATATGGAGTTATGACAAACTAGAATCATTGAGTGGTGGACACGAGGAAAATGCAAGCTCACTACAGTTGGCCATTGATCAGGTCATAGAGTTAGCAGATATAGTACAATTATTAATATACGCAGATTATAATACTTTTGAGACCAGTACATATGACCAACCCCAATATAAGGCCCAAGCTATGTTAAAGCCTTAAATTTTCAAGATTTTTTTTGTTAACCTAGGGCAATCAATAATTATTTCAGGAGTCATTAGAAGTTCAAATCACAAACCGTCTAATCAAAAATATATATGGTGTAGTGCTTTAATTATCCTATTTTTTCATAATTTTTTGGCAATGTTAAAATTTTTTAAGAAATCGACATCTGTCAGTACAAGTGGGTTAATTACTGTCGAGTGTCCGTTTACAATTTGGTTTCCTTAGAATTTTCTAATTAAAATTAGATAATTTATGTTTTTTTTTTTTTTTGTAATTTTTGAAATCCCTAAGAGAATTTCTATGAATTTTTACTTAAAATTAATTATAATAATATGATTATATATTAAATAATAATAATAATATATCTAAAGCCATTATGGCTTTATTAAATGCCTTTTTTCTTTTCATTATTATTTTTTTCGCCCAACAGAGAGGAAACTAAGGAAATTATGAAAGAAAGAAATGAGAGAGAAAATCAAATTTCAATTTTGGGCAACTTTAGACTATTTTCGTCTGTCAGCTCAGTTGAGAAACTTGTTCTTCTAGAAGTAAGACATATTAATCCTTCTAATTGTTTCTATAATATGAATGATGAGCCGAGCCTTATTATTTTTTTTTTTCTATATATATCTCCTATATTATGAAGATTACAGGGCTATTTGAATTCAACATGCCTTATCATTAGAGATTTCTTTTTCAATCTTTATTGACTTGTCTTTAAACTTTTAAATATGAGATATATAACTTATTTCTAAAAAAGACTTCTTCATGTAACCCAAAATCCAGAGCTACATATGGCCTTTAACCGATGAGGTATAATATTATATTTATTACACCATTCCAAAATAATATTAGCACTCATTCACGTAATATTAGCTCGCTTCCCGTGTCGGGTTGGGTCAACCCGACAACCTGACGGGTCGGGTTCGGGTCGACCCGATTGAACCCGGGTCAATTCTGAGTTCGACCCGAACCTGACCCGTGACCCGAAATTGACACCCCTAAAAATCACGTTGATTCTTTCAATGACACCATTCTATTGGAGAGTTTAGCTGTTCTCTTTCTATGAATCTCATTAACATCGCAATAATTTTTAACTCTACACCATCACACTACCCACCAACAAAATTACAACTTAGGCTTCGTTTGGGACAATTTTCTTATTATTTTTTAAACCAATTTTTTAGTACAAAATTTTTTTAAACTAGAAATTCTTTTTCTTTTAAGTTCTATTAAAATGTTTTGTTTATTTTTCCTCCCTTTGAGAGTGTAGATTTAGGCTTCATTTGGTACGGCTTTTTTATTGCTTCTTAAAACTATTTTATAGTTAAATAAATAAATAAATTGTACTAAATAGCTGTTTTAAGAAGCAATTAAAATGCCCTCCCAAACGAAACCTTAATTTAACTTCTGCCATTTGCTTCACATATTTAGAATTCAGTGTTTGTCCAGAAATAATTTGCTTGAACAATAGCTGTTTTGCCACTGAAATAATCGGATGAAAACATCTATAGGAGAGATTTTTTAAAGTGCTAAAACATAAAACTTTGAAGTATTATGATTATAACAAATTGTCCAAAAGCTAAATTAGGCTAAGTCCTTCAAATGCTCCACACACACAGACACTATATAAAACAGTGCACGAAAAAGATTTGAATGAAACAAAAAAAACTTTTGAAGAGCAATAAGTTTTTTAAAACTTGAGCCTTACCAATTACGTACGTTTAAGAGTACATTGAATACTTCAAAACTTTTTGGAAAGAAAATTTCCGATATTATACTAAGCCTTCGTTTGGGCTGATTTTTTTATTGCTTCTTAAAATAGAGTTTCTGTTTTAAAAAGTAATAAAAAAAGCCGTCCCAAATGAAGCCTAAAACTTATTTGAGACAACTTTCTTGCTACTTTCTAAAACAACTCTTTTCTTCAAAATATTTTAAAAATAGAAATTTTTATATTAGAAAGTCGTCGTTTAAGAAAGCCGTCACAAATGAATTACGCAAAAAATATAATATCTTTCAATCCTTAAATTTTAGTATTGAGAATATATTTCAATGTCAAATTCTCATTGATGAATTGAATGAACAATTATGCCCAAATTATTCAAATTAATATCAAATAAGATTGGAAGGACATGAAAACTCTCTAGTAAGATCGACCAAATCTCCAATGCTTAAATGACTAACTGCCCCTCTCCATCATTTGGGGCTAAAATATTCTGGTTGTTCTCAACGCAAGATGTGTGAATTTTGGCGACTTCTAATTATCTCATATTATAGTTATGATGCAAATCATTCTTAACAAATTACGCTTTTTGAAGCTATTGTGCTTCCAATATAGCAATTAGATTCATAACAATTAACATTCAACAATATATACATATTTACAATTGACTCAATTTAAAAATAATAAAATAAAATTACTGTTTAAGAAAGATATTTTATTCAAGGAATAAGAATCTATTTAGGATGACAATAATTTTTTTTTAGAAAGATAATTATAAAATTGTTATAGATAAAGCTATTTTTTAAGGTTTTGTTTGGGATAATTTTCTTAATACTTTTTTAAATATAGTTTTCTAGTACACAAATTTATTGAAAACAAAGAAAAAATAGTGGCAAAAGCAAGGGCGGGGGGGCCTAAATGATTTAAAATAATATGGTCTTTAGGCAATTAGCCAACATAATCAAACGATGAACCAAATACAAAGAGAAATAGTAATGAAATAAAAATATCCTTACAACCAAAATAGGTTCAACCCCGGCAGGGGGCGCTGCCCCCTTGGGCCCCCGACATATCTGCGAAACGTACAATGATCAAGTATATGAACAAATAGGGGTTGAGCCGACTTCAAGGAAAAAAAAAATAAAAATCTCTACACTTTTTGCACCCCCTGAAAATTAAGGCTGCATCCGCCCCTGGCCAAAAGTTGCCCTTAATGAAGCCTAAACTAGCTCTGAAAAATAACTTCCTAGCAAAAAAATTTCTTGAAAAATACGGAAAAAATAATATAGCCAAACAAAAGTTCGGGCTATGATATGAAAAGTAAACCAATAAGAAATTAATTTGTCCAAAATAAATTCTAAAATTATGAAATAAAGTATAATTATGAAATGATTCATCAATCTAATCTTTATTTAATTATGCTTTTATATCATTATGTTATAATAAAAATAAAGCCACATTATACTATATTAGGTATAAATTTATCATCTAATTAATTTGATCTAATACAATTAAAGTCAGGCACAATTGTCTAAAGATATCTGTAAAATATAAGTTGAATAGCCGTTTGCCAATTGCAGGAGCCGCGCATTCATTCTCAAAGCCGGATTTCTCTAATATTTAATGTTTGCAGGCCAACAAAAAAAAAAAACAGTATGAAAAATACTGAATTGATGAAGAATTTTTTTTTTTTTTTTTTTCATTTGTCTCTATTTCAAAGTAATTGAACTCGTCGCACAGTCCTTTTAACCTTTGAATTAGTCGTTTTCGTAAGCGGTTGATCTCTTTCTTATAAATAGAGGCCAAAGCTTAAAAGCAAGTACAGCAACATCGAAGCCTCAGCTAGTTCCAGTAAGCAACTAGCATCAACATGGCTCTCTCTCTATCTCTTCGCCATGCTTCCTTCTGCTTCATGGCTGTTGCTGTCGCCGCCTTGGGCCTACTTGCAGCAGGTGTAAGCACAGCTCCGACGAACCAGTTGTTACCAGGCGATATACTGAAAACTGGTCAAAAAATATCGAATGCAAATTACACATTACTGATGCAACCTGACTGCAACCTCGTCCTCTATGGCAGCTCGTCGCAAGCAATATGGTACACCCATACAAACGATAAAGGCAGCGAATGTGAGCTGCGGCTACAGACCGACGGCAACCTCGCCATCCACGACAAGGACGGGAAGCTTATTTGGCAAACTGCAACGAACGGAACGATTGGTAATTATGTGCTTCTCATGCAACGTGATCATAATGTTGTTCTTTACGGAAAACCGATATGGGATTCTGGGACGGGATCAGTTCGAGTTCCTCCTACCACATATTAGGAATGTTGTTCTTCTTCTTTTGTTTGTGTTGCAGTGATGAATTGTGTGTGCGAATTGATGGGGACTTTACTGTTTGAATAATTGTTACATGATGAGTAACATGATTATGTATCGATTGGATAATTATGATTAATATTGATATTTTCATGCTAATTTTCTACTTCCAGTTTAGGCTTCATTGAGGGTAGCTTTCTTATGCTTTGTTTGGGACGATTTTCTTATTGCTTTCTAAAACGGCTTTTTGGTACAAAAATTTTAAATTCAAGAAATTTTTGTACTAGAAAGCTGTTTATAGCAGAAAAGCTGTCCCAAACGAAACCTTAATGCTTTCCAAAACAACTAAAATTTGAATGCTAGAAAACTTAAAAAAAAAAAGAGTAAAAAGTCGTGCCAAACGAAATCTTAATCGGAGAAGTTTTGGTAGTGTAGTTTTTATTATTCTTTTTTGGAAATGCTATAATTATAGAAAAGTAATTATTTGAATATTAACTTTTGGATAGAACACATTGAAATGCTTTGGATGAATTTTGTATTGTTGATGAGATGCAACCATTGTTTTTATTGAGGGAAATTTTAAAATAATGTATAATAAATAAGTTAATAAAAAAATTAAAAGATGCCTAGTCTTCGTTTTGCAGGCGACTGGTCAATAACTTAGCATGCAAGTTGTCCATTTATAATTTGTGCTGATATGGTATTTTTTTAAAATAAATTGCCAATGACCTTTTAAACGGGCGACCGGCTTAAAAACCAAAATTTTAGATGACTTTTGTCTATTTTTCTTAAATAATTATAAGAAAATAAAACATAATTTTGATATTTATCATTTGTTATTAATGATTTTAAATTTGATATTAAAATTTTAATAAGTTATTTAAGTTTTCTTAATTAAGAGTAGTATATGTTTTAAAATACATAAATATTTTCAATAACTAAATGTTAATAGGGATTTTTACATACATAACGCCTAAAACTATTGAAAATATATATTTAACACCTAAACTTATATATTTAATAAATATATCATCAAAAAATTATCTTAATCAAACACGAATCTCAAAGCAAAATTAAGCGGTAAGCTTTCGAAATTAAATCTTGAATCATCTGAACTCTAATTACAACAAACTTATAGTCAAACTGAACGTCTTGATAATATGAGCCCAACGACACCAAATTCGACTCAATCTGAGCCCAAATGGATCTAAATCAAGGGTCTAAAACGCTATTGGAGATTTCAAACCACAATTTGGATTATCAAACAGTTTCCAAACATGACATGCTTATAGTCAAATCGAGTGGCTCGACGAGACGAATCCAACGAGCCAAAAATCATTGAATTTTGAAATCGTTAAGGCTTCCAATTGACCAATAAACGATCATTGATCAAGGGGATCGATATCAGCTGTCCATTCAAACCACTCACATTTTGACCTTGATCCTCCATATATTTACAAGTCATGCCACTCTCAAAAAATTATAAATTGCCCCCACTCTTCTCATAAGAGTGAGGAAGAAGAAAGAAAGGAAGGAAGGAATTTTGGAGCTCTCTTCGTATCGACCACCGTCGGAGTTTTTCCCGACCACCGTCAGAGTTCTTCCCAACCACAGACGGGCTTCTACCAGTCCATCGACCACCTCCTGAGTTCTTCCCGACCACCGCCGGAGTTCATCGAGACCACTGCCGGGGTTCCTCCCGACGATCGCCAGAGTTCTTCCTAACCACCAACAGACTTCTACCAGTCCGTTTTGTGATTTTACATGTTTTCAAGAAAGGGTAAAGTTCATATGATATAAAGCTTTGAGCAAGACAAAAATGTAATCATGTTTCTTTTCGTTGTTCATTGGTAAGCTCCAGTTAAATGGTTAAAATAAAAAACTAATGTAATTTTTCGAATATAGATCATGGAATATGACAAAATAGTATAAATATTATTCATATATGGTATGGTGCTGTAGTGCTCAGCAAATCAGTGCCAAAGCGCTCTACTTCAAAATTTTCATATTTTTTAAGAAAAATTATTTTGCATATTTGAGTTATTACATCAAATATAATTGAAAACTTATAAGATGGTGGTGGTGTGATTTGCAATGCTTTATGGAATAGAATGGTGGTCATTAAAAAGAGAAGCATAAAGTTAAGTATTGCATAGATGAAGATGCTTAGGTGGATGAGTTGCTTTACACTTAGAGACATAATGCAAACGAGTTTATATGTGAAAGGTTCGAGTAGCTTTAGCGCCAGATAAGATTAAAGTGTCACCTTAGATGATTTGGTCACATAGCATTGACCTTCCGATAACTTGATTAGGAGAGTGGATGCATTAGATACCTCCTATGTTAAGAAAAATAGAGGTAGACTTAAAAATACTTGTTTAAAAAAATATTAAATAGTAACCTTTATTTATTAGATTTAAATGCAAATTTGATTATTAATAAGACACAATGGAGAAAAAAGATTCATGTAGATGATGTAGTGGGATAAATGTTTGATATTATTGTTGTTGTAGAAAATAAAAGATCGCAAAACTATATATATATATATATATATATATATATATATATATATATATATAACAAAAATTAAAGGTAATCTCTAGCTTATGAGGCAACTATCATAATAAATTTTAAATCATTAATCACACATAATCAATATAAACATTTTTTTAAGTTTTTTTCTCACAACTGTGTAAATATGTAAATTCAGAATAAAGTATATTTATATATATAAATAATAATACTGCCCCAAAGGGATATCCACTGACATAATTTGATGTTGAAAAATGTCCATATCCTATTTTTTAATGGCCATATCATTTTAAATTTTTTTTCAATTATCCTATCTTTTATAGTTACCTTATTTATTATACCTGATTTTAAAATTTGTCCTGATCGTGATGGTTTTAGTATGATTTAGATAAATTTCAAATTTGTCAATTCTTTTTTTTTTTCAGCAACATATACATTTGTGAATTTATCAAACTGAGTGCTTCATCCAACTTAGGCTTCATTTGGGACAACTTTCTTCCTGATTCTTAAAGTAGCTTTTCAGTAAAAATTTTGTACTAAAAAACCGCTTTAAAAAGCAAAAAAAAAGCCGTCCCAAACGAAGCCTCAATCATATTAAACCTCCTAGGGGAATTAAGAAGATATTAGAAATGTATTATAATGTAATGTTATAGAACTAATTAAGCTGGCCTTATCTTACATATGAATTAACTTAACTATAGTTTACAAGAATACTAATCCTAATTATCACATATTATCTGTCCTAATAGCTTATTTAATGATCCTCCATTGTGATTAAAAACTATAAGAAGCTTGTATGGAATTGTTTGACCTCATAATCATTTTTTATTTTTATTTTTTTGTGTTTAATTCTATTTTATGCTCACATTCAATTCAAAATGCATAGAACACAAGATGGATGGATATCTCTTCAATCACAAAAGACTTACAAATTGCCCGTTCAATATTTGCTTTGTTAGAAAGTTTCTTCTTTAAGAGGTGTATAGTCTAAGAATAAAAAAAATTCAATTAATGTGAAAGATGGTAGAGAAAATTTTAACTTATACATATCAAAAGAGTACATCCATAGATAGTCTACATTCCCTCCAACTCTTGCCTCATAAGCTAGGTGAACTAGCAAATGCTCTATATAGTCAAAGAATGATGAAGGACAAAGACATTTGGGATGATTAAAAATAAAAAGATCAAATATAAAAATACTAAAGATAATAAGTTTGGAATACTCGAAGAAGATAAATACTTGAGAAAAGGAGACCCTCCAAAAAAATCCTTCACACAATCCATCACATCCATTTTCATAATCTCCCAAGCTTTAAGAAAAAAACTTAGTAGAGAAAACATCAGGGCTAGCAAGAAATCGAGTCACAATTCATACCTTGGATGGTGTTCCAAATTTCAGTTTCAGTGGGGCATTGGATGAGCAAGTTATTATCAGCCTCATTAGTTAACTTGGGAATAATACAAGGATTAGAGATGGGATGAGGTTCAACATTATTATTGAAAATGTTTGTGAAATACTCAACTCTAGACTTAGCAATTAAATCAACAGACTCTAACGGACTACCATTAGAATTAATAATTTTGTGAATGTGATTCACCACTCTTTTCTTGTTAACAACAGCATGGAAGAATTTAGTGTTCTTATCACCCTCCAATAGAAATTTAGAGGCCGCTTTTATTTCCAAAAATCCTCTTCTTTCTCTTGCAACTGATACAGATCGCACTTAGCTTTATTAAAATCACACAAAATCTCAGAAGAAGGATCATCCAAATAGAGATTATCCAAATTAAGAACTTTCTTTTCAACCTCCTTAATAATTGTGAAAATGTTTTCAAAAATACATTTATTCCACCATCTTAATTTATGTTTCAATCTTTGAAGTTTAGACCATAATATAGTCATGACATTGATGCTATTGTTAGGGAAAAAGGGAGCATCTCAATTACTGGCAACAATATTCATAAAACCATTATCTAAAAGCCACATATTCTGAAATCTGGAAGCATGAGGCACATGAGAGATGTTTAAATTAATGCTCAATAATATAGGAGAGTATCTAATAAAGTTTTACTTAAATGCTCCATATGATTTAAAGGATAATTTAAAATTCAACTATAGTTAAAAAGAATCATATCCAATCTTTGCCACATAGTGGCTCTATTCCAAATGAAGGAACTACCAGAATAGCAAATATCTTGCAAGTTACAAAAAAAAACCATAGAATTAGAATCACCTATAGCTTGTTGATTAGAGGAATCACCCCCAATTATCTCAGATGCATTAGAAATTGTATTAAAATCACTACCCACAAGCCATGGAGCATTAAAAGCATTGAGAGAAAAATTAGTTAATTGCTCCTACAAACTCATCCTTCAAAGCTTAGAACAAGAAGCATAAATAGAAGAGGCATTGCAAATAAAATTATAAAAACCCATTTCAGTATGAATCACTTCAGGGAGATCAGATATAACCTGAACACTAACAAAGCTATTCCATTAAATCCAAATTGTATTAGTAAAGTTGGAAAAGCTCATATTAAAACTAAGACGGAAAGCTGTAGCACTTAATTTAGAAGAAGGAATAAGAGGTTCAATTAAAACCAACACAGTGATAGAATGCACTCTACACAAATTTCTAACTCTATTTTCTAGAGTCAGAACCCATAATACCCCTCGCATTCCATAAAAGAGCTTTAACCATTTGCATCTTTTAAAAAACTTTGAGCTCTAGTAGAACAAGGAGTGGATGGTAGGATATTTTTATTATTTTTATATTTCTTCCTACCAACTCTAGTAAAATCATCAACATCCTTCAAACTAAGATCACTCTCTTTAGGAGATGCTGAAGAAGTAATATTCAAATATTGATCCTTATGATCCTTGACAACATAAGGATTACTAAAGTTAGGAACAAATTCACCTTCCTCACAATCATCATTTCACTTGCAAAAAGAGTCAATTAAATCATTAACATTCTAAATACTATTATATATCTGACTGAGAGATTGGTTAAGTAAAGAATGTTGGTTTTAAATTAGATCACTTTGCATCATAGAGTTAACCGAAATAATGATATCTAGAACAAACACATTATTAATTATATCATCCAACATTTCATTATTCGACACCTCCTTATGATAAGAACATGATTCAAAATATTAACAGAGGTCAGCTTATGTTGCACACAAACATTAGTTTTCTCTCCCCCCCCCCTATTCATGAGAATATGAAGATGGATTTAAAGCAACATCGTTAGCATTGTGCACTAGTTGGTTACTCGGTATGGAATCATAATAAAAAAGAACGGGGGGAGAGGTATTTTTCTACGAGGGATGTATAACAAAACACTCATTTGTGGCATGACCATGAATAAAAAAATGATTACAATAATCATGCACTTTTCAAAATCCACTTTCTGCATATAATTAACCCAAAGACTTGGAACCCAACCATATTTCTTTAGGATTTTTTTTGTGATATCTACTTCAACAAGAACCCTAGCCATAGAATGCCAAGTCCTAGAAGCCATAGCTTGTAGGTTTGAAGCAGCCTACCAAAAATAGAACCTAGCACATGTAGGACTCGAGAATTAAAAAATGCAACCAAAGACTGGGAAAAGAAATCCAGATCGGGACTATATGAGATTCTTCCTTTATGTCAAAAAATGACATCCATTTGAGAAGACGCATTTGGCAGTTATTGATATAGTAGAATATGCTAACAAAAATTCTAATATATATAATCTAAATCATTAGAGAATTGGATGCTCACATGACAAGCATCTAACAAACCCACGAAAAATATACCAAAAAAGTTTGAACTTCAAAAAAGTTATTGATCGAGTCCAAATTAGGTCTACGCATAGAAACCTTCCCCACTAAAGTAAATTGGAAAGGAGATGTAAGTTTAAGAACATCTTAGTCAGAAAACAGGACATGTGACACACCTTTAAAAATTTATAGAGAAAAAGAAAAACTGGATTCACCATAAGACTAACTATCAGAGAGAATGTCTTTAAAGGACCATGTAGGAGTATATTTACCTTCCCCATTCAAACTAAAGAAGCCAATGCTTTTTCTAGTTAAAGGAGTTAGCGAGTTGCCCCATGGGTTAGATGATGAAATCACCGCCATCAGATGAAGGCAAAGCCTTAACCACCAATAGAAACACAAATATAAGATCTAGGATCCAAACGTTGGAAGAAATAGTATAGAGCAAGAGACGGAGAGCTTAGAGAAGATGGAACCTTAGAGTCGCCAGAGAAATAGAGAAGCAAAAGTATCCACATAAAACCTTATGAATTATCTTCCTTGAGCATGTCTTGATTCCTAAAAAAGAGGGTTTTAACCATTGGGCCAATTTCAGATCGATTATCCTGTGTTCCTTTTTCAACAAATTAATTTTTAAGATCCTTATAGAGAGATTGGCAGTGTTAATTCCTAGAATTATTTCTCTAGGCCAAATTGGATTTTTTAAAGGTCATAGTATTTCTTACAACGTTCTTCTGGCCCAAGAAGTTATTCATGTCATTAATGTTAAAATTAAGAGGGGAAATATTATTTTCAAACTTGATATCACCGAAGCCTATGATATCCCCTTTACCCTGCTTTATTTATCATTGCGGTTGAATATTTATCTAGGAGTTTGGCGGACCTTTATAAGTGTTATCCCAAGCTGCTTTATCATACCATGGGTGATTTTCTTACTACCTACCTTAATTTTGCAGATGAATTTATTATTTTTTTCAAATGGTTCATTAAATAACATCAAGATTCTTGTTAAATTTCTTCTTCAATTTCAAAGTATTAGTGGCTTGACCATTAACAATGAAAAGAGTTGTTTTATTGTTGCTAATTATGTGAATATAGTAGAATAAATGCTATCCAATGTAATTGTGTTTTATTCCCAAATCACTTCCTATTAAGTATTTGGGGACCCCTCTATTCAAAGGTAAGAAGATGTCTCATTTATTTGAGGATTTTTTTTTTTTTACTTCGATTAAAAAAACTTTCTACCTGATCTTTTAATTTTCTTTCTTTTGGTGGTAGGCCTGTTTTGATTAAAAGTATTTTGAGTTCATTAACTATTTACATTTTTCATATTGTGTTGTCTGTTATTTGCCTTAGTAAGGAGAGACTTTTTAATAAGTTGTTTGGGGATCTAAAAATAATAACGTGTTCATCTATTGGTCCACTTAGAAGAATATGTCTGGTCCTTTTGATGAAGGTGACTGGGTGTAAAAATCTTGTTGACATGGCATAGACTCTCTCTCATAAATTGTGATTTTCATTTAGATCCAATGAAAGTTTGTGGGCTAAGTTCATGTCACAAAAATACTACCAAAATAATCACCCGCTTTCATGCAATTATAAAGTCTCTCATTCCAGGGCATGGAAAAGGCTTTACTCTATTATATGGGAAGTTTAACAGTACATTCAATGGGGTGTGGGCTAATGTAACATCTTTTATTTTTGCAAGATAATTGAATTTGGCTCAATTCTATTGATAATTTGTTAAATTTTCATATTATTGCATCTACTAAGGTTAATAACTTCATTGAGAATAATAGTTGGAATGATAGCAAATTATTAGAGCTAATTCCTGATAATTTAGTTGATATGATTATGCAGATTCATTTACAAATGAATAATGAGGATCTAATTTTGTTTAAGTTGTCTACTTTTGGTAACTTTATTCTCAAGAATGTATGAATACTATTAAAAATATTAGTCAGAAATTCGATCTTGTTGTCTACTACTATTTGGCATAAAAATATTCTCATTTTTTATTCTATTTTAGTATGGTGTGTGCTTCATAACCTACTATATATTGTTGTTATTTTATTAAAAATTTATTTTAATATCCCCTCAAAACCAAAAATTTTTAATGTTGTTACAATATAGAAACAATAAACCATGTTTTTTTGTGAATGGTGCCATTGCTATTAAAGTTTGGAGATATTTCTATGACATGTTCAACAAGGATAACTTTAGTTTTAATAATTATGTTAGCTCTATTTTACTTTCTTGGTTTTCCCCTATCAAAGGCCATATTAAAAATCTAATTCATATCCTTATCATGTGGTACCTTCTGATGGAGAGGAATGATTCTAAGCATAGAGAGATTAAGATGAATTTTAGGCGTATAATTTCCAAAGTAAAAGACAAAATTCTAAAACTTTTGTTTGTTAATCTTATCAATGTCAGCAATTTTCAAAAATATTTTATTGCTCATTATTTTGGTATTGAATTTGCACCTCAATTGGATGAGAAGTTATGAAGGATTATGAGGTGGATTAAGCCTTCCTTCCCTTACTGTAAAATTAATACTGATGGCTCTATTAATTCCCTAAGTGGTGGTGGTGGTGGAATTATCATAGATCACTTAGGCAATATTATTTCAACTTTTGGGGGTCCCTTTATCCATTGTAATGTTATTACTACTGAGCTTAAGGTTTTTGCTTTTGGCCTCAATCTATGTTATACTTTGAGTATTTATGATGACTGATTGGAGGTGGATGCAATGTTGTTACTTATATTATTAATGGTTATAATGTTAGTAACTCTGAGAATTTTTACATCATCAAAGAGATCAAAATGTCCCTGAATAAGTTTAATTATTCTCTAACCCATATCTATTATGAGGTAAAATCTTATGCTGACTGGCTTGCAAAATTTGATTTTCAATTAAACTCTTTACAGGTGTTATCTGAGTTGGATTTACCTCTTATTTTGAGAGGAATTGTTCATTTGGACAAAGCAGGTTTGGGGTATATAAGAATTTAAGGGTGGGTTGTTGTCTTTGTTGTTGTTTTGGTTTGTTGTGTTTTTATTTTTTTTGGATTTGATGTATGTTTTGTTGTCCATTACTCCTGAGTAGTGGGTGTTTTAGCTTTCTTGTGGGTTGATGTTTTTCGATGTTCGTTCTGTTTGTTGCTTTTGGCTGGTGGATTTTGCCTAGTGCTGATCAACAGCTAACAACCTTCCGTTTTATTATTTGGGTGTTATGGTCTGTGAGGTTTTTTCCCTTCTCTCAAATTTTGTTGGTTGTGTCCTGCTCTTTCTCTGGTTTTGGGTGGCTGCCTTTGTGATCACCTTGGGCTTGCCTATCTCTTGAGGATTTGGATGGTTGTTGCCACCTTACTTATGTTATGATTCTGCTCTTAGGGTTGTACTAAGAGGTTCAGTAGTGTGGCAATAAGAGATAGAGAGAATCAGGTGGAAGAGGTATCATTGGCCTGGGGACACAAGGCAGTTTCTAGGAGTTGAGAAGCAAAAAGTAGGGTAGAAGGAAGTGAGAGTAAAAAATTACCTAAATATTGGATAGACAGTGGTGGTCATAGGAACGATTAGCAAGAATGAAGAAGAGGACAGGTGAAGAATGAAAATGAGAGTGAAAGCTAGAATAGTCAATTTATTACAAGGTTTTGATCGACTATGACTATGTGTCCTATATCTTAAGACAAAATAGTAATCCAATAGTGGCATAACATTACAAACATTGTATCTTAGACAATGTAAGCTCCTAATCCTATCTGATAAAGTTTTTAATTATTATTCATCATGTTAACTCTATATTAGAGGCATTTTTGCTATGGTCATGAACTTCTATTGAGAATAGTTCATAAATGTTACATAAAATATGTACTTTCTCTATTGTTAATAAACTTATAATTCAATCTATCCCATATATATATATATATATGGAGTACTACTAATATTTGTTTTCACATCATATGGACATAAGTATTTATGTAAATTCACCTATATTATTTCATACTATATAACTACATATTTTTATACTCCATAATAATCATTTAAATTTTCTTTCATGTTCTATGAAGAATAAATATTATTTATTTAATAATATTTTGTTAAGCTTTGATATACAACTAGTACTATCTAATCACTATAGGAGTTGGTTGCATTTTGAATACGTTCAGCCTGTAAATGAGTCACAATTTAACAAATAACCTGCAATTACAAAACTTCTATCAACAAATTTTAAACTAGCTTAAAATTTATGCTAACATGTTTTTTTTTTTTTTTTTGGTTCATTCACTATGAGGATGGATATCATATTTTTTTTTCTGGTTCTTTCAGTTAGGAATACCCAACATGATTGTACTATTTCTAGTTTCTTCAATTAGGAATTCATTTTATGTATATGTGCTACATAAACCTTTAATCACCAACCATAACAACATGAGGGATTAATAGCTTGCAACTAGTAATTATGAACTAAACAAACTCATAGCTCAACAGCAATATTGCATTCAACAACAACCAAATGAAATCATTTAAACCAAACACCAATTGAATACAAAGATCATGCCTCTTTAGACCCAATCCAGGTACTGATCAGAAGAATTTAGCATCTTAAAAGAACTCAACACTCACATAGATACATATCCAAGCTTAACAAACACCACCAAACTTTGTGGCAGAAGCTTATTTCAATCAAATTGAAAGACAGGCATTAAGATCAATCCATACGGCTCACAGAAAGCAAGCTTTAATGAGCTAATTAGTGCGGCGGCAAGAGGAAGACCGGCGCAAAGGAGACTGCTTTGTCACAGTCGGGGGCGACGGAGATGAAGAAGTGAACATTTGTCCTAGCTCTAGCGGTGGCCGGAACCTCCCCGAGTCGCCGGGAAGTCTCACATATGAAACTGAAGGAAACTCCTGCAACCAGGTAACACCCATGGCCATGGGAGATTGCCCTCCACTCCTATATTGAACTATTGCTTTGTACACAAAGGGAATTATTCCTTCCATTATTGAGAAAGAGGAAGGGGTTAATCACAAGTTAGAAGAGAGTTGAGGGGAGAAGGAAGCGGTTTGTTCTGGAGTGGGGAGAAGAGGAAAATTTAAAGAGGGAAAAGACTTATGGAAGAGATTTGAACGAAAATCTTGCGAGAGAAACAACAGGAAAGAGTGACCAAACCGCTTTAGCCGTCCACATGTTGGCATCTCACCAAATCCTGATATAAAAACATTGATGTTTGGTAAATTTTTTATCATTTTTTGGTGGGGAACTCTTGGTTGGAATATCTTTATAAATCTGATTACTAAGTTTTAGAACCTGTTGGTAGCTAAATCCCGTCTCTCATCAATTTGGTCACATTTAATTTGTGGGGATTTACACTTCCATGTATAGAGTATAAAATGCTCGTGTTAGTGTCGCGCAAGATTTCGCGCACACAGATAAAATTGTTCACAAAATGTAAAAGATTTTTTTTTGTGGAAAACTCAAAAGAGAAAAACTATGGGGTCAAATCCAAAAAAAAAAAAATTATATCAGATAAATGTGTGTTACAAAAATTTAACAAATCCTTATATTAAAGAACAAAGGATTCTAAGAGTACGGGTTATCAACTAGGCCCTTTGTGAGAGTGGCAGAAAATATTGGAAAGGTAGTAATGGATGAAGGGTGCTTGAGTAGCTACAGCTCGATGATAGCAGTGGTTGGATGGTGACAGTCTGATAGCAATGATCAGGCGATGGTAGTCCAACTGCGATGGGTACGTAGTAGAGCTCGATGATTCTTCAAACCTCTAAGCTTCCTCTAACCTCTTATCGAAGTATTTTTCATATAGCAAAGTCTATCTATTTATAATATTTGATATTATCGTTTTAGTAAATTTAACCAAAATCTCAAAATAATCCATCATACAGTTTAGACTAAACACCCTTGATTACATTCTAATTTTTTAATATTGGAGTGCCTTAATGATGTTGAAATAGGCACGTTGAATGTATCCCATCAATATGCACATTTTGACTCTATGCATGTAAAATTCATACATCTCAATTAATGTCAAGAAATTCACAAATGCATTTCAAGTACTTGATTTGAACTTATTTGGAGTAGGATCGGATCACCTATATTGTCAATAGTTCTTCTCATCGAGACATTCAGTTCGACTATAAGCTTTAAAATCAAAGTTCAAATGATCCTAATTGTAATATTAGAAGTTTCCAACTTGAATATTATCTTAAGATTCGTGTCCAATCAAATAAATTTTCAGATGATATATATTAAGCATAAACAACACATATCTGATAGAAGATTTATTAAGGTATATATATATATGGTTCCTGCATTAGCAATGGCATATGACTATATATTATCAATTATCTATATCTAGAAAGGCTACCATTGAAGTCTTTAGAAATTTTGCATGGTTGCGTAAGTCAAATGGTAAGAGTAAAAAGACTGAGCATCTTTTGCGTGGCTTTTTAAAAGAGAAGCCACATATACTATCAATTATCTATATCTATATATTATATAGTAGTTGCATAGAAGAAGTTAAGTGAGAGCAAAGATCTCCTTAGCTTCAAGTTATTATTCACGCAGAATAAAATAAATAAATAATACATGATTTTTTTTATCGTAAAATCAATAAAAGAAATCTCATGATCTAAGCTAGCTGAAACATCTTTCGCTAGAAGAAGATATGACCTACAAAGGGCCGCTATTCTCAAACAAGGAGAAGGTATATCATACAAAACAAAGAGGTTATTTTAGTATCCTTAGTGTTGATGATTCAAAAAGGTTGGATGTTGGGTTGGTCCTCAGAGAGGCATGAATACCACCATCTGATCAGAGGCGAAATCAGTCTTAATTTTCATGGGCGGAATCAGCCTCAAAGTTAAATAATCATTGTTTATTTAACTCGAATTAGACTTAGGCTTCATTTGGGACGGCTTTTTTACTGCTTTCTAAAACAGAGTTTTAATTAAAAAAAAAATTGTACTAAAACTCCGTTTTATAAAGCAATAAAAAAGCCATCCCAAACGAAGCCTTAATCTAAAATTAAGATTATTGTTATTACTTTTTTTTTTCAACTAACATTTACCATCTTAAACTTAACTCATTATCACCTCTCACCAAAGTTCTAATAAGCATATCAATCATTGAAATATATATATATATATATATATATATATATATATATATAACATAATGGGTAGAGGAATAAAACAAATTTCTAGGAGGAGATCTATTGAATATTTTCATGATACTTCTCATGGTCTCAAATATTAAATTACATATTATGTATTATCTTATTTGTAAGCTTATAAAATTATGATCAAAGTAAAAATTAATTTTTGGTATTTTTTAGATCTTATTAATCTTTTGTGTGAAAGTAATTTATTATGCGTAGGGGCCAAACATTTAATTTAATTTTTACAATGAGTTAAAATAATATAAATTTACTCCTGTATAAGGAGGGTCATGATCCACAGTCTAAGAGTTGGTTCTTATTTTTCCTCACATTTTATCTTGTTTGAAAAGAAAGCTCTATCTTTGTCTAATGAACACCTCTTTAGATGTGAAAGAACGAACACCCTAATTCTGTAAATAAATGGATACATACAAACGAGATTATTGTCTCAAATAAAAATAAAAAAAATTATATTATTCAAACAATTAAATAAAAAAATATTCTTCAGAATAAGGCTTCGTTTAGGACGGCTTTCTTACTGTTTCTTAAATCAACTTTTTAGTACAAATATTAAATTTTTTTACTAGAAAGCAACTTTATGAAACAATAAGAAAGCTGTCCCAAAAGAAGCTTAAGGCTTCATTTGGGACGGCTTTTTTACTGCTTCTTGAAGCAGCCTTTTAGTTAAAAAATTCAAAGCTGCTTCAAGAAGAAGTAAAAAAGCCATCCCAAATAAAGCCTAAATCTTTTTGATGATTTGACATGAGATATTGGATAGATAAATAATATTTCATCTTCAAATATTATCAACAGCATTATCTACATGCAAATCTTATTCTAATGCGTTGTTGTTCAAGTGAAACTGACATTTTATTTGCAATTGGTATATTACACATAGAGATAAGAGTTCAAATTAAGCAAACTATATGAACCTAAAGATATAGATATGTTAGCTAATTAACAACTCACAATCATTTATTCATTTACTATTGGTATGGTAGACGTTATATGTAAGACCTACCAAGAGGCTTAGAAGGGAAATTGAGGGAAAAATTTTCTTTTCTATTGCAACAAAACACTATAAAACAAAAGAAAAAACATTTTATAAATGGTTTTGTTGAATGTTTACAGCTTCATTTACAAATCTGCTTCAGCAACTAGAAGGCATTTAACGGTAATATTAATATGCTAGAAGACACTACGTTGTCATGGCTCATTGTAGCATGGCTGCAATTTCAAGCAACTGTGCTGAGTCATAAGCTTATATAATATTTCCTCTTTTTGTTGCAATGTCAATTTAGTCGATTTGTATATTTTAGCAGCTTCAAATCTATACTTGGACATAAACATCAATTTTTTCGGTCTCAATCATATTAGTTTTGTGTGGAATCTGATTGTGTCGATTAATCTAACTGTATTGTTGCATCGGGCCTTAATTCAATCTGTCGAGTGCGCTACAGGGTTGTAGGGGGTTCACCCCCTAAAAAAAATTTCCGTAAAGCTTCTTGGCACTATGTATCCAAGTGCTCGGGCATTGTGTACCGGACCACCCCCGCAATGCATAGTTGCTGAAAAAAAAACATTGAGCTCTGTGATACAAACCTCGGTGCGATGGCATTGTTAGGGCCGTTGTGGCCCTCCAGACCCCTGATTTAGGACGTTGTCATACACACCCTAGTGGATTTCTTAGTGTGGTGCGGCTCTGTGATGTTTTCACGGGTTCAAATTTTTCCATGTTAAATCCTGATATTTTTTTTTGTTGCTATAGTTTTATATTTCTTATTTGTTTCATTGTTTGGTTTACTTCTCCCCAACAAATCACATCACATGAAGCAATGAAGGCTTTGTTTGGAACAACTCGGCTTTGTAATGTCTTAGATAAAGTTATTTTTTAAAATTGTTGTAAGAAATAAGTTTCAAGAACAAATTTTTTTTAATACATTGAAAAAATAGTGATCAAACAAAATTATGATTGCAATCTGAAAAATAAAATAGTAAGAAAATTATTTCAAACAAAGTTGAAATGTGCAATGGCTACATTAAATATGAATGGTGGGCATATTCATTAAATATTCATTAAAATTAATACAAGTCTTTAAAATCTCAACTCAATTGCAACTGATATGAATTCCATCATGATACAATTTGTATCAGAAAAGAAAAAAAAAAGTTGTATCCAAAGTAAGATTTTATCATGACTTTTCTCAATGAAGACTTTTCTCAATGCTCTTTCAGGGATTTTATCATGACTTTTCTCAATGCTCTATTGTGTCCTGCTAAGAATTTTTTTTTATTTTTTATTTAAATAAAACCATTTTATTGATGAAAGGAGAGGTTACACCAAAAGTATTCAAAACAGAAAATAAGAAGATGAAATACATTAATAGAAGGAAGTTGATAGTAGGTAGTTGGGCTCAGTATTTGGCCGAGACTACCAGCGCCCCACCAGCTCGCACGGGCCATCCAGTAAGGTGATAAAAGCGTCCAGTATACGATCCACAAAGAAATGCACCAAAGGTTGCCGCCAGCAAAAAGATAGGGCACGAGCCCCGGCCACATCATAGCCCCAGAACAAAACGGAAAAATCGGCGAGGACATCGAAAGCCATAAATCGAAGAACATAGCAGTAGTAACACAAAACAGCAAGTCATCAACGCCTTCGACAGCCCCTGTCACTGCCCCTTCCACGACCCCTACCACGAGACACCTTCATTTAAATTTAATAAAGAAATGTCATTTCTAATATTTTTAACCAAGTCTTTTTTAAGTCTACCTCTATCTTTCTTAATATAAGTCAAATTTAATACATCTACTTTCCTGATCGGTCATCGGAAGGCCACCGTTTTATGTGACCAAACCATCTAAGGCAACTCTCACTAATCTTATCTTTCATTAGAGCTACTCCAACCTTTCACATATATGTTCATTTTGTATCCTATCTTTAAGAGTAAAGCCACTCATCCACCTGAGCATCCTCATCTCTGAAACACTTAACTTAATATCATGCTTTTCTTTTAATAGCCAACATTCTACACCATAAAGCATTGCAGGTCTAACCACCATCTTATAGAATTTCTCTTAAATTTGAGGGGGACTTTTCTATCACAGAACAAGCCCGATGCATTCCTCCACTTCAACCATCCAACTTAAATCATACTAATAATATCTCCATCTATGTCACTATCACTCTAAACAATAGACCCAAGATATCAAAAACATGTGCTCTTATTAATGACTTGATCACCCAAAGTCACAATCCCCCAATTAGATTTATTATTACTAAAATTACACTCCATATATTCAGTTTTAGATATACTCAAACAAAAATTTTTAGACTCTAAGGATGACCTTCAATAATTCAAGTTTACCTTCAACTCCTCTCTAGTCTTATCAATAAGAAGAATATCATTAGCAAAAAGCATACATCGGGGTACAACCTCTAATAAATGTCTAGTGAGAACATCCATAACACAATGAGGGTGATACAAGATATTGAGGTTCTTTGCCTTCTCTAGGAGGGAGAAAAAGATTAAAGGTCTACTTCCATCACGAGGAGAGTGACAAATATTATGGTTTTCCATCGCACCAGGTTAGTGGAAGTGAGTTGTTTAAGGGCTTCTCCACCTTATTGTGGGAGCAAAAGGAGAGACATCAAAGTGATAGTGCAATACTCGGAGTGGAGGATTCCAGGGAGTGAATGTAGGTCATTGTATGATTGAACCAATATAAATCTCTAGTGTTTTTGTTTTAATATTTTACTTTAACATTTTATTTTTTCTGTACTTTATTTTTGTGATAACTGCTTGGTAAAAATCAATGATTAATAATCATTCTAATGATTAGAATATCGTCATCATTAGTTTAACATTTGATAAAATTATTCTCTTCCGCATTTAGTAAAAATTATTATTTTAAATAACTAAGAAAATTCAAAAATATCATCCTTATTTTTTTTTTTTAAGTAAGCAAATTTTTTTTTAAAGTTCACAAATCCACCCTCCTCTTGATGTGCCTAGGGATAAGTTCACTTAGGCCTAACATCCTTATTGAACTTTCAAGAAACTCCTTCATCTCCTAAGCATTTCCACACCTCTATGGTAATATCATCATGTCCAACAACTTTTCCAAATTTCATATTTTTAAAGCATCTTTAACTTTGATTTTACTGATACGCCGATAAAAATAAATTTTTTTTATTTTCATTTAACGTGTTAAGGTCACTTAAGTCAATCGTATTATCACAATCTTTATTGAAAAACTAAAAAAAATATCTCATAAACCTTTGTTATTATCTTATGATAAAGGTACTTTTTGATCTTCATCCTTAATACACTTCACTTAAACTAAATCATTCATACTCTTTTCTCTTTGTTTATCTAACTTATGTATATATATATATATATACATATCGCCCTCCTTAGTATCTAATTTATTATATAAATCATTAAAAGGTAAAATATTGCATTGCATATTAATTTCTTACTTCTTATGGGCCTCTTTATATCTTTCCTAATTATCATAATTATTATATCTAAACTAATTTTTATATAAAAAAAAATCTTCTTATTTTTTATATTTTTCTTGTACATTTTGATTTAACCACCAACTATTTTTACTATTATGAGCATTTTTCTTTGATACTGCAAATACATCATTTATAATATTTTTAATATTTTAGTTACTTTTTCCCACATAATATTAGATGCATCATGCAGAGACAAAATATTAAGATCGAGTATCTTACTCTTAAAAATATTTTTATTAACATTCTTTAAAAGCACCCATCTAATCCTAAAATAATGTTTAACTTTAATTATTTTTATTTATCCCTTCATCTTAAAATTTAAAACTAATAAGCGATATTGCGTACATAAACTTTCACTCAAAATAACTTTATAATATTTGCAATCTAAACGATCTATTTTTATTATAAGAAAATAATCAATCTTAGTTTTAATATATTCATTCTTATAAGTTATTAGATGCTCCTCTCTTTTCTTAAATATGATATTAGCACTTAAAAAATCATAAGATAAAAAAATCTAATATGATCTTATGACCTTCATTAGTCGCTCTAAATCTATAGCCACCATGAATACTTTTAAAATCATCTACCTCTCTACCAACATAATTCTTCTAAGTCATTCAAAAATTTTAGTTTTGAACTCATGTCTAAACTTGCTTGAGGAGTATAAGTACTTATAATATTAATAATCTTAGCATCAATAACAATCTTTGAAGTTATAATTCTATCTCCAATTTCATTAATTTTATAGTTCATTAGTCGCTCTAAATCTATAGCCAACATGAATACTTTTAAAATCATCTACCTCTCTACCAACATAATTCTTCTAAGTCATTCCAAAATTTTAGTTTTGAACCCATATCTAAACTTGCTTGAAAAGTATAAATACTTATAATATTAATAATCTTAGCATCAATAATAATCTTTGAAGTTATAATTCTATCTCAAATTCCATTAATTTTATAGCATTATTCTTTAAAATTTTATTTATAATCACACATGCACTATTTCTAATAAAACTTTTTAACATAATATTATAATTTAAATCATAAATTATCACTCCTTAACATTCTCTCCATCCCATTTATTTTATTGAATGCATATAATATTTATCTTCATATGAATCATAATATATATTAATTCCATTAATTTTTCTGTAAGAGAACCTATATTCAAAATTTATATCCTAGTTTTAATTTCATCAATTGGCTTCATTGCCCACATTTATCCTTGATGTGAGAACTCTTGTTTATTTAACACTGCACCCGAGTTTTGCTACAGTGACTCTTGCACACTTGTCATAGTATTTAAGTCATATAGCATGTCGCTTTCAGAAAATGCTCTAGCATTAACACAATGTATTAAAGGATTCATGTCATAATTGTTCAATATATTTTATGTTGATTGTCGACTACCTAATGTTATCATCTACTTTCTCATCCCAGACTTGAAACCTAACAATAATACTGTTATATTAAAGATCATAACTATTACCAAAAAATAAATATAGAAATAATTCTTTCTTATTACTCATTAAATACTCAATATTTTTCCCATCAATATTATGTTCAAGAATTAAGGTTGAATAAATTTTTTTTTGAAATCAATTAAATTTGAACTTAATTTTGAAACTCTAATTAAGTAAATTAAATTATATTTTATATAAAATAATAATCTACTTATTTATTGATTAATAATGTATTAAATTTATCAAACATAATAATTTTTCTTTAAATTAAATCATAAATGATACAAAAAATTTAAATTTAATATATTTTTTATTAATCAATAGTACTTTTAATATAATTTTTATTAATCAATATTTTTTTTTAATAATGAACGATAAATCTCAAATCGTGAAACTTTTTCAACCCATTTGATCAATCTTTCCACGCAAAGCAAGTCATCAAAGATATTGAGTAGAAGTATCAAAATGGCTCAATTTTTTGTCCAACCCAAAATTCCGGCTCAAAATTTTCACCTGAATCCAATCAATTTGAAACCAATCCGCTTACACTCAACCTGAATCAAATCAATTTGAACCCAACTCATTTAATAAACTAGTCAAAAATCCAAACCCAATTCAAAATTTTTTTTTTTTTTGTCGGATTCCGATAGAATTAACAATTGGGTCCATTTTTGACACAGCTACGCACACAAAAAAAAAGTTTTGCGAAAAAGATTAACTACCAAGCTGTAGCATGACGACACAACAGATGCCTGAAATCGCCGACAAGGAAACAGCACAGAGTAAAGCTTCTGAGAAAGCTGGATGAAAATTCATCATCTGTAGAATAAAAATTTCATAACACCATTATACATACACACATAAAACAAGCTGAAGTGGATTGCCAAAGTTGTCTGTTCAAATTTTTATAACTTAACAGCTCTATGCACCAATGCTCTGAAGGACACTGCAGCTGTTACTGATTACAATGCAGACATCCTTGAGCAGATATGAAGAAGGCTAGTATTTACCCACTACACTCAATTCCTATTTATTTACACCAAAACAGCTGAACATGCCAACCTGATAGGCTAGTGATGCTATTGAACAGCCAAGAACCTTTCCATCCACGAATGAATAAAATTACAGCTTCCAGAAATGAGGTGGTTGAGCTTTTTTCCCATCTGTAATTACCATGAAAATTAGTTTATGAGATGTAGACGAGCAGTAATGGACTGTATTCTAAAAAAGAATATAAGAAGCAACAGATAATGTTCATCCTAGCAATTCAAGCTCTCAAAATATTGGCATCATGAATGCTTCTATGTCATTCATTCCAGTCAAGCACTACATTTGGGTACAACTTCAAATCAGGACATATTTTGGATTTGGAGAACTTCCTAGATGAAATTTTTTTTGACTACGTTCATCTACAGGCAAGAGCAGATCCACCTTATGCCGAGGGGAAAATTTTAAAAAAAAAATTATTATATGATTATTTAGGTAATTTGTTCCACTACATCTACTTTTTAATCTTTATTACATGGATTTGTAGGCAATTGCCCTCCCTAAAAGTTTTAAAATACTATGGTCGAACCCCGCCAAGGGGCGTTGCCCCCTTGGACCCCCCCCCCCCCCCCCCCCGACATATCTGCAACACGTACAACGATCAAGGATATGAACATATAGGAATCGAGCCGACTTCAGAACAAAAAAAAAATCTCAACACTTTTTGGACAATCCCCCCCTGAAAATTAAGGCTGGATCCGCCCCTATCTCCGAGACTATAACTCAACTCCCTGCTTAATTTGTTTCTAGTTAATTTAAGTGACAAAGAACAATCATGCACAAATCCAATAAAGGTTTTTACTCACCAATCTTCACCAGAACAGAACGCAATGAAGGAGTAGCATTCCAAGATGAAGAATTACTAAAATCGTGGTATTTTCTGCAAAACATGGGAGCTATTTGCAGGAATGGACGGCAACTCTGAAGGAGGTGAAGATTTTATCATCCGATCCATGGATGAATTGCTTCCAGCCTGTTTAAATGTGACTTTTCCAATGGCTGGATCTCTTTCCAACTGTTGCGACTCCATCAATGCCCTCACCTGATGCAATTTTCCTTTGTCAATGTATAAGGTAATAACTCTTTATCAAATCATCAAATCTGCCTATTTTGTTCCCTTCCATTGATAGGGCAGGAAATTCAAAATGTATGTTATAGGCCTCTTATAAAATATAGCTTTGGATGAGCATGGTTTTAGCAAAGAAATGACCATCCCACCTTAGAAATTCTTAGATGAGTGAGCAAATCTTTTAATTTTCAAACAAGCATTTTGAAATAGTAATTTAAATTGCAGAATGGTCAATGTTTACCTACCAACATAAACTGAAATAGAATCTAAAGGGGAATGAAACATAATATGTTTCCTGATTACCAGTTCAAGCCGTTTTTTGTGCACATCGATTGGAGCCTGCAGTCATAGAACAATCATATCATTAAGAAACAGAAGTAAATTGTAAAATATTAAAGTTCCAGACGATGATGTTTCTACAGATATATGGAGGTAAACAAGCTCCATTATTTCTGAAGATATCCGGAGAAACAAAGAAGCAATGTGAAGTTTAAAGATCACGTCAACTCATAAGTATTGAATATTGATAGTGACATAGAAAGTTCCATTATGAGGATAAAATGAGGAGCCAATAGATAAGTACATTTAATGATCCATATCCAATATAGCATGTGGTTCATTTGGTGAAAATAATGAGTCAAAAAAAAAAACGTACTAGAATTACAATCAGGAAAAATCAAATATCCAACTTCAAATGGACTTCCACAGAAAATAGAGGTACATATCCCAAAAGCATAACATTTGCGTGTTTAATCTCGTGATGAAACTATCTGCTGGCAGAATTTTTTACTGAAGAAAATGAGATCGAATAGGAGGAAAGAATTCAACCAATAAGCTTTCCGCCACCAATTTAGAGCCTTTTGTTTGATAGTAGATAGTAGATTGAATAATTCAGTAAGTTATTTCTGGTTGAATATTCTTTCTTTGAGATTCAGCTTGATTAGAAAATTTTCAAATTGAAGACTAATTTTAAAATATTAAATTGAAAAATCGTTCAATGAAATAACGAATATTTTATTGCCTGACCAAGTAGGCCGATATATAAATTTTCCGGCAATAAAATATTCGTTAGGTCAAGCAAGACCGCGGCGCGGGGCGAGACGCGGAGTGGAGCGGGGGGTCGGCTTGAGCGGAAACCGGTCCATTTCTGGACCGGTTTGGCTCGGGTCAGGCCTGAGCTGGGCAGTTCAGCTTGGGCAGCCCACTAGTGGGTTTGGTTTGATATTTTGCTTGCTATAAGTGGGGATTAAGGGGGGATTTTTAGGGCATGCAAGATTTGAGTTTTCTCTTAGCCTCCTTAGTTTCTTTCTCTTGTTTTTCTAGGGTTTGTAGTGGGAGACCTTGTCCTTCTCGAAGTGGACAAATTGTATCTTGTTTCTCTTGGATTTTGAATGCAAAGGTTCTTGTTCTTCCTCTCATCTCTCTTGTGTTGATTTTTTCTTGGATTTGGAGGAGAAATTTCATCTTTGGAAGAGCATTAGGGCAAACCCTAACTTGGGAACCCTAAGGCGTATCAAGTTGGTATCAGAGCTCTAGATCCTAGACGGCATGGCATCAAAGAAGGTAGAAGTTTTGGAGGGGGAGATGAGCCAATTGAAGGAGGAAGTGGGAGAGAAGCTTTCGTCGTTGGAAGGAAAATTCTCATCCCTAGAGGAGAGATTTGGGGGAATGGAAGAGATGATCCGTAAATTGGTAGACGCCCAAGTTGCTCAATCAAATCCGAAGGAAAAGAGAAAATCGCCGATGTCAAACCCTGACCCTAATTTCTCAATTAGGGAAGATGGAGCAAGCCAACCGGGGGAAGCCATGCAAGCACCACCTCACATCTCGCGCCAAGAGCCTTGGTCAAGGGAAGGGTGGGAGGCATCCGGCGTGGGTGGTGCCCCGTGGGAGGGGGCCGCCGGCCAAGGGGGAGGAGCCGTACGTGACCCTCACGGTCCGTATGGAGGGTGGCCGATGAGGCCTGGAGGAGTGCAAGAGATGGGTCGCACCACTTGGGAGCCACAAGGAGGGTGGCCGAGAGGTCTAGGAGGACCGCCGGAGTTGGGCCGAGCCACAGGAGAGGTCGGGGGTGTTTGGCCGAGACAACCGGGAGGCGCACACGAGAGGGGGGCCGAGGCCCTTGGGAGCCACCAAGAAGGGGGGTGCAGACCCTGTATCCAGGGGAGTGGAGGGGAAGACCTCAGTGGGAGGGATTTCAGCATGGGCCATGGGAAGATGGGAGGAATCTTCCTCGGACAGATACATCGATGAGGAAGTTGAAGGTCCCCGTATTCGAAGGGGAAGATGCGTACGGATGGGTCTACCGGGTGGAGCGATATTTCGCCGTTAACGGCGTCACGGAGGAGGAAAAGCTGATGACTGTCCCGATTTGCTTGGAGGGGAAATCATTGGCTTGGTTCCAATGGATTGAGGGGCGACAACCTATACGAAGTTGGGAAGAGTTCAAGGACCTATTACTGCACAGGTTCAGAGTGTCCAGTGAGGTCACCCATTATGAACAGTTCATGTCTCTTATTCAGGAAGGCACAGTGGCAGAGTACCGGGAGCGCTTTGAGCTTCTATCCGGGTGATTGAGGGGAATGCCCGATGAAGCCATGGAGGGGAATTTCATGAAAGGGTTGAAACCCTACATCATAGCCGCATCAGGGTGGTCAACCCACGTGGGATAGTGGGAATTATGGAGACAGCTCAGCTTGTTGAGGACAAGCAGAAGGCGGATCAGACACGGAAATCAGGGGGGTCTCACCCCACATATCGCTCACCACTCGTGCTCGAGGGACTTAAGGTGACTGCCACTACTCACCCCGAGGAGGTAAAACAGGAGAAAGCCACCACTGTGATGAACCAAGGAGGGTTCAAGAGACTGACTGACTCCGAATTGAAGGAGAAGAGGATCAAGGGCCTCTGCTACCGTTGCGACGAGAAATTTGCACCTGGGCATAGGTGTAAGGAGAAGACCCTGCACGTGATAGTGGTGGGGGATTCAGATGAGGACACAGATGAAGGGGCAACAAGGGAAAGGTTAGGTGAGGTAGAGCATCCTCACCTAGATATGATAGAAGTGAGTCTGAATTCGATGGAAGGTTTACCATTCCACCCCACCATGAAGATGGAGGGTGAAATTGAAGGGTGCAAGGTGAGAGTTTTGTTTGACAGTGGAGCTACTCACAACTCCTTGGCCTATCGAGTGGTGGAACAGTTGCGTCTAAAGGTGATAACAAGCAAAGAGGTAGAGGTGACCATATGCACAGGACAGAAGGCCCGTATTTATGGGAAATGCAAGGGAGTCACTGTTATCTTGCAAGGGGAGGTAATTACTCAAGATTTTTTGCTGATTGATCTGGAAAACGCCGACGTCATCTTGGGTATGCAGTGGCTTCAGTCTTTAGGAGACATGGAGGTCAATTGGGAGAAGTTGCTGGTTAAATACACGAGTAATGGTCGGAGGGTGGCACTACAGGGTGACCCTAGCCTTTGTGGGTTTCCGACAAATAAGGAATCTACATTCTTTAACCTTGAGAACAAGGTTAATTTTAAAAGAGGGAGTATTGATGCGGACCGCCTCCGACCGGCAGAGGAGGAGCTGGGCTGGCCGCCGCCGACCGGCAGGGGAAGAGCCGGCGACCCCGGAGCACGCGACATCAGCCGGGAAGGAGGCCGCGCGGGTCGATGCGCCGAAGGTGACGCGGGCAAGGGGCGAGACGCGGAGCGGAGCGGGGGGTCGGCTTGAGCGGAACCGATCCATTTCTGGACCGGTTTGGCTCGGGTCAGGCCTGAGCTGGGCGGTTCAGCTTGGGCAGCCCACTAGTGGGTTTGGTTTGATCTTTTGCTTGCTATAAGTGGGGATTAAGGGGGGATTTATAGGGCATGCAAGATTTGAGTTTTCTCTTAGCCTCCTTAGTTTCTTTCTCTTGTTTTTCTAGGGTTTGTAGTGGGAGACCTTGTCCTTCTCGAAGTGAACAAATTGTATCTTGTTTCTCTTGGATTTTGAATGCAAAGGTTCTTGTTCTTCCTCTCATCTCTCTTGTGTTGATTTTTTCTTGGATTTGGAGGAGAAATTTCATCTTTGGAAGAGCATTAGGGCAAACCCTAACTTGGAAACCCTAAGGCGTATCAGATTTCAACTTATTTCAAGAGCTCGTTGTCAATTCATTAGATTCTTCTCTTTTGTCATCTCGTAAATTTACATTCAACACTTTTTTTTAGGAAAATTTACAAAACTTATTCTTGAAGCTATTTTAAATAATAAAATAATATCCACTGTTTATGTTGTATTTCAAATATAACTTGTAAGAAGCGCAAAATTTATGTGCTAATTTGCTTGATGAATAACAAATATTAAATTCATCAAAGCCACACATGTCCAAGCTTGATAGATTTCATAGAGATCTGCATGTTTATAGTCGATAAAAATGTAGATCGAATAATTGACTTGAGCAAATTTATATTTAGTAGTTTAATTTTAAAATTCAATTAAGCATGCATATGACTAATGCTCATGAGAATTGGGTGTGTTCTTGGTAATTTGATTTTAGGTTGTTTATGTGGTTTGACATAGCTACAAGTTGATTCAGAGTTCAAGTCTATGAAAGATTTAATCCATATGGTGGATATAGAGTTCCATGTATATGCACCGTTATTTAAGCTTTTTCTTCCTTTGGAATATCTATTTCAAGTGAATTTTAACTTCAGCATGGATTTTATGATTTATAGTTCAAATATGTGTAGTCATATTTTCACCATTGCTTCCTGTTATCTTCTGCAAACTTGTGGTTCCTCTTATCTCAGAGATAGAGTAAAGAGCTTCCGCACGTAAGAGTGTTTCCCATCTCTAATTCTTACAACCACTCCCACACAAATTTCAAGACATCGTTATACTCTTTCACGTAAGCTTTGATTTTGGATTTGGATGTGTCGTGTATGCCACTTGAATAAATGAGACTTGAACTTGAACTAATTTCATATCAATTATATCTACTTACCAAGGGTGAAGTAATTTATAAATAGTTACCTTTGGCAAGTAAATTAATTAGCTTTCGATCAATAAGATTTAAATTTTTATGATTAATCTTGTGAGTTTTTGTTAGATGTGGATTCCTTTGATTGTGATGCAGGCACATATGGGATAGGTTATTTCCTTATACCACATGAGGTTTGGATTATCTTGACTTTGGAGATCTCTTTCCTCTATCTTTTTCTTCTTTAATGTTTAGTTATTGATGTTATAAGGGTCACAGCTGAAATTTCAATTGAGGTGTAAAAACTCAATTAACAGTAGTTTTTTGAATAATCAATGATGGGCATATCCATCAGGAGACAGATATGAAGTTATGCGGGCATATGAAGACAGAAGCACAATAAGTTTTAAAATCTTTGAAGGAAAGTCTTACAAGAACTTTTTGGCTCCTCTGCTCCTCCCGTAAAAATCCTGGAATAGCCAGATGCCAGTTTTTCTCTGCACATGTTACCTCATTAGATTTACCAATCAATAAACCTTAAACTTTTATGTTAAATAGATAGCCACTTCAGTTCATATGAAGCAATAAACACGATTCTTATACTACGGAAAATAAGCAATTATGGTAACAGCAAAGGATTCTATTTTAAAAAAAGATATAGATAATTTATGCAGAAGTCTAGCAATCATTAATAATTAGACTATTTTATAATTACGCGTGCTAAGCACTTGAAACATAAGAAAGGCTGATCGTGAGACTGCTAAAATACAGATGCATCTTACACGGAAATCAAGGTAGACTTCAGAGAAAAGAAGTTTCGAGGTAACTTGGTGAATTACAAACCTAAGTGTAAGAAAAGATCCTTGGACTCCAAAGTTGAGGATTTACGATGCTTCGCAAGGCGGCAGGCAAATGTGGTAACCTACAGAGAAGAAAGCTATGCGGTATTAGAATTTGTAACAGATAGATGCTTCTGGGCAAGCATGTAAATTTCTAAAAAAGAAATTGAATAAGATCCTAACCATTGGCAAATATTAATTGAATGATTATTGAATTCAAATTCTTAGTAATCTTTCCGAAAATAAATCAATTTGGATCAAAATCATCCTATCTTTAGTTAGAGATACCTCTCATGCATTTAAATTAATGGCTGTTGAATACAAAATATATAAATTTGTGATTTACGAAACAGATAAAAATAGAAAACTAAAGGAAACAAGCTATTTTCAGTTCCTTAAAGAAAATCCCATAACATATTCCTTGGTGATGAGTTTATTTTGACCTTAGTTTTGAAATCAATTTTAAGTCGAAAATTATTTAAAAAAAAAAAAAAAACTAAAGAAAGTTATCTAAATCAAGTTGAAAACCCAAAAAAATGATAACTGCGAAAGTATTATCTTATAGAATAACGGAATCTTCTTATTAAATGGAAAATTCTTATGAAACGGAGAAATAGAGCTAAATAATCCAAATCCTCCTAAAAGATGTTTTTTTTTTTTTTTTGTGTAAATGAGATCTTTCGTTTAAACTATGCAGCAACAACATCAAGCTTTTATCCTACTATGTGGGGTCGGCTACATGAATCATTTTTCTCTATTGTTTTAGCGTATTTAAGTTCAGATCAAAAACAATTTGAAAAAGCTATAATCTTATTCTCTTTTTTTTTTATGACGCTAGAAGTAAATTGTGTACTGTGTGCGGTTGATACATAGAATCTGATGAGAAAGTATAGGAAGGAGCAAGTCCAAATAGAAGAACTCATACTTTAGGGATAATTAGGCACAAGAAAATGACACTCCACCGTTGAGCTACATCCCTTCCCGGTCCCATGAGTGAAAATAATATCAACTAATCTTATGGTAAATGGTCGGGTTTATTTGATGAGACTGGGGAGGTGTATATTTCCGATTGCAAGAAGTAATAAAAATATACAAGTTACATGTAATTTGTATCCCATCTTAACCATAGCAAAAGTTTTTTATTTCATATTACCATACTTAAATCCTCAATTACCAAAAAATTTCTTCCGCTAATATGCACACCTGTGCAGTTGTGCTTCACTGAAGACCATCCAACCTTAAAATTAGGCAAAAGAAATAAACTTATATACACACCGCATGTGATTCATTCTAAAGTAGAGTTGCAGTCTATTAGCTATTTAAAATTAACACCTAAACAAAGCAAGCTTGCAATGTGCTGCTGGAAAAATCCAAATTAAGCAATAATATTAACAATTGAAAAATAGAAAAGCAACGAGACTAGGTAATGAAATTAAGAAATAGAGGTTTTTTACTGAAATACACAATGATAACTGTACATAGTTTTAATGCAATAGAAACAACAGAAAAAGAAGAAAAAATGAAAAACAAGGACAAGCTATTACCGAGTCAATGAAATCATCCGCTAACTCCAAAAGAAGATCTTCAACTTCAGGATCTAACTTACCTGATGAATCAACCTGTATTCAAATCAAACTTTGTAAATGAAGCTAAATTATATTCTAACCAAGAAGAAGCTTCAACTACGGTCAACAGATCACAGTGGACCAGCCCCAGGTAATTAAATGCATAACATTCTACATACATAACTGAAGAATATGCACTTATATTCAACAAGTACTGATAAGAACCTAACAAACCACACACATCCTTTCACTTATTTGGGCACCTAGGCTCATTTTTTGCTTAAAGTATAAAGCCCAGGCGACGAACTCACACTTCTCTAGGAGTAAAATTAACAAGATATGAAAACAGATCATTAGGAACTTAGCCCAAAACCAAAAGCGAGAAGGAACTAACTTCTTTCAAAAAATTATTTAAAAAAAGCAGCTCGATACCAGAAACCGATTAGTTGTTGTCAGCATCGCATCAATCACCAAACATTTCTCAATATTACCAAGCTTATCAGTGATGTTTCCAAAAAAATGTCAGCACTGTTGCTGCCTTAACATGATTATTGAGTTCTCAGTGTTATCGACAGAAACTATTTTGTTTAAAGCATGGCACCAGCACTTTCCGTTCACATCACCATACATCACGCATGAAGGATAGAGATGATGTAGGAGGCATACTAGGGCGAAGGCTCGTAGTTCCACATGACTTAAAACCAAAATACAAAATTGTGCCATCTCAATTTGAAGCACAAATCTTATTTCATAAGAATATGTTTTTTACTTCTTTGCAAAAACATTTGTCTTACACATCCATCACAAACATTTATTTTCACAACCCTAATTGCCTAAACTTGCTGAGAAACCTCCCAGTCCTCTATTAACATTATCTCTGTTTTCTCTCGTTTATAAAAAACATTTACCCTTTATCTCTTCTGAAACAATATTTTATTTCTTTCCATTTTAAAAATTTAATTACTAATCAATAATTGTATTTTATTTTTATGCTAAAAGCCAAATTGAAACCTATGTTAGAAATTATCGGAACCACCAAAACTATTGAAAGAAAAACACATGCGCTTACTCCAAATCTGAAACCAAAACCATTTTTTAGCCTGTTTTTTAATAGACCCTCAGGTGGAAACCTGATAATCCTCTTCATCTGAAGCTCTCCGCCTCATCACCAAAATGGAAGCTTTAGCCTTAACCATTTGTTCAAGTATCAAGAGTTCACACATTCAAGCGTATGAACTTCACCAAAAAACTCATCATAGGGTATAATCAGAACATATGAACCAAACAAAAACCCAAAGAATGTGGTAGAGCTGGTTAGCAACTACGCACTAGGAAAAAGGTATAATACAAAAGGACATTTGCAAGTCGCAATTGCAAGAAAGAGAAAGAGTACCGTGTGAAAATCATTTGCTTTTAATCTTTGCTCAACTATGACACTACAACATTTGCTGATCATTTCCAAGTCGAACTGTCTACTTCAATACCATAGGAGCGTGGATCACTAAAAAACCTGAGTTGAGCCAAAAAGCCAATACAAAAAGAAGCCAACCCTCTTTTCACCCAAAGCTTAAGTCACTAGTAAGTGGTACTGCTAGTACTATTTAGCACTTTACAATGAACAAAATTCTAATTTTAATGCAAATCTTCTCCACACCACATATGAGGAATCACTATGCCATCCCAAAAGCATATCTTTCGCCTGACAAATGATCCATCTAATTATTCAATTATTGTAATTCAGAACCAACCATAAGAACATTGAGTCAACCAAGCCGTTCTGCTATTAAATGTAAAGAAAACAAAGAATTGTAAAAGAAGCCATCAAATTTTGGGAGTACCTGTGAAACTAAATCTTGTATTTTTCTCTTCCCGAGAAGTTGATTGCTTGCTTCTGTTCCTTGGCTTGAATTTTCACTATGCATGTTAGTACCTGATTGTGATCCCTTCAAAGATTTTGAAACTGCAGAGCCTAGAACCTTAGGAGATTGCTGCTGCTGGTGCTGCTGCTGAAGCTGCTGCAGTTGTTGCAGTTGCAGCTGCTGCTGCTGCTGCTGAAGCAACTGAGCCTGATGTTGTTGAGTAGTCCCCAGCTGTGCTTGTTGTTGTACCAGTTGAGAAATGTGCTGCTGGCTCAGACCCAAGGATTTTTGATGAAGCTGAGAGGAGGAGAGCTGCTGAGGTAAAAAGGCTTGCTGCTGCCTTTGCTGCTGTTGTTGAACATGATAAGATGGAGACACTGGAGAGGGCATCCCTGCTTGCATTTGCTTTAACCACTGTTGCTGTGAAATGCTGCCTTGTCCCAATGCTGACTGCCCATTTTGAGTTAAACCAGAGATTTGAGGACTCGTTGCTGCAACAGATGACCCTCTTTGCAAGCCTTGACCAATCAGCTTCTGTAAAAATGGAAGCCGTGTTAATCCTCATAGGCTTTGATGAAAAAAATCAGAATGGTGAGAAGCATTCAATCTGAGAGAAAGGTTAAAATCCTAGAAGTTAAAATTTCAGCTTGTCATACAGATACTTATGAAGAAATATTATATCCTTTGATTATGACCAGTTATTGCAAAATTTCAATCATGAAACAACTACCAAACAAATCACATATCATCAATTGAGGCCCAAACTCACTATACACAAAAAGAATTAAAGTAAGAAGACATACAAATAGAATACATCACTTGGAGTTTTTTTTTAAGTGTTTAAGTTGAGTAGAACGAAAAAATCATGAAATTCCTTTACTTGATTTTCTGTTTAACAAATGATGACCCATCAAGCTTGAGAGTCACTATCCGCTCAAACTTAAAATAATCAAGTTTAGCTCAGCTTTTTTTTAACGCAATATTATGACAAGAAAATAGTGAGTACAATAAAGACAATAAGTTAGAATTGACATGGTACATAGAAAAATACAAAAGAGCAAAACAAGTAAAGTATGAAGCGAATAGATGCCGCATCCAATAGCATGGGAAAACAACAAAAGGAGAAGTGCTCAATTGGATCGAGCAAGGTAAAAGCTAGAGAATGATGATATATTTTACTCTGATTACATCCTCATCTGGAAAATAGGATTCAAAACTTCCAATCCACCAGAACATCATCCCTAATAATACTCATCAAAATCATCAAGTTGTTGATCAACATGACAATCCATACCTTTACCAAAAGAGGGAAAGCGGGGATAGCCACGATCGGAGTTCAAAACTAGTCTCTTGCTACAAAACATGTAGAATCCATGTATATAAGGCTAGCAAGGGTAGACACAATAGATTAGAGATCCTAAGAAAAATCAATTAGTTCGAAATTCTGAGAGAAAACTTGAATTGATAATGGAACAGTAATCATTATGGGACTGTATCCGCTTTCATTTTCTCTCAGCACTATATCATATTCTCATTTCATTGCAACTCCCCATAACCAAACCTCATCGCTCGTCCAACCTAGTGCCATTGCACGAGACTCATCTTGAAGAAAGTTGAAACCTGCGCTCACACGCATGGGGTGCTCGTGTTGCGTCCTTTGGCTCAGCATGATTGTCGCTCTCTATGTCCATTACTGCTTGCATTGGGCTCGCTCCACACTTGTGTACGAGGCATTGCCTCTGCCAGAACTTTTCCCTGCAAATGTCTCGAACATATAGGTCTACACCCATGCCTTCTCTCTCACTTGTGAATCGATGTTCTATCTCCAAATTAGTTTCTCATTTCCTATTCCAAATCCTTGCAACTTGTGTCCTTATCCTCTTTAGGAAAAATATAGGCCTCCCCTCCCCTCACTCTCTAAATTGACTCACCGTTCTCACACATCGATTGCACATCTATGGTTGATCCCTAAGTTAGAACCCCATCGCCACTTACTCCAATGCTTCTTTGCTTCACTAAAGCTCCTCCTTTTTCTCCTTTGGGGATTGTGTCTCCAATTTCCAACCCCACGCATTCCTTTGCAAATGTAATTGGTGGATTGATTATTTCTACTTTGCATTTTTCTTCTTCCAACCATTTCCTACTATTTTTTCACCATACAACAGTACTTCAATAAAAGCAGCCTTCCATTTACAAAGAGAAACAAGCACACATTTTCTCTAATGAGGAAATTTCTCCTAGGGAATTTTTCCTCCTCGAGGAGTGGGAGGTTATGGAGGAGTTAGGGGAAACGAGGGTGACTCGAGGGTGAGGAAATTGAAGATGTCAATCTTCGAGGGCGAGGATGCACATGACTGGATCTACAAGGTGGAGAGATACTTTGCGGTCAATGGTTGACAGAGGAGGAGAAACTGACAGCAGCAAGACTGTGCTTGGAAGGAAAGACATTGGCATGGTACCAATGTCGAGACATGAGGCGGCCCATTTGAAGCTGGAGAGAGTTCAAGGACTGTCTACTAGAGTGTTTCCAAACCAGTAGGGGAGGGAGGTGAGACCAGGATAGTGGAGGAAGAAGAAGAGAAGCGAAATCTGGACGTAGCTGAAGTCTCTCTAAACTTGGTGGTGGGATTCACACCAAATCACACCATGAAGGTGAGGGGAGAAATAGGGGATCGGGAGGTAGTGGTGTTGATCGATAGTGGGGCCACCCATAATTTCATCTCTAACCATATTGTAAATCTGTTATGGGTGAAATTAGTGGACATGGGACGATATGGAGTGATGATGGGCATGGGGAGGGTGGAGATGGGGAGAGGAGTTTGCAGGGGAGTGGTATTGTCCATTCAAGGGATACAGGTGAGGAGGGATTTTCTTCCTTTAGAGTTGGGGAGTATCTATGTCATATTGGGGATGAAATGGTTGTAGACTTTGGGGGAGAGCAAGGTCAACTGTGGTGCTCTGAGGATGGAACTGATGGTGAAAGAACAGAGGATGGTGATCCAGGGTGATGCAGGGTGTCTAGGGTACGAGTATCTCTCAAATCCATGATCAGATCTATACAGGAGGTGGGAGGTGGATATTTGGTGGAACTACAACGCTTGGAGAGGGTCAGGGTGGGGGAAGAGGGAGACATTCCACTTTTGGTGCAACCACTCATACAGCAGTTCAGGGACGTGTTCCAGTCACCTCAGGGCTTACCACCACCCAGCGAGCAGGAGCATGCAATCCTTATGAAGGATGGGGTGTCACCGATTAGTGTTCGACCTTACCGCTACCCCCAGATTCAGAAGGATGAAATTGAGAAGCTGATTATAAAGATGTTGGAGGCAGGATCATCAGGCCAAGTGTGAGTCTTTTCTCTAGTCCAGTCTTACTAATAAAAAAGAAGGATGGGAGCTGAAGGTTTTGCATGGATTATAAAGCTTTGAACAATGAGACAATCCTAGATAAATTCCTCATTCCGGTGATCGACGAGTTATAGATGAGCTGCACTGAGCAGTAGTTTTCTAAGATGAACCTGAAGTCGGCTACCACTAAATCAGAATGAAGGAGGATATTCAGAAGACGGCTTTTAGAATGCATGAGGAGAACTATGAGTTCTTGGTTATGCCATTTGGGCTCACTAACGCCCTTACTACTTTTCAATCTTTGATAAATAGGGTGTTCCGGCAGTATCTCAGGAAGTTTGTGCTGGTTTTTTTTTATGACATTTTGGTATACAGCCAAACAGAGGAGCATTTGGAGCACTTAAAAGAGGTTCTTAAGATTCTACAGGCCCATCAGTTGAAGGCTAACCTAAAGAAGTGCAGCTTCGCCCAGTCTAGGGTGGAATATTTGGGAAATGTAGTGTCTCAAGAGGGAGTGGCGACCGACCAGACAAAGATTGAGGAAATGCATAAATGGTCAATGCCTAAGAACATAAGGGAGTTGAGGGGTTTCCTAGGATTGACTGACTACTACAGGAGGTTCGTGAAGGGGTACAATACCATCGCTTGACCTCTGACTGAGCAACTGAAGAAGGACAATTTTTTGTGGAGAAAGGCAACAACCCAGGCTTTTGGAGGTTGAAGAAAGCCATGACGACAGTCCCAGTGTTGGCTCTTACAGATTTCAGTCAGATCTTTATAATGGAGACTGATGCGTCAGGGTATGGCTTGGGAGCAATGTTGATGCAGAATCACAGGCCTGTAGCCTACTTCAGTCAGGTGCTATCGACCAGGGCTCGATTGAAGTCAGTATACGAGAAAGAGCTGATGGTCATAATCTTGGTCATTCAAAAATGGCGCCCTTATCTTTTGGGTAAGCATTTCATTGTTCGTACGGATCATGGGAGTTTGAAATACCTGTTGGAGCAAAGGATGGTGACTGAGGAACATCAGAGGTGGCTGTCAAAGCTTTTAGGCTATGATTTTGAGATCCACTATCGGCCGGGGGTGCAAAATAAGGCAGCTGACGCCTTATCCAGATGTGTTGGGGAACTTCATGAGTTGGCAGTTTCAGTACCACTGATGGTTATCTGGGGGGACATTAAGGAAGAGAGCATGCAGAATGAAGAGCTGAAGAAGATAAGGGAGATTTGAAGAAGGATAGTAGTAGCCATTCTGGGTACTATCTAGAGGGAGAGAGGTTGTTACATCATGGAAGGTTTGTGATGTCACGAACATCAGTACACATTCCTCACTTATTACAGGAATTTCAGTGCAGTGCAGTGCAGTTGGGGGTCATTCAAGAGTACATAAGACATATAGGAGGCTGGCATCGGAGCTCTACTGGAAGGGGATGTATAAGGATATTAAAGAGATGGTGGCAAGGTGTGAGGTGTGCCAGAAAAATAAATATATGGTAATGGCACCAGGAGGGTTACTCCAACTATTAGCACTTCCAAACAGAGTTTGGGAGGAAGTGTCCATGGACTTTATCGACGGCCTACCCCGCTCAGAGGGATTCACAGTAATTTTAGCCGTGGACCGACTTAGTAAGTATGCACATTTTATCCTCCTATGACATCCTTACACTATAGTATCAGTGGCGGCAGTATTTATCAAGGAAGTTGTTAGATTACACAGGATTCCTAAATCGATTGTGTCTGATAGAGACAAAGTGTTTCTCAACCAGTTTTGGAGGAAGCTTTTCAGGATGCAGGGCACTGTTCTCAAGAGAAGTACCATCCACAGACAGAAGAACAAATAGAGCTGGTGAACCGGAGCTTGGAAACATATTTGAGGTGTTTTTCTTCTGAAACACCACAGAAGTGTGCTAAATGATTATCATGGGTGGAGAATTGGTATAATATTTCGTACCACTCTGCATCCCTAATGACTCCTTTCAAGGTGCTCTATGGAAGAGACCCCCCACACTTAATGCATTATGGGAGAGGAAACACACCGGTCTCTTCAGTTAAACAGTACATAGAGTATGAGGAGAGAGACTAGGTGTTGGAGTAATTAAAGAAACATCTAGGGAGGGCACAACAAATCATGAAGAAGCGAGCACATACATACAGGAGAGACATACAGTATGAAGTGGGGGAGAAGGTGTTCTTGAAGCTGAGGCCCTACAGGAAGAAATCAGTGGCTAATAGGAGGAACGAGAAATTGGCGCCGAGGTACTTTGGTCCCTATGAGATTTTAGAGAAGATTTCAGCAGTGACGTATCGTCTGAAGTTACCCTCCTCCGCTACCATACACCCTGTATTCCATGTGTCACAGTTGAGGAGAACTCTAGGGGAGCATGCAATTAGCTGGAGCTACCAGCCACATTGACAGAGGATTGGAGATAGTCATGGAACCCCTGGAGTTGGAAGGAGTAAGGTTGGATAAAAAGGGAAACAAAGAAGTGTTGATCAGAAGGATCTTCCCGACTACCAGACTACTTGGGAGCCTTATGAGAGTGTGAATCACCGGTTACCTTACTTTCACCTTAAGGACAAGGTGAATTTTTGGGAGGGGAGTGATGTTACGCCGGCCCAGAAGGGGCCGGCTGCTTTGCCTGAACTGGTCCCTAGTGGATCGGTTTGGGTTTACCACCGCCGGCCCAAGCAAGGAGAGAGAGGGGGGCCGGCCACTCCTTTGGGCCCCACACCTTGAGTGATGCTTGTTTGGAGGGAAAATTTTGAATTATGGGCTGTTTAGGGAATTTGTGACTCTCATTTACCTTTAATTAAGGGTTAATGTTATAATTAGGTTTTCATCTTAAATTTGAAGAGGATTTGAGATCTAGGGTTTGTGTTCTTGGGCTCTAGGCTTGGCTAGATAATCTGAGAGTTGTTGTTTCTTCCTCTCGAATTGAAGAAACGTGTATCTTTGCTATTTTTCCTGCTTCTACTAGTGGAATCTTTCGTTTTTCTCACAGTTTTCTACTATTTTTCCCAAGAAATTTGCTGCAAAGTGCTGATTTTCTGCTGTTAACAGTAGTTTGCGTTCTATTTTCTCACTAATTTCAATTAGGTTTGCTTGCGAACTCAAGTATTACCTTAGGGTTACTTGAGAACTCAAGTACTTCCTATCATAATACTCCAAAACTAATAACTTGATTTGTTGTTAGCACTATCAAGAAACAAAAAAAAGAAAACATCTAATAAACACATCAAGCATGCCTCAATAGAGGGATATTGTTAATCAAAATTATTAATTGTGGGGTAATAACTGATCATGTTTCAATAACAATAAACTGGGGAAGATACAAGAAGGAATAGAATGCTTCCTTGAATTCCTTTTCTCTCTAGCTTTCAAACTTCTAGAGTCTCTCTCTAATCCCTAATTCCTAGATTTCCCTAGGGGCTAAGGAAAACCCCTTTAAGATTCTAATTTCAAAGCTTACACCAAAGAGGTCAACTTATATTCCTCCCTCGGCATCCCTTCTATATAGATAAAGAATGCCGGTTACAAAAAGTGACATTTAATGCATGGCAATCATGACTCTAATTAGAAGAGTTATGAGGAGGTAGTGCAGATGTTGGCACCAAAATCATGGACTATTGGTATCAGGCTACAATTATTATTGTTTGGCAAAGAGTGCAGTCACGAAGTTGCTCGGTTCCATGGGCTTCTTTTCAAGAGCTCTTTTAAGTTCCCTCACAACCTAGACTTCTCTCAATACAGATGCTCTTGGCTCAAGTTCTTGTAAGCAACACCTTGGATTCTCTCTAGAGTCCCCTTCTCAGCTTCCAAGTCATCTCAACTAGCCCTCATGTTATCATATCTATTGATCTCCTGGTCATGAAATAATGTACCATATGCATGTGTTTTATGTGTGGAGCTTTCCAATTTTAAGTTAATTGAAGATGTTAAGAAATTCATCCAAGTACAATGATGAAAGGCTTTAAACACCGCGTCTAAAGGAAAAATGGTTGTAGTAAAATAAAAGAAAAAGATGACAAATCATAAATGTATAAATAAGCAAATAATCAAATATTTACTATCAATTTGAGCTAAAACTAGAAGCTTACCTGAGGAGAAGTGAGAGCTCCTTGTTGGGACAGCTGCTGTCGGAGTTGTGACCAGGAGTAAGACGTTGTTGCCCATATGAGAGAAGCCCATTAGCTCTAAGCTGTGAATTTAAAGTAAGGGGGCTCATAACACCTAAGGCCTGCATACCTTGCATTGCCTGTCCTGATGAATTTGCATTATGGAACTGAGCACCTTGCATCGCTGTCTTCTGTCTAGGCTATAGAAGTGGATGGGAAAAATATCAACCATGAGCATAAAAAAAAAAGCCTTCTAGCAAAGATAATTACTTCATGCGTTCTACAATTTTCATTCAATCCAAACGGAGAGAATTTCCATTCCCTAAAAGCAATGCAACCCTTAGCTCTCTATATCATACTAACATTCATCCAGCGTACTCATAAGAAAAATATTGGAAACAACTCCTGCTAGCTCAGAGCGCAACTTAAAATTTTGAAATCTTAAAAGTAATAAATTATCAAGATTAAATAAATCATATTAAAGAACACATATATTAGTTATATGTTATCAAACTTCCGAGGAATGAGAGATGCAGCGGAAAAACTCTGAAATGGAGAAGCTAAAGTACCCGAGCCGTCACCCACACACAACTTTCAAAGAAAAAAATATATACCTGAGTCAGCATCTGAGACTGTATATTAAAATGTGCAGCAGCCTGACTAGGAAGCATGGAGAGTTGCCCCGCCTGACTCATCATCCCTGGCCGAGCCACTGCACCGCCCAACTGCTGCTGCTGCTGCCCGCCAAAGCTCATCTGCCCAACGTACATACCCGGCCTAATTGGGCCCCCGGTTGCCATAGCTGTGCCAAACTGCTGCTGTAGCTGGTTCATTCGTGAGATGGATCCCGATCGCTGGAGAGCCGATTGCATCTGGAAGTTGGAAGAAGGCGACATAATACTGCTTTGCTGCTGAGACGTCGCCGACGGTTTCGGCGGGAAATCTAGGGCTCCAGAGGGTGTAATTTGGGGCTGGGATTGGACGAGCTGGGCAGAAGAGACCTGAGGGTGATCGATGGCTGAAGGGGAGGGAGCAACTACGGAAAATGATAGAGTGGAATTTTGGGGGTTGGAAGGGGAAATTTGGTCGCCACCGCAATTTGGAGGTTGGAGGGGCTTCGGGGGAGAGGAGGAAGCTGAGTTTTCCGCCATTCTCAGAATTCTAGAGGATTAAAGGTTTTCCAAATTCCAACTAGTTATAGAATCTGTTAGAATCGACGATAAATGTGGAAGACTTGGAAGAAAGGGAAAGCGGAAGAGAGGAACCTTGCGTTTTATTTGGACAAGCTAATCTCGGCATAAGTCGGGTAGAAGACACCGAGGGACAACCCCTGAGTTTCGTGCGTATGCTCCGGCGGGGTTTGTTAGGTTAATGCGACATGGCGGATCATTCACAATTTTTTCTTTTCTTTTTTTTTTTTTTTTAACGCGGGGGGACGGGGGAAACCGTTACAGTAACGGTGCTGCATGAGGTGAATCAAAAACGAAGTCAAACTGAAAAATTTTGAATATTGGTTGAGAGTTTAGGCTTCCAACTAAGAGGTTTAGGGTTTGAGTCTTCGTGTATGCGTTGTGTTTGTGAGTTTGCCTTAAATGGCCTAAATGTCCCAAAAAAAAAATTATCCAAATAAAAAAAAATAACGCCATTCAAAATATCTAAGTATAGAAAACGACTTATTGAAAATAATGATGATGTTCATAATAAAGAAATGATTGAAGAGCTAAATGTTGTTACACCTATTTAAGATATAAATAATATCCATTGTCTCAATATTGAACAAAGAAATGCATACGATGAAATTATTAGCCATTTTAATAAAAAAATAAAATGGTATATTTTTTATTGATGGTTCTGAAGGTACAAGAAAAACATATTCATATCGTGTTATACTTGTAACATTAAGAAGTAATGGCTATATAATATTAGCAACGCCAACATTAGGAGTAGTAGCATCAATTATGCCTGGAGGTTGAGATGCACATTCAAAATTTAAAATAAATATAAATTTGACGGAAAGCAGCATGTGTCCAATTACTAGCCAAAGTGGACTTGCTTAGTTAATGATTAAATCAAGTATTATAATTTTGGACATAATAGAATCTTTAGATAGGACTCTGAGAGATATTATGAATAACTCTAATTATTTTGATGGTAAAATTGTTGTATTTGAAGGTAATTTTTGATAAGTTACCTATAATAAGACTTACATCTAAATTTTAAATGATTAATTATAGCTTGATAAAATCATACTTATGATCAGACATGAAAGTTTTCTGATTAAAGGAAAATATAAGAATAAGAACGGATCATTTATTATGTGAATTCATACTTAGAAGTGAAAATGGAGATGAAGAAGAAACTAAAGATGAATTAGTGCATATTCATAATAACATGATAATGAAATATTCAAATGATGAGAATTCTTAAGATTTATTAATAAACATGATATTTCTACAATAAAATGTTACATCTTCAGAACATGTTAGGGAAAGAATTATATTATTAACAAAAAGATGAGTTTATTGATAAACTTAATCAAAAACATATTAAATGCTTTTCAGGAGAAGAGTTTGTTTATTTTACCTTTGATAGTGTTACTGATGATATCTCAAATCTTTATCAAATTGAATTTCTCAACTCGTTGATGCCGAATGAACTTCCTTCACATCAGCATGTTCTCAAGAAAAATTGTCCAATCATGTTATTAAGGAATTTGGATCCATCAAATGGTTTGTGTAATTAGACACGAATGATTAGCAAGCCATTTAAAAATAAATTTATCATTGTTTATATTTGGGCAATTCTCTAGAGAAATAATTTTGATACATCGAATTCTATTGTGTACAAGTTACGATTAATCTCTACCATTCAAATTTAAAATGAATCATTCATATACATTTGTGTTTTGCAAGACAAACAACAAATCACAAGGTTAGACAATTGCTAATGTTGGGATTCATCTTTCATATCATGTTTTTTCATATGAAAAATTATATGTAGCATTAGCAAGAAGCATTTCAATGAGACAAATAAAAGTCTTTATTATACCTAATATATATACTTCAATTTAAGATCCTTATAAAAAAATATTATATAAAAAGATATTTTCAAATCTTCAGAATAATCAAGAGGTACTTTCATACAAATTTTCAATTCTTAGTTATACTTTAATAAATTTTTTATATAATATATTTTATAGTTTCTTTATTAATTATTTTATGAAATTTGATTGTTTTAATGTTAGCTAAAGATCAATGGAGTTATCAAAGCTCATCAAGAATTTAACTTTGCATCAAATTTATTATACTATTATTATTATTTTAACTGAAATTGATACTGCAATAAATTTCAAATTTGAACAAGAAAAAATTCAGAAACTTACTTTTATGAATACCGAAGTAATTTTTTTAATATTTAATTATGATTATAAATACTAATATTATTGATGTTTCTTTTGTAATTTATAATCTATTAAATTTTAATATATATTAATTTTTTACATATTTTATATGTAAAGCTCACAGATATATGTCATTATGTTTAATGAAATAATATACAAATTTCATAATATATTAGAGATCAAATAAACTTATATGGTTTCAAATGAACATATTAAAGATATAAAGAAAATTTTTCATAGTATTCATAAATAGTTTGAGATTATATTATGCAATATTTCAAATATATATGTTGTAGTAAATCATAATATTCAATCATTAAATAAAAAATTATTAATCATTGAGGAGATAATGTCAAATCCAAATCTACTATCATGTATCTCAAATATTTTTTATATTTAAAAAAAAATTAATTAATATTTATTGTAATGATATAATTTATTTATATTTTTTAATTTTATACAAATATAATTTTATTAGTTTAAAAAGTTTATGAAATAAGAATGATATACAGATAGATGCATAAAAAATTCTTAAGCACGACTTACAAGTTTATGGATTAACGTATATAAATTTATTAGAAATTGTATATATTAATATTATTTTAAATTAATTTTTATATTATATATCTGAAATAATTACTTTAATTTTATAAGGATCACTAGCAACAAAAGAGGGAAAACAATCAAAAGATATGATAAATGGAAAACCCATCATTTTTCCAAAGGGAGTTATTGCAAAAAAATTTAATGGTACGTCTGTCTTATGCATTTTATATTAATTAAAATACTACATTACTTTAACATCAACTGCATATTAAAATCTTTGGTTTCACGTTGTTATCCAAAATATCAATAATTGTAGAAATCAATTCAGATTTGCCTGCAACAAAAGAAATGATGGATTGATATAATTTTAGTTATATTTATTCTTTTCAAAATATTTATTTTCTTATAATTTTTTTTAATTAGTAATTAACTCTATAGGTTCAATAAAACTGATTATCTACATGCATCATCAAATTTTTATGTATATTTGATGGCATATTTATCAAAAATCAACCCTTCAAAACTTTCATGAGTAAAGTTTCTTTATTTTTTAAAATTAATTTTTTAGATAAAATATGACGCTACCAAAGTTATAATAAAAGATTTGCAGTAAGAAGAAAGTTTATGATATCCCTCTTATAATTCTTGTAAATTAAAAGTTATTATCATTAAAGATATTATACGATGTGTTAAATGCTAAAAACAATGTTGATTATAGTTTAAGACGATGTGTTAATTCTTATATTGGGCACTTTGAAATGATTTTCAACACTTATTTAATAGAAAAGCCCCTTTAATATTGTTGTTGTTGTTGTAAAAGTTCTTATTAAATCCCTATATTTTTACATAGTTTTTATCTCAGATGGATATTAGAAAATCAAACAAGTTTGATGTATAATCAATTGTCACAAGGATGAAAGACATTAATATATGAGTTTATTAAAGAGGTGAACTATTTCATTCAAACAGCTAGTCAAATACTAAGTTTCATCTTAGATGGACAGTTTCGCTGCCCATATTCCAAGCATAAAAATCAGGTGCACCTAAGTTCAAATAATATAACTATTGATTTATAACGTAGAGGGTTCATACCGGAATATTGGTATTTGACTTGTCCTGGTGAGTACGAGCCACGTTTAAATTCTCGGTGTGGTCCATCGACAAATTCTCTAATATAGCTGTGGAAGATAATTTATGACCTGGTCTTGAGGACTTAGTTCATGATGCCACAGGAGTGCTCTCTGAATAATACACAATATAGTCACCAAATAACGAGGCACAACATTTTTATGTCCTAATGATGTAACTGTTTGGGATAATCAATATGAAAGGGGTGCACAACTCATTCAGAGTTATCTGTTGCTGTTAATATGTTAAGTATTAAGGCAGAATATAATGTCCCCCCGTGAATGTTTTAATCAATTTATTGGCCTCTTTAAGGAAATCAATCAGATAGATAACATGATTCATGTATATTTATATCGGACTAAAAAGTTGGTTTCCAAAATTAGTTTAACATACATAAAAATAGATTGTTGTGTCAATGGATGCATGTTATATTTTTAGGATGATTAGTTAGAAGTTATATGACGTCACTACAATGCACCAAGATTTAAACCTAAAAATGTGTCAAAAAGAAAGTAGAAGGATGCACCATTCAAGATGATGTTTTACATTCATATATTTTTTAGATTACAACGGTTATATGCTTCTATGATATCTGCTGCACATATGAGATGTCATAATGAGTACATATCGAAAGAAGGTGTGATTACACATCCGTCAAAAGTAAAAGCCCAGAAACACTTTGATTGTACACATCTTGCCTTTGTCATAGAAGCAAGGAATGTTAGATTAGGTTTATGCGCATATGATTTTTCTCCTTTTAGTCACTCTGCTTCACCTTAGTCATGCTGGCCAGTGATACTCACCCTATACAATCTTTCATGAGAGATGTGTATGATTGTTTCTTATATATTTCTAACGATAATAATTCAAGGACTGCATAATTTAAAATAAAAAATTAATGTATTCCTATGACCGTTAATTGATGATTTATATTTATTATGGGAAAAGCACTACATGAAAAACGCCGCTTACCGGCGGTTAAAGGACCGCCGATATTACCGGCGGTTCATCCGGCGGTGTGGCCGCCGGCTCGTACCAGCGGCATACCCGAGGATTTCGTAACGTTGGACCGCCGGTATTAGCGACGGTCTTGTATTCGTCGGTCTTCAATCTTACCGGCGGTGTACCGGCGGCATATGATATTTCCACCAAATAAAATTTTATAATGAGGGTCACATTACTTTAGATAATTGATAACTTTCCTGCTTATGATATGCCCTCTGGTTAAAATACTTCTAGGAAGTTAACTTGTCCATATTGTATGGAATATACAAATGAATTCACTTTAAAGCATGGAGGAAAAAACATTTGATTTGACTATCATTGCATGTTCTTACCTGCAGGCCATCCTTTAGGCGAAACAAAGATTAATGATGATGGAATTGTTTCCGGTGAGGAGGAGATCAACTACATAAATGAGTAAGTAAAGCTGACAGACTTGTGGTTGTAAATCAGTAGTGACGGATCGGCTCGGCTGAAAGTGAAGCCAAATTCAATCAGGAAATCTGTCAATTTAGTGAACCACTGACGAGGTGCTTGTTTGAGCCCGTAGATGGCTTTATGCAACTTGCACACATAGTTGGGTTTGTTGATGTCAACGAAACTAGGAGGTTGTTTCATATACACCTCTTCAGTGAGATTGCCGTGAAGAAAGGCATTAGCTACGTCAAATTGCAACAAGGGCCATTGTTGCTGAATAGCAATGATCAAAAGAATGCGAATGGTAGGCATCTTAGCTACCGAGCTAAATGTGTCTTTATAATTGACTCCATATTGTTGAGTATAACCTTGAGCAACTAATCGAGCTTTGTATCGATCAACCGACCCGTCGGGATGAGTTTTGATTTTGTATAGCCACTTACAGCCAATGATTGGCGCATGTGCAGGAGGTAAAGTGAGTGACCAAGTATTATGTCTGTAGAGCACATCAATTTCCTCCGACATAGCATGTCTCCATTGAGGAAGTTGTGAAGCTGCACGATATGTAGTTGGAGTAGTAGACACGTCTGAGACAGTAAGGAGATCAAAAATTGGTTTGGGTTTGGAATGTCCTGTTTTGGACCTGGTTTCCATATGATGTAAAGACTGAGGAATGGGTCTACTTGGTGATGGTGAGGGAATGGAGACATCAGGATTCCGAGAAGGCTCATTTGATGAAGGTAAGTCAGTGGAGGTAGTGTTATTGGGTTGCGTTGATTTAGTAGAAGTGGAGAGTGGAGGAACGGAGACAGGTGTGAGAAGAAGGAGCCGAGGGAGGAATGAGAGGTGTGTCTGGGTAAAATTGTTATTGTTCATAGAACTTGACATGACGAGAGATATATAGTTTGTTGCTGGGAGGATGAAAACATCTATACCCTTTATTATGAGGTGAGTAACCCAGGAATATGCATGAAAGAGATCGAGGAGCTAATTTGTGTGGTGATTGAGGTCTAAGCCAGGGAAAGCACATACAGCCAAAAGATTTTAGATGGTCATACTTGGGATTACGACCGTGAAGGAGTGTGAAAGGAATTTGAGAATTTAGAGCAGAGGTAGGGAAACGATTAATGAGATAGTTAGCTATTTGAAGGGCTTCAGCCCAGAAGCGAAAGGGAAGATGAGCTGCATGTAGAAGAGTGCGAGTGGTCTCTAACAGATGTCTGTGTTTCCTTTCAGATACACCATTCTGTTGAGGGGTGTTGGGGCAGCTGAATTCATGAAGTATACCATGAGTTTGAAGGAATTTTTTGAACATGTTCCCTATGTATTCTCCTCCAGCATCGGATCGAAGAGTATGAATAGTAGTATTGAATTGATTTTTGACCATGTTAAAGAATTGTTGAAATTTAACAAACGTTTCATTTTTAGTATGCATCAGATAAATCCAGCAGTATCGAGTGGCATCATCAATGAACACAGTGTAGTAACGATATCCATTAAGGGACGAGATCGGGGACGGACGGACCCCAAACATCAGAGTGTATTAAACTAAAAGGAGTAGTTACATAGTGTTTATGTTGTGAAAACGGAATTCGATGGCTTTTAGCCACATTACAGGATATGCAAGTAAAAGAAGAAGAGCTAGTTTGTAATTCTGGAATAAGTTTGGATAAAACTGCCATTGCTCGAGAATGGGCATGACCAAGCCGAGCATGCCAGATAGCAGTTGGAGTGATGGTTGTATGAAGAGCAGCTTGAGGTGGACTGAATTGCGCTTTGATGGGGTAGATGCCACTGTGATTATGGCCACGATGGATGATGGAGTTGTCCCGAAGATCCTTGATGATGAAACCACCGGGATCAAAAGAAATAGAGCAGAAATTGTCAGTGACAAGTTTTGATATGGATAGAAGATTGTGTGACAAGGAGGGAACATGAAGAAGACGAGTAAGTTTTAGCTTACGATTGGTTTCAGGTAGAGGTAGGATACCAGATCCGCTGTGTTGTATGGGTAGGGAGGATCCGCTTGCTGTAGAGACATTGTCTGATCCATGGTATGCAGTCGGTTGTTGCACATTGATGATGTCAGGCGTAAGATGAGCTGAGGCTCCAAAATCTAAAATCCAATCCGTGGAGGTCGGAGTCTGAGTCTGAGTAACGTAGGCTCGGGTGTTGGCATTCTGAGAATCTGTGTAATTTGAGTTATATCTATGCCAGCAAGACAATGTCGAATGTACTATCTTCCCACATATCTGGCAAATGGGTCGCGGAGATGAACTGGAACGAGTCGACAGCTGAGGAGCTTTGGAAGACAATACAGATACATTTGAGCTTCCTCCACGACCTCTGTTGTTTCGTGAAACAGAGTTTCTACCTCTACCCCTTGAAGAGTATAAGGCTTGTACATCTCCAGTTGCAGTGACTTCCTGTTGAATCTCAATTTGAAGATTTATCTCTTCGCTACATAACAAGGAATAGAGTGATTCAAGGGATATGGTATGAGGCGAAATTCGTATTGCAGCTTTAAATGGATTGTAGGAAGGAGGAAGTCCTTTAAGAGTATAGAGGATGATATCCTCTGTTTCTATGTGAGATCCCGCAGCCGCAATGTTGTCTACCAACGACTTGATTTGGGCTAGATATTGCTGAATAGTTTGATCGCACATCTGCACGTTGTTTAACTCATTCTTCAACTGAAGCACTCGAGATCTATTAGTTGGCTGAAGACGAATCTCTAAGGTTGTCCAGACATCGTGCGAAGTTTTGAGATGAAGAATATACGGCAAAACCGAAGGTGATATGGTTGAAAATAAAGCTGAGATGAGGTTTTGATCAACTAACTTCCATAGTTTTTGATCAGCAGGTGATGCTGGACAAGTCAGTTGTCCGGTGATGTATCCTTCGAAGCCATTTGCTGAGAGAGCTTGCTGGATCTGCAACCTCCAGATAGGATAGTTTTCAACAGACAGTTGAGTATGAACCAGCAGCTTCAAATTTGACATAAGAAACTTGAGAGATGGTGGCACTGTGAAATCCGCCTTTATAGCAGACAGAGAAGATGGATTCTGAGAAGGAGATGTAGACGACTGAGTTTGCGAAGATCCAACTTGATCTGCCATTGATGGATCGAAGGTTCGCTGCTAAGCTAAGTCGCTCTGATACCATGATAGAAAACCTGCATAGACATGTTAGTGAAGAAGATGAACAGTGAAAATAGTATGAAAAGGCCTGTATTCATTATAGCTCCCGCGGTATAAATAGACCGGAGGAGGAAGGATATTCTCTGAGTGACAGAGACTGTTAGAAGGCAGAGAAAGTGCGAGCATAAACAATGCCTTTTACACATGTGACCATTTAGTCTAATGATGATATCTATACAGGGGGCTTGGCCGCTTGGGAGCTATGTGTGCACCTGCTGACCTGCGATGCTTGAAGCCTTCAATAAAATTTGTTTCATGAGCTAATATTTTTTTATAATGAATCTTATGTTTTCAGAGGTTTAATACTTTAGAAATTTGTTTCATCACCTCGTTCAAAGAAGACGGGTGTGTAAATAACAAAATTAATTGTTAAATCCACGTTCATATGATTATAATCATATTATTTATTTCATAATTTTGGATTTGTGAGATGGTTAAATTCTTAATTTCATAACGGTTGCTTCGTCTTGCAAAATTTTTTTATCCGACCAGATTTGAATGATGCATTTATGAATTTAAAAGGATCTCATCATACTAGACAATCAAATTGAAAATTTTATTGTTGATATGAGATCAAATGATGCATTTGTGAATTTAAAAGGACTTGGATAACTTGCTCAGAAATTAGTGGAGACAAGGAAGAATGATATATTTCCTTTGGTGTTCTCACATATAAAGCTTGCTCTGACATTGCCAATCGCTACAACAACAGTTGAACAAGCATTTTCTGCAATGAAAATTATAAACAATCATTTACAGAATCGTATGGGAGACTCCTTGATGAATGACTGTTTACTTACTTATATTGAAAAAGATATTTTTTAGTAGTATTGACAATTACTTGATTGTACAACAATTTAAAAAAATGAAGACTCGACGGGAGAAATTATAAATAACATATAAGAAGAATATCAAGACTAGTGTTCTCAATTGTAAGTTTTTTTCTTTACTTTATATTTTATGTTTTTTATAATGAATCTAACGTTTAAAAAAAAATTTCAAAAAACCGTCTATGCCGATCCCAAGTCCGGATGAAAAAGGTTGAGGGTTTTTTTTTTACTTCAATATTTTGTGCCCACACATGAACAAAATTCTGGCTCCGCCCCTGGTCATATCCAAATTTAATGCCATTGATCGAGTTAAATATCTTCTTATGCTCTTCAAAATTAAACGCAGAGAATTTGTTTCTTATGGACCAACATTTTCCTTTCATTCTGTGTAAACTTGAGAAGATATTTCCTCCATATTTTTTTTAACTCTTTAGAGCATCTACATGTGCATTTACCATATAAGGCTCTAGTCGATGGACCAGTTCAATATCGGTAGATGTACCTTTTTGAGAGGTACTTAAATAAACTTAAGAAGACCGCTAAAAATAAAGCACATCCTGAATGCTCAATATATGAAGCATATTTAATGTATGAGAAAACTTAATTTTGCTCATACTACTTTGAGACAACGTTACAATCAAGCATCAATACTACACCTCAAAATGTGGGTAAATTCTCAAATGTATCTGTATCTATATTTTATGTATATGATTGTATGAACTAATACTTTTTTGCCATTTATTTTTTTCTCGTTACTATTCTAATGTTGTAACATTCAGTTTTCATTTGTCATCAAAGCTAATTTAATAATATTTCTTTCCGAATTTCAATTGCAGGTTGAATAAAATAATAATTAATTTTTTTAAAAGCTGAAAACTACGATCTTAATCATGCTTTTGCAGTCATATATGCACAAAATGAAAGACTTAATCAAAAATAAAAATCTTTATTTTAACTATTTGGACGTAAAATAATTCGTTTAGACAGAAGCAACTAGGGTGTATGTGAGTCAAGCTAACTCTTGAACTAGCTAGGGCTCCACTACTCATAAATATATCATGAACCAAGCTCGATGAGCTAATGAGCCAAGCCTAACTTGACTTGTTAACTCAAGAGTTGACTCGTTTAAAAAATAATGGTATAAAATGCTTTAAAAATGTATTAGCATACAAAATTTTTTAAGTACAAATTGGTTAAAAATGTTAAAGAATTATCTCGATTTTTATATTAAGTTATTCTTTATTAGTTTTCTTCTTATTTCTCATTCTCTTAATTATTTCTTTATAATAATTGCTCAAATTATAATTATTTTTTCTCTTACAGAGTAAATGTGCTGCCTAGTGAGACGGCTCAAACTCATAGATTAAAGCTCAAGCTCGAGCTCAAACTTGATAAATTAATCAAACTCAAGCTCAAATCAGAAGTGACTCGTGCTCCGCTCGACTCATTTACACCTCTATAAGCAAGGCATCATGTGTTATTCAAACTAAAACTTCATTTGGAAAAAAAATTCTTAATACTTTATACAACAATTTTCTATCAAATTTTCCTTTTAAAAACATTAAAAAAAACTATGACCAAAAGTTATCACAAATGCAGACCAAGGCTCTAATTAGTTTAGTTTTAGTTTTTATACTTTTGCTTTTAAAAACTGTTGTCTCCACCACTGGTTTCAAAATGTTTTTCCAATTTTTTTTTTTTTTTGAAGAGGAAAAATAGAAAAAATTATTTTCTAAACACATTATTTTTTTCAATCTATTATGAAGAAAGTCTAACACATTCCCTTTGTAAGAGGTTTGATTGAACGAAAAAAAAAAAAAAAAATAAACATAATAAAATGGAATGCAGTGTAAAAGTAATGCAACATATTTGAAATGTTATAAATTATTTGAATGAGTGTAAAAAAAATTCTATGTCATTATCATTATTTTTTTTTAAGACAAATGATGCCATTTAAAGCCCAACAATGGTGACGGCTTGTAGCCAAAGGGCAACAGAGATAAAGGATTGCAACGGTGGCAGCGAGTTGTGATAATGACGACATTGACAATAATGTTGATTTGTGGCGGCAATGACAAAGATTTTATAATCTATTTAGAAATTGGACAAATCAAATAATTTTTTAAAACACAAAATTTAATAATATTGTGAACTATAAATTTACCAAAATTTTACTACAATTTTTTTTAACTTCTGACCAAACAACAATATTTTTAAAACTCCTGCATTTGAAATATTTTACGCCCCTCTTATATCAAACAAAACAACTCGATAAAGACTTAGAGAAATATAATAAAGCTCATCATTCATGAATAGCTCATGTTCAACCACAACTTATTTCTAAATCACCATCATTATAATCCTCTTCACAATTTTGAACTCATAAAAGAGATAATCATAACACTCTATTTACCTTTTATAAGTGTGGCAGTGATGCTATTGATGGTACATCCCTCAGCAAATCGGAAGTATTTTATTCTTCAAAGAAATTTCAATTTCTCTGTTAATAGCAATATTGTCATTCCACCAACACATTAAAATTAGAATGGGGACAGGATCCTGAACTTTTAATGTAATGAAATAGCAGTGTTTGCATCAATGAGGTAAACTTTTTTTTTTTTTTTTTGGTTAGTTCCACCTAGACAAACTCGAGGAAATGGATCGCAATCCAAGAAGGAAAGAAGAAGAAATGAACCAGCAGAAGAAGGCTAAGATGTTGACAATGAATCCACGAGAAAGGACAAGCACAAAAACTTCCGTAAGCTTGAATTCCATTCTTATGTTAGCTATGGTCGCCTGTTGCCGATGATGCACCGACACTTCTCAAAGATGAATGTAGTATTCAAATATGATATCCATCCGAGACGCCTACGACACCTGTCCAACATCGACACTTAATAAAATAGATAAGCACTCAATTAGAATTTAATAGCAACCATAACAACAAAAGAACTTACTGCAACAACCCAATGAGTCATGCTTCTTCCACAACAATCTCATGTGCTGATCCGATGTAAATATACATCAGCAACTAACCAAAACGTGAATGTTATAGGAACTTTTGAGAGAAGAAGGTATCCAACCAAGCGCATTATGAAACATTCAGAACCCAAAAGGACTGACCAAATTTCAAAAAGAAGAAGAACGAGAGACCAATAATAGGCATAGGGGCCAGATGATAGCAAAATTCATCAAGGCAAGTAGAGAAGCTTTCTACTGATAGCCAATGTACGAATCAACATATTAATGGCATCTGTCATTGCCTCATAAGCTGCAGAACATCAAAAGATTTCAGCTCACAAAATAGGAAACATCAGAAAATAGCATTGAGATTAATGCTTCATTCGCCCAAAAATAAAGAGCATTGTGAGAGGATAAAGTCACCATTAGTATTTAAAAGCCCTCCTTTGATATGCAATGCAGATTAAGGCAGACAAAAGTTAACATGGATACTAGAAAGCAAGCTTCCACGGTAATCTGTCAGATTAAACAACCATTAAAATGCTAAAATATTTACCTCGAGAGTCGAGACGCAGTTTCGAAGGAATTTTTATTTTGTCCGGTGACCTGACGTAGCTCTACATTCGGACGCTAGTAAAATAATGTCACGTGTTCTTACTTTTTATCGCGCGGCCCGACAACCCGACCCGGAATGACCCCGAGATTGCTATGTTCGCGTATTGCTAGGTATTGCTCGGTATTGATCGATTTTGCTCAACAATAACGAGAAATACCATTATGTGAAAATCAATATCGAGCGATACCGAGTTTTGCTAAAAACTCAGAATTGCTCGGTATTACTTGGTATTGCTAGGTATTAGTCGATTTTGCTCGGTAATAACGAGAAATACCATTATATGAAGACCAATACCGAGCAATACCGAGTTTTTAGCAAAACTCGATATTGCTAGGTATTGCTCGGTATTGGTCTTGACAAAGCGGTATTTCTCGTTATTGCCAAGCAATACCTAGCAATACCGAGAAATACACGAACATAGCAATCCTGGGTTCCAATCCGGGTCGGGTAATCAGGCCGCGCAGTAAAGAGTGAGAACACGTGGCGACATATTATTGGCGTCAGAACGTAGAGCTACGTCAGATCACATGACCTAATAATAGTTCGTTTGGAAGCCGGAGCTGAACATGACTTGAGCCGAACATCAAAAAAGTCAATTTTAAAAATACTACAGACCCGCACGCCCTCCTCTTCTTTTACTTAAATCCCGTATTTCTAAATCCAGACGTTGGAAGGATTCAAGCCTCCCGAACTCCTCGTCTTGCCAAATAATTTAACATGATTTATTAAGATTTAACATCTTTCTTATAGAACAGTTTTAGGAATTTAAGACCCTACAAATTTAGTAAATCGGAATTATAGATATAATGTCTTCTCCAGGGAAATCCCAAGGAGACTTCCATGGTTCTATATAGTCGACGGTTTCCTGAATTTTGGGGGCGTTGATTTGGGGAAGAAAGACGAGGGCTTCGGACATTACAGGCCATTAAGGGAAATAGAGAGGAGAAAAGCATGCTCTGAAATTATTGCGTTTAGGGTTAGGGTATCCAAACAATAAAAGAGCCGGAGTAAAATGTTAGAGAAATTATTGCGCTGCGAAAGAACTCCGTTGATATCGCAGATTCCTACACCCTTTACAACTTTTAAAAACTCCGACATCAGTCAGACCTCAAGCAGACGTACGGCATCAGCTGGTGGTCAGGTGTAAGTCCAACAGTTATTGGAAGCCGGGTGGAAGTCTATAATCAGTTGGTGGCTGGAAAGAAGTCAGGCATCAGTCGATGGGTCGGGCAGAAATCCGACGTCAGTCGGATTACAGTAAGTGGTTCAACAATGGTCGAGGAGTCTGGTAGCAAGAGAAGTCTAGTTTCTCTCTTTCTTCTATTCCTTGCTTCTCTTCCCCCTTTCAAGAGAAATGAAGGGTCTATTTATAATTTTCTGAGAGTGGCATGACCAGTAAATAAGAGTAAAGGTATGTTGGAGGTGGTTTGAATGGATGACTGATATTGATCACCTTGATCATGAACCATTTATTGGGTATTTGAATATCTTAATGATATCAGAATTCGGTCATCTTAGGCTCGTTGGATTTGTTTCGTCGAGACGCTCGATTCGACTATAAGCATGTCACATTTTGAAGCCGTTTGGTCATCCAATTGCGTCGAATTTGATGTCGTTGGGTTTATCTTTTGAGATATTCAGTTCGACTATAAGTTTTCTAAAATCAGAGTTCATATGGTTCTGAATTTAATTTTGGAAGTTTCCAACTCAATTTTGCCTCAAGATTTGTGCCCGATCAAGATAAATTTTTGATGATATATCAATGCCATTCTTCATGCCTCTCTGCTAGAGAAGAGGAAGAATTATCTATGGCCAAATTGTCAATTGTTAACAGTAACAGTCACTGCCATTCCAGAAGTAATTCATCATCTAGTGCCCAGAGAAAAGTAGCAAAACTAAGCAGCAAGAACCGATAATGGATTATTTGTAACAGTCACAGCAAGAGAAGTTGGACGGGGTTTTATTAGTGAAGAGATAATTAGGGCGCTCAGCTCAACAACTGAAAGAGCTATGCTTCTAGAGTATTGACCAAGAATAAGAAGAAAAAGAAGAACAGAGCAGAAATAAGAAGGCTCGCATGCCAATAAATCCTTACATATGACAAGTGAAGATTTGTGCTTTAATTGTCATGCTAATGGGAGTAGTTGCCTGAGAAGCTCCAGGCCATATAGAAATGCCATACAAAAAAATATATATATATAGGAAAATCGCAAGGCAGTCATATATATATAGATGGTGTAGGGTAGAGACAGTTTAAAAGCATTTGGATCTTCCCATAATTGAAGGTAGATAAAAGGTAACAGAAGTGGTAGACTAAGCATCCAAAAGAAGAGTAAAAATAGCTGATGGCCACATCAGTTGCTACTAAGGGCCAACCTGGATAACTTTTCCTTACGATAAAAGGGTCTAGAGGAAAGCATATTTGGGCATCATCAGCATTACCACTACGACATTCCCATAGCAAAGGACTTACTTGCCTTCATGGGGATCGATCTTCAAATCCCTGTTAAATATAACTATCAAAAGAATAAGTTGTTCATGAATAGCTCATATTCAATCATTAATATATGCTATTCCATAGGAAACATCAGTGTTTAAAATTGTGTATTCGGGTATTGTGGCACTTTTCGTTCGTGAGGCGAGACGTAAGCCTCAAGGCGTTTTGAGCTTAAGCCTCAAAATCAAAAGACTGCGTGAACATAAAATGATAATTTTTTATATGCTAATGAGTAAAAAATATAAAACATAAAAAAGCACAATATATGAAGTGAAATCAAAATATCACAATCACAAGACAACATGAAATATAGTTCAACTCAAAATTAAATCTTTTCCAAATCACAGTATTCTTTTCATTAACATAAAATTCCAAAAATAAATAGCAATGACATATCACATAAGAACTCAATAGTCATCAGCACTGTCATCACTAAGGAGTCTTCATTTGAATCATCAATATGATGAACTGCTCTCTCCCCTTCCTCCTCTCCTATAGAGTCCAATGTCTCCCAATCAACTCTTTCTTCCTCAATATCAATTATCTTCCTCTTCCCTAAATATTTTTGAACAATATCAAAATGCCTCCCAAACACAACCTAAGAGTTTAAGACATAGCTGTCAAGACCTACAAAGTAAATCTTAAATCGTCGCCAAAAAGTTTTTGTATTATAGAAGATCAAAACATTCTTTGTGCATAACTTCCATTCATATTACATGTAGTACACCTCCTCTCCTACTAAAATTTTTGGCATTAATTTATACACATATCTATTGAGCTTCTTATACTTTTTGTTACGCATGCCTAAACAATATGTCCACATAAACATAAGTCGAACAAAAAGATATCTAAATATTACATAAATAAAAAAGTCTTATCATTTTCATTTTCTTTCACTATCAATAGCAACCATTCAATCAAATGACATTGAAAATTGTATGTATAAAACAAAGCAAGATTGCATATAATTTAAAAGAAAAAAAGATCAAAAATCAAAGGAATATGTCGATAAATGCAACGGCATAACAAAAAAAATCACATTTGAGTACAAAGAAGAAAATGTAGTAAAGCTATTTTACCTTTGTCGATAAACCCTAAACTCCAACCACAAAGAAGAAAAGCTTTCAGCGGTCGGTTGAAGAAGACTACAGCCCAAATCACGGTAGAAGAGAACTCCAAGCAAGAGGCGAAGAGCAACTCTCGATGGAAGGAAGCCACACCACTCGAATCGAACGAAGAGGGGAAAATGACACTCAAAGAAGGGAGAAGAAACCCTCACTTCGAAAATGACAGAAGATGGGTGGGGGGGAGGATCGAACCAAATAGATAAATATTTGGTTAGGGTTTTGCTTTTTTTTTTTAAGAGGCGGACACCTCTAAGACCTGAGGCGAGGCGCACCTTAGTAAACTTGAGGCGTACGCCTCACTCCCAACTCTCATTGAGTAGGCTTTGAGGCTTAAAAGAACAAAATTGTGCTGAGCCGCGCCTCCTCAATTAGGTAAACAATATTACTTTTTTTGCCAATTCCTCCAAAAAAATCTCAAACAATAAGGATCATGAACCAAAAAGGAAAGAAGAAGGCTCGGATGATGAAATTGAATCTATGACGTAGAAAAATTAGAGAAACTTCGCTAGGCTTGACTACCCATTGTAATGTCAACTGTGATTGCCTGAGAAACTCCAGGCCATCCAGAAAGTCATACCATAGCATATATTCAGGCAAAATTCTAAACCATCATCATCATCATGGTCCACTCAGTTTTTTACTCAGAAGAAATAATCACAACACATTACAAGTTATATTTGTGGTACAAATCTTCGCAACTTCCATATATTTAGGCCTTCTTACTTTTATTGCATGATGAAAATGAGGCTACTGATAGCAATGCAATTTAATTTTCCTTTTCACGGCAAGAGATTGTGAGATGTATCAACATACATAAAAATTATAATCACGAGAAACAATTGAACTTATAAAGTAATTAATAAGAAGATTATGCATCATTTAGTTTGCAAGCTGTTGACCTCTATGCATGAACCAAAAGACAAAAAAAAAAATTCACATACACGTTATGCAATGCCGGCTGTCCACACCTCAAAACCGTCAGATCCTCGAATCCAGCCGCGATACCCTGCCGAAATCCCGCTGCAAACGGCGCCGCTCCGGTCGATTCTCCGTAAATCCTGCGACATTGCCTCGATCGAACGACCACAAGCGTCGTTAAATAGAAGCCGAACGCCATTCGCTGCTCTCCCTGCGCTCTCGACTCCTCTCCCGGTCTCGGCTTCTCCTCCCGAACTCCACTTCTCCTCCTTCCCCAAGCCGCAGCCGAGCTCCTCCTCCCTCCTTTCCCGTCAGCCGCTGAAGCTCCGACCTCCACTTCCCTGTCCGACGCCGACTCCCTCTGCTTCTTCAGCCCGCAGAGAGAGAGAGAGAGAGAGAGAGAGAGAGAGAGAGAGAGAGAGAGAGAGAGAGAGGAGAAGGATCTCTACCTCAGCAAGCCGACCCATCCCGACGCTCCCTTTCCTCTTCTTCGGCTCACCCGTGGCTGAACGACTTCACTCCCTTCGACGACACTTCCCTTCCTGTGTGGATCGGAAGTTTCGACATTTTGATCTAAAGCAAGAACAGTAGCTCGCTTGCTGTGTAGGTAGCTTTCTCCCTTACCCGCGCTTCTTCGGCCGGGTCTCTTAAACAGAGAGTTTAAGAGACTTAAACTCTCTGATTAATGAGATTAAGCTTAATCTTATTTTAATTTATAATTAAGTTAAATTAATTATAATTAGTTTATCAAAAATTATAAATTAAAATGATTTATTTATAATTAATTTAAAGTAATATAATTAATTGTATATTAAAATATAATTAATTATAATTAGTTTTTTTTATTAATCATAAATTAAATCTAATTAAGTTATGATTAATTTAAAATTAAAAATAATTGATTATAGATTAAATATAATTAATTATATTTTTCTTAAATTAATGATAAAATAAATCTAGGAAATTTATAATTAATTTTAAATAGTTAATTATATATTAAATATAATTAGTTTATCATTAATTATAAATTATACATTTTAGTTTATAATTAATTATGAATTGAATATAATTAATTATATGTCAAATATAATTAATTATATATGATTTATAATTAATTATGAATTAAAAATGTTTTCCCTCCACTCTCTTACCTCGACGTTCGTGTCGGACCGACAAACCACCCATGCACGCTTTTCTCTAGCGTGGTGGAAGGGAACCCGATGCGACGCCTACGACGAGGTAGGCGAGCGACTCCTCGATCCGTGTGCCAACCCCGACGACACTTGCAAAGGTATAAGCTCCTAAACTCTAAACTCCGAGAACCCGTTCCCGGCGCTTGCAACGCGGCGAACAACCAACTCATGCACGCTTTTCTCTAGCGTGGTGAGAAGGGAATTCGTTGCGATGCTTGCGACGGGGCGGGTAATCAAAACCCCATTTTCGGCGCTAGCTGCGGACCGGAAAACCAACTCATGCACGCTTTTCTCTAGCGTGGTGGGAAGGGAATCCGGTGCGACGCCTACGGCGAGGTGGGGTCAATTATAAACTGCTTACTTTAAATCGGTGCCCGCAACCCATGCACGCCCTTTCTCTGGCGTGGTGGGGAATAAAAGAAATTACGGCCGCGGTGTCCTCTTTTGAGGGCACCTACCGTGCACGCTTTTCTCTAGCGTGGCGGGAGGCCCAGTTTTCCGTAGTTTTCCCCTAAATAGGGGAGACGCCGGAAGGCTGCCGAAATTTCGGGTAAATGCAAGATCGTACTTGAGACAATTTGGAGCTTCACTTGGACATTGATTAGAGTATCAAATGGACTTAACTCAAACTCAAGCAATCAATAATAATTTCATGTTTAATGAAAATGAAACGAAAGAATGCTCGAACTCAAGTGAACTGCAGGGGACTTATGAACTCGAACCGTATTGAACAGAAGTGAACAATAGGGGACTCGAATGAAGGGAAGAGGCTCATCTTAAGCCTTAATTAAACTTGAACCCAAATAAAAAGAGATGTGCAAAAGAGAACTTAACCTGAGCTAGAACAAAGAACTTGAATATGAACTTGATTTTGCAAGCATTTGAGATTGCACTTGCAAGAACAACAGGGGACTCATTGAACTCAAAACTCAAGGACATGACTTGAACAAGTTGAACATTCAAGGGAGCTTGATTTTGCAAGCATTTGGGACTTGAACTTGCAAATGACACAATATAATTACGAGGAATTGAACTCAAGGTGACAAGAAGATTTGAACAAAAACATCAAAGATATTCAAATGATTTCTCAATAGAGGAATCATAAAGAATTTGATTTGAAGGATAATTAAGGTTCCAATAGAGTTATCATTCCAATTGGAATGTTGATGCTAATTAAAGAAGACGATCCATCTGAATCCTATCCAAGCAAGCAAAAACTCATATGCAAACTCATTACAAGTGTGATGAAATCTATGTGAGCAATAGTGATCAGACTACATCAACTATTTCAATTAAAGATGAGGGATCGATGAATTTGATCTCAAGTTTGTTGCAAAGAAACTTGCAAATACAATTTGAAGAATATGATTTTATATCAAAATCATAGTTTTGGGAGAAAGCCATTGGGTCATAATGGCTCGTTTTGTGGTCCTATCTACAAACAATGAGGTTAAAATTTATGAAATGTCATCTCTTATCAACATCAATTCAATTCCAAGAAGGTATAATCACGAAGGAGATCAAATGCTAATGGGCAAACAAAAAGGCTTGTATGCAAGGAACCATAAATGCAAGGGCAACATGCAGGATAATAACAACTCACCTCAATAACGAAGGATACACAGTGGATACGACGGGTCCTTCACATAATCACAGTGTGTTGTTTACAAATGAAGGAAAGTCAAAATGATGACTATAAATGAGCAACGAATGTAACAGCTTCCTCACATTCAACATCATATAGTCAGCCAAATATCAATGTAAAGATGGGTATATCAACTCATTGGCGAACAACTTTATTCAGAAGCTGCTACGCCACGCCACCGGATCTGCAACATTCGTACAAGCAGACAGAAGGCGTCCACAACTATTTCAAAATACCCCTGCACGTGCACTATAAATTGTATACACATAGGTACACTAAAAGGGGTAAAAATAACTATAAAATCCGCATGGGCCCCGGCGAACGTGTTATTGGTACACACGTGACGTCTAGGGATGCTGCGCGGGTTGACAAGTGAATTCAGGTTCGAAACTGATCCTTCTATACGGGCCAATAGAAGTCGACAGGGTTCGAACCATTAAGCAAATATAAAGTCGTGGTGACCGGTATATTTGCTTTAAAATATTCATATTGGGCCTTCAAGGCCTACAACCATATGAATTCACTAATAAAGGCTTAGAGCCTACGAAACCCGCTCCTCTGTCGACAGCCCGACAGAGTTGACAAGGTTCAGTCCATAAAGAGAAATGACCCCAAACACCCCAATGATGGCCGTGTTGAATGCAGATCTCAACCGGAGGGGTTCCCAAATATTTTCAATTGTCTCCCAAATATCCAAATGTCTTTCAAGCTCCAACCAAAAAACCCAAAAACTCAACAAAATCCAAAATTCCAAAATATTTAAAAAATGAAATTTATCCATCAGCGCCTAAAGCAAAATCCATCCACCCTCCGCAACAGTTTGTCGAGGCGGACAAATTCAAATAAACTCTAGCTCACAATGAGCCAAATGTCTAGTCGAAAATATCACTAGGATCCATTCTCAAACAATCTCTTGCCAGTAAGGACGTGGTACGTGTCCTCTAACCGGCAGTTTCGCCGCCAAATGGTACTGCAGGTAAACGGTTATGACCCGGGGCCCTCTGAACCGAGTGATTTTGCCGCCAAATGGCACCACAGATAGCGGTTATGGCCAGAGCCAATACGCTCCTTAGTGGCGTTAAATCCTTGAGATATGAATCAATAGGATATGATCGATAGGGCACAAAGCCCTCTGTAAGCTAAGGTAGATTTAAATTTCTCCCCTTAGACAAACATTCAACCCCGGTCTACAAGGTTCCCTTGGACGAAGCAACCCATGGCTGCCGACAAGGATCCTTCTGTCAGGTTGGGTCGACTACCTCCTCTGACTAAGTAGACCAGGGACCACGATGGCCCGGGATGACGGAACCATGTGATCTTGATCGGGCCCATCATCCATTCCCCCACCATCCGCTTTAAGTGCAAGATGGTGCAATTTCTATTTTAAATATCAAATCTGCCCAAATTTTCAAACTCTCCAAATTCCCAAATCCAAATCCAGTTCTCAAATACCCAAATCAAAACCCAATTTTCAATATCCAATCTTTCCAATCCAAACACATTGCTGCTACTATATGCTAGATAACACGTATACTCTACGTATCTGATTGACGACTAGCCTTAATCGAAAGTTCTCTCTCGTGATCGGGAGGGGTAATTAACTATAGGGGCTTGCGCCTATAGGAAACCAGAACTCAGATCATAAATTCCTCGCAAAATGAGGGCGAAATCTCTGGGTAGTGTCTTATCTACAAACCCATCTGCCTTCCAAAATTTACCTCGGAACTTATTCAGTTAAAACTCCCTCGCCGAATAAGAAAAGCGAGCGGAGGCCGGGGCCGAATTTTCGGAGCCCACACAAGCAAGAAATAGACCACTTTTTCCATTACACATATAGATAGATAGAAACATAGAGAGAGAGAGTGTGTTTGTGAATTATTTTCAAAAAATGCATTAGGGATCATCTGATAAAGCATAAAACATAGAACTTGATGACGATTACACAAACTACCTTCCTCTGATATGAATTGAATTTATAGAATACCTTCATATAAATTGCAACAAAAATATTAGGATCCAACAACAGTTCCTTGTTACCAGCAATAACATAAATCCTTTTTCTCAAATATAAAACTCTCCAGGGCATCAACACACACACACACAAAACCTAATTGCCTTGAAGACAACATAAAGATAGCACCCCAGCACCCCTGTCATTGTCAACAAATGTAATAGGCATCTTATGAGAGGGAGCATGTCATTGTCAACAAAAGCATTAGGCATCTTCTGACATTGCATTAAACATACGAAACTTCAGAACTATCACAAACCACTTCCCCTTGAAAAGAAGTGCATTTATAGAATATATTCACAGGAATTATAAAGAAAACAAGAGGATCAACAGTTCCTTGTTACCAATAAAAAAAAAAAATCACAATCAGGTCAAGTTAAAGGCACTATATCTCTCTTAATCTCACAATATATTTAAAATATATAGAAATTTAATCTCTCTATACATGTTTCTCTCCCTCCCATCTCTAAATGCTGTCTTTTTTTTCCCTTATGCTACTCCAATCAATATAAGAGAAAGAGAGAGGATATGTGATAACTTCAACCGAGTGGCAGACTTTATAAGCAGACCTAATAGTACATGATCCATGATGTTTTAACATTTTTCATTTCTCACTGTTTTAACTGCTCTGCTCTACCAAAGTTATCTTGCTTTAAGGTTAGCATAGACTAAGAAATACCCTCTCTTAGGGGGTCATTAGTGTAAGGAGTCAAAAGAAGCAATATAGGATGCAAAGATTTTACCTTTCGTGAATTATATAATAGATTAAATATTAAGGAGGCGAAAGATAGATGAATAAGCTAACCAAACAAAGAGATAGGAGTAGTAAGAATTTAGTTCAAGTGAAGTGCATTAAGAATGAAGACCAAAAAATGGTATTAATAGAAAAGTGATGGGAAATGGATGCAATTTTAGCAAAACAAGAGAACAACACCAGAAATTTAGGAAGAAGAACACAAGAACTTTCTTTTTTTTTATTTAAAAAAAATAAGAAGAAAAACACCATATACACTTGGATCTTTAATTGGCGAGAAAGATCCGACTCTCCCAAATCCCTAACTGTCGGGAAAACTCCACTCAACCTAAGCAAAACTAATTCCAACAAAATCAAGTATAATCTGAAATCACCTCATAGTTAACTTTAAATAGGCTCCCCCCTAATTCCCTCCAAAAATAATCCCCTTTCCATAAATAATTTCCTCTTATATTTGAATTCAAATTAGATATCTTTGCCTAATTAAATCCCTCCCAATTATAATTAAAACTTTCCTAAATAATTCTACATTGATTCCTCCTCACATAATGAATATTAACTCCCCGGGGCTTTTTTCATAAATAATTCCCTATCATATATGATTTTTTTTTCCTGCTGCCCACCCTAATGGGGCCCACCAGCTCAGCCGCCGTCCATCAAGGATATTCAACAAAGATGGATAAGATATTTTGCTAAAATTTTCAAAGAAGATTGCAAGAATACAAATATAGAAAGATTGTGAGAAATTTTTCCAGCAAGCAAAAGAAATAGAATGGAAACAGAGGCTCTTAAATTTGTAAGGTTAGGCACAAGGAAAGGTAGTGCACTTAGATTGTCAGTAAGATATGCTGAGCATTTTATATATAAAATATCTGTCAATATATATACATATATAACGGAAACCTGCTTCAAAGAGAAAGAGAGAGTACAATATAGCTATTGAATTCCAACACTACTAAAAAAATTATCAGCTTTCTAAAAGCCCTCATGACTGAAGCAAAAATAGAGATAATCATAACATCGGTTGCTTGAGAATTTTCAAGCCATCCTTAATGTTCGCCATTGCTTACCTTGCAATCTGAAAACAGTTTCAGCTTTTCAATCAAGAAAATCTGAGAAGATTTCTCAGATTTTATTGGGCTAGGATGTGGAAAACTTGGAGGAGAACCTAGCCTTAGTTGAGACTAGTGAGCATGAGAGCAAACTCCTTATAGGTTTTTGGAAGACAAGATTTAATCCATGCAATCAAGAGAGATGAGGGGTGGTGACGGGAAGAGGGAGTTGGCGGGCTAGAGGGAAAGAAAGAGAGCGGGAGAAAGAACGAGAGAGGTGGTGATGGGTAGGAGGGGCCAACGGCTGGATGTAGGGAGGAGGTTAATTTATTTCCTAAAGCAATGGATTCACTTAGGAAATAGTTTAAATCAAGGGAGGTGGGGAGTTTCGGCCGTGGAGGTTTAGGGAAGAAACAATAATTATTTCCAAAGGGGATTAGGAGATAATTAGGAAACAATTTCTAATTTGGTTCCCAAAGGGGTTGGCGGCATGCATGGATGATGGGAAATTAATTGAGAGCAATTGTGAGATTCCTAATTTAGGATTTAGAATTAGGAAATAACTAATTCAAATCCTCTTGAATTTAAAATTCAAAATAGGTTTGAATCACATACCTTTCTAAAATAGAAGAGCTAATTTAGGAAACAATTTGAATTCAAATTTTGGTGTATTTGAATTTCAAATTACCCAAATTAATCTTAATCTTAAATTAGGAAAAATAGTAAAATAGCAAGGGGATGGGAGGCCGGCGATTACTGCCTTGGTCGGCGGCAAAGGGGTGGGTGTTGTTTGGCCGTGGGTGTGGGGAGGAGGATGAGGGATCGGGTGAGAGGGCTTGACCGTGAATGGGAAAGGAGTTGGAAGGGGCTATGGCCGGTGGTGGGAAGTGGAAGGAGGAAGATGTTCGTGGGGGAGGTGATGACAAGATAAAGGAAAGAAAATAAAAACCACGAACCCGGCCGTCTCCAAGGTTGGTGGGTGATGCGCTAATCTCCCTCTCCAAGGGATCTCTCCAAAGCTCTCCAAGAACTCTCAAAGGCTCTCACAACACAAGTGCGGAAAGAAATTTCAATAATCATTCATTAACCTCAAAATAATACAAAGGGGGCTTTAAATAGCCTCATACAAAAGACTCCAAATAACATGACACAAATGCCCTTAGGCTTACACATGACAACTCCCATAAAAAGGGGTACAACAGGAAATAATAAAACACACATAAGCAAATAATAAAATGCATTAAAATAAAATACATCGACTCAAAAATATAAAGACTCAATCGTGGCTGTAGATCGGCGGCCACGTCGCTGGTAAACTTTCCATGATGATCTGATGTCCCCATCATTGTTGCATGGTGTTTTTCTTTGGAGGATATTTAGGCCAACTAGAGAAAACTCACACACACAACATATACGCAAGACAACTCCTGAACTTCATGATAAAAAAGAAAAAAAGCTTTCGATTACTATTAAAATTAAACTTCATGCATTCGATTTTAGATCTACTCAAACGAAAAATTTTAAATCTTTTTTGTAAGCTAACCTCCATAATTCAAATATTTCACCAACTTAAGCTAACCTCCATAATTCAAATCTTTCACCAACTCCCTCCCTAATCCTATCAATAATAAGAATATCATCAGCAAGAAGCATACACAAAGATACATTCCCTTGCAAATGTCTAGAAAGAACATACATGACTAAAGAAAAAAAGATATGGGCTTAATGTTGATCCTTGATGTAATCCAATTGAAATAGAAAAATACTTGATCAAACCACCTTGTGTTTAAGCACAAATTAAAACTCCTCTATGCATATCCTTAATGACTTAAATATAAGCATTACTAACTCTTTTCTTTTTTACAACTCTCCTGAGCACTTCTCTTGAAAGTTTATCATATGCTTACTCTAAATAAATAAATAGCATATGCAGCTCCCATTTACATTATCTATGCATGTCCATCAAACCTCTCAACAAATAAATATCTTCAATAGTGGAACTACCCATCATGAATTCAAGCTAATTTTGAGAAACATTAAAATCAAATTATAAAACTATGCTATATTACTCTCTCCTACCATTTTTGTAGTAGCAGTAAAAAAGCCGTCCCTAACAAAGCCTTAATAAGCTTTAACCATATTTTATTAAAGTGCAGCTTCCGCAATTCCAAGGCTTGGAGAATTGCCAGCTAGTAGGAATACACACCACAACTGGGATTCCAGTCACTCACAAAGTTTTTTTTTTGGGACTTTTGTGCCAGCCAACAAATCAATGTAAGCTGCATGAGAACAAGATAGATTTGCTAAGACTTCAGAAAAGTTGCCAACAAGCTTCCACTCTGATCAGCTAGAGCCATAAAAATCTAAAATCGCAACATCTGCACAAGTTGCCCATTGAAGCTTATGTCTATGGCATTACAGCAAGGGCGAGGGAAACTGATTTGATAAACAAACTAGAATTATCACCCAAAAATCTTTTACCTTTGTGCGGCACCTTCAAAGCCAGAAAGCTTCGGGACATTCTTGATGAAAAAGAACAATGTGGCATTCTAATGAGATAGAGAGAGAGAGAGGTTGGAGAGAGCAAGAGAGAGAGAGAGAGAAAGAGAGAGAGAGAGAGAGAGAGAGAGAGAGAGAGAGAGAGAGAGAGAGAGAGAGAGAGATGATGGAACGAGGGGGTAAATTAGAGAGACAGAGAGAGAGATGCCAGCAACTCGATATTGTATGGTGAATCCATTAAGAAAGCAAAAGATCTTGAAATGTTGCGTATTTACTATATGCTGTACCATTCATTGACAGCAAAAACTAAAAAATAGATTAGACCCATTAAATAGAAAATCCTAACAATTTTAATAACTCTCTTATCTCCACGCCATGGAAGCTTTATTATCCTAAAGAATTTGTAAGTATATCTCAGTGCCTCTCTTATTAAATAGCACCTAACCAGTTAAAAATACGAGTTTCACAACTAAGAAACAGTTGAGTGCAGCAATTTAAAATGGTCCCCATCATAGAATTATTTTGATTCTTTTAAAAAATTTGAGACCAAAATGATCATTTAATAAAATTGAAGAACATTTGGCCCATCATAAAATGTCAAGGAACCATTTTGATATTTATATATTAAAAAAGTATAAGAATCCTAGAGGAAATCATCACAGCCTCTATAATGAAAATACAGCAATAATGTGATTGCAAGCGTCTTGCAAACAAATGCCTACAGGTCCTCCTGCTGAAAAAAGAAGCAATAATGTGCGAACTATTTAACAGCACTACAAGTAGGTTGCTAGTGGATCTGCATACCATCCTTGATGCCTCACGGGCTAGAGTAGAGAAAGAATTAGCTATGGCCAAATTGTCAATTGTTAACAGTAACAGTAACAGCCTTTCCAAAAGTAATTCATCTAGTAGCCAGAGAAAAGTAGCAAAACTAGCAGCAAAAATTGATAATGGATAATTTTTAATAGTCAATGCAACGGAAGTTGGAGGGGAATTTATTAGTGAAGAGGTAATTAGGGAGTTCAGCTCAACAACTGAAAGAGCTAAGCTTCAAGAGTATTGAGCAAGAATAAGAAAAAGAACAAAAGAGCAAAATGTGGGCTCCGAAAGTTCGGCCCCGGCCTCCGCCCGCTTTTGTTCGCTTTTATTCGGTGAGGGAGTTTTAACGGAATAACTTCCGGGGTAAATTTTTGGAAGGCAGATGGGTTTGTGGATAAGACACTACCCAGAGATTTTGCCCTCATTTTGCGAGGACTTTATGATCTGAGTTATGGTTTCCTGTAAGCGCAAGCCCCTATAGTTAATTACCCCTCCCGATAACGAGAGAGAACTTTCGATTAAGGCTAGTTGTCAATCAGATACGTAGAAAATACATGTTATCTGGTATATACTAGCAGCATGGGTAATGAATTTTGGAAATTTGAAGATTTGGATGATTGGGAAATTTGGATATTTCATATTTAAAATAGAAATTTCATCATCGTGCACTTTAAAGCGGATGGTGGGGGGAATGGATGATAGACCCGATCAAGATCCCATGGTTCCATCGTCCCGGGCTATCGTGGTCCCTGGTCTACTTAGTCAAAGGAGGTAGTCAACCCAACCTGACAGAAGGATCCTTGTCGGCAGCCATGGGTTGCTTCGTCCAAGGGGACCTTGTAGGCCTGGGGTGAATGATTGTCTAAAGGAACAAATTTGAATACACCTTAGCTGACAGAGGGCTTTGTGCCATATCGATCATATCCTGTTGATTCATATCTCAAGGATTTGATGCCACTAAGGAACGTATTGGCTCTGGCCATAACCGCTATCTGTGGTGTCATTTGACGGCAAAACCACTAGGTTCATAGGGACTCGGGTCATAACCGTTTATCCTGCGGTGCCATAAGACGACAAACTGCCGATCAGAGGACACGTACCACGTCCTTAATGTCAGGAGAGTGTTTGAGAATGGATCATAGTGATATTTTCGACTAGGCATTAACTTTTTGTGAGCTGAAGTAGTTTTTAACTTGTCCACCCTTACAAACTGTTGTGGATGGTGGATGGATTTTGCTTTAAGTTGTTTGATGCATTATTTGATTTTTAAAAATCTGGATTTGGGACTTTGTAGAGTTTGATTTTTTGGATTTTTGGGTGGAGCTAGTAAAGCATTTTAAAGTGTTTGGAATGGACCCCTCCGGTTGAGATTTACATTCAACACGGCTATCATCGGGGTATTTGTGGTCATTTATCTTTTTTGATTGAACCCTGTCAACTCGATCAAGCTATTGATCGAGGCTCGGGTTTCTCGTAGGCTTCGTGCCTTCATTAGTGAATTCATATTGTAATAAGCCTTGAAGGCTTAATATAAATGCATTAAAATAAATACACCGATTATCACAACAAGTATATTTGTTTGATGGTTTGAACCTTGTCGACTTCTATTAATCTGTACAGAAGGATCAGGTTCGAACTTGAATTCACTTATTAACCCGCGCCGCTTCCCTAGATGTGACGTGTGTACCAATAACACGCTCGTCGGGGCCCATGCGGGTGGTTGGGGGCTTTTTATAATTATACCTTGTCTACTTCTTTATACCTGCTTAGGAGGATCGGGTTCAAATTTAACAACCCGCGCAGCATCCCTAGACGTCACGTGTGTACCAATAACACACTCGCCAGGGCCAATGCGAGTGTTATGATTGCATTTACCCCTTTTAGTGTACCTATGTGTATACAAACTACGGTGTACGTGTGGGGGTACTTTGAAAATATTTAGAAACGACTTCTGTCTGCTTGTATAAATATTGCGGATCTGGTGGAGGGGAGTAGTAGCTCCTAAATAGAATTATTCGCTACTTTGTACAAGTAGACTGTCGTGCACTACTTGTTGCTTTCTGCGGGTGGATTTTAGTGCACTAACGAATCTTCTGCTTTTGTCGTAGGAGCTTGCACTTGTTGTAGTACGTCAATATTTGCACACAGACAATATGTTGGATGTACGACTACTGTTCATCAACAAATTTGCAAGCCTCCATAATCTTATCCAACTCAATGTTCATAACTTAGTTGAATTGAGATTCACTCAATCTTGATTTGATCTGGCTTTCTCTTTCCAAAACTCGTATAGAAATCAATAAGTGCTTTATCAATTATGCCGTCTTCCTTTTTTCTGTTATTGGCTTGAAGAACCCACCACTTCTACCTTGGATGATTGTATCCTTACTAATGCCTTACACTTCGAAATCAGTGACCAGTATCTTGAATCAATAACTTGCCTTTTTCACTGCATTACTAATTCTGACATATGGAATGTGGAATGAATTTTTGGTATCAACTTATGATAATTAGCACCTAATATCATCAACTTTGATTTGCAAATATGTTACTCTGTCTATATCACAGAATAATCCATTATAGATCTTTTGTATTCATCCGTAGATAGCATGCCATATGTATGACAAGTCTTCTTTTATAATTCGTAGGCATTTACCATTGTATTTATTTGTAAGCTAGCTCCATATCCATAGGAGACTGTTGTATGCATCTATAAGCAAGTGCAGTTCTTTGATTATTTTGGGGACACTGTTTCTTGCATATGACCTCTTGATGTCATTGAGAGTTTGTATGTCAGCTTGTGTTGGTTTTAGGAGAGTCAAATTTCGACTTGAACTTAGTATGCGATCTTCAAACATTTCTTCTTTGCACTACCACTCTCTTTCTTTACAATGCATATAGGAGATATTATCGTTTGCGTATGATTGATTACATATTGTGGCTTGCCATAAAATTGCATATGGAATTCCTGGATCAGCACAAGCTTTAAGCTCATTTATATCCACTTGAATGATTAAGATTCGCTTAGATCTCGATTACTTATTCATCGATCCAAGGTTTGGTTCTACATACTCCACTCAAGTTCCTTAGAGCTTATATTCATCCAAGACCAGCTCTTTGTGATCCATATCGTTCAAGTTATCTACACTGTCCAAATCAATTTCATTGTAGTTATCCTGAGTTACAATCTCGAGTCATTATTCTTTCAAGTTTAAATCAAAGTCTTCTGCAATGTCTTTGCAAGTGCCTTTTTATTTGAGCTAGGCTTAGCTCGTTGCATCTTAGTTTAGGCTTGATTTTGTGTAGTTTGTTAAAGTCCAAGCTTTCTATGTCCAAAGTTTTGTTCAAGTAATATGCAAGTTTGGCTCACGTTTGAATAAAAGTCCATTATCATTTGATATGAATCAACTCCAAGTCCTTTGCAGTTTGTTCAAGTCCCCCGAGTCCTCAAGTTCAAAATTGATTTTAGTTCAATTTCATTTTACTTGGGTTCAATTATTTATTAATTCATTTAGATTTTGTTCAAAAGTCCAAGTACAAGTCCTTCGTTGTTCTTTTGAGTTCAAACAGGTCAGAGTACAGTCATGTTTTCACCCGAAATTACGACAGCCTCCCGTCGTCTCCCACGTTTAGGGAAAAACTACGAGAAAATTGGGTCTTCCCACCACAGGCAATAAATGCGTGTATGTTAGGTGTCCTTGGACGAGGATATCGCGACAGTGATTTTTCTTCCGACCACGCCTATGATACACCGACACTTCTCCTCAAAGAGGCGTGCAATGTCCGACACCATATCTGACACGACGCTCATCCGACACTCCTCCGACACTTGTTAGACACGCCGAAAACGTGTCCAATTAAAAAATATTAAATACAAATTGGGCACGCGTGTCAGACACGCGTATATTAAATATTTTATGAATTTTTTTAAATATAATTTCTTGTATTTTGCGGGATTTAAACTAAATTTCTTATTTCTTATGCACAACATCAAATTAACGTCCACACTTAATACTCAATCATCGAATATTCTCAATTTCATTTCTTTTCGGCAGTAAAGGTATTTTCATCTCATCTCTCAGTGACTGATAAACGGCATCGACGCCTGACTATCGACATCCTAATACTAATCATTTTAAGCATAAATTCTAGTTAAATGACTTATTATTTTCAAATTATTTTTAAAATTATACTTATTTAATTTTATACACTATTTTTAAATATAAAAAATTATAATATCGTGTCCAACCCATGTCCGTGTCCTATATTTTCAATAACTGATGTGTCCCATGTCTGTGTCGTGTCGCTATGTCCGTGTCTGTGCATCATAGCACCACGCGCAATAAAGGCGTGTATGGGGTCTTTGACGGTACCTGTTTAAAAGACACAATTTGCTTTCCCCTCTCTCGTGGGTACTTATAAGTGACCCTGCCTCGCCGTAGGTGCCGCACCGGGGTCCCATCCCACCACACGCAATAAAGGCGTGTATAGGCGGTTTTCTGGTGCGCCACGAACGTCGAAGTAGAGTTTAGGTGACTGTCCGCCTCGCCGTAGGCGTCGGACTGGGGTCTCATCGCACCACGCACAATAAAAGCGTGTATAGGCTATTTTCCGATACGTCGCCAACTTCGAGAGCGAAAATCTGAGTTTAGGAAAATTCGTACCATTGCGGGGTTGTTGGTGCTAGCACGTGGATCGAGACAAGGAAGTATTTACATTATAACTCATTATAATTACTTTTAGTTAATTATACCTATAATTAATTATAATTAATTAGAGTAATTATTTATAACTATTATAATTAATTAAAATATTTAATTATATTTAACTAGATTAATTATAACTAATTAATATTAATTAATTTCTAACAAATTAATTAATAATAATTAATTATATATAAAAAAAGTTCATTATAACTAATTAATATTAGCTTTAATTAAAAGTGATTATAATTATTTAATTAAAATTAACTAAAATTAATTATAATAACTATAACTAACCAAAATAATTATTATTTAAATTAATATTAATTAAAATCACTTAATCTTTCTCCCTCCCCTCTCTCTATAGTCGGCGGCTTTACTGGATTTGGCCGAAGCAACGCGTGAAAGGGGAGAGAGTTACCTTCACAGTGCAAGCTCCCGTCTCTCCTTCCGATAAAAATGGCAGAACTTCCGATCCGAACAGGAAGGAATGATGTCGGAGGGAGGCGGAGGCGGAGTCGGAGCTACGGCAAGGTTGGTTTTCTCATCCTCTCTCTCTCTCTCTCTCTCTCTCTCTCTCTCTCTCTCTCTCTCTCTCTCTCTCTCTCTCTCTCTCGGTTCGTATGGGGAGTCGGCAGAGGCAGAAGATGTCGGATGGAGAGGGAGGAGCTCGGGAGGAACCGAAGCTTTGCGGAGTGTGGAAGTGTCGAAGTGCGAAGGCGTCCCTTTCGTTTTATAGACGCGAATAAGGCAAGGATCGAGGCCTGCGAACGATTTTCGGGAATCGACGTAAACGGCGCCACATGTACAGTACTTTTCAGCGAGATTTCAGGCAGATATCACGGATTCAACAGTCCGAGGTATGTGACGTTTCAGCCGGATTCGTGGGATTTGGCAGTGACATGGAAAATGTATGTATCATTTAAGCCCCTTTTTATTTCCTTTTGGATTTACTGGTAGAGGTCAACACAAAAATAAGAAGGTTCGCATGCCAATAAATCCCTAACATAAAACAGCTAGAGATGCTTTGCTATACTTTAATTGGATGCTAACTTGAGTTGTAGTTGCCTGAGAAGCTCTACGCCATCCAGACAAGTTATATAATAAAAAACAAAGGAAAATTTCATAGCCGCCATGTGCAGTTGAGGGCTAAATTCTAAATCATCATCATTGCCCCAAAAACTTTTCACTCATAAAACAGATAAACACAGCTCACAAGCTATGTGTATTGCCACTAATCTTGAAAATTACCATATGATTAGGCCTTCTTAATCGTATTTCATTGCAGAGATGAGGCTACTGGTCGCCCTCCATCTGCAAATGAAAATTATTATCCCCCATCAGGGTTAAATTTCTAAGGAAATTAATAAGAATGGGGAGCCTCACTTTGGCTACCAGTAAGATATGCTAATCTTTTTTTTTCAAGCGTGCGCGCGCGCACATATATATATATATATATATATATATATATATATATATATATATATATATATATATATATATATATATATATATGCAGTAATGCAGATCATCTCAAACTATCATGGTTACTGCACAGTGCTTTACGAGAGAAAAAGAGGACAATATGACCTTCATTCAAACATAGACACAAGAGCAGCTTTCTATAAGTCCACTCACTACAAGCATATATAAGTACACAGGCCAGCCTTGATGTTCGCCATAGCAAAATGAGTATAAGAATCATGGGTTGTCGAAGATCAGTCGCCTGTGGGGGGCAATCAACAGCACAATTATTCTAAGAGAAATTTTGAATTGAGGAAAATAAAAAACAACTAACAAGAAATTTTTTAGTTTTGAATATAATGATAAGCCATTAATTGTAAGAATATGCCTCACCATTCGGATATTCCTTCTCATCGCCCACAATGGTTCCGGATATAAAAGAATGGCATGTCGTATATAAATGGAAAAATTTTGAATCACTCCATTGCACATGTATTGAATACTTGGCTCATAGACATTTAGCACTTAAGTATCTTAATATTGTTGACGTTAAGCTATCCTGTGCTCGATGGATGTCTCGTCGAGACGATCAATCCAACTATAAGCATATATGTCATGAAGTTTTCAATTACACTTCAAGTGCTTTATTTGGGCTCATTCATACTCAAACTGAAACAGTTTTGGCATCCTCAGAATATGAATGGTACTAAAATTAAAATTATTTTTAAATGTTTCCAATTCAAATATGTAACAAGATTCCTGCCTGATCTAAGTAATTCACTATGACGAATCATATACATATAAAGAGAGGGTTTGGAGTAGAGAAATAAAGTTTAAAGTCATTGGATCTTCCCATAAATGAAGGTAAATAAAAGGTAAAAGAAGTGGTAGACTAAGCATCCAAAAGAAGAGTAAAAATAGCTGATGGCCACATCAGTTGCCACTAAAGGCTAACCTGAATAACTTGTCAAAACAATCAAAGGGCATAGAGGAAAGCATATTTGGGCATCACCAGCACTACCACTAAGACATTCCCAAAGTAAAGGAGTTACTTGCCTTCATGGGAATCCATCTTAAAATCCCTTGTTATAAAAATAAAACTATCAATACAATAAAGATTTGTTGTTTATGAATAGTGCATATTAGACCATCGATACATGTTATATCATAGAGATACTCCACAAAAGCACTACACAACCCAGCAAAAATCTAAATCATTATCATCAACATAATCTTCCCCATAATTTTTTTAACTTCTAAAAAGAAAAAATCACAACACTATTACCCATTATGAATATTGCAATAATCTTCATAACTGCCAATGGATATGGCCTTCGTAATTATATTTCATGGAGAAGATGAAGCCACTGAGAGTATTTCTGTCTAAGAATCATATGTATCTCTCTTCAATGAAATTTATTTCCCTTTTCACAGCAACAGACATTGATTCCACCAACATGCATTAAAATTAGAATGGAGAAAGCGCCCTTGAAATTTTATGGTAGTAAGGAGAGTAAGCGTCAGTTAGGCAAACAATATTCCTTTTCCGCTAATAGCTCCAAAACAAACTCAAACAAAAGAATCATGAACCAAAAAGGAGGAAGATGATGATGAAAGAAAAAAGGCTCAGAAGATAAAAATGAATCCATGGACTATTAGAGAAGTTTCGCTATGCTCGAATTCCCATCGCAATGTTAGCTGTGGTTTCCAGAGAAACTCCAGGCCATCCAGAAAGACATACCATAGGAAACATAGCAATATTCAGGCAAAATTCTAAACATCTCTATACTTCTCCATCAAACCTCTCAAATATACATACAAAATGAAAAAAAGGCTCAACAAGTTACCATGGTTACTGCAACATACTTCATGGAAATAAAGAGATAGAGGGCAATACGACTAATAAATTCCAACAAAAAATAAATAAACCGCTTTCTGAAGGTCCTCTCACCAAAAGAATAAAATAGGGAAAATCATAACATCGGTTGCCTGAGATATTTCAGACCATCCTCAATGTTCGCAATTGCATTTAACCTTATAGGTCTAAACCCACTCCTTCAAAATTAACACTAATTTTATCTACATGTTTAATTGCCACATTATCTACCATTCAATATACATGGTCATAGCACTTAACTCTTTTTTCAATAATCTCATCTAAATAGATGGCACTCCAATCATTCCTCTGATATAATTATTATTTAATTTAAATGTACTTACCCACAATCATCCTAAAAAATGCAAATAGAAAAAGGTAGACAGTTTTTTCCCTACTGAAATCGACATCGTCCCTTCTTTCCCCTTGGCACCACAATTTGATTGCAATAAGTATATCATAAACATGTATGTTTGTATGCATGTGCATAAATGTGTATATATATATGGGGGGGATGGTTTCAAATCCACATGAATTATCAATGAACATGCATGGAGCAACAATAAAGGGATGTCCAAAGACGCCACCTACAATCAAACATAGAAAAAGCTTTCACGTTGTCTTTACTGACTCGTCATTCTCTGTTGACCTCATTTTTATCGCGCATTTCCCCTCGTCTGTGTTTGATCGACTCAATCGAGCCACGACGAGCTAAGTTCAAATCAAATTGAAGTCAGTTAGAATTTTTATTCCAAATTGACTTGGATCGAGTCGAATTTGATACGACTAAGCTCGATAGATTTCGACCAACACATGTTGATTGTGTCGGGTCGAATTTCATTTTGATTAAATAGTGGTTTTTGAATTCAATTTCATGCGATTAAATTTATTGAACCGGCAAGATAAACTTTGGAGAATATTTATATATTTTCTTTTTTTGAGAAGTTTTTTAAGCTCGTTGGAATTATTGAGATGAATATTCTTTGAATATATGTGTTGTTCTTGAAGTAAGAAATAGATTTATGTTTCTTTAATGGGTGTTTGGTCCTTTTTTTGAATTATGATTGATTGGGAGAATTTTACATATGTTTTTATGATTGAGTGGTTTTATTATTAAAAATTTTGGCAAAAGGCTTTGAGTTATTTTGTGAGGCAAGGCTTTATACAAAATTTTTATTGACGTTTTACAACGAAAAGCTTTTGTGAAGTTTTCTTATTGGATATGTTTTAAAGGTTGGTGCTTTGGTAGATTGCTTATGAAAAAAATTTATGTATTATTTCATTTGAAAGTTTTCATAAGTAAATTTTGGAATTTGGAGCTTTATGGCAAATTTTGTGTAGCAAGTTCTCTTTGATTTCTTTTTAAAATGAATGATATTTCTTATTTGAATTAGCTTTCTTTACTAGTATTTGCTTCTAAAAATGGGGGTTTTGATAGATGTATAACGAAAGCTTATTTTGAGTTTTGATTTTGGGAACTTATTCCAATTTGTCACTTTGAGCTTTATTTAGGTAATAGCTTAGTTAATTGTGTTAAATGTATCAAGTGCTTTTGTTATAATGTGGGGACAGTAAAGAGCATTAAAAATACCTTCTCCTCTATTTGTATCACATTGAATTGGGGAGAAAATTGTTTTAGAGGCACATTTGGCTTCAAAAAAGTGTGTCCAACAATAACAATGCCTAAATTTCTTTTACTTTTGATTTTCATTGTTTTATTTCTATTGCATTTAGTCGTCTCTTGCTTTGTTTTTAATTTTTATATCGCTCAATTATTTATGCTTTAAGTTTTAATTCTTGCAAAGTGAGAAAAACCAAAAAGACCAATGACTCAACCGGAATACGAAAAGGTACGTTCTTGTTTTTATTACATCTTCATTTTTTTGTATTATCATTTGTTTATTATATAAAATGTGAATACAAAGAAATGAAGATGCAATAAAAACAAGAACGTACCTTTTTGTATACCGATTGAGTCATTTATCTTTTGGGTTTTCCTCACTTTGCAAGCATTAAAACTTAAAGCATAAATAAAGTAGCGGCAAAAAAACTAAACACAAAGCAAGAGACGACTAAATGCAAAAGAAAGAAAAGAATGAAAATCAAAAATAAAAGAAATGTATGCATTGTTATTGTTGGGCACACTTTTTTGAAGCCAAATGTGCCTATAAACAATTTTTTTCCCAATTCAATGTGATACAAATAGGGGAGGTTTTTACTGCTGTTTATTATCCCCACATTCCAACGAAAGCACTTGGTACATTTAACACGACTAACTAAACTATTATCTAAATAAAGCTCAAAGTGACAAATGGAAACAAATTCCAAAAAAAAAACTCAAAATAAGCTTTCATTCTACATCTATCCAAAACTCCACTTTTAACAACAAATACTAGTAAAAGAAAGTCAATTCAATTAAGAAAGATCATTCGTTTCAAAAAGACATAAAAAAGAACTTGCTACACAAAACTCGTCATAAAGCTCCAAATTCTAAAATTTACTCATGAAAATCTCCAAATGAAATAATACATAAAAGTTTTCCATAAGCAATCTACCAAAGCACGTTTCGACACAAAGAAAACAATGAAGTGCTCATTTTTTTTGCGCGGTGTAAACAACCTTTAAAACCTCTCCAACAAGAAAACTTCGCAATAGCTTTTCGTTATAAAACGTTAACAAAATTTTTACATAAAACCTCTAACACAAAATAACTCAAAGACTTTTGCAAAAATTTCCAATAATAAACCACTCAATCATAGAAACTTATGTAAAATTCTACCAACCAATCATAACTTAAAAAGGGCCAAACAAGCATTTGATGTGTTACTATAAAAGAAATATAAATCTAATTCTAACTTCAAGAACAACGCATATATTTAAAAAATATTCACCTCAATAATTCCAACGAGCTCAAAAATCTTCTCAAAAGTAGAAAGCATATAATTATTCTCCAAAGTTTATCTTGCAAAAATAGTTTGAAGTATAAAACAAGTGAAAATATGCATCTAACTCTTTTCTAAATCAGTTTGGGGCACAAGACTAATGAAAACTTGCATCTAACATGTCTACAAATCAATTCGGAGTATAAAACAATTGAAAATCTGCACTTGGTTTGTCTCCAAAACAATTTCTAGGTTAAAACAGTGAAAAAATATAATCTTACTTCCCAAAATAATTTAGAGGCTAAAACAGTGAAAATTTTACACTTACTTTATTTTCAAAATAATTTGGAAGTTAAAACGGTGAAAATTCCGCACTTGGTTCATTTCCAAAGCAATTTGGAAGCTAAAACAGTGAAAATTCTGCACTTGTTTTATTTCCAAAACAATTTGGAAGCTAAAACAGTGAAAAATTTGCACTTGGTTCATTTTCAAAATAATTTGAAAGCTAAAATAATGAAAATTCTACACTTGATGAAGAATAACAAGACTTTTATCACAAAGATAAACTATGATTAAATGATGCAAATGTGTAAGCCATCTTCGACCAATCACTATTTATAGGACAAATGCAACTCAAGGAGCATACGATGAAACTCTCACGTTTATGCTTTTTACATCAAACTCTAATACGAAAAAAGCCATCATATTACCTTTTGGAAAGTATTTCATCAAGTAGATAGCATGCGACATGTGAATTGAAATATGCAAGGTTGCATATAATCGAGAGAAGTTGAAATTTTCTTATCCACATTTAAGAGAAAATGAGATACCTCTCTCTTTTTTTTTTCTGTTATACATAAAAAAATGAGCTAAACATATCAACCTCATTTTGAATCCCTCCGAAGTCAAGATCTTAAAGTGAGTAAGCAAATACACATTGACGATACAAGACAAGATACATGACAATCTCATGATAGATGTTTAACTCTCACAACATGTATATATTAAAAAAAAATAAGAGCATAAACCCTTTTCATATAAAGACATTTTGAGATTAAAAGCCCCCAAATGCTCTTACTAACAAACTAGTCTTTTGTCGTTCATAAAAGGCTACAACGAAGCAACCAAAGAAGAAATTCCATAATAACATTTCTTAAGAAACATTTCATCAAATAGCTGGTGTGCATCCGTGCGACAAACAAAGCTAAACAAGTAATCAATGGTGAATGTCATGCTTCTACCCTTTCACCTAATCGTGCAAATAAAGAAGCTTCATTGATGCATTTAATTAAAGAAAAACAACAACACCATCTCGTCATTGAATTCAACATATCTTCTAGTGGGTTTCATATATAAAAAAAAATTCAAGCACAAGCATGTTCTTAAAAAAAAAAAAAAAACATATCCAACAACAAACCCCATTCTTCGCTATTTCTTTCGTATGACAATGCAAAATCATTTGAAAATAACAACATTTATGCTTAAGAGAAGATGATTCATATGCTCCTTAGAAAAATAAAATTATGTCTCCAAACAAACAAGGGAGGACTTTACCAGAAACATATCACAACATATCATGCTTGCTTGAATAATTTCGACATGTGAAGACTTCTCTTGATGAATCTTTTTAGAGCAGATAAATATATTGCAATAAATCAATCCATAAGTTCTTAATTTTTTTTTTTTTTAAAGGAAGCAAATGAAACTAAGGGTGAAAGAAGAAAGTTGTGAACAAACAAGAAGAAGAAGAAGATGAAAATGAGAAGAAAACAACAAGAGGAAGAAGAAGAGGAAATGGAAGGTATGGAAGAAGAAGAAGAAGAAGGAGAAGAAACTGAAGAAGCTACCTGCAGCCTTGGAGGAGATCACTAGGCCAAGACAGGGGAGACAAAGCTCGGGTCGTTTGTCCGGAATGGCGTCGGACAAGACGACGGGCTCGGTCCGGGCACGCGAAATCGAGAGCGGGGCAGGCGTCAGGTGCTCCTTGTATTCTCGAAGCCGAGAGGACATAGGGGGGCCGGATTCACCTGGGCTGTGCGAAACCGAGTGGGAGAGCTGGGGATTCACCTGGGCTGCTTCCGAACGAGAGCGAGAGAGAGAGAGAGAGGGAGTCGGTGAGAATGAGAGCCGAAGGTTTCCTCCAAGCCTTCTAAACGTCTCTCGACGTTCTGCTTTGCTCGAAACAGCAAAATAGCCCTGCGACCTTTTTCTCCTTCCTAAAGTCATTCGAATCGACTGCTTGTTCGAGGGCTCATGCCCACGACAGAATTCGAATTTCGGGGAAATTCGAACCGTTGAAATTGTCGCCTGATCTAGTAAATGGATTCAAATTATTTAGAAAGTTAAATGGATCTTAGTAGGATTAGATTGAGTTGAATCAAGCCAAATTTGGCTAAGACCAAGTTAGACTTGAGTCCTAATTTGACTCGATTCGAGTCAGTTTGGGTTCGAGCCGGTTCAATAAATTTAATCGCATGAAATTGAATTCAAAAATCACTATTTAATCAAAATGAAATTTGACACGACGCAATCGACATGTGTTGGTCGAAATCAATCAAGCTTAGTCGAATCAAAATCGACTCGATCCAAGTCAATTTGGAATAAAAATTCTAACTAACTTCAATTTGACTCGAACTTAGCTTGTCGTGGCTCGATTGAGTCGATCAAACACAGTCGAGGGGAAATGTGCGATAAAAACGAGCTTAACAAATGGACCCCAATATATGCGGAGAATAATAAGTGAACTGTATATGTTGGCGTTGACCTCCCTAACTCTAGGAAGATACAAAAGTAGGGGAAAGAGGTCTCATGCTTAGTTAGTTGAGAGAGTCAAATGAAGAACTAGAACCACAATGAAAGAGTCAAAGAAAGCAAATCACCCATTTGCCCAACTACAATGGCAAAATAGGGGAAAGAGGTCTCATGCTCACATGAACAGAATTGGAACAAGATCACAAAGAATCCAAAGGAAATTCAATGATCATCTAGAGTATACATCTACGATGACGTGAAGAGAAGGGAAATCAACAATAACTCGAAAATCATATGAAATAATAAAGAAACAGCTGAAATCATAAGCAATAAGGAAGAGTAATCAAAGATAAGAAAATTATTTGTCTGTCTGACCAGATTGAAACAGCAGAACAAAAGAAGAAAGAGGGATCCCACATTCACTTGACCAGATCGAAACAGTGAATGGAGAAAACTCAGTACTCACCTGACCAGATTGAAACAATGAATAAAAGTAAGAAAAGAATCAACTGTCTGTCTGACCAGATCGAAACAACATAATAGAAAGAAAAAGAAAGATCCCATATTCACCTGACCAGATCGAAACAGTGAATGGAGAAAAACTCAGTGCTCAAATGACTAGATCGAAACAGTGAACAAGAGGAGCAAAGAAAATAAACAATTGTCTTTCTGACCAGATCGAAACAGCATAACAGAAAAAGAAAGAAAGATCTCACATTCACGTGACCAGATCGAAACAGTGAATGAAGAAAACTCAGTGCTCACCTGACCAGATCGAAACAGTGAACAATAGTAAAGAAAGAAAAGAACCAACTGCCTGCCTGACCAGATCGAAAGAGCATAACAGAAGGAGAAAAAAGGTCCTACATTCACTTGACCAGATCGAAACAGTGAATAGAGAAAACTCAGTGCTCACCTAACCAGATCACAACGGTGAACAAGAGGATAAAATAAAAGAATCAACTGCCTGTCTGACCAGACCAGAACAACAGAACAGAAGAAGAAAGAAAGGTCTCACATTCATCTGACTAGATCGAAACAGTAAACGGAGAAAACTCAATGCTCACCTAACCAGATCGAAACAGTGAACAAGAGTAAAGAAAGAAAAGAAACAACTGTCTGCTTGACCAGATCAAGACAGCAAAACAGAAGGAGAAAGAAAAGTCTCACATTCACCTGACCAAATCGAAACAGTGAATAGAAAAAACTCAGTGCTCACCAGACCAGATCGAAATAGTGAACAAGAGTAAAGAAAGAAAATAACTAACTGCCTACCTGACCAGATTGAAACAGCATAACAGAAGGATAAAGAAAGGTCTCACATTCACCTGACCAGATCAAAATAGTGAATGGAGAAAACTCGATGCTCACCTGACCAGATCGAAACAATGAACAAGAGTGTGAAAAGAAAAAAAAATAACTGTCTACCTGACCAGATCGAAACTGCAGAACAGAAGAAGAAAGAATGGTCTCACATTCACTTGACCAGATCGAAACAGTGAATGGAGAAAACTCAGTGCTCATCTGACCAGATCGAAATAGTGAACAACAGTAAAGAAAGAAAAGAACCAACTGTCTGCCTAAACAGATCGAAACAGCATGACAAAAGAAGAAAGAAAGGTCCAACATTCACTTGACCAGATCAAAACAGTGAATGGGAAAAACTTAGTGATCACCTGAACAAATCGAAACAGTGAGCAAGAGTGAGGAAAGGAGGAAGTTCTATATTCTTCTGACCATATTCGCAACAACGAATGAGAACAACTCAATATCCACCTGATTATATTCGCAACAGCGAATAAAGAGCTTCTCAAAAGTCTAATATCCGCCTGACCAGATTGAAACAACAGAACAAAAGAAAAAGTCCAACATTCACCTGACCAGATCGAAACAGTGAATGAGAACGACTCAATGTTTGCCTGACCTTATTCAAAAAGGTAAAACAAAGAATCAGTAGAAAACTCAACCCCCAAACAGGTAAAAGAAAACAGGGGGAATAAAGAGATGGTGAAGTATGTCTCCCAGAGACTCTGTCGGACACCCTACCAAAAAGGGGAGTCAATATTCGCATGACCATATTCGAAACAGCGAATGAGAACAGCTCCATATTCACCTGACCATATTCGCAATAGCGAATAAGGAGCCTTCCCAAAAGTCTAATGTCCACCTGACCATATTCACAATGGTGGGACAAGAGAAGAAAAGCCCAACATCCACTTGTCCATATTCGCAATAGTAGCGAATGGGAAAAATCTCGAGAAATTTTGGGTTATCCATCGAAGTGTGCAGTCAAAAGCCGCTATCTTCCATGGCTAATCGTATGTATGACTCCATCTACTATTCCATTGGCCTGCTTATATCGAGTATAAAGGCCTACGATCATTTTGTCCTACGGGATAGTGTCGTCGTACCCTTTGCATTCGAACCCAATAAGCAGAATCCCTTTAGGAGACCCACATTCTCAATCCTCTGTTTCCCTCTTTTTGCCATAAATCTCGAATTTACTCAATTTTGCATTTCGGCGGATTTACGAAATTTGGCCAAAGAAGCACGTGAAAGTGAGAAAGTTAAATTCATAGCGAGAGAGTTCTCATCGTTGCTTCCCATCGAAATGTTGTAACGTCCAATCCGCAGGAAGGGAACGTCATAGATGGAGCAAATTCAAACAACAACAAAGGAGCCGAAGAAGCGACTCATGCAATCTCTACACCTTAGAAGAAAGCCGAACAGCAACAAAGAAAAAGAAGATGAAAAGCAAACCCTAAACGCCGTTAAGCTATTACTAAACTTAATTAATAAATTTTAAAATATTAAAAACTAAGTAAATTAATTAAATAACTAATAGTATAATAAATAAACTAATTAATTATCTAATTTAACTTAATTAAAAATTAGGTATATAATTAGAAATAAAAAATAACATAATTATATTAATTAATATAATTGAAAATATAAATAATTAATTAATTAATAGTATAAATAATAATTAAATAATTAATTCTTATAAAATCTTAGCTGATTAATAAGTTAATTAATAATATAATTTATAATTAAAACTAACTAAATAATATTTAAATTATTTTATATAATTATTAATAGGATTATTAGGTAAATAATTAATTATTTCAAAATAATTAGAATGATTAAATATAATTTTAAATAAAATATTTTAAATAATAATCAAATAATTAATTAATAATAGAATATTTAAATGATTAATGAGATAATAAAATATATAAAATTTTTAAAACTAATTAATAATAATTCAAAATTAATATATAGTTAAGAGAGAGAGAGAGAGAGAGAGAGAGAGAGAGAGAGAGAGAGAGAAAGTGAGTGATTCCTCATTTTGTGGGCAAAAAATCCTATATATAACAGAATGCATTTAAAAATATACATTGCCAAGGAAGATGAATGGGTGTGAAATTAAAATTTAGGTGATAAAATTCCTCAAAATAAACCATCAAAATAGAGAGATCTGAGAGCATCAACCTTGATCACATAAACTTCCGAAAGCAAACAAAGCCTAGGTTAAAGTTGAAGGTCCTAAGATAATTATCAGAAAATACAGTAAATGAGAAACAAACCCCCAAACTCATATCATTACAAATGTAGAAAAAGAAGCACCACCGTAGCCTTTCATTGTTAATATCTAAGCTTTCATAATCTTCCCCACAATTTATTTAACTTATAAAAGAAATAATCACAACACTATTACCCATTATGAGTATTGCAATAATCTTCATAACTGACAAATTTTATGGCCTTCGTAATTGTATCTAATGGAGAAGATGAAGCCACTGATAGTATATCTATCTAAAAATCATATGTATCTCTCTCTTCAATGAATTTATTTCCCTTTTCATAGGAAGAGACGCTGACTCCACCAACATGCACTAAAATTAGTTTAGAGAAAGGTCCCCTGAATTTTTACGGTAGTAAGGATAGTAAGCGTCGATTAATTTAGGTAAACAATATTCATTTTTCGATAATTCCTCTAAAACAAACTCAAACAAAAGGATCATGAACCAAAAAGGAAGAAGAAGAAGATGATGTTGAAAGAAAAAGGCTCAGAAGATGACAATGAATCCATGACAGAACTATTAAAGAAGCTTCGCTATGCTCGAATTCACATTGTAAAGTCAGCTGTCGTTCCCTGAGAAACTCCGGGCCATCCAGAAAGCCATATCATAAGAAACATAGCAATATTCAGGCTAAATTCTAAACCATCATCGTCATCATCGCCCTAAGGCTTTTACTCAAAGAAGAAATAATCACAACACATTACAAGTTATATTTGTGGCACAAATCCTTGAAACTATCATATATTTATACCTTCTTAATTCCATAACATGGTGAAAATGAGGCGACTGATAGGATTTCCATATAAAAAAGCAAAAATATTAAACCCCATCAATGCAATTTCAATTTTCCTGTTCATGGCAAGAGATTGTGAGATGCATCAACATACCTAAAAATTAGAATCGAGAGAGACAATTGAATTGATCTTTGACAAAATTTGTATTCATATTTTGTTTTGCAGAAAAATATGCTTCACAAAATAACAAAATAGAGTATTCTGCAGCTGAAAAAAACTTTTATAATATTGCTTACTACCTCATAAAAGAAACAAAATAGCGTGTGGGCTCCGAAAATTCGGCCCCGGCCTCCGCTCGCTTTTTTTATTCGGCGAGGGAGTTTTAACGGACTAAGTTCCGGGGTAAATTTTGGAAGGCAGATGGGTTTGTAGATAAGACACTACCCAGAGATTTCGCCCTCATTTTGCGAGGACTTTATGATCTGAGTTCTGGTTTCCTATAGGTGCAAGCCCCTATAGTTAATTACCCCTCTCAATCATGAGAGAGAACTTTCGATTAAGGCTAGTCGTTGATCAGATACGTAGAATATACGTGTTATCTGGCATATAGTAGCAGCAATGGGTTTAGGTATTGGTAGAAATTGAATTTAGAAATTGGGTTTTGATTTGAGAACTGGATTTGGATTTGGGAATTTGGAGAGTTTGATATTTAAAGTAGAAACTTCACCATCCTGCACTTAAAGCTAATGGTGGGGGAATGGATGATGAACCCGATCAAGATCCCATGGTTCCGTCATCCCGGGCCATCGTGGTCCCTGGTCTACTTAGTCAGAGGAGGTAGTCGACCCAACCTGACAGAAGGATCCTTGTCGGCAGCCATGGGTTGCTTCGTCCAAGGGAACCTTATAGACCGGGGTTAGATGTTTGTCTAAGTTAGATGTTTGTCTAAGGGGACAAATTTAAATCCACCTTAGCTTACAGAGGGCTTTGTGCCCTATCAATCATATCCTATTGATTCATATCTCAAGGATTTGATGCCAATAAGGAACGTAACGGCGCTGGCCATAACCGGTATCTGTGGTGCCATTTGGCGGCAAAACCACTCGGTTTAGAGGGCCCCGGGTCATAACCGTTTACCTGCAGTGCCATTTGGCGGCGAAACTGCCGGTTAGAGGACACGTACCACGTCCTTACTGGCAAGAGATTGTTTGAGAATGGATCCTAGTGATATTTTCGACTAGGCATTTGGCTCTTTTATGAGCTGAAGTAGTTTTTGATTTGTCCGCCTCGACAAACTGTTGCGGAGGGCAGATGGATTTTGCTTTAAGTATGGATTGATGATTTCAAATTTAAATATTTTTGGGTTTTTGGGTTTTTGAGATTTTTGTGAAAGTTTTCTGGAATTTGGGATTTTTGGATATTTGGAATGGCATTGGAGATTATTTGGCGAACCCCTCCGGTTGAGAAAACCAATCAATACGGCCATCATCGGGGTGTTTGGGGTCATTTCTCTTTATGGATTGAACCTTATCACTCTGTCGGGCTGGCGACAGAGGATCGGGTTTCGTAGGCTTTATGCCCTTGAAAGTGAATTCTTTTGATTTTAGGCATTGAAGGCCTAATATGAATGTATTAAAATAAATATTCTGGTTATCACGGCCACATATTTATTTGTTGATTCGAACATTGTCGACTCCTATTAATCCGTATAGGAGGATCGTGTTCGAACCTGAATTCACTTGTCAACCCGCGTAGCATCCCTAGACGTCACGTGTGTACCAATAACACGCTCGCCGGAGCACATGCGGGTTGAGAATATATTTTCCCCCTTTAGTGTACCTATGTGTATACAATTTATAGTGCATGTGCAGGGGATATTTTTGGAATAGACGCCTTCTGTCTGCTTGTACAAATGTTGCAGATCCGGTGGCGTAGCGTAGCAGCTTCTGGATAGAATTGTTCGCTGCTTCTTACAGGTAGACTGTCGTGCACTATTTGTTGATTTTCGTAGGCGGATCATAGTGCACTAACGAGCCTCCTGCCTTTTGTTTGTAGGAGTTTGCACTTGTCGTAGTCTTCATGCATTTTATTGTCTTTGATCAGTACATCCGCTACTGATGTATGTAAGTAGGTAGATATCTTCCTTCTCAGACTGAAATTGACTTCAAAATATTGTATTTACTGTAGTCTTTTTTACACCTCCTACAAACGATTGTAGTGTTGAATGTACGGCGGACCTCCTACAAATGATTGTAGGTACTTGTATTTGTTGAGTATCAAATCTCCTCAGCTTGTGGTAGACAGGTGCATTTACCTTCCACTGCCTTCTGGTAGGATGTATAAGCATCTTAGACTCCTTGTATCTTCCTTGTAGATTACATGTTGTATGCACAGTGAATTCTCTACAGACATTTATACGCATCGTCTACCTCTACTTGCGAGCATTTCATGTTGTGTATTGAATGTTATAACTTGCAAAGACTCCTTGGATTTGTTTGACATTAAATTATTATTGTTTGTGGGCATATCACTTGATAGCTCTTGCATTATGACAGTTCTTTGACATTCGTTGGAGATCTTACGCTATAGCTTACAGGTAGAAGCTCTTGTTTATTTCTCAAGCGAGTTATACTTGGAATTGATACTTAGTGTATGTAAGGAACTAGTATGTTCAATTTGCATGTCACTTATACTTGAAGATCTTCCGCCACAAGTCTTCTATTACACGTTGAAGTTCATTCCAAGATTTTCCACAAATTCACTTAGTATTGAAATGAGACTTCTTTATCCTTCATTTAGTGTTAGGATTCAAGTTCGATTTCATTCAGACTTGAGTTTCAAACTCAATGTGAGACTTCAATATTCGTTCAAATCTTCTACTGTCATATGGAGTTCACCTGGATTTGAATCTATTGTTTACAAACCCAAACTTTATTTGGTGTCGTGCAGTTCATGCTTAAATGAACAAGTTCTTGTTGTCCACATCTTGTTCTAACTTTGAGTGTAGAGTACAAGTTCAAGTCTTTGGTTCAGGATCTTCAGAAGTCCTTTGAAGTTCAAATTGATTTGATTTTGGTTCCAATTTGATTTCATTTTATTTGGATTCGGCCTTTTATTAGTCATTTGGGTTTTGTTCAAGTTCAAGTCCACAGTCCACAAGTCCTCTGTTGTTCTTCTGTGTTCAACCAAATCAAGGTCCCAAATTGTTCTTCTCATTTGACTTTCAAATCAAATGTAAGTTCAAATCTTAGGTTGATTGAATCAAGTTTATAAGCCCGAGTCCACCGTTCAATCAAGTCCAAATGTTCACAAGCTGAGTCCAAGTTCGATCGTCCTTTGAGTTCAACCAAGTCCAAATGTATCAATAATTCACCCGAAATTTCGGCAGCCTTCCGGCGTCCCCCCCGTTTAGGGGAAAACTACGGAAAACTGGGCCTTTCCCACCACGCTAAGAAAAGCGTGCATGGTAGATGTCCTCTTTCGAGGACACCGTGGCCGTATATTTTTTTGATCCCCCACCACGCTAAGAAAAGCGTGCATGGGTATTATTTTTGTTTGTAAAAAAAGTATATATATTTTTTTATTTTTTTTGAAAATATTTTGTAAGCAAGGCAGTTATTTCCCCGCAAGCGGGTACTTATGGGTATCCCCGCTTCGTCGTGCGCATCGCACTGGGATCCCTTCCCACCACGCTAAGAAAAGCGTGCATAGGCGGGGTTTCCAAGGCGATACGAACTTCAAAGAAGGAATTTAGGTGATTACCCGCTTCGTCGCAAACGTCGTGACGCACTCCCTCCCACCACGCTAAGAAAAGCGTGCATAGGTGGTCGTTTTGTCTCGACGAATGCGTTGAAACGAGTTCTCGGAGTTTTAGGGTTTAGGAGTTATACCTTAGCTTTCGTCGGCGTCGGATTGAGGGAGAAAGAGAGGCATTTATTATTATTATTATTATTATTATTATTATTATTATTATTATTATTATTATTATTATTAACTAACTTAGAGTTTTAATTATAATTTAATTTTAATTAATTAAAATTAATATACAATTAATTCATTAATAATTAATATTAATTAAACATGATTAACCTTAATTAATCATGATTAACTAAATACTAATTTTAATTAATTATTAATTGTAATTAATATTTAATTAATTATTATTAATTTATAACTAAAATTAGTTAATTAATAATAATTATAATAATAGTAAAAATAATAATAATAGTATAAATAATAAAATAATTAAAAAAAAGCAATAAATAAATAAACAAAAAAAAGACCTCTCCCTCTCTTACTCTCTGTTTCGGTCAAGTGCAGGCCGAAGAAGCACGCTAAGGGGGGGGGGGGGGAAGGCGACGGGCAGAGGTGATCGGGAGGAGTTCGGCCGGGTAGGTCTCTCTCTCTCTCTCTCTCTCTCTCTCTCTCTCTCTCTCTCTCTCTCTCTCTCTCTCGGCTTGGTGAGATCGGGACAGAGGGGAGATAGGGCACGGTGGTGAGCTCAGCAGGGGGTTCCGGCTTGGAGTGGAAAGGGGGGCGTCGGGCAGAGAGTGGGATCGGGAGTGAGCTGGAGTGCGAAGTGGAAGAGATTTCGTATGTGGAAGCAGAGAGCAAGTGTGCCGAGAGGTCTCCATTCCTCTTCATTTTATAGGCGTGAAGACGGAGCACAATCGAGGTGAGGTCGCGGATTTTGAGACGGATATGCGGAGAAGCGATGGACTCGGCGCCGAATAGTGTACTGTAGCAGGATTTTCGGCTGAAATCATGGGATCTCGATATATATGAGGATTCCAACCGGGATTTCAACAGAAATTCTGGATCCAATGGTCAAGGTATGATTTCATTTTTGTTTCTTTTGGTTATTGTACAGAGGTCAACATAGCGCCATGATTTATAAAATAAAAAACCTAGCTTTGTGGCATGACCGAGAGAGATATAAGCAAAAATTGAAAGCTAAACATGAAGAAATACATGCTTGCAAATAGTTTTTTTTTTTTTTTCCTTAAGCCCGTATCTTTTTGCTTTAGTCATGGATGTTCTCACTAGACATTTGGAAGAGGTTGTACCCAGGTGTATGTTTTTTGCTGATGATATTCTTCTTGTTGATAAGACTAGAGGAGTTGAAGGTAAACTTAAATAATGAAGGTCAACCTTAGAGTCTAAAGATTTTAATTTGAGTAAATATAAAATCAAATATATGGAAGATAATTTTAATAATAATAGATCTAGTGAGGGGACTTTGACTTCGGGCAATCAAGTTATTAATAAGAGTACACGTTTTAGATATCTTGGATCTATTATTCATAGTGATCGTGAAATAGATGGTTAAAGTGGAGGAATGCATCATGCTTGTTCCGTGATTCAAAAGTCTCCATCAAACTTACAGTAAAATTCTACAAGATGGTGGTAAGACCTACAATGCTTGATGGTGCAGAATGTTGGCCATTAAAAGAGAAGTATAAAATTAATATTAGTGCATAGATGAAGATCCTCAGGTGGATGAGTGGCTTACTCTTAGATATATGATAGAAAATGAGTATATCCGTGAAAAGGTTCGAGTAGCTCCAGTGGAAGATAAGATTAGAGATAGTCACCATTATTTGGTCACAAAACGGTGGCCGTCCGATGACCCGGTTAGGAAACTATGTTATACGTAAATTGCCATGCAAATGGGAGATGTGGTTGCCTGAGAAGCTCCAGGCTATCCAAACAAGCCATATAACAAGATAAATAGGAACATCTCATAGCCGCCACGTGCAGTTGATTGCTAAATTCTAAATCATCATCATTGCGCCCAAAGCATTACACACATAAAACAGATAATCACAGCACACATGTTGTGTATGTCACTAATCTTGAAAATTACCGAATGATTAAGCCTTTTTAATTGTATTTTAAGGTGGGGAAGAGGCTACTGATAGGCCCTGCATCTGTAAATAAAAAATATTATCCCCTATCAACAGGGGCGGAACCAACCTTAATTCTTAGGGGGGGCAAAATTATAAAAAGATAAAAAATATATATTTATAACAAAATTCAAACAAGATATTATATTGCAATAAAAATTACAAGCTTTGCATTCTATTTTGCATCTTCTGATAATGTTGCATTACAACTTCATTTGGAACTAAATAAAAAACTTCTTTCTTAATATATGGAACTAGACAGTCGTTGAGCCAAGTTTATAATGATTAATGAGTTCAGAGCAAGAAGACAAAAAAGGTGGAATACTGAATATCTTGTTGAATGCTGATTGTGCGTCCGGTGTCCACCGTCCAGAGGCCGAGTAGCGTCGAAGAAGCGACAAAGCCCGAAGGTGGAAGAAGAAGCAACGAAGATGGGAGGCACTAGGAAGAGCCGTCGGCGTCGAAGGCGATCTCTCGCTCGCGGCTCGCCAGAGAAGAGAGGGTTAGAGCCTGGAGGCACGGAGTGGCTGTGCAGGAATCGCCGAATCGGGATGAATGCGAGAGACACGGAACCGGTTCGATTAGGGCAAAATAAAAATTTTAGGGGGGGAAAAATTACAAAAAAGGCCCTCTTCTAATTAATTTTTTTTTTAGGGGGGGCAATTGCCCCCCCTCGACAGTAAATGGTTCCACCAGTGCCTATCAAGGCAATTTCAGTTTTCCAACATGCATAAGAAATAAAATCGAGATAGAGGCTCTTGAATTACTTATGTAATGAATAAGAAGAAATAGCGTCACTTGGGTTGCCAGTAAGATATGATGAGCATTTTTTTGATAATATACACACATATATATATGCAGATCATCTCAAACAACCATGGTTACAGCAACGTCCTTTAGGAAAGAAAAAGAAGGAGAACAATATAATTTTCATTCAAACACACAAAAACCAGCTTTCTAGAAGTACACTGTTAGACCGGTCCAATGGCCCGGTCCACGCGGGACCGGCCTAGGCGCAACGAAGCGGAAGCCTCCGCCTCGCGTTTCAGCCGCACGCCCGCCTAGTTCAAATTGAGCCATTTAGGAAGGATTTTTGAGGGATTTGGGAGGGAAATTCAATTTGATATGAAACACTTGTAGATCTCAAGTATTTCCTATCAATCTTCGGAAAACAGCAAAAAATCTACACAGAAGTCCATACAAAATCATAAAAATTGTAGATAACTTGTATTATTTGATGAAAGGAACACATAAAATAGCAAGATACACTTGATCCTCAATTCGAGAGGAGGATCGATCTCTCCCAAATCTCTAGACGCCGCTAGAGCCCAAAGAAAACCTAAATCTAAGAGATCTCAAATTTCAGTCAAATTCAAGATGCCCCAACCCTAGGAAAACAAAGTATTTAAAGCATACAAATCAAAAGGAAATCCCTAAACAATCCCTACATTCAAATTTCCCGCCCAAATCCCTCAAAAATCCTTCTTAAATGACTCTGTTTGAACTAGGCGGGCGTGCGGCTGAAACGCGAGGCGGAGGCTTCCGCTTCATTATGCCTGGAAGCCTATATAAGGAAAATAATAGCATGGGTTGCCTGAAAATTTTCAGGCCATCCTTGATGTTCACCGTTGAAAATGATATAAGCATCCTAGGTTGTAGAAGATCAATCACTCATTGGTGAGGCAATCACCAGCACAATTCTTCCAACAGAAATATTGCCGATTACATTATGGAGGAAAATAAAATACAACTAACAAGCAAGTTTTGAGTTTTGAATATAACAAAAGCCATTAATTGTAAAAATATGCCCATCATTTGGATATTCCTTCCCATGCTCCGCAATGGTTAATGATATTTAAGAATTGTTTGTCCCATTACTACGAAAAATATCTGGAAAACTCCATTTAACAGCTTGTATTGATTACTTTGATCATAGAACATTTGTTTAGCATTTAATTTAAGTACATTTATATTATCGACATTAAGCAATCTTGTGCTAGTCAGATTTGCCTCGTCAAGATGCTCGGTCTTACTATAATCATCTAAAATTTGGAGATCATTTAATTATCGAATTAACATCCTGAAATTTTCAATTACACTTCAGATTCAGATAGCAAGGCTTTCGGTGTCATAAGATTCATTTGGTTTACACGTTCAGTTTGGCTATAAGTTTGCCGAAATCAGAGTTAAAATAGTCAAAAACTAATTTTGAAAATTCCAATTAAAATATGCATCAAGGTTCATTCCTGATTATATAATAATATAAAGAGAGAGTGTGGGGGTAGAGAAAGAGAGTATAAAAGCTGTTGGTTCTTCCCAAAAATGAAGGTAGATAAAAGGTAAAAGAGGTGGTAGACCAAGCATCCAAAAGAAGAGTAAATAGCTAATGGCCACATCAATTGCAACCAAAGGCCATCCTTGATAACTTATCAATACAATCAGAAGGTGTGGAGGAAAGCATATTTGTGCATTATCAACACTGCCATTAAGACATTCCCAGAGTAAAGGAGTTGCCTTCAAGCAGATCTGCAAATCCCCTATTACGTAGAGCTGCCAAATCCTCAAAGAGATCTTTGACCAATCTGTCTAGCTCGCCCCTGCACGTGCAAGGGCTAAGTCCTCCCCTGCAACTATGCTTCAAAATCTCTTTTCATCATCCCATCCACAATGGAAAGTCATTCCTCCCTCTCTCTCTTTAAATATTTTACCACATTACTCTTTTTCTCTCTACAGCTGAAGCATGACATGGTCCGGTAAAAAGGTGGATTGAAGACTTGAAATGGAAACAACCTATAATAAATAAAATGAAAGTTGACAAGGGGTTTTACCATAATGGATGCTTAAGGATGGAAGTGGATAGAGGAGCTGAATATACACATGGATTTGGTTGGGTGTTCTGTCATGAGCATGCGGCCGTAACCTTTTTGTTGCACAAAAAGAGCAAATAAACGCTCGAGCGTGCATCAATCAACACTATATATATGGGAAAAAGTTCTTTATGTGGGCTTATGCCATCCATTGTTCATTAATTTGTTGAGAAGATGTCTATCCTCCTAAGTTGTTTTTTTTTTTTTTTTGGTGACCACGTGCCCCCCCTTCCTCCGCCCATAGCTTTAAGCACAGGGTAGTGAATTACTAATTTTAAATATTAAATTTTCAAATACCAAATCATGCTGCTACTATACGCCGGATACTATGTATTTGTTAACCAAATAGCCTTAATCAAAAGTTCTCTATCGTTATCAGGAGGGGCAATTAACTATAGGGACTTGCGCCTATAGGAAACCTGAACTCAGATCATGAAGACCTCGCAAAATAAGGACGAAATCTCTGGGTAATATCTTATTTAAAACCCAATCTGTCTTCTGAAAATTTGCCTCAAAACATAAAAGTTAAAACGCTCCACGACGACATGAAAAAGAAAGGGGCCGCGGAGAGGTCAGGGAGAGAATTTTCGGAGTCCACAAAGACCATTAATGCTTAATGGTGATCCTGAAGTGGATGAGTAGCTTTACACTTAGAGATAGAATGTGAAAAGAGCATATACGTGAAAAGGTTAGAGCATCTCTAATGGCAAATAATATTAGAGAGAGTTGTCCTAGATGGTTTGGTCACATAAAACGCTGATCTTCCGTTGCCTTGTTGAGAGAAGAGCAGAAGTATAAGATCCGGCCTATGCTAAAAGAGACTATCACAAACTAACATTGCATTAAACATAGAACTTCAAAACTATCACAAACTACTTCCGGACGATAAGAATTTCATTTATAGAATACCTTCATATAAATTATAAAGAAAATAAGAGGATCAATAGTTCCTTCATACCAACAAAAACAAGAATCAAAATCAGGCCAATTGAAAGACACTATACCTCACTTAATCCCACTATAAATTTCAAACATATACTAATTTGCCTTCTCTATACCTCTTTCACTCCCTCCCATCTCTAAATGATGCCTTTTTTTTCCCTTATGCAGCTCCAATCAATATAAGAGAAGAGAGAGGATATGCATTAACTTCAACCAAGTAGCAAACTTTATAAGCAGACCTAAAAGTACATGATCCATGATGCTTTGAATTTTCCATTTCTCACAGTTTTAACTGCTCTGCTCTCCCAAGGTTCTTCTTCTTTAAGGTCAGCGTAGGCTAAGAAATGCCCTTTCTCAATGGGTCATTAGCGAATATATAAAATAGGAAACAACCACCAATTAATTAGACCCTTGTTTTTGCCCGTTAAAAGAGAATGTCACAAAACCATAAAAATAATATGTAAACTTTATAGATTTCTTGAGGCAAAGGATGCAGCGCATATCAGTCGTCTAACAAAGACTGGGAAGCAATGTTCAACACTTCAACCTCATACAAGATCAGCTCGCAAACTATCCAATCCAAGAAGTCAAAACAAAAGATTAAAAAAAACTGGGTACACAGTTATAAGATCCACAAGCTAATGTAATGGAAAAAGCCATAAATGAGAAGATTTTGGTATAAAACAACAAAAATCAAAGTAAAAAAAAAAATTATAAGACCTTTAATGAAAATATAGAAGGATGTGAAAAAATAAACTAGAAATGGAAAGAGGTTTTACTCCTTCAATTTGTCAGAAAATATAATAGGGTATCGGTATAATAACAGAGAATAATGATAAATTTTCCAATTTATTCTAATGAGCAACTTTATAAAGCAAGGACTAAAGATATGAGATTTAGAAATCAGATACAAAAGTACTTGCAGTTCATAAACCACATTGTTGCTATTCATAAACAAAATTGCTACATCTAACCTTACAAATATGCTTTATGTCTGTGAACAGCTATTTGTTTTGCAAGATAAGCTAAAGATCAAAACACAAAATTTTTGCTCATTTGAAAACATTTAAGTTGCTCTAGATCAACTCATTTACACACCTAGTGCTGAGGCAGGCAAGCATTAACTTAGGCTCATGAGACCATCATCACCATAATCATCACCTCTGTGAATGAAGTTTTCATTTGGACCACTCCAGAGAGACAAATCAAATAGTTCCACACCATTCAGATAAGGATGCTCTTGATATCATCAAGCTCATCACTATCTTGACAAATAGTTTTCATCAATCAATCAAATATAATCGTTGAAAATAAATATTTAGCAGCAACGGTTTCCTTTTGAAAACATTTGTTATGCCTCACAAATACATAAAAAGTGAAATTGACATGCAAAGATACATAAAGAGAGTAGCATTATCTTCCACATCACAACCTAATTGCCTTGAATACAACATGAAGATGGCACTCACCTCTTCGTAAATGAAAACTAAGGTAGCTGAAAATAGAATAAAATCAAAAGATGTCCTTAATTACATAACCCGCTAATATTGGATACACCAATTAATAACCTGCAACAAAATTGGTGTGCCCAATTTTCTTTTATAGAGAAATAAGCTTCAAACTCAACAAAAGAGAGTATTCAGGGATGATAAGAACTTTAATGGCATTGCTTACGACCTAATTAAACAGTGTAAGTAGTGCCCACATTCATAAAAAATAAAAACCTAGCCTTGGAGGAGGACCAAAAGAGATAAGCAAACACTTGACGGCCATACTTGCAAAAGTATTTTTCTTTCCAACATATATATGTGTATATTGAAAAAAAAAAAAAGAATCTTAGAGAAGAGAAATCATCACAGCCTCTATAATGAGCATCAGCAATAATGTGATTGCACGCAAGTTGCAAGCAAATGCCTCCAGATCCTACTGTTGCAAAGAATCTGAGAAAAGCTTAGAACATGCAGCTAAACAACTAAATAGAAGTAGGCTCTTATAGTAGCAGCAACATTGGTAAAAGAAGCAGTACAGCAGGAAGTTTTTAATAGCACAAAAGGTACGCTGCTTGAGGAGTTCCACGCCATCCTTAATGCCTCACTGCTAGAGTAGAGGAAGAATCGACCATGGCCAAATTATCAGCAATAATTGTCACTGCCTCTCCAAATGAAATGCTTAGGAGAAGAAGTAATTTCATGGCTTACTAAGCTTCTTACTATTATTTTGAAGACTCAAAAGATGCCAGATGAGTGGAGAATGAGTGTGTTGATTCCTATTTTAAAAAAATAAAGGTGATACACAAGATTGTGCAAATTATAGAGGAATTAAGTTAATGTGTCAAACTTTAAAATTATGGAAGAGAGTTATGGGGTGATACTAATGTTTCTCAAAATCAATTTTGATTCATGCCGGGTAGGTCTACAAATGCATTTGAGATATTCTGACATTGCATTAAACATAGAACATGAGAACTATCACAAACTACTTCCATATGATATAAATTGAATTTATAGAATAACTTAATAGAAATTGCAATGAAAACATTAGGATCCAACAACAGTTCCTTTCTACCAACAAAAATAAGTATCACAATCAGGTTATGTCAAAGACATATCATCTCTCCTAATCTCCCTCTCAATGTAAAATATATGGTGATTTGTCCTCCTCTACCTCTTTTTCTCCCTCTTACTCTAATTGAACTTATTTAATATAATTTAACATGAGAATGGCCGACTATCAAGACATGGAATTCGACAGGAATGAACGTCATCGACGGAGGCAAAGTCATTTCTTTTCCAGAACTTTTTAGGGCATTTCACTTGAAACTTTATCACATGCTTTCTCTAAATAGATAAATATCATACTTAGATTCTCTTACTCTCTATACTTCTCCATCAAACATCTAATATATGTATAATGGAAAAAATGCTCAACAAGTTACCATGGTTGATGCACCGTGCTATATGAGAGAGAGCAACATGACTACAAAATTCCAATGTGAAAATAATAAAAAAATAAATAAGCAGCTTTCTAAAGGTCCTCTCATCTCAAGCATAAAAAGGTAAAATCATAACATCGGTTGCCTGAGAACTTTCAGGCCATCCTTGATGTTTGCCATTGCAAATTGAGTATAAGAAACCTAATTTCCAGAAGATCAGCCACTTGTTGGCAATCACCAGCAGAATTCTTCCAAGAGAAATCTCAAAGAATACATTACAGAGGAAAACAAAAGACAATTATAATTATCAGCCATTAATTTAAAAAAAATGTCTCACCATCCTTATATTTCTCCTCATAGTCCACAGAAATCCAATATTTTTTCAAGTTAAGAGAAATTTGATTGCAAGTAGAATTTCAAATATATATGCATAAATGTAGATTTGCATGTGTGTGTGTCTGTGTATATATAGAGAGAGAGAAAGAGATAGAGAGAGGGAATGGATTAAAATCCTTCTGAATTACAATGTTGTTGCACAGAGCTTCAATAAAAGAATACCCAAAGACAACTCCTTAACTTTATCAAAGAAAAAGAAAGAGTTTTCGGGTTGTCCTCCCTGCTCAAGCCCTAATTGAAAAAATGAAAGCATATGTTACTTGCGGAATATAAGGGCATTGTTGATGCCTCACCATTCTCAATTAAAGTGATGAGAACTCAACCAAGGAAGATTCAAATAGGCAAATGCAACGTGGCATCAACTGATGAGGACATCAGATTTCGACATGAGTACCATCGTCGGAGACGCCGAACGACGGCTGCGATCCAGAGCCTCTATTTTTTATTTAATTTTGCATTTTATTTATGCTTGTATTTCTTTTCCTAGTTTGCCATTGTCGGCATGGAGTCATTTAAGTAGCCCTGAGGGCATTTGTGTCATTTCCGTTTTATTTTATTTTGGCCCCTTATAACAAGCCTCTTGTCAAGTAAGAAGTTTAGTTTTTGATGAATGAAAATTTCTTTTGTGATCTCTTAGTGAGTTCTTGAGTGAAATCCCAAGATCTCTTAGTAAGTTCTTAAGGAAGAGTTTTCTTTTCTTTTCCTAGCTGAATACTCTCATCTCTCCATTATTCTCCTACCCCATCTCCCTCCTCAAGCTCCTCCCAAGACCTGTTGCACCTTCCCTTAGTTCTCTTCCACGGTTTTCACCCCCAGCCCCCCCATCCCGCCGTCCCCTCCTAGCCATAGCGTCGGCTGGAACCTCTGCCAGCCCGACATCCCCCAGCCAGCCGCCCCTCTCAGCCTCCCAAGCATGCCGCCGGCCCCCACAAGCTTCCCCCTTTGAATTTCAAAATTCCATTGAGTAAATTACTTTCCTAAAATAGCCTTTCTCTAACAGGGAAAGTCAATCAATGGGAATTAACTCAATTTTGAAATTCAAACCTCTTTCCCTCCCTTATTCCACTAAATAGGGAAACTTTCTTAAATTAAAACAAATCTGAAATTTAAATTCAAATTTGATCTTAATTTAATTATTCCCTTGGGCCCCACCTAGTTAATACCAAGCCCCTCTCTCTCTCCATATGGCCGGCCACTCACCCTTATTGTTTCTCTCTCTAACTGTCACCTCATCACCACTTAAATACCTCTTTAATGCCTCCCTCTCACAGATTTAATTTCAGATTTCAAAATCTGAAATTTGAAATTAATTCTCCCTCCCTCTCTCCCTCCCAAAAATCGTCATCCCCCTCTCCATCTAGCCCACGGCCCTTCCCCTCTCCCCTCCACCTCTCTAATCCGGCCACCCCCTCTCCCATCTTGGGTAATCCTTCAACACTAGGCGAGGATGCATGGCAGATCCCGAATTTGATAGCGGATTTGTACTCGACACCTACGGAGACATCCACATCGCTCGATCACCATTCTTCGACGTCGGATTCGGTTTTGACGATACCGTTGAAGATTACTTGAACCGAATCCTCCCTTATCTCGTGGACGTCCTCGACGATCAATTCTCGGAATACGATTGGACCATCAATGGCCATCCACCCGCCCCTCCAACTCCCGCTTCTCCCCCGATGACGAGTCCTCTCGGCATCACTTGTGTACTAGTGGTTTCTCTAAGTGTGCTTACGATCATCTTCCGTTAACCTCCACCATCAAGAGTTGATTAAAGGATCTCAAGGTGAATGATCTATATTTTAAGCGTGAGGCTTCGTTATCGTGGCTATTTGCATTATTTAGATTTCTTTGGTTATTCTTTTGCAACGTTCTTGTAATCTCCAAATTTAATCAAATGCTATGACTTAATTTTCATGACATCTTCTTAAGAACTCTACTTGAGTAAGCTAGATTTTATTGATTAGTATTCGAATTTAAAAACTTTTATTAATTTCTTGATTTGCAATTCTTGTATTCACATGGTATCACATCATCAACACTTAATAAAACAAATAAGCACTGGCAATTAAAATTTAATAACAGCCACAACAACACAAGGTGAGAAAACCAACGAGGAATGCTTTTTCCACAACAATAACATATGTTGATCCACTATAAATATACATCTTCATAGAAATTGCAACAAATTAAAAAGCAATCTTCTGACACTACATTGAACAATGAAGAGAACTATCACAAACTACTTCCCTCTTATATGAATTGAATTTATAGAATACCTTCAAAGAAATTGCAATGAAAATATTAGGATCCAACAACAGTTCCTTATTACAAACAAAAATATGAATCAAAATCCGGTCATGTAAAAGACACTTCATCTCTCTTAATCTCCCTCTCAATGTCAAATATATGGTACTTTGTCCTCTTCCCTCCCTCGAATCTCTAAATGTTGCCTTATTTTTCACTCTATACAACTCCATTCAATATTAGAGAAAGAGAGAGGATATGCAATCAATACAACTGAATAGCTAACTTTATAAGCAGATATAATAGTACAAGATCCATGACATATTTTCTCTCACTCTCACTGTTTTCACTGCTCTGCTCTCCCAAGGCAATCCATCTTTAAGGTCAGCATAGGCTAAAAATATACCCTTTCTCAGAGGAACTAAATCCACATAACATATGAAACATTCACCGATACATATAAAGTGAAACTGACACGCATAGATATATAAAAAGTAGTAACATTATCTTCCATATCAAAACCAAATTGCCTTGAAGACAACATAAAGATAGCACCCCATCTCCCCAGTCACTGTCAACAAATGCAATAGGCATCCTCTGATAGGGAGCATGTCACTGTCAACAAAAGCATTTGGCATCTTCTGACATTGCATCAAACAATGTTTAAAATTGCATATTCGGGCATTGAGGCATTTTTCATTCGTGAGACGAGGCGTAAGCCTCAAGGCGTTTTGATGCGTAAGCCTCAAAATCAAAAGATTGCGTAAACATAAAATGATAAATTTGTTATATACTAATGAATGAATAATATAAAACATAAAAAAAAACATAAGATACTAAGTGAAATCAAAATATCTCAATAATAAGACAACATGAAATATAGTTCAACTCAAAATTCTATCTTTCTGAAATCCAAGTATTCTTTTCATTAACATATAATTCCGATTTCCAAAAATAAATAGCAATGACATATCACATAAGAACTCATAATTCATCAGCACTATCATCACTAAGGGGTTCTTCATTTGAATCATTATTATGGTGAACTGCTCTCTCCCCTTCCTCCTCTCCTATAGAGTCCAATGTCGGGCATTTACTTCAAGATTTATGTAAGTTTTAATATATATAGCGTGAGGCGTAAGCCTCATGCTAGTGAGGCGGGGCGGGCCTCAATGCGGGCCTCAACCAAGTTGAGGCGTAAGCCTCATAAAAAAACTCGAGGCATAAGCATCTAGGCGTTTTTTACTGGAATTGCACAAATGCGGGCCTCAAGGGGAGCCTCATATTGCGCAATTTTAAACCATGGCATCAAACATATAAGCAGACCTAATAGTACATGATCCATGATGTTTTAACTTTTGCATTTCTCACTGTTTTAACTGCTCAACTCTTCCAAAGCTATCCTGCTTTAAGGTCAGCATAGACTAAGAAATACCCTTTCTCAGGGGGTCAATAGTGTAAGGAGTCTAAAAAAGCAATATACAATACAAAAATTTTAACTTTAAAGATTTATAATAGATTAGATATTAAGGAGTGCGAAAAATAGATGTATAAGTTAGCCAAAAAAAATATATGAGTATGGATAAGATATTTTGCTAAACTTTTCAATGAAGATTGTGAGAATACGGTTGATTTTAGTGACCATAGCCTCCTAAATGAAAATAAAGATTTTTGTTTTTATCAATGTATAAGTAAAACTGAAGATGTAGTGGATTAAGGAAAATGAAGTGTGAAAAAGCTGTTTGACCTTATGATATTTGATTAGAGGTGTAGAAATGCTTACGAGATGAAGGAATTTCTGACTATCTAAACTTTTTAATATTAATTTGAAAACTAAAAAGATGTTAGATGAGTGGAGAAATCATTTGTAGTAAATGGCTAAATTCTAAATTATCACCATCGTTGCCCTCTCAACATTCACTCATAGAAGAGATAATCGCAACAACTACATTCACTCATCCTAAATGGCTAAATCTTGAAAATGCCATCTAATTAGGACTTCTTAAATGTATTTCAAGGTGGAGATGAGGCAACTGCCACGTTTTCCATCTTTAAATGAAAAATATAATCCTCCATCCATGCAATTTAAATTTCCAATTCATATGGACAGATTGTGAGAAAAATTTTCCAACAAGCAAAAGAAATAGAACGGAAACGGAGGCTCTTAAATTTGTAAGGTAATGCAAAACGAAAGGTAGTGCACTTAGATTGCCAGTAAGATACACTGAGCATTTATATATCAAACACCTGTCGATATATATATATAACCGAAACCTGGTTCAGAAGAGATAGAGAGAGTACAATATTGATATTGAATTCAAACACTAATAAATAAACAATCTTCTTTCTCAAAGCCCTCCAAACTGAAGCATAAATAGGATAATCATAACATCAATTGCTTGAGAATTTTCAAGCCATCCTGGATGTTTGCCATTGAAAAAAGAGTATAAGGAAACCTGGGTTCTAGAAGATCCGTCACTAGTTGGCAATCACCAGCTCAGTTCTACCAACAGATATCACGATGATTACATTATTGAGAAAAATACAAGTAACTACCAAGTTTTGACTTTTGAAAATAGCTACCAGCCATTAATTGAAAAATCATTAGGAGCTCTCTCATGTACATATTCTAATATGCATATGTGTTACATACACGATGGTACATCCCCTTGCAAAAGACTAGAAAGAACATCCATGACTAAAGAAAAAAAGATATGGGCTTAAAATTGATCCTTTTTATAATCCAACTAAAATAGAAAAATATTTGATCAAACCATCTTGTGTTTAAGCACAAATTAGAACTCTTGTATACATGTCCTGAATGACTTAAATATAAGCATTACTAACTCTTTTCTTTTCTAGAACTCTCCACATCACTTCTCTTGAAAGCTTATCATATGTTTACTTACTCTAAATAAAATAAATAACATAGGCAGATCCCTTTAAAACTATTAGGAAGGTAGATAAAAGGTAGATAAAACTGTCATAAAAATTTAAAAAACCATTGAATCATATACATATAAAGAGAGAGTGCAGCATAGAGAAAGAAGGTTCAAAACCATTTAATCTTCCCAAAAATAAAGGTAGATAAAAGGTAAAAGAACTGGTAGACTAAGCATCCAAAAGAAGAGTAAAAATAGCTGATGGCCACACAGTTGCCACAAAAGGCCAACCTGAATAACTTGTCAATACAATCAAAGGGTGTAGATGAAAGCATATTTGGGCATCATCAGCACTAACACTAAGACATTCCCATAGTAAAAGAGTTACTTGCCTTCATGGGAATCGAACTTCAAATCATCTGTTATATAAAACAGTCATAAAAATTTGTTGTTTATGAATAGCTCATATTCAATCAACGATACATGTTGTGCAATAGGAAACATAGAGAAACTGCAAAGAAGCACTACAAAACCCAGCTAAAATCTAAATGATTATCATCATCATAATCTTTCCCCCAGCTTTTTACTCAAAGAAGAAATAATCGCATCACACAAGTTATATTTGGTACAAATCTTTGAAACAGCCAGATAACTAGACCTTAATTTTATATCATGGTGAAAATGAGGCAAGTGTTACTATTTCCGCATAAAAACCAAAAATATTAAACCCCATCAATGCAATTTCATTTTTCCTTTTCATGGCAAGAGATTGTGAAATGCATCAGCATACCTCAAAATTTGAATCGAGACAGATAATTGAACTTATAAAGTAATTAATAAGAAAATTCTGCATAATATAGTTTGCAAGCAAGAAAACTAACCACTTTTTCCCATTACATATATATAGATCGATGGAAACACACACACACAAACACAGAGAAAGGGTGTGCGTGTTATTATCAAAAAATGCATTAAGGATCTTCTAACACTGCGCTAAATATAGAACTTGAGAACTATCACAAACTACTTCCCTCTAATACGAATTGAATTTATAAAATACCATCATAGAAATTGCAACGAAAAACATTAGGATCCAACAACAGTTCCTTGTTACTAGTAAATACATAAATCCTTGTTGTCAAATATAAAACTCTCCAGGGAATTTCTTTTGTAACTTTATCATATGCCTTCTCTAAATCAATAAATATGCATTCTCTAAATTAATAAATATAATACGCAGATTCTCAATACTCTCTCTATACTTCTCCATCAAACCTCTCAAATATACATACAAAATGAAAAAAAGACTCAACAAGTTACCATGGTTACTGCACCGTGCTTCAAGGAAAGAGAGAGTGAGAAAGAGATAGAGAGAGAGAGGGCAATATGACTAATAAACACCAACAGAAAATAAATAAATAAACCGCTTTCCAAAGATCCTCACACCTTAAGAATAAATAGGGAAAATCAAAACATCAGTTGACTGAGATATTTCATGCAATCCTCGATGTTCGCCATAGCAAAATGAGTATACGAAAATTTATTTCCAAAATATCAGTCACTTAATGGCACCTACAAGCAAAATTCTTGCAAGAGAAATCTCAATGATAACATAACTGAGGAAAACAAAAGACAACTATAACTATCAGCCATTAATTGTAAAAATATGTCTCACCATGCAAATACTTCTCCTCATTGTCCACACCAATCCAATATTTTCTCAAGTTAAGGGCAATTTGATTGCAAGAAGTATATCATACACATATGTATTTTTGCATGTCTATATATATATATACATATATATATATATATATATATATATATATATATATATATATATATATATATATATATATATATATGAGACTGTTCAATCATACAAAAAGCTTTCACGCTGTCCTCTCAGCTCAAGCCCTAATTAAAAATAGGGGGGGGAAGCATCAGTTACCAGTAGATATCAGGTCATACTCATCATTCTCAATTAAAGATATGACAACTCAACCAAGGAAGATTCGAATAGTCAATGCATCACGGCATCAACATTTCGGGGCTGTTTGGATGCAGAATGTACGACGGATTTGAAGCGGATTTCAGCTAAATCCAACCAAACGGCCAAAAATGCAAAACCAAATCTCACGGTAAATCAAAGCCGCCGTTGACGGAAAATTCCCAAATTTCGTGGTAACTCACGGATTTCCGAAATCCTTTGGTTCGGCGCATTTAGGGGATTTGACCGAAGAAGCGAGCAAACCGGAGAAAGTTACCTTCACAGCAAGCGAGCTTCCGATAAAAAAAAATGTCGTAACTTCCTTTCCAACAGTAAGGCTGGAAGGGTACGGTGTCGAAGAAGCAAAATCGAACAGCGACGAAGAACGTTCAAAACTCAGGAAGGAAGCCGAACCAAAGGATTGTTGAATATTTCATTATAATTTCAAAAAATTAATAATTAAGTTTAAAAAACTAAAATAATATTTAAATAACTAATATAATTATTAGATAAATACTAAGTTATTTCAAAATAATAAATAGGATTTAATATTATTTTAAAGAAAAATTAAATATTATAAATAATATTTAAATAACAAATTAATATTAAAATATTAATTAATATATTAATAAAATTTTGTTAGGCCTTAATTACTCCCTCATCAAACTTTAATTATTGTAACAATATATATCAACTCTTTTAACTTTCTTAAATCTTAAATTGAGCAACCAAATAATCACAAAGATTTATAGGATTTATCATAAATGTTACCAAACAATTTTCATAATTTAACCTCCTCAAATTTTCAAATATCCGAATTTGAAGGATTTATAAAACCCTAGGAACTACATAAATCCTGCACAATGGGAATTGAAAAGAAAACCCTAGGTGCAACAATGGAGTCAAGAAGCGACTAGTGCAATCTCTACACCTTCAAAGCAAGCCGAACAACTAAAAAGATAAGATGAAAAGCAATCTCTGAATATCTCTAAATTATTAGAGGTCCACTTAATATAATTTTAAATATTGATATTTATTTTAATTAATTAAATAATTAGTAAAACAAATAATAATTAAAATTAGTAAAATTCTTAAGAAATTAGTAATATAATTTAAAATTAAAACAAACTAAATATAAATTTAAAATTTTAGTCGATTAATTAAATATAAAATGAATAATAATAACTTATAACTAATTAAATTATTACTATAAAAAATTATTAAATAATTATTTATCTAGTTAGACATCTCTGTTAATTGTAATTAAAAAACATCTAATATATATATAACAAAAAAAAAAGCTCAACAAGTTACCATGGTTATTGCACAGTGCTTTATGAGAGAGAGAGAGAGAGAGAGACAGCAATATCACTACTAGATTCCAACAAAAAAAAGTAAAAAATAAATAAATAAGCAGTTTTATTAAGGTCCTATCACCTCAAGCATAAAAAGGTAAAATCATAACATCGTTTGCCTGAGAATTTTCAGGCAATCCTTGAAGTTAGCCATTGCAAAATGAGTATAAGAAACATGATTTCCATAAGATCAGTCACTTGTTGGCAATCACCAGCAGAATTCTTCCGAGAAAAATCTCAATGATTACAGTACTGAGGCAAGCAAAAGACGACTATAACTATCAGCCATTAATTGTAAAAATGTATCACCATCCTTACCATTCTTCAGAAAGTAAAGAAGAAGAATGGGAGACCAAGACTAGGAATAGCGGTCAGATGACAGCAAAATCCATCAAATAAGACAAGTAGAGAAGTTTTCCACAGATAGCTACGTAAGAATCCCCATTTTAATGCCCGCTTTCGTTGTCTCAAAAGCTTTAGGACATCTAAAGATTCCAGATAACAGCTAAGAAACAAAGGGATATCCATGTGTGGATAGTGGCTAATCACTAAATCATCATCATCATGCACTGTATGGAACTCATATAAAGGAGAAAGAACCTCAGATACTAGCATTGAAAATTGATGTATCATCAAAAAATTATATTGATCGGGCACAAATCTCCAAATTCATATTAAAAATTTCTAAAATTAAATTCGGGGTCATCTGAACTCCAATTTCAGCATACTTTAAGCCAAATTGAACGTCTCGAAAAGACAAACCCAAAGACACCAAATAGGACCCAATCCAACCAGGAATGGGTTTAAATCAAAGACCCAAAGCACAATTGGAAGGTTCAACCATTAAAATGAACGACCAAACAATTCTAAAATGTGACATGCATATAATCAAATCTAGCGGCTCGACGAGAAGAATCCAACAAGCCCAAGATCACCAAATTATGATATCACTAAGATACGCAAATACTCGATAAATGGTCCATGATCAAGGAAGTCGTTATCTTCCGTCCATTCAAAACATGTCAACACAGATTCTTCCAACTACCACTACGTAATGCACTCTATATAATGTATATTGGCAACTTCGAGCAAGGGACTTCTCCCTATGAAACGGCCTCATTAATAATCAACTGCAAACATTAGTGTATTCATTTAAACAGGTCCAGTCACCAAGTTTTTTACCCTTTTCAGGATTTTCCACGTAAAAATCTTGTTCTCTTAAAAACAACTGAATGTTCTACTCTTTTATTTGCATGAGTGCAGGTTCTTCGTATAAAGTTAAGACGTAAACTTTATATTTCTCTACCACCACGAATATTCCAGGACATAACAAGAATATTGCTTCATTCCCCCAAAAATAATGAGCGATGTGAGAAGATAAAGTTACCATTAGTATTTAAAAGCCTTTTGATATGCAATGCACATAAATAAAAATAAAAGGTAATAGGATAATAGAAAGGGAGCTACCATGCCAATATGCCACAAAAACTAACATTAAAATGCCAAAATAGTTAGCTCAAAATGCCTGTTCGGTCGCACGATTTTAGCTAAATCCGGACAAACGCAATCTTAAATCCGACGGTAAGCCGAAGGAGTTGTTTGGTAGAGCGATTTAAGTAAGATTTGTCGTAAATCCTGCCAAACAGTTTCAGATCACGCAATAAATGCGAATCAATCGTAAATCTTGGATTTACAGATTTACGGCGTAAATCCAGAATTTACTAAATCCCATTGTTTGGCAAATCTAACGGGATTTACAGACTAATGAAGTTCTTCCAGGGCAGGCGAGCGAGCTCCCGCCTTCAAGGAGGCAAAGATACTTACCTATGCAGCAAGCGAACTCCTGTCACGACTTCGAATTTGCTACCTTCAAAAGAGGCGAAGAAGCTGTTTTTGCAACTCTATCAAAAACCATTTCACAAAAAGTAAACGAAGCCAAAGCAGCCACAAAGAAATGGTGATGAGGAAAAACGACATCAACAAAGCACGGAAAAAAGATGAAAAACAAACCCTGGACGACCTCCTAAATTAGAAATTAATGTATATCATATGTAGATCCTCCTTACACTTTTTATACTTCTCCATCAAACCTCTCAAATGTGCTACACAAATTACCAAAGGTTATTGCACCCTGTTAAAGGAAAGAAAGAGAGACAGTGGGCAATATGACAACTGAATTCCAACACAAAATAAATAAATAAATAAGCAGCTTTTTAAAAGAGAAAATCATAACATTGGTTGCCTGAGAATCTTTTGGCCATCCTTGATGTTATAAGAAATCTAGAAATCCATGTGTGGATCAGAGACTTATTGGCAATCACCAGCATAATGATAGGAAATACTTGAAATCAAGTATTTCCTATTCACCTTTACAGCAAATCTCCACGAAATACTGCTGTCCGGAGCAGGAGAACAGTGAAAACAGTGGAAAAACTGTAGAAAACTGCGAGAAAATCATAAGAAAAACTTGTATTTTACTAGTAGATGCAAGGAAATTAGCAAAGATACAATTGATCCTCAATTCGAGAGGAGGATCGATCTCTCCCAAATCTCTAGACGCCGCTAGAGCCCAAAGAAACCTAAATCTAAGAGATCTCAAATTTCAGCCAAATTCAAGATGCCCAAACCCTAGAAAAACAAACTATTTAATGCATACAAATCAAAAGGAAATCCCTAAACAGTCCCTACATTCAAATTTCCCTCTCAAAACCCTCCAAAAAGCTCCCGCACGGTGTGCGGCTTGCTCGGCATCTCCGCAGGCGGAGATTTCTCCGCCCAGTTTGCGCTGGGCCGGTCCGCACGGACCGGCTGGACCGATCCAATGGACCGGTCTAACACATAATTCTTCCAATAGAAATCTAGATGATTAAATTCTTGAGGAAAACAAAACACAACTATAACAATCAGCCATCAATCAAAAAATCTCTCACCATCCAAATATTTCTCTTGTTCGCATATTTTTTTCAAGGGTTATTTGATTGCAAGTAGTATACATACATATATTTATGTGTGTGTGCACGTGTGTATAAATATAAAGAGAGAGGGGGGGAGGATTCAGATCCTCTTTAATTACCAAGTTTGTTGAATGATGATTCAATAAGGAGATATCCAAAGACAACTACTGCAGTCCATCTTAGAAAAAGAGAAAAAAGCTTTCACGCTGTCCTCACAGCTCAAGCCCTAGTAAAAAAATGGAAGCATCTGTTGCTTGCGGATATCAGGTCATCTTTGATGCCTCGTCATTTTCAATTAAAGATATGATAACTCAACCAAGAAAGATTCAAATAGGCAATGCATCATTGCATCAACACTTAATAAAATAGTAAGCACTCGCAATTAAAATTTAATAACATCCACAATAAAAAGAACTTAGGGCAGCAACCCAACAAGTCATGCTTCATGCTTCTTCCACAACAATCTCACCCATTGATCCACTATAAATATGCATCTGAAACTACTCAGAACGAAAATTTCATTGGAACTTCAAAGAGAATAATGCATCCTACCCTGCACATTATGAAACATCAATAACCCAACAGAACTGACTAAATTCCAAAAGTAAAGAAGAAGAATGAGAGACAAAGAATACGGATAGGGGTCAGATGACAATAGAATCCATCACATGAGGCAAGTAGAAAGCTTTCTACTGATACTAAGTATAAATCCACATTGTAATGCCAGCTGCTGTTGCTTCATAAGCTGCAGGACATCCAAAGATTCCAGATCATAAAAATAGCAAACATAGGGATTTCCATACGTGGATAGTAGCTAATCCCTAGGGCTGTTTGTATAAAGGATTTAACAGTATTTATGCTGATTTTGAGAAGGATTTGGCAAAAATCCTGTAAACGGGATTTGAGCACCCGCAAAATCAAGAACCCCAAATATCTCACGGAGGAATAAATCCACCATCTCCCTCATTGGCCCGTCAATCCGGGATTTTATAAATTTTGAAAGTTTGTGGATTTATGGGATTTGGGAGAATGATAGTTTCCTTTACCACGAGTGAGCTCCTCGTAGATGCTTCCAATTAAAATGTCGAGAGTTTCAATCCGACAAGAAGGGAACTTCGTTGAGCAAAGTCAAACAACATTGAAGGAGCCGAAAAAGCGACTCATGCAAAAACTCTGCCTCAAGCGAAGCAACGAAGTCGAACAGCAAAGATGAAATAGACAAGATGTAAAGCAAACCCTAGACGCCTATGTGAAGAAAGTATAATTACTCTAATTGAACTTACATAATATAATTTAACATGAGAATGGCGGACTATCAAGAATTGGAATTCGACAGGAAGGAACATCATTGAAGGAGGCAAAGTCATCTCTTTTCCAGAACTTTCTAATGCATTTCTATTGAAACTTTATCATAAGCTTTCTCTAAATCAATAAATATCATATTTAGATTCTCTTACTCTCTATACTTCTCCATCAAACATCTAATATCTATATAATGGAAAAAATGCTCAACAACTTACCATGGTTGCTGCACCGTGCTATATGAGAGAGAGAGAGGGCAATATGACTACTAAATTCGAATGAAAAAATAAAAAAATAAATAAATTGGCAGACTTCTAAAGGTCCTCTCATCTCAAGCATAAATAGGTAAAATCATAACATCGGTTGCCTGAGAACTTTCAGGCCATCCTTGATGTTCGACATTGCAAATTGAGTATAAGAAACTTAATTTCTAGAAGATCAGCCACTTGTTGGCAATCGTCAGCAGAATTCTTCCAAGAGAAATCTCGATGAATACATTACTGAGGAAAACAAAAGACAACTAAAATTATCAGCCATTAATTTTAAAAATGTGCCTCACCATCCTGATATTTCTCCTCATTGTCCACACAAATCAAATATTTTTTCAAGTTAAGAGAAATTTGATTGCAAGCAGAATATCATATATATATATATATATATATATATATATATATATATATATATATATATATATATATAGAGAGAGAGAGAGAGAGAGAGAGAGAGATAAAGAGAAAGAGAGGGGGAATGGATTAAAATCCTTCTAAATTACAAATGTTGTTGCACATAGCTTCAATAAAGAGATACCCAAAGACAACTCCTTAACTTTATCAAAGAAAAAGAGAAAGTTTTCAGGTTGTCCTCCCAGCTCAAGCCTTGATTGAAAAAATGGAAGCATCTGTTACTTGTGGAATATAAGGTCATTCTTGATGCCTCGCCATTCTCAATTAAAGAGATGAGAACTCAACCATGGAAGATTCAAATAGGCAAATGCATCATGGCATCAACACTTAATAAAACAAATAAGCACTGGCAATAAAAATTTAATAACAGCCACAACAACACATGGTGAGAAAACCAACGAGGAATGCTTTTTCCACAACAATAACATATGCTGATCCACTATAAATATACATCTACAACAACTCAAAACAGGCATGTCATTGGAACTTCAAAGAGAATAATGCATCAAACACTACAAATTATAAAACATCCAGAACCCAAAAGAACTAACTAAATTCCAAAAGTAAAGAAGAAAAAGAATGAGAGACCAAGACTAGGGATAGGGGTCAGATGACAGCAAAAAATTATCAAATAAGGCTAGTAGAGAAGCATTATACAGGTAGATACATATGAATCCCCATTTTAATTCCGGCTGTCATTGTCTCATAAGTTTGTAGGATATCCAAAGATTCCAGATCACAGAGACAAGAAAAACATGTAAAGAAAACCCTAGACAGCCTCCAAAATTCAAAATTAATAAATATCATATGTAGATCCTCCTTACTCTCTCTATACTTCTCCATCAAACCTCTCAATACATATATAATGAAAAACATGCTCCACAAATTACCAGTGGTTATTGCACCCTGTTACGAGAGAAAGAGAAAGATAGGGGCAATATGACTATTGAATTCCAACACAAAAATAAAAATAAAAAATAAATAAGCAACTTTCTAAAAGTCCCCTCACCTCAAGCATAAATAGGGAAAATCATAACATTGGTTGCCTGAGAATTTTTTGGCCATCCTTGATGTTATAAGAAACCGGGATATCCATGCGTGGATCTGAGACATATTGGCAATCACCAGCATAATTCTTCTAACAGAAATCTAGATGATTACATTAATGAGGAAAAAAGAACACAACTATAACAATCAGCCATGAACCATAAAAAAATGTCTCACCATCCAAATATTTCTCCTCTTGTCCGCATATTTTTTAAGCTAAGGGCAATTTGAGAGAGAGAGAGAGAGAGAGAAAGAGAGAGGATTCAGATCCTCTTGAATTACCAAGGTTGTTGCATGGTGTTTCAATAAGGAGAGATCCATAGAAATGAAATATATGAGTGGTGTGAAGGAAATATGAGTGGTATATTTGATATTAAAATAATATAAGGTGGTATGTATGAAATATTAAAGTTTAGGGTGTTAGATATGTAAATAGGATATTATAAAGTGATATGTATGTAAATTTCCCGGGAGATTTACATACATACCATCTTATACTACTCTATTTACATATTTAACCCCTAAAACTTTAATATTGCATAAATACCACTCATAGTTCATTTTCATATCAAATATGAGTGGTAGAAATGAAATATATGAGTGGTATGAAAGAAATATAAGTGATATATTTGATATTAAAATAATATAGGGTGGTATGCATGTAATATTAAAATTTTAGATGTTAAATATGTAAATAGGATTTTATAAAGTGGTATGTATGTAAATTTCCCATAAATAAATCCTGAAATTTCACGGATTTATGGGATTTGTTATTTGGCCGAAGAAGCGCGCTAAAGGATAGTTTCTTTTACAGCGAACAGCTTGAAAAGAGATAGGGAAAACCCTAGCAAACCAACGTCTATAGGAAGACTGAGCAGAGAAACTTGAAATAGACAAGCAATAAAGATGCATAACACATCAATAAATTAATTTAATTTAACAAGCTTAGTTAAAAATAATTAAGAATATAACATATTTCATAATTAATTAATTACATAATCCAATTAAGAATTAGAATAAATTATAATTATTAGTCATTATTGATAGGAAAAATTAATAATTTATAATTAATTCATAAGTAAAAATATAATAAAACTTAAAATTAATAAGTTATCTTAAAATTAAATTATTTTGATTCTAATTTATTGACCAAAATTAAAATTATACTTAAATATAATTTAAAATTTAGATTAAATTTAAATTTTTAATGAAATAATTGCATCATATCTGGGATTATATTGCCAAGCAATTCCATGAAATTCCATTAAAAATATATATATATATACGATCCAAAAGATCTACTTGAATATGGTTCATTCTTATGTGACCCCTCTGCCAATAATTATTCTAACTTCTTGAGCAATATCAACCATCATCAATATCTCTATGAGAAGAGAACATAAAGCAAAATCAATTTAACAAAACCTTAACATGACTGAATAGCTTGCCTGAAACCTTCAGACCACCATTGATGAAAGGTAACAACGTTGCAATGTGCTAAGCTGACAAGTTGCAAAATAATGTATCACTCATCTTTCATTTAATGTAGAGAATTCCAGAGGAAAAACGCAAGCAACATAATATCTTATGGTAAATCCATTAAGAAAGCTAAAGACATAGATGATACTCATCAGGTCGAACATTCCTTGACGGCAGAAATTAAAGAATACATTCAAGCCATTACACAGCTCTCCTTAGCCTATGAGTTGGAGCTTTGGCAACCTCCAACGGTTGCCTTTTCAAAACATTCTTGATGCCTCGCTGAAACAATTTCTATACATTGTTCTTTTAGATATAAATATTATAATACCGTGCCAAATCCGCAGTGTCCTATATTCTAATAATTAACGTGCCCATGTTGTTTCATGTCCGGGTCGTCATGCCCATGTCTTAAAGATCTGAACACATTAAATTTTACCTCCCCTGATAGCACTTGAGTTACCCAACCTCGAATAATTTACATCTCTAATAGTCCGGTCACCGGACATCCAATCCAGACATGTCACGTCACCCGAATACACTGAATCCCGATGTATTTTGATGACGTGACGCGTCTGGATTGATATCCAGACACCGGACGTAATAATTTGCCCTAATAGTGAGGCAATAATGCATTAACATGACTCATCAGACCATCATAGCCAACATCATCACCATCTCAAAAATAAGAATATCTATCACTGGGATTACCTAAGAGAAAAAATAGCCCAATACCATTCATATAAGGATGTTCTTGACATATTCGAGCTCATCAATTTCTCAAAAATAACTTTGTTGAAAATGAAGTTTAGCTCGCTCAAAGAAGTCTTAAGCCCAACAAAGATGGAATCATATAAACAGTTGAATATAAAGGATTAAAAAAAAAATCTTTCTTATTCGGTGAGGAAAGAGGTTCCATCCCTCTAATCTTGGGAAAAATAAAGAAGACAAAGAGGCTTTGATTATGTAATGGACATTGTGCAATTGCAAAGTTGAAAAAACTACTAAAAGCCGATGGAATTCCAGATATATAGAACCACATAAAACGTCACACAGAATTTAAAAAAAAATTCTACTCTCATCACAAACTTCAAGCCTTAATAACCATCCTTGCTACCTTACCATTGCCAGAGAAACACATTCTGTGGATATCCTTGACGCCTTAAACTCCGAAACACTTGGAATATCGCCAGGCCACTAACTGACACTGAAATCCCGCCGAACAACCAATTGTCGCCGGATTTCCATCCGATAATTGTTCTTCATAAGATTTCAACACGACGGTTGGTTATTAAAATCTGATCGCCCTCAATCTAAAGAACGAATCAGTAACTTGCACGAAATTCAAAAACTAACGAAATCATTTCAACTGAACGTGGTCCCATTGTTTTTCCCTTTTACACGATTTTCCGCGTAAAAAATCTTGTTTCTGAATTCTCTATTCGTGTGCCGAATATCCGTAAAACGTTGATACCAAAAATTCAAACTCTATCGTTGCGTATATTCTTGCCCGACAACAATTATAATTAAATATAAATATGATAATTATTTCTACTATAAAATTGTGAAAAAATCGCCATGATGAAGAATAACCAGAGTACCCTCATTTGCAAAAGTAAATGGTTGCAAACATATATATACAAATATATATATATATATATATATATATATATATATATATATATATATATATATATATATATATATATATATATATATATATATATATATATATATATATATATATATATATATATATATATATATATATATATTGTATAGATTAAAACAGGTAAGAATCCTAGATGAAGGAAATCATCACAGCCTCTATAATGAAAATAAAGCAAAAATGTGATTGCAAGCGTCTTGCAAACAAATGCCTCCAGGTCCTCCAGCTTAAAAGAATCTGACGCAAAGTTAGAACATGCAGGTAAGCGAAATAAAAATAAGCAGATTCTTAAAGTAGCAGCAACAATGGTAAAAAGAAGAATTACTGTGGGAAGTATTTAATAGCACTAAAGTAGGTTGCAGGTGGACTTCATAGTAGAGGAAGAACTAACTCATCATCATCATCATTGCCCTCAAAACTTTTCACTCATAAAACAGATAAACACAAGACATGTTATGAGTATTGCCACTAATCTTGAAAATTACCATATGATTAGGGCCTTTTTAATTGCATTTCATTGAGGAGATGAGGCTACTAGTAGCCCCTCCATCTGTAAATGGAAAAAAATATCCCCCATCAGGGTTGAATTTCTAACGAAATTAATAATAGGTAGCGTCACTTTAGTTACCAGTGCCTCATCTCAAACTACCATGGTTACTGCACAGTGCTTTAAGAGAGAAAGAGTGAGAGACAATGTGACCTTCATTCCAACACAGACAAAAATGCAGCTTTCTAGAAGTCCACTCACTTCAAAGCATAAATAAGGAAAATCATAAAATCGGTTACCAGAGAATTTTCAGGCCATCATTGGTGTTCACCATTACAAAATGAGTATAAGAATCCTGGGTTGTAGAAGATCAGTCACTCGGTGGTGAAAATGGCCAGTAAAATTCTTCCAAAAGAAATATTCAAACGAGGAAATAAAAGTACAAATAACAAGAATTTTTTGTTTGTTTTGAATATAATTATCAGCCATTAATTGAAAAAATATGCCTCACCGTTCACATATTCCTTCACATTGCCCAAAATGTTTCGAGAAAATTAAGTGTCGTGCCCCGCCTTAATGGAAAAATTCTCAAGGCTCGTTATTGCTCATTATTGCTCGGTAATGCTTGGTGTTGCTCGGTATTGCTAGGTATTGGTATTGACAGATTGGTAATGCTTGGTGTTCCTCAGTTACGCGGTAAAAACTGAACCAATCAAAAGATACGGACGAAAAACAGTAACGGAAACGAAATCCGGACAGAAAATACCGCCAAACTCGACGGTTCTGAAAATTGAGAAAGGCGGAATGTGCCTTACCTTGCGTATAGCAATATTCTGAACAGTCTCTTCGGACGAAAACGGATCCGCGTCGTCTGAAAATCAACTTTTCCAAAAGATTCCTCGACTTTCTCTCTCCTCAGATATTTTATTTTTTTTTTTCTCTCTCTCTCTTCAAAACGACTAAAATCAGCTTTATAATACACAGATCGGCCCGGCCGATCGCCAAATCGTCCCAGGACGATCAGACCATTTTGGATCGTCCTGGACGGTTCCCAAAACTATTCTCAGGCCGATATTTTCTACAGTGCCAATCGTCCTGGACGATGTCCAAATCGGCCTGGACGATATGTACAGAAAATCACCTGGAGCAAAACTGGGCACATTCTAGGGCAAAATTACAACTGATCGTCCCAGGACGATCCAGATCGTCTTGGACGATCCTGGAGCAGATTTTTTGATATTACAAAATATGCCATTAACTGCAATTCTTGTAATAGCTCTAAATGTCATAAGTTGCCCTTTGAGCACTCAGAACATCATAATAACTCTTTACTTTCGCTTATTCACTCCGACGTGTGGGAACCGGCTCCTATTGCATCAAATCAGGGATACAGATATTATGTCATCTTCATCGATGACTACTCTCGTTTTACCTGGGTGTTTCCCCTTCAGTTCAAGTCTGACGTTTTTTCTATTTTTTCTGCATTTAAAACCCAGGTCGAAAACTATACTTCACAGAAAATTAAAATACTTCAGTCTGACGGCGGCTCATAATATGTTAATCACGCATTCTCCTCATTTCTAAAACAACATGGGATTCTGCACCGGAAATCCTGTCCCTATACACCTGAACAGAACGGCGTTGCAGAGCGCAAGCAACATCACATTATCGAAACCACTCGTACACTTCTTGCCACTGCATCAGTTCCATACGTGTACTGGCCGGATGCGGTATTCACGGCGGTATACCTCATCAATCGACTACCGTCATGCACCATCAACAACGCCCTCCCCGTTTGAATTATTCTACAAACACAAACCTCGCTATGATCATCTAAAGGTGTTCGGCTGCGAGTGTTTTCCACTTGCTCCACCGCACACACGCCACAAACTGCAACCTAAAGCTCAGTCTCACGTCTTTCTTGGCTATGCTGAAGATCATAAGGGTTATAAATGCTTAAACATTCATAACAACAAAATTACTATAAGCAGACATATTATGTTTCAAGAAAACAGTTTTCCCTTTTCTCAGTACAAGCCTCCGTCTGGCAATGCACCGCAGGAGTCCACAATTCCTCCGCTATTGCTCACTCCTCTCCCACCTCCATCGCATCACCCGAAGAGAACGTTACATCCCCCTGCTCAGGTAACGCAACCACCCATTCCTCCGATAACAGAAACTAATGTCTCCATACAACAGGTTCAGGAAATCAATCACGAAACACGCATGGAACCTGTGCACCCAATCATCTCGGGTCATACGATGACCACCCGCAGCAAAACCGGTTCTCTTCGACCTACCAACAGATTAAATCTGCACCACAACCACAACAAGAGCAATCAATCGGCCGACCCCACCACTTACGCCGAAGCAGTTAAGAAATTCGAATGGCGTCAAGCTATGGCCAACGAATTTCTAGCCCTTCAACGACAAGGAACTTGGCAATTAGTGAAACCACCGCCGAACGCGTCCATCCTTGGATGTCGGTCGACCTACAAAACGAAACTACATGCAGACGGGACTATTGCCACTCACAAGGCCAGAATGGTGGCTCAAGGCAACCATCAACAATACGGGTTGGACTATCTCGAAACTTTTAGTCCAGTTGCTAAACTTCCAACTGTAATGATCCTTCTAGCCATCGCACTATACCACGGATGGAAAGTGCAACAACTCGATGTGGCAAACACTTTCCTTCATGGGCATCTGTCGGAGACCGTGTACATGATGCAACCGAAAGGATTCGAAGACAACACGCATCCGAACCATGTCTGCCATCTTCGCAAAGCATTATACGGCTTAAAACAAGCGCCCAGGCAGTGGTACAATACGTTCGCGAACACCGTTATCACCCTCGGGTTCACTCAAAGTAAGTCCGATCCACACTGTTCATATACAAAAAGAATCAGGTTTGCATTTTTCTACTAGTATATGTAGATGATATTCTAATATCGGGTAATAATTTGGACAGGATACAACATGTGCTAGACGAGCTCAACAACAAATTCAACATGAAGCATCTTGGGGAGGTTTCAGAATTTCTGGGTATCAAAATAACGAAACAGGCTAACAGCTACTTCCTATGTCAAGAAAACTATGTCCAGCAAATCCGAGCTCAAGTGAATCTGACGGAATATAAAGAGCTGGCCAATCCCACATGCACCAAGATTCCAGATACATTTAACTGTGAAACAAACCTTCAAGATCCAACCATGTATCGCCAAATCACAGGATCCCTTCAATATCTCACCATTACACGATCGAATATCTCTTACAGTGTTAATCTATTGTCACAACACATGCACGAACCTCAACCTCAGCACGTTTATATGCTCAAACGGCTTCTTCGCTACCTCAAAGGTACGTCGCAATATGGCTTACCCATAACAAAATCTAATCTTCAACTTCAACCTTTTTTAGATGCCAATTGGGCGGGCGATCCAGAATCAAGAAAATCTACCTCAGGTTACTGCTCCTTTCTCGGCAACACTCTCATTTCATGGACGGTGAAGAAGCAGCACACCATTGCAAGATCATCGACCGAGTCTGAGTATCGCGCACTGGCCGCCTTAACGGCTGATGTTCTCTGGATTCGTAGGCTGCTGTCTGAATTTGGCATCACTTAGTCTACTCCAACCAACATTTACTGCGACAACACCTCCGCCATAGCTCTGGCAAATAATCCGGTGTTTCACGCACGCACAAAGCACATTGAAATAGATAAGAAATTCGTTCGTGAACACATCCAAAACCGGCACATATCTATCTTACCCATCAGTACAACAGATCAAATGGCAGATATTTTTACAAAAGCCCTCTCTACACTTCGATTTCAAAAACTAAGGAACAAACTGACGGTTAACAAAGCACCATCAATTTGCAGGGGAATATTAGAACACTCCATATAAACCGTTGGTCTATACATTGTATTAAATTAAATGAAATGCAAGGTGTCATTTTCCTATTGGTCTTCAGCTTCTTGAGCGGTACTGGCAATCCCTACATATAGACCTGCCAAACGTCTGTAATAGCTGATCAGAATAATACGATTTCTATCTTCTTTCTTCCAGTTTATTTACTGTTCTTTATACCATTAGTTTCTTCAAGCATGAGAAGAGGCAAAGAAAACCCTAGCAAACCAACGGCTATAGGAAGAGCAAGAGCAAATGGAATTTGAAAGATAACAGCAGAGAAATATAACACGCAAATAAATTTATTTAATATAACTAATTTAATTAAAAATAAATATAAATATAAATAATTAATTACTTCAACTAATTGTTAATAAACTTTTAAGTCATAATTACATTATTTATAATAATTTAAAACTAATAATAAAAAATTAATAATTTATGACTAACTCATACAAAACTAAAAATATAATAAATTTTAAATTTAATAAGTTATTTTAAAACCAAATTATTTGTTATTATAATTTATTGACTTTAATTAAAACTATACTTAATATACAAATTAAAATTAAATTTTTACTGAACTAGCTGCCAATATATATTAGATTATATTGCCAAGCAACATTTAAAAATTATCTTACCAAATAATTTTCGAGATTTAAATATAATAGGATATTGACAAATTACAAGCAGCGCTTATAGAGAAATTGTAGCGGTCCAAAAGATCACCTTGAATACCGTTGATTCTTACACAATCCCTTTGGCAATAAATATTCGAACTTGAGCAAAATCCTTATCACTCCTATCTTTTTATTTAGCTAAGTATATAATTATATTCCTTATTATATATATATATATATATATATATATATATATATATATATATATATATATATATATATATATATATATATATATATATATATATATATATATATATATATATATATATAAAATAAGGAATATAGCCAACAGTGACACCTACAGAAAACTCTAAAAATAATTTCAAAACACCTCAAAAGTGAGAAGGATTGTATTCTCACTCAAAATGAGTGAAAACAAATTAAGCACTTTTTTAAAAAATGGAAAACTCGGCACCAATACCGGAGCAATTACCGAGTAATACCGAGCAATACCGAGTTGTGCCGAGTTTTTCTAGAAAACTCGGTATTGCTCGATATTTGCTCGGTATTGGTCTTCACAGAACGATATTTCTCGTTATTGCCAAGCAATACTGAGCAATACCGAACAATACCGAGCAAATACCGAGTAATACTGAGTAATACGCGAACATAGCATTCCCGGGTTCCGGTCCGGGTCAAGTCGTCGGGCAGCACGGTAAAGAGTAAGGGCACGTGGCTACATGTTATTGGCGGCCGGCCGCAACTGTACGTCTGGTCAGAGGACGTAATAATTGTTCACGAATGCGAGAGTAGAAGAAAAGATGCGCGCAGCTTAATATAATATGGTGAATCCACTTAGAAAGCGCAACTTAATGTAATATGGTGAATCCACTTAGAAAGCCAAAGACCTTATAATGTAAAAATGATACCTAAATTCTAGAGCATGCATTGACAACAAGTATTGAAGAAAAAATTTCAAACCAGTAAATAGAAATAATTAGCACTGCCTAACAACATTGCACAAAGCTGGGTATTTCAAACCAGTAAATAGAAATAATTAGCACTGCCTAACAACATTGCACAAAGCTGGGTATTATCACAACTAACAGACTCCGAGATAATGAGTGATGAAGATAGAGGAGACTAGAATCATCAGAAGAAAATATTTTATAGGAAATACTTAAGATCACAAGTAACCCTAAGGGAAATACTTGAGTTTGCAAGCAAACCAATCACTAATTGGTGACAACAGCGAGAATAATGCAAAACCTAGGTGAAATTTGCCAAAAAACAATGGATTGTAATACGATAATCAAAGCCAAACAAATACGAAAACAAGATACAAGGGAACCTCAATTCGAGAGGAGGATCGTCTCTCCATAATCTCTAGACAAGGTAGTCTAGATCACAAGACGCCAAGGAACTCCAAGAAAAAACCAAATCAAACATAAACCCTAACCCTTCCCCAAGGAAAATAAATTAAAGACGAAGGACAATTACAAATTTACTAAACAGCCCCCCTAATTCAAAAAATCCCTCCAAAGCAAATTAAATTAGCATGTGGGCCACCTCTAGGAGCATCCGCCCCCTCCCTCTCTTCTCTGGTTCCGCCCAGCTTGGGCTGCCATAGGTGAGAACCGATCCACTAAGGACCGGTTCAACCTGACAAGGAGGGGCCGGCCTATCAATATCACATAGAGAAAGTAAAAGTTCTCATCAATCATCAAGAAATAATCCTTGAAAATAAATATTTAGCAGAACTGGTTGCCCTTTGAAAACCTTTTTGATCAACCACCAATGCATAAAAAATGAAACTGGCATATATAGAGATATAAAGAGCAGTAGCATTATTTCCACATCACTAGCAAAATTTCTGGAATCCATTATAAAGGTGGCGCCCCTTCGTCATATAAATGAAAACAATAAAATCCTGAAAATGATGCACTTGATTAAATAACCCACTGATATAGGATACACCACTTATGACCGGCAATAAAATTTGTTTGACATATTTACTTCGTTGAGAAATAAGAATATTCAGCAGCAGATTAAAACTTTCATCATGCTGCTCATCACCTCATAAAAAAGAGCAAGTACAGACCAGATAAACTAGAAAACCAAGCTTTGCAGCTTGACCGAGAGAGATATAAGCAAATAATTGATATCCAAACTTGCAAAAGTATATGTTTGCAAAAATATATAGGTGTATATTAAAAAAACTAAGAATCATAGAGAAGGGAAATCATCAAAGGCTCTATAATGAACAAACAACAATAATGTATTGCAAGCGTGTTCCAAAATAATGTATTGCAAGCGTGTTCCAAACAAATGCCTCCTGTTCCTACTGCTACAAAGAATCTGACACAAAGTTAGAACATGCAGGTAAACTAAATAGAAGTAGGTGCTTGTAGTAGCAGCAACATTGGTGAAAAAATACTGTTGGAAGTATTTAATAGCACTACAAGTAAGTTGCTAGAAGAGCTTTATGCCATCCGTGATGCCTCATTACTCGAGTAGAGTAAGAATCAAACATAGCCAAATTGTCAAAGGTTAGCAATAATTGTTGATGGATATATTGTCATTTAATAGCCAGAGAAACATAGCAAAGCTAAGCAGCAAGAATTGATGATGGATATATTGTCACAATCATAGCAACAGAAGCTGGAGATTAATTGTTTAGTGAATAGATAATTAGGGAGAGCTAAGCACAACAACTGAACGTATGCTTCAAGAATAATGAGCAAGAATAAGAAGTGGGGAGAAGAAAGAAAAGACGAACCAAAAAACAAAGGCTTACATGACATAAGATAAGTAGAGGAGCTTTACTACACTTTAATTTCCATGCAAATGGAAGATGTAGCTGCCTGAGATGCTCCAGACCATTCAAACATGCCATATCCTGAGAAACATAGCGATATTTCATAATTGCCATGAGTAATCAATGGTAGAAGTCCAAATCATCATCATCATTGCCCTCAAAACTTTTCACTCATAAAAGAGATAATCTCAGCACACTACTAAGTATTGTGAATGCCGCTAATCTTGAGAAATGCCGTATGACTGGTCCATTTAAAAAATATTTCATGGTGAAGAATAGGCAAAAGATATAATTTCCATCTGTGAATGAAAAATATTATCCCCCATCAGTGCAATTTCAATTTAACTTTTATATGAAGAGATTGTGAGATTCCACCAACATGCATATGAAATAGAATGGTAACAAGCACTTGACTTTATAATGTAATGAATAAGGAGATGTAGTGTCACTTGGGTTGCTAGTATGATATTTTGAGCATCTTTCAAGATCATCAATATCTACAACAACAAGTTTTTATCCCACTACATGAAGTCGGCCCCATCTCCTTTATCTCCACTGTGCTCTATTAAGAGTTAAATTCTCATTTAAATCTAATAAAAAGTATCAAATTTAATACTTTCAAAACAAGTCTTTTAAGATCTATCTATACATTTCTTAACACGGATTAGATCTAATATATCTACTCTCCTAATAAGATCATCAAAATAGGCTGACATTTATGTAGCACGAATACTCCTATTTATGACGCATGTTGTATCAAACACGTGTCGGATACGGATACGCCTCTGATACAACATGGATACGTGTAGGATACGGCATTGTAGTGTCCAAATAAAATATTATTTAAATTTGACCCGGATACAAGTATCGAATACGCGTGTCCTTTTATCGGAACTGCTCGGTATCACTCGGTACCACTCAGTACTCGGTAATGTTCGGTACCGCCCGATACCGAAACTCGGTACCGCTCAGTACCATGCTCAGTACAGCTTGGTACCGAGGTGTATCGAATGGACCCCCAGCATATCTGCACCATATCTACACTTTTACTTAAAATTTTTTATGTTTCAAATTCATGTGATTTAATTTGTGTCGATACATCGTAGGATAATGAGCTCTAGTGGCCTAGGAATTGGGTCTAATGATGGTCTATCAGAAACCTATTAATTTGTTTTTTGTATGATTAATATATTATAATGTCGTATCCGCGTCTTAATCGTATCCTTTATTTTTAAGAATAGACGTACCCCGTATCCAAATCGTGTCGTACCCGTGCCGCCGTATCCGTATCGGTGCAACATAGGCCAACCTTTTACGTGACCAAACATTTAACGTGATTTTTTCTAATCACATCTATCATTGCAGTTACTCCAACCTTTTCACGTCATATTCATTTTGCATTATATCTTTAAGTGTAAAGCTACTTGTCTGCCTCAACATCCTCATCATATGCAACACTTTAAGCATTTTTTTAATAGCCAACATTCTACACCATAGCTAATGGGAGTTATAGTTGCCTGAAAAGCTCCAGGCCATCCAGACAACTCATACAATAAAAACATAGGAACATCTCATAGCCGCCATGCACAGTTGATAGCCTGATTTACCAATGTTGTTGCATGGAGCAACAATAAAAAGATCCAAAAACGCCACATGCACTGAATAAAAAAAAAAGATTTCAAGCTGTCCTCTAACCTCATGCCCTAATAAAAAAAGGGAGGAAGCATCTGTTACTTGCAGATATCAGGTCATCTTTAATACCTCGTCATTCTCAAATAACGATATGAAATCTCAACCATGGAAGATTCGAATAGTCAATGCATCAGGGCATAAACACTTAGGGGCGGTTTGGCAACAGGATTTATGCAGGATTTACGCTAAATCCAGCCAAACGGGATTCGAGCGCCCCCTAAATCTCACGGCGGAATAAATAAACTGTTTACCTCTTTTTGCCGTAAAACCCGGATTTACTCAATCCTGTAATTCGGCGGATTTACAGAATTTGGCCTACGAAGCGCTCGTAAGGGAGAAAGTTAGCTTCACCGCGGAGCTCCCTTCTTTGCTTCCGATCAAAATGTTATAACGTCGATGGAGCGAAGTCGAACAACAACAAAGGAGCCGAAGCGGCGACTTACGCAATCTTGACACGTTCGAAGGAAGCCAAACAGCAACTAGGAAAAAGAGAAGATGAACAGCAAACCCTGGAAGCCTCATAGCTTTACAAGTTAATTTAATTGATAAAAATTAAAATATTAATAATTAGGTAATTTAATAAAACAAATAAAAAGAATAATTATTGCGTAAATTAATCATCTAATATAACTTAATTAAATGGTTAGTATAATAATAAAATAAAATTTAATATGAAGTTAATTAATATAATTCAAAATCTACTTCATTAAATATTTAATTAATAGTATACAAATATTTAAATAACAAATGTGATAAATTTTAAGTTATTAGTTAGATAATTAATAATATAATTTTTATTTAAAATTAACAAAATAAATATATTATTAGTAGAATTATTAATTAAATAATTAATTATTTCTAAAAAATTAATAGGACTAAATATAATTTCAAATAAAAATTATAAATAATCATTAAATAGTTAATTTCTAATAAAATATTTAAATAATTAATGAGATAATTAAATGAAAATGAGTAATTCAAAAATAATTAATAATAATTTAATTAACACGAGATAATCAAGGTTTTCCTAAATTTCTATCAACACTTCCCAGTTCTGAATTCTTAACACATAAATAAGAGAATCATACTAAATTTAGTATTTACCTTTTATGAGTATAGCACTAATCTAGATCTGTTATATAATTAGGCCTTCTGAATTGCATTTATGCTATTGATAGTACATCCCGCAGAAAATGGGAATCATTTTATTCTTCAACGAAATTTTAATTTCTTTCTTCATAGCAAAACTGTCAATCCAGTATTCCACCAACACATTAAAATTAGAATGGAGACGGCCACAATCCACCAAATAGTGAGACCACAAACCCAAAACGAAAGAAGAAGAAGGCTAAGATAAGATGATGGGTAAATTATTTAGCCCGGACACCGGACCTAACTCTGCATTCAGACGCAAATAAAAACTGAATATGTGGATGAATACACGTGGAATTTCTTTAATATAATCTTTTAATTTAATTTATACCATCCCGACAAGACCCGGCCTAATCTGCTATTTCATTCATTTTAAACATAGGGTTGTCGCTATGTTTAGAAACCCGCCAAAGATCTAACCATTTATTGATTTTGATACATATTGAATAAAATCGAGCTAGACAATTGCATAAAAGAGATTGAATGCTCTCCGAATAGATAGGGGGAAGAGGTGTTTGAATCAAAAGTTAACTTAGCTAGAACTTCAGCATATTTCAATATATCGGAAAGTTTCAACATCATCGTAAGTTGCATTAAGAAAATATTTTTTGAAAGTTGTAAAACAAAGCTATGTAGAAAGCGCAATACAGAAAACACTCAATCATGGCTAATGAGCCAGTAGATGTGCAAGCCATCATCATCACATCCTCTATAAGAAAAAAAGTAGAAAGATTTTTCCCTCCTGACATCGACACCATCCCTTCTTTCCCCTAGGCACCACAGAACTCCATGTCCCAAAAAAGGAATATCTTACATAAGGGAATAAAAAAAGTACTCATATTTTATACTAAGACTTCTTATAAGAATTCAATAATAAATGCTACTTCAACTGACATGTAAAGGCACCATAGTTACGTGTTTGCGCATTGTAAAATATATGCACAGTTTTTATATATTCATATTAATATACTTATATTTGTATGGATATACGCACACATACAAAGAATCTGGCACAACATTAGAACCTGCAGGTAAACAACAACATAGAATTAGGTACTGCTTCATGCCATCCATGATGCCTCGTTGCTATTGTAAAGAATCAAATATGGCCAAATTTTCAATGGTTTGCAATAATTGTCACTCCCTCCCCAAAAGAAATTAGAACTGGAATCCCACCAGTTTGTTAAACGGTTTCACCCAAATTTAGACTTTCTGGGACAAGTCCGGATTATGTTTTCGGCTCGAGACAAAAATAGACACCCCTACGCCATTTCATCCTCATCACTGCAACACTAAATTTTATGCTTCTCTTTTAATAACCAACATTATGCATCACAAAACATTATAGGTCTCACCACCTTGTAAAATTTTCCAACTATGGAAAAATTTGGTCAAATCACCTGTATTTGAACACGAGTAACAGCACCTGTATATATAGCCTTAAAGACTTGAATATAAGCATAATAAGCTCCATTCTTTTTTTAGAACTCTCCAAGGCATTTCTTTTCAAACTTTATCATATATTTTCACTAAATCAATAAATACCATATTTGCAATCTCCATACTCTCAATGCTGCTCCGTCAAACATCTAATATATATATATAATGAAAAAAAAAAATGTTCAACAAGTTACCAAGGTTATTGCCCCGTGCTTTATGAGAGAGAGAAAGAGAGCAATATCACTACTAGATTCCAGCACAAAAATAAAAAATAAATAAATAAGCAGCTTTCTAAAGGTCCTATCACCTCAAGCACAAATAGATAAAATCACAACATCGGTTGCCTGGGAATTTTCAGGCCATCCTTGATGTTTGCCATTGAAAAATGAGTATAAGAAACCAGATTTCTAGAAGATCAGTCATTTGTTGGCAATCACCAGCAAAATTCTTCCAAGAACAATCTCAATGATTACAGTACTGAGGCAAGCAAAAGACAACCATAACTATCAGCCGTTAATTGTAAAAATGTCTCACCATCCTTATCAGTCTTCCAAAAGTAAAGAAGAAGAATGGGAGACCAAGACTAGGGATAGGGGCCAGATGACAGCAACATCCATAAAATAAGACAAGTAGAGAAGTTTTCTATAGATAGCTACGTATGAATCCACATGTTAATGCCCGGTGTCGTTGTCTCAAAAGCGGTAGGACATCCAAAGATTCCATATCTCAGCTAACAAACAAAGGGATATCCATGTGAGGATAGTCGCTAATCATTAAATCATCATCATCATCATGCTCTGCATGAAACTCATATGTAGGAGACAAAACCTCACATAATAGCATTGAGAATTGATATATCATCAAAAAATTATCTTGATCGGGCACGAATCTCAAGACAAATTTACAGGATTTTCCAAGTTCCACGAAAAAAATCATGGTGTCTATTATTAGCGCTATACCTCTACTATTTTATCTGTATGTGTGCATGTTCATCTTATAAAGTTAAGACGCTAAACTTTATATTTATCTACCACCAGGAATACTCCAGGACACAACAAGAATAATGCTTCATTCCCCCAAAAATAATGAACATTGTGAGAAGATAAAGTTGCCACAAGTATTTAAAAGCCTTTTGATATGCAATGCAGATAAAGAAAGATAAAAGATAATAGGATAGTAGAAAGCGAGCTACCATGCCAATATGCCACAATAACTAACCATTAAAATGCCAAAATAGTTAGCTCTAAAGACCTGTTCGGTTGCACGATTTAAGCTAAATCCAACCAAATGCCAAAAAACGCAATGTTAAATCCGACGGTAAACCGAAGGAGTTGTTTGGTAGCGTGATTTAAGCAGGATTTGTCGTAAATCCTAACAAACAGCTTTAGATCATGCAATAAATCTAAATCGATCGTAAATGTTCAATTTAAATATTTACGGCGTAAATCCGTGATTAACTAAATCCTGTTGATCGGCAGATTTAACGGAATTTATAGATTTGAGAAGTTCTTCCATAGCAGGCAAACGAGCTCCCATCTTCAAGGAGGCGAAGATTCTTACCTATGCAACGAGCGAGCTCCTGTCACGACTTCCGATTTGCTGCCTTCAAAGGAGTCGAAGAAGCTGCTTTAGCAACTCTATCAAAAACCATTTCACACAAAGCAAATGAAGCCAAAGCAGCCATGAAGAAATCGCGACGAGGAAAAACAACATCAACAAAGCACAGGAAAAAGATGAAAAGCAAACCCTAGACAACCTCCTAAATTAGAAATTAATAAATATCATATGTAGATCCACCCTACTCACTTTATACTTCTACAACAAATCTCTCAAATGTGCTACACAAATTACTAATGATTATTGCACCCTGTTATAGAACAGAGAGAGAGACAGTGGGAAATATGACAATTGAATTCCAACACAAAAAAAAAAATAAAAAATAAATAAGCAGCTTTCTAAAAGCTCTCTCACCTCAAGCATAAATAGAGAAAATCATAACATCGGTTGCCTGAGAATCTTTTGGCCATCTTTGATGTTATGAGAAATCTGGATATCCATGTGTGGATCAGTGACTTATTGGCAATCACCAGCATAATTCTTCCAATAGAAATCTAGATGATTACATTATTGAGGAAAACAAAACAAACTATAACAATCAACCATGAATCATAAAAATAAGTCACACCATCCAAATATTTCTCCTCTTGTCCGCATATTTTTTCAAGCTAAGGGTAATTTCATATATATACATGACTAGTTGGGTTGAAACCTTAGACCGCGTGAAAGATTCTCTTTTTCTAAGATGTTGTGCAGGAGTTGTCTATGGATATCTCCTTATTGAAACACCATGTAACAACCTTGGAAGCATCTGTTGCTTGCGGATATACCTTTGATGCCTCATCATTCTAAATTAAAGATATGAGAACTCAACCAAGAAAGATTCAAATAGGCAATGCATAACCTCATCAACACTTAATAAAATAAATCAGCACTGGCAATTAAAATTTAATAACAGCCACAATAAAAACAAATTAGTGCAACAACCCAACTAGACATGCTTCATGCTTCTTCCACAACAACCGCATCCATTGATCCACTACAAATATGCTCATGCAACTACTCAAAACGGGAATTTCATTGGAACTTCAAATAGAATAATAAATCCTACCCGGCACATTATGAAACATCAATAACCCAACAGAACTGACTAAATTCTAAAAGTAAAGAAGAAGAATGAGAGACAAAGAATTGGGATAGGGGTCAGATGACACCAGAATCCATTAATTTAAGGCATGTAGAGAGCTTTCTACTGATAGCTATGAATAAATCCCAGTGTAATGCCAGCTGCTGTTGCTTCATAAGCTGCAGGACATCCAAAGATTCCAGATCATAAAAATAGCAAACATAGAGATATCAATGCGTGGAAAGTGGATAATCCATAGGGCTGTTCGGATAGAGGATTTAACAAGACTTACGCTGATTTTGAGCAGGATTTCTACCAAATCCTAAAATCGGGATTTGAGCACCCGCTAAATCTCACGGAGGAATAAATCCTCCATCTCCCTCATTGGACCGTAAATCCGGGATTAAATAAATCCTGATATTTAGCGGATTTATGGGATTTGTGATTTGGCCGAAGAAGGCGCGGAAGGGAGAAAGATAGTTTCTTTTACAGCAATCGAGCTCCCCGTAGTTGCTTCATCATATATCATCAAAAAATTATCTTGATCGGCCACAAATCTCGGAGCAATTATTAGGTCCTTTCACTGGATGTAGAGGAAGATTCGGTTTTAGGCAAAAATAGGTCAAAAAGTGCAAATACCGAGTTTTTCAAAAAACTCGGTATTTTTTCAAAAAACTCGGTATTTGCACTTTTTTAGGCAAAACCGAACCTTCTTCTAGGTCCTTGCACCGGACCAAATAAAAGTTCCAAATCTCGAGGCAAAATCAAGCAGGAAACTTCAAAAATAAAATCCAGGATCACCTGGCCTCTGATTCTAGCAAACTTACAGTCAAACTGAACATCTCGGAAATACGAACCCAACGACATCAAATTCGACTCAATCCGAGCCCAAATGAGTCCAAATCAAGGACCCGATGTGCTGTTGGAAAGTTTGAACCAAAATTTGAGATACCAAATGGTTTCCAAACATGACGTGATTATAGTCAAATCGAGCGGCTCGACGAGACGAATCCAACGAGCCCAAGATCGCCGAATTCCGACATCATTAAGACCTTCAAATGTCTGATAAACGGTCCACGATCAAAGGATTCAATATCAGCCGTCCATTCGAACCACTCCACATTTTACCCTGATGTCCTCTCACCTCAAAAAACAAATAAATAAGCAGCATTCAAAATGTCCTCTCACCTCAAGAATAAATAGAGAAAATCCGAACATCGGTTGCCTAACAATTTTCAGGCCATCCTTGACGTTCAACATTGCAAAATGAGTATAACAAACTTGATTTCCAGAAGATAAGTCACTTGTTCGCAATCGCCAACAAAAATCTTTCAAGCGAAATCTCAATTATTACATTACTGAGGAAAACAAAAGATAACTATAACTATCCGCAACTAATTCTAAGAATATCTCACCATCCAGATATTTCTCCTCATTGTCCACATCAATCCAACATTTTTTCAAATTAAGGGCAATTGGATTGCAAGTAGTACATCATACATATATATATATATATATATATATATATATATATATATACCATTGTTACTGCACCGTGCTTCATGAAAGAAAGAGAAAGAGAGGGCCAAATGACTGCATAATTCCAACAAAATAAATCTGCGGCTTTATAAAGGTCCTCTCACCTCAAGGATAAATAAGGAAAATAAGAACATCGGTGGCCTGAGAATTTTCAGGCCATCCCTTATTCTTCCAAGAGAAATCTCAATGATTACATTACTCAGGAAAAAAAAAAAGACAACTATAAAGTTAAGGGCAATTTGATTGCAAGTAACATATCAAACAAATATGTATGTATATATCTATATATATGTATGTATGTGTGTATATATATATACCATTGTTAAAGCACCGTGCTTCATGAAAGAGAGAAAGAGAGGGTCATATGACTGCTTCATTCCAACAATAAATAAAAAAATAAGCAACGTTCATAAGTTCCTCTCACCTCATACATAAATAAGAAAAATCAGAACATCGGTAGACTTAGAATTTTCAGGCCATCCTTAATGTTCGACATTGCAAAATGATATAAGAAACATGATTTCCAGAAGATCAGTCACTTGTTGGCAATCACCAACATAATACTTCCAAGAGAAATCTCAATGATCGCATTACTGAGGAAAACAAAATACAACTATAACTATCAGCAATTAATTGCAAAAATATCTCACCATCCAGATATTTCTCCTTATTGTCCACACCAATCCAATATTTTTTCAAGTTAGGGCAATTTGACTGCAAATAGTATATCATATATATATATATATAGAAAGAGAGAGAGAGAGAGAGAGAGAGAGAGAAAGGGGGATGGATTCATATCACCCTGCATTACTAATGTATTTGCATGGACCTTCAATAAAGAGATCATAAGACAACTCCTGCACTCAATCATAGAAAAAGAGAAAAAGAATTCATAATGTCCTCTCAGCTCAAGATGAGGACAACAACAACAAGCCTTAATCCCACCATGTGGGGGTCGACTACATAAATCCTTTTTCTCAATTGTGTCATGTTAAAAGTTAAATTCTTATTTAAATCTAATAAAGAAATGTCATTGCTAATAGTTTCTAACCAAGTCTTTTTGCATCTACCTCTATCTTTCTTAACCTAAGTCAAATCTCATACATCTATTTTCTCAACCAGGTCATTGGAAGGATGTCGTTTTATGTGAACAAATCACCTAAGGCGACTCTCCCAAATCTAATCTTCCACTGGAGCTACTCCAAACTTTTCAAGTATATGCTCATTTCATATCTTGCTTTAAAAGTAAAGCCAACTTATCCACCTAAGCATCCACATCTCTGCAAAACTTAACTTAATATTATGCTTTTCTTTTAATGGCCAACATTCTGCACCATAGAGCATTGCAGGTCTAACCACCATCTTATAGGATTTTCCTTTAAGTTTGAGGGAGACTTTTCTATCACACAACAAGCCTGATGCGTTCCTCCACTTCAACCATCCAACTTGAATTCTACTAATAATATCCCCATCTATTTCACCATCACTCTGAACAATAAACCCAAGATATATAAACATACTCTTATTAACAACTTGATCACCCAAAGTCTCAATCCCCCCTCAATAACCATGGCTAATGAGGAAGAAAACATGATAGCCATCATCATTGCAACCTCTATTAAAAAAAAAAAAAGATTTTTCGCTTACCAACGTCACCCCTTCTTTCATCTTAGCATCAACAATCGTATGTATGCTTCAAAAGTAATGAGCAGGAATATGAAGTGTGAGAAGAAGAAAATAAGAACAAAAAAAAACAAAGGCTTAGATAAGTAGAAGAGCTTTGCTACACTTTAATTGCCATGCAAATGGAAGATGTGGTTGCCTGAGATGCTCTAGACCATCCAGACATCCCATATGATATTTCGTAATTACCATGTGTAATCAATGGTTTAAGTCTAAATCATCATCATCATTGCCCTCGCAACTTTTCACTCATAAAAGAGATAATCTCAGCACACCACTACATACCGTGAATGCCACTAATCTTGAAAAATGTCGTATGATTAGGCCATTTAAAATATAATTCATGGTGGAAATAAGGCAATAGATATGATTTCCATCTGTAAATGAAAAACATTATACCCCAACAGGGTAATTTCAATTTTAGTCCAACACTAACAACTTCCCTTTCATAGAGTAGCGTCATAGATATTACGATGAAAACAGGACCCAACAACAGTTCCTTGTTACCAACTCAAACATGAATCACTATCACGACAAGTGAAAGACACTTCATCTCTAAATCTCCCTCCCAATATCAAATATATGATAATCTGTCCTCTCTCTACCTCTTTCTCCCCCACTCATCCATAAATGTCGTCTTCTTTTTTTCCCCTCTGCAACTCAATTCAATATAAGAGAAACTGGATATGTATTCACCAAGACCGAGCTGCTGGCTTTATACAGAGACCTAATAGCAGCTCACAAGGCTAAGAAGAAGCCCTTCCCAAGAGCCACTAATGTATATATAACATAGAAATCAACCCCATTATAAGCAGACACTTGGTTCTGCGTGATCAAAGAGAATGTTACCATAAAAATAATATGCAAAATTTAGTGATTTCTTGAGGCAAAAGATGCAGCACAAATCAGCCGTCTAATAAAGAATGGGAAGCAATGTTCAAACTCGAACAAGAATGGGGAGCAATGTTCAAACATGTGCAATTCAAGGCAAAATTCTAAATCATCACCATTGTTGCCCTCACAACTCAAAAAACTTTCCATTATATATATATATATATATATATATATATATAAAGAGAGAGAGAGAGTGAGTTATTGTCAACAAATTAATTAGCAATCTTCTGACACTGCATTGAAAAAACAAACACTAGTGAAACTATTTCAATCCAGAATATATATATATATATATATATATATATATATATATATATATATATATATATATATATATATACCAATGTTACTGCACCGTGCTTTATGAAAGAAAGCGAAAGAGAGGGCCATATGACTGCTTAATTCCAACAAAATAAATCTGCGGCTTTCTGAAGGTCCTCTCACCTCAACGATAAATAGGGAAAATAAGAACATCGGTGGCCTGAGAATTTTCAGGCCATCCTTAATTCTTCCAAGAGAAATCTCAATGATTACATTACTCAGGAAAAAAAAAATAAAAGACAACTATAAAGTTAAGGGCAATTTGATTGCAAGTAGCATATCAAACAAATATGTATGTATATATCTATATATATGTATGTGTGTGTGTGTGTATATACCATTGTTAAAGCACCGTGCTTCCTGAAAGAGAGAAAGAGAGGGTCATATGACTGCTTAATTCCCACAACAAATAAAAAAATAAGCAGCTTTCATAAGGTCCTCTCACCTCATACATAAATAAGGAAAACCAGAACATCGGTTGCCTTGGAATTTTCAGGCCATCCTTAATGTTTGACATTGCAAAATGATATAAGAAACTTGACTTCCAGAAGATCGGTCACTTGTTGGCAATCACCAAAAGAATACTTCCAAGAGAAATCTCAATGATCGCATTACTAAGGAAAACAAAATGCAACTATAACTATCAGCAATTAATTGTAAAAATATCTCACCATCCAGATATTTCTCCTTATTGTCCACACCGATCCAATATTTTTGCAAGTTCGGGTAATTTGATTGCAAGTAGTATATATATATATATATGAAATCCTAAATTCTACCAAACAGCCCTTAACGTGATTTTCTCTAATCTCATGTATCTTTGCAATTACTCCAAACTTTTCACCTATATACTCCTTTTTCATTATATCTCTTAGGGGCTGTTTGGTATGCGGATTTAGGCGGATTTAAGGCCGGATTTGGGCGAAATCCAGCCAAACGGCCTAAAATGCAAATCCAAATTTCACGGCAAACGAAATCCTCCGTGGATGGAAAATTCCGCCGATTCGCTCTAAATCCCGGATTTCCGAAATCCTTTGGTTCGGCGGATTTAAGGGATTTGGCCGAAGAAGCGCGCGAAAGGGAGAAAGTTACCTTCACAGCAAGCGAGCTCCCGTTGTTACTTCAGATCAAAAAAAATGTCGTAACTTCTGATCCAACAGGAAGGTAATGTAGTCGAAGGAGCAAAGTCGAACAGCGACGATGAAGAACTCTTGAAAATTTTAGGTGCGAAGGAACAAAGCCGAACGAAATACAAGAGAGAAAAAGAAAAACCTAGACACTTCTAATTGTTGAATAATTTAATTAATATAATTTAAAATATTAATAATTAAGGGAAATTAATTAAATAATATTTAAATAATTGATAAAATTATTAGTTAAATACTTAGTTATTTCAAAATAATTAATAGGATTAAATATGATCTAAAAAATATATATATATTATAAAATATTATAAATAATAATTAAATAATTAATTAGTATTAATAAAATTTTGTTATATTTTATTTAAACTGTTTTTGTCGTGCTTTAATTATCTTAATAAAGTATGTCAACTTTTTAACCGCCTTAAATCCTAAAATGAACAGCCAAACAGTCACAAAGAATTTAATTGGATTTATCATGAATGTTACCAAACAGTTTTCAGGATTTAACCCCTCAGGATTTCATAAATCCAGGATTTGGAGGATTTACGAAATCCACTTAAATGAAATCCTAAATTCTACCAAACAGCCCCTTAACGTGATTTTCTCTAATCTCATCTATCATTGCAATTACTCCAAACTTTTCACCTATATACTCCTTTTTCATTATATCTCTAAGTGTAAAGCTACTCATCTGCCTCAACATCCTCATCTGCAACACTTAATTTTATGCATTAATAGCCAACGTTCTACACCATAGCTAATGGGAGTTATAGTTGCCTGAGAAGCTCCAGGCCATCCAGACAACTCATGTAACAAAAAAACATAGGAACATCTCAATAGCCGCCATGTACAGTTGATGGCCTGAATTACCAATGTTGTTGCATGGAGCAACAATAAAAACAACCAAAGAGGCCACCTGCACTCAATCATAGAAAAAGCTTTCACGTTGTCCTCTCAGCTCATGCCCTAACAAAAAAAAAAAGGGAGTAAGCATCTGTTACTTGCAGATACCAGGTCATCTTTAATGCCTCGTCATTCTCAATTAACAATATGACAACTCAACCATGGAAAATCCATCACGGCATCAACACTTAGCAGCTGTTTGGCAACAGGATTTATGCAGGATTTGAGCAGGATTTACGCTAAATCCTGCCAAACGGGATACGAGCGCCCCGTAAATCTCATGGAAGAATAAATCATCCGTTTTAGAATAAATCATCCGTTTTGCCTCTTTTTGCCCTATAACCCGGATTTATTCAATCCTGTAGTTCGGCGGATTTAGGGAATTTGGCCAAAGAAGCGCGCGAAAGGGAGAAAATTTCCCAAAAAAAAAAAAGGGAGAAAATTAACTTAACAGCGAGCGAGTTCCCGTCCCGTCGTTGCTTCCAATCGCAATGTTGTAACATTCGATCCGCAGGTCGGGAACGTCGTCGATGGAGCGAAGTCGAACAGCAACAAAGGAGCCGAAGAAGCGGCTCGTGCAATCTCGCACCTTCGAAGGAAGCCCAACAGCAACTAGGTAAAAGAGAAGATGTAAAGCAAACCCTGGAAGCCTCAAAGCTATTACTGGTTAATTTAATTAATAAAATTTAAAATATTAATAATTAAGTAAATTAATTAAATAATTAAAAGTATAATTAGACCATAAATTAATCATCAAATTTAACTTAGTTAAATAGTTAGTAATCTAATAATTAATTTTAATTTCATATAAACTTAATTATAAGAAAAATAAAAATTATTAAATATATAATTAAAAATATAAATAATATTTAAATAATTAATTTGACAAAATTCTTAAGTGATTAATGAGATAATTAATAATATAACTTATAATTAAAATTAACAAAAAAATAATTAATAATTAATTATATTATTAGTAGAATTAATAGTTAAATAATTAATTATTTCAAAAAACTTAACAGGATTAAATATAATTTCACATTAAAAAAATTTATTAAATATTATAAATAATAATTAAATAATTAATTTGCAATAAAATATTTAAATAATTAATGAGATAATTAAATAAAAAATGAATAATTCAAATAAGTAATAATAATTTAATTAACACAAGATAATCAAGACTTTTCCTAAATTTCCACCGGCACTTCCGAGTTCTGAATTCTTAACACATAAATGAGAGAATCATACTCTATTTACCTTTTATGAGTATGGCACTAATTCGGAAGTGTTTTATTCATAAAAGAAATTTCAATTTGTTTTTTCATAGCAATACGGTCATTCCACCAACACATTAAAATTCCATAACAGCCATTTAAAACCAAAGGTTAAATTCTAAATACTCGGGTATGTTGTACGATAGAAAAGTCCCTCTCAAAATTGAAGGAAAAATTATATAAGATGATGTTGAGACTTGCAACACTTTATGGTGCAAGATGTTGTGATTAAAAGAGAAGCATAATATTAAGTAGAGTGTTGCAGAGACGATGATGCTCAGGTGGATTAGTGGCTTTACTTTTAGAGAGATAATATGAAACGAGTATATACTGGAAAATATTAGAGTATCTCCAATGGAAGAAAAGATTAGAGAGTTATCTTAGATGGTTTGGTCACAAAAAAATGGAGGCCCTCCGATGACCCGGTTAAGAGAATAGATGTAGTAGATTTGGCTTATATTAAGAAAGTCGCCTTAAATGAAGTCTTAATATCATATGGTATATCCATTTTAAACATTGTAATGAAAAAAATGAAAATCATAAGCTCGAGCATTCATTGACATCAGAAATTATTTTGTGCTTCTCAATTTTGCTTCCTTATAGTTTTGAGGCAGAGTAGCATATTCTCTTATAGTTTTGCTTCCTTATTTTGTGCTTCTCAGTTTGACCTTAAATTCAAAGATTTGGGTAACATCCCGAGCCTTTCAAAAGATTTGTATGACAACATCTCATATGTCCTTTGCAATAAATATGAACATAAAAGTATCTCTAAATTCTGGAGTCATGGAATTCCACAACCATGACATAATCATGGAGTTCGATTCTTCGCATGCCCAAAAATTAGGATCACCTTCTTATGGTCCAACACTAAGTAATTCAACTTTCCTTTACCTTTCAACTAGGACTTCACAAATTTAGCGCTTCAAGTGATTCTTCCCATTTAAGGGATAGGAAAGTTACATATTTTGGAGATCTCTTGTTTCTTGGTGGACCATAGAGTCCTCTATTTGTTCAAAACTTCGGGAGAAATTACCTTCAGACATTATGACGGCAAAAGATAATGACGAAGGCCATATCAAACAAGGCAACGATGAAAACTAAATTGGCTATGTATAAGATAAGATAACAAGGGAAGGCTCGCAATAAAGCCACGACAGTAGAAAAAAAAACTCAAATTTCTGGCAATGACAATGAAGGCTCTGATACAATGTTAAATTCAAAGAATTTGAGAGGGAAAAGGCTTAATTATATTGCTCAAGTTTAACCCTATTTACAGATATGTACAATATATGTTGAAAAAGAAACAAATAATTACAAAATCATATATAATAGCTCTAATATAATCCTTCCTAAATCAGCCACCTTAATATGAAAGAAGATCAGCGCAATTCAGGAAAGCCTCCCGCGGATCCCCATTCTAAACATTGGATCAAAATGCCAAGGGACGGTGTAGATTAGCACAATCCATGTGAGCCTCCATGGATCCCTATACTAGCTTTGGGATCAAAATGCCAAGGAATGATTGGATTTAAAATATATATGACGGCTGGAATTTAACACGAGTGTGAGTCCATATATTTATTTAAGATGATACGAGTGTAACTCTATAAATTTATTTTACATGAAATAAATGTGAAGAGAATATAGTTATATGATGATGTACGTATTTATTTGTATTTTATAATCATAGTTTACTTAATAAATATTTCTAATGTTATCTCTTTAATTGGAACCTAATTATCATTTTAAGCACTTTTGCAATTATTTTATGCTAAAACAAACAACTTCAAAATATTTCAAATACAATACACTTATTTTACACTTCATACCTTTTACTTTGCATTCCTTCTTTTTTTTTTTCAAAAATTTCAAATAACCCCATCAATATAGTAAACCACATTCTATTATTTGATTTACCTAATGTTGATACACTTAATGATTAAATAATCTTTCATGAGTCAGGCTCCTAAGCAAATCCTTAGATCTTCTTACTGTTGTTATCATTATCTCTTCCTTAGTTACAATAAATCTCTTAACTTTCAAGATCAAAGTTACATATGAAGGAACCAACGAAATCTGGACGAGCATCTTCATTCATAAATGGGAACTATCTCCAATTTTTTTTTAAGAGAAACAAAAAATAATCAACAAAGTATACATATTTTTATTTATGTTGACTTTTTATTCCCATTTAAGACCATGTGCCACGTCTCTTAAGTCAACAGATTGAAAATAAATGCTCATGTAATCCTTCAGGTTAGATTAATCACCATGAGAGTTTGAGCCGGGTTTAATAGGTCATTAATTGTGAATTACATTGAACGGACTTGAAATCAAAAAGTTGGAGAAGAAGCAGCCTTGCTCAACCCGCAAACTTGAGCTACCGAACTCGTCCAAGATCTCAAGTAGTCCATTCGGAAAGGCTATTCACCTAAGACAGCTTCTCAACCTGAGTACTCATTAGCCGATTAGGAATGCTCACAAAAAGAACTTGTCATAGGTACCCATCCTCAATTGAAAATTTGCTCGAATTTTCCGTATAATAATCGATAACAAATCAAATTTAGATGCTGCACAGCTATAACTACAGTAAGTTCAAGACATGTACTTACTATGCAATTGCACTGTGTAGCTAATTTTGTACCGTCAACGTTAGTCCTCGCCTACAAATAGAGGGTTAATAGTGGAACAAAATCATCTTATAATCTTAAACTTTGTAGAAAACTCAATTCCAGTGATGTTCTTCTCAAAATCTCTCTAAGATTCTCCTTAGAATCTCATAGAAACACAGTTTCAAATGCAGGTAGAAGATTCATCTCAGGGTAGATAATTTGGAACAATATAGTAATTGAAGTCACCAGAAATACTTTCCAGAGGAAACCCAACAAAAAATGGGGTCGAACCATGAGTAAGCACCAAGCAGACAACACACAGGGGCACCAGGTTTGCATACATACCCAAACATAACATTCAAAACAAGCAGACATGAAAGCCAGATATGATTCTCCATACATGATGATAAGCCAACAAATCAGATTCCTTGATGATTAGAAAAACGAAGCAGAACCTGCAGCAGGATAAAAAGTAAAAACCAAGATGATGTCCAAGAAATTCTAATGAAAAACTATGCCATTGGAACTTGAGGGAGGAGCTGGTTAGTTTAGCCATCTTAATATGTTTATTTTTGTCTCTCTTTCCTGTAATAGATCAAGTAATTGGTCATCCATAAAATCTAAAATAACCCAATCAGAAACACTTTTAGCTGCTGAAGTGATCTTAATATTTTTCCTCATCGTTTAATTAATCCGCAAGCAGCAAACACAATATCTTAAATCGAACATATGGTGTCACACGAATTATTTATATATATAAAAAAAAAAACTCATTGATATCAACGGATAACCAGATTGAAACTGAAGCAATACACATTACTAATTCATACACAAGCTCAAAACATCCAGTAAAAGGTATACACAGATACACTCCAAGGAGCATAGCCTAATCTTGATGTGTGGTTACCCTTTCAAGAGTTCCCATCGCATGCCAAGTTCTTTATTTAAGCATACATCTCATAGATATCATTCTAATCATATCACGCGACTAAAAATTCCCATGATATTCGATACTTGTTTACCCAACTACGGGGATTCTGGCAACGTTCCCCGCCGAATCAACGAAGATCCGAACTCGCCATGGGATGAAATCCATGGTGACAGCTTGACCCACTTTCAGCACCTGGAACTTGGCTGTAGGCATATCTTTCCGAATCCTCTCCTCGGCCAAATCCGGCTTAAGTCCCACCACTTCCGACCACTTAACGCGGGCTGTACCATTAACGATGATTGAGATACCACACTGTAACTCAACTAAAAAAGAAGATGATAAACTCACCTGGAGCCATGGATACGAATGCGAAGAGGAGGAAAAGGGTGAGAAGCGCCATGCAGGCGCTGGAGACTCTCTTCATCTTCATTGCGGAGATTTAGGGGCGGTTTGGTATCGGATTTATCGTGGGATTTAAGTCGGATTTACGCTAAATCCAGCCAAACGGTTTTTGACTTTTTGTGCGCGCGTTAAATCCCGGGATTCCGTAAATCCCGGATTTACTAAATCCCTCGGTTCGGCGGATTTAAGGGGATTTAGCCGAAGAAGTGCGCGAAAGGGAGAAAGCTACCTTCAAAGCCAGCGAGCTCCCATTCTTGCTTCCGATCAAAATGTCGTAACTTCCGATCTGATACGAAGGCGTCGAAGGAGCGAAGTCGAACAGCAAGGAAGCAGCCGAAAAGCGACGTGTGCAATCTAATACACCTGCAAAGCAACGAGCCGAACAGCAAGGACGAAAAGAGAAGATGAAAGGCAAACCCTAGACGCCTCTAGGTTATTATTGATTAACTTAATTAACATAATTTAAATTATTAATAATTAAATTAATTAGATAACTATTTGTATAATTAGTATATAAATTAATTATCTATTTTTTTCCCAAAAAAAATTAATTATCTAATTTAACTTAATTAAATAGTTATTAATTAAATATTAATATAATTAATTTAATTAACATAACTTCAAATGTATATAATTAATAGGGTAATTAATAATTTATGAGCATTTTCTCCTTAACGTGTTATTAAATTAATAACACATCAATTTTAATTTTTAAATATAAATTTATTTTTTAATTTATAATTATCTTCTTTACATTTATATTCTTAACTGTCATAAATTCTAAAATATGTTACCAAACAGTTTTTTCGGATGTAACAGAATTTAACATTTTGCATACTAAACAATTTTCACTATTTAACACATTTCAAATTTATTAAATTCGAATTTACAAGATTTACAAAATCCCACTAAAATTAAATCCTACTTATTGCCAAACAGCCCCATAGGTGGTGATTGTCATTCCTCTTGCATTTTTAAATGCAGAAAAGGGATGCTAGACTTTTGAAGAAAATAAATATAATTATTAAGACACGTGCTTCATGAAGACTATTGTATCCTTTTATTACTTTTGCGATCATACTTGTACAATAAAAGAATGGGATGTATATCACTATTTGGTCGATCAAATTAATTTGACTTGATGGCAAAAGATGTAAATTTCCTAAAAGTTGTTATTCACATAATGATTAGATCACTAGACAAGATTCTTTCCTTCTCTTTTATTATTAGTTTAAATACACGTGTATAAAATACAAGTTACAAAAATTTTGTAATATAAAAGAACATTAATTTAAAAGTTAATCTAAATAATTTAAGCTTTGGATAAGTCAAAATTAGTTTATAATCATTAATATTAAATTGTATTTTAAAAATTAATAAAATATATTTTGTACGTGTTACAGAATTATAAATATAATATTATTTTATATATACCTAATTATATAGTTATGCTTTATTTTCTTTATTTTCTTCAATGAACCATCACTCATACAGAATATAGATTATAATTTCAAAAAAAATGGCACAAGCATGAGAATTGATACGTCATGCAAAAATTATCTTGATCGGGCACGAATCTCGAGGCAAAAATTAAGTTGGAAACTTTAAAAATTAAATCCGGGAGCACATGAACTCTTTCAGCGAACTTATAGTCAAACTGAGCGTCTCGGAAATACGAACCCAACGACACCAAGATCAACCCAATATGAGTCCGAATCAAGGATCTGAAGCGCTGTTGGAAGGTTCAAACCTCAATTTGAGTTACCAAACGGTCTTCGATTTTAAAGAGCTTATACTCGAATCGAGCGGCTCGACGATACGAATCCAACGAGCCCAAGATCGCCAAATTCTAACATTATTAAAGCCTCCAAATGTCCAACAAACGGTGCACGATCGAAGGGTTTAATATCGGCCATCCATTCAAACCACTCCCTATTCGCCCATGATCTCACACCTATTTACATCTATGCCACTCCAGAAAAACTATAAATAGAGCCCTCATTCTACACAAAGGGGACTGAAGTGAAGAGAGAGAAGAAGAAGAGAATAAAGAAGAGAAGGAAGAAGCTCCTCCTCGACCGCCGCCGGAGCTCTTCCCGCCGCCTGAACACGCCGGAACTCTGCCGTATTTTCAGGAAACGCAGGAATTCTACACAACTTCAACGTGATGTTGAAATCCTTCCCAATTAATAACAGAGTTCCCTCCTAACGTCAAAACTCTGCCTAAGTGAAGCCGGAGTTCTCCTTTGCCACCAATAGACGTCGGACTTCTACCCGATGTCGAACCTTCACTCTTCGCCAAGTTTTTACCCGACGCTGGACTTCTACCGGTTATCGGATTTCTCTATACGTCTATGCGAAGATGGATTTCTTTCCATGGTTGGACTTCTGCCTGACGCCGTCCTTCTTACCTTCGTCGTCACACAACAGTGCTTCCGACCTCCGTCGCCAACCGACTACGATCCTCCTGACTTACGTCGCCTGCAGACTATAGTCTTTCCGACCACCGTCTTCAGACAACGGTCTTTATGACCTCCGTAGCCCGTCGATTATGGTCCTTTCGACCTCCATCGCTTACTACGGTCCTTCCGACCTACATCACCAGACAATGGTCGTCCAGACCCCAGGTCTCCTACCGATTATGGCCCTGCCGACCAAACAATCATGTCAATAGTGACTCTCTGTATTTACGTCATGTAATGTACTCTATAAGATATACATCAAGTTAAGGCCTTCTCCCAAGGAAGGGCCTCATTTGTAATCGACTGCAAATACTAGTGGATTTGTTCAAACTGGGCTAGGCCCGTGGTTTTTTCCCCTTTTCAGGGGGTTTCCACGTAAAAACCTTGGTGTCTCATAAATGCTAGACCCTCTCTACTTATCTGATTGCGTGCCGGATTTTCGTACAACGCTAAGACGATAAACTTTATATTTCTCCACCGTCGCGAATACTCCTGGATGCAACAAGAATAATGATATCATAATTTTATAGCTTATCAAAATTTTTTAATGCATAAATGTACATTTGTATTTATGTTTCCAAAAATGTTACCAATAAGAAATATAGCAATATAACAATAAGTAGACATGATGTGAAAAATGCTACCTTCAGCCTTAATGTAGGAAGGCAAAGCAATATACTTTGATGTTTAAAAGTATATTAATAAATATCCTTAAGAAAACATGAAGACAAATAATACATATCAAAGAAACTACAAATTTTTTTTACAATTTTTTTTAAACAACACAAATTTTAGACTTTTTTTTTGGAAATCCAAACTTTCAAATTTGTAAATATGAACCATAGGAATGGATGATTCAAACAATCTATTTATACCCATAAATGATGTTCTGAATAATGAGAAAATGATTGGATATCACAATGACTATCTTGGAAACCTGTCTACTGCTATTAGATACTGCATTTCTTGTTTTGCAACATTGGTGTTTTAAATTAGGGGTGTCAATTCGGGTCAACGGGTTGGGTTTGGGTCGAACCCGACTTGAACCAATCGTAAACGGGTTGACCATAACCCGACCCGGCTTTGCAAACGGGTCAAGTTTGTTAACCCAACTTGACCCGTGCGGGTTACCGGGTTGACACAACCCGACCCGTGAACAGCTGCGGAGTAGTCCGAGCTGGGCGGGTCTACCGAGTATGGCAGAGCAAAGGCCGAGTCTAGCAGAGCCGAGGCATCGGCAACGGCCAACGATAGCTTGGCCGCTCGGGTAAGACGTGGACGACAACAATGATAGCTCGGCCGCTCAAGCAAGACGCGAGTCGGACTCTAGTAAGGCTTTGCTGGCTGGACCGACGGCGGCGGGCGGCGACATGCCGAAGGCCTGACGCGGACCAGCGGACTGGACCCGATGCGAATGGCAGACACGACCCCTGACGCGGACGTGACCCGATGCTGGCACGCTGCAGCTGAGGCTCTGACGTGACGCCTGTCCTCGCGTGCGGGATGACCAAACGGGTCAATCCGGGTTGAGTTTGGATTGTCGACTCAACCCGAACCCGACTCGTTTTTGAAACGGGTCAGAAATTAGAACTCGGACTCGACCCATTTCACAAACGGGTTGACCTGAACCCGAATTTTTTCGAGTTGGGTTTCAGGTTGGGTCAACTTTTGACAATCCTACTTTAAATATAGCCTTACCAATCAGAGGTATTTTAAGAACTTTCCGGACATTCATTCTTGTTAAGTGTTGCTAATATTTCAAAGTAAAATTGCCATTGAGATAAAGTTTAGGTTTGATTTGATATTAAATGGTGTTGGTTGCAGAAAAGAATAATGCTGCAGATCCAAAATATTATAATGGTAAAAAAATTGTTATCATGAATAGTGGAGGTATAAAATCATTATTCATTAAGATATTAAAATATATTTTAAGTGATAAGAGAAATACAATTACAATAAAATTAAAGCTGATGTAACTTTGTAGAGCTTTAAAGTATATCTACTTAGGTTTTTGAGAGTTAATGTAATATACTGCATTCGTAAGGCAACATTTTTTTAAATAGAAATAGAATAAAAAACATTGGACGAAGTTAAATAATAAGAAAAGTCTCATTTTTGATAGTAATGTCTAAACAAGAGACGTTCGAGTTTTGGTAATTATACTGGAATAAAACTTATAAATGCTTAGATAAATTACTACTAAAATAGAGAAGAAAATTGAAAAAATGATGATGCTAAGTATGATATTAAAAAGATAGGCTTGTATAATTTAAGCATCCACCATATAAAATACAAAGCATATGAAATAATAAGACATGCCGATTGAATTAGCTCAAAGAACTTCGATAAAATTGAATTTAAACTTCTAATACTCAACAAGATCCAAATTATCTTTTAAAAGTTGTTAAATTTTATACTTGTGTGACGATTGAAATGTTCAGGATCTTTTGTGTTGTCCTTTTTGGATAATTGGGATTGGGCACTCGGTTACATTATAAGATTTGGCGGTATTTGGTAGATTACAAAGACAACCTTAAGAGATACCAAAAGGATTATGTACAATGGTTCAAAAATCTTCTAAGCTCATCTTGACTTTAGATGATTGAAAATTGAATGCATATTTTTTCTTAATTTTTGAACTATCCTATTTGGGCTTTTCTATAATTTTGTCGGGTTATATGCAATTTTTCCCAAGGGATACCTTGAATATCCTTCCCTCTTCTGCTTAACCAAGTGAGCTGATTAAAGCAATGAGAGTTGCATTAGTAAATCATAATTATGCATCATCATTCAAATCATGAAATGCAAAAATAAATGAGAATAAAGCAATCTGACCAATTCATAATCATCTTGAACTTCAACTCTATTTCTCTCAAGGAATCCCCAAACTTTTCATCGCCCATCACATTGGCAATATCACCCTCGTCGGCCATGTAATCAAAATCTTCATCTCTATTAAAAGACAAGGCACCTCATAGATGTAAACACATAATATATCAAAAAGAAGAAACAAATATCCTCTTTTTTATATTGTTCACTTCCACAAATGTTGTACGATGACAATAGACAAAACAATAAAGTTTTGAAATTTTTATATTTTTAATAAAAATTATGCACTTGAAGGAGCCTAATGCCTTTAAGTTTGCTCAATTTGAAATTTTTTGGAATTAATTATGAATCTTGAAAGTTTTAGTATTTAATTGAATTTTGAAATTACTTAATTAAAGAGATTTTGATGATTTTGCTCCAAACTCCTTGAAATTACTCCCCAAGGTCGAAGATGACCTGCAGGAGTATTTTCAAGGGTTTCAAATTTATTTGTGATTTTTAATAAATTTAAATTATTTAATTTAATTAAAAAATATTTTCTTTTTAAATATTTAATTAAAGTCAAAATTGAAGTCCCCTGATGGGGCTTTTAATCTTTCTAGGTAGAGAATTTAATTATAAACAATTTGACATATTATTTGTATCTTTTGGAATTAATTTAAGTTAATTATAATTTTTAAAGTTTTAGGCTACTTAAAAAGCCTAATTTTTTACTTCATTAAAATTTTGACGTAATGGACTCCAAATTCAATTAAATTTAAACCTAAGGTGTATGATATAACTATGTTTAATGTTGCGAACTTTCACCCATGTTGGGTGTGTGTAGATGAATGAATCATGGATGAGAGGAGGCTAGAGCAGTATGTCTATATTGGGGCCGGCCTCTTGCAACTATGCTATGATTTCAATCAAAATACTATGGCGAAGACGGTTTGCGATTTGAATTTATATTGACTTCAGGAAAAAAAATTGCAAGGTTAAAATATCGGCTATTACACAATCAACCCTAGTTCGAGAGAAAGCTCCTTATGACCTATCATATAGGAATGGTCAAAATGACCATCATGCCCTCCAAAATCAAATAAATGATTCATATTAAGTGTTTGGTTTTGAGGGATTAGAGGGCTAAAATTTCTTTGAAATTTGAGGGATATTTGGGCATAAAATTGGAATAAAAGGATGATAAAACATTGAAGTTTTGTTTGAATTATTTTTTAAATTAATTATTTAAAGTCGATTAAGGATAATTGATATCGATTAGATTTAAATTAAGCCAAGACATGTTAAATAGGAGCAATCGAAGTGATTGAGGATAGAACTTCATCGAAATTTATTCAAATTAACTTGAAGAAGCTTGATTAAATTTATTTGATAAAAATTCAATGTGTTTTGAATAGTTAAAATTTCGCTCGACTCAAAATAATAATCAATTGACTCAATTTCATAATTGAGGACACGCCAAGGTAAAATCAAACTCAAATCGAGTTGAATATCTTCGACATCATCAAATCTAAGTTGTATAATCAAATCGACTACAATTAATTCATATGTAATTTAATATTGATTTTAACGAAAGATCAAAGTGGTCGATTGAAAACTAAATTGAGGTCAACAGTCCCACCAACTATGGTCCCTCCGACCTCTATGGCTCGACCACATTCTCTTTAAACAGTTTTGCCTATCAACTACGATCCTCTGGCCTCTATAGCTCGATCACAGTCCCTGCGACCTCCATTGCCCGACCACAATCCCTTCAACCTCCATTGTTTGCTGACTATAGTCCCTAAACCACCATCGACCGACTGCTGCCCCTTTAACCTTCATCACCCGACTACGGTCTTTTTGACCTCAATCACAGTAATTATGACCTCCATCGTGACCATTCAACCACCATTGCTCAACAATGGTCTATTGAACCTCAATCGCTCAATAATGGCCCTTATGGCCTCCGTCATCCAGCTACGGTTTCTTCAACCTTTGTCACCAAACAATAGTCCCTAAATCCGACGTCGCCTGACAACGATCCTATCAACCAAATAAACATGTCGACGTTCTCTTAAGAATAACTCTCATGTTATATGATTATTCAAACTTGAATCGTGTAATATTCTTTATTCAACGTATATTTGTTACATTAAGATAAAACCTTCCCTCATAGAAGGGCATCAATTTTAATCAATAATATATAGTAGCTGAATCAATTTAACTTCGCATGCCCCCATGATTTTTTCTCTTTTAGGATTTTCCACATAAAATCTATGATGTCTCTTATGATTGCTACACCTCTCTCTGTTATTTGTGTGTGCTAGATCTTCATACAAAACTAAGACATTAAACTTTATATTACTCTATCACCACTAATGTTAGTTTAACCAATTGTCAAAATCATAAAAAATCTATTTAGGATTGCTGAATCATTTTATAAAAGTTGGCATGGCAGCAAAAATCATATTAATCAGACACGAATCTTCATATCAACATGAATCAAAACTTTCAAAAATAAAATTTGGGACAATCCAAACTTCGATTCCAACAAATTTATAGCTAAATTGAAGATCTCAAGAAGACAAGCCAAATGACACCAAATTCAGTCTAATTCGAGCCCAAATGAGCCGAACTCAATGTACCAAAAAAATACTTATAAGCTATAGAGCATCAATTGGAAGACCAAATGATATTTGAATATAACATGCTTATAATCGAATCGAGTGGATCAACGAGAGAAATCCAATGAACCCAATATTACTTAATTATGTCACCATTAAGGCACTTAAATGATGAACAAGCTATCTTTAATCGAAAACTCAATATGGGCCATCTGATGGATCACGCTAAATATGCCCTATTTTTTGCCATAATTGCTAGGTATGTCACTCCCAAAAAAATAGAAAAGACCATTATTCTTCATATTAGGGGCAAAGGAAGAGGAGAGAAAGCCATGGAGCTCACTTTCATTCTCCCACAACTATCACCAAATCTCTTCTTGACCACCGACCATCATTCGACTGTCATAATAAATTTAATGGATTTAAGGCTTTGTTTTAAGTGTTACCTAAAATTTGTAGTTTAGAATTAGGTTTGAGTAAATAACTTGACATGCAAATAAATAAAAAAACAAGCAACAATTTTACTTTAATGTCTATGCAATTATAAGAAGTCATGCACACAGATATAAAATAGTCCCATAAGAACTTTTTTATCACTCAGTTGCCTAACAAGAATATTTTTCTTATAAATTGCAACACAGCCACCAACAACAAAAAAAGGAAGGTTTTATATGAACTTTTAAGTTACGTTATTCAATAATTTTTGAAATAACAAATCATTTGTATATTTACTCTATGAATTATTTTATTAATTTTAAATTGTTTTTAATAAGTTTTTAATTATAGTTATATCTAAATTTATTTATTTAATCAATTAAGTATTCTATTTGTACAACACTAATTATCTAATTAATTATTTATATTTAAATTATATTAATTAAGTTAATTTTATTAATAATTAAAATAATGTATTATTCTCTCGGTGCTTGTCTAGGGTTTGCTTTATCTCCTCAATTTCTTCGTTGCTGTTCGGCGTCACGTGAGGTGCAGTTTTCAACGAGTCGCTAGCTTCTTCGCCTCCTTGGACGAATTTTTCTTCCCGTCGGATCGGAAGTCACGAAATTTTGATCGACGTTGGATCGTAAGTAAAGACTGGAGCTCGGTCGCTGCGAAGATAACGATCTTCCACCCTTTCGCGTCCGTGAATAGTGCGATTGGAGTTCAACTGTTCACAATCGCAATTTTTGTGTGTAAAAATAGATATGAGGAATAATATACACAGATTGAAGATGACTTACTATTTGATACGTCTCTTACTGCATTTTTGAAGTGGAAAATAAGTTTTTCGGTTGGAGATGCCTATTTGAGCCTTTTAATGGCTAGTTATAATGGCAGATTGGCAAGGAAGCTCGCTTTCTATCCTAGTTACCTTTTTGTCTGCCTTTATCTGCATTGCATATCGAAAGGCTTCTAAATACTAGTGGCAAGTTTATCTTCTCACAACGCTCATTATTTTTGGGGAAGTGAAGCATTGTTCTCAGTGCTATTATCTGAAGTACTTTCTTCTCTTTATGAGTTCCATACACAGATGATGATTTAAAGCTATTATATGAGGTACTTTCGTATTTTTGTGATCTCAAATCTTTGGATGTCCTGCAGTTTTTTATGCAAAGATAGCCGCCATAAAAATGGGGATTCATACATTGCTCTTTAGAAAGCTTCTCTACTTGCCTTACGATAGGTACCACTTGAGTATTTCAACTGATTCCTATCGGATCTAAGCCAAATCGCCACAAATCCGCTGTTTTCTATGAGAAAACAGCCGCCAAACACAAAAACAGTGGAAAAATCTGAGAGAACTCGTAGGGAAAATAGGAAAAACAATAGCAAACGATTGAGTTTCACTAGTCGATTCAAAAGACAAGAAAGATACAAGTTTCCTTCGATTCGAGAGGAAGGAATAACTCTCCAAATCTCTAGCCGTAGCCTAGATCCCAAGAACACAAACCCTAGATCTCCCAACCAATTTCAAATCCAAGATGATCACCCCTTTTCCTCCTAACCTCCTAATTAACCATAAAGGAGTTTTACAAAATGTCTAAACAGCCCCTCGCATTGAAAATTTTCCTCCCAAAACTCCTCCTTGGCCCCTGTCGGATGAGCTCGGTTCCGCCCGCTCTGTGGGTTTCCGCCTCGAGTAGGTGTGGACCGGTCTGGTTTGGACCGGTCCAGCCGGCTCAAGTGCCGGCCTAACACCTTACCTGATGGATTTTCCTGTCATCTAACACCTATCCTTATTCCTGTTCTCTCATTATTCTTTAGTTTTCGAATTTAGTTGGTTCTTTTGGGTTCAAGATGTTTCATAATGAGCAGGGTAGGATGCATTATTCTCTCTGATGTTTCAATGACATTCCCCATATTGAGTAGTTGTAGATTTATTTTTATAGAGGATCGGCATATGGTATTGTTGTGGAAGAAGCACGACTCGTTGGGTTGTTGCACCAAGCTCTTTTGTTTTGGCCATTATTAATTTGTATTTGCCAGTGCTTATCTATTTTATTAAGTGCTGATGCTGTGATGCTTTGCCTATTCAAATCTTCCATGGTTAAGTTCTCATATCTTTGATTGAGAATGATAAGACATTAATAGGGGTGGAACGAGGAAGAGCTCAGGGAGGGCATTGTTCAACCTAAAACCTTTTTTGTGATAAAAATAAACATTTTGATTATTTTGCTCAGCTTTAATAAATTCAATTTCCCAAATTCTAAAAAAAATATTTTTTTTATTCATAAGATTATGTATTTCATATCCTATTTTTCCACTCTCAAAAGAGACGTCAGATCCACCCCTGCATCAAAGATGCATGATATCCACAAGTAACATATGCTTCTATTTTTTTTTTATTCGGGCTTGAGCTGAGAGGACATCGTGAAAGCTTTTTATCTTCTTCTATGCTTGAGTGCAGGAGTTGTCTTTGGATATCTCTTTTTTGAAGCTCCGTGCAAAAGATCAGTAATTCAGGAGGATTTCCCTCTGTACTATATACATACATATATATATATATATATATATATATATATATATATATATATATATATATATATATATATATATATATATATATATATATATATATATATATATATGTGTGTACATGCACGCACTTACAAACATACATACATGCTTATATAAATATATGCATACATATCTGCATGATATGCTATTTGCAATCAAGTTGCCCTTAACTTGAAAAAAATATTGGATTGATGTGGACAATGAGGAGAAATATCTGGATGGTGAGATATTTTTGGAATTAATTGCTGATAGTTATAGTTGTCTTTTGTTTTCCTCAGTAATGTAATCATTGAGATTTCTCTTGGAAGAATTCTTTTGGTGTTTTCCAACAAGTGACTGATCTTCTAGAAATCAAGTTTGTTATACTCATTTTACATATTGAATTAAAGGTTTTTTACTAGAAACTTTCTTTAGAAAGTAGCAAGAAAGCTGTCCCAAATAAAGCCTAAATCATATTTTATCCATACGTTTCTTATTTTTTGATCTGGAATCTTTGGATGTCCTACAGCTTATGTGGCAATGAAAGCCGCCGTTAAAATATGGATACATACATAGCTATCTGTAGAAAGCTTCTCTTCTTGCCTAATTTGATGGATTTTGTTGTGATCTGACCCCCCTATCCTTATTCTTGGTCTCTCATTATTCTTTAGTTTTAGAATTTAGTCAGTTCTTTTGGGTTCTGGATGTTTGATAAATGATAATGAGCAGGGTAGGATGCATTATTCTCTTTGAAGTTTAAATGACATTCCTGTTTTGAGTATTTGTAGATTTATATTTATAGCGGTTCAACATATGATATTATTGTTGAAGAAGCATGACTCATTGGGTTGTTGCAAGAAGTTCTTTATTCATCGTTGTTATTAATTTTTTATTGCCAATTCTTATCTATTTTGTTAAGTGTTGATGCGGTATGCATTGCCTATTCAAATTTCCATAGTTGAATTCTCATATCTTTAATTGTGAATGACGAGGCATCAATAGGGGTGGAATCAAGAATAGCTCAAGGTGGACAATTGTTCAACCGTAAACCTTTTTTTTCATATAAGAATTAACATTTTAATTCTTTTGCTAACTTTCAATTTATGCAATTATTTTTATTTTATTCATAAGATTATGTATTTCATAATCCTATTTTGTCCACCTGCAAAAGGGAGGCCGGTTCCACCCCTGCATCAAAGATGACATGATATCCGCATGTACATATGCTTCCATTTTATGGTTTACTAAACTTTTTAATATTATTTTGAAGGCTAAAAAGATGTCAAATGAGTGAAGAATGTGTTTGTTGATTCTTATTTTTAAGAATAAAGGTGATGCACAAGATTGTGCAAATTATAGACGAATTAAGTTAATATGTCATACTTTAAAACTATGGGAGAGAATTATGGAGCATAGGTTGCGGCGTTAAACTAGGCGTTTCTCAAAATCAATTTGTATTCATGCCAGGTAGGTATACTATGGAAGCTATATATTTATCGAGAGGTTTGATGGAGAATGTATAGCGAGAATAAGGGGGATCTCCCTAAGATATTTATTGATTTTGAGATTGCATATGACAAAGTTCCAAGAGAAGTGTTATGGAGAGTTCTAGAAAAGAAAGAGGCTAATAATGCTTATATTCAAGTCATTAAAGATATGTATGCAAGTGCTGTTACTTGTATTCAGACACAAGGTGGTTTGACCGAGTATTTTCCTATTTCAATTGGATTACATCAAGGATCAACTTTTTTTTTTTTTACATCAAGGATCAAAACCTTAAGCCCATATCTTTTTTCTTTAGTCATGGATGTTCTCACTAGACATTTGTAAGAAGTTGTACCCTGGTGTATGCTTTTTGCTGATGCTATTCTTCCTGTTGATAAGACTAGAGAGGGAGTTGAAGATAAACTTGAATTATGGAGGTCAAACTTAGAGTTTAAAGGCTTTCATTTGAGTAGATCTAAAATTGAATATATGGAGTGTAATTTTAATAATAATAGTTATTGTGGGGTGATTGTGACTTTGGGTGATAAATGCTTGATGTTGGTTTTGTCCTCTTGGGCTGAGAGGACAACATGAAATCTTTTTCTCCTTTTTTATGATTGAGTGCAAATGTTGTCTTTGGATATCTCTTTATTGAAGCTCCATGGAAAAACATTGGTAATTCAGGAGGGTTTTTTATCAATCCCCCCTCCCCCCCCCCCCCCCCCCTCTCTCTCTCTCTCTCTATATATATATATATATATATATATATATATATGTTTATGATATTCTACTGGCAATCAAATTGCCCTACTTGAAAAATATTGGATTGGTGTGGACAATGAGGAGAAATATCTGGATTGTGAGATATTTTTAGAATTAATCGTTGATAGTTATAGCTGCCTTTTATTTTCCTCAGTAATGCAATCATTGAGATTTTGAAAAAATATTGGATCGGTGTGAACAATGAGGATATATATTTGGATGGTGGGATGTTTTTACAATTAATCGTTAATAGTTATAGTCGTCTTTTGTTTTCCTCAGTAATGCAATCATTGAGATTCTCTCTTGGAAGTATTCTGTTGGTGATTGCCAACAAGTGACTCATCTTCTGGAAATCAAGTTTCTTATACTCTTTTTGCATTGTCAGACATCAAGGATGGCCTGAAAATTCTCAGGCAACCGATGTTCTGATTTTTCCTTTTTATGTTTGAGGTGAGCTGCTTATTTATTGTTGGAATTAAGTAGTCTTATGACCCTCTCTTTCTCTTTCTTTCATGAAGCACGATGCATTAACAATGTTATGTAAATACACACACATAAATGCATATATAGATACATACATACTTATGTGGATGATATACTACTTGCAATCAAATTGTCCTTAATTTTATAGTTCTCTTATTTTTTTCCCGAGTAATGTAATCATTGAGATTTTACTTGGAAGAATTCTGTTGGTGATTGCCAACAAGTGACTGATATTCTGGAAATCAAGTTTGTTATACTCATTTTGCAATGTTGAACATCAAGGATGGCCTGAAAATTCTCAGGCAATAGATGTTCTGATTTTCTCTTTTTTATGCTTGAGGTGAGACCTGCAATGCTTTTTGGCGTAGAAGTAGAAAGTTGGATATTTAAAAAGATGCATAAAATTAAGTGTTGCAGATGAGGATGTTGAGGCAGTTGAGTGACTTCATATTTATAGATAGAATGCAAAATGAGTATATACGTGAAAAGATTGGAGTAACTCCAATGACAGATGAGATTAGAGAAAATCACCTTAGATGATTTGGTCACGTGAAATGTCGGCCTTTTTTGATGACCCTGTTAGGAGAGTAGATGTAAGAAAGGTAGAGATAAACCTTAAAAGGCTTGTTTAGAAAGTATTAAGATTGATCTTTTTTATTTGATTTTAATGCGACTTTAACTATTAATAGGATACAATGGAGAAAAAAGGTTGTGTCCGACTTCATGTAGTGGGTTAAAAGCTTGTTGTTGTAGATATATATGATCTTGAAAGATGCTCAACATATCATACTGGCTAGGGCTACAAACGAACCCAACTGAGCTGAGTATGCGAGTGTTCATGTTTGAGTTCGTTTATTATTTGCTTGTTCAAGTTCGGTTCGTGTTTGATTCGAGCCTTATTGTTAGTGTTTACGTTTGTTTTGTTTAAAATTTAATGGTGTTCATGTTTGGTTCAAGTTCGGTTCGTTTAATGATTATCGAGCTTTAAACAAACACGCTTTAATGAGCTATGTTCATGAACATATTTAATGATTTTTTTTACACTATCAAACAAGCACGTTCATGAACAATTCTAATGAATATTCTTGAGTTATCAAATGAGCAAGATCATGTATATATACACAATTAGTATTTTTGAGTTACTAATCGAGTTCGTTCATGAATAAATTGTTTATGATTCATCTTGTATTTGTGCATGAACATCTTAAACAAACAATCTAGCAAACATTGACACATGTGAAATGTCTATTGTTCATGAACAAATTTATTCTATTGAAGGTATAAAATAAAATGAAATGAAATTTATATTAAAAGCAATTGTCTATTTAAAATGAAAATATGATTAATCTATATGAATATATTTATCGAGCTTATTCATGAGTTCCAAATCCAACGCGAATCGAGTTTCTTATCGAGCTTAATGTCAAGCTTGTTCTCGAGCTTCAAATGATGTTGTTCGTGAACATAAATGAACCAATCACATTAATGTTCAAACTTGTTTATTTAAGGATAGGGTATTAGAAATGTTGTTCAAGTTTGTTTATTTAGTTAGTTAAACGATCACAAACGAGCTTTAATCGAACCGAGCAATGAGTAGCTCGTCGAACGTTTGGTTCGCTTGCAGCCCTAATACTGGCAACTCAAGTGACGCTACCTCTCTTTTTTCATTGCCTTATAAAGTCAAGAGCCTTTGTCTCCATTCTATTTTTTATGCATGTTGGTGGAATTTCACAATCTCTCCATATGAAAGTAAAATTGAAATTGCACTGATGGGGGATAATGTTTTTCATTTACAGATGGAAATCATATCTGTTGCGTCATCTCCACAATGAAATATATTTTAAATGGCCTAATCATATGGCAATTTTCAAGATTAGTGACATTCCCAATATGTAGTAGTGTGTTGAGATTATCTCTTTTATGAGTGAAAAGTTGTAAGGGCAATGATGATGATGATTTAGAATTTAAACTTCAACCATGGATTACACATGGCAATTATGAAATATTGCTATGTTTCCCAAGATATGGCATGTCTGGATGGCCTGGAGCAGCTCAGGCAACCACATCTTCCATTTGCATGGGAATTAAAGTGTAGCAAAGCTCTTGTACTTATCTTATGTCAGAGTTTCATTGTCATGTAAGCCTTCATTTTTTTTGTTTGTCTTTTCTTCTTCTCCCACTTCTTATTCTTGCTCATTACTCTTGAAGCTTAGTTCTTTCAGTTGTTGTGCCTAACTCCCTAATTATTTATTCACTAATAAAGTCATCTCCAGCTTCTGTTGCTATGACTGTGAGCCTGTGAGAATATATCCATCATCAATTCTCGCTTCTTAGCTAAGCTATGTTTCTATGGCTATTAGATGATGATTTCTTTTGGAGAGGCCACAACAATTATTGCTAACCCTTGACAATTTGGCTATGTTTGATTCTTACTCTACTCTAGTAATGAGGCATCAAGGATAGCCAATATTTTACACCATAAAGCATTGCAAGTCTCACCACCATCTTATAGAATTTTCTCTTTAAGTTTGAGGGGGAATTTTCTATCAGAGAACATACTAGAGGATTTAGAATATAGCTTTTGGTTTTAAATGGCTGTCATGGAAATTTTCAATGTTTCCTTCGATATGGCATGTTTGGATGGCCTGGAGTTTCTCAGGCAACCACAGTTGACATACGTTGGTAATTCAAGCTAAGCCAAGCATTTTCGCTTGCCCGATGTCGTGGATTCATTGTCTTCATCTTGGCCTTCCTTTACTTGTTCATTCCTTCTTCTTCTTCTTCTTTCCTTTTGGGATTGTGATCCATCGTGTAAAGTGTTTCAAATGCATGAGTTTTAAAAATACTGGTTTTTTGTCTGAAGTGAAAAAAAAGAGATTTACATTTGTATCACTTTATATTATGTTATTTACCTATCTAATACCTAAAATTTTAATATTTCATGTCTCACATCACTAGATCAAATATTGGTGCAGGAAATAAAAAAATAAAATTTATTAGGATGGTATGGGTGGCAGGAATGAATTATAGGAGTGACTTTTGATTTAAAGAGTTTTGGGTGATAATCTACTTTGTTTATCGTTTCTTTTTACCTCTTCCTTGGTGTAATGGCAGATAAATAAGCCTCATGAGGCAACCTGTGCAGACATCATGATTTTAGCTTTTTATGGCTATTAGCTGAGTGATTAGAGTGGAAACTTGTTCTCAACTTTTCTCTAAAGTCTTAGCAAATCAGTCTTGTTCTCGACTTTGTCTGTGACTACCCAGCTCACTTTGATCTGGTGGTTGTCTGCTCGAAAGTTCAAAAAAAAAAAAAAAAACTGTCGGTAACTGGAATCCCAATTGTGGTCTTCTTTCCTTCTAGCTTGGGATTCCTGCATGCCCTGGAATTGCGGCAGCTGCACTTTAATAAACTATGAAGCTCACTTAGGCTTCGTTTGGGACGGCTTTTTTACTGCTTCTAAATGTGGTGCATTGAACTGCCAAACCGTCTGCACGCAAGTCTGGACTTTAGATTTATAACTTGATTTCTTCGGGCGCACAATGAACTTTTCAAAAGGCATTCAAAGATTACTATCTTTCAAAGATTGTTTAAGAATTGGGATACTAGTATAGAATCCTATCTTACATTTAAACCAAATTAGTCCATTAACATTTGAAGCCCATGCACTCATAAAAAAATATTAGTTTCATCATTCTTGACTTTGAATTCAAAATCAACCAATTTACCCTCACAACTTAATTCGTATGAGTTCAAGCTCTAGGATATTTGAGCTGGAGTTTAAGTTTAAAATTGAACTTGTGACTCAATAAATTTGCTTGTGATCTCATCAGTGATTTGAGTTTGAGCCGATTCATGAGTGGACTTGACTCACTAGCTTCAGCTCAACTATTCTTTTACCCTCTATATACATCATTACCTAAGGCTGCAATATCTTTGTTGCGATGCGATTGATCTATGGCATTGGAAGTTATTGCATTTGAATTATTTGAACACTTGGTTAGGTCATTCTTTCAACTCTCGAATGGCAACAATTTCACTTTACATGATATGGTGCGTGAGTTAGCTCAATTTATAATTGGACATAAAATATGTTCTTCATTAGATTTGGTTGAATTGAAGAACATCCCCAAATATGCAAAGCATATATTTTCGTAAGAGACACAAAGGTTGATTGTGTTCTTTTACTTGAGGCTAGAAGAACACTTTACATTGATAGGTCATATAATTTTTCTGATATGCTTCAGCAAAATATTTTTCCAATGGAGCCATTATTCTTTTGGAAGTTTTTAATACGAAATTGCCTTGAGATTCGTGCTCGATCAAGTTAATTTTTTGATGATATATCAATTCTCAATGCTAATATCTTAAGTCAATTGTTCAAAACGATGGTGAAATATATGGGGATATATTAGGAGAATTCAAATTGGATTGCTAATGTGGAAGAATGCATTAGGGATTTTGTGTGATAGAAAAGTATCCCTCAAGTTTGAATTTAAAAGTGCCAATTTTGTTTATGTATTAGCGTCCTTGTAAAGTTAAAAGTGCCAATTTAGTTTATGAATATCAACAATTTACTTTATGAGCTACAAGTACTTTTGTGTCATTGAAAGTAGATTCATATTTTTTTATATTTCATATATTTTGTCCTTGCTTTATGGAGCTGGTCATTAAAATAATTGCAAATTTTTTCACCATGCTTGCCATGTTATAATTTCTGACGAATTAAATGGGTAAAACCTCTTGCCATTTCTTGTATATTCTCTCACACCTTTCTACTTTTTTAATTAAAGCTCTTACAAAAATTTTCTTCTTTGATTTTTGTTGTTTTATACTAAATCTTTTCATGTGTGCGTGGGAATTAAATGTGCAATTGTAACAAGTCAAACTTCTAAAATCAAAGTGAGGGAATTGATGAAAGATTTTAATTATGGAGGTTAACATAAGTGTTTAAAGTTTTTCATTTGAGTAGATCTAAAATCAAATGCATGACATTTAATTTTAATAGTAATAGATCTAGTTGTTGGATTGTGACATTGGGTGATCAAGTCATTAAAAAGAGTGCATGTTTTAGATATTTCGGGTTTATTGTTGAAAGTGATAGTGAAATAAAGGGGATATTATTAGTGTAATTGAAGTTGGATGGTTGATGTTGCGGAATGCAACAATTTTTGTGTGATAGAAGCGTACTCCTCAAACTTAAGGGATACTTTTATAAGATTGTCGTGAGGCCTGCAATGACTTATGACGCAAAAAGTTAGTAATTAAAACAAAAGAAAAAAAAATTAATTTAAGTATTGCCGAGATGAGGATGCTCAGGCGGATTAGTTGCTTTACGCTTAGAGACACAATACATAACGAGTATATACGTGAAAATGTTGCAGCACCTCCAATGGCAGATACAAATCGGGAGTTGCCTTAGATGGTTTGGTCACATAAAACATCGGCCTTCCGGCTTATGTTGAGAAAAGTAGAGGTATTCCTAAATAGACTTGGTTAGGAAGTATTGTAAATGATCATTTTTTTATTAGACACAACTGACGATTTGGATTTTAATAGAAGTTAATGGAGAAGAAGGATTCATGTTGCTGACCCCATGTAGTGGTATAAAGCTTTTTTGTTGTTGTAGGGCTTGCACTGTGAGGGTAGCATGAAACTTTTTATCTTTTTTATCATTGAGTTCAGAAGTTGTCTTGTGTATATGATGTGTGTTTGAGTTTTTCCTAATTGGCCTAAATGTCCTAAAAAAAAAAAGAACCATGCAACAAACTTGGTATTTCAAGATGCGGCTTAATTTTTCCATTAATGGCTGGTTTTTATTTTTAACAGTCAAAACTTGCTTGTTACTTATATTTTTCTCAATAATGTAGTCATGGAGATATCTGCTCGTAGAATTGAGCTGGTGATTGCCAACTAGTGACTGATCTTCTGCATCGCGATCATCAAGGATTGCTTGAAAATTCTCAAGCAACCGATGTTGTGATTATCCCCATTTATGCCTCAGTTTGGAGGGCTTTTAGAAAGCTGATTATTTATTTATTAGTGTTGGAATCCTGTATCCTTATTGTACTCTCTCTTTCTCTTCTGAAGCAGTATAGATATATATATCTCGACACACGTTTTATATAAAAATGCTCGGTATATCTTTGTTTGATGAATGATTTGTTCTGCATCCTTTGCCTCAAAAAATCTCTGAAGTTTGCATATTATTTTTATGGTTTTGTGACACTCTTTTGTCTAAATCGGGCAAAAACATGGGTCTAATTAATTGGGGGTTGTTTCCTATTTTATATATTCGCTAATGGCTCCTTGAGAAAGGGTATTTCTTAGCCCTCGCTGAACTGAAAGCAGAACAGCCTTGGGAGTGTATTATTATGCCTGAAAAGTGAGAGATGGAAAAGCTAAAATATCATCAATCATGCATTGTTATGCCTGCTTACTAAGTTTGCTACTCGGTTGAAGTTGATGCATATTCTCTCTCTTCTCTTATATTGATTGGAGCTGCCTAAGGAAAGAAAAAAGGCAGTATTTAGAGATGGGAAGTTGTGAAAGAGGTATAGAGAAGGCAAATTGACATATATTTGTAATTTATAGTTGGATTAAGAGAGATATAGTGTCTTTCACATGGCCCGATTGTGATTCTTGTTTTTGTTGGTATCAAGGAAATTGATCCTCTTTTTTCTTTATAATTTCTATGAAGGTTTTTGTATAATTGCAATTCTTATGGCTGGGAAGTAGCTTGTGATAGTTATGAAGTTCTATGTTTAGTACAATGGCAGAAGATGTCTAATGCATTTGTTGACAATAACATGGTCCCTCACTTTATCTATTTATTTTACCATAGGCTGGATCTTATTCTTCTACATCTTTGCAACATTTAACTTATTACTAATCATGTTGCTACTATACATTAGATACTATGTATTTATTTGAAGACTAGCCTTAATAGAGAGTTCTCTCTTTATTGGAAAATTTGTGATAGGAAATACTTGAGTTCGCAAGCAACCCAATGGTAAATACTTGAGTTCGCAAGCAAACTTATCACTAATCATGTGAAAACAGTGGGAATAATGCTAAATCTGGGCGAAATCTGCCCCAAAACATTGGATTGCAATAAAGAATCAAAGCTAAACAAACATGAGAACAAGATATAAGTGATCCTCAATTTGAGGGGAGGATCATTCTCTCCCAAATCAATAGACAAGACAATCTAGAGCCTGAATACCCAAGAACTCCAAGAAAAACTCAAATCATGCATAACACAAATCCTAAAAAAAACCCTCCTATTAATACAATTAATTTTCTATTTCAAACATCTCTCATTCAAATTTTCCCTTTCAAAGTAGTCTCCCGAATTCTCCAAGTGGGTGGCAGCATTAACGGAGGCGGATTCCCCTCTCCGCCTCCTATAAACATGAGCCAGCCGTTGGGCCGGTTCATGGTGAAATGGCCTATTAATTTACCTCGGAACTAATAAGTTAAAACTCTCCTCGACTACCCGATAAAAATTAGAGGGAGAAAAGGATGTAGAGGAGGACAAATTACCATCTATTTGATTTTAAGAGGGAGATTAAAACAGATGAAGTGTCTTTTACATAACCTGAGTGTGATATATATTTTTGTTGGTAATTAGGAACTATTGTTGGATCCTAAATTAGGGGTGTAAGTGAGCCGAATCGGCTTTAGCTCGACTCGTTTATGAGCTCGCGAGCCGAGCTTATCGAGCTCACGAGTCGAGCTTGAGCTCGAGTTTGAGCTCGTTTAGTAAATGAGCTCGAGCTTGAGCCGGCTTGGCTCGTGAGGTCGCGAGCCGGCTCGATTAAATATTAATATTTTTAAAAAATAATTTTCTATGAAGTTATTCTATAAATCAATTCAAATAAGAGGGAAGTAGTTTGTGATAGTTCTCAAGTTCTATGTTGGTAATTTGTCTATAAATTTAAATCTTGAAAGTTATTTCGTAAGATAAGTGTTAAATCTTGTTTGGCAATATAATCTAAGATATATGGCAGCTAGTTCAATTAAAATTTAAATTTAATATAAAATTTTAAGTATAATTTTAATAAATGTCAATAAATTATAATTAAAAATAATTTAATTTTAAATTAACTTATTAATTTTAAAATTGATCATATTTTTAGTTATTTATAAATTGGTCTTACTTTATTAAATTTTTTAGCATTAATTACAAATTATATAAAGAATGTAATTATAATTTAAGTTTATTAACAATTGGTTTTATTAAATAAATTTATTTAGTTAAATTTTATTTTTATTTAATTTTAATTTAAATTGGTGTATTAAATAAATTTATTCACGTGTTATGCTTCTCTGCTATTATCTGTCATTTTGCAGTTTCTCTGCTTTTTCTGTAGACGTGGGTTTGCTAGGGTTTTCTTTTCCTCTTCTCAAGCTGTTCGTGACTGTTCGACTTTGCCTGCTTTGCCTAGGTAGGGTTTTGGACGAGTCGCTAAATGACTTCGTTGCCTCCTTCCACGACGTTCCTTCCTGTCAAATCCCAAAGTCATGACAGTTCGCCGTTCTCATTTTAGCTTTTATTAATTAAGTTCAATTAGACTAAGTTGTTTAATTTCTCCGCATAGGCGTCTAGGGTTTTGCTTTACATCTTCCCTATTTCGTCGTTGCTGTTCGACTTCGTTGCTTGAGTGTGGCAGGGTTTTTGCACGAATCGCTTCTTCGGCTACTTCGTTGCTGTTTGACTTCGCTCGCTTGACGACGTTCCCTTTCTGTCGGATCGAAAGTCTGGGAGCTCGCTAGCTGTAAAGGAAACTATCTTTATCCCTTTCGCGCTCTTCTTCGGCCAAATCCCAAATGTTGTAAATCTGCGACATTTCAGGATTTATTAAATCCCGGATTTACGGTCCAGTGAGGGAGACGGATGATTTATTCCTTCGTGAGATTTTGCGGGTGTTCAAATCCCGTTTGCAGGATTTGGCAAAAATCCTGCTCAAAATTCGCTTAAATACTGTTAAATCCAGTATCCGAACATCCCTAGAGATTAGCCACTATCAACGCAAGGATAGCCAAAAGATTCTCAGGCAACAGATGTTATGATTTTCCGTATTTATGCTTGAGGTGAGAGGACTTTTAGAAAGATGTTTATTTATTTTATTTTTATTTTTGGTTTGAAATTCAATATATATATTGCCCACTATCTCTTTCTATCTCTCCTGTAACAGGGTGCAATAACCATTGGTAATTTGTGGGTGTGTGTAGATGAATGAATCATGGATGAGAGGAGGCTAGAGCAGTATGTCTATATTGGGGCCGGCTTCTTGCAACTATGCTATGATTTCAATCAAAATACTATGGCGAAGACGGTTTGCGATTTGAATTTATATTGACTTCAGGAAAAAAAATTGCAAGGTTAAAGCATGGGCTATTACACAACCAACCCTAGTTCGAGAGAAAGCTCCTTATGACCTATCATATAGGAATGGTCAAAATGACCATCATGCCCTCCAAAATTAAATAAATGATTCATATTAAGTGTTTGGTTTTGAGGGATTAGAGGGCTAAAATTTATTTGAATTTTGAGGGATATTTGGGCATAAAATTGGAATAAAAGGATGATAAAACATTGAAGTTTTGTTCGAATTATTTTTTAAATTAATTATTTAAAGTCGATTAAGGATAATTGATATCGATTAGATTTAAAATAAGCCAAAACATGTTAAATAGGAGCAATCGAAGTGGTTGAGGATAGAACTTCATCGAAATTTAATTAAATTAACTTGAAGAAGCTTGATTAAATTTATTTGATAAAAATTCAATGTGTTTTGATTAGTTTAAATTTCGCTCGACTCAAAATAATAATCAATTGACTCAATTTCATAATTGAGGACACGCCAAGGTAAAAGCAAACTCAAATCGAGTTGAATATCTTCGACATCATCAAATCTAAGTTGTATAATCAAATCGACTACAATTAATTCATATTTAATTCAATATTGGTTTTAACGAAAGATCGAAGTGGTCCATTGCAAACTAAATTGAGGTCAACAGTCCCACCAACTATGGTCCCTCCGACCTATATGGCTCGACCACATTCTCTTTAAACACTTTTGCCTATCGACTATGATCCTCTGGCCTCTGTAGCTCGATCACAGTCCTTGCGACCTCCATTGCCCGACCACAGTCCCTTCAACCTCCATCGTTTGCTGACAATAGTCCATAAACCACCATCAACCGACTGCAATCCCTTTAACCTTCATCACCCGACTACGGTCTCTTTGACCTCAATCACAGTCATTATGACCTCCATCGCAACCATTCGACCACCATTGCTCAACAATGGTCTATTGAACCTCAATCGCTCAATAATGGCCCTTATGGCCTCCGTCATCCAGCTACGATTTCTTCAACCTTAGTCACCGAACAATATTCCCTAAATCCGACGTCGCCTGACAACGATCCTATCAACCAAATAAACATGTCGACGTTCTCTTAAGAATAACTCTCATGTTATATGATTATTCAAACTTTAATCGTGTAATATTCTTTATTCAACGTATATTTGTTACATTAAGCTAAAACCTTCCCCCATAGAAGGGCATCAATTTTAATCAATAATATATATTAGCTGAATCAATTTAACTTCGCATGCCCCCATGATTTTTTCTCTTTTAGGATTTTCCACATAAAATCTATGATGTCTCTTATGATTGCTACACCTCTCTATGTTATTTGTGTGTGCTAGAGCTTCATACAAAACTAACACATTAAACTTTATATTACTCTATCACCACTAATGTTAGTTTAACCAATTTTCAAAATCATTAAAAATCTATTTAGGATTGCTGAATCATTTTATAAAAGTTGGCATGGCAGCAAAAATCATATTAATCAGACACGAATCTTCATATCAACATGAATCAAAACTTTCAAAAAAAAAAATAAAATTTGGGACAATCCAAACTTCGATTCCAACAAATTTATAGCTAAATTGAAGATCTCAAGAAGACAAGCCAAATGACACCAAATTCAGTCTAATTCGAGCCCAAATGAGCCGAACTCAATGTACCAAAAAAATACTTATAAGCTATAGAGCATCAATTGGAAGACCAAATGATATTTGAATATAACATGCTTATAATCGAATCTAGTGGATCAACGAGAAAAATCCAATGAACCCAATATTACTTAATTATGTCACCATTAAGACACTTAAATGATGAACAAGCTATCTTTAATCGAAAACTCAATATGGGCCATTTCATGGATCACGCTAAATATGCCCTATTTTTTGCCATAATTGCTAGGTATGTCACTCCCAAAAAAATATAAAAGACCATTATTCTTCATATTAGGGGCAAAGGAAGAGGAGAGAAAGCCATGGAGCTCACTTGCATTCTCCCACAACTATCACCAAATCTCTTCTTGACCACCGACCATCATCGGACTGTCATAATAAATTTAATGGATTTAAGGCTTTGTTTTAAGTGTTACCTAAAATTTGTAGGTTAGAATTAGATTTGAGTAAATAACTTGACATGCAAATAAATAAAAAACAAGCAACAATTTTACTTTAATGTCTATGCAATTATAGGAAGTCATGCACATGGATATAAAATAATCCCATAATAACTTTTTTATCACTCAGTTGCCTAACAAGAATATTTTTCTTATAAATGCAACACTCAGCCACCAACAACAAAAAATGAAGGTTTTATTTGACTTTTAAGTTACGTTATTCAATTCATTATATTTTATGTGATTCATCTTGATTTATTTGTTGGGAGTTTTGATTACCAGCTAAGAGGTATTGGATTCGAGTCTTACGTATGTATTAACTTAGGGGTGTCAAAATCGGGTTGCAGGTCTGATTTGAGTCAAACGTAATATTGATCAGTTTCTGTTTGACACAACCCAAATCAGACATGTTTTTTGCATACGAGTTAGAAATTTCAACCAGAACCCGACCCATCAGAAACGTCGGGTTTCCGGGTTGACTCGACTTGACACGAAACCACGTGCGACTTGCGAGATTTAGCTTTAAGAAGCACTTGAATGGGATAAAATGATTACCTTTGCAACAAGCAAGCTCCCTCCCGCTATCGTCTATACTTCCGATCTAATAAAAGAATGATGAGGGTGAGTTGTCGTGACTTTCCGACCCAACATGAAGGAAAGTCATCGAAGGAGAACGTGGCATGTGAGTGGGCGTGTGGAAGCAGTGAAAGCGGGATAAGAGGAAAAGCAAACCCTACATGCGAGTGCATGCGTACTAGATTAGGCGTGACAAGCAAGCAAGGTTGTGAAAGAAGGAATGTGTGTGCCTAGGCGGGGGAATCACGTCAGACTTGGGTCAACTTCGGGTTTGCAGGTTGATTCGAACGACTCGATTTTTCAAGCTGGTCAAATTTTTGAACCTGAACCAGACCAGTTTGCCAAACAGGTTGATGCTAACTCGAAATTTTTCGACCAAAGTTCGGATCTAGTTTTTCAGGTTGTGTCAAATATTGACATCCTTACGTGTGTTGTGTATGATTTTTGTTTATTTATTTATTTATTTTTTGGATACGAGTTTATCTTAATTGACCTAAATGCCCCAAAAAATAAATCATTGTATTTTTTACTAAAAAAATTATTTTACTCTTAGATATTTTTTTCAATTTATATTGGAAGATCAATTTGAAAAGTTTTAGATTTTGAATGATGGATGAAAGGATAACATCCATGATGTTCATAGAAATGAGTAGTTAAAAGTTGAATTATATCTCCATTCAAATGGAGAAAAATTATTTGTTGCATTTACAATAGCCTCAAACTCACATATTAATAGCAATTAATTCATTGGAGAATTCTAGTCTTGTAATTCCAATTTGAAATCTCTAATCAACTGCCTATGTTGTTATGTTGGTCCAAGTTTTTCTATTTTTTAATTATATGAACAAATTTTTTTGGGCAACAATGCTTATAATATGAGTTTTTTAATTCATTTTAATTCTAATTAACATCAATAAATTGTTAGTATAAATAATAAAAAGTTTAAAATAATTTAATTATTGAATAATTTATCATTAATTATAATACCAATTATCTAATTTTTTATTTTGGTGTTATTTTAATACTAATTATAGTGATAATGAATTAATTAGTTATTTAATAATTTTTGAAATAACAAATCATTTGTATATTTACTCTATGAATTATTTTATTAATTTTAAATTGTTTTTAATAAAATTTTAATAATAATTATATCTAAATTTCTTTATTTAATCAATTAAGTATTCTATTTGTTTTTTTTTGGGAAAATAGTATTGTATTTGTACAACACTAATTATCTATTTAATTATTTAGATTTAAATTATATTAATTAAGTTAATTGGATTAATAATTAAAATAAGGTATTCTTGTCTCGGTCCTTGTCTAGGGTTTGCTTTATCTCTTCTCAATTTCTTCGTTGCTGTTCGGCGTCACGTGAGGTAGAGTATTCAACGAGTCGCTAGCTTCTTCGCCTCCTTCGACGAATTTTTCTTCCCGTCGGATCGGAAGTCACGAAATTTTTTATCGACGTTGGATCTTAAGTAAAGACTGGAGCTCGGTCGCTGCGAAGATAACTATCTTTCTCGCTGCGAAGATAACGATCTTTCACCCTTTCGCGTCCGTGAATAGTGCGATCCCAATATTGGAGTTGCACTGTTCACAAACGCAATTTTTGTGTGTAAAAATAGATATGAGGAATAATATACACATATTGAAGATGAATTACTATTTGATACGTCTCTTACCGCATTTTTGAAGTGGAAAATAAGTTTTTCGGTTGGAGATGCCTATTTGAGCCTTTTAATGGCTAGTTGTAATGGCAGATTGGCAAGGAAGCTCGCTTTCTACTATCCTTGTTACCTTTTTGTCTGCCTTTATCTGCATTGCATATCGAAAGGCTTCTAAATACTAGTGGCAAGTTTATCTTCTCACAACGCCCATTATTTTTGGGGAAGTGAAGCATTGTTCTCAATGCTATTATCTGAAGTACTTTCTTCTCTTTATGAGTTCCATACACAGATGAAGATTTAAAGCTATTATATGAGGTACTTTCGTATTTTTGTGATCTCAAATCTTTGGATGTCGTGCAGTTTTTTATGCAAAGATAGCCGCCATAAAAATGGGGATTCATACATTGCTCCTTAGAAAGCTTCTCTACTTGCCTTACCTGATGGATTTTCCTGTCATCTGACACCTATCCTTATTCCTGTTCTCTCATTATTCTTTATTTTTCGAATTTAGTTGGTTCTTTTGGGTTCAAGATGTTTCATAATGAGCAGGGTAGGATGCATTATTCTCTCTGATGTTTCAATGACATTCCTCATTTTGAGTAGTTGTGGATTTATTTTTATAGAGGATCGGCATATGGTATTGTTGTGGAAGAAGCACGACTCGTTGGGTTGTTGCACCAAGCTCTTTTGTTTTGGCCATTATTAATTTGTATTTGCCAGTGCTTATCTATTTTATTAAGAGCTGATGCTGTGATGCTTTGCCTATTCAAATCTTCCATGGTTGAGTTCTCATATCTTTGATTGAGAATGATAAGGCATTAATAGGGGTGGAACGAGGAAGAGCTCAGGGAGGGCATTGTTCAACCTAAAACCTTTTTTCTGATAAAAATAAACATTTTGATTATTTTGCTCAGCTTTAATAAATTCAATTTCCCAAATTCTAATTTTTTTTTTTTTATTCATAAGATTATGTATTTCATATCCTATTTTTCCACTCTCAAAAGAGACGTCGGATCCACCCCTGCATCAAAGATGCATGATATCCACAAGTAACATATGCTTCTATTTTTTTTTTTATTCGGGCTTGAGCTGAGAGGACATCGTGAAAGCTTTTTATCTTCTTCTATGCTTGAGTGCAGGAGTTGTCTTTGGATATCTCATTTTTGAAGCTCCGTGCAAAAGATCAGTAATTCAGGAGGATTTCCCTCTGTACTATATACATATATATATATATGTGTGTGTGTGTGTGTACATGCACGCACTTACAAACATACATACATGCATATATAAATATATGCATACATATCTGCATGATATGCTATTTGCAATCAAGTTGCCCTTAACTTGAAAAAAATATTGGATTGATGTGGACAATGAGGAGAAATATCTGGATGGTGAGATATTTTTAGAATTAATTGCTGATAGTTATAGTTGTCTTTTGTTTTCCTCAGTAATGTAATCATTGAGATTTCTCTTGGAAGAATTCTTTTGGTGTTTTCCAACAAGTGACTGATCTTCTAGAAATCAAGTTTGTTATACTCATTTTGCAATGTCGAACATCAAGGATGGCCTGAAAATTCTCAGGCAACCAATGTTCTGATTTTCCCTATTTATGCTTGAGGTGAGAGGACCTTTAGAAAGATGCTTATTTATTTATTTATTGTTGGAATTATGTTGTCATATGCCCTCTCTTTCTCTTTCTTTCATGAAGCAAGGTGCAATAACAATGGTATATATATATATATATATATACATATTGAATTAAAGGTTTTTTACTAGAAACTTTCTTTAGAAAGTAGCAAGAAAGCTGTCCCAAATGAAGCCTAAATCATATTTTATCCCTATGTTTCTTATTTTTTGATCTGGAATCTTTGGATGTCCTACAGCTTATGTGGCAATGAAAGCTGCCGTTAAAATATGGATACATACGTAGCTATCTGTAGAAAGCTTCTCTTCTTGCCTAATTTGATGGATTTTGTTGTGATCTGACCCCCCTATCCTTATTCTTGGTCTCTCATTATTCTTTAGTTTTAGAATTTAGTCAGTTCTTTTGGGTTCTTGATGTTTGATAAATGATAATGAGCAGGGTAGGATGCATTATTCTCTTTGAAGTTTAAATGACATTCCTGTTTTGAGTATTTGTAGATTTATATTTATAGCGGTTCAAGATATGATATTATTGTTGAAGAAGCATGATTCATTGGGTTGTTGCAAGAAGTTCTTTATTCATCGTTGTTATTAATTTTTTATTGCCAATTCTTATCTATTTTGTTAAGTGTTGATGCGGTATGCATTGCCTATTCAAATTTCCATAGTTGAATTCTCATATCTTTAATTGTGAATGACGAGGCATCAATAGGGGTGGAATCCAGAATAGCTCAAGGTGGACAATTGTTCAACCGTAAACCTTTTTTTTCATATAAGAATTAACATTTTAATTCTTTTGCTAACTTTCAGTTTATGCAATTATTTTTATTTTATTCATAAGATTATGTATTTCATAATCCTATTTTGTCCACCTGCAAAAGGGAGGCCGGTTCCACTCCTGCATCAAAGATGACATGATATCTGCATGTACATATGCTTCCATTTTATGGTTTACTAAACTTTTTAATATTATTTTGAAGGCTAAAAAGATGTCAAATGAGTGAAGAATGTGTTTGTTGATTCTTATTTTTAAGAATAAAGGTGATGCACAAGATTGTGCAAATTATAGACGAATTAAGTTAATATGTCGTACTTTAAAACTATGGGAGAGAATTATGGAGCATAGGTTGCGGCGTTAAGCTAGGCGTTTCTCAAAATCAATTTGTATTCATGCCAGGTAGGTCTACTATGGAAGCTATATATTTATCGAGAGGTTTGATGGAGAATGTATAGCGAGAATAAGGGGGATCTCCCTAAGATATTTATTGATTTTGAGATAGCATATGACAAAGTTCCAAGAGAAGTGTTATGGAGTGTTCTAGAAAAGAAAGAGGCTAATAATGCTTATATTCAAGTCATTAAAGATATGTATGCAAGTGTTGTTACTTGTATTCAGACACAAGGTGGTTTGACCGAGTATTTTCCTATTTCAATTGGATTACATCAAGGATCAACTTTTTTTTTTTTACATCAAGGATCAACCTTAAGCCCATGTCTTTTTTCTTTAGTCATGGATGTTCTCACTAGACATTTGTAAGAAGTTGTACCCTGGTGTATGCTTTTTGCTGATGCTATTCTTCCTGTTGATAAGACTAGAGAGGGAGTTGAAGATAAACTTGAATTATGGAGGTCAAACTTAGAGTTTAAAGGCTTTCATTTGAGTAGATCTAAAATTGAATATATGGAGTGTAATTTTAATAATAATAGTTATTGTGGGGTGATTGTGACTTTGGGTGATAAATGCTTGATGTTGGTTTTGTCCTCTTGGGCTGAGAGGACAACATGAAATCTTTTTCTCCTTTTTTATGATTGAGTGCAAATGTTGTCTTTGGATATCTCTTTATTGAAGCTCCATGGAAAAACATTGGTAATTCAGGAGGGTTTTAATCAATCCCCACCCGCCTCCCCCCCCCCCCCCCCCCACCTCCCGCTCTCTCTCTCTCTCTCTCTCTATATATGTATATGTTTATGATATTCTACTGGCAATCAAATTGCCCTACTTGAAAAATATTGGATTGGTGTGGACAATGAGGAGAAATATCTGGATTGTGAGATATTTTTAGAATTAATCGTTGATAGTTATAGCTGCCTTTTATTTTCCTCAGTAATGCAATCATTGAGATTTTGAAAAAATATTGGATCGGTGTGAACAATGAGGATATATATCTGGATGGTGGGATGTTTTTACAATTAATCGTTAATAGTTATAGTCTTCTTTTGTTTTCCTCAGTAATGCAATCATTGAGATTATCTCTTGGAAGTATTCTGTAGGTGATTGCCAACAAGTGACTGATCTTCTGGAAATCAAGTTTCTTATACTCTTTTTACATTGTCAGACATCAAGGATGGCCTGAAAATTCTCAGGCAACCGATGTTCTGATTTTTCCTTTTTATGTTTGTGGTGAGCTGCTTATTTATTGTTGGAATTAAGTAGTCTTATGACCCTCTCTTTCTCTTTCTTTCATGAAGCACGATGCATTAACAATGTTATGTATATACACACACATAAATGCATATATAGATACATACATACATATGTGGATGATATACTACTTGTAATCAAATTGTCCTTAATTTTATAGTTCTCTTATTTTTTTCCCGAGTAATGTAATCATTGAGATTTTACTTGGAAGAATTCTGTTGGTGATTGCCAACAAGTGACTGATATTCTGGAAATCAAGTTTGTTATACTCATTTTGCAATGTTGAACATCAAGGATGGCCTGAAAATTCTCAGGCAATAGATGTTCTGATTTTCTCTTTTTTATGCTTGAGGTGAGACCTGCAATGCTTTTTGGCGTAGAAGTAGAAAGTTGGATATTTAAAAAGATGCATAAAATTAAGTGTTGCAGATGAGGATGTTGAGGCAGTTGAGTGACTTCATATTTATAGATAGAATGCAAAATGAGTATATACGTGAAAAGGTTGGAGTAACTCCAATGACAGATGAGATTCGAGAAAATCACCTTAGATGATTTGGTCACATGAAATGTCGGCCTTTTTTGATGACCCTGTTAGGAGAGTAGATGTAAGAAAGGTAGAGATAAACCTTAAAAGGCTTGTTTAGAAAGTATTAAGATTGATCTTTTTTATTTGATTTTAATGCGACTTTAACTCTTAATAGGATACAATGGAGAAAAAAGGTTGTGTCCGACTTCATGTAGTGGGTTAAAAGCTTGTTGTTGTAGATATATATGATCTTGAAAGATGCTCAACATTTCATACTGGCTAGGGCTACAAACGAACCCAACTGAGCTGAGTATGCGAGTGTTCATGTTTGAGTTCGTTTATTATTTGCTTGTTCAAGTTCGGTTCGTGTTTGATTCGAGCCTTATTGTTAGTGTTTACGTTTGTTTTTTTTAAATTTTAATGGTGTTCATGTTTGGTTTAAGTTCGGTTCGTTTAATGATTATCGAGCTTTAAACAAACACGCTTTAATGAGCTATGTTCATGAACATATTTAATGAATTTTTTTACACTATCAAACAAGCGCGTTCATGAACAATTCTAATGAATATTCTTGAGTTATCAAATGAGCAAGATCATGTATATATACACAATTAGTATTTTTGAGTTACTAATCGAGTTCGTTCATGAATAAATTGTTTATGATTCATCTTGTATTTGTGCATGAACATCTTAAACAAACAATCTAGCAAACATTGACACATGTGAAATGTCTATTGTTCATGAACAAATTTATTTTATTGAAGGTATAAAATAAAATGAAATGAAATTTATATTAAAAGTAATTGTCTATTTAAAATGAAAATATGATTAATCTATATGAATATATTTATCGAGCTTATTCATGAGTTTTAAATCCAACGCGAATCAAGTTTCTTATCGAGCTTAATGTCAAGCTTGTTCTCGTGCTTCAAATGATGTTGTTCGTGAACATAAATGAACCAATCACATTAATGTTCGAACTTGTTTATTTAAGGATAGGGTATTCGAAATGTTGTTCAAGTTTGTTTATTTAGTTAGTTAAACGATCACAAACGAGCTTTAATCGAACCGAGCAATGAGTAGCTCGTCGAACGTTTGGTTCGCTTGCAGCCCTAATACTGGCAACTCAAGTGACGCTACCTCTCTTTTTTCATTGCCTTATAAAGTCAAGAGCCTTTGTCTCCATTCTATTTTTTATGCATGTTGGTGGAATTTCACAATCTCTCCATATGAAAGTAAATTGAAATTGCACTGATGGGGGATAATGTTTTTCATTTACAGATGGAAATCATCTGTTGCGTCATCTCCACAATGAAATATATTTTAAATGGCCTAATCATATGGCAATTTTCAAGATTAGTGACATTCCCAATATGTAGTAGTGTGTTGAGATTATCTCTTTTATGAGTGAAAAGTTGTGAGGGCAATGATGATGATGATTTAGAATTTAGACTTCAACCATGGATTACACATGGCAATTATGAAATATTGCTATGTTTCCCAAGATATGGCATGTCTGGATGGCCTGGAGCAGCTCAGGCAACCACATCTTCCATTTGCATGGGAATTAAAGTGTAGCAAAGCTCTTGTACTTGTCTTATGTCAGAGTTTCATTGTCATGTAAGCCTTCATTTTTTTTGTTCGTCTTTTCTTCTTCTCCCACTTCTTATTCTTGCTCATTACTCTTGAAGCTTAGTTCTTTCAGTTGTTGTGCCTAACTCCCTAATTATTTATTCACTAATAAAGTCATCTCCAGCTTCTGTTGCTATGACTGTGAGCCTGTGAGAATATATCCATCATCAATTCTCGCTTCTTAGCTATGCTATGTTTCTATGGCTATTAGATGATGAATTTCTTTTGGAGAGGCCACAACAATTATTGCTAACCCTTGACAATTTGGCTATGTTTGATTCTTACTCTACTCTAGTAATGAGACATCAATGATAGCCAATATTTTACACCATAAAGCATTGCAAGTCTCACCACCATCTTATAGAATTTTCTCTTTAAGTTTGAGGGGGAATTTTCTATCAGAGAACATACTAGAGGATTTAGAATATAGCCTTTGGTTTTAAATGGCTGTCATGGAAATTTTCAATGTTTCCTTCGATATGGCATGTTTGGATGGCCTGGAGTTTCTCAGGCAACCACAGTTGACATACGTTGGTAATTCAAGCTAAGCCAAGCATTTTCGCTTGCCCGATGTCGTGGATTCATTGTCTTCATCTTGGCCTTCCTTTACTTGTTCATTCCTTCTTCTTCTTCTTCTTTCCTTTTGGGATTGTGATCCATCGTGTAAAGTGTTTCAAATGCATGAGTTTTAAAAATACTGGTTTTTTGTCTGAAGTGAAAAAAAAAGAGATTTACATTTGTATCACTTTATATTATGCTATTTACCTATCTAATACCTAAAATTTTAATATTTCATGTCTCACATCACTAGATCAAATATTGGTGCAGGAAATAAAAAAATAAAATTTATTAGGATGGTATGGGCGGCAGGAATGAATTATAGGAGTGACATTTGATTTAAAGAGTTTTGGGTGATATTCTACTTTGTTTATCGTTTCTTTTTACCTCTTCCTTGGTGTAATGGCATATAAATAAGCCTCATGAGGCAACCTGTGCAGACATCATGATTTTAGCTTTTTATGGCTATAGCTGAGTGATCAGAGTGGAAACTTGTTCTCAACTTTTCTCTAAAGTCTTAGCAAATCAGTCTTGTTCTCGACTTTGTCTGTGACTACCCAGCTCACTTTGATCTGTTAGTTGTTGGCTCGAAAGAAACTGTCGGTAACTGGAATCCCAGTTGTGGTCTTCTTTCCTTCTAGCTTGGGATTCCTGCATGCCCTGGAATTGCGGCAGCTGCACTTTAATAAACTATGAAGCTCACTTAGGCTTCGTTTGGGACGGCTTTTTTACTGCTTCTAAATGTGGTGCATTGAACTGCCAAACCGTCTGCACGCAAGTCTGGACTTTAGATTTATAACTTGATTTCTTCGGGCGCACAATGAACTTTTCAAAAGGCATTCAAAGATTACTATCTTTCAAAGATTGTTTAAGAATTGGGATACTAGTATAGAATCCTATCTTACATTTAAACCAAATTAGTCCATTAACATTTGAAGCCCATGCACTCATAAAAAAAATATTAGTTTCATCATTCTTGACTTTGAATTCAAAATCAACCAATTTACCCTCACAACTTAATTCGTATGAGTTCAAGCTCTAGGATATTTGAGCTGGAGTTTAAGTTTAAAATTGAACTTGTGACTCAATAAATTTGCTTGTGATCTCATCAGTGATTTGAGTTTGAGCCGATTCATGAGTGGACTTGACTCACTAGCCTCAGCTCAACTATTCTTTTACCCTCTATATACATCATTACCTAAGGCTGCAATATCTTTGTTGCGATGCGATTGATCTATGGCATTGGAAGTTATTGCATTTGAATTATTTGAACACTTGGTTAGGTCATTCTTTCAACTCTCGAATGGCAACAATTTCACTTTACATGATATGGTGCGTGAGTTAGCTCAATTTATAATTGGACATAAAATATGTTCTTCATTAGATTTGGTTGAATTGAAGAACATCCCCAAATATGCAAAGCATATATTTTCGTAAGAGACACAAAGGTTGATTGTGTTCTTTTACTTGAGGCTAGAAGAACACTTTACATTGATAGGTCATATAATTTTTCTGAGATGCTTCTGCAAAATATTTTTCCAATGGAAGTTTTAATACGAATTTGCCTTGAGATTCGTGCTCGATCAAGCTAATTTTTTGATGATATATCAATTCTCAATCCTAATAATATCTTATGTTAATTGTTCAAAGCGATGGTGAAATATATGGGGATATTATTAGGAGAATTCAAATTGGATTGCTTATGTGGAGGAATGCATTAGGGATTTTGTGTGATAGAAAAGTATCCCTCAAGTTTGAATTTAAAAGTGCCAATTTTGTTTATGTAAAGTTAAAAGTGCCAATTTAGTTTATGAATATCAACAATTTACTTTATGAGCTACAAGTACTTTTGTGTCATTGAAAGTAGATTCATATTTTTTTATATTTCATGTATTTTGTCCTTGCTTTATGGAGCTGGTCATTAAAATAATTGCAAATTTTTTCACCATGCTTGCCATGTTATAATTTCTGACGAATTAAATGGGTAAAACCTCTTGCCATTTCTTGTATATTCTCTCACACCTTTCTCTTACAAAAATTTTCTTCTTTGATTTTTGTTGTTTTATACTAAATCTTTTCATGTGTGCGTGGGAATTAAATGTGCAATTGTAACAAGTCAAACTTCTAAAATCAAAGTGAGGGAATTGATGAAAGATTTTAATTATGGAGGTTTACATAAGTGTTTAAAGTTTTTCATTTGAGTAGATCTAAAATCAAATGCATGACATTTAATTTTAATAGTAATAGATCTAGTTGTTGGATTGTGACATTGGGTGATCAAGTCATTAAAAAGAGTGCATGTTTTAGATATTTCGGGTTTATTGTTGAAAGTGATAGTGAAATAAAAGGGATATTATTAGTGTAATTGAAGTTGGATGGTTGATGTTGCGGAATGCAACAATTTTTGTGTGATAGAAGCGTATTCCTCAAACTTAAGGGATACTTTTATAAGATTGTGGTGAGCCCTGCAATGCCTTATGACGCAAAATGTTTGCCATTAAAACAAAAGGAAAAAATTAATTTAAGTATCGCCGAGATGAGGATGCTCAAGCGGATTAGTTGCTTTACGCTTAGAGACACAATACATAACGAGTATATACGTGAAAATGTTGCAGCACCTCCAATGGCAGATACAAATCGGGAGTTGCCTTAGATGGTTTGGTCACATAAAACATCGGCCTTCCGGCTTATGTTGAGAAAAGTAGAGGTATTCCTAAATAGACTTGGTTAGGAAGTATTATAAATGATCATTTTTTTATTAGACACAACTGACGATTTGGATTTTAATAGAAGTTAATGGAGAAGAAGGATTCATGTTGCTGACCCCATGTAGTGGTATAAAGCTTTTTTGTTGTTGTAGGGCTTGCACTGTGAGGGTAGCATGAAACTTTTTATCTTTTTTATAATGGAGTTCAGAAGTTGTCTTGCGTATATGATGTGTGTGTGAGTTTTTCTTAATTGGCCTAAATGTCCTAAAAAAAAAAGAACCATGCAACAAACTTGGTATTTCAAGATGCGGCTTATTTTTACCATTAATGGCTGCTAGTTATTTTTAAAAGTCAAAACTTGCTTGTTACTTATATTTTTCTCAATAATGTATTCTTGGAGATATCTGCTCGTAGAATTGAGCTGGTGATTGCCAACTAGTGACTGATCTTCTGCATCGCGATCATCAAGGATTGCTTGAAAATTCTCAAGCAACCGATGTTGTGATTATCCCCATTTATGCCTCAGTTTGGAGGGCTTTTAGAAAGCTGATTATTTATTTATTAGTGTTGGAATCCTGTATCCTTATTGTACTCTCTCTCTTTCTCTTCTGAAGCAGTATATATATATATATCTCGACACACGTTTTATATAAAAATGCTCGGTATATCTTTGTTTGATGAATGATTTGTTCTGCATCCTTTGCCTCAAAAAATCTCTGAAGTTTGCATATTATTTTTATGGTTTTGTGACACTCTTTTGTCTAAATCGGGCAAAAACATGGGTCTAATTAATTGGGGGTTGTTTCCTATTTTATATATTCGCTAATGGCTCCTTGAGAAAGGGTATTTCTTAGCCCACGCTGAACTGAAAGCAGAACAGCCTTGGGAGTGTATTATTATGCCTGAAAAGTAAGAGATGGAAAAGCTAAAATATCATGAATCATGCATTGTTATGCCTGCTTACTAAGTTTGCTACTCGGTTGAAGTTGATGCATATTCTCTCTCTCCTCTTATATTGATTGGAGCTGCCTAAGGAAAAAAAAAAGGCAGCATTTAGAGATGGGAAGGTGTGAAAGAGATATGGAGATACTATGTATTTGTTTGAAGGCTAGTGTTAATCCAAAGTTCTCTTTCATTTTTCATTATTGGGAGGGGCTAATTAACTATCGGGACTTTCTCCTTTAGGAAAATTGAATTCAGGTATAATAAAGCCCTTGCAAAATGAGGGTGAAATCTCTGGGTAGTATCTTATTTAAAAACCAATTTGCCATCTGAAAATTTGTGATAGGAAATACTTGAGTTCGCAAGTAACCCAACGGTAAATACTTGAGTTCGCAAGCAAAATTATCACTAATTGGTGAAAACCGTGAGAATAATGCAAAATCTGGGCGAAATCTGCCCCAAAACCTTGGATTGCAATAAGAGAATCAAAGCCAAACAAGCACAAGAACAAGATATATTTGATCCTAAATTCGAGGGGAGGATCGATCTCTCCCAAATCTCTAGACAAGACAATCTAGAGCCAAAATATCCAAGAACTCCACGAAAAATTCAAATCATGCTTAAAACAAATCCTCCTATTAATACAATTAAATTTCTAATTCAAACATCTCTCATTGAAATTTTCCCTCTCAAACTAGTCTCTCAAAACCCCCTCTCCTCAATTCTCCAAGTGTGTAACAGCATTAACGGAGGCCGATCCCCCTTTCCGGCTCCTATATACATGAGCAAGCCGTTGGGCCGGTTCATGGTGAAATGGCCTATTAATTTACCTCGGAACTAATAAGTTAAAACTCTCCTCAACTACCCGATAAAAATTTAAGGGATAAAAAGATGTAGAGGAGGACGAATTACCATATATTTGATTTTAAGAGGGAGATTAAAACAGATGAAGTGTCTTTGACATAACCTGAGTGTGATATATATTTTTGTTGGTAATTAGGAACTATAGTTGGATCCTAAATTAGGGGTGTAAGTGAGCCGAGTCGGCTCGAGCTCGACTCGTTTATGTGCTCGCGAGCCGAGCTTATCGAGCTCACGAGTCGAGCTTGAGCTCGAGTTCGAGCTCGTTTAGTAAATGAGCTCGAGCTCGAGCTCGAGCCGGCTTGGCTCGTGAGCTCGCGAGGCGGCTCGATTAAATATTAATATTTTTAAAAAAATAATTTTCTATGAAGTTATTCTATAATTCAATTCAAATAAGAGGGAAGTAATTTGTGATAGTTCTCAAGTTCTATGTTGGTAATTTGTCTATAAATTTAAATCTTGAAAGTTATTTGGTAAGATAAGTGTTAAATCTTGCTTGGCAATATAATCTAAGATATATGGCAGCTAGTTCAATTAAAATTTAAATTTAATATAAATTTTAAGTTTTATTTTAATAAATGTCAATAAATTATAATTAAAAATAATTTAATTTTAAATTAACTTATTAATTTTAAAATTGATCATATTTTTAGTTATTTATAAATTGGTCTTACTTTATTAAATTTTTTTGCATTAATTACAAATTATATAAAGAATGTAATTATAATTTAAGTTTATTAACAATTGGTTTTATTTAATAAATTTATTTAGTTAAATTTTATTTTTATTTAATTTTAATTTAAATTGGTGTATTAAATAAATTTATTCAAGTGTTATGCTTCTCTGCTATTATCTGTCATTTTGCAGTTTCTCTGCTTTTTCTGTAGACGTGGGTTTGCTAGGGTTTTCTTTTCATCTTCTCAAGCTGTTCGTGACTGTTCGACTTTGCCTGCTTTGCCTAGGTAGAGTTTTGAACGAGTCGCTAAATGACTTCTTTGCCTCCTTCCACGACGTTCCTTCCTGTCAAATCCCAAAGTCATGACAGTTCGCCGTTCTCATTTTAGCTTTTATTAATTAAGTTCAATTAGACTAAGTTGTTTAATTTCTCCGCATAGGCGTCTAGGGTTTTGCTTTACATCTTCCCTATTTCGTCGTTGCTGTTCGACTTCGTTGCTTGAGTGTGGCAGGGTTTTTGCACGAATCGCTTCTTCGGCTACTTCGTTGCTGTTTGACTTCGCTCGCTCGACGACGTTCCCTTTCTGTCGGATCGAAAGTCTGGGAGCTCGCTAGCTGTAAAGGAAACTATCTTTATCCCTTTCGCGCTCTTCTTCGGCCAAATCCCAAATGTTGTAAATCAGCGACATTTCAGGATTTATTAAATCCCGGATTTACGGTCCAGTGAGGGAGACGGATGATTTATTCCTTCGTGAGATTTTGCGGGTGTTCAAATCCCGTTTGCAGGATTTGGCAAAAATCCTGCTCAAAATTCGCTTAAATACTGTTAAATCCAGTATCCGAACATCCCTAGAGATTAGCCACTATCAACGCAAGGATAGCCAAAAGATTCTCAGGCAACAGATGTTATGATTTTCCGTATTTATGCTTGAGGTGAGAGGACTTTTAGAAAGATGTTTATTTATTTTATTTTTATTTTTGGTTTGAAATTCAATATATATATATTGCCCACTATCTCTTTCTATCTCTCCTGTAACAGGGTGCAATAACCCTTGGTAATTTGTGTATTATGTTTTTCATTATATATATATATATATATATATATATATATATATATATATATGTGTGTGTGTGTGTGTGTGTGTGTGTATAGTGGTTTGATGGAGAAATAAGGAGTTTCTACATATGATATTTATTAAATTCTAATTTAGGACGTCGTCTAGGCCTCTAGGGTTTTATTTTCATTTTTTTGCTGTACTTCGTTGTTGTCATTTTTCCTCGTCGTCGTTTATTCGTGGTTGTGTTGGCTTCGGGTGAAATGGTTTTTGATAAAGTTGCCAAAGAAGCTTCTTCGCCTCCTGTGAAGGCATCATATTGGAGCTCATGACTGGAGCTCGCTCGTTGTCTAGGTAAACCATCTTTGCCTCCTCCTTGAAGGTAGGAGCTCGCTCGTTAAATTATCCGAACAACGATTTTTGGTAAATACCAGATTTACGCCATAAACCCGTAAACGCAGGATTTATGATCGACTCCCTTGATCATGGACTGTTTATCGAGTATTTGAGTATCTTAGTGATATCATAATTTGACAATCTTGGGCCCGTTGATTTCTTCTCGTCGAGTTGCTCGATGTGAGTATAAGCATGTTAAATTTGGGTATCGTTTGGTTTTTTAAATTATGGTTTTAACCTTCTAAATGTTCTTCGGGTTTTTGATTTGGACCCATTTGAGTTCGGATTGGGTCGAATTTGGTGTCTATGGGTCTGTCTATTTGGGACGTTCAGGTCAACTATAAGTGTGCTGAATTTGGAGTTCAGATGGCCCCGAATTTTATTTTGGATGTTTTCAATATGAATTTTACGCGAGATTAGTTCTCAAACGAGCTAAATTTTTTATGATATATCAATTCTCAATGCTATTATTTGAGGTTCTTTCTCCTCTTTTTGAGTTCCTTACACAGCATGATGATGATTTAATGATTAGCCACTATCCACACATGGATTTCCTTATGTTTCTTGTTTGTTATATGGAATCTTTGGATGTCCTACAACTTTTGAGACAAGGATAGGTGACATTATAATGGGGATTCATACATAGCTATCTGTAGAAAGCTTCTCTACTTACCTTATTTGATGAATTTTTCTGTCATCTGAACCCTATACCTAGTCTTTGTCGCCCATTCTTCTTCTTTATGGAATTTAGTCGATTCTTTTGGGTTTGCATGTTTAATAATGTGCAGGGTAGGATACATTATTCTATTTGAAGTTCCATTGACATTCTAATAGGAAACACTTGTAGATTTCAAGTATTTCGTTTCAATCTTCGAAAAACATCGAGCTTCTACACAAAAATCTGCAAAAAAACCACGAAAAGAATAGATAATTTGTATTATTTGATGAAAGGGAAACGGAAAATAGCAAGATACAATTGCGCCTCTATTCGAGAGGAATATCAATCTCTCCCAAATCTCTAGACGCTGTTAGAGTCCAAAAGAAAACCTAAATCTAAGAGATCTCAATTTTCAGCCAAATTCAAGGTGCCCTAAAACTATTTAATGCATACAAATCAAAAGGAAATCCCTAAAGAGTCCTTACATTCAATTTTCCCTCCCAAAATCCTCAAAAATGTTTCCTAAAAAGTTCGTTTTGCTCATGCGTATCGAATGGGATAACGAAAGAGGCGGAGATCTTCAACCTCGGTTGCACTGGGCCGGTCCCGTGTGGACCGGCTGGTCCGGTCCAATGTACCGGTCTAACACATTCCTATTTTGAGTAGTTGTAGATGTATATTTTTAGTGGATCAACACCAACATATGTTATTGTAGTGGAAAAAGCACGCCTTGTTGGTTTTTGCACCATGTTGTGTAGTTGTGGCTGTTATTAATTTTTAATTGCCAGTGCTTATTTGTTTTAGTAAGTTTTGATGCCATGATGCATTTGCCTATTTGAATCATCCATGGTTGAGTTCTCATCTCTTTAATTGAGAATGGTGAGGCATGAACAATGACCTTATATTCTGCAAGTAATATATGCTTCCATTTTTTTAATTAGGGCTTGAGCATGGAGGACAGGCTGAAAGTTTTTTTTCTTTTTCTCTTTTTCTATGATAAAGTTAAGGAGTTGTCTTTGGATATCTCTTTGTTGAAGTTCCATGAAACAACTTTGGTAATTCAGAAGGATTTTAATCTATTCTCTCTCTCTCTCTCTATACATTCACATGCACATACATACAAACATAACATGCATATATGGATATTTACATGCATATATGTATGATAATCTACTTGCAATCAAACTTCCCTTAACTTGAAAATTTGTGTGTGTATTTGTGTTGACAATGAGGTGAAATATAAGGATCGTGAGACCTATTTTTACAATTTGTAGCCGAGTGTTATAGTTGTCTTTTGTTTAACTCAGTAATCTAATCATTGAGATTTCTCTTGGAAGAATTCTGCTGGTGATTTCCAACAAGTTACTGATCTTCTTGAAATCAGGTTTCTTATACTCATTTTGCATTGGCGAACATCAAGGAAGGACTGAAAATTCTCAGGCAACCGATGTTATGATTTTACCCATTTATGCGTGAGGTGAGAGGACCATTAGAAAGCTGCTTGTTTATCTATTTTTCATTTTTGTGCTGGAATCTTGTTGTCATATTGCTCTCTCTCTCTCTCTCATAAAGCACAGTGCAGTAGCCATGGTAACTTGTTGAGCAATTTTTTCATTATATAGATATTAAATTTTTGATCGAGATGCGAAGAGAGTAAGGGGAATCTAAATATGATATTTATTGATTTAGAGAAAGCATATGATAAAGTTTCAAGAGAAATGCCCTGGAGAGTTCTAGAATAGAAAGGAGCTTATAATGCTTATATTCAAGTCATTAAGGGTTATATACAGGTGTTAGTACTTGTCATCTAAGGTGACTCTTTGATCTTATCTTCCACTGGAGCTACTCTAATATATTCACATATATGCTCATTTCATATCTTGTTTCTAAAAGTACGGCCGTTCATCCGCGTCAGCATCCTCATCTCGCGACACTTAATATTATGGTTTCTTTTTATTAGCCAACATTTTGCACCCTAAATCGTTGCAAGTCTCAACACCATCTTATAGAAATTTTCTTTTAATTTTGAGACCTATCCCACAACATACCTGAGGATTTATAATTTATCCTTTGGTTTTAAATGGCTGTTATGGAATTTTTCAATATTTCCCATGATATAGCAGGTCTGGATGACCTGGAGTTTCTTAGGCAACCGCAACTAACATACGATGGGAATTCAAGCTTAGGCAAGCATTTTGGTTTGTCCGATGTAATGGATTCATTGTCATCATCTTAGCCTTCTTTTTCTTGTTATTTTCTTCTTCTTTCGTTTTGGATTTGTGATCCGTGTTATTGAGATTGTTTTGGCAGATTTAGCGCTAAAAGAGTTTTGTTTATCTAATTGATTTAAACACTTATATTTCATTGCTGTAAAATTTCGAGGCCCTGTCTCCTTTCTAATTTTAATTTGATGGTGGAATGGCATTCTTGCTATGAAAAAAGAAAGTGAAAATTCGTTGAAGAATAAAATACTTGCGATTTACTGAGGGATATACTATCAATAGTATCAGTTCATGAAATACAATTCAGAAGTCCTAATCATTTAACAGTTATATAGATTAGTGCCACACTCATAAAAGGTAAATAGAGTATGATTATCTCTTTTATGTGTTAAAAATTGTGAGGAATATTATAATGATGGTGATTTAGAAATAAGTGTAATGTGTTGGATATGCATGAGAGTTTTAAAAATATTGTTGTTTTGTCTAAAGCAAAAAAAGAAAAGAAAAAAAAAGCAGGATTTAAATTACGAGTGTTAAACTCTTATCATTAAATTGCTGCACTCGAATGTTCTTAAATTTTGATACTCTTATCAGTAACTTTTAAGTGTTATTTAGTAAGAGAGTCATTGAGATATACTTAAAATTCTTTGGATTAACAAAAATCTACCATAAGAGTTACTGGAATTGTTAGGATTTTCTATTTATAGGCCCATCTATTTTTTTAGTTTCTGCTTTCCGTGAATGCTGCAGCGTTTTTTTAGTGCTCTGCATTACAAGGTCTTTAGCTTTCTTAATGGGTAATATTCTACTTTGTTTATCATTTCTTTTTACCTCTTCCTTGCTGTATTAGCAGAAAACTAAGCCTCATGAGGCAACCTGTGCAGACATCATGATTTTATCTTTTTATGGCTATAGCTGAGAGATCATAGTGGAAACTTGTTCTCAAATTTTCTGTGAAATCTTAGCAAATCAAACTTGTTCTCGTCTTTGTCTGTGACTCCGCCGCTCACTTTGATCTGTTGGTTGTTTTGTGGGAAGTTAAAAAAAAAAAAAACTTTGTTGGTGACTGGAATCCCAGTTGTGGTCTGCTTTTCCTGCTAGCTGGAAATCCTCCATGCCCTGGAATTGTGGCAGCTGCACTTCAATAAAATATGAAGCTTACTAAGTGTGGTGCTTTGAACTGCCAAACAATCTGAAGCAGGTTTCGGTTATGCATTATCTTACAAATTTAAGAGCCTCCGTTTCCACTCTATTTCTTTTTTTTGTTGGGAAATTTTCTCACAATCTGTCCATATGAATGGGAAATTTAATTTGCACGGATGGAGGATTATATTTTTCATTTACAGATGGAAAATATAATTTGCACCCCATTTTTTATTTGAGGTACTGATTTGTGATTTCATCTTTTGCCTCAAGAAATCACCAGAGTTTGCATATTATTTTTAAAGTAAAATTCTCTTTGATCAAGCAAAACCAAGGGTCTAATTATAAAGTTTTTTTTTTTCCTATGTTATATATGCACTAGTGACTCTTTGGAAGCGGTTCTTCTTAGTTTTGGGAGAGCACAGTGAGAAATGAAAAAGTGAATACATCATCGAAAAAGAGTGAGTGATGGAAAAGCAAAAAACAAGATGGAACTTCTGTTAGGTCTCCCTCTAAAGGCAGCTGGTCGGTTTAAGTGAATACGTATCCTCTTACTCTTTTATTGAATAGAGTTGAATTGGGTAAAAAATGAAGACGGCATTTATAGATGAGGGGGAGTGAAAAAGGTAGAGAAAGGACGAATTATCATATATTTGAAATTGAGTCATGAAGTGTCTTTCACTTGAAGTGACAGTGATTTATGCTTTGGTTGGTAACAACTAACAAGGAACTATTGTTGGATCCTTCTGTTTTCATCGTAATGTCTTTGATGGTACTCTATAAGAGGGAAGTTGTTAGTGTTGGGCTCGAGTTCTATGCTTAATGTAGTGTCAGAAGACCCCTAATGCACTTGTTGACAGTTACTCTCTCTCTCTCTCTCTCTGGGCTCCGAAAATCCCCCCCCCACCACGGCCTCCCCTCGTTCAGTTGAGTTTTAACGGATTAAGTTATGGGGTAAATTTTGCGAAGGCTGATTGGGTTTGAAATAAGACACTATGTATAGATTTTGTTCTCATTTTGCGAGGACATTTTATATGAGTTCTGGTTTCCTTTTGGCGCAAGTCCGTATAGTTAATTACCCATCTCAATAATGAGAGAGAACTTTCGATTAAGGCTTGTTTTCGATCAGTCATCCTCTGTCGGGTGAGTTTTAGCGGATTAAGTTATGGGGTAAATTTTCCGAAGGCAGATTGGGTTTGAAATACTACACTATGCAGAGATTTCGTTCTCATTTTGTGAGGATTTTTTATCTGAGTTCTGGTTTTCTTCAGACGCAACTCCTTATAGTTAATTACCCTTCTCAATAATGAGAGAGAACTTTCGAGTGGTCGAATGGACGGCCGATATTGAATCCTACGATCGTGCACCGTTCGTTGGACATTTGAAGGCCTTAATGATGTCGAAATTCTGTAATCTTGGGTTCGTTGGACTCGTCTCGTCGAGCCGGTCGATTCGAGTATAAGTTTGTTAAAATCAGAGACCGTTTGGTAACTCAAATTGCGGTTTGAACCTTCCAACAGCGCTTCAGGTCCATGATTCGGACCCATTTGGGCTCGGATTGGGTCGAATTTGGTGTCGTTGAGTTCGTATTTCCGAGACGCTCAGTTCGACTATAAGCTTGCTGAAATCGGAGTTCGGGTGCTCTCGGAATTAATTTTTGAAGTTTCCAACTAGCTTTTGCCTCGAGATTCGTGCCCGATCAAGCTAATTTTGTGATGCCGTATCAATGATGATGATAATTAGCACTTAATTAGGCATTACGAGCCTCCTCGGCGTCCTTCACATATTCAAGGCTGTTGATTTCTAAAATGCAAAGTTCATCTTATAACCACTCACAACCTCATCTAGACGAGACTTTAGCTTCCCAATCCAGCGTATCAATGAACTGCAACTCTTAGGCAATATCATGTAGCGCAAGTTTGAAAGGCTATTATTGCCACTTGGTAAAAAATCATCACGTTCATGTAGCTGTAGGGGTCCCCTGGGCTATCATATATTATGTATTGCAAGTGATACAGATTACTTAGAAATTTTGGCAGCATAGTCAAATTAAAACCAACAATCTTTAAGTACCGAAGATGCATCAAATTTCAATTTTCAAGTATGGAGCACATATATATATAACAAGGCTTCTCGATGCTCTGAATATTTCAATAAGTGCACTGAAAATATCCTCATTAGAAGCTTTATAGAACAAGAAAAGAGAATGCAAATGTTTAAACTGCACAATCTTTTTTATGATGCCTGGATTTGTAGTTTTGAAAAAACAAGTATCGAAAAGTTTCAGAAATTTCGAGAGGCGACTTTTCAACATCAACAACTTCTGTATTAAATCATGCATCATATAGTGACCTCTGACCTTGTCAACTAAAGTTTTTTTACTAAAAATTCAAAATGCCTTCCTCCATTATCCTTCATAGTCAGACGGCTGAATGAAACCCAATGCAATCCACATTCAGATGAAATCATCTTTATCAAACGTATGATCTTGTGGTATAACTCCTCTATGGGAATGTCTTTGTGGTAGTGGTGATGATGCCCAAATATGCTTTCCTCTACCCCCCTTTTAATTGTAATGAAAAAAGTTCTGATGTGGCCATCAGCTATTATTACTTTTCTTTTGGATGCCTTGTCTACTACTGTTACATTTTATCTTCCTTCAATTATGGGAAGATCCAATGGCTGTTGCATTTTTTTATATTTGTAAATATATAATATGACATGAACTTTGATACATATTTGTATGGGAAGCATTCAAAATTAGTTTCAGAAGCATTCGAACTTTGATTTTTGCAAACTCATAGCCAAAATGAATGTCGTGAGGAGACGAATATAACAATGAAGGAACTATTTCAATGAGTTTGAATGAGCTCCAAGTGTAATTGAAAATTTGAGGGCTTTGGATTGATCGTCTTGACGAGACATCCAATGATCTATCCAATGATAACAAGATCGCTCAACTTCGACAATATTATGATACTTAAATGCTAATTTTTTTTTTTGGGACATTTAGGCCATTTAAGGCAAACTCACACACACGACGCATACACATAGACTCGAACCTTAGACCTCTTAGTTGGAAGCCTTAGCTCTCAACCAACAGGCCAAGGAGAGTTGTGTCTTAAAAGCTAAATGACTCTGATCAAAGTAATCTATACATGTGCTATGGCGTGATCCTGATTTTTTTTCCATTTATACGGGACACGCCACTCTTAATTATCTGGAAACTATTATGGGCAATGTAAAGGAATATGCGAACGGTGAGGCATATTTTTACGTTTAATGGCTAATCATTCATTGCTTATTTAAATTATTTTTCATTTTATATTTAATCGCCCTACAAATAATTTAATTTATTATTGAAATTACATTTAGTTTGTTTAATTATAAATTATATATTATTAATTATTTCATTTACACTTAAGAATATTAATATCATTAATTATTTAATTATTATTTATACTATTAATTTATTAATTAATTTAATTATTAATATAATTTAAACTATTAATATTAATTGTATGTCTATGTTTTACTTTTTCCTTCTCTATTTCGTTCGGATTCGTTGCTTCGTATAACTGTAGAGTTTTGCACGAGTTCTTCGTCGTTTGACTATCGGAAGTTATTACATTTTTTTGATCGGAAGCAACAACGGGAGCTCGCTTGTTGTGAAGGTAACTTTTACCTTTTCTCATGCTTATTCGGCCAAATTCCGTAAATCCTCCGCACCAAATGATTTCTTAAATCCGGGATTTAACACGAGCAAAGGGAATTTTCCGTCAACCGTGGCTTTGTTTTACCGTGAGATTTGGTTTTGAATTTTTGTCCGTTTGGTTGGATTTAGCTAAAATCCACTTCAAATCCGGCCTAAATCCTGCATCCAAACAGCCCCCAAGTGTTGATGCCCTGATGCATTTGCTATTCGAATCTTCCTTGGTTTAGTTGCATATCTTTAATTTAGAATGATGCAGCATTAAAGATCACCAGAGATCTGCTAGTAAAAGATGCTTCCCCCCTTATTTTTAATTGGGGCTTGAGCTGAGAGGACAGCGTGAAAGCTATTTCTATGATTGAACACCCCCATTTATGCATGTATATATATCCATATACATATACATACAAGCATACATATGTGTATGATATACTGCTTGCAATCAAATTGCCCTTAACTTGAGAAAATATTGGATTGGTGTGGACAATGAGGAGAAATATTTGCGTGGTGAGACATTTTCTTACAATTAATGGCTGATAGTTATAGTTGTATTTTGTTTTCCTCAGTAATGTAATCATTGAGATTTCTCTTGCAAGAATTTTAGTTGTAGGTGCCAACAAGTGACTGATCTTTTGAAAATAAACTTTTGTATACTCATTTTGCAATGGCGAACATCGAGGATGGAATGAAATATCTCTGGCAACTTATGTTTATTAGTTATATTGCCCTCTCTATCTCTCTCTCTCCTTGAAGCACGGTGCAGTAACCGTGGTAACTTGCTGAGCCCTTTTTCATTTTGCATATATTTTTGAGAGGTTTGATGGAAATGTATAAAGAGAGTATTGAGAATCTGCATATTATATTTATTGATTTAGAGAAGGCATATGATAAAGTTACAAAAGAAATGCCGTGAAGAGTTTTATATTTGAGAACAAAGATTTATGTTTTTACTGGTAACAACTGTTGTTGGATCCTAATGTTTTCGTCGCAATTTCTATGAAGGTGTTCTATAAATTCAATTCATATAAGAGGGATGTAGTTTGTGCTAGTTCTCAAGTTCTATATTTAGTGCAGTGTTAGAAGACCCTTAACGCATTTTTTGATAATAACACACACCCTCTCTCTGTCTCTCTCTCTCTCTCTCTCTCACTCTCTCTCTCACTCTCTCTCTCTTTGTGTGTTTCCATCTATCTATATATGTAATGGAAAAAAGTGGTCAGTTCTTTGTTTGCAAACTATATTATGCAGAAATTTCTTATTAATTACTTTATAAGTTCAATTGTCTGTCTTGATTCTAATTTTGAGGTATGCTGATGCATCTCACAATCTCTTGCCATGAAAAGGAAAAATGTAATTGCATTGATGGTGTTTAATATTTTTGCTTTTTTATATTGAAATCCTAACAGTTGCCTCATTTTCACCATGATATAAAATTAAGAAGGCCTAGATATCTGGCTGTTTCAAAGATTTGTACCAAATATAACTTGTGTGTTGTGATTATTTCTTCTTTAAGTAAAAAGCTTAGAGGTCGAGGATGATGATGATGATGATGATGATTTGGAATTTAGCCTGTATATTGGTATGTTTCCTATGGTATGACTTTCTGGATGGCCTTGAGTTTCTCAGGCAAACACAACTGACATTAAGATGGGAATTCGAGCATGGTGAAACTTCTCTAATATATCTTTGTCATGTATTCATTATCATCTTCAGAGCCTTTGTCTTTCATCTTCTTCTTCATCTTCTTATTCTTCTTCTTCTTCCTTTTTGGTATATGATCCTTTTGTTTGAGTTTGTTTTGGAGGCATTAGTGGAAAAGGAATATTGTTTACCTAATTGACGCTTACTCTCCTTGCTACCATGAAAATTCAAGGGGCCTTTATCCAATCTAATTTTAATGCATGTTGGTGGAATCAGTGTCTCTTGCTGTGAAAAGGGAAATAAATTCATTGAAGAGAGATACATATGATTTTTAGATAGTGATACGTCATGCAAAAATTATATTGATCGGGCACGAATCTCGAGGCAAAAAGCTAGCCAGAAACTTAAAAAAATTAAATTCTGGAGTACCTGAACTCCGATTTCAGCGAGCTTATAGTCAAACTGAGCGTCTAGGAAAATACGAGCCCAACGACACCAAGATCAACCCAATCCGAACCCAAATGAGTCCGAATCAAGGGCTCAAAGCGATGTTGAAAGGTTCAAACCGCAATTTGAGTTACCAAACGGTCTCCGATTTTGACGTGCTTATACTCGAATCGAACGGCTCGACGAGACGAATCCAACGAGCCAAAGATCGCCGAATTCCGACATCTTTAAGGCCTTCCAATGCCCAATGAACGTTGCATGATCAAAGGATTCGATATCGGCCGTTCATTCAAAACACTCCCAATTCTCCCCTGATCTCACGCCTATTTACGGGCTATGTCACTCCAGAAAAACTATAAATAGAGCCCTCATTCTACACAAAGGGGACTCAAGTGAAGAGGGAGAAGAAGGAGAGGAGAAAGGGGAAAAGGAGATTCCTCACCTCCTCGACCACCGCCGGAGCTTTTCTGCCGCCCGAACACGCTGGGATTCTGCCGGATGTTTGGGAGAATGTCAGAGTTCTTCCCAACTTCCACGGGATGTGGAAATTCTTCTCAATTAATGACAGAGTTTCCTCCTGATGCCGAAACTCCACCCAAGTGAGGCCAGAGTTCTCCTTTGCCACCAACAGACGTCGGACTTCTACCCGACGTCGAACCTTCACTATTCGCTAAGTTTCTACCAGACGCCGGACTTCTACCGGTTATCGGACTTCGCTGGACGTCTACGCGAAGATGGATTTCTTTCCATTGTTGGACTTCTACCTGACACTGTCCTTCTAATCTTCGACGTCAGATTACAGTCTTTCGACCTTCGTCGCCCGCCGACTACGGTCCTCCTGATTTACGTCGCCCGCCGACTACGGTCCGCCTGACTTACGTCGCCCGCCGACTACAGTCTTTGCAACACCCGTAGTCTGTCGACTACGATCCTCCTAACTTATGTCGCCCGCCGACTACAGTCCTCCGTCGCCAGCTGACTACGGTCCTCCTGACCTACGTCGCCCGCCGACTGCAGTCCTTCTAACAAAGCGAATACGTCGATAGTAGCTCTTTGTATTTACATCATGTAATATACTCCATAAGATGTACATCAAGCTAAGGCCTTCTCCCAAGGAAGGGCCTCATTTGTAATCGACTACAAATACTAGTGGATTCGTTCAAACTGGGCTAGGCCCCGTGGTTTTTCCCCCTTTTACAGGGTTTTCCACGTAAAAATCTTGGTGTCTCATAAATGCTAGACCCTATCTTCTTATCTGATTGCGTGCCGGATTTTCGTACAATGCTAAGACATTAAATATGATATTTCTCTATCGCCGCGAATACTCCTGCAACGCAACAGATAGAAATACTGTCAGTAGCTTCATCTTCTCCATGAAATATATTTACGAAGGCCATATCATTTGGCAGTTATGAAGATTAGTGAAATACTCATAATGTGTAATAGTGCTGTGATTATTTCCTTTAGAAGTAAAAAAATTTGTGGGGAAGATTATGACGATGATTATCATTTTGATTTTAGCTGGGTTTTGAAGTGCTTCTGTGGAGTTTCTCTATGTTTCCTATGGCATAACATATATCGTTGGTTGAATATGAGCTATTCATAAAAAAAATTTTTATGACCGTTTTATATAACAGGGGATTTGAAGTTTGATTCCCATGAAGGCAAGTAACTCTTTTACTGTGGAAATTTTTTAGTGTTAGTGCTGATGATGCCCAAGTATGCTTTCCTGTACACCCTTTGATTGTATTGATAAGTTATTCAGGTTGGCCTTTTGTGGAAACTGATGTGGCCATCAGCTATTTTTACTCTTCTTTTGGATGCTTAGTCTACCACATCTTTTACCTTTTATCTACCTTCATTAATGGGAAGATTCAATGGTTTTAAAGTTATTTTCTCTATGCTACACTCTCTTTATATGTATATGATTCAATTGTTTTAAATTTTTATAATAGTTTTATCTACCTTCCTACAACAACAACAACATCATCAAGCCTTTGCCCCACTATGTGGGGTTGGCTACGTGATTCCTTTTTGCCATTGTGTCCTTTTGTCTACCTTTCTATCCTGGTCTTTGGAAGGCCTCTGTTTATTGTTACCAAGCCATCTAAGGCGACTCTCTCTAATCTTATCTTCCATTGTAGCTACTCCATTCTTTTCACGTATATGCTCATTTCGTATCCTATCTCTAAGGGTAAAGCCACTCATCCATCTAAGCATCCTCTTCTCTGCAACACTTAACTTAGTATTATGCTTCTCTTTTAATGGCCAACATTCGGCACCATAAAGCATTGCAGGTCTCACCACCATCTTATATAATTTTCTTTTAATTTTGAGGGGGATTTTTCAATCGCACAACAAGCCCGATGCATTCCTCCGCTTCAACCTCCAACTTGAATTCTGCTGATAATATCCCCATCTATTTCACCATTACTCTGAACAATAACAAATTTTCTAGAGAAGTGCTGTGGAGAGTTCTAGAAAAGAAAAGAATGAGTAATGTTTATATTTAAATTAGTCAGGATATGTATTCAAGAGTTTTAATTTGTGCTTGAACACAAGGTGGTTTGATCAAGTATTTTTCTATTTTAGTTGGATTATATGAAGGATCAATGTTAAGCCCCAAATTTTTTTCTTCTTTAGTCATGGATGTTCTTTCTAGACTTCTGGAAGGGTATTTACCTTCGTGTATGTAACACATGCATTTTAGAATAGGTACTTGAGCGAGGTCCTAAAGATGAGGCATATTTTTACAATTAATGGCTGGTAGTTATTTTCAAAATTCAAAATTTGCTAGTTACTCGTATTTTTCTCAATTATGTAATCATCGTGATATCTGTTGGTAGAACTGAGCTGGTCATTGCCAACTAGTGACTGATCTTCTGGAATCCCAGGTTTCCTTATACTCTTTTTGCAATGACGAACATCAAGGATGGCTTGAAAATTCTCAAGCAACCGATGTTATGATTATCTCTATTTATGCTTCAGTTTGGAGGGCTTTTAGAAAGCTGGTTGTTTATTTATTCGTGTTGGAATTCAATAGACATATTGTTCTTTCTCTTCTAAAGCTGGTTTCCCAGATTTCCTTATCTTCATTGAAAAGTTTAGCGAAATATCTTATCCATCTTTTTTGAATATCTTCTTCTAATAAAGTCACTTTTTGATCTTCATCCTTAGTGCACGTCACTTGAATTAAATCCTCACTACTCAGTTGATGGGTTTGAAAATTTTTGCTTTTTAATATGGAAATCCTATCATTTGCCTCATTTTCACCATGATATAAAATTAAGAAAGCAAAAATATATGGCTCTTTTAAAAAAATTTGTGGCACAAATATAAATTTTTGTGTGCTGAAATTATTTCTTCTTTGAGTAAGAAGCTTCTCTAATAGTTTTATGTCATGGATTCTTTGCATCTTCTTAGCCTTTTTCTGTCATTATCTTCTTCTTCTTTTTCTTCTTCTTCCTCCTTTTTGGTTCATGATCCTTTTGTTCGAGTTTGTTTTGGAGGAATTAGCGGAAAAGGAATATTGTTTACCTAATTGACGCTTGCTCTCCTTAATCACCGTATAAATTCAAGGGCCCTTTCTCCAATCTGTTTTTGAAGCATGGTGGTGGAATCAGTGTCTCTTGCTGTGACAAGGGAAATAAATTCTTGGAGAGAGATATAAATTTGTTTTTTAGATACAAATACTATCAGTAGCTTCATCTTCTCCATGAAATATATTTACGAAGGCCATATCATTTGGCATTTGTGAAGATTATTGCAATACTCATAACGTGGTAATAGTGTTGTGATTATTTCTTTAAGGAATTAAAAAATTTGTGGGGAAGATTATGATGATGATAATGATTTGGACTTTAGCTGGATTTTGTTGTGCTTCTGTGAATATCTCTATGTTTCATATGGTATAAAATGTATCGATGGTCGAATATGAGCTATTCATAAATAACAAATTTTTGTGACAGTTTTATATAACAGGGGTTTGTAGTTTTTATATAACAAATGAGGACTCTCTCTCTCTCTCTCAACTCCTAAGATATGCATACACCCGCTTGAGTTGTTTGCTAGTTTTTCGCATACATACAAAATGTTTTTGCTGGTAACAAGGAACTGTTGTTGGATCCTAATATTTTGGTTGCAATTTATATGGAGGTATTCTATAAATTCAATTCATATCAGAGGGAAGTAGTTTGTAATTGTTATCAAGTTCTATGTTTTATGCAGTATCAGATGACCCCTAATTCATTTTTTGCAAATAATAAACACACTCTCTCTCTCTCTCTATGTTTCTATCTATCTATATATGTAATGGAAAAAGTGGTCAGTTCTTACTTGCAAACTAAATGATGCACAATCTTCTTATTAATTACTTTATAAGTTCAATTGTTTTTCTCGTTTTTAATTTTTATCTATGCTGATACATCTCACAGTCTATTGACATGAAAAGGAAAAATGAAATTGCATTGACAGGGTTTAATATTTTTGCTTTTTTTTTAAATGGAAATCCTATCAGTAGCCCCATTTTCATCATGGAATAAAAGTTGGAAGGCCTAAATATATGGAAGTTGCAAAGATTTGTACCACAAATATAACTTGTAGTGTGTTGTGATTATTTCTTCTTTGAGTAAAAAACTGAGAGGGCAATGATGATGATGATGATGATGATGATGATGATGATGGTTTATAATTTAGCCTGAATATTGGCTATGTTTCCTATGGAATGACTTTCTGAATGGCCTAGAGTTTCTCAGGCTACCACAGTTGACTTTACAATGGGAATTCAAGCATTACAATGGGAAGTCAAGCATAGCGAAGCTTCTCTAATACTTCTATGACATGTATTCATTGTCATCATCTGAGCCTTCCTGTTTCCTTTTTGGTTCATAATCCTTTTGGTTGAGTTTGTTTTGGAGGAATTAACGAAAAAGAAATATTGTTTGCTAATTGAGGCTTACTCTCCTTACTACCATAATAATTCACGGGCCCTTTCTCCAATCTATTTTTGATGCGTGTTGGTGGAATCAGTATCTCTTGCTGTGAAAAGGGAAAAATATTCATTGAAGAGAAATATACACATGATTTTTAGATAGAAATACTGTCAGTAGCTTCATCTTCTTCATGAAATATAATTACGGAGGCCGTATAGTTTTGCGTCTGTGTTGGAATGAAGGTAATATTGTCCTCTCACTCTCTCACGTACAGTACTTTGTAGTAACCTTGGTAATTTGAGATGAGGCCTTATATATCATTAAAAATTATCTTGATCGGGCACAAATCTCGAGGCAAAATCAAACTTAAAACTTCAAAAATTAAATCCGGGATCATTTGAGCTCCGATTTCAGCAAGCTTACAGTCAAACTGAGTGTCTTGGAAATACAAACCCAACAACACCAAATTCAACTCAATCTGGGCCCAAATGAGTCAGAATCAAAGACCTGAAGTGTTGTTGGCAGGTTCAAACCACAATTTGGATTTCCAAACGGTTTCCAAACATGACATGCTTATAGTTTCATCAAGCGGCTCGATGAGACAAATTCAACGAGCCCTAGATCGCCGAATTCCGATATCATTAAGACCTTCAAATGTCTGATAAACGGTCCACGATCAAGGGATTCAATATCGGCCGTCCATTCGAACCATTCCACATTTGCCCTTGATCCTCTTCCTATTTACGGGTCATACCAGATTCTGAAAAATGCAGCGGTTATACTTTTTTGTCTTTCTATTTGCAAACAATATACTCTTATGAACCGTCCTAATATTTTGTATTAAGTGATGTCAGCATCCCTATGAAGTTAGAAGTACCAATTTAGTTTATGAATAGTAAAAATTTAGTTTATGAGCTACAATTACTTTTGTGTTATTGAACGTAGATTCATAATTTTTTAAATCTCTTATCTTTTGTCCTCAATGGTACTGGTCATCAGAATAATTGCAAAATTTATGGCTATTCTCTGTTGTTATGCCCATGCATGCCATGTTATAATTTCGGATAAATTAAGGGTGTAAAATATCTTGCCATTTCTTGTATATTTTCTCACTTTGCACATTTTTTAATTAAAGTTCTTACAAAACTTTTTTATGTTTGATTATTGTTGTTTTATACTAAACTCTTCTCATGTGTGTGTGGGAATTAATTTGGCAATTGTAACAAGTCAAGCTTCTTTCCTGTGCAGTAGCTTGTGGATCTTTTAAATGTGTACCTTACTTTTTCTGAATCTCTATTTTTGGTAGCTTGGGTTGGACAGTTTGGGTAAGGTGTAGCTGATCTTCTACGTGTTTGAACATTGCACCCCATTATTTATTAGAGGTATTGATTTGTGTTGCATCTTTTGCTTCAAGAAATCACCAGAGTTTGCATATTATTTTTAAAGTAAAATTCTCTTAGTTTTGGGAGAGCACAGTAGGAAAAAACAGTGAGAAATGAAAAAGTTAATACATTATCGAAAAATAGTGAGTGATGAAAAAGTAAATACAATATGGAACTTCTATTAGGTCTTCCTATAAAGGCAGATGCTCGGTTTAAATGAATACATATCCTCTTTCTCTTTTATTGAATAGAGTTGCTTTGGGGAAGAAATGAAGACAACATTTATAGATGAGGAGGAGAGATAGAGGTAGAGAGAGGACAAATTACCATTTATTTAAAATTGAGAGATGAAGTGTCTTTCACTTGACGTGATAGTGATTTATGTTTTGGTTGGTAACAACGAACTATTGTTGGGTCTAGTTTTCATCGTAATGCCTTTGACGGTATTCTATGAGATGGAATTTTTTAGTTACTAGTGTTGGGCTTGAGTTCTATGCTTAATGGAGTGTCAGCACACACCTACTGCACTTGTTGACATTTTCTCTCTCTCTCTCTGTTTCTATCTGTGGGCTCTGAAAATTCGCTCTCCAGTCTCCTCTCATTTTACGTAGAGGTACGTGGTGCCTAATGTATAGTAGCAGCATGAGTTGATGTTTGAAAATTTCTTATTTTTAAATTAGAAATTTCACCATCTCGCACTTAAAGCGCATAAGTGGGGAAGTGGGGAAGTGCTGATGGAACCAGTTAAGATTACATGGTTCTGTCACCCGGGTCATCGTGGTCTTTGGTCTACTTAGTCAAACGAGATAGTCGAACCAACCTAATTGAAAGATTTGTACCACAATTATAATTTTTGTGTTGTGATTATTTCTTCATTGAGTATAAGGCTGAGAGGGCGATGATGATGGTTTAGAATTTAGCCTGAATATTGCTATTTTTCCTATGGTGTGGCTTTGTGGATGGCCTGGAGTTTTTGATGCATGCAAATTTCAGTTTTTTTTTTTTTATAAGTTTTTATTATAATTTGAATGCTATAATTATTTTTGATTTTTTTATGCTACCCTATGATAGAATACAACCAATGATCATGAGTAGGTAGTGCTTTGGGCATGTCATACTTTGGGTGTGTTAGCTATTTTGGATCCTTGGCTCTTGGGCTGATGTGGGCTTCTCGGTTTGGGCTTGGTTGTTCGGGTTTTGCTGCTTTGTTGGGAGCTGCTATGTTTCAGCTCATTATTACTTGTAGTTCACCTCCTTTATTGCTCATTGTGAGGTGTGGACCTGGTTTTTTCTCCTCTCTGTTGGCCTTTCAGCTCCTCCGCTTGCTCCTGTACCTGTGGATGCCTTTTCCTGTCCCCCATGTTGCCCTTCGGGTGCTGCTCCTGGAGCCGCCTGTTGGCCTTCTGTTTCCCCTTTCCTGATTGGTTTGGCTTGGAGGTGTTTAGGGGCTGTTTAGTAAGTCAAGAAATTGTAATTTCTTGTTATTTGTTACTTGTATTTTCTCAATATTGTAATCATCTAGATTTCTGTTGGTAGAACTGAGCTGGTGATTGCCAACAAGTGACTGATCTTCTGCAACCCAGGTTTCCATGTGCTCCTTTTGCAATGGCAAACATAAAGGTTGGCTTGAAAATTCCCAAGCGAGCGATGTTATGATTATCCCTACTTATGCTTCGGTCTGGAGGGCTTTTAGATAGCTGATTATATATAGACAGACATATATTTCTTTTTGGCAACCTAAGTGCACTACCTTTCCTTATGCATTACCTTACAAATTTAAGGGACTCTGTTTCCATTCCATTTCTTTTGCATGTTGGAAGATTTTTTTCACAATCTGTTCATATGAATGGGAAATTTAAATTGCACGGATGGAGGATTGAATTTTCCTTTTACAGATGGAAAACCATTCAGTTTCCTATCTCTGCCTTGAAATATAATTAAAATGCCTGAATCACATGGCGTTTTCAAGAAATTCCTTTTGTCCTAAGCAGTTCTACACCTTTATTAGTATATCATAAGGTCTAACAGCTTTTTCACTCTTCATTTTCTCTTAACCTCCATAACTTCAGTTTCACTAAGGTCATTAAAATCAACCGTATTTTCGCAATCTTCATTGAAAAGTTTAGTTAATTAACTTATCCATCTTTTTTGAATTTCCTCTTCTAATAAAACCACTTTTTGGTCTTCATGCTTCATCCTTAATGCACTTCAATTGAACTAAATCCTTACTACTCCTATATCTTTGTTTGACTAACTTATACATCTATCTTCCGCCCTCCTTAATATCTAATGTATTATATAAATAAATTTAAAACTGAAATATTTGCATCAAATATTACTTTTTGAAGACTCATTACACTAATGACCCCTTGAGAAAGGGTATTTCTTAGTCTATGCTGACCTTAAAGCAGGATAGTTTTGGGAGAGCAGAGCAGTTAAAGCATTGAGAAATGGTAAAGTTTAAAACATCATGGATCATGTACTATTAGGTCTGCTACTTGGTTGAAGTTATTACTTATCCTCTCTCTTTCTCTTATATTGATTGGAGTTGCATAAGGGGAGCAAAAGACCGCATTTAGAGATGGGAGGGAGAGAAACAGGTGTAGAGAGGTTAAATTACCATGTATTTTAAATTTATGTTGAGATTAAGAGAGATATAGTGCCTTTCACTTGACTTGATTGTGATTCTTGTTTTTGTTGGTAACAAGGATCTGTTGATCTCTCTTGTTTTCTTTATAATTCTTATGAATGTATTCTATAAATGCACTTCTTTTGAAGGGAATGTAGTTTGTGATAGTTCTGAAGTTTTCTATGTTTAATGCCATGTCAAAAGATGCCTAATGCTTTTGTTGAAAGTGACTTGCTCCCCCTGACAAGGTGCCTATTGCATTTGTTGATAGTGACAAGGGTGCGGGGGTGCTATCTTTATGTTGTCTTCAAGGCAATTAGGTTTTGATGTGGAAGATAATTTTTTGCTCTTTATATATCTATGCATATCAGTTTCACTTTCTATGTATTGATGATTGTTTAATGTGTTATGTGGATTCAGTTCCTTTTAGAAAGGGTATCTTTTTAGCCTATGGTGACCATAAAGAGGGATTGCCTTGGGAGACCAGATCACTGAAAACTGTGAGAGATGGAGAAGTTATTACGTCATGGATCTTGGACTATTAGATCTGCCTATAAAGTCAGCTACTCAGTCTTATTGAATGCATATCCTCTGTCTTTCTCTAATTTTGAATGGAGTTGCATAGGGGGAAAAATAAGGCAGCATAGTAAAGCTTCTCTATTTTTCGTATATCATGGATTCATTGTCATCATTTGAGCCTTCTTCTTTCTTCTTTCTTCTTCTCTTGTTTTTTCTTTTTGGTTCATAATCCTTTTGGTTGAGTTTTTTTTGGACGAATTAGCACAAAAGACATTGTTTTTCCTAATTGACTTTTACTCTCCTTATTACCGTAAAAATTAAAGGGCCCTTTTTCCGATCTAATTCTAGCGCGTGTTGTTGGAATATGTCTAAAAATCATTAAGGAGAAATATAAATATGATATGCGTATAGAAATTCTATATTTAGCTTCATCTTCTCCAGGAAATACATTTTTGAAGGCGTTATCATTTGTTGATAGTTATGATTATTAGTGCCATATTCATAACGGGTAATAGTGCTGTGATAATTTTTTAGGAGTTAAAAAAAAAGTAGAAGATTATGATGATGATGATAATTCTTTAGAGTTTTGCTGGGTTGTGCAGTGCTTTTGTTGTGTATCTTTATGCTTTCTATGGTATAAAATATATAGATGGTCGAATATGAGCTATTCATGAATAACAAAATTGTTTGACAACTTTACATAACAAGGGATCTAAAGATCCTCTTGAAGGCAACTAACTCCTTTACTATGGGAATGTCTTACACCAAGAATTACCTTGATCAGGCATTAATCTTGATGATAAACTTGTAAGTGCTCTGGAGAGTTCTTGAAAAGAAAAGAGTTAATAATGTTTATAAGTATTTCTATTTCAATTGGATTACATCAAGGATCAGCATTAAGCCAATATCTTTTTGCTTTAGTCATGGATCTTACTTGTTACTTGTATTTTCCTCAATAATGTTATCATCGAGATATCTGTTGGTCGAACTGTGCTGGTGGTTGCCAACAAGTGCTCTGCAATTCAAGTTTCCTTATACTCTTTTTGCAATGGGGAACATCAAGGATGGCTTGAAAATTTTCTGGCAACCGATGTTATGATTATCCCTATTTATGCTTGAGGTTGGAGGGCTTTTAGAAAGCTGATTATTTATTTATTTGTGTGGGAATTTAATAGTCATATTGTTCTCTCTCTCGGTCACTCCTGAAGCAGGATGCAGTTTTCTATGGTAATTTGAGATTATATATATATATATATATATATACATATGCTCAGCATACCTTACTTGCAATCCATGTGCACTTCCTTTCCTTATGCATTACCTTAGAAATTTAATAGCCTCTGTCTTCACTTTATTTTTCATGTTGGAAAATTTTGTCACGATCTGTCCATATGAATGTAAAATTTATGCTGCTCGGATATGGGATTATATTTTTCTTTTACAGATGGAAGACTTATTGGGTCGTAGTTTTCTGTTATTATCTCTTCTATGAGTGAGTTGTAAGGGAAGCAATGGTGATGATTTTAAATTAGGCATCGACTGCCATGAGAGGGAATAAAATGTCCCTATGTTTATTGTGTTATGGCATGTCTGGATGGAGAAATATATATGTATAAATTAGCCAAACAAAGAGATAGAAGTAGTAAAGATTTAGTTCAAATGAAGTGTATTAAGGATGAAGATCAAAAAATACTTTTCTTAGAAGATGATATTCTACAAAGGTGGATAAGATATTTTGCTAAACTTTTTAATCAATATTGTGAAAATAAGATTGAATGTAGTGACCTTAGCACCCTAAATGAAAATAAAGATTTTTGTTTTTATCGGCGTATTAGTAAAATTGAAGTTATAGATGCTTTAAAAAAAATGAAGGGTGGAAAAGTTATTGGACCTGTTGATATTCCAATAGAGGCGTTGAAATGCTTAGGAGATGAAGGAATTTTTTGGCTTACTAAACTTTTTAATACCTTGCAGTAGCTTGCGGAACTTATAACTGTGTACCCAACTTTTTTATGAATCTTTATAATTGACAGCTTGTGTTTGACAGTTTGGGTAATGTTAAGCTGATCTTCTACGAGTTTGAACATTGCACCCCATTATTTATTAAAGGACTAATTTGTGCTGCATCTTTTGCATCAAGAAGTCACCAGAGTTTGCATATTATTTTTATGGTAACATTCTCTTTGATCAAGCAATACCAAGGGAGAATTATTATGTGTTTTTTTCCTGTGTTATGTATGCACTAGTGACTCTTGGGATGGGGTTCTTCTTTGTTTTGGGAGAGCACAGTAGGAAAAACAGTGAGAAATGTAAAAGTAAATACATCATCGAAAAATAGTACAAACAACAACAACAACAACATCAAGCCTTTATCCCACTACGTGGGGTCGGCTACATGAATCCTTTTTCTCCATTGTGTCCTATTAAAAGCCAAATTCTCGTTTAAATCTAATAAAGAAAGGTCATTCCTAATATTTTCTAACCAAGTCTTTTTAGGTCTACCCCTACCTTTCTTAACACAAGTCAAATCTAATACCTCTACTCTCCTAACTGGGTCGTCGGAAGGCCGCCTTTTTATGTGACCAAAACCATCTAAGGCGACTCTCTCTAATCTTATCTTCTATTGGAGCTACTCCAACCTTTTCACGTATATGCTCATTTCGTATCCTATCTCTAAGGGTAAAACCACTCATCCATCTAAGCATCCTCATCTCTGCCACACTTAACTTAGTATTATGCTTCTCTTTTAATGGCCAACATTCGGCACCATAAAGCATTGCAGGCCTCACTACCATCTTATAGAATTTTCCCTTAAGTTTGAGGGGTACATTTCTATCACATAACAAGCCCGATGCATTCCGCCACTTCAACCATCCAACTTGAATTCTGCTGATAATATCCCCATCTATTTCACCATCACTCTGAACAATAGATCCAAGATACTTAAAACGTGTACTCTTATTAATGACTTGATCGCCCAAAGTCACAATCCCCTCACTAGGACTATTACTGCTAAAATTTGGGTTGAAGGTTGACCTCCATAATTCCGTATAATTTTAGCAGTAATAGTCCTAGTGAAGGATTCAATATCGGCCGTCCATTCGAACCATTCCACATTTGCCCTTGATCCTCTTCCTATTTACGGGTCATACCAGATTCTGAAAAATGCAGCGGTTATACTTTTTTGTCTTTCTATTTGCAAACAATATACTCTTATGAACCGTCCTAATATTTTGTATTAAGTGATGTCAGCATCCCTATGAAGTTAGAAGTACCAATTTAGTTTATGAATAGTAAAAATTTAGTTTATGAGCTACAATTACTTTTGTGTTATTGAACGTAGATTCATAATTTTTTAAATCTCTTATCTTTTGTCCTCAATGGTACTGGTCATCAGAATAATTGCAAAATTTATGGCTATTCTCTGTTGTTATGCCCATGCATGCCATGTTATAATTTCGGATAAATTAAGGGTGTAAAATATCTTGCCATTTCTTGTATATTTTCTCACTTTGCACATTTTTTAATTAAAGTTCTTACAAAACTTTTTTATGTTTGATTATTGTTGTTTTATACTAAACTCTTCTCATGTGTGTGTGGGAATTAATTTGGCAATTGTAACAAGTCAAGCTTCTTTCCTGTGCAGTAGCTTGTGGATCTTTTAAATGTGTACCTTACTTTTTCTGAATCTCTATTTTTGGTAGCTTGGGTTGGACAGTTTGGGTAAGGTGTAGCTGATCTTCTACGTGTTTGAACATTGCACCCCATTATTTATTAGAGGTATTGATTTGTGTTGCATCTTTTGCTTCAAGAAATCACCAGAGTTTGCATATTATTTTTAAAGTAAAATTCTCTTAGTTTTGGGAGAGCACAGTAGGAAAAAACAGTGAGAAATGAAAAAGTTAATACATTATCGAAAAATAGTGAGTGATGAAAAAGTAAATACAATATGGAACTTCTATTAGGTCTTCCTATAAAGGCAGATGCTCGGTTTAAATGAATACATATCCTCTTTCTCTTTTATTGAATAGAGTTGCTTTGGGGAAGAAATGAAGACAACATTTATAGATGAGGAGGAGAGATAGAGGTAGAGAGAGGACAAATTACCATTTATTTAAAATTGAGAGATGAAGTGTCTTTCACTTGACGTGATAGTGATTTATGTTTTGGTTGGTAACAACGAACTATTGTTGGGTCTAGTTTTCATCGTAATGCCTTTGACGGTATTCTATGAGATGGAATTTTTTAGTTACTAGTGTTGGGCTTGAGTTCTATGCTTAATGGAGTGTCAGCACACACCTACTGCACTTGTTGACATTTTCTCTCTCTCTCTCTGTTTCTATCTGTGGGCTCTGAAAATTCGCTCTCCAGTCTCCTCTCATTTTACGTAGAGGTACGTGGTGCCTAATGTATAGTAGCAGCATGAGTTGATGTTTGAAAATTTCTTATTTAAAATTAGAAATTTCACCATCTCGCACTTAAAGCGCATAGTGGGGAAGTGCTGATGGAACCAGTTAAGATTACATGGTTCTGTCACCCGGGTCATCGTGGTCTTTGGTCTACTTAGTCAAACGAGATAGTCGAACCAACCTAATTGAAAGATTTGTACCACAATTATAATTTTTGTGTTGTGATTATTTCTTCATTGAGTATAAGGCTGAGAGGGCGATGATGATGGTTTAGAATTTAGCCTGAATATTGCTATTTTTCCTATGGTGTGGCTTTGTGGATGGCCTGGAGTTTTTGATGCATGCAAATTTCAGTTTTTTTTTTATAAGTTTTTATTATAATTTGAATGCTATAATTATTTTTGATTTTTTTATGCTACCCTATGATAGAATACAACCAATGATCATGAGTAGGTAGTGCTTTGGGCATGTCATACTTTGGGTGTGTTAGCTATTTTGGATCCTTGGCTCTTGGGCTGATGTGGGCTTCTCGGTTTGGGCTTGGTTGTTCGGGTTTTGCTGCTTTGTTGGGAGCTGCTATGTTTCAGCTCATTATTACTTGTAGTTCACCTCCTTTATTGCTCATTGTGAGGTGTGGACCTGGTTTTTTCTCCTCTCTGTTGGCCTTTCAGCTCCTCCGCTTGCTCCTGTACCTGTGGATGCCTTTTCCTGTCCCCCATGTTGCCCTTCGGGTGCTGCTCCTGGAGCCGCCTGTTGGCCTTCTGTTTCCCCTTTCCTGATTGGTTTGGCTTGGAGGTGTTTAGGGGCTGTTTAGTAAGTCAAGAAATTGTAATTTCTTGTTATTTGTTACTTGTATTTTCTCAATATTGTAATCATCTAGATTTCTGTTGGTAGAACTGAGCTGGTGATTGCCAACAAGTGACTGATCTTCTGCAACCCAGGTTTCCATGTGCTCCTTTTGCAATGGCAAACATAAAGGTTGGCTTGAAAATTCCCAAGCGAGCGATGTTATGATTATCCCTACTTATGCTTCGGTCTGGAGGGCTTTTAGATAGCTGATTATATATAGACAGACATATATTTCTTTTTGGCAACCTAAGTGCACTACCTTTCCTTATGCATTACCTTACAAATTTAAGGGACTCTGTTTCCATTCCATTTCTTTTGCATGTTGGAAGATTTTTTTCACAATCTGTTCATATGAATGGGAAATTTAAATTGCACGGATGGAGGATTGAATTTTCCTTTTACAGATGGAAAACCATTCAGTTTCCTATCTCTGCCTTGAAAATATAATTAAAATGCCTGAATCACATGGCGTTTTCAAGAAATTCCTTTTGTCCTAAGCAGTTCTACACCTTTATTAGTATATCATAAGGTCTAACAGCTTTTTCACTCTTCATTTTCTCTTAACCTCCATAACTTCAGTTTCACTAAGGTCATTAAAATCAACCGTATTTTCGCAATCTTCATTGAAAAGTTTAGTTAATTAACTTATCCATCTTTTTTGAATTTCCTCTTCTAATAAAACCACTTTTTGGTCTTCATGCTTCATCCTTAATGCACTTCAATTGAACTAAATCCTTACTACTCCTATATCTTTGTTTGACTAACTTATACATCTATCTTCCGCCCTCCTTAATATCTAATGTATTATATAAATTATTAAAACTGAAATATTTGCATCAAATATTACTTTTTGAAGACTCATTACACTAATGACCCCTTGAGAAAGGGTATTTCTTAGTCTATGCTGACCTTAAAGCAGGATAGTTTTGGGAGAGCAGAGCAGTTAAAGCATTGAGAAATGGTAAAGTTAAAACATCATGGATCATGTACTATTAGGTCTGCTACTTGGTTGAAGTTATTACTTATCCTCTCTCTTTCTCTTATATTGATTGGAGTTGCATAAGGGGAGCAAAAGACCGCATTTAGAGATGGGAGGGAGAGAAACAGGTGTAGAGAGGTTAAATTACCATGTATTTTAAATTTATGTTGAGATTAAGAGAGATATAGTGCCTTTCACTTGACTTGATTGTGATTCTTGTTTTTGTTGGTAACAAGGATCTGTTGATCCTCTTGTTTTCTTTATAATTCTTATGAATGTATTCTATAAATGCACTTCTTTTGAAGGGAATGTAGTTTGTGATAGTTCTGAAGTTTTCTATGTTTAATGCCATGTCAAAAGATGCCTAATGCTTTTGTTGAAAGTGACTTGCTCCCCCTGACAAGGTGCCTATTGCATTTGTTGATAGTGACAAGGGTGCGGGGGTGCTATCTTTATGTTGTCTTCAAGGCAATTAGGTTTTGATGTGGAAGATAATTTTTTGCTCTTTATATATCTATGCATATCAGTTTCACTTTCTATGTATTGATGATTGTTTAATGTGTTATGTGGATTCAGTTCCTTTTAGAAAGGGTATCTTTTTAGCCTATGGTGACCATAAAGAGGGATTGCCTTGGGAGACCAGATCACTGAAAACTGTGAGAGATGGAGAAGTTATTACGTCATGGATCTTGGACTATTAGATCTGCCTATAAAGTCAGCTACTCAGTCTTATTGAATGCATATCCTCTGTCTTTCTCTAATTTTGAATGGAGTTGCATAGGGGGAAAAATAAGGCAGCATAGTAAAGCTTCTCTATTTTTCGTATATCATGGATTCATTGTCATCATTTGAGCCTTCTTCTTTCTTCTTTCTTCTTCTCTTGTTTTTTCTTTTTGGTTCATAATCCTTTTGGTTGAGTTTTTTTTGGACGAATTAGCACAAAAGACATTGTTTTCCTAATTGACTTTTACTCTCCTTATTACCGTAAAAATTAAAGGGCCCTTTTTCCGATCTAATTCTAGCGCGTGTTGTTGGAATATGTCTAAAAATCATTAAGGAGAAATATAAATATGATATGCGTATAGAAATTCTATATTTAGCTTCATCTTCTCCAGGAAATACATTTTTGAAGGCGTTATCATTTGTTGATAGTTATGATTATTAGTGCCATATTCATAACGGGTAATAGTGCTGTGATAATTTTTTAGGAGTTAAAAAAAAAGTAGAAGATTATGATGATGATAATTCTTTAGAGTTTTGCTGGGTTGTGCAGTGCTTTTGTTGTGTATCTTTATGCTTTCTATGGTATAAAATATATAGATGGTCGAATATGAGCTATTCATGAATAACAAAATTGTTTGACAACTTTACATAACAAGGGATCTAAAGATCCTCTTGAAGGCAACTAACTCCTTTACTATGGGAATGTCTTACACCAAGAATTACCTTGATCAGGCATTAATCTTGATGATAAACTTGTAAGTGCTCTGGAGAGTTCTTGAAAAGAAAAGAGTTAATAATGTTTATAAGTATTTCTATTTCAATTGGATTACATCAAGGATCAGCATTAAGCCAATATCTTTTTGCTTTAGTCATGGATCTTACTTGTTACTTGTATTTTCCTCAATAATGTTATCATCGAGATATCTGTTGGTCGAACTGTGCTGGTGGTTGCCAACAAGTGCTCTGCAATTCAAGTTTCCTTATACTCTTTTTGCAATGGGGAACATCAAGGATGGCTTGAAAATTTTCTGGCAACCGATGTTATGATTATCCCTATTTATGCTTGAGGTTGGAGGGCTTTTAGAAAGCTGATTATTTATTTATTTGTGTGGGAATTTAATAGTCATATTGTTCTCTCTCTCGGTCACTCCTGAAGCAGGATGCAGTTTCTATGGTAATTTGAGATTATATATATATATATATATATATACATATGCTCAGCATACCTTACTTGCAATCCATGTGCACTTCCTTTCCTTATGCATTACCTTAGAAATTTAATAGCCTCTGTCTTCACTTTATTTTTCATGTTGGAAAATTTTGTCACGATCTGTCCATATGAATGTAAAATTTATGCTGCTCGGATATGGGATTATATTTTTCTTTTACAGATGGAAGACTTATTGGGTCGTAGTTTTCTGTTATTATCTCTTCTATGAGTGAGTTGTAAGGGAAACAATGGTGATGATTTTAAATTAGGCATCGACTGCCATGAGAGGGAATAAAATGTCCCTATGTTTATTGTGTTATGGCATGTCTGGATGGAGAAATATATATGTATAAATTAGCCAAACAAAGAGATAGAAGTAGTAAAGATTTAGTTCAAATGAAGTGTATTAAGGATGAAGATCAAAAAATACTTTTCTTAGAAGATGATATTCTACAAAGGTGGATAAGATATTTTGCTAAACTTTTTAATCAATATTGTGAAAATAAGATTGAATGTAGTGACCTTAGCACCCTAAATGAAAATAAAGATTTTTGTTTTTATCGGCGTATTAGTAAAATTGAAGTTATAGATGCTTTAAAAAAAATGAAGGGTGGAAAAGTTATTGGACCTGTTGATATTCCAATAGAGGCGTTGAAATGCTTAGGAGATGAAGGAATTTTTTGGCTTACTAAACTTTTTAATACCTTGCAGTAGCTTGCGGAACTTATAACTGTGTACCCAACTTTTTTATGAATCTTTATAATTGACAGCTTGTGTTTGACAGTTTGGGTAATGTTAAGCTGATCTTCTACGAGTTTGAACATTGCACCCCATTATTTATTAAAGGACTAATTTGTGCTGCATCTTTTGCATCAAGAAGTCACCAGAGTTTGCATATTATTTTTATGGTAACATTCTCTTTGATCAAGCAATACCAAGGGAGAATTATTATGTGTTTTTTTTCCTGTGTTATGTATGCACTAGTGACTCTTGGGATGGGGTTCTTCTTTGTTTTGGGAGAGCACAGTAGGAAAAACAGTGAGAAATGTAAAAGTAAATACATCATCGAAAAATAGTACAAACAACAACAACAACAACATCAAGCCTTTATCCCACTACGTGGGGTCGGCTACATGAATCCTTTTTCTCCATTGTGTCCTATTAAAAGCCAAATTCTCGTTTAAATCTAATAAAGAAAGGTCATTCCTAATATTTTCTAACCAAGTCTTTTTAGGTCTACCCCTACCTTTCTTAACACAAGTCAAATCTAATACCTCTACTCTCCTAACTGGGTCGTCGGAAGGCCGCCTTTTTATGTGACCAAACCATCTAAGGCGACTCTCTCTAATCTTATCTTCTATTGGAGCTACTCCAACCTTTTCACGTATATGCTCATTTCGTATCCTATCTCTAAGGGTAAAACCACTCATCCATCTAAGCATCCTCATCTCTGCCACACTTAACTTAGTATTATGCTTCTCTTTTAATGGCCAACATTCGGCACCATAAAGCATTGCAGGCCTCACTACCATCTTATAGAATTTTCCCTTAAGTTTGAGGGGTACATTTCTATCACATAACAAGCCCGATGCATTCCGCCACTTCAACCATCCAACTTGAATTCTGCTGATAATATCCCCATCTATTTCACCATCACTCTGAACAATAGATCCAAGATACTTAAAACGTGTACTCTTATTAATGACTTGATCGCCCAAAGTCACAATCCCCTCACTAGGACTATTACTGCTAAAATTTGGGTTGAAGGTTGACCTCCATATTTCGTATCCTATCACAATTCCGTTTTAGATCTACTCAAGCGAAAACCTTTAGACTCTAAGGTTGACCTCCATAATTCAAGTTTACCTTCAACTCCCTCTCTAGTCTTATCAACAAGAAGAATATCATCAGCAAAAAGCATACACCAAGGTACATCATCTTGCAAATGTCTAGTGAGAACATCCATGACTAAAGCAAATAGATATGGGCTTAAGGCTGATCCTTGATGTAACCCAACCGAAATAGGGAAATACTTGGTCAAACCACCTTGTGTTTGAACACAAGTAATAGCTCCTGCATACATATCTTTAATGATTTGAATATAAGCATTATTGACTCCTTTCTTATCAAGAACTCTCCATAGCACTTCTCTTGGAACTTTATCATATGCTTTTTTCTAAATCAATAAATATCATATGTAGATCCTCCTTATTTCCTCTATATTTTTCCATCAAACCTCTGAATAAATGTATGGCTTCCATAGTCGACCTACCCGGCATAAATCCAAATTGATTTTGAGAAACATTAGTATCACGCCGCAACCTATGCTCTATAACTCGCTCCCATAATTTTAAAGTATGACACATTAACTTAATACCTCTATAATTCGTGCAATCCTGTGCATCGCCTTTATTCTTAAAAATAGGAATTAATACACTCATTCTCCACTCATCTGACATCTTTTTAGTCTTCAAAATAGTATTAAAAAGTTTAGTAAGCCAAGAAATCCCTTCATCTCCTAAGCATTTCCACACCTCTATTGGAATATCATCAGGTCCAACAGCTTTTCCACCCTTCATTCTATTTAAAGCCTCTCTAACTTCAGTTTTACTAATACGCCGATAAAAACAGAAATCTTTACTTTCATTTAGGGGTGCTAAGGTCACTATAGTCAATCTTATTTTCACACTCTTTATTAAAAAGTTTAGCAAAATATCTCATCCACCTTTGTTGAATATCATCTTCTAAGAAAAGTATTTTTTGATCTTCATCCTTAATACACTTCACTTGAACTAAATCCTTACTACTCCTATCTCTTTGTTTGGCTAACTTATACATATATCTTTCTCCCTCCTTAGTATTTAATCTATTATATAAATCGCTAAAAGCTAATGTCTTTGCATCGCATATTGCTTTCTTAGAATCCTTACGAGCCACTTTATATAATTCCCAATTATCAGAATTTTTAAAATTAAACCAATTTTTATAACAAATCTTCTTATTTTTAATCTTTTCTTGCACAATTGGATTCCACCACCAACTATTTTTACTATTAGGAGCTTTTCCCTTAGATACTCCAAGCACATCTTTTGCAATATTCTTAATATCACTAGCCACTTTTTTCCACATAACATTAGCATCCTCATGCACAGACAAAATCTTAAGATCTAAAATCTTACTCACAAAAATATTTTGGTTAATATTCTTTAAATGCCCCTATCTAATCCTCGAAAAACGTTTTACTTTATTTTTTATTTTATGCCCCTTTATCTTAAAGTCCAAAAACTAATAATCGATGTTGGGTACATAAACTTTCACTCGGAATAACTTTACAATCTTTGCAATCTAAACGGTTTTAATTTTCTAATAAGAAAATAGTCAATCTGGGTTGTACTACATCCATTTTTATAAGTGATGAGATGCTCATTCCTTTTCTTAAATAAGGTATTAGCAATTGAAAAATCATAAGCTAAACAAAAATCTAATATGGTCTTGCCACCTTCATTCGTCGTTCCAAATCCATGGCCACCATGAATGCTTTTAAAATCAACTACCTCTTTACCAACATGTCCATTTAAATCTCCTCCAATAAAAAACTCTTTCTTCAAGAGGTATATTTTGTATTAATTCTTCTAAGTCATTACCAAAAATTTAATTTAGAACTTATATCCAAACCTACCTGAGGAGCATAAGCACTTATAATATTAACAATCTTATCCCTCAACAACAATCTTTAAAGCTATAATTCTATCACCAATCCTATTAATTTTTATAACATTATCCTTTAAACTCTTATCTATAATGACACCTACACCATTTCTAGTACGACTCCTACCCGAATACCAAAGTTTAAATCCTAAACTATCGATTTCCTTGGCCTTCTCTCCAACCCACTTAGTTTCCTGAATGCATAAAATATTTAATTTCCTATGAATCATAATATCTATTAACTCCATTAATTTACCTGTAAGGGAACCTATATTCCAAGTTCCTATCCTAATTTTAGTATCATGGACTAGCTTCTTTGCCCACATCCGTCCTTGATGCGGGAACCCTTGCCTATTTAACACTGCACCCGGGCACCGGTGCAGCGGCCCTTGCACACTTGTCACTGTATTCAGGCCATACAGCGCGTCGCTTCCAGGGGACGCCCTAGCATTAACACAATTTCTTAAAGGATTCATGTCATTTTTGTTCGACAAGTTTTACGCTGGCTGTCGACTACCTAACGCAACCCTCCACTTTTCTCATCTAGGATTTGGGACCTGGCAACGGCAATATCCTCTTTCATTTTTATTGAATAGAGTTGCATTGGGGAAGAAATAAAGATGACATTTATAGATGAGTTGGAGAGAAAGAGGTAGAGAGGTAGGACAAATTACCATTTATTTGAAATTGAGAGATGAAGTGTCTTTCACTTGACGTGATAGTGATTCATGTTTTGGTTGGTAACAAGGAATTATTGTTGGGTCATGTTTTCATCATAATTTCTTTGACGGTATTCTATGAGAGAAAATTTGTTAGTGTTGGGCTCGAGTTCTATGCTTAACGGAGTGTTAACACACACCTACTGCAGTTGTTGACGGTTACTCTCTATCTCTTTCTCTATCTGTGGGCTCCGAAAATTTGCGCTCCATTTTCCTTTCATTTACGTAGAGGTACATGGTGTCTAATGTATAGTAGCAACATGGGTTGATGTTTGAAAATTTGTTATTTAAAATTAGAAATTTCACCATCTCGCTCTTAAAGCGGATGGTGGGGAGGTGATGATGGACCCAATCAATATCCCATGGTTCTGTTGCCCGAGTCATTGTGGTCTCTGGTCTACTTAGTCAAATGAGGTTGTTGCCCAACCTAATAGAAGCATCATTGTCGGCAGCTTGGATTGCCTCATCCAAGGGTACCTTGTAGCCCTGTTGAAATATTTGCCAAGGGGATAAATTTGAATACACCTTAGTTAATATAGAGCTTTGTACTCTATCGATTATATCACATTGATTTATATCTTAAGGATTTGAAGCCATTGGGGCTCATATGAGCTTTGGCCATGACTGTAATTTAGTGGTGTCATTTGGCGGCAATCCACACACTACAAGTCATAATCATTTACCTGTAGTGCCATTTGGTGAAAAAAAGAGAGGGGACCTTTAGAAAGAGGTTTATTTATTTATTTATTTTTTTTGGATTTTATTAGTTATATTGCTGCATCTCTCTCTTTATTTCCATGAAGCACGGTGCAGTAACCATGGTAACTTGTTGAGCCTTTTTTTTCATTTTGTATATATCATTTTGAGAGAGTTTGATGGAGAAGTATAGAGAGAGTATTAAAATTTTACATATTATATTTGTTGATTTAGAGAAGACATATTTATTGATTTGGATAAGGCATATGGTAAAGTTCCTAAAGAAATGCCTTGGAGGGTTTTATATTTGAGAACAAGGATTTATGAAGTAGCTACATATTATAACAAGGAACTGTTGTTGGATCCTAATGTTTTTGTTTCAATTTCTATGAAGGTATTCTAAAATAACTCACACCCTCTCTCTCTCTCTCTCTCTCTCTCCATCTATCTATGTATGTAATATAAAAAATGGTGAGTTTCTTGCTGGAAAACTATATAATGTTGAATTTTCTCATTAATTACTTTATATGTTCAATTGTCTGTCTCGATTCTAATTTTGAGGTATGCTGATGCATCTCAAAATCTCTTGCCATGAAAAGGAAAAATGAAATTGCATTGATGGGGTTTAATATTTTTTCTTTTTTATATGGAAATCCTATCAGTCGCCTCATTTTCACCATGATATAAAATTAAGAAGGCCTAGATATATGGCATTTCAAATATTTGTTCCACAAATATAATTCGTAGTTATTATTTCTTTGTTGAGTAAAAATCTACGAGGGCGATGATGATGGTTTAGAATTTAGCCTTTTTTTTTAAATTTATCCTGAATATTGCTATTTTTCCTATTGTATGGCTTTCTGGATGGCCTGGAGTTTCTCAGGCAACCACAGCTGACATTTCGATGGGAATTCGTGCGAGCATAACGAAGCCTCTCTAATAGTTCTGTCATGGATTCATTGTCATCTTCTGAGCGTTTTTCTTTCATCATCATGTTCTTCCACCTTTTTGTTTCATGGTCCTTTCTTGTTTGAGTTTGTTTTGGACGCTTATTCTCCTTACTACCATAAAATTTCATGGGCCCTTTCTCTATTCTAATTTTAATGCATGTTGGTGGAATCAGTGTCTCTTGCTGTGAAAAAGGAAATAAATTTATTGAAGAGAGAGATACATGTAAGTCCAAGTCATATACTTCTATGCAATTGCACTATGTAGCTAATTTTCTACCGTCAACATTAGTCCTCGCCTACAAATAGAGGGTTATTAGTAGAACAAAATCATCTTATAATCTTAAACTTTGTAGAAAACTCAATTCCAGTGATGTCCCTCTCAAAATCTCTCTAAGATTCTCCTTAGAATCTCATAGAAACACAGTTTCAAATGCAGGTAGAAGATTCATCTCAGGGCAGAAAATTTGGAGCAATATAGAAATTGAACTCACTAATAATACTTTCCAGAGGAAACGCAACAAAAATGGGGTCGAACCATAAGTAAGCACCAAGTAGAAAACACACAGGGGAACCAGATTTGCAGGCATTCCCAAACACAACATTTTAAACAAACAGAAATGAATGCCAGATATGATTCTCCACACATGATGATAATGACTTCATGATTAGAAAAACGAAGAAGAACCAGTAGGATAAAAACCAACATGATGTCCAAGAAATTCTAATGAAAAACTTTGCCGTTGGATCTTGAGAGAGGAGCTGGTTAGTTTAGCCATCTTAATATGTTTACTTTTGTCTCTCTTTCCTGTAATACATCAAGTAATTGGGTCATCCATATAATCTAAACCAATCCAATCAGAAACACCTTTAGCTGCTGAAGTGATCTTAATATTTTTCCTCATCGTTTAAATAATCCACATCCAGCATATACAATACTGGGGCTTGCTCTAATTAGTTCTGATATAATTATTGCGAGTAACAGACACAAGGTCACCAACAATATCACCCACCACATTCTTAATATCCAACTGAGAAAAGACCCTAGCATTAGGTTCAAAGATGCCTCGTTATGCAGCTCAGCTCAGCCCTATGATTCGCTCATAAGTGTATTCATGAATTTCTGAATAAGGCTTCTTTTGGGACAGCTTTCTTTCTGCTTCTTAAAGCAGCTTTTTAATATAAAAATTTTAATTTTTGTAATAAAAAGTTATTTTATGAAGCAGTGAGAAAGCTGTCCCAAACGAAATCTAAATCCGCTCAGTAGTATGTACATGAATTAAATTTGCACATAAGTTCAAAAAAATAAAAAGCAAGAGTTGTTATTATATTAAATTTAGCAAATCCATCACCAATATTACCCTCAACAGCAATATCCAACTGACTAGAACCACTAACTGAAGATTTTAATTAAAAGAGGTTGAAGTGTTATTGTGAACATCGGACATAGAGCTAACACCATTACCGCCCACCAGATCAAAACACTTCTGAGGAAAGTTACATGAAATTGAGTTTAGGATGGAAATTGAAGTAACTAGCCAGCGCTTATCCTGATTAGAAGTGTCACCAACATTCATTAATTGAAACAAAAGTACCAAGAATATTGAGGATCATGTAGATAGCCAGAGCAATGTCACCAACATATTGTTATCTCTTATTAGAGCACCTTCAAAATTTTGGGTATTGGCCTTAGGAAACTGTAGTGATACCATCCCAGGCTACAACAAGGAAAACAGAGGCTTTCCAATTTGATTTCTTAAGGTTGAGAAATAGCTTGAAACGTGAATCTCTTAGATGGTTGAATGCTTGATTATGAGAGCAACAAGGGAGACCATCAGAAGTAACTACTTGCTAATCCATTCTCTTTTGAGCCAATACATACTTGCTTAGTATGAGGGGTAGAAACATCCATTCAACAAGAACCATAACAACTGATGGTCTAGTTAACATTATAGTGTCCCTATATACTTTCAGGGGTTTCACAAAGATCCACCCCAGTGAAAAAATATTAGTACGTTCGATGAACTGAATCCTAGTGGATAGGAGAGATATCCACATGGTGTTAACAATGTCAACAAAGTAAAACATCAGAATCTTGGGATAAAAATCCCGTAACATAGTCATAAATTATAATCATTATGTCATCCAAGAACTCTATGATTGAAATCAAAGTGCTGGCGTTGAAGTTAACTAGTAATCATAAATTAAAGAAATTTTTTTGCTCATTAGATGAATGCCAGTCCGAATCAGATTTCACCAAAGTGAATTACTCAAAGATTCAGACTTCATAGCAAAGTTGTTAGATACGGAATTAGAAGCCCTAAAGTGTGCCCACAGAGCTTTTGAAGATAAAAGACCCTTCCTAGTTGCTATCTTTGAAGCCAACAAAGCAGATACAGATCATAGTAGATGCCAACAGTCATGGCCAGTGTCAAGAGTCAATCTCACAAGAAAAAAAATGAAGAGCGTTCATATCCTCACCAATTCAAGGCAAATTATTTGGTGCGGATAGCTTATGTCCTAACAACCAATCACAGGTAATACACGGTTGTCGTACAGGATTATGTATATCAAGAAGCTATTCTAGCTTAATCTGCACGTAGTTATCTGCCTTTAACAATTTCTCCTTATTAAGAGTGGAACACAACCAAATTTGCGGAAAACTCGTTGATATCAACTGATAACCAAATTGAAAATGAAGCAATACACATTAGCAATTCATACACATGCTCAAAACTTCCAGTAAAAGATATACACTCCAAGGAGCATAGCCTGATATTGATGTGTGGTTACCCTCTCAAGAGTTCCCATCGCATGCTAAGTTCTTTATTTAATCATACATCTCATAGATATCTTTCTAAACATATCAAGCGACTAAAAATTCCCATATTATTCGATGCTTGTTTACCCAACTACGGGGATTCTGGCAACGTTCCCCTCCGAATCAACGAAGATCCGAACGCGCCATGGGATGAACTCCATGGTGACAGCTTGACCCACTTTCAGCACCTGGAACTTAGCTGTAGGCATATCTTTCCGAATCCTCTTCTCGGCCAAATCCGGCTTAAGTCCCACCACTTCCGACCACTTAACGCGGGCTGTACAATTAACGTTTATTGAGATACTCACACTGTAACTCAAGTAAAAAAGAAGAAGATGAACTCACCTGGAGCCATGGATACGAATGCGAAGAGGATGAAAAGGGTGAGAAGCGCCATGCAGGTGCCGGAGACTCTCTTCGTCTTCATTGCGGAGATTTAGGGGCTGTTTGGTATCGGATTCATCGTGGGATTTAAGTCGGATTAACGCTAAATCCAGCCAAACGGTTTTTGTGCGCGCGTTAAGTCCCCGAATTCCGTAAATCGCGGATTTACGGATTTAAGGCTTAAATCCCGGAATTACCAAATCCCTTGGTTCGGCGGATTTAACGGGATTTAGCCCAAGAAGTGCGCCAAAGGCAGAAAGCTACCTTCACAGCTAGCGAGCTCCCGTGAAGGTTTGAAGAAAATAAATATAATATATAAAGACACGTGCTTCATGAAGATTATTGTATCCTCTTATTAGTTGGTATTCAAATATTAATTATATCAATTATCTTGATCACTAGCCTAGATTCTTCCCTTCTCTTTTATTATTTGTGAGAGAAATATTGTAAGTTGATTCTTTATAAAAACGACCAGACCTTATCATATAAAAAAATAAAAGAATATAGGTAATATTCAGATTAAAATTTAGTAAAGTCTAATAATATTTAATACGTCCACAAAAAATCGTCCTGATGAAGCTTGAATTTTGAATCATATTTGTATTGTAAACTTCAAAAACTAAAATTGGAATTATTCAAAATTCAACTTCAGCAAATTTATAGTCAAATTTAATATCTCGATAAGATGAACCGAATATACTAAAACACATCCAATCCGAGCCCAAATGGGATCAAATCAAAAGACTGAAGCATAGTTGAAATCTTCAAATCATTTATTAGATGATTAAATGATGTCCACATCTGATATGCTTATAATCAAATCAAGATGTTCGACGAGATAAATAATATGAGCTTAATATCACTTAATTTTGACATATTAAGGCATTTAAATGCTAAGCAAACGCTCTATGATCGAGGGAGTCAGTATAGGTCATCCGATGGAGCACTCCAAAATTGTTCCTGATCTTCTTCACATTTTCAAAGCATGTCACTAACAAAATCCATAAAAATACTCTAACTCTCTACGTTAAGAAAACTTTTGGACAAGGCTTGGACAATGGGCTAGAGAGTCAAAAGAGTTATGAGGTTTGATGAATCATGAAGCTCCACCAAAGCACCACCACTAGTGAGCTCTCACCACCCGACAACCGCAATTAGACCTCCCCTTGAGCATCTCCATCAATCCTCCATCTAAACGCCACTATTAGGCCTCCGCCTAACCTTTGTTGTCCACCAACCATGGTCCTTATAACATTCATCGTCAGTTAACTACAGTCAGTCAAACCTCTATCATCTGCTAACTACGATCCCTCCGACCACGTCTTTCAACCATCATCGCCCGACTATGATCCCTTAGACCCCAGACGTTTGATTACGATCCTTACGACTACCTTCACCAATCTACTGTTCTCAGACCACAATTGTCCAACTACGTTCCTTACGACCATCGTCTTTTGTCAAATATGGTCATTAAGACATCCACCACCAAACTGTGATTCTTCCAACCTCCATCGCATGTCAACTATGATCATTCTGACCTCCTTTAACCATTAATTATGATCTCTTCAACCTACTTCATTTGCCCACTATAGTCCCTACGACCATCATCCCCCTTGCCCCAGTTCTCAGACCACCATCGCTTGACAATGGTCCCCCCGACCTCCATCGCTTGATTGTAGACCCTCCGACCTCCGTCGCCCTCCTAAAGTCCTTCCGACCTCCGTTGCCTATTGACTACGGCCCTTCAATCAGAATCACCAAACTATATGTTCCCTATTAACTCTATTGCCCGCCAACTACAGTTCCCCCGACCTCCATCACATGACTACAATCCCTCCAACCTTCGTCTCACACTAATTATGATCCCTACGACCTCCATGGCCCTACTACAGTCCCTTCAAACTCTATTGCTTGTCGACTACGATCCTCCGACCACTAAATATGTGACTATGGTCTCTTCGATCTCCGTAGCCCAATCATAGTCCTTGCAACCTTCGTAGCCCGGCCACAATCCCTCTACCATATGTCAAACTCTATTGCCTATCAACTACGATCTCTTTAACCTCCATCACCTAACTATGATTATTATGACCTTTATAGCTAGCCAATTACAGTCCTTCCAACCATCATTGCTTGATAATGGTCCCTTCAACCCCAGTCACCCGATTATGACCCTATGACATTTGTCGTCTAACTACAATCACTTCTATCTTAGTCCGAAAACTAAAGTCCCTCCGTCTAACGTCGCTTGACAACGATCCTACCAATCAAAATGAACATGTCAATGTTCTCTTGAGAATAACTCTCATATATTGATTATTTAAACTCTAAATGTGTAATATTCTCTATACAATGTATGTTTGTTACATTAAGCCAACACATTCCCCCCAAGAAAGGGCATCATTTCTAATGAGCAACAAACTTTAGTGGAGTCATTGAAAAAATTAAATATAAAATGAATAATTAAAATAATTAATAATAATTTAACTTAATTATTTTATTAATAGAAGTATTAATAAAATGAAGTAGTAAGTATTTATTTTTTTTGTGTACAAGTTTATGTTCATTGACCTAAATCTAAAAAAAAAAAAAAATCATTGTATTCTCTTTTTTTTTTTTTGGGAAATTATCATTGTATTCTTAATTAAATAAATTATTTTACTCTTAGATCTTGTGTTTGATTGATATTTGATAGATTGATTTGAAATGTTTAAGATTTTAAATGATGGATAAAAGGATAAAACTCAGGATGTTTATAGAAATAAATAGGTAAAGTTGAATTATATATCCATTCAAATGGAGAAAAATTAATAATAACATTTACCACAACCTCAAACTCATATATTGTTAGCAATTAATTCATAGGAGAATTTTAGTCCTGTAATTACAGTTTGAAAACTCCAATCAACTGTCTATATTGTTATGTTGGTCCAAATTTTTCTATTTTTCTATTATATGGTCCGTTTTTTGGGCAACAATGTCTACAATATGAGGGATTTATTAATTTTAACTTTAATTAATATCAATAAATTGTTACTATAAATAAATAAATATTAAAAATTATTTAATTATTCACAAATATAATTAATAATAAATTATTAAGTATTATACTAATTATCTAATTATTATTTGTATGTTATTTTAATACTAATTACAGTGATAATTAGTTAATTAGTTATTTTTGAAAAAAAAACAAATCATTTGCATATTTACTCTATGAAATATTTTATTAAATTTAAGTAGTATTTTAATAAGTTTTTAATTATAATTATATCTAAATTTATTTATTTAATCAATTAAGTATTCTATTGTACAACACTAATTATCTAATTAATTATTTATATTTAAATTATATTAATTAAGTTAATTGGATTAATAATTACAATAAGATATTTATCTTCTGTGCTTGTGTAGGGTTTGCTTCATCTCTTTTCAATTTCTTCGTTGCTGTTCTGCTTCACGCGAGGCAGAGTTTTCAACGAGTCGGCTAGCTTATTCGCCTCCTTAGACGAATTTCTCTTCCCGTCGGATCGGAAGTCACGAAATTTTGAACGACGTTCGACCGGAAGTAAAGGCTGGAGCTCGCTCACTGCGAAGATAACGATCTTTCACCCTTTCGCGCTCCTCTTCGGCTTTATACCGTAAAGCCGCCGACCTATCGGATTTACCATATCCAGGATTTAGAACTAAAATGACCAAAACGCCTTGAAGTGGAGTTAGACTTACCGTGATATTTATGTTTGCGTGTTTTTTGGCGTTTGGCTGGATTTAGCTCATGTATTCAAAGAGGCCCTGGGCATCTCCAACCGAACTCTATACAGTCGTTTGCATTCAAGTGCCTGATCCTCCCGAACGGCATTCCGAGCCACAATTTGCATCCCTGAACAGTGCTACGCCAATATTGCCGTCGCACTCTTAACAAACGCAATTTTTGTGCGTAGAAAATAGAGATGAGGAATAATATACACAGTATTATTTTTTGGGTGTTAGCAAGGAGTTCGGTTGGAGATGAATTACTATTTGAGCTGTTTCTTACTGCATTTTTGAAGTGGAAAATGAGTTTTTCGGTTGGAGATGCTTATTTTAGCCTTTTAATGGCGACTGGCTAGTTATCATGGCAGATTGACAAGGAAGCTCGCTTTCTACTATCCTTGTTACCTTTTGTCTGCCTCTATCTGCATTGCATATCAAAAGGCTTCTAAATACTAGTGGCAAGTTTATCTTCTCACAACGCTCATTATTTTTGGGGAAGTGAAGCATTGTTGTCAATGCTATTATCTGAGGTGCTTGCTTCTCTTTATGAGTTCCATACACAGCATGATGATGATGATTTTTGGTTAGCCACCATCCACACATGGATATATCTTTATGTGTCTTATTTTTGTAATCTGGAATCTTTGGATTTCCTGCAGCCTATTAGGCAACGAAAGCCGCCATTAAAATGGGGATTCATACATAGCTCTTTAGAAAGCTTCTATACTTGCCCTATCTAATGGATTTTCCTGTCATCTGACCCCTGTCCCTATTCTTGGTCTCTCATTGTTCTTTATTTTTCTAATTTAGTTTGTTCTTTTGGGTTCTTGATGTTTCATAATGAGCAGGATATGATACATTATTCTCTCTAAGGTTCCAATGACATTACCCATTTTGAGTAGTTGTAGGTTTATATTTATAGCGGATCTGCATATGAGATTGTTGTGGAAGAAGCATGACTCGTTGGGTTGTTGCACCAAGTTTTTTTTTTGCTGTGGCCAGCCATTATAAAATTTTAATTGCCAGTGCTTAACTATTTTATTAAGTGTTGATGCTGTGATGCATTGCCTATTCAATTCTTCCATGGTCGAGTTCTCATAACTTTGATTGACAATGATGAGGCATCAATAGGGGTGGAACTAGGAAGAGCTCTGATTGAGCAATTGTCCGTGCATCAAAGATACATGATATCCGCAAGTAACATATGCTTCCATATTTTTTTTTATAGTGACTGATATTCTGGAAATCAAATTTGTTATTCTCATTTTGCAATGTAAAACATCAAGGATGGCTTGAAAATTCTCAGGCAACCGATGTTCTGATGTCCCCTTTTTATGTTTGAGGTTAAAAGACCTTTAGAAAGCTGCTTATTTATTTATTTATTGTTGGAATTAATAGTCATGTGACCCTCTCTTTCTCTTTCTTTCATGAAGCACGGTGCATTCACCATGGTATATATATACACACACATACATGCATGTATAGATATATACATACATATGTGTATGATATACTATTTGCAATCAAATTGTCCATTCATTTTATAGTTTTTTTTTCCCCGAGTAATGACATCTAGATTTCTCTTTGAAGAATTCTTTTGGTGATTGCCAACAAGTGACTAATCTTCTGGAAATCAAGTTTCTTATACTCATTTTGCAATGTCGAACATCTAGGATGGCCTGAAAATTCTCATGCACGACACGTTCTTATTTTCCCTATTTATGCTTGAGGTGAGAGGACCTTTAGAAAGCTGCATATTTATTTATTTATTGTTGGAATTAAGTAGTCATATCTCGTTGCTGTAATAATGGTATATATGCACACACACATTGTAATAATGGTATATATTCACACACACATGTATGTATGATGTTTGAGTTCGTTTATTATTAGCTTGTTCAAGTTCGGTTTGTGTTTGATTCGAGTTTTTTTGTTTGTGTTCACATTTGGTTTCTTTAAATTAGTGGTGTTCATGTTTGGTTCATGTTCGGTTCGTTTAATGATTATCGAGCTTTAAACAAACAAGCCTTAACGAGCTATGTTCATGAACATATTTAACAAAATTTTGTACACTATCAGACAAGCACGTTCACGAACATTTGTAATGAGTATTCTTGAGCTATCAAATGAGCAAGATCATGAATATATACATAACTAGTATTTTTGAGCTACCAAATGAGCTCGTTCACGAATAAATGATTTATGATTCATCTTCTATTTGTTCATGAACATCTTAAGCAAACAATCTAGCAAATATTGACAAATGTGAAATGTCTCTTGTTCATGAACAAATTCATTGTATTGAAGGTATAAAATAAAATGAAAATAAATTTATATTAAAAGCACTTCACGAGTTGTCTATTTAAAATGAAAATATGATTTATCTATATGAATATATTTATTGAGCTTATTCATTAGTTCTAAATCGAACACGAATTGAGCTTGTTCACGAGCTTCAAATGATGTTGTTCGTGAACATAAATGAACCGAACACATTAGTGTTCAAGCTTGTTTATTTAAGGATTGAGCATTAAAAATGTTATTCAAGTTTGTTTGTTTAGTTATTTAAACAATCACAAATGAGCTTTGATCGAATCGAGCAACGAGTAGCTCGTCAAACGTTTGGTTCTCTTGCAGCCCTAATGCTGGAAACTCAAGTGACGCTGCCTCTCCGTATTCATTACCTTATAAAGTCAAGAGCCTGCATCTCCATTCTATTTTTTATGCATGTTGGTGCAATTTCACAATCTCTCCATATGAAAGTAAAATTTAAATTGCACTGATGGGGGATAATGTTTTTCATTTACAGATGGAAATCGTATCTGTTGCCTGAAATATATTTTAAATGGCCTAATCATTTGGCAATTTTCAAGATTAGTGACATTCCCAATGTGCAGTGCTGTACTGAAATTATCTCTTTTATTTGTGAAAAGTTGTGAGGGCAATGATGATGATGATTTGGAGTTTAGACTTCAACCATTGCTTACATATGGCAATTATGAGATATTGCTATGTTTCCCATGATATGGCATGTCTGGATGGCCTGGAGCATCTCAGGCAACCACATGTTCCATTTGCATGGGAATTAACTAGTGGCAAAGCTCTTCTTCTTATTTTATGTCAGTGTTTCATTGTCGTCTAAGTCTTCATTTTTTTTGTTCATCTTTTCTTCTCCTTCTACCACTTCTTGTTCTTGCTCGTTATTCTTGGAGCTTAGTTATTTCAGTTGTTGTGCCTAGTTTCCTAATTATTTATTCACCAATAAAGTAATCTCCAGCTTCTGTTGCTATGACTGTGACAATATATCCATCATCAATTCTCGCTGCGTAGCTTTGCTATGTTTCTCTGGCTATTAGATGATGAACTTCTTTTGGAGAGGCCACGACAATTATTGCTAACCATTGACAATTTGGCTATGTTTGATTCTTACTCTACTCTAGTAATGAGGCATCAAGGATGGCATGAAGCTCTTCTAGCAACTTACTTGTAGTGCTATTAAATACTTCCCACAGTACTTTTTTTACCAATGTTGCTGCTACTACAAGAACCTACTTCTTTTTACTTGTTTACCTGCATGTTTTAACGGTGTCAGATTCTTTGCAGCAGTAGGAACAGGAGGCATTTGGTAGCAGGTAATTATTTCTATTTACTGGCTTGAATTTTTTTCTTTAATACATGCTGTCAATGCATGCTCCACAATCTATGTATCATTTTTACATTGCAAGGTCTTTAGCTTTCTAAGTGGATTCACCATATGATATTAAGTTGCACGCATCTTTTCTCTTACTCTCACATTCAAGACATTGAATCAAAGATAAGTGATACATTATTTGGTGACTTGTCAGCTCAGCACAATGCCATATTATTGGTTTCAGGCAACCTATTCAGTGGCTGATATGGTGAACTCGATTTGTTTTAAGTTTGGCCTTCTTTGGCATCGTGTGATGCATTAATCTTATGGATCATTTTTTAAAAAAGCGCTGAATTTGTTTTCACTCATTTTGAGTGTGATACAATCCTCACTTTTGAGGCATTCTGAAACTATTTTTATATTTTAAATTTCATTTTTATTGGTGTCATTTACTTGCTTGAAGTTGGAATCATAAGTTTACTACAGAGTAATTCTGGTGAAATGGTTTCTTTTTGGAGCAGAAAATATATGAAAATAAAATATCATTTTTTTAGATCTATTCTTGTGACATCATTTATTAGTTTTGGGCTTTAGGATGAAGATATAGAAAATAAAAAAGTAAAGTAGAACATTGTTCTATGATTATAGACGGGGGCATTTAAAGATTATTAACAAAAATATTTTTGAGAGCAAGATTCTAGATCTTAAGATTTTATCTGTGCATGAGGAAGCTAATATTATGTGGGAAAAATAGTTTGTGATATTAAGAATGATGCAAAATATATTGATGTGGAACGTACATGCGATGATGGGTTTCATAATGAAAGCTTGCACGCTTAATTTTAGATAGAACACATAATTATATCTTTATAATAATTTGAACGACGAGATAAAACATTAAGAACGGAAAAACGAGCTTACGGTTGAATCACACGGGTAAGAGTTAAGATCATATAACAATCAAGTCAATCTAACGTTGCGTACATGAATGGTTTTCCACAAATATCCCTAGACTAACAATAAGATTAGTTGCTATGAGAAGATCCCTCACACAACTCATCCAATTACTAGGTTTTAGCGGAGAGGATTAGCATGATTTTCATGAATCAAGATATCACAACAATAGATAAGTAGCTACAAAGATAAAAGGGTCGGATGATGAGTTTACCCAAAGAAATAGAAGACATGAAGCTTTAGTGGCTGTTTGGATGCATTGAGATGAAGTAGACGGCAACCAAAACCCTTCTTGATGTGGTGGACAGCAATCGGAAACTTTAGGACAGCATTCGAAGCTCTCCCGACTGGCTGGACAGCAGGAAGAGATGCCGAATTCCTCTGGACAGCAGCAGTTTGGTCTTGGACAGATCTTGGACAGCAACCATGAAGGTGCAAGAGACGTTGGATGGCTCTTCTAGGCTGCTGGAAGCTCGGGACATCAACTTGTGGGCATCCAGTGTGCTGGACAGCAAGGTCTTCCTGCTGGCGTAAGGGGGCAGCAAGCCAAACGTCAGGACAGAGGGAGTTTGGGCTTTGGGCGGGACTTGGGGAGGCGGAGGTGAGAAGGAATAATTGATTTCAAATGTCAGGTTAGAAATTTGAAATAAAAAACTGTAATTACGTGGAGAGGGGAGGTAATTAAGAGGTGTTTAAATGGTAATGAGGTGGCAATTAGAGAGAGGCAATAATGGTGAGGTGGCCGGCCATATGGGGAGAGAGGGGGGCTGGGTATTAAATAAAATGGGGCCCACAATTACAGCAAATTTAATAAGAAATCTGGATTGAAATTTCAGGTTTAATGCATGGCAAGAGTTTCCTAAAATACATGTAACGTTAGGCTGCTTTTGAATTTCAAAATTAGGATTGAAATCTCATTATGAAGATGGCCTAAAATTTAGGAGTTATATTTGGAAGGTAATCAATACCTCTTGGAATTTGAATTTCAAATTCATAACCAAGGGGAGAGAGGGAGAAGAGTTTTCCAAATTTAGGTGTATGATGTGGACAAGGATTTGAAAACTCCAAATTAAAGTAAATTGAAATTTGATTCAATCATGCAAACTTTCCTAATTTGGAATTCCAAATTTGGAAAGAATTCAAAATTTGAATTCTAAATTTCAAATTCAACATTGGATGAGGGAGGGGAGTGGGCCGGATGGGCGGAAAGGAGCGTCGGGGAGGTGGTTGGCCGGGATGGTGGTGGTGGCCGGCGGCAAGATCCAAGGAAGGGCCGGCGGTGGGGTTAGGGGAAGGAGATTTTTGTGGAGCTTCTAATGAGAGGGAGATGATGAACAAGCAAAATAAAATAAAACTAGAGAACTCACTAAGAGATCTCAGAGGAAGAACTCACTAAGAGATCTTTTCATGCACTCACAAAGAGAACAAAGAGAGCAAATTTTCATTCATTCAAAACTAACTCTTACATGAGAAATGGGCCATATAAATAGGCCTCAAAATGACAAAGAAAGTAAAGTACTAAAATGCCCCTTGGGCTACAATAGCTATCAAATACCCATAAGGGTAAAAACGGAAAAACATAAAATAAACATAAACTACTACATAAAATGATGAAAATACAAAACATGATCGTGGCCGTCGATCTCCGGCATCTCCTGAAGGTACATGTGTCGAAATCGCTGCTGATGTCCCCATCATATATACTTGGATTATCAAATGGAAAACTCCTAATAGTCAAAATTGTTAGTGGTAAAGTTAAAATGTGGAAGAAAAGATAACAAATAAGAAGATTGCTATAAAAATTAGTTTATATGTAAATTTTTTGATAATTATGAATGATATAAAGAGGCTTGTAAGGAGTGTGATGCAAAGATTTTAATTTTTAATATTTGTATAATACATTAGATACTAAGGAGGGTGAAAGATAAAAATGCAATATGTGAATGCCGTCTGGATACAAACTAGAATGCGCCACGTGACCCCTCAGCTCGGTACCGCGGGTCGGTATTGCTCGGCACCGCGGCTCGGTACCGCTAATGTGGCTGCTCCTGATTTGCCTCTGGACGTAGAGCTGCGTTCCGCGTCCGCCCAAAATAATTTCACTCTCCGCGTAGGAATTAAATTTTGCTCATTAAAAACAGTTCCTAATGATATGGCAGTTATCAAGATTTGTGCCATAAACATAACATGTACTAGTGTGTTGTGATTATTTCTTCTAAGTAAAAGTTTGGAGGGCCATCTTGATGATTTAAAATTTAGCAGCAACAACAGTAAGGCTTTATCCCATTTCGTGGGGTCGGCTACATAAATCTTTTTTCTTCATTATGTCTTGTTAAAGGTCAAATTCTCATTTAAATCTAATAAAGAAACTAAGAAAGGTCATTTATATTATTTTCTAATTAAGTCTTTTTAGGTCTACCTCTACCTTTTCTAACATAAGCCAAATCTAGTACATCTACTCTCTTAACCGGTTCGGAAGGCCTCCATTTTATGTGACCAAACCATGTAAGGTGACTCTCTGATCTTGTCTTCCACTAGAGCTACTCTTAACATTTTCATGTATATGCTCATTGCATATCCTGTCTTTAAAAGTAGCCGCTCATTCACTTGCATCGTCATCTCTGCAACACTTTACTTAATATTATACTTTTATTCTAATGGCCAACATTTTGCATCATAAAGCATTGCAAGTCTCACGACCATCTTATAGAATTTTTCCTTTAAGTTTGAGGGGCACTTTTCTGTCAGAAAACATACTAGAGGATTTAGAATTTAGCCTTTGGTTTTAAATGGATATCATGGAATTTTTCAATGTTTCCTTTGGCTTGTTTGGATGATTTGGAGTTTCTCAGGATACCACAACTGACATACGATGGTAATTCAAGCTAAGCCAAGCATTTTCGCTTGTCTGATGTCGTGGAATCATTTTCATCATCTTAGCCTTCTTTTTCTTGTTCATTCCTTCTTCTTCTTCTTTCCTTTTGGGATTGTGATCCATGTCGTTGAGTTTTTTTTGGTGTATTTAGCGTGAAAAAAATATTGTTTGCCTAATTGATTTAAACACTCCTATTTCATTGCTGTAAAATTTGGAGGCCTTATCTCCATTCTAGTTTTAAGGTGTTGGTGGAATGACAGTCTTGCTATGAAAAAAGAAATTGAACTTTTGTTGCAGAATAAAATACTTCCGATTTTCCGAGGGATGTACTATCAGTAGCATTGATTCCTCCTTGAAATACAATTCAGAAGGCCTAATCATTTAACAGTTTTGAAGATTAGTGCCACACTTATAAAAGGTAAATAGAGTATGAATATATCTTTTATGTGTTAAAAATTGTGAGGAAGATTATAATTATGGTGATTAGAAATAAGAGTGTAAAGTGTTTCAAATGCACGAGTTTTAAAAATACTGATTTTTTTGTCTGAAGTAAAAAAAAAAAGGATTTACATATGTCATACATATCACTTTATATTATGCTATTTACATATCTAATAACTAAAATTTTAATATTTCAGGTCTTACATCAATAGATCAAATATTGGTGTAGGAAATTAAAAATTAAAATTTATTAGGATGGTATGGGTGGTAGGAATATATATGTTATTTAAATTGCTGCACTCAAATGTTCTTAAATTGTGAAACTCTTATCGGTAACTGATAAGTGTTATTTAATAAGAGTTATTTGAGATATACTTACAAATCTTTATAATAACAAAAGCTACGATAAGAGTTACTAAAATTGTTAGGACTTTCTATTTATAGGCACATTTATTTTTTACTTTCTACTGTCAGTGAATGCTACTGCGTATTGTTTATACTCTTCAATACAAGGTTTTTAGCTTTCTTAATGGATTCACCCTACAATATGTCACATTGCTGGCATCTCTCTCTCTCTCTCTATCTATCTATCTGCATCCCGCCTCTCTCGCTCTCTTTCTTTCATTAGACTGCCACATTTTTATTTTTCATCAAGAACAGCCCGAAGAGCTAAGGCTTTGAAGGTGGCACATAAAGGTAAAAAAGTTAGATCTAAAGAGTTTTGGGTGATATTCTACTTTGTTTATCGTTTCTTTTTACCTCTTCCCTGGTGTACTGGCAGAGAAATAAGCCTCATGAGGCAACCTGTGTAGACATCATGATTTTTGCTTTTTATGGTTATAGCTCAGAGATCAGAGTGGAAACGTGTTCTGAACTTTTCTGTGAAGTATTTGCAAATCAATCTTGTTTACAAGTTTGTCGGTGACTACACAGCTCACTTTGATCTGATGGTTGTTGGCTCGAAAGTTCAAAAAAAGAAAAAAAAAAAAAAAGAAAAAAAAAAAAAAAAAAAAAAACAGTCGTTGATTGGAATCCCAGTTGTGGTCTGCTTTCCTTCTATCTGGCAATCCTGCATGCCCTGGAATTGCGGCAGCTGCACTTTAATAAAATATGAAGCTCACTAAGGCTTCGTTTGGGATGACTTTCTTACTGCTTCTAAATGTGGTGCATTGAACTACCAAACTATATGTATGCAAGTCTGTACTTGAGATTTATAACTTGATTTCTTTGGGTGCACAATTAACTTTTCAGAAGGCATTCAAACATTACTATCTTTAAATTTTTTTTTAGAATTGGGATACTAGTGAAGAATCCTATCTCACATTTAAGGCAAAGTAGTCCATTAACATTCGAAGCCCATGCACTCATAAAAAAATATCAGTCTCATCATTCTTAACTTTTAATTCAAAATCATCATAAGTGGACTTGACTCACTAGCCTCGGCTCCTCAACTATTCTATATCCAACTTTACCTAAGGCTGCAATAGTTGTGTTGTGATGCGATTGATCTATGGCATTGGAAGTTATTGCATTTGAATTAGTTGAGCACTTGGTTAGGTCATTGTTTCAACTCTCGAGTGGCAATAGTTTCACTTTGCATGATTTTAAAGTTTTTATCTTTGGAGTCAAAGGCATATGGCTAATGATGTTGATGGACAATATAATGAAATGGTTAATTATCAACAGTTAATTCCTCTTCAAGTGATTATGGTGTGGTATCCAATCAAAAGATTAGAAATTAATTGTGAACCCTTGCAGCAGTGCTATTTTTGCTGTGTGGGTGTTTCTTTCTCATTTCGTGTGTTTTTCTAATAATAAGTGATGTGCTGTATGGCTTGAATTATCGTTAGCTTTCTAAATGGATTTACCATAAGATAGTATGTTGCTTACGTTTTTCCTCTCTCATTCTCTACATTGAATGAAAGATGAGTGATACGTTATTTGGTGACACGTTACTACGTTTCTTCTATGGTGGTCTTATATTGTAAGCAGTTTTTTGGTATGAAAATTTTTTAAAATTGATTTTGCTCAAGTTATAATATTTATTGAGAAAGGGATCGTTTAAGAATCAACGGTATTCAAGGAGATCTTTTGGAGCGCTAGTGCTTGTAATTTCAAGGAATGTTTTTCTCCTCTCTTTTCCTATGTTGTCTATGGTGTTGTTTTGCAACAACAAGTAGGATTTAATGTCTATGTCCTATTAAGTATTAAATTTAATTTTAAATATCGAAAATTATTTGGGAAGATAACTGTTAAATCTTGCTTGCTAGTTCATTAAAAAATTAATTTTAATTTATATTTTAAGTATTATTTTAATTACTGTCAAGAAATTGAAATAAATAATTATTTAATTTTAAAATAACTTATTAATTTTAAATTTGATTATATATTGAAAGAGAAGAAGAAAAAAAATGATAATTTTTGTTGTTATTTATGAATTAAGTATAAATTATTAATTTTTTATTGTTAATGAGCTATGACTACGGTTAAAATTAAATTGTCGTTTGACGATTCTTTCCTGTTGAATCCCAAGTCATGTCAGTTCGCCATTCTCGATTTAGCTTATATTAATTAAGTTCAATTAGAATAAGTAGATGAATTTCTTTGCATAGGCTTCTACGGTTTTGCTTTACATCTTCTCTATTTCGTCGTTGCTGTTCGACTTTGTTGCTTTGCATGAGGCAGGGTTTTTGCACGAGTCGCTTCTTCGGCTCCGTTGCTGTTTGACTTCGCTCGCTCGACGACCTTCCCTTCCTTTCGGATCGAAAGTCTTCGCATTTTAATTGGAAGTAACTACTGGGAGCTCGCTCGCTGCAAAGGAATTTATCTTTCTCCCTTTCCCTCGCTTCTTCGGCCAAATCCCAAATATTGTAAATCAGCGAAATTTCAGGATTTTTAGAAAGCTGCTTATTTTGCAAATACTCAATAATGTAATCATCTAGATTTCTATTGGAAGAATTATGCTCGTGATTGCCAATAAGTTACGGATCCGCACATGGATATGGTTTCTTATAACATCAAGGATGGCCAAAAGATTCTCAGGCAACCGATGTTATGATTTTCCCTATTTATGCTTGAGGTGAGAGGACTTTTAGAAAGCTGCTTATTTATTTTTATTTTTTTGTTTGTGCTGAAATTTAATTGTTATATTGCTCGCTAATCTCTCTCTTTCTCTCCTAATCTCTCTCTTTCTCTCCTAGTCGTGGTCTCCCATTCTTCTTCTTTACTTATGGAATTTAGTCAGTTGTTTTGGGTTTTGGGTGTTTCGTAATGTGCAGGGTAGGATGAATTATTCTCTTTGAAGTTCCAATGACATTCTGATAGGAAACACTTTGATATCTCAAGTATTTCCTTTCAATCTTCGGAAAGCAGCGAGCTTCTACACAAAAATCTGCAAAAAAACACGAAAACAGTAGATAATTTGTATTATTTGATGAAAGGGAGACGGAAAATAGGAATATACAATTGAGCCTTTATTCGAGAGGAGGATTGAGCTCTCCCTAATCTCTAGACGCAGCTAGAGCCCAAAAGAAAACATAAATCTAAGATATCTTAAATTTCAGCCAAATTCAAGATGTCATAACCCTGGGAAAACAAACTATTTAATGCATACAAATCAAAAGGAAATCACTAAACAGTCCCTACATTCAAATTTCCCTCCCAACACCCTCAAAAATCCTTCCTAAAAAGTTTGTTTGGCTCATGCAGACCGAATGGCTACCGAAAGAGGGGGAGATCTTCCGCCTCGGTTGCGCTTGGCCGGTCCTGCATGGACCGGTCTAACACATTCTAGTTTTGAGTAGTTGTAGATGTATATTTATTGTGGATCAAAATCAACATATGATGTTGTTGTGGAAAAAGCTCACCTCGTTGGTTTTTGCACCATGTTGTGTTGTTGTGGCTGTTATTAATTTTTTATTGCCAGTGCTTATTTGTTTTATTAAGACTTGATGGCCTAATGCATTTGCCTATTTGAATCTTCCATGGTTGAGTTCTCATCTCTTTAATTGAGAATGGTGAGGCATCAACATTGACCTTATATTCCGCAAGTAATAGATGCTTCCATTTTTTTAATTTGGGCTTGAGCAGGTAAGGACAGCCTGAAAGCTTTCTCTTTTTTTCTCTTTTTCTCTTTTTCTATGATAAAGTTAAGGAGTTGTCTTTGGATATCTCTTTATTGAAGTTCCTTGAAACAACTTTGGTAATTCAAAAGGATTTTAATCCATTCCCCCCCTCTCTCTCTCCTATACACACACACATGCACATACATACAAACTTAACATGCATATTTGGATTTTTACATGCATATATGTATGATAATCTACTTGCAATCAAATTTCTCTTAACTTGAAAAAATATTGGATTTTTGTGGACAATGAGGAGAAATGTAAGGACCGTGAGACATTTTTACAATTAGTGGCCGAGAGTTATAGTTGTCTTTTGTTTAACTCAGTAATGTAATCATTGAGCTTTTTCTTGGAAGAATTCTGCTGGTGATTTCCAACAAGTGACTGATCTTCTTGAAATCAGGTTTTAGTATAATCATTTTGCATTGGTGAACATCAAGGATGGCTGGAAATTCTCAGGCAACCGATGTTATGATTTTATCTATTTGTGCTTGAGTTGAGAGGACCTTTAGAAATCTGCTCATTTATTTATTTATCATTTTTGTGCTTGAATTTTGTAGTCATATTGCTCTATCTCTCTCTCTCATAAAGCATGGTGCAGTAGCCATGGGAACTTGTTGAGCCTTTTTTTCTTTATATAGATATTAAATTTTTGATGAAGAAGCATAGAGAGTAAGGAGAATCTAAATATGATATTTATTTATTTAGAGAAAGCATATGATAAAGTTTAAAGAGAAATGGCCTGGAGAGTTCTGGAAATGAAAGGAGCTTAGAATGCGTATATTCAAGTCATTAACAGTCTTATACAGTTGTTATTAGTTGTCGTCTAAGGTGACTCTCTAATCTTCTCTTCCACTCGAGCTACTCTAATATATTCACGTATATGCTCATTTCATATATTGTCTCTAAAAATAAGGCCGTTCATCCACCTCAGCATCCTCATCTCACAACACTTTACTTAATATTATGTTTCTTTTTTAATAGCCAACATTTTCCACCCTAAATCATTGCTTGTCTCAACACCATCTTATAGAAATTTTCTTTTAAATTTGAGAGCTATCCCACAACATACCTGAGGATTTTGAATTTAGCCTTTGGTTTTAAATGGCTGTTATGGAATTTTTCAATATTTCCCATGATATAGCATGTCTGGATGGCCTGGAGTTTCTTAGGCAACCACAACTAACATACGATGGGAATTTAAGCTTAGGCAAGCATTTTGGCTTGTCCGATGTAATGTTTTAATTGTCATAATCTTAACCTTGTTTTTCTTGTTCACTTCTTTTTTTTCTTCTTCTTCTTTCCTTTTGGGATTGTGATCCATCTAATTGAGATTGTTTTAGCAGATTTAGTGCGAAAAGAGTTTTGTCTACCTAATTGATTTAAACACTTATATTTCATTGCTGTAAAAGTTTGAGGCCCTGTCTCCATTCTAATTTTAATGTGATGTTGGAATGGCATTCTTGCTATAAAAAAAGAAATTGAAATTTCGTTGAATAAATTACTTCCGATTTACTGAGGGATGTACTATCAATAGCATCGGTTCCTCCATGAAATACAATTCCGAAGGCGTAATCATTTAACAGTTATATAGATTAGTGCCACACTCATAAAGGGTAAATAGTGTATGATTATCTCTTTTATGTGTTAAAAATTGTGAGGAATATTATGATGATGGTGATTTAGAAATAAGTGTAAAGTGTTTGATATGCATGAGTTTTAAAAATATTGTTGTTTTGTCTATAACAAAAAAAACGGATTTACATTATAAGTGTTAAACTCTTATCATTAAATTGCTGCACTCGAATGTTTGTGAAACTCTTTTCAGTAACATATAAGTGTTATTTAGTAAGAGAGTCATTGAGATATACTTACAAATTCTTTGGAATAATAAAAAAAAAGCTACCTTAAGAGTTACTAAAATTGTTAGTATTTTCTATTTATAGGTCCATCTATTTTTTAGTTTCTACTTTCTGCTGCATTACAATGTCTTTAGCTTTCATCTCATATATATATATATATATATATATATATATATATTATTTGAATTGCTGCACTCAAATGTTCCTAAATTGTGAAACTCTTATCGGTAACTTATAAGTGTTATTTAATAAGAGTCATTGAGATATATTTTCCTAAAATTTTCTTTGAAGTCTTAGCAGATCAATCTTGTTTTGACTTTATCCGTGAACACGCAGATTACTTTGATCTGTAGGTTGTTGGCTTGAAAGTTTAAAAAAAAAAAAAACTTTGTCGGTAATTGGAATCCCAATGTGGTCTGCTTTCCTGCTAGCTGGCAATCCTCCATGCCCTGGAATTGCGGCAGCTGCACTTCAATAAAATATGAAGCTTACTAAGTGTGGTGCTTTGAACTGCCAAACAGTCTTAAGCAGGTTTCAGTTATGCATTATCTTACAAATTTAAGAGCCTCCGGTTCCACTCTATTTCTTTTTTATGTTGGGAATTTTTCTTACAATCTGTCCATATGAATGGGAAATTTAAATTGCACTGATGGAGGATTATATTTTTCATTTATTTATGGAAATCCTATCAGTTACCTCATCTCTATCTTAAAATACAATTGAAAATCCCTAATCAGATAGCATTTTCAAGATTAGCGGTATACCAAAAACATATAGTGGCTATGATTTTCTCTTCTACGAGTGAAAGTTTGGAGGGCAACGATGGTGATAATTTTGAATTTAGCTATTTACTGCGCATGATTTATCCACTCATTTGACATCTTTTTAGTCTTTAAAATAATACTACAAAGTTTAGATAGTCGAAAAATTCCGTCATCTCCTAAGCATTTGTACACCTCTATTGGAATGTCATAAGGTCAAACAGCTTTTTCACTCTTCATTATCTTTAAATCCACTATAACTTCAGTTTTATTAATACGTCGATAAAAACAAAAGTCTATTTTTTTCGTTTATGATGCTATGGTCACGAAAATCAACCGTATTCTCGCAATCTTTAGTGAAAAGTTTAGCAAAATTTCTTATCCATCTTTGTTGAATATCTTCTTCTAATGAAACCACTTTATGATCTTCATCCTTAATGCACTTCACTTGAACTAAATCCTCACTACTCCTATCTCTTTGTTTGGCTAAATTATACATCTATCTTTCTCCATCCTTAATATCTAATCTATTATGTAAATCATTAAAGTTTAAATCTTTACATTGTATATTGTTTTTTTGACTCATTACACTAATGACCCCCTTAAACAGGGTATTTGTTAGTCTATGCTGACCTTAAAGCAGGATAGCTTTGGAAGAAGTTAAAACAACGAGAAATAGAAAAGTTAAAACATTATGGATCTTGTACTATTAAATCTGCTTATATGTTTAATGCAATGTTAGAAGATGCCTAATTCTTTTGTTGACAGTTGCATGCTCCCTCTCAGAGGATGCCTATTGCTTTTGTTGACAGTGACAGGGGTGCTGGGGTGCTATCTTTATGTTGTCTTAAGGCAATTAGGTTTTGATGTGGAAGATAATGTTACTATTTATATATCTATGCTTGTGAGTTTTACTTTCTATGTATTGGTGAAGGTTTCATATATTGTGTGAATTCTGTTCCTTTTAGAAAGGGCATCTTTTTAGCCTATGCTGACCATCAAGAGGGATTGCCTTGGGAGAGAAGAGCAGTGAAAATAGTGAGAGAGAGAAAAGTTGTGTGTTGTGAGGGCAACAATGGTGATGGAATGTCCATATATTTATTATGATATGGCATGTCTGGATGGCCTGGAGCTTCTATGGAAAGTACATCTCGCATTAGGATGGGAATTAAAGTGTAGAAAAGCTTCTCTTCTTGTCTTATGTCATGGATTCATTGTTCTTCTTCTACTACTTATTCTTGCTCAAGAGTCGAGGATCATAGTTCATTCAGTTGTTGTGGCTAGCTCCCTAATAATCTCTTCTCTAATAAAATCTCCTCCAACTTCTGGTGATTTTACTGTTACAATATATCCAGTATCAATTCGTTTGGAGAGGCAGTGACAATTAGCTACTAGTTGATGGATTTAGTTTGGAGAGGCAGTGACAATTATTGCCGATAATTTGGCCATGGTCAATTCTTCCTTTACTCTAGCAATGAGGCATTAAGGATGGCATGGAACTCCTCTAGCAACGTACTTGTAGTGCTATTAAAAACTTCCTACTGTACTGCTTTTACCAATGTTGCTGCTACTATAAGAACCTACTTCTATTTATTTGTTTAGCTGCATGTTCTATGCTTTTCTCAAATTCTTTGCAACAGTAGGATCAGGAGGCATTTGTTTGCAACATGCTTGCAACCACATTATTGCTGATGCTCATTATAGAGGCTGTGATGATTTCTCTTCTCTAAGATTCTTTCAATTTTTTTAATATACGCATATATATGTTGGAAAGCATATACTTTGGCAAGTATGGCTGTCATGTGTTTGCTTATCTCTTTTGGTCAACCTTCAAGGCTAGGTTTTTATATTTTATGAATGTGGGCGCTACTTGCACTTTTTAATGAGGTGGTAAGCAATACGATTAAAGTTTTTATCACCCCTGAATGCTCTCTTTTGTTGAGTTTGAAGCTTATTTCTTTATAAAAGAAAATTGGGAGCACAATTTTTGTTGCAGGTCATTATGCAGTGCATCCAACATTAGCGGGTTATGTAATTAAGGACATTTTTTGGATTTTATTCTATTTTCAGCTACCTTAGTTTTTATTTACGAAGAGGTGAGTGCCATCTTTATGTTGTATTCAAGTCAATTAGGTTGTGATGTGGTAGATAATGCTACTCTCTTTATGTATCTTTGCATGTTAATTTCACTTTTTATGTATTTGTGAGGTATAACAAATGTTTTTACAAGGAATCCGTTGCTGCTAAATATGTATTTTCAACGATTATTTTTGAATGATTTATGAAAACTATTTGTTAAGATAGTGATGAGCTTGATGATATCAATAACATCCTTATCTGAATGGTGTGGAACTATTTGATTTGTCTCTCTGGAGTGGTCCAAATGAAAACTTCATTCGCAAAGGTGATGATTATGGTGATGATGGTCTCTTTAGCCAAAGTTAATGCTTGCCTGCCTCAGCACTGAGGGTGTGAATGAGTCGATCTAGAGCAATTTAAGTGTTGTCAAATGAGCAAAAAATTTGTGTTCAGATCTTTAACTTATCTTGCAAAGCAAATAGCTGTTTACAGTCATAAAGCATATTTGTAAAGTTAGATGTAGCAATTTAGTTTATGAAGAGCAACAATGTGGTTTATTAACTGCGAGTACTTTTGTATATGATTTCTAAATCTCATATCTTTAGTCCTTGCTTTATAAATTTTCTCATTAGAATCCTTTGGAAAATTTATCATAATACTCTGTTGTTTTGCCGATCCCCTATTTTAATTTCTGAGAAATTCAAGGAGTAAAACCTCGTTCCATTTCTAGTATATTTTCTCAGTTCCTTCTATATTTTCATTGGAAGGTCTTAGAAATCTTTTTTTTTATTTAGTTTTCTTTTTAATTATTTTTTTTTATTTTTTAACTTTGATTTTTGTTGTGGATTTTATAACTGTGCACCCAATGTTTCTGAATCTTTTGTTTTGGCAGCTTGGATCGGATAGTTTGCGAGCTGATCTTGTATGAGTTTGAACATTGTTTCCCAGTGTTTGTTAGACGACATATTTGTACTGCATCCTTTGCCTCATGAAATCTCTAAAGTTTGCATATTATTTTTATGGTTTTGTGGCATTCTCTTTTATCTTAGATTTAAATGAGAATTTTACTTTTAACTGGACACAATGACGAAAAAGGGTTCATGTAGCCGACCCCATATAGTGAGACAAAATCTTGGTGTTGTTGTTGTTGACATTCTCTTTTATGGAGTAAAAAAAAAAGGTCTTATTAATTTCGGGTAGTTTCATATATTTTCTACCGACCCCTTGAGAAAGGGTATTTCTTAGTGCACGCTGCCTTAAAGCAGAAGAACCTTGGGAGAGTTAAAACAGTGAGAGATTGAAAGTTTAAAAGATCATGAATAATGTATTATTATGTCTGCGTATGATGTTTGCTACTCGGTTGAAATTAATGCATATCCTCTCCCTTCTGTTATTGTGATTGGATAACAGGCAGCATTTAGAGATGGGCGGGAGTAAAAAGAGGTTTAGAGAGGCAAATTAGCATATATTTGAAATTTATAGTGGGATTAAGAGAGATATAGTGTCTTTCACATGACCTGATTATTTTTTTTTTGGTATCAATGAACTGTTGATCATCTTATTTTTTTTTTTTATAATTTCTATGTAGATTTTCTATAAATGCAATTCTTATCGGTGGAAAGTAGTTTGTGATAGTTGTGAAATTCTATGTTTAATGCAATGTTAGAAGATGCCTGATGCTTTTTGTTGACTGTAGCACGCTCCCTCACTTTCTCTCTCTCTTTTAGCATAGGCGGATCTTATACTTTTGCTCTTCTCTCGACAAAGATATTGGACGACCGACGTTTTATGTCACCAAATCATCTAAGACAACTCTCTAAAATTATTTGCCATTAGAGATACTCTAACCTTTTCACATATATGCTCATTTCACATTCTATTTCTAACTGTAAAGCTACTCATTCACTTGAGGATCATCATCTTTGCAATATTTAACTTAATTTTATGCTTCTCTTTTAATGGTCCATATTCTGCGCCATTAAGCATTGGTCTCTGTGAGCTTCGAAAATCCGCTGACCCTTTCATTCTTTTTCGGGTCTTCGAGGAGAGTTTTAACTTTGAAGTTCCGAGGTAAATTTTCAGAAGGCAGATTGGGTTTTAAATAAGATATTGCCTAGAGATTTTGCCCTCATTTTGCGAGGACTTGATGATCTGAGTTCAGGTTTCGTATGGTCGCAAGTCCCTATAGTTAATTACCCCTCTCGATAACGAGTGCGAACTATCGATCAAGGCTAGTCGTCAAACAAATATATAGAATTTGGTTTATATCAGCTTCACGATTTGGTATTTGAAAATTTAATTTTTAAAATTAGAAATTCGCCACCTTGTACTTAAAGCAGATGGTTAAAGATAATCTATTGCTGTTTATATATATATGCATTTCAATTACACTTTCTATGTATTGGTGGTTGTTTCCTATGTTATATGGCCACGAACAATTATTGGACATCAGAGGCCAAATCGCACCAAAAAATGAGAAATACCGAGCAAATACCGAGCAATACCAAACAATAACGAGGAATACCATCACGTGAAGACCCAATACCGAGTTATACCGAGCTATACCGAGCAATACCGAGTTATACAAAAGTTGTACCGAGTTTTTCCTAGAAAAACTCGGTACAACTCGGTATTGCTCGGTATAGCTCGGTATAACTCTGTATTGGTCTTCACAGAGCAGTATTCCTCCTTATTATCAAATAATACCTAGCAATACCGAGTTTTTTGGCGGGTTTTTGCCTCCGACCAAACCTTCCTCTACGTCCTTACACTGGACCTAATAAAAGTTGTATGGACACAATGCTTCTCTCTTTCTCTAATATTGGGAGGCAGCATCTTTTAGATGAGAGGGAGATAAAGAGGTAGAGGTGGACAAATTACCATATATTTGACATTGAGAGGCAGATTAAGAGAAATGAAGTGTCTTTGACATAACCTGATTGTGATACTTATTTTTGTTGGTAACAAGGAATAGTTGTTGGATCCTAATGTTTTCATTTGCAATTGCTATGAAGGTATTCTATAAATTCAATTCATACCAGAGGGAAGTAGTTTGTGATAGTTATCAGGTTCTATGTTTAATGCAATGTCAGAAGATTCCTAATGCATTTGTTGACAATAATATATCTCTCTCTCTCTCTCTCTCTCTCTCTCTCTCTCTCTCTCTCTCTATATATATATATATATATATATATATATATATATATATATATATATATATATATATGTGATCCTCTATGTTTCTATCTATATATGTTATGGGAAAAGTGTTAGTTACTTGCAAACGAAATTATGCAGAATCTCCTTATTAATTACTTTATGAGTTCAATTGTCTAAGTTTCGATTCTATTTTTATGCACTTTGATGCATCTCTCATTCTCTTTATATGAAAAAGTAAAAATGAAATTGCATCGAAGGGGTATAACATTTTTGCTTTTTTATATGGAAATCCTTTCAATTGCCTCATGTTCACCATGAAATACAATTAAGAAGGCCTAAATATATGAAAGCTGCAAAGATTTGTATCATAGATATAACGTGTAGTAGCGTGTTGTGGTTATTTGTTTGAGTAAAAAGTTGAGAGGGCGATGATGATGGTGTTTTTAGAATTTAGTATGAATATCTCTATGCTTCCTGTGGTATGGCATTCTTGATGGCCTGGACTTTAGCTCGGTTGTGCGGTGCTTTTGTGGAGTATCTTAATCTTTCCTATGGTATAAGATATATTGATGGTCGAATACGAGCTATTTATGAACAATGAATTTTTTTGTCAGCTCTACGGATGAAGAGATTTGCGGATCTGCTTGAAGGCAAGTACTCCTTTACTTTGGGAATGTCTCAACGATAGTGTTAATGATATTTTGATATGCTTTCCCCCACACCCATTGATTGTATTGATAAGTTTTTTCTAGGATGGCCTTTGTTGGCAATTGACGTGGCCCTCATATATTTACTCTTCTTTTGGATGCCTGGTCTACCACATCTTTTACCTTTTATATACCTTCATTCTTGGGAAGATCCAACGGCTAAAGATACCGAGCAATACCGAGCAATACGCGAACATAGCATTCCCGGGTTCCGGTCCTGGTCACGTCGTCGGGCCGCGCGGTAAAGAGTAAGAGCACGTGGCGAAATGTTGTTGGCGGCCGAAAACGTAGCTCTATGTCCGGTCAGAGGACGTAATAATTGTTCCTTGACGAGACATCGAATGAGAACAATATCGCTTAACTTCAACAATATTATGATACTTAAAAGCTAAATGACTCTGATCAAAGTAATCGATACATGTGTTATGGCGTGATCCTGATTTTTTTCCATTTTTACAGGACACGCCACTCTTAATTATCTGGAAACTATTATGGGCAATGTAAAGGAATATGCGAATGGTGAGGCATATTTTTACGTTTAATGGCTAATCATTCATTGCTTATTTAAATTATTATTCATTTTATATTTAATTGCCATACAAATAACTTAATTAATTATTGAAATTACATTTAGTTTGTTTAATCATAAATTATATTATTAATTATTTCATTTACACTTAAGAATATTAATATCATTAATTATTATTTATACTATTAATTTATTAATTTACTTAATTATTAATATAATTTAAACTATTAATATTAATTGTATGTCTAGGTCTTACTTTTCCCTTCTCTATTTCGTTCGGATTCGTTGCTTCGTATGACTGTAGAGTTTTGCACGAGACTTTGCTCCTTCGACGACGTTCCCTTCCCGTTGGATCGGAAATTATGACATTTTTTTGATCGGAAGCAACAACGGGAGCTCGCTTGTTGTGAAGGTAACTTTTTCTCTTTCTCTTGCTTCTTCGGCCAAATTCCGTAAATCCGCCGCACCAAATGATTTCGTAAATCCGGGATTTACCACGAGCAGAGAGAATTTTGCGTCAACCGTGGCTTTGTTTTACCATGAGATTTGGTTTTGAATTTTTGTCAGTTTGGTTGGATTTAGCTAAAATATACTTCAAATCCGGCCTAAATCCTGCATCCAAACAGCCCCCAATTGTTGATGCCGTGATGCATTTTCTATTCGTATCTTCCTTGGTTGAGTTGCATATCTTTAATTTAGAATGATGCGGCATTAAAGATCACCAGACATCTGCTAGCAAAAGTTGCTTCCCCCCTGGAGAGTTTTATATTTGAGAACAAAGATTTATGTTTTTGCTGGTAACAACTGTTGTTGGATCCTAATGTTTTCGTCGCAATTTCTATGAAGGTATTCTATAAATTCAATTCATATAAGAGGGAAGTAGTTTGTGATAGTTCTCAAGTTCTATATTCAGTGCAGTGTTAGAAGATCCTTAATGCCTTTTTTGATAATAACACACACCCTCTCTCTCTCTCTCTCTCTCTCTCTCTCTCTTTGTGTCTTTCCATCTATCTATATATGTAATGGAAAAAAGTGGTCAGTTTCTTGTTTGCAAACTATATTATGCAGAAATTTCTTTTTAATTACTTTAGAAGTTCAATTGTCTGTCTTGATTCTAATTTTGAGGTATGCTGATGCATCTCACAATCTCTTGCCATGAAAAGGAAAAATGAAATTGCATTGATGGTGTTTAATTTTTTTACCTTTTTATATGGAAATCCTAACAGTTGCCTCATTTTCACCATGATATAAAATTAAGAAGGCCTAGATATCTAGCTGTTTCAAAGATTTGTACCAAATATAACTTGTGTGTTGTGATTGTTTCTTCTTTAAGTAAAAAGCTGAGTGGTCGAGGATGATGATGGTTTGAAATTTAGCCTGTATATTGATATGTTTCCTATCGTATGGCTTTCTGGATGGCCTTGAGTTTCTCAGGCAACCACAACTGACGTTAAGATGGGAATTCGAGCATAGCGAAACTTCTCTAATATATCTCTGTCATGGATTCATTATCTCTTCAGAGCCTTTTTCTTCCATCTTCTTCTTCATCTTATTATTATTCTTCTTCCTTTTTGGTATATGAACCTTTTGTTTGAGTTTGTTTTGGAGGAATTAGCGGAAAAGGAATATTGTTTACCTAATTGACGCTTACTCTCCTTGCTACCATGAAAATTCAAGGGGCCTTTCTCCAATCTAATTTTAATGCATGTTGGTGGAATCAGTGTCTCTTGCTGTGAAAAGGGAAATTAATTCATTGAAGAGAGATACATATGATTTTTAGATAGAAATACTATCAGTAGCTTCATCTTCTCCATGAAATATATTTACGAAGGCCATATCATTTGGCAGTTATGAAGATTAGTGAAATACTCATAATGGGTAATAGTGCTGTGATTATTTCTTTTAGAAGTAAAAAAATTGTGGGGAAGATTATGATGATGATTATCATTTTGATTTTAGCTGGGTTTTGTAGTGCTTCTGTGGAGTTTCTCTATGTTTCCTATGGCATAACATGTATCGTTGGTTGAATATGAGCTATTCATAAACAACAAATTTTTATGACTGTTTTATATAACAGGGGATTTGAAGTTTGATTCCCATGAAGGCAAGTAACTCTTTTACTATGGAAATTTCTTAGTGTTAGTGCTGATGATGCCCAAGTGTGCTTTCCTGTACACCCTTTGATTGCATCGATAAGTTATTCAGGTTGGCCTTTTTTGGAAACTGTTGTGGCCATCAGCTATTTTTACTCTTCTTTTGGATGCTTAGTCTACCACATCTTTTACCTTTTATCTACCTTCCTTAATGGGAAGATTCAATGGTTTTAAAGTTATTTTCTCTATGCTTCACTCTCTTTATATGTATATGATTCAATTGTTTTAAATTTTTATAATAGTTTTATCTACCTTTTATTTACCTTCCTACAACAACAACATCAAGCCTTTGCCCCACTACGTGGGGTTGGCTACATGATTCCTTTTTGCCATTGTGTCCTTTTATCTACCTTCCTATCCGGGTCATTGGAAGGCCTCCGTTTATTGTGACCAAACCATCTAAGGCGACTCTCTCTAATCTTATCTTCCACTGGAGCTACTCCAACCTTTTCACGTATATGCTCATTTTGTATCCTATCTCTAAGGGTAAAGCCACTCATCCATCTAAGCATGCTCTTCTCTGCAACATTTAACTTAGTATTATGCTTCTCTTTTAATGGCCTACATTCGGCTTCATAAAGCATTGCAGGTCTCACCACCATCTTATAAAATTTTCTTTTAATTTTGAGGGAGATTTTTCAATCGCACAACAAGCCCGATGCATTCCTCCACTTCAACCTCCAACTTGAATTCTGCTGATAATATCCCAACTATTTCACCATCACTCTGAGCAATAACAAATTTTCAAGAGAAGTGCTGGGGAGAGTTCTAGAAAAGAAAAGAATGAGTAATGTTTATATTTAAATCATTCAGGATATGTATTCAAGAATTTTAATTTGTGCTTGATCACAAGTTGGTTTGATCAAGTATTTTTCTATTTTAGTTGGATTATATGAGGGATCAATGTTAAGCCCAAATCTTTTCTTCTTTTGTCATGGACTTTCTTTCTAGACTTCTGGAAGGGGATTTTCCTTCGTGTATGTAACACATATGCATTTTGGAATAGGTACTTGAGCGAGGTCCTAAAGATGAGGCATATTTTTACAATTAATGGCTGGTAGTTATTTTCAAATTTCAAAACTTGCTAGTTACTCGCATTTTTCTCAATAATGTAATCATCGTGATATCTGTTGGTAGAACTGAGCTGGTGATTGCCTACTAGTGGCTGAGCTTCTGGAACCCCAGGTTTCCTTATACTCTTTTTGCAATGACGAACATCAAGGATGGCTTGAAAATTCTCAAGCAACCGATGTTATTATTATCTCTATTTATGCTTCAGTTTGGAGGGCTTTTTGAAATCTGGTTGTTTATTTATTCGTGTTGGAATTCAATAGCCATATTGTACTCTCTTTCTCTTCTAAAGCTGGTTTCCCAAGTTTCCTTATCTTCATTGAAAAGTTTAGCAAAATATCTTATCCATCTTTGTTGAATATCTTCTTCTAATAAAACCATTTTTTGATCTTCATCCTTAATGCACGTCACTTGAATTAAATCCTCACTACTCACTTTTATGTATGCTGATAGATCTCACAGTCTATTGACATGAAAAGGAAAAATGAAATTGCATCGACAGGGTTTAATATTTTTGCTTTTTTTTTTTTTATGGAAATCCTATCATTAGCACCATTTTCATCATGGAATAAAAGTTGGAAGGCCTAAATATACGGAAGTTGCAAAGATTTGTACCACAAATATAACTTGTAGTGTGTTGTGATTATTTCTTCTTTGAGTAAAAAACTGAGAGGGCGATGATGATGATGATGATGATGGTTTAGAATTTAGCCTGAATATTGGCTATGTTTCCTATGGTATGACTTTCTGGATGGCCTAGAGTTTCTTAGGCAACCACAGTTGACTTTACAATGGGAATTCAAGCATTACAATGGGATGGCCTAGAGTTTCTCAGGCAACCACAGCTGACTTTACAATGGGAATTCAAGCATTACAATGGGAAGTCAAGAATAGCGAAGCTTCTCTAATACTTCTATGACATGTATTCATTGTTATCATCTGAGCCTTCCTCTTTGCTTTTTGGTTCATACTCCTTTTGGTTGAGTTTGTTTTGGAGGAATTGACGAAAAAAGAAATATTGTTTACTAATTGAAGCTTACTCTCCTTACTACCATAATAATTCACGGGCCCTTTCTCCAATCTAATTTTAACGCGTGTATGTGGAATCAGTATGTCTTGCTGTGAAAAGGGAAAAAAAATTGAAGAGAAATATACACATGATTTTTAGATAGAAATACTATCAGTAGCTTCATCTTCTTCATGAATTATAATTACGGAGGCCGTATCCTTTTGTGTCTGTGTTGGAATGAAGGTCATATTGTCCTCTCACTCTCTCACTCTCTCACGTGCAGTACTGTGCAGTAACCATGGTAATTTTTTATCAGGCTTGATATATCATCAAAAAATTATCTTGATCGGGCTCAAATCTCAAGGCAAAATCAAACTAGAAACTTCAAAAATTAAATCCGGGATCATCTGAGCTCCGATTTCAGCAAACTTACAGTCAAACTGAGTGTCTCGGAAATAGAAACCCAACGACACCAAATTCAACTCAATCTGGGCCCAAATGAGTCAGAATCGAAGACCCGTAGCGATGTTGGCAGGTTCAAACCACAATTTGGATTTCCAAACGGTTTCCAAACATGACATGTTTACAGTCGAATCGAGTTGCTCGATGAGACAAATCCAACGAGCCTAAGATCGCCGAATTCCGATATCATTAAGACCTTCAAATGTCTGATAAACGGTCCACGATCAAGGGATTCAATATCGGCCGTCCATTCGAACCACTCCACATTTGCCCTTCATCCTCTTCCTATTTACGGGTCATGCCAGATTCTGAAAAATGCAGCGGTTATACTTTTTTGTCTTTCTAATAGCAAACAATATCCTCTTATGAACCGTCCTAATATTTTGTATTAAGTGATGTCAGCATCCTTGTGAAGTTAGAAGTACCAATTTAGTTTATGAATGGTAAAATTTTAGTTTATGAATGGTAAAATTTTAGTTTATGAACTACGAGTACGTTTGTTTTATTGAACGTAGGTTCATAATTTTTTACATCTCTTATCTTTTGTCCTCTTTGGTACTGGTCATCAGAATAATTGCAAGATTTATGGCTATTCTCTGTTGTTATGCCCATGCATGCCATATTATAATTTCGGATAAATTAAGGGTGTAAAACCTCTTGCCATTTCTTGTATATTATCTTACTTTGAACAATTTTTTAATTAAAGTTCTTACAAAACTTTTTTATGTTTGATTATTTTTGTTTTATACTAAACTCTTCTCATGTGTGTGTGGGAATTAATTTGGCAATTGTAACAAGTCAAGCTTCTTTCCTGTGCAGTAGCTTGTGGATCTTTTAAATGTGTACCTTCCTTTTTTTTGAATGTTTATTTTTGGCACCTTGGGTTGGACAGTTAGGGTAAGGTTTAACTGATCTTCTACGTGTTTGAACATTGCACCCCATTATTTATTAGAGGTATTGATTTGTGCTGCATCTTTTGCTTCAAGAAATCACCAGAGTTTGCATATTATTTTTAAAGTAAAATTCTCTCAGTTTTGGGAGAGCACAGTAGGAAAAACAGTGAGAAATGAAAAAGTAAATACATTATCGAAAAATAGTGAGTGATGAAAAAGTAAATACAATATGGAACTTCTATTAGGTCTCCCTATAAAGGCAGCTGCTCGGCTTAAGTGAATTCATATCCTCTTTCTCTTTTATTGAATAGAGTTGCATTGGGGAAGGAATGAAGACAACATTTATAGATGAGGAGGAGAGAGAGGTAGAGAGAGGACAAATAACCATTTATTTAAAATTGAGAAATGAAGTGTCTTTCATTTGACGTGATAGTGATTTATGTTTTGGTTGGTAACACGAACTATTGTTGGGTCTTGTTTTCATCGTAATGCCTTTGACGGTATTCTATGAGAGGGAATTTTTTAGTGACTGGTGTTGGGCTCGAGTTCTATGCTTAATGGAGTGTCAGCACACACCTACTGCACTTGTTGACAATTTCTCTCTCTCTCTCTCTCTCTATCTGTGGGCTCTAAAAATTCGCGCTCCAGTCTCCTCTCATTTTATGTAGAGGTACGTGGTGTCTAATGTGTAGTAGCATCATGGGTTGATGTTTGAAAATTTGTTATTTAAAATTAGAAATTTCACCATCTCACACATAAAGTGTATAGTGGGGAAGTGCTGATGGAACCAATTAAGATCCCATGGTTCTGTCACCCGGGTCATCGTGGTCTCTGGTCTACTTAGTCAAACGAGATAGTCGACCCAACCTAATTAAAAGATTTGTACGACACATATAATTTTTGTGTTGTGATTATTTCTTCTTTGAGTAAAAGGCTGAGAGGGCGATGATGATGGTTTAGAATTTAGCTTGAATATTGCTCTTTCCTATGGTGTGGCTTTCTGGATGGCCTGGAGTTTCTGATGCATGCAAATTTCAGTTTTTTTAGTTTTTATTATAATTTGAATGCTATAATTATTTTTGATTTTTTTATGCTACCCTATGATAGAATACCACCAATGATCATGAGTAGGTAGTGTTTTGGGCATGTCATACTTTGGGTGTGCTAGCTATTTTGGATCCTTGGCTCTTGGGCTGATGTGGGCTTGTCGGTTTGGGCTTGGTTGTTTGGGTTATACTGCTTTGTTGGGAGCTGCTATGTTTCAGCTCATTGTTACTTGTAGTTCACCTCCTTTATAGCTCATTATGAGTTGTGGACTTGGTTTTTTCCCCTCTCTGTTGGCCTTTCGGTTCCTCCGCTTGCTCCTGTGTACTCGTGGATGCCTTTTCCTGTCCCCCATGTTGCTCTTCGGGTGCTGCTCCTGGAGCCGCCTGCTGGCCTTCTGTTTCCCCTTTCATGATTGGTTTGGCTGGAGGTGTTGAGGGGCTGTTTAGTAAGTCAAGAAATTGTACTTTCTTGTTATTTGTTACTTGTATTTTCACAATATGATAATCATCTAGATTTCTGTTGGTAGAACTGAGCTGGTGATTGCCAACAAGTGACTGATCTTCTGCAACCCAGGTTTCCATGTGCTCCTTTTGCAATGGCAAACATAAAGGTTGGCTTGAAAATTCCCAAGCAAGCGATGTTATGATTATGCCTACTTATGCTTCGATCTGGAGGGCTTTTAGATAGCTGATTATATGTAGACAGACATTTATATATAAATGCTCGGCATATCTTTTTGGCAAGCTGAGTGCACTACCTTTCCTTATGCATTACCTAACAAATTTAAGGGTCTTTGTTTCCATTCCATTTCTTTTGCATGTTGGAAGATTTTTTTCACAATCTGTTCATATGAATGGGAAATTTAAATTGCACGGATGGAGGATTGTATTTTCCTTTTACAGATGGAAAACCATTCAGTTTCCTATCTTTGCCTTGAAATATAATTAAAATGCCTGAATCATATGGCGTTTTCAAGAAATTCCTTTTGTCCTAAGCAGTTCTACACGTTTATTAGTATATCATAAGGTCTAACAGCTTTTTCACTCTTCATTTTCTCTATAACCTCCATAACTTCAGTTTCACTAAGGTCATTAAAATCAACCGTATTTTCGCAATCTTCATTGAAAAGTTTAGCAAATTAACTTAACCATCTTTGTTGAATTTCCTCTTCTAATAAACCCACTTTTTGGTCTTTATCCTTCATCCTTAATGCACTTCAATTAAACTAAATCCTTACTACTCCTATATCTTTATTTGGCTAACTTATACATCTATCTTCCGCCCTCCTTAATATCTAATCTATTATCTAAATTATTAAAGCTAAAATATTTGCATCAAATATTAATTTTTGAAGACTCATTATACTAATGACCCCTTGAGAAAGGGTATTTCTTAGTCTATGCTGACCTTAAAGCAGGATAGTTTTGGTAGAGCAGAGCAGTTAAAACATCATGGATCATGTACTATTAGGTCTGCTACTCGGTTGAAGTTATTACTTATACTCTCTCTTTCTCTTATATTGTTTGGAGTTGCATAAGGGGAAAAAAAGACAACATTTAGAGATGGGAGGGAGAGAAACAGGTGTAGAGAGGTTAAATTACCATATATTTTAAATTTATGTTGAGATTAAGAGAGATATAGTGCCTTTCACTTGACTTGATTGTGATTCTTGTTTTTGTTGGTAACAAGGATCTGTTGATCCTCTTGTTTTCTTTATAATTCTTATGAATGTATTCTATAAATGCACTTCTTTTGAAGGGGATGTAGTTTGTGATAGGTCTGAAGTTTTCTATGTTTAATTCCATGTCAAAAGATGACTAATGCTTTTGTTTAAAGTGACATGCTCCCCCTCACAAGGTGCCTATTGCATTTGTTGACAGTGACAGGGGTGCGGGGGTGCCATCTTTATGTTGTCTTCAAGGCAATTAGGTTTTGATGTGGAAAATAATTTTATTGCTCTTTATATATCTATGCATGTCAGTTTCACTTTCTATGTTTTGGTGATTGTTTAATGTGTTATGTGGATTCAGTTTTTTTTAGAAAGGGTATCTTTTTACCCTATGTTGACCTTAAAGAGGGATTGCCTTGGGAGACCAGATCAGTGAAAACAGTGAGAGATGGAGAAGTTAATACGTCATGGATCTTGGACTATTAGATCTGCCTATAAAGTCAGCTACTCAGTCGTATTGAATGCATATCCTCTCTCTTTCTCTAATATTGAATGGAGTTGCATAGGGGGAAAAATAAGGCAGCATAGTAAAGCTTTTCTATTTTTCCTATATCATGGATTCATTGTCATCATTTGAGCCTTCTTCTTTCTTCTTTCTTCTTCTTCTTGTTTTTTCTTTTTGGTTCATAATCCTTTTGGTTTGAGTTTTTTTGAAGGAATTAGCACAAAAGACATTGTTTTCCTAATTGACGCTTACTCTCCTTATTACCGTAAAAATTGAAGGACCCTTTTTCCGATCTAATTCTAGCGCGTGTTGTTGGAATCTGTCTCTTGCTGTCTTAAGGAAAAAAAAAATCATTCAGGAGAAATATAAATATGATATTCGTATAGAAATACTATATTTAGCTTCATCTTCTTCAGGAAATACTTTATGAAGGCGTTATCATTTATTGATAGTTATGATTATTAGTGCCGTATTCATAACGGGTAATAGTGCTGTGATAATTTTTTAGGAGTCCAAAAAAAAAAAAAGTGGAAGAATATGATGATGATAATGTGGGCTCCGAAACGCTGCGCTTTTATTCGGCGAGGGAGTTTTAACTGAATAAGTTCCTGGGTAAATTTTGGAAGGCAGATGGGTTTGTAGATAAAACACTACACAGAGATTACGCCCTCATTTTTGCGAGGACTTTATGATCCGAGTTCTGGTTTCCTACAGGCGCAAGCCCCTATAGTTAATTACCCCTCTCAATCACGAGAGAGAACTTTCGATTAAGTCTAGTCGTCAATCAGATACGTATCGAATACGTGGTATCCGACATATAGTAGTAGCATGAGTATGGAATTGAAAAGTTTGGATTTAGGAATTTGGAGAGTTTGATAAATTTGATATTTAAAATAGAAACTTCACCATCTTACACTTAAAGCGAATGGTGGGGGAATGGATGATAGACCCGATCAAGATCCCATGGTTCCGTCGTCCCGGGCCATCGTGGTCCTTAGTCTACTTAGTTAGAGGAGGTAGTTGATCCAACCTGACAGAAAGATCCTTGTCGGCAGTCATGGGTTGCTTCGTTCAAGGGGACCTTGTAGACCGGGGTGGGTATTTGCCTAAGGGGACAAATTTGAATTCACCTTAGCTAACAGAGGGCTTTGTGCCATATCGATCATATCCTATTGATTCATATCTCAAGGATTTGATGCCATTAAGGAACATAACGGCGCTGGCCATAACCGGTATTTCGTGGTTCCATTTGGCGGCAAAACCACTCGGTTCAGAGGGCCCCGGGTCATAACCGTTTATCCTGTGGTGCCATTTGGCGGCGAACCGCCGGTTAAAGGACACGTACCACGTCCTTACTGGCAGAAGATTTTTTGAGAATGGATCATAAAGATATTTTCGACTTGGCATTTGGCTCTTCGTGAGCTAGTTTATTTGAATTTGTCCACCCTGGCAGACTGTTGCGGAGGGTGAATGGGCTTTGCTTTAAGTGTTGTGATGGATAGTTTCATTTTTAAATTTTTTTGGGATTTTGGAATTTTTGTGGAGTTTTGGATTTTTGGATTTTTATTGATATTTTGGGTGGAGCTTTCAAATATTTGAAATGGACTTTGGATATTTGAGAGACATTTGAAAATATTTAGAAACCCCTCTGGTTGAGATATGCATTCAACACGGCCATCATCGGGGTGTTTTGGGGTCATTTATCTTTTGTCTATTAAATCTTGTCAACTCTATCGAATTATTGATAAAGGATTGGATTTCGTAGGCTTTATGCCCTTGATTAGTGAATTCATATTGTTGTAGGCCTTGAAGGCCTAATATGAATGTTTTAAAGCAAACATACTGGTCACCACAGCTTTATATTTGCTTAATGGTTCGAACCCTGTCGACTTCTATTGACCCGTATAGAAAGATCGGTTTTGAACCTGAATTCACTTGTCAACCCGCGCAGCATCCCTAAACGTCACGTGTGTACCAATAACACGCTCGCCGGGGCCCATGCGGGTATTTAATTACATTTACCCATTTTAATGTGCCTATGTGTATACAAACTATTGTGCACGTGTGGGAGTATTTTAAAATCATTTGTAGACTCCTGTCTGCTTGTACAAAGGTTGCAGATTCGGTGGCGTGTCGTAGCAGCTTCTGAATTGAGTTGTTCACTGCTTCGTACAGGTAGACTGTCGTACACCACTCGTTGCTTTCTGTAAGTGGATCGTAGTGTACCAACTAATCTCCTGCCTTAGGTCGTAGGTGATTGCATTTTTCGTATTCTTCATGCATTTTTTTTTGTGGTATTTGATCTCATATAGTACATCCGTCACTGCTATAGGTAGGCAGGTTGATGTATTATATAGATTGAAGTGACTTCAGGATACTGCACTTACTGAAGACTTTAAGCATCTACCCATAAGTAGCATGTGGTACGTACATCTGTCTTTGTAGAAAGATCATATGTGTTGCAGATCTTTTATTCATGCTGAGTAGTTATTGACTGTATGAATGATTTAACATCCACTACACATTAAGGGTCATCACTCATAAGTGGACTTCTATAGGAGTGAGGACTCATCGTTTATTTGTCAATGTTCACATTTATCATACACATCACTATGTTCATTTGTAGGAAACTCCATGCTACTGATTTGTAAGCATATTTAGAACTCCTTCAGGTTTGCTTGTGGAGAACACATTGGATGTGCAACGGATTTTTTATATTAGCTCATAGGAGTTTGTTTGCTCATATAACTTTGCACTTGTTACATATTGTTTCCCCTCTATTTGTAAGACTCAATATATTTGGCTTCATTTTGCTCTTATGTTCATAACAGATGAGCATAGTTATTTGTTTATAGACGAGCCATATTGAATATTACAAGTCTTCTACTATTAAATAAAGATAACTTAAATCTTGTATGATGAGCTTGCTTGATGACATTTGTATTTGGTTAGGAATTCATAATAGCTCTTTAATGTTCATTGGAGATTTCATGCCATAGCTTCTAGATAGAGATCTTGTTGATCTCTCTTTTTGCAAGCAAGTGGTACTATCCCTTGAAAGCATCATGTCATTATGAGAAAATTTGATTATGTCACTTACAATTCCAACCTTACTTGTAAGGAAATAGTATTTGTACATCTCTCATACATCACCAACCTTATACATTCTCACATGTAATTGAATTATTATTTTGCAAATCATGACATCATTTTAAGTGCAGTTTCATCTTAATCCAAACATGAGTTCACTTCAAGTTGAAATGCTAGTTTAAGTCCATCTTGCAAGTTTAAGTCAAGCTCGAGTTCATATTTTACAACTCAAGTATTTGCTCGAGTTCAAATAGTTCTTTTGAGTCACATGAGATTCAAAGTCAACTCTTATTATAGTTCGACTTATAAGTCCACATCAAAGTCCCCTGCGGTCCTTATAGAGTTCAAGTCCAAGTTCAAAATGACTTCAAGGCCACTGCAGTCCCTTGAGTTCAATCAAGTTCAAGTTCTTTGTTCTTCTCATTTGATTTTCAAATCAAATGTAAGTTCAAATTTTATGCTTTCAAGTTTATTTGAGTTTAGGTTCACTTAAGTCAATTGAATCAAGTCCACAAGTCCATTATCTTCTCAAATTCAAAGGTTCACAAGTCTGAGTCCAAGTTCAATCATCATTTGAGTTCAACCAAGTCCAAATGTAGCATTGCGTTCACTCGAAATTTCGGCAGCCTTCCGGCGTTTCCCCCGTTTAGGAAAAAACTACGAAAAATTGGGCATTTCCCACCACGCTAAGAAAAGCGTGTATGGTAGGTGCCCTCTTTCGAGGACACTGCGGCCGTGTAATTTTTGATCCTCCACCACTCTAAGAAAAGCGTGTATGGGTATTTTGTAAAAAAAGTATATATATATATATTAAAATATTTTGCAAGAAAAGCAGTTATTTCCCCGCAAGCGGGTACTTATGGGTATCCCCGTTTCGTCGTACGCATCGCACCGAGTTCTCATTCCCACCACGCTAAGAAAAGCGTGTATTGGCGGGGAATTCAATGCGATACAAACTTCAAAAATGGGATTTATGTGATTACCCGCTTCGTCGCAAGCGTCGTGACGCACTCCCTCCCACCACGCTAAGAAAAGCGTGTATAGGTGGTCGTTTTGTCTCGACGAATGCGTTGAAACGGGTTCTCATAGTTTTAAGGTTTGAAAGATTATACCTGCGCGGGGTTGTCGGTGTTGGCTCGTGGACCGAGAGAGATTTTTTCTCTTTTTTTTAAACAATAATAATAATTAATCGCTTAATTAAAATTAAGCATAATTAAGTAAAATTAATAATAATTAATAATAATCAACTATAATTAATAGTTTGTTATGATTAATAATAATTAATGGTATTTAATTATAACTAATTATAAAAAATTATAATTAAAAATACTTAATTAATTATAATTAATAAAAATTAATTATAATTATTGGTTAATTAAAAAACAATATTTAACTAATTAACTATAAATAATTATAATTAATTAATTATTTATAATTATAATAGAAAAATAAAATAAAATAATAAAAATAAAATAAAAAGAAATAAACCCTCCTTTGCTCGGAGGGTTTATGGGATTCGGCCTGAGAAGCGCCCAAAGGTAGAAAGTTACCTTAACAGCCGCGAGCTCCCGTTGTCACTCCCGATCAAAATGTTGTAACTTTCGGTTCTACAGGAGGGGAAAGTCGTCGAGGAGCTGAGTCGGGAAACCATGACGGAGAAGACGGAGAGGGGATCGGGTTCGGCCGAAGGGAGTTTGGCTAGGGCAAGGTATGTAACGAACCTTCTCTTCTCCCTCTCCCTCTCTCTATTTCTCTCGGTTTGGGCTAAAGGAGGTGTGGAGGTGAGGAGCTCGGGATGGAGGAGGCTAGAGGTTGGGATGTGGAGTTTTAGCGTGGAGAGGTATCGGGAGAGAGTAGTGGAGTCGGAGAGCTACGGGATCAAGTGTGGAAGCCAACGAGAGAAGAGAAGCAGCAATCGTTTTATAGTCGCGATACGGGATGCGATCGAGGCTGTATACCGGCTTTACGGAGGATTTTATGGAGAAGCGATTGTTTCGGCGCCAAATTCAGCTGGATATCAGGAGGATTTCGGGCAGATTTTGGGGACTCAACGGATATATGCTATGCGTGATTTCTGCTCTCCTCTTTTGGTCTTTACATGGAGGTCAACAGATAATTGTTTAGAGTTTTGCTGGGTTGTGCAGTGCTTTTGTTGTGTATCTTTATGCTTTCTATGGTATAAAATATATCGATGGTCGAATATGAGCTATTCACGATTAACAAAATTGTTTGACTACTCTACATAACAAGGGATCTAAAGATCCGCTTGAAGGCAACTAACTCCTTTACTATGGGAATGTCTTACACCAAGAATTACCTTGATCAGGCATTAATCTTGATGATAAACTTTTAAGTGCTCTGGAGAGTTCTTGAAAAGAAAAGAGTTAATAATGTTTATAAGTCTTTCTATTTCAATTGGATTACATCAAGGATCAGCATTAAGCCCATATCTTTTTCCTTTAGTCATGGATCTTACTTGTTACTTGTATTTTACTCAATAATGTTATCATCGAGATATCTGTTGGTAGAACTGCGCTGGTGATTGCCAACAAGTGACTCTGGAATTCAAGTTTCATTATACTCTTTTTGCAATGGGGAACATCAAGGATGGCTTGAAAATTTTTTGGCAACCGATGTTATGATTATCCCTATTTATGCTTGAGGTTGGAGGGCTTTTAGAAAGCTGATTATTTATTTATTTGTGTGGGAATTTAATAGTCCTATTGTTCTCTCTATCGGTCACTCCTGAAGCAGGATGCAGTTGCTATGGTAATTTGAGATTATAAATTTAAATATATATATATATATATATATATATATATATATATATATATATATATATATATATATATATATATATATATATATATATATATATATATATATATATATATATATATATATATATATGCTCAGCATATCTTACTTGCAATCCATGTGCACTTCCTTTCCTTATGCATTACCTTAGAAATTTAATAGCCTCTGTCTTCACTTTATTTTTCATGTTGGAAAATTTTGTCACGATCTGTCCTTATGAATGTAAAATTTATACTGCTCGGATATGGGATTATATTTTTCTTTTACAGATGGAAGACTTATCGGGTCGTAGTTTGCTGTTATTATCTCTTTTATGAGTGAGTTGTGAGGGAAACAATGGTGATGATTTTGAATTAGGCATCGACTGCACATGAGAGGGAATAAAATGTCCCTATGTTTATTGTGTTATGGCATGTATGGATGGAGAAATATATATGTATAAATTAGCCAAACAAAGAGATAGAAGTAGTAAAGATTTAGTTCAAATGAAGTGTATTATGGATGAAGATCAAAAAATACTTTTCTTAGAAGATGATATTCTACAAAGGTGGATGAGATATTTTGCTAAACTTTTTAATCAATATTGTGAAAATAAGATTGACTGTAGAGACCTTAGCACCCTAAATAAAAATAAATATATAGAGAGAGTATTAAAATTTTACATATTATATTTGTTGATTTAGAGAAGACATATTTATTGATTTGGATAAGGCATATGGTAAAGTACCTAAAGAAATGCCTTGGAGAGTTTTATATTTGAGAACAAGGATTTATGAAGGAGCTACATATTATAACAAGGAACTGTTGTTGGATTCTAATGTTTTTGTTTCAGTTTCTATGAAGGTATTCTAAAATAACTCACACCCTCTCTCTCTCTCTCTCTCACTCTCTCTCTCTCTCTCTCTCTCTCTCTCTCTCTCTCTCTCTCTCTCTCTCTCTCTCTCTCTCTCTCTCCATCTATCTATATATGTAATAGAAAAAATGGTGTGTTTCTTGCTTGAAAACTATATTATGTTGAATTTTCTCATTAATTACTTTATATGTTCAATTGTCTGTCTCGATTCTAATTTTGAGGTATGCTGATGCATCTCAAAATCTCTTGCCATGGAAAGGAAAAATGAAATTGCATTGATGGGGTTTAATATTTTTTCTTTTTGATATGGAAATCCTAACAGTTGCCTCATTTTCACCCTGATATAAAGTTAAGAAGGCCTAGATATCTGGCTGTTTCAAAGATTTGTACCAAATATAACTTGTGTGTTGTGATTATTTCTTCTTTAAGTAAAAAGCTGAGAGGTCGAGGATGATGATGATGATGGTTTAGAATTTAGCCTGTATATTGATATGTTTCCTATGGTATGGCTTTCTGGATGGCCTTGAGTTTCTCAGGCAACCAGAACTGACATTAAGATGGGAATTCGAGCATAGTGAAACTTCTCTAATATATCTCTGTCATGGATTCATTATCATCTTCTGAGCCTTTTTCTTAAATCATCTTCTTCTTCCTCTTCTTATTCTTCTTCTTCATTTTTGGTATATGATCCTTTTGTTTGAGTTTGTTTTGGAGGAATTAGTGGAAAAGGAATATTGTTTACCTAATTGACGCTTACTCTCCTTACTACCGTGAAAATTCAAGGGGCATTTCTCCAATCTAATTTTAATGCATGTTGGTGGAATCAGTGTCTCTTTCTGTGAAAAGGGAAATAAATTTATTGAAGAGAGATACATATGATTTTTAGATAGAAATACTATCAGTAGCTTCATCTTCTCCATGAAATATAATTACGAAGGCCATATCATTTGGCAGTTATGAGGATTTGTGCAATACTCATAATGGGTAATAGTACTGTAATTATTTCTTTTAGAAGTTAAAAAAATTGTGGGGAAGATTATGATGATGATTATCATTTATATTTTAGCTTGGTTTTATAGTGCTTATGTGGAGTTTCTCTTTGTTTCCTATGGCATAACATGTATTGTTGGTTGAATATGAGCTATTCATAATGTCACGACCCGTCCCGGATGCTCGATCTAACGAGGCGGGTACGAAAGGTCGGACGATAGTACATTTCCAAAAGTATAAGATAACTAGTCCTCAAAACTTTTACAAAAACTGAAGAGTCACTAAACACAAAAATCTATTTTACCTGTTGTCATTTGCACCTCGCCTTCTGTAAACATGTTCTTCTCTTTCAGCCATTACTTCTCTTAGGAATTACCTGAAACATTTAAACTTGTGGTTTGAGTTTACTAAGTAAACTCAGTGGGAATTATATAAATTTATCTTTATAAAAATGGATTAATATATGTTCTTTCTTTTCTTAATCTTTTTCTTTTATTTCATTAACTTATACTTCTTTGGATATTTTCATTTATACTATTTCGAAACAATGTTATCTTAAATTTTTCATTTACATTTCCTTTTCCCATTCGATTTACGCAGGAGCACCGTCTTAAAGTACCCAAAGGTACAACCTTTTCCAATTGATTTCCTTTTCCCCTTTTCCATAGAAATTTCCTTTTCCTTTTTCGTGCACGAGTACGTCTTCCCTAGCCAGTACCATAAGGGAGTGACTCCTGTCATTTTGTAATACCCTTTTCCTTTCTTTTCTTTTCATTTCTCATTTTCATCCTTATAGTTATCATTGCATATAGCATATATCACATGTATCCTTATAAATTATTTCCTTTCTTTTCTCATAAGCTTATCATAGATGGATTCTTTCTTAAGACTATAATATCATAAGGATTTGTCTTCAACATTTTATAATACAATATTTTAATCAATTATTTAGAAAATTGAAATCATGAATAAAACATAAAATAATATAATTTACCCACTTTGAACTTTTCAGGCCTTCGATGCTTGATCTATTTTTGAATCAATTTCTCTTCTTGCTAAATCCTCGCGGGATCAACACTTATGACTTGTATCTTTCACTTTCAAAAACCCTAATTTCAAACAATAACTTCTATCAATATAATATTTTGATTTAAATTCTAAATATCATTAAAACTGAAATTGGAAGGAATTCACTTACTCTTTTGAATGGAGACTTCTCAAACTCTCAAAATCCTTCTTCTCGAAATTTCCTCTTTCTTCGCTTCAATTCTTTCCTTATCTTTCAAGAAATATATCATTCACTTTGGATGAGGTAAAGAGAGGAAATTTATACGAAAAAATCTGAAAGAAAATTCAACAAACCTTTCTCTTAAGCCTTATCGTCCGTTTCTCTCGTTCTTCCAATCTCTCCCAAAATAACACTCTGATAACTATAAGAATGAAAAGGAATTACTATTTCTTACTCTTGAAGATAATCACTTGCTAAAATCGGAGAAAACAAAAACCTACCTTGTTCTACGCACGAAGCCGTCGTCGCGCCCCTCTCTGTTTCGCGCGAATAGATCTGTTCCGCGATCCCTCTGTTCGCGGGATTATAAGGGTGGGCCGGCCGGTTCAGTTGAACCGGCCGGAAGAACCGGTTGTCACAATCTCCCTTCCTTTTAAAAATTTCATCCTCGAAATTAAAATAAGTAATATGAAACATACCTTAGTTAAAAAGATGAGGATATTGACTTCTCATTTCTGTTTCCTTCTCCCAGGTGGCATCTCTTTCTGATCCGTGCTTCCACAAAACTTTTACAAAAGGTATTTCTCTATGCCTCAATTGTTTTACATCATAATCCAGTATTCGTTCAGGCTCTTCAACATATTTCAAATCAGGCTGCAATTTAATAGATTTTGACTGTATTCTCTTTGAATCATCTGAGACATACTTCCGAAGCACTGATATGTGAAACACACATTATGAATTTCTTGCATGTGTGCTGGTAGATCCAATCTGTATGCCATATTCCCAATCTTTTCAATGATTTCATAGGGACCTATGAATCTTGGGCTCAACTTCCCTGTCTTTCCAAACCTTTGAACACCTTTCATTGGGCTAACTTTTAAGAAAACAAACTCTCCAACTTCGAATTCCACTGGTCGGTGCTTAGCATCATAATATTTTCGTTGCCTGTCTTGAACTGCCTTTAATCTGTCTCTAATCAATCTGATTTTGCTAGTAGCCTCATCTACCAATTCAGTTCCAATCACCTTTCTTTCACCAGTTTCTACCCAACACAAGGGTGTTCTGCACTTTCTTCCATAAAGGGCTTCATATGGTGCCATTCCAATACTAGCCTGAAAACTGTTGTTGTAAGCAAATTCAATCAATGGTATGTGAGTCTCCCAATTTCCTCCAAAATCTAATACACATAATCGCATTAAATCCTCCAAAAGTTTGAATTGTTCTTTCTGATTGCCCATCTGTCTGTGGATGAAATGCTGTACTGAAAGTCAATCGTGTACCCAAAGCTTCTTGAATTTTCTTCCACAATTTAGAAGTAAAACGGGCATCTCTGTCTGAAACTATAGATTTTGGAATCCCATGCAATCTCACAATTTCATCAACATATAGCTTTGCCAACTTTTCCACTGAATCTGTCTGTCTGATTGGTAAGAAATGAGCTGATTTGGTTAATCTGTCAATAATAACCCATATTGCATCTCGACTCTGCCTTGATCTAGGTAATCCAACTACAAAATCCATCGCAATGTCTTCCCATTTCCATTCAGGTATAGGTAGGGGTTGCAGTTGTCCACTTGGCCTTTGATGTTCTGCTTTGATCATCTGACAGGGAATGCATTTTGATACAAATTCTGCAACACTTCTCTTTAATCCTGGCCACCAAAATAAACCTATGAGTTCCTGATACATCTTTGTACTGCCTGGGTGAATTTCATAAGTTGAGAGATGAGCTTCCTGCAATATCTCTTCTCTTAAGCTTCCAGCATTTGGAATACAAATCCTGCCTTTATACTTTAATAAATCTTCTCTATCAATAACAAAGTTCTCTAATTGTCCTGCTTGTACCTTCTGTATGATGGCCTGAAATAAATCATCTTGAGATAATGAATTGAGCACTCTATCTTTCAAGGTAGATTGGATCATCAGTTGATTCAACATCATATCTTTTGTCTCCTTCAGATTGACCACTGAAATTTCTAACTTTTCCATATCTCTGATAATCTGCTCCTGTTGGGTGATTAGCCAATTTGCATTTCCAAAAGTTTTTCTGCTAAGTGCATCTGCAACTACATTTGCCTTTCCAGGATGGTATTGTATGTCCAAGTCATAATCTTTAATGAGCTCTAACCACCTTCTCTGTCTCAAATTAAGCTCTTTTTGATTGAAAATATACTTGAGACTTTTATGATCTGTAAACACTTCACATCTGACACCATATAGATAATGTCTCCATATTTTAAGTGCAAAAACTACAGCTGCTAATTCTAAATCATGAGTAGGATAGTTCTTTTCATGAATTTTCAGTTGCCTTGAAGCATAGGCCACCACTCTACCATGTTGCATCAGCACACAACCAAGTCTCCTTAAGGAAGCATCGCAGAAAATTTGAAACCCTTCTGAACCTGATGGAATTGTCAAGATTGGGGCAGTCATTAGGCAATTCTTTAACTTCTGGAAAGCTCTTTCACACTGATCACTCCATTCAAATTTCACTGCTTTCTGGGTTAATCTGGATAATGGAACTGCTATCTGAGAGAACCCCTCTACAAATCTCCTGTAGTAACCAGCAAGTCCAAGAAAACTCCTCACCTCTGAAACAGTCGTTGGCCTTGGCCAATCTGATATAGCTTGAATTTTATTTTGATCAACTGAAATTCCTTCTCCACTAATCACATGCCCCAGAAAATTTACACTGCTCAACCAAAATTCACATTTTGAAAATTTGGCATATAACTTGTTCTCTTTTAATGTTTGCAACACTGCTTGCAGATGGCTGGAGTGGCTTTCTTTATCACTTGAATAAATCAGAATATCATCAATAAATACAATCATGAAAATGTCCAGGAATGGCTTAAAAACTCTGTTCATCAAATCCATAAATACAGCTGGTGCATTTGTCACCCCAAATGGCATTACCACAAATTCATAATGACCATATCTGGTTCTGAAAGCTGTCTTTGCTATATCTTCCTCCTTAATCCGTAGCTGATGATATCCAGATCTCAAATCAATTTTAGAGAAAACTGTAGCCCCTTCCAATTGGTCAAAAAGATCATCAATCCTGGGCAATGGATATTTATTCTTAACAGTAAGCTTATTCAGTTCTCTGTAATCTATGCACATTCTGAAACTTCCATCTTTCTTCTTTACAAACAATACTAGAGCTCCCCATGGTGAGGAACTTGGCCTGATGAACCCCTTCTCAAGCAATTCCTGTAACTGACCTTTCAGCTCCTGTAACTCTTTGACTGTCATTCTGTAAGGTGCTCTTGCCACTGGTTCTGAACCCGGTATCAATTCAATAATGAAATCTATCTCTCTTTCTGGTGGTAATCCTGGCAAATCATCTAAAAACACCTCTGGATACTCTCTGATTACAAGTATATCTTTCAACTCTTTAACTTCTTTATTTGTATCCCTTACTTGAGCAAGAAAACACTGACATCCCTTGGATACAAATTTGTATGCTTTTGTGGGCTTCGAAAATTCGGCCCCGGCCTCCGCTCGCTCTTCTTATTCAGCGAGGGAGTTTTAACGAACTAAGTTCCGAGGTAAATTTTGGAAGGCAGATGGGTTTGTAGATAAGACACTACCCAGAGATTTCGCCCTCATTTTGTGAGGACTTTATGATCTGAGTTCTGGTTTCCTATAGGCGCAAGCCCCTATAGTTAATTACCCCTCCCGATCACGAGAGAGAACTTTCGATTAAGGCTAGTCGTCAATCAGATACGTATAGAAATACGTGTTATCTGGCATATAGTAGCAGCATAGGTTTGGATATTGGAGAACTGGATTTGGATTTGGGAATTTAGAAAGTATTGAAAAGCTTGATATTTAAAATATGAAATTTCACCACCTAGCACTTAAAGCGGATGGTGGGGGAATGAATGATGGGCCCGATCAAGATCCCATGGTTCCGTCATCCCGGGCCATCGTGGTCCCTGGTCTACTTAGTCAGAGGAGGTAGTCGACCCAACCTGACAGAAGGATGCTTGTCGGCAGCCATGGGTTGCTTCGTCCAAGGGGACCTTGTAGACCGGGGTTGATGTTTGTCTAAGGGGACAAATTTAAATCCACCTTAGCTTACAGAGGGCTTTGTGCCCTATTTATCATATCCTATTGATTCATATCTCAAGGATTTGATGCCAATAAGGAGCGTATCGGCGCTGGCCATAATCGCTATCTGTGGTGCCATTTGGCGGCAAAACCACTCGGTTCAGAGGGCCCCGGGTCATAACCGTTTACCTGCAGTGCCATTTGGCGGCGAAACTGTCGGTTAGAGGACACGTACCACGTCCTTACTAGCAATATATTGTTTGAGAATGGATCCTAGTGATATTTTCGACTAGGCATTTGGCTCTTTGTGAGCAAAAGTAAATTCTGATTTGTCCACCCCGACAAACTGTTGCGGAGGGCGGATGGATTTTTCTTTAACTGCGTTGATGGATTTATTTCAATTTTAAATATTTTTGGGATTTTGGAGTTTTGAGATTTTTCTGAATTTTGAGAAGCTTTGGGTATTTGGGTGGAATTTAAAAGTATTTGGAGTGGACTTTGGATATTTTGAAGATATTTGAAAATATTTGAGAAAACCCCTCCGGTTGAGATCTGCATTCAACACGGCCATCATCGAGGTGTTTGGGGTCATTTTCACTTTATGGATTGAACCTTGTCGACTCTGTCGGGCTGTCGACAGAGGATCGGGTTTCGTAGGTTGTTTGCCCTTGTAAGTGAATTCTTTTGATTAAAGGCTTTGGAGGCCTGATATGAATGTATTAAAACAAATATACTGGTCCTCTCAACCGTGTATTTGTTTGAGAGTTCGAACCTTTTCGACTCCTATTGATCCGTATAGGAGGATCGGGTTCGAACAAGAATTCACTTGTCAGCCCGCGCAGCATCCCTAGACGTCACGTGTGTACCAATAACACTCTCGCCGGGGCCCATGCGGGTTTGGATTGTATTTTCCCCTTTTAGTGTACCTATGTGTATACAATTTATAGTGCATGTGCAGGGATACTCTTGGAATATTTATAGACGCCTTCTGTCTGCTTGTACAGATGTTGCAGATTCGGTGGCGTGGCGTAGCAGTTTCTGAATAGAATTGCTCGTTGCTTCGTACAGGTAGACTGTCGTGCACTATTCGTTGATTTTTTGTAGGCGGGTCATAGTGCACTAACTAATCTCCTGCCTTTTGTTTGTTGATGCTTTTGTGTTTGTCGAAGGAATTATATATTTGCTTGAAGATGACATTTTGCATACATTAGAGACTTCTACATAATCGATAGTATTATTCACAAGTGATTTTGTCGATCATCATAGCTCCCAAGGAATACTTGTGTTTGTGTACAAGCAAGCCGACCTCAATTGTAGTGATATCACAACCTTAATTGCGAACCACTCGAGTGTACGTTAACTCATAGGAGCTTCTCATCTCTCATCTATCTCTATCAACATATTGATTATGAGCACATTTATGCAATTAATGCATCACCATAACCTACTAGGATTTAGTCCATTCACTTGTGTCTCTTTCGATACATTTGTCGTTTTTGCTTGTAGGGAATGGGAATGTATACCTGTCACGGTATTAGCACATGTGATATGAAAAATCATTGTAGGCTTCTATGTCTACCATACTCATTATAGAGATGTTGTTATATCTCTAAAGTTTGGTTCATGAATATTTCACTCCACTATTCATGAATGAATTATTTCATATATTTGAGAATCATGCATCTTCTAATGCATTTTGAGAATCATGACCCCATTTGCATATTGCGAGTGAGACTCAACATTTCATGGCTCTTCTTCCTCCTAATCACTCAAACTTCAAGTTTAAGTCACTTGTGATTGTTAGTTCATGATCAAATAATTTGGAATTTAGCACTTGTGTTTTTATGTTTGATTAATCATTTTATGATTCATTCAAATTTGGGATTCAAGTGTTCATGCCTTTTCCACTTGATTCAAATTCTAAGCATAGTCCCATATAGCCAACTTGTATATTAACTTTGATGTCAAAGTTTCTTTGTGTGCAAAGTTTTGTTCAAGCATAGTTTCAGATTCGAAGTGAGCCTCTTCCTTTCTGAGTTCAATCAAGTCTTCTGTTGTTCTTGTAGAGCTCAAATGTCCAAGCTCATGTTCAAGTTAAGTCTTTGATAATTGTCCAAGTCTTTTATGTTCACTTGCAAGTTATAGTCAAGTCAAAAATCGGATTCAAGTTTGATTTAGGATCAAATATTTCATAGTTCAATTTCTTTCAAAGTACAAGTCCGAGTTCAATTGTCCTCTTCACCGGGTTTCGTTTGAGTTCAAGTTCAGCTTGAGTCCAACTCAAGTCTTACACAAGTCCTCCATGTTCATTATGCTTAAGTTATGATTTATTCAGTTTTGAGTTCAATTAAGTAGCTTTGGTTCAACCAAGTTCAAGTCCTGATTTTTGTTCAATATAGCTCTTGCATGTCCTTTCAGTTCAATCAAGTCCAAGTCCAAGCTCCTTTCTTTGTTCAAGTCCTTGGATTTTCAATCCAAATTTTGGCAGCCTCCCGGCGTCTCCCCCGTTAAGGGGAAAAAACCAAGAGGCCGCCTACCCGCCACGCCACCAAAGGCGTGCACGGTTGGTGTTTGTGAGACACCGCGGCGGTTGTATTGTTTATTTTTCTCCCACCACGGCCAATAAAGGCGTGCTTGGGGTTTTAAAAAGCATTTTGATGAAAAGATAGCAATTTTGACATTTTCCCCCGCTCGGAGGTACTTATGAGCGACCCCGCCTCGCCGTAGGTGCCGCACCGGGGTCCCATCCCACCACGCGCACCAAAGGCGTGCTTGGGGCGGTTTTCCGGTTCGCCACGAACATTGAAACAGAGTTTTGAGTTTAGAAAATTTCATACCTCCGCGGGGTTTGTCGGGGTTGGCACGTGGATCGAGGGGTCACTCGCCTCCCTCGTCGTAGGTGTCGCACCGGGAACCCTCCTACCACGCGCACCAAAGGCGTGCTTAGGTGGTTTGCCGGTCCGACACGAACGTCGAGGAAGGAGGGTGGGGGGATATCAAACATTTGCATTTTTTTTAAAAAATAATAATTATAATTAATAAAAAAGTCATTATAATTAATTAAGATAATTAATTCTAAATAACTTTAACTAATTATAAATAATTAATTTTAATTAATCTTAAAAAAATTAATTAATCATAATTAATTATTATTAACTTTAATTAAGATTAATTATAATTAAAACAATTAATTATAATTAATTTCTCAAAATTAATTATAATTATTATAAATAATTATAATTAATTTAATAATTTCAGTTAATTAAAATTAATTATAATTAATAATTATTTTTTAAATTAAAACTAATTAAAATCAAATTATAATTATTATTAATTTTGATTAAAATTAATAATATTAATTTTAATCAAAAACTACACATGCTCTCTCTCTCCCTCTTGCTCGGCGGCTTTACTGGATTCGACCGAAGCAGAGCGCAGTGAGAGGGAGGAAAAGTTACCTTTACTTCCAGCGAGCTCCTGTTAGTGCTTCCGATCAAAAATGTCGTAATTTCCGAAACGACAAGAAGGGAGCGTCGTCTGGAGATCAGGACTCGAGCGGCGGCTCGGGTAGAGGATCGTGTGTGAAGAAGAGACGATCGTGGCTTGTGGTCGGGATCGAGAAAGGCAGGAGATTTATGGGATGGAAGCAGCCGAAGAGTAGGAGCTCGGGCAAGGGAAGGCGATGGCCAGGTAAGAGCTCTCGGCCTCTCTCTCTCTTTCTCTCTCTCTCTCTCAGAGATGCGTGGATGAAAGGAAACGCCGCCGACGGATGTCTGGAGTAACTGGTCGGTATTTTCGCCCGGCAGCGTGGAGGCGAGTATTGGGTTGAATGGTCCAAACAGGTGGTGGAAAAGAGCAGCTGGGGATCAAAAAATCGGATAGCAAACTCTTGCCAATATTGAAGCTTTCAAACTCTCTTTCATTTAATTTGAAAAGACACTTTACATACACCTTTCACATTTATAAATGATCCATCTGGCATTAAAACTTTCAACATTACATTGATTTCACAAACATTCAATCCAACACCTTTAACCAATTCTTCTGAAATGAAGGAGTGTGAAGCTCCTGTATCAAATAAAATCCGTACAGGCTTTCCTTGCATCATAATTATACCTATAAAATTTCATAAGAAAACATAAACATACATCATTCTTTTAATAATACTTTCAAAATACATATTCATTCACTTCTCATTTTTATCACCTGTAATCACTTCTGGTGAATCCTTAGCATCCTTCTGAGTCAATGCATATACTCTAGGCAGAGTATTCTGTCGGCTTTGACTTGATCCTGGAGTAGATGCAGCTGATTCCACTGTTCTTGGTCTTCCAACATTCCTCTGAGATCCAGTATTTATCTTTGACTCTCCTGTTGGTCTTTGCCCCAGAGTAGGACAGTTCTTAGCTATATGACCTGGTTGATGACACCAGAAGCAATTATTTGTACCAGATAAACATTCTCCTTTATGTTGTCTTCCACATTTGCTACAATTGTCACACACTTGAACTATCACTGCTACTGGACTTTGTCTTTTTCCAATTAAACTTTCCACCTTGTGAAATAGACTTGCTATGTGAACCTTGAGGGGTTTCTATAACTTCTCCACTTTTCCTCTTTTGAAAATCACTTCTCCTTTGAGTATTTTGTAGGTCTGCTTCTAGCCTTCGAGCTCTTTCAACCAGCACTGTATAATCTTCAATTCCAAGAGGAACCAGGGGTAGTCTAATTGCATCCTTCCGTCCAGCTAAGAAGCGATGGCATTTATCATCCATAGTGTGCACTAATTGAGGAGCATATCTGGCTAACGTTGTAAATTCAGCTTCATACTGCATAACTGATTTGTCTCCTTGTATCAATCTCATAAACTTGTCCTGCATTTGCCTCCTCGCAGAAGGAGGTACGAACCAATCCCTGAACACTTGAGTAAAATCATTCCATTTGATTTGCATGCTAGGTATTCCTTCAAATTTTTCTTGATACAGGCCTCTCCACCATCTTTCAGCTTCTCCTTCTAATGCAAACGTTGCTAAGGAAACTTTTCTCTCTTCTGGACAGTACATTCCTTCTAATATCTTTTCAATTCTCAGCAACCAATTTTCAGCCTCTATTGATCCTTCTATACCTTTGAATAATGGTGGTCTCATATCCTGAAATAATTTCAGATATTTATCCATAACTATTCCACCACCACTACTACTCCCCGATGGTTGATTTCTTGTATCTTGAATCAGCTGAGTTACAGCTGTCATCATTTGTGCCAGTGCATCAGGATTAACATTAACATTAGGCACTGATCTTCCCATTTCCTCTTCTCTAGGATTATCCTGATTCCTGTTATCAATAAAATATTCATTTCACATTAAACTTTCAATCATTGATATTCATCCTAATGGCTCTTTCAGTATGATTCAGATCTTAATTGGCTCTGATACCACTTTTGTCACGACCCGTCCGGATGCTCGATCTAACGAGGCGGGTACGAAAGGTCGGACGATAATACATTTCCAAAAGTATAAGATAACTAGTCCTCAAAACTTTTACAAAAACTGAAGAGCCACTAAACACAAAAATCTATTTTACCTGTTGTCATTTGCACCTCGCCTTCTGTAAACATGTTCTTCTCTTTCAGCCATTACTTCTCTTAGGAATTACCTGAAATAAACTTGTGGTTTGAGTTTACTAAGTAAACTCAGTGGGAATTATATAAATTTATCTTTATCGAAAAATGGATTAATATATGTTCTTTCTTTTCTTAATCTTTTTCTTTTATTTCGAAAAATGTTACTCTTTTGAATGGAGACATTTCTCAAACTCTCAAAATCCTTCTTCTCGAAATTTCCTCTTTCTTCGCTTCAATTCTTTCCTTATCTTTCAAGAAATATATCATTCACTTTGGATGAGGTAAAGAGAGGAAATTTATACGAAAAAATCTGAAAGAAAATTCAACAAACCTTTCCCTTAAGCCTTATCGTCCGTTTCTTCTCGTTCGTTCTTCTCCAATCTCTCCCAAAATAACACTCTGATAACTATAAGAATGAAAAAGAAATTACTATTTCTTACTCTTGAAGATAATCACTTGCTAAAATCGGAGAAAAGAAAAACCTACCTTGTTCTTCTACGCACGAAGCCGTCGTCGCGCCCCTCTCTCTGTTTCGCGCGAACAGATCTGTTCCGCGATCCCTCTGTTCGCGGGATTATAAGGGTGGGGCCGGCCGGTTCAGTTGAACCGGCCGAAGAACCGGTTGTCACAATCTCCCTTCCTTAAAAAAATTTCGTCCTCGAAATTAAAATAAGTAATATGAAACATACCTTAGTTAAAAAGATGAGGATATTGACTTCTCATTTCTGTTTCCTTCTCCCAGGTGGCATCTCTTTCTGATCCGTGCTTCCACAAAACTTTTACAAAAGGTATTTCTCTATGCCTCAATTGTTTTACATCATAATCCAGTATTCGTTCAGGCTCTTCAACATATTTCAAATCAGGCTGCAATTTAATAGATTTTGACTGTATTCTCTTTGAATCATCTGAGACATACTTCTGAAGCACTGATATGTGAAACACATTATGAATTCCTTGCATGTGTGCTGGTAGATCCAATCTGTATGCCATATTCCCAATCTTTTCAATGATTTCATAGGGACCTATGAATCTTGGGCTCAACTTCCCTGTCTTTCCAAACCTTTGAACACCTTTCATTGGGCTAACTTTTAAGAAAACAAACTCTCCAACTTCGAATTCCACTGGTCGGTGCTTAGCATCATAATATTTTCGTTGCCTGTCTTGAACTGCCTTTAATCTGTCTCTAATCAATCTGATTTTGCTAGTAGCCTCATCTACCAATTCAGTTCCAATCACCTTTCTTTCACCAGTTTCTTACCAACACACAAGGGTGTTCTGCACTTTCTTCCATAAAGGGCTTCATATGGTGCCATTCCAATACTAGCCTGAAAACTGTTGTTGTAAGCAAATTCAATCAATGGTATGTGAGTCTCCCAATTTCCTCCAAAATCTAATACACATAATCGCATTAAATCCTCCAAAGTTTGAATTGTTCTTTCTGATTGCCCATCTGTCTGTGGATGAAATACTGTACTGAGAGTCAATCGTGTACCCAAAGCTTCTTGAATTTTCTTCCACAATTTAGAAGTAAAACGGGCATCTCTGTCTGAAACTATAGATTTTGGAATCCCATGCAATCTCACAATTTCATCAACATATAGCTTTGCCAACTTTTCCACTGAATCTGTCTGTCTGATTGGTAAGAAATGAGCTGATTTGGTTAATCTGTCAATAATAACCCATATTGCATCTCGACTCTGCCTTGATCTAGGTAATCCAACTACAAAATCCATCGCAATGTCTTCCCATTTTCATTCAGGTATAGGTAGGGGTTGCAGTTGTCCACTTGGCCTTTGATGTTCTGCTTTGATCATCTGACAGGGAATGCATTTTGATACAAATTCTGCAACACTTCTCTTTAATCCTGGCCACCAAAATAAACCTCTGAGTTCCTGATACATCTTTGTACTGCCTGGGTGAATTTCATAAGTTGAGAGATGAGCTTCCTGCAATATCTCTTCTCTTAAGCTTCCAGCATTTGGAATACAAATCCTGCCTTTATACTTTAATAAACCTTCTCTATCAATAACAAAGTTCTCTAATTGTCCTGCTTGTACCTTCTGTATGATGGCCTGAAAATAAATCATCTTGAGATAATGAATTGAGCACTCTATCTTTCAAGGTAGATTGGATCATCAGTTGATTCAACATCATATCTTTTGTCTCCTTCAGATTGACCACTGAAATTTCTAACTTTTCCATATCTCTGATAATCTGCTTCTGTTGGGTGATTAGCCAATTTGCATTTCCAAAAGTTTTTCTGCTAAGTGCATCTGCAACTACATTTGTCTTTCCAGGATGGTATTGTATGTCCAAGTCATAATCTTTAATGAGCTCTAACCACCTTCTCTGTCTCAAATTAAGCTCTTTTTGATTGAAAATATACTTGAGGCTTTTATGATCTGTAAAAACACTTCACATCTGACCCCATACAGATAATGTCTCCATATTTTAAGTGCAAAAACTACAGCTGCCAATTCTAAATCATGAGTAGGATAGTTCTTTTCATGAATTTTCAGTTGCCTTGAAGCATAGGCCACCACTCTACCATGTTGCATCAGCACACAACCAAGTCCCCTTAAGGAAGCATCGCAGAAAATTTGAAACCCTTCTGAACCTGATGGAATTGTCAAGATTGGGGCAGTCATTAGGCAATTCTTTAACTTCTGGAAAGCTCTTTCACACTGATCACTCCATTCAAATTTCACTGCTTTCTGGGTTAATCTGGATAATGGAACTGCTATCTGAGAGAACCCCTCTACAAATCTCCTGTAGTAACCAGCAAGTCCAAGAAAACTCCTCACCTCTGAAACAGTCGTTGGCCCAAGCCAATCTGATATAGCTTGAATTTTATTTTGATCAACTGAAATTCCTTCTCCACTAATCACATGCCCCAGAAAGTTTACACTGCTCAACCAAAATTCACATTTTGAAAATTTGGCATATAACTTGTTCTCCTTTAATGTTTGCAACACTGCTTGCAGATGGCTGGAGTGGCTTTCTTTATCACTTGAATAAATCAGAATATCATCAATAAATACAATCACGAAAATGTCCAGGAATGGCTTAAAAACTCTGTTCATCAAATCCATAAATACAGCTGGTGCATTTGTCACCCCAAATGGCATTATCACAAATTCATAATGACCATATCTGGTTCTGAAAGCTGTCTTTGTTATATCTTCCTCCTTAATCCGTAGCTGATGATATCCAGATCTCAAATCAATTTTAGAGAAAACTGTAGCCCCTTCCAATTGGTCAAAAAGATCATCAATCCTGGGCAATGGATATTTATTCTTAACAGTAAGCTTATTTAGTTCTCTGTAATCTATGCACATTCTGAAGCTTCCATCTTTCTTCTTTACAAACAATACTGGAGCTCCCCATGGTGAGGAACTTGGCCTGATGAACCCCTTCTCAAGCAATTCCTGTAACTGACCTTTCAGCTCCTGTAACTCTTTGACTGCCATTCTGTAAGGTGCTCTTGCCACTGGTTCTGAACCCGGTATCAATTCAATAATGAAATCTATCTCTCTTTCTTAATTTGAAAGACACTTTACATACACCTTTCACATTTATAAATGATCCATCTGGCATTAAAACTTTCAACATTACATTGATTTCACAAACATTCAATCCAACACCTTTAACCAATTCTTCTGAAATGAAGGAGTGTGAAGCTCCTGTATCAAATAAAATCCGTGCAGGCTTTCCTTGCATCATAATTATACCTATAAAATTTCATAAGAAAACATAAACATACATCATTCTTTTAATAATACTTTCAAAAATACATATTCATTCACTTCTCATTTTTATCACCTGTAATCACTTCAGGTGAATCCTTAGCATCCTTCTGAGTCAATGCATATACTCTAGGCAGAGTATTCTGTCGGCTTTGACTTGATCCTGGAGTAGATGCAGCTGATTCCACTGTTCTTGGTCTTCCAACATTCCTCTGAGATCCAGTATTTATCTTTGACTCTCCTGTTGGTCTTTGCCCCAGAGTAGGACAGTTCTTAGCTATATGACCTGGTTGATGACACCAGAAGTAATTATTTGTACCAGATAAGCATTCTCCTTTATGTTGTCTTCCACATTTGCTACAATTGTTCACACTTGAACTATCACTGCTACTGGACTTTGTCTTTTTCCAATTAAACTTTCCACCTTGTGAAATAGACTTGCTATGTGAACCTTGAGGGGTTTCTATAACTTCTCCACTTTTCCTCTTTTGAAAATCACTTCTCCTTTGAGTATTTTGTAGGTCTGCTTCTAGCCTTCGAGCTCTTTCAACCAGCACTGTATAATCTTCAATTCCAAGAGGAACCAGGGGTAGTCTAATTGCATCCTTCCGTCCAGCTAAGAAGCGATGGCATTTATCATCCATAGTGTGCACTAATTGAGGAGCATATCTGGCTAACGTTGTAAATTCAGCTTCATACTGCATAACTGATTTGTCTCCTTGTATCAATCTCATAAACTTGTCCTGCATTTGCCTCCTCGCAGAAGGAGGTACGAACCAATCCCTGAACACTTGAGTAAAATCATTCCATTTGATTTGCATGCTAGGTATTCCTTCAAATTTTTCTTGATACAGGCCTCTCCACCATCTTTCAGCTTCTCCTTCTAATGCAAACGTTGCTAAGGAAACTTTTCTCTCTTCTGGACAGTACATTCCTTCTAATATCTTTTCAATTCTCAGCAACCAATTTTCAGCCTCTATTGATCCTTCTATACCTTTGAATAATGGTGGTCTCATATCCTGAAATAATTTCAGATATTTATCCATAACTATTCCACCACCACTACTACTCCCCGATGGTTGATTTCTTGTATCTTGAATCAGCTGAGTTACAGCTGTCATCATTTGTGCCAGTGCATCAGGATTAACATTAACATTAGGCACTGATCTTCCCATTTCCTCTTCTCTAGGATTATCCTGATTCCTGTTATCAATAAAATATTCATTTCACATTAAACTTTCAATCATTGATATTCATCCTAATGGCTCTTTCAGTATGATTCAGATCTTAATTGGCTCTGATACCACTTTTGTCACGACCCGTCCCGGATGCTCGATCTAACGAGGCGGGTACGAAAGGTCGGACGATAATACATTTCCAAAAGTATAAGATAACTAGTCCTCAAAACTTTTACAAAAACTGAAGAGCCACTAAACACAAAAATCTATTTTACCTGTTGTCATTTGCACCTCGCCTTCTGTAAACATGTTCTTCTCTTTCAGCCATTACTTCTCTTAGGAATTACCTGAAACATTTAAACTTGTGGTTTGAGTTTACTAAGTAAACTCAGTGGGGAATTATATAAATTTATCTTTATAAAAATGGATTAATATATGTTCTTTCTTTTCTTAATCTTTTTATTTTATTTCATTAACTTATACTTCTTTGGATATTTTCATTTATACTATTTCGAAACAATGTTATCTTAAATTTTTCATTTACATTTCCTTTTCCCATTCGATTTACGCAGGAGCACCGTCTTAAAGTACCCAAAGGTACAACCTTTTCCAATTGATTTCCTTTTCTCCTTTTCCATAGAAATTTCCTTTTCCTTTTTCGTGCACGAGTACGGCTTCCCCAGCCAGTACCATAAGGGAGTGACTCCTGTCATTTTGTAATACCCTTTTCCTTTCTTTTCTTTTCATTTCTCATTTTCATCCTTATAGTTATCATTGCATATAGCATATATCACATGTATCCTTATAAATTATTTCCTTTCTTTTCTCATAAGCTTATCATAGATGGATTCTTTCTTAAGACTATAATATCATAAGGATTTGTCTTCAACATTTTATAATACAATATTTTAATCAATTATTTAGAAAATTGAAATCATGAATAAAACACATAAAAATAATATAATTTACCCACTTTGAACTTTTCAGGCCTTCGATGCTTGATCTATTCTTGAATCAAATTTCTCTTCTTGCTAAATCCTCGCGGGATCAACACTTATGACTTGTATCTTTCACTTTCAAAAACCCTAATTTCAAACAATAACTTCTATCAATATAATATTTTGATTTAAATTCTAAATATCATTAAAACTGAAATTGGAAGGAATTCACTTACTCTTTTGAATGGAGACTTCTCAAACTCTCAAAATCCTTCTTCTCGAAATTTCCTCTTTCTTCGCTTCAATTCTTTCCTTATCTTTCAAGAAATATATCATTCACTTTGGATGAGGTAAAGAGAGGAAATTTATACGAAAAAATCTGAAAGAAAATTCAACAAACCTTTCTCTTAAGCCTTATCGTCCGTTTCTCTCGTTTTTCCAATCTCTCCCAAAATAACACTCTGATAACTATAAGAATGAAAAGGAATTACTATTTCTTACTCTTGAAGATAATCACTTGCTAAAATCGGAGAAAAGAAAAACCTACCTTGTTCTACGCACGAAGCCGTCGTCGCGCCCCTCTCTGTTTCGCGCGAATAGATCTGTTCCGCGATCCCTCTGTTCGCGGGATTATAAGGGTGGGCCGGCCGGTTCAGTTGAACCGGCCGGAAGAACCGGTTGTCACAATCTCCCTTCCTTTTAAAAATTTCATCCTCGAAATTAAAATAAGTAATATGAAACATACCTTAGTTAAAAAGATGAGGATATTGACTTCTCATTTCATTTTCCTTCTCCCAGGTGGCATCTCTTTCTGATCCGTGCTTCCACAAAACTTTTACAAAAGGTATTTCTCTATGCCTCAATTGTTTTACATCATAATCCAGTATTCGTTCAGGCTCTTCAACATATTTCAAATCAGGCTGCAATTTAATAGATTTTGACTGTATTCTCTTTGAATCATCTGAGACATACTTCCGAAGCACTGATATGTGAAACACATTATGAATTTCTTGCATGTGTGCTGGTAGATCCAATCTGTATGCCATATTCCCAATCTTTTCAATGATTTCATAGGGACCTATGAATCTTGGGCTCAACTTCCCTGTCTTTCCAAACCTTTGAACACCTTTCATTGGGCTAACTTTTAAGAAAACAAACTCTCCAACTTCGAATTCCACTGGTCGGTGCTTAGCATCATAATATTTTCGTTGCCTGTCTTGAACTGCCTTTAATCTGTCTCTAATCAATCTGATTTTGCTAGTAGCCTCATCTACCAATTCAGTTCCAATCACCTTTCTTTCACCAGTTTCTACCCAACACAAGGGTGTTCTGCACTTTCTTCCATAAAGGGCTTCATATGGTGCCATTCCAATACTAGCCTGAAAACTGTTGTTGTAAGCAAATTCAATCAATGGTATGTGAGTCTCCCAAATTTCCTCCAAAATCTAATACACATAATCGCATTAAATCCTCCAAAGTTTGAATTGTTCTTTCTGATTGCCCATCTGTCTGTGGATGAAATGCTGTACTGAAAGTCAATCGTGTACCCAAAGCTTCTTGAATTTTCTTCCACAATTTAGAAGTAAAACGGGCATCTCTGTCTGAAACTATAGATTTTGGAATCCCATGCAATCTCACAATTTCATCAACATATAGCTTTGCCAACTTTTCCACTGAATCTGTCTGTCTGATTGGTAAGAAATGAGCTGATTTGGTTAATCTGTCAATAATAACCCATATTGCATCTCGACTCTGCCTTGATCTAGGTAATCCAACTACAAAATCCATCGCAATGTCTTCCCATTTCCATTCAGGTATAGGTAGGGGTTGCAGTTGTCCACTTGGCCTTTGATGTTCTGCTTTGATCATCTGACAGGGAATGCATTTTGATACAAATTCTGCAACACTTCTCTTTAATCCTGGCCACCAAAATAAACCTATGAGTTCCTGATACATCTTTGTACTGCCTGGGTGAATTTCATAAGTTGAGAGATGAGCTTCCTGCAATATATCTCTTCTCTTAAGCTTCCAGCATTTGGAATACAAATCCTGCCTTTATACTTTTAATAAACCTTCTCTATCAATAACAAAGTTTCTCTAATTGTCCTGCTTGTACCTTCTGTATGATGGCCTGAAATAAATCATCTTGAGATAATGAATTGAGCACTCTATCTTTCAAGGTAGATTGGATCATCAGTTGATTCAACATCATATCTTTTGTCTCCTTCAGATTGACCACTGAAAATTTCTAACTTTTCCATATCTCTGATAATCTGCTCCTGTTGGGTGATTAGCCAATTTGCATTTCCAAAAGTTTTTCTGCTAAGTGCATCTGCAACTACATTTGCCTTTCCAGGATGGTATTGTATGTCCAAGTCATAATCTTTAATGAGCTCTAACCACCTTCTCTGTCTCAAATTAAGCTCTTTTTGATTGAAAATATACTTGAGACTTTTATGATCTGTAAACACTTCACATCTGACCCCATACAGATAATGTCTCCATATTTTAAGTGCAAAAACTACAGCTGCCAATTCTAAATCATGAGTAGGATAGTTCTTTTACCATGGGAATGTCTTAGTGTTAGTGCTTATGATGCCCAAATATGCTTTCCTCTATACCCTTTTATTGTATTGATAAGTTATTCAGGTTGGCCTTTTGTGGAAAGTGGAAACTTATGTGGCCATCAGCTATTTTTACTCTTCTTTTGGATACTTAGTCTACCACATCTTTTTACCTTTTATCTACCTTCATTAATGGGAAGATTCGATGGTTTTAAAGTTTCTTTCTCCATGCTACAATCTCTTTATATGTATATGATTAAATTGTTTAAAATTTTTATAATAGTTTTATCTACCTTCCTACAACAACAACAACAACAACAACAACAACATCAAGCCTTTGCCCCATTACGTGAGGTTGGCTACATGCGACTCTCTCTAATCTTATCTTCCACTGGAGTTACTCCAACCTTTTCATGTATATGCTCATTTCGTATCCTATCTCTAAGGGTAAAGCCACGCATCCATCTAAGCATACTCGTCTTTGCAACACTTAACTTAGTATTATGCTTTTCTTTTAATGGCCAACATTTGGCACCGTATAGCATTGCATGTCTCACCCCCATCTTATATAATTTTCTTTTAATTTTGAGGGGGACTTTTCTATCGCACAACAAGCCCGGTGCATTCCTCCACTTCAACCTCCAACTTGAATTATGCTGATAATATCCCCATATATTTCACCATCACTCTGCACAATAACAAATTTTAAAAAGAAGTGTCGTGGAGAGTTCTAGTAAAGAAAAGAATTATTAATGTTTAAATCATTCAGGATATGTATACAAGAGTTTTAATTTGTGATTGAACACAACGTGGTTTGGTCAAGTATTTTTCTATTTTAGTTGAATTATATAAAGGCTCAATGCTAAGCCCATATATTTTCTTCTTTAGTCATGGATGTTCTTTCTAGACTTCTGGAAGGGGATGCACCTTCGTGTATGTAACACATGAATATTAGAATATGTACTTGAGCGAGGTACTAATGATGTGGCATATTTTTACAATTAATGGCTGGTAGTTATTTTCAAAAGTAATTATCGTGATATCTGTTGGTAGAACTGAGCTGGTGATTGCCAACTAGTGATTGATCTTCTGGAACCCCAGGTCTCCTTATACTCTATTTGCAATGTCGAACATCTAGGATGGATTGAAAATTCTCAAGCAACCGATGTTATGATTATCACTATTTATGCTTCAGTTTGGAGGGCTTTTAGAAAGCTGGTTGTTTATTTATTCGTGTTGGAATTCAATAGCCATATTGTACTCTCTTTGTCTTCTGAAGCAGATTATATATATATCTCGACAGATGTTTGATATATAAATGCTCAGTGTATCTTACTGGCAATCTAAGTGCAATACCTTTCGTTTTTCATTACCTTGCAAATTTAAGAGCCTTCATATCCATTCTATTTCTTTTGCATGTTGGAAAATTTGCGCATGGAATATACATGTCCGTGAAATTTTAAATCAAGTGTGCCAAAAGTGCAGGCAAAGCGCAGTCAAAAGCGTAGTCAAAGCGCACAGTCAAAGCGCGGTCCACGTGACAATTTTTTAGTGGATGTTCGGACCTATTTTATAAGTTCGGTGACCGGACGTAATAATTTGCCGAGGTGCATCCCGAATGTTTCTCCTCTTTCCCTATGTTGTTTATGGTGCTGTTTTGCAACAAGTAGGATTTAAGTTGTCTTGTAAATTCGGATTTATTAAATGCTATTAAATATGAATATCGTAAACTATCTTGTAATATAAGTGTTAAATCGTATTAAATTAAATGGATTTGCTTAGCAGTATAATCCAAGATAAATGGTGATTAGTTCATTAAAAAATTAAATTAAATTTGTATAATTTAATTTAATATATGTTTTAGGTATAATTTTAGTTATTGTCAATAAATTATAATTAAAAATAATTTAATTTTAAAATAGCTTATTAATTTTAATTTGATATCAATTTTAATTATTTATTGAATTTCTTTAATTATTATTGGTTACTATCAATTATTACGTTTTATTATATATAATATAATTTCTTATTTTAGCTAATTCGATTCTGAATGTGTTGTATTAATTAATTTTTACATGAATAATTTTATTGTATTCTTATTGTTTTTAATTAAACTAGTTTAACTAACATTTAATCTATTGATTTGTATATATTCTCTGCTTTTTTTCTGCAAGGTCTTCATGTAGCCGTTAGGTTTGCAGGGTTTTCTTTTCATCTCTTCTCAAGTGTGCGATTTTGCCTGCTACGCTGAAAGGTCGAGTACAGTTTTGAACAAGTCGTAAAATGGCATTCTTTGACCTCCTTCGAATGCGGTCCTTTGTCGGACTGAAGTCTGATAGTTTCCCCGTTTCATTTTAATTATCATTAATTTAGTTCAGTTAGACTATTTGTATGCGTAGGTTGGGTTTGATTACATTCTTTTATGTTTCGTCGTGTGCTGTTCTACTTCGTTGCTTTTGGTGAGGCAGGGTTTTTTGCGCGAGATTCTTTTCTTCCTCCTTTGTTATGCTGTTCGACTTTGTCGTTCGAC